>CM062812.1:534096428-536635841 GCA_031772625.1 Pinus tabuliformis
TAGAGTTTTTGAACTGCTACCAATCACCTATTCACCATAATATTGGATAAAAAATCTTTTCGAATTTCCATTGGAATACGACTATCCACATTTTGGACCACATTCACAAATTTAAGAGACGTTGTCCTCTGTAAAATAAAACTCAATGACTCATTTTCCGCGATTGGTTTTTGAAATCCCTCCTCCCTCTGATTGCCAAATATGTCACTTCGACCATGCCTGCTACTAAAGACGATTCCATCATCAAAGCCAAATAGTATGACTCTGATTTACTCTTAGTTAGATATTTATATATTGTTTTCTTGATGCACCTTGACATCATATCCTTGAATCAAACCAAACTCAAAACATCTCATGCATTTTAAGGCCTCATTGGCCTAGTCACCAACCCCGTAGCTCAGGTTGTTCCACAGAGACAGAATTTCGTAGCACTCCAATCTTGTGCTCCACCCCAACAACCTCCTTTTTCCTTCCACCACAGCTTCTACTGCATACTCATGAGTGACATGCACTGGCCAAACTTTCCCTTGCATTTGAACCCATATTATCCTTTGTTAGGACTTCCTGAAACTCTTGAAAAACCCCATATAGGGGTTAATTTTGTTCAATGAAATCACCAAGCATGTTCAATCCTTTGAGAAACTTAATTTTGTGAACCCATCTAACCCTTAGAATGAAGGGTGAAATCACAATAGAAACTGAGGAGGCAATCAGACTCCATCCCTAGAAGGAAGTCTTTAGCACCAATCGAATGCAGATAACCAACAACCCACAAAATACCCTGATCCTCTCATGATTAACAATCGTTGCGGACAAGAACGAGGACATTGTCAATCATGATGTAGGACCAATTTTCCTTGTGCCATTTGTGGGTCAACAGAACATTATACTCACCATTTCACTCAACTACTGGAAATATGACAACAACAAAAAGACAAGTAGCATCAAGTTTCTCCCACTCAGGGTCAACCACAACCCTCAATTGTTTTCTTACATAGTCCATTTACTTCTTAGGTGTGGTTCAACAACAATATGCACCGTATTTGTATATCAATATATGGATCCATCCTACCAAAATATTTTATGCGGTTGGATTAGGTTTTTTTTACAAACCTAAAATTGGATTACCTGCCCTCACCTCCTCTTCCAAAAAGAGGCATTTTTCCTAAAATGAATGTCCCACTGCAAATCTTGTGCCTAGCAACTACACCTCAAATTCCTATAATTCTTATTCAATGAAATTTGCATTACCCTCATGCCAGGTATGCTTAGCTATATAACATCATCAATGACTTGGCACAGTCACCTTTGGCCATGTCTTTCCTCGAAGTTCTCCAATCTTGCCCCACCTAGTGCAAGACATTGTTGAAGACTTTTGGCGTGATTGAACCCTTCGATTCATGCCTTATGACATTCGATATGGATAATTCCAAACCATGAATACCATCCAAAATTACTTTTCAGTTGCCAGTTACTATTCACAATCTTATCATCCACTGTTTCATCATAGATGAAGATGCATCTGTATGCATCATGTCCACACATTTTTGGAAGAAATTAGGTTCTCCTAAACTCAATTCTTCCAACATTCCATTATGAGCATACAATGGAAGACCATATAAACCCTACGAGGTATACCAGAATGTGTTAGTTGAACTAGTAGGGAAGAAATTCCTAGTAGACATTGAGGTAATCGATGCCCCTTTAGATTACAATATATTACTAGGATGAAGTTTCATGTATGCAATGAAAGCAGGGACTTCTTTTATATTTTGTGTCATGATGCTTCCCCCTAATGGACATGTTATCACTATTTATCAACTCGCTTATTATTAGCCTCATTCCTCCGTCAATGCTGACAATACATTATCCACAGTTGGGAAACACTCGACTGTTTTTCCGATGTAGGATGTTGGACCTCAATTTTTTAAAGAGTCTGCTTTACTTGGAGTCCATCCTAATGCTCCTGCCTGTATACCAACAAATGCTCAAAGTCTATGCATAGGGTCTTTGTATCTAATCATCCTGAAAACATTGAATATATTCCATCTATTTCAGAAGCTTCTATGATGATTCCTACTCCTACAGCAAGTCCTTCATATGATACCATAGACAATCCTTCAAACACTGAAGTGACTCCCTTGGTTTTGGAATATCCTATGATGGTTCCCACTTCCATGAATGTTACTTCATGCACCAAATGGGATCCATTTGTTCTGAAGCCTTCTACAACCCCCCCCCCCCAGCCATAGTGAGTACTTATTTCGCACTCGTGTGATCCTCCCATCTATCAACTTCCTTTTCTATGTCCTATTCTAGGTCGATATGAGCACCCTGTAATGGCTAGTCTTCCACTCCTTGGTATCACTCTTGGAATTCCCAATTGGTACGTGTCACTATCGAAAAATCCTCTTAAACCATATTGTCATATGGTTCTTAATATTACCAAGATACCACCATCCACTTAACAACCTTCGAGTCCTTCCCCACTTGAATCTCCTTCCCCAACTCCTGTAGTGACTTGATGAAGGGATTGAGGAAAGGCTCCCCAAACCCAAAACCACTTATAAATAATGGTAAGCCCAAGAATCATCATGCCCATCTATAAATAGTCCTCATTCATGCACCATTTGTGGTGTTATTGAACACAACACAAATCTCTGCCCTGAGCTACTAGTAATATGGGAGACCCTTAATTTACCTCCCCTGCCATCTGGTCCTCTCCAAAAGGTTGCTCACGACTTTTTGGCTTGCATACTAGCCATCCATGTAGCATATGTGGTGTGTATGGTCACCACACTCATCATTGTCTAGATTTACCTCATTATTAAGCACTTTCCTCACTCTCACTTGACCTACAATGTCCATTCCTCAAGGATACACTTGTCTATAGGAAAAAAAAAACCCTGTTATCAAATCCTTTAGTTTTCTTCTCTAGCTGGAAGATGAACTAGTTCCTAAAAATGATGGATTATACTCCCCATCTTCCATCCTTTGAGTACTCCACTTCTTCCATCGTCAGAACTACCTAAATAACCAATTTCAACCTAGATTCCTTCCCATACTACTGGAACCACGATCACACCCTCTAGTAGTGAAAAATCATGATCCAAGAAGAATCAGAAGAAACCAACCATAGGGATTCCCTGCATACATGCACCCTTCCTCCTTAGTGTATTATCTCGCCTTGTTCTAGATGCCATCGAGATGAACATACACTAGAGTAGTGCCCTTTACAACACACCATAAGCATCAGTCCCTACTCACCTTATCTAGAGATACCATAAGGATTCCATCCTCTTTCATGCCCCCCATGAGGGTGAGGACATACATCATGTCCCCCACAAGTTCATGCACCCATACCATGTAATTGAGGAAACTACCGCAACCTACCTTTGCCACCTGTAATCCCTCGTAGACAAACCTACCTTATCTACAACTACCTACACCATCCCATGTTCATGTGTGAACCTCTAACTCAACAAGATCATGAATTCCAATATTTTAACTCGTTTTGACATGGAAAAATGCAACACCTTTAATTCTTTGACGATGAGCCTGACAAAGATGAAGTTCCCTCCCATGATGATCTTTTTTATGTCTCTTCCAATTGATCTAAATAAATATACCACTTTGAGTAGCTTAATATATCGCTCGAGGATGACTCTCCCCCTCATTCTCTGCACCATATTGGACCATGTTGGGGGGCATGCAATTACTTCATCTTCATCTTTACTTATTGAAAATTCTACACCATCAAAACTCGATCATGGGAAAGCTCCCATGGAACATTGTTACCCATTATATTCAAGTGACAATGATGATCGCTCTATCTTTTTCTTATCAACAGTTGATTTTCCATAATTATTATTAGAAAAGGTCATCGTCCCAAATATCCCTCTTGAAATACCTCCACAAACAACGATCTTCACATCTAATAAAGATATTTTGGAGGCCCTTACTGACACCTGATTATCCTTGAGATGATGTGCATCATCGTTCCATGTTTTTACCAAACCCAATCACCCCTATAGACCCTTCCATGGAAACTAAGGATTTTCTTCCACACAGTCATGTTGATTGGTTTAAAAATCCAATACGAACTCCTGATGCTTCTAAAGAGGGTAATTCTGCTAACATATCCCCTACTATTCAAGTGGATATTTCATAAAATATGGGTGTCATGGAAAACATTCTCCTCGGAGAATATTGCTCCCTCAAAGAGGTGAGTTATTACAAAGCACTCTTTTAGGAATTACGTGACATCCTCACCTAGAAGTATTTAGAGATTCTAGGACTTAATCCATCCATAATGGAGAATCACATTGATATTTCAGCAAACGCCGAACTCATATTCTAAAAGAAACAAGACATTCACCTCACAAAATATTCATCCATTAAAGGCGAATTCAAGAAGTTGTATTTAGCCAGTTTTATTTACCCCAATGAGTACATTTCGCGAGATTGTAATCCTCTCCTCGTTAATAAAATACAAGTTACTATACATGTCTATGTTGATTTTTAGGATCTCAATGTAGCATGTCCCAAAGACAATTACCCCAAACCATTCACCAACCAAGTTGTTGATACATGTGTATGTAATGAAGTCCTCTCCCTCATGGACGAATACTCTAGATACAACCAAATTCATATCCCTTCTAGAGACTAATATAAAATGGCCTTTACCACATCTTGGGACACCTTTTCCTATCGCATTATGCCCTTTGGGCTCAAAACCATTGGCACTACTTTTCAACACTCCATGTCTTATGTCTTTCATGATATATCCATTATTAGGTTGGATTCCTTGATGACCTTACTACTCAATAAAAGCATCACTATGCTCATCTAGAAGATCTTCCAATTATCCTCCAGTGCCACTAATACAATATCCATTTAAATCCCCCTAAATGCATATTTTGTGTTCCTACCAGTCATTTACTGGGATTTACTATTTCCCAACATGGTATTAAGGTTGAAATTTTAGGTTTACCCATTAAAATTTCAAGCCATTCTTGAACAATGCCCACATCAAACTCACCAGTAGTTACAAGGCCTCTAGGGAAAGGCCAATTTCCTTCATTGATTTATTCCAGATTATGCAACCAAAGCACATGGATTTATTTGTTTGTTTCACCAAAACATCCCCTTCCATTGGGATGATATTTCCCAATGATATTTTGACACTATTAAGTAAGCCCTTGTGTTTTTGCCCTTAATCTCTCCTCCTAATTTAAATCACAATTTCATTTTGTATGTGCTCGCCTCAGATTTGGCCATTGTGAGCATTTTTAGTTCAATGTGATGATGAAAAGAAGGAACATGTCATTTACTATATCATTAGAACATTATCCATACCTTAATTACGATATAGCCAAGTTGATAAACTTGTCATGGTTTTTGTATTATCTATTCAGAAGCTACACCACTATATGCTTCTACACACCATAAAAGTCGTCACTAATTCCAATCATATGTAGTACATCTTAAGACGATGAATCCTTAGCGAAAAGTCCACTCTATGGGTTGTTATCCTCCATGAGTATGATTTAGATTTTACAACCCCCAAGAGTAAGAAATCACTTACTATTGCTAAGCTCATCACCACACTACCAAGTAGCAGTATGTCCCCCTCATCGAATGACCAATTTACTGATGAACATATTTTTCAAATATCATCAGATGATCCGCGACATGGGGATATCTTGACATATTTTCACTCCTAGAAGTTTGCACCCCATGTTACATGCAATGATCGTCATAGAACTCATCGCCACACTGCCTAAATTTCATGTTATTGGAGATACCTTATACCATCGAGGAGGGGATAACATATTACGATGTTGACCTCCCATAAAGAGGTTGAACGGGTTATTACCAATTTTCATAGCGACACTTGTGGTGGCCATTTATCTAGCATGGACACCACCTAGAAAATTATTCATGCAAGTTACTTATGGCCCACCTTATTCAATATTGCATTGAAGTAATCAAACATTACGCAAGAAGTCAAACACTTACATGCAAAATGTGTTCACCACTCCACCCTGTTATTACCACTAGACCATTTGTAAATGGGGGATTGATTTTATGGAGTTCAATCCCACATCCATTGGCGGCCATGAGTATATCATTGTGTTTGTCGATTACTTTACTAGATGGTTTGAAGCCATTCCCACATTGAATTGTTCCAGTAACACAAAAACCCAATATTTCTTCAACCATGTCATTGCACATTTCGATGTTCCTAAAGTACTTGTTTCCAAAAATAGTAAACACTTTGAGAATGAATTCTTTGAGAAAATTTCAGTAGTACTCAACTTCAAGCATAAGTTCACACCCTTTTACCCACAATCTGTTGGAAATACTAAGAGGGGGGTGAATCAATATTTATTTAAATTATTATATCTCATAGTTTTGTGATCCATATTGTGAATAATAGTGTCTTTCAGATTAATCACAACATTAGGATTTGGTAGACGTTTCGAACCAACTAATGTGGTTCATCCTCAGGACAAAGGTGAAAAAATCAGTCGATCTTAAGGAATAAATAACAATGATGCATCAGGGTCTAGAGATAGTCGTTAGGAATTAGTTGTTAGTAAATTAGTTAATTAGTTATAAAATTAATTAAAATAATATTTATTTATAAATTAGTTGTTAGGGATTAATTATTAAAATAATTAAAAGCTAGCTATTCTTTATTTATTTTAATATATATTAAAAATAATTGAAATAAAATTGCAAGGGTACACAATTCGGAATTAGTCGTTGGTAAATAAATTACTAGATTAATTAAAATGATATTTATTTATAATTATATAAATCTTAATTGATTAAAAGAAATTAAAAATAAATCAATAAAATAATTAAATAAAATAATAAAATGGCAAGGGCAAGAATTAGAATATTTAAAAGAAAAAGTTTAATAATTATATTAAAAATAATCATAATATTTTAATTAAAGATAATTCCAATATAAGAAAACATTAAAATAAGCCATAATTCTTAAAAAAGAAGAAGGAAAAAGCAGGGGATTAGAATTAAGAAGAGAGGGTCGGAATCCAACTCTTACTTAATTTCCAACCATCATCCTTGTTGATATTGTTTGCATGCTTCTCAATATTGATAGCCTATTTGAGCTTCCTATGGTGGAAGTGATCAACCCTACCAATGACTTTGGAATCCTAGATGCAGACATGGTGCCTTGATTTCTTTGCATGTTCAGTTAGATCTTATGAGAGGGAATGATTGTGCCTAATATCTATTTCATGGTCTTCGATTCTATGGTTAACGGAGCAATGCGTTTCTCCAATGTAGGGAACCCCACAAGAACAAGGGATTGAGTAGACCCCTTTCATGTATTTAGGGTCTACAAGGTCCTTAACAAATCTAAGAGAAATTTAAATTATTATATTATGCCACTTAATATTTTTATCACAAGTTAAACTAGAACACAAGAAATATAACAAAAACTAAATTTCTTGATGAAGATAGTGAGGAATCCAATCCTCTTTTACAAAAGTTCAAGCACAAACCCATACAACAGATTCTTTGACTTCTTCAAGGCTCCAACCCTGAATGAGGACTCCAATACTCAAACACAAATCCAAGCACCAACTTGGTCAAAATGAGGACTCCAATCCTCTTAACAAATCCTAGCACCAACTTAGTCAAAATGAAGACTACAATCCTTGTAGGATCCACTTCAAGTACTTCTAATACTTCAAACATTGCTTCAGAATATCATCAAATAACTTTAACTCTACAACAACAAAATTCTTCACAGAGTGCTCCAAACATGTTTCTATAAAAGTATTCAAAAAACTACTCTAAGGATTCTTAAAAAATCACTTCAAATGATACTTCAAAGGTTTCACCAAAAAATCTCTAAGGTCTACTCGAAAATTGCTCCACAAGTCTACTCAAAGAAGGTATTTAAGGACTGCTCCAAAAGATACAAAAAAACTACTTCATTTTTCTCTTAAAACTTGTCAAGTATTCTCTCAAAGTTTGCTTCAAAATGGCTCCTGGATTACTTCATAAGGTTGCCTCTAAACAAGTTTCAAGTATGCAACTATCACAAGGCTGAAATCCATAGAGAGGAGCCAAGTCTGATATTTGCATAGGTCTAAGATATACTTCTCCTTTAGGGTCGAGGTATGCTACTCCATATGGCCAAAATTCATTGGTTGAGTCACAGGTTTTAGGTTTGCAATATGGCTAAACTATAGGATGAATCCCATACTGTTAAGCGACTGAATTTGGTCTTTGTCATAGGTTTGAAGTAGGATGAGTTTTAGGCCAAATTTAGTGCCACAATGAGGCCAAATTGATACTCCAAAAATTGTTCCTATATTTCTCACAAAATTCAACAAAGGAGAATGAATTCCAATAGAAAAACCACCAATAATCCTTAACGAAAAATGGAGATAGAATCCACATCTTATTCCTGCAACTAACTCCTAGGTTCATGAGATATGAACATATATTTCTTCTCCACATATATGAATTCTTCTTGTCTCCTTGGCGAGTTGGATGAGAAAATGAGGGGTATTGGCTCTTATTTATACACTTTTTATCCCACACTAAATCATCATGTATATAGGGGGTCCAACTTGATCTCAAGGTAGGCCGACGTAAAGAGGGGAACAAAAACTAGTTTCTCTACTAAAAAAAATCATTTCTCCTCATTGGAGAGGATTGAGGAGGCATGCTATAGCTCATTGGAAAGGACTTAATGTGATCTTTGAGTCTATGGAATTATTATCTTCATCAATTCATTGTTTGACATCTAACAAATTATTCTTCCAACAATATCCCCCTTTGTTATTGATGGAAAAAATATCCTCATATGCTACTCCCCTTGTCATCATGTTACTCTCCCTATCATGGTGTTTCTCCCCCTATCATCATGCTACTCCCCCTATCGTCATGCTACTCCCCCTATCATGATGTTTCTCCCCCTGTCATGGTGCTTCTCACCCTATCATCATGTTACTCCCCTTGTCATGATGTTGCTCCACCTATCTTCATGTTCTCCCCCTTTGAAATCAATATCAAAGGGGTGCTATATTGGGATGAAAGAGAAAATAGTCCCATCTTTTGACGAAGATATTCAAATTATTCTTGAGCTAGGGATTTTATGAAGATATATGAAATTTTTTCCTCAGTGTTGACATACTCCAATTTGATTTTTTTCTTCGCAACTTATTCTCGAATAAAGTGATTTTTTATTGGAATATGATTTGTCTTGAATGCATGAATATATTTTTTGAGAGACTGATAACACTGGTATGTCACAATAGATGGAAATAAGTTGTTTTGTTTCTATTTTGACATCACTCAATTCTTCCTTCATCCATATTATTTGTGTACAAAAATATGTTGCTACTATATACTCGAATTTCATTGTGGAGAGAGATATAAAGGATTGTTTCTTTCTTAGCTAAGATACAAGAAAATTTCCTAAGAAGAATGCATTCCCACTAGTGCTATTTATATCATCAATTCTTTCTTCCCAATATACATTAGTATATGTTGTGAAGGTAATATTTTTACTCTTAGGGTACCATATGTCAATATTAGGAGTCCCCTTTAGATATCTAAATATTCTTTTCACTGCTTGCATGTGTGATTCCATAGGGATTGAATGGAATCTTGCCACCATTCCTACTTCCTGCATGATTTTTGTCATGAAGTTGTCAGATATAAAACCCATCCAATCATTGATCTGTAGAGAGTTGCATCTATTGTAGGGGATTCATCATCCTCACTCAACTTGCAACCTGTAATCATGTGTGTGCTAACAAAAACACATTCTTCCATCCCAAATTGCTTAAGCATCTCCTTGAGGTACTTTATTTGTGTTATGAACATTCCAACATCAATTTGAATTAGTTGAAGTCTAGGAAAGAAATACAACTCTCCAATCATTGACGTTTCAAATTCTTTTGACATTTCTTGGGAAAATTTGTGACTCATCTCGTCATTGTAGTTGCCAAAAATAAGATCATCCACGTATGCTAGTGTGATCAACAAACTATATTTGTCCATATTCATGTAAATATTTCTTCCTGCAACTCTTCTTTTGAATTCTTGTTGTTGGAGATACTTATCCAGTCTAGCATATCGAACTCTTAGAGCTTATTTCAATCCATACAAGGCCTTCTTTACTTTGCAAACATAGTATTTATTTTCTGACAAGTCAAATCCTTTTGGTTGTTCCATGTATACTTCTTATTTTAGATCTACATTTATAAAGGTTGAATTCACATTCATCTAATAGAATTTGAATCCTTTAGAACAAGAAAATGCTAAAGACATTATTATAGCCTCTATTCTGGAAAAAGGAGCAAAATCTCTTCAAATTCAATTCCTTCAATTTGACTATATCCCTTGCACACCAATCTTGCCTTATTTATGATGACTTGTCCATCTTCATTCATTTTTTCCTTATATAACCACTTGGTTCGTAAGACAATTTTATCCTTTAGATGAGATATTAGTTCCCATGTTCCTTTCTTTTCAATTTGGTTCATCTCTTCGTCCATTGCCTTTATCCAAGTGGATCGTTACTTTCTTAGGTGAAATATTTTGGTTTAACTAGAGATAGTAAGTCAATATCACTTCTTTTTGGTGTGTTTTTCATATTTCTTCAAGTTTGTATTCCTCCATGAAAATATGCAATGATTTGGTCTTCTAGATGATGTTTTTGTACAAATTTTAATTTTGATGGTGTTTGAGATGGTTCCTCCTTTTGATTTCCCGACTCCTTCTCTTATTTTGAAACACCTTCCTTTGGATTTACAAGAATAGGGTCTTCATCATTGATTTGAACAACTTCTTTTTCAAGAAGAGCCCCATCAATATTTACATCAACGCTTTTGACTATATTCCACAAATGATTGTTGTAGAATTTGTGGGCCTTGCTTCTTAAAGTATCCAAGGAAAAATCCTTCATTAACACGAGAATCAAATTTTCCTAGTGAATCATCATTAATCTTCATAAATACTTTTCTTCCAAATATTCTGAAGTGTTTCATAGAGGCATGCATTCCTTTCCATAGATCATATGAAGTTCTATCATTCTTTACTCAGAGTTGCACTCTATTCATGATATAGACAGATGCCCAAAATACCTCCCTCCAAATTTAGCCTTGAAGTAAGCTTCCAAAAATATTATTCTTACAGTCTCTTGTACAAATTTATTATTTCTTCTTACTACTCCATTTTGTTGTGAACACCTAGCAATAAAAAATTCCCTCTTGATCCCATATTTTTCATAGAAATCATTGAATTCTCCTAATGAAAATTCTCCACCTCTATTTGTTCTTAGGCATTTGATATTCTTATATATTATATATATTATATATTATATACATCCTTATATATTATTTGACTTATATATTATGAAAAATTCCCACCTCATTCTAGTATAATCATCTAGAAATAAAATAAAGTACCTTCCTCCTTATATAACTGAAGTTCTAGTTGGACCACACAGATTTGCATGAATGATTTTCAAAGGCTTTGATGTTGAACATTCCTTTGATTTGACATTTGTCCTGTTTTTCTTTCCATGTTGACATTGTTCACAAATATCATTTGCTAGCTTTAAGATTCTAGGGATATCTCTTACTGCTTGAGTTTTTTTTTATATTCACCAAGTTATCAAAGCTTAGGTGTCCCAAATGGTTATTCCATAGCCAAATTTCATTTTCTTGACTCATGTAACATCTCTCATCTTGAATTTCATTGAGAATGTATACATTATCCAATTTTTTTACAAAAGAAATAGTGACCAAGGAAAATAGTTTGATACCCATTAGGATAAGTTTTCCTTGATGAGATATTCCTTTTAGGAGGTCGATGATTCTCATTCCATGGATGAACTTTGTTACCTATAAGGTTATAATAATACAATCCTTTAAGGACATTAACAAAACTTCTAGGCTTTTATTCATGATGAACATTGGTTTCTTCCTTGGAGTTGGAGGATTTTCCTGTATAACCAAGTATAGATTTTTCATGTAGTGGCATTTGCAATCTAAGAATGACATCCAAGGTATGGGAACTCTTCAAATTATTATTTGATTTATGCAACTCTCCTTTTATAGATGCAACTTATGCTGCCAATTTTCACAGATTTCTTCCTTTTCCTTTAGTTTATTTCTCAACACTTCTTCTATTCCTTTAGCTTCTTCCTTCTTGGTTTTGAGAGAGTTGATTTCTTGAGATAAATTTTCATTCTTCTTTATAAGACTCTCATTCTATGCCACAAATAAATAGTCCCTCCACATTTCCTTCTACTTCTTCCAAACTCTCTTCTTCTTTTGGATTATTTGTTTCATTTGTGAAGGCCATGAACAATACTTCACTATTTCCACCATATTATTTTTCTTCTTCAGAGTCATCACTGTCTTGTTTGGAGAAGAAATTATTTTTGTTTGAGCCTTTCCTCTTGAATGTTCTTCTCTTAGTTTCATCTTCATCATTACTGTCATATTTAAAAGGGAATTTTTCTGCATAATGTCTTATTTTACCACATCTAAAGCATATTGGAAGTAACTTACCCTTGGGTTTGGATCATTTCTCCATATTATTAACAAATTGCACCATTTTAGTATCAGAATCATTGTTGTTGTAATCATAATTCTTTCCCTTTCTTGATGTCTTGGATGCCTTAAATGCAACTTCTTTATGAGTTGAATTTCTTGACCTCATTTTGTATGGTGTGAGAATTCCATGAAGTTCATGCAATGATAGAGAGTCTAAATCTTTTAGTTCTTATATGGAACAAAACTTGGTATTAAAATGATCTAGAAGAGATCTTAGGACCTTTTGGAAAACATATTTTCTTCGACATCTTCACCTAGGCCTTTGAGACAATTGAATATATCATCTACTAGGAGAAAATAAGCAACAATATCTTCTTCATCATTCATCTTGAGACTTTCAAATTGCCTTCTATAGGTTTGAAGCTTTGTCTTTTTGACCTTTTCATCTCCTTCATGAATATGAATGAGCTTTTCCCACATATCTTTAGCTATTTTAATACCCATAAATTTATTGAATTTTGAATCAGACAAACCACTTGCTATAGAATTCAAAGCCTTTGCATTTTCCACGTATGCTTTCTTTATGTCTGGATCTTTTACAAGAGGAGATGGGACCTTGTATCCATTTGTGACAAGTTTCCAAACTTCAAATCCAAGAGACATTAAGTAGTAATCCATTATGACCTTCCAGAAGGCTAAATTTGTTCCATCAAATTGGGGGACCTTACCATCTTTACTGACCATTGTGATTCAAAATTCCTTCTTCTAAATGTTAGGTTGAACTTGAAGAAGTTGGCTCTGATACCAATTGTTAGAAATATTGAGAGGGTTGGGAATCAATATTTATTTCAATGGCTATATTATACTATTTAATATTTTTATCACAAATTAAACTAGAGCAAAAGAAATAAAACAAAAAATAATTTTATTGACGAATATAGTGAGGAATCCAATCCTATTTTGCAAAAAATTAGGCTCAACCTATACAAAAAAATCTCTAACTTCTTCAAGGATCCAACCTTGAATGAGGATGCAAATCCTCAAACACAAATCCAAGAATCATCTTGGTCAAAATTAGGACTTCAATCCTCCTAGGCTCCACCCTTCAACTAGTTCTATGACTTCAAACACTACTTCAAAACACCATCAAATAACTCCAACTCTACTACAATAAAATTCTTCACAAACTACTCTAAAGATGCTACTACAAAAATATTAAAAAAACTACTCCAAGGATTCTTAAAAAATCACTTCAAATGATACTTGAAAGGTTTCTCAAAAAATTCTCCAAGGTCTACTCCAAGATTACCCTACAAGTATGCTCAAAGAAGGTATCTAAGGACCATTCCAAAATATACAAAAGAATTGTTTCATAGGTATATTAAAAATTTTCAAGTATTTTCTCAAACTTTGCTTCAAACTTTCTCATGGATTGATTCATAAGGTTGTCTCTAAACAAGTTTAAAGTGTGCAACTATCACAGGACCAAAATCCATAGAGAGGGTCAAGTCTGGTCTTTTCACAAGGTCGAGATCTACGTATACTTCAGGGTTGAGGTATGCTTTTCCATAGGGAAAAAAATCATTGGTTGAGTCATAGGTCTAAGGTATATAATAGGGATAAAATACAGGACGAATCTCAGACTAGAAGGAGGCCAAATTTGGTATTTGTCATAGGCATGAAGTAGGATGAGTGTTGGGCCGAATTTAGTTCCACAAGGAGGCTGGAAGTAATACTCCAAAAATAGTTCCTATTTTTCCAAGAAGATGCCACAAAGGAGAACGAATTGCAACAGAAAAACCAACAAGAATCCTTAACCAAAAATAGAGATAAAATCCACGCCTTGTTCTTGCATCCAGCTCCGAGGTTCATGAGATATCAAAACCTTATACTTCTTCTCTACATATATGATTTATTATTGATCTCAAGGTAGGCTCATCTAAAGAGGGGGGCGGGGGGAATTGTTTTCTCCACTTTAAAAATTCATTTCTCCTCAATGGAGAGGAATGAGGAGGCATGATATAGCTCATTGAAAGGGTTTAATTTTCTCTTTGAGTCTATGGAATTATTATCTTCATTAATTCATCCTTTGACATCAATAACAAATTATTCTTCCAACACACTCAAATGGGCTGGTTGAGGCCGTCAACAAAATTCTCAAAAGTATGCCCCAATGTTATTTTGATAAATACTCGTCCAATTGGCATCATATGATTTTATTCATTCTATGGAACTATTGAACCACCATTAAAATAGCTATGGGTTTCACCTTTTTCATTCGGTTCATAGCAATGAAGCCACCTTCCCTATAAAATGTGGAATACATCCACTACACCTCACATTTGAGTTCCTTTTGGACATGTGCCCCACTAAGAAATGATTACTTACCTTGGAACATTTGGATGAAAATCAACACACTTTTGTACAAAAAAACGAAGCCATGAAGTGTCATTTCAAGGCTTAGTATGACTAAGAGGTTTGTCCCCACATTTTTTATGAAGGAAACCTTGTTCTTTCCTATCATAAACCAAATTCAAAGGTTAGGATTGATAAGTTTGAACATAAATGGCATGGCCCCTACATCATCCAAATGTGTCTCCCCAAGGGGTCATGTGTCCAATCCAACCATGATGGTATGTTTGATCCCCACCCATTGAACGTGTTGTATTTGAAATGTTTTTTCCCATGAAAATCACTAGATTTGACCCCCATATGTATATAGTTTCTTTCATTGCACTTTTATTTTTCAATGTTTTTTACCAGTCTTTTATCTTCTCTTATCTTTTTTCTCTTGCTTCCTGCAGATGTCATCCTACTACTTTGGATTTGCTAAAAAATTTTGTTGTGGGCTCTTTGATATAGCTTCGGCTACCTGGGCCATCTACACGTTGGAAATTTATCTTATGCATCAAGGTGGTATATGTCTAAAACCAGCTACAAATAATTATATTGAGTACAATGTTGTCATCAATTTGTTAGCCGATGCTATTCAATTCTGTATTTTTCATTTGATCATCCAATTGGATTCCCAAATACTTTTCCCTATCTCAATGGCATCTATTGTGTCTGCGATCATCATCTCTTCAGTCGATACCTTCATGTTTGATTCCTATTTCATCAATTTGATACCATTACCTTCATCCACATCTATCAAATGATTAATCAATATGTCAACTATCTGGCCAGTATAGTTATAGAGTTGCATCTCTAATTTATTGCATGGGTAATGCCATAAATCACCCTGTATTAAAAAACATATAGTACATCCTTCACTTTGATGGAGAAGGAGGGGGAGTCTCTAACCTAAATTAAAGGTAGTGCTCTGCCCCTATATCATGTCATCCTACCAATGACCTCTCATGCCTCAACTCCTCCCTATCTTGCTCGAGTGTCCACCATGCCTCAACCACCACTGCAACCTGACGAAGAATGTCTTGCCACACCGGTGGAACCCCTGTTGCCATAAAAGCACAATATTCCAACTATCTATCACCCAACAGATTCCATGCCCTAGGGGTCACATCCTCTACTAAAATCCTCCACAGAATCTCAACGAACCAATGATCTGGGTGTTAGGTCCCTATAATACTAGTATATTCCCCTTATTTTTATTATTAGTGTAGCCCCCTACTGTTATTTTTGTTCCCATGTATCCCCCATGTTGTTATTGTTGTGCCCCATAGATTTCCACTATTGTTACTGTTATGTCTTTACATTATTATTGATATGCAGGCTCTGGTTACATTGTGACCCCTTAAACCCCTATATATACCAAGGATGTCTTAACATTTGTATCATCCAAGAATTGTTCATTTATGTAGTGTAAAGGAGGTTCCCCCTAGAAGAGGATAATTTTCAAGTCGTTGATCTATCTTTTCTTCTATTTTGTGAGTTGGTTGCATAACATTTGGTATCAAAGCTTTGGATTCTAGGGTTTCGCTGCTTCAAACAAGTCATCGTGGAATTTTCTCTATACCTTTTTTCCTATGAAGCTTCAAAAGCTAAAATTGAAGCCACATGGAGACAAAATCTTGGTGAAATTTTTTCCAGAATTTCAAATATTTGTTCGCTATATTTTATGAGATATGGCCTGAAGAAGTTAGGGTTTATTCATGCTCTAGAATTTAGTCCTAAACACGTGACAGAGGGAAAATCATCATAACTTTCCCTTCAAGCATCAGATTGGATTTTGGTAAAAAGTGACCAAAAGAGAACGAAATTTAGTTTCTTTTGTATCAATTTCAGTGTTGAAGCATAAAACAATGACACGTGACATTACGTACAATTTAGCTCTACTGAACCAGTCCATAATGAGGTCATTGTGGGAGATTTGACATAAAATTATCTTGAAGAATCCAATTTTGGTCTGACTTGTGGCATTGGAAATAATACTTCAGAGGGATAACACATGAAGGAATTTCATACCTTGGAGATCCGAAATTACAGAGTTACATCCATTTAAATATCGAGCTCCTAAAAGTAAGAAAAAAGTGTGCATTTTTTTTTTAAATTGCATAACTTTTGTTTGAAAAATTAGTTTGAAGTGATTCCAAGGGAATATTGAAGCATATATATCAGTATTAGGTTCTGAAATTCCTCCCAAACAAAATAACTATACACCCATTAAGCCCTCAGAAAGCTCTACTATGATGCATGAAGAGGAATACTTGCAACATTATATATCAAAATTACGGGACCAAATGCAACAAATTTTTCTCTCACAAAGAGAAACAAAAGAGGAACTAAAAAGGGAAATGGATGGCTTAAAAGGGGACATGGATGGTTTAAAAGATGAAATAAAATATGACATGGATGGTTTAAAATGGTACATGGATGGTGTAAAAGGAAACATGGAGGTTTTCAAAGTAGACATGGATGTGATGAATGTCAAGTTGGAAGGGTTGACAAAGTTGTTGCAAGAAATGCTTCCCGGTGGGGACAAGGTAATCCATGAAAATGATGATAAGGAAAAAACGAATATGAATTATGATTTTAGAGACTCCAATGGGGGTTTAATAACCACCACATTCCAAATATATATATGAGGAACTTTGATGGCAAGGATCCGATAACATGGATACTATAGATGGAGAAATGTTTTGATCTACATGATATGCAACCCTCACAAAAGGTACGTATTGCATCTTTATATTTAGAACCCAATTAGTTTGTATGATATATATGTCTTTTTTCTCATAAAACACTTGTCACCTATTCAATTTTTATGGAGGAAATGATAGCACATTATGAAGATACAAAGAACAACACCTTCTTTAGCCAATTGGTAAATCTCTAACAAAAGGGTTCAATGGCAGAGCAAATTGAAGACTTCCAAAAATTGAATATTAGGGTAGCCAGTATTCCATAGGAGCATAGGGTTGATGTATTCATAAGGACTTTAAAATATAACATCCAACATGAGGTTCTCCTTTTGGAACCTGATTCATTGGACAAGGCATTCATGGTCGCAAGAAAATTTGAAAGAAAAATTATGGCAACAAGGAAGTCTACCACTCACAACTATAAAGGTGGAAGTGTTTTTTCTCCTAACCTTCCACAACCTACAAATTTGACACCACAATAATTGGAGGAAAAAAGAGAAAAATGGATTTTTTATAGTTGTGATAGCAAACACACTAAAGGTCATAAGTGTGTTGAGAAGAAATTATTTTACATAAATTTTGAAGAGGAGGAAGAAAAGGAACAAGAAACATCAAAAGAGGAGGATATACAGTAGAATCCAACCCTAGAGAAAGAAGAAATGAATCTGACCATATATTGTAATGAATTGGAAAGAATTACCAATCCCCAAACTCTCAATATAGAAGGATATATCAAGAAGAAAAAGGTAATAGTTCTGATTGATTCAGGTAGTACCCATAATTTTATTCATTGTAAGATAGCCAAGAAATTTAATTGCTTCCTATATCCAGCACCAGAGTGTCAAGTGATGGTTGCAAATGGAAGAACTATAAATTGCTCTAGAAAGTGCCATAATATCAATCTAACCATGGGGGAATATTTATTTAATATTCCAATGCTTTCCATTCCAATGGGTGGTGCTAATGTTGTACTAGGAGTCCAATTGTTACAATATTTGGGGATGACAGCTTTTAATTTTCAAGAACTTTTCTTGAATTTTTTTTGGGAAGGAAAGGACGTTGAATTAAGGGTATTACAGAGAAACCATTAAAGATAATTAGCTCTAATGGCATGACAAATATTCTAAATAAATAACAACAAGTTGTCATTGCATAATTATTCTCACTAGAGGTTCAACAATCAAAATCATATATTTATCCACATCTTCAAAAATTATTGGATAATCATTCTAAGGTATTTTAGACTCCCAAATGCCTCCCACCTATTCGTGATCATGATCATGCTATTCAGTTGATTCCAGGAAGTGTTCCTCCAAACATCGAAACTTACCTAATGGGAAGACACTTCAAGGTAAAAATAGATCATGATAGTCTTAAATACTTTTTGGAACAAATATTCTCTTTAGAAGAGAAACAAAAATGGGTCACAAAGATATTGGATTATGACTTTGAAATCATCTACAAAAAAGGGAAGCAAAATGTTGTTGCAGATGCACTCTAAAAAAATGATGAGGATATGGAAGCATTGCTTTGTTCCATTTGTATTATCCAACCTGATTGGATAACCAAAGAAAGGGGTGAATGGAAGAATAAAAAAGAGGTGTGGACACTCATTCAAAAGTTGCAACAAGATCCCAGTACATCAAATAGATTTAGCTGGAAAAATGATTCATTATTGTACAAAGATCACTTATATATTTATAATAACTCACAACTCAAGCAAAAGGTTCTTTTGGAATTTCACACCTCCCCCTTAGGAGGGCACTCGAGATTTTTAAAAACCTACCATAGGGTCAAGGAGGATTTTTTTTGGGATGGCGTTAAATTTGATATTCAGTAGTTTGTGGAAGAATGTTTGGTTTTCCAACAAAATAAAGTTGAGACAATTAAGACCCGGGTATGTTAGAACCTTTAGCCATTCCAAGTCAGCATTGGGAGGAGGTATCAATGGATTTTATCATAGATTTACCCAAGTATGAAGGAAAGAGTGTCATCATGGCGGTAGTTGATATAATTACCAAGTATGCATACTTTTGTGCATTATCTCATCCTTTTAGAGCTAATACAATTGCTACTGCATTTATGGAAATAGTTGAAAAGCTACACGGAAACCCAAAGATTATTGTAAGTGACAGAGATCCCATTTTCATTGGAAATTTTTGGACTAAATTATTTTCTTGTCTTGGTACTCATCTAACTCTTAGCTCATCTTATAATCCTCAATCTGACAGGAAAACTGAGATAGTGAACAAATGTTTCGAAGGATATCATTGTTTATTTGTATCTGATAAACAAACACAATGGGTCAAGTGGTTACCTCTAGCTGAATGGTGGTATACTACTTCCTTCCATACTGCAGCCAAAATGAACCCATTTATGGCACTTTAAGGATATCATCCACCATCCATCACATCAGCTTTAAGAGAAAATTCTAAGGTTCAAGCAATGGAAGATCACATCGAGCATCAAAAAGAAGTTCTACAACTCTTAAAGGATAACCTCTCTCTAGAACATAATTGAATGAAACAACAGGCATATCAACATCACAGTGAAAGAATTTTTGATGTAGATGACTTGGTATTTTTAAGGCTATAATCATACAAACAAATGTCCCTCAAGCAAGCTAAGAAGGATAATAAATTATCACCGAAGTACTACGGTCCTTACAAGGTGCTGCAAAATA
Source organism: Pinus tabuliformis (assembly GCA_031772625.1). Classification (NCBI taxonomy): domain Eukaryota; kingdom Viridiplantae; phylum Streptophyta; class Pinopsida; order Pinales; family Pinaceae; genus Pinus; species Pinus tabuliformis. The sequence goes on from CM062812.1 coordinate 534,116,774, forward strand.
TTGGTACTATGGCATACAAATTAGAGTGGCCTGCATCTTCCTGAGTACAACTAGTCTTCCATGTTTCATGCTTAAATAAGGTTATCAGTGACAAGATCCCAGTTCAAATAGTGTTGCCAGAACTTGATGAAGAAGGAAAAATCATATTTGAACTTGAAGTCATCACGTAAACAAGAACCCAACATCTATGGAATCGATTAATTTCAGAGTATCTCATTAAGTGAAAGAACTTACCCATTGAAGATTCCACATGGGAGGATGATAATTTTATATAGAAGCATTCGGAAATATGCAAGGGTTGAGGACAACACTTTTTTGAAGGATAGGGGAATGTTAGGTCCCTATAATACTAGTATATTCCACTTATTGTTATTGTTAGTGTATCCCCCTATTTTTATTGTTGTGCCATTACATTATTATTGATATAGTAGGCTCTAATTATATTGTGACCCCTTAGACCTCGATATATACCAAGGAGGTCTTATCATTTGTATCATCTAAGATTTTTTCATTTATGTAATGTAAAGGAGGTTTTCCCCTTGAAGAGCATAATTTTTAAGTTGTTTTTCTATCTTTTCTTTCATTTTGTGAGTTGGTTGCATAATAGTGGGCATCCCTACCAATGAGTGTTATGATGGTCCAGCCTCATGGTCATGACATGCCTTCTTTTGTCCCTCTGCACATTCTTTATTGATCTCATTGGCTACATCTTGTGGTACTTATAGCCTTGTTGACACTAGATCTAGTGGTTTGGGACCTATATCTACACATGCACACATGGAGGAATCAGTCAACAATAATATACATAAATATGTGTGACAAAAATGAAACGCATAAAACTAACTGAGACTAAATATAGATAAACATACCTTTATCTCCTCACAACATACTTGGGATAAGCAAGAGCTCTGGATCAAAATGGAAATTCATGTGGACATACACATAGAATTCAATCAAACAAATATTTGTACATTATACCTCTATGAATCGTGCATCATAGATCCTCCCTACTATTCCAACTCCTACTTTTCACATTAGTCCTACCTATTGTTGTATCCTAAGAATCGATTACCCCAAAATCGATAGTAACAAATTCAACTAAAACAATGGAATTTTCTCCATGAAAAATGATTATAATATTGATACGAAACAAATCTTGGATCGACACCCTGCTGTGAGATTCCTAAGCTCGCTCCTGATACTCCAAAGCATGATGTCCACCAAGTTGTGGTTGACATCACCATACACCAATGGAACCATGGCCAAGTATCCCCCATTAATACAACGACGAGACATTGAACCATATATCCTCGCAACCTTCATTATTGTAACTTGTAACATCAAGAGTATGATGACCTTTATATGGATCACCCCATCATGAATTGGATCAGGTTGATCCCCACATAACTCGGTAGTTATATCCACCAAAGGTCCCTATATACCAAACCTCAAGTTTGTGACAATCCCTTAAATCGGAAGCCCTATAAAGATGTAAATATTTTTCCTAGTGAGGTCTAGGACCTCTCATCTGACCTGGAATACACGAGCATGAAGGTGCCATCTACTCACTATCTTCTTTGATAGTATAAGCACTACTCAGATAATTTCACAATAAAAAACATTCAGTAGCCCCATATGCATTAGACTATGTTGGATGTGTCCCTGATGTTTTGAACTCTTGGCTTGGACGCAATTTTTCTCATCATCCTAGGATCACTCTCACCCCCTGATCACCATAGTCAATATTTGTAAAACAACATGATATCATTAGTTTAGAATCAAAATAATATAGCCTACTATTAAAACTAAGTCCCACCCCACTGCGCAAGTTTTCTCAAAATCTTACATGTCACACATTTGTTTGCGCTTTTCCTATGTGTCACCCACGTGGGGTTCACTTGGGGAGAATACCATACCACATACATTCATATTGCGGGATATATATTGAGGAAAAAATGACATAATATATTGATCACATAATAGGGGGTAAATGATTTTTAGATGTTGTGTATAGAAAATGGATCTCAAAGTTAATGAAAAAATATAAAGGGGTATAAAAATTGTTAATGAAAAAATGGATATCTATAATATCTAGTGAAGGTAGGGTTTTCTAAATTGGGAAGGTGTATTGGGTTTATAGTGGTAGGGGGTTAAGTAAAGTTTTTTTTTAAAGGTATTTTCCAATATGTATTCAAATTAGGGATATCTTTTAGTATGCCATGAATGCACGTGCTATGTCATAGCTTCATTGAGTGAAGCCCTTATGGCATCACCACACAGAAAGTACTTGAAAAGTTGCATGGTTTGTCTTTGATCAACCATGCAACTATTCAATCTATAGTTGTGCACCATTATTCACCTATTTGACTCATAGTTTCATGCTCACCGTGCTCTTGTTTGAATCACAAGTGCACAGTTACCATGCATTTGATTGAATTTTAAGTGTGGCCTAACCACATAGCTTTCGTTCACTCACACACGCACGACACAGTTTTCTGTGGTTTTTTTCATGTGGTGTTGCATAGGTAATTGTGCCTTTCCTACATGGTTTATTAAAAATAAGGGTTATGGGATTTTTAGGGTTCGAATTCCCCTAATCCTAAAAGCTACCTGGATGAAAAAACATAGTTCAAGTCCAAGGCTTACCTAGAAAAAATGCAATTCGAATCCAGTTGTCCAAACTCTCATAATCACTCAAGGGGATCATAAAATCACTAAACTAAAATGGTAAAATTAAATAGTAAAAAAGAAGCCAACTATCTTTTATATTAATTTGACTTGAATTTTGACTAACCCATTTGAGCAATTCATTGGTCCAAATCTAGAACCGTTTGCACCATTGGATTCTTTGCAATGAACCATTCATCATGATATCTTCCTTTCCATATTTTAATGGATTCCAGTTATGAGATATTTCAGCATGTGCCTATATAGGTGCACACATCTTTGTGTACCACTTTCATATCTTCCTTTTCATGTTTATTATGATTGAGCACTCTCACTTGTAGTACTCTCATGTAATTGTACCTAGATTTTGCACATAGACACTGCATGACCTCTCACGGCATCAATGAGGATTCAATAGTATCATCAGGAATAATGAATCAAAATTGGCATAAATGTTCTTAGTGTCCCTCTTAAGATGCATTGCATTGTTTCCTTTTATCCTCTTGGAACTAAATACTTATATTTACTTTGTTTCACTGTAACTGCTCCTCTACAATGTTATCTGATTGCAAGAAATTGATCCACATTTACCTACCCAAGATGGATCTCCCATTAGAACCCCTTGATTATTTGGAATCCATGCAAAAAAAATTTGTAGGCTTGGGAATTTGTATAGTCCTTATGTGTTCCTTCCAACAACATATTCCCTCTCAGTTGTTCCTTTTCTTATCTACCTTAGACTCCCTTCCTATTAGTTTTATCAGGATTCGAATATGAAGTTTCACACAACTTTTTGTCCCCATGCGATTAGGAGCCCTTCATTTTGCTTTGATTCCTCTACCTTCCCTAGAAGACACCTCTAAGGGTCTATTACAACACCTATATATTTTGGTTGTATTACTTGTTCCTTTCTTTTCAGAAACCTTCAAGCCCCTAAAAATAACACCTTCTTCACCTTGGAACACCTTGATAACTTGATACCACCATTCTATACCAGAAAACTCTTGTGTTGCCTTTGTTTGGAGCATCTGCGTTAGGTCACCTCAGCAGGTTAGACTATAGCTTGTTGTTAAGACTATTCCATGTTGTTTTACTTTTACTATCCTCAACCTCCCTAGTACCCCTGTCACTTTTCCACTTGCGTCATCTGTCATACGATCAACTATCAATCATCGTTAATAATGGCCTCCCTTTGTATGACTATTATTATCCTTGGCACACCAATACCCCATGACACCCTTTTTCCATTTCATTGCGTCAGTTTCCTTAGTTTAAATTATGGCACCATTCCTCTCTCATCACCCAAATGGTCCTTGTGATTGCTATCAACGTTAACCATCATTGTATATATGCCGTTCAAGGGAAGTCACCCTTCTCATTAATATTACCTCATCCAAAATTTCTCAAAGTCAGCATGTCAGTACAAGTCCTTGTTACTCTTGTATTTATGGACACCCCTCATGTGATGTTAAATTTCATCATCGTCAACCTTCATTATCTGAAAGTTATAATGTGTCGAAGATCGTTTATGTCTTGGTTAGTCATTCCCTTATCATGGTTCTCCTTCGGGTGGACTAGGAGATACATTAGTGCCCCTGGATCCATCTTGATTACCCAATGTTTGACCTCAACTCAATTTATTGACATGGAAATACGTCACACCTGCCATTGGTATTTTTGTCTGGCTCCTTGCACCTTCAATGTTCAAGAAGCTTTGGGTTGTCCTAGGAGAGAAATCAATGCTCCTTAATTCGATCAACTCCACCCATGCTCAAATATAACTACACTTGTTCACATGGCCATGAGTTGGATTGATCCCATGAATATTTAAAGACCTCAGTACAACCACTACATTCATATCCCTCATCAATGAGGATGCCCCTTGTGGTTACTAATCTTTTTCACCATTAGCATGATTTTTTCAGTAATCCCAGTCCTCCACCCCTTGGGATTACTCAAATCAATAATTACAACATCATCCATTTCATCAGATTGAAATATTCATCATTGTACATGGCCTTGCATGACCATTATTGTAATTTTTACTTTACGTTAAAATGTACCATGAGCATGTGACATGCCCACCTCATTTGTATCAAGAAATTAAATATCGATATATGCCAATTGTCTGTATTGGTTCGCATAGGTGGTAGCTCACTCAAACTCTTGGATTTGAATGAGCTCTCTCACTCTCTATCTCATTGAAAACTTTAGAGGTACAAAGTCAATGATAAAAAAAAAAATTGATGCACTTTGGATGTATGTTTCCATGCACCCCCCTTTACACATAAGGGGGGAACTATTATAAAAAAATATCATACACCTTTTGTATAGACATTAGCAGAATAGTAACATGTCAAAAACATATTCAAACATAAGTAAAATAGTACTTGGTGAAATAAATTCCTGAGATATTAAAATATACATAAATAAATTGGAATTTCACTCACTACACAACTTTTTGATTAATCACACGGGGCCACACATATGCTCTTCAATAAAGTCACATGGCTGCACAAATGTCATAGAAAAAACCATGTGATAGTTGTTTCCAAATTTTTAGCTATCTAGTCGATGTATTTACTGATGCTTAGTCTCACATACTGAGATTCCCTCCCTTTGGTCAAGGGAAAATCGACCCTGGCTTTGCTTTTTCCATTAGAATGATATATAGTGGTTATGGAAGGTTTTCCAGAAAAGCTTTTCCACTAAATTCTATAAAAGAATAGCTAGGAAAAGGAATTTAGGGAGACATCCAGACTAAGGTTATGTTGACATTCTTGTGTAGAAGAAAGGAGTGAGAGAGAGAGAAAGAGACAAAGGCATACCCCTTGTGTTATCACCAAAAAATTGATCATCTAGCCTAATTTACTAGATGGATTGAAGTACACCATGTAAAGCCAATTTTACAATAGTAAAATTGCTTTTGTTGTGAGAAATTACTTAATAAACCATCTTTGTTAAGTAATTTATAGTTAAACCCATGAAGAATAATTAAATAAATCATTGTTTATTTGATTTTCTTCTAGGAATAATTAATTAAACCATTGTTCAATTATTATTCCTTTTCATATTTGACCCAATCATGAAAAATAAATAGTTAAATCATTAATTATCTTATTTTTCTCTAAGAATAATTAATTAATCACTAATTAATTATTATCCTTTGTCAAATTTGACTAAATCCCTTAAGAATAATTAAATAAATCCTTATTTGTTTATTATTCCTTAACTAATTCCTTGAGATGATAAATAATTCATTTACTTATTTATTATTTCTAAATAAAAGTTTAAATACATTTTCCCTCCTAACCAAATATAATAAAATATTCCAAGTGGTTATTCCAAGAATGGAATCAATAATATTTTATTATTGCTCATTATTTGAGGATAACTCAATATTTTGTTATAAATAGAAGGGTTTTCCATTCATTATTCACTTTTGATTATTTTCATTGTTGCACTCACTATTGTAACTCTGATTATTTTCATTGCCGCACACCATACTTTTGTTGGGTTTACACATTGTAGAGGAGAGAGACTGTACACAAGCTTAAGACGTTTGAGGATAGCCAAGAACCCATCCCATAGAGGGGGACTGATAACATTTATTTGTTCCCTTCACAAGTGTTATAATAAAAATATTCTTCGTATATCCAGTTTCCATTGGATGATTGGAGTTATTACTCTTTCTTTTTTCTATTTAACTATGATTGTGGCATAAATCATAATTTTGGCAGGTTTTGCTTCTATCAGTTGCTGCAGATCTACAACGTTTAGAAGCCATTTATATTGTTGAGATTGTTTGTCATCCACAATATTAAGTGGGTTCTTTTTGTACATGTTTGAGAAGAAAACATTACAACAAAATTGGCGACTCTGTTGGGGATTTTCTGATTGTTTCCAATCACAAAATTGGCGACTCCACTGGGTTTTATACTTCAAATCCATCTTAGGGTTTCTTCTTTTTTCAATTCTCTAAATGTTTCCTAGTTTTTTAACCCTACATCTGTTAAATTTCTAACTTCCGCAAGCTTTCTAGTCTCTTCCGCAAGTCACAGGAACTAGCCACGACAAAGACGACAGTTTTTTCCAAAATTTTCCGACCGAGATCCTCGGAGCAGAAATCACACTTTTTGGCCCAAAAAGTGCAATCCCCCTTGAAAAACAGGCCAGTACTTGCGATTTATGGGTTTTAGGGTTTTTTCTAAGATTTGTTTATGGGTTTTGCAGAGAGTTGTCCGCTGGGTTGTATAACCTCTGTATCATCCCACTTAGTCCTTGATCTACGTTGATTTACTTGTCGAAGTCGAATTTATCCCTCCTAGGGCTTCTAGTACACTTCCACCTTTATAGGAGGAGTTTAGCTGAGTAAGTAGTCTAAGTTTCTGCAGCAATTTCAGCCACATTTTCCAACTCTGTACCGTTTTGTTTTAGATCTATAAAGATAGGTTGTCACCATCCATAGTTTCATATTAAACTTGTTTGGTCATTGGCCTTAGGGTCCCATTGGTTGCCCTAGGTATTACACCCATCTCCCTATATTTTTATAGCAATCTTCCTCTTTGGTTTTTTGTTGTTACTACACCACTTTCTAGCAGCCTAGTGTCACTTGATCCCAGTCACACTGAAATTTTGATCTCTTGACTATTTTAGTGTATTTTCTGTCGATTTAGCCAACAACCAGCACAGTGTTTGCAAACCCAATTTGTGTGGGTTTAGTTAATTATTTTGCTATTCATTTTCTATTGTTAATTTCAGTTTATTTTTTCAGCAAGCATTTTTCTTTTTTACAAAGACGATCTGGGCTTAATCAATAAATACACTTGCACACAAAAGCACACCTTAAGTGAAGGCACTTGGTTTACACTGCCAAGACAAGACTTAACATAATAAATCTATCTCCCCTCATTGAGACAAAGGAATATTGTTGATCTCCCTTCACCATTTCCATGTCATGTGTGTCTTACCACCATTGCACCACCAAGGCGTTTGTCGCGAAGACTATTAGGCCTTCACCCCTAGTTCCCGCTTGGGCATATTACCCCTCCTCGTCAGGTTCGAGTTCATAGCCCTCCAAGTACCCATACCAAATCTTGTCCTGGTTCTTCTGATTCCTCATCTGATTCCAGGCCTCCTTCACCACATATCATCACTATGTCTGGACCCACAGCTAGTGTAGGAACCCAACCTGGTGTTGGATCTAGTTCTATACTGGTGGTCACATCAAGCAGAACAGTCTTAGGAAATGTTTTGACAACCCCCATGCTCCCTTTTATGGCTGGGTTAAGTCTACCGGATTTTACCAGTTGATAAATGACCCCATACACCACGATTCTGGTTGGCCTTCTATGCTGACTAATCTTCCTTCAGACATCCCAAAGTTTGAGGGTAATGCTGGAGAGGATCCCACCAACCATGTCCACTCCTTCCACATGTGGTGTTTGTCCAACTCCATTACCAATGACTCCATTCGTCTTCAACTATTCCAACACATGCTCACTGGAGATGCTGCAACATAGTATGTAGACCAGCCCGCCGCATCTCATTCCATTTTCATGACACTTTCTAAAGCGTTCCTCTCATATTTCCAGTTACCTCTCTGTTACGACACTAGTACGGAGCTATTGACCTCATTCCTTCAGTCCTCCTCCACTCGCCTATTCGACCATGTTCAAGATCGTGTCTACCTAGATTGGTTTCTTAGGAGCCTTTTATCACCCATTGCGAAAGATTTCGTGTCCCATTTTCCTCAGATTGAGGAAGAAGCTCTCTAAATCGCTCTAATATATGACCTGATTTATGCGCAATCCGGTTATGTCTATATCGTCATTCCAGACCTCCCTCATCCTAGAAGTGCCAATGCACTGGGGGCATCTCACGCTACCGAAGATATCGTTGGAACCCTTTCACACCCTTCATCATATACTCAACAAAGTTATGGTTATCCATATGGGGGAGCAAGTTCCTCCAACACTTATGCCCCTCTTGCTAGCAACATGTTTTCAGGGCCCGAGCCTATCTACCAAACTATTGCTCCTCCTTATGCACAGCCAAGCATTCTAGCCCCTCAAGCATTAGCGTCGTAGCCTCCCATGCATCCTCAGCCCCAACAACCACCGCTCCTTCAGGGTCAAGTGTTTTCATAGCAGAGTGCGACCAATCCCAAAAATTCTAAGAAAAAGAATAAGGGGAAGGGTAAAAAGCGTAACCATGGTAATCAACCTAGTGAACCCCATAGGAACCAGCCTAACACCAACAATCAACAATAGAGAACCCAGCCCAAGAAGAACAAGGATATTCATATGAATAAGCCTTGTGCATGTTGTGGTGTACATGGCCATTATACACATGAGTGTCCTCTCTTACCTCAGATGTGCCAAATGTGGGAAGATCAAGCAACTTCTAGAGGTCAACAATCGCCTTAGAATCCTGCGCCATCTCAACCGACAGTGCTTACAAATCCTTTCCTCAGTAAGGATTTGTTGCTGCTCAACCTCAACCAGGTCATGTAGCCATCCCCACCAACCTTCTGGTCCTAGTGACTACCATATCCTTATGATGAATTATGATGAGGTTAATCCCTTTGAAATCAACCTGCAAACTCGGTCGCATCAATATGACAAGCCATCAACTTTTTCCGCCACTGAGTCCAAAACCAAAGCATCTGCTCAGCCTCTTACAACACCAAATGGTCCTTTACAGATCCCTCAACCTAAAATTGAGGCCATTCCCAAGATCACAAAAGGACCATTACATTGTAATGTTGTTTCTAATCAAGCTGCACATACATACAGTGTAGTAGACGACTTGGCGCAATCACATGCTGCCATGTCGACATTGGAAGTTCTCCAGTCATGCCCATCTCAAAAGAAAGATCTACTAACTACCTTGGGTGCAGTATATCCTTCTGATTGTCATCCCAGTTGATACATCAGAACATTCCCCATTGCCTTCGTCTGTTGCTTTCCAGATACCAGTTAGAGTCTGTAATGCCATTATCTCTCGATGCGTTATTGACAAAGGTGCATCCACCTATGTAATTTCCACTGCTATTTGGAAAAAACATAAGTCACCTTAGTTGTCCCCGTCCACCATCACTTTGTGTGCTTGGGATGGACACTCCTCCGAGCCCCTTAGCATGTACAACAACTATCCAGTGACCCTTATGGGCAAGACTGTCCATGTCAACATTGAAGTCATTGATGCCCTTTTAGATTACGACATTCTCTTAGGTCGTAGTTACACATATGCCATGTCATTCGTCACGTTTGTGGTGTTCTTCAAGATGTGATTCCCCCATGAAAGAAAGATCGTTACCGTCGATCAATTGACTTACTATGAGCCGGCATTCGTGACCTCCCCTGAGTCCATTATCTCATCAATGTCCGATAAGTAGTCTTCACCTCCCCTCACCAGTGTTTCACTGAGAGTCTATAAAGACTCCTCATTTTTGGGTGCTTTCCCTGGTCCTCCCCCTCCCATATTAGAGCCTAACTCTATGATTGTTTTCATGTTACAAGCGTCACAAGTTGCTCTTAAGTAGTCTGGCACATCCAATCAACAACCAGCTCCTCAGCAGCCTGCTATTGCAATCCCATCTGAGCTCTCTGGTTCCACCCCCCCATGACCTCCTCATTTTGTGGGTGCCTCTTCTATGTTTCCACCAGGAAGTGTTCCTCAGGGTCTCAACCATCTAGGAGCTATCCCGCTAGGACATTACCCTGCAGGCTAGATACCTTTCTTATCACCCCCTTTGGGAGTGTTTTTTGTCCCTGTCATGGATTCATTGGTCCTTCCTAACATGACTCTGGCGATCCCAGTATGGTACATCGACCCCCCTACAAGCATTCCGCCTGGTCAGCTAAGACCTTATCATGCTTTGACCCCATTTCAACCGGTCCCTATGGCCTCTGCCATTGGTTCAGTTCCATCACAATCTCAATAGGAACCCACTCCTGTTGTGAAAGAATCTGGATAGGGGGGAAAAGCTAAGAGGAAATAACCTAAGGACAAGGCTCCCTAAGCTACTCTAGCCCCTAAGGCCCCAAAGTCATCACCTTTACGCACTTTGTGTAAAGGTCTTCGGCACACCACCAATAATTGTCTCGAGCTTCCTCAACTTAAACCTTTCGTTCATGAAATGTTCCCTGAGTCAAATATCCCTGAAGTCTATTTTAACTTACTGGGACCACCTAAGAAACTCAAAATGTGGCACAAAAATCACCCTTGTGCCCCTTGTGATCATCATGGTCATGATTCCCATTGTCTCGCTCATCTCGATGAATTTTGTGATTTCCTTGAAGCACTTCACAAATATGAGTCCACTCGTAGTGGAACCCCTACTCCTCTACCCATGGATTCTGGTACCCCTAGTCAACTAGAATAGGGGGACTCTAGTCCTTCCATCATGATCCCTCCCCCCGATGTCGAGATGATGGACACCACAGGCCATATCCTTTACCTGTCATCATCCTTGAGTTCCTCACAGGCAAAACTTTCTGAGGTTTCTGCGTGAGCTTCTATTGAACCTCTTTCGACTGAATCCTAGGGCTCAATATCCGTAGATCCTCCATCTACCAACTCATCCTCTACCATTCAAGATGATGCATATGTGAAACTTATTTCTCATGTTGATGCACCAGGTAATACCGTCGCATCATGTAGTTAGTCTTCCTCCCATCCACCAATCTTCCATTCTAATGAGCACACCATGGAAGGTATGTCTACCCTTGATTACCCTTGCACCTAGGCAAATGGGCATATTTTTGGAGGATTCTGAAGGCAATTTCCTTCCTAATCCTTGTAGTGCACTCTACCTTAAGAAATTTCACTCATAACATATCCCTTTCATTTGCGTGTATTTATTTCTGCCATAAGTTAGGTAGATTACATCATCTCATCCATTGTCTTTTGCACCTTTTAGATGGATCCATCATCCACACTGTATACCAATCAAACCGACAGTGCAAGTCACTTCTCCCAAAATCTAGCCTCAAGAGCTTGGGCCATTTTTACCCCCTTTCGTACGTTAGTCCTTTCGAATGACATGTGCATTGGATCTGCCACCAATAAACAGGTCGAATATGATGCAATGATAGGTTTTTTAGTCGATGCCCTTGCTCATCGCATCCTTCACCTTCATGTTTGTTTAGATACCTTGCTACTTGTCATGCAATTGAATGGTGTGTATCATGTGCATAACCAAGTCTTATTTAAAAAATATCTACGAGTTAAGCTGTTGGTACATGAATTTGAAACCATTATGTTCAGTCATGTTCCTAGAACCCAAAATACCTTTGTAGATACCATTGAAAAAAACATTCTATATTGGCATTTATCACATGTATACCACAGAAGACAACCATAAAAAAAACAAATGGCGAACCATCATCATCATATAAAAATGCATAATCATATTATGTATCACATAACACATATAAGTGTTTGGATCCCATAACTCTAAATACATCCAGTATGCCTATAGCATACTGGGGGGCACATAGGCCCCTACATCTCCTTTGGAGGATCTTGTGCCAAGTTGGGCCGAGATACTTGAATCCCTTTTTTGAGCACTTGGAACACAATGACACTCCATAAACTCCTCCTGCTAGGGGGGCATCATTCCCACCTTTGCATACCAAATCAATATCCCATGCTTGGGGGCATGATGATTTTACCCTGGCCATTTTCTCAATTGATTAACATAAGTCTCAGCCTACATCACATCGGATCTAGGTATGGTCAATTATCCTCCCATTCCTTGGATAGTTTGTCCTACCAACCTCTCCAGCGAGCCATATGCATATGACATATCGTAGATATTTGATACCATATATTCAAATACTCTTCTCTATGTCAACATAGTCCCCATGTTTGACTTAGTGGGTGAGAACAATTCTAGACCTCCTCTAATAGTTCATTCTCGTTTTCGTCTTCCCTTAATTCTTCACCAGGGACCATTGCTCCAAGAAGTATTAAGGCCATGTTTAGACAAGTCAGGCCACTTTCCTGAAATTCGTAGATCCTAATTCCAATGGTCGGTTTGTCTACTACGATCTCCATGAGATTTAGGGCCTTCACCTCCTCTCAAATTGGAGGGAAAACGCATTGTATAGGAAAACCCACAGTTTTTATATCATACATTGTGACCCAACCATAGCTTAATTTGACAAACTGTTAGCACCATTGAATATCTCTCATCGAGGTCTATAATGGGTCTTCCTTAGTTTTTGATGATTTGACACTTCACCATGAAGTCATTTTTTCAAGAAAGGTCACTTTGTCGCCTTCCAAAATCGAATTTTGTCATAAAGCGACACTTGTACTTTGAGGTCCACTTCCTCTTAATACTTGTCACATCGTATGTCTATTTTCGTCATGAGTAACCATAATTTACTCATGTTTTGATGGTCACCATTGGGCCTAGTCTGTGTGGTAGCTTCATCGAGTCACGCTTGTTCACAGCATCCATGATGAGTCACCCTTGCAGTATTGGAGTATATTTCATGTCCCATTATATCATGTCATAGTATTCCATCCATATTTGCATACTGTTTATCCCGTGTTGTCCATTTTGGCCTCCATCCATACTGTCCCCATCCCTGCCGGAGTTGAGTCAGTCGCTGCCAGGTCAACAATGCACTTTATGCTCTGACAAGGGAATTCGTCTGTTTGTCCCTCAGTCCCACATTTCCCATTATCCCTGGTGTCAGTCCATTAGTCACATTACTATTTTACCTCGTGCCTTAGTTGAGGATCCACATTGCCTCATCTATCGTAGGCCCTATTCTGTCAACATCAACTCATTTATTTCAGAAGAACGACCTAGACGGCGGTGTATCTTAGTTCCAGATTCCATTCCTGTTCGATGCCTTAGATCAAGCAGAGGGGCTCATTATTTCCCTTTGACTTGGTCATTTTATGTTCGTGATTCATACACTTGATGGTCCAGTGATGCAGCAGATTGTACTAGTGATTCCAAGGTGTGTGTGAGATGTTTCAGACCTCATGAGGGGGTGGCCCTTTAGGTATCCCCCCACATGCACAGATGCATTCCTATTATGCTACAACCTCAAATTCATTTCCACAGATTTGATGGTTTCGGTTCCTATCGATCGCAGTGTTCATAGCATGCATGTCTCCTTTAGATGATCCATTCAGTTTTGCAGAGCCCTTCCCTGTTCTACAAGGCTTCTCTGGTTGTTCTACCCTCCCTCCCACCCATTTTTTGAGGGAAGGGTCATTGTATCTCATGTACTCATATATTATTGTATTCAGTCCTGGTTCATGTTTTCCAGGTGTATTATGTATATGGGACACATTGTATTATATTTTGACTCTATTATGCCAGCATGTCATGTACCATTCAATATGTACTTCATTACTCAGTTTTATATTTCTTGGTGAACCATTATTTTTGTACTAAGTTATCTCAGTGGGTATGGGTATGCCTCCCCTGCCTCATTGAGGTCTGGTACCACAAAATAAAAGGAGACTTGCATTAGTATCACCCCCTTTGTACCTATCCTCTTTTAATTCAGCTTTATTGGTCTCTCTCTCTATCTCTCTCTAACTACCCTATGTTGTCTAGTGATTGTGTCTTTACAACGTACTTCGGTCATACATTTTTCTCCTAACACTTGTATGTTGGTGGGCAATATGTTATCACCAAAAAATTGATCATCTAGCCTAATTTACTAGATGGATTGAAGTACACCATGTAAAGCCAATTTTACAATGGTAAAATTTCTTTCACAATGATAAATTACTTAATAAACCACTTTTGTTAAGTAATTTATAGTTAAACCCATGAAGAATAATTAAATAAATCACCATTTATTTGATTTTCTTCTAGGAATAATTAATTAAACCATTGTTCAATTATTATTCCTTGTCATATTTGACCCAATCATGAAAAATAAACAGATAAATCATTAATTATCTTATTTTTCTCTAAGAATAATTAATTAATCAAGAATTAATTATTATTCTTTGTTAAATTTGATTAAATCCCTTAGGAATAATTAAATAAATCCTTATTTGTTTATTATTCCTTAACTAATTCTTTGAGATGATAAATAAATCATTGATTTATTTATTATTTCTAAATAAAAGTTTAAATACTTTTTCCCTCCTAACCAGATATAATAAAATATTACAAGTGGTTATTCCAAGAATGTGATCAATAATATTTTATTATTGTTCATTATTCGAGGATAAGTCAATATTTTGTTATAAATAGAAGGGTTTTCCATTAATTATTCATTTTTTATTATTTTCATTGTTGCACTCACTGTGTAACGCTGATTATTTTCATTGTTGCACACCATAATTTTTTTGGGTTTACACATTATAGAGGAGAGAGACTTCACACAAGATCAAGATGTTTGAGGATATCCAAGAACCCATCCCATAGAGAGGGATTGGTAACATTTATTTGTTCCCTTCGCAGGTGTTATAATAAAACTAATTTCCGTATATCTGGTTTCCATTGGATGATTGGAGTTATTACGCTTTATTTTTGTTGTTTAACTATGATTGTGGCATAGATGAGAATTTTGGCAATTTTTTTTTCTATCAGTCGCTGCAGATCTACAATGTTTAGCAACCATTTATATTGTTGAGATTGTTTGTCATCCACAATTTTAAGCGGGTTCTTTTCGTACATCTTTGAGAAGAAAACACTACAACACCTTGGGAGAGGTCAAGATGCTCCCCTTTCTTCCTTTTACATAATGAGGTAAAGTTATAGTAAATTTGATGAGTACTGAATGCACTTGCCTTTTCAATTGGGTTGCATTTATAAGATAATATCTTTGTCTATTTTCTTTACATAAAATAACTGTGTGCTTTTGTTGTCTTATGGATTATGGATCTAACCTAGTTTTTATACTAGCAATCATCCCATCGCATGTTACCATCTAACAAAGTGATTATTTCACCTTTTCATACATGCTTAGGGGAAAGAATAACCAACACACCCCATCATAAAATCCTCATGCTCAATTCTTATTAATAATCATTTCCCTCGGCACCCAAGCCCTTTTTCTTTTCAAGTGGTTTAATATTTTTTTGAGATATTATTTGAGCAGAGAAAGAGTATCCTTGAAAATATATGTGTTCCTTACTAGCTAGATGCCCCATGCCACCAAAATAATAAGATTATAAACCATTTAGCTTTCTTATGTCAAAATAAAGCTAGAAACAATTTTCCAAGCTTAGTTGTGGCCATGAAGATCCTTTAGGGATTTTGTTTTCTATTTAATTCAGACTTTATTTATGAATAGGAACTCTAAAAACAAGTGAGAATTTGTTTCTTCATATACACAAGACAAAATAATATCATTGGTCCTAATTTCCCCAATAGTTGAAGCTCGTCCCATGTGAAAACGTTTTTCTAAGAACTACCCAAAATAAAACAAATTCCTAGGTGGAACCTTAATCTTCCAAATATTATAGAACCACCACCTAACATCATCTCCCTACTCCTAAATTACTTGGTAGCCCAATTTGGCCATGTATTTTCCAACATAGTTTTGATAGATCTAAACCACCTCATTCTTGGCCTCCCTCATATCGATATGTGACTTTGTTAGCTCAATAATAAAAAGGTTCCATGCCTGAAATCATTTAACATTTAACCCTAGATGAAGAGATTAGAACCATCCTTGGAAAAATAAATTAATAATACAAGGATTTCCTATCTTACTAAAGAGTGCATCTCCCTATATCTCAAAGGTGCTAGAAAAAACCAGAGGAGAGAAATAATTACCTCCAAATCCGATGCATCCACTTTAGAATTTGTTGTCATTCTGTATTTTTGAGGTTGAGGTACTAAACACATAGGATAACATCAAAACCACTTTGGAAGCTAGGATCTAGCCCTGCCAGCTTTAGAGAGGGATCTCTCTGTAAAGTTTAGCTATGTTTTATGTGAATTTTAGGCTAGTTGTGATTATAGTGATTGTTTTGTTTGAAAAGTTTGGTTGATTTAAGTGTTATAATTCCATTGGGCCATGGAGTCTATAAATTAAACTAGATTTTGCATCAATTTTTAGAGGAGTTATCACAGGGCAAGCTAGGTTGCACTATTTGGATCTTTTCAGAAATTAAATGAATTGTGAAATAACAGAAGTGTAAGGTTCAGTAGAAATTAAGGAGAAATTAAGATTTCCTTAACTTGACTTCAGTGAAAAACATGAAAATTACCAACAACCAAAACAGGGTGTTCTAAGTAACAAATACTATTTATGACAATTTCTGTTAGGTAATTCAAATATTTAGAATAACAGGGAAAGAAAAACAATGCTTAAACAAATAAACAGAAGGAACACATCACCATTTGGTACACCACATGAATCCTGTGAAAGGTCCTTATATTATTGATGCTCCAGCACTTTGAAAAATTACAATATGCAGAGGAAATTGCATTCATAAATCAACCCTCAGTACTTCAAACAGTGAAGTATTTATACTGATTATTACAAAATCATTTACAAAATCTCTATCAAACTGACAGTATATTATTAGCCTAATTAAAAACAATACGATTCATTCCTGGAAGAAAAATAGGCCACATAGACATCTGGAAAGGAAGATGACTCTCTTTTGATGGATTCGGTTGCTTTGTCAACTTGAAATTGTGTTGCATTGATGATTTGACTGTCGTGCTAGTTGATGCATTACTACTCCCAAATTACCTTTTTAATCTAGTAAATCGATCAGTTCTTCGCATATCTTTTCATCTGGTACAGTCAATTTTATTACCCTCTGGTAAATTTCATCTACCTCTGTGTATTTGGGAAAAGTTGACTTCACTGTAAAAACTTGTTTTACCTAATTCTGTATGTAGAAATAATTTGACAAGGTTTGTAAAAATGCCCTGGCTATCATACTACCGTTATCCCACAGAATTTGATACTACTCTTGGCCATTTCCTTCATCTTTAGGACACAGTCTTCCTAAGTGATTAATTTATCATTTATCACATAAATATCGTGCAGTCCTTTCTAGATCAATGCTTCAATTCTGTTAGTAAACATGTTTACTTGCAACTCCAATGTTTCACATATTTCTTCCAACTGATCAATAAGGTTCCTCTTAGTCAAAACTTTCTTCACTTCTAAAATAGTAGCAGTTCTATCACTGATTCCTAATTCTTCAAGCTCATATTTTGACTTAGAATTCAGGAATTTGATAATGTTGGAGGCTTTTGTGGGCATCTCTCCAAGCTTCTCCCTTCCTTGCACAATGCTTTCTATTGATTTTTCTATCAGCTCCTTCTGCTCAAAGATGATTTGTATATAAGGCCAAATCTCATTCATAGAATCTAGAATATTCATCCAAATGGTTTCCTTGGCTTGGGCCAAGGTCTAACAAATTGAGGTGTCCCTTTCTACCTTCTGCAACCTCTCCAATAGTCTCTGTGATTTTTGCATTTCAGTAACATGAGAGGCTTCAAATTTGTCCCTTTGTACTTCTAAAGATTTGAGCTATTCCTGCAAAGTATTGATCTCTTTTGACTGGAGTGACATGTTCTCCAGTGTCTTAGTCACCTGTTTAGTGCTTGAAGTATGAGTGGAAGAAGTTGTTTCAGTGGTTGTTCCTGTTGCTGGAAGCTGAGAAATGGGAATGGCATCCACGGGGACAATGGCCATATTCTGACTTTTTTCTTTCTCATTTATCTTCTTCTCCATCTCTACCTCCATTTTTCTAATTTGTATGTTCTAATCTATAATCATCTTCATCATGTCAGCCTTTTGTGCTTCATTTTCTTCAATGTCCTTAGTTAAGGGGTCCTTTGTGGCTGGCACCTTAAGCTGTTTTCTCAACGCTGCAATGTCCAGATTCTTCTTTTTGATAATCTCCTATACAAAATTGACATCTTTCGGATCATATCCTATCTTTAGCACCAAGTCTTCCAAAGACTTGATCCTACTATCCTTGGCTAAGGAGGACACCTTCTCCATTTTCAACCGCGGCTGAACATTGGCAAATGAAACCTGCAACTTGGACAATGACATAGTAGTGTTAGTTAAAGTAGAAGATATCATTTCACCAGTTTGCTTGTGAATCTCCATTTGATCAATGGGATGAATGTCTTTGGTGCTGAACTAAAATGTAGTGCTCTTGTAGTCTATTGTTGGTTTTGGTTGTGGAATTTGGGCCTAAAGGAAGGCCATTTGCATCTTTCCATGCTTAGTGTCAAAAACTGACAGTGATCTACTTTGTGAGTTGGAGGTTTTCTTCCAAAACTGGTTATAGGTACTATTTTTAAGAATCTCATTTTTAAGCTTAATCTCCCTGTACCTATCAAAAACTGTCTTCTCTTTCTCTCCTTGGACATTCTGGGATTCTAGCTCTGTTTCCTTGTGACCATGTGATGATGAAGGTCCAATAGGAGATGTTGTAAACTTGCTGGTTGTAGGTGGTGAATCTATGATTATGATGGTAGGTTGTTCTTCTGTCTCTTTGTCCACATCTTTTCTGGGAGTCAATTTTGTCCTCTTCCTGTAACTGATCCTGAACTCTTTGGATTCACTTCCTGTTGTTGATGACAATCCTTCCTCCCTCTGTCTTTTTCTTGATTTCTATTAAGGAGTTGGAGTCTACAAACTAGAAGTAGAAAAGAGTTATTATTTAGCTTCCTGCAAGGTGCTTACTGTCCATTCCAACTGATTTGCATACTTCTCAATTTCATGCCTTGAAGTATGGATGTAAGGAGTACTTTTATTCTCTACTCTGAGCTTTGAAATAATTCCACAACGGGCATAAGACCATGTAAAACTAAGACCAAACTTCATTTCTTTAAGCATCTTGTCTTCTTCTTCACCTGTTGTCCTAGTATTACATACAATTGGGCCCATGCGTGTCTTTATTCAGAACTGTGATTTATTCTTGGTCACTACAAACTAGATGTCATCAAAATTTAACATCTTTCTAATATACTCCAAGGCAAAAGTCCTCATAGGGAAGTATTTAGGGAGTTTGTAGAGTACCAATTCACAACCATAAACCCTGATCTCGGTGTAGTTTTGTTATAAATACCAATCCCTAGTCTTGGCCTGATCTGTTAGATGCATAATTCTCTTGATTTCTTCATTGATTCTGGGTTGTATTGCACTATTAAGAATGTTCATGGCTGGGTGAACAAAATCCTCAATGAATTGCTTATAAGAGAACTTTTGTTGTTCTTTCATGACCAATGAGGTCCAAAAGATCACTGGCTACTGATTTTCTACATCATCAAGATTCTGCATTGCAAAATTGAACCTATATGCCTGATAGTAAAGGAACATATAGATTAAAATGGAGGTGTAATTAAACACCTGTTCTGTGGGAAACTTTATAAATTTCTCATGAATGCTCTCAACCAAGAATTGCCTGAAATTGAACACAATGGATGGTTTATTGTCTGTGGAAAATATGGAGAGGAACCCTAAAATGGGCTCATCTACCCACTGATCAGAATAATAACCCAAAATATAGGAAATAATGGATATAATTTGTTTGGCATGATCAGGGAAGATGGATATGGAGGATTCTTCTTGGGTAACTGGGCATTCTCAGGCAAGAAGATATCAAATATTTTGGCTCTAGTAGAGAAATCCAACTTCTGATAAAGATGGGTGAGGGATTCTAAGGAGAAAGGAGTACTATTTTCCACAAAGGGAGCCAACATTATTTGGTTAATGGATTGGGAAGTTATGGTAAAGAGGATGTCACCTGATTGGGGTCATGATTGCTCTTTGAGCAAGGACATAACATGTTTGATATTTTCTGGTAAACTTAGGGGCTTGGAATGTTAAGGGGAAGATGTAATGGGAAATATTGGACTCCCAGAGCCCAACTTCATCAGTTTTATCTAAATGTTTGTCTTCCAACCAATAATATAGTTCGATAAAGTCACAGTCACATTGGGCTTCACTAATCCGATAATCCCTATTGGCTAAAGGGATGTGATCTAGATCTATGGAGGGGGGAATGAAAGGATTAACAGGTCTATCCTGAGATTTGGTATTCAGAGGCATGAGTGTATCAACCAAAAGTAATAGTAAGAGGAAGGATGGCTTAATGGGAATTAGCTAAGGTTGATGGAATCGTCAGGAGAATAGAACAAAATTCTGACAATTCAGATCAGGTTTAGGTCAAGAGAATAGTGTGAAAGTGATCGTTATGTCAAGCTGTGAATATCAGAGAATTAGAAGTGAAAAGGATAATGGATATTCTTTAAATGATTTTTAAATATCGAGAAATGAAAATCGTTGTATGTGGCGTGGGATCGTTAAACTTGAATGGTTACCCGGGAAGTGAATTTAATGTGAAACGGTCATTTCGCTGGGAGAGCATCCAATTGGTTAACGGCTAGGCGACGTGGAGGAAGGTGAGAGGTGAAGATGTCGTGGTGGGGACATGGTAAAGATGGCGAGGGGACGGTTGTTTCGGAGGGGGTAGAGAGTGATATGTGCTTTTGTCTAGGGGGGTGTTAAATGCAGAGAGGGAAACACGTAGGGGATGGGGCTTGGTGGGGAAACAACCTTTTCGAACCCCCCCACATAGCGGTAAAGGTAGGATGGAGAGGGGGGCCGAAGAATAACATGGGTCGTGGATGATGAGCGGGAACAGATCTCGATGCCTTGATAGTGATGTCGATTAACCATAAACGACAAAGAAGATTTTTCCACATGCACTTTATTCTTTGCTTTTCAGACTTAGGATAAAATTTTAGGAATAAGACATGGAAAGCATTTTATCCCATCACGCATATTTTCCCTTTAGCATATGATTAAAAAATTGGATAAAAAATGACATAGGCAGATATTTATCAAACCATCTAATCTACCAACCCATAACTAACCTACCATTTTATTTTTTCTAAAGGGTGCACTTAGACTAGCAAACTCACATTATTTTATTTTATACAAAAATAAAAAACTATCTAAATTTTATCCCTTATTTCTCCTATTGATTCAGATTAAACAATTGAATCAATGTCATTTTCTACCTAACTACTGATTTACCCAGATTAAACTGTTGGGCAAATATGTATTCTCTAACCTAACTTACAGAAATTTAAAGAAGTTTAACCATGATTACACTATATGATTAAACAAGTAGCTAGACATTGCGGCATTTTGAACAAACTCCACACAATCTTTATTTAACAATGATGCAGAAAACTAACTATCAATAGTGGCATTAGACTTGCAACACTTTCAATATTATTCCTTTTTAAATTTTTCTTTCTTTTGGTGGGGTTCAATCTTTTCATTTTTTTTTCAATATTCTTGTTTTTACTCTTTTTTCTTATTTATACCATCTTTTCATTTTTTATTCTATTTTTTCTTTCATTTGGAAATCTTTGGCAGATTGACAAGTATTTACAATATAAGATTCCAGAGATACAATACTCAATTACCTTGAGATCCTATAAATTATAGGACCCTAACAGTGGCTCCAACTGGGGATGGCACTCTCCCTGTGAGGTGCCAAGAACATTTGATCAGTAGCCTTGAGTGTTCTAGTTCAGCAATATCCACGTTTGATTCCTTTTGTTGTAGTACTTATGGTAACATATCAATCAAAGCTTAGGGCCTTCTCTACGAGCTTCAACTTTTGTTAATAGGTCACCCAATCCAAATAATAAAGACAATGATAAATGCTAGAAAAATTTCTATTGCTCAAAGAAATAGTGCTTGATCATTCTACCATTGACAGTTCCACCAGGCATTTTTGTCCCATCTAAATTTCTGAGAAAGAATGCATTATGCTCTCTGAAAGCATAAATGACATAAGGCCCCATCCATAGATTGTCAAATTTTCCATGCTTTCCTTTGTCCTCTCTTCTGGAATCCCACTTTAAAACTCTATCACCCAAAGTGAAATCATCTGCTTTTGTTCTTTTATACAAAACCTTCTTCATATTATCCTAAATGACCTAAGCCTTATTATAGGCTTCTTCCCTAGATTATTGCAATTATATTGTCTGATCAATTCTCCTTTGAGTGTCATTGGGCTCAACCTCCAATTCCTGAATTATCTTCATGACTGGAACTCCCAAAGAAGATGGAAAAACAACATCCATTCCATAAACCAATTGGTATGGTGACATGCCAATTGATTTCTTAGTTGTGATTTTGTTAGCCCAAAGTGCATTTATCAGCTTGTTGTGCCATGACTTTTTGTTGTCTGCTAACAACTTCTTGATAATTTTTACTAGACTTTTATTTGAAGATTCAGCCAACCCATTAAACTGTGGGTAATAAGCATTTGAATGTCCCAAAGTAATATGGTATTTTATCTAGAAATCTATCATTTTCTTAGATCTAAAAGCTGCAGCGTTGTCTATAATAATCTTGTTTAGACAACCAAATCTAGACATGATATTGGTTTCTAAGAACTTGATGATAACAACATTCATGGCTAGTCTGGAAGGTATGGCCTCAATCGATTTGGTGAAGTAGTCAGGAGCGGTGAGGATCCATTTATGTTGGGTAGATGATGGTGGATGGATTTCTCCAATGAAATCCAATCCCCATTGTTTGAAAGGACTTTCAACAGATATGGGCTTCAAAGGTAGAGGCAATAATTTTTTTTTTCCCTTAAATATTTGACATTTATAGCAAGAGGTTACCTTCTTATGAACATCGGGGAAAAGGGTAGGCCAGTAAAAACCATCTCTAAGGATCTTATTAGCAATGGTTTTCCAGTATAGATGTCCACCACAGTCACCTTCATGGAATTCCTGCATTTTTCTTTCTGCATCATCTTTTAACAAACACTTTAGTAGAATACCACCAACATCATTCTAATATAAAACATTATCTATGATGCAAAATTTTACTGCTTTTAACTTGAGAAATCTAGCCTTTGTCTTGGTTAGACCAGGAGGAGAATTTAAATTGAATAAAACATAAATAAGGTCTGCATACTAGGGTGAGGTCATGAAAGCCTCATCTAATTGTGGAGTCGCCTGTTCCTCTTGATCATTCAATGTAGCTAAAATGTTAATATCCAAAGCATTAAAGTTAGATTCAACCATCAATTTGGCTAATCCTTGTCCTTTGATAAGCTTGGTTGGCTTGATTTCCATTTCATACTCAAGAATGATGGCAATCCATTTGCCTCTTTTTCCATTTGGTCCATTTTGTGTTAAAATATCCTTAACTACAACATTTGGGACATAATCAATTATGTGAGAATGAAGGATATATACTCTGAAATCTTTAATTTCTTTTATCAATGCAAAGGCCTATTCTTCCATTATATTATATTTGAGTGCAACATCCCTTAAAGCCTTGCTAAAGAAAGAAATGTGTTGTTCAAATCCATCATTTTTTTTTTGTAAAAGGACAGCTGCAATAGTATGTTCAGAAGAAAATGAAAAAATTATAAAATCCTTAGTAAAATTTGGACTGATTAGGACTGGTGCTTTTTTCAACACTTGTTTAACTTGATCAAATGATTGCCTAGCTTCAATGTTCATTCTGCTTTCTTAATCTATTTTTAGCATGTTTGTTATGTTTCTGAGAAGTTCTGCAAGGTTAGGGATAAATCTTCTTAGGGAATTTATTCTACCAATAAATGATTGAATTTCCTTAATGTTTCTTGGATGATTGATTTTTTGAATGACTTCAATCCTTTTAGGATCAATTTTAATACCTTCCTTAGATATTATATGACCAAGAAGATTTCCCTCTTTAAGGCCAAACATTTTTTTCTTAGGATTTAGTGAAATCCCAAACCTTCTACATTTCTCACATACTCTTCTTAGATGTAACAAATGTTCTTCACCAGTTTTATAATAAACAATGATGTCATCTAGATAGATCACAATAAACCTGCCAATTTCATTAGCAAAAGAAATACTCATTGTCTTTGAAATGTGGCTTCAATGTTCATTAACCCAAAGGGAACCTTTACATACATGAAGGTACCCCATGGAGTAGTAAAGACTATTTTATCTTGATCCTGAGGGTGAACCAAAACCTAATTATAACTTGAGAAACCATCTAATAAAGAAATTTGAGAAGCCCAACTACCTTCTATAGAATATGATCCATTTTCGGTAAAGGGTAGTTGTCCATTAGGGAGAATTTATTAAGGTTCCTAAAATATATGCACAATCTAATTTCACCCCGTTTTCTTCCTAGTTGGCACAATATTGGAAACCCATTTAGAGTACCTAAGAGGAACTATGATTTTAAAGTCATACATTCTTTTAATTTCCTTCTCCATTAAAGGCATCATAACTGGATTTATTCTTAAAAGTTTTTGTTTAAATGGTTTCTGATCCTCTTTAATTGGAATTTTGTGTTATATAATCTCTATATCATATGTTTTAAGATCTTCATAGCTCTAGGCAAAAACATCACTAAATTCCTTGAATAAAGCAATGTATTTTTGTTTTTCAGCAACTGGGAGTGATTTAGAGAGTTTTATGATTTTCAAATCTTTTTGAGTACGTAAATTACATTCTTCAACTATTGTTCCTGTGGGCTCAATCTTAGTTCTTTTTGCCACATCATTGAAATCAAATAATTCTTCTAGTGGAACTAGACCTCTAGGTAGAATGCTATCTTTTAACTGAAGTGTTTCAAACTCTTCTTTTTCTGGATCTATTTCAAGCAATTCTAATTTATTTACAACTTTATCTATGGGTGTATTTACATTTGATTTTTCTATTTTCCTTTCTATATTAGAATGTACAACTATTTGATTTTCTAATTCATATTCCAAATCAATACTATCATCTTGAAATTCATCTTTAGATTGCAGAAAACTTTCAATTTGTTTATCATTTCCAAACACCTTCTGTCGGCCGGATAAGTCGTTCTTGCGGACAAGACCGACCTCCCTAGTATCTAATGATATCTAGCGACAAGCAAACCAAACAAATTCTATCTTTCTCTAAATATGAAATTTATAAATAAAGGCAAACAAGTGTTTTAGGCCTACCTCGGGTCCAGTGCAAGTTTGTGGAAGCCACGCTCCGTTGATCCAAATGAGCTCCCTTGTAAAGAATCTGCAAACACAAACAAGCACATACATTAAATAGCACCTGAAAAGACAATATAATAAAGCATATTTATCATGATGATCAAGGAATTCATGAAACAAACCATATAAGACAATTTATTGAGAAAAATGAATCTGATTGTATTAACTTTAATCAAAGAAGAACTTTACAACCTTAGTGCCTTGATGTTGTACAAGCTCCTCCCAAGGTCCAGCAAGAATCTCCTCTACTTTTACAAGTTTCACTCTCTTCCAAATGAAGCCAAAGGTATGTGATCTCTCCTCTCAAGCTTAACTAGGAAGTCTCAATTCCAATAGCATTTACCCTAAAAAATGTTCAGCTTCTAACCTCCCTAGCAACCAGCCCAATGCCTTAATTTATAGTGCGATGGAGGGAAGTTACTAGATCCACCTTCAAAAGGATAAAGCCCTCCTTCAAAGGAATAAGCTCCTCTCATCAAGGGATTAGCTCCTTTAGTTATGGGATGCATGAACCACCTAGGAGCGAATCATCCACGTCAAGATTCCTTGTAGAAGCATCCAGAATTAACCACAAGTGAGTTTTTAAGAATAAACTTGCGCCTTTTTTACTTTCACAGGGGTCCGCACCCACTCCTTTAGAGACAGAGCCGGCAGGTCCACAGGTAACATGAAAAACGGGTGCGGGACAGCAAGTAACAGTAAGAGAAAGTGCGGAACCAAAGCTTTATTGATTTTCAAGGACTTTCTCTCATTTTTAAAGCTTGACATGAAGAGCTGAGCTTTGAGACTTGCTAAGGAGGACAGTATGAATGATGATAGACCCATACTGACTGCAAATAGTCATGGTGACAATATTTTGTGTAACAGCTTGCCCCGTAAAGTGCGAAGTCTGTAGTAGATGAGGATTTCATTTATCATCTAAGAAGAGTGAAGTACTTTATCATTTCAAGGATCATCTTGTGGAGAGCCCGGTTGGAACCTGTAAAAACATTCAATCCAAAATATATATATGAGATCTTATCATTGCTGAGGTAGGAATTCCCATACTCAGATCAAAACTGACTAGAAAAATAACTACTACTCTGATATAGGAATGATCTTGTAATACATCACAAGTATAGACACATATAGACACAGTATGGACGCAACCATCTGTTTATGAATAGTCTACTGTATAATGAATACAAAATTCCTTGCAGCCTGGATGGTGGAAACTAGATCCAGGGTCTTGATTTCTACTTCCCGAAATAGTACGATTCTATCCATGCGAATGAATATGTCGAAGTCGAACATGGTAGAAACCACTTGATTACTAGTCAATGATGTAAACTGTTAACAAGTGTGAGAGAAGCCACCAGTAATGTCAATGGCTCTCAAAGTACTCAGTACAATCCATGAGATGTGAATAGATGTGTTGATGTCGAACATGTCACGGAATCCTTTGATCGAAGGTCAATGATGCAACCTATCGTCGAAAGCGAGAAACCTGCCATTGAGGCATGTAGATCCCAAGGTACTAACGATTTCTAGATCATCTTTCTAGATAATTAGCTGAAGTTAATAGAAAGTGATCCGTTGTAGGCAAGCCCACAGCATGAAATCATAGATCAAGTTTGAAGAAATATAGTTGCAAGGACTGACTCAGGGATGGCCAAGATGGATGACATATATTTTGTAGATGAATGGTTTATTTGCATTGACCTCTTGAACACATAATGACACAGCAGATGGTTTGGTGACAATTGACCCAAAGTTAATGCCCAGAAACCGGCTGAACACTTTCAATATGGTCTAATCAACTATTAGGCAAAGGATTTCCCAACCCAGGTGAATAAAAAGTGTCGTGTTCAAGAGTGGTTAAATGTTTTTCTGAGACACAAAGTATGACAAACAGGCTCATTTTTCTCTCTTTCCCCCCACCATTTCTGGAAAGTACCTCTTTATTTTTAACAAGCTTGAGGAGGATAACATTTGCTTGATTATAAGATCATCCTTCGGATGAGTCCAACTTAGTTTAAATTCAAACCCTAAGAAGGAGTGGTCCGTTCCTGTTTTTAATTGAATAGGTCCTTTACTGTTAAATTTTAACAAGTCCATTATAGGAGAAACTCGGTGTTTTTCAATTTTAGGGATCTGAAAACACTTAAGAAAACTCCATGGTTGTCCTTTTTCATAAATTTGTGTCTCCCAAGCCCGAAAAATTATAAAATAATACTTGAGAGAACCGCTTGATCATTACAACCAAGGATTACTTTTCATAATTAGTGCCTCTGATCCGAAAAAGCAAAAAAGTGATCAATGACACGTCGTTTTATAACCAATATCGAATTTGAAACGACAAAAATCCGGCAATCTTTTCATATTTTAGGAGTCAGAAAAGAGCTTAAAGGTGACTCTAATGTTTTTTGTCGAAAATGACTAATTTTGCTTGAAAAATCCGTTATCCTGCACAAAAACTCAAACATTACTCATACCTGTTTAAAATAGATAAAAATGCTTCAAAAGTTACCTCTTTAAAGTAAAAAAATGAACAAATTAAAAACTCATTTATTCAAAAAAGCTTATAAAAAGGGCTTTTGTAAATTCATTTTTACCGTTTGACTTCAGAGTGAGAAAAGAGAGCTTTTGGTCAGAAACTTCCCGTGATGAATGCGGAAAATCCGTCCATTGCTCCAGGTAATCCACATCATCTTACTCTTTCATTTCATCCATTTGAAAGTTGTTTTTATGGCTTTATTTTGTTTTTTAGGAAATTTCTAGCTTAAAAACCCGCGCGCGGGGGTCCGCAGGCATAGCATAGGAAACCTGCGAACCCCGATTTTTCGTAAAAGGAAAAAGTCAGGGGTCCGCACCTGCCGTGAAGGCAGAGTGCAGACCTACGCACTGTCTCTAACATAGAGGGTGTGGTCCCCACAGAATAGGTTTTCAAACTTAAAATTTTCAAATTTCACCCAAAAATTTTGATTTTAAATATTCTAATCCACCTTTTTATTGAATGTAGGGTATACATCATGCTTGATTGGCAGGAACGGGAGCACGAGGATGTGGATCTCACCGTGATTAATCATCAACCTTCGATTGATGCATTGAAGGCATGCGGTTTATACAAATTATGGGCCATACTTGGCATGAGGGCCCAGGTGGACAGGTGGAATATACAGGACCAGTGTTTCTTTATTGGTGGCCACTAGCTCAAAATGGAGCCGGAATAAATTTACTTTTTGACTGGTTTGCTTAAGAGAGGTGAAGATTTGACTCTATTTGGGACTAGGCCAGGTGGCCAGTCTATCGATAGCCTCTGGCTAGAGTTTTTTAACGACCAAACTAGAAACAAAGGGATTGATATCAAAACCATCTCCCATCTTGAACTCAAAGTGATTGCGTTTACTGTTACCAGGCTTTGCAGAAGCGCAACACTACATGTGGCCACTGGATCCCAAATGCGGATGGCAGTAGACTGCTTTCGCGGTGCCATCTTCAACTGGTGCGAGGCTCTGTTGGCTAATATAAAAGGCCAACTGACTAGAGCAAAGAACGGACAACTGAAGACCTTTGGATATGGTGCTTTAGTTGTGAGCTTTGGTCTAGAGAGCGTCCCAATGTTGGTCCCACAACATCTTACCATTGGAGTTGGATTTCCCCAAGAGCCTAAACTGATGCGTTGGGTTGCAGTTACGGCCCATCATCCTGAGGAGGGAACAAAAGTCGTTCGATTTACTCTTGAGTATTTTCATTGGTTGGAGAACCAAGTATTTGCTATTCAGGATTTTCCTTATGCTGGGATAGATTATCGTGGTGACCCAGACATGGCTCTTCCACCAGGAGAGAAATGGGATGACTCAGGTAAAATCATTTTCAACATTTTCTAATTTAATTTTTTTGTTTTGTTTTTATTTCGTCCCAAAATTGACAGTAAAATTTTCAAATGCAGATGTAGGTCCACGACGACCAGCCACTCTTCGGCCTTATGAGAGGAAATAGCCAGCTGCAGTAGCACCAGCCCCACAGGATGAATCTATAGAGAACTTGGCCGAATTGGAAAGCCATCTAGAGCGTTTGACAGCAAACATCCCAGAGACCAGCATAGATGACATTCCTCTTAGGCTACAATGCTATGTGATTGGGGTCCCAAGACCTTTCAGGAGGTTACTTTGTAGGGTGGCCCGTACAGTGGTTTCTTATTGTGATCATCACCAGTGATAGGATGATCGCCTGTTGTAGACTCATATGACTTTTTTTATTTTGTATTATCATTTTTGCTGATCATAAGGTGTTTTTCAACCTATGATCGAAGACGATGTATATTTGACACACTTCTATGCTATACTATTTCACTATTACCGGCTTATCTTGTAAAACATCTTATGGAATGTTTTTAAATTTACTTGTATGATTATTGCAAATGTCTACTTAATATTCGAGAAGCAATTGCATCTACTAATGTATTTAAATATCTTGGAATATGCTGATATTCAATATAGTCAAATTCATGTTCCAAGAGAGGAACTCTCAAAAATAATCTCAATAACACTGAATTTCTAATGGCATATACTCTATTAAGCTATAACACAACGAGTTCAGAATCTAACCTCACAATCAAACTCTGAATCCCAAATGAGATGGATTCAGATAATAACTCAATCACTGCACTATACTCTGGAATGTTATTCGTTGTTTGACTGAGGCTTACCCCATGCATAGATACCAACTCGTTAGAGGGTGAATAGATGACCCAAGCTGCAGAAGAAATGTTTCGTGAATTACGACAAGTACCATCAGCAAAACCAATGTATGTTTGGAGAGGCGTCGAAATTTGCAATATCAAGAGTAAAATCAAGATATGCAAGAATAATGACAAAAAACACTCTCTAAGCTAAGCACACTTTTCAATCTAAAACACACCAGCTAGAAAGAAAAATAACCTAACTAAAAATCTCCACACCCAGATTTAAGCATAATATCTCTTCAGGTAAAGACCATTTCTGGGTTTACCTAAAGAGACCCCGTCAAAGTCTACCAATTCATAGGCCCCTTTTGCCAGCTTTCGCTTAACAACATAAGGACCATGCCACATGGGTACAAATTTTCTAGTGCCTAATTTATCATTTGCTTGA
The DNA here is from genome assembly GCA_031772625.1 of Pinus tabuliformis. Taxonomy (NCBI): domain Eukaryota; kingdom Viridiplantae; phylum Streptophyta; class Pinopsida; order Pinales; family Pinaceae; genus Pinus; species Pinus tabuliformis. Next base: position 534,147,556 of record CM062812.1, read on the forward strand.
TCGTACAGTAAGACTAGGTCTCCTGAAAAATTACGAGGTGTAACATTTCGATCATACTGAGCTTTAATACGTTTGGCATGAGTTTCAATTGCTAATGCAGCATCACGTCGATTCTCATCTAGCTAAGCCAAGTACAACAAATCGTTTTCCTCTTCGGAAGCGGCTGGAAGTAATTCTATGGCCATTTGTAATGACGAGATTTCGCATTCAATGGGTAACACAACTTCCAAACCATAAACTAGTTGGAAAGGAGTGAAACCGGTTGACGTTTTTACTGAGGTTCGATATGCCCAAAGCGCTGAAAATAGCATGTTATGCCAATTGGACCTACGAATCCCAATGATTCCTCGGATCATGATGACTAGAACTTTGTTGATGGCTTCAACCAGACCATTAGCCTATGGATAATATGGAGTTGAACTATCGTGATGCAAGTCAAGTTGGTCTGTAAGTTCAGTCATCATAATATTTCGAAAATGACACCCATGATCAGTGATAATCACTTGTGGAACACCAAAACTAGCAATTATATGATTGAACACAAAAATCGCAGTAGTTTTGCCGTCTGCCTCAAATGTAGGCATCGCCTCGGCCCACTTGGTAAAATAATCTACCGCAAGGATGATATATGCATGCCCCCCGGCCGAGTGAGGGTTACATGGAATAAAATCGATACTCCATTTTGCAAAAGGACCGATAGCAATTATATGGTGGACAGGAGCAGGTGAAGCACACATATTTCGATCAAAAATTTGGCAGTTGTGGCATTTTCAGACCGCGTTAATATAGTCTTTAAACAAAGACAACTAGAAATAGCCAGCGCGCAATATCTTTTGGGCTGTGGAAAACCTAGACGTATGACCGCCACACGCTCCAGAGTGATAGTCATTTAGAACCCTTTTAGCTTCCTCATGAGTTAAACAACGTTGGAAGACAGAGTCTGCCCCACGACGATAGAGTGTATCTCCAATAATTTTGAATTGTTGGGACTGGAATCGTATTTTACGACGCTCTGATATTGAAATTTCTGGCCGAAAGGATTGGGTTTGGAGATAAACTATGATATCCCCATACCATCGATCTAAAGTGCTGATTAGAAACAAGGATTCGTCCACAATGGGCTCCTCCTCCACAGTTTCCGTGTCAGCACGTGGGAAGTCACACATCAACTCCGCAAAAACTAAAGATTTCTTAGACTTTTCAAATTCCAAGTCGAACTGCTACAGGATCACAATCCATTTGGAGTACTTGCCTTCTAGAAATTGTTTGGTCAAAATATAGAGCATAGGGTTGCAATAGGAAATTACTACAGTTTTGCGTAGTAAAATGTAATGACGAAAACATTGGACAGCTTGAACAGCTGCCAATGCCAATTTCTCCACATGTGAATATTTTAGCTCAGTTGGATTTAAAGTTTGACTAAGGTAATATATCACATGTTCACTACCGAATTCATCTTCCTGAACTAACACCATTCCAATGGTGGAATGCGAGGCATCGAGATATAAGAAGTAGTCCTGGTTATAGTTGGGAGGATGCAATAACGGTGCATGGGTCAACACGTGTTTTAGTGCATCAAAAGATTTGTCAGCTATCTCATCCAAAAAGAATGGAGTATTCTGTTTCAACAACCGGGTAAAACCGTTTGTGATATCGGCGTAGTTAAGAATGAATCAATGTAAAAAGTTTGCTTTCCCTTGCAAACTTTGGAGTTGGCGAAGACTCGAAGGAGGAGGCAATTTGACAATAGATTCAACCTTCGAGGGATCGATGCGAATGCCGTCTTTCGAAAAAACAAACCCCAGTAATCGACTCATTTCTATACAGAAAACACACTTGTGTGGGTTCAACCTAATTCGATAATGCCTACACCTCATAAAGATTGTTCGTAAATGGATGAGATGATCAGCTCGATGTAATGAATGAGCAAGTAAATCATCGAGATATGGTTGCACAATGTGCTTGATATCATGAAATGCGTAAGACATGGCTCTTTGAAAAGTTGCCTCGGTGTTCTTGAGTCCAAAAGGTAATTTGCAATAAGAAAATGTCCCCCATGGACAAATGAAAGCCGTTTTTGGTTGATCGGCAGGTAGAATATTTATTTGATTGTATCCAGAAAAACCATCCATGAAGGAGAATATTTCACTGCCAGCACAATCATCAATGATTTGATCGATATAGGGAGTTGGGTAATTGTCTTTTGGACAAGCTCGATTAATATCCCTATAATCGATACATATTCTTATTGTTCTTTGCTTTTTGTTAACAGGAACAATATTCGATACCCAATCCGTTAATAGAATTGGATAAATGAAACCCGTTTTAAGAAATTTTTCAACTTCTGCCTTAATAGCAGCAGCTTTTCGCGGGTGGATCTGACGCAAACGTTGCCGGACGAGTTTAGCATCCGGGTAAGTTTTGATTTCATGAACAACAATTGTTGGGTCAATTCCTGGCATTTCCTCATATGACCAGGCAAACACGTCACAGAATTCTTGAAATAGGGCCTTATATGTTTGAATTTCATCTTCTGTACAAGAGGCACCTATATGAATGTTTTCAACAATTCTGGGCTTAACCGAAATGTCAATAGGAATAGTTCGAGAAATGTATCCCAAATTTAACTCAGAATCAGGATTTTTCATTGGATTCTGAGGTTCCTTGACATAATCAGTCGTAAAAATAGATGAAAAATCATTTTCAAAGCGATCAATATCAGGTAAAAACGAATATCTATGATGAAGATCTTCCAATGGTAAATCATCAACACATAGGATTTCACGAATTTGCTCATCAGTGTGAACAAGTTCAGAAAATGTTGTTGAATCTGAGTTTGATGTTGAAAGTGATTCTTCATGGACCACATTCCTTAAGTCAATTTCAGTTGAAGAAGGGTCAGAAAACGACTGCACGGCCTGATACGCAATTTCATATGGACTCAAAGGCATAGCATCACCAAATGAATCTATCTCAGATTCAGAAGGTATGATCCAAGGATCATCATAAACAATAGCGTCTGATGAAATCATATCAATGGTTGCAGTAGAAGACGATGTGTTTGGAGGAGGAAAGGAAAAAGTTCCTAGTAAACCAGAATCTTTAACTAATCCTACTCCAACATCCTTATAAGGGATAGTTGTTTTGCCGACATGCTGTATACTTTCAGAAGAGGCCGGGTCGAATGAAAAGTAAGTTAGTTGGTCTGTAGTTACGATCTTTCCATTATGAGGGAACTTTATAAGCCGAAACACCGATGAAACAACAACTGTCATAGCGTAAGACCAACTACGACCCAAGAGAAGGTTGTAATCTAGAGGGGCATCAACCACCTCCACATCTAGATTAACAGTTTTTCCTTCAACCCCTATAGGTAAATCCTGTAGAATGCCAAAAGGATGGAACCCACGGCCATCAAAGGCCTTTAGAATCATCGGGGATTGATTAAGTGTAGGAGAACCAAGCGATCTCCAACGTTGGATCGGCATAATACACGTTGAGGCTCCCTCATCAATCACAGTCCTATAACAAGGTCTGTTTTTGACTAACACTGGAATCTGGAAAGCCATTTGATGAGGTAAGTGAGGTGTACTATTTTCTAGATCGAAAATTATAAGGTTCGAGTCCTGAATGTCAACAGCTCCTATAGCCGACAATAGCAATTTACTCTGTGTTGGACATGATTGCAACACCTCCAAAGCCGACATTGCTAAAGGTGAAATAGCCAAATCTTCAACAATTTTATAGTTCTGAGCTGCTCTCGTATGTGGATTGAAAGCTGACTTTCGAAGTATACCCTTGGCGAGCAGTTTGATTACTAAGTCTGGGTTAGGTTTCTCGATCTGTAGTGGATCGTAACCGGGAGTTTAAGTTGATGGGTTTGAATTAGAAGATTCTGCTTCCTTACCACCAACAGGGCTTTTACTTCCATAATCTTGCAATCGTGTCGCAATCCTAACATGGGACATCATCATTATGGATTCTTCTGAGACATTTGAGGAAGAACCTATCATCTTACTGTCTTGACTAGGAAAAGGATCCTTCAAAACAACAGGTGTTTGGGAACCTTTGATGATTTTCGCAACCTTAGCACGATGAGGGCAGTCTCTTGTAAAATGTTCTTTGTCACAAATGAGACAAAGAGAACGAGGTTTGCGTTTCTCATCAGTAGATTCCGTTTTTTCTATTTTCTCTTTCGAATTTTCATCTGTTTTATTTTTCTTCTTCCCTTTCCTTTTACCGCCGGATTTTGATTTGGCTATAGATGACTCTACAACATGAATATCGGTGGAAATTTCTGCAGAAGAATCTCCTGTCGGGGAATCTGGTAAAGTTATGATAGGAGAATAATTCTTGGAAGATTTCTTCTTACTTTTGGTATTAACCGTACCAATCATACCATGAGCGGCATGAGACCCTAAAGGAGCTGCAGTTATTCGATTTTGTTTAGGAAGGTTGGGGATTTTCTCGTGTAATGTACATGACTGTGTATAAAATAAGTCAAGGTACTGAGCTTGAGCAATTACTTGCTCTTCAATAACGACTCCTGCCTTAGCTACATCCTCGATGATTTTCGGTAATAAAGATTTGACAAACCATTCTGATAAGATCTAATCCAGAATAAAAACTTTCACTAAATGTCATCAACATCTCCATTCATGAATGTGATCTGAAATGTAAGTGGACGTTGACTATTTTAATTAATTTAATAATTCCGTGCCATTGTCATATCCGACTGACAACTGAAAATGAGTTAAAAATGAAGTAGCTAACTGACTAAAGTTATAAAAAGTGGCTTGTGGTAACTCAATGTACCACTTGGCCGCAAGACCAATTAGAGTGCATTGAAAAATCCTTAAACGGATTGAATCATCTGAAATGGAGTTAGACGCACACCAGAGGTGATAAGTCATCACATGGTTTGACGGGTCCTCTCCTAATTTGCCTTCAAACTTAGGAATATCACTAGGAAAATTATTCGGCATTGGCGGCCAAAACGGAAGATAGTTAATTGGATCGTTCGTAAGGCGTGACAAGTCAGGCAAGTCCAAAGTTGCAGTGAACGGTAACTGACGATTAGGGTCCCTGAAACCCTGGTTCATGAGACCAACCCCAGGAGGAGGATATCCAGGATAACTAGGAATTGGAATTGCATTTTGGATATTATATCCTCTCGGAAAACCAAGATTAACCGGACCATACTGGGGTTGTTGAGGTTGTTGATATGTATATCCAGGGTACGGTTGATACTGATAGACTGGTTACTGCACAACAGGACCGAATTGGTACTGTCCCTGGTACGGTTGATAAGTAAATTGAGGTTGACTTTTGACAACCGTACTTGGACCAGGTTATCCTACAGGCATTTGAACCGAAGTTTGAATTGTGGGTCCATACTGAGGTAAATATGCTTGAGGAGTTGATACAGGAACAGTAGAAACCGAAGTTGTCGATACTCCAGAAGTAGGTGGGGTAGATTGAACAAATGTTGTAGCAGTTGCAGCAGTCGTTTAAGGTGAAGTTCGAGCTGAACTAGGCCCAGGCTGAGAAACTACAAAAGGTGCAGAAGTTTGAATAGTAGACTAGATCGGTTGCTGGGTTGAACCAGAAACTAAGGGTTGTCCAGATTGAGATGACAACTGCACATTTGGTTGCAAGATCTGTTATGATTGAGATGGATCCCACACTAAGTTCATTCTGGGGTATGGACCCATAGAAGGTTGAGCATATTGAGGACCATAACCGGGTTGAGGGTAGGATTGATAATTCAAAGGTACATTTCCAGCTCCTTGGATAAATGACTGACCGGAAGGTGGTTGGAAACCTTGGGTTGGGTACTGACCTTGAGGCTGATAACCTTGAGGCACGTACTGATACTGGGGTTGACCTTGAGGTACATATTGATACCAGGGTTGACCTTGAGGTACATACTGAGTCTGGGGTTGACCTTGAGGAATGTACTCTCTCGTAGGTATGTACTGTCCTTGAGGTTCCCCCCCAGGCGGTAATTGGGTACCTTGAGGTTGCCCCCAAGCGATAATTGTGGACCTTGAGTCTGACCCCCAGGTGGTAACTGGCCACCTTGAGGTTGCAGATTTGGAATGGTACCTAACATCATAAGAATATCTTCTACACTCAACAGCTTAGTTCCGTTATTACCAGTTAATAACCCTTGTTCAATAGGTTGAGGAGATGCTCCCAAAAAAGTACCAGTAAGTGACTGATACCCAGAGGGAATAGAAGGACCGCCATATAAAAAGGTTTCTGGAGATTGAGAAAACATGGACGATTGTCTCGACATATTTAACAGAGGATAATAACCCCTAAGTGTTGGATGAAAAGGAATGCGAGGTGGTGAAAAACTTAGTCCCGGGTTTTCCAAAATGTTGGTCAATGAAAGATACCAAGCATCCCTCCTAGGTGGATTATAAAAGATCGATTGATGCTCCCTAAGTTCTATAGCTGGTTGATTTTCAGGGATGGGTATACCTTCTTCCAGAGTAACAAGTTCTTCAATAACAATAAATCCAGAAGGAAGATTTTGGGTAATGACTCTTTCTACCCTGGGTGAACCAGGACCACTGGAAGTTGGAGAGGCAAATCCTGATGTTGGAGTAGCAGCAGGTTCAGTTTTAGGTTTAGATATTTCAGGTTCCTCAGCTAAATCACTAGTAGAAGAAAAACTACAAGTAACTTCGGAAAAAGAAACAGGTTCTAAAATATACTCTGGTGCTTGAACTTGGTAATCAGGATGTACAACCAAAGAAGACTCTCCTTCTTCAGGTGACCCAACTCTACTGCCACTAGGAGTTACAAGGGCTCGAAGCCCTTCAAGCTAGCTTGGTGAAAACTCAGGAGGTTGGCCCCGAAGTCTATGGGACTTCCTCGATAATTTAGCCACGATTAAATATTTTAACTACTTCACACACAAACAAAGAAAAAACTCAATGAAAACCACCTAAAGTCTCTAAAGAACCAAACAATTTTGAATCACACGCCTAAAGAATCTAGGAGATCAAGCCACACACAAACAGTAACTTTTCGTACTGAAAACACTAGTTGGTGATGAAATCCAACATCGCAGAATTCAATACAGAAATGGCAGTTGGAATAGTTACCCCGGCAACCTGCTTAATGAATAGATTGGCACAAGATTCTCCACTAAACTGTCTCGAGTGAAGAGAACCCCCCAGAAAATCCAAGTGAGTCTAGCCAACGTCTGCTCCAGGGATAGTGGGATCTTCCCTCCACCATCATCTCAGGAAAGAATCCTATAGAATATGGTCACTATGGTTACCAACGGAAACAAATATACCTGGGGGAACAGTCTATGATCCGATACACACGCAAGGGCAGAGTAGCAAGCTTAATCCCATTGAAGGCTCCTTGACATAATCCAAGGTTTACCAACAAGTGACCCCAGGCTCCTCGACAATGGTTAATCCGAGGTTTACCATTTTTAATACATGTATATCTAGTATCGTTCCCAATGAGGAAGGATTGATTACCCCACTGGTTCGGACACGATCTCGTGCTTGACTCCTATAAGAGGAGCTTCCCAGAGCATAGATGTAACAATTGGAATTTATCTCCTACCGCAAGATACAACTATTTGTTTGTTTTACTATCTTGGAGAGTTAATTACTCCCTACTCCAAGATACTAGCCTAAGCTATGTTGGTGATAAAGAGCCCTAGAAATAAAAAGATTACTAGATAGATTTTACTTTAAGCGTTATTTTTATTGGTTATTTCTTAAGTCAAAAGGTGCAGATATGAAACTTATGGTGTGAAGACTCGACTCCAAATCACCAAAAATGCACTTAAGATGAAAAGCAATCCTTTTTCTTCAATGAATTTCTAGCTAGAGAAATAGTTGAGAATGCAAATGCTTGTAAAAGCAAATCTTTCCTTAACAAACAAATAAAAAGAATAACTTTTTGTCTTTTCCAATACACTAAAAAACGAGACACTAGTTATGCTCATGAATATTTCCATTTTCTTTTCAAACACTCAAATACTACAAAAACAAACTTTTTCAAAAGAGATTTTTTTTAAATTTTATAAAACACTCAAAACTATAGAAAAATCTAATCTTGAGATCTATAAATTCTAAAAAACTATTTGAAGTAAAAGCTTACAAGATTTGTTTTCAAGGATGTTTTACTTAGTTATGAGCAAACTAAGGACTAATTTGTCCAGAATCACAAATTAGTTAAAAAACAACTAGCTTTTGTTTTCTTTTCTAAAAATGAAATCCAAAACTTTCAACACAAGTCCTTTCGAAGTTTCGCAAAGATAAAAACAAGGTGGATTCCTCAACAAAGGTAGATTTTGCAAAATGGTCAAACTCATAAGAAGGCCAGAAAAAACCAAGGTGATCTGAGGTTTCTAAGGCTTCTACACTCTGAGTTACTACAAGACCAAATGAAAATCAAGCCCGGCACACAAAACTCCTAGGAATTTCACCTAAAACCCTAATGCTAATGGAATTAACCTAAGAAAAGTTCCTGACAAGTCACGTGCAGATCTGGGCAGAGGCTAAAAACAAATAAACAAATCCTAAGCTGACTAAAAGAGAAAATTTCAAGTTTTTCAAAATTTTGACAGGGTCCGCAGGCCCTCAGTATACCTGGGTGCGGTACCGGTCTGTGTGTAAAACAAAAGTGCGGGGATGTCCGCATTGTGTTACAAGAAGAGGGTGTGGTCCTCTCCCAAAAGTACGAAAAACAAAAAATAATTCAAGATCTACTAAACCTACCCAATCCAACACACATCAAGCCAAAACCCAGAAACAAAGACAGTTTCTCAATTCAAAGTAAAAGCAAAGGAAAAAATAAAAAATTCAAGTCCCTAGTGGAGTCGCCATTTTGTCGGCCGGATAAGTCATTCTTGCGGACAAGACCAACCTCCCTAGTATCTAATGATATCTAACGACAAGCAAACCAAAAAAATTCTATCTTTCTCTAAATATGCAATTTATAAATAAAGGCAAACAAGTGTTTTAGGCCTACCTCGGGTCCAGTGCAAGTTTGTGGAAGCCACGCTCCGTTGATCCAAATGAGCTCCCTTGTAAAGAATCTGCAAACACAAACAAGCACACACTTAAATAGCACCTTAAAAGCCAATATAATAAAGCATATTTATCATGATGATCAAGGGATTCATGAAACAAACCATATAAGACAATTTATTGAGAAAAATGAATCTGATTGTATTAACTTTAGTCAAAGAAGAACTTTACGACCTTAGTGCCTTGATGCTTTACAAGCTCCTCCCAGGGTCCAACAAGAATCTCCTCTACTTTGACAAGTTTCACTCTCTTCCCAATGAAGCCAAAAGGTATGTGATCTCTCCTCTCAAGCTTAACTAGGAAGTCTCAATTCCAACAACATTTACCCTCAAAAATGTTCAGCTTCTAACCTCCCTAGCAACCAACCCAATGCCTTAATTTATAGTGTGATGGAGGGAAGTTACTAGGTCCACCTTAAAAGGGATAAAGCCCTCCTTCAAAGGGATAAGCTCCTCTCATCAAGGGATTAGCTCCTTTAGTTATGGGATGCATGAACCACCTAGGAGCGAACCATCCACATCAAGATTCCTTCTAGAAGCATCCAGAATTAACCACAAGTGAGGTTTTAAGAATAAACTTGTGCCTTTTTGACTTTCACAGGGGTCCGCACCCACTCCTTTAGAGACAGAGTGGGCAGGTCCGCAGGTAACAGCAAGAGAAAGTGCGGAACCAGAGCTTTATTGATTTTCAAAGACTTTCTCTCATTTTTAAAGCTTGACATGAAGAGCTGAGGTTTGAGACTTGCTAAGGAGGACAGTATGAATGATGATAGACCCATATTGACTGCAAATAGTCATGGTGACAATATTTTGTGTAACACCTTCCAATACCTCATATTATCTGGTACAGTTGGTTGATGTTTTACTTCCACTGTATATTCTCAATAAGGGTAAGGCATTTTATAGGAGTTGGCTGAAAAAGCTAGATTATTTGGAATGATATTTTATTTTCTAAGAATTGCAGAAAGGTCATATTTAAGAAAACTCTCTAGAAAATCAAGCACATCATTTCTATATGCTCTCATTCTAGGGTGTTTAGCTAAATATTCTCCTTTAATTTGTTTTATAATTAATTCAGCACCCTGTTGAATGGATATTCTTTTGGCACCTAATTTTTTCAACAACTGCAATCCTAATATAAGGGCTTAATACTCTGTTATGTTATTGGTACATTGAAAATTTAGCCTCTATGAGTGACCCTCAACATGATTGTTTCTTATGCTTACCACCCATATTCCTACTCCAAAACCATATTTGCTACAAAAGCCATCAAAACTCATGTTCCAAAGAGGTTTAGGAAGAGTATTGGATTCAATCGTTTGTATTTGGGTTGGGTCTGTTTTAGAAATTTAGTTTCAGTATTGATCACCTAAGTGTTGATGTCTCCATGATTATAAAGGATGAAAGAGTCTGAATCTGAGTGGACAGAATAAAGATGATAGTTGTGAGGTTTCTCTTCACTACTCATCATGAATTTCATCAAGGTTTCCCTAAATAATCTTCTTTGCTGCCCAAAAACTGATATGGTGGAAAAGGTCATATCCATCTGTAGGGTTCCTTGTAATTTTTCTCCCCATGAGCGTGACAACATTGTTCCATACTTAGGGGGAATATCTACAACCACTGTATCCATTACCACGATTTTGGCCAGAATTTTACCTAAAGTAACACACAAGTGTTTGATGAGACCTAGACATCTTACTTTACTGGAATCAAAGGAATATAGGCCTTTATAGGGTCTTGTAACGTCAAGTCCTAATTTCTCCATAATAACTTTAGGCATAGCATTATGGAGGATCTTATCAAGAATATTTAGGCTAACATAGAATGGAGGAACACCCCCTTCCTATGGTTTTCCTTCAACTTCCAGTCCAAATAAGAGTTCAGGCTAGTCATCATTCAAATTTATAGAGTCTGTGTTTTCCCTTATGTTTAGATATTTTTATTACTTGGGGTCTGTACATGTTTTTGTTCATGAACTCTGTTAGAGGAATAGGAATTTTTAGTTTTGCTAATTCATTCTCAATGTTGAACGATGGAAGTTCAGATTGATATATGATTTGTCTTGTTATAGGCTCTTTTTGTTGACTGGTGGTTGGGATATCTGTTTGAGTAGTTTTAGAAACACTATCAACTATCTTCTTGACAAGAATTTTTACTTTCTTTTTACTAGAATTATCCACAGTTTTCTTAGGAAGATTGTCTGTGGTTTTCCTAGGATCAATTTCAAAGGATTTTTTAGCAAGATTATTAGATTTTTTGGTGTTGAGAGTGTCTGAAATATTTTTGTTCCTAAGTTTATACTGCCTATGTACATCCATGATGGCATTTCCAAAACCTTGTTTATATTCATCTGATTCTTCAGAGTCTAGTTTAGTTTGAGCTAGGAGAAAAAGTTCTTACTCCTCTTGAGTGAGAAAAATTGTTTCATCATCATTGATTCCCATCAGATTTATTTGAATATCATCTAAATCATCAATAATATTACCCTCATCATCAGTGTAGTTTTCATGGAAGGGAGGTTGAACCTACCGGTCTGGACCCTTTTATTCTCGTTGTTTGATTTTGGGAACATTCCTTCTAAAATTTTGGTTTCTATTTTGAGGAGAATTTTGGTTCTCTCATATTTGAGCTTGATCATTTATATTTACTCTTAGCATCATCTTTTCCATTACCCTCACTAGGTTATAATTTTTTGATCGGAGGCAGAAGTGGAAGGCTCTTCTTTAATGGTAACCCTACGTTCATATTTTAGTTTGGCCTTCTCGGCTAAGATGTTAGCTTCAACTTTGATAGAATTAGCTTGCATTTCTTCCAAAGTTGTTGGGTCTCTCTATCTAATTTTATATTCCATGTCTACATCAAAACCATCAGGAAAATCAATCAAAGATAGACCAAGGGAGGGTTTGATGTCTTGCGGAATTTCATTGTAAATAGTGTTAAACGTTCACAATATTCTTCCACACTTTCATTTGGCTTTATTTTCAGTCTTTTATATTCATTTAGGAGTTGAAGTGGATTTTTCTTGATTTCCCATCTAGCTAAGAAAGTTTGATGGAAAGCATCAAGGTTAGCTATACTTCCTAAACCATTTCTTCACATTGCCTCCTAAACTTTGAGCAAACAATCTCATTTTTACATCAGCTTCATCTACTTCTTGAAGGTCAAACACATCATTCATTCTATCCACATGATGCTGAGAGGTATGAGAACCAGTGTTATCAAAGGTTACAATTTTAGATTGGTAATCTCTGGGCATAACATTTAGCTAGAATGGTAATACCAAAGGTGCATACCTACCTTCCATAACTGGTCTGGAAGATTGACTATAAAATGGACCTGTGGTAGGTGTAGTTGTGATAACTACAGGGATAGTAGGAATAACAGTTTGAGATATCATAGGTGAAAATGTAGAGACTATAGAATGAGTATTACTGGGAGGTTGTAGATGAACAAACTGGGAAGATTGGGTGGACAAAGAAGTTGTTGCAACTGTTAAAGAAAAAATTCAACAGATTGTTGAATATAGGCTTCTCCAATAGCTTGGTCCAAAACTAAAACTAGACCTTGTAATTTATCAAATTGATGTAGGGATTGAAGATCAAGATCTATTTCAAGAAGCTTGGTTTGGGGTATGTATGGTTGCAGTACAGCTTTATCAATGATAGTCTGATCTACAAATGTCTTAGATTTTGATCTAAACAAACTATGATGGAAAGGAAAGTCAAACTCTATATCCTGAATAGTTTCAAATTTCTCTAGAAGAGAGTTAGACCTAGACAAAGTGCTATTCTGAGGAAGTGAATTAAAACTAGACAAAGGACTATTACTACTCTGAATTTCTGTAATAATTTTCTTTCTCAACAATTTCTCTGGATTATCTACAAATTCAGCAGGGTTGGGATCAGGGTGAGCTCTAGTGAAAATTATTTTGGGAGCCAAGTCTATCAAAATTCATCACACAACTTCATAAAATAAAAATCAAGAAAAAACTAAAATATATACAAAATAACAACCTCAGATCATGTATTTCATTATGATATATAAGCTTCAATTTATAGAAATATCAGTTGAATACCAGGGAATAATGATTTTTCAATATAAAGAGTTTTCCTTCCCTAGTATGGTCACCATTATGTTGTTGTTCTGTTTTTTTGAGGTTGAGGGTGTCAACGCATAGGACAACATCAAAACCACTTTGGAAGCTGGGATCTAGCCCTGCCAGCTTCAGAGAGGGATCTCTCTGTAAAATTTAGCTATGTTTTATGTGAATTTTAGGCTAGTTATGATTGTAGTGATTGTTTTGTTTGAAAGGTTTGGTTGCTTTAAGTGTTATAATTCCATTGGGCCATGGAATCTATAAATTAAATTGGATTTTGCATTAATTTTTAGAGGATTTATAGGGCAAGTCAGGTTGCACTATTTGGGTCTTTTCAAAAATTTAATGAATTGTGAAATAACAGAAGTGTAAGGTTCAGTAGAAATTAAGGTGAAATTAAGAATTCCTTAACTTGACTTCAGTGGAAAACATGAAAATTACCAACAAAAAAAATAGGGTGCTCTAAGTAACAAATCCTATTTATCACAGTTTCTGTTAGGTAATTCAGATATTTAGAATAACATAGAAAGAAAAACAATTCCTAAACAAATAAACAGAAGGAACACATCACCATTTGGTACACCACATGAATCCTATGAAAGGTCCTTGTATTATTGATGCTCCAGCACTTAGGAAAAATTACAATATGCAGAGGAAATTACATTCATAGATCAACCCTTAATACTTAAAACAGTGAAGTATTTATACTGATTATTACAAAATCATTTACAAACTCGCTGTCAAACCGACAGTATATTATTAGCCTAATTACAAACAATACGATTTATTCTTGGCAGAAAAATAGGCCACGTAGACATTTGGAAAGAAAGGTGGCTCTATTTTGATGGATTTGGTTGCTGAGTCAACTTGAAATTGTGCTGCGTTGATGAATTGACTGTCGTGATGGACGATGTATTACTACTCCCGAATTACCTTTTTAATCTAGTAAATCGATCAGTTCTTCCCATCTCTTTTCATCTGATACAGTCAATTTTATTACCCTCTAGTAAATTTCATCTACCTCTATGTATTTGGCAAAAGTTGGCTTCACTGTAAAAACGTGTTTTACCTCATTCTGTATGTAGAAATAATTTGACATGGTTTGTAAAATGCCATGGCTGTCACACTACCCTTTATCCCATTGAATTTGATACTGCTCTTGGCCATTTCCTTCATCTTCAGGACACAATCTTCCTGAGTGATCAATTTATCATTTATCACATAAATACTGGGAAGTCCTTTCTAGATCAATGCTTCAATTCTATTAGTAAACCTGTTTACTTGCAGCTCTAATGTTTCACATCTTTCTTCCAACTGATCAATAAGGTTCCTCTTAGTCAAAACTTTCTTCACTTCTAAAATAGTAGCAGTTCTGTGACTGATTCCTAATTCTTCAAGCTCATATTTTGACTTAGAATTCAAGAATCTGATAATGTTGGAGGTTTCTGTGGGCATCTCTCCAAGATTCTCCCTTCCCTGCACAATGGTTTTTGTATATTTTTCTATCATCTCCTTCTGCTCAAGATGAGTTCGATATAAGGCCAAATATCATTCATAGAATCTAGAATATTCATCCAAATGGTTTCCTTGGATTGGGCCAAGGTCTGACCAATTGAGGTATGCCTTTCTACCTTCTACAACTTCTTCAAGAATCTCTATGATTTCTGAATTTTAGTAACACGCGAGGCTTCATCTTTATCCTTTTGTACTTCTAAAGCTTTGAGCTGATCCTACAAAGTCTTGATCTCTTTTTACTAGAGTGACATGTTATCCAGTGCCTTGGTCACCTATTCAGCACTTGCAATATGAGTGGAAGAAGTGGTTGCAGTGGTTGTTCCTATTACTAGAAGCTGAGAAATGGGAATGGCATCCAAGGGGACAGTGATCATCTTCTGACTTTGTACTTCCTCCTTTATCATCTTCTCCATTTCTACCTCAATTTGTCTAATCTCTATGTTCTACTCTATAATCATCTTCATCATGTCAGCCTTCTGTGCTTTATTTTCTTCAATGTCATTGGTTAAGGGGTCCTTTGTGGCTGGCAACTTAAGATGTTTTCTCAACACTGCAATGTCCAGATTCTTCTTTTTGATAATCTCCTCTACAACATTGACATCTTTCGGATCATATCCTATCTTTAGCACCAAGTCTTCCAAAGACTTGATCCTATTATCCTTGGCTAAGGAGGACACCTTCTCCATTTTCAACTATGACTGAACTTTGGCAAATGAAACCTGCAACTTGGAAAATGAAATAGCAATGTTAGTTAAAGTAGAAGATATCATTTCACCAGTTTTCTTGTGCATCTCCATTTGATCAATGGGATGAATGTCTTTGGTGCTGAACTCAAATGTAGTGCTCTTGTAGTCTGTTGTTGTTTTTGGCTATGGAATTTGGGCCTCAAGGAAGGCCATCTGCATCTTTCCATGCTCTGTGTCAAAAATTGACAATAATCTACTTTGTGAGCTGGAGGTTTGCTTGCAAAACTGGTTATAAGTACTATTTTTAAGAATCTCATTTTTAAGCTTAATCTCCCTATACCTATTAAAAATTGTCTTCTCTTTCTCTCCTTGGACATTCTGGGATTCTAGTTCTGTTTCCTTGTGACCTTGTGATGATGAAGGTCCATTATGAGATGTTGTAAATTTGCTGGTTGCAGGTGGTGAATCTATGATTATGATGGCAACCTGCTCTTCTATCTCTTTGTCCACATCTTTCCTGGGAGTCAATTTTGTCCTCTTCCTGTAACTGATCCTAAACTCTTTGAATTTACTTCTTGTTGTCGATGACAATTCTTCCTCCCTCTGTCTTTTGCTTGATTGCTATTGAGGAGTTGGAGTATGCAAACTGGAAGTAGAAAAGAGTTGTTCTTCAGCTTCCTGCAAGGTGTTTTCTGTCCTTTCCAACTGATTTGCATACTTCTCAATTTCAGGCCTTGAAGTATGGATGTAAGGAGTATTTTTATTCTCTACTCTAAGCTTTGAAATAATGCCACAATGATCATAAGACCATGTAAAACTAAGACTAAACTTGATCCAGGTGGATGTTGGTGGCCACCCACCTATCCCATTTGGGCCTCCACAACTGTCTCTTTCAGTTTTTCGGTTTCCTTAATTATAGCACAATTTACTATTTTTAGTAGTTTTTCGGGTCCTAAACTTCCGGAGCCATTTTGAGGCCCTAAACGACGTTTTTTGGGAAATCCACTGCCAACAATTTTTCTGATAAAAATCATCTTTTCCGTCGTAGTCCTCGGAGAGATCTTTCCAACGAGCTATCATGCGCGTCAAACGGAGATAATATGGCCAATTCGCGACCCTGGGAAGTTGGCTGTCCAACTCACCCCAAAACAGGGCCCACAATTTGGCGTTTCATCTTCTAGGGTTAGGTTTTGGAATGTGAAGGGTTTTCCATTGTTTCTCAATAATAAATAGGCCTTTGAGCCTCATTGTAAACATAGTTTGAAACGGTTCAGAGGCATGTAGATGACACATCTCTTCTCAGAGATAAGCTACCATCGCCCTAGCCGGGTTATTTCTATTTGTAAGCATATTTCAGTATTCTCAATTAATGAAATGAAATATTATTTCCACTGCATCTCTATTTTTATGGTTATCACATCTCGGTATTTATGGTTACCTCTGTAATCTATTGCGTTCCTGTTTAAATCCAGATCAGTGGTATCAGAGCGGTCTGCTTTTTCTCTGTTTTTCTTTGCATGTCCCCAACGAGGTCGGGATATAAGGATTTAGGGCTTGAATTGGTCGAACCTTTGCAAGACCAGCCTCACAAATCTCGACGACCTCCCATGGCGGATGAGAAGAAAGATGAGGGGGCAGGAGATCCTATAAGAATCTTGCTCGAAGAAGCCCTCGAGCGGCAAAGGAACGCGATGATGGATAGCTTTGTGCAGATCCTTCAGCGGCTACCCAGAGGTGACGCATCAGCTTCCGACAGCTACTCTAGAAACGTCACACCATTTAAGGTACAAGTTAATTTTGAAATCCCCATCTTCGAGGGTCAAATAGACGCAGATGCCGTAGATAAATGGTTAAATCTGCTAGATGGGTATTTTTCTGTTCATGAATTTTCAAGTCGGGAAAAGATTGTTTTCGCTCTTCTCAAAGCAACCCCCCACGTCAAGGACTGGTGGGAAACATACTGCAAGCAGAAGGATGAAAGTACAGGCTCACTGTTTTCAGCCGCACCCACTTGGAATGACTTCCGGGATGCCATCAAGGAGCAGTACTACCCTGTCGGAAGCTATGAGGACAAATACATCAAATGGACCACACTGCGGCAGGGACGAGACCAAGATGTGCCAGAGTTCACAAATATTTTCCATACCCTTCGCACACAGTTGGGTATCAAAGATTCTGAGCTGCATCTGGTACTCAAATACCGTGGCTGCCTACACAGATACATCCAGGAAGAGATGGAGTTCTTGAACATCTCGTCACTCGGCACAACATACCGATACGGTGTTAAAATCGAGCAAAAGTTCAAACAGAAGAAGCGAGATTTTGGATCTGCAAATCCGAAGCCCAAAGGACAAAGCCAATGTGAGGTGACCCAAGACAACTCGTCGAAGCCGCAAGAAAAGAACACCACCACGAAGCCGAGGAAGGACATGGGAAAGTGGTGTGAGTTCCACAAGAGTCCCACTCATAACACAAGTGAGTGTCGGACCAAGCAGTCGCTAGTGGCCGAGTTGAAGGCTTCTGAATCAGATGCATGTTCCGACTCTGAGTCAGAACCCGACAAGGGGAATGACAAAGGGAAGCAGATCATTGATGCGGATCCCAACGCCACTGTTGCTACTGCCAAGATCCAGAAAAATGAGCCCGAAGATCCAGAGGAGGGGGAACTTCTTTTCCACTCACAGATGTGGGTGAAGGGTTCACCGCTGCAATTCATTGTCAACAGTGGCAGCCAAAAGAACCTCATTTCAGCAGAGGTCGTGAAGCGGTTGGGCCTATCAACTACACCACACCCACAGTCGTACAGTATCGGTTGGCTTCACGAAGGACGAGATCTCAAAGTTCACCAGCAGTGCCGCCTTCCCTACAGCATCAAGCCCTTCACAGACGAGGTATTGTGTGATGTTACACCTTTGGATGTTTGCGATGTACTATTAGGCCAACCATACTTGTGGAGGCGACATGCTGTGTATGAGTCAAGGCCTCACGCTGTCATTATTTCTTTGGATAATTCATTATACAGGATACCGGAGGTAGCCCCACCTACCGCCACCTCTTTAATCACTGCCAAGAAAGGAAGCAAGCTCATCTCCCAGACTAGGAAATTCATTTTCTGTCTGGTTCGCTCCCAAAGTAAGGGGAAGATCGTTGCCACATCCATGACCCCCGCAAAGGGTTCCTCCACACAGCAGCAGCAGAAAAGGGATACGGTCATGACAGAACACAGGAACAACTTCTCCTCACCCACAGGGGTACCACACAAGTTTCAGGTGGGCAACAAAGTTTGGTTACATTTGCAGAAAGAACGCCTTACCAGAACCCATCAGAAACTCAGACCACTCCGACATGGTTCTTACACCAGTAACAAGGCTACGGGCAATAATGCTTTGAAGCACAACATTCCTCCATTCCTTCGCTTGCACCGAGTGTTCAATGTGGATCGTCACCGACCATGCTCCCCACCATTTCTAGACACTTCAGAGATTGTAGAACAGCTCACCAGAGACCCAGCTCAGCAGAAGCTTCCTCGTCTCAGGGAGGAACTCAACGCAATGGGGACCATTGCTTCCTAAGGGGGGAGGAATGATCCAGGTGGATGTTGGTGGCCACCCACCTATCCCATTTGGGCCCCCACAACTGTCTCTTTCAGTTTTTCAGTTTCCTTAATTATAGCACAGTTTACTATTTTTAGCAGTTTTTCGGGTCCTAAACTCCCGGAGCCGTTTTGAGGCCCTAAACGATGTTTTTTGGGAAATCCACCGCTAAGCAATTTTTTTGATAAAAATTGTCTTTTTCGTCATATTCCTCAGAGAGATCTTTCCAACGGGCTATCATGCGCGTCAAACGGAGATAATATGACCAATTCGCGACCCTGGGAAGTTGGCTGTCCAACTCACCCCAAAACGGGGCCCACAATTTGGCGTTTCATCTTCTAGGGTTAGGTTTTGGAATGTGAAGGGTTTTCCATTGTTTCTCAATAATAAATAGGCCTTCGAGCCTCATTGTAAACATAGTTCGAAACGGTTCAGAGGCATGTAGCCGACACATCTCTTCTCAGAGATAAGCTACCATCGCCCTAGCTGGGTTATTTCTATTTGTAAGCATATTTCAGTATTCTCCATTAATGAAATGAAATATTATTTCCGCTGCATCTCTGTTTTTATGGTTATCGCATCTCGGTATTTATGGTTACCTCTGTAGTCTATTGCGTTCCTGTTTAAATCCGGATCAAAACTTCATTTCTTTAAGAATCTTGTCTTCTTATTCACCTACTGTCCTGGTATTACATACAAATGGGCCCACCTGTGTCTTTATTCGGAACTGTGATTTCTTCTTGGCCACTACAAAATGGATGTCGTCAGAATTTAACATCTGTCTAATATACTCCAGGGAAAAAATCCTCATAGGTAGGTATTTAGGGAGTTTGTAGGGTGTTAATTCATAACCATAAACCCTAATCTCGGTGTTGTTTTGGTATAAATACCAATCCCCAGTCTTGGCTAGAACTGTTAGATGCATAATTCTCTTGATTTATTCACTGATTTTGAGTTGTATTGCACTGTTAAGAATGTTCATTGTTGGGTGAACAAAATCCTCAATGAACTGCTTGTAAGAGAACTCCTATTGTTCTTTCATGACAATTAGGTCCAAAAGATCTGTGGCTGCTGATTTCCTACATCATCAAGCTTCTGCATTGCAAAATTGAACTTGTCTTCTAACCAATAGTATAGTTCGAGAAATTCACAGTCACATTGGTTTTCACTAATCTGATAATCCCTATTAGCTAAAGGGATGTGATATAGATCTATGGAGGGGGAATGAAAGAGTTAACATGTTTATCCTAAGATTTGGTCTTTGGAGGCATGAGTGTATCAACCGAAAGTAACAGTGAGAGGAAGGATGTCTTACCCAGAATTAGCTGAGGTTGAATGAATTGTCAAGAGAATAGAATAAAATACTAACAATTCGGATCAGGTTGAGGTCAAGAGAATAGTGTGAAAGCGATCGTGGTGTCAAGTTGTGAATATCAGAGAATTAGCAGTGAAAAGGATACTGGAGATGCTTCAAACGTTTTTAAAGACCTAGAAGTGAAAATCGTTGATGGTGGCACAGGACCGTTAAATTTGAACGGTTACCCGGGAAGCGAATTTAATGTGAAACGATCATTTCTCTGGGAGAGCATTCAATTGGTTCACAATTACGTGACGTGACAGAAGGTGAGAGGCGAAGGTGTCATGGTGGGGACGCAATAAAGAGGGTGAGGGGATGGTGGTTTCGAAGGGGGTAGAGAGTGGTATGTGGTTTCGGTAGAGGGGTTTTAAATGCAGAGAGGATGACATGTAGGGGATAGGGCCTAGTGGGGAAACGACCTTTTCAGACCACCCCCCCCCCCCCCACACCCCCTGCGGCGGTAAAGGTAGGATGGAAAGGGGGGGCCGAAGAACAACACAGGTCATGGATGATGAGCAGGAACTGATCCCAATGCCTTGACAGTGTTGTCAATTAACCATAAATGACAAAGAAGATTTGTCCACATGCGATTTATTATTTGCTTTTCGAACTTAGGATAAAAGTTTAGGAATAAGACATGCAAATAATTTTATCCCATCACGCATATTTTCCCTTTAGCATATGATTAAAACTTTGGATAAAAGATGACATAGGAAAATATTTATCAAACCATCTAATCTACGTACCCATAACTAAACTAACATTTTATTTTTTCTAGAGGGTGCACTTAGACTAGCAAACCCACATTATTTTATTTTATACAAAAGTAAAAAACTATCTAAATTAGATTCAAATTAAACAATTGAATCAATGTCATTTTCTACCTAACCACTGATTTACCCAAATTAAATTGTTGGGAAAATCTTTATTCTCTAACGTAACTTACAGAAATTTAAAGAAGTTTAACCATGATTATACTATATGATTAAACAAGTAGCGAGACATTGTGGCATTTTGAACAAGCTGCACACAATCTTTATTTAACAATGATGAAGAAAACTAACTATTAGTAGTGGCATTTAGACTTGAAACACTTTCATTATTATTCCTTTTTTTATTTTTCTTTCTTTTTGCGGGGTTCAATCTTTTCATTCTTTTTTCAATATTCTTGTTTTTTCTCTTTCTCTTATTTATACCCTCTTTTCATTTTTAATTCTATTTTTTCTTTTATTTGGAAATCATTGGCAGATTGACAAGTATTTACAATATAAGATTCCTGAGAAACAATGCTCAATTACCTTGAAATCTTATAAATTATAGGACCCTAACAGAAATCAATGTGTAGATTCAAAACTTTTCACAAAATTTACTAAACACAATACTTGAAACTACTCTACTCATCTACGGAATTTAATTCACCATCTAAAACAAGAATCATAGACATGTAAAAGGAAACATCAAACATGCACAGAGATTTTCTAAGGGAAAGAAACTGCTCAAAATCATTACTATCTATATTACATTAATTAGAAAATAAAGAAGAAATACAGTGCTTGCTCAAGCTTGAGCACACCCTACAAGTGTATACTTTATCGCTCTGGCTGACTGGCTGACTCTGTCCAACACTTAGCTAATTTTCAATCCCTCCAAGCTCCTAATTCATTGTGTTGTTCCTCTCAAAAATTGGCCCCTATTATTTATGAATTTCCCCTTATTTTCTTGCACAATTCCTCTGGGTTGATCACCTAACCAATACAATAGTTATACACTCAATCTAGTATATAATTAATTGTATAGTTCCTTGGAAACTCCATCTCAACTGGGTAACTCGAATTCTCTGCATGCATGAGATAATTTATGTTGATTGATTAGTTATCTGGATGATCACTGAGTGTGGTTGAAGTTCCACTTCCAATAACTTGACCTTCCATTGGTTCCTCCATCATTTACAACTATTTTAAGTTACCATAACTCAATTTAACTGAATTAAATTGCTACAACTGAAATTAACTCAACCTAGGCTTTTAAAATTAGGAACCCACTACGCAAAACTTAACTTCATGTCCCTAACTCGAATTAACTGATATAGAATACTATTTTTTTAGGAATCAACTCAAGTAAATTGAACTTCAACTCATTAACTCGAATTGAGTGTTCTTAACTGAGTAACACTGAGCCATTTCACCTCAGATAACTCCTCCAAGTTGTATGCTAATGTGGAATTTCGAATTTCCTCAATTTGATTAAGGAAAAATCAAAATTGAGACTTTCTTCTTTCATTTTCAACACTCACTCTAAGCAAGAAAGGGATTCTCAACTACCTTGATCCAAAACTTTTGGAATGTATTGCATGCAAAACTTCTCTCTGTGGTTGTTTCTACTACAACATATACAACTGAGAAGAATCCAAAACATACTGAATCGACTGTGTCTGAAATTGTCTACTGGGAAAATTGTGTTTCTGATGAATTTTCTACTGAGCATCTTGTTCTACTTTCAACACTCATCTGCACTCCTCAGTATCTAATTTACATTAATTCTTCTGGTACTGAATATTACAGGCCCCTGTAGTAAGGTAATGATCGATGAGGAGAATTCCTCAATGGACCCTACCCAAATTTTTCCAAATCTTGGACTAAGGATCTACATCACACCACCCGACTCTTGGAGGTATGGTTGCATGCATGGAAAAAACTAATCTAATCATATTGTTGCTACTACTACTATGTTGTTGCTTCTGCACTGATGCTACAACTACTACAATAATGAGTCTGATCTCCCCAGATCCTAAAGTATTAGCTTCCATAGGGTTTCTCCCACTGAAACTAGACTCCCTCTGAGTCTCGATCTCCTTGTGGGAAATATCTTTGTCCCTCAATCTGTTAATATCAATGATCCTAACTCCTTTTTGTGACACTAAACATTGTCTCACTGATCTTCCCAATAGTAGCCTCCTTGCTCCATTAAGAAGTCTCCACATAGGGTCTTCTGAATCTACCCTAAACTAGGGCTCCATTAACTCTACCTCCTAACGACTCATTATTTCTTCAACGATCACTATACATGAGGACTTCAATGATTGGTTACTAATGTGAATCAAGCTCTGATACCATGTATAACTTAATGTGTAGATTCAAAACTGCTCATGAAATTTACTAAATCATAAGACTTGAAGCTACTCTACTCATCTGCGGAAGTTAATTCAACCTCTAATATAAGCATCATAGACATGCAAAAGGAAACATCACACATGCACAAATATTTATCTATGGGAAAGAAACTGATAAAAACCCCTTACTATCTACATTGCATTAACCAGAGAATAGAGAAGAAATCCAACGCTTGCTCAAGCTTGATCACACCCTACAAGTGTATAGTTTATCCCTCTGGCTAGCTGACTGACTCTGTCCAACACCTAGCCAATTTTCAAGCCATCCAAGATTCTAATTCCTTGCATTGTTCCTCTGGGAAATTGGACCCTATTCTTTAGAAATTTCCCCCTATTTTCTTACGCAATTCGTCTAGGTTGATTACCTAACTAGTACAATAGCTATACACTCAATCTATTATATAATTAATTGTACAGTTCCTTGGAAACTCCATCTCAACTAGGTAACTCAAATTATCTGCATGCATGAGCTAATTTAGGTTGATTGATTAGTTATTTAGATGATCACTGAGTGTGGTTGAAGTTCCATTTCCACAACTTGACCTTCCACTAGTTCCTCCATCAGTTAGAACTAGTTTAACTAACCATAACTCAATTTAACTGAATTAAATTGCTACAACTGAAATTAACTCAACCTAGGATCCTAAAATTTAGGAACCACTACACACAACTGAACTTCATGTCCCTAAATCGAAATAAGCGATATAGACTCCTATCTTTTACGAATTAACTCAAGTAAACTGAAATTCAACTCAAAACTCGAATTGAGTGTTCTTAACTGAGTGACAAGAGCCATGTCACCTCAGTTAACTCCTCCAAGTTGTATGTTGATGTGGAATTTAGAATTTCCTCAATTTGATTGAGGCAAAATAAAAATTGAGACTTTCTTGCCGCATTTTCAACATCCACACCCATTCTTACTTGGCTTCTTAAGCCCACCTTCCAATCCAACCAATTACCTATTGTAGGAAATGTGAGGGTTTTCCACGATTTTGAGGAATTTTGGAAACTCTTTTGACCTTGATGAATACATTCTATGATAAGTTGGGAGCTATATATTTTGTGATGGGAACTCAATTCCAAATGTTGTTTCAAGTCTGGAAAATCCATAAAGTCTTCACTGCCAGGGATTTATTGATTAAGAATGTTGGAAATAATACTGAGGGGTGAGTGAATTAGTATTATCAGATCAATTAATTTATTTCCCAAACAGATTGATATACGCTACTTCAGTGAAGTGAACTAGCATGTACACGCAACTGTGATTAAAGAAACCAGTGTATATCCAGAGAACTTGTGATTTAGACAATTTATCATGTGTGATCTTAAATCAATACATCATAAACTTATTAGACAGTGCAGTAAAAGCAGAATAAAGCATCACACATAAGCAACACACATGAACACCAAGATTTAAGGTGGAAACCCAATGTGGGTGAAAACCACCTGCTGCTGTCGTCTCTGCCTTCTTTTAATAATAAGAAAATCTATTTACAATCTTTTACTGGTGCAGACTCATACCAGTACATAGGCACCCACCTGCAGAAGGCTACAACCTTCTCTCATTTTCTAGCTTCTACTGGAAGGGAGCTGCAACTCCCTAGCTCTTGTACTAGCTAATATGTTTACTAGTACGTAGGCACCAACCTCCAGAAGGCTACGACCTTCTTTCTTCTTCCAGGGACCACATTTCATGAATTTTCAGACTGGATACTCCTAGATCACAACATCAAACTCTGAAGGCCACGTTTCATCCAATTTTCATACTGGACCCATCAAAAACTTTTTAAACATAAACTGCATCAACCAACATTCAATTAATTTGAATAATCAGATCAATGACACCAGAACACTGTGCTGAACCTAGAACCCTGCATCATCATTCAGAACCAGCTGTAACCTCAAAAACCATGCATTAGAGTGTATACACTACTTGGCTGAACCCAAACTGCGTGTATACTTTACTTCCATTAATCAAACCTACGTATACCTTCAAAACTACTGCAAACATAAACTTTTGAATCAAGTCTGTACCAACCAGCAATATACTGAATATCTACTATCAACTTACAGAGCTTTACACAAGCAGGGACAGAGATCACTTCTTCTCACTTATACAATCAATCAATCAAATGCCAGCCTCCTTATGCATTCAGTTTTACATTCAGACCTAAGAAGAATTCATTGATAGACAGCAGTAAAACAACAGAATTTGATCAGATAGATCAGTCAGATCTGAAAAAGAAGATTTTCTTTTGTATATGCTACTTGAAATAACAAAACCTACATGGATACATTCTTTGGCTGAGACGAACCTGTGTACAGATCAATAAATATTTACTCAGAACTTTGCTGCAAATCTAGACTTCAGACAAACCTAGACCATGATAGATTACGAATAAAACAGGCGCAAAACATTAGATCTAGTCTCCACCAATATCAGATCATTCAAGAATAAGTCATTTCAGGTCTCATGATCCTGATCCAATATTGAACTCAAGGTGCACATGAATATTTCAGATCTAGTCCCAAACATAACCCTGCAACATAAAATATACTTCAGATAGAAGTATTCCTTAGAATCTTATTGCTTGCACACTTGGCCTTATGATCTTATCCTCTTTATATAGATTTAGGCCCTTTGTCAATACCTTAGACCAAAACCACTTAGGACCAATACCTTGGACCAAAACCACTTAGGGCCAATACCTTGGACCAAATACCTAGGGTCAATACCATGGACCAAATACCTTGGACCAATACCTTGGACCAAAACCTTGATTTTCCATCCCATACATGCTTTTCCTTCTGTGAAAGTGCGTGTATAAGTATACACTCTTTTTTATCTGTGTTCCTGCGTGTATACGCTACTTTGACAAAGTGAACCAGTGTATACCTCTCTTTCTTCAATCTCTGGAGTCTGATCTATAATCCTTTGTTGTTAACATGCTTCACTATGAATTGTCATCTGTGTGAGTTTCCATCAAGGATAACACCTGTATCATAATGCCAACAATCTCCCCCTTTGGACTTGATGACAACAAAAACACCAAGACGCAACAACAACACCAAGACACTCTCCCCCTTTGACATCAAGGGCAAATGGTGGACCAAGATATTCTCCCCTTTTGATATACATTATGCTCTCCATGCTCCCCCTGAGTACATGTTGAATTCTCTAATTAAGCTCCCCCTTTGTACATGCTAAGACACACTAAACCGTCCATGTGAGGTCCATGCTCCCCCTGAGCATATGAAGAGTCTATAAAAAAAATATTTTTCAAAAGAATAACATGACTCTATAACTTGACTAACTGAGTATGACCTTCCTATCACCAATGACTCATACATACATCAACCTCCCAACCAAGTGGGGATACACCAAATTTGACTCATCCACCCAACAAAGTGGGGATATACCAATTGTTTGTACATGACAGAAATACAATAAATATTACATCATCCATCCCATGCAAAGTAGGGATACAAATTACATCATTTGTCGAATAAGACTCATTCAAATGTATGAGAAGTCATATCACACCCTAGACTTTTACATGACTTAAGCAACAAATGGTATAAATATCTGAATCCATAGCTGGACTCAACAACCATAATGCCAACAATACAGAATACGAGTGAAGGCTAATGCTCCCCCTAAACCTGTGCTACTATTTTTCTTGTCAGAAAAACATATATGCTTCTTCAGCCACCGAAACCTGTGTGTATACGCGACTATACTTCATGAAACACGCGTATAATAACCTTCTTCTGAAAAACTAGATTTAACAGCAGGATGATGCAGCAACTACTCCTAGCTTTTGTCTGAGATATTCAAATGTTTCTCTGGGCAGTGGTTTAGTGAATATATCAACAACCTATTCTTTGGAGGGAACATACTCCAATTTGACCTTTTGTTCAAGCACTTGTTCTCGTAGAAAATGGTACTTGATGGGTATGTGCTTGGTCTTAGAGTGCATGACTGGATTCTTTGAAATACCAATGGCACTTGTATTATCACACAGAATGGATATGGGTGGAGGACATGTGATCTGAATGTCTTGAAAAGTTTGCGTCATCCAAAGTAGTTGTGTGCAACAAGATGCGGCAGCCACATATTTTGCTTCAGCTGTAGATAAAGCAATTGAACTTTGTTTCTTTCTGAACCAAGACACTAACTTGGAACCCATATAGAATGCACCACCACTAGTGCTTTTTCTATCATCAACACTTCCTTCTCAATCTGCATCTGTATATGCATGCAGAGTAAGATTTGCATATCTAGGATACCATAGTCCAAATTCCTAAGTTCCTTGAAGATATTTGAAAATTCTTTTCACTGCATGAAGGTGTGATTCCTTTGGATTTTCTCGGAATCTTCCAACTATTCCTACTGCATGCATGATGTCAGGTCGGGTACCTGTTAGATAAAGCAGACTGCCAATCATGGATCTATAAGTTGGTTGATGTACTACTGTTGATTCATCATTTGAGCTGAGACTGCATCCTCTTACCATTGGGATACATATAGGTTTAGAATCTTCCATTCCATACATTTTCAAGATCTATTTGAGATATTTGGTTTGTTGAACTTGTAGACCAAGAAAATAGGTAAGTTCACCAAGCAAGGACATTTCAAATTCTTGCTGCATTACTGAAGCAAAATTCTGACTCATGGATTCTTCATTGCTACCAAAAATGATATCATCAACATAAACAATAATAATTAGCAATTTATCAGTTTCAATCTTTGTATATAGATTGCTATCTGTAGAACCTTTTGTAAAACCTTGTTGGTGAAGATATTTGTCAAGGTGGTAATACTAGGACCTTGGATCTTATTTCAAACCATAGAGAGCCTTTTTGAGTCTCCATACAAGTTTTTCATCATTTCCAAGAATGAATCCTTCTCGCTGTTCAATATAAACTTTCTTCTAAATCTCCATTAAGGAAGGATGATTTTACATCCTTTTGGTACAGTTTGAATTTCTGAAAGCTAGAAAGAGCAAGAAACATCCTTATGGATTCAAGTCTGGCAACAGGTGCAAACGTTACTTCAAAATCTATACCTTATTGTTGAGAATACCCTTTACAAACAAGTCTGGCCTTGTTTCTAATGAATTCTCCATTTTCATTCAGCTTGTTCTTGAATATCCATTTAGTTCCTATAATATTTTTATCATGAGGTCTAGGAACTAATTCCCAAGTATCATTCTTTTCAATTTGCTCAAGTTCTTCATCCATGGCCTTGATCCAACATTCATCTTTGCATGCTTCATTTACATTTTGAGGTTCAGTGGAGGATAGTAGAGCTAGATAGCTTGAGGTCCCTGTAATAGTTCTTCTTGTCTATACACCTGCCTCCTTTTCCCCTAAAATTTGAGTTTCTAGATGATTTTTCTAAACATACCTGGACAGAGTCTTTTCTTCCACCATTATATCTTCTTTTGGTGCTTCATTGGTTTCTTCTTCAATATAATTTTGATTTGTTGTGGGAAAGTAATCCCCATCTTCCTCATTGTCATAATATTTTGTTGATTTTATCTATTTTGGATTTCTTCATGCTTCATCCACTACAACATCAATGCTTTCAACAATTTTCCCAAGTCTTTTATTATAACATTTATATCCTTTACTTCTGGAAGAATAACCAAGAAGAATACCTTCATCTGCTCTGGGTTCAAACTTACCAAGTTTTTCATCAGTCCTTTTGATAAAACAATTGCTTCCATAAACTTTAAAGTATTTTAAAATAGGAGTCTTACCATACCAAAGTTCATGTGAAGTTTGAGTGATATTTACCCGAACATTTGCTTTGTTGAGAATAGTCACGGCAGTGAATGCAACTTCACCCCAGAAGGTTGCAAGAGTTCCAGATTCATCTAGCATAGCTCGAGCCATTTGTTGAACTGTTCTATTCATCCTTTCTACCACACCATTTTGCTGAGGAGTTCTTGCGGTGGAGAATTTCCTTTTTATTCCATGTTGTTCACAAAAGTCAAAGAATTCATCCGATATAAATTCCCCTCCTCGATCAGATCTGAGGCATTTGATTTTTCGATCTGATTCATTTTCAACCAAAGCTTTGAAGGCTTGGAACTTTTCAAATGCTTCATCTTTATGCTTTAGAAGACCTATCCAACACATTGTGGAAAAATCATCAATGAACAAAATAAAGTATTCTTCTCCACGAGGTGACTTTTTCCTTGTTGGTCCACATAAATCAGTATGGACAAGTTTAAGAGGCTTACTAGCTGACCCTTCTTTTTCCATGAATTGAACTCTGGTTTTCTTACTGATTTGACATGGTTTGCATATTGTATTTTCTGGGATGCTGATATCTGGAAGATCACAAACAACCTTGAGTCTGCATGCTTTTCTTATTTGAGAAAATCTTAGATGTCCCAATATTCTATGCCACAGCCAGTTTTCATCATTTTTGCTTAGATAGCACTATTTTTGTCCTCCTTTGAGTATGTATAAGTTGTTTGGATTTCTTGTACCTTTGATCACGGTCTCTCTTGTATCAAGCTCACGAACAACACATCCGTTTGATCAAAACATGACTTCATTTCCTTGATCACACATTTGACTGACACTCAACAGGTTATGCTTTAAACCATCTATATACATAACATTTCCAGCTTTAACCTTTTCTTTCAAGAAAATAGAACCTTTACCTTTTATGACAACTAGAGTGTCATTTCCAAATGAGACATTCTTTTCCTTTTCTATGGCATTATATCAGTGAAGTTTCTCTTTGTCATCTGTCATGTGTTTGGAGCATCCACTGTTGATGTACCACTGATTTTCTTGTCCTTCTGCATACAAGGCTATACCTCATATTTCTATTTGAGATTTTTTCCTTCTCCATATCTTGGGATTTAATGGCGTTTTCTCCTTTTGAGGTGTTTTCCGAAATTTTCTCCTGCATTCAGATTCTTCATGACCAAAGTTGTTATAGATTAAGCATTCTATTTCATTTTCAATAGGAGAAAAGTTATTATAGGAACTTCTCTTGATCCCTATTATATTCCTTTGATTTTGTGCCTCTCTAGTCATGATGGTTTTGTAAGCAACACATTGAGCAGCTTTGTGCCCAAAATTGCGACATGAAAAACATTGCCCATTAAAGAAGTTTCTACGACTATCGAATCTATTTACCTGTTGATTGTAGTTTCTATTGATATTCATCTTTGGAGAAAATTGAGTATGATTTTCCTAAGGTTGGTTGTGGCTTCTATTGATATTCATCCATGGAGCAAATTGAGTATGATTTACCTGGTGATCGGCCTTATGCCTTTGCTGACGATTGTCATACTGATCACTGGTCTTTGCTACATCAAGATAGCTTTTGGTGGAGGTTGACGACTTCTGTGATTGAGATGCTTCTTCAATATATCCAAGACCCATCTTTATCAGAGGAGAACGTTGAAATTTGATAATTTCATTTAAAGTTTCTGATCCTTTAGCAAATCTAAGATTGAGAGATTTTGTTTTCTCAAGATCTTTTCTTAGACGCACAATTTCACATTCTAGTTTTTCATTGTATTTTTATTTTTCAGCAAGTTGGTATGTCAAGGTATCTATGATCATATTCTTTTCTTCTAAACAGATTTTGAGTTTAGAGATTTCTTCATGAATTTTTTCCTCTTCTAAAGCATCCCAAAAATCATCATCATTATCATAAGCCATGAGAAGTACGTAATCTTGTCCAATTTCATCTTCATCACTATTAGATAAACCATCACTATTTTCATGAGTATAGTAACTCCTTCTATTCACAACTTGCTTCTTATTCCCTTTTTCATATTTATATTTATGAGGACATCTGGCAGCATAATGACCGACTCTTCCACAAGCAAAGCATTTGAAAGGTAGCTTACCTCTGAACCTTCCAGAACCCCGTTGAAGCTTCTTGACAAAATTTACCTCATCTTCTTCTTCTGAAATGTGTCCTAATTCATTGTGTTCTTCCTTTTCTTTTACTTTTTCTAAAGCTTTAAATGTGGCTTCTCTCATATCTGATGGACCTCCTTCTCTCATCTCAAAAGCGGTTAGGGTTTCGTGAACCTGTGCTATAGTGATATTCTGTAGATCCTATTTTTCTTCTATGGCAGACATTTTTGATTCAAATTTAGCAGACAAGGATCTCAAAATTTTCTCAACTAAGTTAACTTCATTTATTTCTTCACCCAGATTCTTCATACAATTAACAACCTCATCTATTTGTAAGAAGTCATTAGCTATACTCTCATCACTATTCATCTTAAGAGTTTCATACTGAATTATGAGAGTTTGAAGCTTGGCACATTTTACCTAAGAGTCTCCTTCGTAGCTCTGAACGATTTTGTCCCATATCTCTTTGGCTGATTTTAACTGCATGACTTTGACAAACTCTGATTGTGACAAACTTCCCAATAAAGTATTGACATCTTTGGCATTGGTTTCATATTGATTTTTACCTGCCATGTCTGTAGGAATTGTTGTTGGAAATGTATATTCTCCTTCCACAATTTCCCAGACATCTATTCCAAGAGATTGTAGATAGGCTATGATTCTTATTTTCTAATAAACAAAGTTTCTCCCATCGAATATTGGCGGTTTGATGGATCCCATGCTTTCGTGATTATTCATCTTGATGGATCTCCCTTCAAGCGATCAAGCTTCTTCTGAAGGACCTGCTCTAATACCAATTTTTGGAAATAATACTGAGAGGGGGTGAATCAGTATTATCAATCAATAAATTTATTTCCCAAACATATTGATATACACTACTTCAGTGAAGTGAACTAGCATGTACACACAACTGTGATTAAAGAAACCAACGTATATCCAGAGAACTTGTGATTTAGATAATTTATCACGTGTTGATCTTAAATCAGTACATCAATAACTTATTAGATAGTGTAGTAGAAGAAGAATAAAGCATCACCCATAAGCAACACACATGAACACCAAGATTTAAGGTCGAAACCCAATGTGGGTGAAAACCACCTGTTGTTGTCGTCTATGTCTTCTTTTAATAATAAGAAAATCAATTTACAATCTTGTACTGGTGCAGACTCATACCAGTACGTAGGCACCCGCCTACAAAAGGCTACAACCTTCTCTCATTTTCCAGCTTCTACTGGAAGGGAGCTACAACCCCCTAGCTCTTGTAATATCTAATATGTTTACTAGTACATAGGCACTAACCTACAAAATTCCTACGACCTTCTTTCTTCTTCTAGGGACCACGTTTCATCAATTTCCAGACTAGATACTCCTAGATCACAACACCAAAATCTGAAGGCCACGTTTCATCTAATTTTCATACTAGACCCATCAAAAACTTTTTAAACATAAACTGCATCAACCAACATTCAGTTAATCTGAACAATCAGATCACTGACTCCATAACACTGTGCTGAACCTAGAACCCTACATCATCATTCAGAACCCGCTGTAACCTCAAAAACCATGCATTAGAGTGTATATGCTACTTGGCTGAACCCAAACTATGTGTATACATTACTTCTGTTAATCAAAACTACGTATACCTTCAAAACTACTGCAAACATAAACTTTTGAATCAAGTCTGTACCAACCAACAATATATTGAATATATATTTTCAACTTACAGAGATTTACACAGGTAGGGATAGAGATCACTTCTTCTCACTTATACAATCAATCAATCAAATGCCAACCTCCTTATGCATTCAGTTTTACATTCAGATCTAAGAAGACTTCATTGACAGATAACAATAAAACAACAGAATTTGATCAGATAGATTAGTCAGATCTAAAAAAGAAGCTTTTATTTTTTATACTCTACTTGAAAGAACAAAACCTGCATGTATACACTCTTTGGCTGAGACAAACTTGCGTACAAATATGCAAATATTTACTCAGAACTTTGCTGCAAATCTAGACTTCAAGCAAACCCAGATCATGATAGATAACAAATAAAATAGGCACAAAACATCAGATCTACTCTCCACCAATATCAGATCATTCAAGAATAATTCATTTCAGGTCTCATGATCCTGATCCAATATTGAACTCAAGGTGCACATGAATATTTCAGATCTAGTCCCAAACATAACCCTGCAACATAAAATATACTTCAGATATAAGTATTCCTTAGAATATTATTACTTGCACACTTGGCCTTATGATCTTCTCCTCTTTGTATAGCTTTAGGCCCTGTGTCAATACCTTGGACCAAAACCACTTAGGACCAATAACTTGGACCAAATACCTAGGGTCAATACCACAAACCAAATACATTAGACCAATACCTTGGACCAAAACCTTGATTTTCCATCCCATGCGTGCTTTTCCGTCTGTGAAAGTGCATGTATACGTGTACGCTCTTTTTGATTTGTGTTCCCGCGTGTATACGCTACTTTGACAAAGTGAACCAGTGTATACCTCTCTTTCTTCAATCTCTGGAGTCTGATCTGTAATCCTTTGTTGTTAACATGTTGCATTGTGAACTGTCATCTGTGTGAGTTTCCATCAGGGACAACACTTGTATCATAATTCCAACAAAGGATACACCTTTAAGGCCATGCTCTCATTTATTATCTGGTTTCACAATCTCCTTCCAACTGAGGAGATGTGAGCCTAGCTATTCATGAGAAACTTTACAAATATAATTGAAATAAATATTTTTTATTTTATCTTGCACACCTTTAGATATATGACCCAACATGTTCCAAACATTACAATAACCTCTACGATTGATTTTATGAGAACTGAATAACCTCTTCTTGAAATCCAATGGCTCCACTAGAAATTATTTTCTTTTCAATTTTAGTCACCATCCACCTCCAATTCCCAACCCCATAATGTCTAGTTTCAAATTATACCCAAAAAAATTGAACCCTTCATTCAAACGAAATGTAGGAAATGAAAAGGTGTTAGTTATGTTAGCACAAAGCTACTCATCAACCATGGGGAAATAATATCATATTTA
The DNA here is from genome assembly GCA_031772625.1 of Pinus tabuliformis. Classification (NCBI taxonomy): domain Eukaryota; kingdom Viridiplantae; phylum Streptophyta; class Pinopsida; order Pinales; family Pinaceae; genus Pinus; species Pinus tabuliformis. The sequence continues at coordinate 534,182,011 of CM062812.1, forward strand.
TTTAAAGTCTTCTATATTCCTATTGCATACAAAACAAACCTAAGACCTGTTTATATTGAACACACTCATACTCATAGTAGAAACAAAGAATAATGATGTCATCAATGAAATCACTCTTGTGGAAAAGATTGATCTCCCTAGACTCAATGATCAAATCTAGAACAAACAGGACAATGCATACTATCTTTCTCTAGTAAAGTTTGAACAATACTTACTTGTTTAATGAAATAGGTCTTCACTTTATTTCCTACTCCACTTCGATCTCTAAAGACTGGAGCCTACAATGACATAAAAAAAAAAAAAAAGGATCAAAGCATACTGTGGATGAATAAGTTCAAACAAATACTAATTAGAAGATCAAGGATCTCTAATCTAATGATTGCAAGAAATAGGAAAATCATGTGAGAAAAGCAATATATTGTATTAACAAATAAGAGGGAGAGACTACAACCCATGTCTTGATGTTATAAGCCTCCACTTAAATATATCCAATACTTCATTTTCATACAAGAATTCAACCTCAATTGGACAGCATAAGCGTACTTCAAAATCCAACCTCTTCTCCTTTGATTTGCACTATATTTAAAGGAGAGGACAATAGGTTGCAAATCCATTTCCAATTGGATGAGACACACAAAAATGGAGAATGGATTCCACAATGAGTGGGATTGAATTCATTAATCTTGGGATGAGGCCCAAACATTTAGGGGCTCGAGTCCATGTTTTTGAGATGAGCTCCTCAATAATGCTTCTAGAGTTTAATTTTTATTTTTACCCATGTAAAAAGAGTGTTGCACTTTTTAGTGGAGAATAATGCAGTAGGGTTTGTAGTTTATAATGAAGAAACATGTGGTCTCACACTTTATGAACGTGACAAGTGCGACACTAACTAAAATTATGTTTTTTTTTCTGTTGAGAAATATAAGTCATGAATAGTTAAAATATTTCTCTGCTTGATAATTGCTTGTGATATAATTTTACTTCTTAGCTTATAGTATTTTCTTCGTTATGTTATTATTGTGTTATTTTCATCAAGACAATTACCAATACAAACCATAAAAGACAAGTGACATAGTATGTAGGCTTGTCAGCTAGGGCCAAAACCTCTCACCTCTTGAGAGGAAAACTTGATCAAAATTATTCTTCTATATCTTTAATTGATGAGTACCAAGACCATGAAAAAGACCCTTGACTCTAGTATCCTCCAAATAACCTTGTCACTAACCTTGATGATCTGCCTCTTCCATTTCTAGACTTTCTTCTTGATCTCGAACTGCTCTCCTCAGATCCTTCTAGAGAAACTTGGTCTCTATACTTCACACTGCTTCTTCTCGACTTCTCCTATAGAAACTCGATCTCTATAATCTCACTAGCTTCCTCTAGAGAATCTCGGTCCCTAGATCTCTATCTTGGTTAACCAAAATAAATATCCTAAAGAATCCTTCCTTTTATGCTTGAGAAGAAACTTCCTTCACTTCCCCAGAAGAAACCTCCTCTTCGCTTCCCTAGAAGAAACTTCCTTCACTGCCCTAGAGGATGCCTTCTCTTCGCTATCCTAGAAGAAACCTCCTCTTTTCTCCCCTAGAAGAAACCTTCTTTGGTATACCTAGAAGAATCCTCCTTCTCTTGCCCAGAAGAAACTTCCTTTGCTTGCCTAGAAGAGACTTTCCTTATCACTTCTTTACACTTATTCACCAAATGTATGTTGATTTTCTTGCCTCTATGCGAGGCCGAGTGTGGCTATATATACGCTTCTTCTCATGTCCATTAGGCTGACATGATATCAGGATTTAGGTCGACTTCCTCTAGCATGTTCTTCCATTGTTGTAGGCCGACTTGAAGAGGATAAGTGACAAGGTCTTGGAGTATATTTTACATAGACAAGTTAGACTCTATACAAAGTGTAACATGACTTAATTACATGAAAATGACTCTATCATTTTATGACTAGATGAAAAATAATTCCTAAAGACTCTCAATGGGAGTCTTGATTCAAAAACAAAATATCTTGCTCATGAAACCCATGAAGTAAGTCAATACAATAATTTTATTTTTATTCTTTACATATCATTACATAAAATCATAATTACATGTCATTAGGAAGACTGAACCTACTTACACTTTTCAACACTCCCTCTTAGCTAGGGAGGTATTCATAATGCTATGTGGACTTTCTCAATCTGGATAATTTCTCATAAGAAGAATTCATACTGGTAACTCATTTGTATAACATCATATCAACCAACATTGTTACATAGAAAGGTCTTGACTAACAACTCCTTATCTCCACAAGATATGAGCTCAATGTTGGCAAGACAAATGATTTATAGACACTCTCATCATTGTCTCTCTCGAAACATCCCCTACCCAGGTACTTAGGGTGTGTTCCATGATGAATATTCTTATATTGGACTCCCCAACCCTCAAAGAATATCGGTCCTCCATGACTACTCTTCTTTTGGATGCCCTATCTCATCCTCAAAGAGTATGAGATTCCAAATGATTACCTGTTGAGGGCCCCGAAATCGGGTCAACAACAAAGGGGATACCCACCCGGTCGGGAACCTGGTTGGCGGCTCCTTGCCCGTTTGGTGTAGCGGGTCCGACTGGGGATGATGGGACCCGCTTCCCAATCTAAAAGATGTGTGTGTGTGTGTAGATTTTGAAGATACTAATCAAAAGGTAATTTTAAACTAATTTAATTCTAGACTCTAAACTGACTCTATGCTACTGTAATCTAACAAAAATAGCACATCTAATATATACTAACCCGGGGTAAAATTCTTTCATTATGCGATCTAAAAAGATTTCATACAACAGCTGGTAATAAAGATCATTCAACTATCATAAGAATATAAATCAATTAAGATGAACCATTCTGCATAAGAAGTTAGGCAAAACAGTTGTGAATAGCATATCGCATAATCAGTTGTTCATATGTCAAGCACAAACAAATGATTCCATCGTACAAAAGTGCCAAATGGTAATCCAGACATTCATACATTAACATATAAACAAATCAGCTGTATATCACTCTAAGAATATGAGCAGAAATTAATCAAGAGATAAAAGTACCATTTATGACTGATTTCACTCACAAACTTCAAGCAATAACAATTTATCTCTACTTACTTCTAACATCTACTAAGAGTACAGAAGTGCAACATCAGTAGCAGACATTAAAATTCAAACATAAATAAATCTCGATCCATCCATTCATCAAAAACCCCCTCCGAGGGTGCAAAAGTGCACGTTCTAAGGACAAGTTTTTTGACAAATTTCCGGACCCTTCTCCAAATGCCATGAGAAGGGTTAAATACTACTAACTAACTAATCTTAATTACACAAATTTAGGGAACGGCTTCAAATGACCGCCCTTTCACTAAAGCAAATTTATTTCTAAAAATTGAATCTAATTTCTAATCGTTTCTGTATCTGCTCCTTAGTGTTGTAAGCAATGTGAGGTTCGCCTGGAAAGAGTCGGCTGGTTGTCTTTTCCCTTTGCTCGGGCGATGGAAGTAGAAATAACAAAAGTTGGAATCTCTTTCTGACAACTTAGAAGATATTTTTGAAAATCTCCCTCTGACTAGGTGTTTTTTGCTGTGTGTATACTTAGTATAACCCAGATTTCTTTCAAACTGATTATGTTGTTGCTATTTCGGTTTCCGGCCGTGTGAATGACTCAATGAGTTAGGGATTTCGTTGCCTGAACAATCTTACGTATTGAAAATTGCTTCCATTCTTTGTTCCAGGATTTTCTGAAGCATCATCCCTTTTCAGCGTTTTTCTTTTTGCTTTAGCCAATCTGAGCTTCAGGATCTTTTGCAAACATTCTGCTTTTGTGCGCCTTTGACTCTGAGTCTTGGATAGTCTATTTTCATCAGTGTCTGTGGAGTGATACTCTAGACTCCGAGGCTCTGCTGCGTGCGGCATTCATTTGCGAAGGCATCTCCTCTCTGTTCTTCAAGTATTGGCGCCTTCCCCTTTTCCTTGGATGTTTCCTGCATATGGATTTATATTAGTTGCTGCCTTACAGTTTACGCAAAGGAAAAGAGACATGATGAAAAGATTGACATGAAAGCTTTAAACTCTAATGAATGCATAATCATGACATTCATAATGACTTGACTCTTTGAAAAACGCAACATGATCATCTTTGGATACTCAGGCGTGCAATCATTAATTTCCCTTAGGGTGAGCGCTCGATTTTGGGTTTACAGATCATGCCGAAGGAACTTTGCGATGAGTGGTTTCTGCGATTCGTATCGCAGCAATTAATAGTTTCATTCGTCGCAGGTCGCAAATCGCAAAATCGCAGTTTGTAGGATCGCAGATCGCAAATCGCAATATCGCAACATTCATTTGCTCGTTGTGTGCTGCTTTTGCGACATTTGCGATATGAGACGTCGCATATCGGCCGTCGGCGATTCCTTTTTATTTTCCTTTAAGGGCGCTTTCAAAGTATGCGATGCAATGAATTTCGCATCGCTTCTTTACAGCTTATTTACGCGCATAGGAAAACTCTTCACTCTCTCTCTGCGATGCGATGAATTTCGCATCGCTTCTTTACAGCTTATTTACGCGCATAGGAAAACTCTTCACTCTCTCTCTGCGATGCGATATAGATTTTAGGGAGTTAAATACAAAAATTTGGATAAAAATATTTTTGGGATTTTTTGTTAAGGGTCCCCCTTTGCTTGATATTATTGCTAATACTAAACAAAGACGAGGTTGTTGGTGACCACAACAATGGCGATTCACTGTGAAGAACCAGTTATCTCTGCTTTTCTATTGACATTTCCACTTCCGAAACAGAAAAATTTTCATATGTCTAATTTTGTTATGGACAGATAGAGTAGATTACCCCTCATCCTGTCAATGATACTTTGCTTCAACCCTTCTTTTATTCCAATTGTCTGCTTCCCTAGGCTTAGTTCTTGCCTTCATACCAGACATTACTCGGCCCTTTTTAAAAGATAAAATAAGGTCTTCTCTGCGTGCTGGCTTTAAAATATACTCATTTGTCGTAGGTAGAGCCTCTGCTGCCCGAAAGCGTCCATAGCCCCGACAGGGTTACCATGTTATCCAGCAATGATCCTTTTTCCTGCTTGAGGTTATTTACAATATTCCAGAGAAAAATCCTTATTGGCACTTTTTCCTTTTTTACTCTCTAAAGAACAATGTCTTGGTTTGGTGGCCAAATTATGACACAGTCATTCACTTGATTTACACTTTTGCTGAACAAGCTGGCTCGTGATGAGACCCCTCGTCTTTTGATTGCAACAATCTTGAGTCGTTGCCCTGTTTTGATAGACAGTATTGGCAAAGTCAGCAAGTTATAATATCTGTGATCATGATAAGCCGGCTCGTGATGAGACCTCTTATTCTTTGAGATATAGTGCTTTCTCGGATTGTTTCTCTGAATGTTGCAGTTTCCTTTGGCAGGAAGGAAGTCATTGTTTTTCCTTAAGAAAGCTCTGGACGACAATAATAAAGCTTGAAAACAATAGCTTTCCAGAGAATATTTATTTTATTATTGATGATACCTTTCATTGTGCTGACACAAAACAATTTTTTACCAAAGGTTGCTTTCATCAAAGTCTTTTGAAAGGTTGAAACTAATATCATTATTCAAGATAAAGTTAACTCTATTTGTCAATAATAAAAATCAGATTTTTCGAAAAGCTTTGCTATTTGTACAAGTGAAATCAAAATCTGATAGAGAGTTAGTGTGCTCTTTCATGAATCCTTTTAAATGATCATTTACAACCGGTTTTATTTATAAGAAAAACAAAAATAAAAGAAACTAAAACTATCCTACAAAAAATAGAAGAGTGATCTTCTATGGAAAATACATTTTAAGAATCTGTCCATTCACAGGAAAAGAATCTCTTCTACCTGCCAAGTCCTACAACACAAACGTCGATGGGCCTATGACTTCTACAATCTGAAAAGGACCAAGCCACAGCTTCTGAAATTTCGTATGTTTGCCCTTTTCTTCATGAGCCTTATCCCATTTCAAAACTAAATCTCCCATCTGAAAGTTCTTTCTGGTTATGATGGCTGAGTCAAAAGAGGATTTTATTAGAGCTTGGTGGTGAGCATGGGTTTTCTTAGCTTTCTCTCGGCATTCTTCTAGTTTGATTATTTCCATTTGTCTTAATTGTAAAGAGGAAGTAGATACCTCATCGATGTGTTGTACAAGAGACAAAGAGGGAATGACTAAGTGAGTTGGAAGAACCACTTCTTTCCCATAAACTAAATTAAAGGGAGAAGTGCCGATTGAAGCTTTCTTTGTGATTCTATCTGCCCATAAAGCATTTACCAGCGCTTTGTGCCAATTCTTTTGGTTTTGGTCGACTGCTCTTTTGATAATCCTGATTAGGTTTTTGTTTGTTGATTCAGCCAACCCATTACCTTGCGGATAGTAATTAGCAGAATATTTCAATTTGAACCCTCTTTTTAATGCAAACTCAGTGATTGCATTTCCAGAAAAGTATGATGCATTATCAAACATTAAGGCCATTGGCAATCCAAACCTAGTGATGATAAATTGATCTATGAATTCAATAATGTTTTCAGAATTAACTGTCTTGAGAGGAACTGCTTCTACCCATTTAGTAAAATAATCTGTTGCCATGAGGATATACCTATGCTGCTTAGAAGAGTGAGGAACGATCTCACCTATTATGTCCAAGCCCCATTGGTTGAATGGTTGCTCGATGTTGACCGGCTTTAGTGGCATGGACGATTTCCTTTGTTTCCCTGCAGCAGTCTGGCAGATTTGGCATTTCCTTATGTAATCGTATGAGTCTTTGAATAGTGTGGGCCAATAATATCCTGCACGTAAGATCTTATGCGTAGTAGTCTCTCCAGCATAGTGTCCACCTGCTGGTCCATCGTGGAGTTCCTGCAAAACCTTTTCGGCTTCAGTTTTCTCAAGACACCTAAGAAGTACAGAATCGTAATTCTTTTTAAACAGAACATCATTTATGAGCTGGTATTGTTTAGCTTTCAATCTTAGAGCTCTTTTCTTGGTGTGATCCAAATGCGATGGAGCATACCCGTTCTTAAGATAATAAATGGTGTCCACATATAATTATTCTGCGTCGTTTAGGCTTACCTCATACGTGTGTACCTCTTCAGATGAGTTCTCAGGAATTTTCGATGCTCCAGCTAACATCTTGCAAAAGCCTTGACCTCTTACGATGTTTGTTGGTTTGATCTCAAGATCGTATTCTTGTAGAGCGGTAATCCAATTTGCTCTCTTTTCGCCCACATCCTTCTGTACCAAAAGGTTTCTTACCGCTGGAAACGGTACTACGACTTTGGTATGGGCTTTAAGTAAGAAAGGTCTGAAATATTTGATCGCTTTGAAAACAGCATAAGACTGTTTCTCCACGTCTGAGTAATTGATTTCAGCACCTTGTAAGTTCGAGCTAAAGAATGCGATTGGAGCTTCCGCCTTTTCTTGATTTACTTGAGTCAAAATCGCGGCATAAGATTTCTCTGAGGCAAAAGTGTATAAGATGAAAGATTCTGAAAAATTTGGGGTAGCTAAAGATGGAGCGTTGATGATAGCTTGTTTGATCAAGTTGAATGCTTCGTGCTCATCTATGCCCCATTTCAAATTTGAATTCTTTTTTATCATATTTTGTAAAGGAGAAATAATACATGAAAAATCGGGGACAAACCTTTTTACAAAATTGATTTTTCCAAGGAAAGATTGCATGGCCTTTTTGTTATGGGGTATGGATATTTCGGAAATTTCTTTGATTCTGTCAGGTTCAATGTGAATACCAGATTTCGACACTATGAATCCGAGCAATTTCCCTTCACTTAATGCGAAAAAAGATTTCTTTGGGTTAAGTGAAATTCCATACCTTAAGCATCTTTGAAAGATCTGTTTCAAATCTTTGAGATGGTCGCTTCGCTTCTTGGAGTACACTGTTATATCATCTAGGTAAATCACTACCGATTTATTGACCAAACCTTTAAACGCGATGTCCATGGCTCTCTGAAAGATAGCGCCGGCATTGATCAGACCAAATGGCATCTTCCGATATGCGTATGTGCCCCACTTGGTTCGGAATGTGGTTTTCAACTGATCATCGGGATGTACCAGCACTTGATTGTATCCTGAAAATCCATCCAGGAAAGACATTAATTTTGAGCCCGCTACTGCCTGTAGTATTTGCTCCATAGGTGGGAGGGGAAAATTGTCTTTCTGACAGGCTTTGTTGAGATTCCGGAAATCAATACAGATTCTAATATCTCCGTTTTTCTTCCTAACAGGCACCATATTGGATACCCATTTGGAGTGTCTGACGGGGAAAATTATTCTGGCTCTCAACAATTTATTTAGCTCAGTCTTTATCTGATTTTCTAAGTTGGGGTGGATTTTTCTGAGCTTCTGCTGGACAGGTTTTTCATTGTCAATCATAGGGATAGTGTGTTGAATGATAGAAGTGTTGTATGTTTTCAGCTCATCGTAATTCCACGCAAAAACGTTTTTGAATTGTCTCAGAAGACGGATATATGCTGATTTTTCTTCAGGGGCCAGGCCGTGGCCTAGATTAACGTTTTGCGGCTTCTGATCGGTTCCTAGGTTCACTAATTCATAGTTCAGAGTTGAACTGTAGAGTTTAGAATTGGCAGACCTTTTAAACCGACTTTTCAAATCATATAAATCTTCTAACTTAACCACCGATTTAGGTATAGCGTTATCAGTGCTATTTTTCTGAATTTGGTGATCATGATGGTCTTCGTCAATTATTTGATTTCAATAGGATCCTTCAGAAGTGAGGAAATTTACGATTTCTGGATCGTCATTGAATACTCTCCAGTTGGTGATGTTGTCAGGGATGGATGGTTTAAAGATTAATTCTATTGAAAACCTATCGGGACTAAAATCTTTGGAGGGAATCAGTCTAGAGGCTGCGTTAGCTAACAGGTCTGCGCTCGCATTTTGGAGTCTTGGGATTGACGAAATATTGAATGCTATGAAATGTGAAGTCAGATCTTGTACTAAAGATTGATAGTGCTTTAAATGACTTGACAGGCAATGTATGGTGTTACGTACCTGTTTGATAACAATTTCAGAATCTCCAAAGACTTGAAGATACTTAACATTCAAGCTGATTGCTTTGTATAGGCCTTGCACCAAGGCTTCGTATTCCACTGTATTGTTTGTGCAATTGAACTCAAGTCTGCATATAAGCATGGTCTTGTTCCCATTTGGGTTAATCAGAACGCATCCTGCTCCTGCTCCCTCGTTAGATTTAGAGCCATCAAAATATAATTTCCAAAATAAAGATGTATTTACAGAACTATCTAAAAAATTAAAACACCTTGAATCATCAGTTTGGGAAAAGTTTTCAACTTGGGACACAACTGAATTTTCTAAGTAAGGTGAAGTGTGAGCATTGAAATTGCCGAGGAAAGAATCTACCGAGTAGTTGCCTATGATACTGCTGTTGTATGCTATTGCTTCGTTCTCTCCTTCCAATTCTGTCACTATGTACTTTTGGTGCAATTCTCGTTCAACCTTTATTTGATTGGGTTTGTCGTTGTAGGGTAACCACATGTGTGACCAGTCGGTTGAGAAATATCCGTGGAGTTTCTCAGACCAATCCCTGCTAAGAATTAAACCATAGAATTCAGGGATATCAGCCACTAGAATGTCGATAACCTGACATACTTTCGGGTTAGACGACAATCTTATGGTCACCTGGTTAAGTTCACCAATCACTTCGACTTGAGATCGATCAAGTTGAACTATGCGCACTGCAGATTTCTGAGGCTGAACATTCAATTTGGCACATATTGATCTGGGTAGAATATTCGTTGAAGCACTAGAATCAATCAGGCAATTGTGCACGTTTTTATTGAAAATTTCATAAGTGAGGAGAAAAGGAGGAGTATGGGGTCTTGACCTTCCTCCAATCAAGGCAATTCCATTCGGATCAATCTTATTGATCATGTTGGTCAGAGGTCTTCCCATGTTGTGGGAAGCTACAGCTGTAGGTAAAGATGTAGTAGGCACGGCATGTAATTCTTTCATCATTATTTTCTGTTGATGTTTCAATTTGCTCAATTCGTAAAGAGTGATATTAGCCCTAGTCTTTTTCATGTCATCGATAATGTTATACTCCATTTCATCCGACACTATCAGTGTTCTTGATGGAGGTGTTTGATCTGATTGGATTGGGCTAAATTGGGTCGCTCTAGCGATTGTTTTCTTTGTTGCGACCTTATCTTTTGTTGCAGGGCTTGCGCCCTTCTGTTTAGGGGTAGTTTGGGGAGGATCAAGTTGATTTTTGCTTCGTGTGCTAACCGTCAATGCTTCTTGATCCTCTTCTTGTGGGAGGATGAAATCCCACATTCCTTGTAGTTCCACAACTTCTTCATCATCGGTCTGCCCTTCAGTGGTATTCTCTTCTTCTTCTTCCTCTTCAGATTCGACGTTTGAGACAGCATTGGGTGGTTTCACCTCCATGGGAAGGTTTCTTTTAAAAGATCTGTAGGGCTTTTTTGAAGAAGTTTCTGCTACTTGTTTTCTTATGTCAATCATCTCGTTGGACATGGCCTTTAACACCTTTTGTAATCCTTCCATATCGAAAGGATCTTTCGTTTGCTTCTTCTTGGTGTCTTCTTTGAAAGAGATCTTCTTAGATTTGCGTTCTTCTATTGCAGATCTCTTTTCTAGGGTGACTACGCGTTTTTCTACTGCTAACACCTCAGTTAAGTTTTCAACTAAAGTCGTCTTGTTTTCCCTATCTACGAAGATAGCCAAGTTAGACAGTAAGGCCGTGATGTACCATTCAAATCTTACTTCCTCGCTGGGTTGAGAAGCAGCGGGAATCTTGTTGAGGATCTTGTTGAACCGTAAATTGAAATCTTTAATGGGTTCTCTAGCCTCAGCTTTAAGATTAGATAGGTCATTGATTAATGTCGTTGTTGATCTGTCATTGCCAAACTTGGTGAGGAATTGACTTTGAAAAATGTCCCAACTTGTGATGGACCCGGAAGGTAACGAAAAGTACCATGACCCGGCTGTTCCTTGCATTGTGTAAGGAAAAAGTCGGATGACAACATCTTCGTTGGTAACTCCGTTGAGATTAACAAAAAGAATGAAATTATTGATATGCTCTTCAGCTAGCATGCCTGTTTCTGGATTGAATTTAGGTAGCCACTTCTCAGGATGGGCCGGTATTGGGCTCAGGGGTGGAGGCATTAAAACCGCCCCAGGATTATTCCATGGAGACTGGGCCATCGTTGAGCCGCTAGTTAATGAGAGTGCAGAAGACGGTCCCTGATGCTGAGAAGATGAAGGTATTATGATCGTTGATGATTGAAAAGGAAGTGTGGAAGATGGATGAGTGATTTGGGATGAGAATGTGGGTGGTTGACTTCGTGGTGAGGGTGTTGAAATGGACGAAGTGGATGAAAGAGTCTCATGGTCAGACTCTGGTGGTGCTTTCCTTGCTCTTTTCCTAGTAGGAAGAGGGAGTTCACTTGGTTGAATACCAAATTTTTCACTCTTCAATCTGGTCAGAGGGTGAGCAGGATCGTACTGCGAAGTCACGCTGCTGTTAGATTTATCAGACCTATGAGAAAAAATAGAGAATCCCTGGAGTTTACGAATCAAAGTTTGAATTTCAGGGGGTTCAATAATGAGTTGGTCTGATATATTGGGGTAGGTAGCAGCGGTGGATACTCGATCGACTTGTAACTCCGGGTTTAACCGTAGTGGAGAAGTCGGGGGAGTTGATGAGGGTGATTTACTCTCAGAATGGCATTTAGATTTTGACTTAGTTGCCATTCATAGTTCGTGCCCTCCTTCTAGCGCCAAATATGTTGAGGGCCCCGAAATCGGGTCAACAACAAGGGGGATACCCACCCGGTCGGGAACCTGGTTGGCGGCTCCTTGCCCGTTTGGTGTAGCGGGTCTGACTGGGGATGATGGGACCAGCTTCCCAATCTAAAAGATGTGTGTGTGCGTGTGTAGATTTTGAAGATACTAATCAAAAGGTAATTTTAAACTAATTTAATTCTAGACTCTAAACTGACTCTATGCTACTGTAATCTAACAAAAACAACACATCTAATCTATACTAACCCGGGGTAAAATTCTTTCATTATGCGATCTAAAAAGATTTCATACAACAACTGGTAATAAAGATCATTCAGCTATCATAAGAATATAAATCAATTAAGATGAACCATTCTGCATAAGAAGTTAGGCAAAACAGTTGTGAACAGCATATCGCATAATCAGTTTTTCATATGTCAAGCACAAACAAATGATTCCACTGTACAAAAGTGCCAAATGGTAATCCAGACATTCATACATTAACATATAAACAAATCAGTTGTATATCACTCTAAGAATATGAGCAGAAATTAATCAAGAGATAAAAGTACCATTTATGACTGATTTCACTCACAAACTTCAAGCAATAACGATTTATCTCTACTTACTTCTAACATCTACTAAGAGTACAGAAGTGCAACATCAGTAGCAGACATTAAAATGCAAACATAAATAAATCTCGATCCATCCATTCATCAAAAACCCCCTCCGAGGGTGCAAAAGTGCATGTTCTGAGGACAAGTTTTTTGACAAATTTCCGGACCCTTCTCCAAATGCCATGAGAAGGGTTAAATACTACTAACTAACTAATCTTAATTACACAAATTTAGGGAACGGCTTCAAATGACCGCCCTTTCACTAAAGCAAATTTATTTCTAAAAATTGAATCTAATTTCTAACCATTTCTGTATCTGCTCCTTAGTGCTATAAGCAATGTGAGGTTCACCTGGAAAGAGTCGGCTGGTTGTCTTTTCCTTTTGCTCGGGCGATGAAAGTAGAAATAAAAAAATCTGGCACCTCTTTCTGACAACTTAGAAGATATTTTTGAAAATCTCCCTCTGACTGGGTGTTTTTTGCTGTGTGTATACTTAATATAACCTAGATTTCTTTCAAACTGATTGTGTTGTTGCTATTTCGGTTTCCGGCCGTGTGAATGACTCAATGAGTTAGGGATTTCGTTGCCTGAACAATCTTACGTATTGAAAATTGCTTCCATTCTTTGTTCCAGGCTTTTCTGAAGCATCATCCCTTTTCAGCGTTTTTCTTTTTGCTTTAGCCAATTTGAGCTTCAGGATCTTTTGCAAACATGCTGCTTTTGTGCGCCTTTGACTCTGAGTCTTGGATAGTCTATTTTCATCAGTGTCTGTGGAGTGATACTCTGGACTCCGCGGCTCTGTTGCATGCGGCATTCATTTGCGAAGGCATCTCCTCTCTGTTCTTCAAGTATTGGCGCTTTCCCCTTTTCCTTGGATTTTTCCTGCATATGGATTTATATTAGTTGTTGCCTTACAGTTTACACAAAGGAAAAGAGACATGACAAAAAGATTGACATGAAAGCTTTAAACTCTAATGAATGCATAATCATGACATTCATAATGACTTGACTCTTCGAAAAACGTAACATGATCATCTTTGGATACTCAGGCGTGCAATCATTAATTTCCCTTAGGGTGAGTGCTCGATTTTGGGTTTACAGATCATGCCGAAGGAACTTTGCGATGAGTGGTTTCTGCGATTCGTATCGCAGCAATTAATAGTTTCATTCGTCGCAGGTCGCAAATCGCAAAATCACAGTTTGTAGGATCACAGATCGCAAATCGCAATATCGCAACATTCATTTGCTCGTTGTGTGCTGCTTTTGCGACGTTTGCGATATGCGACGTCGCATATCGGCCGTCGGCGATTCCTTTTTATTTTCCTTTAAGGGTGCTTTCAAAGTATGCGATGCGATGAATTTCACATCGCTTCTTTGCAGCTTATTTACGCGCATAGGAAAACTCTTCACTCTCTCTCTGCGATGCGATATAGCTTTTAGGGAGTTAAATACAAAAATTTGGATAAAAATATTTTTGGGATTTTTTGTTCAAGGTCCCCCTTTGCTTGATATTATTGCTAATACTAAACAAAGAGGGGGGTTGTTGGTGACCACAACATTACCCAGTCCTTCATTTTGTCTTCCCAAGTGAAGACCAGAATGAGATGTCTATCTCTCCCTCTCAAATAGGGAGGAGATATTCCAATAAAGAAATTTACTCATTCATACATAAGGAATGTACTTAAGCTCCCCATTGGCTTAAGAATTTTCAAGTTTCTTCCAAGTAAGAATTTTTTTTTCAGGCTCCCTCTTAACTAGGGACCCACAACATTTCCTCATGTGGAACAACCAGCTGGGTGAAGAACTCCTCTCTTCTTCAATGTCATAAATTTATTTGATCATGGAGTCTTCATCTTTCGGGGACTTCTTCATAGGTCACAAATGATCCATCATTTTCATCCATGTGTTAGTCATGTTCTCATATAATCATAAAGTGCTCCATTAGTTCTCCATATGACATTTCTTCACGTCATTCTACTTTCATGCTGTATTTTCCGAAAGGATATTACATCCTTCAATATGGTCCTTTTGGAAGTCATCCATAGATCTTCCCTTTGGCAGTCCTACATAAGCCCATCTAGATATTAGTTCAAAAATAATAGATGAACACTTAAATAAAATTACCTTTATGATGGTTTTTCATCATGACATATTTTTGTAGGTATCAGCATCTTGCACGCAGATTGACACATCTCCTAAAGATATCCATTGTCAAGGGTCTCCATCTTTTTCTAACTTGCATCAGAGTCTTCATATCTTTCCTAGAGATATTCTAGTCAAATATTCTTGGACTTCGGATGTTGAATGCCTTCTACCTTTGTTTTATATTTTCATTCTCTTCCTTTCTTTTGACACTCCATTCCTAGGAGCTTCTAATTAGAGTTTACTCAATTGTAGTCAGCTTCCTCATGATTCATATGAGAACATGTTATGCTGATTTCATCTAGTGCGACTTATCCGTTTCTGCAATATTTTAGAGGAGGAGATCCTTTTTTCTTTTGATCATGTTTTCCCAAGGTGGATAGTGATCCATATTATCTGCAACCATATGACATGACTTTCATAATAATCTATGTAAGCATACATACCTCATCTTTCCTTTCGGTCATCCAAACTTCATGTAGAAGCTTCATTTGAATGAAAGAACTTTATCCTTTAGATGTACTTTCCTATTAAGTCATCATACCATGATCCCTTGAATCCCATGAGTTGGAGTTATTGATGAAACTTTTGATTCCTTTTAGATCGGTGAATCCTTCGATGATGATTCTATCAGGGAAACTTGAGGATCTTTCATATACTCATAGAATATACGTTTCCTTATTGACTTTTGTATGATGATCCCAGTTGATGATGAACTATACTCATTTCTATAAGTATTACTTGAGGTTTTAATGAGGTTGCCATGAGCTCCAATTATTTGTAATTAATAGAACTTGTTCCAGACATCCTTTCTACTTCCCATGTCAAGATCTCTTACTTCTAATGCTTCTATCACGATGTTATTTTCTAATCTGATGCATCCTATTTTATTTACATTTCTTCCTATCCATAAATTACAAGTGAAAAATACCTTCTAGTGAATAATGTCATCTCATTCATAGTATAGATCCTTTACTTCTTCATTCTTAAGCTTCTTTATCTCATGCTCTTTCATTTCTTCAGTAACGTGGGCCTCTTCGCTATCCCTCTTGTCCTTATTATGTTTATGAAAATCTCTTCTATAGTGACCAAGTTCTTGACATCCATAGCATCTTACCTTAGCCATGTTCTTCCTTTTCTTTTGAGGACCAAACTTTCCAAATTTCTGTTTTCTTCCTGCCATAGAAGCATATGCTTAATTATGCTCATTTGGTCCAACATCAAACTTTGCCTTCCTTCTGGTTTCTTTGATATTATAGAGTGACCATAGATGTTTAAATGCAGTAGTCTCTTTCTTACCATATAAAATTTAAGTGAAGTTACCCCATTCTTCTGGTAGTGCATTCAATACCACTATGGTCATCTCTCTATCAGACATGACTCCTCCCAACTCTAGTAGTTGATCTCAAACTTTTGATATCCTCGTAAAGTATGAGGCTATTCCATCTTCTTTGGATATCTTCAGTTTGTAGATTTCCTGCCTTAATGAGATTACTTATGGAAAATAACTCTACCAATTTGTCATATATAGCTTTTGCTGTCTCCAATTTTGATACATATGGGATTAGAGAGTCTTTATAGATTCTATAAGAATCCTATGGGCTATCACTTCTCCCTTCATGAATCTAGCATGTGCTTTAGTATCTTCCTTTGGATGTTGGGTTATCGATGCCTTGATGTGATCCATGACCTCATTCTCAATAAGGTTTAGGTCTGTCCTTTTCTTCCATGCAAGGAAATTTGCAGACCCAACCAATTTATTGTTTTCCTTGCAACAAAATATTTTGTTATTATCAAATATATTCATAGACTTATTTGAGAGATTGATGCTTTCTTCCTCCTTAATCTTGAAGTTAATAGAGGATTTCCTTCTTGAGAGATTGATAAGAGAGAGCATGATTTACAATCCTTCTTGAATGATTTAGTCTTCCTTCTTTCTTGAAGATGGTTTCAAGACTCTTGCTAGTGTTCTTTGACTTGCTTTGATCCTCCTTTGAAGCTTGATTCTTGTGTCTACTTGCTCGCATGCCCCTTCTTGACTTCAACACCTAAGCTTTGATACCATGTTGAGAAATCTAGGGCATGAATAGTTAAAAGATTTCTCTGCTTGATAATTTCTTGTGATATACTTTTACTTCTTAGCTTATAGTATTTTCTTCATTATGGTATTATTGTGTTCTTTTCATCAAGACAATTACCAATATGCACAATAAAATACAAGTGACACAGTATGTAGGCTTATCATCTAGGGCCAAAACCTCTCACCTCTTTAGAGGAAAACCCGATCAAAATTATTCTTCTAGATCTTCAATTGATGAGTACCAAGACCATGACAAATACCCTTGACTCTAGTATCCTCCCAAGAACCTTGTCACTAACCTTGATGCTTTGCCTCTTCCATTTCTTGAATTTCTTCTTCATCTCAAACTGCTCTCCTCGGCTCCTTCTAGAGAAACTGAAACACACAAGTTTAATAATTGAAAGCCATGATAAATATTTTATTAATAATTAATAGATGATGTTTACATTTTGGTGAGAGGCCCTGGCTTATACTGCCTTGGGTGCCTCTTGGTGAATGGGCATGATCTTTGATCATGCCCTTTGCCTAATAAACTATAAACTAAATGATTTTTTATATAACATTTCCTTCCTATGAAAAGAATGATTTTTCCATAAATCATACGTAACAACAGATGTTTTTGACAAAACGCTTCAGTCTCCCAAGAATCTTCTTCTTCTGGTAAGTCCTTCCACTTGATCAAGTATTCCTTGATTGCGCGAGATCGAAGCTTCCTTTCTCTGGTAGATAAGATACCTTCTGGTTCTAAAATGATCGTTCCTTCATCATCTAGTGATGGAAGCATTGTTTGCACTGATTGATGGTTGCTCAGTGCCCTTTTAAGGCAGGATACATGGAAGACGTTGTGAACACAACTTTTCTTTGGAAGGCTTAAACTATATGCAACTTGGCTGCTCTTTTTATTGATCTGATATGGTCCATAGAACTTCAGCGCCAATTTATTTTTTCCTTTTTGTTTCAAGGACAACTATTTGTATGGATGGAGCTTCAAAAATACCTAATCTCGGACTTCAAATTCTCTTTCGGTTCCTTTTCAGTCTGCTTGTTGCTTCATACGGTTCCTTGCATTATTCAAGTTTTCTTTTAGGGTTTTGACAATTTTTTGGGGTTTCTTCTAGTTGGTTTTTAATAGCAGGTATATTTGTCTGGACAGTAGCTAGATCCTTCCATTTTGGGGATTCATGTCCATACAAAGCTTGGAATGGCATCATTTTTTTTGACGTATGATAAGTCAAATTATACCACCACTCAGCGAGATGCAACCATTGAGCCCACTTATTTTGTTTTTTTGTAGCGTAACAATGTAGGTAGGCTTCCAAACATTTATTGACAACCTCTTTTTGTCCATCTATTTGAGGATGATAAGTAGAACTCATATTTAGGTAGGTTCCTATGTGGTTGAACAATTCCTTCCAGAAATTACCCTTGAATTTGGCATCTCTATCACTCACAATGACTTTCGAAAACTGTGTAATTTATATATATTTTTGCAAAATATTTCAGTGATTTGTTTAGCTGAGCCTGATTTCTTTATTGCCATAAAGTGAGCATATTTTGTGAGTCTGTCGACCACTACGAAAATCTTGTCCTTTCCTTCAGATACGAGTAATCCCTCAATAAAGTCCATT
The DNA here is from genome assembly GCA_031772625.1 of Pinus tabuliformis. Taxonomy (NCBI): domain Eukaryota; kingdom Viridiplantae; phylum Streptophyta; class Pinopsida; order Pinales; family Pinaceae; genus Pinus; species Pinus tabuliformis. The sequence goes on from CM062812.1 coordinate 534,200,331, forward strand.
GATATTTCTTCCCATTTCTGATTCAGAATGTTTAAGGGGTGAAGTAATCCAGGTGTCATAATATTTTCACTTTTATTTCTTTGACATGTGTCACATTCCGCTACATACTTTTGAATATCGCGACTCATCCCCTTCCAAAAGAATGATTGATGTGCATTGTAGTAAGTTTTAAAGAATCCTACATGTCCAGCTGACAGTGAATCATGTGACTCCTTGAGTATCTTGGATTTAAACTTGGAGTTTGCATTCAGATAGATTCTTCCTTTTTACCATAGAATATCATTCTTCCATTCAAATTTCGAGTTGTCTGGAAGGTTATTGATTATTGCAGTTATTTCTGGATCCTTGGCATACTCACTTCGAATCTCATTAAGCCATTAAGGAACAACAACCGAGACTGCAAGTAGTGTTGGTTCTTCTTCTTTCCTAGATAGGGCATCTGCTACTACATTGTCTTTTCCCCTTTTATGTAGTATTTCCATGTCAAAGATGGAAATTTTTTCAATCCATTTTTTTTGTTCTTCAGAAATTGTTTTTTGTTGAAGGAGGTGCTGGAGAGTGTTATGGTCTGTTTGTATGGAGAACTTACTTCCCAAAAGATATTGTCTCCACTTAGCCAGTGTGTGCATAATTGTTGGGTCCCTATAATACTAGTGATTATCCCATTACTATTGTAGTTATACCCCTTATTAATATTGTTGTGCCCCTATTGCCCCCATATTTTTATTACTGTGCCCCATAGAATCCCTCTATTATTATTTTTGTGGCTTTATATTATTATTGTTAGGTCGACTGGGTTATATTGGGACTCCTTAGACTCCTATATATAGAAAGGAGGTTTTGTCGTTTGTATCATCCGAGAATTGTTCATTTATGTAAGGTAAAGGAGGTTGCCCCCTCGAAGAGGCTGAATTCTAAGGCGTTGATCTATATTTTCTATCTTTTCTTGAGCTAGTTTCATAACATTTGGTATCAGAGCTTTGGATTCTAGGGTTTCGCTGCTCCAAACAGGTTATCGTGGAATTTTCACTATAAATTTTTTTCTACGATGTTTTAGAAGCTAAAAAAAAAACCCATTTGAGAAGACATCGCTTTGAATCTCTGGTCCGAATTTCAAAGCTTTTTGTGCTATATTTGTGGAGATATGATCTGAGGAAGTTGGTCTTCTTGCAAACTCCTGAATTACATGCCAAACAGGTGACCTAGGGAAAATCATCATAACGTTTTCCCTGAGCATTAGATTGAAATTTCGTAAGAAGGTCCAGAAAGAGGACGGACTGTAGTTTCTTGTATACATATTTTAGAGCCAAAGAATGAAACAGTGACTCGTGGCACATCGTACAAGTTCGCTCTACTGAACTAGTCTATAATCAGGTCACTGCGGGAGATTTCACATACCTCTTCCTTGGAGAATCCAAGTTGGATCAGACTGGTGGCATTCGAAACAGGACACAGAGGGATACCACAGGTTGCAATTTCAAAATGGGATGTTCTGAAAGTACAGAGATACATCAGAGGCAATATCAAGCTCCTACAAAATGAAAAAAAAAGGTGTGTAGATTCTTTTAAATTTTTGCTTAAGAGTGGTTTGAAAATTTATTTTTCAAAGGGCTAGTAGAGAATTATTATTGGTAACTAATGACCCATGGAAAGAAAATGCAAACACCTAGTAAGGAACCTGAAATCTCTAGCATGACTCATGAAGAAGAAGAAGAAATGTTATATGATATATCAAAATTACAAGAACAAGTGCAACAAGTGTCACTTGCACAAAAAGCAACAGAATCTAAGATGGATGGTTTAAGTAAAGATGTAGAAGCTAAGATGGATGGTTTAAAGAAAGGTGTAGAAGCTAAGATGGATTGTTTAAAGAAAGGTGTAGAAGCTAAGATGGATGGCTTGGAAGCTAAGGTGAATGGCATGGACGCTAAAATTAATGGCTTGGATGATAAGATGGAAGAATTGAAGATAAATATGAATAAGTTTCTACAAGAAATGGTAACTAATGGTGAAAGGGTACTAAAGGAAACTCATGATGAGAACAAAAGAAATGTTAATCATGATTCCATAGACTCTAATGTTGGATCGAAAACTCACCATATTCCAAAAATCGATATGAGGAAGTTTGATGGCAAGGATCCTGCCACATGGATATTACAGATGGAGCAATTCTTCGATCTCAATAATGTGCAAAACACACAAAAGGTACGTATGGAAACTTTATATTTGGAACCAAATCAGTTTGTATGGTATCAATGGCTTTGCTCTCGTAAAAAATTTATCACTTGGGCAATTTTTACGGAAGAATTGATAGCACATTATGAGGATACAAAAAGCAACACTTTTTTTAGCCAATTGATAAGTCTCAAACAAAAGGGTTCAATAATGGAGCACATTGAGGAGTTCCAAAAATTGAACATAAGGGTAAAAGATATTCCAGAGGAGCATAGGATTGATGTGTTCATAGGGTCTTTAAAGGATAATATCCAACATGATGTTCACCTTTGGGAACCTGATTCATTAGAGAAGGCATTCAGGTTAGCAAGAAAAATGGAAAGCAAAATTATGGCAACCAGGAAGCATACCACTCACAACTATAAAGACGGAAGTGTTGTTGCCCTTAGTCTTCCACAACCTATAAGGTTGACACCACAACAATTGGAAGAAAAAAGAGAAAAAGGGCTTTGTTACAGTTGTGATAGCAAATACACTAAAGGTCATAAGTGTGCTGAGAAGAAATTATTCTACATAGATTGTGAAGAGGAAGAAGAAAAGGAGCAAGAAAGGTCAAAAGAAGAGGATATACTCCAGGAACAAAGCCTAGATGAAGAACAAATAAATCCAACCATATCTTGTAATGCATTGGCGGGAATTACCACTCCTCAAACCATCAAGATAGAAGGACAAATCAAGAAGAAAAAGGTAATAGTGTTGATTGATTCAGGAAGCACCCACAATTTTATTCATTGTAAGGTAGCAAAAGAATTGAATTGCTTCTTATATCCAGCACCAGAGTGTCAAGTGATGATTGCAAATGGAGGAACAATAAATTGCTCTGGAAAGTGCCATAATATCAAGCTATCCATGGGAGAATATGTATTGACTAGCCCAATGCTTTCCATTCCAATGGGAGGTGCTGATGTTGTACTAGGAGTCCAATGGCTACAATCCTTGGGTACAATAGCTTTTAATTTTCAAGAACTTTTCATCAAATTTTCTACGGAAGGAAAGGAAGTTGAATTAAGGGGTATTGCAGGGAATTCAAGAAATATAATCAGCTCTAATGGTATGACAAAGCTTCTAAAAAAGGAACAAAGAGGTGTAATTGCACAATTATGTTCGCTAGATGTTTCCACATCGGAATCATCTATTTCTCCAGATCTCCAAAAAGTCCTGGACAATCATTCCAAGGTATTTGAGACTCCTAAAGGTCTCCCACCTATGTGTGATCATGATCATGCTATTCATCTGATTCCAGGAAGTGTTCCTCCAAACATCAAGCTGTACAGATATCCCTATGTCCAAAAGAGTGAAATTGAACGTATGGTTGCAGAAATGCTAGAGGCTGGTATAATTCAACTGAGTCAAAGTTCTTTCTCTGCTCCAGTAGTATTGGTGCACAAGAAGGATGGATCATGGCGCATGTGTCCGGATTATAGGGAGCTCAACAAGCTCACTATTAAAGATAAGTTCCCCATTCCTGTCATTGATGAATTACTGGATGAATTGCATTGATCAATTTACTTCACCAAGTTGGATCTTCGTTCAGGATATCATCAAATTAGAATGAAGACTGAAGACATTCTGAAAACAACATTTAGAACTCATGAGGGTCATTATGAATTTTTGGTCATGCCTTTTGGCCTTACCAATGCACCTTCAACATTTCAAGGTTTGATGAATTCAATTTTCAAACCATTTCTTAGAAAATTGTGTTAGTATTTTTTGATGATATACTAATCTACAACAAGTCTTGGAAGGATCATGTTGAACATGTTGACAGGGTGCTACAACTATTGGAGGAGAAACAATTATATACAAAAAGATCCAAATGTTTCTTTGGAGTCCAGGAGGTGGAATATCTGGGTCATATTGTATCTCATGAAGGAGTTAAGGTAGACCCTAGCAAAATTAAGCCATTAAGGAATGGAAAATCCCCACATCCATAAAGCATCTGCGAGGATTTCTTGGGTTGACAGGGTATTATCGCAAGTTTGTTAAGAATTATGGGAGAATAGTAGCACCTCTAACAACATTATTGAAGAAAGATGCATTTTCATGGACTTCGGAAGCAACAAAGGCCTTTGAACATCTTAAAGAGGCAATGTGCCAAGCACCGGTCTTAGCTACACCAGACTTCACAAAAACCTTTATTGTGGAATGTGATGCTTCAGGAAATGGAATTGGTGTTGTTCTAATGCAAGATGAAAGACCCATTTCTTTTGAAAGTCGTCCAATCAAGGGAAAGTTTTTAAGCAAAGCTATTTATGAGAAGGAAATGTTGGCAATACTCCATGCACTTAAGAAATGGCGACCCTACCTAATGGGAAGACACTTCAAGGTAAAAACAGATCATGATAGCCTTAAATACTTTTTAGAACAAAGATTATCCTTTGAAGAGAAACAAAAGTGGGTCACAAAGATGTTGGGTTATGACTTTGAAATCATCTACAAAAAAGGGAAGCAAAATGTGGTGGCAGATGCACTCTCAAGAAAGGATGAGGATGTGGAAGCATTGTTGTGCGCCATTTCTATTATCCAACCAGATTGGATAAACGAAGCAAGGGAGGAATCGGAGAATGATGAAGAAGTGTGGGCACTTATTCGAAAGTTACAACAAGATTCCAGTACGTCTGATACATTTAGCTGGCAAAATGATTGGTTATGGTACAAAGATTGCTTATACCTCTGTAAGAATTCCCAGCTAAAACAAAATATTCTTATGGAATTGCACACTTCTCCCTTAGGAGGGCACTCAGGATTTTTAAAAACTTACCACAGGGTTAAGAAGGAATTTTTTTGGGATGGCCTTAAATCAGACATTCAAAATTTTGTGGCGGAATGTTTGGTTTGCCAAAAACATAAAGTTGAAAAAATTAAGACACCGGGTCTATTACAACCTTTATCCATTCCAAGCCAATGTTGGGAGGAGGTTTCAATGGATTTATCCACAGGTTTACCCATGTCTGAGGGAAAGAGTGTCATCATGGTGTTAGTTGACAGATTTACCAAGTATGCACACTTTTGTGCATTATCACATCCATTTAAGGCCAGTACAGTTTCTACTGCATTTATGGAAATAATTGAAAAGCTACATGGAAACCCAAAGATTATTGTAAGTGACAGAGATCCCATTTTCACTGGAAATTTTTGGATAGAATTATTTTCTTGTCTTGGTACTCAGTTAGCTCATAGCTCATCTTATCATCCTCAATCTGATGGGAAAACTGAGATAGTAAACAAATGTTTGGAAGGATATCTTCGTTGCTTTGTATCTGATAAACAAACACAATGGGTCAAATGGTTTCCTCTGGCTGAATGGTGGTATAACACTTCCTTCTATACAGCAACAAAAATGACCCCATTTATGGCACTTTATGGGTATCAATCACCATCCATCACATCATATTTAAGAGAAAATTCTAAGGTTCAGGTAGTGGAACATCACATTGAACATCAACAACAAGTCCTCCAACTCTTAAAGGATAACCTCATGTTGGCACATAATAGAATGAAACAACAGGCAGATCAACATCGCAGTGAAAGAAGTTTTGATGTAGGTGATTGGGTATTCCTACGGCTACAACCATATAAGCAAATGTCCCTCAAGCAAGCTAAGAAGGATAATAAATTATCACCAAAGTATTATGGTCCGTACAAGGTGTTGCAAAAGATTGGTAATGTGGCATACAAATTGGAGCTTCCTGTAGCTTCTCGATTACACCCAGTTTTCCATGTATCATGTTTGAAGAAGGTTATTGGCGACAAGCTCCCAGTTCAAACAATATTGCTAGAACTTGATGAGGAAGGAAAAATTATATAGGAACCGGAAGCAGTCATAGAAACAAGAACTCGACAGCTACGAAATCGATCAATTTCGGAGTATTTTATCAAGTGGAAGAACTTATCTATTGAAGATTCCACATGGGAGGATGAGAATTTTATACAGAAGTATCCAAAATTACTCAAGCATTGAGGACAACACTTTTTTGAAGGAGAGGGGCATGTTGGGTCCCTATAATACTAGTGATTACCCCATTACTATTGTAGTTATACCCCTTATTAATATTGTTGTGCCCCTATTTCCCCCATATTGTTATTACCGTGCCCCATAGAATCCATCTATTGTTATTTTTGTGGCTTTATATTATTATTGTTAGGTCGGCTGGGTTATATTGTGACTCCTTAGACTCCTCTATATAGAAAGGAGGTTTTTTCATTTGTATCATCCAAGAATTGTTCATTTATGTAATGTAAAGGAGGTTTCCCCCTTGAAGAGGCTGAATTCTAAGGTGTTGATCTATCTTTTCTATCTTTTCTTGAGCTGGTTTCATAACAATAATAGCGAGTGTTTCCTTGTTGTATGTGGACTTAAGACGTTCTCTTTTATTGAGCTTCCTACTTTCAAAAGCTATTGGATGCTCTTCTTGCATTAACACTGCACCTATACCGAATCCAGAAGCATCACACTCGATGGTAAATGGTTTAGAAAAATATGCAGTGCCAATACCGGGGCTTTAGACATAACTTCCTTTAGTTATTCAAAACACCTTCCTTCTTCCTCATCCCATTGAAATGAATTCTTCTTTAAAAGGTTTGTCAGAGGTGCAATTATATGTGCATAGTTTTTAATAAATCTTTGGTAATATCCAGTTAATCCTAAGAACCCTCTTAGCTTGGATATATTAACTAGTTTGGTCCATTCCTTTATAGCTTTGATTTTATTAGGGTCCACTTTTACGCCTTCATGGGATATAATGTGTTCGAGGTATTCTACTTCTTCCTTTCCAAAGGTGCATTTGGATTTTTTTGCAGAGAACTGATGCTCTTTCAGTAGTGTATGAACTTTATCCAAATGTCGTAAGTGCTCCTTCCAAGTTTTACTGTAAATTAAAATATTGTTAAATAATACTAATATAAACTTCCTAAGATATGGATGAAATAATTCGTTCATAGTGGCTTGGAACATTGTTGGCACATTGGTTAACCCAAATGGCATTACTTTAAATTCATAATGACCTTCGTGTGTTTGGAAATGTCATTTTTTGTATGTCTTCCAACCTGATTCTAATTTGGTAATGGCCTGACCTTAAGTCTAATTTTGAGAAGTATTTTGTGCCATGTAGCTCATTCAACATTTCATTGATAAAGGGGATTGGGAATTTGTTTTTAATCGTTATTTTGTTTAATCCTCTATAGTTAATGCATAGCCTGAATGAACCATCCTTCTTCTTTACCAATACCACTAGAGCAGCATACGAACTTTTACTTTTCGAGATGATCTCACACTTTAAAAGGTCTTGGATTAATCTCTCAATTTTCGTATCTTGGTGATGTGGATATTGATGTAGCTTGATGTGGACAGTGTCTGACCCTTCTTTAACTTATCTTGTATGCTCAATTTCCCTGTTTGGAGGCATTTTCATAGGCAGGTCTTGAAATACCTTTTCATGCTTCTGAATTAGATCTTGTACCTTTGGTGACTCTTCCCTGATCATATTTGCAAATAACATTTCTAATTGGTGACGTTGTACTACATAAGCTGATGCTCCTTTTCAAATCATCTTCATCATCTGAGATGACGATACGATTTGATTCTCTGGTGCTTGGAATCCATATAATTTGTACCTCTGCCCTCCCCAATTAAATTTTATGAACTATACTTGATGGTTGGTAGCATAAGTGCCTAGACTCTATAGTCATTGGATACCTAAGACCACATCTACTCCACCTAATGGTACAGTGAAGAACGAGGCTTCTAAATTAAAGTCTTGAATTTGCAATTTGAACATATGGCATTTCCCTACCTTTTCAATCTTCTTACCGTCAGCTACCATCACCTTCATGTTCAATAAGGGAAATGAGAAAATGTTGAGTCTCTTTGCCATGGTTGCATATAAAAAATTGTGGGTGCTACCAGAGTCGATGAGAACCACTACGTTGTTCTTCTTTATATGTCCTTTCAATTTTAGAGTCTGAGGTTGTGATATACCTATCATAGCTGATAGTGACACTTGTGGAATAGTTCCGTCATCTAATTCTGGAGAGAATTCTAGGGAATCTTCTGTTTCTTCTATGTCGGAATCATCACTGTTTGAATCATTAGTTGCTTCATAGTTATATAGGTTCTTTGATTCATTTCCTTTAGCGCACCTATGTTTAGGGTCCTGCTTCTCGCCACAACATTTGCATTTTCCTTCCTTTATCCTTTGTATTTCCATGTTAGATTTTTTGCTTTCACAACGATGTGGTGGAACATATCTTGTATTATTCATATCCACAAACAGGGGCATTCTTCATCTCAAATATACTTTTTCTGGTTTTGACCACAGTATATGTTCAAATTTCTTTTCCACAGTTTTTGCTTTTCGTCTTGCTACTTCTAATGATGTAATGTCATGAAGCTCAAATTATACCTGTGGATGAGTTTTAAGTCTGGAGATGTATGATTGAATTAGACGAGATTCTGATAACCCAGGTACTCATGTTGCTAAGGTATCCCATTCTCGAGTGTACTCATCCACACTTCCTTTTTGTCGCAATCTGATGAGTGTTGAAAAGAACTATTCTTCCTTTACACCTTGGAATCTTTTAAAGAATGCATCCTTAAATTTTCTCCAACTGATGGTGATTGTCATCTTCTTCCACCACATATACCAATTATATGCCTTTCCTTCCATTTTCATGGAAGTGTGCCTAATATTTTCATCACCATTGTCGATGTCGTAAATCTCGAAGTATTCTTCTGCTTTATTCAACCATGCAACGCTGCATTTTTCGTTCCCATTGAATTTAGGCCTTTCGATTTTTTCCTTTCGTTGATATGTTGCTAATGGTGGAGTGAAAAGAGGGTGTTGATTGGTGAATGTATCCCAGAGTTGCTTATTTGAAAAAGTTTCATTATTATTTCCTTGATGGGGTGTGGCTAATTTTTTTGGAGATTCAGCTTTTTCATGAGAATCTGCTGACTTTTTTGAATCTAATGAATTATGCTCTTGATTACCTCCATCATCTTGGAATAGTTGTTCGGGTGTACCCTTCAGCCTTCCACACAAGGTGTTCAATAATGCTAATGTCTGATTATGATTCATTTGAGATTGGATCTGGTTCTGCCTAAGCTGTTGTTCTAACCAATTTGTCGTATCGTGAAGCTTCTTGATATCATTGGAATGGCCGATAAATTTACTCTCGAGATCGGCTAATTTTTTTTAAATCATCGGAGTGGCTAGTAATCCTATTCTCCAAGTCAATCAATTTTTTACTGAAATCGACCATTAACATCAACGACATTGAACGAGTTTGTGGGGGTGTATATTTGTCCACCAGCTTTAATTTTTTTAATTTTTTTTTAAATAATTAAATTAAGTTAATTAATTTAATTATATAACATATAGTTTTTTTTCTTCAAATAATATATATAATTATTAAATAAGTTATATATATATATATATATATATATATATATATATATATATATATATATATATATATATATATATATATATATATATATATCTATATATATATATATATATATATATATATATATATATATATATATATATATATAGATATATATATATCTATATATATATATATATATATATATATAGATATATATATATCTATATATATATATATAGATATATATATATATATATATATATATATATATCTATATATATATATATATATATATATATATATATATATATATATATATATATATATATAGATATATATCTATATATATATACGACGAAGCAACAAAGTCCACGGCTGGGTGTGTGAGGGTCATCGAGAGGCGGCATAGCAACCGTAGGCAGACAAGGGACCAAGCATGGAAGATGGCAGGGTTGAGGAGCGGCACAGGGTACACAACAGATGTCGGAAGATAGAGGTCAAGAAGCAGATGCAATGATGTGGTTGTGGTAGGGTGGTGGTAATCGTCGGCAAGAATGGCGAATAGTGAGACAGCAGCGGCACAATGGTGGAACAACGAGCGCACAGGAACGATGGTAATGTGGTCGAGTAGAAGGTTTGATGGCAGAGAGGGGTGAGGAACTGGTGTGGTTCGATAGCGAAAAAAAAAAAAAAGTGGGGAAACAAGAGACTATGTGTGCACTAGGTAAAACAGTAACCGAATCAAAGGAGCGTCTAGCTCTAATACCAAATGAAACACATGAGTTTAATAATTGAAAGCCATCATAAATATTTTATTAATAATTGATAGATGATGTTTACATTTTTGTGAGAGGCCCTGGCTATATACTGCCTTAGGTGCCTCTTGGTGAACGGGCATGATCTTTGATCATGCCCTTTGCCTAATAAACTATAAACTAACTAATTTTTTGTATAACAGAAACTTGGTCTCTATACCTCACACTACTTCTTCTCGAATTCTCCTAGAAAAACTCGGTCTCTATAATCTCACTGGCTTCCTCTAGAGAATATCAATCTCTAGATATCTATCTTGGTTACCTAGAAAAACTATCCAGAAGGATCCTTCCTTTGCTGCATTAGAAGAAACATCCTTCGTTGTCCCAAAAGAGACCTCATCTTTGTTTCCCCAGAAGAAACTTCCTTCACCGCCATACAAGAAACCTCCTCTTCACTGCCCCAGAAGAAACTTCCTCTTCGCTCCCCTAGAAGAAACCTTCTTCACTATACCCAGAAGAATCCTCCTTCGCTTGCCCAAAAGAAACTTCCTTTGCTTTCCTGGAAGAGACTCTCTTTATCACTTCATCACCCTTCTCTTTGTATCCCTTCTTCTTCGCACTTCTTCACCGAATGTATGTTGAGTTGCTTACCTCTAAGTGAGGCTGAGTGTGGCTATATATATGCTTCTTCTCATGTCCTTTAGTCTGACATGATCTCAAGAGTTAGATCGACTTCTTCTAGCATGTTCTTCCATCATTGTAGGCCAACTTGAAGAGGATAAGTGACAAGGTCTTGGAGGATACTTTACATAGACAAGTTGGACTCTGTACAAAGTGTAATATGACTTCATTACATGACAATGACTCTATCATTATATGACTAGATCTAAAGACTCTCAATAGGAGTCTTGACTCAAAAGCAAAATATCTTGCTCATGAAAGCCGTGAAGCAAGTCTATACAATAAGTTTATTTTTCTCTTTACATCTCATTACATAAAATCACAATTACATGTCATTATGAAGACTGAACCTAGTTACAGTTTTAAACATTTTGATAATGTAATCCAGGATTCTTGTACTTATAAGAATGGTTTTTCTTTTGGTCTTTTAGGGGATTACTGAAAAGGGTTCATCATATAGTGAGTGATCCGTATTTGTGGTAATTTTCCTAATGGTGAGAAAATAACATGTAACAAATTGCCCCCCTAAAGTGCAAAGTCAGAAATTTATCATGTGAATGTCCAGATCAGAGATAATGGGTTGGAGACATGAAAATAAACAATCAAGGGTTATAGTACAATATAATCATGAAATCATCTCTGAGGTGGGAATTCCCATACTCAGTATAGGATATCAATAAATTTAGACCTATGTATTAAAATATGCAAAAATTCATTTGAAGAAATCAAGTCATGTCCACTAGACATACATTGCGTATCCATGCTCAGATAGACTCTATATGAATATAGGTGTTATCTCAATGTGGATCAATATATTAGTGACGAAAACTCCTTACATCTTGGATGGATGAAACTAGATATGGGGTCTTCGTCACTACCACTCGATAGTATGAGTCTAACCATGTGAATGAATGTGTTGAAGTTGAACATGGAAGACACCATCTAATTATCGTTCAATGATGAGGACCATTAATAGATGCAAGAGGATCCACCGATAATCTAAATGATCCTGAAAATAATCTAGTACAATATATAAGGTGTGAATACATGTCTTGAATTCGAACACACATAGAGTCATTTGATTGAGGGCCAATGATGAGAACATATCATCGAAAGAGAGAAACTTTCCATTGAGGCATGCAAGCTTAAAGGTATTAAAAGAGGTTTCTAAATCAAATTCCTAGATAATGAACTGAATTCGATAGGAAGTGACCCTTTGTAGGAGGGCCTATGACGTGAAACACATGCCAAGTTTTGAGAAATAAATTTGGAGTCATTCAAGACTGACTTAGGGATGACCAATGAGATTGAATGCTTTGAAGTTTGCAAAGTAACTTTAACTGAGGTTAAACTTCTCTTGAAAATATTGGTGACACTATATGAAGGTGGTAGCATTGACTCAATATGGGATCAAAAACTAGTATGAAGAATTTCAGGGAGGTGTGATCAACAAATAGGTAAGTGGATTTCCCAACCCAATCAGACATGAAAGTGAAGGAGTGTCATGTTCAAGAGTGACTTACTTCTAAGCACTAACTTTATACATTGTTTTCCCAATTTTCTCCCACCATTTCTGTCAAGTACCTCTTTATACGCAATCTTGAGGAGGATAACATATGCTTGTAATATAAGCTTATCCTTCACATAATTCCTTCAAAGTATTTTAACGAAACCTAGGAAGGTGTGGTTCAGTCTCATCATAATTGATGATTCCTACACTATTTACATTTTACGAGTCCAATGAAGGGGTAACTTGACTTCTTTTTCACATTTAGAGTTTGAAAAATATATAAAAAGAAAACTCCATAGTGTTAGGTGAAAAGTTTGTTAGGCACACAAATGGCTTCTGTGGAAAAGAGAGATACCCCTAAAGTCAATGATCAAATCTAGAACAAATAGGACAATGCATACTATCTTTCTCTAGTAAGTTTGAACATGACTTACTTGCTTAATAAAATAGGTCTCCATTTCAATCCTTTTCCTACTTTATTTCTTGCTCCACTTTGATGTCTGAAGACTGGAACCTACAACGAAAGAGACAAAAAAAAGGATCAAAACATACCATGGATGAATAATTTCAAAAAAACACTAATTAGAATATCAACAAGCTCTAATACATTGAATGCAAGCAATAGGACAATCATATGGGAAAAAAATATATATTGTATTAACAAATAAGAGGGAGATGTTACAACCCATGCCTTGATGTCATAAGCCTCCACTCAAAGATATCCAATCCCTCCTTTATAGACAAGCCTTAAACTTCAATTGGATAGCATAAGGGTAATTCAAAAGCCAACTTCTTCTCCTTTGATCTGCATTGAGAGGATAAGAGGTTGGAGATCAATTTTTCATGGGATGAGATCCACAAAAATGGGGAATGGGTTCCATAATGAGTGGGATTGAATCCATTAATATTGGGATGAGGCCCAGATAGTTAAGGGCTGAAGTCCATGTTGTTGAGATGAGATTCCTCAATAATGCTTCTAGAATTTACTTTTTATTTTTACCCATGTAGAAAGAGCGTCAGACTTTTTAGTGGAGAACAATGCAACAGGGTTCACAATTATTAATGAAGAAACATGTGGTGTCACATTTTATGAACTTGAAAAGTGTGACACTGACTAAACTTAGGGTTTTTTCATAATGTAATCTATGTTTCTTGTACTTCTCAGAATGGTTTTTCTTCCATCTTTGTAGGGGATTACTGAAAAGGGTTCATTGGATAGCGAGTGATATTTATTTGTGGTCATTTGTGTAATGGTGAAGAAATGAGATGTAAAAATTATCCTTTTTGAAAGTGACAATAAAAAACATAAGCTCGTCTCTAAATATGAGACTATAAAGAGAAACATTTTCCTATTCTTTAACTGGATTTTAAAAAAGGCCCACCATTTTCAATAACTTCTCCATGTCAACAAGGTATATTTCTTTTATATTTTCTCTAAGGTGATTTACTCATAGGATTTATATATTATTAAATCCATACACCTTATAACCACCTTTGTCACATAGTAACTAGATAGTTTTCTATTTCTTCCTATGATTTAAAAAATATTGAAGTTGGTGTTTTGGTGTAGCCACCCCTCAACATTTCCCAAATTCATAAGCTTGCAAGGGTAACCATGAGACGAGTTTTACTATGATATGACCCAACCTCTAAGCCCTAGTTATGGAAGTGGGGCCAACATACCAACAACTTACAGACATCCCTCGGGGACTACAAACCACTCATGAACCTACAAACCACCCCAGGTGATCAATCCCTGGGCTGGAATTCTTTTCACAAGAGAAACTCCCCAGCCGCACACACAACACAACATCAGTGCAATTATTAAGTCCCAACCACACACATAAGCCTACTTCCATGTGGTTATGACCCAAAAACTATTGTTTTGTGCCAACAGTTTTGAGATTTGAACCACTTTTTTAGACTAGCCTCTAGACCACTACTCATAACTTCCTGTAAATTTCCAGAAACATAAACAAGCTAATGACAAGACCAGCCAATTAAAATTCAAGCAAGAAATTTACCTACACATGCCTAATCCATGATAGGCGTTTCGTCAAACATATAGTAAACATGAAAGACACAGGTCATGAATGCTTATATAATCATAGACTTCCAAATTTCATCTGAGAATCACCTAGAAGGCTCCAAGCCCTCTCTATCTAGCTAAAATAACACTTGTTAGACCATGCATTCATCAACCATTCAGTGACTTATCAAAACATGTCAAGATCCATAGATAGAATACATCATATAACGAACATACAAACACAATGTAACCCATGGAAAATCAACCATAAAATCACCAGCATAATCACTACAAATGATCATAGATCACAATAGGACAATATCTCATATTAACATATGAAAATTCCAACCAAGTCAGGGACTTCCACGAACCACTCCACCATTTATTGGGCTGAACCAAATATTTCTTTCAACTAATCACTCTTGTGCGATATTCCAAGCATGAATGTGGGATCATAAGGGTTAAACCAAAACAAAAACAACCAGGGATTCTAGAGGCCAAACCACCTTAGCCCTCAAGCACAATGATCTCACCTATATGGTCCATAAATTACTAACATCAACCAGACTGATATATACCCAATATTTCCAAGGCTCCAGGAACTAGTAACTCAACCCACAACTAATCAAGGCTCCAGAGCATTTGTTCCAATCTATGGCACCAAGGACTAGTAACTCAACCCAAAAGGCTCCAAAGAATTTGTCCCAACCTGTGGGCTCTAGGAACTAGTAACTTAATGCAAGATATTCTAGGGCTCTAGAGTGTTTGTCCTAACCCATAACCACAGGGAATCTAAGAACCAATAAAAAAAAGTGGAAAACCCACAATAGCATGGCTATACAGGAAATGGAAAGGCAAGGCTGAAACCACTATCAATTCAGGAAAATATCCATGCCAATGACAACACATAACGAAGGAACCACATGCATATTCCTTGCATCCAAAAATTAGTAAGGAAAGTATCCCTATTGTAGCTACTGATCCAACTTTTCCCTTGCGCTCCCTTGCTTTCCTGTACTTTATTTCTCCAATCCAAGTGAATGCTAGAGTGCTCCAAGCATGCTACAAGAATGATCTAAGTGTGGAAGAGTGTATGAGAGAGAGAATGAAAAGAGAGTTCAACTCAAAATTGTTAAAAGACTAGCAATTGATACTCTAATGCCCCTTTATTACTAATGTCTCCTTTTTCCTTCATTTTCCTTCATTTTTCCTCTATATTCCCTTGAATGCAAATTTGTGTCTCTTTACCTTCTTTTTCTCCTATTTTCCTTTATTTCCATAATTAAAATCCAATTATTGCCAATTTTCTTTTTCTAATGCCTTTTCCAATTTCCATATCCATCCACAAGTGATTCCCACTTAAGTGTTTTCCCAACATTCAAATTGGAATATGTGTCCCATGACCTTGGTTTTATTTTTATTTACATGGGAAATCAATCTAAGGTTGTTACAAACCCCTCCCTCATGGGGGAACACTATCCTTGGTGTTCAATGGAGCTTATAACCAACAAAAAATGCCGCCCATGGAGCTCTATAACACAATGTAATGCAACATTTACATCATACCAAATTGCTAGAAACATAAACACCATTATGCTTATTTGAGCTTTATAACATAGCTCAGTATAGTATTTACAACATGCCTCTTATTGGAGATTTATAGCACAACTCATTGCAGTATATAAAATACACATATGCGTATATAAATATAAACCAAAACACATAAACTAACACATCCACTAAACCAACAAATAAAGAAGGATACAAAGCTTGCATTTGATCAACCATCTCTCGTGTAGCTTCATCAAGACCAAAGTGCTTCCACTACACTTTAACTTGCTCGATTGCTTGGTTACATAGCATGAGTTATTTATTATGCAAAATGCATTGGGGTTATGGCTAGAATTATCCCTTTGGTTGCACATGCTATACAAACCAATCAATCACATGAACAACATACTAGACATATCTCTTAAGCAATGAAACATGGAAAACATCATGGACTTTCACTTTTGGTGGTAGTGAAAGTAAGTAGGCCATTGGTCCAAGCCTCTCAAGGATCTCAAAGGGATCACAATATCGAGGTTCCAACTTAGTCCATGATCTAATCCTCAATAAGCTCCTCTTGGGCTTGATGCATAAGTATACATGCTCCCCAACCTGAAACTCATTGAATGCTCTATGCTGATATGCATAACTCTTCTGCATGTCCTGCGCTACCTTCAAATTCATTTTAATAACCTACATTTCCTATTCCATCTTAGCCAACATATTTGGTCCAATCAATATCATTCTCAGTAGATCACTCCAGCTGATAAGAACATTACAACTCCGCCCATAGAGAGCCTTAAATGGAATCATCGTCAAGGACTCCTGATACCCATTGTTATATGCAAACTCTGCTAATGGAATATACTCCTCCCACTTCCTATGTCGATGCATGACATACATCCTCAACATATCCTCAAGAATCCTATTAACCCTCTCTATATCTCCATTTGTTTGTGGATGATAATTTATATTAAAATATAACTCTATCCCCAAGACTACAAACAACTCCTTCCGAAAATTGGAATTGAACTTGGCATCTATGTCTGATATCATATTCTTGGGAACACCATGCAACTTCATTATCTCCCCAATGAAGATCTAAGCCACCTCACTAGCTGAATTAGTAGACTTCACTATAATGAAGTGAGCTACCTTAACCACTTAACCACAACCATGATGGAATCATACTGCCCTGACGTCCTCGACAAACCTATAATGAAGTCCATGGAAATTACCTCCCATTTCCATTCTGGAATCGGAATAGGCTACAACAACTCAAATGGATGCTTACACTCTACTTTCACCTTCTGACAATCCAAACACCTCACAAAAAACACAACCACATCTTTCTTCAAGTATGTCTAATGATAGAAATTATTAACTATTGTCAAAGTCTTTTGATATCATGGGTGACTTGAATATGGCTTGACATGAAACTCCCTCATGATAATATTCTTGAGCTCACTGCTATCTAGTACATAAATTTTGTTCCTAAATCTCACCAAAGCCATCTACCATGAGTTGATACTTCTCATTCCTATCACCTTTACCCTACTATTGCAATCTCTACTTCAACTGCTGGTACCTATCTTCATCCTACCCTGCATGTAAGATATTCTCTTGTAAATATGTCCCATAAGAGCTCACATCTGAAATGTGATTCACTTGCACTCTACTACTAAGAGCATCTACAACCTTGCTCTCCTTGCCCTTGATGTATCCAATCTCAAAGTCAAACTCACTAAGGGTAGCCAACCATCTATCTTTCCCAGTATTAGGATTGGGTTGGTCAAACAAGTATCTCATCTCACTGTGATCACTCATCAAGACGAACGTCCTACCAAGAAGATAATGTCTCCACATATTCAATGCATGAATGATAGCATCCAAATCAAGATCATGAGTCACATAGTTCTTCTCATGCTCATTCAACTTCCTTGACTCATAGCATACCATGTTTCCTTCCTGCATAAGGACTCCACCAAGTCCTTCCTTGCAAGCATCTGTAAAAACCATAAACTCCTTATCAGGATCACAAACTTCAAGATTGGAGCATTTGTAAGAACATTCTTCAACTACTCAAAGCTAGATGCACACTCCTCAGTCAATTCAAATTTCTTCTGTTTTCTCTGTAAGGATGTAATAGGACAACCAATATGTGAGAAGTTCTTGATGAACCACCTATAATAACCTACTAGTCCCATGAATGATATGACCTCATCCAGATTCCTAGGAGTTGGCCGCTCCATGATAACCTTGATGTTTTCTAATTCCACTGCAATCCATTCTTTAGAGAAAACATGTCCCAAGTAATGAATCTGAGTTTGAAAGAAACTGCACTTGTTGAGATTGGCATACAATTGATGCTCTCTCAAAAAACTCACATTTCTTCCAAGTGCTTTGCATGATCCTCCTCATTCTTAGAATATATGAATATATCATCAATAAAAACTATCACAAACTTGTCCAGGTAAGGACACAACACATTGTTCATCAAACACATGAAGGTAGCTAGAGCATTAGTAATACCAAAAGGAACCACCACAAACTCATAATGTCCATACCTCGTATGAAATGCGGTCTTGTAAATGTATTCTTATTTGATGCACACTTGATGATATCTTAATCTCAAATAAATCTTTGAAAACATTGTTTCTCCCTTCATCTGATCAAAAAAATCATCAACCCTCAAAAAAGGATACTTGTTCTTGATTGTCACCATGTTGAGTTTCATGTAGTCAATGCACAATATGAGAGTACCATCCTTATTGTTCACAAACAATACTAGTGCACCCCAAGATGACACACTTGGACTTATGTATCCCTTATCAAGCATTTCCTTAAGTTACAAATTCAATTCCACCAACTCCGAAGTACTCATATTGTAAGGTACTTTAGATGTTGGTGTTGCTCCCAGCATCAACTCAATAGAAAATTCCACCTCTATATGAGGAGGAAACCTTGAAATATTTGCAGGAAACACATCCTGAAACTAGTGCAAAACATGATACTCCTTCAATACTTCATCATCCTCAACATCCTTCCCTTTGTCACTCGAAATATGCACTCAAACAATACACATCCCTTCTAGAAACTATGTTTTGTGTGCATAGTTGTAACCATTCTCACTGATGTAGGCTTCTTCTTTCCCTAAAATATTATCCTTTCTCCATTATCATCAAGACATTCAATAGCATTGTCATAGAAATGTACCTTATTCTTGTGAATGAATAGATATTCCATTCCAAAAATAACACTATATGATATCAAAGGAACCAAATTTAATTGTGCTGATGTAGGAATACCATTCAAATCAATTGATGAACTCTTCTCTTAGTACCTATAGCCAATTAAACCAACCATTATTCTACATGCACTTATTTATTCAAGCAACACTAATCCACCAGGCCAAGACTTATATAACTATAGTTAGATCCAGGATCAATCAAAATGGAAACAACTTAATCAAAAAGCTTATCTTCCATCTCGGTAATGGATGCCTGATGATCAGCCTACCTATTATCCAATACTGCATAAATATGAGGAATACTATTTCTAACATCTCCAACTATTTGTGCCTCCTGAGCACTATAAATCTGAGGTCGGTTTCCCTAGTGTGATGGATGATCTCTCTTCTGATTCTCTCCACCACAAATTAAACATTGCAAAAGCTTATTGCCATCACCCTTATTCTACTCCTCAAACTCGAATTCATGTCCTATGTTAACTGCATTGAACTTCTTATATGGCCCTACATTCTCCTTGTCACCTACATCCTAATGCCTTCCTCGCTTCTTAGCCCACTTTCCTTTATTCTTATAATTACCTTTCCAAAACCGCTTAGGCTCAGACTTACGCTTAGACTTCTCATAAAAATGCTTCAACTTCTGGATGACTTCCTCCAATGACTGAGGCTCATCATAATCAATCTGATATTTAAATTCTAAAGGAAACCCACTGATGAACCTTTGGACCTTTGTCTTCTCAACATTAAGATATGGCACATACCTCAATAGCTTCATAAACTTGGTCCTATACTCTTCATTTGTCATAGAAACCACCTTAAGCTCATAGAATTCCTTAGCCTTTCCATCATAATACCTCCCAAAAAATTACTTCTTCCTAAAGAGTCTTTTAAACTCATTCCAATTCAATGCTTCTACCTTGATTCCTATGACACGCTTCACATCTTCCCACCAAATATCTTATTTTCCCTCAAGACTAAATATCACTATCCTAGCTTTCATATTCTTTGAATAATCATGTAATTTGAAGAACTTCTTCATCCCATCTAGCTATGATTCTACATATTCTTGTTTCTTCACATCCCCATCGAAAGTAGGAGGCTTGGCTTCTTGAAATTCTTCGGGAAGTATTGCTTCTCACTCCTCTAATAAGGATGTTGGCAATAATGATGATGATGTCTCTAGGAACTAGAGCTAGAATAAAATCCATGAACACTACCTCTCCTATTAGGTGTATCTAAGTATCTTCCAACTCTGAGTATATCTTCCTTGTCCAACGTATATCATGATCGAGACCTACTACCATATGCCTAATTAGTCATTTCTTCATATCCATGACTAATCCTTAGCTGTCCTTGCTTCTGCAAATGTGAAAGACTCTGAAGGATGGTTGCATTGACTTCTTCTTTCATTTCCTGATCATTGGAAAGTATTTCTTGTGACTAAATCAACTTGTTATTGTCTGCCTTGCAACTTCTGATTGCTTCCTTAAAACTTCTCAATGTATCTTCTATATCAAGAGAACACTCATCTCCTTACTGCTCAATTTATAAGGAGAGTCACGTGAGCTATAATCCACCATTATACTCATCATCTCTGATATTCTATCTTATGGAAACATGTCATGTTAGATAAACCAAATATAGACATAATCAAATCATACCTCGGTGTTTTTCAAGGGAGGTTATCTCTTCTACACACAATAAATTCCAGATTAGCACAATATATATACATAATGACACCAACATATCAACATCTCAACCTCATAACAAACCAACACCATCATGATGACACAAACTACAATAATGACCACCATGATGCATGTTTGAACTATTATGAATGATAACCATAACAATCATAGTGCATGCACAACAAACACATTTAAAACTGACATGGATGCATAACAATTCACATCTAGCCCATCCAGTCCAAGTGTTTGAACCTAGAACATCTTATACAACCCTGTAGCCACCCCTCCCACATTTACCCAAATTCAAAAGCTTGCTCCACACCATCAAAATTTTAAGTCACTATTACCATTCTATGTATAGAAGATTCTTTAATTCTTTCTACTCTAGGATGCACAACCTTTCCAATAACTCATGGAAAGAAAACATAATCCTTACTAAGAATAAATCTCCATGTATTATTTATTATTCCAAAGACTAAAACATTTGTTTTTATGTTGTTCCCTTTCCCAATGGGAAACATTTTCCTTTAAAATACCTTAGTGATGTCACAAATTCTACAAAAATGGAGTCATCAAAGCATTCTCAACTTGTTTACAATTTTATTTGTTTAAAGCATAAAAATATTCCTCCCTCTACCAATGATGTTTATATTTTAATGGATCCCATGGCTTCATGATGCTCCTAGCTAATTCCAAGAAATTGACTTATGCATGGTGACGAATCTAGAATACAACTTCCACATGACTGTCTCGAGAGATGATACTTCATCCAGTATCGCTCTCCTCAACTCTGCTCTGGCGGATGTTGTAACCTATTCTCCTCCTTGCTTGGTCTCCTGTAATTCCTTAGCCATGTGCTCGTTCTCTGCTATCAAGAATATAACGCTCGAGCTTGTGGCTTCGACATATGCTTTGGTAGCATCAGCCAATGCAGCTGGATGCTTGCGCACATCGGACACGATCACTCATTCTTCAAATTGTGTAGGAGATACATGGACATCCGAAGTAGGCACTCTGCGCGACTGCACAACTCTGTGTTGTGACTCATCAAAATATATGTTGTGCATCTACACTTCTGGATTGTCTTCAAGGATTTATGTGTATCCTTGATCACTTGGGACTTGCTCTTGTTCCATATCTATTGAAGCCAGTGGGGTGACCTCTTATTGGTATGGATTCCCCTGGGTTAGTTTTGGGGCAAAAGCCCAAGTTTTGATGTAAAAAGATGTAAAGTCTCCATGAATTTTGGACACGAAGCGTGTAGTTAGTTAAGAGTCGAAAAGGGTTTTTACCCTCATATATGTAAACTTGAGTCGATTTTGGAAGATCTACCCATGGTCCGCAAACCATGGAATTGTATAAATAGGTGTGTCTTAGAGAGTCTAAGGCAGATCTATGTCTTTGTCTATTGGTACGACGGAAGGAGTCTAGAGAGTTAGCGCAGGGAAGTGAGTCTTAGATGGGGAAAAGGTTCTATAGTTGAGTGCACAAAGGCCTAGAGTAGTGCCCACAACTGAGTGCGCGAACCCTTATAGCTGAGTGCGCAAGGAAGTTTTGAGTCTGTAAAATTATAATGAAGATCAATAAAGAAGGTTGTTTCATAAATTCCTGTGTTTCATCTCCGTACTTCTATTATTTATGATTGTGATATATGTTGTAATGAATAATGTCTTTATGAAATAATGATGTATTGATGCACGAATTTACTAGATCCGTCTTATTAACTGAATGCAATTAATGTTAAGTGATTACGCAAAGATCATAACACTTTCGGTTAGGTTTATTGAACATTTGGGTAGATATGAGTACATACTAGTCTAAGAGTAATATAAGGTGCACACAAGTAGCTAATTCATCTGTTCAGGGTCCAAAAAATCCAGTCGTAGACCTTCGCAAAGGTTTAAAGTCCATTTGAAGGGAATTGCAGTACCAAGCCCTAAGGGCTTATAGATCTGTACAGAGGCAGATCTAGGGCATAAAAAGACATCACACTAATCTCTTGATGCGGAAACTTGGTTCCAACATCCCCCCATACTGGTTCGGGTGAGACTTCAGTCCGCGCTATGTGGATTGATGCCGAAAGGGCCAGTAGTGTAGGTTTTTTTTGGCACAACTAACTTTGAACCTGGGTCAGTACCCATTAAGCGAACACCTCTTGGTTTTGAGGCATGAGGTCAATATCTTGATCTAACTTTGGCTGAACCATATCTATGTCCATATGCTCTAGCATTTATTCAATCTCTTGAGCCAAGTCCCGCTCCTGCAACTTCTCACCCTGTCTGCTCTGTGCCAGCTGCTCGGATGAGTCTATAACCTGTATCGACACAATTTCATCAATCTATGCATGATGTGCCTCCTGTTGTATCTGTTCCTATTGTGCTTCCTTCTCTCTTCTATGCAGCGCCTATTCTTCCATGAGTTGTTGCTTCAACGCCTACAAATCCTTTTCTATTTCCTCCATCCTCTATTTCTCTCTTTTCCTTTCTGTGATTCTTTATCGCGTTGTCACCTCTTAGCCTCAATCTCCAAAGCTTCTTTCAACACAAGTGGATCTAATTTGTACTTGCATCTTTACTCTGCCTCTGCATTATCAACAACCTTTCTCTTTCCTTTCTCACGCACAGGTCTGCTACCCTCTGCTGTTGCTGATGATGCTTCTCTCTGAGATGTTTCTTCCTTCTACTTTGCTAACCACCCTACAACTATGTTGACTAGTTCATTGAGCATTGAGAAGTAATAACAATATCTCCATGGGTCTTCCTCAGGCCAATGACATGACCCATGGATCCAAGGATGTTGCACTCTCGCATAGTGGTCCTTTACTAACTAATGCGGGTCATACATATTGAAACTTCTAGTGTTGAAGGAGAATATTTTGAATTCCTCCATATCGGCCTCAACATGCTTGAGATTCTGAATCTCATACAACCCAATCCGCAAAGGAAGAGTGGGCCAAGGTGCCTTCTTCTTCCTGTGCAGTCTCACTGAAAACCCTGTTGAGATGTGATATGACACTTCTTGCATGATGAGCTTGTCCATGGAAAACGTCGGTAAAAAATGCAGAGCCTTCTCCACATTGTACATCCCTATGGAGGTGCCAAGGGGTGAGGCATACCAATTTTCTATGTCGATCAATGCCTCCATCACTACCTGCGACATGCAAGGTGGATCCTGCTCGGAGATCATCTTGTACACCAAGGTGACAAAGTGGTTTGACAACTATATGATAACTCCACAGAAGCTGCATGCGGAGACCAATTTGCAATAAGTGTGCACAGAGGTTTTTGAAGGTGTCTATGCCCAACCCAAGCTTGGGAACTGCTCATGGGCACAAACTGCATCCAGCATGAAGAGGGAATGTATATCTTCGCGTGTTAACCCTTGGGTAGATGTCGAGCTTCTGTTACCTGTTCCTTCAACTTGAGATCCAACATGTCAAACCAAGGTCTTCCTTCGCTGGCTAGTTGATCCAACATGATCACCCGACTCTGTGGAAAGGTTTTTGTTCTCTCTTGGCCATATAAGCAGCATGAAAAGATGACCAAGAGCTGATATGCCTTCCAAAGTATATTCCTCTTGTAGACCTGGTTGGGTGTTGTCCTGAACTTGGTTGGCTCTTTCACCCAACTCTTCAAGATATCTATTTCGTTTTCACTACTGTTGGGTCTATTGAAGGGTTTATCCATCGTGATCACCGGCGGTTGAAAGTGGTACATCTCCTGAAATTCCTTTGCCCTGAAGGTAGAAAGTTGTGTTCCACTGATACTGCTCAATACCATTGTCTCTGGATCAGTATGCGAGACAATCCAATGGATCACATTCGTGCATAGAAACACAGGACACTTGCATGAAATCCGGTAAAGGCCAGACTTGTGAATGTTGACATAGACCTTATGGTCTTCCAGATGTTCCTCAAATGTGCCTGAGAAGGTTTCATTGATGTCCTGCCATTTCATCTTGATATCATTGTCTATGAACAACTTGGTGTCTTCATAGATAGGCAAGCTCATAGACACTTGCTCAACTGCATCTCCAGTTGCACTCTCAACGGTGTCCTTTGACCCTACTCTCTTGGAGGCCATTGTACTTGTATTGCTAAGAGACAGACGAACACCTGTGATACCTAGAGAAAAATCAACACTCATGGAAAGAAATATGTCAGTTGAAAACCAAAACAACTAGAGGACTGACATGCAACATACTTGAGTGACTAACTAGGAAGATTGCGCAATTTTCACTGGGAGGTTGGGAGACTGACTGCCAAAACTGTGCAAAGCATAGTCTGGGTTGTCATGAGGCTGAATGGCTGCTGGAACTACGCAATGCAAATTCCATCTTGGCCTGTTGAGGATTGAAACATCATAATGTGCAGTTTTAGTCAGCAAGTACTACAAACCAGCAACTGCATTTGCGCAATTTATGGGGCCAGTAAGGCACTACCTCCCAGAATTGCACTGAGCAAGCTTGGCAATCAGTGATGGGCTAGCTTTGTACAATTTATGGGAGGAAGGCAGAGCCTTCACTCTCAAAAATGTGCATTTCCAGACAAGAAAAGCAAGGTCTGGAACAAGGCATCCTAGAGTCATTGACGGGTGACTGAAAACATGAAAAGTCTGAATGCATGGCGAAGCTAAGTGAAACAAGAGTGATTGATCATGCATGCAAACAGTGAGTGCAGGATTCAGAAAATGGGAAAATAAGCATGTGTGTGATGTGAGTCGCCACAACGGTGACCATTAGTGCAGAAACAATTTCATGCATGCGACAATAGTGAGATGTAATGAAAAAATTGAAACATTGCTTCTACAAGATAACATGAATTAAAATAACAACAAGTGTTCAACAAAACCAAGTTATCTAGGAGGATCTTGTCAGATTAGTTGCATAGGTCCAGTTTCGTCGTCATCATTCAATGTTCGTTGTCTTCAGCTTCAACAGTGATGTTTATGGTTCTGGTTGTCTGGTGATGTCAATAGTTGATATGGTTTTGTACCTAGTTTTCGACATGTGGTTGTCATCAATTCTGCCAGGATTTGGTTGTCGACATGGGTTTGTCGTCCTTCTCATTGAATTTTGTTGTACATGGGTTTTAGAATTAAAATCAAAGTGATGTGAGTCTAACTCTAAATCATTACTAAAACCTATGCTACAAAACCTAATGTAAAACCCTAACACATTAAACCTAGAACCTAAATCTATGCATTAAAAACCAAATACATTAACCAAACACTAAATTCTAATTCTAAAGACCTCTCGGGCCATATAAATACATTACCAATGAAAACAATATAAAACACAGTCCCTAACCGCAGGGTTAACCTCAATGGGACCATGAAAATGGGGCATGTGATCAGTTGGGGAATAAGTCATTGGGGTTTACAAACAATAGAGCCTAACCGTGTGGATAATCCACATAACCTCAACATGTGAATGGTGCAAAATCAACTGTCGTCGTCTAACCACGTCTGAACTGCGCAGTGGGGAGGAAGTTAGACTAACCTCGGAAAAACTGTCACATGTAGGGATGGAAAATCACGCTAGTAGCCGGAACCGCCAGGCCTAAACTGCAATCATGTACCTTTGTGGATTGACCGTGGAATATTCACATGGGTAGCTAACAACTCCACACAGTCAACCTAACCGCCAATAGATTGTTGTTATTATAAAGTCATTTTTGGGTTTTTAAATAAATTATGATGCTAGTTTAATGCAAGACCTTGTAACTAATGCCTAAGGTGAGTTTATGTCATAAGTTCGAACCCTACTTTCAGTGTTCATGCCAATCTTGTCTTGGGAGGCTTCGAATGTACCTATAGCCTTATAAGAACATTATTTTTCTCATGTAAAAGGGAGGAGAGTGGTTTTGAGTTTTGTGTGCAGATTCTGGAGGTTATAGGCAGTTTTTGTTTTCAGCGTAATAGGAGCATCGGGAGTCAGAATTGGGAATCATGATAGGTGTTGGAAAGCTATTTCAGAGAGATTTCTTGTGACAATGACCAGAAGTGCCTGCGTGCACAATCAGTCTGGTTAATTTTATGTGTAATCAACCTCCTCAGATTTCAATCCTTATAAAGCAGACACCCATCTTGAAAGCGGACCCGGAGACATATTCCATCAGGGACAAACTTTGTAATCAATATTATTGTCTGGTATCACTATGTTTTTTATGCTTTTCACTTATGTTTGCATCTTTCTTATGTTTCAATTATGTCGTCAATTCATTCCTTGTCAAGTAGTTCTCACGGTTAAAGCACTTTAGGTTAACATTCAGTTCACCAATGGCAATAATCAATTCTACTTCAGTTTAACATATGATCATTTCAGATCATATAATTTGGTAACAGAACTGGTTGCGTTTGTAGAATTTTTCTAGTGAATGTTAACTAGGTCAAAGTAGCAACATGGAGAAGGAATCCTCAAGGATATTGATCTAGAGATTGTAAAGAAAAGAGTCGTTCATAAGTCGACCATGACAGGATCTGATGTAGGTGAAAATCCTGAAACTAAGATGAGTGAGGAATACTTTCAACAAGAATTCTTGAGTATGCAACACATGTTGGGAGAACTATACAAAGATAAGAAGGCAAGAGATGCAAATTCTTCTTCAAAGACATCAAAGAAGGAAAAAGGTAAAGGCAAGGCTGATAAAACTCCTTCACCTCCATCATATCCATCATCATCTTCTTATTATTATTCTTATTCCAGTGCAGAGTATGAAACAGAAAAGAAACCTAAGAAAACATCTCTTTCGAAACTTGATGTAAAATTTGAGTTACCTATTTATGATGGTGAAATGAATCCTGAAAAGCTAGATAACTAGTTTAAGCAATTAGAAGTGTATTTTCGTATTCAGAGCATTTCTGACGACAAAATGAAAAATCAGTTAGCTACTCTTAGAATGGGGGGAAAAATTTTAATCCGGTGGGAAAGTAAAACTCAGATAGATGTAAATCGAAAAGGCAAAGTCATCTCTTCATGGTCTAAGTTTTTAAAATCTCTTAGAAAACAATTCTATCCTTTAAGATACATGCATTAAGCTGTTATTTATTGGTAGCACTTGAGGCAACATAAAGGGCAGAGTGTTCAGGAGTTTACTCAGGAGTTCAAAAAGAAAGCATTGGCACTTGGAATTTCATTGGATGCACGTGAAACTTTATTAAAATACATCGGCAGTTTACATTCATATTTGGAGCATACATTATTGATGTTTAATCCTGATGATTTTGATGAAGTGTGTGTTCAAGACATACATATTGAATAAGGTGGCAGACCATTCAAGTTTTCACCACAATCATCCAAAGAGTTAATAAAGGATTCCAATGACAGTAAGGGGAAGAACAATTCAAAGAGAAAGAAATCAGTGACAACTCAGAAGGAAATAACTACTTGTTCTCATTACCAGAGAATCAGTCACAATGAATCTGTGTGTTGGAAACTTCATCCCGAACTTAAGCCCAAAAAGTTCCTTAAAGAGAAGGATGAAAAGAAAGCAATTGCAGCAGTCCAACAAGATCTAGGTTTCGATTCAGGTGATGAAAGGAGGATAGCTGCCATAGTTTCGACAAGTAAAACTTCTGACACTGGTTCAAGTTCAAATACTATTGCATCTTCATCAAACATAAATCCTTCAATTGAGGATAAAAGAGTTGAATTATTTAACATAATGATAACTTCTAAGCACACAAAGATAGATACAATGTTTGACAAGGGATCACAGGAAAATTTAATATCTGAATATTTAGTTAAGAAATTGGGTTTGGAGACATGAAATCATCCAAGACCTTACCCATTAGGATGGCTAAATAAATCAACTCAGATAAAAGTCACAAAACAGTGTCGGTTAAGATTGTCCATTACATCTAATTACATTGATGAAGTGGAATTAGCTGTGGTTCTAGTAGACATATGTGGAGTTGTATTAGGAAGTCCTAATCTTTATGAACGTGATGCAGTATTTTATAGGAGAGAGCATAAATATCACCTTAAGAAAGATGGGGTTGAATTTATTATCAAGGCACATAAAAGTAAAACTCACTTGTATTTAGTTGTTGCTAATCAGATGAAGCAATTAATAAGTTCCAATAAGAGATTTGTACTCATGTGTGTAAAAGAACAACATAAGAGTCGACATGATGTTTGTTCAAGTTATGAGTCTTAGTTTAAAGATATTTTGATCAAGAAGGTAGAAACTTTTCGAGTTCTATTTAAAAAAACCAAACATCTTACTCATAAGCAGGGAATACAACATGAATTACAGTTGATGCCTAAAGTTCCTCTTCCTAATGTCATAGTGAATCAATTCAATCCAAGTTTGGAAGTTATCAGTTACAGGGATGCAATTCAGTATTGGGGAAGTCAATGTTAAATTTCTCTTGTATTGTATCACCATTTCATGTTTCAAACAGTTTAGAAGCCTCTTTTCAAATGGAGAGGAAGCCCTTTCTTTTCATATCAAAGCCTTTTCTAAAGAAGTGTCAAAGTATCCAATACATCCAAGGGAAAATTATGCATCAGGGGAAAGTGCTAATCAATGGAAACATCATTTAATGAATGAAGAGACAATGATTCAAATAAATCATCCGAAATTTCAATACTTTCAAAATCAAACTAAGTTGCACCAGTTTTCACCTTACAGTTTGATGAGTTTATTGCAACAAACTCACGTAGTACTCAGGAATCAAGCAAGTATAGCAAATCAAGTAGCTGGTTTGATGTCAAAAATGTCTTTGATTGTCTTTGTCATTCCGCAATATAGATTGTTAATACATGTCAATAGTATTGAACAATATTCTACAGAGACTGTTTGCAAAGATGTTTATGAATCACTAATTCATGGTACTGCATGGAAAGAAGTCAATTGCCATGTTCATAACAGATTGTTTAAGCATCTTCGCAAGTTTTGCATACTGCAGATGGATGGAACAGTTCACAGATTCAAAATGTGCCATGATCAACATCATCAGGGTCATCACTTTCAGGTGGTTGGTCAAATGCATTGGTACATCATCAGGGAAAGATGGAGAGTGAGGGAGCTCTACCCTCATTTACTATCTGTCTAGTCAAACTTTTGTGGTCCAAAAGCTTTCAAGTGGAGAGGATTGATCTAGGAGGATCTTGTCAGATCAGTTGCATAGGTTCAGTTTCATCGTTAGCATTCAGTGTCCAATGCCTTCAGGTTTGACAGTGATGCTTATGGTTCTGGTTGTCCGTTAGTGTCAATAGTTGATATGGTTTTCATGGTGATAGGGTTTTGTACCTGGTTTTCGACATGTTTTTGTCATCAGTTCCGCCAGGATTTGGTCGTTGACATGGGTTTGTCATCCTTCTCACAGGATTTTGTTGTACATGGGTTTTAGAATTAAAATCAAAGTGATGTGAGTCTAACTCTAAATCATTACTAAAACCTATGCTGCAAAACCTAATGTAAAACCTTAACACATTAAACCTAGAACCTAAATCTATGCATTAAAAATCAAATGCATTAACCAAACACTAAATCCTAAGTCTAAAGACCTCTTGGGCCATATAAATACATTACAAATGAAAACAATATAAAACACAGTCCCTAACTGTAGGGTTAACTGTAGTAGTACCATGATAATGGGGCATGTGATCAGTTGGGTAATAAGTCATCGGGGTGTATAAACAATAGAGCCTAACTGCACAGAGAATCCACATAACCTTGGCATGTGAATAGTGCAAACTCAACCGCCATCGGCTAACCATGTCGGAACCATGCAGTGGGGAGGCAGTTAGACTAACTGCGGAACAATTGTCACATGTAGGGATGGAAAAGCACGTCGATAGTCGGAACCGTCGGGCCTAAACTGCAATCGTGTACCTTTGTGGCTTGACCATGGACTATTCACGTGGGTGGCTAACAACTCCATGCAGTCCACCTGATCGCCAATGGATTGTTGCTATTATAAAGTCATTTTTTGGTTTTGAAATAAATTATGTTGCTAGTTTAATGCAAGACCTTGTAAGTAATGCCTAAGGTGGCTTTATTTCATAAGACCGAACCCTACTTTCAGTGTTCATGCCGATCTTGGCCTGGGAGGCTTTGAATGTACTTACAGCCTTATAAGAACATTATTTTTCTTATGTAAAAGGGAGGAGAGTGGCTTTGAGTTTTGTGTGCAGATTCTGGAGGTTATAGGCAGTTTTTGTTTTCTGTGTAACAGGAGAATCGGGAGTTAGAATTGGGAACCGTGATAGGAATTGGAAAGCTATTTCAGAGTGTTTTCTTGTGATAGTGACCAAAAGTTCCTGTGTGCATAATCATTCTAGTTAATTTGTTGTGTAATCAACCTCCTCGGATTTCAATCCTAATAAAGCAGACACCCATCTTGAAAGCAGACCTGGAGACATAGTCCATCAGGGACAAACTCCGTAATCAATCTTGTTGTCTGGTATCGCTGTGTTTTTTCTACTTTTCACTTTTGTTTGCATATTGATTATGTTTCAATTCTATCGTCAATTCATTCCTCTTCAAGCAGTTCCCACAGTTAAAGCACTTTAAGTTAACATTCAGTTCACCAATGGCAGTAATTAATTCTACTTTAGTTTAACATATGATCATTTCAAATCACCAAGCAAACGACACTCACACAAAGAGAAATACAAAAAGTGACAGAAAAGAAGCTAAAGACATGAAAATCGGACTTACCCAGAAAATGCTGAGCTGAATGTGCCGAATGCTCCTAGATGTGAGGTGGTATGTCATAGCTCCAAGATCGATGTGAGGAATGTGCTCTGCAGCTTCGAATACATAAGTTTTGATAAATGAGGCTTATGATGTGCATGCCACAAATCTAGGAAAAGGCAACACTAGGTGGGAGCTTTCTAAAACGGCTTTTGCATGTAACCTCCAGCTGCTAAAAATGGATCCCTAAAATCTTGGGATTTTTTTTTGCTTTTTGCTTTTTACTTTTTCAGGAAAAATTAGCCTATGCATGCAAATCAAGATTGCTCAGTCTTGGTGGGGGTCGCTCAACCTCGGAGCATATGCAACAGTCTGCAAGCCTGGAATTAACAACTGTGTAGTTTCTAGGCTAAGCAATTTTGGTTGTCCCTCTTGCATTACACAATTTCTGGACGGAAGCCCTGGTTGTCAGTCAGAATTGCACAATTTTTTAGATGAAGCCCAATGTTGGGCTACATTGCGTAGTTTCTAGAAGGAAGGTTGCCTGGATGGATTACACATTTCTCAAGCCTAGGAGGCAGCCCAGATGGATTGCGCAATTTCTAGAGGGAAGGTTGACTCCCCTGCAGAATGGCACAATTTCCTATGTGAGCATCACAACTAGAAAATTACTAAGTCCTGTACTATCAGCCTGCGGGTGGGAGGCAAAGAAGTTGAAAACCACAGGCTGGTAAGCCACTTAAACTCAACCAAAGCATTTGTATTTGGATATTGCAAGACATGCTGCTAAGGATGGTTGGTAGGGAGGCTCCAAAACTGTTGGGTTGTGTTATATTCTTTCCACGACTAGCCCTCACAATTAATCAGGGGGTTAGAGGGGGGGTGGAGCCCCCCCTTTGGTGCACTGATTACGTAGCGGGGGGGTCATAGGGTGTTTGAGGGGTGCAGGTAACCCCCCTCTATGCGCTGCCTCGGAAAATTTTGGTTTTGGACCCTATATTAGGTTGGGTAGACCTACCTATGGTTTTTTGCATGATTTTCACACATGGTTTTGGATGCGATGGTTTTTGGTCCATGGTATTTGATGCTTCGGCATGTATAAATATGTATTGTCACATTGAAAGGAACATAATGAAAAATCAAGCTGGTAGTCCCAGTTTTGGGATCCAGGGGAAAATCTCTGTGTATATGTGTTTTATGTGTTATGCTCTCACATTGTTTATTTTCTGTGTTTTAGAATTCATATGTAGGTAATTTCTGTACAAGGTTAAAACCTACAAAAACGAAGGTAAGAAAAATTTTGGAGGGTAGTTATAGCCGCTACAACACCTACATTATCACACACAAGGATTTGTGCATTACATTGGTTTCCATTTGAAACCAATGGTGGATTTCTCACCTATGTTATTAATTTTCATTATTGGTTGGTTCAAAGGGTGTTGGATGTGTGGGGCTTGACCCAAGTTCAGTGTTAGTTAGGCAAACAAGTCCATACACTACTGGCCCTTTTGGCATCAGCTCACAGAGCACGGACCGAAGTCTCACCTGAAGCAGTATGGGGGGATTCTAGAACCACGTTTCCTCACCCTGATATGGTCATGATGTCGGTTTATACCCTCTGTTCCTACTTTCGCATAGGTCACTAGCTTTAGGGCTCTATCAGTCTAGCCCTTTATTCTATCCTTCAGTACCTCCACGAAGGAGTACAATCGACCTTCGCGCAACCTCAACCTGTGATCCAGCTACTTTCACGTTGCTATGGCAGCATATTGTATAGGTTCCCAAGTTATCTTAAGTGTTTTACTTATCTTATTAAACAATCACAATTAGCGCCGCGTAAACTAATATTCTTACTTGCGTTCAATTAACCAATATAATCACACATATTCGCGCATCATATAAACATTGTAGATTAAACCCAAAACGCAATATAACCAGATGCATTAACATGAAATAAATACAAAGAATTTGTAGAATACTTCTCTTTATTGATATCTTCAATTTGATACAGACTCTATCCACCCTGCGCACACAGCTACAGGGGTCCGCGCACTCAGCTACGGACCTCTACCTATGCTAAGACCCGAAACACTTAGACTTTGCTACCAAGACTCTTCACTCCATACTTCGCTTAAGACTTCTGACTACCTAGAGCTTACTTACTTAGCTCCTTTTTATACAATCCCATGCTCCACGGACCATGGGTGGATCTTTACAACCGACTTTACACTTTACATAATTAGGGCGGAAAACCCTTTATGACTCATGACACCTTCATGCTCTGTGACCACAAAATGCAGAGACTTTACAATTTTATTACAAAACTGACCCAAAACATGGGTTTTTAGCCCCAAAACTATCCTTGGGGGATCCCGTTCGCAACAAGCCCCCAACACAAACATGGTGAATCGTCCTCGAGTCACTCTGCAGGTGGAGATATCTTGGCGTGAAGACCTCCCAACTCTACATGTATGACCGCAACCTTGGCAGTGCACTGTGCGGTCGCCTACTTTGCTTCTTCAACCAGCTGCTCGATCACTGGTCTTGAATTGTCGGCCTAAAGCTTCTACTGAGTTACTTATAGGTTTGCGATCTTTCCTTCAATAGATTCCATGACCACATAAGCCTCATCCAACCAGGGCTTCAAGCACGCCTTTAGCACTACTCCTTGCGTTGCGCTGCATCTACCTGTTCTTTCAACTGCTTGGCCTCCTGCAGCTTCGCCAGTCTTTGCGTGAGAGCAATGGTTCGCATTGTACCTTTTACTTCATCATAGTGCTACTGCAGCTCTCACGCTTCTGTCTCCAGCCGATGTACATTAGGGTCCTCCTGTAGGCTCATCAGGACCTCGAACGACTATTCAAAATGTTGCTTGTAGTCTTCTACTGCACTATATACCACCATTATCGCCTCTGTGACAGTGGTTGCATGTTGCTCCTTTACTTCTTGCAGAGTTGAAGGCTGGGCCTTCAACTATAATTCTGTAATCTATAGGTTCAGCTCCAGTTGAATCCTGGCCATCTCTGTGCGAGTGTCGCACACCTCGACCAGTTCTTCCTCAGGAATGGCCAACTCCTGGACCATTCGGCATGCCTCCTCCATGACCTAAATTATACGCTTGTTTTGGTTGGTTACCTCAGTCATGGCAGCAATGGAAGAGTCTCGCTATAGGGCCATCTATTTATTATTAATCCTCTGCTCATTGATCACCTGTAGAGCGTAGTGTTCGCAGGCCCTCAGCTCTGCGATCACTCCATCGTCCAATAGGTGGAGTGCCTCGCCAGGGAGCGCTGCCAAGTTCAACCCCACTCCCTTGAGGGCGCTGGCAGTGGGCTTCTTATCTTCATTCTTTGTGGTCAGTGCTCCATCTAGCACCACTATCGCGCTGGAGACCTTCGCATGTAGCATTTCGGCAGCTTCTAAAGTGCCAATAGTGAGGCTAGTGGACACTGTGCCAGCCTGTGATGCACATGTCTACAGCTCCTATAGGCCTTTCTGGATCGCTCCCAATAGTAGTTGTTGTTGCTGTTAAAACTATTGTAGTGCCTCTGGGGTGACATCCCGCACCGTGTCTCCAATGTCATGTAAATCACCCTCTGTGAGGGTGATTGGGTCCAGTGATGCCTTAGTGGCCTTGACTTCTTCCTCGCCCCTCCTTTCTCTTATTCCCTTGGAAACTTGATGCAGGTGGACGTCACCTATGGGTTTGTGCTGTGATGATCTATTTTCTCATCTGTTTCCTCCTCTGTGTCGGGCGAAGGTGACCTCGTACCTTTGTCAGAACCCTACTCTGTTCTGCCTATCTACTTTTCTGTCTGCTGGGCGACATCACACTCTGCCTGGGCCTTGTTAGTAGCCTCCTTCTTCCTCTTCTCGGACAACTATGCCATATTGAGCATGGCCTCCTCCTTTTTGCACTGCATAGTGGACTTGCTCACCCTGACCACCAAGTCTGAGGTAGTGCACCACTTTTCCGGTCAGTAATCAAGTACTACATCAATTGCGTCATCCATTGCCAAGTAAGGCAAGTCATACCATGTTTGCGCAGGGTCCTTCCATGCCCTGATAGACACATGGTGAAAGTCTTCCTTGAACTCCTCGTATCCCTTCAGGTTGGCAAAAAAAGTAGGTGACAATCGCGGTTTGTGATTGATAGCCATGCGAATATTCATCTCCATCAAGATCCAGAAGATCTTGTTGTCCTTGATGCATTGTGCCTCCTTTATCTCCAACAATGAACCATACTTTGCTGCTTCTGGTAGGTCTGACATGACCGAGGGGAATTGACTATCTTTCGGCAACTCCCATGCTACCAACCCAATAAATAGCAAGAGCCATGCATAGTGGAAAGAATTTCTGAGCTCCTCTGCCTCGTGACAGTTCACAAGGAACTCACCACAGAGATAGTGTACCCAATTGAACTGGACTCCTTCAGCGCATAGAGCTGCTAGAGCAATGACTAGTGTCGACACTTCATCTACGTGCCACTTCCTAATAACTTTTCTTACCAAAATCTGTGTGGCCACCTTGACTCAAGGGTCGCTGATACTTGAGATGGCATAGCCGCGCGACTTCTTGACGAGCTTGAA
The DNA here is from genome assembly GCA_031772625.1 of Pinus tabuliformis. NCBI lineage: Eukaryota > Viridiplantae > Streptophyta > Pinopsida > Pinales > Pinaceae > Pinus > Pinus tabuliformis. The sequence continues at coordinate 534,236,650 of CM062812.1, forward strand.
TTTCTCCTTCATGGCCTCCGTGAGGGCCTGCTCACCACCTTTTCCACCAAACATCATGGCCTTATTTTCCCCTATGTAGGGTAGCCACATGATCCTATGGATCAATCTATCAGTGATGGGTATTGGCTCCTCCAGCCACAGAAACCCATTGTGCACAAAGCATAACAGTTTCTTGATGACCAATACTATTATGGGGGTGCGATTATAGTGCGGAACCCATAACAGGTTGAGTAGACCCACCTTGTCTACTCCTCTAAGCCACTTTCATGGTTCCAATGCAGTCATCTTGGTGGTTGTATCAATAATGCAGAGAATTAGCTGCTCTATCGCTAAGTGCAGGAACTTTTCATGGTTAGCTAAGTCCCAATCTTCTAGTTTTAATAGAGGAACCCACCCCAAGCGCGATCCTTCAAAGACAATCTCGCTTGGTAGCAGAGGGGTTTGCAAGGGGACCTTTCTCTCGTCAATGTCCTTTGGCACCTTGGTCTTGCCCTTGTGCAGAGGGATGTACTCAGGCAACCGAGTGATAGGGTCAGCACCCTCGACTTCCACCTCCTCCACTTCTACCCCCAAGTCCTCATCATCCATCGAAATGTCCTCAATTTCTTCCTCCTCCAGCTCTAGGATGATGGCTTTGCCCTTTTCCTATGTGGCAGGCTTTTCCTTTGGTGGGTTTCTTCTTGGCGATGCATGCACCGGTGTTGCAAGTTGCTCGCCCTTTTTATCCTTCACACTCTCCATGGTTGGGGTCAGCTTCGGTCAAGGTGTTCGTTGTGATTTGGGAACTTCAGCTAATACTTCTACAACCTCCGAGGCAGCTTCCTCTACCTCCCTAAAAACCTCCGACACAACCTCCTCGACTGTCACTGCTTCTGTGTCCATAGCTTTTGTGGGTGTCAACATGACGCTATGCAACAACTCATGTGTCTCCTTGGGCTATGTCTCAAATACTGAACTGGCTAGCAATGCTTTGAAGTTCTTGTGGTTCATGTGTGCTTGAGAGCTCAACAACTCAATTCTTAAAATGCCAAGTGTTTTTCGTTGGGTAGCCACCTGTAATTTATAGGTCATTTTGAATTCAAATCCGACCATTCCCCCCACATTTGATTCATTAATGCTGGATTTGCGGTAGATTTCTAAGGATCTTATCCATAAATTTCGTCTTAAATGCCGGCTTCCCACTCCATTTGGCCATATTTCTACCATCAAATCATGAACAATGAGTTTAACAATCACTTTCCAGCTGACCTGCACGATATCTCCGTAGGTAGCGCAACTCCTTTCGCGTTGTCGTGAACCCTGTGACATTTCCTCGCTTCGCACAATCCTCCAATTGCGTAGCTCCCCAACCCGGGCAGTGTAGTTTATAGTCCCCGCCTCCTTTCAGCTACCTGGAGTGCTAAGACTGTGCTACCCTCACATAGTCACATGGTCGGACCACCGGTGTATGGATTCAATCGGCTATCATTCACCTTTCCTGGGAAGGGATCTCCATTCAATTTAACCAACTGAAATGCTCGACCGTTGGTAATATCCTTAATGACATAGGGCCCTAACCAGTGCATTCTAAACTTCCCTGGAAATTTATCAAACTTACTGTCATATAACAAAACCATATCATTTACCTTAAAGGTGTGTAACATATTGTGCTGATCATGCCATTCTTTTTTGCATTGCTTTTGGACCTGTTGGTGAAATCCAGCTAGAAAACTCTCTTCCTCAAGCTCAGCCAGTTGTGCAAGCCTCTCTTCCAGTGTTTCGTGATCCGTCATACCCGTAAGTGCCACTATGTGCAGACTAGGCACAATGTATTCCATGGGCATCACTGCTTCAATACCATATACAAGCCTAAAGGGTGTTTGTCCCGTCAACTTTTTGCATGCCGTTTGATAGGCCCATAGTACTACGGGTATGCGTAGGTACCAATCACTTTGTTGAGCATTAAAAACCTTGGTCAGCGCGTTCTCTAGCACCTTATTGAATGCTTCCACCATCCCATTAGCTTGTGGGTGATAAGGCATGCTTTTCTGGTGATATAGCTGAAATTCCTCCCTCAACGCACTGATCATCTCATTCAGAAAGTGTGTACCGCAATCACTCATCAAAATCTTTGGAAACCCAAATTGCATTAGTACATACTTAAAGAGAAACTTTGCAGCAGCCGCGTCTGTGCAGCCCTTCATAGGATGTGCCTTCGCCCATCGAGTCAAATACTCAATCACGGTGATAATGTACGGTGCTCTCATTTTCTTCCCTTAGGGCTGAATGGGTCCCACAAAATCTATCGCCCATTTCTCAAAGGGTTGTAACGTCATATGTGGATTCAGAGGAAGCTCATCCCTTCGTGATGGCCTACCAGTCCTTTGACACACATCACACGCCTTGCAGTAAGCTTTCGAATCCTGATGGAGGGTTGGCCACCATAATCCTGTGTGTAGAATCTTTTTCATGGTCACTCTTCCTGCATAATGGCCTCTCTCAGCGCCCTCATGAGCATCCATGAGGATAATTATCCTTTCAAACTTTTGTACATATCGTACCCCATTTTGTACAGATGTCCAGCAATGACAGAAAAGTCTGTCACGCTTACCACTAACTCCTTCTTCTGTTTGACGATGTAACCTTCCAGGGCAATTCCTGTCATTAGGAAGTGTATGATGTCTTCAAAGTGACCATCCATGATGCACACTATAAATAGCTGCATGTCAGGAAATCCCTCCTCCAAATTAGTGGGCTCTTCCCCTGTTTCGATGCACGACAGATGGTCTGGTCCCGCATTCAGTCATCCAGGCTTCACAATAACCTCAAAATCAGACTCCTGGAACAATAAAAACCACCTACAGATTCTCCCCCCCCAACACAGGCTTATTGACCAGGTATTTCAACGTGGAATGATATGTATACATCTTAAAATGTCCACCCAGCAAATAGTGTCTAAACTTCTGGAGCACGTATACCATGGCTAACCCTTCACGCTCGGTGGTGGAATAGTTCTTCTCAGCCTTGGATAACCTCCTGCTTGCGAAAGCTATAGGATGGTCCAATTCTCCTCCGTCAGCCTGTGTCAGTACTGTTCCTAGTGCTATACATGATGCGTTGACATGTACATGAAACTCCTTCTTTCAATCCGGGAAGACTAAAATTAGCGCGGTAACCATTTTTTCTTTCAATACATCCAAGATTTTCTTACAGTCCTCATTCCAACAGAACATGACATCCTTTTCCAACAAATTCTCCATAGGCGTGATGATCTGGGCATAGCCCTTGATAAAATTCATGTAATACCCAGTATGTCCTAAGGTTGGGTGCAGCTGTTTCACACTCCTCACCGCCTCCAAGTTAAGTATCATTGCGATCTTCGCAAGATCTACCATTAGTCCCTGTCTACAAACCACATGACCCAGCGGGGTCCCAAAAGGAACACAAAACAGGCATTTCTTCAAATTGAGCGCAATATGGTACCTTCAACAAGTATCTAGCATCAGGCACAAACTTGTTACATGGTGTTTTACCAGCTCAAACACAGTCCAGTCATCAAAGTACACTTCCAAAAACTTATGAATGAATTCTTTGAATGCAGCAATCACTACACGTGAAAAAATCGCAGGCGCATTCTTCAACGCGAAAGGCATTACAGTGTACTAAAAACATCCCCATTCAGTTGCGAAGGTCGTCTTGCTTCTATTCTCTAGTGCAATTTTGATATGATGGTACCCAGAGAACCCATCAGTGAAGGAGTATGCTTCCTGGCCACCTACATTATCCAATACCTCGTCGTGAACGGAGTCGAGAAAGGATCATGTATGCAAGTGTCATTCAACGTCTTGAGATCTACACATATCCTTATTTCATCCTTCTGCTTCTTTTCATGTACCACCATTGGGCTTACCCAATCAGATTCTTCTACGGGCTCAATGATGCCTGCCATAAGCATCTTGTCTAGCTCTAAGTGGACTTTCTCCTTATACTTTGGATTGAGACGGTAAGTTCATTGTTTAACTGGCTTCGCATCGGGTTTTAACGTGATCTTCATAACACTCAGGTCTCTTATTATCCCCTTTAGCTCTGTAAACTTAGTAGGGAAAAAATCTTGGTATTCACGGAGCAATTCGGTGACCTTATCTACCATCGCATCATCCCAGTAATCTCTAATATTCAAGAATTTGGGCTCCGCCTCTGTACCAATATTTACCTATTTCGTTTTCAATGGCGCGGTTATATCAGGGTTCTCGATCTGTGGTCCCTCAACCTTGCGATGACCCTCTGTTTTAGGGATATTAATCTTTTGTGGATCCTCGTCTTCTTCTTCAGCAGTCACATTATAGCATTCTAGCATGTGGCTCAGCTGAGTAGTCCAATCGGGTTGGATTAGATCCAAAGGATCCTACGGTATCCTAAAGATTGTTGCTTTAACTTCTTGTAGCACTTTTTCAATACAATGAAACCCATCTTTGAAGCTAAACGTCATCATGAATCCTTCGCGCAGAATATCCCATTCTCCTATACCATGGCGTAGATCTATCTCCAAGTACTAGTTCATCAAGATGACATCCAAGGTGTGACAGAACAAGTGCACCCATTCAGGTTGGGGCTGTGCTTCATAAGCCTTAGCCCACTTGGCCAAGTGTGCACACGGGTCATCCTTCCCGTCATTCGTACCTTCAACTTCCCAAAGTGTGTCCTCATCATCCTCCTACACTCGCGTCAATCATCAAATCTACCCTTGTGCGTACCCCACCATCTTGCGAGTATAGCATGCAGTGCCCAGTCCAAAGCCTGGAAGTGTTGCTTTTCTGGTACCTCCCTTTCAAATGCATCTAGAAATACATCTACATCATTCAGGCCATCATAAGTGGGTAGATTTCTTACCTATGATGATACACAACGTAGTGACCGGGTCATCATGTTACAGCTCAGCGTGGTTACTTCATGTAGTCAATTTTTCCAGCGCTCTAATTCTTCATCAGAGTCCGAGGTGAAGGAACTCTCACGATCCCATGTAATTCATCCATCCGCTGTCGGATTCACCCAACCTTGGTCTCGCACGATTATCTTATATATGCAGTCCAAATCATCATTGCTCTCGTAATCCCAGACTGGTTCAATATAGCCCGATCCTTCAGTGGGATCTAGGGGTACTATTACGTGGAGCGATTTCTTCTAAAATATCATCTTTCGCTCCTTTAGGTTTATTACCATTTTCATGTCAGTAGCCCAATCAATGCCAAGGAGTGCAGGGTAGGGGTTGTTGTCATCCACAATTTCTATCACTTCAAAGTCAGCCAACGTGCTCGTGCCTTCAATATCTACAGTTACTCCTTGTAGTCATCCCATGGGGATGATCTTCTGCTGATTTTCCATCCTTAACTAAATTGGAGACCACTGCAGTGCGGGTCTTCCCATCCACTCCCAAGTCTGCTTTGGTAAAACGTTCACGTCTGACCCCAGATCCAAAATAACCTGATCCATTTCATATTCTCCTATCTGCGCGGTCAGTCTCATCTCTCGTCCTATCCTTGCTTTATGCTTACCAATCTTCCGTACCATGCACGGTTCACCTGGAGTGTTTCTGGCGCATCTATTTATAAGCTCCTGTAACCCCTTCACAACCTTGCTATTGCGCACGAACTTCATGTAGGTCTCTAGAAAGGTTGTAAGCATAGAAGGGTCCATTTCCTGATCAGGCTTATCCTTGCTCCCCGAGGTAGAGGCCTCTACGAATCTCTTCTTTTCTTCCATGAACATTTCATGTGTGCGCTCCAAATCAACTTCAGCCTCCTTCGCCGAAGATTTACGAACCCATGCATTGTCTTCAGGTTATTTCCCCTTATCATCACCCGTTGCAATTCCACTTTGGAGCATTATATTCACATTCGAATCCTCCTCACCAGGCTCATCCCTCATCATCTGCAGGTTTTGAGTCAGCTGAGGTGGTAGTGCCCCTTTGTCATGTATCCTTGCTATTAGTGTAGGACAGTTTTCTGTCTCATGATCAAACTGAGTACAATATTTTTACGATGGTCACGTTGGGTTAATGCATTCATGGGCATAGTGTCCTGGTCCTCCACAGTTGTAGCAGATTAGTTGTTCCCGACCTCTGTCAGGTCCTCCTTCACCTAGGCCTCGTCCACACCCATGAAAGCCTGTTAGCACCATCCCAGTGCTCTGGTTAGGAGGTCGTGTTTCCTCCTAAAACCTATAGGAGGGAGTTCTATCTATCATCAATTTATAACTTGTGCAATTGTGCTCATCATGCCCTACCAACCTACAGAAGTTGCAGAACAGTTGCTGCGGTGTTTGTACAAACTTTTGCAGCAAATGAAAGTTATACGTCGTATGTTTTCCTGCTACCTGACATATAACACACCACAACACAGGCCCCACTCTTGGTCCCGCCTAGGCCTCTGGCCTTAAAGGCATCGATCCTCCTCCTATAATATAGTTTGCAAAGACCGGTTAATGGTTTTTGTCGTGCCCCTGACCCTTACATTTCAGGCACCATATTTCTTCGCACACCTCCAATCGAACTGTTCTTTCTTGCTTCAAACTTTGCATTTCAAGGAAAAGATTTTGCAACTGTGCATGGATCTGTGAACCCACAGATTCAGATCTTGCATCGATGTTTCATGCAGTCTCATTGAAATCTCCAAGGCCTCTGCCTGAGTTGTAATCTTCTGTTGTGATAGTGAAACCCTTAGGTGTGGCAAGAGCGAAGCCATGAACCACTCTCATTGCTCTCCATCTTTTAAGTTCATATTAGCTTCACAGATTTTACACTTCAACCTCTGACCCAATTCCCAAGGTGTCTCGCCTAGTTTCATTGTGATTTCCTTGAACCCCACAATCATTTGTGCCTCGAATTTAGGCCCACTGAACTCTTTGTTCAGTGCAATTTGGATGTCTGCCATTCCAGCATTTGGGTAATCATTATAGTACTTGATGTCCCAGGTTAGCGCGTGATCTTGCAAAGCACTAACCAATGTCGCCTTCTTCATGTGGTCATCTGTGACGCCCTGAGCTTCCCACTCAGCTTTCACAACGAACCAAAACTGGTCTGGGTCCTCATTTCCCAAACCTTTAAACAAAGGCAGATTCACTAAATTTTCCATGTTGAACTGCAGTGGAGGTGGTGGTGGTATGGGTGAAGTCGCAGGTGACGGTGGTGAAGTTGGAGGTGGTGTAGGTAGAGGTGGTAGTCGCAGGAATCCCTGTTTTATTAATTGGATTGCACTTCGCGGAGAAGCCTGCGCTACTCCCTCTTAGTCACCTAGTGGAGGTGAAATCAGTGGACTATATTCAGGACCCTTTCTTCCTTTATTTCTGTAAGTCTTTCCACTTCGTGTAGCTCCGAACATCAAGGTAGCTGCATAACCCGTTTTTCGCACAATATCATCTTAATCCAGGTATTCAAGGACTTCAAGTACTTATCTTGCGGACCTTTGAAAAAGCGTCACTCCACCTCGTTGTAACTAACTGAGGAATCGACCGCAAATTCAATCACAAATCCTCCTATGATACGATCAAGCCAATGATTGATAGAACGAGCGATCTTATCCTCATAGGCCAGACAATAGGACCATCAAGTCTCCACCTTCCTTGGCTGTCCTCTAGCTTCGTAATCCACTCATATAGCTCAACCAGAAAGGAACAGAAAAATATCTCATGGATTTCTGTATATAGGTACCTGTCTAGCCACTGTTCCTTTGTCAGTCGTGGATTTTTGTTCTCTCGCCCTGCGAATTTGTGGATCTTCCTATCCAACCAGTCTTTGACCTCTTTCTTAGTTGGATTCCAGTGATATGACATCACACATCTCTTATGCAGATTCTAATCCTGGCAACAGAACCATTTGTTGGTTGTGTGGAGCTTGACCCAGGTTTAGCGTTAGTTAGCCAAACAAATCCATACACTACTGGCCTTTTCGGCATAAACCCGCGGAGTGCAGACAGAAGTCTCACCCGAGGCAGTATGGGGGGATGCTGGAACCACATTTCTGCACCCTGAGATGGTTGTGATGTCGATTTATACCCTTTGTTCCTACTTTCGTGTAGGTCACTAGCTTTAGGGCTCTATCTGTCTAGCCCTTTATTCCATCCTTCAGTACCTCTGCAAAAGAGTACGATTGACCTTCGCGTAGCCTCAACCTATGATCTGGGTACTTTCGTGCTGCTATGGCAACGTATTGTATAAGTTCCCAAGTTAGCTTAAGTGTTTTACTTATCTTATTAAACAATCAAAATTAGCGCTGTGTAAACTGATATTCTTAGTTGCATTCAATTAACCAATGTAATCACACATATTCGTGCATCACATAAACATTGTAGATTAAACCCAAAATGCAATATAACCAGATGCATTAATAGGAAATAAATACACAGAATTTGTAGAATACTTCTCTTTATTGATATCTTTGGTTTTATATAGACTCTATCCACCCTGCACACACAGCTGAAGGGGTCCGCGCACTCAGCTGCAGAATTCTACCCTAGGCTTCTGCACACTCAGATACATTGTCTCTACCTACGCTAAGACCCGAAACACTTAGACTTTGCTACCAAGACTCTTCACTCCATACTTTTCTTAAGACTTCTGACTACCTAGAGCTTACTTAATTAGCTCCTTTTTATACAATCCGACTTTACACTTTACAAAATAAGGGTGGACAACCCTTTATGACTCATGACACCTTTGCACTTCGCGACCACAAAATGCGGAGACTTTACAATTTTATTACAAAAATGACCCAAAACATGGGTTTTTAGCCCCAAAACTGTCCTTGTGGGATCCCATTCCCAACAAAGGGTTTCTTCCATGCGTTATTCCATTTGACGCATGAAAGAGACATACTTGGTGATGGTTTCTTCATTCTTATTCATTTGAGTTCTTCCAAATTATTGGCTTGTTGGTTACACTTGTGCTGGTTGATATGGGATGCCCTAATTTCTTCTTTCTAGTGGATCTTTTCCCATTGACTTCAACTCAAGGTCTAGAGTTATTTTCTAGTACCTTGTATTTTGAGGTCATTAGTGGTAGATTCTCTTGGTATTGATAGTGGGAATACATCAATGTCCCCTACTTGATACATTCTTTCAAGTGTTCGACTTCAATTCATTTATTCACACTTATTATACTGTACTAAATACCTTGATTACCATTATCATTATCGGTGGGTTGACTCACATTTGTTAATGGTATGCATCAATGACCAGTAATCAAATAATTTCTCACATGGTGGACTTCAATTTGTCTATTTCCATAGTGTAGAAATGTACCATCGATAATTAATGAAGACCTCAGGATGTGTTAGCATTCATTATCACTTGACAATTCCTCTAGCTTTCTGCTAGTGAAATCTAGTCCTATACATTGCACTCATTATTAGAAACATCTTATATGCTGGCACCCAAGTTTTTCACATTAGCACTACTTTATATATTTCTCTAGTACTTCAGAGGGGGATTAGTTCTACATCATAATTTGTACATATATCCTGCTATATGTTATTGAGACATAGCTCCCGTGTGTCTTGTTCATGGCTATGATACACTAATCCACTATGTATTTTCATGACCAATAGCATACTTCTATATAATTAATCATGGATCCACATTTTACGTAACTTGTGGCCATTCTTTTCTTCCATTGAATATGGATATGGCTGCCTCAAATATGAGTTTTCTTTCTAACTCCTTCTATAGGTATTGATGGCACTTGAATCTACTGATATCCTCTTGGGTTATTTTGACGACCCCTCCTTTATATATTATGTATTTCAGCCATCATACCCCTTCTTGACCTCATATGTTAGGGGGCATATATTATGGCATCTTTTCCCACTCCTTTCCACCATATGCTCATGATTGGCATGGGAAGATCCCTTTTCCCTTGTAGACTTGTCTTTATCTCAAAAAATATTTTTTCATAAAATACTCTTGACTCTGCCCATGTAAAAATGCATATGTATGCGGTTCCTCTGTAAGATTCCTTTGTACATATTTTTAAACTTGAAAAATATATATAATTTAGCTATAATTTAGGCAGGATTTATGGGTTAGACCAGAAACCCACCTACAGGAGCTCATGGAATAAGCTATTCAACTATTTTTTTGTTGGTATACATACACCTTATGGGTTTGGCCTCATAAGGATCCTAATGGTTGACATATTTCCTTTTCCAAATTCCCCCTAGACCAGGAATGCATTATCTTATGCTCTCTACACTCCCTTATCTCAAGGAAACCCTAGTTTTCTTGCAATGGCTTTCAACTCCTTTATCTCACATCTCATTGCCACTATTGGAGAAGAGGTTCTCGTTGGCTCATGTAGGAGAGAGGAACATTCTATCAGTTCTAATAGTTTAGATTAAGTTGTATCTTAACTACCTCTTGTTGCTTCTATTTCAATAAAGAGATTCATATTTTGTTCCTATTTGCATTGTTTATTTCCTATGAATATGAATGTATAGTGGATTTTTTTATAGAATAATTTGATTATATGCATATATGCTTTGAATATTATGACTTGTGTCTATTTTCTCATTCATCTTGCAGGTCTGCAACTTCAGTAGGAGAAGTTATGGTTTGGACCCCGTGGGAACATCATCAAACATAGGACCTATGGGTACATCGTAGCTACTTTGTCAATTCAAGTTGTATGCATTCTTGTTTAAGTTTGTTTTTTGAATTTTATGTTTTTCTCTGTTGAGAATGTCAACCCTAGCCTTAGGGAATGTTCCCACAAACAGATATGTGGGGCGGGGCTTAAAATAGAAAAGGTTTATATGCAAGAATAAGAAAGATTCAAACACATATAAAAATTTAAAAAATGAGTGAAGATAAATGATAGGATACAAAGAAAACCCATTGATGAATTTGGTGGATTATGGGTGTCCAATATTGGCTAGTTCATAACTATCTTCTTGATTAAAGTTATTAGGGTTTTTATTAATTGTTAGGGCTTCTCTAATGGTGAAATTTGAGTAATGGGTGGTAGATGCTAAAATTTTAGTTTGGTCGAAGAAAATCAAGTGCTTATATTTATGAGGGTGCTTGACAATGATAGACTTGTATATGTGGTTATGAAAGGTGTTAGTGATATGTTATTTGAGACAAGTGTAAATGCAATGAATAATTTGACTAACGTAAGGTTTACCATAGGATTGGAGAATTTGATACACTCCTTGCAATAGAAAAATGGTTATACTAATCATTGAAACTTCACAATATTTGTTTGTGAGGGTCTTATGAGGTTGAAAGAAGGTTTTAAAGTTGTTTCCAAATATGATTTCGAATAACTCGACAAAGACTACATGAATGGAAGTGATCAAAATTTCACCTAGGGTAGGAAACATGGATTGGGTGTTCTTGGTTTTAGGATGAAGGATATATTAGAAGGATTGGATAATTTGGGAAAGAGAGTAGCCCTTTGATTGAAGGGATTTAGTGAAGTAGATACATTCTTTCGTGATGGGGGTTAGAAATTTGACTAGCTTTAGTTATCAAAGTCTTGATGATAATGATTTTTTTAGAATGGTAAGGAGGATTCATCATAGATGTATTTATCAATGTTAGTATTTTTTCAGAAAAGTTGATGGGATATGGAATCGTTATGTGGATGTGATACTAGAACATCTAAACGGGCCAAATAATTCTCTTATTCAATTTCCATCATATATTGGATATGAGGCAATATGTTGTGGACAGAGACTTGAAGTAAGTTTAGAGTGGAATGGACACGGGGTAGATGATGAAGGTGTCATCCAAAACCTAAAACAATACTTAGGCTTTAGAGGATATCTATTAAAGTCTAAAGCTTAAAAGTGTTCCATGAAGATGTTGGCCACTACAAAGGATAATGGGGATTCCATTACAATGCCCTCTATCTGTTCAAATATTTTTTTTTCAAATATAAATAAGGTATAGGTAAGGTAAATAATAATAAGTTTTATGGTATTAGATTCAACAGGTTTCAAAATGATGTCAAGAGGTCTAGGGATAGGGATACTGGTGAAAAGGAGAAAATATCAAAATTTATCAAGAGGTATTGGTGGTCAAGGTTAAAGTCTTTGAATTTTTGATATTCATAACAATATTTTATAGATTAGGGGTTTGGCCTATCAATGGTTGAATTCTTTCTATATAAATACTTCATAATGGCATGGGTAGGGGCATTAATGGCATTACCAATGGGTCAAAGAGGGATATCTATTTTATGGATTTCTAGTTGTCCATAAATCCTATGAATTTGAGGGTTGTGAGGGAGGAGATGATTTTTTATGATAGGATCTATGGAGGAGAAATTAGTGGATTTAGTCATTGGGTTATAAATTTGGTTAAGAGGATTCCTTCAAATATTTGTATATGTGAAGAAATGGATAAAATGTCAAGGAGTTTAGTTTCATATTTAGAATTCTTGATTATAAATATAATCCATTTATTGTATTTATGGATGACAATGTCAAGGTTACCATTCAAGAATTGAGTGGATTGAAATCCATTATTAGTGAGGTATGGAGAAGGAATTTTAACATCATGAAGAATTTGGATGCAATCTTTTTTTATTTCTTCAACTTTGTGAACGAGAATTTTAGAGGTGTTCAATTCAATCAAGAAAAAAATTTCTTCAGTAGGAGGAATATGATGAGGGGAAATAACATAAATAAAGCTTTCCTTGATAAAATGAATCATTTGGATGTCTAATCCTAAGGTAGATAAATTAATAACTTTTTTTTTTAGAAAATGAATCATTTGGGTATCTAACTCAAAGGTAGATAAATTAGTAATGATTGAAGAAATAAAGGACAAAAGGGTCGATTTGAAAGAGATAAGTTTAGGAGGGTACAAAAGGTAGCATTTCAATTGGTATAATATTTAAAACATCACTTGAGTTGGAAAACACTAAATTTAAATGGTGTTGAGATTATAACTTTGGTGTGAATGAGTTACTTAGATCATAAGAATAAATATTTTGGACATGATGCATCAAATCCAAAATAAAATAAATACAAATCCATGAAACAAGGGGCATTCAAAGCATATGCTCATAATCCCTAGTAGGGAACTTTTTAATTAATTATTTTATCCCGTGTGTTGCACTATTGTATAAACAATCACATTATATAATCATAGATAAAAATAACAAATATATCATAGTTGGAAAATTTGTTCAAACATCACCATAACTATCTCCTAAAATACTTCCATGAATCTCTCAACTAATCTTCATCCCTAATATCTTCCTTGTCCTCATCTACCACTCATACATATTTTTCTATAATGAGTCTACCTCATTATAAACCATATGATTTATTCATTAAACATTAAAAGTATGAGTATTCATTAATAATTACAAATAGAATTATTTCTCATACTCCCCCTTTCTTTCTTATTGGTCCTTGGAACATGTTCCTTCATCTTCGTATTTTCTCACATCTTTTGCCTTTTGTAATATTTGGTCTTCTTCCTTCTTTGTCCTCAATCTTCTTCATCTTGTAATTTCAAATACAAATATTGTTGAAGTACATATAAAAATATTACCATCCACTGGAATATATGGGTTTCCCACCATGATATCCACTAACTCTCTAGAAAACCTTTTCTTATACATAGTTCATCAATTTTTCCTCCATCACAAGTTTTTAAAGAACTATATATTTTATTCCAATTACATCATCAGTCATCATCTTGGGTTCTATTTGTTTTTATGTATATTTTAATTTTTTAATAAGATAACGAATATACCTTTTTTTTTCTCGAAAATAAAGTAAAATAAAAATAAAAATATTTACACCGACGAAATTAAAATCTTTCGAAGTGGACATAAAATCTTAGATATTGCATTTCATAGCGTCAGACTTTACTTTCACAAAAATCGATATATGTCACGCTGATTATGGCGTTTGCTCAGTCCAGTTCAAATTGGAAAAAATGGGACTAATTTCCCTTTATAAAAGTCGATATATGTCACGCTGATTATGGCGTTTGCTCAGTCCAGTCCAAATTGGAAAAAATGGGACTAATTTCCCTTTATAAAAGTCGATATATGTCACGCTGATTATGGCGTTTGCTCAGTCCAGTCCAAATTGGAAAAAATGGGACTAATTTCCCTTTATAAAAGTCCCTTCACCATGTTAACTTTAAAGTAGGGAATATAATATTAAAAGAAAAAAAGTGGGGTCAATTAAATTGAATATAAAATGTACGAGCCATTCCTAGAGTCTTTGATAAGTTCAAGCCAACTACCGAGTGTCCTAAAATTTCTCGCTTCGAGATTAATAAAGTCTAATTACAATAGAATATATTACATTATTTCATACTCTTTTTTTTTTTAATAAAGTGAAAAGCAAAGTATGAGAGAGGACGTTAGTCATGATAAAATTATTGTTTTCATAGGGAATGTTACTTGTGCATTACTAGGAGTAAACTCATGGTTTAGCATCCTTTCTTGAAAATGGCAAGATGCCTTAGTTGTACTTTTTGATTATTTTTCATAAAGTTTTATACCCATCCATATGCTTATGGTCATGTGGGCCATCCATTATTCCAAGTATAATCAAGAAGGGTTATTGACCAATAATAGTTTATTGATAATTGTCATGGTTGATCCATTCATTAACTTTTCCTTCCATTTGAATTTGAATTATTGAGAATTCATAATATTCTTTATTTGTTTCTTTGTTCAAAATAAATTTCAATAATGGTACGTACCATGTGCCAATGATGCATTTAATGAATACTATCTGAAGTCTTTAAAGTAATCCAACGACTACAAAGGTCTAAGATGTGGTAGAAAAGTGATGCTCATTGGTTTTTGGTTTCATAATTTGCCTAGATGCTACTAGAATGTTGTTGGGATAGAATAAGAACATGCACATTAAAGTTGCCATCATGAGTAAATTCACATTGATAAAGTTTACAAGAAAGGAATAATTTTTGGTAAAGTGATTGCAATAAAAATCTTTTAATTGGTTTATAATAGATGTTTACAGAGTTTTGTGAAGGAACAAAAGATTTTGGGTAGTTTCAACATTATAACCTAGTGAAATTTGGTCATTCTTTGATTCCAAAACAAAAATTCTATTGCTCTATTTTATGCTCAATGGAAGACTTGAAAACCATTTTTGTTATTTTGACCAAGTTTGTTAATTTACATAGGAAGCAAAGTACAAATTGCTACTAGCATAGCTCAAGTATTTCCTACTTGCATAATGACATAATCGTGGGGTAGATTGTTCGTAGTGGTCTCCCACCAATGTTCTCATTAATAAATACATGGATACCATGTGTGCGATATTGTAATTGCAAGGCTATTGATTCACAAATAACTAGAATAGCTACACCATCCACCACCTTGAGCACTTCCAATGGTTATATCTCTCCATATTAATCTAAAATTGATAACTATAAATGATTATATGTTTTTCCAAGTGCATCTAAACAACTTAACCTAGTATTTATTTATTTGATTATTAGTGAATGTAGGCATAGTTTTTCATAATTGGAGAAATAATATATGCAAAAGTAGATGTGTACAACCATGGCATGACACTTTTGGAAATCGTGATTAAAACATTTCTGATATGTCAATTTCCAAAGGTATTTAATTCACTCGCAAAATGGGTGAGATGGAGTTGAAAAACGTAACCTTCTATAGTGAATATACTGGAATTTATTATCCTTGAATTTTACACATCATCCATGTAGGTGAGGTTTCTTTTTCTACATATCCATATTCAATAGGTAAAAAAGTTATAGCAATGATGAGAGTAAGAGTTGCGTGCTTCTAGAACAAGCCAAAATGAACAAAGGAGAGGTGTCATAGACCTCTAGTCATGCCCAATTTTTTTCACTTTAGGAACCTTAGGTTATGTGGTACTACAATTCCTTAGCCACGGGGCCATCACCAATCTATGCATATTACATCAAAACTCTATGTCATAGTCCTATAGATTGTGTATTTTTTTCTTTGCAAACACGAATTGCTCCCAAGTCTATTTTGGCACATGAGGTCATGTAGCACACCCTTGCATTCACTTTAGGGGCTCGACTAACCAATACCTACTAGAACTAGACTATGCCTCCTCATTTTAGCTCAACTCATAGCTTCATCTTAAGTTACTCTCTACAAAATTACAACTAATTCTCAACCAAGTTCATTCAAAAATAGGCACATGGCCATTGTGGCCTTTAAAACTTTCCAAAAATACTTTAACCCTTACCTAAATTACAATACTTAACCAATGTAAACAAAGTAATAAATAGTAAGATCTAACATTGGGCCTTAGTTTTGGTCTTATTTTTGCTCAAAGAAACTTACTTATCCATCTATTTTCCGTCCATTTTCCCTTCATTTATCCCATTTTGATGTATATTTGATATCCATTCAGGTATTTAATTTTAATTTTTCAATTTCTAAAGTTTTTATGAAAATTTGGTTTTTTAGTGCAAAATTGGCAGATTCAGAAATTCCCGTAATAGCTCTATGGTTGATATGGTTGCAGGACACTTGGGCACGAATGGAATGCATGGATGAACAGCCTGGGAACTAGGACTAAGCCAGCAATGCTTAGTTTGAATAGAACAAGCTTTATTAGGCCCATTTGGTGCTAGTCAATCATGACTAGTCATTCAAAAATCCCATAGAAATAAGGCAGTTTTGAGATTCTATAGGATTGGTGATCTTTCTTGGGATGGGAGTAATTAATTTGATTTAGATAGGTGGATGAGAGTAGATGGGTTTGTTTGAGTGAATATAGATCAGTTTGTTTCATGAGACTTCTTATTTAAAGCCAAAACTTTGATGGCTTATGTATTGACTTATTACATACTTTTATGCTGTGACATCTTTGGATTGAGGAGTTAATTTGAAGACTTGTGTTATTATTATTTTGTTGTTCAATGCTATGGATGTGTGACTGAATTTAAGCTTCTGATATCACCTCTCAAGTGTGCAAGGCAAGGGTGGAGGGCCCCCATTCCAAGCTAAGTACACTTCCTTGTTAACTAGTTTTATTTTCTTGTAATTTGGTTATTGTAGAACTGGTTTTTCAAAGCTTTATTTCAGATTGATTTATGGTTCATGCATAGTGATTGATTTCATTAGTTAATAGCTTATTCATCACTTTATTGAGTTGGAAAAACAGGTGTTCAAGTTGAGCATCCCTTCTACTAAAATGATGAATTAAAACTAGTTTCCTTTGTTTGCATGCAAGTAGTTTCTTATTGAGATTTTGATATTGAGATGAATGAATTATGATGGAATACCTTATGTGTCTCTTAAGTTAAGAGCTTCTTTCATTTATAATTTATCCATCTTAAGTTCTTGGTTTTAATCTCTGATTCATTAAGTGGTAATTGAGGTGAAAGTGGACTTCTTGAGTCAAGAACCATTTCAATGTTTTTCCTCTGTTTAAAATGATTGAATTAGAGTTATAGAATGTATTACATTTAGCTTTTGAATAACTTATATTTCAAGGTTTGATTACATCTGATCTTCACATATAGTGAACTTGCCTCAAAGCATAAACAACTCAGATTGATAAGAAATAATTGTGTTAATTTAGGTACACAAATTAGCTCAACATTTTGGCGTCGTTGTCGGGGAGGCAAATATCGGCATAGTCAATAGAAAGATAAATTTCAAAACAACAAAAATATTAGTTACATTCCTTTTTAGTTATGTTTCTTTATGCCTAGATATAGAGATCCTCAAGGTAGATTTATCAAAAACCCCCCACAAATAGAGATAGGATCATCAAACACCCCAGTTACTGGTAATCCAATAATTGAGGAATTGGCAGAAAAACAAAGAATTAGACAAAGATTAACTTTGATTGAGAGGCAAACTTTGTTAGCTTGGGAAGCAAAGCAAAAAAAATCTTCAACTTCCGGAAAACAAAAAGAAATTATCAAAGGAAAACAACCTGTCTTTCCATCCATAAATCCTCCTATCTTCCAACAACCTGAAACTCCACTCAAAATTGAAACAAATCAACCAATGGCAGAAGAGGGACATGGATCTGTTATTTTCACTCCTGAACAAAGAGCTGAATATGAAAGAAAACAAAGAGAATGGAGAAGAAAGAGAGAGGAGGAGGCAAAACAAGAAAATGATAGAAAGATAGAAAACGATCGAAAAAGACAAGAATATGGTAATGATCAAGAGACTACCTTTGGCTTTCCAATAGTAGACACAAGTGCAATATTAGGAGAAGAAGTGAAAATGAAAAATATTCCACCTTCTGTATTGCCAAACTTTTATGGAATGTCCACAGAAGATCCTGATGCATTTATGTTTGAATTTGATATTCTATGTAGAACATATGGATATACTGATGACATTCATAAACTCCGTCTTTTCCCTGCAACATTAAAAGCAACAGCTTTGAAATGGTTTATGGGTTTAGGAGAACAAACAATAGCTTCTTGGGATGATATGAGATCCATCTTCCTTAAGAAATATCAAGCTTATTGTAGATCTAGAGATTCAAAGGAAGATGTTTTCAGAATGACACAACAAGAAGATGAAAGTTTAGAAGAATATTTGGAAATATTTGCATATAATCTACAGAAATCTAAACAACACTCTCTAAATCAAGAAACCATTCGAACAATCTTTCTCAAGGGTGTAAGGGATGAATACCTTGACATCTTGAATGTGATGGGTAAAGGAGACATTTCAAACCTACCATTCGATGAAATTGTTGAGTTATGTCGAAACTATTCTAGAGGAAGATCAAAAACAGGAAGAAGAGAAGCAAGTTCAAAAGCAGCAAAGTCGGCTGCAGGAGGGATAACAAGAGCTGAAATAGGAAGTTTATTGGAAAACTTCAAAACAGATCTCTTGAGTACATTAGGGACACAAGTAGATGTGCTAAAGGCAAACAAGAAGAAAGAAGAGCAAGAACAAGCTCTAGCAATCTTTTGTTCCAAATGTAGAAAGAAACATCCATTGAGAGAATGTCCTTTGGATAGTGTTCAGGTTTGTGGTCTTTGTACAGAAAATCATTCCACAGAAAATTGTCTAAGATTGAAAGAATTACAAATGAACTCAATGGAAGAAGTGCCAGGAATAGAAGGTTTCTATTATGTAGCACCACGAAGACCATGGCAACCTAGGATGCCTCAACAAAATCAGCAACAATTCCCTCAACAAAATCATCCCTATCCACCTCAAAATCCTTGGACCCCTCCAATGCCATGGCAAGCTTGGCCTCCAAAACAATATTCACAACAACCTGTACAAGGTTGGAGAGGATATGGTTATGGAAACCAGCCACCTCAACAGTATCAACAACAATACCAGCAACAATACCAACAACCATTTGCATATCCACAATATCCACAATCCATACCATTTCAACAACAACATTCTGCATATCCGCAATCCATCCCATTTCCACAGCAAAATCCACCATCGTTGTTGACCCAACCACAACAGTTACAGCTACCCACAAATCAACCCAGACCAACTCAATTACCAGCCCAACCAATGGCAAATCCAAATAATAAAGTGGACAAATCTACATACACTGTAGAGGAAGTAGCATGTTTTCCCACATATTTGATTCTTCCTCTTAATGATGTCCATCTAAGGTCTGGAAAAGTGCTTAAAAAGGATTCTCCTCCAATCATAGAAGAACCAACTGAACAAGGAGAATCACCTGAAACATCACAAACTGTTATACAAATTCAGAAAGGAACAAACATTACAACACTGTTAAACACACATGGGCAACCAGAAAATATGAAAGATAAAACATGCAGTACAATTTTTATTAACAACTGATATACATTTATAGTACATTGTTGTGACCGTTGGGTTTCACTTCCCAAGGTCTCTTGGACTGCTTTGGTCTATTCGGCTTCCACACTAACCCATTAAGGATTAGGTGTCCAACATTCCCCCCCTTAATCAGAAGGGTTATGTATGAGTCCAAGAAGAGAGTTGTAATACAAAATGTGCAAAAAATGCATCGTAGCACTAGGCTGAATGTGCTCTATGAAATGTTGGTATAAAGGGCGGTGGTTTAAGGATGACCACCAACACTGGAACGCTTAGTGCAGTTCCCGGAACTCTTCCAAAACTGGCAAGAAACTGAAGTTTTCTGCTAGAGGAAGTGATCTTATTGTTTTAAAGAGGGAAACCTTCAACCATGAAAGGGAGGTCTCACCCCGCATAAAAGGGAGAACTTCAACCTGAAAAGGGAAGTCTCAACTTGTGATGGTTTAAGGATGACCAACAACTCTGGAATGCTTAATGCAATTCCTGGAACTCTTCCAAAACTGGCAAGAAGTTGGTGTCTTCTGCTAGAGGAAGTGTCCTCAATTTTGTTACTGGAATTATTCCAAAGCTAGCAAGAAGCTGAAGTGTTCTGCTAGAGGAAGTGTCCCAGATTGCGAACTGAAGGCATGTTCATGGGCATCTTTGTCTCTGACTACAACTCTGAAACTGGTGTGGCAGGTTGTGGCTCAGTTTCGCTTGATGTGACTTTGATGCTTGTAGATGACCATCATTTCCCCCCCTGTCAGATACAAGGTGAGATAATGGAGGAAACTCAACTGTAAGACTGTTCAATATTCTGGAACAAGTTCTAACATGTGTTTGGAATATCTTCTTGGTTGTTGATGCCCATTGCCAAGAAGCGATCCATCCAAGATGAATCTTTGTTCTTGCAGGACGTTTGTTTCTGAAGCATCTGTGTGAAGAATGACTGGTTTTATGATAGTGCTTACATGGATGAAGATCAAAATAGTGATCTTTCAAATGGCCAACTCGGTCACAGTGTTGGCATTTTACAATCTGCTGTTGTTGTTGATGTTGTCGTTGTGGAAGAAGGGCAGAGTCTGGAATAGCTGAAGTTGAACTGTCATGAGGAGCAGGTGAACTCTCATGAATGAATCCAACACTTTGAAATTGAATGGGCTTGGCGTAGTCTGGACTATGAAAGGACAAGTCCTTGTCATATCCAAGACCAGTTCTGTGCGTGTTGTGGGCAAGCTGTTCCCAAGGTCTGATGATGGGCTTGGGAAGCGCAGAATGAGTTTCTGCATCTTCATGTACAATTGCTGCTTTATTGGGCACTGGATCTGAATGGACTTCAACAATATTGTCTTGCTATTTATGGGAGTCTGTTTCATTGTTCTGAATAGAAACAAGTTCAGAATGATGACTCCTCTGTTTTAATTCTTCTTGTTGTAGCTTTGTCTCAAGCTGCAAAAACTCAATATTCTCCTGTGCATTTTGTAGACATACTTTAATATTGAATAGAGAGGTTTTGTTGATCTTAACCATCTCATCAACAGTGGAATGTATCAGAGTATTTAACAACTCTAATGCATTATCAAGTCTGGTCATTTTCTTCATGTTAAAGAAACTGATCACAACTATCAACCAGTGAGGAAGAAGCAACAATCGCTCACAATTCAATGTCACTGGAATATCCTTTATAAATGTCAGCAAATGATCAGTGTGCAACAAAAAATATTACAATCAGCTCACCAGACTCTTTATGCAGCAGTGGAATCAAGGAATCAATGCACTATAATGAGTTTTAAATACAATGCTACACTGGAGCAGCAGCAACTGTAAACTTGCTTGGATCCTTTAAATACTCGTTCACTCTTCAACGTATATCAACACTTCAGTATCAGCTAGTGAGAAGAATATACAACCACACAAACAGCCTCTAAATGGCATCCAAATTGTGACAAACTCATTCTGGTATGGTAGAAACTGACCCAAAATACCAACAGACCAACCAGCACAGAATCTTTTGAACAATTGTAAGTACACAACAACAATCATACAAAAAATTATACATCTATTAAACGTCATAAAAAGCCTCTTGTTCTGTCGAGAGGATAGCAAATATCCTTGCTGGCTAAAACTGTAGTACAAGAACTAGTGATTAAAGGAAGAGCTAAGCTGAAAGCAAGCTTCAAGTAGAGCAGTGTAGCAAAAGGCCCATGCTTCAACAATCAAAAGCTGGCAGGCTTTGTCTCGGCTACATTCACTCTTATTTGCCTCTTTTCCATAACGCCTTTTCCTCTATGTCTCAACGAAAGCAATTTGCATGCACCATGTCACGATGCACCCACTTGATCAAACCTACTATGGACAAGATCTATTATCAAACTGATTGGATCTATACCCCGCTGATAGAATCACTCATGTAGCTTCACATTTCATATTATCTCTCTTTGTAAGATTGAATTCGAATGCAATGCTATTTTTCATGCCTAAAACCCATAAAGGCATCTTTCTGGGACAAGAGTTTTGGATCCAAATATAACCAGATCCATTAAAAGATGTTACTTATCTTCAGGCACAATAGCATATATTATACGATCATAATGAGCTTAAAAGAGAACCGCACTTCCTTCTGATTTGTTTAGCCAGCTTGCCATATTCATGCAATGACTGTCAATCTAGATAAACCGACATTCTCTGAGCGAGTACCAGGAACAACTTCTGGACTTTTGAGCTCAGCTTCTGGACTGTATATATGTTAATAGAGACCTGGGCTCATCACGCTTCCGCTGCGTTCACACACCATTCATTTATGAACATAAACAGTAACCGAGCTTACAAAATGGCAAACCCCTTCATCTTCGGCTTCTTTACACTAGCAATCATTGGATCGTATACCATTCAGGCATGTCAAACCTCATTCAAAATTTAAGAACAACAGCTTCAAAACTTATTCAGGGCGCACACACCATTTCGCTGAGACCACTGAGCGCAACACGAATACGCCTTTTAAATCCAACAGCTTCAAAATGTAATGGCAGCATTTAAAACGGTTGTGACACCATTCACCATCTGAATTCCATTCGAACTTGGGAAACACACCATATGATGTTGTCGAGAGAATACAATTTTTAAAAATTACGGACAGACAAAATTGAAATGACCAGCACCGACTTGAGTCTATCAATTCGAAAATTTAAGGTGCCTGTCGTAGCTGGATTTTCACTGTGGAAGTCCGTGGCAAACAGTGGCCATTAACGAAGAGATCAATCATACTTCAAAGGAGCACACGTGCTATCCAACATATAGCATCGCACTTCAGAATTAACTCACGAACTTCAACATAAATCGCGTCCAATCTTAGTTTTTCACATCAAAATTTCCGCTGCGGCCACGTTCGTTGTTCGATTCTAGCGCAAAATTCGAATTCTTCTGCAGATTAACCCCGGAACAAGACTTTATTTGTCAGAATAGCCAAATATAACTGTGATTCGTCCCAATTTGGACAATTTTAGTGTTTTTTTTATCACTCTGGCTCGGGAATCGATTATCCGTCCGAAATAATACCGAATTTCTGGAAAGAAGCGGTCGCATATGGTCTTTGGAAAAGAGAAAGCGTTTGGATATCATGCAGTAAGGCCTCGTATTTCTGTGTTCTATGATCAACGGTACTTGAAAATTGCTCTTCACCTCCACAGAAGCAATGGAAAGCCTGGTCTTAGATCAACCCCCGCAGACATATATATCGAATAGCGATTACAGGAGCGTAATGTCATCTTATGCTGAAACGCATTCATTGCCTCCTTCAGAAGACCCCTTGCAGTCGTCCTTTAAAGATTCACACCATAAGAGCTTCAAAGATGACTTCCCAGATGATTCTTTTGTGGAGCCTCCTTCATATGCAGATGTTGTGTTTACTCCCTTTGGGGAAGAATCCATTGTTGGAAATGGTAACGGCACGGCAAGGGAGACGGGGAACTCATTTTCGTCGCAATCGGCCTCATCAAGTTCAGAATATTTGAATATTGCAGTAGTCCAACCTCAGAAGGAGCAAGAAATTGCAAACTCTCTTGTTCCAGGGGGAAACTCATATGTGACATATCTTATTGTTACTCATACAAACATGCCTGAGTTTGGCGGTTCAGAGTTCGGTGTGAGGCGAAGATTTCGAGATGTGGTAACTTTGGCTGATAGGCTTGCAGAATCTTATCGGGGATTCTTTATTCCTCCCCGCCCGGACAAAAGTGTTGTTGAAAGCCAGGTTATGCATAAACAGGAGTTCATTGAGCAGCGAAGAATAGCACTGGAGAAATATCTTTGCAGATTGGCTGGTCATCCAGTGATTAGGAAGAGCCTTGAATTGAGATTATTTCTTTAGGCTCAAGGAAAGCTACCCTTACCAAGCACGACAGACATGGCTTCACGAATGCTTGATGGTGCTGTGAAACTACCTAAGCAACTATTTGGAGAGGGCAGTCCATAGAGTTACAAATGAAAGGAATTCGAGAATGAATCATTGAGTTATGGGGTAGAGCAAGAGTTTCCATGCACGAGTATGCTACAAAACAGAAAATATGGCGAGTGTTAAACAGACAAGCTCAAGCGTTTCAATGTTAGGCGAATGTCAGAGGAAACAGAGAGCACAGGTATAAAACATCTATGACACTGATGCAGTGAGACAACATTTGCAACTGGTCTCTTGACAGAGGGTGCAAGCTTGACAGAAGGTGCAGACAATATAAAAAACGTATATGACAGACAGACATGTCAGAACAACTTGGACAACACTGGCAGTGTCAGGCAGAGGAATCGTTTAAGTGAATACGTCAGACAGGGCGCAGGTCTGTATAAAGGAATATGGCAGAAATAAACTGCACAGATAGGCCATAAAACAAATGGCTCACATTAATTATGCAGGGCAGGAATACGCCTGCTCTGATACCATGTTAAACACACATGGGCAACCAAAAAATATGAAAGATAAAACATGCAGTACAATTTTTATCAACAACTGATATACATTTATAGTACACCGTTGTGACCGTTGGGTTTCACTTCCCAAGGTCTCTTGGAATGCTTTGGTCTATTCGGCTTCCACACTAACCCATTAAGGATTAGGTGTCCAACAAACACAAACACCACCTTATCCTGAAAGGTTAGTGGAACAACAAAACAAAATAACCCTTCCTGAATTTGATATTTTAGATGAGTTAAAAAATGCTTATGTAAAAATTCCTTTGTTAAAGGCAATTAAAGAAATACCAATATATGCTAAAACAATAAAGGAATTGTGCATTAGGAAATCAGAGAAAAAGAAGAAGGATCCTACTACAATCCAAGTCATTGGTAAACTAGCAAGCCTCATGTCTACACAAACCATAGTAGAGAAATATATTGATCCTAGTATCCCTATGGTTACTATATCAATAAATAATTTCTCAGTACCAAACACATTAATAGACTTGGGAGTAGCTATAAATGTAATGACAATGGAGACAATGAAAACTTTGCATTTAAACAACATTAGATCAACTTCTACAATCTTAGAACTAGCAGATAGATCTAAAGTTGTTCCTGAAGGAATATTAGAAGATATCATAGTCTCTTTGGATTCATGGGAGTATCATGTTGACTTCCTTATCTTGCAACCAAAAACAAATTTGGGAAGACATCCTCTAATCTTAGGCAGACCATGGTTAGCTACCACTGATGCCTTCATAGGATGCATATCAGGAAGCATGATTATTTCACATGGAGATGAAAGGAAACACATTGCTCTTTATTCACCTGCACAATCAACTTCTTTAGAATCAATACTTGAAACTCAAGAAAAACAGCAAACTAAATCAGTTTTAAGTATAAATCAATTCTTTGATTTTAGAGAAGAAGAAGAGAATGAAGACTTAATGGATCTTTTCATTTCAGAACCAAGTATTTCAGAGCAGCTTAGAGAAGTTCAATATGAAGCTGCAAGTAACCTTTTGAATCAATGCTTTCAGGAAACTTGTACTATTCAAACTCTGCGAAATCTTTTATAGACATCTTTCCTGTAAACACAATCTCCAATCCAACAATAAAAACAATTGAGGTATATCCTAGAAAACATCTAAACATTGCAAACGAATTGCAATCAGCACAAGAGCAAGAGGTAATTGCATTATTACAGAAATATTCAAAAGCTTTTGCTTGGGATTATACTGACTTGCAAGGAATCCATCCTAGCACATGTATCCACCACATCTATATAGATGATCAAATTAAACCTGTAAGACAACCTCAAAGACGAATGAATCCCATGATGAAAGAAATAGTGAAAGAGGAACTGCAAAAATTGTTAAATGTTGGATTCATCTATCCTAAGATAGTCAATGGGTTTCTCCACTGGTTATTGTACCAAAGAAAAATGGAAAGTGGAGGGTATGTGTGGACTATCGGGAACTAAACAAGGCTACACTAAAAGATCATTTTCCTCTACCATTCATTGATCAAGTGTTAGACTCATTAGCTGGAAAGAAATTTTTCTCCTTCTTGGATGGGTTTAGCGGAAACAACCAGATAAGAATAGCAACAGAAGACCAAGACAAGACAACATTCACTTGCCCATGGGGAACCTATGCATATAATGTTTTGCCATTTGGGTTATGTAATGCACCTGCAACTTTCCAACGAGCAGTGCTTGCAATATTTGCTGATCTAATTCATGAATGTGTAGAGGTTTATATGGATGACTTCACAGTTTATGGAAACACATATAATGATTTCCTAAACAACCTTGAGAAAGTTGTGAAACGATGCATTGAAACAAATCTGTCATTAAGCAATGAAAAATGTTATATGATGTTGACAGAATGAATAGTTCTGGGACACCATATTTCTGCTTCAGGAATTAAGGTGGATCCAACAAAAATCCAAGTCCTAGTAAACTTAATGCCTCCTACAACATAGAAAGAGGCAAGAAGCTTCTTAGGCTATGCAGGCTATTATAGACAATTCATTGAAAAATTCAGTAAAATAGCCCAACCTCTGTTCAAACTATTAGCGAAAGATATTGAATTTCACTAGACAAATGATTGTCAAAATGCATTTCAAATTCTGAAAGAGAAATTATCAGTTGCACCCATTCTTCGTGGGCCAAACTGGTCTTTTCCATTTCATATATCAACTGATGCATCTGATACCGCGATAGGTGCCTCTCTTGGACAAAAAGAGAACTTATTCACTTATGCAATATACTTTATAAGCAAGAATCTAACACCTGCAGAATTGAACTACACAGTCACAGAGAAAGAGATGTTAGCCGTTATACATGAAGTAAACAAATTCAGGAATTATATAACAGGATATCAAGTTTTCATTCATATAGATCATTCAACAATCAAATACTTGATGAATAAACCCATCACCAATGGAAGAATAACAAGATGGTTACTGTTATTGCAAGAATTTAATATCACAATACAAGACCGGCCAGACAAGGAAAATCAAGTGGCTGACTTTATATCCCACATACATTCACCCAACGATCCAAATACGGTTGCAGATAACTTTCCAGATGAACACCTGTTTGCCATCACAGTAAAAACACCATGGTTTGCGGACATTGCAAACTATTTATCTTCTGGAAAGTTTCCAACTCAATTCACTAAAAAGCAAAAACACAAAATTGTTAGAGAAAGCTCTAGGTATAGTTGGGTAAATAGTGATTTATTTTATACTGGTTCAGACTTGATAATTAGAAAATGTGTGTGAGAAGATGAAATATTAGACATTCTAAGAGCATGTCACGATGAACCATGTGGTGGCCATTTTGTAGATAAACGAACAACATATAAGGTGCTGCAACTGGGCTATTACTGGCCATCCATCTTCAGAGACTCTAAGAAATATGTCAAGAAATGTGACAGCTGCCAGAGAACAGGGAGACCAATCACAACAGATGAGATGCCGCTGAAGCCACAGGTCCTCATAGAACCATTTGAGCAATGGGCACTTGACTTTGTTGGACCTATCAATCCACCATCAAATGGGAAAAGGTATATCTTAGTATGTACAGATTATGTAACCAAATGGGCAGAGGCTAAAGCAGTCAACAGAGCAACAGAAGATACAGTGGTCACCTTTCTTTTTGAAGAAATCATTGTCAAATATGGAGTACCTAGACAAATTGTAACAGATCAAGGAACACAGTTCACATCAAAGCTGGTACGAGATCTAACGGAGAAATACAAGATCAAACACAGGAAATCTACACTATATCATCCTCAAGCAAATGGGCAGGTTGAATCAACAAATAAAGTCCTAGAGAATATCATGAAAAAAATAGTATAGATGAACATAAAAGATTGATCTAAAAAAAGATGCACTATGGGCCTACAGAATCACATGGAAAACTACAACTGGTTTTATTCCATACCAGTTAGTATATGGGAAAGAGGCCTTATTGCCTATAGAGTTTCAGATACATACATACAGACTAGCAGCTGAACTAGGACTATACTTGATAGAAGCACAACAGCAACGGATCATGGAACTGAATCAGTTGGATGAGCATCGTCAACAAGCCATGGAACATACTACACTGGTGCAACAACAAAGAATGAAGTGGCACGACAGATATATCAAAACAAAGACATTTCGCAAGGGAGACTGGGCATTGCTTTTTGACTCCAAATTCAAAGACTTCAAAGAAAAGTTCACAACACACTGGCTAGGCCCATATGAAATTGACGAAATCTTTGACAATGGAGCAGTCAAGATCAGGACAATCGACCAGGACTCCACCTCATTTATAGTGAATGGACATAGGCTCAAAGTTTACAATAGGCCTATCAGTAAAGAAGCATTTATGAAACAACTGATCGAAGATACAGAACTGGAACTCATGGCACACCAGGATCAGCCATCTTCCAGTCTTGTAGTTGAATAATAAAAAAAAAAACATAATTAAAAAAAAAACATAAAAAAAACATAATAAAAAAAAACATATAAAAAAAACAAATAATTTGTTTGCAAGTGAAAACCAGGCAACTGGCACTTAGCAAACACGAATTCATAGGGGAAAACCAGGGCAACTTGGACTCTATGAATTCCTTATTCTTGTTCTATTGTTCTCAAATCATTTCAATGCAGGCACTCTCAACCAACAACTGACTTGAGGACAAGTCACATCTTCAACAAGGGGGAGACTTGCATAAGATCTTTAGCTGGAAAGCTGAAGTATAGAAGGAACTTGTATTGTCAACAGAGGGACCTGAAATAAGGAATCATTGCCGAGGGACCTGAAAGACCTGCCAATGTCAAAACAACATGTGCATATTTTGTAAGCAGTGCAGAGGGACCTGAAACAAAGAATCATTACAGAGGGACCTGACTAACAATTCAAGAACCAGAGCATGAAGAACAAGGAGCAGCAATAAAGTTTACTTTTTGATCCATCTACAACATCTGATCAATTGATTTCATCCCACTTGTACAGCCATCATCCAGGGGAGTATATGTATAGTCATTTTGTGCTTGAAAATTCAAATTTTTCTTAGAAATTTTTAGTTTTTGTTAAGTTGAAATTAGTACCTGAGGATATTCATTATCATTCATATCCTATATTCCCTATACATATCCTATAACCCTTATACATCATAACCCTATTCCCTTTCATTTCCATACATATTCCCTATTTTCATTAACCCTATTACCCCTAAGTATTTTTCTTTAAGAGCTTAGAAAGACCAAACTGGGACAACTTTCAACCTGCACATACAACTCAAGCATTAGTGATGGTGATAATTTTAAATATGACCCAAGATGGTCATTTTAAAATTATAAAGATATGCTATACAATTCAAACAAAACTCATGCGCTATATGGAAATCAAAGTTATTATATATCATATCAAACTATATACCATAGTTCAAATAATGTGAATGCGCTATAGTCATATATATAACCCAAAGCGCATATGATATAAGGTTAATACATATGGTATATGAAACAATGGTGCATAACATATGGTATATAATATAAGTTATAAGTGAAGGCATATAAAAAAGCGCATATGATATGATATATGGTGGATGGCCGCGCGCAAACCATATGGCACGACTGTGCATATAAACATTGCGGCGGGGTGTTGAAATGTAATTGCATACATATCATTGCAATACAAGCAATGCTTGAATATCATTGCAAGCACACGACGGTGGCAATAATGGTAAACACAGCAGCAATGAATAAAATGTTATACCCAAAACGACAAACGGCCAGCACACAGGTACGAGCTCAACACGGTGGCATGGCAACCGGTTGTCATTGGGCAATACACTGTGCAAGGGTTATGCGCATGCCATTCAAATGAAACGATGATTTGGCCATCCTCATGACACAGTCGGGCGACTGGTCAAACAGGACGGCCATACCAACCACGCATTGTAAACACCAATGAATAAGAAGCGCAGTACACCCATGAAACGGTCATGAACCGACTGAGCTCTTGCGCTGTTTAAACCATATTCCTCATTGCCGAATAGCTCAGAGAGATGGTGTTTGGAGCTGCAGACTAGTGAAAAGGAGGGTGAAGTGAGTTTAGGCGAATTTAAAGAAGGAAATCATCCCGGTTCTAACGTTCAGAGATCACCGATTTTCGGGATTCAATCAGGTAATGGAATAGTTGTTTAAGCTCGGCACACAGTGGAGTAGAAATTATGAATTATCTGTTATTAATGGTTACGTTACTCTGCCCTTGCCACCAGTCAATTGAACGGTTGAACAGGGATTTGGAGCGCCGGATATTCCTCAAGCGCTCATTGATAACAGGTAACGCCGAAACCACAGCATCAAATCAGTTGATTCACTGCGTAAATCTTGGCATAAACTACTAGTGAATCGCGCTGCACTTAAATGAGAATGCATTGCATGGTTAACACGTTAGGGTCTGGCATTTTATGTGGAGTTTTAACGGCGTGCCGTGTTCACAACAAAATCTATGAACAGAGGAGGCACAAAATTTGACTGTTATGGCGTGTTTATGTTGCATGGCGGTGATTGTTGATTGAATTGTGTGCGCTGTTGAATGCGCACTGCGCCTTGTTTTGCTTCCACACCTTGTTTTGTTGCGCGCCGTTCCATTAAACCTCAAACAACAGTCAATCCAATATATCATATGCATGAAACAACATGAGTTTTTGTTATGAACCCTTGCTGTCTACGCGTTGTTGTTTTCATTTGAACCGAAACAGGGGATTGAAATGTCTAAGGACTGAACGAACCATGCCATGTGAAATTTTTGGTTGCCAAAGGGAGTTTGATTGCCGAGCCATTTAGAACTAAATGCGCTGTGTTTTTGTTTTATCATCTGTGTTTTGAGGCCGAGAGTATGTGTATAATCCTCAACCTTTCATGCTGAGGCCGAGAGCCTTTTTGCAAATTTTTATGATATAGCCAAGCGCATTTTTGTAATTTTTTTTTTATGATGAGGCCGCAAGCATGTTTACAATTTCCAAAATTTTGTGATACAGTCGAGAGCATTTTTGCAAATGTTTTTGATTAGGCCGAGAGCATTTTGGAAATTTTAAAAACTTTGATGATGAGGCCGAGAGCCATATGCATGCGAAACACTCCTTAGTTTTCTTGGTTGTACATACACAGTAAAACGATGGTTTGATTTTGGCAACAATATAAGGCGATGAGCATACATGGACATTGTTTGCATATGTATTTTGTTTTCAAGAACAGAGATTAGCATATTGACAGGGGTATACAGGTGTTTGCTTGCATTGAACAGGGAACTAAAACAGTGTTGTTGCAGAGAGAAGAGTAAACAGAGGTTAAGGAAATCAGAATTAAGTTGATTGAGAGGAGGAAGGTAAGCTTCTTTGCTTTCAAAATTTCATTTTGAAAACAAACAATAGTTATATTTTTATTGTCAAGATGAAATTAGTAACAACAGAGGAATTCATTCACTGGTTTTCAGAAACAATGTCAGTCAGAGTAGAGCCAAAATTTCAGATAGAGAGTTGGGGGAAGGAAACTATAGAAAAACTTTACCAAGCGGGGATGATAAGCTTTTTACAAAAATTTGATGGCCACTTTGAATAGATAACCAGGGACTTTATAAATAACTTCAGTCAAGACCAGACACGGGTAGGAGATGTCATTATTCCTGTAACCCAGGAATATCTTTCCCAAGCTTTAGATCTACCCATGATAGGTGAGAAGTATTACAAAGGCCTGCACTTCAAGGAGAAAGCTTGGAATTTCTTTCTTGAGAAGAACTAGAAAGGGACATTTGATAGAACAAAAGGGATACCCAGGGAATGGTTCAATGAACCATGGAGTGAGTTGGTTTTGGTCATTCAGAAGTTTTTGACTTGTGATAGAGGATATAGTGTTGCCCACTTGTATCATGTCAGACTTCTGCAGCATATTAAGGGAGAGGATAGGATTAACTTGCCTTATTTCCTATATAGGAGCCTCTTGAGAATGATTGAAACAGTAAAACATGAACACAGGCCTAAAGCAGGACAGATTTACCACCAAGGATTGATCAAAATCCTAGTTGAGTATCAGGTGAGGTCACAGGGCATAGTGTGGCGAGAGTTCATGTCTAAAAATCAATTCATTGAACAGGTTAATGAAGTACATGATAAAATAGAGCAGGAAAACAGAGGATTGATGAACTCACCCTTGTATCCCAGAACAAGAGCTAAACAACAGAATAACATGGCCATGCAGGAAAATGAAACATCTGTTATGTCTATTCCTAGAAGATTTAGGAATAAAAGTCCCATTGATTTAGACAAGGAAGTAGAAACATATTCCCCAAGACAACAAGAAGAAAATGATATTGCACAAGAAGTATTTGAGAAGGATTCTTCATATGATGATGCAGCAGCAGCATCACTAATGAAAACAACACAAGATTTTGAGAGAGAAATCAATTTGGGAAGAATCAGGGACTTAACTGACCAATTGGAAATTAGCAAAATCTTGGAGAAACAATTAAAAGAGGAAAACAAGGCAAATAAGAAAGATAATGCTAGATTGGTTAAGGAAAATGAAAAATTAAATGGAGAATTGGGGAGACTGAAAAGGAATAATGATCTACTTTCTAAGCAAGCATTTAAATGGCTAAAGGAAAAGAACATGTGGCAGGCAAAGTATGAAAAACAGAAGGTCAAAGAAGCTTTGTTCAGGGAGAGACATGACACAGGTTTGGATTGTTTGGTCAGGGAAGCAAAACAGGAAGCATCTACAGGTACAACATCTACTACAGAGAGAAGAAGGTCAAAGAGGAGTAAGCAAGCATGGGGACATGCTTGATGATAAGCAAGGGAGAGATGTTGGGCCTTAGTTTTGGTCTTATTTTTGCTCAAAGAAACTTACTTATCCATCTATTTTCCATCCATTTTCCCTTCATTTATCCCATTTTGATGTATATTTGATATCCATTCAGGTATTTAATTTTAATTTTTCAATTTCTAAAGTTTTTATGAAAATTTGGTTTTTTAGTGCAAAATTGGCAGATTCAGAAATTCCCGTAATAGCTCTATGGTTGATATGGTTGCAGGACAGTTGGGCACGAATGGAATGCATGGATGAACATCCTGGGAACTAGGACTAAGCCATCAATTCTTAGTTCGAACAAAACAAGCTTTATTAGGCCCATTTGGTGCTAGTCAATCATGACTAGTCATTCAGAAATCCCATAGAAATAGGGCAGTTTGAGATTCTATAGCATTGGTGATCTCTCTTGGGATGGGAGTAATTAATTCGACTTAGGTAGGTGGATGAGAGTAGATGGGTTTGTTTGAGTGAATATAGATCAGTTTGTTTCATGAGACTTCTTATTTAAAGCCAAAACCTTGATGGCTTATGTATTGACTTATTACATACTTTTATGCTGTGACATCTTTGGATTGAGGAGTTAATTTGAAGACTTGTGTTATTATTATTTTGCTGTTCAATGCTATGGATGTGTGACTGAATTTAAGCTTCTGATATCACCTCTCAAGTGTGCAAGGCAAGGGCGGAGGGCCCCCATTCCAAGCTAAGTACACTTCCTTGTTAACTAGTTTTATTTTCTTGTAATTTGGTTATTGTAGCACTGGTTTTTCAAAGCTTTATTTCAGATTTCTTTATGGTTCATGCATAGTGATTGATTTCATTAGTTAATAGCTTATTCATCACTTTATTGAGTTGGAAAAACAGATGTTCAAGTTGAGCATCCCTTCTACTAAAATGATGAATTAAAACTAGTTTCCTTTGTTTGCATGCAAGTAGTTTCTTATTGAGATTTTGATATTGAGATGAATGAATTATGATGGAATACCTTATGTGTCTCTTAAGTTAAGAGCTTCTTTCATTAATAATTTATCCATCTTAAGTTCTTGGTTTTAATCTCTGACTCATTAAGTGGTAATTGAGGTGAAAGTGGACTTCTTGAGTCAAGAACCATTTCAATGTTTGTCCTCTGTTTAAATTGATTGAATTAGAGTTATAGAATGTATTACTTTTAGCTTTTGAATAACTTATCTTTCAAGGTTTGATTACATCTGATCTTCACATATAGTGAACTTTCCTCAAAGCATAAACAACCCGGATTGATAAGAAATAATTGTGTTAATTTAGGTACACAAATTAGCTCAACAATACCATGTGTGCGATATTGTAATTGCAAGGCTATTGATTCACAAACAACTAGAATAGCTACACCATCCACCACCTTGAGCAGTTCCAATGGTTATATCTCTCCATATTAATCTAAAATTGATAACTATAAATGATTATATGTTTTTCCAAGTGCATCTGAACAACTTAACCTAGTATTTATTTATTTGATTATTAGTGAATGTAGGTATAGTTTTTCATAATTGGAGAAATAATATATGCAAAAGTAGATGTGTACAACCATGGCATGACACTTTTGGAAATCGTGATTAAAACATTTCTGATATGTCAATTTCCAAAGGTATTTAATTCACTCGCAAAATGGGTGAGATGGAGTTGAAAAACGTAACCTTCTATAGTGAATATACTGGAATTTATTATCCTTGAATTTTACACATCATCCATGTAGGTGAGGTTGCTCTTTCTACATATCCATATTCAATAGGTAAAAGAGTTATAGCAATGATGAGAGTAAGAGTTGCGTGCTTCTAGAACAAGCCAAAATGAACAAAGGAGAGGTGTCATAGACCTCTAGTCATGCCCAATTTTTTTCACTTTAGGAACCTTAGGTTATATGGTACTACAATTCCTTAGCCACGGGGCCATCACCAATCTATGCATATTACATCAAAACTCTATGTCATAGTCCTATAGATTGTGTATTTTTTTCTTTGCAAACAAAAATTGCTCCCAAGTCTATTTTGGCACATGAGGTCATGTAGCACACCCTTGCGTTCACTTTAGGGGCTCGACTAACCAATACCTACTAGAACTAGACTATGCCTCCTCATTTTAGGTCAACTCATAGCTTCATCTTAAGTTACTCTCTACAAAAATACAACTAATTCTCAACCAAGTTCATTCAAAAATAGGCACATGGCCATTTGTGGCCTTTAAAACTTTCTAAAAATACTTTAACCCTTACCTAAATTACAATACTTAACCAATGTAAACAAAGTAATAAATAGTAATATCTAACATATGAAAGGTCAACACACATGTATAGGTGGCATAGAAGGTGAATTTCATAGATTTATTATATGAATAATGTTACAAATATATAACAAGCGAGTTGTAGCCTCCTACCTACAACTCTATTACAGATGTGCAATGAGTCTAAGGTAATATTATCTTTTACCTAATACCTAATAGACTTTCATATCCAACCCTTGAAGCAACCATAGAGCTAGCTCCTACAAGTCCTATCTTCTTCTTCCTCTCACTTAGTAAGTGCAATTAACCCTATTGTGCTAACCCTAAACTTAAGATAAACCATAAATCTCCTTTACATACTTGGTGAATAGCAATGAATGATTTATTGATGCCTTGGTAGATTTGATATGTACAATATTTATTCAAGGCTAGTCTTGTGTTAGCAAGCCCCTCCAAGCCTATGTGAATCCATTTGCCCACATTTCCAACTTCCACTATTCCCTATGAATCCTTGCCCCCTTTATGACTCGTTTATTGACCACCCAACATCTAATGGTGTTGTGCCCAAATTGGAATGTACCCAAAGTAAATGCATCAAAGTTTGTGAGGAAAGAGTGTGCCCATCAAGTGCATTTGAAGGATGTGTCCCTAATGAGTGAATCCCACAATTGTAATTTGCAAAATTCTTGTGCTCTAAGGCACTTACCCCTACGTATGGACTACCCGACTCCTTAGGTTTTCATGTGGCATAAGCACCTAATTCCATAAAATACAATCAAGTTCACTATTCCAATCTCTCCTATCATGCATCCCACTTTAAAATCTAATGGGGTCATATGTTATAACCCTACTTTACATTTCCTTTCCAAGTTATATTCTAAGCTTCTCTTGGTGCATACAACTAGTTCAAGTTTCTAAGAAAGTTTGTGGTGTGTTCAATTTGAATAAGGGTGCTTGACATGTCCATCGTATGTCTTACCATCATGTAATGACACAAAAAATGACTCTTTTAGCCATTAACCTTCCATCATGTCCATCAATTCTATTTAGTGACCATGAAAGTGATCATGTATCATAGAATCCATTCAAGGTTAGGACCTTACATCCTCCCCCATTGATACTCATTTCCATCCTTGGCAACATCATCAAGAAATTGCAATCCTCCAAGTCTACTAAGTTTACTACTAAGACCCATGCATTCATCTACAATTGAGTTCTTCATTTTCTCCAAAATATCTTTTTTTTTGTAAGCTTTGGTAGGACTCTCCGATTTTCATGTCCATTACACACCCCACTACAAGGGAAGAGTATCCCAAGATTTGAACCCAAGACTTCCGGTTCGGTGAGACTTCATTTCCATGGCCACTGCCACTTGAGCTACCCCATGCGGACCATTTTCTCCAAAATACCAATGTTAGAACTGTTATGCAATTCCCATCCAATTCTTCCCTTGAATAAAGTTCATTTTCCCAAATTCTACCAACAATGCCTCTTGGATGTATGTGTTTCTACTACTATCTTCTATTGCTACTAAAATCTAAATCCAACATTATTGCAACCTTCAATTGCTGCTATAATCCAACCTTCATCAAAATATAAAAACAAATGTCCATGTGTTTCACCATTTATACCCACTATGCATTAGTACTCTTGAACCATTCTGTCGTGTATACCCAAGCCATAGGAATGGACATATTCATGCCTAGGATGATTGCATAATTTTTTACTTCAATTTGTCTATACAACTCTACTAGACCACAACAAAATTGACATCTTTACCTATAAATTGTCAAGTCATCTCCTACGACCCAACACTCCAACTTCTTCATTCAACTTGGACCCTTTTCTTTTTGAAAATAGGCTCAAATTAAAAATCCTAGGAAACAGATCATGTTAAATTCTATAGCCAAGAAGAGGGTGGTAGGCGAACACCATAGTGACTACCCTCAACAGCTCGAAGAATTGTTCCAAAGTCTTGTAAGTCACATGTGTTAACAAAAATATTCCATACCTATTGCTTAAATAAGGCGCATATACACTAATTCTTTCATCACCTTCAACCAATGATCTCATAATCATTGGATCATCCTAACAATCATCCTCAAATTTCCCAAGGATTTCTCTATCTTAGACTAAGCTCCCATAGGTGGGTGGGTGAGCATCTTCCTTGCTAACATGGTTTTCATTCTTATCTAAACAATCTAGGTTGAATGTGTTGGGTATCTGTTATATTCCTTCCATGACTAGCCCCACATGTAATATATTACACCATACATAGTGGGGGGATAGAGCCACCCTTTCCAATGGGAAATATCCCCTATATAGAGGCCCAAAGGGCCTTGTGTAGGGCCCTAAAGGTGCTTGTAAAGTGGAAATCATCGATATCTTTTTATCGATAAGATTTCATCGAGAGGTTTTTCTTGGTATGATTTTGGACTTTGCAAAATTTATGGTTTATTTATAAGATTTCAATGAGATGTTTTTACTAAGTGGTTTCTCTAGGTATGGTTTTTTCCTTTGGTAGTTTTATGGCACACAATTTTATAGTCTATGGAAATGTAATTCTAGTTAAGAAACTATGATAGTAGTTTGATCCAAGGTTAATGGATTGGGGGCTTAAATATGATTTGATATATATATATATATATATATATATATATATATATATATATATATATATCATATTGTAATATAGTAAATATATAATATACTATTTTTTTTGTTTTCTTGATTTGGTTTTCTAGTGAAAAATATCTATTTTAAATGTAAGTGTGTGTAAGATACCATGAATACTATGTGTGTGTGGTATGTAAGATACAAATACCAAAAATCTATTGTTTTAGAGGGGAATCTTGTTTCTTGTCATGAAAAGCCAACAACAACCAAGTTAATGTTTGAGGTCAGTTGCACTAAAATCAACCAACTTCATTGATAGGTTGTAATGAGATGGGATTGGGCATTGTGGGCATAAGGTCATGCCCATCCTAGTCCCCCTTGAGGATTGAGTATAGGGAACATAGCCTCAGAAAAAATATAGAGTGAAAATCCAAGAGGCAGAAGTGGATGAAGGGGGGAAGATGAGATGAGGAGAGAAATAGTTAATGCAGATGAGAAAGCAACAAAGAAAAAGAATGTTGCTAAAGGAAAGAGTGCACAATGAGAGGGATCATGTGCTCTCTATTTTACTTTCTCATTGTTTCATTTACCTCTCTTGGGAACATGGAGAGGTTACTAGTTACTGGAAATAGAGTGCAAGGAGCTACTCGAGCTAAAAAAATAATAATGAGCAATGTTGGAGTTTGTTTTTGAGTCTTGTGCTTTATGATTTTGGGTGTTATTCCCTATGATGTTTTGTTTGAGGCCAATGGAATGTGTTTATATGTCTACGTAGTTGGTGGGAGGTTTAGTAGATGATCAAATCACGGTGGTGCTTGTCATATAGTTAATAAACCACTAGGACAAGGCAGTCCGAGTGTTTGTGGTTCTTGTTGGAGAGATGATAAACCACCTAGATAGTGGAATACGAACCCCTATGGTGCTTGCTATAAAAAGATAGATAATAAACCACTAAGAAAGTGGATTCAACCTCTTCAACTCATGGGGATTCATTGGGGGAGAAATACCATACCACATGCATTCATATTGGGGGATATATATTGAGGAAAAAATGACATAATTGTTATAGACATTTTTGTGCCTTACAACTCCAAGCATGAAATGTCCATAAACCAAGGGCTCCTAAGTCCCTAAAAGTGTTGTTATAACCCCTAAAGGAACAAGGTCAACAGATTACAGCTTCTCCCAGAAGTTCTCCACCTGAAACTGCTCAGAATAAGTCAAAACGGGATCATTTCAGCTGCTCCACTGGCTAGGTGCGTTGCATTGCACCTAAATACACTGGCTAGGTGCGTTGCAATGCACCTAAATACATTGTGAGGGTGTGTTGGGCGAGAAATGACAAATGGCAGTGTCATTCCACGAGGTGGAGAGACAATGGAAGCTTCCAGAATCTTCTCCTGTGACACTTGCCTCACTAAATTCGACCAAGGATGAGTAAGAGGCCTTCAGTCTCCAAGTGGAAGCAAGAACTGACAGAGAGAGGACACTAATCAAATGACAAGCTGACTCATCCTCCTTACACATATCTATATATGGATCCCTCATCCCAGAGATCCAGAGGCAGGAATTTTGCATATGGTAAGGAATTGTTGTTGGTTTTGAGACAAACATCAGAGTATTGGGTGATCTATGCTTTGTTGGAGGTGAAGAGGGGCTTCTTTGCTGGGAGGTTGATGCTGGGTCAGGAACCATCGGTTGTAAATCCTCCTGGATCTTTTCTTGTTTATCAATAAAAACTATTTGAGTTTTTCCTCCATGCTTTTGTATCATTGATGCTTGTTACATTTGTATGGTTAACTGAAATCTGATCCTAAGTTGTTTATGAATATAGATCCATATCTTTTTATAGTGTTCTTCTTCTGTGATCTTACAGGTACTTGGTGAAGCTGGGCAAGTAAGGGAGCAGGTAGCTGGAGACTGTCAAAGAAGAGAGGGATTGGATCAAAGGATTAATGCAAGACACAGGTTGGTTCTTTATTTTCCTCTCTATCTATATTTCATAAAGGAAATACAAAAGTAGTTTTTCTCTGTTTGTTTCTAAGGCAGCTGTCACACCTTAGTGGGATAGAGCAGTTCTAAATAGACACTTTTCCTGGTAACAAAATGGCGACTCCACTGGGGAAGTCTAATTAGTTTCTTTGTGTATCATTCTTTGTTGTTTGTTTCATAAACTTATAAGTGGCGTTCGAATTGCATTTGCCATAACAAATGCAAAGTAGACATCTGCTGCTTCAATCCATTCACTGGATCTGTTTATGATTTGAACAGCTGATTCACAAACTATCTGATTGCCCTTGTGATAGC
This sequence comes from Pinus tabuliformis, assembly GCA_031772625.1. NCBI lineage: Eukaryota > Viridiplantae > Streptophyta > Pinopsida > Pinales > Pinaceae > Pinus > Pinus tabuliformis. Next base: position 534,276,916 of record CM062812.1, read on the forward strand.
TCTTAGACCCTCCTTAGATCTACCCCTGATTGTGCATTACTGGTTACTTTTACTCGGCCAAAAACCAAAGTTTGAACTGCAAACTGTCACCCAAAACCCGGACAGATTCTCGTTTCTGGCCCAGCGCAGGTACTGTTAAGAGATCCTGAATTTCAGCGCACTTCTCGAAAGGGCAACCTGCGCTGCAATGCAGTTTCTCTGTGTTACAGGTGCATTGATCAGACTAGCCCTGTGCAGCTGAGGTTCTTGTGCTTCATTCTCTCCAGTTCTATCTCTGAATTTTGCTGCGTGTGATCAGTATATGTCTGTTTAAAGCCCCTTTTCCTTGCTGTTATTCCGCCTCCTTTGTACAAAAGAACTGTAGATGTCTTTGTGTGTTTGTTGAGTCGTTTACAGTTTTCCATTGAAAAAGTAGAATAGTCGTACTGTCATCCTTTGATTTGGATCTGTCGCAAGTGTCGATTTTGATCATAGGAGAAAGTTTGATTGCTGTTGATGGTCGATTATACTGTTACTATTGCCTTTGGTCTGAATTTGTGATTTTCTAGTGTCAAAACGAGTATTCATTTCAAAATAGTAAAGTGTCGTAATTGTCTCTATCTTTTGATTTCGAAAAGAAGCTTGTTTGTGTTTGTCGCTTGAAAGCAAATTCAGATTTGTACATCAACTTTTTTTTTAGCATCAATACTAAGAAAGTCGAAAACAAATACATGCATGTGCATTTGCATATAAACAGTCTGTTTGGCTTGATTTAGGAAAGTGCATTTACAGTGTGCTCTTTGCTCTTTGTGAAAAGATTGTGTCTTTCTTTTCCTCTAGTAGCTAGGATTTTCATTGCACAAAAGAGATAAAAGTTTGTTTATCATCTTTAGATTGCATTTTAGGAATTACATCTACATCTCGTGGTGAACCCAAAAGGCAAACTTCATAAGAAAGATCAACTTAAAATAAATTCAATGAATCTAACAACGCTTTGGAACTTAACGCACAACATTTAGAGGTCTAGGCTAGAGACATATTCTGGCGTCGTAAAGCCTGGTAACTGTTGTCCTCACTGATGGTTGGGTGATTCCTCCACTTTGAGACGATAAGTGCCAGTACAGACTTGTGCTCCCACGTACCGTCGAGTATATTTTGGGAGACCCCTATAGGCTTAAATCCTTTATCCATAGGAAGTCGTGTCTGCCACCCTATCGATCGCAATGCACTGAACACAGCATTCGGGAAGGTTGCCTGCCATACTGTAAAAAGTATTCTGCAGTTTTGCGATTGGTTTGGTACTCCCTCTACCTAGATCTCCAGAGCAGTCCCTTTCGTTCCTTTTTAGACTCCTTAACGGAAAAGGTCCATCTGAGCACTTGTCACTTCAGGCTCATTAAAAATCGAAGGAGACTAGAGTCATCTTTTGTTTTTTCTCGACTCTTAAAAACTGAAAAAACAAGTTGTGTCAAAGCGTATAAAAATTTATTTTAAATGGAATATTCATTACCCTTTCCTACGTTGATATTGGGTTGAGAAAATGGAGTCTACCAACCAAGGAATTCCCCTTGGAGGAAATCCTAGTCCCTTCTCCTCTTGGGGAGATGTTGGTGCGCCCCATATGGCCACATTGTCGCTTCTAGGGCTGACAATTGGTTTGCCTGTATGGCTCTTCTCAACCTCTGTCGTTCAGAACACCACTATTCCTGAACAATCGAATCAGCAATTAGACGAGTCCAGAGTTGCCCACCAACCTTCTACTTCCTCTAATTCTTCCTCTCCTCCTTCCTCTTCGCTTGATGGGGCTGGTAAAGCCAAAATTCAAGTTCCTAAGGAGAAGAAGGAAAAGAAGAAGAAAGAGAAGAAGAAGAAGGAGCCAAAGGCGAATGGGGGAAAACGAGTGTCATCTAACGAAAATCCACATACTGCACTGACCAGGCCTAAATCGCCATGTGTCATTTGCAAAGGAGGCCACTTTCACAGAGATTGTCCTTGCATCCCTCGGATCTTAAGGGACTGGTCTCCTTGTTTGCACAACCCGGTGTCGTCAACCTCTGATGATCATGTTGAAAGCACACCATCAACTAGTGAAAGTGAAGCCCCAGGACAAAAAGGGAAATGTAGATTTCCTTGTAAACTGTGCGAAGGTGATCATGCCATCCACCATTGTCCCTTCTTAGACGAAGCTAAAAGAGTTTTGGATGATTGTCCGGTTTCACTGTTACGACTTCCTCCTGGATATTAAAAACTCTTGCCGAGTCCGTCAATAGTTGAAAATCCGGCTGGCCCGCTCAGGTGGTTGGTTGAAGCACCTATCATTGAAGATAAACCATCTGGATCCATACCAGACGAAAGTCAAAAGGTCGAGGCGGCAGTTGACCCGGTCTTGCCTTCAGAGGTTTTATCTTCAGATGATACAGTCACTAAAGAGAACAAGGATGACACCATCCAAATTCTCTTCATAAACACGGACTCCGACGAACAAGGGGGAAATTTACCCATTCCTTTACTGCAGGAAGGAAGTTCGTCAGAGCCATACCCGACCGTCTATTCGGTCCCACCTCCAAGCAACCTAGTTGTCTCCTTCGACTGGAATCAACTAGGTAGACCCCATTTACCAGCAAGCGTACCATTCCGAATTATCGTTCAAATATATAGAATGGTTATGGCTGGTACCATCATAGATGAGGGGGCTTCTGTGAGTATCCTTTCCTCAACTGCTTGGAAAGCACTTGGTTCACCATCGCTTTTGCCTGAGATGAGAAATCTGACAGGCTTTGATAAAGGAACCAGTCGACCTTTAGGGATCCTTCCCGATGTGCCCATAACATTGAGAAGGAAAACAGTTCGCATGGAAGTAATGGTAGTTCAAGGACCCCTGGATTACAATCTACTCCTTGGACGAGACTATATTTATTGCATGGGAGCAATTGTCTCCTCACTCTTTAAAGTAATGTGTTTTCCGCATGAAGGAAGAGTGGTCAAGCTCGTGGACCAGCTTTCATTTCCCGGATCATACAGAGCAAATAGTCATATACCATCCCTGAATGGTCTTTTCACACAAGAAATGTCTCAATCTCCAGTCTGTCCTCCCGATGAGTGCGAGTAATTTGGAGGGATATGACTGAAACCCAGGGGGCATGCACCCTGGTCTGCTTCGACAGAAAAACTCCGGGTATAGGGTAGGTTTCCGCGAGGGAATATGACTAGTCTGTACTCCCGTCTATAATTGGAAGAGGGGGTTATTCTAGAACAAGATTCTCTTGTCAAAGTTATGTGAGTGGATTGTCTCACCTTTGTCTATTTCGGTAGACATCGCCAGAGAAATGTTTTGTTTGGGCTGTGAATAGAACAATCTTTGGTAACCTGTAAGAGGTAGGCCTCTCTCGGTAAAACAAATGTTTTGGCAGAGAGAAGTAGAGGTAACCTTGAAACTCTGTTTTATACTTGGGGGCATGCAAACCTTTTGGAGTGCGAGCAAAGAGCGATTACTTATCTGTTTTTTTGGATTAGTCGTTTCCTAACTTGCATAAAGAAAGGATGTGGGGAAAAACTCTAAAAGTTGCCGTTTTTATATGAGACATTCTTATCATACGAATGGATTAATCGAGCAGTGTTACCGCAAGGTTCAAGCTCATTAAAATTTAAACCCGCATCAAGTAAATGTTTCCACCCGCGTTTAAGCTTGTTAAAAAATGAACTATTCCCCGGTAAATAACCACTGTGAATGTAGTACTTCAGCCATTAAAGCCTTGGTCGTGTTTGCACCATCACCTCCACTTTTTCATTGGCCGATCATTCACCTCCATTTGATTGTTTACCCATTTTGAGGAACAGCTGCGAAGAGTGATTTCACTAGCCACCCTTGTGACCTTACCTGGAATCAGCTGCTACCCGTTTTATCACTCGTTCCTCAAAAGATGAGTCTTCTTTAAGCTCTTTTCAACTGACTCGTAAAATATGAAAAGATTTCCGAGTCCTTGGCCTTCCAGCTCGTTAAAGGGACAGGAAGTGCTATCCCTCATCTAGATTTTAATCTTTTTGGACCTGAGGGATTATTGCACAAAAAGATCGAGCGCTTGTTTTGTTCGGCTCGTTAAAACTATCGAAAATTCATCCCTTCTGTATTGTTTTATACTTTTTCAGACTTAAGGGATTAGATGACAAAAAAGGAATTTTGGAGTTACCTTTACGTACCTTTTCAGACTCTCTAAAATTGAAAAGGACCGAGTTATCTTTGTCATTAAACTCATTAAAAAGATTAATAGCGACAAACTTGTCTTTAGACGAGAATGAGTTTCACTATCGCTAGGCTCGTTAAAACATAGCGATGGGTTTGCCTGAAGGGAAAATTATAGAACAAGCATATGTTATCTTCCTCAAGCTTGACAAAAATAAAGAGGTACTGGTCAACAATGACTGGGGGAAAAATTGGGAAGAAAACTCAAAGAATCTTTATTGGTAGCAAGTCGCTCTTGAACATGACACTTCCACTCCGTGTCCGAGTCGGGTTGGGTTGTTTCATTCACTGGTCACATCACCATGGTCACACCATACCATCCACATTTGGGGTTAATGCTACCAATCCATCACATCAGTGTCGCCGACATTTTCAAGAGAAGTAATCCAGAGAAGCCACCTGTGTCTCACCCACTACCATACATTATACTCCATTCTTTCATGACTGCCACCCTGAACCATATATCATCAGATCGTTTTCACCTCCATCAAAATCATTTGCTCCGTTCCGTGTCATTGATGTGGGATTCATTAAGGCCCTCCTTTGACAGATCACTTCTTGTCGACATCAGCTCATTATCCAAGAAGTTGGTCTAGGAACACCCCATTCAGTACTTTGAAGCTTGCATGCCTCAATGGCAAGTTTCTCACTTCCGACGACAGGTTTACATCAATGACCTTTGACCGAAAGATTTTGCGTGGTGTTCGACGCTAAGTCCTTTATTCACACAACGTGAATTGTACTGCAGTACCTTGAGGATCATTATCATTATCGGTGATTCCTCTCGCGCTTGTTAACAGTTCACATCATTGACTGGTAATCAAGCGATGTCTTTCCATGTTCGACTTCAGAACATTTCTCACATGGATCGACTTGTACTTCGAGTGAAGATCGGACGAGATTGAAGACCCCGGATCTAGTTTCATCCATCCGGGCTGCGATATATATCCAGGGAAATAAAGACATTAAATGTACAGCATTGCAGCACAGATAATCATCCTACCAAAAGGATGATGGCTCTATCAGAATCATCAGTCTACACTCAGACGATTGTCTGTCCTATGTACATGAAAATGAATTTATAAAGCTGAGCATGGGAATGCCCGCCTCAGCTAGATCATGAAAACAGTATGAAGATAATGTATTGTATTGTATCTTATTACAGGTCTCCTCCCAGCATTGAAAGAACTTCGGATCCTCATAATAAAGCATTTCACCCGACACCAAAAGGTTAACGGCCTCATACTTTAGGGGGCAACTGTTATAGACATTTTTGTGCCTTACAACTCCAAGCATGAAATGTCCATAAACCAAGGGCTCCTAAGTCCCTAAAAGTGTTGTTCTAACCCCTAAAGGAACAAGGTCAACAGATTACAGCTTCTCCCAGAAGTTCTCCACCTGAAACTGCTCAGAATAAGTCAAAACGGGATCATTTCAGCTGCTCCACTGCTAGGTGCGTTGCATTGCACCTAAATACACTGGCTAGGTGCGTTGCAATGCACCTAAATACACTGTGAGGGTGCGTTGGGCAAGAAATGACAAATGGCAGTGTCATTCCGCGAGGTGGAGAGACAATGGAAGCTTCCAGAATCTTCTCCTGTGACACTTGCCTCACTGAATTCGACCAAGGATGAGTAAGAGGCCTTCAGTCTCCAAGTGGAAGCAAGAACTGACAGAGAGAGGACACTAATCAAATCACAAGCTGACTCATCCTCCTTACACATATCTATATATGGATCCCTCATCCCAGAGATCCAGAGGCTGGAATTTTGCATATGGTAAGGAATTGTTGTTGGTTTTGAGACAAACATCAGAGTATTGGGTGATCTATGCTTTGTTGGAGGTGAAGAGGGGCTTCTTTGCTGGGAGGTTGATGCTGGGTCAGGAACCATCGGTTGTAACTCCTCCTGGATCTTTTCTTATTTATCAATAAAAACTATTTGAGTTTTTCCTCCATGCTTTTGTATCATTGATGCTTGTTACATTTGTATGGTTAACTTAAATCTGATCCTAAGTTGTTTATGAATATAGATCCATATCTTTGTATAGTGTTCTTCTTCTGTGATCTTACAGGTACTTGGTGAAGCTGGGCAAGTAAGCGAGCAGGTAGCTGGAGACTGTCAAAGAAGAGAGGGATTGGATCAAAGGATTAACGCAAGACACAAGTTGGTTCTTTCTTTTCCTCTCTATCTATAGTTCATAAAGGAAATACAAAAGTAGTTTTTCTCTGTTTGTTTCTAAGGCAGCTGTCACACCTTAGTGGGGTAGAGCAGTTCTAAATAGACACTTTTCCCGGTAACAAAAATATATTGAGCATATAATAGGGGGTAAATGGTATTTATATGTTGTGTATAAAACATGGAGCTCAAATTTATTGAACAAATATAAATGGGTATAAAAAATGTTAATGAAAAAATGGATACCTACAATATCTAGTGAATGTAGAGGTTTTTTAAATTGGGAATGTGTATTGGTTTCGTATTGGTAGGGGGTTAAATAAAGTTATTTTTAGAGGTATTTTTCAATATCTAGTCAAATTAAGGGTATTGTTTGGTAGGTCATGAATGCACGTGCTATGTTAGAGGTTCATTGAGTGAAGCCCCGCTGCTTGAAGATCGGGTCATGTGCCAAGTTGACACCACATTTTTGTGGGCCTTTTGAGATACTTGAAAGAATAGGGTTGGTGGCCTATAGATTGGCCTTACCTCCATCAATAAAATTCCATGATGTTTTCCTTGTTTCATTGCTTAAAATATATGCATAAGACACTAATCATGTTATTTATTGGACTTTGTTACAGGTGGAACCAGAGGGAGAGTTCCAACCAGAACCTCTATGCATCCTAGAGTGGAGGAAGCTCATGCTCTGGAATCAAGCAATTGAGTTAGTCAAAGTGTAGTGGAAACACTTTGGGCCAGAAGAAGCCATGTGGTAAATGGATAAACAAATGACAATAACATATCCTTATTTTTTGAGTAAAGAAAATTGTAAACTCCATATAAGCTATATTTGATTATGGTTATAGAAAATAAAGGACAATGTTCCACCAAGAGGGGGGGGATTTAATAACCCATGTTTGAACTTCTCATTACTGTAAATAATTGTAATTTTCCAAAGACTAAGAGAAGGGACATAGATTCCAGTTGCTTGGGGAGGGAGATTGCTAGAGGAATTAGAAAAATTAAATACATCAGCCATGGGTTGGCTAAGAATATTAAATGAGTTGATTGTGAATTAAATTTAACTGATGAGACAAGGATGGACCCATGTTTCCTTTAGATCCAACCATAAACAAGAAAAGGACAACAAATTTAAAGACAATAATGGATTGCATTGTCCAACAATTGAGTCTGTGGAGACTTGGAAAAGTAAAAATGGTTTATATGTTAGGGGGAACAAAAAATAGTTGACAAGGAGAGGAACACACTCTGATTATTCAATGGATTCCTTATCAAATATATGTGCAGTGGAAGAGAAAAAAAATGGATCACTTTGAAATTTTTTCCAGGGGTAGGAGGTGTCATAAAACAACATAAGAATCAAATTCTGGAAAAAGAACATTAGCTGAGGAATCCTTTGAGAGAGGCTTGTTGGGTGAAATATTGTAGAGAGTGAAGGCTTGTCTGAGGTTTGAAGAACCCACCAGAAGTTTGGGATTGAAGAACCTATTATATTAGGAAGAATCACTTAGGTGCTTGTGAGGTTGATGAACCACCAAGAGTAGCCTTGGGGGGTGAAGCTCTGGTGTTTGCCTCACTAATGAACCAATTTGAGGGGTGATTTCTTCCACCTATAAGTAGCTTATCCACTAAAAAGCTTCATTTAGTGTGGATTCTCTTCTCTTGAAAGTGAGCTGAGAATTCTTTGTTGTATGGTATCCTGGAATGGATGTTAGTCCTATTTGTAAATCTAGAAGACTGGGTGGAACTTGTGTAGCTGGTGGATGAAGCTATTGCGACCTTGTGAAATCATGTTTCAACTAAAGACACTATTTATTTTCCATTCCAAAAGCACTCCACCTCAAGTACTGGAATCTGTCTCAGGGGTGATAGCTGCGAGTAAGACTTGGTTGCAGTTATCTATGGTTAGGTGGAGAGTGATATTCATGATATCAGTTGCCAAACCCTTTAGACTATAAGATAACTGATACTTCCATTCCTTGTATTAAATGTTTAAAGCGGATTCACTGTGTTGGCTACAGGCCTATAATGATATTGATTTAATGCTTCAATGTGTTGGTTTATACCTGTGAATCATATATAGGATGAGATTTCTTGCCTACTTTTGGAACATAGATTTTAGGTAAGAATTTTGGGCTTTTTCAAGGTATCTTGTTTACTTCCACGAGATTATTATATATTTATATTTATTCCAAGGGACCGATCGATATTTGAGCTAAAATGCCAAGTATTATTAATCTAAGAGGCCTATAGACCTTTGAGCTATTATGAGCTTGGGAAAAAAAATGTCCAATTGGCCTTAGTGAAAATGAATGGGAAAATCTTTGTCCTATTGTTGTGTCATATGATGAATTGGAACTTAAAGTATCATTCATTATTTATAAGTCCAGGAAGGAAAATACGATGTATAATTATAGTTTCCCTTGAAATCACTATCTAGGTAGTGGTATACCCACAATGTTAAATTACAAGATTTTATGCGAGTTACCCTTTGGGCTAGGCCAATGAAAAATATAACTAGAGATTATAACTAAGGGTGGAAGTTGGTCTCACAATGGATGGTGGGGATCTATTGCACGATAAATGGTCATGATGATAGCGGGAACTCCCCCCTGTGATGTAGGCAAAGGGGGGTGAGAGCCCTGATTAAATATTTGTGATTGATTGAGGCAGAAAAGATCAATAGTCGACAAGACGATGGGGCCTTCACCCTATGATGTCAATGAGGGAACCCCCGCTTTAATCCTAGCCATCGAATGAATCATGGGAAATTGACAATCGACAATGTAGTAGGGCCTTTCCCTTGTGACGTTAGTGAAGGGAGGAGGAGGTATCGCTAATTGTTGGATCAGTTGAACCAGAATGAACCATTAAATGGTAGAGGTCCATCAATATATATATATATATATATATATATATATATATATATATATATATATATATATATATATATATATATATATATATATATATATATATATGGTGGATGGGTAATGCCTTTGCAGGGAATCAAGGTACTCCACATGGCTAAGTGTCACTAGACCCATAAAACCTAGCCATCACGTGGTAGAGTAGATGTCATGTGGGAACCACATGGGTGCCACATGGCTAAAAAAGAGAGGGAACACTTTTAAATTCATTAAAATTTAAAAGATAATAATTTGGAATATTAAAGCCCAAGTTGGGAAAAATTTATATCACTCGAAAGGTCTCATCAAGATGAGTACGATGATGTCATCAAAATTGAGTTCTAGAAACTCCGAAGAAAGTAAAAAAAATAGAAAATAAAAAAAACACCACTTCTCTGGTTAGAACGTCATGTCAAGAAATTCGAGTTACCTGGTATCCACTCGACGTCAAAATCAAATTGCTGAAACCACATTTGCCAAGCTAGAATCCTGCCCTTTGCAAGTTGTCTTGAAATTTTTGATGTCAAAAAATATTTAAAATTTTTGGAGTCTGTTCTGATTAAAAACCTGACCGGGGTTAGATACACCTCAAACTGCTGAATCCCGTTGAAGATAGCCAATGTTTCCTTTTCAGCTATGAAGTAGTTTTTCTGACTTGGTGTGAATTCCCCGGAAGCATATCCACACAGATTTTCTTCAATCTCTCCTTTACTATTTCTTCTTTGTTCTAACAATACAACTGACCAAAAATTAAGAGAAGCATCAGTTTGCAAAATTAATAAACAATCACCAGGTGGTTGAAGGTTTGGTAAACGCTGACATTCTTCTTTAAGCTTCTTTACTGCTTCAGTCGCTTCTTCTGACCATCCTCCGTCGCTGTGTCTTCTTATAGCAGCTGTCTTTTCTGAGAGTTTTGGAATGTATTTGTGCAAGTAATTCAGAACTCCAATAAACCTTTGGATTGCCTTTTTGTCCTTCAGTTCATCAGGAAACTGTGTCAATTTTGTTAACACATGGGGCTGCATTTGAATAGAACCATTTGCAACATTTATCCCCAAAAAATCAATACTATCCTGAAATAAGGACATCTTAGTATTTGACAACACTATGCCATGATTTTTAACTTCTTCAAGAAAAATCTCTAAGTGTTTCAAATGAGTATGTACATCTGGACTATGGATCAAAATATCATCTATATATGTAACTATAAAATCATATTTAGCAAAAATATAATCCATCCTTCTTTGGAAGAAGGCTGGAGCGTTCTTCAATCCAAATGGAACAACTTTCCACTGATAAAATCCTGCTGGGCATATGAAAGTTGTTTTGTGTCTGTCTTCTGGCTGAATCTGTATCTGGTAGTAACCTGACTTCATGTCAAATTTACTGAACACCTTACTGTGTTGAATCTTCTGCATAATTACTTCTGGTCTTGGCAATGGGTAATTAAAATTCTGAGTAATTGCATTAAGAGGTTTGTAATTGATAACCATCCATGGTTTACCTCTTACTATCTCAGAATGGTTTCTTACTAGAAATGCAGAACATGCATAATGAGATTCACTGATTTCTATTAACTGCATCTTTAGTAGTTCTTGAATTTGATTCTTCATTTCTTGTTCATCAGATGGTGTGCAAGGAATTACTTTACCTTTTACTCCATTGTCATGTAAGGTGACTATCTCCTGCATCGGACTTTTAGTTTCCCAAAACTGTTGTGGGTTGTCTGAACAGCTTTTCAGAAGTCTCTGGTAAATATCTCTCTGTTCTATAGACAAATTTTCTTCAATGCATGCTGATTGTTTATTTATCTTTTCTACCCTGGCTTCGTAAATTTGTAGGACCTCTTGCCAGTCATTTGAATCTTTATTAGGCCTTCTAGTTTCTACTTTCTTTTGACTATTTTCGCGCCTAGCTTCAGAGTTTGCAATACTTAGCCTAGGCACAGATATAGCTTTTTTCTTCAGATTTATTATCAACTTATCTTGGCTGATAGTTACTGGAAGCACAGAATTTATAAATGGCATGCCTAACATCAAACTTGCTGAAGGGTCATAGTGTTGAATTGCTGAGATTTTTATAATACTCCCTCCAACTTTTAAAGAAATATTGTCCACATAATGTGTGAGCTGTACAGATCCTCCAATTGTTTCTGAAACTAGTATATTCTTTAATGGTTTCCAGAGAGTTTTTAACAAAGATGGTCGAGCTAGATTATTTGATCCTCTAGTATCTACAAATGCATCTACTGAAATCCATTCATTTCTGACTTGAACTTCTACTGGAATATAAATCAAGCTCTCTGTTTTCACAATCTTTTTTAACAAAGTATTTTGTTCATTTCTTGTAATCTCTGGCATAGGTATACTAGTTGATGGTGCAATTTTCTTTTCAAATGGACATAAAGAATTGAATTGAGGTAAAGATGATGCAATTTGTTTACCTCTATTTGTCTTCTCTGATACTTCTGTTTCTTCTGATCCTTCTTCTTCACTGGATTCTGGGTCTGAATCATCTTCTGTCTCACTTGATGACTCAATAGTTGAAGAAATTTCTATATCACTATAGTGCTGTTCACTATAAAAATCATCATCATAACAATTTGTACAAATATTCATTTTCTGTACAGGTTCTTCATCTTCATTATCTGAAACTTCTGTAAGAATATATACATCAGAAATTTGTTCATCTGATTCTACTACAGACCAATCATCTTGAAATTCTTCAATATCTATACAAGCTTTAAGTTTACTAGATGATTTCTGAGGACACTTTCTGGCAAAATGTCCTTCCTTTTTACAAATGAAACAACAGTTGTTGTTTCTTGGAGCTGTTCTCTTTTTCAAATATCTGAATTTTCTGAAAGGTCTCTTCGGGTTCGATACTCTTTTGGGTTTGTATCTACCATACCTTTTGTATTTCTTCTTTTTTGATTTAAAAGGTGTCCATGGTAATACAGTTTTGCAGACATCTGAACTCGGGGTGATGTCATGCGCCTTCTTCTACCAACACAAATATTTAACTTTTTCTGATACTCTAAACAGAAGATCAACCCAATAGACTTGTTCTAAACTTTTCGTTTGAACCTCAAGATCTTTCATAATCAGATCTCTTAAGTTTCCTCGCAACTTTGACAAAAAAGAAACTTTTTGAGCAATATCATTAAACATATTAGCTTTAAAGACTTTAGCCATAAATTCTTTACTGAATTGATCTAAATATTTTAGATCTTTTAATTCCGTGCGGCTAAGGTCAGTCAATAGTTGTTTCTTTTCATCTTTTGGTTCTGGCATAAACTGGGTTTTTAACAGCATTTCAAATGTAGCTAAACCTGCTTCCATGACTGCTATTCTCTCTGCTTCTGTTCCTCCCATCCACCAATCAAATACTATTCCTGCCATCCTCTTTTCTGCTAAAATCATGATAGACACGTTGTCTAATCTTGTTGTGACCTGCATTTGATATAAGGCTCCTATCCAGATTCTAATAGACTCACCGGGATTGGATGAGTTATCTAAATCTAGAATGTAACCACTAGAATTTGTAGCAAACAGATCTTCTTCAACTCTAGGATACTTAGCTTCTCTCAGGATGTGAGCTTTGTTTTGATTCTTTATTGATGGCATAATAAAGGATGGAAACTTTATTGCAGCTTGTTCTAAAGACATGACTTCCTTCTTAGATTCAAAAGGTTTTTCTGCTTTAAACGTTCTAGAAGATCCACTGGTTAATTTTCCAGTGTCTCTGGAAGTCCCTTCTCCATCACTTGTTTCTGGTACTTCTTCTTCTAAATCCCAGTAATTTGGGGCTGTCATGTCTACATGAAATTTTGGGATTTTCTTACCCTTCTTCTTCATTTTTCTTTTTCTTCTCTCCTCTCTTTCTCTCTTTTCTTCCTGTTGCTCTTCATACAACAATTTTAAATTTTCATTTATCAAATCTGCTTGTTGTCCTAAATTGTCTAGAACATTTTCAGCATGAGAACACCAAGTAGTCAAATAATTTCCTACTTGATATACTTGTTCCAGATCATTGGGCTCTTGTGATTCATGTTCTAGGAGAGGTGCACAATCTGCTCTTGTAGTGGGCTGTTTAGACATTGATGAGGAGACACAAAATTTTGTTTTTGGTGGCCATTTTCCTCCTCTGACAAATCTTTTATTTGCATATCTATATTCTTCCACAGGTGGATAATTCTGTACATGAGTTCTAAACATTTTATTTACAGCTAGAAAGGGTTTTTCTTCAGGTATATACAATTGTTTTTCAGACCGGGGGGTACTTGTGGAAGTAGACGGCTGTTCTTCTGGTATAGATAACTGTCTGTAAAAGGACCTTCTTCCACTTTGGACTGGACTTTCTACTGGTAATAAATGTTTCTCTGGCAAGAATATTGGCCTGGGAATTCTAGGGTAAATAGATTGATTTGGAATGATTTCTACCCTTCCATCTTCAAGAGCCAATCTTTTAATTTTGTTGCTTGTATTATCTGAAGCCAAAGACTTATATTGTATGTACCAGTGATCGGGTAATGTTTCTTTGTCATAATGCACACCTTCAATCTGTGCATTTCCGATCCCTACAGTCACACAGTCTTTCAACACTCGCTGTTTTAGTTTAGGATGTACTGTATTTGTTAATTGAAAGGAAGTTTGCACGATTACAGACAAGAATTCACTCTCATCTGCCATAGACAGTCCTTGCACTCCTATCAAGGCTTTCCAACATTCTTTAAGATGCATGTCTGTCAGACTGATAGCATAATCAGGATAAATTGTTCCATATTGACAACCAGACATCAAATTTCCCAGTATTGTTCCTATTCTGGCATGATCATATTCATTGTGCCTTGAATCAAACAATTTTGCTATGCAGGGAGTATTTAAACCATGTCTAAATAGAGGAGCCAAACCAATCCTTATAGCTCCGAAATGTAAATAATAAAATCTTCCTTCCTTATCATACTTCCTAAACTTTTTTATTTCATCTTCTGAGAATATGTTAAGTCCTATTATCTGCACATGTGGACCTTTAATTCTGATCTTAACTTCAACTTCTTTGAAGTAATATTTCTTAGAAAGCTTAAACATCATTGGAACCGGATAGACTTCTTTAGTATCTAATGCAGGGGGGTTCCAGCTTTCTGGATCTTCTACTTGTTCATGTTCATTTACTTCTGATTCAACAGATCTATTTTCTACTTCAGATATGGATCTTTTATCAATGGTAGAGAAAGATCTTAAAAATTTGGCCATCTTGGAAAGGTATAATTCTATTCCAGAAATTGACTGATAAAGCTTTTATTTACTCAGCACAATGTAAAACAAAGATGCCTTTCAAATGCTCCTGGCTCTTCTCAGGTTCTGTCTATAGAATTATATAGGGTCGTTTTCAGGGCTTTGATACCAAATTGTGGGGGACCGTTCAAACAGAGCAATTCAAACAAAATATAAACTAGATGAAGCTATTGGTATCCTGGGGGACCGTTCAAACAGAGCAATTCAAACAGAATATAAACCAGATGAAGCTATTGGTATCCGGGACTTACTTTTATCTTTCGCAACTTTCTGGAAATAAGAGTCTGACTCTCTAGTTCTTCTCCTCAGGGAACACGCATGAGTCTTTCGCGACCTCTCTCCTCGGGTCTTCACTCCAGCGCCTTACAGTTCAACCTCTTTCGGAAAATAGAAACTATCCTCAGACGTGCAGAACTATCCTCAGACAGACGGCCCAGAAGGCTTCGATATTAATCAAAAGCAAGAACAAAATACAAAACTTATTACAACAGAAGTGTCTCAGAGTTCATTACAACACGCATGCTCTCAATCGAACGATGCCTGAACTCATGAAGACCCTTTCTTAAATAGACCTAAAACAAATCTAAACTTAGCTAAGACATGACATAAGATAGAAATAATTGAGGGTCCTGTCGGTATCTTTTTCCACCGACGGTGTCTACTCAATCTTTCTTTTGTACAAAAGATTCCTGTCACAACATGTAACCAACATTATTACATTGCTGACAAGAGATTCTTACGCTACGATCTTCTTTTACCAAGGTCCTGTGGGACTCCTTGTCTCCCACAAATCTTCTTCGGACGATCCGGCAGATGGCTCGTACTCATCGATGAGTTGTCGATGGTATCTATTCATAAGTCAGTTATACTGTTATTCGATTCCTTCGTTTGGATCTTGTGCATCTATCATTTCTCCTTTTTCTTTTGGCGATCTTGTCATACGGTGAGATGCTGAAGATGACGATTCTCCCTTTATGATCTTTGTCTTTATTTTGTGAAGTCCTGGTTGTAGTGGTGTATGCATCAATTCTTGTTTTTCCCACTTGTTCAGAAAAGGAAGAGCACTTATTTCAATATCCAGAAAAGAGTCTTTAAATGCATTTCATACTGCTGGTGATCTTTGTACTGCCAATTCTATACCATCTAATGATTCCCATTTAAATATCTGAAACATATTGGTGGAGCTTTCAATGGAGTGCTATACCCATAACCTGCAGTTTTCACTCAAACAGTCTCTATGCTGCCATCCTAACTCAAAAATTACTGACGTGCATATTCTTTTAGAGATCATCAAGCTAATGATGTGGATGACATTATTGTTCCAATTTGGAGATATAATTGAGATGGTAATCAATTCCTTTTGATTAATTGCAAATTTTAAAGCTTTTGGTTGTCCTTGCAGGCTATCCATTTTATTAATGATTTGAATTTTTTCGTCCAATCTCAAATTTCCAAACTTATGAAACCATTCAGCATGCTGTTTTATTAACTCTTGATTGTTACCAGTATCAGAATTACCAATCCTTTCATGACTGAAAATCTGAGAAAAAGGATTTGGTTCTATGCTGTCTCTCATTCTCAAACTATGAAAATCCCACTGATAAGCATATGTCTTCAAATACTGGAGGGATCTTTGTATGCATTGAGATACTCTGGTAACTTGAATTTTTCTGCATTTTCCTTCTTGGATTCTCCAGTCTGCAAATTTCTCAAAAATTTCATACTGAGGGAAAGTATCAGTATTTGCATAATTGTCATCAATCCTTTGAAGGAAAGAGGATTCTAGTTCCTCAAATATATCTGGAATTCTTAGAGAAAGCAGATATTTTACCATCTCTTCTTTTATGGGAATTTCTTCTAGATCCAAAATTTTGGCACCTGTGAAAATACTAAGGGCAAAGTCAACACTGCCTATGATCTGATAGTAATTTAAGATTTTGAGTGTCCAGATGATTTCGTCTGTGTAGATGCTAGACCATAAATCAGATAAGCTTCTGAAGAAAAGATTAACCTTCATATTTGGTAAAGAAAATACTCTTACCAAGTTTTCATCAAGGCCTAGAGATATACCCAGACTTTTTGACTGCCATGCTTGGCATTTTCTGATCCACCAATTCCTTCTTAATCTAAAACCAACCAATTTTTTGATTTCATTTGTCACAAAACTAGCATAATTTTCTAAGATTCGAAATCTATCTACAAAGGTGGCAAAACTAGCATCTGAAGGGCCTTTACCTAGAATCTCAAAAACTGAATATTTACAAGTTATGAACATCTTGCTCATGTCTCTGGTCAGAACATCTGTCAAGAAATTCGAGTTACCTGGTATCCACTCGACGTCAAAATCAAATTGCTGAAACCAGATTCGCCAGGCTAAAATCCTGCCCTTTGCAAGTTGTCTTGAAATTTTTGCTGTCAAAAAATATTTAAAATTTTTGGAGTCTGTTCTGATTAAAAACCTGACCGGGGTTAGATACACCTCAAACCGCTGAATCCCATTGAAGATAGCCAATGTTTCCTTTTCAGCTATGAAGTAGTTTTTCTGACTTGCTGTGAATTCCCCGGAAGCATATCCACACAGATTTTCTTCAATCTCTCCTTTACTATTTCTTCTTTGTTCTAACAATACAGCTGACCAAAAATTAAGAGAAGCATCAGTTTGCAAAATTAATAAACCATCACCTGGTGGTTGAAGCTTTGGTAAACGCTGACATTCTTCTTTAAGTTTCTTCACTGCTTCAGTCGCTTCTTCTGACCATCCTCCGTCGCTGTGTCTTCTTATAGCAGCTGTCTTTTCTGAGAGTTTTGGAATGTATTTGTGCAAGTAATTCAGAACTCCAATAAACCTTTGGATTGCCTTTTTGTCCTTTAGTTCATCAGGAAACTGTGTCAATTTTTTTAACAGATGGGGCTACATTTGAATAGAACCGTTTGCAACATTTATCCCCAAAAAATCAATACTATCCTGAAATAAGGACATCTTAGTATTTGACAACACTATGCCATGATTTTTAACTTCTTCAAGAAAAATCTCTAAGTGTTTCAAATGAGTATGTACATCTGGACTATGGATCAAAATATCATCTATATATGTAACTATAAAATCATATTTAGCAAAAATATAATCCATCCTTCTTTGGAAGAAGGCTGGAGCGTTCTTCAATCCAAATGGAACAACTTTCCACTGATAAAATCCTGCTGGGCATATGAAAGCTGTTTTGTGTCTGTCTTCTGGCTGAATCTGTATCTGGTAGTAACCTGACTTCATGTCAAATTTACTGAACAACTTACTGTGTTGAATCTTCTACATAATTACTTCTGGTCTTGGCAATGGGTAATTAAAATTCTGAGTAATTGCATTAAGAGGTTTGTAATTGATAACCATTCGTGGTTTACCTCTTACTATCTCAGAATGGTTTCTTACTAGAAATGCAGAACAGGCATAATGAGATTCACTGATTTCTATTAACTGCATCTTTAGTAGTTCTTGAATTTGATTCTTCATTTCTTGTTCATCAGATGGTGTGCAAGGAATTACTTTACCTTTTACTCCATTGTCATGTAAGGTGACTATCTCCTGCATCGGACTTTTAGTTTCCCAAAACTATTGTGGGTTGTCCAAACAGCTTTTCAGAAGTCTCTGGTAAATATCTCTCTGTTCTATAGACCAATTTTCTTCAATGCATGCTGATTGTTTATTTATCTTTTCTACTCTGGCTTCATAAATTTGTAGGACCTCTTGCCAGTCATTTGAATCTTTATTAGGCCTTCTAGTTTCTACTTTCTTTTGACTATTTTCGCGCCTAGCTTCAGAGTTTGCAATACTTAGCCTAGGCACAGATATAGCTTTTTTCTTCAGATTTATTATCAGCTTATCTTGGCTGATAGTTACTGGAAGCACAGAATTTATAAATGGCATGCCTAACATCAAACTTGCTGAAGGGTCATAGTGCTGAATTGCTGAGATTTTTACAATACTCCCTCCAACTTTTAAAGAAATATTGTCCACATAATGTGTGAGCTGGACAGATCCTCCAATTGTTTCTGAAACTAGTATATTCTTTAATGGTTTCCAGAGAGTTTTGAACAAAGATGGTCGAGCTAGATTATTTGATCCTCCAGTATCTACAAATGCATCTACTGAAATCCATTCATTTCTGACTTGAACTTCTACTGGAATATAAATCAAGCTCTCTATTTTCACAGTCTTTTTTAACAAAGTATTTTGTTCATTTCTTGTAATCTCTGGCATAGGTATACTAGTTGATGGTGCAATTTTCTTTTCAAATGGACATAAAGAATTGAATTGAGGTAAAGATGATGCAATTTGTTTACCTCTATTTGTCCTCTCTGATACTTCTGTTTCTTCTGATCCTTCTTCTTCACTGGATTCTGGGTCTGAATCATCTTCTGTCTCACTTGATGACTCAATAGTTGAAGAACTTTCTATATCACTATAGTGCTATTCACTATAAAAATCATCATAATAACAATTTGTACAAATATTCATTTTCTGTACAGGTTCTTCATCTTCATTATCTGAAACTTCTGTAAGAATATATACATCAGAAATTTCTTCATCTGATTCTACTACAGACCAATCATCTTGAAATTCTTCAATATCTATACAAGCTTTAAGTTTACTAGATGATTTCTGAGGACACTTTCTGGCAAAATGTCCTTCCTTTTTACAAATGAAACAACAATTGTTGTTTCTTGGAGCTGTTCTCTTTTTCAAATATCTGAATTTTCTGAAAGGTCTCTTCGGGTTCGATACTCTTTTGGGTTTGTATCTACCATACCTTTTGTATTTCTTCTTTGATTTAAAAGGTGTCCATGGTAATACAGTTTTGCAGACATCTGAACTCGGGGTGATGTCATGCGCCTTCTTCTGCCAACACAAATATTTGACTTTTTCTGACACTCTAAACAGAAGATCAACCCAATAGACTTGTTCTAAACTTTTCATTTGAACCTCAAGATCTTTCATAATCAGATCTCCTAAGTTTCCTGGCAACTTTGACAAAAAAGAAACTTTTTGAGCAATATCATTAAACAGATTAGCTTTAAAGACTTTAGCCATAAATTCTTTACCGAATTGATCTAAATATTTTAGATCTTTTAATTCCATGCGGCTAAGGTCAGTCAATAGCTGTTTCTTTTCATCTTTTGGTTCTGGCATAAACTGGGTTTTTAACAGCATTTCAAATGTAGCTAAACCTGCTTCCATGACTGCTATTCTCTCTGCTTCTGTTCCTCCCATCCACCAATCAAATACTATTCCTGCCATCCTCTTTTCTGCTAAAATCATGATAGACACGTTGTCTAATCTTGTTGTGACCTTCATTTGATATAAGGCTCCTATCCAGATTCTAATAGACTCACTGGGATTGGATGAGTTATCTAAATCTAGAATGTAACCACTAGAATTTGTAGCAAACAGATCTTCTTCAACTCTAGGATACTTAGCTTCTCTCAGGATGTGAGCTTTATTTTGATTCTTTATTGATGGCATAATAAAGGATGGAAACTTTATTGCAGCTTGTTCTAAAGACATGACTTCCTTCTTAGATTCAAAAGGCTTTTCTGCTTTAAACGTTCTAGAAGATCCACTGGTTAATTTTCCAGTGTCTTTGGAAGTCCCTTCTCCATCACTTGTTTCTGGTACTTCTTCTTATAAATCCCAGTAATTTGGGGCTGTCATGTCTACATGAAATTTTGGGATTTTCTTACCCTTCTTCTTCATTTTTCTTTTTCTTCTCTCCTCTCTTTCTCTCTTTTCTTCCTGTTGCTCTTCATACAACAATTTTAAATTTTCATTTATCAAATCTGCTTGTTGTCCTAAATTGTCTAGAACATTTTCAGCATGAGAACACCAAGTAGTCAAATAATTTCCTACTTGATATACTTGTTCCAGATCATTGGGCTCTTGTGATTCATGTTCTAGGAGAGGTGCACAATCTGCTCTTGTAGTGGGCTATTTAGACATTGATGAGGAGACACAAAATTTTGTTTTTGGTGGCCATTTTCCTCCTCTGACAAATCTTTTATTTGCATATCTATATTCTTCCATAGGTGGATAATTCTGTACATGAGTTCTAAACATTTTATTTACAGCTAGAAAAGGTTTTTCTTCAGGTATATACAATTGTTTTTCAGACCGGGGGGTACTTGTGGAAGTAGACGGCTGTTCTTCTGGTATAGATAACTGTCTGTAAAAGGACCTTCTTCCACTTTGGACTGGACTTTCTACTGGTAATACATGTTTCTCTGGCAAGACTATTGGCCTGGGAATTCTAGGGTAAATAGATTGATTTGGAATGATTTCTACCCTTCCATCTTCAAGAGCCAATCTTTTAATTTTGTTGCTTGCATTATCTGAAGCCAAAGACTTATATTGTATGTACCAGTGATCGGGTAATGTTTCTTTGTCATAATGCACACCTTCAATCTGTGCATTTCCGATCCCTACAGTCACACAGTCTTTCAACACCGGCTGTTTTAGTTTAGGATGTACTGTATTTGTTAATTGAAAGGAAGTTTGAACAATTACAGACAAGAATTCACTCTCATCTGCCATAGACAGTCCTTGCACTCCTATCAAGGCTTTCCAGCATTCTTTAAGATGCATGTCTGTCAGACTGATAGCATAATCAGGATAAATTGTTCCATACTGACAACCAGACATCAAATTTCCCAGTATTGTTCCTATTCTGGCATGATCATATTCATTGTGCCTTGAATCAAACAATTCTGCTATGCAGGGAGTATTTAAACCATGTCTAAATAGAGGAGCCAAACCAATCCTTATAGCTCCGAAATGTAAATAATAAAATCTTCCTTCCTTAGCATACTTCCTAAACTTTTTTATTTCATCTTCTAAGAATATGTTAAGTCCTATTATCTGCACATGTGGACCTTTAATTCTGATCTTAACTTCAACTTCTTTGAAGTAATATTTCTTAGAAAGCTTAAACATCATTGGAACCGGATAGACTTCTTTAGTATCTAATGCAGGGGGGTTCCAGCTTTCTGGATCTTCTACTTGTTCATGTTCATTTACTTCTGATTCAACAGATCTATTTTCTACTTCAGATATGGATCTTTTATCAATGGTAGAGAAAGATCTTAAAAATTTGGCCATCTTGGAAAGGTATAATTCTATTCCAGAAATTGACTGATAAAGCTTTTATTTACTCAGCACAATGTAAACCAAAGATGCCTTTCAAATGCTCCTGGCTCTTCTCAGGTTCTGTCTATAGAATTATACAGGGTCGTTTTCAGGGCTCTGATACCAAATTGTGGGGGACCGTTCAAACAGAGCAATTCAACAGAATATAAACCAGATGAAGCTATTGGTATCCGGGACTTACTTTTATCTTTCGCTCTTGTGGGGGACCGTTCAAACAGAGCAATTCAAACAGAATATAAACTAGATGAAGCTATTGTAGAACAAGCTGCAATAAAGTTTCCATCCTTTATTATGCCATCAATAAAGAATCAAAATAAAGCTCACATCCTGAGAGAAGCTAAGTATCCTAGAGTTGAAGAAGATCTGTTTGCTACAAATTCTAGTGGTTACATTCTAGATTTAGATAACTCATCCAATCCCGGTGGGTCTATTAGAATCTGGATAGGAGCCTTATATCAAATGCAGGTCACAACAAGATTAGACAACGTGTCTATCATGATTTTAGCAGAAAAGAGGATGGCAGGAATAGTATTTGATTGGTGGATGGGAGGAACAGAAGCAGAGAGAATAGCAGTCATGGAAGCAGGTTTAGCTACATTTGAAATGCTGTTAAAAACCCAGTTTATGCCAGAACCAAAAGATGAAAAGAAACAGCTATTGACTGACCTTAGCCGCATGGAATTAAAAGATCTAAAATATTTAGATCAATTACAGTTCAACCTCTTTCGGAAAATAGAAACTATCCTCAGACATGCAGAACTGTCCTCAGACAAACGACCCAGAAGGCTTCGATATTAATCAAAAGCAAGAACAGAATACAAAACTTATTACAACAGAAGTGTCTCAGAGTTCATTACAACACGCATGCTCTCAATCGAACGATGCCTGAACTCATGAAGACCCTTTCTTAAATAGACCTAAAACGAATCTAAACTTAGCTAAGACATGACATAAGATAGAAATAATTGAGGGTCCTGTCGGTATCTTTTTCCACCGACGGTGTCTATTCAATCTTTCTTTTGTACAAAAGATTCCTGTCACAACATGTAACCAACATTATTACATTGTTGACAAGAGATTCTTACGCTACGATCCTCTTTTACCAAGGTCCTATGGGACTCCTTGTCTCCCACAAATCTTCTTCGGACGATCCGGCAGATGGCTCGTACTCATCGATGAGTTGTCGATGGTATCTATTCATAAGTCGGTTATACTGTTCTTCGATTCCTTCGTTTGGATCTTGTGCATCTGTCATTTCTCCTTTTTCTTTTGGCGATCTTGTCATACGGTGAGATACTGAAGATGACGATTCTCCCTTTATGATCTTTGTCTTTATTTTGTGAAGTCCTGGTTGTAGTGGTGTATGCATCAGTTCTTGTTTTTCCCACTTGTTCAGAAAAGGAAGAGCACTTATTTCAATATCCAGAAAAGAGTCTTTAAACACATTTCGTACTGCTGGTGATCTTTGTACTGCCAATTCTATACCATATAATGATTCCCATTTAAATCTCTGAAACATATTGGTGGAGCTTTCAATGGAGTGCTGTACCCATAACCTGCAGTTTTCGCTCAAACAGTCTCTATGCTGCCATCCTAACTCAAAAATTACTGACGTGCATATTATTTTAGAGATCATCAAGCTAATGATGTGGATGACATTATTGTTCCAATTTGGAGATATAATTGAGATGGTAATCAATGCCTTTTGATTAATTGCAAATTTTAAAGCTTTTGGTTGTCCTTGCAGGCTATCCATTTTATTAATGATTTGAATTTTTTCATCCAATCTCAAATTTCCAAACTCATGAAACCATTCAGCATGCTGTTTTATTAACTCTTGATTGTTACCAGTATCAGAATTACCAACCCTTTCATGACTGAAAATCTGAGAAAAAGGATTTGGTTCTATGCTGTCTCTCATTCTCAAGCTATGAAAATCCCACTGATAGGCATATGTCTTCAAATACTGGAGGGATCTTTGTATGCATTGAGATACTCTAGTAACTTGAATTTTTCTACATTTTCCTTCTTGGATTCTCCAGTCTGCAAATTTCTCAAAAATTTCATACTGAGGGAATGTATCAGTATTTGCATAATTTTCATCAATCCTTTGAAGGAAAGAAGATTCTAGTTCCTCAAATATATCTGGAATTCTTAGAGAAAGCAGATATTTTACCATCTCTTCTTTTATGGGAATTTCTTCTAGGCACCTGTGAAAATACTAAGGGAAAAGTCAACGCTGCCTATGATCTGATAGTAATTTAAGATTTTGAGTGTCCAGATCATTTCGTCTGTGTAGATGCTAGACCATAAATCAAATAAGCTTCTGAAGAAAAGCTTAACCTTCATATTTGGTAAAGAAAATACTTTTACCAAGTTTTCATCAAGGCCTAGAGATATACCCAGATTTTTTGACTGCCATGCTTGGCATTTTCTGATCCACCAATTCCTTCTTAATCTAAAACCAACCAATTTTTTGATTTCATCTATCACAAAACTTGCATAATTTTCTAAGATTCGAAATCTATCTACAAAGGTGGCAAAACTATCATCTGAAGGGCCTTTACCTGGAATCTCAAAAACTGAATATTTACAAGTTATGAACATCTTGCTCATGTCTCTGGTCAGAACGTCTGTCAAGAAATTCGAGTTACCTGGTATCCACTCGACGTCAAAATCAAATTGCTGAAACCAGATTTGCCAGGCTAAAATCCTGCCCTTTGCAAGTTGTCTTGAAATTTTTGCTGTCAAAAAATATTTAAAATTTTTGGAGTCTGTTCTGATTAAAAACCTGACCGGGGTTAGATATACCTCAAACCGCTGAATCCCGTTGAAGATAGCCAATGTTTCTTTTTCAGCTATGAAGTAGTTTTTCTGACTTGCTGTGAATTCCCCGGAAGCATATCCACACAGATTTTCTTCAATCTCTCCTTTACTATTTCTTCTTTGTTCTAACAATACAGCTGACCAAAAATTAAGAGAAGCATCAGTTTGCAAAATTAATAAACCATCACCTGGTGGTTGAAGCTTTGGTAAACGCTGACATTCGTCTTTAAGCTTCTTTACTGCTTCAGTCGCTTCTTCTGACCATCCTCCGTCACTATGTCTTCTTATAGCAGCTGTCTTTTCTGAGAGTTTTGGAATGTATTTGTGCAAGTAATTTAGAACTCCAATAAACCTTTGGATTGCCTTTTTGTCCTTTAGTTCATCAGGAAACTGTGTCAATTTTGTTAACAGATGGGGCTGCATTTGAATAGAACCGTTTGCAACATTTATCCCCAAAAAATCAATACTATCCTGAAATAAGGACATCTTAGTATTTGACAACACTATGCCATGATTTTTAACTTCTTCAAGAAAAATCTCTAAGTGTTTCAAATGAGTATGTACATCTGGACTATGGATTAAAATATCATCAATATATGTGACTATAAAATCATATTTAGCAAAAATATAATCCATCCTTCTTTGGAAGAAGGCTGGAGCGTTCTTGAATCCAAATGGAACAACTTTCCACTGATAAAATCCTGCTGGGCATATGAAAGCTGTTTTGTGTCTGTCTTCTGGCTGAATCTGTATCTGGTAGTAACCTGACTTCATGTCAAATTTACTAAACACCTTACTGTGTTGAATCTTCTGCATAATTACTTCTGGTCTTGGAAATGGGTAATTAAAATTCTGAGTAATTGCATTAAGAGGTTTGTAATTGATAACCATCCGTGGTTTACCTCTTACTATCTCAGAATGGTTTCTTACTAGAAATGCAGAACAGGCATAATGAGATTCACTGATTTCTATTAACTGCATCTTTAGTAGTTCTTGAATTTGATTCTTCATTTCTTGTTCATCAGATGGTGTGCAAGGAATTACTTTACCTTTTACTCCATTGTCATGTAAGGTGACTATCTCCTGCATCGAACTTTTAGTTTCCCAAAACTGTTGTGGGTTGTCCGAACAGCTTTTCAGAAGTCTCTGGTAAATATCTCTCTGTTCTATAGACCAATTTTCTTCAATGCATGCTGATTGTTTATTTATCTTTTCTACTCTGGCTTTGTAAATTTGTAGGACCTCTTGCCAGTCATTTGAATCTTTATTAGGCCTTCTAGTTTCTACTTTATTTTGACTATTTTCGCGCCTAGCTTCAGAGTTTGCAATACTTAGCCTAGGCACAGATATAGCTTTTTTCTTCAGATTTATTATCAACTTATCTTGGCTGATAGTTACTGGAAGCACAGAATTTATAAATGGCATGCCTAACATCAAACTTGCTGAAGGGTCATAGTGCTGAGTTGCTGAGATTTTTACAATACTCCCTCCAACTTTTAAAGAAATATTGTCCACATAATGTGTGAGCTGTACAGATCCTCCAATTGTTTCTGAAACTAGTATATTCTTTAATGGTTTCCAGAGAGTTTTGAACAAAGATGTTCGAGCTAGATTATTTGATCCTCTAGTATCTACAAATGCATCTACTGAAATCCATTCATTTCTGACTTGAACTTCTACTGGAATATAAATCAAGCTCTCTGTTTTCGCAATCTTTTTTAACAAAGTATTTTGTTCATTTCTTGTAATCTCTCGCATAGGTATACTAGTTGATGGTGCAATTTTCTTTTCAAATGGACATAAAGAATTGAATTGAGGTAAAGATGATGCAATTTTTTTACCTCTATTTG
Organism: Pinus tabuliformis; assembly: GCA_031772625.1. Lineage (NCBI taxonomy): Eukaryota > Viridiplantae > Streptophyta > Pinopsida > Pinales > Pinaceae > Pinus > Pinus tabuliformis. The sequence continues at coordinate 534,303,389 of CM062812.1, forward strand.
TCCTCTCTGATACTTCTGTTTTTTCTGATCCTTCTTCTTCACTGGATTCTGGGTCTGAATCATCCTCTGTCTCACTTGATGACTCAATAGTTGAAGAACTTTCTATATCACTATAGTGCTGTTCACTATAAAAATCATCATCAGAACAATTTGTACAAATATTCATTTTCTGTACAGGTTCTTCATCTTCATTATCTGAAACTTCTGTAAGAATATATACATCAGAAATTTCTTCATCTGATTCTACTATAGACCAATCATCTTGAAATTCTTCAATATCGATACAATTGTTGTTTCTTGGAGCTGTTCTCTTTTTCAAATATCTGAATTTTCTGAAAGGTCTCTTTGGGTTCGATACTCTTTTGGGTTTGTATCTACCATACCTTTTGTATTTCTTCTTTTTTGATTTAAAAGGTGTCCATGGTAATACAGTTTTGCAGACATCTGAACTCGGGGTGATGTCATGCGCCTTCTTCTACCAACACAAATATTTAACTTTTTCTGATACTCTAAACAGAAGATCAACCCAATAGACTTGTTCTAAACTTTTCATTTGAACCTCAAGATGTTTCATAATCAGATCTCCTAAGTTTCCTGGCAACTTTGACAAAAAAGAAACCTTTTGAGCAATATCATTAAACAGATTAGCTTTAAAGACTTTACCCATAAATTCTTTACCGAATTGATCTAAATATTTTAGATCTTTTAATTCCATGCGGCTAAGGTCAGTCAATAGCTGTTTCTTTTCATCTTTTGGTTCTGGTTCTAAAGACATGACTTCCTTCTTAGATTCAAAAGGCTTTTCTGCTTTAAACGTTCTAGAAGATCCACTGGTTATTTTTCCAGTGTCTCTGGAAGTCCCTTCTCCATCACTTGTTTCTGGTACTTCTTCTTCTAAATCCCAGTAATTTGGGGCTGTCATGTCTACATGAAATTTTGGGATTTTCTTACCCTTCTTCTTCATTTTTCTTTTTCTTCTCTCCTCTCTTTCTCTCTTTTCTTCCTGTTGCTCTTCATACAACAATTTTAAATTTTCATTTATCAAATCTGCTTGTTGTCCTAAATTGTCTAGAACATTTTCAGCATGAGAACACCAAGTAGTCAAATAATTTCCTACTTGATATACTTGTTCCAGATCATTGGGCTCTTGTGATTCATGTTCTAGGAGAGGTGCACAATCTGCTCTTGTAGCGGGCTGTTTAGACATTGATGAGGAGACACAAAATTTTGTTTTTTGTGGCCATTTTCCTCCTCTGACAAATCTTTTATTTGCATATCTATATTCTTCCATAGGTGGATAATTTTGTACATGAGTTCTAAACATTTTATTTACAGCTAGAAAAGGTTTTTCTTCAGGTATATACAATTGTTTTTCAGACCGGGGGGTAGTTGTGGAAGTAGACGGCTGTTCTTCTGGTATAGATAACTATCTGTAAAAGGACCTTCTTCCACTTTGGACTGGACTTTCTACTGGTAATACATGTTTCTTTGGAAAGACTATTGGCCTGTGAATTCTAGGGTAAATAGATTGATTTGGAATGATTTCTACCCTTCCATCTTCAAGAGCCAATCTTTTAATTTTGTTGCTTGTATTATCTGAAGCCAAAGACTTATATTGTATGTACCAGTGATCGGGTAATGTTTCTTTGTCATAATGCACACCTTCAATCTGTGCATTTCCGATCCCTACAGTCACACAGTCTTTCAACACCGGCTGTTTTAGTTTAGGATGTACTGTATTTGTTAATTGAAAGGAAGTTTGCACGATTACAGACAAGAATTCACTCTCATCTGCCATAGACAGTCCTTGCACTCCTATCAAGGCTTTCCAGCGTTCTTTAAGATGCATGTCTGTCAGACTGATAGCATAATCAGGATAAATTGTTCCATACTGACAACCAGACATCAAATTTCCCAGTATTGTTCCTATTCTGGCATGATCATATTCATTGTGCCTTGAATCAAACAATTCTGCTATGCAGGGAGTATTTAAACCATGTCTAAATAAAGGAGCCAAACCAATCCTTATAGCTCCGAAATGTAAATAATAAAATCTTCCTTCCTTAGCATACTTCCTAAACTTTTTTATTTCATCTTCTGAGAATATGTTAAGTCCTATTATCTGCACATGTGGACCTTTAATTCTGATCTTAACTTCAACTTCTTTGAAGTAATATTTCTTAGAAAGCTTAAACATCATTGGAACCGGATAGACTTCTTTAGTATCTAATGCAGGGGGGTTCCAGCTTTCTGGATCTTCTACTTGTTCATGTTCATTTACTTCTGATTCAACAGATCTATTTTCTACTTCAGATATGGATCTTTTATCAATGGTAGAGAAATATCTTAAAAATTTGGCCATCTTGGAAAGGTATAATTCTATTCCAGAAATTGACTGATAAAGCTTTTATTTACTCAGCACAATGTAAAACAAAGATGCCTTTCAAATGCTCCTGGCTCTTCTCAGGTTCTGTCTATAGAATTATACAGGGTCGTTTTCAGGGCTCTGATACCAAATTGTGGGGGACCGTTCAAACAGAGCAATTCAAACAGAATATAAACCAGATGAAGCTATTGAACTCTTTCTCTAATGGGAAAGGCTCTAAAATAACACAAGTCATCTTTCACACAAATGATGGTATTTATAGAAAATAACCTGTGCCCCTCCACATTACTCACCTTGGTAGGGCGGTTTTCCCAACTCAGTTCTCATGCAAGGAAACAAAATATAGAAAGCAAACATGCGCTCTTCATGCATTTTTCCTTCCAAAAATCTCAGCCTTACATGATTTTTTTTTTTAAATGCCACAAGTAAGGAAGGCACACACTTAAAATATTTTATCAGTCATAATTATAGTTTGCACGGTAAAGAAATTTGAAAAATCTAGGTGTAGTGTTGCTACTTCTAATCATATTAAATGATATGTTCAATATGCACAAAGTATCTCTTTACAGGTGCTTATGCAATAACATATGATCATATGTTTATACAATTTCAAAATCGAAACTAGATGCAAAACAATTCTCACCTCATTTGGGCAAAGGCACTCCATATTCTTAGATTTTATAGTTGAATGAAGCCATTGATAGCATCCACATTAACAGGACAAATTGTGGGGACATAATATCTCATCACTAGTGAACACAAGTGGAATCTGCTAATCGACCCCAAACCTTGTGGCACCTCGCTAGTAATCCAATCGATATACCAATGCTCATTTTTGTAAAGATCAAGATGAATTGAAAATCCCTTATTGTGAATTATTCTGAGAAGCCTTCATCCACATGAATACAGAATGCGACACACCCTTCGATTTGTGCCAATAAAATTCACACAAAGCGCTAATGAATATATTTGGATCCCTTTTCTATAACATGTGAACAAAAACTTGTCTTCATGTTTGAAATTAGGATCATAACTGTAGGTTTTAACCCTGTACAAAAATTACCTGTAGACAAATTCTAGAAAAAGAAATAAACATTGACGAGAATATAAAAAAATACACAAAGATTTTTCCCTGGATCCAAAAACTGGGACTACCAGATTTATTTTTCATTATGTTTCTTTCAATGTTACAATACATATATATACATGTCGAAGCATTTGTAGACCCCAATCCATTAACCCTGGATTAGAACATAACCTATCTCCCTTAACCATATCTACAAAATACCATGGGTAGAAAACCATCATGCCCAAAACCATGTGAAAAACCCATGCACAAAACCATAGGTAGGTCTGCCCACCTAATATAGGGTCTAAAAAGAAATTCCTGGGGCACTGCCCTGGACCACGTGTAGGGGGGCTACCGCCTCCCTAAAACCCCCCGACATGGGGGTTGTTCCCCCCGTATTGCGCCTGACGCAACGAACATGGGGGGCTATCGCCCCCCCTGTGACCCTCTCACGCATGCGACTAGTTGTGGAAAGAATATAACACACACCAAACAATAACATCTCCATTTTATTACTTATAATCATTTACAAAATAACAATGTAGCATGTAAACAATTTTCCAAATGTGCAAGCCTCATGGGAGAAACAAAATCCTCTATCGCCAATAGTAAATGTATTCAACACTAGTGGTTTCAGGAAATTTTATGCACAATACTCATATCAGATGCATAGAAAATATTTCATTGCAGGCACCCTTAATATGTCAAATCAACAAAAAGTTAATTCAGACCTTTAGTAGTCTCTCTTTCAATTTTACAAAAAAAAGAGAGAAACTATAAATAAAATGTTTTACTTATGCTCATATGCACTACTTTTGATTAGTGCCATCATTCCAAAACCTTCTTGTTAGAAAAACAAAGGAGGTCGAAGAAAGGTCACCGAATTCTCCTTAATCCATAAAATTGACCTTCCATGCTCATTGCTTATGCTCAAATTCAACAAGGCTTGGAGGTGTAGTTCCACTATGTCAATTGCAAAATGTTTCTTTCAATACAGGATTCAACCATGACCATATATTTCTTAACAGAATAGATGATGTAACATGAGGGATTATTCTTAGTACAAAAACTTGGACTACTGTCATCCAAAAAAGGTTTATACATTTTTTCTTATATTTCTTCAACAATGGTGAGGTTTGTAGCCCTTTTGAGGATTGATGTCGAAAGAGATCCATTTGTAGGGAGCATTATCAATGCAAAAATTCCATTGAAATAAAGAACACTATACCGATAAGGTGTTGTAAGTATGAACCTAGTGATTACAAATATTGGAAAAAAAAATATGATCTATCACAGTCATAGAAACTTTGGATGTGTTGTAGCTTTGAACTTCTTCTCATGTCAAACTATTGCCCCAAATACAATCCATGAAAGTGCTTGAACTAGTATATACATTAACTCATGTATTGTCCTTTTTTCTCAAGGTCTAGTCTTCCAGATCCAAAAAGTTTCAATTCTAGAAACCGATGTTGATAAGGATGACAACTTTGTATTGAAGACATGGAGCCACCAACACATATCTCAGCTACCCCATAATCCTAAAGAATAATAATAATTGTTGGCTAATTGATAACAAGATTCTGAGTTGCCATTAAATATGATGAAATAAGCTTTCTGATATGCTTGTTTCCCTATACCATCATCTTCATATGATAAATGTAACAACCCCTGGTTGAATTTTCATGTAAAAAAAATAAGACCAAGGTCATGGGACACGTATTCCAAGATGAATGTTGGGAAAAAAACATCCTAGTGGGTGTTAATTTCGGTTTATTATGGATAAGGAAATTGGAAAAGTCATTGGCAAAGGCGAAGAGGAATTAATTGGCATTTATCTATGAAAATAAAGGAAAATATGAGAAAAGGAAGGTGAAAGGTCACAAATTTGCATGAGAAGGAAATTGAAGGAAAATGAAGAAAATAGAGGCCTCAATAATAAAAGTCTTATGAGGACCAGTTCATGGATTTTTTCATCTCTATGGTGGAGCTCTCTCTTTTTATTCTCTCTCTCATACTCTTGCACACTTAGAGTATTCTTGGAGCACTCTAGTATTCACTTGGATTGAAGAAGGAAAGCAAAGGAAAGGAGGAAAGTGCAAGAGAAAAGGTGGATCAATGGCTACAATTGGATTGATTTGCAGATATTGAGTTGCATGTATGGTTTCCTTGCTAGTTTTGGCATGCATGGTACATGCATTGGGTTTCTTGGTTATGAGTTGTCATTGGCATGGAGGATTGCCTAGATTGAAAGTGGTTTTTCCTAGCCTTGCAATTTCCTAGATAGCCATGGTGTTGTGAGTTTTCCCATTTGTTTTCTAATTGGGGATCATGTTCCTTATGGATGTGGATTGAGTTATTAGTTCCTGGAGCCTTGGTTGGACAAATGCTCTGGAAGCCTTAGAACAGCTTGGGTTGAGTTACTAGTCCTGGAAGCCTTGGTTGCACAAATGCTCTAGATCCCTTGGTGGGTTTAGTTACTAGTCCTAGAGCCTTGGTTTGAAAAACTCTCTGGAGCCCTTTGAAATTTATGGGTTGAGTTACTAGTCCTCGAGCTGGGTTGGAACAAATGCTCCAGATCCTTGGAAAACTTGGGTAGATACCAATCTAGTGATGGTTAGTGATGTTCGACTGTGAGGTGGAGTCACTAGTTGAGGTTTGAGGTGGTTTGGCCTATGGAACCCCTGGTTTGGTTTTGTTTTGGTTACTCCATGAGATCCCACATTCATGCTTCCAATATGGCATGGGGGTGACTAGTTAAAAGAAAGATTTGGTTCCGCCCAATCTATGGTCAGGTGGTACATGGAAGTCCCTGACTTGGTTGGCATTTTCATATGTTAATAATAGGAATTTTCTATTGTGATCTATGAACATATGTATTGATTATGATGGTGATATTATGGCTGAGTTTCCATGGTTTATATGTTGGTTATTGATGATTTATATGTTGGTTATATATTGATTATATGGTGTATATTGTCTATGGATCTTGACATTTTTTATGAATATATGAATGGTTGATGAATGCATGGACTGAAAAATGTTATTTCGGCTATTATGAGAGAGCATTAGACCTTCTTATTGAATCTCAGATAAGTTTCAGACCCCTATGTTCAGATGTGCATTCATGACCTGTAGATTACATGTTTGACATATGTTTGAAGAAATTTTTGTCATGGTTAGACTTGGTGAGGTCAAGTCCTTGATCGAGTTTTGTGTTAGAATATTTGTATTTATGTCATTTATTGTTTTGGAAAGTTTCATCAAGTTCTAAGCAGTGATCTAGAGACTAGCCCTGAAAAGATGGCTCAGATTCTGCGATCGCAGGAACATAACTGGGAAAATAATTCTACAATCACTCCCTTGTAGGCTTATGCATGATACAGGAGGCATAAATTCGCATGGATGTAGGCTTGTGCATGCAACTGGGAGTTCAGGTAAGTGAAAAAGAAAGTTAAGTGAGATTTTGGGCACCTAGAGGGGTGGTTTAGCTCCTGTGGATCCTGTATCTCCCGAGGAAGGTCAGTAAGGTTTCGGTTTGTCGATTCCACTTCCTTAATTGTACTTAGGAGTTTGATTCATATCATAGTATCTCCTCCTCTCATGTTTACCTCGGCAAGCCGGTGAAAGTGGGTATATTTGGGAGGTGGGTGTTACAGAGTGGTATCAGAGCTCCCAGGTTCAACACTTGGACTGGATGGGCTGAATGTGTTTTTCATGCATGCATGTTAGTTATCTATGTGATTGTTATACATGCATTGTGATAGTAAATGTTGCAGTTTGTGTATTCATGATGCTGATATGTTGGCTGAGATAGAGCAGGAGGAGCATATTATTAGAGTGAGGTTGCATCACTAGACCTCGAGGTAAGAGCAGATCGTCAAATACATATTGTATGTTTAGCATGCAAGTATGTTGGTTAATGTTTGTTATATGCATTATGGTGATGTACATTCCTGTCATTCTATTATTGTTGTGGTTACATACATGATAAAGTCTAGTTAATCAACAAGGTCATATGCATGTGTGTCAGATAATCATGAATGATAGTAACTTGTTTTTATATGCATTGCGGTCATACGCATGATGATTATGGTCATTGAAGCTAAGGTCTTGATGTTATAAGTATCATTCTAATATGCATTGGCCTGTGTAGATGGTTATGGTTATGATATTCAGGTATGAGTTGATATATTTGTGATATTGTGCCGTAATAATTTGGACTGACTTGTGCATATGTGATAGCCTCCCCTGAGAGACATTGAGGTATGAGTTTGATTATGTCATCTATTTGGTTTATCTAATATGGTATGCTTACATATTGTTTGAATGTTTGAATAATTTCATTATATGAGTACGTGTCTATAATATTGCGTAAAGAATGGTCTTGTTTTAAGATGGTTGTACTAACATGAAATGTGCAAAGATAACTGATATGTAATTGAGTGAAAGTAGGTGCTAGTTCTAGTATTATGATTGACGGATGTGAGTTGATTGTTGATTATGTCATGATTGTTAGTCTTAGTAAAGGTTGATTCAAAATTAATAGACATGATGTCTTGATCTTTGGAACATGTGATTAACATGTGTGAACAGTTGTAGGGAAACATGCTTGTTATTAACATGACAAGGTAATAGTTGATTTGTTTATATAACTAACATTTAGGTGATGTGATAACACATAATAAGACTCAATTGAAGCTATGTAAAAGTTAAAATAAAGGATTTTGGTAAGAATTCATTTGGCTATGTTTGGAAACCGCAATTCCAAACGAATGAGTGTTTTACATGAATAGAGGAAGTCTTCTTAACCTTGATTTTGTTTGACATTATGTAGATATATTCTATATTCCTGAATAGGTATTTGATAGGTATATTAGCTAGCTTCTAGTTATAGTTGGATTTGTCAAGGGAATTGGATTCCGTTGAGAGATGATATATGTACATGTTCAGTTACAAGGAAACATGCTTGGCACAACAAGGTAAGATAATTGGTATATTGTTATGCTTATTTATGCACTGATAGTTATGTGTTTATGGTAATAAGTGCAGGGGATTGCATGGATAAAGGGATTTCCATGAAATCTTGAAGGAGGGTAGGGTTGAGCTTTCCCTTGGAAGAATTGGGAACCAATGGGGTTGAGTCATGGTGTTTATTGCTATTTTTGTGCTTCTGGTATTTTGTGACTTGTTTACGCTTGATTTTCAGTTTTTTTTTTTTTTTTTTTTTTATGTTTGGTGCATGGTCATGCCACTTTGGTTGTGGTGTCATATTGTTATTTGTTTTCATGGAGTTTTCTTCTTGTTTTCTTTTGTTATTACCTTTTTGTGATTTTTGGGTCTTGACAATTGGTTGGAGAAAGAGGAGCGTTAATGGAGCTTAGGAGGAGATGAATGAAACCCATTAAGTAATATGAGACTCAGATGAAGGTTGGTGTGTGAGTAAAGCGAAGATGAAGGTAAAAATATGACAACCAGTTGGGCTGGTTGGGTCCATTGGTATGAATGGACGATGGCAGGATAGTCATGAGAAAGGCAATATGAAAGGTAAAATAAATGGATTTGAGGCATTAGATGCCTTGGCCATGTTGTGAATTGCTTTTATAGATGTTGTGCATGGATAAAGGGAGTTCTCTTAACCTTGATCTTATGATATCTAGTAATTATGTTGTGATCATGATTATATTGATGCATATATATGTATATATGTATGTATGTATGTCGTTGTCTAACAGGGTCGTCAGGGATCATGATTGCTTTATGCTAATGTATATATATGTCTATATGTATGTATGTATGTCATGTTCTAACAGGGTCATCAAGGATCAATAATGTTTTATGATAATGTTTATGTGTATATATGTATGTATGTATGTCATTTTTTGACATGGTCATCAAGGATCATGGTTGTTAAGGAATGATTTCTTATGCAGGTGAATGACATGAAGAGGTTCATGGTTTATGATGAATCAAGTGGAGGAGTAGCCCTAACAGATCTATGAGTTCAATATCATGTGGATATGAATTGATATTATGTGATTATGCTATGTCTATGTTTATGCTATGGTAGGTAATGCTGAGGGATACATCAACGGAATAGAAGTAGTGTGATCTACGACATGATGGGACAAGCATGGATAGTGGAAAGACACTAGAAGCATGGTTTCTTGGTAAAGACATTATGGTCTCTGGATGTGCAAAACTGGTGTTGTGTACATGTTGCATATGCGATGCTGTGAACATAAGGTGCTATGAATATGTTGGATATTCAATGTTGTGTACATATGGTGTTGTACGCATGTTGGATATGTGGTGCTTTGTACATATGGTGTTTTGGGCATGTTGGATATGCAGTGTTGTGTAAAGATGGTGGTGTGTACAGATGGTGCTATGTACATGTATATGTGGTGCTATTTACATATGGTGTTGTGTGCATGTTGTACAGGTGGTGTTATGTAGATATGGTGTTGTGTGCATGATTGTACATGTGTTTTTGTGTGCATGTGGTGTTGTGTACATGTGGTGCTATGTACAGGTGGTGTTGTGTATGTATCGTGCATGTTGTGTTGTGTACATGTTGTGCATGTGGTGTTGTGTACACCTTGTACAGGTGGTGTTGTGTACATGTGGTGTTGTTTACATTTTGTGTAGGTGGTGTTGTGTACACATTGTGTAGGTGATGCTATGTACATGTGGTATTGTGTACACATTGTGCAGGTGGTGAGGTGTACATGTGGTGTTGTGTACACAACATACACATTGTGTTGTGCACATGTGGTACTTTGTTATGTGTATTATGTAGTCATTGTATCATGACATGAGTATTCGTTGTGTTGTACTCTTTATACGTATATGTGTGGTGTTGTACATCGGGTATAGGTTAGGAAGATTTGTGTTTGTGATATTGTTTTGTACAAATCTGGACTGACTTGTGCATATGTGATAGCCTCCCCTGAGTTACATTGAGGTATGAGTTTGATTACATCATTTATTTGGTTTATGTAACATGGTATGATTACATATTATTTGAATGTTTGATTAATTACATGATATGATTATGTGTCTATAAGATTGCGTAAAGAATGGTATTGTTTTAAGATGGTTGTACTAACATGATATGTGTTGAGAAAACTGATATGTACTTGAGTGCAAGTAGGTAGTAGTTGTAGTATTATGATTGATCATTGTGAGTTGATTGTTGATTATGTCATGATTGTTAGTCTTAGTAAAGGTTGATTTCAAATTAATATACATTATGTCTTGATCTTTGGAACATGTGACTGAATTTTGTGAACAATTGCAGGGCAATATGCTTGTTATTAGCATGACAAGGTAATAGTTGATTTGTTTATATAACCAATAGTTGGGTGATGTGATTGAACATAACAAGACTCGATTGTAACTAGGTAAAAATTAAAAGAAAGGAATTGGATGAGAATTCCTTTGGCTGTTTGGAAACTACAATTCCAAATGAATGAGTGCTTTACATGAATACAGGAAGTCTTATTAACCTTGATTTTGTCTGACATTATGTGGATATATTCTATATTCCTGAAAATGTATTTGACAGGTATATTAGCTAGTTTCTAGTTATAACTGGATTCGTCAAGGGAATTGGAGTCCCTTGAGAGATGATATGTGTAATTGTTCAGTTACAAGGAAATGCACTTGGAAAAAAAAGGAAAGGTAACTGGTATATTGTTATGTTTATTTATTCACTCACAATTGTTTGTTTATGGAAGTATGATGCAGGGGATTGCATGGAAAAAGAGATTGCCATGAAATCTTGAAGAAGGATTGAGTTGAGCTTTCCCTTGGAAGAATTGGGAACCCATTGGGTTGAGTCATGGTGTTTGTTGCTATTTTTGTGCTTTCAGTCATTTGTGATTTGTTTGTGCTTGATTTGTAGTTTTTTTCTTTATGTCTAGTGCATAGCCATGCCACTTTGGTTGTGGTGTCATATAGTTATTGGTGTTCATGGTTTTTATTCTTGCTTGCTTTTTTTCTTGCCTTTTTGTACTTTGGGTGTGGAAATTAATGCGTATATCTAAAATTGTTCATGAAATTTACTAAAACACAAGACTCAAATCTACTCTACTATTCCGCGAAATTCAATTCACAATCAAGAACACAAATCATAAACATGCAAGAAGAATTTTCACACATGCACAGAGATGTATCTAGGTGAAAGCAACTACTCAAAACCCCTTCCTATCTATATTGCATTAATCAGAGAATAGAGATGAAATACATATGTTGCTTAAGCTGGAGCACAACCTACAAGTGTATAGTCTATCCCTCTGCCTGACTGACTGACTCTGGAAAACACTTATCCAATTTTCAAGCCTTCCCAACTCTTATTTCCTTGCACCATTCCTTAAGGAATTAGGACCCTGTTAATTAAGAAATTCCCTCAATTGGATTGCACAATTCCTTTAGGGTTTTCCTCTCACTGCATGCACCACTTGTACAGATTGGAATAGTCTACAACTGATAGTACATTGCCTTGGAATCTCCATCTCAACTGGGTAACTCGAATTCTCTACACGCATGAGCTAATTTAGGCTGATTGATGAGTTATCTAGATGATCACTAAGTTTGGTTGAAGTCACACTTCAATAACTTGACCTTTCACTAGTTCCTCCAATAGTTAGAACTAGTTTAATTGACCATAACTCAATTTAACTGAATTAAATTACTACAACTGAAATTAACTCAACCTAGGGTCCTAAAATTTAGGAATCACTGCACACACCTCAAATTCGTTCTGCTAACTCAAATTAACTGAGCTAATCGAGTGAAAAGAGCCATGTCACCTCAGTTAACTCCTCCAAGTTGTTTGTTGATGTGGAATTTCTTACTACATTTTTCAACACTCCCTCTCAGCAAGAAAGGGATTATCAACTACCCCAATCCTTCATCTATGGAATGTACTGTATGAAACACCTCTCATTTTTTTGTTGCTACTGCAACATCTGCAACTGATAAGCATAAAAAAAAACTGAATTAGATGTGTCTGCAACTATGTACTAGGAAAACTGTGATGTTGCTGACTCTGATACTGAGCCTCATGCTCTACTATCAACACTCCTATGTACTCCTCATTATCTGACTAAAAATGATCCTCCTGCTACTGTATATTGTGGGCCCCCGTAGAAAGGTAATGATCCATGAGGAGAATGCCTCAATAGACCCTGCCCAAATTTCTACAAATCTGGGACTAAGGATCTACATCGCCCCACCTCACTCTTGGAGGTATAGTTGCATGCATGGAGAAATATTATCTACTCATATTGTTGTTGCTACTTCTCTTCTCCTACTTTCACACTACTTCTACAACCACTGAAATAATGAGTTTGATCTCCCCAAATCCTCAAGTACTAGCTTCCATAGGGCTTCTCCCTCTGAAACTAGATTCCCTCTAAGTTTTGATCTCCCTGTGAGAAATGTCGCGTCTCCTCAATCTACCAATATCAATGATCACAAATCCTTTTTGGGTCACTAAAATTTGGCCCACTGATCTTCCCACTAGCAGCCTTCTAACTCCATTAAGAAGTCTCCATATAGGTTCTTCTGGATCTGCCCTTAATTAGAGCTCCATAATGCTGCGTCCTAACAACTCATTAGTTCTTGAATGATCAATGTACATGAGGACTTCAATGACTAGTTTCTATTGCGAATCTAGCTCTGATACCATGTAGAAATTAGGTTGTAGATCTGAAACTTCTCAAAATTTACTAAAACACAAGACTCAAATCTACTCTACTATTATGAAAAATTCAATTCACGATCAAGAACACAAATCATAAACATGCAAGAAGAATTTTCACACATGCACAAAGATTTATCTAGGGGAAAGCAACTGCTCAAAACCCCTTCCTATCTATATCACATTAATAAAAGAATAGAGATGAAATACATAGGCTTCTCAAGCTTGGGCACAACCTACAAGTGTATAGTCTCTCCCTCTACCCGACTGACTGACTTTGGCAAAAAATTAGCCAATTTTTAAGCGCTCCAAGATCCTATTTCCTTGTGTTTTTCATTGAGGAATTAGGTCCCTATTAATTAGGAAATTCCCTCAATTGGATTGTGTAATTCCTTTAGGTTCTTCCTTTGACTTCATGCACCAACTATACACATTGGAATAGTAAAAAACTAATAGTACACTACCTTGGAATCTCCATCTCAAATGGGTAACTCAAATTCTCTGCATGCATGAGCTAATTTAGGTTGATTGATCAGTTACCTGGATGATTACTGAATGTGGCTGAAGTCACACTTCCACAACTTGACCTTCCACTAGTTCCTCCAATAGATAGAACTAGTTTAATTGACCATAACTCAATTTAACTGAATTAAATTGCTACAACTAAAATTAACTCAACCTAGTCTCCTAAAATTTAAGAGTCACTACACACAACTGAACTTCATTCTACTAACTCGAATTAACTGAGATAACTAAGTGACAAGAGCCATGCCACCTCAGTTAACTCCAATTTGTTTGTTGATGTGGAAATTTATTTTTTCTCAATTTAATCAAGGAAAAATCAAATTGAAATTTTTTGCTACATTTTTCAACATTGAGGGTCTTGGTAATTGGTTGGGGAAAGAGGAAATTTAATGGAGCTCTGAAGGAGATGAATAAAACCCATCAGGTAATATGAGACTTGAATGAGGATCGATGCATGAGTAAAGGGTAACTGAAGGTAAGAATATGACAACCAGTTGGACTAGTTGGGTCTGTTGGGATGAATGGACAGTGGCAGGATAGTCATGAGAAAGGTAATAAGAAAGGTAAAGTAAATGTATTTGAGGCATCATATGCTTTGACCGTGATGGGAGTTTTTGTTCTCTATTGGGGCTTGGTTTTTCCTGATTTTGACACCTTTTTCCATACTTTACCTCTCCCATTTTGAACTATCTTTAACCCCTACTATGTGTTGGCATTATGATGCATGTGTTGTACCTGATGGCAACCCACTCATAGAAGAACATCTCACTTATATACAATCAAGTGAATCCAGAGAAGAAATATTAGATGTGACATAATACATGGGATGCAGGATAGCTCAAAGGAATCAAATGACAAGTCCTTAGTATGAAAAGTAAGCTTTGCCATCAAGTCCAAAGGGGGGGATTGTTGGCATTATGGCTAAAGTATTGTCCTTGATGGCAACTCATACAGGTGATAGATCACAGTACAACAGGTCAGTAGCAGAGATTGATGATCAGCCCACAAAGAATGAAGAAAATAAGAAGTTCGCAGGTGTGCCGTGCAATAGGTGCGGTCATAGGCTGGGTCCGCAGGTACTCCGTTCAGAAGGTGCGGACATATTCGCAGGTTAATAGAACGAAAGGTTAATTAGAAAGGAAGTTTCTAATTAAAAGAAGATTGAGACGAATTACAGCAGGTGGTTTTCTCCCACATTGGGTTTCCACCTTATATCATGGTGTTCATGTGTGTGGCTTATGTGTGATGATCTGTTCTATTTTACTGCACCTGTTTACTAAAAATATGATTGATAATGTTGTAATGCACTCATTAAGGATCAACTAACTGAATCATAAGAAGTTGTGGAAGTAGCATATATGAATCTGAATATGGAAATGAAAAAGTTTTATTGATGTGATAATACTGATTCACCCCCCCCTCTCAGTATTATTTCCAACAATTGGTATCAGAGCAGGTCCTTTGGTAGAAGCTTGATCGCTTGAAGGAGATCCGTGGAACAATGGGAAAGAAGCTTAAGAAGAAAGCACCTAAGAAGAAGAAGACATCTCAGAAGAACTATGACAGTGGGAGAATCGATTGGGGATTAGGTGTAAGAAGCTCTTCAGATTCAGAATCATTTCAGAATGAAGATGAACTATCAGGTATGAATTTGCTATCCTCTGATGTTCCAGCTATCTATCCATTTGGAAAAGATGAAAGTGATAGCGAAACAACTGAATTTGCTCTTATGGGTGAACAAGAAAGATATCAAATAGAGGCAGAATTTAAAAGGCTTTCAGATAAAATCAAGGATCAACAAGATCTATTGAACAAAAGGGAATGTGACTTCAAAGAAGAAGCTACCAAACTAAAGGCCCAACTAGAAGAAGGAAATAAGGTAAGGAAGTTACTCAAGGACAAATATCAAAAGTTGCAGGAT
Organism: Pinus tabuliformis; assembly: GCA_031772625.1. Classification (NCBI taxonomy): domain Eukaryota; kingdom Viridiplantae; phylum Streptophyta; class Pinopsida; order Pinales; family Pinaceae; genus Pinus; species Pinus tabuliformis. The sequence continues at coordinate 534,318,996 of CM062812.1, forward strand.
GAAGTAACATCACTAAGAGATGAAGTCAATGAAATAAGCACAACCATCAAGAAACTCAGAGATAGATCGAGTTACTATGGAAGTCTTGAAGCCACGATCCGCTCACTAAAGGAAGATCTTGAAGAATCAAAGAAGCGGAATAAAGATCTACTCCAAGCTATTGAAAAACAGGTAAATGAAGTTATCAACTTAAAATCTCAGCTGGAATATGCCTTCAGAATTCGTCAAATGTAGCAGGATCTGAATGAAGAACAAGAAAAGGAGATTCTCAAACTAAGGCATCAGTTGGAAGAAGGAAGGAAAGCTGAAGAAGACATGAAGAAGAAATGTCTAGAAAAGGAAGAACAACTTCAAGTTGAGATAAATATCTTGAAAGGCAAATTAGAAGAAAAGGATAAACTGTTATGATTTCAAGATAGTACTAAAGCCTTGGATGATATTCTTAGTAGTCAAAGGTCTCCTGCTATCAAGACTGGTCTTGGTTTTCATGAATCTATTGAAGGTGAATCTAGTTCACAAGGTGAGGCAAGGAACTCTAAAGATAAATCTAAAATGATCAACAAGGAGATAAGAGAGATGAGAGGTCATCCCCATCAACAATCAAGGAAAGAGATTCTTCAAAGAAAATCTTTTACTCCTATCTATGGAAGTAATAGTCGGCCATTTACTCAGATGAATAATATTGAATGTTATGAATGTCATAATCTTGGACATGTTGCAGCTAGATGTAGAAGAAGAATGGTTCAAGATCATCACATAGAAAGATCATCACATTCCAAGTACTTTAATGGATATTGTTTTTCTTGCAATATGTTTGGTCACAAAGCTGCTGATTTCTACAGGAGGAATATGAAACATGTAAGATGTTATGCATGTAACAAGCTTGGACATATAGCAAAGGAATGCAGGAACAAAGGACGGACATCACACCAAAAGGAGAAAACATCATCACACTTGAAGATATCGTAGAAGAAGGAAGTACAGTCAGAAAGATGTGGCACAGCACAATGTACTGAGGCACAGCACATCACGGACATAACAGACTCAGGGGGAGCTGTAAGTGTAAAACTTCAGTGTCCTGAATCTCATACGCAAGTTTCTTAAAGGGAAGTTGCGTATATATGCGAGTTAGACACTGCAAATTCACGTATATCTCAGTCTGAGGAAAAGCAGTGGGGACAGGCTTAGAAAAAGGATCTAATTGGTTAATAGTTACAGTTTGCTGAGGACATGTAGAAATGTTTTGATACTTGTAAGATGTTTAGAAGTGTTTTGATCCTAACTTGATGATGATGATGTCTTGATTCTTATTGCTGATATATGCATGATCAGATCTAACATATGGCACAGGTTTAGGGGGAGCATATGCTTTTAATGCATTGTTGGCATTATGGTTAATAGTCCTTGGTGATGATGCTGATATGGATAAATGATTCATCTTGCTATGATATGGTTATGAGTTGTTTAGATGATTCTTGGGGTTACATAGTTGATATTTAGATTAGATTTGTGGATGATTCCCTAATGGTGCTTACATGGTGATCTTCATAAGGATAAGGAGAAGTACATAGCTTGAATTCACATCTTCTTTACTTGATGATGAGTCACTCATATGCTGTTATCATCATATGCATAAAGATCATATATTACAGTTATGATGCATGATTCCTATTGCTTTTGGCACATATATGGATGAGGATTGTTGGCTGGATACATGGATGATTATTCAAAGTTGCATTGTTGGAGACATGATGATGATGAGTTCTTACCTATATGATGTTAGGTTGTTTCGTACATGTGTTGATTGATGCAGATATTCCCAATTGATGATACTTGGTCCATGCAGATCTGTATGGCTATGGTGTTTCTCACATATGATAGAATGTGAATGATTCGATGTTATGGAGCTGATCATATAGTGTCATTGCTAATGTTTATCATGATCTTATTTAGGTGATTGGTCTCTGTAAAGGTCATATCAAGACTCATGATGTAATAGTGTGTCTCTATCTATTGTAGTCATTTGATGAGATCTCTTCAGGTCATGTAACGGCCTATGTTGGTTTCCCCACTATGCCTGGGATGAATGATGTTATTCTCTTATGTTATCATATGTAAACTCTTGGTATATCACCATTGTGATGGGAGATAGATGTATGTATGAATCTTTGGTGATAGGAAGGTCATTTATGATGTATAGAGTCATGTTCTTCTTGTAGAACATCTTTTTGCAGACCTTGCTTACAGTCAGGGGGAGCATGAACAACACACGTCAGCAAAGCAAAGATTTCAGCATGTAGCATGGACAGATTGGTACACCTTGGCATATACAAAGGGGAAGCTCATTCAGAGATTTCAGTAGGTACTCAAGGGGAGTATGGACAGCAAAGGAAGAGAATATCTTGGTCCGCCCTTTGCCCTTTATGTCAAAGGGGGAGAGTGATTTGGTGTTGTTGCCATCAAGTCCAAAGGGGGAGATTTTTGGCATTATGATGCATGTGTTGTACTTGATGGCAACCCACTCATAGAAGAACATCTGACTTATATACAACCAAGTGAATCCATAGAAGAAATATCAGATGTGACATAATACATGGGATGCAGGATAGCTCAAAGGAATCAAATGACAAGTCCTTAGTATGACAAGTAAGCTTTGCCATCAAGTCCAAAGGGGGAGATTGTTGGCATTATGGCTAAAGTGTTGTCCTTGATGGAAACTCATACAGGTGATAGATCACAGTACAACAGGTTAGTAGCAGAGATTGATGATCAGCCCACAAAGAATGAAGAAAATAAGAAGTTCGCAGGTGCGCCGTGCAATAGGTGCGGTCATAGGCTGGGTCTGTAGGTACTCTGTTCAGAAGGTGTGGACATATTCGCAGGTTAACAGAACAAAAGGTGCGGTCCTAAAAGTTCACACACTTTCATGCAGAGAAAAGCGCACGTGTGGGAATCTTATGGTTGTCGGGTCCGTGGTATTGTGTTATTATGGTTTTGGACCGTGGTATTGTGAAAGGCCTAAGGCTATAAAAGAGGAAGGAGATCATTTGGCTAGAGCATGCTTATGGGTTGAATATCTTAAGGAGAGCAAGATCTGAAATTCTGGTTGGTGAGTGATATCTAGATCTACATCAAGGAGAAACCTGAGCTTTATAGGGCAAATCTACTGATGGGTCGAGATCTCCTTTGCGCATGATCAGATCTGTAGATCTGATAGTCTGTGGCATATTTGAAGACTGGATCGTAGGTAGATCGAGGAAAAAGCGCGAAGATCCACAGGTATATCGAGGAAAAGGTGCGGAGGTTCGCAGGCCAGAGATCGGTGTAGGTGCGGAGGATTGCAGGAGGATCGCAGGCCAGAGACGGGTACAGTGTGGAGGTGCGCAGGCAACCCGCAGCCGTAGGTGTAGATGCCCACAGAGAAGAAGACTGTAAGTTGTGGATACTCACAGGTTAGAATCCTATTCAGGTGCAGATACCCACGGATCAGTAGATGGTGCAGGAGCGGATACCCGCAGGTTTCCATTGAAGAAGCTACGTACTTTTCTTAAAATATGTTTTAGCTGCTTCTGTTGTTTACTGAAGTGTTTTGGGTTTTGAAGTGATGTCTGGTTACTGGTATTATGTTCTGATAACAACATTCTGAGAAGTGATTAATTGAATGATTATGATTAGCTTCAGTATTGATGGATGAATGGATCAGGTTCATAATGACTTATCCTTATATGATCTGATGGACTAGATCTGATTGCTAACATGCATACTATCCTTGTATATGTGTTGATCTAGTGATTGGGTGATTCAAAAGATTGATTGATTATGTGCTTCAATGATATTTATGGGTCCAATATGAAAATTGGATGAAACGTGGCCTTTCAGATTATGTGTTGTGCTTCAGGTGTATCCAGTCTGAAAATGTATGACATGTGGTACCCGGAGGAGAGAATATTGTAGGCTGGTGCCTACGTACTAGTATCTTAGCTAGTACAAGAGCTAAGGGGGTGGTAGCTCCCTTCTAGTAGCAGTTGAAAACTTTGGAGCATTGTAGCAAGTAGAAGCCTACATACTAGTTAATGGATCGGCTAGTACAAGATCTATGGGAGTTGTAGCTCTCTGCAGGTAGAAGCCTGCGTACTGGAATAAGACTGCACTAGTACAGAAATATTGTAAAAGGATTTTCTTATTAAGAAGAATATTGAGATGACTTGCAGCAGGTGGTTTTCTCCCACATTAGGTTTCCACCTTATATCATGGTGTTCATGTGTGTGGCTTATGTGTGATGATCTGTTCTATTTTACTACACCTGTTTAATATTAATATGATTGATAATGTTGTAATGCACTCATTAAGGATCAACAAACTGAATCATAAGAAGTTGTGGATGTAGCATATATGAATCTGAATATGGAAATGAAAAAGTTTTATTGATGTGATAATACTGATTCACCCCCCCCCTCTCAGTATTATTTCCAACACTATGCCTATTTCGTTTTGATACTTATGTTTTTGCCAAAAGGGTGTCGTAGGCTAAAGGTATGTAAATTAACACTAAAAAGCATCTTTTACGTTAACTTTGAGTATTCCTTAGCTAGTTGTTCTTTATTCAATTAACATGCCAACTAATCTCGAGTTCTTGTGCATATTTGTTTTGATTCAGAAACAGGCCCATAATTCCTGCAGACAACTGTACAATTCTATTTCCTGCAAACACTCTAGATTTCCTGTAGTCATGGATTTCCTGTAATCGCCTGGATTTACTAAAGTAACATCAGCGGTTAGCCATGTTCCACAAATATCTAAGTCAAACGGGAACATGGGTTTTGTGGGGAATATATCACATATGGTTTCTATCCTATTGGCCATTTCAGATCTGCCAACAACACCGCTCAGATTCAAAAGCCTTCTCTCATTGGCCATTTAGGGGAAAGCTACATCCATGTAACGAATTTCATCTTATCCATGCTTTTAGTCATGGATTAGACCTAGTATGGCTAAAATCGATATTTTGTAATAGTTTTGTTAGCTGATGGCTTAGATTAGTAGTCTCCTTTATTTCGAGCTATATGTGGGCTTTGTAAATGTATAAATTTTGTCCTAGTTTTTATGATAGGGGGTTGTTAGATTGCTGGGTTGGTTTTCAGCACAGACTGCATATCAGATTGTACTCGAATGTATCTTTTTTAGATTAATACAAATATATATGTTCTGTCCATTTCAGTGAGAAAGCTCTTCTAATTCGAAGGGGTTGTGAGTAAGGGAGGGCCCCCTTTGCTCACAACTTCCATAGTTTAGTATTTATGCAATTTATTTATGTTATGTAAAAATAGTTTATTTTTATAGCTAATGCACTCTTTCTGATATATCAGTAGCACTGGGTTAAATGAACTAGTTTTCTATTGATGTGTGGAATTCAGTTAATGAAGATTTGATTTCTGATGTTGATTGAATTTCTGAATTTGCTGTAAGTTTATTTCTATATCTTTTCCTAATCATCATCGACAATCTTAAGAGTTGTAGAGGGAAGTTTGATCCACTTTATAGCCTTTGCTGCTAAGTGATTGATGTAGGAAATAGTCATTGGTTATGTGTGATTGGCTAGTTAGATTAATCAGCACTTACAGTGTTAAGCCTGCATATACTTTGCATGCATCTCACAAGCTTACCTGCCTGGGTTGATGATTTATGTTAATCAAATTATAAGGCTATAATTTGACTCAACATTTTGGCGCCATTGCCGGGGAGGTGCTAAAGGGATAATACTGAAGTGTTTTTGTATTACATGCATTGTTTGGAATTTTTCAAGGCTGGGGGAGTCGAAGTGCTAAGACAAAGGGAAAATCCCACTCACCGGAGGAGGTCAGAAATTCGCCAAGGTCGTGTCTTGATTTTGTGGTAAGTAGTTTTTTTTCAATTTGTTTTCATAGTAGATGATTGGGTCCAACATCTACAAATTTATTTTGTGGTGGTGTGAGCACCACTTCATTTACTAATACAATGGCAAGGAAAAATAAGTCTGCAAGATATAAGGCAGTAAGAGAAGAAGAGTCTGATCAGGAGATCTGTGGTCTTGAAAAGAGCCCAGAACATATTCCCGCTTCTACAGTAGCAGCTTCTGCAGGAAAATCTTATGTTGCTGCCCACTTTGAATTTCCTATCACAAGGAAAACAACATCTTTTCTTAGTGGTCATCCTGAAAAGGAATTCCTTGGAAATCATGTTCAAGAACCAGAATTCCAAACCATTGATTCTGTAGAATTTGTAGTTTATAAAGGCCCCGCTTCCTTTTGGTCCATAATGGATCATGAAGAGGGGACTAGTCACACAGATGGATACGATGAGAAGGAAGAAGAACTAGTCACATTTGAATTCCCTATCAGGGAGGCTGGTGGAGCTACTCAGATGAAGAATATTCCTCCTTCACCCTTGCCTAACTTTCGTGGGGTTCCCAGTGAAGATCCTAATGCCTTTCTATTCAAGTTCGATGTGTTATGCAGGAGCTATGACTATTCTTCCAATACTCAGAAGCTAAATTTGTTTCCTGCAACATTAAAGGATGCAACTCTTAGGTGGTTTATGGTGTTGGCTTCAAACTCCATTACAACTTGGGAGGAAATGAAAAAGGTTTTCTTAAGAAAGTATCATGATTATTGCAAGACTAGGGACCTCAGAGAATAAATTTTTGGCATGACTCAGAAGGAACAGTAGAGTCTTGAGGACTTGGTGGAGAGATTTCAGTATAATCTGCAGAGATCCAAAATGAATCAATTAAGCAAGGATACTAAAAGAACAATTTTTCTCATAGAAATCATATAAGAATCTCTAGATATTTTGAATATGATGGGAGGAGGTGTCATATCGAAGTTGGGCTATGATGAAGTATGTGAGATATGTCATTGATATTCAAGAGGAAATTCTAAAGTTGGAGGAAGAGCAAGAGATACTACTTCCAAGCTTGTCAAGTCAGTTGCTGGAGCTGGAGTAACCAGATATGAAATGGGTAATTTATTTGAAAATTTTAAGATTGATATTCTTAGCACATTATCTTCTCAATTGGATGTTTTGCAGGTTAAGAAGAAACAAGAAAAATAGGAGGAACTGGAAAAAGCCCTGGCCGTGTTCTGTTTGAAATGCAGGAAGAAGCATGCCTTGAGGGAATGCCCTGTAGATAACATAGAGATATGCTGAATCTGTGAAGCAGAGCACTCCACTGATCAATGCCCTTCACTTCCTGAAATCAAAGCAGCATATCTAGCAGATCAAGGAGTTGTCAATGCACTTTATGCAATGGCACCTCAAAGACCATGGCAACCACGTGCTGCAAGGATGGCTCAGTCGCATTTTCAAGTTCATTATAATCAAAATCAGATGTGGAATATTCCAATGCCCTGGAAGACTTGGCCTCCACAAGAGCCTTGGCAGGGGAACTTTTCTTACCCTACCACTCAAAAGTTTCCTTCTCAAAACTTTTATCCTTCGCAGCCCACACAAAAAAAAATGATTCAACCTCCACAGCAGCAACTTCAGTTGCCTGCCCCACCAAATCAACCTCGTCCTACGCAACTTCCTGCTTAGCCAATGTCTAACCCCAATAATAAAACCACCCAATTCGCTCACAACATTGGATTGGTCATCTATCCTGCTTTTCCTACCTATTGTATTGAACCACAATCGCTACAAGAAATTTCTGTTCCTGTGTCACTGCAGGAAATCTAGCCGAGGTTAGGAAAAGTGGTTAATCAACCCAAAAGAATTGAAGAGATTATAGAGGAAGATACTCTAGAAATTCCTGAAGTTGAAACCACACCTGAACTAGTAGAACAACCTACTTCAAGCCCACAAGAACCTTCCTCATCCCATACAATCCAGTCTCCTTTTCCAAATAGGTTGGAAATGAGACTAAAATAGCCTGAGTTTGATTTTGTGTCTGAATTGAGAAATGTATGCATTAAGATCCCATTGCTGCAAGAAATTAAAGATATCCCAATCTATGCTAAAATAGTAAGGGAGCTATGTACCAAGAGACCTGGAAGACAAAATAGAGAACTCTCTACAATTTAAGTAGGTGGAAAGCTTGCAAGTTTAATGTCTACTAGATTTGTTACTGAAAAATATGTAGACCCTCGAATCCCTATGGTTACCACCTTTATCAATGGATAGCCTATAAAAATACTTTAATTGATTTGGGTGCAGCCATTAATGTGATGACTATGGAGGCCTTATCAAGAATAAGAACCTTTGGCTTATTGCCTACTCCTACCATGTTAGAATTAGCAGAAAAGTCTAAGGTAAAGCCAGAGGGGGTATTAGAAGACATTGTCATCTCATTAGATTCCTGGAAGTACCCTACATATTTTTATGTTCTTCAACCCAAAACTAACTTAGGAGGCCATCCTTTGATCTTGGGGAGACTGTGGTTAGCCACAGAAGATGCTTATATAGGGTGTAGGTCCAAAAATATGACCATCACTCATGGGACTTAAATAAAGCACATTAATTTGTATCCCCCTGCTCAACCTCTCTTAAGATCAGAAAATACACATTGGGTTGAAGAAGAAGAGCATGATTCAGAATGTGCTCGACTAGTTTTGACAATCGCCCAAGCCATGAGCCTTAAAGAAAATTCAGAAGAAAATTTGATAAATTGTTGTATTTCTAATCCTGATTTTTTGCAGCAAGAAGAAGGGCAGTCTAGTGATAATTTAGATTTCATTACTAATATGCAGGATTTTCATGAGTATAGTATAGCAACCGAACTACATTCAGCCTTATTATCTGCATTTCCTACATATTCCATGACTGAATGGGGGAGTAAGGTGGTTGAAATTTTTCTTGAAAAACCTTTGAATATTAATTTTGGCTTAACCCATGAATAAGAAAAGTAGTTAATTCAAGCATTGAAAAAATTTTCAGATACTTTGCTTGGGAATATACAGATATGAGAGGCATTCAAATAGACACATGTATTCATCATATTTATATAGAAGAGAAAGTTAGGCCCATGAGACAACCACAAAGGAGGATGAACCCTGCTTTAAGGGAAATTATGAAAGATGAATTGCAAAAATTGTTAAATGTAGGGTTCATCTATCCTATCTCAGATAGCCAGTGGGTATCTTCGTTGGTTATCATCACCAAAAATAATGGTAAATGGCGATTATGTGTGGATTACAGGGAACTAAACAAGGCTACATTGAAAGATCACTTTCCCTTGCCTTTTATAGACCAAGTGTTGGACACTTTAGTAGGAAAAAAGTATTTTTCCTTCCTAGATGGGTTTAGCGGGTATAATCAGATTAGGATAGCTTTAGAAGACTAGGAAAAGACTACATTCACATGTCCCTAGGGCACCTATGCATATAGGGTTACCATTTGGTCTATGCAATGCACCAGCCACATTCCAGCGGGCGGTCCTTGTATTTTCTCTAATATTTTGCATGATTGCATAGATGTTTATATGGATGACTTTATAGTCATGGGTGATACTTTTGAAGAAGATTTACATAATCTTGAGAAATTTTTGCAGATATGTAGAGAAACTAACCTCTCATTAAGTAATGAAAAATGTTTTATGATTATGAATGAAGGTATTGTTTTGGGTCATCATGTTTCTGTTGCAGGAATTAAAGTTGATCCCGCGAAGATTGAAGTCATTGCAAAGTGACCCCCACCAACCAATCAGAAAGGAGTTTGAAGTTTCCTTGGACATGCAAGCTACTATAGAAGGTTTGTTGAAAATTTTACAAAGGTAGCCTCTCCATTATTTAAATTATTGGCTAAAGAAGCTGAATTTCATTGGGATGGTGAGTGTCAAGCTGCATTTGATACACTCAAGGAAAAAATTTCTTCAGCACTGGTCTTGAGAGGCCCAAATTGGAAATTTCCTTTTCATATTTCCACTGATGCCTCTGATTCATCCATAGGAGCAGTATTGGGATAAAAGGAGGATCCTGTAACCCATGCTATTTATTATGTTAGTAAAAACTTAACTCCTGCAGAACTGAATTACACAGTAACTGAAAAAGAATTCCTTGTTGTGATTTATTCTATTAATAAGTTTAGACATTACATCACAGGCTATGAAGTTTTTGTACACACCGATCACTCTGCCATTCGATATCTCATGAATAAACCAATTACTAATGGTAGGATTACTGGGTGGCTTTTGTTGCTGCAAGAATTTGACATCACGGTATTGGATAGGCTTGGAAAGGAAAATCAGGAAGTTGATTTCTTATCTAGACTTAACCATGTAGGTGAGGATGTTCTTGTTAATGATAGCTTTCCTGATGAAAAATTGTTTGCTATTTCTGTTAAAACATTGTGGTTTGTAGACATGGCCAATTACTTTGCTACAGGAAAGTTGCCTCCTTATCTTTCATCTAATAAAAAAAAGAGAATTATTAGAAAAGGTGTTGATTACTATTGGATTAGGGGAGATTTTTTTTTCACTAGACTTGATTTGATTATCCGTAGGTGTGTCCAGGAATACAAGATCTATGACATTTTGAGACCCTGTCACCATGAATCGTGTGGAGGACATTTTGCAGACAAGCAGACAACTTATAAGATCCTTTGCTCAGGTTACTATTGGCCAAGTCTTTTCAAATATGCAAGGGAATATGTCCGGAAGTGTGACAACTGCTAGAGAATGGGGTGGCTTGTACAATAAGACAAGATGCCTTTTCAGCCACAAGTGCTCATATAACCTTTTGAGAGGTGGGATCTTGATTTTGTAGGTCCCATCAACCCTATGTCCAAAGGTAAGAAGTATATTTTAGTTTGTACTGATTATGTTACGAAGTGGGTGGAGGTAAGAGCACTACCTAGAGAAACAGAGAAAACAGTGGTAGATTTATTTATTTATTTTATTTTATTTATTTATTTTTTCTGATATTTTTGTAAGATTTGGGGTACCCAGGAAAATAGTCACTGATCAAGGTACTCAGTTTGTACCAAATCTTATGCAGGGAATTGTGCAGAAATATCAGATTACTCGCTGGAAGTCCACCCCTTATCATCCACAGGCCAATGGGTAGGTGGAATCAACAAATAAGGTTTTGGAGACAATCCTTACCAAGACAATGCAATTACATAAGAAGGATTGGTCTGACAACCTTCTTGAATCATTGTGGGCCTACAAGATTACATGGAGAAATACCACTGGCTTTTGTCTGTATGAATTGGTGTATGGAAAGAAATTTTTATTGCCCATTGAATTTCAGATCAAAACTTTCAAAATGGCAACAGATTTGGGTATAGGTCTTGATGAAGTTCAACAACAAAGAATCCTATAGCTCAATGAGTTGTATGAAATTAGGCAGCATGCTTTTCATCATACTAACTTGATTCAACAACAATGTGCTAAATGGAACGACAGATACATTAAAAATAATAAGTTCAAAGAGGGAGACTGGGCATTGTTTTATGATTCGAAATTCAAAAACTTTAAAGGAAAATTTAACACACATTGCCTGGGCCCCTATGAAATTGAGAAAGTGTTTGATAATGGATCTGTTCGTGTTAAAACCATTGATGATGGGAATGTTACCTTCTTGGTGAATGGGAACAGACTCAAGTTATATAAAAAACCCCAATCTAAGGAGGAATTTGTGGAAGAAATTGTGAAGAAAAGAGAGTTGGAGATGGTGAGGGAAGGGATCATTCCTTCCACTATCTCTTCCTGATTTCCTATTGACACAATGAGCTCACTCTGTTCCTCCTCATGCTTGGTAAAACATGAGAGGAATGTCTATTGGGTATAGGTTTATTCCTTTTTCCGGGCCCAATGGACTAATTACAGAAAAAGACCCCCCTTGGAGTCTTCTTTTCCAAATATTTTAGACTCTCTAATAATGAAATCTAGTGAGCATGGACTACCCTCGGCTCACTAAAATTATAGGTCAGTAGGTTCTCTCAATAAATTTTATTTTCAGTTAAATCTGGATTGCTTGTGTTGGACTGGTGTGGGATTTCTTAAGGCCCTCCTTCCAACAATCTTGGTCCATCGACATCAACAAGTTATCTGGGTGCAAGATCAAAGTCTTATGATTCCTTGAAGCTTATATGCCCTAATGATTGATTATCTCGCCAGAAACAATGGGGAATCAATATGACACCTTGGCTGCTATATCCTACAGGGGGGTTCGACATTAGCACATTAATTCACACCCGATAGGATGCATAAGGGTACCTTGGTCCTTGCTCTCATTAAAGGTGATGGGCTTCGCATTGGTTAAAAACTGACCTCAATGGCTGGTAATTCAATGAGCTCATTGCACATTCGACATTAACACCTTTATTCATGTGCAGTGAGCTATACACAAATGAGGGAGAAGTGTTGATTGATGGTTTGATTTCCTACAGAAGCTCCACAAGTCATGGTCTGATTTCCTACAGAAGTTTCAAAAGTCACGGTTCGATTTTCTAGAAGACTCAGTAGTCGCAGTTCCATTTCCTATAGAAAGCTCAATAGTTCCGTTTCCATTTCTTGCCGTGACACCCTGGTTTTCTGAAAAACAAAAAGCATAGACAGAGCATTAATTTAAAATTATTTAAAAAGTACTGACATATTTTAATTACTAGTCGAGGCCATGAATTATGAAATCATATATCTAATTTAACTATTAGGAGGGTTATCATCTCAAGGACTTGCACACATCATCCCAAGTACTAGACTGTTGGAAGGTAGAAAGGTAAAGTACAACCGGTGATGGGACACTTGAGGTAAAGGGTAATTAATGCTTTAATTTTTAATATATTTGTATGACTTTTCAGGTATGGTCACCCTTGCAGAAAAACACGGCCGTAATCCAGTGCATTATGACTCCACCTCCTCGCCCAATCGCCATGATTCTAACAGGACAAGTAAACATACTCCCCATATCTTCCTACAATTCAGATCATGATGACAATCATGATTAGGACCTGTCTTTCAAAAATCTCGTGCTTTGTGATAACTTTCTATAATAATCCCTACCTTGTCGTGTGAGTCCATTACAAAGCTTAAGCCAATATTTCCAAAGAAGTGCATACACCCTATCTTCCAGTATTTGAGCCCCTATCTGCTTTGAGCCACAAGGGCCTAAGTTGTTGGAGGCCAACCCTCGCAGTAAGGAAGGATTGGAAAAAGCAGGGTGGCTTCCATTTTTCCAGTGATTCAGTGGCCACAACTCGAAAGTGACAAAATCTTTCACCTTGAACCTGAATGATGATAAGATCAAGTTGGGGATGTTCAATTCAGGTTAACCAAGGGTTTGGTAGCGCGACCATACGTGATTTCACAGTTGGGAGAATGTTGGTTCAAGAACCAACGTTTCAACAAGGGCTTGTGCGCATCCTTCCTCCGTAAAGAGCATTTGGACCCTGATTGGAGTAAGGGAATTTCACAAGATTTATTGAAGAGTAACTACCTGAACTTATTGTTTTTCCTGCAGAAATACGTAACGTATGAAGGTCACTTTGGGCTTGCATTCCTATTTCATATTCGACTGCTTGCCCATTTTCATGAAAAGTCGTTAAATTTTCCCTATTACTTGAGGATGTCGCTGATGAAGATGTCTATTGAGGAAAATTAATTACCTATCATTTAATTGTCAACCTAGGGGTTTCGTAAAACTTGCGAAGCATGCGTGCACTATATATGCTATAAATTAACTTCCAATTTAGATCAATCTAACAACGAAATCTTAATCTATCACACTTGCAGGAATTGAAATCTTGATCTATCACACTTGCAGGAATTGAAATCTTAATCTACCACACTTGCAGGAATTGAAGTGTTAATCTACCACACTTGCAAGAATTGAAATTTTAATCTACCACACTTGCAGGAATTGAAATTTTAATCTACCACACTTTTAGAAATGAAATTGCATGAAATGAAATCTACTCTAAGGGATCATGTGTGCATTATCAAATCAGGATCCTATGAAATGAATAATCAAAACCACATGATATGAAATGAAAGCAAAAGCAATCACTCTTAATTTCTAGATATGAAAGCAAATAAAAACAATCACTCTTAACCTCTCACACAAGAAAAGATATGAAATAAATAAATTTTAATCTATGAAAGCAATAAACCTTAATCTATGAAAAACAATAAATTTCACACATTATAGGTGGAAAATCCAAAAGAATGAGGGATGGAAAGTAGAGAAGCTCCAAATGCAAGCATAACCAAATCAAAGTGAACATCACTCATGAGCATGGTGCCAAATCCAAATTCTATATTCAAAACAAGAGCATTTCCCCAACTTTTCACATCCAAAATGATAGGAGAAAACTTCCCCTATTTATACAAAAAGATGAGAAGATATCTCATTAATGAGAGTCCATGAATCTCTCCCTATATCTATAGAGTTACAATCAAAATAGGAAATGATAAGTGTTATAGACATTTTTGGACACTTTAACCCCAATCATACATGTCCATAAAACAAGGGCTCCTAAGTCCCTAAAAGTGTTGTTTAATACCCTAAAGGAACAAGGTCAGCTGATTACATCATCTCCCAGAAGTTCTCCACAGAAAATTGCTCAGGACTGGTCAAAACTAGACCATACAGACTGCTTAGTGCAGAAGGTGCGATGCATCCCACCTGCCCAGAGTAAAAGGAGCGATGCATACTGGGTAGCCCTTGTGTAGGGCGCGATGAGCGAGAGTGGACAAATGGCAGAGACAGTTTGCAAAGTGGATCGACATGGAATATTCTAGAAACTTCTCCTATGACACTTGCCTCTCTGAATTCACCCAGGGATGAGTAAGAGATCATCAATCTCCAAGTGGAATCAAGAACTATCAGAGAGAGGACACTAATCACAAACCCAGCAGCTGACTCACCCCCCTACAAACATCTATCTATGGATCCCTCATCCCAGAGATCCAGAGGCTGGAATTTTGTATCTTGTAAGGAGGTGCTGTTGGTTTCTTGTTGGAGCATCATAGTGTTGGGTGATCTAAGCTTTTCATGAGGTGAAATAAGGGCTTTCATGCTGGAGGATGACGCTGGGTCAGAACAATTGGTTGTAATCCTCTTTGCTACTCTTGATATTAATAAAGCTATTCCAGTTTTCCTCCACATTCTTGTATGTTTGATGATATATGCATTTGTGTGGTCAATATATATCTGGTCCTATATTGTTTATGATTGTAGATCTCTGTTCTTTGACAGTATTATGCTGCTTTGATTCCACAGGTGATATTTGAAGCTGTGTTGATGAGAGAGGAGCAGCAAGGATCTGTCAGAAGAAGGGAGAGGAACCGAGCTAGGAACCAAGCGCAAGACTGATGTTGGTGTCCTTCATTCCGCTCTTATCTATTTATCATAAAGGAAAACGAAAGTAGTTTTAGTTTGTTTTTTTCTAAGACAGCTACCAGTCTTAGTGGGACTAGCAGTTCTGAGTAGACACTAGATTTCCTGATAACAAAATGGCGACTTCACTGGGGATCGAATAGTTTGTTTGCTTGTCTATATTTTTTTGCTTTATAAACTTACAGATGAAGCCTGAAGTAAAGCCAGCTAGCCTTCGAACTGCATTTGCTATGCAAGTGCAAAGTAGATCAATGTTGCTTCAGTCTATCTCTGGGTTTTGTTTATAAACTGAACGATCGATTTGCAAACTTTCTAATTGCTGTAGTGGTGGCTCTAGTAACTTCTTTAGATCAGCCCCTATGATTTGTATTTACTAATTATCACTTGCTCGGCCTAAATCCCTGAAATGTGCTACAAACTGTGATCAATAACTGGATCAAAAGTCTCGCACTGTACCAGCGCACCCTCTCTTCAAGGATATCAGTATGCATCGTACTTCCCGTGTGTAGTAGGTGGGATGCATACTGAATTCCCTGTGTTACAGGTGCGCTGATCAGAAAAGGCTAATTATGCCTCCAGACTTTGGTTTTTCTTCTCTATTTTTAGCTCTATTCAAGAGTTTTGCTGTCTGTAGTCAGCATACCTCTATGTAAACCCCCTTCCTGTCCATTATTCCGCCTCTATTGTGCAAAGAACTATGAATTTTTTTGTGTATTTTCCGCCATTTTCAGTTCTCTTTTACAAAGTAGTAGCATAACTGAACTGTCGTTTCTTGATTTGTAAGTGTCGCAAGTGTCATTTTCAGTCAAAGAAAAGAATTCTATTGTTCTTGATGGTCGATTATATAGTTACTCTTGTATTTGATTTGAATTAGTAGTTTTTCAAGTGTTGAAAGCATTTTTCGATTCAAAATAGCAAAGTTTCGTCATTACCATCCTTACGTTTTTGAAGAGAGATTCGTTAGTACTGTTGCTTTGAAAAGATAATTCAGATTTGTACTTGGCATTCTTCTTGTCATTCACACATTAAGAAGGCTGAAAACAAATACATGCATGTGCATTTGCATTTAGACTGCTTGTTGGTTTGATTTAGGATAGTGCATCTAGTGTGTGCTATGTGCTCTATGTTGAGAGAACGTCGTCTCTCTTTCTTTAGTAGCTAGGATTTTCATTGCAAAAAGAAGATTAAACAATTGTTTATCATCTTAGACTGCATTTTAGGAATTGTATATCTACATCACGCTGTGAACCTGAAAGGAAAATTTCTTAAGAAAGATCAACTGTAAAATAAATTTAATGAACCTAAAAATTCTTTGGAACCTAATGCACAACATCTAGAAGTCTAGGCTAGAGACGTATTCTGGCGTCGTAAAGCCTGGTAACTGTCGCTTTCACTGTTGGTTGGGTGATTCCTCCTCTTTGAGACGACAAGTGTCAGTATGGACTTGTGCTCCCACGTACCGTCGATTATATATTGGGAGACCACAATAGGCTATATCCTTTATCCATAGGAAGCCATGTATGTTGTCCTATCGATCGTAATGCACTGAACACAACATTCAGGAAGATTGACTGCCATACTGTAAAAATTATTCTGCAATTTTGCGATTGGTTTGGCAATCCCTCTGTCTAGATTTTTGGAGTAGTCTCTTTCGTTCCTTTTCAGACTCCTTAAAGGAAAAGGTCCATCTGAGCACTTGTCACTTCAGGCTCATTAAAAATAGAAGGCGACTAGAGTCATGTTCTGTTTTTCTCGACTCTTAAAAATTGAAAAAACAAGTTGTGTCAAAGCGTCTAAAATTCATTTAATTCGGAAACATTGTCCCCTTTATTTTTAGTTCATCGATTAATCCGCAATCGTGGAAGAAAGTCAATTGAAACCCCATCATTCAGGGAGGCTTACGAGTCAACCGTCTTTGTCTCCAGAATCGAAACTATTTCGGACAAAGCGAACTCATTTAACCAGTTCAAAGTCCCCTGGTAAAGTTAGAACAAGTGTTCCGATGCCTCAGAGACTTCGGTTACTCCAAACATTTCTGGTACCCCTGCCTTTACAAAAGAAGTTCCGCAGCCACCAGAGGACAGTAGAACTGATCCTAGTGTGAAGGTCAACACTTCTATTCCTGAACCGGCTCCATCTATAGCTAATTCAGAAGGTGTTATCCCCCAAGCATCAGGCGCTGTAGAATCTATACCTTCTTCGGCACCGGAAATATTTTATGGACCTGACAGTCTACCTCTTCCACCTGGATTGATTGCTACCTGACAGTCTACCTCTTCCCCTGTCTAGTACTCCATCGCATTCTGGAGTTGGGGTCACCCTATATCCCTCTTCAACATAAATTAGCCTACCACTATCGGAAGCTCCTATAGAATCGCCAGGAAATCTTTTGGATAGACTAGATATGTCTGGACAACCGTCAACATCTAGGACTGTGTCATCTGACACAACGGTGGCAGAACTTCCTGCCGTCACTCCAGCGATGTTCGTCGGCATACCATCTATCCCAACTAGATCTCAATCGCTGGATGGGTCCCATCCAGGGGCTGTTTCGACAGTATGGTCTGTTCCCGTTTGTTCAGTCGGAATGATATCTGGAATCTCTTATGTTGAGTCTCATCAAATTGATCATCTGTGGTGTCAATTTGGGCAATCCGGTCCTCAAGGGCAAGTCATTCCTTTAAGTACCGGATTACCGTCGTATGGGGGCCAATATACCCTTTCATTGTCTCCTCCGGGGGAACAAACATACGAGAGTTCACAACAGAATTCAGGTTACGTGGTTGGATGCCAATACTACCTCAACAACCAAGAGTTGTATACTCAATGCAACAAAATCTTCCTATGTCGAATATCCCCACTACACCGGCTATTGTGACAATATCGCAAGTACAAGCATTGCCTTTTGTATGCCAACCTTCTCAGGTCACAATCCAATAACCCCTTGTCCCTGCGACGCCACCACAATCATCGATTAGTGGCTCCTTAACTAGAGTGACCCAGGCTCAAACAGGTATCATTACCCCTCATCTTGGTCAAACAACCAGTATTGGACAACAACAAATGGTTTCACAATCATGGCTAGTGCAATATCAACAACCACAATTCCAACAAGTTTACCAAGGATCTGAGCACCAAATCTTTGCAAGTAATGGGCAGTCGTATATTCAAAATGGTAAACAACCTTACCATAATGGTTATGCCCATCAACCTTACCAAAGTTATCAGCATCAAATGCATTCTGCTGGTATGCAAAGACCCACTCCTCAGGAAATACCATCTTATCCAGGGTATGCTTTGCCGAACCTGAATCAACAGTTGCCCTTCGTGGCAACTTTAGAGTTACCAAATCTAAATAGGCTATCAAATGATCCAATCACTTATGCCCCATGGTGGCCAGCAATTCCTCATAAACTTCCGTCAGATATCCCTAAATTTAATGGAAATCTGGGCGAAGACCCGTCGAATCATGTGATGACTTTTCATCTGTGGTGTTCATCCAACACCCTAAATGATGATTCGATTAGGCTTCGCCTTTTTCAGTGAACGTTAATTGGTCCAATAGCAAACTGGTATATCGAATTGCCTAGAGCTTCATTTGATAACTTCAACACCCTAGCCACAACGTTTTTAACCCATTTTCAGTTACCCATAAGGTACGAAATGGGAACAGAACTTCTTACCAATTTCAAGCAAACGACCGCCACTCACATATCCGATCATATTCATGAGTTGCAACGATGGCGTAGAATGGTAAAAACATATGTTCCTGATCAGCTGTTAGCTGAATGGTTTATTAACTCATTATTACCTTCCATTACAGAAGATGTGGCAAAGGGAGGAGTCGTCACTGAAGAGCAAGTCATTGCTTGTGTGCAATATCTATACTTGATTTATACTCAGTCTGTCACGCTCTACGATAAAATCCTAGACGCTCCCAGACTGGAATTTTCCATTCCTTCCCCTCCTAAATCAAACAAAGACTCTCATTCTGGTGATGGCGTGATTGGTGCAACAAGCACGAAATCGACAAAGGCCACATCTAAAAAAGCCCCTAAGATTTCTGGTCAAAATACAAGTGAAGAAATTCTTGCCTCGGAAGTAAATGCCGTATCGACTAACAAAGGCAAAGAAACCAAGCAACCAGGAGGCAAGAAGAAAAACAAACGGAAGAAGAAGAAACAGGAAGACTTATCCCCTAAAAAATCTTCTGCAAAACCTTATGGAGATAAGAAACCAAATCGTCCATGTCTTATATGTGATGAGGATCATTGGACAAGAGAGTGTCCATATAAAGATGAGCTTAAAAAATTCTTCAAGAATTCGAAAACCTCAGCGGTATTGATCGATCCATTTCCAAATCCAGGAACAAATCTGGTTGCTAGTGACAATGCTTCCCCGTCCCAAGTGCTAATGCTGTCAGTGTCAAAGCAACAAAATGATGCTTTGATATCGACAAGGAATAAAGATTACAGAATCCACAGATGTCGAACAACAAGAATGATCAACCTAGTAGTTCGACAACAACTTCGACCGAAGTTGTGCCACCTGTCATTCCTGAACCAACGATAAAGCCGCCAAAGGGAGTAGTACACAAATTGACATTTAATCCTCATGCCAGAGCAACACAACATTATAATATAGTGGAGGATCTGGCCCAATTTCCATCCGCCATGTCGACTCTTGAGGTACTGCAAAATTGCCCCTCCCAAAAGCAAGCTTTATTATCAGAAATAGGTGGGATTGACCCAACGGATTCCAATCTTGTGTCCTTTAATCACAAAGGATATGACCCTTAGTTACCAACTCAACTAGCTTTCCTCATTCAAGTGAAAGCCCTCAAAAAAACTGTTCATCGAACAATTATTGATGAGGGGGCATCTACATGTATTATGTTGATGAGTTACTGGAAAAATTTAGGATCTCCACCCTTGTCACAATCTTCGATGACATTAAAAGCATTTGATGGACGAACATACACCCCATATGGGATTTTAAGTAACTTGCAAGTCGAACTAGGGGGAAAAATAGTAGAAATAGATGTCGAAGTAATCGACGGAAACGTCGATTATAATATCCTACTGGGAAGGCCCTAGATATATGCTATGGCTGCTGTTGTGTCGACCTACTTCAGGAAGATTGCATTTCCCTTTCAAGGAGGAATTACAATCTTTGACCAACAAACATTTCTCCCCAACAGTTCCCAAGTTACGGGAAGCATTCCGATGATCCATGGAAGCACTCATTTGCTTCAAAATATGGGAGTAGGCCTACTAAAAGATCCTATATTAATGGGGACTTTTGCCCTCCCACCGCCAATCAATCTGGCGGAAGTGGAAACGGTGGGAACCTACAATATGATATCTTTTATTCCAAAGATCTCTGAAAACAATATTAACATGGATCATCTGCAGGTATTGCCTCCAAGCCCAATAGAAATATTGTAGCAATCAATGTTTTCAGCATGGGAGGAAAACCCAATTCAATGCTCATCAAGCGTTTGGATAGATAGGTCTAAGGAATATGGTACCCCTTCATATCCTTGGTCGCAAGTACATTCTACCGATGAAGGAATTGTTTAGTCAATGATGATCGACGGGGCACCATGGGAACACTACCACCATCGTTCCCATCTTTCAGATTGCCAAGAAGATACTCCTAGTGACCTTCATCATCCCTCAGTTTTTGATTTCCTATCAAATACTGTAAACACGGTGGATTCTGAGCGAAACTTGTCCAATATTGAAGAGACTATCGCCATAAATATCTTGACCAAAACAAATGTTGTAGAGAATATTCATGTCGGCAAATGTTGTTCTCCTTCAGAAATGGAAATATACAACACTCCTTTTCGCAAGTTCAGAGATGTCTTTGCTTGGCCATATGATGAAATGTCAGGCATTGGCTCAAGCATAGTTGAACATGAAATTAAGATGTATCCAAATGTAAAACCGGTAAGACAACGGCTACAATAGGTGCACCCCAAGAAAGCCACTGCCATCAAGGCAAAAGTTGGAAAACTTCTCCATGCTGGTTTTATTTACCCAGTTCCTCTAATCGATTGGGTATCGAATATTGTTCCTGTAATGAAAAAACAAGGAACGATTAGAGTGTGCGTTGATTATAGGGATGTAAATCAAGCTTGTCTGAAAGACAACTACCCTACACCCTTCATCAAACAGATAATTGATGAATGTGCCGGATGTGAAATATTTTCATTTATGGATGGATTTTTCGGGTATAATCAAATGAATATTTGCCCACAGGACCAGTCAAATACTGCATTTATTTGTCCGTGGGGCACATTTGCATATCGCAAGCTACCCTTTGGTTTAAAGAACGCAGGGGAAACATTTCAGAGGGCAACAAATTATGCCTTCCATGACATCAAAAAACATCATTCAACCATATCTCGACGATCTTCTGGCTCATTCGCGAAAGCGGACCGATCATCCTTAGCATTTGAGAGCAATATTTCTACATTGCCGACACTACAAGATACGACTCAATCCACACAAATGTGTGTTCTGTGTCAGTTCTGGTCATTTACTTGGCTTTGTGGTCTCAAAGGACAGGATTCATCTCGACCCATGTAAGGTTCAGGCAATCATTAATTTTCCTCCACCTTCAAATTTGCTTCAGATTCAGAAACTCCAAGGGAAAGCAAACTTTCTGAGGAGGTTCATTCCAAATTACGCAGAACTTGCTAAAGGTTATACTCGTCTATTGAAAAAAGAAGTACCCTTCATCTGGGATCAGGTCGCACAAGCTTCCTTTGATGCTTTAAAGGAATCCCTAATAAAAGCATCATTAATGTATGCTCTTGATTATCAAAAAGACTTTAACCTATATCTGGATGCAGCGGATACAACCATCGCAATGGTTTTACTTCAAGAAGATAATGGAATTGAACATCCTATATATTATTTGAGTAGAAACTTAAATGATATAGAAAGCAAGTAATCCTACGTTGAAAAGCTGGCACTCGCAGCTGTTCAAGCGATACAAATATTTCGACACTATGTCCTCTTTTGAAAAACTACCATTTTGTCTAATTGTAACCCCATGAATTATATATTGTCGCGATAGTTTCTGGGGGGGGAAATATTCAAAATGGATAGCAATTCTACAAGAGTTTGATCTAGAATTTGTAAAATCCAAATCAAAGAAATCCCTGGTTTTCGCGGAATTATTATGCGATCTTCCATCGTCGTCCAATGATGCAACATCCGAAGAAGCAATCGTGGACGAATCTTTGTTTCTGATATCCTCAAGCAATCCATGGTACAGAGACATAATCATTTATCTCCAAACCCAAACATATAGGTCTAATACCTCTCGCTCAGAACAACGACACATTTGATACCAAGCAAAATATTACGTGATCATTGGTGATACACTTTACCGTCGCAGTGTCGATACAGTTCTGAGGAGGTGCCTCACCCACGAGGAGGGCGAAAAAGTCCTGAATGATTGCCATTCAGGCGCACATGGGGGGCATGAATCGGGTTACGCTATGGCACAAAAGATTTTACGAGTAGGATACTTCTGGCCAACAATGTTCAAATATTGCATAACCACAGTCAGAAGTTGCCATGCATGTCAAATCTTTGATCAAAAAGCCAGAATACCACCCGCACCTCTGCCGCCAGTAGTTGCTATTGGGCCATTTTCCAAATGGGTCATATATTTCATGACATGTAACTCCACCTCAGTCGGGGGGAATGGGTATATAATAGTTGCAGTATATTATTTTACCAAATGGGCCGAGGCAATGCCTACATTAAACAACAATAGCGAAACAGTTGCCCTTTTCTTTTTCAATCATGTAGTCTCCAGATTCGACGTCCCACAGGCCATAGTCACAGATCATGGATCACATTTTCGCAATCACATGATGGTTGAATTGGCTGCCAAATTAGGACTGTCCCATGACAGCTCTACTCCATATTATCTGCAGGCCAACGGACAAGTTGAGGTAATCAACAAGGTCTTGAAGCGGATGCTGCAAAGGATGATTGGAGCCCACAAAAGAAGTTGGAACCTAATCCTGTACTCATCCTTGTGGGCATACCGGATATCGGTGAGGAATGCAACCAGGTTTACACCCTTTCAATTGGTGTATGGCCTGGAAGCAATCTTATCGGTTCAGTGTGAAATCTCATCCCTCAAACTCACGGTCGACCTTCTCCCCGGAACTTCGGAAGAGGAGGCTCGTTTCTTGGAACTAATCCAATTGGATGAACCCATTGTGATGCCACTTTGGCTAACAAAGCTGATAAGAAACGAGTCAAGGCGCAATTCGACAAGAATGTCAAACCCCATTTCTTCTCAGAAGGTGACCTGGTCTTACTTAAAGACCAAGAATCCGATAAATTGGGAGAAGGTAAATTCAAGTCCTTATGGATGGGCCCGTATATTTTTAAACATGTATTAGCAAAAGGAGCCTACGAGCTAGTAGATTATGATGGGATTCCACTGGCACAACCTCGCAATGGGTTGTACCTTAAGTGTTACTATGCTTAACTCAAGATAGTAACCCCTATGCTTTTTCTACATTTTTGTTTTCGCTGAGGGTAATTGTTTTGGTTAAGTGATCCACTTTTACATTTGTTGTAGATGTCAGACCTATTGGAATCATTTGTTGGATATGCCGACGAAGCAAGTCGTAGTTCGCAAAACCTATCTTCTGCGGCCTGGGCCATCTTCAACCCAAGCAGTAAATTAGTGAGTTTCAGAGGGGTATGTATTGGGCGGTCAACGAACAATATCGCTGAATAAAACACGTTAATAGAGCTCCTCTCTGATGCCATTACGCGTGGCATACGTCGACTCGTCGTCAGGCTAGACTCACAACTCATCATACTGCAGCTCACCGGTATCTACTCTGTATGGAATCCAACTATCTACTGCAAGTTCCTAAGGGTCAAAATTTAGGAAAGACAGTTTGATTCTATTCGATATCAGCATATTTCCATAAACTTAAACACATTAACACATTCATTGGCAAATTATGTGTTAGATAGACATTTGCAACATTTATAAAAGAAGCATTTCATCAATATTTTCATCAAGATCACGTAACTCAACCAAAATAAAACTCTGAAAATCAAAAATATATATATATATATCTGTTTATGGTTCATACATAATGTTCTATAACCAGGAGAAAATCGGTCAAATGACCCAAAACTCAAAATTCTAGGGGGCACCCTAGTCTAATGATGTTGGCGACAACAAGTCACCACTTGTGCAATCATGCGCAAAAGCCTAGTCCATCGACTCGGCACACCAGTAGTATGTTGCTGCAACCTCAGAGGCAGCTCGTTGGTCCTCATGTTCGTAATACCAAGAGTGAGACCCTCGACCTGATCCTATAGTGCTGAAAGAGTCTCGGCCACATCAAGGTCGTGAAGGATAGCCCTTCCCACAGCCTCTCCTACTGGGGCGGCCACTGGTACTCTCAAACATACTACTGGCTGAACTGGTCCAACATCTGCATGAGCACATGAGTTTTGATTAGTCCTAATAGAAGAAATCACAAGAACATTATAAAAAATAAATGATAAACGGAGATATGGTCAGAAAACTTACCAATAACACCCCACTGCTCTCCAGCTGGTAGCACCAAATCCAGGTCACCCCGGAAATGCATACTAGCATATGGATACTCGGAAAAAACCATCTCCTGACGGTTGAACCGCTCGAAGAAGGTATTAGAAAAGGAAACCTAGGACTGACTAGCATGTCGGGCCATAAGGTCAACCCATCTCTGCATTCGTGGCTCAGTCGGTGAGGTAACCCAAGTGAGATGTACTGCGGCTGCATCAGTGGGATCTTTTCCAAGGCGAAAGCGGTCAAAATAGAACCATAGCCGAAGTTCTTCAATTTCCCGTTTTTCACCTTGGTCAGTTGTTCTTTCATCACAGGAAGTATTGCGTCACACCAGTTGAACACCTTTGGTTCAAGGCATTCCAAGGCATATTGCATATAAGACCTGTTAGCCACGTGAAGATCCGCACTACTAGCCAGTCTAGAAAAAGTAAATAGAATGGTCCTCAAGGACCGGTTAGTGACATCTCAGATGTTGATCTTTCTGTCCCTACTCAACTGAGATCCCTCTCTGTAATACCGGCGAATATAATCTCTCACAGATTCACCCCCACAGACAGAACCTGATAATTAAAGAGGGGCGCCACACCTCGACAAGCCGGTCAAAAAATAGATGTCCACGATAGTCAAGGGGATATATTTGCCTCTGATTTGAAACACCTGGTTGGTAGGATCCCATGCATCGAGAAGATATTGCAACAAGTTGATTTGTTGCCTCATGCTAGAGATGCAGAAAAACTTGAACAGGCCACAGTTCTACAATGCAGTTACCGTAACCGGATCATGTAAAGCAAGCATGTCCTCTTCTTCATGTTCTTGTTCTCGCCATGTAACAGGCATTTTGCTCCGATGAATCTTTGAAAATAAACAAGAGAAGAGTCAGGATCTTGATTTGGCAAAAAATAGGCAAAAATTCGATGAGAAAACAGTGCATGAATTTCCCTTTTTGCGCCCTTCGCACCCCCAACAGTGTACTGGGTGGGATGCATACTGCCTGGCCAATGGCCAAGCCAGTATGCATCACACTTTTCGATGTAAGAAAGGTGCGATGGGGCCAGGGCGAATTTTTCAAACCCCAGAGGCTCAGAAAAATAGAGAAACATGCACAGAATTCAAAAAGGAAAGAATGTAACTGAAGAGCTCGGGTTTAGCTCCTACCTGGTCCAGACGGCGCCAAGAATTGTCCACAGAATCTCCCATAATCAGCTAGTGAAAATCAAGGGGGAAAAGCACCTCCAGAGCTCCAACAAACCAAAGTTCAAATGAAATGGTAAAATGAGGGGTAAAAAACGACTTTTAAATTACTTTTCATAATTCAAGTAAAATATTAGTGTTTTAACTCATTTTTGAAACATATATTGTTCGTTTCTAATCGGTTTGATGAAGTAATTGAACAAGCAGTACAACCTTTGAAGGAACAAAGTGATTATCGATAAGATTAAATCAATGACCATTATCACGAGCAGTTTTTATGTGGAGTTCAAGCTTGTTAAAAATTAAACATAAGCAATGAGCAAATGTTTCCCCCAGAGTTTAAGCTCATTAAAAAATGAACCGATTTCCGGTAAATAACCATTGTGAATGCATTATCATCAGCTTTTAAGACTTGGTTGCGTTCTCATCATCACCTCCACTCTGTTTTGGCTGATCATTCACCTGCAATTGATTGTTTACCCCTTTTGAGGAACAACGGCGAAAAGTGATACAGTTAGCCATCCTTGTGACACTGCCGTGATTGGAAAATTCCAAACCTTACCTGGAATTAGCTGCTACCCGAAATTATCACTCGTTCCTCAAAAAACAAGTCTCCTTTAAGCTCTTTTCACCTGACTCGTAAAATATGAAAATATTGCCGAGTGATTGGCCTCTCCAGCTTGTTAAAGTGACCAGAAGTGCTATCCCTCCTCTAGATTTTAATCTTTTTGGACCTGAGGGATTATTACACAAAAAGATCGAGTGCTTGTTTTGTTCGGCTCGTTAAAATTACCGAAAATTCATCCCTTTCATATTATTTTATACTTTTTCGGACTTAAGGGATTATATGACAAAAAAGGATTATTGGATTTTCCTTTACGTCCCTTTCAGACTCTCTAAAATTGAAAAGGACCGAGTTATCTTTGTCATTAAACTTGTTAAAACCGAATAGTGACAAACTTGTCCATACAGACAAGAACGAGTTTCACTGTTGCTAGGCTCGTTAAAATATAGCGATGGGTTTGCCCGAAGGGAAAATTATAGAACAAGCATATGTTATCCTCCTCAAGCTTAACAAAAATAAAGAGGTACTAGTCAGCAATGACTGCAAAAAAATTGGGAAGAAAACTTGAAGAAACTTTGTTGGTAGCAAGGTCGCTCTTGAACATGACAATTTCACTCCGCATCCGAGTCGGGTTGGGTTGTTTCGTTCACCGGTCATATCACCATTGGTCCATCACACCATCCATATTTGGGGTTAACGCTACCAATCCATGTCAGTGTCGCCGGTATGTTCAAGAGAAGTCGCTCAGAGAATTCACTTGTGTCTCATCCACTACAGTACATTCACGCTCCATTTTTAATGACCGCCACCTTGAACTTTGTATCACCAGATTGTTTTCACCTCCACCAAATCATTTTCTCCGTTCAGTGTCGTAGATGTGGGATTCATTAAGGCCCTCCTACGACATGTCACTTCTTGTCGACATCAGCTCATTATCCAAGAAGTTGACCTAGGGACAACCCTTTCAGTACTTTGAAGCTTGCATGCCTCAATGGCAAGTTTCTCACTTCCAGCGACAAGTTTACATCAATGGCCTTCGACCGAGAGATTTTACGTGGTGTTTGACGCCAATTCCCTTTTCACACCACGTGAATTGTACTGTTGTACCTTGAGGGTCATCATCATTATCGGTGATTTCTCTCGCGCCTGTTAACAGCTTGCATCATTGGCTGGTAATCAGGGGATGTCTTTCCATGTTCAACTCCAGAACATTTTTCACATGGATCGACTTGTACTTCGAGTAAGGATTGGATGAGTTTGAAGACCTCGGATCTAGTTTCATCTATCCAGGCTGCGATATACATTCAGGAAAATAAAGACATAAAATGTACATCATTACCAAACAGATGATCATCCAAATCAAGGGATGATGGCTCTACCAGATCATCAGTCTGCACACAGACGATCGTCTGTCTTATGTACATGAAAATGAATTTATAAAGTTGAGCATGGGAATGCCCGCCTCAACTAGATCATGAAAATATTATGAAGATAATGTATTGTATTGTATCTTGTTACAGGTCGCCTTCTAGCTCGAAAAAACTTTGGATCCTCATGATAAAGCATTTCACCCGACATCAAAATATTAACAACCTCATGCTTTAGGGGGCAACTGTTATAGACATTTTTGGGCACTGCAACCCCAATCATACATGTCCATAAAACAAGGGATCCTAAGTCCCTAAAAGTGTTGTTTAATACCCTAAAGGAACAAGGTCAGCTGATTACATCATCTCCCAGAAGTTCTCCACAGAAAATTGCTCAGAACTGGTCAAAACTGGACCATACAGACTGCCCAGTGTAGAAGGTGTGATGCATCCCACCTGCCCAGTGTAAAAGGTGCGATGCATACTGGGTAGCCCTTCTGTAGGGTGTGATGAGTAAGAGTGGACAAATGGCAGAAACAGTTTGCAAAGTGGATCGACATGGAATCTTCTAGAAACTTCTCTTATGACACTTGCCTCTCTTAATTCACCCAGGGATGAGTAAGAGATCATCAATCTCCAAGTGGAATCAAGAACTATCAGAGATAGGACACTAATCACAAACCTAGCAGCTGACTCACCCCCTACAAACATCTATCTATGGATCCCTCATCCCAAAGATCCAGAGGCTGGAATTTTGTATCTTGTAAGGAAGTGTTGTTGGTTTCTTATTGGAGCATCATAGTGTTGGGTGATCTAAGCTTTTCATGAGGTGAAAGAAGGGCTTTCATGCTGGAGGATGATGCTGGGTCAGAACAATTGGTTGTAATCCTCTTTGCTACTCTTGATATTAATAAAGCTATTCAAGTTTTCCTCCACATTCTTGTATGTTTGATGATATATGCATTTGTGTGGTCAATATATATCTTGTCCTATATTGTTTATGATTGTAGATCTTTGTTCTTCGATAGTATTATGTTGCTTTGATTCCACAGGTGATATTTGAAGCTGTGTTGACGAGAGAGGAGCGTCAAGGATCTGTCAGAAGAAGGGAGAGGAACCAAGCTAGGAACCAAGCGCAAGACTAAGGTTGGTGTCCTTCATTCCACTCTTATCTATTTATCATAAAGGAAAACGAAAGTAGTTTTAGTTTGTTTGTTTCTAAGACAGCTACCAGTCTTAGTGGGAATAGCAGTTCTGAGTAGACACTAGATTTCCTAATAACAATAAGGCACATGTCTTCTTAGAGTTTCAATACAAATAGGAAATGATAAGACACATATCCTCATGATCCCATGATCTTCTCCACTCAAATTCGAATTTTGTTTTGGGAGGCCACATAAGGGTCTTTTAGAAGCATCCTTTTGACCTATACATGTCAACAATCTTATCCCACTTGTTAGGTATAAACATATGCACATTATTTTCTAATTTTTGACCATAAATTCACTTAAAAATGCTAAGAATTAATAAAGTTCATAAAAACATAAATGTGACCCAATAAAGATAATGGTAAGGTAAATGTAATGAAATGGAGGTAAATGTAATGAAATAGAGGTGGAGTGAAGGTGACAATATGGAAATATAAGTGAAATTGTAATGGAAGTGAATGACAATTTCAAGGCCCAACATACCCCCCAACTGAAGCTATTGCATGTCCTCATGCAATCTATTACATTAATTCTTTTTTATCCTTGAGCTTTGGCTTAACATTACATGATATCATTTGATAACTTCATACTTCTGTAAAAAAATTTAGTTGAATTGCAACATGGTTAGTTCTTGTGTTACAACCATATTTTGTTGATGCATTCATTTTTTATCTTTGAACTTTTCATAATGATAATTTGATTATTGTTGCAAACCATATCTTTATTGGATTGCATCATAGTTGGTTCTTGTGTGACAACCATGATTGTGTTTGTATCCAATTATCTTTTTAGTACTTTTGACAAGCCTTTGTATGCTCATAACAATAATGTAATAGTTAATATCTTTTGAAAGTATGTGGGCTTTTGAATGTGATATGAATATGGAAAAATATGAATATGAATGTATCCCCCCCCAACTGATGATATTGGCAATTTTATGAGATGAGGAAGAGAATTTTTTTTTTCCAAAAATTATCATTCTAGCTTTTCAAGGAATTTTATGGTAAAAAGTTAGAAAATGACATACCTTAACTTACCCTTTAGAAATGGATGAGCTGCATGTGTGGTGGCTACAAAATTCTGATCATAATCTTCTTCAAGTGGCTGGACAAGTCATGGAGAAAAGAGTCAAGATGACTTTTTATTTGCTTTTATTAAAACTTGCTGAATCTGCTGCAGAATAGTGTTGATTCTACTACTGCCATTTGATTCTGCAGCTATTATTTGATTCTGTAGCTGTCATCTGATTCTGTAGCTGCTGTCTGATTCTGTAGCTGCTGTCTGATTCTGTAGCTGCTGTCTGATTCTGTAGCTGCTATCTGGTTCTACAACTATTGTCTGATTCTGCAGCTGCCATCTAGTTTTGTAGCTGCATATCTTCTACATTTGCTCCAAAATGTTGAAAATGATAGTCTTCATGTCTTCAAAACTCATTGGCACAATTCCTGCTATGTGAATAGATGTTTTGATGTCAAACATAGCAGGAAATTGTTGACTTAGTGGCCATTAATGGATGCCACTATTCAACACGAGAACTCTCACCATTGATACAATGAGAGTCAAGATGCCCAAACACATCTTGCTAAGTACAAATAATTTTGTTGTTGTCAAGTACCTAGAAGATCCAATGAACAAGGGACATTGATGTATTCCCATTGTTCGTCGGCATGAGGACTTTCCATTAATGCATGCAAGCCTCAAGGTGTTTTCGCAAGGATTTTAGACTCAAAGGACTATGGACTCAATAATTTTCATTGAAGCAGGGTTTATTTGTGAAATGAAAAATGATAGGAAAGGAAAAGTGAAAATGGAAGATGACAATGGAAAATAATAATGACAATAGGCAATAAGAATGTCAGTGAGATTCTTTCTTTTATTTGTGGGTCAGGCGGAAAGTGTATGTGAATAAAGGAAAATGAACAACTGACTCTTGTTGGGAAAAATGACTGTGGATTGCTTTGAATTGCTTGGTTGGATTTATAATTCAAAAGGGAGGAAAGGTAATTGTTTTGATGGATATGGAGATGGAATTTTTCTTATGTTTCTCATGGAATCGGTTCTTTGAAGACCAATTGTGCACACAATTAGTTTTTTTCAATGATCACTCAATCATCCCAAACCTGCAAAAAACTTGACATAAAGAACATAAGTGTGTTCAAAAAGAAATGATCAGTTCCTTTTTGATTCTTACACCAAATGTCAAATGACACAAACTAAGGAAAATCAAAAGTGTTATATTAAGTTCAATTCATGATATCGATAACAATCCATTTTTAAGAAATAACCATGAAAAATAAATTAACTCCCTGTTGTCGGATGACTTCGTGCACTGTGCTTAGTAAAACGATTGGCATCACAAAGATTCACTGTGTCTTGCAAGTTAAAACTTCATTAAAAAAAATACACAGCAACAATATTAATGCCAAATGTTCAGAAATCATTTAAATAATTTTCCAATTGTTCTGCAAGCCATTATTGAATCGTCATCTGTGCTGCAAAAATAACATGTTGAACAACAAATTTAACTTTCTTTAACTTGTCTCCACTCGCACCTTTTAGAAAAATCTCGTAACTATGTGGCACCATAACTATCTGATCTGAATGGGAGCTGATCAAGAGGTATCTGAGGCAGCATGGATCAAATGCCGTGCAGAAATGTAGAGATCATATGTGCATCTGCTGGTTGTTTATATGTGAAAAGAAATGGTCCAATGATGTTTATATACGAGGTAAAGTAGCTCTTCTTTCTAGGAATAGTAGAAGAAAAATATATAATCGGATTTTGCAGTGATAAAGTCAGATTTAGGGTGACATATGATGAACCAAACACAAAATTTTAGAAACCAAGTGCGTAAAAGTAGCTATGATTAGCACAATACAAAATAAATAAACAAATTGCTCATTCAAATTGTATATTCAACCTGCAACCCAGAATTACAGCAATGATTTTTGTGCACGTGATGACCTGTGAGTCTATGGTGTCCGCCTGTCTGAGTTGAGTGATCAAAAAGCTTTTGAAAAGGAAGACGCTTTGTTCTTGTCAGGTCTGTGGAAGACATGATAGTTGATGCAGCCTCTGCTTTATCAAACATAATTTACAGATACCAACGTCGTTATTCAGGCCGTTTTGCTGTCGTACCAAACTCAAAGTGTTTTCTCCAAATGTCTCAAGCTAGAATTTAGCCAGGGAAATCGGATTTGGGCGGATATTTCTCCTGAAGATCAGAGAAATCGGATCATGGCCGCAACTGTGCATTAAATCCGAAAATCCATTTTTCTCATGTAATATGGAAATTAAGGCTCTGAAGAACCATAAAATTCGCTCAAACGGTTGTGAAATTCGGAAAACCATTTTTGGGTTACCTAATTCAACTTGTTCTTGAAAAACCCCATGTCTTCGATTTTTCTAATTCGCCTATATTTTCTCAGAAAATTCATTTCAGAATCGTGTATCAAAACAGTTACGTTTTTTGTGATGCTCCGACAACAAAAATCGATTGCTGTGGTTTGATTTTTTTTTTTATTTGTAGGTTTTGAAGGTTGGGCTTGTGGCTGCATGGATGTCTTCTAGCAAAGGAAAATGGAAGATCTAACTATATCAATCGTCCTATGGACAGTTCTGGGGGACTTGAAATCTAGAATGAGATAAAAGATGGGACAACGCTTCTGAAGAAATCAAACCAGTGAGTCTTAATCACGAAGTTACTCATCCAAAGATATGCCCAAGGAATCTAACCACACCATTTTTGTGTCCCCGCAGAAAAATCATGCATTACAAAGGTAAGGATCATCATTTTTGCACATGGATTTGTAAGTCTTGCAACATTCTTCAGAGGTTTTGACTTTCAAATCATAACCCCCAATTGACCGCCTTTCCCAGAACTCTTGGTGTTTAACGCTGCTACAACATTTTTTAGGCACAAATTAAATTGGAGTCTATCAGCAGATTTGCAGTCACCATACATGCAGATGGTATTGAAGGATTTGAAGAGCTGCGTGGTTGTTGTTTACGTTTGGTTGTTTTTGTTTTTAATAAAGAAAATAAAGAAAATGCATTTGGATTTTTTTTAATATATCTATATATCTATATATATATATATATATATATATATATATATATATATATATATATATATATATATAACTTTAAAGTTGATTGAAAAATCAAATTGAATTAAATCAAATCATGAAAACAGAAATTAGTTGCAGAATTGCATTTTGTAGCTAAATAATTTTTATGATATACTAACAAAACAATTTCTTTTTTTGATCCTCCAGGTCACACGAAGTGTAGAAGGAGAGCATACTTGAGATTTTTTTTATTTTTATTTTGTTAGCATAGTCAAGATTTTATCAATCATTTTCTTTTTATTTTTCCTATCTATCTAAAACATATGTATATATATATATATATATATATATTAAAGTATATTCATGCTTCTAATGAAGCCATTTATGGATTAGAATTTTTGAAATGCTCATATCCAAACTTGAAAAATGTACCTGATTGTTTGTAAGGATATGCAAAATCGATTTGACTTTTCAATTTTCCGCAAGGATCTCTTGAAGAATTGATGAATATTGTGGTGTAATCACTTTTTGATACCATTCCTCAATGTAGTCTTTGGGCTGCATTCTAGACCCTTTGTCCATAAATGGTTAGTAAAAACAAAAACAAATAAAATACACTCTAAACTGAAAGCTAGTTCCTATGCACACTTCCCCGACAACGGCGCCAAAATGTTGAGGCAAATTAATTACCTATCATTTAATTGTCAACTCGGGGGTTTCGTAAAACTTGCGAAGCATGCGTGCACTATATATGCTAGAAATTAACTTCCAATTTAGATCAATCTAACTACGAAATCTTAATCTATCACACTTGCAGGAATTGAAATCTTGATCTACCACACTTGTAGAAATTGAAATCTCGATCTATCACACTTGCAGGAATTGAAATCTTAATCTACCACACTTGCAGGAATTGAAGTGTTAATCTACCACACTTTCAGAAATGAAATTGCATGAAATGAAATCTACTCTAAGGGATCATGTGTGCATTATCAAATCAGGATCCTATGAAATGAATAATCAAAACCACATGATATGAAATGAAAGCAAAAAAAATCACTCTTAATTTATAGATATGAAAGAAAATAAAAAGAATCACTCTTAACCTATCACACATAAAAAGATATGAAAGAAATAATTCTTAATCTATGAAAACAATAAATCTTAATCTATGAAAAACAATAAATCTCACACATTATAGGTGGCCAATCCAAAAGCATGAGGGATGGAAAGTTGAGAAGCTCCAAATGCAAGCATAACCAAATCAGAGTGAACATCACTCATAAGCATGGTGTCAAATCCAAATTCTATATTCAAAACAAGAGCATTTCCCCAACTTTTCACATTCAAAATGATAGGAGAAAACTTCCCCTATTCATACAGAAAAATGAGAAGCTATCTCATTAATGAAAGTCCATGAATCTCTCTGTATATCTATAGAGTTACAATCAAAATAGGAAATGATAAGACATATGTCTTCTTAGAGTTTCAATACAAATAGGAAATGATAAGACACATCCTCATGATCCCATGATCTTCTCCACTCAAATTCGAATTTGGTTTTGGGAGGCCACATAAGGGTCTTTTATAAGCTTCCTTTTGACCTAGACATGTCAATAGTCTCATCCCACTTGTTAGGTATAAGCATATGCACATTATTTTCTAAATTTTAACCATAAATTCACTTAAAAATGCTAAGAATTAATAAAGTTTGGAAAAACATAAATGTGACCCAATAAAGATAATGGTAAGGTAAATGTAATGAAATGGAGGCAAATGTAATGAAATAGAGGTGGAGTGAAGGTGACAATATGGAAATATAAGTGAAAATGTAATGGAAGCGAATGACAATTTCAAGGTCCAACATACCCCCCAACTGAGGCTATTGCATTTCCTCATGCAATCTATTACATTAATTCTTTTTTATCCTTGAGCTTTGGCTTAGATTTGCATGATATAATTTGATAACTTTATACTTCTGCAAAATATTTTAGTTGAATTTCAACATGGTTGGTTCTTGTGTTACAACCATATTTTGTTGTTGCATTCATTTTTTATCTTTGAGCTTTGCATAATGATAATTTGATTATTGTTGCAAAGTATATCTTTATTGGATTGCATCATAGTTGGTTCTTGTGTGACAACCATGATTGTGTTTGTATCCAATTATATTTTTAGTACTTTTGACAAGCCTATGTATGCTCATAACAATAATGTAATAGTTAATATCTTTTGAAATTATGTGGGATTTTGAATGTGATATGAATATGGAAAAATATGAATATGAATGTATCCCCCCCCCCCTTCAACTGATGATATTGACAATTTTATGAGATGAGGAAGAGAAATGTTTTTTTCCAAAAATTATCATTCTAGCTTTTCAAGGAATTTTATGATAAAAGGTCAGAAAATGGCATACCTTAACTTACCCTTTAGAAATGGATGAGCTACATGTGTGGTGGCTGCAAAATTCTGATCCTAATCTTCTTCAAGTGGTTGGACAAGTCATGGAGAAAAGAGTCAAGATGACTTTTTATTTGCTTTTATTAAAACTTGCTGAATCTGCTGCAGAATAGTGCTGATTATGTTGCTGCCATTTGATTCCGCATCTGTTATTTGATTATGCAGCTGTCATCTGATTCTGCAGCTACTGTCTGATTCCGCAGCTACTATCTGGTTCTACAACTACTGTCTAATTCTGTAGCTACCATCTGGTTTTGTAGCTGTATATCTTCTACATTTGCTCCAAAATGCTGAAAATGATAGTCTTCATGTCTTCAAAACTCATTGGCACAATTCTTGATATCTGAATAGATGTTCTAATGTCGATAATAGCAGGAAATAGTTGACTTAGTGGCCATTGATGGATGCCACTAGTCAACATGAGAACTCTCACCATTGATGACAATGAGATTCAAGATGCCCAAACACATCTTACAAAGTACGAATAATTTTGTTGTTGTCGAGTACCTAGAAGATCCGATGAACAAGGGACATTGATGTATTCCCATTATTCATCGGCATGAAGACTTGCCATTAAGGCATGCAAGCCTCAATGTGTTTTTGCAAGGATTTTAGATTCAAAGGACTATGGACTCAATAGTTTTCATTGAAGCAGAGTTTATTTGCGAAATGAAAAAGGATAGGAAAGGAAAAATGAAAATGGAAGATGACAATGGAAAATAATAATGACAATGTGCAATAAGCATGTCAGTGAGCTTCTTGCTTTTATTTGTGGGCCAGGCGGAAAGTGTATGTGAATAAAGGAAAATTAACAACTGACTCTTGCTGGGAAAAATGACAAGGGAGACTGTGGGTAAACAACCTAAGTAGAAGAATGGCACTTCCACCTCTGCAAAAAGATTTACTAGAAGCCAGGCTATTCAGTTGGCTATAAAAAATACTGCGGATGAAGAAGTATTGCCCGAGACACCAGATTAGAAGAAGAATAAACACCACGACCCACCCAAAGGTAAAGAGAAGATTGAGTCAGCTGAGTTTATCGGTGAAGAAGCGATGCCCTTTTAGGACTCCCCGCTGCATGGATGCGAGAATAACATAGAAGGGGAACAACAACCAGAGGAAGACCTTGGGTCCCCTCAATCTCTCCAAGGACATCAAGAAGGGGAAGTAACCCCTCAGAAGAGACGGTCTCTGCAGGAATTGGAAGAAATAATCACCGAGCTCACCATTTCTGAGAGAGCCTTGAAAAAGGAAAGCGAGACACTGAAGGAGAACAACCTGCGTATACAAAAAGAGCATGAAGATTGGGTCTAGAAAGCAGCCCGAATTATGAAAAATAAGCAGGCTAGGATTGACCATCTGAAAAAGAAGAATGAACTATACAAGGGTCAAATTCCTGCAGAATCCAGTGGTAACCAGTTGGACCAGTTGGCAGAGGTAGTAGATCAGTTGGCTGCAGCTCAGGATAAGGAATGATTTCCTTTTTCTTTTTGGGGAAGACGCAACAGTTTTTCTTGCATAAGGGGCATGCAAGGAGCTAGGTGTGGGGGAGATGTTGGGGCTTGGTTTTTCCCGATTTTTACACCTTTTTCCATACTTTACCTCTCCCATTTTGAACTATGTTTAACCCCTACTATGCCTATTTCAATTATAATACTTATGTTTTTTTCGAAAGGGTGTCACAGGCTGAAGGTATGCAAATTAACATTAAAAAGTGTCTTTTACCTTAACTTTGAGTATTCCTTAGCTAGCTATTCTTTATTTTATTACCATGCCAACTAATCTTGAGTTCTTGTGCATATTTGTTTTTATTCAGAAATAGGCCCATAATTCCTGCAAACAGCTGTGCGATTCTATTTCCTGCAAACACTCCGAATTTCCTGCAGTCGTGGATTTCCTATAACCACCCGATTTCCTGCAGCAACATCGGCGGTTAGCCATGTTCCACGAATATCTAACTCAAACAGGAAGATGGGTTTTGTGGGGAATATATCACATATGGTTTCTATCCTATTGGCCATTTCAGATTTGCCAACAACACCGCCCATATTCAGAAGCCTTCTCTCGTTGGCTATTTGGGGGAAAGCTACAACCATGTAACAAATTTCGTCTAATCCATGCTTTCAGTCATGGATTAGACCCACTATGGCTAAAATCGATATTTTGTAACAGTTATGTTAGCCAATAGCTTAGATTAGTAGTCTCCTTTATTTCGAGCCATATGTGGGCTTTGTAAATGTATAAATTATGTCCTAGTTTTTATGATAGGGGGTTGTTATATTGTTGGGTTGGTTTTCAGCATAGACTGTGTATCAGATTGTACTCAACTGTATCTTTTTCAGGTTAATACAAAGATATATGTTCTTTCCATTTCAGTGAGCAAGCTCTTCTAATTTGAAGGGGTTGTGAGTAAGGGAGGGCTCCCTTTGCTCACAACTCCCGTAGTTTAGTATTTATGCATTTTATTTCTGTTAGGTAACAATAGTTTATTTTTACATCTAATGCACTCTTTCTAATATATCAGCATCACTGGATTAAATGAATTAGTTTTCTGTTCATGTGTGGAATTCAGTTAATGAAGATTTGATTTCTAATGTTGATTGAATTTCTGAATTTGGTGTAAGTTGATTTCTATATCTTTTCCTAATCATCATTAACAATCTTAAGAGTTGTAGAGGGAAGTTTGATGCACTCTATATCCTTTGCTACTAAGTGATTGATGCAAGAAAGAGTCATTGGTTTTGTGTGATTGGCTAGTTAGATTAATCAACACTTACAGTGTTAAGCCTATATATACTTTGCATGCATCTCACAAGCTTACCTACCTAGGTTGATGATTTATGTTAATCAAATTATAAGGATATAATTTGATTCAACATTCCCGATGTTGTGCATGCATTACATTTATAAAGGGAGTTCTCTTAACCCTGATCTTACGATATCTAGTAATTATGTTGTGACATGCTTATGTTGATGACTATATGTATATATGTATGTACATATGTCGTTAGGGATCATCATTTCTTTATGTTGATGTCTATATATGTATGTATGTATGTTGTTGTCTAACAAGGTCGTTAGGGATCAAGATTGTTTTATGATAATTATGTGTATATATGTATGTATGTATGTCATTGTTTGACAGGGTCGTCAAGGATCATGCTTGTGGAGGAATGATTTCTTATGTAGGTGAATGCCATGAAGAGGTTCATGTTTTATGAGGAGTCAAGTGGAGGAGTAGCCCTAATAGATCTATGAGGTAAGTATCATGTGGATATGAATTTATATTATGTGATTATACTCTGTCTATGTTTATGCCATGGTAGGTAATGCTGAGGGATACATCAGGGGAATAAAAGCGGTGTGATCTGCAACATGCTGGGACAAGTATGGATAGTGGAAAGACACTAGAAGAAGGATTTCTTGGTAAAGATAGTGTGGTATCTAGATGTGCAACGTTGATGTTGTATACATGTTGCATATGTGATACTGTGAATATAAGGTGCTATGTATATGTTGGACAGGCGATGTTGTATACATATGTTGTTGTGCACATGTTGGATATGCAGTGTTGTGTACATATGGTGTTGTGCACATATTGGATATGTGGTGTTGTGTACATATGGTTTTATGCGCACATTGGATATGCGGTTTTGTGTACATATTGTGCTATGTACATGTTGTATATGCTGTTCTATGTATATATGGTGTTGTATGCATGTTGTAATTGTGGTGCTATGTACATATGGCTTTGTGTGCATGATTGTACATGTCGTGTTGTGTTCATGTGGTGTTGTGTACATGTTGTACATGTAGTGATATGTGTAGGTCGTGCTATGTGCATGTCCTGTATGTATCGTGCATGTGGTGTTGTGTACACATTTTACATGTTGTACATGTGGTGTTGTGTGTAGGTCATGCTATGTACATGTCCTTCATGTTGTGTTGCACACATGTGGTGCTATGTACATGTAGTACATGTGGTGTTGTGCACACATTGTACAGGTGGTGTTGTGTACATGTGGTGTTGTGTAGACATTGTGCAGGTGATGTCTGTCACATGTGGTGTTGTGTACATGTTGTGCATGTGGTGTTATGTACATGTGACATTGTGTACCCATCATACATGTTGTGTTGAGCACATGTGGTATTGTGTTATGTGTATTATGCAGTTGTTTTATCATGACATGTGTATTCATTGTGTTGTACTTTGTATACGTATATGCGTAGTGTTGTACACCAGGTATAGGTGTATGTATTGTGTAGTGTTTTACGCCATGTTTAGGTGTATGTGTTGTGTTGTACACTGGGTATAGGTGTATGTGTTGTTTTTTCCACTGGGTTTAGGTGTATTATTTTTGTTTTACACTGGGTGTAGGTGGATGTATTGTGTGGTGCTGTAAGTCGTGTGTGGGTGTATGTGTGTGATGTACATTGTATGTATGTGTGCATGATTGAAGAAAAGATAAGGTATTGGGTGCTTTCCAAGTTTGGAAACTGATTTAGTGTGTGTACAAAAAGGACAAGCATACAGGAAGAAGAAATGGACCGATTGAAGGATAAATATCAATATTTTATTTTAGTTTTATTATGTATATGATCTATGGATCTGAATTATGATGGTTGCATGTGATCTATGACTATGGTTTATGATGGTGACATGTGATCTATAATTTTGATTATGATGGTTGCATTTTGAGCTAACCAGTTGTGATATGTTTATACATGATGCTTTGATCAAACTACAAGTTTGACTTGTTGTGACAGGAAGTAAAAAAAATTGCAAGTGTACCTTATTGATGGGCCACCAATGAGGTATGATTTGAATTTAATGGAAATTATGTGCTTGGTATAGGAAATCATGGAAAATGCTCGGGTTGGTTGGTTGAAACTGACTACAAGCATTATCAGCAGTAGCGAAAGGAATTGGAATAGGTAGCAGTATGATGGTAAAAAACTTAGGGATCCAGGCAATTGTGGGACACTGGTACCCAATAGTGTTCATTGATTTCCATGAGCATGATATGACTGGTATGATGGTTGTAAGACTGGGATATGCCTTGGTTTTTGGACCTTCCGTTGCGTGGAAACCTTTCCAAGGGAGGGGTCACCTGAGGGACTGTGTATTAGAGAAGGGGATGCCCGTGAAACTTGGAAGGTATGTGTCTGTATAGAAGGGGGTGACCAGATTTCCCGAGGGGATGTATAGCAAAGAAGGGAAGGTTGGGGGATGAATTTGTTTTGGTTATTAGCATTACTAGATGGAATTAGAAGCACATTGGAAGTGTTCCCTGGAACAATGAGCCGGTAATAGTTCGTTGAGAGGGAAAGTGGCACAAGATTGTGGTGCTAGATATTGCATGTAGGTTTGACTTTGGTAGTGGATTCTGGACTTCTTAAGAAGGAGGTGAATCTTGGTACTAATTTTGAGGTTGTAGGCGTTAGCCTCTGGATTCCCTTATTTCTTGTTGGCATTATGATGCATGTGTTGTACTTGATGGCAAACCACTTTCAGTAGAACAACTCACTTGTATATGGTAACTAGATGAATCTACATAACTAGATGAATCTATATGAGAGATATCAGATGTGATAGAATGCATGGAAGTTGTGTTTACAGATGTGACAAAATGCAAGCCAGTTCAAAGGAATCATTTTAGAAGTAATATGGAAAATTACAGTGTAACAAGTCTATTCAAAGGTAACAGGGCACTGGTACAGAAGAACATGAAGATGGAACTAAGGTCTACTGATCGGAATAAAGAAGGTAAAGGAAAAGGTTGATGTAAAGTAGTTTAAGAAGTATACACAAATCCACTAATTCAAAACAACGTATACACATTGGTCCACAAAACAAAAAGAACGTATACATATACACGCACTCCCACAGGAGGAAAAGCACGTACATGTTGGAAAACCTAGGTTTTGGTCCAAGGTATTTTGGTCTAAGGTATTGGTCCAAGGTATTTGGTCCGAGGTATTGACCCTAGGTATTTGGTCCAAGGTATTGGTCCTAAGTGGTTTTGGTCCGAGGTATTGACAAAGGATCTAAGTATATAAGGAGGAGAAGATCAAAGGGCTAAGTGCACAAGTAATGAATATCTTATGAAGTGTTAGATCAAAGGAAACTATGCATGTTATGGGTTTTTGATGCTTTGTTTGATCTAGACTAAATATGCACTTGAGAATTTGATGATGGATGATATCTAGTGATGGATCAGGATCATAATGACTTATCATTATGTGATATGATAATGGATGGGCTAGATCTGATTGCTAACACATGTTTTATCCTTTATATGTGATGATCTGGGTATGTCTGAAGTTGGGAATTGTAGCGAAGTTATAAGTAAGTATTTGCAGATCTATACGCTGATTCTCTTTGGTAAAGGTGCGTATACATGCTGGTTCGGCTCTTCCAAGTAGCGTATGCAAAAGAAAAGCTTGATGTTCAAGGATGACTAATCTATCAGATTAGTGCTGCTATTTTACTATTGTCTATCAATGAAGTCTTCTTAGATCTGTACGTAAAACTGAATGCATAAAGAGTTTGTGTCTCATTGAAGAATTGATTGAGAAAGAAGGGTGATCCTCGTTGCTATCTATTTATAACTCTGTAATATGATAGTAGATCTTCAGAATGTCACTAGTTGGTACAGTTTGTGGTTCAGAGCTTTTATGATTCAGTATTTTTAGAAGTATACGTAGGTTGGGAAAAAGGAAGTAGCTTATACATGCAGGTTTTCCTCATTAAAGGAGTGTATACATTATGACACATGCCTTTTGAGGTTACAGTTAGTTCTGGTTGTTGATGCAGTGTTTTGGGTTCAAACCAATGTACTGGTTACAGTGATTTGTCTGTTCCAGTTGATTGGTTGAATTTGAATAAGTTTGAATGAATGGTTGATTCAGTTGTGTCAAAGTTTCAGTGATTGTTTGATTCATTTGTGTTAGAGGTTCATAGGTTTCATCGATTGATTGTTTCAGTTATATCAGAGATTGATTGGGTTTCAATGATTGGTTGATGCAGATGTATTTGATGGTTGTATTGATTGTGAGCTTCAATGTTACTAATGGTCCAATATGAAAATTTGATGAAATGGGACCTTCATGTGTATTGTTGTGTACTAGGAGCATCCAGTCTAAAAATTTATGAAACGTGGTCCTTGGAGGATATTGAGGGTTGGAGCATTCAGTGAGTAAGTCAAAGCTTCCTACCAGTAGTGGTGGTGATTTGATCAGGGGGTTGGAGCTCCCTTCCAGTAGCAGCTGGAGAACGAGTGAAGGTTGTAGCCTTCTATAGGTCGGAGCCTACGTACTAGTAAATATATCGGCTATTACAAGAATTAGGGGGTTGTAGCTCTCTTCCAGAAGAAGCTGGAGAAAGAGAGAAGGTTGTAGCCTTCTGTAGGTGGGTGCCTACGTACTGGTATGAGTATGCACCAGTACAATATTGTAAACATATTTTCTTATTATTTAAAGAAGACAGAGATGACAGCAACAGGTGGTTTTCACCCACATTGGGTTTCCACCTTAAATCTTGGTGTTCATGTGTGTTGCTTATGTGTGATGGTTTATTCTGTTATTACTGCACATGGTTACTGTTTAATGTTTAATGAAGTACTGATGCACTGATTAAAGATCAACATATGATGAATTA
Organism: Pinus tabuliformis; assembly: GCA_031772625.1. NCBI lineage: Eukaryota > Viridiplantae > Streptophyta > Pinopsida > Pinales > Pinaceae > Pinus > Pinus tabuliformis. Next base: position 534,362,447 of record CM062812.1, read on the forward strand.
ACTGAATCATAAGTTCACTAGATATACGATGGTTTCCTTAAGAACAGTTGCGTGCACACATAAGTTCCCTTCTCTGAAATAGCGTATATAAATCTGATTATGGAAATGAAAAAGATATTGATTTGTAAATACTAATTCACCCCCCCTCTCAGTGTTATTTACAACATTTCTAATGTAGGCATCATATCCTTTTATTTGCTGGTTGAGCAATTGTGCATATATGTATTGTTGGACAGTTGGCATTGTCTAGATGGCTAGTGACTTAATGAAGATGTGTTGCAAGTATTGGAATTGATGTCAAAAATCATGCTGGGAGATGTGTTTGGAAGTTGGAATTATCTAACTATTTGCAGGAGTGTTGGCATTGATGTCAACCAGACTAGCACGGATGCTTTTCACAGCAAATGTTGGCAGTGATAACCTAAGAGGAATCCCATGGTTGCTGCAGTTCTCTATAGGAAAACATCACAGTAGAAGGATTATTAGAAAAGCCATAAGATAATGAGTAAAGTGATGGCCCAGGAGGAATCCCCCACTGTTGCAATGCTCTATAGAGAATCATCATAGTAGCAGTATTACTGGAGAAGCCATAAAATGATGATTATGGTGGTTGGGAGTTGAGGATTCCAGGCACAAGAAGAAGAGTCAAGGAGAAAATAGTGGTAGAGATTTTACATCCATTTTAGAGGTAGTATATGGGATCAAAGTCTACGTTAGACCCTCTTGGTTGGAAAGTTCTCTGAAAGATGTTTCCAACGGTGTGTGGAAGTATAAAAATGGCATCTCAAATATAAAGTTATGGTCTTTCGAAGTTCAGGGACTTGAAGTCCTAAGAAGATTGAAATATCGAAGGTCAGCACATCGGAGAAGGCTGTATCGGAGCTCAACACATCAAAGTAGGCTATATTGGATGTCAGCATATCGGAGCATGCTATATCATAGGTCGGATCACCTCGAGACCCAATATTGGAACCCTAGAGACTAGAATATCGGAGCATTAGAGCATGACATATTGGGATATCAAAGGATGGAGGACATCAGAATTGGAGGTCTGGGATATCAGAATATCTTAACTTCTTAACAATGGTATTTTAAGAAGTTACGTCATCTAGCAGGGCCGATATTTCTAAAAGCGTTGAGGAATGATGAGCAAGTTAACAAAGGAATTGATGCAAAACCAAGACTAATCAGGACTATTTCTCTCTCCTCCTGTAGGACACATGGTAGCATGTAAGTGGGACCAAGAAACTAAAGTGGCTAGTGGCGTCAGCATGATGTGACAGTATGGTGGACACATGGCATCCTGTTTTAGCATTTTCAGTGGCCCAATGGGACAAATCAGCGTGACATGTGTCACCTCCCAAGAGTTTCCAAGTGTGGAAGTGACGTCAACATATCAAAGGTTAGAATATCGGAGGATAAGAACATCATGACACTTGTGCAAATGATGGTTTAGAATTTACGATAAAGGGGCCTCTGATATTACCCAACACATGGTCATATGGAGCTTAAAGGGACTAAGGGCTGAACAAAGGGAGCTAAGGATATTGGGACTGAGTAATATTGTAACATATTTCTTGTTGAAGTTATGATATAGAGGGGCTCAAATATAGGTCTAATCTGATAGTCACTGGTCTCGGTCCTATGAGAAAGCAAATGCCAAAGGAGCTAAGTGCCAAGGGGCTAAGGGTATGAGAACTCAGTGATATCATAACATCCATCTTGTATGAGTTATGATATGTTATGGCTCTGATATGAAAGTACAAAGGTGTATGGCAGATGGATGAGTCAACACAAGGAACAAAGTCATGCAGAGGAGTCGGTAGAAGGAGTAATAGCAACTGTCAAATATCATTGGGTCAAGGTAGCAAGGAACATGATCTACAGAAAAGAGTGTTGGGTCTGCTTTGAGGTGAGACAAGCCATATTTGTGCTATGATGCACGCCATAGTGAGTTAAATGGATGAATGGGTTGGAAACTGAAGAACAAATGTAGATCAATGAATTTGGTTTATGGAGTCAGATGGATCTGCAGAAAGCACTAAGACAAGGTAAGAAGGATAACAGTTCACAAAGAATCCATACCAAAGTTCAACCACGTTGTGTGAAACCATGAATAAGAATGGGGAGCCTTAGTGATGGGAGATTTTTCCACATAAAAGACAGTGCTTGGTTGAAGAGTGCAGTCGGACTGAGAATTGATTCTCAGTATGGAGAAATAGTCAGGTGGCCATTCTCATGTTTAATGTCGTGGCAGATGATGGGCATCCAAATTAGACATAAATTAAGGCCCATCTCACCATCCTTAAGCACATTAAACCTCTATTTTTGCATTAGATAATGTATTTTTAACTTTAATATGTTCATTATGAAGGTTTATGAATAATTTCATATTTGTGCCTAATATTATTTATTTTTGTAGAATAATGTGAGAATATTGGGCAGATTATGAAGATTTGGAGGAGGAGATAATTTAGGGACTTGCTCCCTACTACAGGAGGATCAATTTAAAATAATAAATCAAGAATATATTATGAAATTATTGCATAGATTATGGCGCTCCAATGATTGAGAAAATCTAGGAATGTGTTCCCTGTCATTTAATGCAGATTCCTAGTATTGGGAACCAGATCCACTATTTGAGGGATTTTAGTGGGTAAATCTTCTTCTTTTAATGGGGAATGCTTCCTAATCATTTTGTATAAGTACCAAGTCGAATTTACAACTAGGGGTTTATTTTTCTTAGTCTTCTTGTGGAGAGAACTCATATTTTTGCAGCTCCACTGTCATTTCTTGCGGGATGTAATTGTATTGATGGAAATAATGAAGATTGGTGCCATGTTCAGCTTCTAAATCTTGGTCTCCTTCATAGGACTCTGATTTTTCTTGGGCTTGGCCATCCCAGAAGCCTCAGAGCCCTTTTGTATCCTTTATTTTTCTTCTTTTCACTTCTTATTCACATGCATCTCTTGTTCTTGTCTTTTTCCTATTTCTGCATTTAGTATTAATGATTTCTCTTTGTAGGATTGGGTAAAATGGTTTAAGTAAGTTATTTTTCAGGATCACAAGCATCACTTCATCATTGGAACAACTTTGGAAGGTGATAATAATCATTGATATACTTGGATTAGTTTTCTTATTCCCAAATCTAAATTTCTGGAAGTCCCTTGTGGCAAATAACAATAAATTTCTGCTATTTTTTAGAGCATGCTAACGAGCTCCAATCAAGTTCATCCCACTTTCATTAGATCAAAAAATAATTCTAGTTAATAACAAAATTTACCTCATTTCATTTGCACTTAATTAGGTTAGGCATTTGATAGATTTACTAGCTCAATAGTTCTCGAATTTATATATTTTAGACTAGTAATTTTCTGCTATTTTTTATCATGGATTAACAGAGGCCTTTTTGAGTTATTCCACTTGGAATGGAGATGTAACACATCCTAGTCAATAAAAAATTTGTCCCATCCAATTTGGATTTGATTTTCTTGGTCATTCGGTGAATTATAACTTCCTGTAGAAAATCTGTAACATCCTGTAGTAGCTATAGGATCTCCTATAACAACCTTCCAACATGTATATATTTTCCCAGATTCCCTGAAGAAGCTTGGTTTTGGTCCCTTAGGGTTGAATCATGACCTATAGGCTCTAAATAAATGGTTGAGGAATAATAAACACCACTTAGGACTTGCCTTTTTACCCATGCAAAACATCTCAGCGATTTGGGTTAATGGACAAATTTATGAATTGGATAATACAATGATGATTTTCTTGATTGCCACATCCAATGAACTCTGTTAATGGATCTAAAATATTTGAAATGTAATGGTTGACATTTAGTTCATGGTCTTTACTTGATGAAATTAGAATATGTTTCTTTCCTTGTATTTTCTTTATTGCAATAGGTTAAGGTTTCCATTTCGATGATTTCATTTTCTACAATTAGTTTAGGATTTGATTTCATTACATGCACTCCATTACATCATGACAACAAAGGAAGGATGCATTTTATGCTGCACAGATAGTGCTGATACCTCTTAAGTTTGTACAATCCCCAGGTTGGTAATTAAAGTTGGTAGTCTTGGGAGTTGCAACATTATTGTTGCAATAGTGAGGCTCATCACTTTTTGGTGTCGTTGCTATGGAGGTGTCAAAGTATGCATTGTTTTCTTCCCTAGTTGATTAATTTCTTTTACTATCTACATAAACAAAAAATTTGCATTAGGCATATTTCATTTCAAAAACAGAAAATTGCATTGCATTAGCATTCTTATTCCAAAAAAAAGTACTTCTCCAACACCAAACCCCCCCATTTGATCACGTGGTGCAGTAAGAGCCACATCACCAAAAGAAGAAGAGGTGGTAGAGAAGGAAGAATAAATGAATGGAGATGATGACAATGAGGAAGATCCTCTGGGATTTCCTATTCAAGATACTGATGTTAGTGCGCACATGATAAACATCCTACGTATTTTATTCCAAAATTTCATGGTCTAAGGTCAGATGATTTGGAAACCTTTCTCTTTGAATTTGAAATTGTTTGTAGATCTTATGGTTACTTACTAAACACTCAAAATTTGAGATTATTTTCGGCAACATTGAAGGATAGAGCTCTTAAATGGTTCATGAGTTTACAGACTAATTCAATAAGATTAAAAAATCATATGAAGAAAATATATTTATAGAAAAATATAAAGATCATGATATTAAAGAAGAAATATTCAGAATGAATAAAAAGAATATGAGAGCCTTGAGGATCTAATAGAGAGGTTCATGTAAAATGTTAAGAGGGAAAAAATACATCATTTAGGATCTAGCACACTAAAAACCCTGTTACATGGAACAACTAGGGATGAGTGGATTGATCTCCTTGATCTCATGAGTAGAGGTGATGTATACAAATTATCATTTGAAAAAATTTGTGAAACATTCAAACACATATCAAGAGGAAATGCAAGAGTAAGTAAATCAGCATCAAGACCAGTAAGTCAAGTTAAACTTGGAAATTTGTTTGATGACTTTAAAACATAAATGCTTAGCAATCTAACCAAACAAGTAGAAATGTTAAGAATGCAAGATGAGGAAAAAGAAGATGTTGATTTGTTTTGTCCATGTAGAATCACATGCTATTAAATATTTCCCCTCATTACCAAGGTTGAAGGAATTTTACCAAGAGGACAATGGAGCAAGTAAATTTCCAATGCAACTATGTTATGTAGCTCCAAGAGGACCATGGAAGCCTATTCAACCTTATATGATGCAAGAGCCTAATTCAAAATTTCAAGCTTATGCACATCCATCTCAAAGTAATTGGAACATACCCTTTCCTTAGAAACCTTGGCCATCTCAACCCCAAAACCAATCTTGGCAACAAGTTTGGCAAGGAACTTATCGGAGCCATCCAAAATATGCTCAATATTTTCCTCAATATCTTCCATACACAACTCCATGTTATCCCTACCATTCACCTCCACCACAACCACAACCCCAACCACATCCATCTCAAATATCCACTCCCACTCAACTACCTGTACCACCATTTCTGAACCCACACAAAGAAGTAGCTCAGTCCACTTACAATGCTGAGGTACAACACTTCCAAACATCTCCCCTTGATCTAAATGGTATTCATATTATCTCATGAAGAGTATCACAAAAAATAGATTCTCTTGATATCATTGAAGGACAACATGCAGAAAAATAATATTCAAATGAGAAGACCAAAGAATCATGGGTTGTGCTTGACGAAGAGAAGACATCAGAATCATAGATTGGGAAAGTGCCCTCATGTTTACCATCATATCCTCTATGTGTTCAAGAGAATAATAAGCAAAAAGAAGAAGATCTGAATTTCATGGAAGAATAAGACATCAAAGATGATCGAAATTAGCAAGTGGACTAGGGGCATCAAAACTATATTGAAATATGATTCCAGGCAATAACTAAGTTGCAGCAATACTCTCTTCTTCAACTGTGCTTGATATCATCAAAGTCAAAGCATTTGATCTCTTACATTCAGGTACATATCAAAGAATATGTTTTGAGCCTACACATGATTTTATTTGTCATCCAGTTATGCAAGTGGCTCCATTGGAAGTATTCCTACAATTGAAAATGATTTTGTTTTTTCAAGTAGAGTAGGATAGGAAAAGAAATAAAAATGAAAAATAAGAAAAAAAATAAAATCTCAAGTGAAAACCTCCTTTGAGGCACCTAAGGTTGGCTCATTGATTGAAAAAACTCCATGAGGGAGTCAATGGGTTGGAAAAAAAAAAGAGAAAAAGAAAATATCCTAGGTGAAAACCTCCTTTGAGGCACCTAGGCAGACCTACTAGTTGAAAACCTCATTGAGGCAGCTAGTAGGCCTAGAAGGAAAAAAAGAAGAAAAAAATAAAAATCTTTGCTCCATGTATCTCTCTCTCATGAATGAAGATGTTTTCCAACCTCTGCAAGCAAAAAAATCAAGCTAGCCACCAAAATAAAAGTTGATCAAAAGCCTAGTCAAACTTGGAATTTCTCCTCCTTTGCTTCGATGCTCCAGAAAGACCAAGGCCGTGACAATCCATCACCCTCATCTATTTCCACCATCCACTCATCATTCCCAAGCCTTTACCACTAATGTTTTATGTTGTCCTAAAATGCTACAAGAATATCCTGTAGTTACTACAAGAAACAAAAATACATAAAGCAAAAAATTATTTCTGTCATATCTTGAAAACCATGCATTCGTTTTCCAAGTTGTTTCAGGGGGAGATGCATATGGATGATAGTAACATGGCCAAGCAATTTCAGTGAATTCTGGTGCACACTTTTCGAGAAATTGACCTCCATCACCTACAACCATTTTTAAATTTTCTCGATATTCGTGCATCCATTGGAAAATCTATTTCATAGGGAGATACATATGGATGATGGTAACATGCCCAAGCAATGTTAGCAAATTCCAGTGCACAGTTTTCAACAAATCAACCTCCATCACCTACAACCATTTTTTTTCTCAAGATTCGTGCAACCATTGGCCAAGGTTGTTTATGGGGAGGTGCATAAGAATGATGGAAACATGCTTAGAAAAATTCAGGTTAATCCATTCTATTGTTTGGGAGATATGGAAAAAACAAGTCTACTACAGGAGGTTGTCCTGAATTACTATAGGAAGATCCTATAGTACTACAAGATGGCTGAGAAGAAGCTACATAAGGAAATCTGATTGGAGAAAGGGGTCAAAAGGTAATGTATTATTTAGGTAAGGTTGATATAGGTCCCCCAACACCACTTTCATCACTCATCCACTCCATATAACCAAAATCCATCTTCACTTACATGAAGAAAATCAGAAAAAAAATTGTCATCAACTTTTCCACCACCTACACCACCTCTTGATGATTTTAACCCTGTCCTTATACCTATTATGACTTTCCATCAATACCACATGCATCAATGAGGTCTCGAAGAGGAATTAAATGACTACTACAGGAAGAGGATTCCTCCTGTAAGCAGCCTGCACAGTTACAACAGAACTCAACATCAATTCTTTTTTCACTCACACAACAGAAGATCTAGCCACCTTGAGCAGCATGAAGCCATTTCTGAATATTAAAAAGGGGGCACACCCTCCTTAGGAAGTAATCCATCCAATCCATGAGTAAAAAATTTAACATTGAAAAGAAAATTGCACACAACAACCTTATCAGTAAAATAATCAGCAAGCTATGAAGACCTGTGCAGAAGCAAGCAAAGAAAATTAGAACCTCTAGGGAAGCATGGATCGATCATCAACTCAACAGCATCATGCATGCCTCTCCAACAACCATCAGGTAGGTACATGTATGCAATATTCTTGACCTCTTCTTTTGAGCATATTATAGTTAGAAATTTTTTGTTAATACATGAGAGGTGAGGTTTTATAAAGCTAAGGATGGGTCAACAGTCTCAACCACCCTCAACTAGTTAATTACAATTAACTCTCCCACTCATGCAATGTGGAAAATCGAAATTAGGAAGGGTGATGATTTTGAGGATTGGGGACAACAATTAAAAGAGGAAATTTGTGCAAAGTCCAAGTCACCAAAGTACTCCAAGTCCTCCATCCACTTCATACCCACTATCTATCCATCATTCATCCATCCCATTTCATAAGAAAAAATTAACATTTTTCAAGAACAAACCCTACACTCTATCTCACCCTAAAAATTTCTTGAAAAAAACACACAGAGCACATCCTCTCGATTTTCACAAACCTACATTACTCCCTTTGAGCCCTAGCATCATCCTCCAAACCCTCTACATCATTTCTCATCACTCCCATATAGTTAGAAGACCCCGAAAGAGAAGGAATGACTACTACAAGAAGGCACAATGTTGCTACAAGAGGGAAGAAATGAACATATTGTGCTAAAAACCAAAATGGAAGTTCTTAAGAGAGACCTAATCAAAATAAGGAAATCCAAAGGCCATTAGGTAATCATCTAGGCCACAAAAGAGAAGAAAAAGACAACAAAAGGCAAGAAGGCATTCACCATCAAAAAAGAACTCAACTTGCAGTGATGAAAAGAGGCTTTCCAAGGGGTCTCTAATCTTTTTCTAGCTTTTGTCCAAGGCCTAAAAGATGTTATATAAAGGGGAGAAAGGCATAGAAAATCTGATCCAAAATGGCATTGAGGGGCATAGAAGTCAAGTTGAGGTTCTACTATTGGGACAAGGTCCCCTAGGGTCAATTTGGGGGCAAGAGCCCCAGTTTTGGGGGCAGAAAGCCCAAGTTTTTGTATGTAAAGTGTAAATTCTCCACAAGTTTTGGTTGTGGAGCACGTAGAAGGTAAAGTTTCATAAAGGGTTTTACCCTTCGTTTATGTAAATTGTGTTAGCTTTATTAGATCTACCCATGGTCTATGGACAATGGGATTGTATAACAAGGAGAGTCTTAGAGAGTCTAAGGAAACTAAGTAGTTTTGGATGAGGACAAATGTAATGGGTTAGTAGAAGTAAAGAACGAAGAGTCTTAAAGTAGAAGGGAGGCTTTGCAGCTGAGTGCATAGAGGCCTAGAGTAGAGTCTGCAGCTGAGTGCACAGGGAAGTACCGTTTCTGTAAGAAGAACTAAAGCATCAATAAAGAGATTATTTTGGAAATATTTGTTTTTTATCTATTCTACTTCTGTTATGAATGAATGCAATTATGTTATGACGAATAATGGGTGTATGATTTAATATTGTATTGATGCACGATTCTACATGATTTACATTGTTATACGAACACAAGTAATAATATCTGTTTACGCGAAGAATATCTTAATGCATGTTGAATTTATCATAGACTTAAGCCAATATGGGTAAACACTGAAGTAGGAACAATCGCAGAGGCACGTAGGGGACGATCCACCTGTTTAGGGTCCGCGAAAGATAGTTTTAGACCTTCGCGAAGGTTTAGAGGTCGATTAAGAGAAGTATATTGATAAGCCCTGTAGGGCTTATCGATCTACACGAAGGTAGAATTAGAGCATAAAACGACATTACACTAATCTCTGGGTGCGGAAACTTGGTTCCAGCATGATCTAAAATGGGGAACTAAAGGCTTCTTCTCATGCTTACAAGAACCTCTCCCACTCCAAAGCTTATATATTCCCAGATCTATGCTTATAATTGACAATTGCGGAATTAAAAGTGCTTGAAAGAGGTGTATGCTTATGTTTGTTTTTAGACTATTTATGTGCTTTGTGTTCTTTTCTTATGTTGATATTTAAATACATGCAATAGTAAATAATGCAATAAATAAGCAAACACAAAAGACAACAATGTGATATGGAGTTCACCCTGATATCTTGGGCTACGTCTCCTTGAGCACTAATCAACTCGACTAGGCTCTTTGGGATTATGGTAATGCTTCTTTTACAAGTTTCACACTTAACTCCATAGGTTTAGAACTGTACCTATGGGCTTAGAATACCATCTTACCCCTGGTTGTCCTTGCTCTACAGACAGATCTAGGCTTCTCTGGACTAGACTCCTTCAACCAACGCTCTGAGCTATCTTGAGCTCTAGCTTGCACCAACTCCCTCAGAATTCTTTTACTGTCTCTAGAATTCCTTCTTCTGTCTTTAGCACACTTTGGACATCAGCGATAGCTTGATCATTTGATATCTTTCCTGTTCTGAAACTTCATTACCGCTCCATGGCTCTTAAAAGTCTTTAGGATTTTCTGAACTCCATCTCAATGAATTCAACAGTCCCCTACAGTCACCTTGACTATTGGAACCTTGAGAATGAATGCTAGCTCTATTCTTTGCAACTGCCTCCAACCTCTAGCAGCCTCTGCTTCTGCTCTCGGATCTGGCTCTTAGCTCTGGCTCTTAGCTTTGGCTCTCATGAGCTTCTGGGTTTGATTGACCTCCAAGTGACTCTCCATCAATTGAGCTCTCTGGTTTCGCTCGAACTCCAAGCGACTCCAAAACTCCCCTTGTCAATTGTGCTCTTTGGGTTTTGTGAGGCATCCTTCCAGCTCTGTAACTTCCTATTCGTTTCTCTGTGTGTAATCATTCCTCTGCCTTTGTGTTTCTTCGACTAGCCCTCTGGCTCTGTGGCTCTCTGGCTCTGTGACTGGCCATATGGTTCACTGTCTCTATGGCTCTACATACTGCATAACGCATCATTATCACAAAAACACCCCATTACAACGTGGAACCAAATGTTGTGGGAATAGGGACCATTTCACAATGAAAAGAAACAGGCGACCTTTCTTTGGACAAATTCCCAAAAATGGAACAAAATTCCAATACACAGAGATAACGCGAAAATACATTGAAAATCCGAAAATCCAGATTTCAAAATTTATAAAATCACATTTATAAACCCGTTGGGTCCGTCCTGTCATCGTAAATCGCAATCGCACAGGCGGGAGGTCGAAAAACCCAAATACATTGAAATACAAAGAAATCCGCATAACCCGGATTTCAAATTATATGAAATCACATTCATAAACTCATCAAGTCCATGCCTTGATTGCTAATCGCAATTGCACATTGCATATGTCAATGGCCCTTTGCATTGTTGCGATCCGATCGCCGATCGCGCTATCGGCGCATCGCATATCGCATATTGCAATGTCCTCTCGCCAAGCCTTCATCCATTCAATGCTTCGATCTAATACATCTTACAGATCTAATAAGGGTTTAGGCTACGGAATATAATATTTTGGGTCCACTTCCATATCGCTCCATCGCCGATCACTTTATCACGCATTGCAATATCAAGACATCAAAATTCAGCTTACCCAGGGTTCCGATGTCGCACGAAGGCCTTCCTCTGATGCGATATATCGGAGATCGCTATCGGGGAGTCCTTCCGCCTTCATTTAAGTCCTCCCTTTGATCCTTTCTGATGCAATTTTCTCTAAGGAACATGTATTTCCCTTAAGTCCCATTTAATGAGAAATTGCCTCCTTTTCTAAGGACATTGGGCAAATTTCTTTTTACAATAAATTCTTCATCCGAAGTCCATTTTCACCCATTCAAATTGCATTAGATTTAGAATGAAGAGATCTATCCAATGAGACTATTTCCAAGAGCATCCTTTGACTTTCATTTTCCTCTGTGAGGAAAATTCATAGACTTAGAAGTGTATGTTAGATCCATTTTGGATCATGCCTTACCACTAAAAAGCTTTTGGACTCCAAAAGACTGATATGATGATCTGAACACTAAATGAGAGTACCTCACCCTCTTATTTCAGCCTCCGTACGCTTTCCTTGCATAGTACCTCTAAACCAAAGCCTTTGAACACTCCCTTCCTAGATGTGCTTGTCCTCCTGGGAAGAATTGTCTTCTTCCTTGACTTCCTAAGGCTTCTTTGGCAAAAAGAAGTTGTGTCTCCAACTCATTCATCCTTTTCAGGTTCATATTTGCAATATGAAGTTTCCTCTCCATTTCCTGCAATTTGTCAGAAAGCAACTGCTTCTCTTCCTTCATGGAATCCAACTGCTCTCTAAGTATGATTCTCTTCCTTCCATCCTCATACATTTCTCTCACCATATCCATCATGGTGAACAAGTCTTGCTTCTTGTCTTCATGAAAGACTCTTGTGAAGAAGAAGAATTTGAGGACTCACTTGTAGAAGTTGTCATTATCAGAATGAACAAAAGAACTTCAAACAAGATTAACAAACAGCTTATTCAAGCAACCTTTTGCAACAAACCTGTTGTGCTTCAAGAATTGCCTTGAGGTCCTTTGGGATAAGAAGAATGCCTTCAACGCTTCTTCCTTCTTGTCCTCTCTTGGACTTAGCTAACAGCATCTTTCCCTTCACCTCTGTAAACTCGATCAATAGTCAGTTTACAAACAATAAAACAGTCTGAATTCTTTCTACTGTTTGAACACCTTTCAAGTCAAACAAGCATATAGATTGCTCTGTCAATCAAGCATTCTTCTCCGATAACACCTGCATCATGATATAACCTGCTCTGGTATAACTTAATGTAATATAACCTTCTTTGAAGGCAGGGTTAATCAACTTGATGCTCTCATACCACCTGATCTGAAATGGGGCACTAAAGGTTTCTTGTCATGCTTACAAGAACCTCTCCCACTCCAAAGCTTATATATTCCCATATCTATGCTTATAATTGACAATTGAGGAATTAAAAGTGCTTGAAAGAGGTGTATGGTTATGTTTGTCTTTAGACTGTTTATGTTCTTTGTGTTCTCTGCTTATGTTGATATTTAAATACATGCAATAGTAAATAATGCAGCAAATAAGAAAACACAAAAGACAACAATGTAATATGGAGTCCACCCTGATATCTTAGGCTACGTCTCCTTGAGAACTAATCAACTTGACTAGGCTCTTTGGGATTATGGTAATGATTCTTTTACGAGTTCCACACTTAACTCCATAGGTTTACAACTGTACCTATGGGCTTACAATACCATCTTACCCCTGGCTGTCCTTACTCTACAGACAGATCTAGGCTTCTTTGGACTAGACCCCTTCAATCAGTGCTCTGAGCTATCTTGAGCTCTAACTTGCACCAACTCCCTCAGAATTCTTTTACTGTCTCTGGAATTCCATCTTCTATCTTCAGCACACTTTAGACATCAGCAATAGCTTGATCATTTGATCTCTTTGTTGTTCTGTAACTTCATTACTGCTCCATGGCTCTTAGAAGTCTTCAGGATTTTCTGAACTCCATCTCAATGGATTCAGCGGTCCCCTACAGTCACCTCGACTATTGGAACCTTTAGAATGAATGCTAGCTCTATTCTCTGCAACTGCCTCCAACCTCTGGTGGCCTTTGCTTCTCCTCTCGGCTGTGGCGCTTGGCTCTGGCTCTTGGCTCTAGCTCTCATGAGCTTCTGGGTTCGATCGACCCCCAAGCGACTCTCCGTCAATTGAACTCTTTGGTTTTGCTCGACCTACAAGCGACTCCAAAACTCCCCCTATCAATTGTGCTCTCTGGCTTTTGTGAGGCATCCTTCTAGCTCTGCCACTTCCTCCATTTCTCTATGTGTAAGCATTCCTCTACCTTTGCATTCTTCGACTGGCCCTCTAGCTCTCTAGCTCTGTGGCTCTGCGACTGGCCATCTGGCTCGCTGTCTCTGTGGCTCTGCGACTGGCCATCTGGCTCGTTGTCTCTGTGGCTCTGTGACTGGCCATTTGGCTCGCTGTCTCTATGGCTCTACATATTACATAACACATCATTGTTACAGAAACGCCCCATTACAATGTGGAACCAAATGCTGTGGGAATAGGGACCGTTTCACAATGAAAAGAAACAGGCGGCCTTTCTTCGGATAAATTCCCGAAAACGAAACAAAATTCCAATACACAAAGATAACGTGAAAATACATTGAAAATCTGAAAATACGGATTTCAAAATTTATAAAATCACATTTATAAATGGTCAGGTCCGTCCTCTCATCGCAAATCGCAATCGCATAGGCGGGAGATCGAAAAACCCAAATACACCGAAATACAAAGAAATCTGCATAACCTGGATTTCAAATGATATGAAATCACATTCATAAACTCATTTGGTCCGTGCCTTGATCGCTAATCACAATCGCACATCACATATGTCAACAGCCCTTTGCATTGTTGCGATCCGATTGCCGATCACGCTATCAGCACATCGCATATCCCAATGTCCTCCCGCTAGGTCTTCATCCTTTCAAAGCTCCGATCTGATACATCTTATGGATCTGATAAGGGTTTAGGCTACAAAATATAATATTTTGGGTTCGCTTCCATATCGCTGCAGTCCGCGCTCTGCAGATTGATGCCGAAAGGGCCAGTAGTGTAGGGATTTGTTTGGCTAAAATTAACTCTGAACCTAGGTTAGGACCCACTAAGCCAACAAATGCTTCCATTTCTGGGACCAGGATCTACATAAAGAGATGTGTGATGTCGCATCATTGGAATCCAACTAAGAAGGAAATTGAAGATTGGTTGGACAGAAAGATCCATGAATTCATAGCACAAGAAAATAGAAATCCATGATTGATGAAAGAACAGTGGTTGGACAGATATATGTACACAGAGATACACAAAATATTCTTATGTTCCTTACCAATCGAATTATACGAGTGGATCGCTAAATTGGCAGACGACCAAGGAAGGTAGAGGCTTGACAGTCCAATAGTGTGGACCCCGGAGTTAGTGCGGATATTGGAAGCCTCTGAAGACAATATCACATGCGTTGTCGATCACTAGATTGATCACAACATAGGAGGGTTTGTGAAAAAATTCGTGGTCGATAGCTTGGTCAACTACAACAAAGAAGAGAGACACGTCTTGAAGGGACCGCAAGGTAAGTATTTAAGATCTTTGAATACCTGGATTAAGATTCTCTTGAGTAAAAAGTGGGTTATACAATTACCTTGATGTTTGGAGCTACATGAAGCAGAAAGATCTTCAGGGATAGAGGGAGAACATGCACTAAATATAGCCTACTGATTGAACCAACTCTGAGTGACGACGAAGGAGAAACACAAGCTTCATCGTAAAGCACTGTCCAGTTAATAACGCGAGGGTTACCATGAATACCCCATCCACCCACATCACCTCCATCTTTACATCCACAATATACACCTTCACCCACACTGCCACCACCTTCGCCATCGTTCAATATGGAGAATACAGTGAAGTTTCCCATTTTCAAGGGCTTGGGAAATGAGGACCCAAACTGGTTCTGGTTCATTGCAAAGGTTATGTGGCAAGCCCAGAATATTATAGATGATCAGATGAAGAAAGAAACGTTTGTTACTTCATTACAGGATCACACGCTAACATGGTACATTAAGTACTATAACGATAACCCAACGGCTGTGTTGGCAAACATTCAGACAGTGCTGAATAAGCAATTTAGTAGGCCCAAGTCTAAAGCACAATCGGTGGTTGGATTCAAGGAAATCATGATGAGGCCTGGTGAAATGCACTAGGAGCTAGATCAGAGATTGACATGATAGATCCGCAAAGCTAACATGAATCTTACAGATGGGAAACACCACGAATGGTTTGTAGCTTCTCTCTTGCCTCACCTAAGGGTTGCGTTATCACAACAGAAGATTGGGACCCTGACGGAAGCCCTGGAGATTGCGATGAGATTGCATCAGATGCTAATTCAAGATGCTACTTTGGGAGTTCAGCAAATTCATGCAAAGTTGCAGAACCTTTGCCTAGAGTTTCAATGTTTGAAAAGGATAGAGTGGCTCAGCTAGAGGTGCACAAAGAAGTTTGGTGCCTGAAATGCAAGAGTTAGGGGCATGACAAAGATCACTACCCAGTCTTCACGAATTATGTTACAGGAGGAGGATTGAGTATAGGGCCTGCGCTGTGGTGCGTTATCTATCAGGTAGCTAGAAATCATGTGACAAACAATTGTCACCTGCTGTAGAAATTTGTACAGACTTCGCAACAACTCTTCTACAACTTTTGTAAGTCGATGGGTCATGAAGA
This sequence comes from Pinus tabuliformis, assembly GCA_031772625.1. Lineage (NCBI taxonomy): Eukaryota > Viridiplantae > Streptophyta > Pinopsida > Pinales > Pinaceae > Pinus > Pinus tabuliformis. Next base: position 534,378,389 of record CM062812.1, read on the forward strand.
GCATAGCTAATGTAGCTATGAGATAATGATGGACAGAACGCCCACATACCAAGTGCAGGTAGAAACTCGACCTCTGGATCAAGGTGCTGGGGGAGCATGAGGAGGATATCAGGGAGGCGGACGAGGCCGAGGTGGAGGAGGACCTGGTAGAGGTTGGGGACAAGTTATTTGTTACAATTGGGGAGTGCCAAGACACTACGTGTGAGAGTGTATGAACTCGACGTGACTATCATGCAAATACTATACTCATTTTGATCACGCGATTGAAGACTGTCCTGTATTAATAGATAAGATGCGGGAAAAGGGGACACAGCCTCAACATCTGACTCAAAACTTGCAGATGATGAGGGTTGAACCCTGTGAAGAAGATCCTAATGTGAATATTGTGCTGCGAAATGGAATGATGACTGGTGAAGATAAAGGAAAGCAGCCTGAAGAAAGTGAGTGGGTCTGCAAAGCTCCAGAAAAAGAGGTGGGGTTTGATCTGGAGTGCGTGAAGGAAATGTTCATGGAAACGAAGAAAAGCTTCACTGAGGCTTCTACCTCAGGAAGTCAGGATAAGCTATTCGATGAAATGGACCCCTCTATGCTTACTACCTTCTTAGAGACCTGTATGAAGATGTTGCCTGATAGCAAGGCCGTAAAAGGATTACAAGAGCTGATAGATAAGTGTGCCGAAAAATAAAACGCTCATGAGGGACCATGCATATTCAGAAAAATTAACAAGCATAAGGCAAGAACAGGGCGTGAGATGAGGCTCTCTACATAGATAGGAAGTATGAGATGGATCAAGTTATTCTAGATCTGGCGTCAGATGTGAATGTTTTTCCTAAACAGACGTGGGAGAGAATGGGGAGTCCTACGTTGCAGTGGTCTCCAATTCAATTAAGGATGACAAATCAACAAAATATTATCCCCATGGGAAGACTGCAGGGGGTAACAGTGGATATTGAAGGCGCGAGCGTGTTGGATGATTTTGAAGTGATAAAGATTGTGAATGACAACAATCCCTACCCTACGCTCTTTGGGATCGATTAGGCCATTGACATGAATGGGGTAATCAATTTGAAGAAGCAGACGATGTCATTTGAAAGGAAATCACTCCACGTAGTAGTACCTTTGGATGCTGCAGAAGGACCACGCTATACTCAACCGATCCACGAGTATGAAAGTGACAATGATTTGGACCAGATTTATAAAATAATGGCACAAGATCAAGATTGGGTGAATCTGATAGTTGATGGACGTATTGCATGGGACCGTGAAAGTTCTTGCACATCAGATTCAGACGAGGAGTTGGAACACTGGCAGAATCAGTTGCACGAAGTGTCTATGTTGTGCTGTGTATCCTTGGAGGTACAAAGTTTTCCTTGTTATGATGGTCTAACTGATGTTGATAAGTTTTTGGATGCATATGAAAGGGAAGTTCCAGAAACACATCGCTTCCAGGCCTTGGATTTGGCACTATGTGCTACGCCCACAAGATGGTGGGGTATGCACAAAGATAGTTTTTATGAATGGCACATGTATAGAAAAATGATGAGATTATGGTTTGGTCGCCCAAAAGTCCGGTTAACAGAGACATATGATGGGAGGAATGATCCACGTGATCATTTGGCAAAATGGACTGAAGTCTATGGAGCGGAGCCACAACTTGAGTGAGTGCATTTGTTCTATCATACTCTGGATGTAATACCAATGAATTGGTACTTGAAAACAAAGCTCTAGCATGGCACTAAAGAGTGGGACATTTTGCGATAGGGATTCTTGATGACATTCAACTTTGAGGATGGATTTCAATGTATTGATGAGGACTTGTAGGAAGTCAAGGCAATGATATTTAGGATACCACATGATCCCTTGGATTTGATTCAACTCGATTGGACCACCCAACTGCACCATGCACTGGAGTGCTACCACAGCTGCAGTGCGCTTGTTTTGCTCCTGAACCTTTTTCCATGCTGTTATCGCCGATGTTTTTTCCACGAACATCTGTTCGTTGTTGATTTTCTTCTTGTTGATCAAGCTCAGCGCATGCTATTCTTGGGCCCTAGTCTCTGCAATCACACCTGCTTGAAGTGTGTGAAGGAATTGGCTAGGGAGCACGGCCAAGTTCAGAGCAATGTTCCTCAAAGCGTTGATAGTTTGCTTATTCCCAAATCTAGATTTTTGGAAGTCCCTTGTGGAAAATAACAATGAATTTCTGCTATTTTTTAGAGCATGCTACTGAGATTCAATTGATTTGATTCCACTTACATTATATCACAAAAACATTCTATTTAAAAAAAATCTACCCCATTTAATTTTCACTTTATTAGGTTAGGCATTTGATAGATTTAATAGTTCACTAGTTCTCGAATTTCTAGATTTTAGACTAGTAATTTTCTGCTATTTTTACCATGGGTTAACAAAGGTCGTTTTGAGTGATTCCACTTGGAATGGAGACCTAAGACATCCTAGTCAATAAAAAAAAATTCCCATCCAATTTGGATTTTATTTTCTTGGTCATTCGGTGAATTATAACTTCCAGTAGCAAATCTGTAACATCCTGTAGTAGCTACAAGATCTCCTATAACATCATTCCAACATGTATATACTTGCCTAGATTCTCTCAAGAAGCTTGGTTTTGGTCCCTTAGGGGTGAATCATGACCCCTAGGCTCTAAATAAATGGTTGAGGGAGAATAAACACCACTTAAGGCATGCCTTTTTATCCATGCAAAACATCTCAACGATTTGGGTTAATGGACAAATTTATGAATTAGATAATACAATGATGATTTTCTTGATTGCCACATCCAATCAACTCTCTTAATGGATCTAAAATATTTGAAATGTAATGGTTGAAATTTATTTCATGATATTTACTTTATGTAGTTAGAATAGGTTTATTTCCTTGCATTATCTTTCTTACAATAGGTTAAGGTTTCCATTTTGAGCATTTCATTGTTATGAAACCAACCCACAAAAAGATAGAAAAGAAAGATCAACACCTTATAAATCAACCTCTTCGAGGAGGAAACCTCCATTACATTACAAAAATGAACAATTCTTGGATGATACAAATGACCAAAACCTCCTTTCTATATATAGGAGTCTAAGGGGTCACAATATAATCAAATCTGACATAACAATAATAATATAAGGGCACAACAATAACAATAGGCTATAATGACAATAGTAATGGGGGAATCACTAGTATTATAGGGACCTAACATGCCCCTCCCCTTCAAAGAAGTGTTGTCCTCAACTCTTGAGTAGTTTTGGATGATTCTGTATAAAATTCTCATCCTCCCGTGTGGAATCTTCAGTGGGTAAGTTCTTCCACTTGACAAGATACTGCAGAATTGATCGATTTTGCAACTGTTGAGTTCTTGTTTCTGTGACTACTTCAGGTTCCAATATGATTTTCCTTCCTCTTCAAGTTCTGGAAATATTGTTTGAACTGGGAGATTTTCACCAATAACCTTCTTTAAGCATGAAATCTGGAAAACTTGGTGCAATCGGGAAGCTACAGGAAGCTCCAATTTGTATGCCATAGTACCAATCTTTTGCAACACCTTGTACAGACCATAATACTTTGGTGATAATTTATTATCCTTCTTAGCTTTCTTGAGGGACATTTGTTTATATGGTTATATCCGTATAAATACCCAGTCACCTATATCAAAACTTCTTTCGCTATGATGTTGATTTGCCTATTGTTTCATTCCATTATGTGCCAAAGTTAGGTTATCCTTTAAGACTTGGAGAACTTGTTGTTGATGCTCGATGTGATCTTCCACTACTTGAACCTAAGGGTTTTCTCTTAAATATGATGTGATGGACGGTGGGTGATATCCATAAAGTGCCATAAATGGGTTCATTTTTTCTGTAGTATGGAAGGAAGTGTTATACCACCATTCAGCTAAAGGCAACCAATTGACCCATTGTGTCTGTTTATCAGATATAAAGCAATGAAGATATCCTTCCAAACATTTGTTTACTATATCAGTTTGCCCATCAAATTGAGGATGATAAGATGAGCTATGAGCTAACTGAGTACCGAGACAAGAAAATAATTATGTCCAAAAATTTCTAGTGAAAATAGGATCTTTTTCGCATACAATAATCTTTGGGTTTCCATGTAGCTTTTGAATTGTTTCCATAAATGCAGTAGAAACTATATTGGCTTTAAATGGATGAGATAATGCACAAAAGTGTGCATACTTGGTAATTCTATCAACTACCACCATGATGACACTCTTTCCTTCGGACTTGGGTAAGCTTATGATAAAATCCATTGAAACCTCCTCCCAACGTTGACTTGGAATGGATAAAGGTTGCAATAGAATCAGGGTCTTAATTGTTTCAACTTTATTTTGTTGCAAAACCAAACATTGCACCACAAACTTTTGAATATGATATTTAAGGCCATCCTAAAATAATTCCTTCTTAACCCTGTGGTAAGTTTTTAAAAATACTGAGTGCCCTCCTAAGGGAGAGGCATGCAATTCCATAAGAATCTTTTGTTTGAGTTGGGAATTCTGACATAGGTATAAGAAATATTTGTACCATAACGAATCATTTTTCCAGTAAATGTACCAGATGTACTGGGATCTCGTTGTAACTTTTGAATGAGTTCCCACACTTCTTCATCATTTTTCCATTCATCCCTTACTTCATTTATCCAATCTGCTTGGATAATAGAAATGACACAAAGAAATGCATCCACATCCTCATCCTTTCTTGAGAGTGCATCTGCCACAACATTTTTCTTCCCTTTTTTGTATATAATTTCAAAGTCATAAACCAGCATCTATGTGATCCATTTTTGCTGCTCTTCTGAAGATAATCTTTGTTCTAAAAAGTATTTAAGACTATCATGATCCATTTTTACCTTGAAGTGTGTTCCCATAAGGTAGGGTTGCCATTTCTTAAGTGCATGTAGTATTGCCAACATTTCCTTCTCATAAATAGCTTTGTGTAAATACTTTCCTTTTATTGGACAACTTTCGAAAGCAATGGGTCTTTCTTATTGCATTAAAACAACACCAATTCCATTTCCTGAGGCATCACAATCCACAATAAAGGCTTTTGTGAAGTCTGTTGTAGCTAAGACCGATGCCTGGCACATTTCCTCTTTAAGATGTTCAAAGGCCTTCGTTGCTTCTGCAGTACATAAAAATGCATCTTTCTTCAATAATGTTGTTAGAGGTGTTGTTATTCTCCCATAATTCTTAAAAAACTTGAGATAATACCATGTCAACCCAAGAAATCCTCACAGATTCTTTATGGATGTGGGGATTTTCCATTCCTTAATGGATTTAATTTTGCTAGGGTCTACCTTAACACCTTCATGAGATACAATTTGCCCTAGATATTCCACCTCTTGTACTCCAAAGAAACCTTTGGAGATTTTTTCATATAATTTTTTCTCCTCCAATAGTTTGAGCATCTTGTCAACATGTTGAACATGATCCTTCCAAGACTTGCTATAGAATAGTATATCATCAAAAAATATTAACACAAATTTTCTAAGGAAGGGTTTGAAAATGGAATTCATCAAACCTTGAAATGTAGAAGGTGCATTGGTAAGGCCAAAAGGCATGACCAAAAATTCATAATGACCCTCATGAGTTCTAAATGCAGTTTTTGGAATGTATTCAGTCTTCGTTATGATTTGGTGATATCCTGAACAAAGATCCAACTTAGTGAAGTAAATTGATGCATGCAATTCATCCAATAGTTCATCAATGACATCAATGGGAAATTTATCTTTAATAGTGAGCTTGTTGAGCTCCCTATAATCCGGACACATGCACCATGACCCATCCTTATTGTGAACCAATACTACTGGAGTAGAGAAAGAACTTTGACTAGGTTGAATTATACCAGCCTATAGCATTTCTACCACCATACGTTCAATTTCACTCTTTTGGGCATAGGGATATCTGTAAGGATTGATGTTTGGAGGAATGCTTCCTGGAATCAAATGAATAGAATTATCATGATCACAAATAGGTGGGAGACATTTGGGAGTCTGAAATACCTTGGAATGATTTTCCAAGACTTTTTGGAGATCTGGAGAAATAGATGATTTCGATGCAGGAACCTTTAGCGAACATACTTGTGCAATTACACCTCATTGTTCTTTCTTTAGAAGCTTTGTCATTCCATTAGAGCTGATTATCTTTCTTGGTTTCCCCACGATACCTCTTAATTCAACTTCCTTTCCTTCCAAATAAAATTTCATGAAAATTTCATGAAAATTAAAAGCTATTGTACCCAAGGATTGTAGCCATTGGACTCCTAGTACAACATCAGCACAACCCATTGGAAATGAAAGCATTGGGCTATTCAATACATATTCTCCCATCGATAGCTTGATATTATGGCACTTTCCAGAGCAATTTATGGTTCCTCCACTTGCAACCATCGCTTGACACTCTGGTGCTGGATATAGGAAGCAATTCAATTCCTTGGCTATCTTACAATGACTACAATTATGGGTACTACCCGAATCAATCAACACTATTACCTTTTTATTCTTGATATCTCCTTCTATCTTGATTGTTTGAGGAGTGGTAATTCCTTCCAATGAATTACAAGATATGGTCGGATTCATTTCTTATTTCTATTGGGTTTGTTCATGGTGTTTATCCTCTTCTTTTAACATTTCTTGTTCCTTTTCTTCATCCTCTTCACAATCTATGTAAAATAATTTCTTCTCAACACACTTATGGCCTTTAGTGTATTTTCTATCACAACTATAACAAATCTCTTTTGCTATTTTTTCTTCCAATTCTTGAGGTGTCAACCTCGTAGGTTGTGGAAGCTTAGGGGAAACAACACTTCCATCCTTATAGTTATGAGTGGTAGGCTTCCTTGTTGCCATAATTTTTCTTTCCAACCTGAATTCCTTCTCCAATGAGTCAGGTTCCCAAAGGTGAACCTCATGTTGGATGTTATCCTTTAAAGTCCCTATGAACACATCAATCCTATGCTCCTCTGGAATATATTTTACCCTTATATTCAATTTTTGGAAGTCCTCAATGTGCTCCATCATTGAACCCTTTTGTTTGAGGTTTATCAATTGGCTAAAAAAGGTGTTTCTTTTTGTATCCTCATAATGTGCTATCATTTCTTCCATAAAAATTGCCCAAGTGACAATTTGTTTGTGAGAGAAAATCCATTGATACCATACAAACTAATTTGGTTCCAAATATAAAGTTGCAATGCGTACCTTTTGTGTGTTTTTCACATTATGTAGATCAAAAAATTGCTCCATATGTAGTATCCATGTTGCGGGATCCTTGCCATCCGCATATCGATCTTTAGAACATTGTGGGTCTTCAACCCAACGTTAGAGTCTATGAAATCATGATTAAAATTTCTTTTGTTCTCCTCATGAGTTTCCTTTACTACTCTTTCACCATTAGTAAGCATTTCTTGTAGAAACTTATTCAAATCTATCTTCAAATCTTCCATGCTGCCTTTGATTTTTTCTTCTATACCATCCATCTTACGTCCACGCCATTCATCTTAGCTTCCATGCCATCCATCTTATCTTCCATGCCATCCATATTAACTTGCACGCCATTCATATTAGCTTCCACCCCATTCATCTTAGCTTCCACGCCTTTCTTTAGACCATCAATATTAGCTTCTGTTACCTTTTGTTAGCATGAAATTTGTTGCACTTGGTATCGTAATTTAGATATATCATGTTGCATTTCTTCCTCTTCTTCATGAGTCATGCTAGAGCTTTCTGGTTGCTTACTAGGTGTTTCCATTTTCTTTCTTTGGGGCATCAATTAATTATAATTATGATTCACTATGCCCTTTTGTTATAGACATTTTTGTGCCTTACAGCTCTAAGCATGAAATGTCCATAAACCAAGGGCTCCTAAGTCCCTAAAAGTGTTGTTCTAACTCCTAAAGAAACAAGGTCAACAAAATACAGCTTCTCCCAGAAGTTCTCCACCAGAAACTGCTCAGAATAAGTCAAATCAGGATCATTTCAGCTGCTCCACTAGCCAAGTGTGTTGCATAGCACCTAAGTCCACTAGCTAGGTGCGTTGCAATGCACCTAAATGCACTACCAGGGTGAGTTGAGCAGGAAATGACAAGTGGCAGAGTCATTCCACGAGGTGGAGAGACAATGGAAGCTTCCAGAATCTTCTCCAATGACACTTGCCTCACTGAATTCGACCAAGGATGAGTAAGAGGCTCTCAGTCTCCAAGTGGAAGCAAGAACTGACAGAGAGAAGCCACTAATCAATTCATGAGCTGACTCATCCTCCTTGCATACATCTATATATGGATCCCTCATCCCAGAGATCCAGAGGCTGGAATTTTGCACATTGTAAGGAATTGTTGTTGGTTTTGAGATACATATCAGAGAATTGGGTGATCTATGCTTTGTTGGGGTTGAAGAAGGGACTTCTTTGCTGGGAGGTTGATGCTGGGTCAGGAATCATCGATTGTAACTCCTCCTGGATCTTCTTGTATATCAATAAAACTATTTTAGTTTCTTCTCCATGCTTATGTTTCATTGATGCTTGTTACATTTGTATGGTTAACTTAAATCTGATCCTAAGTTATTTGTGAATATAAACCCATGTATTTGTATAGTTTCCTTCTTTTGTGATCTTACAGGTACTTGGTGAAGTTGGGCAAGTGAGAAAGCAGGTAGCTGGAAGCTGTCAAAGAGGATAGAGATCAGATCAAAGGACTAGCGCAAGACACAGGTTGGTTCATCCTATTCCTCTTTGTTTATAGTTCATAAAGAAGAATATAAAAGTAGTTTTCTCTGTTTGTTTCTAAGGTAGCTGTCACACCTTAGTGGGATAGAGTAGATCTAAATGGACACTTTTCCCGATAACAAAATGGCGACTCCGCTGGGGAACGTGTCTAGTTAGTTTGTTTGTGTTTCTCTTGTTGTTTGTTTCATAAACTTAGAAGTAGCAATCGAACTACATTTGCCATTAACAAATGCAAAGTAGACATCTGCTGCTTCAATCCACTCACTGGATCTGTTTATGATTTGAACAGCTGATTCATAGACCAGCTGATTTCCCTTGTGATAGCTCTTAGAACCCCTCTTAGATCTACCTTTGATTGTGTATTACTGATTGCTTTTACTCAGCCAAAAACCAAAGATTAAACTGCAAACCGTGACCCAGAACCTGGATAGAATTCTCGTTTCTGCCCCAGCGCAGGCTCTGTGAAGAGGTTCTGCATTTCAACGCACTTCCCGAGAGGGCTACCTACGCTGCAATGCAGTTTCTCTGTGTAACAGGTGCGCTGATCAGCCTAGCCTTGTGCAGCTGAGGTTCTTTGCTTCATTTTTTCCAGTTTTGTCTCTGATTTTTGCAGCCTATGATCAGTATTTCACTGTTTCAAACCCCTTTTTCTTACTGATATTCCGCCTCAGTTGTACAAAAGAAACTGTAGATTTTTTTATGTGTGTGTTGCGTCGTTTACAGTTTTCCATTGCGAAAGTAGAATAGTCGTATTGTCGTCCTTTGATTTAGATCTGTCGCAAGTGTCGATTTTGATCATAGGAGTAAGTTTATTTGCTGTTGATAGTTGATTATGCTTTTACTTTTGCCTTTGGCTTGAATTTGTGACTTTCTAGTGTCGAAACGAGTATTTATTTCAAAATCATAAAGTGTCGTAATCATTTCTACCTTTTGATTTCGAAAAGAAGCTTGTTTGTGTTCGTCACTTGAAAGCAAATTCAGATTTGTACAACAACTTTCTTTTTAGGCATCAATATTAAGAAAGTGAAAAACAAAACACATGCATGTGCATTTGCATATTGGCAGTCTGTTTGGCTTGATTTAGGAAAGTGCATTTACAGTGTGCTCTTTGCGAAAAGATTGTGTCATTCTTTTCCCTTAGTAGCTAGGATTTTCATTGCTGAAAAGAGATAAAAGTTTGTTTATCATCTTTAGATTGCATTTTAGGAATTACATATACATCTCGTGGTGATCCCAAAAGGAAAACTTCATAAGAAATATCAACTTAAAATAAATTCGATGAACTTAACAACGCTTTGGAACTTAACGCACAACATTTAGAGGTCTAGGCTAGAGACGTATTCCGGCATCGTAAAGCCTGGTAACTGTTGTTCTCACTGATGGTTGGGTGATTCCTCCACTTTGAGACGATAAGTGCCAGTACAGACTTGTGCTCCCACGTACCGTCGAGTATATTTTGGGAGACCCCTATAGGCTTAAATCCTTTATCCATAGGAAGCCGTGTCGGCCGCCCTACTGATCGCAATGCACCGAACACAGCATTCGGGAAGATTGACTGCCGTACCGTAAAAAGTATTCTTCAATTTTGCGATTGGTTTGGTACTCCCTCTATCTAGACCTCCAGAGCAGTCCCTTTCGTTCCTTTTCAGACTCCTTAACGGAAAAGGTCCATCTGAGCACTTGTCACTTCAGGCTCATTAAAAATCGAAGGAGACTAGAGTCATCTTTTGTTTTTTTGTCGACTCTTAAAAACTGAAAAAACAAGTTGTGTCAAAGCGTGTTAAAATTTATTTTAAACGGAATATTCGTACCCTTTTCCTACGTTGATCTTGGGTTGAGAAAATGGAGCCTACCAACCAAGGAATTCCCCTTGGTGGAAATCCTAGTCCCTTCTCCTCTTAGGGAGATGTTGGTGCGCCCCATATGGCCACATTGTTGCTTCCAGGACTGACAATTGGCTTGCCAGTATGGCTATTCTCAACCAATGTCGTTCAGAACACCACCATTCCTGAACAATCGAATCAGCAATTAGACGAGTCCAGAGTTGCCCACCAGCCTTCTACTTCCTCTAATTCTTCCTCTCCTCCTTCCTCTTCGCTTGATGGAACTGGTAAAGCTAAAAGCCAAGTTCCTAAGGAGAAGAAGGAAAAGAAGAAGAAAGAGAAAAAGAAGAAGGAGCCAAAGGCGAATGGGGGAAAATGAGTGTCGTCTAACGAAAATCTACACACTGCACCGACCGGGCCTAAATCGCCATGTGTCATTTGCAAAGGAGACCACTTTCACAGATATTGTCCTTACATCCCCCGGATACTAAGGGACTGGTCTCCTCATTTGCACAACCCGGTGTCATCAACCTCTGGTGATCATGTTGAAAGCACACCGTCAACTAGTGAAAGTGAAGCCCCAAGACAAAAAGGGAAAGATAGATTTCCTTGTAAACTGTGCGAAGGCAACCATGCCCTTCACCGTTGTCCCTTCTTAGACGAAGCTAAAAGAGTTTTGGATGATCGTCCGGTTTCATCGTTATGACTCCCTCCTAGATATAAAAAACTCTTGCCGAGCCCGTCACTAGTTGAGAATCCAGCTGGCCCGCTCAGGTGGTCGGCTAAAGCGCCTATCATTGAAGATAAACCAACTGAATCCATACCAGACGAAAGTCAAAAGGTCGAGGCGGCAGTTGACCCGGTCTTGCCTTCAGAGGTTTTATCTTCAGATGATACAGTCACTGAAGAGAACAAGGATGACACCGTCCAAATTCTCTTCATCAACACAGACTCCGACGAACATGGGGGAAATCTACCCATTCCTTTACCGCAGGAAGGAAGTTCGTCAGAGCCATACCCGGCCGTCTACTCGGTCCCACCTCCAAGCAACCTAGTTGTCTCCTTCGACTAGAATCAACTAGGCAGATCCCGTTTACCAGCAAGCATACCATTTTGAATTATCGTTCAAATATATAGAATGGTCATGGCTGGTACCATCATAGATGAGGGGGCTTCTATGAGTATCCTTTCCTCTACTGCTTGGAAAGTGCTTGGTTCACCATCGCTTTTGCCTGAGATGAGAAATCTAACAGGCTTTGATAAAGGAACCAGTCGATCTTTAGGGATCCTTCCCGATGTGCCCATAACATTGAGAGGGAAGACAGTTCGTATGAATGTAATGGTAGTTCAAGGACCCTTGGATTATAACCTACTCCTTGGACGAGACTATATTTATTGCATGGGAGCCATCGTCTCCTCACTCTTTAGAGTAATGTGTTTTCCGCACGAAGGAAGAGTGGTCAAGCTCGTGGACCAGCTTTCATTTCCCGGATCACACATAGAAAATAGTCATATACCGTCCCTAAATGGTCTCTTCTCGCAAGAAATGTCTCAATCCCCAGTCCGTCCTCCCGATGAGCACGAGTAATTCGGAGGGATATGACTGAAACCCAGGGGGCATGCATCCTGGTCTGCTTCGGCAGGAAAACTTCGGGTATAGGGTAGGTTTCTGCGGGAGAATATGACTAGTCTATACCCCGTCCGTCAGTGGAAGAGGGGTTATTCTAGAATAAGATTCTCTTGTCAAATTTATGTGAGTTGGCGGGCATCATCGCTCACCTTTGTTTATATCGGTAGACATCGCCGAAGAAGTGTTTTGTTTACGCCATAAATAGAACAATCTTTGGGTAACCTGTAAGAGGTAGGCCTCTCTCGGTAAAACAAATGTTTTAACGAACTAAAGTAGAGGTAACTTTGAAACTCTGTTTTATACCTAGGGGCATGCAAACCTTTTGGAGTGCAAGCGATGGGCGGCTATTTATTTTTTAAATTTTTAGGACCTCTAACCCTTTAAACTCGTAGGATTAGTCGTCACCTAACTTGCATTAAAAAAGGATGTGGGGCAAAAATCTAAAAGTTGCCGTTTTTATATGAGACATTCTTATCATATGACTGGATTAATCGAGCAGTTTTAGCACATAGTTCAAGCTCGTTAAAAAATAAACATAAGACATGAGCAAATGTTTCCACCCGCGTTTAAGCTCGTTAAAAAATGAACTATTCCCCAGTAAATAACCACCGTGAATGTAGCATTTTAGCCATTAAAGCCTTGGTCGTGTTTGCACCATCACCTCCACTTTTCCATTGGCCGATCATTCACCTCCATTTGATTGTTTACCCATTTTGAGGAATAGCTGCGAAGAGTGATTTCACTAGCCATCCTTGTGACACTGCCGTGATTGGAAAATTCCAAACCTTACCTGGAATTAGCTGCTACCCATTTTATCACTCGTTCCTCAAAAGACGAGTCTTCTTTAAGCTCTTTTCAACTGACTCGTAAAATATGAAAAGATTGCCGAGTTTTGGCCTTCCAGCTCGTTAAAGCGACAGGAAGTTCTATCCCTCCTCTAGATTTTAATCTTTTTGGACCTGAGGGATTATTGCACAAAAAGATCGAGCGCTTGTTTTGTTCGGCTCGTTAAAGCGATCGAAAATTCATCCCTTATGTATTGTTTTATACTTTTTCAGACTTAATGGATTAGATGACGAAAAAGGAATTTTGGAGTTACCTTTACGTACCTTTTCAGACTCTCTAAAAATGAAAAGGACCGAGTCGTCTTTGTTGTTAGACTCGTTAAAAAGATTAATAGCGACAAACTTGTCTTTAGACGAGAACGAGTTTCACTATCGCTAGGCTCGTTAAAACATAGCGATGGGTTTGCCCGAAGGGCAAATTATAGAACAAGCATATGTTATCCTCCTCAAGCTTGACAAAAATAAAGAGGTACTGGTCAGCAATGACTGGGGAAAAATTGGGAAGAAAACTCAAAGGATCTTTATTGGTAGCAAGTCGCTCTTGAACATGACACTTCCACTCCGTGCCCGAGTCGGGTTGGGTTGTTTCATTCACTGGTCACATCGCCATGGTCTCACCATACCATCCACATTTGGGGTTAATGCTACCAATCCATCACATTAAGTGTCACCGACATGTTCAAGAGAAGTCATCCAGAAAGGCCACCTGTGTCCCGCCCACTACCATACATTATACTCCATTCTTTCATGACCGACACCCTGAACCATATATCATCAGATCATTTTCACCTCCATCAAAATCATTTGCTCTGTTCCATGTCATTTATGTGGGATTCATTAAGGCCCTCCTATGACGGATCACTTCTTGTCGACATCAGCTCATTATCCAAGAAGTTGATCTAGGAACACCCCATTCAGTACTTTGAAGCTTGCATGCCTCAATGGCAAGTTTCTCACTTTCGGCAACAGGTATACATCAATGACCTTCGACTGAAAGATTTTACGTGGTGTTCGATGCCAAGTCCTTTATTCACACCACGTGAATTGTACTGCAGTACCTTGAGGGTCATTATCATTATCGGTGATTCCTCTCGCGCTTGTTAATAGTTTACGTCATTGACTGGTAATCAAGCGATGTCTTTCCATGTTCGACTTCAAAACATTTCTCACGTGGATCGACTTGTACTTCGAGTGAATATCGGACGCGATTGAAGACCCAGGATCTAGTTTCATCCATCCGGGCTGCGATATATATTTAGGAAAATAAAGACATTGAAATGTACAACATTGCAGCACAGATAATCATCCTACCAAAAGGATGATGGCTCTATCAGAATCATCAGTCTACCATCAGACGATTGTCTGTCCTATGTACATGAAAATGAATTTATAAAGCTAAGCATGGGAATGCCCGCCTCAGCTAGATCATGAAATTAGTATGAAGATAATGTATTGTATTGTATCTTATTATAGGTCTCCTCCCAGCATTGAAAGAACTTCGGATCCTCCTAATAAAGCATTTCACCCGATAAACGGCCTCATACTTTAGGGGGCAACTGTTATAGACATTTTTGTGCCTTACAGCTCTAAGCATGAAATTTCCATAAACCAAGGGCTCCTAAGTCCCTAAAAGTGTTGTTCTAACTCCTAAAGGAACAAGGTCAACAAAATACAGCTTCTCCCAGAAGTTCTCCACCAGAAATTGCTTAGAATAAGTCAAATCAGGATCATTTCAGCTGCTCCACTAGACAAGTGCATTGCATAGCACCTAATTCCACTAGCTAGGTGCGTTGCATGCACTACCAGGGTGCATTGAGCGGGAAATGACAAGTGGCAGAGTCATTCCACGAGGTGGAGAGACAATGGAAGCTTCCAGAATCTTCTCCAATGACACTTGCCTCACTGAATTCGACCAAGGATGAGTAAGAGGCTCTCAGTCTCCAAGTGGAAGCAAGAAATGACAGAGAGAAGCCACTAATCAATTCATGAGCTGACTCTTCCTCCTTGCATACATCTATATATGGATCCCTCATCCCAGAGATCCAGAGGTTGGAATTTTGCACATTGTAAGGAATTGTTGTTGGTTTTGAGATACATATCAGAGAATTGGGTGATCTATGCTTTGTTGGGGTTGAAGAAGGGACTTCTTTGCTGGGAGGTTGATGTTGGGTCAGGAATCATCGGTTGTAACTCCTCCTGGATCTTCTTGTATATCAATAAAACTATTTGAGTTTCTTCTCCATGCTTGTGTTTCATTGATGCTTGTTACATTTGTATGGTTAACTTAAATCTGATCCTAAGTTATTTGTGAATATAAACCCATGTCTTTGTATAGTTTCCTTCTTCTGTGATCTTACAGGTACTTGGTGAAGTTGGGCAAGTGAGAAAGCAGGTAGCTGGAAGCTGTCAAAGAGGAGAGAGATCGGATCAAAGGACTAGCACAAGACATAGGTTGGTTCATCCTATTCCTCTTTGTTTATAGTTCATAAAGAAGAATACAAAAGTATTTTTCTCTGTTTGTTTCTAAGGTAGCTGTCACACCTTAGTGGGATAGAGTAGATCTAAATGGACACTTTTCCCGATAACACCTTTGGACTTCAAACTAATTTTTCAACCCAAACTTATGCAAAATTTTAAAAAGACTACACACCTTTTTTCACTTTGTAGAAGCTTGATATTCAATCTTTTTTATCTCTGTAATTGTGGATCTCCAAGATCTGAAATTTCTTCCTACAGTATCCCTCTAAATCCTCTTTCCAATGCCACCGGTCTGATCAAAATCAGATTTTCCAAGAAAGAGTTATGCCCAATCTCCTAAGATGACCTGATTATACAATATTTTAGTAGAGATAACGTGTACGATGTTCCACATGTCACTGTTTCGACCTTCGGACCTGAAAAATATACACAGAAAACTAAAGTACGTCCTCTTTCTGTAACTTCTTACAAAATTTCAATCTGATCTTCAGAGAGAAAGTTATGACGATTTTCCCAAGGTCACCTGTTTTGAATGTAATTCGGGAGTCTGCAAAAACCCTAATTTCCTCAAATCATATCTCTGAAAATATAGCGAGACAATATCTGAAATTTGGACCCGATGTTCAGAACGATTTCAGCGCAAATGGGTTTTTGGTTTTAGTTTCTGAAACGTCGTAGGAAAATGTTATAGCGAAAATTCCACAATGACTAGTTTGGAGTAGTGAAACCCTAGAATCCAAAGCTCTAATACCAAATGTTATGAAACCAGCTCACAAAAAGATAGAAAATAAAGATCAATGCCTTAGAAATCAACCTCTTTGAGGGGGAAACCTCCTTTACATTACACAAATGAAGAATTCTTGGATGATACGAATGACCAAAACCTCCTTTCTATATATAGGAGTCTAAGGGGTCACAATATAATCAAAGCCGACATAACAATAATAATATAAGGGAACAATAATAACAATAGGGCTATAATGACAATAGTAATGGGGGAATCGCTAGTATTAGGGACCTAACATTCATTTTCTGCAATTAGTTTATGATTTGATTTAATTACATGCACTCCATTACATCATGACAACAAAGGAAGGACACAATGTATGATGCATAGATAGTGCCTGAACCTCATAGAAATCTCATCATAGTCATCCAACCCATCAGGGGTAGATTTTTTAATAATATTAACAATGCCTATACCTCTTAAGTTTGTACAAACCTCGGGTTGATAATTAAAGTTGGTAGCCTTGGGAGTTGCAACATCCTCGTAGCAATACTGAGGCTCATCAGTAGAGACCAAGTCAGACGCAAAAATAGAATGGAAAATCCATGTCAAGGTACACTCGACCAGTGTGAATACAGGACAAGAGTGGCAACATTGATCAACGTGTAGCAGAGGAATAACATAGAGAAGCCCAATTGAGAAAAAAGGGGGAATACAACATTGTAGAGGGATTCATGTTGAGAGCTCGTTGTTGTGAGTGCACTACTGTGCATGAGGCAAAGTGAGCCTTTTCTTCTATGGTTCTACTGTGAAAGGCTAAGAGTGTCGAAGCAGAAGTAAGAGACCCTGAAAGAATTATTATTGTAGTGAGAAAAGCCGAAAGTGCTTGTGTTGTGTGAAGAATTCCGAGAAAGTTAGTGCTACGGTGTGTAAGGCTGAGAGGGCCTGATGAATAAAAGAGGTCGAGAGATAATTGTATGCAGTAGAAGAGTAGAGTGTAAAGAGGACTACATGGTTTGTGTGTGTAGGTGAATGTGTGAGTGGAACAGTGAGTTGTTGCAAATCGTGCAGAGGGATGGGAACAATAGAGTGTTGCGAGGAGTTATGATGAGTGGCTGTTGTTGAGAAGATCAGTGGGTTGTTGTAGAATGATCTGAGTGAGTAGGGTTGTGAAGAGAACAGAGCTGATATCAGGCAGAGTGGCTACCAATTACAGAGAAGATTGAGTTCCCCATTGAGTGTGGGTTGGAGCCTACATACAGGAATTTGGTGCTTCCGTCTCTAGTGGGTGCTTGGGAAGACTTGGGGTTTGTGCCTCCTACAAGTTGGTGCTTCACATGGTTCTTCTGGTAAGCTAGATAGGAGTCTACAAAAGGAGGGAGTTAGTGCTTCCTGCTAGTGGGTGCTAGCAAACACTCAAAGGGAGTTGGTGCTTCCTATGAGTAGTAGCTCACAAAATAGATTGATGTAATAGAGTAGGTGCTCTTATTTTACATCAATAACAACAACAAGATTTGGTGGTTTTTTCCCAAAAATATTTCTGCGTAAAACCTTGTGTCTCATATATATGATGCTCATGGTGTGTGCTTGTATGTTGTTTTCATATTGCTGCCATATGATATGTTGTTGTTGATTATATGGATGGTTGCCAAGTTTGAATAAGAAAATAAATTGGCATAAAGAGTTAAAAGTTAGCCTTAATACTAATTCACCCCCCTCTCAGTATTAACATTGTTTCCAACAATTGGTATCAGAATGAGGTTCCTTCAGGGATAACTTAACCGCTAGAAGGTAGATCAAAGGGAAACTATGGCTAACCAATCTCAGCTTACATATGAAGGAGTACCATTCTTAAGTGAATCAAAGTATGTATTCCGGAAAGTCATAATGGAAGCCTATTTAATGGCCTTGGATGTTGACATATGGCACTCTTACTTGAATGGACAAAAGAGTGAGTAGAATGAAGAAGCCAAGGAGGTTATCATGAAAGGGTTGTCTAAGCCAATATGTTGATAAAGTAAGGAATTGTGAGATAGCAAAGGAAATGATGGATAGAATTCAATGTTTGTATGGAAGAGTTATCCATGTGGCTCAAGAAGAGGTAGAGGAGCCCTGCTACTCTAGCAATGAATCAGAACATGCAGAAGTCTCTTCTCATCACACTCATGTTGAGGACCAAGAAGACTCAGAAGAGATATCATGCTACTCAGAAGGTAAGGTATTGCTTTGTGATGAATGTAAAGAGATAATTCGTTCATTATCTAGATGTTCATTTGAATCACTTGAATATAGAGATAGCCATGCATCTAGTAGTTGTAATGAAGGAAAACCTATTTTAGTATCAATAGAAAATGAGGGATCCTCTAAAGGAGAAGAGAGTATATCCCGTGAAGAGAATAGGGGTATCACTGAAAGTGATGAAGATGGAACATCCCTTAGGCCTTTGGAAGACTCCATTGACACATTGATGATTCTAGATCTCTGTGGTGACTCATCTAAGCATCTCTGATAGTGAAGATAAGGATCTATATGAAATGATGTTTTTTAGAAAGAAGTTGATCTTTGCTCTAAAGGAGAGAAAGGACCTATCAGATGAAAATATCAAGCAAGAGGAGAAAGTAAAAATTTATGAGCTTGAGAATGAAAGGTTGAGAAAAACATTAGTTGATCTAAATTCTCAACAAGAAGAGGCTAGCAGACTGAATGGAAAGTTAACCAATCAACTGAGTGAGAAAGAAGCTTATTGTGTGAGACTACAAAATGAAGTAGTCTCATTGAGACATGGCTTAGAAAAATGAAATAAAGGGTTGTTTAGTATAATAAGCTTGAGGAGAGAAAGTAATTATTGGATGAGATTATTGGAAAGAAAATATCCCCTCTCATCAAGGTTTGTTTGGGTTTCAAGGAAAAATCTAGCTCCAATAAGGAAAATGTTGAAGGGTCAACTTCCCAAGGAAAGGGAGTTTGAGGTTCCAACAACAACAAAGGAAAAGGGGTTTTTGAACAATAGAATTGACAAGGAAAGCATAAGAAACACGAGAATAAAATAGCAACAACAAAAGCATAAGGAGCAACAACAAGTAGTGCAGTAGAATAAATCTAGGAAATTGTAAGAAAGAGTACAAGGCAGTAATGCAAGCTATTTTGGAAGGCACATGAAGAACTAACAGAGGTCCCTTAGATAGAGCCTTCAAAGAAAAGGTAATCTATGTCATCACAAGCCTTTTTATGGTATTGTTTTTCTTGCAATAACTTTGGACATAAAGCCATAGACTGTAGATGGAATGCAAGAAAACAAGATGTGTTGTGTAGTAGCAACCCAAGGATGAATAAAAAGGCTAGGAGAAGGCATGTTAGCCACAATAGGAGTTTTGAAAAAAGAATTGTCAAGAGGAAGATGTGATGCATCGGAACTGTGGAATGATAGCAAGCAACAGTCATGTGAGGTCCACAACATCAGTCCCCATGCATATGCAAGAAAGTAGTTGTAGGATATTAGAGATCATTGGCTCAGGGGGAGATGATTTGATAAGTAGTAGCAGGAAACAATTGTCAGCCTCAAAAAGGAATATTGTTGAGCAAATGAAATGTTTTCATCTTGGTTGAAATACCTTTATTTTATTTAAGTTGTGAGTTTGATTATGCCTAACAATATTATGTTTATGAAACAAATTTGGTGTAATCTTTCAATGTCCTTTAGTATTTCAATTGGTATCACTATGGGAATTGATAGTTTGGGCTCATGTGGAGTAACCTTGTGTGCAAAAGGACATTTATTTCTGAGAGGAAGAATTAGAGTTTTCCTAGTACATTGTTCCATTTCTATCCTTTTTTTTTAACAAATGGTATTTTTTAAGCAGTGGCCCATATTTTTGAGGCTTGAACTTAGGGGCAGTAGTGTTGACTTTAAAGATTCTCAGGAGAAGTGAGCATAGATATGAAGTAGTAGATCGAAGAAGAGCAAGATGAAATGCATCATCATTGATTAGTATTTGTAACAATAGAAATATCATGAGCAGTTTAATTGGTATCATTTTTTGTTTTTAACCGATACAAGAGGTGCATTAGTATGAGACATATTCAACCAGCAACCATAAGGTTTCCGAGACTAGAAGCACAAAGAAGAGGTAGTATATGTTCAAGGGAAGCATATCACATATGACTAGTGTATGGAGTAGAAATAGCAGTAGTCCTTGAAGAGATGTCTACAAAGCAGAATGGACATCTCAACAACTAGACCTTCATCTTCATGGCTAGTGATTGCATGGGGAGAAAAAGGAATTGTGTAGCCCCTTTCCATTGATGTCAAAGGGGGAGATAAATTATGGAGAAGATATGATGGCCTGTGCAGAAGAGAGAAGGTCCTTGGTGGCTCATGCTAGGAGAAGTTTGGAAGCAACATGTGGAGTGGCCATCCAAGTGAATATAAGGATGAGGTGTTTCCATTAATGCCAAAGGGGGAAATTGTTGGACAATTGGCATTGTCAGGATGGCTAGTTTCTTAGTAAAGATGTGTTGAAATTATTGGAATTGATGTCAACAGTCATGCTCGGAGATGTGTTGGGAATATGGCATTCTCTAACTATTGGCAAGAGTGTTGGAATTGATGTCAACTAGACTAAAATGGATGCTTGTTGCAGCAGATGTTGCCAGTGATGGCCCATGAGGAATCCCATGGTTGTTGCAGTGATCTGTAGAAAATCATCATAGTAGCAATCTTATTGGAAAATCCATAAGATGATTACTACAGTGATCACCCAGGAGGAATCCCTGGTTGATGTAGTGCTCTGTAGAGAATCATCATAGTAGCAGGCGTACAAGAGAATCCATAAAATGATGAATATGGTGGTTGGGAGTTAAGGATTCCAGGCACAAGAAGAAGAGTCAAGGAAAAAAGAGTGGCAGAGAGTTTGCAACCATTTTAGAGTTAGAATATGGGATCAAAGTCTACATTGGACCCTCTTCGTTGGAAAGTTCTCTGAAAGGGCTTTCCAACGATGTGTGGAAGTCTAAAAATGGCCTCTCAGATATAAAGTTATGGTCTGCCGAAGTTTAGGGACTTGAAGTCCTAAGAATATTGAAGTATCGGAGGTCATCACATAGGTGAAGGTTATATCGGAGGTTAGCACATCAGAGCAGGCTATATCAAATGTCATCACATCGGAGAAGGCTATATCAGAGGTTGGAGCACCTCGAAACCCGATATTAGAACCCTACAGACTAGAATATTGGAGCATCGGAGCATGACATATTGGGATATCAGAGGATGGAGGACATCGGAATATCGGAGGTCTAGGATATCAGAATATCTTAACTTCTTAACAGTGGTATTTTAAGAAGTTACAATATCCAACAGGGCCGATATTGCTAAAAGCATCGAGGAATGCCAAGAAAGTTAACAAAGTAATTGATGCAAAACCAAGACTAATCGGGACTCTTTCTCTCTCCTCCTGTAAGACACATGGTGACATGTCAGTGGGCCCAAGAAACTGAAGTGGCTAGTGAGGTTAACATGACATGACAGTATGGTGGACACGTAGCATCCTGTTTTAGCATTTTCAGTGGCCCAATGGGACAAATCAGCGTGACATGTGTTGCCTCCTAGGAGTCGCCAAGTGTGGAAGCGACGTCAACATGTCGGAGGTTGGAATGTCAGAGGATAAGAACATTGTGACTACTGTGAAAATGAAGGTTGAGAATTTACGATAAAGGGGGCTCCGATATTACATGACACATGGTCGTATGGAGCTTAAAGGGAAGAAGGGTTGAACAAAAAGAGCTAAGGATATCGGGACTGCGTAATATCGTAACATCTTGCTTGTTGAAGTTACGATATAGAGGGGATCTGATATAGCTCTAAGATGATGGGCACTGGTCTCAGTCCTATGAGAAAGAAAATACCAAAGGAGCTAAGTGCCAAGGGGCTAAGGGTATTGAACTCAGTGATATAGTAACATTCTCTTGTATGAGTTAAGATATGTTGTGGTTCCGATATGATTTTAAAAAGATGTATGGAAAATGGATTAGTCAGCAGCAAGGACCATGGTCATGCAGAGGAGTTGGTAGTAGGAGTAATAACGATTGTCAAAGATCGATGGGTTAAGGCTGCAAGGACCATGATAAAAAAAAATATTGTTGGATCTGCTTTGAAGTGAGACAAGCCATCTCTGTGCTCTGATGCATGCCTTAGTGAGTTAAATGGATGAATGGGTCAGAAGCTAAAGAACAAATACAAATAGGTGAAGTTGGTTTATGGAGTAAGATGTATCTACAAAAAGCATTGGGACAAGGTAACAAGGACAAAGGTCCATAGAGAATCCATGCCGAATTTCAGCCAAGCTGTGTGAAACCATGAATAAGAATGGAGGGCCTCAGTGATAGGAGATTTGTCCACAAAAAAGACAATTACTGGTTGAAGTGTGCAAGTGGACTGATAATTAAATCTCAGTATGGAGAAATAGTCAGGTGGCCATTCTCATGTTTAATATCATGGCAGAGACCAAGTCAGATGCAACAGTAGAATGGAAAAGCCATGCCGAGGTACACTCGGGAAATGTGAATACAAGACAAGAGTGGCAACATCGATCAATGAATAATAGAGGAATAAAATAGAGAAGCCCAATTGAGAAAAAAGGGGGAATAGAAAATTGTAGAGAGATCCATGTTGAGACCTCGTTGCTCTGAGTGCGCTGTTGTGCATGAGGTGAAGTGAGACTGTTTTGCTGTGAAAGGTTGAGAGTGCAAAAGCAGAAGTAAGAGACCTCGAGAGAATCAGTCTATAGTAAGAAAGGCCAAAAGTGTCTGTGCTATGTGAATAAGGTCGATCAAGTCAGTGCTACAGTGTGTAAGGCTGAGAGGTCCTGATGAATAAAAGAGGTTGAGAGCTAACTCTATGCAATCGAAGAGTAGAGTGTAGAGAGGAATGTGTGGACTGTGTGTGTTGCTGAGTGTAGTGAGTGGAACAATGAGTTGTTGTAGATCATGCAAAGGATTGAGAACAATAGAGTGTTGCGAGGAGATGTGATGAGTGATTGTTGTTGAGTAGATCAATGGGTTGTTACAGAATGAGTAGAGTGAGCAGGGTTGTGAAGAGAACAAAGCTGATATCAGGAAGAGTGGTTGCCAATTACAGAGAACATTGAGTTTCCTATTGACTGTGCATTGGAGCCTGCATACTAGAAGTTGGTGCTTCCATCTCTAGTGGATGCTTGGGAAGGCTTGGGGGTTGGTGCCTCCTGAAATTTTGTGCTTGCATACATCCAAGGAGAAGAAAGTTGGTGCTTGCAACAAATCCATGAAGCTGGTGCTTCACATGGTTCTTTTGGTATGTCTACAAAAGGAGGGAGTTGGTGCTTCTTGCTAGTAGGTGTTAGCAAACAATCAAAGGGATTTGGTGCTTCTTGTAAGTGGTGGCTCACAAAACAGATTGATGTAATAGAGTAGGCACTCTTATTTTACATCAATAACAACAACAAGCTTTGGTGGTTTTTTCACGAAAGGGTTTCCATGGAAAACCTTATGTCTCATATGTATGATGCTCATGGTGTGTGCTTGTATCTTTTTTTTCATATTGCTGCCATATGATATGTTTTTGTTGATTATATGGATGGTTTCCAAGTTTGAATAAGAAAAGAAATTGGCATAAAGAGTTAAAAATTAGCCTTAATATTGATTCAGCCCCCTCTCAGTATTAACATTTTTCCAACATGTATATGATTGGAAATATTGTATCAAGCTAAGTTTATAAAGCTCCATAGACAATATGATTATTTGTTGGTTGAAGAAAATGTGCACGAGTATATGTGGATGTTATTGTAAATACCGTAATGATTTGGGTTATATATCTCCAGTAAACAGTATGTTTGTCATGTTTTCATTAGTAGTCATTAGAAATACTACAACGAGCTATGTTATAAAGCTCCATACGAAGTATGTTTTTACTGGTATATAAGTGTCATTGAACACTGAGGGCGGTGTTTCCCCAAGGGGGAGGGTTCTATAGCAACCCCCGGTTGAATTTCCATGTAAAAACAAATAATACGAAGGTCATGGGACATGTATTCCAAGTTGAATGTTGGTAAAAATATCCTAGTGTGTGTTCATTTTAGTTTATTATGGCAAAGGCATTGGCAAATGCAAATAGGCATTAATTAGCATTTATTTATGAAAATAAAGGAAAATATAAGAAAAGGAAGGTGAAAGGTCACAAATTTGCATGAGAAGGAAATTGAAGGAAAAATGAAGGAAAATGAAGAAAGCAGAGGCTCTCTCTTTCTATTCTTTCTCTATCATACACTTGCACACTTAGACTATTCTTGGAGCATGCTTGGAGAACTCTAGTATCCACTTGGATTGGAGAAGGAAGGAAATGGAAAGCAAGAAAGTGCAAGGGAATAGGCCCGGATCAACGGCTACAACTAGATTGCTTTGCAAGTATTGAGTTGCATGTATGGTTTCCTTGCTAGTACATGCTTTTGGTTTCTTGGTTATGAGTTTTCATTGGCATGGAGGATTGCTTGGATTGAAAGTGGTTTTTCCTAACCTTTCCATTTCCTATATATCCATGGTGTTGTGAGTTTTCCCATCTGTTTTCTGATTGGCGCTCATGTTCCTTATGGATGTGGGTTGAGTTATTAGTTCCTAGAGCCTTGGTTGGACAAATGCTATGGAAGCCTTGGAAAAACTTGGGTTGAATTACTAGTCCTGGAAGCCTTGTCTAGACAAATGCTCTGGAGCCCTTTGTGGGTTTAGTTACTAGTCTTAGATCCTTGGTTGGACACATGCTTTGGAACCCTGCGGGAGATGTGGGTTGGGTTACTAATCTTGGAGCTGGGTTGGAATAAATGCTTTGGAGCCCTAGACAACTTAGGTAGAGACCAATCTAGTGATAGTTAGTGATGCCTAACCATGAGGTGGAATCACCGGTTGAGGGCTGACGTGGTTTCACCTCTGGAAGCCCTAGTTTGGTTTTTTTTTGGTTACTCCATGAGACACACATTCATGCTTGGAATATGGCACCGGGGTGACTAGCTAAAATAAATATTTGGTTCAGCCCAATCTTTGATCGGGTGGAACGTGAAATTCCCTAACTTGTTTGAAATTTCATGTTAATAAGAGATATTTTATATTGTGATATATGAGCATATATATTGATTATGATGGTGATATTATGGATGAGTTGCCATGGTTTATATGCTGGTTATTGTTGGTTTATATGTTGGTTATATGTTGATTATATGATGTATATTGTCTTTGTCTCTTGGCATATTTGATGAATATATGAATGCTTGATGAATGCATGGACTAAAAAATGTTATTGCAGCTATTATGAGAGGCCATTCGACCTTCTTAGTGAATCTAAGATAATTTTTCACATTCCTATTTTCAGATGTGCATTCATGACCTTTAGATTACATGTCTGCCATATGTTTAACAAATTTTTTGTGATGGTTAGGGTTGGTTTTGTCAAGTCCTTGATCACATTTTGTGTTATAATCTTTATCTTTATGTAATTTATTGTTTTGGAAAGTTTCATCAAGTTCTGGGAAGTGGTCTAGAGACTAGCCCTGAAAAGGTGGCTCAGATTCTAAGGTCATGGGCACAAAATAGGGAAAATACGACTACAATTTCTTCCTTGTAGGCTTATGCATGTGACTAGAGGTCTATAGTCACATTGATGTAGGATTGTGTATCCAATTGGGAGTTTAGGTCAGTGAAAAAGAAAGTTAACTCGGGATTTCAGAATCTAGAGGGGTGATTTAGCTCCTGTGGGTCTTGTAGCTTTCAAGGAAGGTCAATAAGGTTTCAGTTTGTTGATTCCACTTCCTTAATTGTACTTATGAGGTTGAGTCATATTATAGTACCTCCTCCTCTCATGTTTACCTTGGAAGGCCAATGAAGATGAGAGGTTTTGAAGGACAATAATGGTGAGATGAAGTGTTGGAAGGGTGCATGACAGTTGTGGAAGGTGTAGGGAAGGTGAACATCACCCAAGGCCAAGCCCATCAGTCCTAGAAGGAAATATTTTCCTAAGACAACTTTCTCAAGTTGGCTAGAAAAAAGAGGTTTGGAATATGGTTGGTGTGCATCAACAGAAGGCGGAGGAGACCTAGGTGGAGTTGGTTAGAGGTGTCCCTTCCTGCAGATCAACAATCCCTACAATAAAACCTGTCTCTCTTTAATTTACAAATTATTACATGTCAACATGGAAAAAATGATTTGAATTTAGAAAGTCTGATCTAACTGTTGTTAAGGACTAGATCTTTGGAATAGACTACCTTCTAAGCTACAACAAACTTAAGAAGCAAACTAACAACTGCAATTATTTCCAAGGAATCATAAACAATTATCTAGCTAAGAATGAAACTTAACCTAGGAAATGAATAAAGGAAAACTCTATTTTTGGGCTGTGAGAGTGGGGTCCCCTAATCATGATCCGATAAGGGAGATGGAATAGGGGTCACTGTCACAAGCTTTTCTGGTATATTTTCCTTCATTAGATTGCAACACTAATATACTCTTTAAGCTAATGAAAGCATGGATAAGAAACAACTTTGATCAACTTTCTAAGCTAAACAGAAAACATAAATAAAATTCAGCAATAAATCAACATTCTAAGCTAAGAATACAAATACAAAAGAGAGGAACTTCTACTGCTAGGGTTGGGCCCTAACCCAAGAGCTTCAACCCTCTGAGTCAACTCAGTGTTGGATCAAAACGGAATTTCTCATTATCATAAAAATGTCAAATACATCATAACAATAATAGTCAAATGTGCTTCAGTTTAATGGCCTCTTGGCTACAAATTTTTTTCAAATCCTAATGAGTCCCTTAGCTATCTTATTTATACAAAACGGGAGCTACCAAAATCCCCCTAGAAAATAGGGATACTAGGCTCCCTAACTCAAGAATAACTCTTCCTTGACTAGCACGGGCTTGGCTGCCAATGAACTTGGCTTGCTTGGCTACCAATGACACCGAGCTGATGAGATAGAGTGGGAGAATCTTTGAATGATTTGAGGAGTTAAGGAGGGAGACCAGTTCCTATAATCTATCTTTCTTGTCTACTCTGAGTCCATGCACTCAAGTCAACTCAAAACTGCTGCAATTTCTTTCATTTAACACACATTAGGCCATAGGACATAGTAAATCACTTTTACTCTTCTCACTAAGAAAAATATAATAAAATCTGTAAACAAATGTGAGAAAAGACAATTTAATAAGTTGGAGAGTGGCATTGTGACCCATGTAGTTTACCTATTGATGAGCCTCATCATAACCACCTTACTGAAATTTTTTCTCATCCTTTGGGAAACCTAATCATCTATATCCATATCCTTCATAGCTCTCGTGGCCTCCCTGATATCCAAAGCTTCTGTGGATGGCATCTCTTCCTAAGGATAGAACACTACATTTTTATATATCTATTAACATTGTTTTATTTCCTCTTCTTCCTTCCTACCTTCTAGTAAACTCAAAATCAAAGGTGGACTGAGCTTAAGTCTAATCTAATTGATCTTCAGTCTTTGCATGGCCTTTTTATACAGGGGTGTTCTCTCTAATGCATTCCTCAATCTCTCAAGAGAGTGATACTCCGTGATCATGAGATTGTGTGGCATGTTATTCCATCTCCTTTGGCATGCTTGTTGGCTCTCAGTCCCCAATCATCTTAGAGTGTCCTCAAAATGGGATATGGCCTGTTCTTAGGTAGCCAGGTATCTTGGTTCAAGTTGAGAATAATTGGAAATGATGTCTTGGTTATTGATTACAACACTTGAATTTATTTGCTTTGCCCTAATGTAGAGGGGTTCCTTTTCTTCTTTTTCTACTATTCTCTTCACCTCCTCATCCCTGACTTCCTCATGACTCATCCATGATGCAAGGGCCATCAGAGGCAAGTCTCCCAATTTTGCATTAGGGTCACAAATATTCAGGTCTGCTAAGGCAAGGTTGTACAGGTAGAATTCAGATACCTTGGCCTTGTCCTCAAGGGTACTCTTGTCACACCAATCAATGAATTTCCTGTAATCCTGGAATGGCATGGTCCCCTGTTGTGCCAATGTCTTAATTTGGAATTGCATCCATTGGTCCTTGAGGTAAAGTGCATAGGATTTGGATGGCACTTTGCATTGAAGTGCCTCCATGGAAAGGCTTTCCATGATGGCCAATTGGGTCACCTTTTCTTGCAATTTCCTCGTCATCCATGTGTTTTTTGCGTGAAGCTGTGTTTTGATGGTGTGTTCTCTATCTCTAAATTCACTCAACTCCTTGCCCATCTCTAGGATTTTTTCTTCCATAAGGCCCACATCTTTTACTTTCTTTGATTTAGCAATCTGCATCCATTGATGCATCCTTTGTTGGGAATGAGTTCCCCCAAGAGTAGTTTTGGGGCTAAAAGCCCATATTTTGGGAAAATTTTGTAATAAAGTTGTCAAGTCTCTACATTTTGTGGTCGCAGAGCGTGAAGGTGTGAAGAGTCATAAATGGTTGTCCGCCCTTATTTTGTAAAGTATCAAGTCGGCTG
Organism: Pinus tabuliformis; assembly: GCA_031772625.1. NCBI lineage: Eukaryota > Viridiplantae > Streptophyta > Pinopsida > Pinales > Pinaceae > Pinus > Pinus tabuliformis. The sequence goes on from CM062812.1 coordinate 534,407,161, forward strand.
TAAAGATCTACTTATGGTCCGCAGACCATGGGATTGTATAAAAAAGAGCTAAGTAAGTAAGCTCTAGGCAGTAAGAAAAGGAGAAGAAAGAAGCATTGGAGTTTTGGTAGAGAAGTCTAAGTGTTTTAGGTCTTAGCATAGGTAGAGGCTCTGCAGCTGAGTGCGCAGAGGCCTAGGGTGGAAGTCCGCAGCTGAGTGCGCGGACCCCTGCAGTTGTGTGCGTAGGGTGGATAGAGTCTGTATTAAACTGGAAGATATTAATAAAGAGAAGTATTATGCAATTACTATGTATTTAAGTCTCTGTTAAAGCATCTGATTATATTGCATTACGATCTGGGTTTATATTACAATGCTTATTTGATGTGCAAATTTATGTGGTTATATTTGTTAATTGAACGCAAGTAAGAATATCAGTTTACACGACGATAACTGTAATTGATTGGTAGAATAAGTAAAAAACTTTAGATAACTTGGGAACCTATACAATACATTGTCATAGTTGCACGAAGTACCTGGACCACAAGTTAGGGCTGTGCGAAGGTCAATCGTACACCTTCGTGGAGGTACTCAAGGGTGGAATAAAGGGTAGACTGATAGAGCCCTAAGGCTTAGTGACTTGCACGAAAGTAGGGGTAGAGGGTATAAACCAACATCACGACCATCTTAGGGTGCAGAAACTTGGTTCCAGCATCCCCCCATACTGCTTCGGGTGAGACTTCAGTCCACACTCCGCGGGCTGATGCCGAAAGGGCCAATAGTGTAGGGATTTGTTTGGCTAACTAACGTTGAACCTGGGTCAGGGCCCACAAAGCCAACAAATGGCTCCGTTATTGGGACCAGAATTTTCATGAGAGATGTGTGATGTCATATCACTGGAATCCAACTAAGAAAGAGATCGAAGACTGGTTGGATAGAAAGATCCACAAATTCGTGACACAGGAGAACATAAATCTGCAACTGACAAAGGAATAGTGGCTAGACATGTACCTGTATACAGAAAGCCATGAGATCTTTTTATGTTCCTTTCCAATTGAGCTATACGAGTGGATCATGAAGCTAGCGGATAGCCAAGGAAGGTGGAGGATTGACGGTCATATTGTCTAGACCCTGGAGTTAGTACAAAGACTAGAAGATTTTGAGGATAAGATTGCCCGCGCTGTCAATCATTGGATCAATCATATCATAGGAGGATTTGTGACTGAATTTGTGGTCGATATGTCAGTCAGTCACATTGAGGCGGAGCAACGCTTTTTTAAAGTTCCACGAGGTAAGTACTTGAAGTCTTTAAATACTTGGATTAAGATGTTATTGTGCGAAAAACGGGTTATGCAGCTACCTTGATGTTCAGAGCTACGCAAAGTGGAATGACTTAAAGGAACGAAGGAAGAAAGGGTCCTGAATATAACCCACTAATTTCACCTCCTTTGAGTGACAAAGAGGGAGTAGCACAGGCTTCTCTGCGAAGTGCAGTTCAGTTGATAAAACAAGGGTTCCCGCAACTACCACCTCTGCCCACACCACCTCCACCTTCACCACCATCGCCACCTACGGCTTCGCCCACACCACCCCCACCTCCACCCCAATTCAACATGGTGAATTCAGTGAAGCTGCCTTTGTTTAAGGGCTTGGGAAATGAGGACCCAGACCAGTTTTGGTTCATTGTAAATGTTGTATGGGAAGCTCAGGGCGTCACATACGATCACATGAAGAAGGCAACATTGGTTAGTGATTTACAGGATCGAGCACTAACTTGGTACATCAAGTACTCTATTGATAACCCAAACATTGGGTTGGTAGAGATCCAGAACGCGCTGAATAAAGAGTTCAATAGGCCTAAATCCGAGGTGCAGTCGATTGTGGGGTTCAAGGAAATCGCGATGAAACCAGGTGAGACACCTTGGGAATTGGATCAGAGATTGAAGTGTAAAATCCACGAAGCTAATATGAACTTAACAGATGGACAACATCACGAGTGGTTTGTGGCTTTGCTCCTGCCTCACCTAAGGGTTGCATTGTCACAACATAAGATTATGACTCAGGCAGAGGCCTTGGAGATTGCAATAAGACTGCATGAAACACCGATGCAATATCCGAGTTTGGGAGTTCAGCAGATCCATGTGCAATTACAAAATCTTTGCCTCAAAATGAAAATTTTGAAGCAGGATAGAACAGTTTGACCGGAGGCGCGCGAAGAGATATGGTGCCTGAAATGTAAAGGTCAGGGGCATGACAAAGACCACTGCCCTGTCTTTGCAAACTATATTCCAAGAGGAGGACCAATGCCTTTGAGACTAGAAGCCCAAGCAGGACCGAGCGTAGGGCCTACGTTGTGGTACGCTATATGTCAGGTAGCAGGGAAACATGCGACTGATAATTGTCATTTGCTGCAAAAGTTTGTACAAACATCGCAACAACTGTTTTGCAACTTCTGCAGGTCAGTAGGGCATGATGACCGCAACTGCCGAAGTTATGAATTGATGATGGACAAAACACCCGCCTATATAGTTCAAGTAGAAATGCGGCCTCTTGACTAGAGCACTGGGATGGCGTGAACAGGCTTTCAGGGGCACGGATGAGGCGAAGGTAGAGAAAGACCTGGCAAAGGTTGGGGACAGTTGATCTGTTACAATTGTGGAGGACTAGGACACTATGCCCGTGAATGCACTAACCCAACACGCCCGTCGTGCAAATATTATACTCAGTTTGATCATGAGACGGAGGACTGTCCTACACTAATAGAGAGGGTACACGACAAAGGAGTGCTACCACTGTAGCTAACTCAGAACCTGCATATGATGAGGGTTGAGCTTTGCGAAGAGGATCCGAATGTGAATATAGTTCTCTGAAGTGGAATTGAAACGGGCGATGATAAGGGGAAACAACCCGAAGACATCGCATGGGTTCACAAAGCTCCGGCGAAGGAGGCTGAATTTGATTTGGAGCGCGCACATGAAACATTCATGGAAGCAAACAAGAGCTTCGATGAGGCCTCTACATCAGGGAGCCAGGATAAACCTATTAAGGAAATGGACCCTTCTATGCTTACGACCTTTCTAGAGACCTGCACAAACCTGTTGCGCGATAGCAAGGCTGTTGGCTTGTTGGGGCCTGACCCAGGTTCGGTGATCCGAATTGGATCCTAAAGCACTCTCTAAGTTTTCATAACTCTGAAAAGTTCATGCCAAAGTTTCAAAGACTTACAAAGGTCAAGCTTATCAGAAATATCTTCGGAACAATTGTAATTTGTGAGTAGCGCAGAGCAACGAGGACCCTCGGTCAAGCGCGCAGACCGTTGGCCCATGGTAACACGCGCTGTCACGAATTGGCAACACAAGAGGTCTTTTTGAGAAACAGGGGTGGTTTCTAATATGCGATTAGCGACATATCGTCGGGAAAACCCCTCAGTGAAGGAAAAGCCCTGAGCGTCCTGGACCTGAAAAGTCATAAAACCATACAGATATCATGCTGATTCCGTCAGAGGCGGGTCCCACACAAAAACTGGCAGGATATCGAAAGGGCTTCAAGCAGTAAGCGGTTTCAACTGAGTCTCACCCGATGCCACACACTAGGTGCCATGCGTCCGGTAAAAGAGAGAGAAAACCGCTCACATTGGATGGGTAAAGGTCATGCTACTTACCCACCTGATATGGATGGAGATCATAGAATCTTGGGGCTCCAGATCGACGGTGGAAATGCGATGCGATGGATGACCGGATTCAACGGGGTAAACATGCCGAATTGTATAAGGTTTGAAGTCTGGCATGAATGATGAGTTGGCAAAGATTTGTGTTTCGTGGGAAAATCTTGGAGCAAACGGAAATAACGACCATTCAAACATTTCCAAGAGAACTGGCACTCAGTTTGTTATGATGATGATGACGCAGAACAAAGGAATTCAAACAAACGTAGGCAGGAGAACCAGAAAGTCGGGAAGCAAAATGAACAATCAGAAAGTAGATTGTCTTTAAAGCCACGAACTAACAGAGAGAGAAAAAAGCAGTAAAATAGGAAGCAAGTTAAGAAAGCTAAGAGCAGAGAACAGAGAAGAAGTCGAGCTAGCTTGTAAGAGAAAAGGCAGCATCAAGACAGAGACAAAGAGAGAGACAGAGAGTCTGTGTACTCCAGAAAGGGCTTGAGAGGTTCAAGCGAGCTCCTCTGTATATGCCTGTCATGTATTGAGTCTCAGATTGGACTCATACCATTGTGACCAATAGAGGTCAAAATTCAGTAAGGAGAGTCTGTGTACTCCAGAGACTTGGGGGATCCAAGTTTAGTCTTGCTGATTTATATATGTTGAGTGAGACTCAAATTGAGCTCACTGTTGTAAAAACTCTGCTTTGAAAACATAATAGAGAGGCCACCACTGAAGGCTGGACCAGGAGACGTAGCCCAGGAGTATTGGGTGAACTCCTTATTAAACTTGTTGCATTTATATGTTTTCCTATTGTGTTTTCTTTAATTGCTTCAGTGTCTGTGTATTTCACAATCTTATTGATCTGTTGCATAAAATAACATAGACACATCCATGCACATGAGTCTGTAATACCTTATTGTTTGTCTTCGATCAATTTCAGATCATTCGGAGTTAATTAGCCAAACAAATCCCTGTACTACTGGCCCTTTCGGCAATAGTCCGTGGAGCGCAGACTGAGGTCTCACCCAAAGTAGTATGGGAGGGTGCTAGAACTAGGTTTCCGCACCCTTGAGATGTCTGAGAGGTTCGACTGGTCCACTATTTGTTCCTGCGTGGAAGTTGTTTTGCGCACTTTCCCATTCCTCACAGCCTGATACATTGCCTTCACCCAACCCTAACCAGGGGTTCTGGAGCTCCTGAGCCACACTCTGCGTTATTACCTGAGATCTTACTTATCTTCCAGTATTAGTTAATTACCTTCGCCTACTTGAATGTCTTAAGTTATAATTAGTTATACAAAACATTCATACAGGTTCGCACAGTAAATAAATAGTGTACTTGCAAATTATATCCAATCATGCATTAAACTAGGAAAAGATACATAGAAATATAGTAAAACTTCTCTTTATTGATTCTCCCAATGGTTAAAATTAGAGGAAAAATGTAGGGAAGTTCTGGTTAAAGGCCTAAGGAGAAGGAAAGAGATTCTACCACAAGTAGAGGTGAAACCCAACAGATGTTCAACATAGCTTATGAAGGTCGACGTGCTTAGGATGAATAAGAGGATGGGTCCTAAAAGAAGCCCATAGTATGGTGGAAATGCAAGGAGAACCACCTACGTAGAGACTACCCCTAGATACAGAGAAATCAATCAAGATTTCATATTTTGCAAGAAGCACAGACGGTGGAGGGCGTAGCTCGAAACGTGCCTGGGACCTACTCAGTTGTAGAATATAGGCACGCTATCCAACTAGAATCAAGGGTCAAGATGGATGATTAGATACGTATTATGTATCCATTTCATTGTTATTGAAGCAATATAATTAATTGTAAATAAATTGTGCAGTTGTTGAGTTAATTATTGTGGTTGGTTGTAGTAGAAGATACTTCATGAAATCATGCAAAGGGCATGAGTTGGGCCTTACTATTGAAGTATTGAGGGACACTAGAACTCATGATAATTGAGTTGTTATGTTGTTAAATATTTTATGTTTGTGCTCTCGATTGATTTATGTTTCAATTTCCCTTTTTACTATTGGATTGCACATGACCATGCTATTTTTGTTGTGTTATTTTATGATTGTTATCATGGGTTCCTTTCTTTTGTAGTTACCCACTTTTCCTTTGAATTTTTCCTTTTGTACTTCATGATTTTTGGCCCTTTGGAACATTGGTAGGGTGGAAGGAAATCCATGGAGATCTGGTAAGAAGGCTAAGTAGGACCAACAGAAACATGACCTAAAAGAGGTCGTGCGAATAATTAAAGAAAATGGACCAAAAATAATGATGAGAAAGGTTTGGTTTGGGCGAGGGATTAGGAAATACCATCACCAGTGTATGTTGGGGAATTTCTCCTAAATATGAAAACAGGCAGAAAGGAAGTTAAGTGCAGGCTGAAAATTGTTGTGTGAATAACAACATCAATATAGGGAGTTATCTAAAACTATGGTTTTATCTTATATGTGTTAATGTATGATATGTCCTTAACTGAGTGGACACCAATATTATAGCCAATAAGGTTGGTTTAGTCCATGGGGATAATGGAAAACACAATGACAACCATGAGAATGGCTCAAAGGAGGTTCTCTCAACCCCAACTATAAGTACATATACAATTGTGTGTTCATAGTCATGCTAATATATACATATATATGTGTAAACACAATTATGTATAACAAGGTCTTGTCAGGAGTCATTCTTGTCAAAGAATGATTGTATAAATTTAATTCATACAAATATAGATGGATATATGGGATGACATGATATGTTTTCCAACGAGATTCTTGGTTGAAAGAGGAATTGATGGGGAAGGGAAGCCCAAGCTTACCAATGATTTTAAACAAGAATATGATTGTATATGCTCATGTTGTGTCATGTGGATGAAAAGGAAATGATGATGGTTATGAAAACATTTATATTAACTAATAAGAAAAATTCTTGATTGCAGGATTGGATATGTACTCCACTAAGCATTGTGTTGATGCCAAAAGAGAGTTTGTTGGAGTAGAGTAAATTTTATGATAACATAGTTGATAAACCCATGAGGCTTATTGGTTGATAATCATGGAGCATAACTATGATGATAACATAGATGAGAAACCTAAAAGGCTTGTTGGCTGATAATAATAGAGGAGCTTTGATGATAACACAACTAAGAAACCAATTAGGCTTATTACCTGACAATCATAGAGCAAGCTTAGATGATAGATCAACTAAGAAACCAAAAGGGTTTGTTGGCTGATAAAAACTAAGTAGTGGTTGTTCTATACAAGCTGAAAAACCCACTAGAGACTATGCTAGTTAATAAATCCTAGGAGGATGATGCACCTAGGACTAGTGGGTTGATAACACCTTATGGTAGTTTGAGGAGGTTCGGTTGATAACAGAGGTGGTAGTTCCACTGAAAAGTGTAGACAGGTGCACTTTCATTACTTCGAGAGTAATGATGCTAATAAAACCTCCTTTTTATTAACTATATCTCTCACTCCAAGGTTGAATTGATACTCTATATGCTCGGCATGAACCTTTGTGTTGAATTGTGGCCATTGTGGTGTAACGACAAGGAGTTGTTGAAAACACCTAAGAAGTGGGCTTTGTTAAAGATATGGGTGTAAATAGTTGAGAAACCATTCAAATTACAAGTCAAGAGGTATAATTTAATTTTTTGAATTTTTTTTATGATAAATATCATGAGATATTATATGTTGTGTTGCAATAAAGCATGGGAATTTTCCAGAAGGGGTGAATGAAGATGACTAAAAACAGGGCTACAATAGCTTGAAGATATCCCAATGCGTAGTAAAGGCACCAAGAAGACTGCAAAGAGCCATTGAAGGATGGCCGATTTGGTGGATATATATATATATATATATATATATATATATATATATATCTATATATATATCTATATATATATATATATATATATATATATATATATATATATATATATATATATATATATATATGTATATATATATATATATATATATATATGTATATATATATATATATATATATATATGTATATATATATATATATATATATATATGTATATATATATATATATATATATATATATATATATATATCTATGGAATTTTCTACTGAGGCAACAAATTTTCCTGGAAAGTTATTTTTCGCCAGAATCCAATGATTTTTTTTTTAAATATAATCATAGGAGTGTTTGAACTATTTTTTTTATTATGGAAATGGATTTAGCACCATGAAAAACCCTTCAGGAACCCAAAATCCTGAAGTTTAATAGCTATAACCCATATTTCCCAAAATTTCTACTGAATTTTGGCAAAAATCATGCCGGAATTTCCACAATTTTCCGGGTGAATTTGTGGCCTCAGTAGACTACTCTTTATATATGTGTGTGTGTGTGTGTGCGTGTTGGGCAAGCAATTGTATATGTGAATTGTAATTATATAAAGTTGCATATGTAAAGATCCATAATTAGTTATGCTTGATTTAAAGCATGTTTTGTTGTATATGGTTATTGAACATCGAGGATGGTGTTCCCCCTTGAGAGGGAGGGTATTTTGACATCCCTTGGTTAATATTTCTCTCTTGTAAATAATTGTAATTGTTTTAAAAAATGGTTGAGAGAGGACACATATTCCATTTCTTGAGGTGGGAGAACACTTGAGGGAATTGTTGTTTTAATTATCGGTCCTAGTTCGTTGAGTGGGTTGACCAACCCATAAATTGACTAAAATAAGAAGGGACAAGGGAAGGAGAACTTTGGCTCTAATATCAAGTAAATAATAGGAAAAAACATTAAGGCAACATGGGTTGTGCTTTCCACGTGGTTGATTGTTGCAAAATGATGGAGAAAGAGGAAACTCAGTTTGTTGTAAAAGGGGGAGGAGGACCTTGATATTATACACCCATGAATACATGTGCATCTCAATCTCTCTCTCAATGACACATACACACATGAATATGCAGAGGGAATGAACTCCTAGGCACACAAAAGGTGTGGAAGAGCATAGGAAGGGAGCATATAGAAATGCCTGTGAAAGAATGCAAAGAAGGGAGCATATAGAATTGATGGTGTTAAGATGTTGGGGATACATTCTGATGATAGCCAACTTAAAAACCCATGGGATTGCTAATTGATAATCACTGAGAATAAATCTAATGATAACCAACTGAGAAACCCAAAAATTTTATTGACTGATACTCACAAAGTAATGGTTGTGTCTTATAGGGATGATAAATCCATTGGAGACTTTGCTGGTTGACAACCTATGAGAGGTGGATACACACAAGGCTACTGGGGTTGATAACACTTGATGGTAGTTCCATAAGGTTTGGGCTGAGAACACAGGTGAAAGATACCATTGAATTGATGGAAAGTGCACTCTTATTTCTTCAGAGGTAACATAGCCGATAAAACCTCCATGTCATTAACTATGTATCTCTCTCCACATCTGAAATGAGACTCTCTGTGTCCAAATCCTTGGAGATGTTGGGATGTTGTTTTATAAGTCCATATGACTAAAGGGAAGTGTTCCCTTCCTGATGTGAAATATTTAAATAGCTAGTGGGCGAAGGTAGTGTGCCCTTGAGATACCATGTTTTAGTTGATGATACTTATTTAATCCCTTGAGTAGAAGATGTATATGTGTCAATGACATGGTTCATTATATTTACTTTAATTTGATAGCTAGTGGGTGGATATGAGGTAGTATTGAGACTCCATATTTCAACTAATAATATTGGTTAACTCTACTGAAAGGACTCTAACTCAAGCATTGGAATCTGGCTTGTGGGTAACAGATACAGGAAATAATTGGTTGCAGCTTACCTATGGTTGGGTGGAGAGTTGAAGTCCATCTCTCAGTTGGAAAATAAGATAAGTGTTTCTCTAGCCCTTGTTTTTAAATTTATAAAATGTGTTCACTGTGTTGGATCTAGGGCTATGATGATGTCAATTTGATGCTCAAATGTGTGGTTATGTCCTAAGCCAAATCTAGAATGAGTTTTACTATTTACCTATGCAATGTGGATGGAATGTCGATTTCCTGTAGGACTTTGGGTACTGTATGGATTCCCGTGTGCTTGCATGGGTTTATTACATGTTATTTATTTTCATAAGAGATCAGGAGATCTTTGAGATAATATGTGTTTGGTATTTGTCAATTATTATCAACCTAAGAGGCAGGTATACCTCTAAGTGTTTATGGGTTGATAATTGTTTAATGGTCTCATTGAAATTGAATGCACAAGTCCCTATCCTATTTATTATGTCGTCAAAAGGAATTGGCAATTATTCTTGTTTGATTGTTTCAAAGCTCACCAAGGATAGCTTAACAATATATATAAGGTCAAACGGGTCAGTCAGAGCACTGTTGCAAGCTTAGGAGAGATAGCTCTATTGTGGGCCATATAACAACTTTAAGAGCAACAAGTCAAGCCTTGAAGTAGGCTCAAACATTCATAGAACCACCACAGTCAAGGCGTAGGCCAATTCACTGTAAATGTAGTGTATAACTGAGTATAGTCACACCCCTATTCTTAACAACCCTCAACGCTTTTTAAAAATTCCAAATCATACAATCTTATGCTTGTAGCTGAGATCTCAGAATCTTGGATCTTGCAAGTTAATGCAATGTAGCTCCTACCAATCTTCTGAGATTATTTTCTCTGAGGTTTTACTCTAAGATGGGTAATGGTTCCTACCATCTGTTTCACTTCATATTGATTCATCGCACTTGACTTGTCGAATCTCTGGGACAAAAAGTACTTCCCATTATCCAATAGATGAAACTTCCACACTTCTAGTGAAGTCTCAATGAACTGGAGCATGATCTCTCAAAGAAATGTTCGAGATGAGGTTTCTCCAAGAAATGATTATTGTCGAGATGAGTTTTCTCTAAGAAAGGGTTCTTGCCAAGATGATTTTTCTTCAAGAAAAGGTTTTAACAAAGAAAGATTTTCACCAAGAATGGAGTTTCCTTTGAGGTTTAGTTTCCTTTGAGCTTAAGTTTCCTCTAAGGTTTAGTTTTCTTCGAGGTTAATTTTTCCTCCGAGATGGAGTTCTTCCTGAGAAAAGTTTCCTCTAAGGTTGGAGTTTTTCCCAAGGAGAAGATTGTTATAATATGCATATCTTCAAATGACATGGCTTCAAGGGGCCCACACTTGTTTACCCATTAGATTGTGCATAGGCTTGAATGGATGTCTAAGATCTAATTGTGAGATCGGAATCCAATACATAGAAGGGCTTCCTCTTGGTGTTTCTAGAAATGTAGGGGGAACTCGTGCTTTAATCTCATTCGTTGATAGGGTCGTGAAGAACAAATGGATACGATGCTACCGGGGACTTTTCCCTGTGATTTCAGCGCGGAAGGGATGAGGTCTTGTTAACTGTTAATTTCATGGATTAGTCTCAGTTATCGATGTTGAAAATGTAATTAGTTTCGGTTTTCATAATTGTTGTACTCATTTCAATATGTATCCTATGTAACAAACAAAAGAAGAAAATAAAAAGTTATTATTTTAAAAGCATGGGTTTCATGCTCATTTTTTATGGTATTCTAGGTAAAATAATGTTCTTCATGCTTTCAGGGTTTGTTAGGTCTTAGGATTTATTGTCATGAGTAAAAGGAGTCAACATCATGTTTATAACACCCTTCTGGGCAAAAATGTAATTTGGAAAAGAATTATTTTTTAGTCTAGAAAGTTTTGGAAACTCCAAAAGTACAAGTCATCCTTGACATCTTCAAGTCAACCTAAGGAGGTAATTCGACCCCTTGGAAAGGCTATATAAAGGAGTAGTTCAACCTCATTTGTCACTCACTCATAAAGAAGTTTGATCCCAAGAAGGAAGTTTGATCTATAGCTAGGAAGCAGAAGAATAAGAGAGTGAAGGAATAGAAGAAGAAATGAAGGTTGAAAATATTTTTTGGGCTCAATATTTCTCACACATGTGAATAATTAGGGTTTCTACAGCTTCCAAGAAGGGTCGAAGTTGCAGGACGAAAATTGTAGATTGAGTTGCAATATTAAAGTTGGCAAGTCAAAATTGCAGGTTGAAGATGGTTGGTGTAGAATTAGAGAAGAACTTGTTGGAGGGTTGACTTAGTACTTGGAGGAGGGCTTGATCTAGGGTTTGGGTCTTTGTGTCTCATTTGAAGCATATTGTATAAGAAGAGAATAATTTTTCGGGTTTTCCCCATGGAGGGATTTTTCCCTTGATGAGAGCCTATTTTTTATGTCCTCTATTATTACTATTTCATTCTTGATATTTGTTTGATGAAAATTTCTAACTAAAGAACATAAGAAGATTAAAAAAGTTCATGAGAAAGTATTAAGGTAAAGGAAAATTGATATAATAAGTTTCCACTTTGAATTTTCCAACATGGTATCAGAGCTAAGGTGAATAAGTGGGTAGTTGGAAGGATTTTCTCATGGACACAAATAAGGGTTTTCTTGTCAAGGGGAATCATTTGTGGAAGGAAATAAGTAGAATACCTATTGATCTGGAAGGAGGGTTTCTACATTGAAGAAGATCAAGACTACATCAAGCTCTCATTAAAGGAAGGCTTGAGAGGAAGACTACAAGGAAGGTTATCTCTTGAGAGAGAGATCTATTTAAAGGCTCATTGAAAGGCATATTTGAAGGAAGAAACATAAATATATTGGCATCATTCATCACTATTGAAAGTTGTTGTTGAAAGTATCCTAGGAAACATCTTTCAAGGACATTGTTGAAGTTTCTTCAAAGGTCTTGAGTGCATCAAGAAAGGTTGAAGAATTCATCAAGGAAGAGGAGAATATTAGTTATCAAGTAAGTAATATAATATTACTCAATTTTTTAATCTATAGGTCATATGGGTTCTTTCTGCAAGGAGAACAATAAGTTAGTCGAGGAATCAAATTAACTTGAATGAAGAAAAGGATTGACTTGGCACTAATAGAACATGAGGTAATGGAATATGTAACTGGGGAAATTACTGAACCTATGAAAGACAAGACTCAAGAACTAGTAAAGTACATGAAAGGGGAATTAAAGGCACAAAGGATCATATTTGAATAAATCATGGATCCTCTTGTTCCATTTGCTGCAAATTTGAAAAATTAGAAGGCTATGTATGGAAAGCTAGTGAAATGTACTCTCTAAGTACATCAAGACAAAATATGTCATTGATGAATTAACTATACAAGATGAAGAAATAAAAGGACGAGTACATGGCATCCATTCTAATGAATATCTCTCATTTGAGAGATCACTTATAGGGTCTTGGAGAGAGAATTTCTTATTCAAAAATGACCATCTTTGTATTAAATGCACTTCCACCTAAATGGAGCAACTTTGCAACAAGAATCTATTCTAAGAAAGTTTCAACTCCCTTTGATGAGTTATGGGAAAAAATTATTTTGGAAGAATCAAGGATCAAGGTAAAAGATGACATTGGATCGAATGAGAAGTCTCAAGCCTTTCTAGCTTGAGTTAAGAAGTTGAACAAAGGAAAGTTTGGGAAGTCCAAGAAGAAAGATATGTCCAAGGTTCAATTCTTTAAGTGAAATTAACATGGACATTATAAAAGGGATTGTACAAGTGAACAAAACAACAAAATAAAGGAAAAAAGTGAGGCTCACATAGTTAAGGAAGTAGGAGAACCCTAGAAGAAGCCAAAGAAAGAAGAAGTGAAAGATATTTACTATTAAAGAGGGCATCTTGTTTTTCAAGTTCTTGGTAAAATTGGCCTTTCCTTTAAAATAACATGAATTTTTCTTTACTTTAGAAGAGTCTTGATTTTACATAAAATCATAGAGAGAAGCATGTAATAGTAGAATATGTAGAGTCTACTTGGTTAAGTTGTTTTTCAAGAATCATCTAGTCTTTAAGAAGATGGATAGACCATTTTGAATATTGTTTATCCAGACATTATCTAAGATTATGTTAGAAGGCAATCATCTTGCTTAGATGGATCATCATGATCCTAGAAGGACCATTATTTTGGCTGGTTCTTGGGAGAAGCATTATGACAAGGTTAGTATACATTCCATGTAACTTGGGAACAATATTGTTAAAGGGATGAAGGAATGCAATGGTGTTATAGACATATTTGGGCACTGCAATCCCAATCACATATGTCCATAAACCAAGGGCTTCTAAACCCCTAAAAGTGTTGTTTCATACCCTAAAGGAACAAGGTCAGTTGATTACATCATTTCCCAGAAGTTCTCCCTGAAAAACTACTCAGAACTGGTCAAAACTAGACCATACAGACTGCTCCATGCATAGGGTGCGATGCATCTCACCTATTACACACAGGGGGGTGATGCATACTGGAAAACCATTCTGTAGGATGCAATGAATGAGAGCAGACAAATGGCAGAAGCAGTTGCTAGGTAGAAACTCAATGAATCTTCCAGAAACTGCTCATATAACACTTGCCTCTCTGAATTCGCCCAGGGATGAGTAAGAGATCATGAAATCTCCAAGTGGAACCAAGAACTATCAGTGAAATGACACTAATCAAAATCCCAGAAGCTGGCTCACTCTCCTGCAAACATCTATATATGGATCCCTCATCCTAGAGATCCAGAGGCTGGAATTTTGTAATTTTGCAAGGAAGTGCTGTTGGTTTCTATTTAAAGACGTTGTTGGGTGATCTTGATTCGTATGAGGTGAAGAGGGCTTTCATGCTGGGAGGATGATGCTGGATCAGACAACTTGGTTGTAATCCTCTCTTCTACTACTTCTATCAATAAATCTATTTGATTTTTCCTCCATATGCTTGTATATCTTTGAATCTTGTATTTGTATATGCATTTATATGGTTCATGTACATCTTATCCTACATTGTTTATGGTTATAGATCCCTATGCTTTGATGTTATTTTTTTTCTTTGACTCTACAGGTGTTCTTTGAAGTGGGACAAGTGAGAAAGGAGTGGCGAAATCTCTATCAAAGGAGAGAGGAAACAAGCAAGGAGACTAGCAAAAGACTGAGCTTGGTACTCTCAGCTTCTCTCTCATCTATCTCTCATAAAGGAAAACACAAGTAACTTTAGTTTGTTTGTTTCTAAGATAGCTACCTGTCTTAGTGGGACTAGCAACTCTGAATGGACACTAGTTTTCCTAATAAAAAAATGGCGACTCTGCTGGGGAGCGAATAATTTGTTTTTTTTGTTACTGTTGTTTGCCTTATAAACCATAGAAGGAGCCTGAAGTTAAGCCAGCTAGCCTTCGAACTGCTTTTGCTATGAAAATGCAAAGTAGATCAACGCTGCTTCAATCAATCTCCCGGTTCGTTTATGAACTGAACATCTAGCTTGAAAAGATCCTAAGTGCCCTAGTGGTAGCTCAAATAACCTCATTAGATTAGCCCCTATACTTTGTGTTTACTAACTATCATTAGCTCAGCGTAAATCCCTGAACTTAGCTGCAAACTATGAGTGAAAACCAAGCTCAGTCTCATCCTTGGACCATTGCACTGTCTCTTCTTGGAAATCTAGATGTATCGCACCTCCCATGCGTTGCAGGTGAGATGCATCCCTGTTTCCCTGTGTTACAGGTGCGATGATTGAATGAGACTATTTCTGCCTCCAGATTTTGGTTTTTTCTTCATTGTCATTAGCTTTATTCAGTAGTTTTGCTGTCTATGATCAGCATATCTCTGTTGAAACCATCTTCCTTTGCATTATTCAGCCTCCATCAGAAGGAATTGTGAATTTTTTTAATGTATTTTTCATCATTTATAATTCTCCCTTGCAGATAGTAGCTTAATCGAACTATCGTCTTTTGATTTGAAAGTGTTGCAAGTGTCGTTTTTAGTCAAGAAAAAGAGTGTCACAAAGCATTCCTCTTTTAGATAGTCGATTACACTTTTTCCATTGTATTTGATTTGAATCATTAGTATTTCAAGTGTCGAAAGCAGTTTTAAATTCAAAATCGCAAAGTGTCGTCTTAGCCTTCCTTTTGTTTTTTGAAGAGAAAATTGTTAGTACTGTCACTTTGAAAGAAGATAGTTCAGATCTATACTTAGTTTTCCTTTGTCATTCTCACATTAAGGAAACTGAAAAACAATACATGCATGTGCATTTGCATTTAGACTGCATGCTGGAATTGATTTAGGAAAAGTGCATCTAGTGTGTGCTCTCTGCTCTATGTTGAAAGAATTTCATTTCTCTTTCCTTAGTAGCTAGGATTTTCATTGCAAAAAGAAAGTAAACGACTTTTTATCATCTTAGATTGCATATTTAGGAATTGTATATCTACATCACGCGGTGAACCTTAAAGGAAAACTTCTTAAGAAAGATCAACTGTAAAATAAACTTCAATGAACATAAAAATGCTTTGGAACCTAATGCACAACATTTAGAAGTCTAGGCTAGAGACGTATTCTGGCGTCGTAAAGCCTGGTAACTATCGCTTTCATCGTAGGTTGGGTGATTCCTCCTCTTTGAGATGACAAGTGCCAGTATGGACTTGTGCTCCCATGTACCGTCGAGTATATATTGGGAGACCACAATAGGCTACATCCTTTATCCTTAGGAAGCCGTGTCTGCCGCCCTATCAATCGCAATGCATTGAACACAACATTCAGGAAGATTGACTGCTATACCGTAAAAAGTATTCTGTAGTTTTTTGATTGGTTTGGTAATCCCTCTGTCTAGATTTCCAGAGTATTCACTTTCATTCCTTTTCAGACTCCTTAAAAGAAAAGGTCCATCTAAGAACTTATCACTTCAGGCTCATTAAAAATCGAAGGCGACTAGAGTCATCTTTAGCTTTTTCTCGACTCTTAAAAATTGAAAAATCAAGTTGTGCCAAAGCGTCATAAAATTTATTTTAATTGGAATAACATCACTGTTCCCTCGTTGGTCTTTGGGTTGAGAAAAATGGACTCTACCAATCAAGGATTTCCCCTTGGAGGAAATCCTAGTCCCTTCTCCTCTTGGGGGGATGTCAGTGCTCCACACATGGCCACATTGTCCTTCCAGGACTCACAATTGGCCTGCCAGTATGGCTTTTCTCAACCTCTATCGTTCAAAACACCACAATTCCTCAGCAATAAAATCAGCAACCAGATGATACTGAAGTTGCTCCCTGTTGTGCTCTACAACAACCCCCCATTTCATATCATTTTTATTCACAAAAATTATCATATGAAATGGGTCCCTTTTAGTTTTGATTGGTATCAACATTGTATTATTCAAAAAAGGTTCGAAAACAAAATGAAAACATTATAAAAAACCTTTTTGACAAACCAATTTTGGTCTTATAATATAAATAATCAATCTTTTATCATTGCGATAAAGCGATCGCAAGATTGCATATCGCAATGACATAGGAGGCATACTTTAAAGGCCCATTGGTCTTCTCCGGCACGACAACACGCAATAGGCTATCGGATATCGGCAATGATAAAAGATTGCATAACAAAAGCCCTTTTACTCCCGATGCAATGCGATAAAGTTCCTTTCGCTCCGATGTGATGCGGTATCGCTATCGGTGATCGGCGATACACTATGCATGCTTTTTAAAGTGTCTTTCAATCCGATGCGATGCGATATTGCTATCGGTGATCGGTAATATACCATGCATGCTTTTTAAAGAGCCCATACTCCCAATGCGATGCGATGCGATATCACTATTGGTGATTGGGGATTTCAAAAGGTGTCAATATAATGATTTAAGTTTTTCCCCGACGCCCGATTGCGATAAAGCCAAAAGTGCAAACTTCAAAAAACCGTTAAAGCAGAGGGATATTACAATTTATTCATATTAAAGGCCTTATCTTTCGAACAGTGATTTACCTGCGCTCAACCACCAAAACATCCAAGGCACACTTAAACAAATCATTCGGCCAATTAATGATATGATGGGCATTTAAAGGATTGGCAGGTTTTAACGGCCATTTAATGAAATAGTAAGTCTTAAAATCTTCTCATAGATTGTATCCACGGCCACTTTAAAGTTAATCCCTCATCACGCATTGATCAATATATTTCACTCGTATTTGGTTTTCGTTACCAATTCTCTGTGTTACGCTTATTTTCACTCCTGTGCAGAATTCTTCCGAAGTAATAGATTCAAGCAGAATGGGGAAGAAGTCTAAGAAAACCACAGTCGCTTCCACTGCACCAGCCACAGGACAAGCCGTCACTGATCCAACAAATAAAAAGAAAGGATTAATATGTGATACTACATGCTTAGGACTCGCCAAGACCACTTGGCAAAGTACCTATAATTTGATCGAAGCCGAAGAACCAAAGGTAACGGGAGTACAAGCTACAGCGGGTTCCAGTAGAAAATCTGATGGCACTTTGAAAGACTTGGTTGATTCTTTCCTTCATCGGATAGCGGCTCGGGAGCAAATTCTCCCATATACGGATGTAGTAAAGTGGGCAATTGAGGAAATACCAATTACAGATAGAACTTTCTGCACCAAAGACGGGAGAATCTTCGGTTCATTCAAGGCTGATGATTTAAGGCAAATGTATCATTTTCCTGAGCCAAAGAAGAAATACAACAAGGCATTTCTGGAGAAATTCCGAAATGAGAACGAAACTGAATCCGAACCCATTCAAGAATGGAGGCAAAATCCGGTGAAACACAAGCATGAAACTTCCGGTAAGTACTCTGTGGATTCTCTTTGTTCTCCGTATTGTTATGCTGGGATAATGATGTGTAGATTGTGGGGGTTGCATGATTCTGCTAATTTTACTATAGAAATGGTTCCGTTGATGGAAGCAACATGTAATAGCGAGATAATGGATTGGGCAACCATACTGTCAAATAAGCTAGCGAAATCAGTTCTTAGTTTTAGAACTAAAACTTCCATCTCAGAAAGGATTATTCCCCCATTCTACTACAGTGCCTATATTCTAGATACCCTGTGTTTTAATTCTGAGTTTCCTATACTCGGCTGGAGGTGGACTCCACAAGACCCCACGCCTATTCACATATACCACCAGAAATTGTGGAAGACTTCCTACAAGCACCATTTGTACCAAGTCTGTAACGGCTTCATGTTACCCATTCATTATTCTATTTTTAATAAACCTGCTCCCAAAATTTCTTATCAAGCAGGGATTGATTTAACATCAATAGGAAGATGGTTCGGAGAGGAGAAATTTACTTATGTAAGAATTTTCGGCAGCCAAGCTGAACCTCATGTCCTTCCTTTGTACATACCTGAAAAACTGTTGGCAAGGGAGATAGCCTATCAGATCATTACCGACGGAGTTACACAGACTCTCAAGAAAAATAAGAAGCAAGTTTAGCCCTCCTTTCCTCTGAGATGTGGTGTCTACACTTTGCATGATTTCAAACAAGCAGAAAAAGAAGCTGCAAAACTCAAATCATTAACTCTGGAAACTCTCCCAAGTAGGCGATTTGATCCCAACAAAGTCGCCTATAATGCACTTGAACAGGCCAAATTAACAAAGTTTGATCATGTAGAAGACCAGTTTGACGACCTGTTCTCTTCAGCTGAATCAATGTATAAAGTTAGATCGCTGGCCATAGTGCAATACAAAGATGAAGGGTTAACTGAATTCAACAGACGTAGAGAACAGAGGTTGCAAACTCTACCTCTAGATCTATTAGCAACAACCCCAGCAACAAAACCAAGCGAGCCTAAACAACAACATTCAAAGGAACCTACGGTTACAACAAAAGAACAAGAGAAAGCGCAGGAGGAAACCCAGACTAAAGCGCAGGAGGAAGTGCGGGAGGAGACCCAGACTAAAGAGCAGAAACAGAGCAACATAGAAGTAAATGTGGATACTCATATTGATCCAAAACTGCTTCAGGAATGGCAGCAATTTGATTCTATTATTAGTAGTCTGGAATGTTCAAAGGACACTGAGACTTCAAAAGCAGCAGACACACACGAAACCACTTCACAACAGGTTCCAAGTGGAACCAGCGGCCCACCTAGTTCAAAGGAAGTAGAAATAGTACCAAAGGACCCCTCCGATCAAATCATTTTGCAGATAGAAGAGATTCCTCCCTTGGATGTCTTCTATAGCCCAAGGCATAAAGCTGTAGTAAAACGACAGAGGAAGAGAAGAAGGATTGATCAACCTTCCCTTTTCCCATAACAGACGGTCACGGGCAATGTGGTTTGGAAGGAGGAGTTTGACCCCTCTGATGACCTAACAAAACTATCACAATATGCTGGAGCCTATTCGGCAGCAACAATAGACAAGGCATCAGAGGTGAGTCTTTTATTAAAAACAAAAGACCATGAAATATTTTTATTGCAGGCACAGCTAACAGAAGCACAACAGAAAGCGGAGCAAGCAGAACAGCAATTGTTAACACAACAGCAAATAAATAATCAATTAACTCAACAATTGCAGGCAGAGAAACAAAGGATTGATCACAGTGCAATCCAGAAGCAGAAAGAGTTGTCTGAAGCCTTGGCACAACTGAGGGCAACAAATGAACAAATGCTGAAAACAAAAGATGAGCAGATTGCTCAACTATCAGCACAACTTGAGAAGACAAAGGGCGTTCCATAGATAACTGAATTCAGAGTAGAGGCATTACAGATAAATAAGGCGTTAATAGCACAGATTAAGCTTTTATGTCGACAAATCGCCCAGGCGGAACCACTATGCGAATTGATGACATCAATAAGTGAAAAAACAGAAAAGGCTAGAACAAAATTAGATCAAGCTGAAGAAACGATAGCTCAATTTCTTGACTGGCAAGATACTGATCAGGGACAAGCGGCGAATTTACCAAGAATTTTAGAGTCGCATAAAGATATATTGTTTACAGAATGGCAGTCCCAGTTAATGAAAGCAAAGAGGGCAATTTGAAGGTGCAAATCAACTACAAGTAATTTGGTTGAATTGGTTAATAATACTCTCTACTTGTCAAAAATGATTTCCCAATGCACTCCAGGTAAATTGACAGCGATGAAAACATTGGAGCAGTGATGTTATCCAGATCTAGAGGAAAAGGGGAGATTAATTGCTGGAATTAACAGTTTAACATGGGACACCTATTAGTTTTTCTTGGTAAAACCACACAGTCAAAGATCTGCCCTCAAATGCCTTACAGATGCAATCGAGTATATTATCCCCGATATTCAGGATGCCACCTATGCCGCCCAGCTTAACTCTCGCCTCAACAGACTGCCCGAAGTGGAGCCGATGCTTGCGATAAGTCAGCTCAGGTTTAAAGGCAAACAACCTACTTGATGATTCATGCCGCCGACTGCCAGGTTGCTGAGAAGAATATGTTCAAAATCAATTGATACCAATTAAGTAGGATTTCAGTTTCATAGATAGTTAGCTTAATTAAGTATTTATAGACCCTTTCATTGTTTTGGAAAGGGTCGTAAAGTTTTGTACTTGACTTAAAACCTGAAGTTGCACTACTGTACTTCAGGCATATTCTTTTATAAAACTGGACCAATCATTCTGATTTTGGCAAAGAAGCTTTTATGCAAATGTGCACTACTGTCTTTGTTTGAAAGTATTTCTGCGTTAGAGGAAGAATTTCAAATAGCGATTGATGTTGGAGAGTGACTCGCAGCTCATATGGTACTATTATCTATGTCTAAATTCATTCTTTTCATATGAATTGTTATTTGATCGCCTTTGCTATTATCGAATATATGTATGTGTTTTAACAACATTTCTTTATTCCCTCCACTGTTGGATGTTTATGGGATGTTTTTATTTTGATCATATATGTATCGATCATATATAAGTGTAGAAATATTGCGCTAATCACTTTGTTTAACGATTTAAGCAAAGTAATCCTTGAATGAGTAAATTTCCATGTTTATTAGATGGAGTCATCTACATACCTGTTAATAAACATAGATCATCAAGCGCTACACTTCAAAGTACAATAGTTCCCGGGATTAGTAGTAGTTCTTTTTATTTCGCTAATAAATTAAGTAATTCACCTATCATTAGATTAGTCAATCAATTCATTCATTCCGTTTATTCATTGCTGGGAAACTGGTCCCATTATCCCCAGTCGAAGCCACCATTCCAAACGGAAAAGGAGATGTATTAAGGTCCGGACCGGGTGGTTATCCCCCAATGTTGATACAACGATTTTCGGGGCATCAACACTCCACTATCTTCTACTTCATTTGTTTCTCCCTCTCCTTCTTCCTCTTCGCTTGGTGAAGCTAGTAACGCTAAAAACCAAGTAACTGAGAAGAAGAAGAAAGGGAAGGAGAAGAAGAAGAAGAATCCAACGGCAAAAGGGGGCAATCATGCATTGTCTAGTGAAAATCCACACACTGCACCTTCTAAACCTAAATCTCCATGTGTCATTTGCAAGGGAGACCACTATCATCGAGATTTTCCCTGCATCTCATGGATCCTGAGGGACTGGTCTCCCCGCTTGCACAATCTGGTGTCTTCAGCCTTTGATGATCATGTTGAGAGCACAACATCAACTAGTGAAAACGAAGCCAATGGAAAGAAAGGAATATCTAAATTTTCTTATAGACTGTGTGAAGGCGATCATGTCCTCCACCGTTGTCCTTTCCTAGACGAAGCTAAAAGAGTCTTGGATAACCATCCTACGTCACTACAGCGATTTCCTCCTGGATACAAGAAACTCTTGCCTAGTCCATCGCTAGTTGAAAATCTGACTGACACACCGTTGTTGTCGATCGAAGTACCTATCATTGAAGATAAACCCTTTGAGTCCACACCGGACCAAAGTCAATAGGTCGAGACGACAATCGACCCAATCTTGTCTTCAGAGAGTCCACCTTCAGATGATACTGTCACTAAAGAGAATGAGAATGACATCATTCAAATTCTTTTCATAAACACAGAATCCGATGAACATGGGGGAAATCTACCTGTTCCTTTACCGCAGGAAGGAACTTCGTTAGAGATTTATCCGGTCTTTTATTCGGTCCCTCCTCCAAGCAATCTAGTCATTTCCTTCTATTGGAATCTACTAGGGGGACCCCGCCTACCATCTAATGTACCATTCTGAATCATAGTACAAGCTTACAGAATGATCATGGTTGGTACTATCATAGATGAAGGGGCTTCTACAAGTATCCTTTCCTCAACTACTTGGAAAGCGCTGGGTTCGCCATCGCTTCTGCCTAAGATTCGGAATTTGACAGGCTTCAATAAAGGAACCAGTTGACCATTGAGGATCCTTCCGAATTTGCCTATAACTTTGAGAAGGAAAACCATTCATCTAAACGTGATGGTAGCCCAGGGGCCTTTAGATTACAATCTACTCCTCGGACGTGACTACATTTATAGCATGGGAGCTATTGTTTCCTCACTCTTCCGAGTGATGTGCTTTCCACATGAAGGCAGAGTGGTCCAACTCGTAGACCATCTTTCATTCCTTGGTTCAAATAGAGCTATTAGTCAAATTCCATCCCTAACTGGTCTTTTTACGCAAGGAATGTCTCATCAATATCCAGTCTGCCCACCTGATGATCGCGAGTGATTCGGTGATTATGACTAAAACCCAGGAGGCATGCACCCTGGTCTGCTTCGGCAGAAAAAACCCTAGATATAAGGTAGGTTTCTGCGTAGGAATATGACTAGTCTGACTATCCTGTCCGTTTAGGAAAATGGATTAGATTAGAAAAGGATTCCCCCGTCAAAGGTTATCTGATTGGCACTGAAAACAGTCACCTTTGTCTGTTTCGCTGGACATCACCAAGGAAGTGTTTTTTCTGCTACGTGGATGGAACAATCTTGCTAATGCAAGAACTTTCGTATGGTAACCTAGAAGCTCTATTTCGTTATACCTGGGGGCATGCAAACCTTTTCGCATGCAAGTGAAAAGTGACCATTTATTTTCTTAGTTTGTAGGCTCTTAACCCTTTAAACTCGTAGGTTGGTAGTTCCTAGCTTGCATAACAAAAGGCTTCGAAGAAAAATTGCGCATGGGGAAATCTCCCTAAAAAATGAACCTACTGATGAGAGATATCCTTATTATACGACTGACATGAGAAATTTTACACGAAGTTCAAGCTCGTTAAAAAATAAACCTAGCAATGAGCAAATGTTCCCCTAGAGTTCAAGCTCATTAAAAAATGAACCCACCTTTGGTAAATAACCATTGTGATCACTTAATTATTAGCTTTTGAACCTTGGTCATGTTCTTACCATCACCTCCACTCTTTTTTAGCCGATCATACGCCTCCATTTGATTGTTTACCCTTTTGAGGAACAACTGCGATGAGTGATTCTATTAGCCACCTTCTTTACACTGTTGTGATTGAAAAGTTCCAAACATTACCTGGAACCTGTTGCTATCCAAAAACATCACTTGTTCCTCAAAAAACGAGTCTCCTTTAAGCTATTTTCATCTGACTCGTAAGATATGAAAAGATTTCCAAGAAATTGGCCTCTCCAGCTCGTTAAAACGATCAAAAGGGCCATCCCTCCTCTAGATTTTAATCTTTTTGGACCTAAGGGATCATTACACAAAAAGATCGAGTGCTTGTCTTGTTCGGCTCATTAAAACTATCGAAAATTCATCCCTTTTGTATTATTTTATGCTTTTTCGAACTTAAGGGATTATATTACAAAAAAGAACTACTGGAGTTGCCTTTCTGTCCCTTTTTATACTCTCTAAAATTGAAAAGGGTCGAGTTATCTTTGTCGTTAAACTCATTAAAACAATAGCGACAAACTTGTCCATATAGACAAGAGCGAGTTTCACTCTCACTAGGCTCGTTAAAAAATAACGACAGGTTTGCCCGAAGGGAAAATTATAGAACAAGCATATGTTATCCTCCTCAAGCTTGACAAAAATAAAGAGGTACTGGTCAGCAATGACTGGGGAAAAAGGGAAGAAAACTTGAATAACTTCATTGGTAGCAGGTCGCTCTTCAACATGACATTTTCACTCCGTCACCATGATTAAGTCAGGTTGGGTTATTTCGTTCACCGGTCATATCACCATTGGTCCGCCATACCATCCATTTTGGGTTTAACACTACCAATCCATTTCAGTGTCACTGATATGTTCAAGAGAAGTCGCTTAGAGAATTCACCAACCTAGCTAACGCCTCATCCGCTACAGTACCTTCACTCTCCTTTTTTCATGACCGCCACCTTGAACCTTATATCATTAGATAATTTTCACCTCCACAAAATCATTTGCTCCATTCCGTGTTGTAGATGTGGGATTCATTAAGGCCCTCCTACGACGGGTCACTTCTTGTCGACATCAGCTCATTATCCAAGAAGTTGAATTAGGAACAACCCTTTTAGTACTTTGAAGCTTGCATGCCTCAATGGCAAGTTTCTCACTTTCGGTGACAGGTTTACATCAATGTCCTTCGACCGAAAGATTTTACGTGGTGTTCGACATCAACTCATGTATTCACACCACGTGAATTGTACTGTAGTACCTTAAGGGTCATTATCATTATTGGTGATTCCTCTCATGCCCGTTAATAGCTTACATCATTGGCTGGTAATCAGACGATGTCTTTCCATGTTCGACATTAGAACATCTTCTCACATGGATCGACTTGTACTTCGGGCGAAGATTGAACGAGTTTGAAGACCCTGGATCTAGTCTCATCCATTCGGGCTACGATATATTCAAGAAAATAAAGACTTCAAATGTACATCATTGCTGCGCAGATAATCATCCAAGCTAAGGGATGATGGCTCTACTAGAATCATCATTCTGCCACACAGACGATTGTCTATCTTATGTACATGAAAATGAATTTATAAAGCTAAGCATGGGAATGCCCACCTCAGCTAGATCATGAAAATATTATGAAGACAATGTATTGTATTGTATCTTATTACAGGTCACATTCCAGTTCGAGAAACCTCGGATCCTCATTATAAAGTATTTCACCCGACATCAAAAGATTTACGACCTCATGCTTTAGGGGGCAACTGTTATAGACATATTTTGGCACTACAACCCCAATCACATATGTCCATAAACCAAGGGCTTCTAAACCCCTAAAAGTGTTGTTTCATACCCTAAAGGAACAAGGTCAGTTGATTACATCATTTCCCAGAAGTTCTCCCTGAAAAACTACTCAGAACTGGTCAAAACTGGACCATACAGATTGCTCCATGCATAGGGTGCGATGCATCTCACCTATTACACATGGGGGGTGTGATGCATACTGGAAAGCCCTTCTGTAGGGTGCGATGAGTGACAGTAGACAAATGGCAGAAGCAGTTGCTAGGTGGAAACTCAAAGAATCTTTTAGAAACTGCTCATATGGCACTTGCCTCTTTGAATTCACCCAGGGATGAGTAAGAGATCATGAAATCTCCAAGTGGAACCAAGAACTATCAATGAAATGACACTAATCAAAATCCCAGAAGCTGACTCACTCTCCTGCAAACATCTATATATGGATCCCTCATCCTAGAGATCCAGAGGCTGGAATTTTGTAATTTGCAAGGAAGTGTTGTTGGTTTCTCTTTAAAGACATTGTTGGGTGATCTTGCTTTGTATGAGGTGAAGAGGGCTTTCATGCTGGGAGGATGATGCTGGATCAGACAACTTGGTTATAATCCTCTCTTCTACTACTTCTATCAATAAAGCTATTTGAGTTTTCCTCCATATGCTTGTATATCTTTGAATCTTGTATTTGTATATGCATTTATATGGTTAATGTACATCTGATCCTACATTGTTTATGGTTATATATCCCTATGCTTTGATATTATTTTGTTGCTTTGACTCTACAGGTGTTCTTTGAAGCAGGACAAGTGAGAAAGGAGTGGCGAAAGCTCTATCAAAGGAGAGAGGAAACAAGCAAGGAGACTAGCGAAAGACTGAGTTTGGTACTCTCTGCTTCTCCCTCATCTATCTCTCATAAAGGAAAACACAAGTAACTTTAGTTTGTTTGTTTCTAAGATAGCTTCCCATCTTAGTGGGACTAGCAGCTCTGAATGGACACTAGTTTTCCTGATAACAAATGGGTCAGGATGCAAGCTCATTATGAGACATATAGCTAGATGATGGACTAAGAGGCATGAGGATATTCATTGGAAGTGACTCTTGAATAAGATTCATATAGATAGAATCTTGTAACATGCTTATTTTAATTATATGATGTTTAAAAAGAAGAATTTGACTTACTCAAGGATGTATAAAAGATTAAGACTTTCTCTAGAATATGTAAAATAATGATTAAACATCCAATATAATCTCGAGAAGAAAAACTTGGTAATCAAGTTCAATCCTTAGGAACTCTGATGCATGAAGGAAGATTCATATGGAGATGGATCATGAGGATGTTGACAGAACGAGAAGGTCATCATGATGAAGTAGTTTTGATCTTAATTATTGTTGGTTATCTAGTCAACATATTATTTTTCTACTTGGAAGAATGTTGGAGGAATACATGATGATAGTTGAGGCAAGTTCAATTGTATGAATGTAATGTATGAAGAATGATTAGGGAAGCTCAATATATGGTACCTAACAACTGTGAAGTCAAGATTTATCCACCTTGGGATTGAAAGGTAGAAGTGCAAGAAGATAACCTGAAGGTCAAAGGAGATCACTTTCATAAGGAAGCTTTGATAAGCTTGAAGTTTTCAAAGTCTCAATACAATTCCTTCATCGATGATGTTGAAGATGAAAGTGATGATTAAGAAAAATGACCTAGATCATGTCACAATATTGAAGAGTGAAGATGGCTCCATGATACATAGAAAGGAAGAAAGCTCTATACAATGAGATGTGGAGAAAAGATGGAGCTAGGAAACTATGGGGAAATGGTAGCTGATACTCTTATGAAGGAAAAATGTAAGGCTTATGGTGTTGACTTCCCAAATAGAAAGGAAGTATGGAATCTCCTCTACATTTGAGAGGGAGTATAGGAGTCTCCTTGAATAGGAGCAAGGATCTATTCAATGGACAGGAGGGAGTAGGGTTATCCTCTCTAGTTGAGAGGGAGTGATGTTGGACATCACATGTGCATTCCAATATTTAGGTAATGAAGAGAGAATGGTGGAGGATTGGATAAGCATCTATGGTTTCCTTGAGGATATATAATCCAAGAAAGGAAAGGTATTTATACTCTTTGAGGATAGGACATATATCCAAGAGAAGAGTGGTCGAAGAGGATCGATATTCTTTGAGGGCTGAGATTGGAGATCCAAGATAAGAATATTCCTATAAGGAAATAACTTGTAGACATCCTGATGGGGTATGTGCCTTGTAGAGGTAGTGTGGTGTCATAGTAAAGCCTCCCAGCATAATTCTCTCGAATGAAGTTGATCTTGTCAAGTTAGGCCTCAATGACAATGTTGGTAATAATGATGATGCTTACAGTTTAAATTACCAATTTGACTCTTCTTATGAGAACCCTTCCATTTGAGAATGACGTTGTACTGGTTGTACACTTATGAATACCTCCCTTGTTAAGAGGGTGTGTTGAAAATGTAACTAGTTTCATTCTTCATAATTGTTGTACTCATTTCAATATGTATCATATGTAACAAACAAAAGAAAAAAAGAAAATGTTATTATTTTAAAAGTATGGGTTTCATGACCATTTTTATGGTCTTCTAGTTAAAATCACGTTCTTCGTGCTTCTAGGGTTTGTTAGATATTAGGATCCATTGTCATGAGTTAAAGGAGTCAACATCATGTTTATATGACCCTTCCGGGGAAAAATGTAATTGGAAAAAGAATATTTTTTTAGTCTAGAAAGTCTTCGAAACTCCAAAAGTACAAGTCAGCCCTAGCAGCTTCTAGTCGGCCTAAAGGAGGGAATTCAACCCCTTGGAAAGGCTATATAAAGAAGTAGTTCAACCTCATAGAAGTTCGATCTCAAGAAGTAAGTTTGATCTATAGCTAGGAAACAAAAGAATAAGAGAGCGAAGGTATAGAAGAAGAAAGGAAGGATGAAAATCTTGTTTTTGGGCTCTATCTATCTCACATGTGCAAAGGATTAGGGTTTCTGCAACTTCCAAGAAGGGTCAAAGTTGCAGGATGAAAATTGTAGATCGAGTTGCAGTATTGAAGCTGGCAGGTCAAAATCGTAGGTTGAAGCTAGTTGGTTCAGAATCAAAGAAGAACTTGTTGTATGACTGACTTGGTACTTGGAGGAGGACTTGATCTAGGGTTTGGGTCTTTGTGTCTCATTTGAAGTAGATTCTACAAGAAGAGAAGATTTTTCTAGGTTTTTCCCTGGATGAGAGCCTATTTTCTGTGTCCTCTATTATTACTATTTCTTTCTTGATATTTGTTTGATGAAAATATCTAACTAAAGAGCATAAGAAGATTAACAAAGTTCACAAGCAAGTATTAAGGTAAAGGAAAATTGATATAATAGGCTTCCACTTAGAATTTTCTAAGAGTCAAATGGCGGCGGACCATACATACACACACATAAAGATATATATATATATATATATATATATATATATATATATAGAGAGAGAGAGAGAGAGAGAGAGAGAGAGAGAGAGAGTTGTATGTGTAACCATTTATATAAATAATTGTTGATGGACTATACCACATGTAATAGTAGCATGTGGCACATGGTACACCACGTGTGTAGGTTTTAACCCCGTACATAAATTACCTGCATATGAATTCTAAAAATAGAAAATAAACAATGGCGAGAGCATAAAACATAAAACAAATATACACAAAAATTTTCCTCTAGATCCCAAAACCGGGACTACCAGATTTATTTTTCATTATGTTCCTTTCAATGTTACAATACATATATATACATGCCGAAGCATCCATAAACCCCAATCCATTAACCCTGGATTAGAACATAACTGTAGTTCCCTTGACCGGATCTACAAAATACCATGGACCAAAAACCATTGTGCCCAAAACCATGTGCAAAATCCATGCACAAAACCATAGTCAGGTCCATCCACCTAATATAGGGTCCAAGAAAAATTTCCCGGGCCGCTGCCCCAGACCCCGTGTAGGGGGGATACCACCCCCCTGCATACCCCCTGGCAGTGCCCCTCACATGGACTAGTCATGGAAAGAATAAAACACAACCCAACAACATGGCTAGGAGACATGGAAGGGTAGAGATATGTCACATGGGGACCACGTGAGCGTCGTGTGGCAGAAAAAGAAAGGTGACTCATTTAAATTAATGAGGCTTTAATGGATCACAACTTGTAATTCTAAAGTCCAAATTGAACAAAAATTATATTGCCAGAATCGTCTTGATGATATGAGCACAACAATTTCATCCAATAGAAGTTTTGAGGAAGTTGAAAAAGATCAATTTTTTTAGACCCCATTTCCATAACGCTACCTTGGATCTCGGGCCATCAAAGTAACCACCTCCTTCTAACCTATGTTGTGGGCTGGAATTAGGAGGGGGTGATGTTACAATTCCTAAGACAACAAGCTTTCAAATTGGTAGGAATCCTACTAGCTAAGGTGAAGATCTTAATTAATTTTTACCTTTTTATTTACTAGACAGAACCAACTACAAGCATTTAAGTCATGAGAATTAATAACCAGTTCTACATATTTACGTAGAGCTACTAATAGATAAATCATTTCAAGTATTGTATCAATGTCTTTATGTAAGTAATAAGACAATGGGAAGGTAAAATAATTCTAAAGCTAAATGTGATTTATTTAGGTACTTATGCCTCTGTAGGATATATTTATGGATCAATGTTTGGTTCAAATAAGCACTAGAATCTACTAAATAAATCATAGCTACCTTTGCTTCTTCTACTTGTGCGTAATAATTTGGAGATTGTGTATCATTCCAAGCTATGTATGTTGCTGACCATGGCTTTAATCTATGATTGATGCTTGATATTTATCTAGACTTGGTCCAGAAGTTGGATTTTCTCTTCTTTTGCAACCATATTTCACTCCTACAACTTAATCTTGAAAGAGATGGACACTACGGTGGATCCATAAGTTGTTATGGGTATTGATCTCCAGTAGTTGCTAGTGTAGGTGTTAATGGTATTGGATCAATTGAATAATTAGGTGTTGTTGGTGGATCTACCAATGGTACATAAGCCATATCCACTAGTTCAAATAAGTAAATGCATGGTTAGATACAAAGAATAATAGGTTATATTGATTCAACCATTGATAATGAATAGAAGATTGATTTCCTTGGCCTTTACTGACACATGAAATGTATCTATATATTCCAACTTTTTCAAACATTTCTTTTTGAAATAGATAAACAATTTCACTCAATTAGATGCATTAATGGATCTATAAATGTACCTAAACTCGAACATTGGTATAGGTCTCATGGTTTTCCATTTAGAGTAAATTCTTTTGAACTATTCGTGGAAACTCTTGTTATTATTTCTCAGTTCAAGACATAGACAATATTGCTATTCCACCAACCTCTTGTGAATGCAGACAAGGTCAAAATTTTCAATAAAATTAGGTTCATTAGCCGACTTTATGTGGAATTGACACACTCCATTCTTGGAAGCAAATACAAATACAAGTATAAAAACATTTTCACTTACATAAAGCTATAATTACATAGTTGAGAAGATATTAATCATAGTGGTGTTGGTAGGTGGTGTTGACAGACATTCTAGAGTAGGGGATGCAAGGAAATGAAAATGAAAGCACATTAAAACACCCTAGAAAATCAAACAAAGACAATGCAAGGTGGTGTAGTGTCAACTAAAGTGGAAATGTGCATTCATAATAGTGCAATGTTAATTAGGACATCTACATGCAATGATACACATGTATTAAAATTATGGACTGAAAATCCTACTAATGTTGTATATAATACTTGATTTGTATACTATCTAATTAATGCTTTAGTATTACTTGACTTCATATTTATATTGTTAAATATTTCAATACTTTTGAACATGCCTTGCTTTGGGATGAGGTCAAATAAAATCTAAAATTCTTTATATGATGATAATGATGATGATTAACATCCACTAAAACTTAAAATAAAAAATTCATCAAAATTATTTATATTTTTATGTTAAAAATTAAAATAAAAAAGTTAATAAAAGTTCCTTATATTTTTTATTTTTTTATTTAAATAATTAACACACAGATCGATTTACATGTAATTGAATGATAAAAAGAGAAAAGCAAGTTAATGGAGTCCCTACAACCTAATTGACAAGGACTAATAACTTAAATATATGCAATGACCCAAACTATGGTTACAATGAAATAATGATGTCTTTGTATATTATATGCAAAATTCTAACAAAAAATTTTGGGCATCCCTAATTACAATCAATCAACTAGAATCACAAATTTAAATTATACCCTAATATCAATTCAACAATGTTTATAATTTAATACATTTAAACAATTGTTCTAATATTTAAATAAACAATCGTGAAATAAAGATCTCATCGTACACCCACACTCTAACGAGGGTCTCCGCTTTCCATCACATTATTACGTAACATGGCCTATACTCACTCCCATGGTTTATAACAATACATATAATAAGTCAAATTTATAATAGTATGTGTTTTGGGTTATGTTTTACCAGCTTAGATCCATCTAACACCGGATCTATCATGCAGCTCGAGGGATTTGATCCCTCTCGATGCATGATAGATCCGGTGTTAGATGGATCTAAGTTGGTTCCAATTGAGGGCAACAATGCCACATTTTTAGATTATCATTATTATGTATATGTTTGAGATAAAATTCAAAATTCACATTAGGTTTTCTTTGCTTGGCATGACCATATCATTCTCTTCTTTAATTTAATTTGTGTTGCTTGCCTTGAATGGTTTATACGTCTGTACTTAGATGCATTGAGTGGTTTGTGTGTTTATGTGTTTGGATTTGGATGGTATGTTTGTGAATGTTACAGTTGTTGTGTTATATTTTTATTTGTATGTAATTGTTTATTAGTAATTAGTTGGTGACTAAGAAGGGAGACAATCTTGTCAATAGTTTGCAGGAGGATTGATACTACACATCTATTTCATTTAATTTTAGGCATCACAACTTTTGACAACCAATTAATTCTAAATAGTGTTGCTCCAAGTATTACAAAATATATCTTGAAGAGCAGTTTTAATAATTTACTACATCAAGATTACTCTTCAAATAATTTATTTCTTTGCTAATGTTTGAAATAATTTATTTCCTTCAAGAATATTTTGATGTTTTTTTTTATCTACAATTTATTTTGCAAAGTCAAGAAATAATGTATTTTTTAATTTTTTTAGTGAGCGGCCAGATTTATAAAATATTTAGATTATTTGTTTCTCCAAACAATTATCACATCTCCTTCAAGAATACTTTGATTTGTTTTCATGTCTATAAATATATATTTCCCTCTTATAAATATTTTTAATACATTGTTGTATGCAATTATTTATTAGTAATTTTGAATATATGTAATTGTCTATTAGTAATTAGTTGGTGATGAAAAAGGGAGACAATCTTGTCAAGGATTAATTTACACTTTGTAGGAGGATTGATTCTACACATCTTTTTCATTTTAATTCTAAGAATCACAACTTTTGACAACTAATTAATTATTAATAGTGTCCCTCTACGTATTACTAAATATATCTTGAAAAACATTTTTTTCAATAATCTACAACCTCGGGTTTAACAACATCTAATGCATCTAATGCAAACAATCAAATAAGATTAGAAACATCTACACTGAAATCAATGCATCTAGTGAAAGCCATCAAATAGGATTAGAAATCCACATCACTAAAATCCATGCATCTAGTGCAAGCAATCAAATAGGATTAGAAATCCAAATCTACACTGAAATCAATGCATCTAGTGCATGCAATAAAATATAATTAGAAATCAACACCTACACTGAAATCAATGCATCTAGTGCAAACAATCAAATAGGATTAGAAATCATCGGCTACACTAAAATCAATGCATCTCGTGCAAGAAATATTTTTCCCTCTCTCCCCCCTCCATCCAATCTTGAAAAATATTTTTATAATTTACAGTCTCAAGATTA
This sequence comes from Pinus tabuliformis, assembly GCA_031772625.1. Taxonomy (NCBI): domain Eukaryota; kingdom Viridiplantae; phylum Streptophyta; class Pinopsida; order Pinales; family Pinaceae; genus Pinus; species Pinus tabuliformis. Next base: position 534,440,692 of record CM062812.1, read on the forward strand.
ACAACATCTAATCCATATAATGCAAGCAATCAAATAGTATTAGAAAAGAACATCTACATAAAATAAATGCTTATAATGCAAGCAATAAAATAAGATTAGAAACCAACATCTACACTTAAATCAATGCATCTAGTGCAAGCAATCAAATATAATTAGAAATCAACATCTACATTAAAACCAATGCATCTAGTGCAAGCAATCAAATAGATTTAGAAATCACCATCGACGTTGAAATAAATGCAACTAGAGCAAGCATTGAAATAAGATTAGAAATCAACATCTAAACTGAAATCAATGCATCTAGTGCAAACAGTCAAATATAATTAGAAATCAACATCTACAATGAAATAAATGCATCTAGTGCAAGCAATCAAATAGGATTAGAAATATGTGCAAGAAATCTTCTTCCCTCTCTCCCCCCTCCATCTATATCTATATCTCACTCCATCTATCCTTTGTCTCTCTATCTCACCCCCCCGCCTCCGCAAATACACATACACAATCTCTCTCCATATCTATCTATCTCTCCCTCCCTCTCTCTATCTCTCTCTCCACCTCCCATCTATATCCATATCTCCCTTTTCCTCTCCCTTATCTCTCTATATCACCCCTAAAACATACAACCTCTTTCTCCATATCTATATATCTCTCCCTCTCTCTTCCCTGTTGCTCTCCTCTTTCCCTCTCTCTCTATCTCCCTTATCACTCCCTCTCTCTCACCACCTTTCTCTCTCAATGTCTTTCTTCTTACCTCCCTCTCTCTTTCCCTCCAACTCCATCTATCTCTCCATCCCTCTCTCCTTCTGTCTCACACATTCTCTCTCTCTTCCTTCCTCTCTCACCTCCCTCTGTCTCTCCCACCCCTCTCTCTCTCCACCTTCCAACTATGTCACTATCTCCCTCCCTCTCTCCTTCTCTTCCCCATTCATTCCATCTCTCTTTCTTTGTCTCTCTATCTCACCCAAAAACATTCACACTCTCTCTCCATCACTCCCTTGTCACTCCCTCTCTCTCTCTCTCTCTCTCCACTTTTCTCTTTCTATGTCTTTCTTCTTCACTCCCTCTCTCCCCCTCCAACTCCATCTCTGTCCTTACCTCTCTCCCTCTCTCTCTCAAGTCCTCTCTCTAGTCCTTCCCCTATCTCCTTTTCTCTCCTACCTCCCTCTCCCCCCCCCATCTCTCTCTCACTCTCTCTACGCTCCAACCTTGTCCCTCTCTCCCCCCTCCATCTCTCTCTCTCTCTCTCTCTCTCTCTCTCTTCATTCCTCCTCTCCCCTCTCCTTCATTTCATCTCCATCTCTCTCTTGTCACTCCCTCTATCTGTCCACCTCTATCACTTTATGTCTTTGTTCTTCCCTCCATATATATCTAGAGTTAATATATATCATGATATATTAATATATATTATAATGTAACAAATTGAATGTCATATTAAATATAATATCACATTAATCCAAATTTATTAAATTTAATAATATTAATATTAGTTTTAATGATGTTTTCTACATGGCTTGATAGCAAAATTTATAATAAAACTACATCAAATTAATATTTTCAAATATTAAAACTTTGATGTGGAAATATTTATGTCTTTAAAGATTTTAATATCTTCATAGGATATGATTTTTCCCTTTAAAGATTCATTTTACAATATTTAATTAAAAGAAATATTAAAAGATTTTGGACTGGGATTTTGGATCCTTTGTGTTGAATTAACCTTTTTCTATTGATTTAAGAAATGGTATTGGCTTTAGTAAAGAGTAAAGATGTTTAAATATTTTTCTAATTTGGAATTTTAATTTGGTAAATCTTTTTGTTTAAGGTGAATTTATGATCTATTCAAATTGACGTATATGAGATAATTTATTCTCTATTCAAATTATATATAATCATACATAATTATATATAATCTAAAGATTCAAGTTATATATAAATTAAGATTCAAATTATTGTTTTAACTAACATTAATAAAAATTTATTTTATTATTTTTTTGAAAATTTATTTTATTATTTTTTGAAAAAACGTACTTACAGATTAAAATCATACTAAACTATAAAATACACCTCTAGGCGCAATAAATCTTATATATTTATTCTAATTTTGGAAAAAAAAATTATTTTCCACGCGTGGAAGAATGCGAAAGGGAAAATGAATTATTTATTTTCATCACCCGAAAGTAACATATCATTTTTTTATCTTCCTATATTACTTTTAAAAGGAAGATTTTACATGTCAATCTTTCTTTTCATTTTACTTTAAAAAAGAAAGGTTGTAATTTCGGCGTCATGGGCGATTATTTAAAATCAAACGAAAGGAAAAATTTTAAAAATGAATGGTCACGCTAAAGTAACACACATTTAATTCCCCCATTTAATTTTTCCCTTAATAGTGTTTTCGACTAAAAGTCCAACCTAGTTATTTTAACCCCTTCTTTAATTTCTGGATTATTATAAATTTTATATTTTATATTTTAATATTTTTGATATTTAAATAAATTAAAATGACATGTATATTTTAATAATAAAACATTTTATATTTTTAATAATAATAGAGATGGCTGTCCTCACTGTTGGTTTGAAACCTGAGTTTGATAGGTTTTGCCACCTTCGGAAAAAAAATAATGACGACGTTGATTTAAAATATTAAATATTCTCAATATTTTATATTTTTCATTTTAAAAAAATAATATCGTATTTAAATATAGTAGTTCAGTTATAGAAATTATTATTAAAAAAATTGTTATTAATAAATTTATTTCTTATTTATATATAATTAATTTTAATTATTTAATATTTTATTTAACATTTAAAATTATATTTTCAAATTTTTAAATTAAATATTTTTGTATGATAAGGATTTTTAGAGAACTGCGTGTCATAAGTGTATGTTTGCTCAATGTTTTGGGTGAACTTTTCATCTATTTTCAGGGGTTTGAAGCTTACTGATGTGAAGAGTGCTAGTCTCCTATATATACAGGATTAAAATATAACCGTCAAGATAAAGAGGGGATTAAATAAACAAGACAAGAAGGAAAAATCTATAGTAAAATTAAATAATTTTATTAAAATTATGTAATCTAAATACCATAAATGCAAAATAAATTATTAAATCAACAAAATATGAATAAAATATATATATATAAAAACTAACAAAATATGAATCAAAAGTATACTCACAAAAATGAAATTTGATTAATTTTGATAATAAGTATATTCATATATGATCTAAAATTTTGACTAATGTTGATAATCTATTTATTAAGAAATATAATTTAAAGGTTTATGTTCTCAAATTTTAATTTTTTATTAGGTATTTTTTCTTTTCCTATTTTCATGTTTTATTTATTATTTTATTATAAAAGAGTGGGTACTAAAATCTAGGGTAAATTATATATATAATTTATCTAATATCTTTTCCCACCTCCATTTCATATGAGCAATATTTTGGGGTACCCTAGGGGCTGGTATATTGGGTAAATTAGGTAGGAATGAGAGGGGAATATTGGGTTCCCTATATATAATCCAGTAATATTTCTCTCATCTCTACGGGTATAATTTAATATATAGTCATCCATAGCCTATTTGAAGGGGGAAAGACTAGCCTAGATCTATCTTGACTCTGGATCTATGAGGCCATAAGAAGGATCAAATCTCTTTTCACTCTAGAAAGGATTTACACTTTAAAAGATTTGATCTCTTGATAAATCATAATTATATCTCATACCAAATAAACCATATAACAAAATGTTGTTTAAATGAATTACAAAGAAAGAAAAAGTCATAAATAAATACATTTATATCCCTTAAGAAAGGAAAATTTCATTAAAGACGAGGAAAAACAAAAAAGCAAAAACATAAAAAGGACTCAAGGTTGAAGGATGAGGATTTAGAGTAGAAATAAGAAAAAGGGCACATGGGTATATTGATAAGTGTACGGGTAACAAAGATAAGAAAAATGAATATTTTCCCATTCAATAATATGAAAGTGAGAATGAAGGAGAATATTGTTTAAATTATATATTACATATAACTTCTTTCTTTTTTAACCATGTTGAAATGATAAAAATGGGGATGGAGGAGAATATTGCTTAAATTATATATTATATATAACCCTTTTTTTCACCATTTTTTTTTTTCCTTTTTTTTAATCATAGTGAATTAATAACTTGTTGGACTAATCTAGGCAATGCCCAGATCAAATCTACCCAATATTCAATATGAGAGTGAAGGGATATTAGATCCCTAACCCCATAATTTACCCCATATTTCCTCCCACTTAATTATAATTACATAATTAGAATATTTTGTATAGAGTGGGGGAATATTAGGTCCTCCAACCTTATAATTTACCCTATATTCCCCCCCACTCCACCTCATAAGTTTGTGTTTTCAACTTATAGCGCACCTTAGTTATTTTTAAGTGTTATTTTATTTTTTCTTTAATTTATTAAACACTTTAGTGTTAAAAAAATATTAGAAATTCTGGTGTTAAAAAAAATAATTATATACTCCACTCATCATCAAGGACTAGAAATCAAAGTGATTACAAATTTATTACACAAAATATTCCGAAAACTAATTCAAAATGTTACTAGTATTTATTATCAAATTTCCATTTTTTTTTTTTAATTCCTCATTTCAAAAATTTAACTAATTCAAAATTTTTATTTTGAGATTTTTAGCTTGAAATTTATAATATTTAACCACTTAAATTAATCCATTTAGGCATTGACTAAAAAGTACATAAATCACTCCATTTCTAGTGACCCCTTATGTTTAGGTGATTCCAAGTTCCATATGTTTTGATAAATTTCCCAAAAAAATGATGATCTAGGTTATTTTAAAATTAGTGAAAACTTTTTTGAGAACAGTTCCATAAACAAATTTCCCATCATATAAATGGAATTCTAACTTCTAACTTAGTTGCAACTAAATTTACGGTCAAATTTAACCAAAAATAAGACAATTTTGGTGCTTTCCTTCACAATTCTATCATCACTATATTTATTTTAACCCATAACCTATGCATACAAGCATGCACACATAGACATTAACAATATTATAGACATTAATATTTTATCGTGTTGAGAAAACTTACGTGCATTTTACACTCTAGCGTTAAAATATATTGTAACGTTTTATCCAATTATAATGTTTGTTAACCCAATATAATAATTTATTTTCCAAGGAGAAAAACATAGATCCTATATTAGTAAAAAATAAAATTACATTATTTAGGTGCCAAGTGCACACATATGAAATATTCAACTAGCAAGATATTGACATCCTATTATAACTACTTAAACAACCCTAAAGAAAGGTCAATAAAAACTAGTCTAATAATATGCCTCGAATTAAACATTGCTAAAGCTAGTTTCACCAACACTCAAAGACACAAAAACATTGTTTGCAATCTTAGAGATTGACTCACCTTAAAAAAAAATTAGACACAAATACAATAGTTTCAAATCGGAACACTTTTTTGGAGAGAGAATGTGCCAAAACCATATGATTCTTGAAATACATGTGAAAAAAGGTGATTTAATGGAATAGATGTGGAGTATCATTTCGTTGCTAAGTTATGTACAATAAATCTATATTGATCACGACCTTAGGCTTATCATTCACCCAATCAATTGGTAATGTTAATTCATTGAACACTTTCAATTGAGCCACATTTCTTTCCAAAGAATTCTTCAAACGAAAAAAAATAAATTAAATTCACTTTAGATGTTCCAACCATGCCCCAAGTTTGTTTCACGAGTAACAAAATGAGTCTGTGAGAAGTAGTGAATGAATCTCTTGCTACAAATAGTATCATCTTCTTAACACACTAGTATCCAAATTTGGTACACCTTTTGTACAAATGATTGCAGAACAATAGCATGTCAAAAATATGTTCAAACATCATAAAAGTAGTCCTTAGTGAAAGAACTTCCAGAGATATGAAAATAGACAGGAATGGAATTTCACTCATCATGCAACTTTCTGACTAATCGCGTAGGACAAAGTATGTGAGTACCATCCATATGACACGCTTGAGACCCCCATAGGTGGTGTCTTGCTAAAAAGTTCCAGTGACCAATATTGAGTGAATAGGAACTGTAGGTTTCTAGGAACACTTTATTTTCTTGTTGCGTAGAAGTTTGAATTTGAAGTACCTCACACTTCTTTATAACATCTTTATTGAATTTGTTGCTTTATTTTCATTTAAATAGACACATGTATTAATTTGGAAACTGAACTACATCTTCTTGAAATATCCATGCATTTAATTTAATTGTCACCATTCTGGACCTTGGCCCAAAACGCTGGTCTCGAAGACTTCAAATTTTTCCTCGTATTAAAGGGGGATTTTCTCCCCTTCCAACCCATAAAAAAATAATAAAAGAGATTCCATATAGAGCATTAGTAGTCAAATCCTCTTTATAGCAGCTTCACTACTTTGATCCAAGGGACTCCCCCTTAGTCACCTTCTGTTAGGATATTCCGACACATAGGAAATAGTTAAGTATAACTTGGTCTAGTATAGAGTTAGGTAAAGTGTGTTTCTTTACTATGTACATTTTGTAACTTACAATCCGACGATCACGATATGTAGTGATCCGACAGTTCAATCTCTCCTCGGTATTACCGACACTTGATCCATGGCTTAACACCCAATTGGTCCATGATCTCTATTTAAAGAGCATGGAGGGTCATTTGTAGGTTAACCGTGCATGAGAGAAGCTTATGTAAATTTTCATTATTTTATTAATAAATTGCCTGAAGTGGTCGCGTTGGCTCAGGCTGTGGATTGTTTCCCTCTTTGAGGTTTTTAACCACGTCAAAAGTACTGGTGTATTGATCTGCGATCTGTTTGTGAGTGGTGTCCTTTGGTGTTTTGTCTGAGGAACTTACCCTGTAAATTCCTACATGGTATCAGAGCTATTTGAGGGCCGCGTCCGTTGGTGATCCAAATCTGAAGCCGGTAGAACTGCATCCGACTACCGTTTCCTAGATCTATTGTTTCTGACTGCTTTCAGGCCAAGAGGAATGCTTTGTTGTGTTGGGAGCATCTGTTCCAGTGAGGAACCCCTTTCGTTTCACACGAAAAGGTTTCTGGCAGCCCTAGCTACGTCATTTTTAAGATCTGGAGGTATAGAGTGTTTATTTGCAGTTTACAGTTATCTTCTCTCTGTTTATTTCGGTTTCGGTTTATTTAGCTTTTTTTATTACCGGATTCAGTTTCGGTTTATTTATCTTTTTTTATTATCGGATCTATACCTTTCATTTCTGCGTATGCTCTTTGCCTCACGACTTTGTGCTATCTGGGCAAATCAGAAACAGAAAGGAAGGATTTTTCTCATGCGTATGCTCTTTTCTGCTGCGCCTTAGTGTGATCTCAGAAAATCAGAAACATTGAGGAAAATATTTAGTTTCTAGCTAAAACTAACTTCGAGCCGCAAGGTTCGCTTTTTTTTTGTATGTCCGTGTTGGGTTTTGTGTTTTCTGTTTTGTAGGGAAAAAGAGCTTTCTCAAAGCAAGCACGCAACCCAAAGCTTCAACCTCTCTCTCTCTCTCTCTCTCTCTCTAGAGGTCTTGAGTTCAAGTCTCCTTTTTGTGGGGGCAAATTTTTCATTTCCGCACATTCCCGCACTTCGTTGGTGACTTCATCAATGTTTCTTCAAAAAGCCATAACTTCTTCATCCGGAAGCCATTTTCAGAACCGTTTTTTTTAAACAGCCTAATTTTTCGAGATCTTTCCATTGGAACACTTAGTTTCAGCATCTATAGCTTCAGTTTCTATTAAAATGGAAATTCCATGCCAAGTTATTCTTGATAGCACCAACTACTTCCAATGGTGGTCCTAAATTGTCGATTTACTTAGAAGTAAAGGTCTCTACAGAATAACCATAGGTCAAGAAACCAAACCGAAAGATGAAGATAAGGTAGCTAAATGGGAAAACAGGCAAGATCAAGCACGTGGGTTGATAGGGATGTCTATTTCTCCAGATCTTAGATTCCATATTGCAAAACTTGATGCTCCTGATGAAGCAATGAAACAGATTACTAAAGTCTTTGGAATTAAAAATGAACTTAGAGCCCATCAACTTGAAAATGAGTTACTTACATTGGACCCCAATAACTTTTCTTGCATTGAAGATTTTTTGTCCAAATTCAAGACCCTTAGACTTCTCTTGGAAGGTGTTAAGGTTAAGAAAGAAGATAGTAACCTTATCTATTCCATTCTTACTAAGTTGGGACCAGCCTACTCTGTGTTTGTTTCCACCTTCCATTCTACAAGAGAAGCCTTTATTTCTCAAGGACCAGACTACAAGTCCCCTTCCTTTGATTCTTTTTTTGATTCTTTAATAAGAGAACAAGAAAAACTCTTACACCTTGGTCTTCTTAATCTTGAAAACTCTTCTAAGAAAGCGTTAGCCGCCCAGCAGCAACCAAATCCAAAGAATCCTAAGAAGTTGTATCCTAAAAGGAATCGTCCTAAACCAAACAAGGGTCCTAAGCAATTTCAGCCTCGAAATGAAAAATCATTTCATCAAAATGATAAGACAAATAAAAACAAAGGGAAGAAGACTGATAGACATTGCAACTTTTGTAATCGAGATGGCCACTTAGAATCCAAATGCTTTAAGAAGATCGAAGCCTTGGAAGCAGCAATGAAGAAGCATAACATCCATTTGGAGCACTCTTCAACTTCAACTTCATCTTCAGGAATGGCACTTTCTACATGTGGTTGTCAAGCATCTCGATCTAGCTATGCACTAAATGTATCTTCTTCTTCTCATTCTCATGAGTGGCTCATTGATTCTGGAGCTTCTTATCACATGGCCAAAAACAAAGCCATGTTTTCTTCTTTAAATGATTGTAACACCAAAAATATATATGTTGGTGATGATAGATCTCTTAGTGTTGTAGGGACTGGAACTGTTCATATAGACAATGACCAGTTTAATGATGTATTATGTGTTCCAACCTTATCCTGCAACCTTCTATCTGTATATTAGATAACTCATTCAGGTGAAGGTAAAATCGTTGAATTTTCAACTCACGATGTTGTAATTAATGACCTAAGAGATCCTAGACAGATTTTAGCTACTGGCATTGCTGATGATTCTACAAGGTTGTATAAGTTTCACAACTTTGGGTCATCAAATCTTCCCTCAGTATTTGTTACTCATAATGATGAAGTGAGCAAACTTTGGCATGAGCGATTTGGTCACTTAAACTATCGCTCTCTTCAGAATCTATGTAAAGAAAATATGGTGACAGGTCTTCCAATGGTATCTTGTAGAGATGGTATTTGTTCTGGATGTGTACTCGGAAAACATCATCAGGATAGTTTTGAAAAACGTGCCTCTTGGCACGCCTTAGCCCCTTTACAGCTTGTGCATAGTGATTTATGTGGTCCACTTCCAGTTGTTTCCTTCTCTGGCTACAAGTATTTCTTAACCTTCATTGATGATTTCTCCAGACGCACTTGGGTATACTTCTTAAAACTCAAGAGTGAAGTATTTAACATGTTCTTGGCCTTTAAGGCCTTTGTTGAAAAACAATCTGGACATCAAATTCTTAAGCTAAGATCTGATAATGGCAGAGAATATGTTAAAAACAACTTCATCAAATTTTGCACTGAGCATGGAATTCAAATGCAACATACTGTTCCATATACTCCACAACAAAATGGTGTAGCTGAAAGGAAGAATCGCACCTTAAAGGAAATGGCTAATTTTATGCTTCAATCTAAAGGACTTAGTCTTAATTATTGGGAAAAAGCAATTAACTGTGAAATTACATAATAAATCGCACTCCTACTAAGGCTTTAAAGAATATCACTCCAGAAGAAGCATGGAGCTCAATTAAACCAGATGTGAGTCACTTTCGTGTTTTTGGAAGTGAAGCATGGGCCCATATTCCCGATGAGAAACATAAAGCTTTAGAACCTAAGAGTGAAAAATGTATTTTTGTTGGATATTCTGGAGATGTCAAAGGATATAGACTTATTCCACTTAAGTCCAAAAATGTTATCATTAGAAGAGATGTAAAGTTTGCTGAAAATATATCGGCCTACGAGCCTAGTTCGGCGGATGTGCCACCTCTCCCTATCTCTTCTACTTTTGAAAATATTTCTTCTTCAGATGATGAAAGCGAGGATGAAAATCCTCCCCCACCTTCTCAGGATCCTCCTTCAGCTCCTCAGCTTCCAAAATGGGTCCGTGCTACTCGGGATGCAGCAGGTGATCTTACCGGTGATCCTACAGATCAACGACGTTCACGTTCTCAGTTTGATAGAGCCTCTTCTTTACTGGCTCAAGCTTCAGTGAATTATGATCCTGACACCTTTGCAGAAGCTTCAGGCCATCCAGATTGGGAAGCAGCTATGAATGAAGAATATCATTCATTATTGGCAAATGATACATGGGATCTTGTTCCTCTACCAAAGGGATGAAAACTTGTTAAATGCAAATGGGTTTACAGAACCAAGTATGGACCAGATGGGAAAGTTGATAAACATAAAGCTCGTCTTGTTGCTAAGGGTTTTTCACAAGTTGAAGGCATTGACTATACTAAAACCTTCTCCCCTGTTGCCAAAATGAACTCTATCCCCCTTGTTCTTTCCCTTGCTGCCTCTTTCAAATGGGAAGTCCATCAGATGGATGTTAAATCCACCTTCTTGCATGGGGACTTGCATGAAGAAATCTATATGGAACAACCCATTGGCTTTCTACAAACAGACTCCAGCCTTGTATGTCGACTTAAGAAATCCCTTTATGGTCTCAAGCAAGCTCCTCGAGCTTGGTATGCCAAAATGGATAACTTTCTTTTAGAATTTGGCTTTTCTAGGTGTCATTCTGACAATACTGTCTACACCAAGAAAGTGGGTAAGTCTCTTATCATCCTTTTTCTTTATGTTGATGATCTTATCTTGACTGGTAGTGATCCCAACCTTATAAACCATGTGAAGTCTAGCCTTAAAAGGAAGTTTGAAATGACAGACTTAGGACACTTACATTATTTTCTTGGTCTTCAAGTCTTGCAATCCAAGGAAGGTATTTCCCTTTCCCAGTCCAAGTATGCCTGTGATATTCTACGCCATTTTCACATGGAAGACTGTAAGCCAGCCCCTTCTCCCTTTCAGTCTGGAGTCAAACTTTCAGTCACTTTTACTTCTCCTGAAGTTGATGCTACCTTATACCGTCAACTTGTAGGAAAACTTTTGTATCTAACCCATACTCGTCCTGACCTTTCCTTTGCTGTTGGCCTTGTTGATCGGTTTATCCAAAACCCACGTGAAAGTCATTGGAAAGCAACGAAAATAATACTTTGTTATGTTCGAGGTACATTTTAGTTTGGGATTCATTACAGTGCCGAAGCATCTCCTCTATTGGTTGGTTTCACTGATTCCGATTGGGCTGGTGACCCTAATGATCGGAAGTCTAGTGTAGGTTATGTGTTCACTCTTGTTTCAGGACCTATTACATGGGCTTGCAAGAAACAAGGTGCCATTTCTCTTTCTTTAGCAGAAGCAGAATATCGTGGTGTTGTAGAAGCTAGTAAGGAATCCTTGTGGCTTCGTCAGATCCTGTTAGAGTTTGGCTTTCAGCAGCAACATCCGACTACACTTTGGTGTGATAATCAGAGTGCCATTCAACTATGCAAAGATCCAGTCAAACATCAGCGCAGCAAACACATTGAACTGCACATGCACTTCATCAGAAAGCTCATCCACGACCATGTTCTTGAAGTGCAATATTGTTCAACAGATGATCAAGTTGCAGACATATTTATAAAGGCTCTCACAGAGGCGAAGTTCACTAAACTTCGATTTATGGTTGGAGTTCAAGAAGTTGTCACTAAGGGGGGATAGGCTCTAGTGCCTCCTTCCTTCTCCTATTGTGTCATATTTGTAAATCCTTCAATCCTATCCCAAGTTGTTCTTAAGGGGGGATGTTAGGATATTCCGACACATAGAAAATAGTTAAGTATAACTTGGTCTAGTATAGAGTTAGGTAAAGTGTGTTTCTTTACTATGTACATTTTGTAACTTACAATTTGGCGGTCACGATATGTAGTGATCTGACGATTCAATCTCTCCTCGGTATTACCAACACTTGATCCGTGGCTTAACACCCGATTGGTCCATGATCTCTATTTAAAGAGCATGGAGGGTCATTTTTAGGTTAACCGTGCATGAGAGAAGCTTATGTAAATTTTCATTCTTTTGTTAATAAATTTCCTGAAGTGGCCGCGTTGGCTCAGGCCGTGGATTGTTTCCCTCTTTGAGGGTTTTAACCACGTCAAAAGTACTAGTGTATTGATCTGCGATCTGTTTGTGAGCGGTTTCCTTTGGTGTTCTGTTTGAGGAACTTACCCTGTAAATTCCTACACCTTCTACCTTAGCGTCGACTCCTTTAGGAGCACCCCCACTCACCAACATTGTTGGACAACAACAAAACCCTCTTGTTCCCACCATTTTACATTTTATGGCACTTCTGAACCTTTCATACTTGACCAAACTCATCAATGATCCTACACATCATGATGCAACTTGTCCCTCCATGTCGGCTAAGATTCCCATGGAAATCCCAAAATTTGAGGCTAAACACCAGGAAGACCCAACAAATCATGTGATGTCCTTTCATCTGTGGTGTTCATCCAACACCTACATAGAATATTATATTCAACTTCGTTTATTTCAACGAACCTTAATTGATGATTCAACCAAATGGTATGTTGATCAACCTAATGTGACACACTCCACTTTCCATTTATTGGCATTAGAGTTTCTGAACTGCTACCAATCACCTATTCACCATAATATTGGGATAAAAAATCTTTTGAATTTCCATTGGAATACGACTATCCACATTTTGGACCACATTCACAAATTTAAGAGACGTTGTAACCTCTGTAAAATAAAACTCAATGACTCATTTTTCCTCGATTGGTTTTTGAAATCCCTCCTCCCTCTGATTGCCAAATATGTCACTTCGACCATGCCTGCTACTAAAGACGATTCCATCATCAAAGCCCAATAGTATGACCTGATTTACTCTTAGTTAGGGTATTTATATATTGTTATTCTTGATGCACCTTGACATCATATCCTTGAATCAACCAAACTCAAAACATCTCATGCATTTTATGGCCTCATTGGCCTAGTCACCAACCCCGTAGCTCAGGTTGTTCCACAGAGACAGAATTTCGTAGCACTCCAATCTTGTGCTCCACCCCAACAACCTCCTTTTCCTTCCACCACAACTTCTCTGCATACTCATGGAGTGACATGCACTGGCCAAACTTTCCCTAGCATTTTGAACCCATATTATCCTTTGTTAGGACTTCCTCAACCTCTTGAAAAACCCCATATAGGGGTTAATTTTGTTCAATGAAATCCCCAAGCATGTTCAATCCTTCGAGCAACTTAATTTTGTGAACCCATCTAACCCTTAGAATGAAGGGTGCAATCACAATAGAAACTGAGGAGGCAATCAGACTCCATCCCTAGAAGGAAGTCTTCAGCGCCAATCGAACGCAGATAACCAACAACCCACAAAAGACCCTGATCCTCTCGTGATTAACAATCGTTGCGGACAAGAACGACGACATTGTCAGTCATGATGTAGGACCAATTTTCCTTGTGCCATTTGTGGGTCAACGGAACATTATACTCACCATTTCGCTCAACTATTAGAAATATGTCAACAACAAGAAGCCAAGTAGCATCAAGTTGCTCCCACTCAGGGTCAACCACAACCCTCAATTGTTGTCTTACATAGTCCATTTACTTCTTAGGGTGTGGTTCAACAACAATATGCACCATTTGTATATCAATATATGGATCCATCCTACCAAAATATTTTTATGCGGTTGGATTAGGTTTTTTTACAAACCTAAAATTGGAATTACCTGCCCTCACCTCCTCTTCCTAAGAAAGAGGATTTTTTTCCTGAAATGAATGTCCCACTGCAAATCTTGTGCCTAGAAACTACACCTCAAATTCCTATAATTCTTATTCAATGAAATTTGCATTACCCTCATGCCAGGTCTGCTTAGCTATATAACATCATCAATGACTTGGCACAGTCACCTTTGGCCATGTCTTTCCTCGAAGTTCTCCAATCTTGCCCCACCTAGTGCAAGGCATTGTTGAACACTTTGGGCGTGATTGAACCCTATGATTCACGCCTTATGACATTCGATATGGATAATTCCAAACCATGAATACCATCCAAAATTACTCTTCAGTTTCCAGTTACTATTCACAATCTTATCATCCACTGTTTCATCATAGATGAAGATGCATCTGTATGCATCATGTCCACACATTTTTGGAAGAAATTAGGTTCTCCTAAACTCAATTCTTCCAAAATTCCATTATGAGCATACAATGGAAGACCATATAAACCCTACGAGGTATACCAAAATGTGTTAGTTGAACTAGCAGGGAAGAAATTCCTAGTAGACATTGAGGTAATCGATGCCCCTTTAGATTACAATATATTACTAGGATGAAGTTTCATGTAGGCAATGAAAGCAGGGACTTCTTTTATATTTTGTGTCGTGATGCTTCCCCCTAATGGACATGTTATCACTATTTATCAACTCACTTATTATTAGCCTCATTCCTCCATCAATGCTGACAATACATTATCCACAGTTGGGAAACACTCGACTACTTTTCTGATGTAGGATGTTGGACCTCAATTTTTTAAAGAGTCTGCTTTACTTGGAGTCCATCCTAATGCTCCTGCCTGTATACCAACAAATGCTCAAAGTCTATGCGCAGGGTCTGGGTATCTAATCATCCTGAAAACATTGAATATATTCCCTCTGTTTCAGAACCTTCTATGAGAATTCGTACTCCTATAGCAAGTCCTTCATATGATACCACAGACAATCCTTCAAACATTGAAGTGACTCCCTTGGTTCTGGAATATCCTATGATGGTTCCCACTTCCATGAATGTTCCTTCATGCACCAAATGGGATCCATTTGTTTTGAAGCCTTCTACAACCCCCCCATAGTGAGTACTTATTTCGGCACTCGTGATCCTCCCGTCTATCAACTTCCTTTTCTATGTCCTATTCTAGGTCAATATGAGCACCCTGTAATGGCTAGTCTTCCACTCCTTGGTATCACTCTTGGAATTCCCAATTGGTACATGTCACTATCGAAAAATCCTCTTAAACCATATGTGCATATGGTTCTTAATTATACCAAGATACCACCATCCACTTAACAACCTTCGAGTCCTTCCCCACTTGAATCTCCTTCCCCAACTCCTGTAGTGACTTGATGAAGGGATTGAGGAAAGGCTCCCCAAAACCCAAAACCACTTATAAATAATGGTAGTACCCAAGAATCATCATGCCCATCTATAAATAGTCCTCATTCATGCACCATTTGTGGTGTTATTGAACACAACACAAATCTCTGCCCTGAGCTACTAGTAATATGGGAGACCCTTAATTTACCTCCCACGCCATCTGGTCCTCTCCCAAAAGGTTGCTCACGACTTTTTGGGTTGCATACTAGCCATCCATGTAGCATATGTGGTGTGTATGGTCACCACACTCATCATTGTCTAGATTTACCTCATTATTAAGCCACTTTCCTCACTCTCACTTGACCTACAATGTCCATTCCTCAAGGATACACTTGTCTATAGGAAAAAAAACCATGTTAATCAAATCCTTTAGCTTTCTTCTAGCTTGGAAGATGAACTAGTTCCTAAGAATGATGGATTATACTCCTCCATCTTCCATCCTTTGAGTACTCCACTTCTTCCATCGTCAGAACTACCTAAATAACCAATTTCAACCTAGATTCCCTCCCATACTACTGGAACCATGATCACACCCTCTAGTAGTGAAAAATCATGATCCAAGAAGAATCAGAAGAAACCAACCATAGGGATTCCCTGCATACATGCACCCTTCCTCCTTAGTGTATTATCTCGCTTTGTTCTAGATGCCATCAAGATGAACATACACTAAAGCAGTGCCCTTTACAACACACCATAAGCATCAGTCCCTGCTCACCTTATCTAGAGATACCACAAGGATTCCATCCTCTTTCATGCCCCCCATGAGGGTGAGGACATACATCATGTCCCCCACAAGGTCATGCACCCATACCATGTAATTGAGGAAACTACCACAACCTACCTTTGCCACCTGTAAGCCCTCGTAGACAAACCTACCTTATCTACAACTACCTACACCATCCCATGTTCATGTGTGAACCTCTAACTCAACAAGATCATGAATTCCAATATTTTAACTCGTTTTGACATGGAAGAATGCAACACCTTTAATTCTTTGACGATGAGCCTGACAAAGATGAAGTTCCCCCCCATGATGATCTCTTTTATGTCTCTTCCAATTGATCTAAATAAATATACCACTTTGAGTAGCTTAATATCTCGCCCGAGGATGACTCTCCCCCTCATTCTCTGCAACATATTGGACCATGTTGGGGGGCATGCAATTACTTCATCTTCATCTTTACTTATTGAAAATTCTACACCATCAAAACTCGATCATGGGAAAGCTCCCATGGAACATTGTTCCCCATTATATTCAAGTGACAATGATGATCGCTCTATCTTTTTCTTATCAACAGTTGATTTTCCATAATTATTATTAGAAAAGGTCATCATCCCAAATATCCCTCTTGAAATACCTCCATAAACAACGATCTTTACATCTAATAAAGTTATTTTGGAGGCCCTTACTGGACCTGATTATCCTTGAGATGATGTGCATCATCGTTCCATGTTTTTACCAAACCTAATCACCCCTATAGACCCTTCCATGGAAACTAAGGATTTTCTTCCACACAGTCATGTTGATTGCTTCAAAAATCCAATACGAACTCCTGATGCTTCTAAAGAGGGGAATTCTACTAACATATCCCCTACTATTCAAGTGGATATTTCATAAAATATGGGTGTCATGGAAAACATTCTCCTCAGAGGATATTTCTCCCTCAAAGAGGTGAGTTATTACAAAGCACTCTTTTAGGAATTACGTGACATCCTCACCTAGAAGTATTTAGAGATTCTAGGACTTAATCCATCCATAATGGAGAATCACATTGATATTTCAGCAAACGTCGAACTCATATTATGAAAGAAACAAGACATTCACCTCACAAAATATTCATCCATTAAAGGCGAATTCAAGAAGTTGTATTTAGCCAGTTTTATTTACCCCAATGAGTACATTTTGCGAGATTGTAATCCTCTCCTCGTTAATAAAATACAAGGCACTATACATGTCTATGTTGATTTTTGGGATCTCAATGTAGCATGTCCCAAAGACAATTACCCCACACCATTCACCAACCAAGTCGTTGATACATGTGTATGTAATGAAGTCCTCTCCCTCATGGACGAATACTCTAGATACAACCAAATTCATATGCCTTCTAGAGACTAATATAAAATGGCCTTTACCACATCTTTGGACACCTTTGCCTATCACATTATGCCCTTTGGGCTCAAAACCATTGGCACTACTTTTCAACACTCTATGTCTTATGTATTTCGTGATATATCCATTATTAGGTTGGATTCCTTGATGACCTTACTACTCAATAAAAGCATCATTATGCTCATCTAGAATATCTTCCAATTATGTTCCTCCAGTGCCACTAATACAATATCCATTTAAATCCCATTAAATGCATATTTTGTGTTCCTACCAGTCATTTACTGGGATTTACTATTTCCCAACATGGTATTAAGGTTGAAATTTTAGGTTTACCCATTAAAATTTCAAGCCATTCTTGAACGATCCCCACATCAAACTCACCAGCAGTTACAGGGCCTCCAGGGAAAGGCCAATTTCCTTCATCGATTTATTCCAGTTTATGTAACCAAAGCACATGGATTTATTTGTTTGTTTCACCAAAACATCCCCTTCCATTGGGATGATATTTCCCAATGATATTTTGACACTCTTAAATAAGCCCTTGTGTTTTCCCCCTTAATCTCTCCTCCTAATTTAAATCACAATTTCATTTTGTATGTGCTTGCCTCAGATTTGGCCATTGTGAGCATTTTTAGTTCAATATGATGATGAAAAGAAGGAACATGTCATTTACTATATCATTAGAACATTATCCATACTTTAATTATGATATAGCCAAGTTGATAAACTTGTCATGGTTTTTGTATTATCTATTCAAAAGCTACACCACTATATGCTTCTACACACCATAAAAGTCGTCGCTAATTCCAATCATATGTAGTACATCTTAAGATGATGAATCCTTAGTGGCAAGTCCACTCTATGGGTTGTTATCCTCCATGAGTATGATTTAGATTTTACAACCCCCAAGAGTAAGAAATCTCTTACTATTGCTAAGCTCATCACCACACTACCAAGTAGCAGTATGTCCCCCTCATTGAATGACCAATTTACTGATGAAAATATTTTTCAAATATCATCAGATGATCTGCGACATGGGGATATCTTGACATATTTTCACTCCTAGAAGTTTGCACCCCATCTTACATGCAATGATCATCATAGAACTCATTGCCACACCGCCTAAATTTCACGTTATTGGAGATACCTTATACCATCGAGGAGGGGATAACATATTACGGTGTTGACCTCCCATAAAGAGGTTGAACGGGTTATTACCAATTTTCATAGCGACACTTGTGGTGGCCATGTATCTGGCATGGACACCACCTAGAAAATTATTCATGCAAGTTACTTATGGCCCACCTTATTCAAATATTGCATTGAAGTAGTCAAACATTACGCAAGCAGTCAAACCCTTACATGCAAAATGTGTTCACCACTCCACCCTGTTATTACCACTAGACCATTTGTAAATGGGGGATTGATTTTATGGAGTTCAATCCCACATCCATTGGCGGCCATGAGTATATCATTGTGTTTGTTGATTACTTTACTAGATGGGTTGAAGCCATGCCCACATTGAATTGTTCCAGTAACACAAAAACCTAATATTTCTTCAACCATGTCATTGCATGTTTCGATGTTCCTAAAGTACTTGTTTCCAAAAATAGTAAACACTTTGAGAATGAATTCTTTGAGAAAATTTCAGTAGTACTCAACTTCAAGCATAAGTTCACTCCCTTTTACCCACAGTCTGTTGGAAATACTAAGAGGGGGGTGAATCAATATTTATTTAAATTATTATATCTCATACTTTTGTGATCCATATTGTGAATAATAGTGTCTTTCGGATTAATCACAACATTAGGATTTGGTAGACGTTTCGAACCAACTAATGTGGTTCATCCTCGGGACAAAGGTGAAAAAATCAATCGATCTTAAGGAATAAATAACAACGATGCATCAGGGTCCAGAGATAGTCGTTAGGAATTAGTTGTTAGTAAATTAGTTAATTAGTTATAAAATTAATTAAAATAATATTTATTTATAAATTAGTTGTTAGGGATTAATTATTAAAATAATTAAAAACTAGCTATTCTTTATTTATTTTAATATATATTAAAAATAATTGAAATAAAATTGCAAGGGTACACAATTCAGAATTAGTCGTTGGTAAATAAATTACTAGATTAATTAAAATGATATTTATTTATAATTATATAAATCTTAATTGATTAAAAGATATTAAAATAAATCAATAAAATAATTAAATAAAATAATAAAATGGCAAGGGCAAGAATTAGAATATTTAAAAGAAAAAGTTTAATAATTATATTAAAAATAATCATAATATTTTAATTAAAGATAATTCCAATATATGAAAACATTAAAATAAGCCATAATTCTTAAAAAAGAAGAAGGAAAAAGTAGGGGATTAGAATTAAGAAGAGAGGGTCAGAATCCAACTCTTACTTAATTTCCAACCATCATCCTTGTTGATATCGTTTGCATGCTTCTTAATATTGATAGCCTATTTGAGCTTCCTATGGTGGAAGTGATCAACCCTACCAATGACTTTGGAATCCTAGATGCAGACATGTTGCTTTGATTTCTCCACATGTTCAGCTAGATCTTATGAGAGGGAATGATTGTGCCTAATATCTATTTCAAGGTCTTCGATTTTATGGTTAACGGAGCAATGCGTTTCTCCAATGTAGGGAACCCCACAGGAACAAGGGATCGAGTAGACCCCTTTCATGTCTTTAGGGTCTACAGTGTCCTTAACAAATATAAGAGAAATTTAAATTATTATATTATGCCACTTAATATTTTTATCACAAGTTAAACTAGAACACAAGAAATATAACAAAAACTAAATTTCTTGATGAAGATAGTGAGGAATCCAATCCTCTTTTACAAAAGTTCAAGCACAAACCCATACAACAGATTCTTTGACTTCTTCAAGGCTCCAACCATGAATGAGGACTCCAATACTAGAACACAAATCCAAGCACCAACTTGGTCAAAATGAGGACTCCAATACTCTTAACAAATCCTAGCACCAACTTAGTCAAAATGAAGACTCCAATCCTCTTAGGATCCACTTCAAGTACTTCTAATACTTCAAACATTGCTTCAGAATATCATCAAATAACTTTAACTCTACTACAACAAAATTCTTCACAGAGTGCTCCAAACATGTTTCTATAAAAGTATTCAAAAAACTACTCTAAGGATTCTTAAAAAATCACTTCAAATGATACTTCAAAGGTTTCACCAAAAAATCTCTAAGGTATGCTCAAAAATTGCTCCACAAGTCTACCCAAAGAAGGTATTTAAGGACTGCTCCAAAAGATACAAAAAAACTACTTCATTTTTCTCTCAAAACTTGTCAAGTATTCGCTCAAAGTTTGCTTCAAAATGGCTCCTGGATTACTTCATAAGGTTGCCTCTAAACAAGTTTCAAGTATGCAACTATCACAAGGTTGAAATCCATAGAGAGGAGCCAAGTCTGATATTTGCATAGGTCAAAGATATACTTCTCCTTTAGGGTCGAGGTATGCTACTCCATATGGCCAAAATTCATTGGTTGAGTCACAGGTTTTAGGTTTGCAATAGGGCTAAACTATAGGATGAATCCCATACTATTAAGCGACTGAATTTGGTCTTTGTCATAGGTTTGAAGTAGGATGAGTTTTAGGCCGAATTTAGTGCCACAATGAGGCCAAATTGATACTCCAAAAATTGTTCCTATATTTCTCACAAAATTCCACAAAGGAGAATGAATTCCAATAGAAAAACCACCAATAATCCTTAACAAAAAATGGAGATAGAATCCACATATTATTCCTGCAACTAACTCCTAGGCTCATGAGATATGAACATATATTTCTTCTCCACATATATGAATTCTTCTTGTCTCCTTGGCTGAGTTGGATGAGAAAATGAGGGGTATTGGCTCTTATTTATACACATTTGATCCCACACTAAATCATCATGTTTATAGGGGGTCCAACTTGATCTCAAGGTAGGCCGACGTAAAGAGGGGAACAAAAACTAGTTTCTCTGCTAAAAAAAATCATTTCTCCTCATTGGAGAGGATTGAGGAGGCATGCTATAGCTCATTGGAAAGGACTTAATGTGATCTTTGAGTCTATGGAATTCTTATCTTCATCAATTCATTGTTTGACATCAATAACAAATTATTCTTCCAACAATATCCCCCTTTGTTATTGATGGAAAAAATATCCTCATATGCTACTCCCCTTGTCATCATGTTGCTCCCCCTATCATGGTGTTGCTGCCCCTATCATCATGCTACTCCCCCTATCGTCATGCTACTCCCCCTATCATGATGTTTCTCCCCGTGTCATGGTGCTTCTCACCCTATCATCATGTTACTCCCCTTGTCATGATGTTGCTCCACCTATCTTCATGTTCTCCCCCTTTGAAATCAATAGCAAAGGGGTGCTATATTGGGATGAAAGAGAAAATAGTCCCATATTTTGACGAAGATATTAAAATTATTCTTGAGCTAGGGATTTTATGAAGATATATGAAATTTTTTCCTCAGTGTTGACATACTCCAATTTGATTTTTTTCTTCGCAACTTATTCTCAAATAAAGTGATTTTTGTTGGAATATGATTTGTCTTGAATGCATGAATATATTTTTTGAGCGACTGATAACAGTGGTATGTCACAATAGATGGAAATAAGTTGTTTTGTTTCTATTTTGACATCGCTCAATTCTTCCTTCATCCATATTATTTGTGTACAACAATATGTTGCTACTATATACTCGAATTTCATTGTGGAGAGAGATATAAATGATTGTTTCTTTCTTAGCTAAGATACAAGACAATCTCCTAAGAAGAATGCATTCCCACTAGTGCTATTTCTATCATCAATGCTTTCTTCCCAATCTACATTAGTATATGTTGTGAAGGAAATATTTTTACTCTTAGGCACCATATGTCAATATTAGGAGTCCCTTTAGATATCTAAATATTCTTTTCACTGCTTGCATGTGTGATTCCATAGGGATTGAATGGAATCTTGCCACCATTCCTACTTCCTGCATGATGTTTTGTCATGAAGTTGTCAGATATAAAAGCCATCCAATCATTGATCTGTAGAGAGTTGCATCTATTGTAGGGGATTCATCATCCTCACTCAACTTGCAACCTGTAATCATGTGTGTGCTAACAAAAACACATTCTTCCATCCCAAATTTCTTAAGCATCTCCTTGAGGTACTTTATTTGTGTTATGAACATTCCAACATCAATTTGAATTAGTTGAAGTCTAGGAAAGAAACACAACTCTCCAATCATTGACGTTTCAAATTCTTTTGACATTTCTTGGGAAAATATGTGACTCATCTCGTCATTGTAGTTGCCAAAAATAATATCATCCACGTATGCTAGTGTGATCAACAAACTATATTTGTCCATATTCATGTAAATATTTTTTCCTGCAACTCTTCTTTTGAATTCTTGTTGTTGGAGATACTTATCCAGTCTAACATATCGAACTCTTGGAGCTTCTTTCAATCCATACAAGGCCTTCTTTACTTTGCAAACATAATATTTATTTTCTGACGAGTTAAATCATTTTGGTTGTTCCATGTATACTTCTTATTTTAGATATAAATTTAGAAAGGTTGAATTCACATTCATCTGATAGAATTTGAATCCTTTAGAACAAGAAAATGCTAAAGACATTATTATAGCCTCTATTTTGGAAAAAGGAGCAAAATCTCTTCAAATTCAATTCCTTCAATTTGACTATATCCCTTGCACGCCAATCTTACCTTATTTATGATGACTTGTCCATCTTCATTCATTTTTTCCTTATACAACCACTTGGTTCGTAAGACATTTTTATCCTTTAGATGAGATATTAGTTCCCATGTTCCTTTATTTTCAATTTGGTTCATCTCTTCGTCCATTGCCTTTATCCAAGTGGACCGTTACTTTCTTAGGTGAAATATTTTGGTTCAACTAGAGATAGTAAGTCAATATCACTTCTTTTTGGTGTGTTTTTCATATTTCTTCAAGTTTGTATTCCTCCATGAAAATATGCAATGATTTGGTCTTCTAGATGATGTTTTTGTACAAATTTTAATTTTGATGGTGTTTGAGATGGTTCCTCCTTTTGATTTCCCGACTCCTTCTCTTATTTTGCAACACCTTCCTTTGGATTTACAAGAATAGGGTCTTCATCATTGATTTGAACAACTTCTTTTTCAAGAAGAGCCCCATCAATATTTACATCAACGCTTTTGACTATATTCCACAAATGATTGTTGTAACATTTGTAGGCCTTGCTTCTTAAAGAATATCCAAGGAAAAATCCTTCATTAACACAAGAATCAAATTTTCCTAGTGAATCATCATTAATCTTCATAAATACTTTTCTTCCAAATATTCTGAAGTGTTTCATAGAGGCATGCATTCCTTTCCATAGATCATATGAAGTTCTATCATTCTTTACTCAGAGTTGTGCTCTATTGATGATATAGAAAGATGCCCAAAATACCTCCCTCCAAATTTAGCCTTGAAGTAAGCTTCCAAAAATATTATTCTTACAGTCTCTTGTACAGATTTATTATTTCTTCTTACTACTCCATTTTGTTGTGAACACCTAGCAATAAAAAATTCCCTCTTGATCCCATATTTTTCATAGAAATCATTGAATTCTCCTAATGAAAATTCTCCACCTCTATTTGTTCTTAGGCATTTGATATTCTTATATATTATATATTTTATATATTATATACATCCTTATATATTATTTGAATTATATACTATGAAAAATTCCCACATCATTCTAGTATAATCATCTAGAAATAAAATAAAGTACCTTCCTCCTTATATAACTGAAGTTCTAGCTGGACCACACAGATTTGCATGAATGATTTTCAAAGGCTTTGATGTTGAACATTCCTTTGATTTGACATTTGTCCTATTTTTCTTTCCATGTTGACATTGTTCACAAATATCATTTGCTAGCTTTAAGATTCTAGGGATATCTCTTACTACTTGAGTTTTTTTTATATTCACCAAGTTATCAAAGCTTAGGTGTCCCAGATGGTTATTCCATAGCCAACTTTCATTTTCTTGACTCATGTAACGTCTCTCATCTTGAATTTCATTGAGAATGTATACATTATCCAAATTTTTTACAAAAGAAATAGTGACCAAGGAAAATAGTTGGATACCTATTAGGATAAGTTTTCCTTGATGAGATATTCCTTTTAGGAGGTCGATGATTCTCATTCCATGGATGAACTTTTTTTCCTATAAGGTTATAATAATACAATCCTTTAAGGACATTAACAAAACTTCTAGGCTTTTATTCATGATGAACATTGGTTTCTTCCTTGGAGTTGGAGGATTTTTCTGTATAACCAAGTATAGATTTTTCATGTAGTGGCATTTGCAATCTAAGAATGACATCCAAGGTATGGGAACTCTTCAAATTATTATTTGATTTATGCAACTCTCCTTTTATAGATGTAACTTATGCTGCCAATTTTCAAAGATTTCTTCCTTTTCCTTTAGTTTATTTCTCAACACTTCTTCTATTCCTTTAGCTTCTTCCTTCTTGGTTTTGAGAGAGTTGATTTCTTGAGATAAATTTTCATTCTTCTTTATAAGACTCTCATTCTATGCCACTAATAAATAGTCCCTCCACATTTCCTTCTAGTTCTTCCAAACTCTTTTCTTCTCTTGGATTATTTGTTTCATTTGTGAAGGCCCTGAACAATACTTCACTATTTCCACCATATTATTTTTCTTCTTCAGAGTCATCACTGTCTTGTTTCCACCATATTATTTTTCTTCTTCAGAGTCATCACTGTCTTGTTTGGACAAGAAATTATTTTTGTTTGAGCCTTTCCTCTTGAAGGTTCTTTTCTTAGTTTCATCTTCATCATTACTGTCATATTTAAAAGGAAAGTTTTCTGCATAATGTCTTATTTTACCACATTTAAAGCATATTGGAAGTAACTTACCCTTGAGTTTGGATCATTTCTCCATATTATTAAAAAATTGCACCATTTTAGTGTCAGAATCATTGTTGTTGTAATCATAATTCTTTCCCTTTCTTGATGTCTTGGATGCCTTGAATGCAACTTCTTTATGAGTTGAATTTCTTGACCTCATTTTGTATGATGTGAGAATTCCATGAAGTTCATGCAATGATAGAGAGTCTAAATATTTTAGTTCTTCTATGGAACAAAACTTGGTATTAAAATGATCTAGAAGAGATCTTAGGACCTTTTGGAAAATCATATTTTCTTTGACATCTTCACCTAGGCCTTTGAGACAATTGAATATATCATCTACTAGGAGAAAATAAGCAACAATATCTTCTTCATCATTCATCCTGAGACTTTCAAACTTCCTTCTATAGGTTTGAAGCTTTGT
This sequence comes from Pinus tabuliformis, assembly GCA_031772625.1. Classification (NCBI taxonomy): domain Eukaryota; kingdom Viridiplantae; phylum Streptophyta; class Pinopsida; order Pinales; family Pinaceae; genus Pinus; species Pinus tabuliformis. The sequence continues at coordinate 534,466,509 of CM062812.1, forward strand.
CTTTTTGACCTTGTCATCTCCTTCATAAATATGAATGAGCTTGTCCCACATATCTTTAGCGATTTTAATAACCATAAATTTATTGAATTTTGAATCAGACAAACCACTTGCTATAGAATTCAAAGCCTTTGCATTTTCCACGTATGCTTTCTTTATGTCTGGATCTTTTGCAAGAGGAGATGGGACCTTGTATCCATTTGTGACAAGTTTCCAAACTTCGAATCCAAGAGACATTAAGTAGTAATCCATTATGACCTTCCAGAAGGCTAAATTTGTTCCATCAAATTGGGGGACCTTACCATCTTTACTGAACATTGTGATTCAAAATTCCTTCTTCTAGATGTTAGGTTGAACTTGAAGAAGTTGGCTCTGATACCAATTTTTGGAAATATTGAGAGGGTTGGGGAATCAATATTTATTTCAATTGTTATATTATACTAGTTAATATTTTTATCACAAATTAAACTAGAATAGAAGAAATAAAACAAAAAATAATTTTATTGACGAATATAGTGAGGAATCCAATCCTATTTTGCAAAAAATTAGGCTCAACCTATACAACAAAATCTCTAACTTCTTCAAGGATCCAACCTTGAATGAGGACGCAAATCCTCAAACACAAATCCAAGAATCATCTTGGTCAAATTTAGGACTTCAATCCTCCTAGGCTCCACCCTTCAACTAGTTCTATGACTTCAAACACTACTTCAAAACACCATCAAATAACTCCAACTCTACTACAATAAAATTCTTCACAAACTACTCTAAAGATGGTACTACAAAAATATTAAAAAAACTACTCCAAGGATTAATCACTTCAAATGATACTTGAAAGGTTTCTCAAAAAATTGGCCAAGGTCTACTCCAAGATTACCCTACAAGTATGCTTAAAGAAGGTCTTTAAGGACCATTCCAAAATATACAAAAAAATTGTTTCATAGGTATATTAAAAATTTTCAAGTATTTTCTCAAACTTTGCTTCAAACTTTCTCATGGATTGATTCATAAGGTTGTCTCTAAACAAGTTTAAAGTCTGCAACTATCACAGGGCCAAAATCCATAGAGAGGGTCAAGTCTGGTCTTTGCACAAGGTCGAGATCTACTTATACTTCAGGGTTGAGGTATGCTTTTCCATAGGGAAAAAAATCATTGGTTGAGCCATAGGTCTAGGGTATGTAATAGGGATAAAATACAGGACGAATCTTAGACTAGAAGGAGACCAAATTTAGTATTTATCATAGGCATGAAGTAGGATGAGTGTTGGGCCGAATTTAGTTCCACACGGAGGCTAGAAGTAATACTCCAAAAATAGTTCCTATTTTTCCAAGAAGATGCCACTAAGGAGAACAAATTGCAACAGAAAAACCAACCAGAATCCTTAAACCAAAAATAGAGATAAAATCGACGCCTTGTTCTTGCATCCAGCACCTAGGTTCATGAGATATCAAAACCTTATACTTCTTCTCTACATATATGATTTATTATTGATCTCAAGGTAGGCTCATCTAAAAGGGGGGGGGGGGGGGGGGGGGGGAATTGTTTTCTCCACTTTAAAAATTCATTTCTCCTCAATGGAGAGGATTGAGGAGGCATGATATAGCTCATTGAAAGGGTTTAATTTTCTCTTTGAGTCTATGGAATTATTATCTTCATTAATTCATCCTTTGACATCAATAAAAATTATTTTTCCAACACAATCAAATGGGCTGGTTGAGGCCGTCAAAAAAATTCTCAAAAGTATGCCCCAATGTTATTTTGATAAATACTAGTCCAATTGGCATCATATGATTTTATTCATTCTATGGAACTATTGAACCACCATTAAAATAGCTATGGGTTTCACCTTTTTCATTCGGTTCATAGCAATGAAGCCACCTTGCCTATAAAATGCGGAATACATCCACTACACCTCACATTTGAGTTCCTTTTGGACATGTGCCCCACTAAGAAATGATTACTTACCTTGGAACATTTGGATGAAAATCGACACACTTTTCTACAACAAAACGAAGCCATGAAGTGTCATTTCAAGGCTTAGTATGACCAAGAGGTTTGTCCCCACATTTTTTATGAAGGAAACCTTGTTCTTTCCTATCATAAACCAAATTCAAAGGTTGGGATTGATAAGTTTGAACATAAATGGCATGGCCCCTACATCGTCCAAATGTGTCTCCCCAAGGGGTCATGTGTCCAATCCAACCATGATGGTACGTTTGATCCCCACCCATTAAACGTGTTGTATTTGAAATGTTTCTTCCCATGAAACTCACTAGATTTGACCCCCATATGTATATAGTTTCTTTCATTGCACTTTTATTTTTCAATGTTTTTTACTAGTCTTTTATCTTCTCTTATCTTTTTTCTCTTGTTTCCTGCAGATGTCATCCTACTATTTTGGATTTGCTAAATTTTTTTGTTGTGGGCTCTTTGATATAGCTTCGGCTGCCTGGGCCATCTACACGTCAGAAATTTATCTTATGCATCAAGGTGGTATATGTCTAAAACCAGCTACAAATAATTATATCGAGTACAATGTTGTCATCAATTTGTTAGCCGATGCTATTCAATTCTGTATTTGTCATTTGATCATCCAATTGGATTCCCAAATACTTTTCCCTATCTCAATGGCATCTATTGTGTCTGCGATCATCATCTCTTCAGTCGATACCTTCATGTTTGATTCCTATTTCATCAATTTGATACCATTACCTTCATCCACATCTATCAAATGATTAATCAATATGTCAACTATCTGGCTAGTATAGTTATAGATTTGCATCTCTAATTTATTGCATGGGTAATGCCATAAATCTACAAGTTTTCCAAGTCTCTCTCTCTATATATATTTCTCTCTCTCTCTCTCTCTCTATATATAATCCTAGGATGGAGACTCCACACAAATGAAGCTCCATTACTGGTACAAAAAATACAAGGAACTATCACCCTATATTAAAACAAATATAGTACATCCTTCACTCTAATGGAGAAGGAGGGGGAGTCTATAACCTAAATTAAAGGTAGTGCTCTGCCCCTATATCATGTCATCCTACCAATGATCTCTCATGCCTCAACTCCTCCCTATCTTGCTCGAGTGTCCAACACTGCAACCTGACGAAGAATGTCCTGCCACACCGGTGGAACCCCTGTTGCCATAAAAGAACAATATTCCAACTATCTATTACCCAATAGATTCCATGCCCTAGGGGTCACATCCTCTACTAAAATCCATAGTCTCCACAAAATCTCAACGAACCAATCATCTGGGTGTTAGGTCCCTATAATACTAGTATATTCCCCTTATTTTTATTATTAGTGTAGCCCCCTACTGTTATTTTTGTTCCCATGTATCCCCCATGTTGTTATTGTTGTGCCCCATAGATGTCCACTATTGTTACGGTTATGTCCTTACATTATTATTGATATGCAGGCTCTGGTTATATTTTGACCCCTTAAACCCCTATATATACCAAGGATGTCTTAACATTTGTATCATCCAAGAATTGTTCATTTATGTAGTGTAAAGGAGGTTCCCACTAGAAGAGGATAATTTTCAAGTCGTTGATCTATCTTTTCTTCTATTTTGTGAGTTGGTTGCATAACATTTGGTATCAAAGCTTTGGATTCTAGGGTTTCGCTACTTCAAACAAGTCATCATGGAATTTTCTCTATACCTTTTTTTCTATGAAGCTTCAAAAGCTGGAATTGAAGCCACATGGAGCCAAAATCTTGGTGAACATTTTTCCAGAATTTCAAATATTTGTTCGCTATATTTTATGAGATATGGCCTGAAGAAGTTAGGGTTTATTCATGCTCTAGAATTTAGTCCTAAACACGTGATAGAGGGAAAATCATCATAACTTTCCCTTAAAGCATCAGATTGGATTTTGGTAAAAAGTGACCAAAAGAGAACGAAAATTAGTTTCTTTTGTATCAATTTTAGTGTTGAAGCATAAAACAGTGACATATGACATTACATACAATTTAGCTCTACTGAACCAGTCCATAATGAGGTCATTGTGGGAGATTTGACATAAGATTATCTTGAAGAATCCAATTTTGGTCTGACTTGTGGCATTGGAAACAATACTTCAGAGGGCTAACACATGAAGAATTTCATACCTTGGAGATCCGAAATTACAGAGTTACATCCATTTAAATATCGAGCTCCTAAAAGAAAGAAAAAAGTGTGTATTTTTTTTTTAAATTGCATAACTTTTGTTTGAAAAATTAGTTTGAAGTGATTCCAAGGGAATATTGAAGCATATATATCAGTATTAGGTTTTGAAATTCCTCCCAAAAAAAATAACTATACACCCATTAAGCCCTCAGAAAGCTCTACTATGATGCATGAAGAGGAATACTTGCAACATTATATATCAAAATTACGGGACCAAATGCAACAAATTTCGCTCTCACAAAGAGCAACAAAAGAGGAACTAAAAAGGGAAATGGATGGCTTAAAAGGGGACATGGATGGTTTAAAAGCTGAAATAAAATATGACATGGATGGTTTAAAATGGTACATGGATGGTGTAAAAGGGAACATGGAGGTTTTCAAAGTAGACATGGATGCGATGAATGTCAAGTTGGAAGGGTTGACAAATTTATTGCAAGAAATGCTTCCCGGTGGGGACAAGGTAATCCATGAAAATGATGATAAGGAAAAAACAAATATGAATTATGATTTTAGAGACTCCAATGGGGGGTTTAATAACCACCACATTCCAAATATATATATGAGGAATTTTGATGGCAAGGATCCGGTAACATGGATACTATAGATGGAGAAATGTTTTGATCTACATGATATGCAACCCTCACAAAAGGTACGTATTGCATCTCTATATTTAGAACCCAATTAGTTTGTATGATATATATGTATTTTTTCTCATAAAACACTTGTCACCTATTCAATTTTTACGGAGGAAATGATAGCACATTATGAAGATACAAAGAACAACACCTTCTTTAGCCAATTGGTAAATCTCTAACAAAAGGGTTCAATGGCAGAGCAAATTGAAGACTTCCGAAAATTGAATATTAGGGTAGCCAGTATTCCATAGGAGCATAGGGTTGATGTATTCATAGGGACTTTAAAATATAACATCCAACATGAGGTTCTCCTTTGGGAACCTAATTCATTGGACAAGGCATTCATGGTCGCAAGAAAATTTGAAAGAAAAATTATGGCAACAAGGAAGTCTACCACTCACAACTACAAAGATGGAAGTGTTTTTTCTCCTAACCTTCCACAACCTACAAATTTGACACCACAATAATTGGAGGAAAAAAGAGAAAAATGGATTTTTTATAGTTGTGATAGCAAACACACTAAAGTTCATAAGTGTGTTGAGAAGAAATTATTTTACATAAATTTTGAAGAGGAGGAAGAAAAGGAACAAGAAACATAAAAAGAGGAGGATATACACCAGAATCCAACCCTAGAGAAAGAAGAAATGAATCTGACCATATATTGTAATGCATTGGAAGGAATTACCAATCACCAAACTCTCAATATAGAAGGATATATCAAGAAGAAAAAGGTAATAGTTCTGATTGATTTAGGTAGTACCCATAATTTTACTCATTGTAAGATAGCCAAGGAATTTAATTGCTTCCTATATCCAACACCAAAGTGTCAAGTGATGGTTGCAAATGGAGGAACTATAAATTTCTCTAGAAAGTGCCATAATATCAATCTAACCATGGGGGATATTTATTTAATATTCCAATGCTTTCCATTCCAATGGGTGGTGCTAATGTTCTACTAGGATTCCAATTGTTACAATATTTGGGGATGATAGCTTTTAATTTTCAAGAACTTTTCTTGAATTTTTTTTGGGAAGGAAAGGAAGTTGAATTAAGGGTATTACAGAGAAACCATTAAATATAATTAGCTCTAATGGCATGACAAATATTTTGAATAAAGAACAACAAGTTGTCATTGCATAATTATTCTCAATAGAGGTTCAACAATCAAAATCATATATTTATCCACATCTTCAAAAATTATTGGATAATCATTCTAAGGTATTTTAGACTCCCAAAGGCCTCCCACCTATTCGTGATCATGATCATGCTATTCAGTTGATTCCAGGAAGTGTTCCTCCAAACATCATAACTTACCTAATGGGAAGACACTTCAAGGTAAAAATAGATCATGATAGTCTTAAATACTTTTTGGAACAAATATTCTCATTAGAAGAGAAACAAAAATGGGTCACAAAGATATTGGATTATGACTTTGAAATCATCTACAAAAAAGGGAAGCAAAATGTTGTTGCAAATGCACTCTAAGAAAATGATGAGGATATGGAAGCATTGCTTTGTTCCATTTATATTATCCAACCTGATTGGATAACCAAAGAAAGGGGTGAATGGAAGAATAAAAAAGAGGTGTGGACACTCATTCAAAAGTTGCAACAAGATCCCAGTACATCAAATACATTTAGCTGGCAAAATGATTCATTATTGTACAAAGATCGCTTAGATATTTATAATAACTCACAACTCAAGCAAAAGGTTCATGGAATTTCACACCTCCCCCTCAGGAGGGCACTCGAGATTTTTAAAAGCCTACCATAGGGTCAAGGAGGAATTTTTTTGGGATGGCCTTAAATTTGATATTCAGTAGTTTGTGGAAGAATGTTTGGTTTTCCAACAAAATAAAGTTGAGACAATTAAGACCCCGGGTATGTTAGAACCTTTAGCCATTCCAAGTCAGCATTGGGAGGAGGTATCAATGGATTTTATCATAGATTTACCCAAGTATGAAGGAAAGAGTGTCATCATGGCAGTAGTTGATATAATTACCAAGTATGCATACTTTTGTGCATTATCTCATCCTTTTAGAGCTAATACAATTGCTACTGCATTTATGGAAATAGTTCAAAAGCTACATGGAAACCCAAAGATTATTGTAAGTGACAGAGATCCCATTTTCACTGGAAATTTTTGGACTAAATTATTTTCTTGTCTTGGTACTCAATTAACTCTTAGCTCATCTTATAATCCTCAATCTGACAGGAAAACTGAGATAGTCAACAAATGTTTCGAAGGATATCATTGTTTCTTTGTATCTGATAAACAAACACAATGGGTCAAGTGGTTACCTCTAGCTGAATGGTGGTATACTACTTCCTTCCATACTCAGCCAAAATGACCCCATTTATGGCACTTTAAGGATATCATCCACCATCCATCACAGCAGCTTTAAGGATATCATCCACCATCCATCACATTAGCTTTAAGGATATCATCCACCATCCATCACATCAGCTTTAAGAGAAAATTCTAAGGTTCAAGCAATGGAAGATCACATCGAGCATCAAAAACAAGTTCTACAACTCTTAAAGGATAACCTCTCTCTAGAAAATAATCGAATGAAACAATAGGCATATCAACATCACAGTGAAAGAATTTTTGATGTAGATGACTTGGTATTTTTAAGGCTATAACCATACAAACAAATGTCCCTCAAGCAAGCTAAGAAGGATAATAAATTATCACCAAAGTACTATGGTCCTTACAAGGTGCTGCAAAATATTGGTACTATGGCATACAAATTAGAGTGGCCTGCATCTTCCTGAGTACAAATAGTCTTCCATGTTTCATGCTTAAATAAGGTTATCAATGACAAGATCCTAGTTCAAATAATGTTGCCAGAACTTGATGAAGAAGGAAAAATCATATTTGAACTTGAAGTCATCACGTAAACAAGAACCCAACATCTATGGAATCGATTAATTTCAGAGTATCTCATTAAGTGAAAGAACTTACCCATTGAAGATTCCACATGGGAGGATGATAATTTTATATAGAAGCATCCAGAAATATGCAAGGGTTGAGGATAACACTTTTTTGAAGGATAGGGGCATGTTAGGTCCCTATAATACTAGTATATTCCACTTATTGTTATTGTTAGTGTATCCCCCTATTTTTATTGTTGTGCCCATGTATCCCCCGTGTTGTTATTGTTGTGCCCCATAGAAGCCCACTATTGTTATTGTTGTGGCATTACATTATTATTGATATGTAGGCTCTGATTATATTGTGACCCCTTAGACCCCGATATATACCAAGGAGGTCTTATCATTTGTATCTTCTAAGATTTTTTCATTTATGTAATGTAAAGGAGGTTTCCCCCTTGAAGAGCATAATTTTTAAGTTGTTTTTCTATCTTTTCTTTCATTTTGTGATTTGGTTGCATAATAGTGGGCATCCCTACCAACGAGTGTTATGATGGTCCAGCCTCATGGTCATGACATGCCTTCTTTTGTCCCTCTTCACATGCTTTATTGATCTCATTGGCTACATCTTGTGGTACTTATAGCCTTGTTGACACTAGATCTAGTGGTTTGGGACCTATATCTACACATGCACACATGGAGGAATCAGTCCACAATAATATACATAAATATGTGTGACAAAAATAAAACACATAAAACTAACTGAGACTAAATATAGATAAACATACCTTTATCTCTTCACAACATACTTGGGATAAGCGAGAGCTCCGGATCAAAATGGAAATTCATGTCGACATACACATAGAATTCAATCAAACCAATATTTGTACATTATACCTCTATGAATCGTGCATCATAGATCCTCCCTACTATTCCAACTCCTACTTTTCACATTAGTCCTACCTATTGTTGTATCCTAAGAATTGATTACCCCAAAATCGATAGTAACAAATTCAACTAAAACAATGGAATTTTCTCCATGAAAAATGATTATAATATTGATACGAAACAAATCTTGGATCGACACCCTACTGTGAGATTCCTAAGCTCGCTCCTGATACTCCAAAGCATGATGTCCACCAAGTTGTGGTGGACATCACCATACACCAATGGAACCATGGCCAATTATCCCCCATTAATACAATGACGAGACATTGAACCATATATCCTCGCAACCTTCATTATTGTAACTTGTAACATCAAGAGTATGATGACCTTTATATGGATCACCCCATCATGAATTGGATCAGGTTGATCCCCACATAACTCGGTAGTTATATCCACCAAAGGTCCCTATATACCAAACCTCAAATTTGTGACAATCCCTTAAATCAGAAGCCCTATAAAGATGTAAATATTTGTCCTAGTGAGGTCTAGGACCTCTCATCTGACCTGGAATACATGAGCATGAAGGTGCCATCTACTCACTATCTTCTTTGATAGTATAGGCACCGCTCAGAGAATTCCACAATAAAAAACATTCAGTAGCCCCATATGCACTAGACTATGTTGGATGTGTCCCTGATGTTTTGAACTCTTGGCCTAGACGAAATTTTTCTCATCATCCTAGGATCACTCTCACCCCCTGATCACCATAGTCAATATTTGTAAAACAACATGATATCATTAGTTTAGAATCAAAATAATATAGCCTACTATTAAAACTAAGTCCCACCCCACTGCGCAAGTTTTCTCAAAATCTTACACGTCACACATTTGTTTGCGCTTTTCCTATGTGTCACCCACGTGGGGTTCACTTGGGGAGAATACCATACCACATACATTCATATTGGGGGATATATATTGAGGAAAAAATGACATAATATATTGATCATATAATAGGGGGTAAATGGTTTTTAGATGTTGTGTATAGAAAATGGATCTCAAAGTTAATGAAAAAATATAAAGGGGTATAAAAATTGTTAATGAAAAAATGGATATCTATAATATCTAGTGAAGGTAGGGTTTTTTAAATTGGGAAGGTGTATTGGGTTTATAGTGGTAGGGGGTTAAGTAAAGTGTTTTTTTAAAGGTATTTTCCAATATGTATTCAAATTAGGGATATCTTTTAGTATGCCATGAATGCACGTGCTATGTCATAGCTTCATTGAGTGAAGCCCTTGTGGCGTCACCACACAGAAAATACTTGAAAAGTTGCATGGTTTGTCTTTGATCAACCATGCAACTATTAACTCTATAGCTGTGCACCATTATTCACCTATTTGACTCATAGTTTCATGCTCACCGTGCCCTTGTTTGACTCACAAGTGCACAATTACCATGCATTTGATTGAATTTTAAGTGTGGCCTAACCACATAGCTTTCGTTCACACACACACGCATGACACAATTTTCCGCGGTTTTTTTCATGTGGTGTTGCGTAGGTAATTGTGCCTTTCCTACATGGTTTATTAAAAGTAAGTGTTATGGGATTTTTAAGGTTTGAATTCCCCTAATCCTAAAAGCTACCCGGATGAAAAACCATAGTTCAAGTCCAAGGCTTACCTAGAAAAAATGCAATTCGAATCCAGTTGTCCAAACTCTCAGAATCACTCAAGGGGATCATAAAATCACTAAACTAAAATGGTAAAATTAAATAGTAAAAAACAAGCCAACTATCTTTTATATTAATTTGACCTGAATTTTGACTAACCCATTTGAGAAATTCATTGGTCCAAATCTAGAACCGTTTACACCATTGGATTCTTTGCAATGAACCGTTCATCACAATATCTTACTTTCCATATTTTAATGGATTCCATTCATGAGATATTTCAGCATGTGCCTATACAGGTGCACACATCTTTGTGTACCACTTTCATATCTTCCTTTTCAAGTTTATTATGATTGAGCACTCTCACTTGTGGTACTCTCACGTAATTGTACCTAGATTTTGCACATAGACACTGCATGACCTCTCACGCCATCAATGAGGATTCAATAGTATCATCAGGAATAATGAATCAAAATTGGCATAAATGTTCTTAGTGTCCCTCTTAAGATGCATTGCATTGTTTCCTTTTATCCTCTTGGAACTAAATACTCATATTTACTTTGGTTCACTGCAACTGCTCCTCTACAATGTTATCTGATTGCAAGAAATTGCTCCACATTTACCTACCCAACATGGATCTCCCATTAGAACCCCTTGATTATTTGGAATCCATGCCAAAATTTTTTGTAGGCTTGGGAATTTGTATAGTCCTTATGTGTTCCTTCCAACAACATATTCCCTCTCAGTTGTTCCTTTTCTTATCTACCTTAGACTCCCTTCCTATTAGTTTTATCAGGATTTGAATATGAAGTTTCACACAACTTTCTATCCCCATGTGATTATGAGCCCTTCATTTTCCTTTGATTCCTCTACCTTCCCTAGAAGACACCTCCAAGGGTCTATTCCCGCACCTATATATTTTGGTTGTATTACTTGTTCATTTCTTTTCAGAAACCTTCAAGCCCCTAAAAATAACACCTTCTTCACCTTGTAACACCTTGATAACTTGATACCACCATTCTATACCAGAAAACTCTTGTGTTGCCTTTGTTTGGAGCATCTATGTTAGGTCACCTCAACAGGTTAGACTATAGCTTGTTGTTAAGACTATTCCATGTTGTTTTACTTTTACTATCCTCAACCTCCCTAGTACCCCTTGTCACTTTTCCACTTGCATCATCTGTCATACGATCAACTATCAACCATCGTTAATAATGGCCTCCCTTTGTATGACTATTATTATCCTTGGCACACCAATACCCCCATGACACCCTTTTTCCATTTCATTGCGTCAGTTTCCTTAGTTTAAATTATGGCACCATTCCTCTCTCATCACCCAAATGGTCCTTGTCATTGCTATCAACGTTAGCCATCATTGTATATTTGTCGTTCAAGGGAAGTCACCCTTCTCATTAATATGGCCTCATCCAAAATTTCTCAAAGTCAGCATGTCAGTACAAGTCCTTGTTACTCTTGTATTTATGGACATCCCTCATGTGATGTTAAATTTCATCGTCGTCAACCTTCATTATCTGAAAGTTATAATATGTCGAAGATCATTTATGTCTTGGTTAGTCATTCCCTTATCATGGTTCTCCTTGGGGTGGACTAGGAGATACATTAGTGCCCCTGGATCCATCTTGATTACCCAATGTTTGACCTCAACTCAATTTATTGACATGGAAATACGTCACACCTGCCATTGGTCTTTTTTATCTGGCTCCTTTCACCTTCAATGTTCAAGAAGCTTTAGGTCGTCCTAGGAGAGAAATCAATGCTCCTTAATTCGATCAACTCCACCCATGCTCAACTGTAACTACACTTGTTCACATGGCCATGAGTTGGATTGATCCCATGAATATTTAAAGACCTCAGTACAACCACTACATTCATATCCCCCATCAATGGGGATGCCCCTTGTGGTTACTGATCTTTTTCACCATTAGCATGATTTTTTCAGTAATCCCAGTCCTCCACCCCTTGGGATTACTCAAATCAATAATTACAACATCATCCATTTCATCAGATTCAAATATTCATCATTGTACATGGCCTTGCATGACCATTATTGTAATTTGTACTTTACGTTAAAATTTACCATGAGCATGTGACATGCCCACCTCGTTTGTATCAAGAAATTAAATATCGATATATGTCAATTGTCTGTATTGGTTCACATAGGTGGTAGCTCACTCAAACTCTTGGATTTGAATGAGCTCTCTCATTCTCTATCTCATTGACAACTTTAGAGGTACAAAGTCAATGATAAAAAAAATTTGATGCACTTTGGATGTATGTTTCCATGCACCCCCCTTTACACATAAGGGGAAAACTATTATACAAAAATATCATACACCTTTTGTATAGACATTAGCAGAATAGTAACATGTCAAAAACATATTCAAACATAAGTAAAATAGTCCATGGTGAAACAAATTCCTGAGATATTAAAATAGACATAAATAAATTGGAATTTCACTCACTGCACAACTTTTTGATTAATCGCATGGGGCCACACGTATGCTCTTCAATAAAGTCACATGGCTGCACAAATATCGTAGAAAAAACCATGTGATAGTTGTTTCCAAATTTTTAGCTATCTAGTCGATGTATTTACTGATGCTCAGTCTCACATACTGAGATTCCCTCCTTTTGGTCAAGGAAAAATCGACCCCAGCTTTGCTTTTTCCATTAGAATGATCTATAGTGGTTATGGAAGGTTTTCCAGAAAAGCTTATCCACTCAATTCTATAAAAGAATAGCTAGGAAAAGGAATTTAGGGAGACATCCAGACTAAGGTTATGTTGACATTCTTGTGTAGAAGAAAGGAGGAGTGAGAGAGAGAGAAAGAGACAAAGGCGTACCCCTTGTGTTATCACCAAAAAATTGATCATCTAGCCTAATTTACTAGATGGATTGAAGTACACCATGTAAAGCCAATTTTACAATAGTAAAATTTCTTTTGTTGTGAGAAATTACTTAATAAACCACCTTTGTTAAGTAATTTATAGTTAAACCCATGAAGAATAATTAAATAAATCATTGTTTATTTGATTTTCTTCTAGGAATAAATAATTAAACCATTGTTCAATTATTATTCCTTTTCATATTTGACCCAATCATGAAAAATAAACAGTTAAATCATTAATTATCTTATTTTTTTCTAACAATAATTAATTAATCACTAATTAATTATTATTCTTTGTCAAATTTGACTAAATCCCTTAAGAATAATTAAATAAATCCTTATTTGTTTATTATTCCTTAACTAATTCCTTGAGATGATAAATAAATCATTTATTTATTTATTATTTCTAAATAAAAGTTTAAATACTTTTTCCCTCCTAACCAAATATAATAAAATATTCCAAGTGGTTATTCCAAGAATGGGATCAATAATATTTTATTATTGCTCATTATTTGAGGATAACTCAATATTTTGTTATAAATAGAAGGGTTTTCCATTCATTATTCACTTTTGATTATTTTCATTGTTGCACTCACTATTGTAACTCTGATTATTTTCATTGTCGCACACCATATTTTTGTTGGGTTTACACATTATAGAGGAGAGAGACTCTACACAAGCTGAAGACGTTTGAGGATAGCCAAGAACCCATCCCATAGAGGGGGACTGATAACATTTATTTGTTCCCTTCACAAGTGTTATAATAAAAATATTCTTCGTATATCTAGTTTCCATTGGATGATTGGAGTTATTACTCTTTCTTTTTTCTATTTAACTATGATTGTGGCATAGATCATAATTTTGGCAGGTTTTGCTTCTATCAGTTGCTACAGATCTACAATGTTTAGAAGCCATTTATATTGTTGAGATTGTTTGTCATCCACAATCTTAAGTGGGTTCTTTTCATACATCTTTGAGAAGAAAACATTACAACAAAATTAGTGACTTCGCTGGGTTTTATACTTCAAATCCATCTTAGGGTTTCTTCTTTTTTCAATTCTCTAAATGTTTCCTAGTTTTTTAACCCTACATCTGTTAAATTTCTAACTTCAGCAAGCTTTCTAGTCTCTTCCGCAAGTCACAGGAACCAGCCACGACAAAGATGACAGTTTTTTCCAAAATTTGCCGACCGAGATCCTCAGAGCAGAAATCACACTTTTTGGCCCAAAAAGTGCAATCCCCCCTAAAAAACAGGTCAGTACTTGCGATTTCTGGGTTTTAGGGTTTTTCTCAGATTTGTTTATGGGTTTTGCAGAGAGTTGTCTGTTGGGTTGTCTGACCTCTGTATCATCCCACTTAGTCCTTGATCTACGCTGATTTACTTGTCGAAGTCGAATTTATCCCCCTTAGGGCTTCTAGTACACTTCCACCTTTATAGGAGGAGTTTAGCTGAGTAAGTAGTCTAAGTTTCTGCAGCACTTTCAGCCACATTTTCCAGATCTGTACCCTTTTGTTTTAGATCTATAAAGATAGGTTGTCACCATCCATAGTTTCATATTAAAACTTGTTTGGTCATTGGCCTTAGGGTCCCATTGGTTGCCCTAGGTATTACACCCATCTCCCTATATTTTTATAGCGATCTTCCTCTTTGGTTTTTTGTTGTTGCTACACCACTTTCTAGCAGCCTAGTGTCACTTGATCCCAGTCACACTGAAATTTTGATCTCTTGACTATTTTAGTGTATTTTTTGTCGATTTAGCCAACAACCAGCACAGTGTTTGCAAACCCAATTTGGGTGGGTTTAGTTAATTGTTTTGCTATTCATTTTCTATTGTTAATTTCAGTTTATTTTTTCAGCAAGCATTTTTCTTTTTTACAAACACGATCTGGGCTTAATCAATAAATACACTTGCACACAAAAGAACACCTTAAGCGAAGGCACTTGGTTTACACTCCTAAGACAAGACTTAACATAATAAATCTATCTCCCCTCATTGAGACAAAGGAATATTGTTGATCTCCCTTCACCATTTCCATGTCATGTGTGTCTTACCACCATTGCACCACCAAGGCGTTTTTCACGAAGACTATTAGGCCTTCACCCCTAGTTTCCGCTTGGGCATATTACCCCTCCCCGTCAAGTTCGAGTTCATAGCCCTCCAAGTCCCCATACCAAATCTTGTCCTGGTTCTTTTGATTCCTCATCTGATTCTGAACCTCCTTCACCACATATCATCACCATGTCTGGACCCACAGTTGGTGTAGGAACCCAACCTGGTGTTGGATCCAGTTCTATCCCGGTGGTCACATCAAGCAGAACAGTCTCAGGAAATGTTTTGACAACCCCCATGCTGCCCTTTATGGTTGGGTTAAGTCTACCGGATTTTAACCAGTTGATAAATGACCCCATACACCACGATTCTGGTTGGCCTTCTATGCCAACTAATCTTCCTTCAGACATCCCAAAGTTTGAGGGTAATGCTGGAGAGGATCCCACCAACCATGTCCACTCCTTCCACATGTGGTGTTTGTCCAACTCCAACGCACACTCACTGGAGATGCTGCAAAATAGTATGTAGACCAGCCCGCCGCATCTCATTCCGTTTTCGTGACACTTGCTAAAGCGTTCCTCTCATATTTCCAGTTACCTCTCTGTTACGACACTAGTACGGAGCTATTGACCTCATTTCGTCAGTCCTCCGCCACTCGCCTATTCGACCATGTTCAAGAGTGGCGTCGAAGGAGGAGCACATACCGTGCTCCACCCTTCGAAGATCGTGTCTACCTAGATTGGTTTCTTAGGAGCCTTTTATCACCCATTGGGAAAGATGTCGTGTCCCATTTTCCTCAGACCGAGGAAGAAGCTCTCTAAACCACTCTAATATATGACCTGATTTATGCGCAATCCAGTTATGTCTATACCGTCATTCCAGACCTCCCTCATCCTAGAAGTGCCAATGCACTGGGGGCATCTCACGCCGCCGAAGATATCGTTGGAACCCTTTCACACCCTTCATCATATACTCAACAAAGTTATGGCTATCCATAGGGGGGAACAAGTTCCTCCAACACTTATGCCCCTCTTGCTAGCAACATGTTTTCAGGGCCCGAGCCTGTCTACCAAACTATTGCTCCTCCTTATGCACAGCCAAGAATTCCAGCCCCTCAAGCATTAGCGTCGTAGCCTCCCATGCATCCTCAGCCCCAATAGCCACCGCCCCTTCAGGGTCAAGTGTTTTCATAGCAGAGTGCAACCAATCCCAAAAATTCTAAGAAAAAGAATAAGGGGAAGGGTAAAAAGGGTAACCATGGTAATCAACCTAGTGAACCCCACAGGAACCAGCCTAACACCAACAATCAACAATAGAGCACCAGCCCAAGTAGAAAAAGGATATTCGTATGAAAAAGCCTTGTGCATGTTGTGGTGTACATGGCCATTATACACATGAGTGTCCTCTCTTACCTCAGATGTGCCAAATGTGGGAAGCTCAAGCAGCTTCTAGAGGTCAACAATCGCCTCAGAATCCTGTGCCATCTCAATCGACAATGCTTACAAATCCTTTCCTCAGTAAGGATTTGTTGTTGCTCAACCTTAGCTAGGTCAAGTAGCCATCCCCACCAACCTTCTGGTCCTGGTGACTACCAGATCCTTATGATGAATTTTGATGAGGTTAATCCCTCCGAAATCAACCTGCAAACTCGGTCGCATCAATATGACAAGCCATCAACTTTTTCTGCCACTGAGTCCAAAACCAAAGCATCTGCTAAGCCTCTTACGACACCAAATGGTCCGTTACAAATCCCTCAACCTAAATTGAGGCCATTCCCAAGATCCCAAAAGGACCATTACACTGTAATGTTGTTTCTAATCGCGCTGCACATACATACAGTGTAGTAGATGACTTGGCGCAATCACCTGCTGCCATGTCGACATTGGAAGTCCTCTAGTCATGCCCATCTCAAAAGAAAGATCTACTAACTACCTTGGGTGCAGTATATCCTTCTGATTGTCTTCCCAGTTGATACATCAGAACATCCCCCATTGCCTTTGTCTGTTGCTTTCCAGATACTAGTTAGAGTCCGTAATGCCATAATCTCCTGATGCGTTATTGACAAAGGTGCATCCACCTGTGTAATGTCCACTGCTATTTGGAAAAACCATAAGTCACCTTAGTTGTTCCCATCCACCATCACTTTGTGTGCTTGGGACGGACACTCCTCCCAGCCCCTTAGCATGTACCACAACTATCCAGTGACCCTTACAGGCAAGATTGTCCATGTCGACATTGAAGTCATTGATGCCCCTTTAGATTACGACATTCTCTTAGGTCGTAGTTACACATATGCCATGTCATTCATCACGTTTGTGGTGTTCTGCAAGATGTGCTTCCCCCATGAAAGGAAGATCGTTACCATCGATCAGTTGACTTACTATGAGCCGGCATTCGTGACCTCCCCGAGTCCATTATCTCATCAATGTCCGATAAGTAGTCTTCACCTCCCCTCACCAGCGTTTCACCCAGAGTCTATAAAGACTCCTCATTTTTGGGTGCTTTCCCTGGTCCTCCCCCTCCCATATTAGAGCCTAACTCTATGATTGTTTTCATGTTACAAGCGTCACAGGTTGCTCTTAAGTAGTCTGGCACATCCAATCAACAACTAGCTCCTCAGCACCCTACTATTGCAATCCCAGTTGAGCCCTCTGGATCCACCCCCCATGACCTCCTCAGTTTGTGGGTGCCTCTCCTATGTTTCCACCAGGAAGTGTTCCTCGAGGTCTCAACCATCTAGGAGCTATTCCGCTATGACATTACCCTGCAGGCTAGATACCTTTCTTATTCCCCCCTTTGGGAGTGTTTTTTGTCCCTGTCATGGATTCACTGGTCCTTCCTAACATGACTCTGGCGATCCCAGTATGGTACATCGACCCCCCTACAAGCATTCCGCCTGGTCAGCTAAGACCTTATCATGCTTTGACCCCATTTCAACCGGTTCCTACGACCTCTGCCATTGGTTCAGTTCCATCACAATCTCAATAGGAACCCACTCCTGCTATTAAAGAATATGGATAGGGGGAAAAAGCTAAGAGGAAATAACCTAAGGACAAGGCTCCCTAAGCTACTCTAGCCCCTAAGGCCCCAAAGTCGTCACCTTTGCGCACTTTGTGTAAAGGTCTTGGGCACACCACCAATAATTATCTCGAGCTTCCTCAACTTAAACCTTTGGTTCATGAAATGTTCCCTGAGTCAAATATCCCTGAAGTCTATTTTAACTTACTGGGACCACCTAAGAAACTCAAAACGTGGCACACAAATCACCCTTGTGCCCTTTGTGATCATCATGGTCATGATTCCCATTGTTTCACTCATCTCGATGAATTTTGTGA
The DNA here is from genome assembly GCA_031772625.1 of Pinus tabuliformis. NCBI lineage: Eukaryota > Viridiplantae > Streptophyta > Pinopsida > Pinales > Pinaceae > Pinus > Pinus tabuliformis. Next base: position 534,485,045 of record CM062812.1, read on the forward strand.
TTTCCTTGAAGCACTTCACAAATACGAGTCCACTCGTAGTGGAACCCCTACTCCTCTACCGGTGGATTCTAGTACCCCTAGTCAACTAGAATAGGGGGACTTTGGTCCCACCATCATGATCCCTCCCCCCGATGTCGAGATGACAGACACCACAGGCCATATCCTTTACCTGTCATCATCCTTGAGTTCCTCACAGGCAAACCTTTCTAAGGTTTCTGCGCGAGCTTCTATTGAACCTCTTTCGACTGAATCCTAGGTCTCAACATCTGTAGATCCTCCATCTACCAACTCGTCCTCTACCATTCAAGATGATGCATATGTGAAACTTCTTTCTCATGTTGATGCACCACGTAATACCGTCGCATCATGTAGTTAGTCTTCCTCCCATCCACCAATCTTCCATTCTAATGAGCACACCATGGAAGCTATGTCTACCCTTGATTACCCTTGCACCTAGGCAAGGGGGCATATTTTTGGAGGATTCTGAAGGCAATTTCCTTCCTAATCCTCGTAGTGCACTCTACCTTAAGAAATTTCACTCATAACATATCCCTTTAATTTGCGTGTCTTTATTTCTGCCATAAGTTAGGTAGATTGCATCATCTCATCCATTGTCTTTTGCACCTTTTAGATGGATCCATCATCCACACCGTATACCAGTCAAGCCGACAGTGCAAGTCACTTCTCCCAAAATCTAGCCTCATGAGCTTGGGCCATTTTTACCCCCTTTCATACGTTAGTCCTTTCGAACGACATGTGCATTGGATCTACCACCAATAACCAGGCCGAATATGATGCAATGATAGGTTTGTTAGTCGATGCCCTTGCTCATCGCATCCTTCATCTTCATGTTTGTTTAGATTCCTTGCTACTTGTCATGCAATTGAATGGTGTGTATCATGTGCATAACCAAGTCTTATTTAAAAAATATCTACGAGTTAAGCTGTTGGTACGTGAATTTGAAACCATTATGTTCAGTAATGTTCCTAGAACCCAAAATACCTTTGTAGATACCATTGCAAACAACATTCTATATTGGCATTTATCACATGTATACCACAAAAGACAACCATAAAAAAAACAAATGGCGAACCATCATCATCATATAAAAATGCATAATCATATTATGTATCACATAAAACATATAAGTGTTTGGAGCCCATAACTCTAAATACATCCAATACGCCTATAGCATACTGGGGGTCACATAGGCCCCTACATCTCCTTTGGAGGATCTCGTGCCAAGTTGGGCTAAGATACTTGAATCCCTTTTTCGAGCACTTGGAACACAATGGCACTCCATAAACTCCTCCTGCTAGGGGGGCATCATTCCCACCTTTGCATACCAAATCAACATCCCATGCTTGGGGGCATAATGATTTTACCCTAGCCATTTTCTCAATTGATTAACATAAGTCTCAGACTACATCACACCGGATCTAGAAATGGTCAATTATCCTCCCATTCCTTGGATAGTTTGTCCTACTAGCCTCTCCGGTGAGCCATATGCACATGACATATCGTAGATGTTTGATACCATATATTCAAATATTCTTCTCTATGTCCACATAGTCCCCATGTTTGACTTAGTGGGTGAGAACGATTCTAGACCTCCTCTAGTAGTTCATTCTCGTTTTCATCTTCCCTTAATTCTTCACCAGGGACCATCACTCCAAGAAGTATTAAGGCCATCTTTAGACAAGTTAGGCCACTTTCATGAAATTCGTAGATCCTAATTCCAATGGTTGGTTTGTCTGCTACGATCTCCATGAGATTTAGGGCCTTCCCCTCCTCTCAAATTGGAGGGAAAACGCCCTTGTATAAGAAAACCCACAGTTTTTATATCATACATTGCGACCCAACCATAGCTTAATTTGACGAAGTGTCAGCACCATTGAAAATCTCTCATCGAGATCTATAATGGGTCTTCCTTAGTTTTTGATCATTTGACACTTCACCATGAAGTCATTTTTCAAGAAATGTCACTTCGTCGCCTTTCAAAATCAAATTTCATCATAAAGCGACACTTGTACTTTGAGGTCCACTTCCTCTCAATACTTGTCACACTGTATGTCTATTTTCGTCATGAGTAACCATAATTTACTCATGTTTTGATGGTCACCATTAGGCCTAGTCTGTGTGGTGGCTTCATCGAGTCATGCTTGTTCAGAGCATCCGCGATGAGTCACCCTTGTAGTATCGTAGTATATTTCATGTCCCATTATATCATGTCATAGTATTCCATCCATATTTTCATACCGTTTATCCCGTGTTGCCCATTTTGGCCTTCATCCATAATGTCCCCATCCCCTCTGGAGTTGAGTCAGTCGCTGCCAGGTCAACCATGCACTTTATACTCTGACAAGGGAAGTTGTCTGTTTGTCCCTCAGTCCCACATTTCCCATTATCCCTGGTGTCAGTCCATCAGTCACATTACTATTTTACCTCGTGCCTTAGTTGAGGATCCTCATTGCCTCATCTATCACAGGCCCTATTCTGTCAACATCAACTCATTTATTTCAGAAGAACGACCTAGAGGGCGGTGTATCTTGGTTCCAGATTCCATTCCTGTTCGATGCCTTAGATCAAGCAGAGGGACTCATTATTTCCCTTTGACTTGGTCGTTTTATGTTCGTGATTCATACACTTGATGGTCCAGTGATGTAGTAGATTGTACTAGTGATTCCAAGGTGCGTGTGAGATGTTTCAGACCTCATGAGGGGGTGGCCCTTTAGGTAGCCCCCCACATGCCCAGATGTATTCCTATTATGCTATAGCCTCAAATGAATTTCCACAGATTTGATGGTTTCGGTTCCTATTGATTGCAGTGTTCATAGCATGCATGTCTCCTTTAGATGATCCATTCAGTTTTGCAGAGCCTTTCCCTGTTCTTCAAGGCTTCTCTGGTTGTTCTACCCTCCCTCCCACCCATTTTTGGAGGGAAGGGTCATTGTATCTCATGTACTCATATATTATTGTATTTAGTCTTGGCTCATGTTTTCCAGGTGTATTATGTATATGGGACACATTGTATTATTTTTTGGCTCTATTATTCTAGCATGTCATGTACCATTCAACATGTACTTCATTACTCAGTCTTATATTTCTGGGTGAACCATTATTTTTGTACTAAGTTATCTCAGTGGGTCTGGGTATGCCTCCCCTGCCTCATTCAGGTCCGTACCACAAAATAAAAGGAGACTTGCATTAGTCTCACCCCCTTGTCCCTATCCTCTTTTAATTCAGCTTTATTGGTCTCTCTCTCTATCTCTCTCTAACTACCCTATGTTGTCTAGTGATTGTGTCTTTACAACGTACTTCGGTCATACATTTTGCTCCTAACACTTGTACATTGGCGGGAAATCTGTTATCACCAAAAAATTGATCATCTAGCCTAATTTACTAGATGGATTGAAGTACACCATGTAAAGCCAAGTTTACAATGGTAAAATTGCTTTCACAGTGAGAAATTACTTAATAAACCACCTTTGTTAAGTAATATATAGTTAAACCCATGAAGAATAATTAAATAAATCACTATTTATTTGATTTTCTTCTAGTAATAATTAATTAAACCATTGTTCAATTATTATTCCTTGTCATATTTGACCCAATCATGAAAAATAAACTGATAAATCATTAATTATCTTATTTTTCTCTAAGAATAATTAATTATTATTCTTTGTTAAATTTGATTAAATCCCTTAGGAATAATTAAATAAATCTTTATTTGTTTATTATTCCTTAACTAATTCTTTGAGATGATAAATAAATCATTGATTTATTTATTATTTCTAAATAAAAGTTTAAATACTTTTTCCCTCCTAACCAGATATAATAAAATATTCCAAGTGGTTATTCCAAGAATGTGATCAATAATATTTTATTATTGTTCATTATTCGAGGATAAGTCAATATTTTGTTATAAATAGAAGGGTTTTCCATTCATTATTCATTTTTTATTATTTTCATTGTTGCACTCACTGTTGTAACTCTGATTATTTTCATTGTCGCACACCATAATTTTTTTGGGTTTACACATTATAGAGGAGAGAGACTTCACACAAGATCAAGATGTTTTAGGATATCCAAGAACCCATCCCGTAGAGAGGGATTGGTAACATTTATTTGTTCCCTTCACAGGTGTTATAATAAAACTATTTTTCGTATATCTGGTTTCCATTGGATGATTGGAGTTATTACTCTTTCTTTTTGCTGTTTAACTATGATTGTGGCATAGATGAGAATTTTGGCAATTTTTGTTTCTATCAGTTGCTGCAGATCTACAATGTTTAGTAGCCATTTATATTGTTGAGATTGTTTGTCATCCACAATTTTAAGCGGGTTCTTTTCGTACATCTTTGAGAAGAAAACACTACAACACCTTGGGAGAGATCAAGATGCTCCCCTTTCTTCCTTTTACATAATGAGGTGAAGTTATAGTAAATTTGATGAGTATTGAATGCACTTGCCTTTTCAATTGGGTTGCATTTATAAGATAATATCTTTGTCTATTTTCTTTACATAAAATAACTGTGTGCTTTTGTTGTCTTATGGATTATGGATCTAACCTACTTTTTATACTAACAATCATCCCATCGCATGTTACCATCTAACAAAGTGATTATTTCACCTTTTCATACATGCTTAAGGGAAAGAATAACCAACACACCCCATCATAAAATCCCCATGCTCAATTCTTATTAATAATCATTTCCCTTGGCACCCAAGCCTTTTTTCTTTTCAAGTGGTTTAAGATTTTTTTGAGATATTATTTGAGCAGAAAAAGAGTATCCTTGAAAATATATTTGTTCCTTACTAGCTAGATGCCCCATGCCACCAAGATAATAAGATTCTAAACCATTTATCTTTCTTATGTCAAAATAAAGCTAGAAACAATTTTCCAAGCTTGGTTGTGGCCATGGAGATCCTTTAGGGATTTTGTTTTCTATTTAATTCAGACTTTATTTATGAATAGGAACTCTAAAAACAAGTGAGAATTTGTTTCTTCATATACACAAGACAAAATAATATCATTGGTCCTAATTTCCCCAATAGTTGAAGCTCGTCCCATGTGAAAATGTTTTTTCTAAGAACTACCCAAAATAAAACAAATTCCTAGGTGGAACCTTAATCTTCCAAATATTATAGAACCACCACCTAACATCATCTCCCTACTCCTAAATTACTTGGTAGCCCAATTTGGCCATGTATTTTCCAACATAGTTTTGATAGATCTAAACCACCTCATTCTTGGCCTCCCTGATATTGATATGTGCCTTTGTTAGCTGAATAATAAAAAGGTTCCACGCCTGAAATCATTTAACATTTAACCCTAGATGAGGAGATTAGAACCATCCTTGGAAAAATAAATTAATAATACAAGGATTTCCTATCTTACTAAAGAGTGCATCTCCCTATATCCCAAAGGTGCTAGAAAAAAACCAGAGGAGAGAAATAATTACCTCCAAATCCCATGCATCCACTGTAGAATTTTTTGTCATTCTGTATTTTTGAGGTTGAGGTACTAAACACATAGGATAACATCAAAACCACTTTGGAAGCTAGGATCTAGCCTTGCCAGCTTCAGAGAGGGATCTCTCTGTAAAGTTTAGCTATGTTTTATGTGAATTTTAGGCTAGTTATGATTGTAGTGATTGTTTTGTTTGAAAGGTTTGGTTGATTTAAGTGTTATAATTCCATTGGGCCATGGAGTCTATAAATTAAACTAGATTTTGCATCAATTTTTAGAGGAGTTATCACAGGGCAAGCTAGGTTGCACTATTTGGATCTTTTCAGAAATTAAATGAATTGTGAAATAGCAGAAGTGTAAGGTTCAGTAGAAATTAAGGAGAAATTAAGATTTCCTTAACTTGACTTCAATGAAAAACATGAAAATTACCAACAACCAAAACAGGGTGTTCTAAGTAACAAATCCTATTTATCACAATATCTGTTAGGTAATTCAAATATTTAGAATAACAGAGAAATAAAAAAAATGCTTAAACAAATAAACAGAAGGAACACATCACCATTTGGTACACCACATGAATCCTGTGAAAGGTCCTTATATTATTGATGCTCCAAAACTTTGAAAAATTACAATATGCAGAGGAAATTGCATTCATAAATCAACCCTTAATACTTCAAATAGTGATGTATTTATACTGATTATTACAAAATCACTATCAAACTGACAGTATATTATTAGCCTAATTACAAACAATATGATTCATTCTTGGCAGAAAAATAGGCCACGTAGACATCTGGAAAGGAAGGTGGCTCTCTTTTGATGGATTCGGTTGCTTTTTCAACTTGAAATTGTGTTGCATTGATGATTTGACTGTCGTGCTGGCCGATGCATTACTACTCCCGAATTACCTTTTTAATCTAGTAAATCGATCAGTTCTTCGCATCTCTTTTCATTTGGTACGGTCAATTTTATTACCCTCTGGTAAATTTCATCTACCTCTGTGTATTTGGAAAAAGTTGACCTCACTGTAAAAACTTGTTTTACCTAATTCTGTATGTAGAAATAATTTGACAAGGTTTGTAAAAATTCCCTGGCTATCATACTACCCTTTATCCCACAGAATTTGATACTACTCTTGGAAATTTCCTTCATCTTCAGGACATAGTCTTCCTAAGTGATCAATTTATCATTTATCACATAAATATCGTGCAGTCCTTTCTGGATCAATGCTTGAATTCTGTTAGTAAACATGTTTACTTGAAACTCCAATGTTTCACATATTTCTTCCAACTGATCAATAAGGTTCCTCTTAGTCAAAACTTTCTTCACTTCTAAAATAGTAGCAGTTCTATCACTGATTCCTAATTCTTCAAGCTCATATTTTGACTTAGAATTGAGGAATCTGATAATGTTGGAGGCTTTTGTGGGCATCTCTCCAAGCTTCTCCCTTCCTTGCACAATGCTTTCTGTCGATTTTTCTATCAGCTCCTTCTACTCAAAGATGATTTGGATATAAGGCCAAATCTCATTCATAGAATCTAGAATATTCATTGAAATGGTTTCCTTGGCTTGGGCCAAGGTCTAACAAATTGAGGTGTCCCTTTCTACCTTCTACAACCTCTCCAATAGTCTCTGTGATTTTTGCATTTCAGTAACATGAGAGGCTTCAACTTTGTCGCTTTGTACTTCTAAAGATTTGAGCTGATCCTGCAAAGTCTTGATCTCTTTTGACTGGAGTGACATGTTCTCCAGTGTCTTGGTCTTCTGTTTAGCGCTTGAAGTATGAGTGGAAGAAGTTGTTGCAGTGGTTGTTCCTGTTGCTGGAAGCTGAGAAACGGGAATGGCATCCATGGGGACAATGGCCATCTTCTGACTTTGTTCTTTCTCCTTTATCATCTTCTCCATCTCTGCCTCCATTTTTCTAATTTGTATGTTCTACTCTATAATCATCTTCATCATGTCAGCCTTTTGTGCTTCATTTTCTTCAATGTCCTTGGTTAAGGGGTCCTTTGTGGCTGGCATCTTAAGCTGTTTTCTCAACGCTGCAATGTCCAGATTCTTCTTTTTGATAATCTCCTCTAAAACATTGACATCTTTGGGATCATATCGTATCTTTAGCACCAAGTCTTCCAAAGACTTGATCCTACTATCCTTGGCTAAGGAGGACACCTTCTCCATTTTCAACCACGACTGAACATTAGCAAATGAAACCTGCAACTTGGAAAATGACATAGTAGTGTTAGTTAAAGTAGAAGATATCATTTCACCAGTTTGCTTGTGAATCTCCATTTGATCAATGGGATGAATGTATTTGGTGCTGAACTCAAATGTAGTGCTCTTGTAGTCTGTTGTTGGTTTTGGTTGTGGAATTTGGGCCTCAAGGAAGGCCATTTGCATCTTTCCATGCTCAGTGTCAAAAACTGACAATGATCTACTTTGTGAGTTGGAGGTTTGCTTCCAAAACTGGTTATAGGTACTATTTTTAAGAATCTCATTTTTAAGCTTAATCTCCCTGTACCTATCAAAAACTGTCTTCTCTTTCTCTCCTTGGACATTCTGGGATTCTAGTTCTGTTTCCTTGTGACCATGTGATGATGAAGGTCCAGTAGGAGATGTTTTAACTTGCTGGTTGTAGGTGGTGAATCTATGATTATGATGGTAGGTTGTTCTTCTATATCTTTGCCCACATCTTTCCTGGGATTCAATTTTTTCCTCTTCCTGTAACTGATCCTGAACTCTTTGGATTCACTTCCTGTTGTCGATGACAATCCTTTTTCCCTCTGTCTTTTTCTTGATTTCTATTGAGGAGTTGGAGTCTACAAACTGGAAGTAGAAAAGAGTTATTATTCAGCTTCCTGCAAGGTGCTTACTGTCCATTCCAACTGATTTGCATACTTCTCAATTTCAGGCCTTGAAGTATGGATGTAAGGAGTACTTTTATTCTCTACTCTGAGCTTTGAAATAATTCCACAACGGGCATAAGACCATGTAAAACTAAGACTGAACTTCATTTCTTTAAGCATCTTGTCTTCTTCTTCACCTGTTGTCCTAGTATTACATACAATTGGGCCCATGTGTGTCTTTATTCGGAACTGTGATTTATTCTTGGCCACTACAAACTGGATGTCATCAAAATTTAACATCTTTCTAATATACTCCAAGGCAAAAATCCTCATAGGGAGGTATTTAGGGAGTTTGTAGGGTGCCAATTCACAACCATAAACCCTGATCTCGGTGTAGTTTTGTTATAAATACCAATCCCCAGTCTTGGCCTGATCTGTTAGATGCATAATTCTCTTGATTTCTTCATTGATTCTGGGTTGTATTGCACTATTAATAATGTTCATGGCTGGGTGAACAAAATCCTCAATGAACTACTTATAAGAGAACTCTTGTTTTTCTTTCATAACCAATAAGGTCCAAAAGATCACTGGCTACTGATTTTCCGCATCATCAAGCTTCTGCATTGCAAAATTGAACTTATCTCCCTAATAGTAAAGGAACATATAGATTAAAATGGAGGTGTAATTAAACACCTATTCTGTGGGAAACTTTATAAATTTCTCATGAATGATGTCAACCAAGAATTGCCTGAAATTGAACACAATGGATGGTTTACTGTCTGTGGAAAATATGGAGAGGAATCCTAAAATGGGCTCATCTACCCACTGATCAGAATAATAACCCAAAATATAGGAAATCATGGATATAATTTGTTTTTCTTGATCAGGGAAGATGGATATGGAGGATTCTTCTTGGGTAACTGGGCATTCTCAGGCAAGAAGATCTCAAATATTTTGGCTCTAGTAGCGAAATCCAACTTCTGATAAAGCTGGGTGAGGGCTTCTAAGGAGAAAGGAGTACTATTTTCCATAAAGGGAGCCAACATTATTTGGTCAATGGATTGGGAAGTTATGGTAAAGAGGATGTCACCTGATTGGGGCCATGATTGCTCTTTGAGCAAGGACATAACATGCTTGATATTTTCTGGTAAACTCAGGGGCTTGGAAGGTTAAGGGGAAGATGTAATCGGAAATATTGGACTCCCAGAGCCCAACTTCATCAGTTTTATCTACATGTTTGTCTTCTAACCAATAGTATAGTTCAAGAAAGTCACAGTCACATTGGGCTTCACTAATCCGATAATCCCTATTGGCTAAAGGGATGTGATCTAGATCTATGGAGGGGGGAATCAAAGGATTAACAGGTCTATCCTGAGATTTGGTATTCAGAGGCATGAGTGTATCAACCAAAAGTAATAGTAAGAGGAAGGATGGCTTAATGGGAATTAGCTGAGGTTGACGGAATCGTCAGGAGAATAGAACAAAATTATGACAATTCAGATCAGGTTCAGGTCAAGAGAATAGTGTGAAAGCGATCGTTATGTCAAGCTATGAATATCAGAGAATTAGAAGTGAAAAGGATAATGGAGATTCTTTAAATGATTTTTAAATACTAAGAAATGAAAATCATTATAGGTGGCATGGGATCATTAAACTTGAATGGTTACCCGGGAAGTGAATTTAATGTGAAACGGTCATTTCGCTGGGAGAGCATCCAATTGGTTAACGGCTAGGCGACGTGGTGGAAGGTGAGAGGTGAAGATGTCGTGGTGGGGACATGGTAAAGAGGGCGAGGGGACGGTTGTTTTGGAGGGCGTAGAGAGTGGTATGTGATTTTGTCTAGGGGGGGTGTTAAATGCAGAGAGGGTGACATGTAGGGGATGGGGCTCGGCAGGGAAACAACCTTTTTGGAACCCCCCCCCCCCCCCCCCAACAGCGGTAAAGGCAGGATGGAGAGGGGGGCCGAAGAATAACATGGGTCGTGGATGATGAGCGGGAACAGATCTCGATGCCTTGATAGTGATGTCGATTAACCATAAACGCCTGAGAAGATTTTTCCACATGCACTTTATTCTTTGCTTTTCAGACTTAGGATAAAATTTTAGGAATAAGACATGGAAAGCATTTTATCCCATCACGCATATTTTCCCTTTAGCATATGATTAAAAATTTGGATAAAAAATGACATAGGAAAATATTTATCAAACCATCTAATCTACCAACCCATAACTAAATTACCATTTTATTTTTTCTAAAGGGTTCACTTAGACTAGCAAACCCACATTATTTTCTTTTATACAAAAACAAAAACTATCTAAATTTTATCCCTTATTTCTCCTATTGATTCAGATTAAACAATTGAATCAATGTCATTTTCTACCTAACTACTGATTTACCCAGATTAAATTGTTGGTCAAATATGTATTCTCTAACCTAACTTACAGAAATTTAAAGAAGTTTAACCATGATTATACTATATGATTAAACACGTAGCTAGACATTGCAGCACTTTGAACAAACTCCACACAATCTTTATTTAACAATGATGCAAAAAAAGTAACTATCAGTAGTGGCATTAGACTTGCAACACTTTCAATATTATTCCTTTTTTAATTTTTCTTTCTTTTGGTGGGGTTCAATCTTTTCATTTTTTTTCAATATTCTTGTTTTTTCTCTTTTTTCTTATTATACCCTCTTTTCATTTTTTATTATATTTTTTCTTTCATTTGGAAATCTTTGGCAAATTGACAAGTATTTACAATATAAGATTCTAGAGATACAATACTCAATTACCTTGAGATCCTATAAATTATAGGACCCTAATAGTGGCTCCAACTGGGGATGGCACTCTCCCTGTGAGGTGCCAAGAACATTTGATCAGTAGCCTTGAGTGTTCTATTTCAGCAATATCCATGTTTGATTCCTTTTGTTGTAGTACTTATGGTAACATATCAATGGAAGCTTAGGGCCTTCTCTGCGGGCTTCAACTTCTGTTAATAGGTCACCCAATCCAAATAATAAAGACAATGATAAATGCTAGAAAAATTTCTATTGCTAAGAGAAATAGTGCTTGATCGTTATACCATTGACAGGTCCACCAGGAATTTCTGTCCCATCTAAATTTTTGAGAAAGAATGCATTATGCTCTCTGAAAGCATAAATGACATAAGGCCCCATCCATAGATTGTCAAATTTTCCATGCTTTCCTTTGTCCTCTCTTCTGGAATCCCACTTTAGAACTCTATCACCCAAAGTGAAATCATATGCTTTTGTTCTTTTATCCAAAAACTTCTTCATATTATCCTAAATGACCTAAGCCTTATTATAGGCTTCTTCCCTGGATTGTTGCAATTAGATTCTCTGATCAATTCTCCTTTGAGTGTCATTGGGCTCAACCTACAATTCCTGAATTATCTTCATGACTGAAACTCCCAAAGAAGATGGAAAAAAACATCCATTCCATAAACCAATTGGTATGGTGACATGCCAATTGATTTCTTAGTTGTGATTTTGTCAGCCCAAAGTGCATTTATTAGCTTGTTGTGCCATGACTTTTTGTTGTCTGCTAACAGCTTCTTAATAATTTTTACTAGACTTTTATTTGAAGATTCAGCCAACCCATTACACTGTGGGTAATAAGCATTTGAATGTCCCAAAGTAATATGGTATTTTTTGTAGAAATCTATCATTTTCTTAGATCTAAAAGCTGCAGCATTGTCTGTAATAATCTTGTTTAGACAACCAAATCTAGACAAGATATTGGTTTCTAAGAACTTGATGATAACAACATTCGTGGCTAGTCTGGAAGGTGTGGCCTCAATCCATTTGGTGAAGTAGTCAGGAGCGGTGAGGATCCATTTATGTTGGGAAGATGATGGTGGATGGATTTCTCCAATGAAATCCAATCCCCATTGTTTGAAAGGACTTTCAACAGATATGGGCTTCAAAGGCAGAGGCAATAATTTTTTTTTTCCCTCAAATATTTGACATTTATGGCAAGAGGTTACCTTCTTATGAACATCGGGGAAAAGGGTAGGCCAGTAAAAACCATCTCTAAGGATCTTATTAGCAGTGGTTTTCCAGTATAGATGTCCACCACAATCACATTCCTGCATTTTTCTTTCTGCATCATATTTTAACAAACACTTTAATAGAATACCACCAACATCATTCTAATATAAAACATTATCTATGATGCAAAATTTTACTGCTTTTAACTTGAGAAATATAGCCTTTGTCTTGGCTAGGCAAGGAGGAGAATTTAAGTTGAATAAAACATAAATAAGGTCTGCATACCAGGGTGAGGTCATGAAAGCCTCATCTAATTGTGGAGTCGCCTGTTCCTCTTGATCATCCAATGCAGCTACAATGTTAATATCCAAAGCATTAAAGTTAGATTCAACCATCAATTTGGCTAATCCTTGTCCTTTGATAAGCTTGGTTGGCTGGATTTCCATTTCATACTCAAGAATGATGGCAATCCATTTGCATCTTTTTCCATTTGGTTCATTTTGTGTTAAAATATCCTTAACTACAACATTTGGGACATAATCAATTATGTGATAATGAAGGATATATACTCTGAAATCTTTAATTTCTTTTATCAATGCAAAGGCCTATTTTTCCATTATATTATATTTGAGTGCAACATCCCTTAAAGCCTTGCTAAAGAAAGAAATGGGTTGTTCAAATCCATCATCATTTTTTTGTAAAAGGACAGCTGCAATAATATGTTCAGAAGAAAATGAAAAAATTATAAAATCCTTAGTAAAATCTGGACTGATTAGGACTGGTGCTTTTTTCAACGCTTGTTTAACTTGATCAAATGATTGCCTAGCTTCAATGTTCCTTCTGATTTATTAATCTATTTTTAGCATGTTTGTTATGTTTATGAGAAGTTCTGCAAGGTTAGGGATAAATCTTCTTAGGAATTTTATTCTACCAATAAATGATTGAATTTCCTTAATGTTTCTTGGATGATTGATTTTTGGAATGACTTCAATCCTTTTAGGATCAATTTTAATACCTTCCTTAGATATTATATGACCAAGAAGCTTTCCCTCTTCAAGGCCAAACATTGTTTTCTTAGGATTTAGTGAAATCCCAAACCTTCTACATTTCTCAAATACTCTTCTCAGATGTAACAAATGTTCTTCATTAGTTTTAGAATAAACAATGATGTCATCTAGATAGATCACAATAAACCTGCGAATTTCATCAACAAAAGCAATACCCATTTCTCTTTGAAATGTGGCTTCAGTGTTCATTAACCCAAAGGGAACCTTTACATACATGAAGGTACCCTATGGAGTAGTAAAGACTGTTTTATCTTGATCCTGAGGGTGAACTAAAACCTAATTATAACCTGAGAAACCATCTAATAAAGAAATTTGAGAAGCCCAACTACCTTCTACAAAATATGATCCATTTTCGGTAAAGGGTAGTTTTCCATTAGGGAGAGTTTATTAAGGTTCCTAAAATATATGCACAATCTAATTTCACCTGTTTTCTTCCTAGTTGCACAATATTGGAAACCCATTTAGAGTACCTAAGAGGAACTATGATTTTAGAGTCATACATTCTTTTAATTTCCTTCTCAATTAAAGGCATCATAACTAGATTTATTCTTAAAAGTTTTTGTTTAAATGGTTTTTGATCCTCTTTAATTGGAATTTTGTGTTATATAATCTGTATATCATATGTTTTAATATCTTCATAGCTCTAGGCAAAAACATCACTAAATTCCTTGAATAAAGCAATGTATTTTTGTTTTTCAGCAACTGGGAGTGATTTAGAGAGTTTTATGATTTTCGGATCTTTTTGAGTACCTAAATTACATTCTTCAACTATTGTTCCTGTGGGTTCAATCTTAGTTTTTTTTGCCACATCATTGAAATCAAATAATTCTTCTAGTGGAACTAGACCGCTAGGTAGAATTCTATCTTTTAACTAAAGTGCTTCAAACTCTTCTTTTTTTGGATCTATTTCAAGCAATTCTAATTTATTTACAACTTTATCTATGGGTGTATTTACATCTGATTTTTCTATTTTCCTTTCTATATTAGAATGTACAACTATTTTATTTTCTACTTCATATTCCAAATCAATACTATCATCTTGAAATTCATCTTTAGATTGCAGAAAACTTTCAATTTGTTTATCATTTCCAAACACCTTCCAATACCTCATATTATCTGGTACAATTGGTTGATGTTTTACTTCCACTGTATATTCTCGATAAGCGTAAGGCATTTTATAGGAGTTGGTTGAAAAAGCTAGATTATTTGGAATGATATTTTATTTTCTAGGAATTGCAGAAAGGTCATATTTAAGAAAACTATCTAGAAAATCAAGCACATCATTTATGTATGCTCTCATTCTAGGGTGTTTAGCTGAATATTCTCCTTTAATTTGTTTTATAATTAATTCAGCACCCCCTTGAATGGATATTCTTTTGGCACCTAATTTTTTCAACAACTACAATCCTAATATAAGGGCTTCATACTCTGTTATGTTATTGGTACATTGAAAATTTAGCCTCTATGAGTGACCGTCAACATGATTGCTTCCTTTTTTTACCACCCATATTCCTACTCCAAAACCATATTTTCTACAAAAGCCATCAAAAATCATGTTCCAAAGAGGTTTAGGAAGAGTATTGGATTCAATTGTTTGTATTTGGGTTGGGTCTGTTTTAGAAATTTAGTTTCAGTATTGATCACCTGAGTGTTGATGTCTCCATCATTATAAAGGATGAAAGAGTCTAAATCTGAGTGGACAGAATAAAGACGATAGTTGTGAGGTTTCTCTTCACTACTCATCATGAATTTCATCAAGGTTTCCCTAAATAATCTTCTTTGCTACCCAAAAACTGATATGGTGGAAAAGGTCATATCCATCTGTAGGGTTCCTTGTAATTTTTCTCCCCATGAGCGTGACAACATCGTTCCATACTTAGGGGGAATATTTGCAACCACTGTATCCATTACCAGGCTTTTGGCAAGGATTTGACCTAAAGTAACACACAAGTCTTTGATGAGACCTAGACATCTTACTTTACTGGAATCAAAGGAATATAGGTCTTTATAGGGTCTCGTAATGTCAAGTCCTAATTTCTCCATAACAACTTTAGGCATAGCATTATGGAGGATCTTATCAAGAATATTTAGGCTAACATAGAATGGAGGAACACCCCCTTCCTGTGGTTTTCCTTCAACTTCCAGTCCAAATAAGAGTTTAGGCTGGTCATCATTCAAATTTATAGATTCTGTGTTTTCCCTTATGTTTAGATATTTTTATTACTTGGGGCTTGTACATGTTTTTGTTCATTAACTCTGTTAGAGGAATATGAATTTTTCGTTTTGCTAATTCATTCTCAATGTTGAACGATGGAAGTTTAGATTGATCTATGATTTGTCTTGTTATAGAATCTTTTGTTGACTGGTGGTTGGGATATATGTTTGAGTAGTTTTAGAAACACTATCAACTATCTTGTTGACAAGAATTTTTACTTTCTTTTTACTAGAATTATCCACAGTTTTCTTACGAAGATTGTCTGTGGTTTTCCAAGGATCAATTTCAAAGGATTTTTTAGAATGATTATTAGATTTTTTGGTGTTGAGAGTGTCTGAAATATTTTTGTTCCTAAGGTTATACTGCCTATGTACATCCATGATGGCATTTCCAAAACCTTGTTTATATTCATCTGATTCTTCAGAGTCTAGTTTAGTTTGAGCTAGGAGAAAAAGTTCTTACTCCTCTTGAGTGAGAAAAATTGTTTCATCATCATTGATTCCCATCAGATTTATTTGACTATCATCTAAATCATCAATAATATTACCCTCATCATCAGTGTAGTTTTCATGAAAGGGATGTTGAACCTACTGGTCTGGACCCTTTTATTCTCGTTGTTTGATTTTGGGAACATTCCTTCTAAAGTTTGGTTTCTATTTGAGGAGAATTTTGGTTCTCCCTTATTTGAGCTTGATCATTTATGTTTACTCTATGCATCATCTTTTCCATTACCCTCACTAGGTTATAAATTTTTTGATCGGAGGCAGAAGTGGAAGGCTCTTCTTTAATGGTAACCCTGCGTTCATATCTTAGTTTGGCCTTCTTGGCTAAGATGTTAGCTTCAAATTTGATAGAATTAGCTTGAATTTCATCCAAAGTTGTCGGGTCTCTCTATCTAAGTTTATATTCCATGTCTACATCAAAACCATCAGGAAAATCAATCAAAGATAGACCAGGGGAGGGTTTGATGTCTTGTGGAATTTCATTGTAAATAGTGTTAAACCGTTCATAGTATTCTTCCACACTTTCATTTGGATTTCTTTTCAGTCTTTTATATTCATTTAGGAGTTGAAGTGGATTTTTCTTGATTTCCCATCTAGCTAAGAAAGTTTGATGGAAAGCATCAAGGTTAGCTATACTTCCTAAACCATTTCTTCACATTGTCTCCTAAAATTTGAGAAAACAATCTCATTTTTACATCGGCTTCGTCTACTTCTTGAAGGTCAAACACATCATTCATTTTATCCACATGATGCTGAGAGGTATGAGAACCAGTGTTATCAAAGGTCACAATTTTAGATTGGTAATCTCTAGGCATAACATTAGATAGACTGGTAATACCAAAGGTGCATACCTACCTTCCATAACTGGTTTGGAAGATTGACTATAAAATGGACTTGTGGTAGGTGTAGTTGTTATAACTACAGGGACAGTAGTTTTCATGAAATGGAGGCTGAACCTACTGGTTTGGACCCTTTTATTCTCGTTGTTTTATTTTGGGAACATTCCTTCTAAAGTTTTGGTTTCTATTTTGAGGAGAATTTTGGTTCTCTCTTATTTGAGCTTGATCATTTATGTTTACTCTTTGCATCATCTTTTCCATTACCCTCACTAGGTTATAAATTTTCTGATCGGAACAGTAGTTATCACAACTACACCTACCATAGGTCCATTTTATAGTCAATCTTCCAGACCAGTTATGGAAGGTAGGTATGCACCTTTGGTATTACCAGTCTAGCTAAATGTTATGCCTAGAGATTACCAATCTAAAATTGTGACCTTTGATAACACTGGTTCTCATACCTCTCAGCATCATGTGGATAAAATGAATGATGTGTTTGACCTTGAAGAAGTAGATGAAGCCGATGTAAAAATGATATTGTTTTCTCAAAGTTTAGGAGACAATGTGAAGAAATGGTTTAGGAAGTATAGCTAACCTTGATGCTTTCCATCAAACTTTCTTAGCTAGATGGGAAATGAAGAAAAATCCACTTCAACTCCTAAATGAATATAAAGGACTGAAAAGAAATCCAAATGAAAGTGTGGAAGAATACTATGAACGGTTTAACACTATTTACAATGAAATTCCACAAGACATCAAACCCTCCCCTGGTTTATCTTTGATTGATTTTCCTGATGGTTTTGATGTAGACATGGAATATAAACTTAGATAGAGAGACCCGACAACTTTGGATGAAATTCAAGCTAATTCTATCGAAGTTGAAGCTAACATCTTAGCCAAGAAGGCCAAACTAAAATATGAACGCAGGGTTACCATTAAAGAAGAGCCTTCCACTTCTGCCTCCGATCAAAAAATTTATAACCTAGTGAGGGTAATGGAAAAGATGATGCAAAGAGTAAACATAAATGATCAAGCTCAAATAAGAGAGAACCAAAATTCTCCTCAAAATAGAAACCAAAACTTTAGAAGGAATGTTCCCAAAATCAAACAACGAGAATAAAAGGGTCTAGACCAGTAGGTTCAGCCTCCCTTTCATGAAAACTACACTGATGATGAGGGTAATATTATTGATGATTTGGATGATAGTCAAATAAATATGATGGGAATCAATGATGATGAAACAATTTTTCTCACTCAAGAGGAGTAATAACCTTTTCTCCTAGCTCAAACTAAACTAGACTCTGAAGAATCAGATGAATATAAACAAGGTTTTGGAAATGCCATCATGGATGTACATAGGCAGTATAACCTTAGGAACAAAAATATTTCAGACACTCTCAACACCAAAAAATCTAATAATCCTTCTAAAAAATCCTTTGAAATTGATCCTTGGAAAACCACAGACAATCTTCGTAAGAAAACTATGGATAATTCTAGTAAAAAGAAAGTAAAAATTCTTGTCAAGAAGATAGTTGATAGTGTTTCTAAAACTACTCAAACATATATCCCAACCACAAGTCAACAAAAAGAGCCTATAACAAGACAAATCATAGATCAATCTAAACTTCCATCGTTCAACATTGAGAATGAATTAGCAAAACTAAAAATTCATATTCCTCTAACAGAGTTAATGAACAAAAACATGTACAAGCCCCAAGTAATAAAAATATATAAACATAAGGGAAAATGGACCTGTGTTATGAAAATAGCTCAGGAAAAGATAGAAAAGATAGATCAACGCCTTATAATTGAGCCTCTTCGAGGGGGCAACCTCCTTTACATTACATAAATGAACAATTCTTCCATGATTCAAATGACAAAACCTCCTTTCTATATATAGGAGTCTAAGGAGTCACAATATAATCCAGCCGACCTAACAATAATAATATAAAGCCACAAAAATAACAATAGAGGGATTCTATGGGGCACAGAAATAACAATATGGGGGTAATAGGGGCACAACAATATAAATAAGGGGTATAACTACAATAGTAATGGGGTAATCACTAGTATTATAGGGACCCAACATGCCCCTCTCCTTCAAAAAAGTGTTGTCCTCAACGCTTGAGTAGTTCTGGATACTTCTGCATAAAATTCTCATCCTCCCATGTGGAATCTTCAGCGGATAAGTTCTTCCACTTGATAAGATACTCTGAAATTGATCGATTTCGTAGCTGTCGAGTTCTTGTTTCTGTGACTGCTTCCGGTTCCAATATAATTTTTCCTTCCTCGTCAAGTTCTGGCAATATTGTTTGAACTGGGAGCTTGTCACCTATAACCTTCTTTAAACATGAAACATGGAAAACTGGGTGCAATCGAGAAGCTGCAGGAAGCTCCAATTTGTATGCCATAGTACCAATCTTTTGCAACACCTTGTACGGACCATAATACTTTGGTGATAATTTATTATCCTTCTTAGCTTGCTTTAGGGACATTTGCTTATATGGTTGTAGCCGTAGGAATACCCAATCACCTACATCAAAACTTCTTTCACTGCGATGTTGATCTGCCTGTTGTTTCATTCTATTTTGTGCCAACACGAGGTTATCCTTTAAGAGTTGGAGGACTTGTTGTTGATGTTCGATGTGATGTTCCACTGCCTGAACCTTAGAATTTTCTCTTAAATATGATGTGATGGATGGTGGTTGATACCCATAAAGTGCCATAAATGGGGTCATTTTTGTTGTTGTATGGAAGGAAGTGTTATACCACCATTCAGCCAGAGGCAACCATTTGACCCATTGTGTCTGTTTATCAGATACAAAGCAACGAAGATATCCTTCCAAACATTTGTTTACTATCTCAGTTTTCCCATCAGATTGAGGATGATAAGATGAGCTATGAGCTAACTGAGTACCAAGACAAGAAAATAATTCTGTCCAAAAATTTCCAGTGAAAATGGGATCTCTGTCACTTACAATAATCTTTGGGTTTCCATGTAGCTTTTGAATTGTTTCCATAAATGCAGTAGAAACTGTACTGGCTTTAAATGGATGTGATAATGCACAAAAGTGTGCATACTTGGTAAGTCTGTCAACTACCACCATGATGACACTCTTTCCCTCAGACTTGGGTAAACCTGTGATAAAATCCATTGAAACCTCCTCCCAACGTTGGCTTGGAATGGATAAAGGTTGTAATAGACCCGGTGTCTTAATTGTTTCAACTTTATTTTGTTGGCAAACCAAACATTCCGCCACAAACTTTTGAATATCTGATTTAAGGCCATCCCAAAAAAATTCCTTCTTAACCCTGTGGTAAGTTTTTAAAAATCCTGAGTGCCCTCCTAAGGGAGAAGTGTGCAATTCCATAAGAATCTTTTGTTTTAGCTGGGAATTCTTACAGAGGTATAAGCGATCTTTGTACCATAACGAATCATTTTCCAGCTAAATGTATCAGACGTACTGGAATCTTGTTGTAGCTTTCGAATAAGTGCCCACACTTCTTCGTCATTCTTCCATTCCTCCCTTGCTTCGTTTATCCAATCTGGTTGGATAATAGAAATGGCGCACAACAATGCTTCCACATCCTCATCCTTTCTTGAGAGTGCATCTGCCACCACATTTTGCTTCCCTTTTTTGTAGATGATTTCAAAGTCATAACCCAACATCTTTGTGACCCACTTTTGTTGCTCTTCAGAGGATAATCTTTGTTCTAAAAAGTATTTAAGGCTATCATGATCCGTTTTTACCTTGAAGTGTCTTCCCATTAGGTAGGGTCGCCATTTCTTAAGTGCATGGAGTATTGCCAACATTTCCTTCTCATAAATAGCTTTGCTTAAAAACTTTCCCTTGATTGGACGACTTTCAAAAGCAATGGGTCTTTCATCTTGCATTAGAACAGCACCAATTCCATTTCCTGAAGCATCACATTCCACAATAAAGGTTTTTGTGAAGTCCGGTGTAGCTAAGACCGGTGCTTGGCACATTGCCTCTTTAAGATGTTCAAAGGCCTTTGTTGCTTCTGGAGTCCATGAAAATGCATCTTTCTTCAATAATGTTGTTAGAGGTGCTGCTATTCTCCCATAATTCTTAACAAACTTGCGATAATACCCTGTCAACCCAAGAAATCCTCGCAGATGCTTTATGGATGTGGGGATTTTCCATTCCTTAATGGCTTTAATTTTGCTAGGGTCTACCTTAACTCCTTCATGAGATACAATATGACCCAAATATTCCACCTCCTGGACTCCAAAGAAACATTTGGATCTTTTTGCATATAATTGTTTCTCCTCCAATAGTTGTAGCACCCTCTCAACATGTTCAACATGATCCTTCCAATACTTGCTGTAGATTAGTATATGATAAAAAAATACTAACACAAATTTTCTAAGGAATGGTTTGAAAATTGAATTCATCAAACCTTGAAATGTTGAAGGTGCATTGGTAAGGCTAAAAGGAATGACCAAAAATTCATAATGACCCTCATGAGTTCTAAATGCCGTTTTCTGAATGTCTATCTTCATTATGATTTGATGATATCTGAACGAAGATCCAACTTGGTGAAGTAAATTGATCCATGCAATTCATCCAGTAATTCATCAATGACAGGAATGGGGAACTTATCTTTAATAGTGAGCTTGTTGAGCTCCCTATAATCCGGACACATGCGCCATGATCCATCCTTCTTGTGCACCAATACTACTGGAGCAGAGAAAGAACTTTGACTTGGTTGAATTATACCAGCCTCTAGCATTTCTGCAACCATACGTTCAATTTCACTTTTTTGGACATAGGGATATCTGTACGGCCTGATGTTTGGAGGAACACTTCCTGGAATCAGATGAATAGCATGATCATGATCACGCATAGGTGGGAGACCTTTGGGAGTCTCAAATACCTTGGAATGATTGTCCAAGACTTTTTGGAGATCTGGAGAAATAGATGATTCCAATGTGGAAACATCTAGCGAACATAATTGTGCAATTACACCTCTTTGCTCCTTTTTTAGAAGCTTTGTCATACCATTAGAGCTGATTATCTTTCCTGGTTTCCCTGCAATACCCCTTAATTCAACTTCCTTTCCTTCCATAGAAAATTTGATGAAAAGTTCTTGAAAATTAAAAGCTATTGTACCCAAGGATTGTAGCCATTGGACTCCTAGTACAACATCAGCACCTCCCATTGGAATGGAAAGCATTGGGCTAGTCAATACATATTCTCCCATGGATAGCTTGATATTATGGCACTTTCCAGAGAAATTTATTGTTCCTCCATTTGCAATCATCACTTGACACTCTGGTGCTGGATATAGGAAGCAATTCAATTCTTTTGCTACCCTACAATGAATAAAATTGTGGGTGCTTCCTGAATCAATCAACACTATTACCTTTTTCTTCTTGATTTGTCCTTCTATCTTGATGGTTTGAGGAGTGGTAATTCCCGCCAATGCATTACAAGATATGGTCGGATTTATTTTTTCTTCATCTAGGCTTTGTTCCTGGAGTATATCCTCTTCTTTTGACCTTTCTTGCTCCTTTTCTTCTTCCTCTTCACAATCTATGTAGAATAATTTCTTCTCAGCACACTTATGACCTTTAGTGTATTTGCTATCACAATTGTAACAAAGCCCTTTTGCTCTTTTTTCTTCCAATTGTTGTGGTGTCAACCTTATAGGTTGTGGAAGACTAGGGGCAACAACACTTCCATCTTTATAGTTGTGAGTGGTATGCTTCCTGGTTGCCATAATTTTGCTTTCCATTTTTCTTGCTAACCTGAATGCCTTCTCTAATGAATCAGGTTCCCAAAGGCGAACATCATGTTGGATATTATCCTTTAAAGACCCTATGAACACATCAATCCTATGCTCCTCTGGAATATCTTTTACCCTTATGTTCAATTTTTGGAACTCCTCAATGTGCTCCATTATTGAACCCTTTTGTTTGAGACTTATCAATTGGCTAAAAAAAGTGTTGCTTTTTGTATCCTCATAATGTGCTATCAATTCTTCCGTAAAAATTGCCCAAGTGATAAATTTTTACGAGAGCAAAGCCATTGATACCATACAAACTGATTTGGTTCCAAATATAAAGTTGCCATACGTACCTTTTGTGTGTTTTGCACATTATTGAGATCGAAGAATTGCTCCATCTGTAATATCCATGTGGCGGGATCCTTGCCATCAAACTTCCTCATATCGATTTTTGGAATATGGTGAGTCTTCGATCCAACATTAGCATCTATGGAATCATGATTAACATTTCTTTTGTTCTCATCATGAGTTTCCTTTAGTACCCTTTCACCCTTAGGGACCATTTCTTGTAGCAACTTATTCATATTTATCTTCAATTCGTCCATGTCTATCTTCAAATCTATCTTCAAATCATCCATCTTAGCTTCCACGTCAATCATCTTAGCTTCTATGCCTTTCTTTAAACAGTCCATATTAGCTTCTACACCTTTCTTTAAACCATCCATCTTAGCTTCTACATCTTTCTTTAAACCATCCATCTTAGATTCTGTTCCTTTTTGTGCAAGGGACAGTTGTTGCACTTGGTCTTGTAATTTTGATATATCATGTTGCATTTCTTCCTCTTCTTCATGAGTCATGCTAGAGCTTTCAGGTTCCTTACTAGGTGTTTGCATTTTCTTTCCTCGGGGCATCAGTTACCGATAATAATGCTCTACTATGCCCTTTGAATTCATTCAAAATAAATTTTCAAACCAAGCTTAAAAAATTTAAGAAAATCTACACACCTTTTTTCACTTTGTAGGAGCTCGATATTGCCTCTGATGTATCTCTGTACTTTCCAATCATCTACTTCTGAATTTGTGAGTTGTAGTAGCCCTTTGTGTCCTCTTTCCAATGCCACAAGTCTGACCCAAATTGGATTCTCCAAGGAAGAGTTATGTGAAATCTCCCACAGTGACTTGCTTATAGACTAGTTCAGTAGAGCGAACTTGTACGACGTGCCACAAGTCACTGTTTCAACCTATGGATCTAAAACATGCATACAAGAAACTACAGTCCATCCTCTTTCTATACCTTCTTACAAAATTTCAATCCAATCCCCAGAGAGAAAGTTATGATGATTTTCCCTAGGTCACCTGTTTTGAATGTAATTCAGGAGTCTGCAAAAATACCAACTTCCTCGGATCATATCTCCGCAAATATCGCACGAAAAGATCGGAAATTTGCACCCAAGTTTCAGCATGATTTCTTCTCAAATGGATTTTTTTTGCAACTTCTGAAACGTCACTGAAAAAACGTTATAACGAAAATTCGATGATGACCTGTTTGGAGCAGCGAAACCCTATAATCCAAAGCTCTGATACCAAATGTTATGAAACCAGCTCAGTAAAAGATAGAAAAGATAGATCAACACCTTAGAATTCAGCCTCTTCGAGGGGGAAACCTCCTTTACATTACATAAATGAACAATTCTTCCATGATTCAAATGAAAAAACCTCCTTTCTATATATAGGAGTCTAAGGAGTCACAATATAATCCAGCCGACCTAACAATAATAATATAAAGCCACAAAAATAACAATAGAGGGATTCCATGGGGCATAGAAATAACAACATGGGGGTAATAGGGGCACAACAGTATAAATAAGGGGTATAACTACAATAGTAATGGGGTAATCACTAGTATTATAGGGACCCAACATTTTTTTTCATTAACTCTGTTAGAGGAATATGAATTTTTAGTTTTGCTAATTCATTCTCAATGTTGAACGATGGAAGTTTAGATTGATCTATGATTTGTCTTGTTATAGGCTCTTTTTGTTGACTGGTGGTTGGGATATATGTTTGAGTAGTTTTAGAAACACTATCAACTATCTTCTTGACAAGAATTTTTACTTTCTTTTTACTAGAATTATCCACAGTTTTCTTACGAAGATTGTCTATGGTTTTCCAAGGATCAATTTCAAAGGATTTTTTAGAAGGATTATTAGATTTTTTTGGTGCTGAGAGTATCTGAAATATTTTTGTTCCTAAGGTTATACTGCCTATGTACATCCATGATGGCATTTCCAAAACCTTGTTTATATTCATCTTATTCTTCAGAGTCTAGTTTAGTTTGAGCTAGGAGAAAAAGTTCTTACTCCTCTTGAGTGAGAAAAATTATTTCATCATCATTGATTCCCATCAGATTTATTTGACTATCATCCAAATCATCAATAATATTACCCTCATCATCAGTGTAGTTTTCATGAAAGGGAGGCTGAACCTACTGGTCTGGACCCTTTTATTCTCGTTGTTTGATTTTGGGAACATTCCTTCTAAATTTTTGGTTTCTATTTTGAGGAGAATTTTGGTTCTCTCTTATTTGAGCTTCATCATTTATGTTTACTCTTTGCATCATCTTTTCCATTACCCTCACTAGGTTATAAATTTTTTGATCGGAGGCAGAAGTGGAAGGCTCTTCTTTAATGGTAACCTTGCTTTCATATTTTAGTTTGGCCTTCTTGGCTAAGATGTTAGCTTCAACTTTGATAGAATTAGCTTGAATTTCATCCAAAGTTTTCGGGTCTCTCTATCTAAGTTTATATTCCATTTCTACATCAAAACCATCAGGAAAATCAATCAAAGATAGACCAGGGGAGGGTTTGATGTCTTGTGGAACTTCATTGTAAATAGTGTTAAACCGTTCATAGTATTCTTCCACACTTTCATTTGGATTTCTTTTCAGTCCTTTATATTCATTTAGGAGTTGAAGTGGATTTTTCTTGATTTCCCATCTAGCTAAGAAAGTTTGATGGAAAGCATCAAGGTTAGCTATACTTCCTAAACCATTTCTTCACATTGTCTCCTAAACTTTGAGAAAACAATCTCATTTTTACATCGGCTTCATCTACTTCTTGAAGGCCAAACACATCATTCATTTTATCCACATGATGCTGAGAGGTATGAGAACGAGTGTTATCAAAGGTCACAATTTTAGATTGGTAATCTATAGGCATAACATTTAGCTAGACTGGTAATACCAAAGGAGTATACCTACCTTCCATAACTGGTCTGGAAGATTGACTATAAAATGGACCTGTGGTAGGTGTAGTTGTGATAACTACAGGGACAGTAGGAATAACAGTTTGAGATATCATAGGTGAAAAGGTAGAGACTATAGAATGAGTAGGACTGGGAGGTTGTAGATGAACAGACTGGGAAGATTGGGTCGACAAAGAAGTTGCTGCAACTGTTAAAGAAAAAAATTCAACAGATTGTTGAATATAGGCTTCTTCAATAGCTTGGTCCAAAACTGAAACTAGACCTTGTAATTTATCAAATTGCTGTAGGGATTGAAGATCAGGATCTATTTCAAGAAGCTTGGTTTGGGGTATGTATGGTTGCAGTACGGCTTTATCAATGATAGTCTGATCTACAAAAGTCTCAGATTTTGATCTAAACAAACTATGCTGGAAAGGCAAATCAAACTCTATATCCTGAATAGTTTCAAATTTCTCTAGAAGAGAGTTAGACCTAGACAAAGGGCTATTCTCAGAAAGTGAATTAAAACTAGACAAAGGACTATTACTACTCTGAAGTTCTGTAAGACTTTTCTTTCTCAACAATTTCTCTGGATTATCTACAAATTCAACAGGGTTGGGATCAAGGTGAGCTCTAGTGAAAATTATTTTGGGAGCCAAGTCTATTAAAATTCATCACACAACTTCATAAAATCAAAATCAAGAACAAACTAAAATATATACAAAATAACAACCTCAGATCATGTATTTCATTATGATATATAAGCTTCAATTTATAGAAATATCGGTTGAATACCAGGGAATAATGATTTTTCAATATAAAGAGTTTTCCTTCCCTAGTATGGTCGCCACTATGTTTTTGTTCTGGTTTTTTGAGGTTGAGGGTGTAAACACATAGGACAACATCAAAACCACTTTGGAAGCTGGGATCTAGCCCTGCCAGCTTCAGAGAGGGATCTCTCTGTAAAATTTAGCTATGTTTTATGTGAATTTTAGGCTAGTTATGATTGTAGTGATTGTTTTGTTTGAAAGGTTTGGTTGCTTTAAGTGTTATAATTCCATTGGGCCATGGAGTCTATAAATTAAACTTGATTTTGCATCAATTTTTAGAGGATTTATAGGGCAAGTCAGGTTGCACTATTTGGGTATTTTCAGAAATTTAATGAATTGTGAAATAGCAGAAGTGTAAGGTTCAGTAGAAATTAAGGAGCAATTAAGAATTCCTTAACTTGACTTCAGTGGAAAACATGAAAATTACCAACAAAAAAATAGGGTGCTCTAAGTAACAAATCCTATTTATCACAGTTTCTGTTAGGTAATTCAGATATTCAGAATAACATAGAAAGAAAAACAATTCTTAAACAAATAAATAGAAGGAACACATCACCATTTGGTACACCACATGAATCCTGTGAAAGGTCCTTGTATTATTGATGCTCCAGCACTTTGAAAAATTACAATATGCAGAGGAAATTACATTCATAGATCAACCCTTAATACTTCAAACAGTGAAGTATTTATACTGATTATTACAAAATCATTTACAAACTCGCAGTCAAACTGACAGTATATTATTAGCCTAATTATAAACAATACGATTTATTCCTGGCAGAAAAATAGACCACGTAGACATTTGGAAAGAAAGGTCTCTCTATTTTGATGGATTTGGTTGCTGAGTCAACTTGAAACTATGCTGTGTTGATGAATTGACTGTCGTAATGGCCGATGTATTACTACTCTCAAATTACCTTTTTAATCTAGTAAATCGATCAGTTCTTCCCATATCTTTTCATCTGATACAGTCAATTTTATTACCCTCTAGTAAATTTTATCTACCTCTATGTATTTGGCAAAAGTTGGCTTCACTGTAAAATCGTGTTTTACCTCATTCTGTATGTAGAAATCATTTGACATGGTTTGTAAAATGCCATGGTTGTCACACTACCCTTTATCCCATTGCATTTGATACTGCACTTGGCCATTTCTTTCATCTTCAGGACACAGTCTTCCTGAGCGATCAATTTATCATTTATCACATAAATACTGGGAAGTCCTTTCTAGATCAATGCTTCAATTCTATTAGTAAACCTGTTTACTTGCAACTCCAATGTTTCACATCTTTCTTCCAATTGATCAATAAGGTTCCTCTTAGTCAAAACTTTCTTCACTTCTAAAATAGTAGCAGTTCTATCACTGATTCCTAATTCTTCAAGCTCATATTTTGACTTAGAATTCAAGAATCTGATAATGTTGGAGGCTTCTATGGGCATCTCTCCAAGCTTCTCCCTTCCTTGCACAATGGTTTCTGTAGATTTTTCTATCATCTCCTTCTGCTCAAAGATGATTTGGATAGAAGGCCAAATATCATTCATAGAATCTAGAATATTCATCCAAATGGTTTCCTTGGATTGGACCAAGGTCTGACCAATTGAGGTATGCCTTTCTACCTTCTACAACTTCTTGAAGAATCTCTATGATTTCTGCATTTTAGTAACACGCGAGGCTTCATCTTTATCCTTTTGTACTTCTAAAGCTTTGAGATGATCCTACAATGTCTTGATATCTTTTGACTAGAGTGACATGTTATCTAGTGCCTTGGTCACCTGTTCAGCACTTGCAATATGAGTGGAAGAAGTGGTTGCAGTGGTTGTTCCTATTCCTGGAAGCTGAGAAATGGGAATGGCATCCAAGGGGACAATGATCATCTTCTGACTTTGTACTTACTCCTTTATCATCTTCTCCATTTCTGCCTCAATTTGTCTAATCTGTATGTTCTACTCTATAATCATCTTCATCATGTCAGCCCTCTGTGCTTTATTTTCTTCAATGTCATTGGTTAAGGGGTCCTTTGTGGCTGGCAACTTAAGATGTTTTCTCAACACTGCAATGTCTAGATTCTTCTTTTTTATAATCTCCTCTACAACATTGACATCTTTCGGATCATATCCTATCTTTAGCACCAGGTCTTCCAAAGACTTGATCCTATTATCCTTGGCTAAGGAGGGCACCTTCTCCATTTTCAACTACAGCTGAACTTTGGAAAATGAAACATGCAACTTGGAAAATGAAATAGAAATGTTAGTTAAAGTAGAAGATATCATTTCACTAGTTTTCTTGTGCATCTCCATTTGATCAATGGGATGGATGTCTTTGGTGCTGAACTCAAATGTACTGCTCTTGTAGACTGTTGTTGTTTTTGGCTGTGGAATTTGGGCCTCAAGGAAGGCCATCTGCATCTTTCTATGCTCTATGTCAAAAATTGACAATAATCTACTTTGTGAGCTGGAGGTTTGCTTGCCAAACTGATTATAGGTACTATTTTTAAGAATCACATTTTTAAGCTTAATCTCCCTGTACCTATTAAACATTGTCTTCTCTTTCTCTCCTTGGACATTCTAGGATTCTAGTTCTGTTTCCTTGTCACCTTGTGATGATGAAGGTCCATTATGAGATGTTGTAAATTTGCTGGTTGCAGGTGGTGAATCTATGATTATGATGGCAACCTGCTCTTCTGTCTCTTTGTCCACATCTTTCCTGGGAGTCAATTTTGTCCTCTTCCTGTAACTGATCCCAAACTCTTTGAATTTACTTCTTGTTGTTGATGATAATTATTCCTCCCTCTATATTTTGCTTGATTTCTATTGAGGAGTTGGAGTATGCAAACTGGAAGTAGAAAATAGTTGTTCTTCAGCTTCCTGCAAGGTGTTTTCTATCCATTCCAACTGATTTGCATACTTCTCAATTTCAGGCCTTGAAGTATGGATGTAAGGAGTACTTTTATTCTCTACTCTAAGATTTGAAATAATGCCACAACGATCATAAGACCATGTAAAACTAAGACTAAACTTCATTTCTTTAAGCATCTTGTCTTCTTATTCACCTGCTGTCCTGGTATTACATACAAATGGGCCCACCTGTGTCTTTATTCGGAACTGTGATTTCTTCTTGGCCACTACAAAATGGATGTCATCAGAATTTAACATCTGTCTAATATACTCCAGGGAAAAAATCCTCATAGGGAGGTATTTAGGGAGTTTGTAGGGTGCCAATTCACAACCATAAACCCTGATCTCGGTGTAGTTTTGGTATAAATACCAATCCCCAGTCTTGGCCTGATCTGTTAGATGCATAATTCTCTTGATTTATTCACTAATTCTGAGCTGTATTGCACTGTTAAGAATGTTCATGGTTGGGTGAACAAAATCCTCAATGAACTGCTTGTAAGAGAACTCCTGCTGTTCTTTCATGACCAATTAGGTCCAAAAGATCTGTGGCTACTGATTTCCTGCATGATCAAGCTTCTGCATTGCAAAATTGAACTTGTCTTCTAACCAATAGTATAGTTTGAGAAAGTCACAGTCACATTGGTTTTCACTAATCTGATAATCCCTATTAGCTAAAGGGATGTGATATAGATCTATGGAGGGGGGAATCAAAGGGTTAACATGTTTATCCTAAGCTTTGGTCTTTGGAGGCATGAGTGTATCAACCGAAAGTAACAGTAAGTGGAAGGATGTCTTACCCGAAATTAGCTAAGGTTGAATGAATTGTCAAGAGAATATAACAAAACACTAAAAATTCGGATTAGGTTGAGGTAAAGAGAATAGTGTGAAAGTGATCATGGTGTCAAGCTGTGAATATCAGAGAATTAGCATTGAAAATGATAGTGGAGATGCTTCAAATGATTTTTAAATACCTAGAAGTGAAAATCATTGAAGGTGGCACAGGACCGTTAAATTTGAACGGTTACCCGGGAAGCGAATTTAATGTGAAACGATCATTTCTCCGGGAGAGCATTAAATTGGTTCACAATTAGGTGACGTGACGGAAGGTGAGAGGCGAAGGTGTCGTGGTGGGGACACGATAAAGAGGGTGAAGGGACGATGGTTTTGAAGGGGGTAGAGAGTGGTATGTGGTTTCGGCAGGGGGGTTTTAAATGTAGAGAGGGTGACATGTAGGGGATGGGGCCCAGTGGGGAAACAACCTTTTCAGACCACCCCTCCCCACCCCCCGTGTGGCAGTAAAGGCAATATGGAGAGGGGGGGCCGAAGAACGACACGGGTCGTGGATGATGAGCAGGAACTGATCCCAATGCCTTGATAGTGTTGTCGATTAACCATAAAAGACAAAGAAGATTTGTCCACATGCACTTTATTCTTTGCTTTTTGGACTTAGGATAAAAGTTTAGGAATAAGACATGCAAAGAATTTTATCCCATCACACATATTTTCCCTTTAGCATATGATTAAAACTTTGGATAAAAAATGACATAGGAAAATATTTATCAAACCATCTAATCTACCTACCCATAACTAAACTAACATTTTATTTTTTCTAAAGGGTGCACTTAGACTAGCAAACCCACATTATTTTATTTTATACAAAAATAAAAAACTATCTAAATTAGATTCAGATTAAACAATTGAATCAATGTCATTTTCTACCTAACTACTGATTTACCCAAATTAAATTGTTGGGAAAATATTTATTCTCTAACATAACTTACAGAAATTTAAAGAAGTTTAACCATGATTACACTGTATGATTAAACAAGTAGCGAGACATTGTGGCATTTTGAACAAGATGCACACAATCTTTATTTAACAATGATGAAGAAAACTAACTATTAGTAGTGCCATTTAGACTTGCAACACTTTCATTATTATTCCTTTTTTTATTTTTCTTTCTTTTTGTGGGGTTCAATCTTTTCATTCTTTTTTCAATATTCTTGTTTTTTCTCTTTCTCTTATTTATACCCTCTTTTCATTTTTTATTCTATTTTTTCTTTTATTTGGAAATCATTGGTAGATTGACAAGTATTTACAATATAAGATTCTTGAGATACAATACTCAATTACCTTGAAATCCTATAAATTATAGGACCCTAACAGAAATCAATGTGTAGATTCAAAACTTTTCACAAAATTTACTAAATCACAATACTTGAAGCTACTCTACTCATCTACAGAAGTTAATTCACCATCTAAAACAAGAATCATAGACGTGTAAAAGAAAACATCAAACATGCACAAAGATTTATCTAAGGGAAAGAAACTGCTCATTATAGGACCCTAACAGAAATCAATGTGTAGATTCAAAACTTTTCACAAAATTTACTAAATCACAATACTTGAAGCTACTCTACTCATCTACAGAAGTTAATTCACCATCTAAAACAAGAATCATAGACGTGTAAAAGGAAACATCAAACATGCACAGAGATTTATCTAAGGGAAAGAAACTGCTCAAAATCATTACTATCTATATTACATTAATTAGAAAATAAAGAAGAAATACAGTGCTTGCTCAAGCTTGAGCATGCCCTACAAGTGTATAGTTTATCACTCTAGCTGACTGGCTGACTCTGGCCAACACTTAGCCAATTTTCAATCCCTCCAAGCTCCTAATTCATTGTGTTGTTCCTCTCAGAAATTGGCCCCTATTATTTATGAATTTCCCCTTATTTTCTTGCACAATTCCTCTGGGTTGATCACCTAACCAATACAATAGTTATAAACTCAATCTAGTATATAATTAATTGTATAGTTCCTTGGGAACTCCATCTCAATTGGGTAACTCAAATTCTCTGCATGCATGAGATAATTTATGTTGATTGATTAGTTATCTGGATGATCACTGAGTGTGGTTGAAGTTCCACTTCCACAACTTGACCTTCCACTAGTTCCTCCATCAATTAGAACTATTTTAAGTTACCATAACTCAATTTAACTGAATTAAATTGCTACAACTGAAATTAACTCAACCTAGGATTTTAAAATTAGGAACCCACTACACACAACTTAACTTCATGTCCCTAACTCGAATTAACTGATATAGACTCCTATTTTTTTAGGAATCAACTCAAGTAAATTGAACTTCAACTCATTAACTTGAATTGAGTGTTCTTAACTGAGTAACACTGAGCCATGTCACCTCAGATAACTACTCCAAGTTGTATGCTAATGTGGAATTTCGAATTTCCTCAATTTGATTAAGGAAAAATCAAAATTGAGACTTTCTTCTTGCATTTTCAACACTCACTCTAAGCAAGAAAGGGATTCTCAACTACCTTGATCCAAAACCTTTAGAATGTATTGCATGAAAAACTTCTCTCTGTGGTTGTTTCTACTGCAACATCTACAACTGAGAAGAATCCAAAACATACTGAATCGACTGTGTCTGCAATTGTCTACTAGGAAAATTGTGTTGCTGTTGAATTTTCTACTGAGCATCTTGCTCTGCTTTCAACACTCATCTGCACTCCTCAGTATCTAATTGACATTGATTCTTCTGCTACTGAATATTACAGGCCCCTGTAGTAAGGTAATGATCGATGAGGAGAATTCCTCAATGGACCCTACCCAAATTTTTCCATCTCTTGGACTAAGGATCTACATCACACCACTTGACTCTTGGAGGTATGGTTGCATGCATGGAAAAAAATAAACTACTCATATTGTTGCTACTACTACTATGTTGTTGCTTCCACACTGATGCTACAACTACTGCAATAATGAGTCTGATCTCCCCAGATCCTAAAGTAATAACTTCCATAGGGTTTCTCCCATTGAAAATAGACTCCCTCTGAGTCTCGATCTCCTTGTGGGAAATATCTTTGTCCCTCACTCTGTTAATATCAATTATCCCAACTCCTTTTTGTGACACTAAAAATTGTCTCACTGATCTTCCCAATAGTAGCCTCCTTGCTCCATTAAGAAGTCTCCACATAGGGTCTTCTGAATCTACCCTAAACTAGGGCTCCATTAACTCTACCTCCTAACGACTCATTATTTCTTCAATGATCACTATACATGAGGACTTCAATGATTAGTTACTAATGTGAATTGAGCTCTAATACCATGTATAAATTAATGTGTAAATTCAAAACTGTTCATGAAATTTACTAAATCATAAGACTTGAAGCTACTCTACTCATCTGCGGAAGTTAATTCACCATCTAATATAAGCATCATAGACATGCAAAAGGAAACATCACACATGCACAAATATTTATCTAGGGGAAAGAAACTAATAAAAACCCCTTACTATCTACATTGCATTAACCAGAGAATAAGGAAGAAATCCAGTGCTTGCTCAAGCTTGAGCACACCCTACAAGTGTATAGTTTATCACAATAGCTAGCTGACTGACTCTGTCCAACACCTAGTCAATTTTCAAGCCATCCAAGCTTCTAATTCCTTGCATTGTTCCTCTAGGAAATTGGACCCTATTCTTTAGAAATTTCCCCCTATTTTCTTATGCAATTCGTCTAGGTTGATTACCTAACTAGTACAATAGCTATACACTCAATCTATTATATAATTAATTGTACAGTGCCTTGGAAACTCCATCTCAACTAGGTAACTCGAATTATCTGCATGCATGAGCTAATTTAGTCTGATTGATTAGTTATTTAGATGATCACTAAGTGTGGTTGACGTTCCATTTCCACCACTTGACCTTCCACTAGTTCCTCCATCAGTTAGAACTAGTTTAACTAACCATAACTCAATTTAACTGAATTAAATTGCTACAACTGAAATTAACTCAACCTAGGATCCTAAAATTTAGGAACCACTACACACAACTGAACTTCATGTCCCTAAATCGAAATAAGTGATCTAGACTCCTATTTTTTAGGAATCAACTCAGGTAAACTGAACTTCAACTCATTAACTCGAATTGAGTGTTCTTAACTTAGTGACAAGAGCCATGTCACCTCAGTTAACTCCTCCAAGTTGTATGTTGATGTGGAATTTAGAATTTCCTCAATTTGATTGAGGCAAAATCAAAATTGAGACTTTCTTGCCACATTTTCAACATCCACACCCACTCTTACTTGGCTTCTTGAGCCCACCTTCCAATCCAACCAATTACCTATTGTAGGAAATGTGAGCGTTTTCCACGATTTTGAGGAATTTTGGAAACTCTTTTGACCTTGCTGAATACATTCTATGATAAGTTGGGAGCTATATATTTTGTGATGGGAACTCAATTCCAAATGTTGTTTCAAGTCTGGAAAATCCATAAAGTCTTCACTGCCAGGGATTTATTGATTAAGAATGTTGGAAATAATACTGAGAGGGGAGTGAATCAGTATTATCAGATCAATAAATTTATTTCCCAAACAAATTGATATACGCTACTTCAGTGAAGTGAACTAGCATGTACACGCAACTGTGATTAAAGAATCAACGTATATCCAAAGAACTTGTGATTTAGACAATTTGTCATGTGTTGATCTTAAATCAATACATCATTAACTTATTAGATAGTGCAATAAAAGCAGAATAAAGCATCACACATAAGCAACACACATGAACACCAAGATTTAAGGTGGAAACCTAATGTGGGTGAAAACCACCTGCTGCTGTTGTCTCTGTCTTCTTTTAATAATAAGAAAATCTGTTTACAATCTTGTACTGGTGCAGACTCATACCAGTACGCAGGCACCCACCTGCAGAAGGCTACAACCTTCTCTCGTTTTCTAGCTTCTACTAGAAGGGAGCTGCAACTCCCTAGCTCTTGTACTAGCTAATATGTTTACTAGTACGTAGGCACCAACCTATATAAGGCTACGACCTTCTTTCTTCTTCCAAGGACTACATTTCATGAATTTTCAGATTGGATACTCCTGGATCACAACACCAAAATCTGAAGGCCACGTTTCATCCAATTTTCATACTGGACCCATAAAAAACTTTTTAAACTTAAACTGCATCAACCAACATTCAATTAATCTGAATAATAGGATCACTGACACCAGAACACTGTGTTGAACCTAGAACCCTGCATCATTATTCAGAACTAGCTGTAACCTCAAAAACCATGCATTAGAGTGTATACACTACTTGGCTGAACCCAAACTGCGTGTATACTTTACTTCTGTTAATCAAACCTACATATACCTTCAAAACTACTGCAAACATAAACTTTTGAATCAAGTTTATACCAACCAAAAATATACTGAATATCTACTATCAACTTATAGAGCTTTACACAAGCAGGGACAGAGATCACTTCTTCTCACTTATACAATCAATCAATCAAATTCCAACCTCCTTATGCATTCAGTTTTACATTCAGACCTAAGAAGAATTCATTGATAGACAGCAGTAAAACAATAGAATTTGATCAGATAGATCAGTCAGATATGAAAAAGAAGATTTTCTTTTGTATACGCTACTTGAAAGAAGAGAACCTACATGGATATATTCTTTGGCTGAGACGAACCTGTGTATAGATCTGCAAATATTTACTCAGAACTTTGCTGCAAATCTAGACTTCAGACAAACCTAGACCATGATAGATTACGAATAAAACAGGCGCAAAACATTAGATCTAGTTTCCACCAATATCAGATCATTCAAGAATAAGTCATTTCAGGTCTCATGATCCTGATCCAATACTGAACTCAAGGTGCACATGAATATTTCAGATCTAGTCCCAAACATAACCCTGCAACATAAGATATACTTCAGATAGAAGTATTCCTTATAATCTTATTGCTTGCACACTTGGCCTTGTGATCTTATCCTCTTTATATAGATTTAGGCCCTTTGTCAAGACCTTGGACCAAATACCTAGGGTCAATACCATGGACCAAATACCTTGGATCAATACCTTGGACCAAAACCTTGATTTTCAATCCCATACATGCTTTTCCTTCTGTGAAAGTTTGTGTATAAGTATACGCTACTTTGACAAAGTGAACCAGTGTATGCCTCTCTTTCTTCAATCTCTGGAGTCTGATCTATAATCCTTTGTTGTTCACATGTTTCACTATGAATTGTAATCTATGTGAATTTCCATCAAGGATAACACCTGTATCATAATGCCAATAATCTCCCCCTTTGGACTTGATGACAACAAAAACACCAAGATGAAACAACAACACCAAGACACTCTCCCCCTTTGACATCAAAGGCAAATGGTGGACCAAGATATTCTCCCCTTTTGATATACATTATGCTGTCCATGCTCCCCCTGAGTACATGCTGAATTCTCTAATTAAGCTCCCCATTTGTACATGCTGAGACGCACTAAACCGTCCATGTGAGGTCCATGCTCCCCCTGAGCATATGAAGAGTCTACAAAAAAAATATTTTTCAAAAGAATAACATGACTCTATAACTCGACTAAGTGAGTATGACCTTCCTATCACCAATGACTCATACATACATCAACCTCCCAACCAAGTGGGGATACACCAAATTTGACTCATCCACCCAACCAAGTGGGGATATACCAATTGTTTGTACATGACAGAAATACAATAAATATTACATCATCCATCCCATGCAAATTAGGGATACAAATTACATCATTTGTCGAATAGGACTCATTCAAATGTATGAGAAGTCATATC
Source organism: Pinus tabuliformis (assembly GCA_031772625.1). Taxonomy (NCBI): domain Eukaryota; kingdom Viridiplantae; phylum Streptophyta; class Pinopsida; order Pinales; family Pinaceae; genus Pinus; species Pinus tabuliformis. The sequence goes on from CM062812.1 coordinate 534,522,356, forward strand.
ACACCGTAGACTTTTACATGACTTAAGCAACAAATGGTATAAATATTTGAAGCCATAGCTGGACTCAAGGACCATAATGCCAACAATACAGAATACGAGTGAAGGCTAATGCTCCCCCTAAACCTGTGCTACTATTTTTCTTGTCAGAAAAACATATACGCTTCTTCAGCCACCGAAACCTGTGTGTATACGCTACTATACTTCATGAAACACACATATAATAACCTTCTTCTGAAAAACTAGATTTAACAGCAAGATGATGCAGCAACTACTCCCAGCTTTTGTTTGAGATATTCAAATGTTTCTTTCGGCAGTGGTTTAGTGAATATATCAGCAACCTGTTCTTTGGAGGGAACATACTCCAATTTGACCTTTTGTTCAAGCACTCGTTCTCATAGAAAATGGTACTTGATGGGTATGTGCTTGGTCTTGGAGTGCATGAATGGATTCTTTGAAATACTGATGGCACTTGTATTATCACATAGAATGGATATGGATGGAGCACATGTGATCTAAATGTCTTGAAAAGTTTGCATCATCCAAAGTAGTTGTGTGCAGCAAGATGCAGCAACCACATATTCTGCTTCAGCTATAGATAAAGAAATTGAACTTTGTTTCTTGCTGAACCAAGACACTAACTTGGAACCCATATAGAATGTGCCACCACTAGTGCTTTTTCTATCATCAACACTTCCTGCTCAATTTTCATCTGTATATGCATGAAGAGTAAGATCTGCATATCTAGGATACCATAGTCCAAAGTCCTGAGTTCCTTGAAGATATTTGAAAATTCTTTTGACTGCCTGAAGGTGTGATTCCTTTGGATTTTCTTAGAATCTTCCAACTATTCCTACTGCATGCATGATGTCAGGTCGGGTACCTGTTAGATAAAGCAGACTGCCAATCATGGATCTGTAAGTTGGTTGATGTACTGCTGCTGATTCATCATTTGAACTGAGACTGCATCCTCTTACCATTGGGGTACATACAGGTTTAGAATCTTCCATTCCATACCTTTTCATGATCTATTTTAGATATTTGGTTTGTTGAACTTGTAGACCAAGAAAATAGGTAAGTTCACCAAGCAAGGACATTTCAAATTCTTGCTGCATTACTGAAGCAAAATTCTGACTCATGGATTCTTCATTGCTACCAAAAATGATATCATCAACATAAACAATAATAATTAGAAATTTATCAGTTTCAATATTTGTATATAGATTGCTATCTGCAGAACCTTTTGTAAAACCTTGTTGGTGAAGATATTTGTCAAGGCGGTAATACCAGGACCTGTTGTGCCCTACAACAACCCCCCATTTCATATCATTTATATTTACAAAATTATTATATGAAATGGGTCCCTTTAGAAATTAATTGCTATCAATAGCGCATTATTTTTAAGAGGTCCGCAAACTAAATGAAGACATTATTTAAAACCTTTTGAAAAACCCATTTTTGATCAAATAAAACAATCTTTTATCATTGCGATAAAGCGATCGCAAGATCGCATATTGCAATGACATAAAAAAACACAAATAGGTGGCACATTGGTCTTCGCCGATGTGATTTCGCTATCGGCTATCGGCAATACTCTATGCACGTTTTAAACGCCTCCATGCCATTAGCCCCGATGCGATGCGCAATCTGCGATTGGCTGTTGGCGACACTTTATATGCAATCTAAGCGCCTTAAGTCATTCATCCCGACGCGATGCGATTTCGCAATCGGCAATATCCTATGCATAATAATAAGGCGCCCAGGTCATACCCCCGATGCGATGTGATTTCGGCAATCGGGCAATCGGCGATACACTATCTATGCACATTGCTATGCCCATTCATTCCGATGTGATGCAATTTCGCTATCGGCGGTCGGGGGTATGCTATCGATATGTTTATATAACACCTACTCTCCCGATGCGATGTGATATTGCTATCGGCGATCGGCGTTTCAAAATTGTCAACATAAGGATTTAAAGTGTTCCCGATGCCCGATTATGATATAGCGCGGATTTCAAAAAAGCCGTTAAATGGAGGGATATTATGATCCATTCTTATTTAAAGTTTGATCTCTTAAATAATCGATCACCTGCACTCAACTGCCAAAATATCCATAGCACACTTAAGCGAGCCATTCGGCCGAATAATGGTGTAATGAGCATTTAAGGGGTGGCAGGCCTTAAATGGCCATTTAATGTATCTGTAAGATCTTCCCATGGATTGGATCCGCAGCCATTTTTAAGAGTTAATCTCTCAGCACGCTTTGATCAATATATCTTTCCCGTATTGGATTTTCATTAACATATCTCTGTGTTATGTTTATTTTCGCCGCTGTGCAGAATTCATCCATAGAAGGAAGCTCAAACAAGATGGGGAAGAAATCCAAGAAGACCGCGGGCGCTTCCGCTACACCACTTGCAGGACAAGCTGTCGTGGACAGAAAGAAGGGCTTGATATCTGATACTACATGTACAGGTCTCACCAGAGTTACTTGGCAAGGAACTTACAACCTGATTGAAGCTGAAGAACCAGTAAAGACAGTAGTAGAAGCTAGTGTGGATTTACTTCAGAAGTCTGAGAGTACTCTCAAGGATTTAGCCGACTCTTTCCTTCACAGGATAGCGGCCAGGGAGCAAATTCTCCCATACACAGACGTCGTGCGATGGGCGATTGAAGAAATCCCAATCTTGGATAGAACTTTCAGCACCAGAGATGGGAGAATTTTCGGATCATTCAGGGCGGATGATTTAAGGCAAATGTATCATTTGCCCGAGCCGGAGAAGATATATAATAAAGCGTTCCTAGAGAAGTTTTCAAATGAAAATGAAGTTGAATCCGAACCCATCCGGGATTGGAGAAAAAATCCAGCCAAACACAAACACGAATCTTCCGGTAAGTACTCGGTTGATTCTCTAGCTTCTCCTTATTGCTATGCGGGAATAATGATGTGTAGATTATGGGGATTGCATGACTCTGCTAATTTTACCATAGAAATGGTTCCTCTAATGGAAGCAACAGTGAATAGTATAATTATGGATTGGGCCACTATCCTTTCTGACAAATTAGCACAAGTTGTGCTCGAGTTTAGAAACAAGACCCAGATTTCTGAAAGAGTAATTCCCCCATTTTACTACAGTGCCTATATTCTAGATACCCTCTGTTTTAACTCTGAATTCTCCTTACTCGGCTGGAGGTGGACTGCACAAGACCCCTCGCCCATTCATATATATCACCAGAAATTGTGGAAATCTTCTTATAAACATCATCTATACCAAGTCTGTAATGGCTTTATGTTTCCTATTCATTATTCCATTTTTGATAGACCTGCTCCCAAGATTTCTTATCAAGCCGAAATTGATTTAACCAGAATAGGTAGATGGTTTGGAGAGGAAAGGTTTACCTACATAAGAGTTTTCGGCAGCCAATCCAGACCCCATATCCTCCCTCTGTACATACCAGATAAACTTCTATCGAGGGAAATTTCTTACCAAATCATTTCCGAGAGTGTTACACAAACGCTCAAGAAGAATAAGAAGCAAGGCTGGCCCTCTTTTCCTTTGAGGTGTGGTGTATATACCCTGCATGACCTCAAACATGCAGAAAATGAAGCCACAAAAATTCAATCCTTGACTCTAGCGACTCTCCCAAATAGGCATTTCGATCCAAATAAAGTGCCTAGAATGCATTAGAACAGGCCAAACTGACAAGATTTGATCATAAGGAAGATATCTTTGATGACCTGTTCTCCTCAGCTGAGTCAATAAGTCAGGTTAGACAATTCGCCCTAGCAAAGTATAATGATGAAGGGTTGACTGAATTTAATAAACTTGGAGAATAGAGGTTGCAAACTCTGCCTCTAGATTTACTAGCAACAACCCCAGCGACATCATCAAGCGAGCCTGGTCGGCAACAGTCAAGGGAACCTCTTGTTATAACAAAAGATCATAAGAAGGAACAGGAGGAAAGGTAGAGGAAAGAACAAGAAGAAAAGCAGAAGAGAGCACAAGAGGAAAGATAGAGGAAAGAGATAGAGGAACAACAAATGAAAGAGCAAGAGCAAAGAAAAAGGAAAGAACAAGAAGAGCAATAGAAGAAACAGTAGGAAGAAGTGCAGAAGGAGTCTGAAGCCGAAAAGCAGAAACAAACCACCATTGATGTCAATATAGATACTCATATTGACCCCAAATTGCTCCAGGAATGGAAGCAATTTGACTCTATCATCAGTGGGTTGGAATGTTCCAAAGATACAGACACTTCCAAGACAAACGATACACAGGACATCACTTCACCTTAGGTTCTAAGTGGAACCAGCGGCCCACCCATTTCTAAGGATGTTGAAGTAATACCAAAAGACCCCTCCAACCAAATCATTCTACAGGTAGAAGATATTCCTCCCCTGGATGTTTTCTACAGCCTGAGGCATAGAGTAGTGGTAAAACGACAAAGGAAAAGAAGGAAGATTGATCAACCTTCCCTTTTCCCAGAACAAACTGTTACGGGAAGCGTGGTTTGGAAGGAGGAATTCGACCCCTCCGATGACCTAACAAAACTGTCGTAGTATGTGGGAGCCTATTCGACAGCGACAATCGATAAGGCATCGGAGGTAAGTCTTCTACTGAAAACTAAGGACCAAGAAATTTTTGCATTACAGGCAGAGTTGGCTGAATCAAAGCAGAAGACAGAGCAGGCGGAGCAGCAATTGTTGACACAACAACAAGTGAACAGTCAATTAACTCAGCAATTGCAGGCAGACAAGCAAAGGATCGACCAAAGCGCGATCCAGACACAGAAGGAATTATCGGAGGCATTGGCACAATTGAGGGCAGCAAACGAGCAAATGATGAAAACAAAAGATGAGAAAATCGCTCAATTGTCATCGCATCTCGAAATAATAAAGGGCGCTCCACAAGTGGATGAATTCAGAGCAGAAGAATTGCAAATAAACACTGCATTAATATCCCAAATTAGGCTCCTGTGTCAACAAATCGCTCAGGTAGAGCCATTGTGTGAGCTAACGACGTCCATAAATCAGCAGGTAGAGAAGGCCAGGAATGAGTTAGACCAAGCCGAAGAGATCATAACCACATATCTTGACTGGCAAGATTCTGATCAAGGGAGAGCAGCAAATTTGCCCAGGATCCTAGAAACACATAAAGATATACTCTTCACAGAATGGCAGACTGAGGTGATGAAAGCAGAGAGGGCGGCTTCAAGATGTAAATCAACTTCCAGCAATCTAGTTGATCTAGTTAACAACACTCTCTACTTAGCAAATATGATTTCCCAATGTACACCAGGAAAGATGACAACAACAAACATATTGGAGCAATCATGTTATCCTGATTTAGAGGAAAAGGGGAGATTAATCGTTGGGATTAACAATTTAACCTTCGATGCATATTGGCTCTTTCTGATTAAGCCGCACACACAGAGAACCGCCCTTAAGTGTCTAACAGATGCAATCGGGTATATAATTCCCGATATTCAGGATGCCACCTATGCCGCCCAGCTCAGTTCGCGCCTCAACAAACCGCCTGAAGTAGAGCCAATGCTTGCGATAAGTCAGCTTAGATTTAAAGGCAAGCAACCTACTTGATGAATCATGCCGCCGATTGCCAGATCGCTGAGGGAAATAGGATCAAGATTTATTGATACCAATTTAGTAGGATTTCAGTTTAATAGATATTTAGATTAATTTAGTATTTATAGACCCTTTCATGTTTTTGGAAAGGGTCGTAAAGTTTTGTACCAGACTTAAAAGACTGAAGTTTGCACTTTTGTGCTTCAGTCAATATTCTTTTATAAAACTGGACCAGTTGTTCTTAATTCAACAAGGAAGCTTTTTTATGCAATTGTGCACTATTGTCTTTGTTGAGAATGTTTTTGCGTTGAAGGAAGAACTACAAGTAGCGATTGATATTAGGAGTGTCAAGCAGCTCATATGGTATTTCTATCTATGTCTGAATTCATTCCTTTCATATGAATTTCTATGTGATTATTCTTGCTATTATTGATTATATGCATGCGTTGTAACAGCAGATTTATATTCATTCCACTATTGGATGTTTTATGATGTGTTTCTTTTTAATCATGTATATGTCAATGATATAAATGATAAGTGTGGTAATATCGCTTTAATCGCTTTGCTTAACTACTTAAGCATAGTAGTCATGAATGAAAGAATGTCTATGTCTGTTAAATAGAGTCATCTATATGCCTGTTTATAGACACAGATCATCAAGCACTGCACTTTAAAGCTCAAATAAGTTCTCGGGATAGATTATAGTTTATGTATTCTTGTTGATAATTTAGTTATTCGCTCCCCGTTAGCTTAGATTATAAATCAATCATTCATCCCGTTTATTCACTTTTGGGAAACTGGTCCCATTATCCCCAGTCGGAGCCACTATTCCAAACGGAAAAGGAGCTGTACTAAGGTCTGGACCGGGTGGTTATCCCCGATGTTGTTGCAGCGATTTTCGAGGCCTCAACATTTTTGGCGCTAGAAGGAGGGCCTGACTGTGAATGGCAAACAAACCCAAATCTGCAAGCCATTCTAAGAGTAATTCTCCCTCCAAATCCCCTCGAACTTCTCATTCGAATGATGGTTCGCCAATATCCAAACAAGAAGAAGAGGAATCAACTACCACTGCTCAAACCCATCATACTCCAGAACAATTAAGTCTTGAATCACCTGAAGTTCAGTCTCTTATCCACAAACTTCAGAGCTTCTCGATTTCGCCACAGAAATCTGAGGTATCACAAAGCAGTGCAACTTCGCAGTTCAATTTACCTCATCCTCTCACCAGACTTCAGAGCGAAAAGCTTGGTATTGAACCCACTGAGTTCCCTTTACCTAAAAGGAAAAAGGCGAAGAAAAATACTGAAGGATCTGACAGTGAAGAGCTTTCATCCACATCCTCCATTTCAACTTCTTATCTGCAAAGTCAACCACCCACTCCCCCATTACATATTGTCATTCACCAGGGATTAGAAGCTTCAGCATCCCAACCTGCTCATTCCTCAACATTATTTCCTTCCCAGACATCCAGAGTTCCAGCGGTAGTATCAAACACTACTGCTATTATAATGGCAGATCCATGGACCAGACCTGGTGTAGTCAATATGCCTGCACCATTGCATCCATTACCAGATCTTCCTGAAAAATGGTTACCTAAGTTTAATCCAGATAATGGGACCCAGGCTGAGGAACACATCAATAATTTCATGTTGGCAGTCAACTTGAAAGGAGTAACAGAAGAACATGTTGTTGTTAGGCTTTTCCCTTATACTTTGCAAGGATCAGCAGGATCCTGGTATTTTTCCCTACCACCTGGTTCCATTACCAGTTGGAACACTTGCCAAGAGCAGTGTCTTACCAAATATGGAGATGATAGGTCTTTGGCTACCCTAATAAATGACCTCTCCAATTTGAGAATAGAGCATAGGGAACCAATTAAGGAATTTAATGCCCGTTTCAATAAACTCCTAAATAAAATCCCCACAGCCTCCAATCCAAGTGAACAAATTCGGAGCGAATGGTATATAACAGCTCTGCCTACCAATATAGCCATCTTTGTAGACAGGGCTGGGAAACCTACCTTAGCCGAAAACATGAAAGAAGCACTTGCTGTGGAGAAACACATTAATGCCCTGGAAAAGAAAGCTGCCCTGGAAGACAGAAAAGCCAAAAAGGTCTCTTTTAAAGATGACTCAAGAAAGAAAACCTCAAAAGACCCCTATGACATGGAAGGTTTGCAAAAAGTTCTAAAAACTTTATCAAATGAAATGGTTGAAATAAAGAAACAGGTAGCTGAGACATCAACCAAAAGGCCCTTTAGAACTTTTAAGAAAAATGAATCAAAGCCACCAAATGTCATATCTAATGCTGATTCAAAACAAGAAGAAGAGGAAAAGGAATCGATTTCACAAACTAGCGATGAAGAAGAAGTAGTAGAATGTCATGGAATGTGGGATTTTATACTCCCCAACTCTGATACCGAAAACGAAGAAGAAGCATTCCCGGTCACTACTAGAAGCAAAAGTACTTCCGAACCTGTTCAGGTAACGTCAAAGAAAAGGAGTGCTGGTGCTGCTACAACCAAAGAAAAAACACCTGCAAAGAAATCACCTGTGGCAGTTCCCCAAAACCAGCCTTCAACTTCTAATACTCCTTCAACATCTAAAACAATGGAGTATAATATTGTTGATGACATGAAGAAAACTAAAGCAAATATTACTATGTTTGAACTTAGTAAATTAAAGCATCAACAGAAATTACTTCTTAAAGAATTGAATGATGCTCCTTCTACACCTCTTCCCAGTGTAAAAGCCGCTAATGATTCAAGCCAACCTCCTCCAGGAATGGTTGAAGCTACCGATTCAGTTCTGATTGGAGATAGATCAAATTCTCATACTCCACCCTTTCTTTTAACCTATGAGATTTACAACAGAAACTTGCACAACTGTTTAATTGACTCAGGGGCATCATCTAACATAATGCCAGCTTCAGTTTGTTCTAAACTGAACATAGAACCCCAAAAGTCTGCTATTCATATTGTACAGTTGGACAAGACCAAAGTACAGGTGTTAGGAGAAATTAACTCTGTAACCATTAGGTTATCTGCTGATCCAAGAATAGTACAGAGGATTGATATCCTAATAGCTGATATACCTGAGTTTTACGGTTTAATTTTGAGTAGGGATTGGTCTGAGAAATTGCATGGGTATATTTCCACTGATTGGTCACATATGTGGCTTCCCTACAAGGGCAAGCCAAATCAAATAAGGATCGATTGAGAGAAACATATGACCCATATGGTTACTGAATTCGAACAAGAAAACCAGCCGGTAGCATTCAACAACAACATTTTGGGGAATTATTCATCAGAGTCATTTTTTGGTAACTTTGTTGCCCAACCATCCCCTTTCTCTGTTAATCATTTTACATCTCAGATTGAGAATTTTTCACAAACAGATAGGTCTAGATGTTTCAATGATGCTGAGAAAACTGTAAATACATTTGTTAATACCTCTTTATTTTGGTCTTTATATTTCGATGGGTCCAAGTCTAGCGAGGGCTCAGGAGCAGGATGTATTTTGGTTAGCCCACAAGGAGAAAAGACAATGCTTTCCTGCAGGTTAGAATTTGAATGCACTAATAATACAGCTGAATATGAAGCTCTAGTCCAGGGATTATATAAAGCAATCGGCCTTAAAGTGCAATATCTAAAAGTATTTGGCGATTCTGAAATTATTGTGAAACAGGTGAGGAATGCAATTCATTGTCTTTCGAATCACCTCAAGCATTATCAATCGCTAGTACAGGAACTTACCTCGCACTTTTCTACATTCAACATTTCTTCCATTCCCAGGTCTCAAAACTCGGCAGCCGATCTCCTAGCTAATGTAGCTTCCAAGCTCTTACCTTCTGAAGACTACAACCCAGATAGATTTTCTGTAGAATTGCTTTTTAGGCCTTCAATGCCTAACAATGTCACTAATTGGAGAGTATTCAACCATAATGAGGATGTTTTACAATTCTTAATTTTCGAAAAGTCCTATGATAATCAAATCGTTGAGGAAGATGAACATGACTCCCAAATGAGAGAAACACCTCAGGAAAATGCAATTCCTAAGCCTGTGGTAAAGCTGGAAGATATTTATGATATTAAAGACAGGTTTAAACCTGTAACTAATGCAAAGCTCCAAAGCTCTACCCTTAGGTTTGAATTGATAAATCTAGGTACTGAACAAGCTCCTCAAAATATTAATTTAGGATTAGGACTTTCCTTTGAAGAGAAAGAGGCATTCATTAGACTGTTAAGAAAAAACAAACAGGTCTTTGCTTGGAAGTATGATGATTTGAAGACTTATGACACATCCATTATCCAGCACACCATTCCAATGCTGCCCGACCAGAAACCGATTCAGCAGAAGTTAAGAAAAATACATCCAAATTTGGAAAGCCAGATAAAATCAGAACTTAACAAACTCCTGAAAGCCAAGATTATTTTTCCTGTCTGACACTCAAACTGGGTCTCTAATATGGTGCCAGTCAGAAAGAAAAATGGCGACATTCGAATTTGTATTGATTTCAGAAATTTGAACAAAGCGAGCTTGAAAATATATTTCCCATTACCTACTATGGAGCAAATACTTCAATCGGTAGCTGGCTCCGAATTAATGTCCTTTCTAGATGGTTTCTGAGGATATAACCAAGTACTGGTTCATCCTGATGACCAGCTTAAAACTACATTCAGAACAAAATGGGGAACATATGCATATCAGAAAATGCCTTTCGGACTTATAAATGCAGGAGCGACATTCCAAAGAGCTATGGATATAGCTTTTAGAGGGTTGATTAATAGAACAGTAGTCATCTATTTAGATGATATTATTGTATTCTCTAAAGAAAGATATAATCATTTGCATGATCTAAATCAAATTTTTCAGCGTTGCAAAAGATATGGTATTTCTCTTAACCCTAAAAAGTCTTTCTTTGCTCTTGATCAAGGAAAGCTCTTGGGATTTATTGTGTCCAAAGATGCCATTTATATTGATCCTGATCGGATCAAAGAAATCTCTGAAATCCCTTTCCCACACAATAAAAAATCGATGCAGTCATTTTTAGGCCAGATCAATTTTGTTAAAAGATTTGTTCCAGATTTTTCTCAAATTATTTTTCCACTTCAAACAATCATTAAGAAAAATTCGGTCTTTAAGTGGGGATCAGCAGAAAAGGAAGCTTTTGATCTAATCAAGCAATCAATAATCAATGCCCCAGCCTTGAATACTCCAAATTTTTCTAATCATTTTACATTGTATACCATTGCATCCGACTTGTCTTATGCCGCAGTACTCACGCAACTAAATGATCACAATTTGGAAGCACCCATTTCGTTTTTTAGCTCAAATCTTCAAGGTGCTGAATTGAATTACTCCGATGTAGAAAAACAAGCCTTTGCTGTATTTAAAGCAGTCAAGCATTATAGACCCTTCCTTTTGAAAACCCACACAAAAGTTTCAGTTCCTTTCCCGGCAGTTAGGCAACTATTAATCCAAAAAGAACTGGGTGAAAAAAGGGCAAATTGGGTCACAGCACTTCAAGAATATGACTTAGAAATTAAACCAGCAAAGATTGTTAGGGGTCAAGGTTTTTGCAGGATATTGGTAGGAGCATCCAACATTCCAGAATCAGGCGATACAAATCAAACTGAAGAAATCAACCAGATAAGTGTCACTGATTCTCAATCTCAATATGAAGATTTAATCTTTTATTTAGAGAATGGTTACGTGCCTCCAAACCTGTCTTATAAGAACAAAAGGGCCATTAGGTTAAAAGCAAAGAATTTCACAATTATTGATGATGTGCTTTTTAAGCAGAATTATGATTCTATTTTGTTAAGATGCCTTGAGAAACCTGAAGCCCAAAAGGTTTTGCAGGAGTTACATGATGGACCAGCAGGAGGACATTTTGGAGCTGACACAACAGCTCACAAAATTATTCATGCTGGATACTATTGGCCTACTCTGTTTAGAGATGCCCACGAATATGTAAGGAAATGCTTCAATTGCCAGACTTCTAGTGGAAGACAACGTAAATCAGCTTTCCCTCTGCAACCAGTCAACATTGAACAACCATTTGAGCAATGGGGATTGGATATCATTGGGGAGATTACTCCACCATCTTCCAAACAACATAAGTATATCCTTACTGCTACCGATTATTTTACTAAGTGGGTGGAGGCCATTCCTTTGAAGACAGCAAATTCTGAAGCAATCATTGAGTTTATAGACCAATTCATCATTACCAAGTTTGGTGTCCCGAATGCTCTTGTTTTTGATAATGCATCTTATTTCTCAGGCAATGCTATGTTTGATTTCACTATTAAAAGAGGGTTTAAATTGAAGTATTCTGCTAATTACTATCCCCAGGGTAATGGCTTAGCAGAATCTACTAACAAGAATATGATCAAAATCATTAAGTGAACTATAGAGCAAAATCATAAAAACTGGCACAAATCTTTAATGTTTGCATTATGGGCTGATAGGATAACATAAAAAGCTTCTATAGGATCTTCCCCATTCAATCTTGTGTATGGAAAAGAAGCAGTATTGCCCACAAATCTTGTTCTTCCTTCTTTATCCCTAGTACAGTACATTGAGGAAACTCCTTCCTCTTCTATTCAGCTTAGACATGATCAAATTCTAAAATTAGAAGAGGAAACAGAAAAATCTAGGGTTACTCATGCCAAACATCAACAAATCATCAAAGCAGCTTTTGATTCAGTCTCATCCAGTTCAAAACAATTTCAAGTCGGTGACTTAGTTCTGAAATGGGACAAAGCCCATGAGGATAAGGGAAAACACACCAAGTTCCAGAAGATGTGGCTTGGACCATTTCAGATCTGTGAAAAGGTGGGCCATTCGACCTTTATATTGCAAGACTTATCAGGGTTGAGAGATTCTCTCCCTGTTAATGGTCTTATCTTGAAGAAATTCTTTAATTGAGGAGGTAACCCCTTCTCCTTTTAGTTTGATAAATTTTTGTAGTTTGTAGGATTTGTAGAAAATAATGTTGTAAGGTATCTACTATTGACCTTTTCTGTGTTTGAAAATTTGATCTACAGAAGTACTATGATATTGACTTTTAAAATAATAGAAATCTTAACCAAAAGGGATAATTTCTAGGAAATAAGGTATCATTGTATTCTGAAACCACATTTCAAGTTTTGTGAACTCCTCTCAGAAGTTTAAAAGTATTGTAAATCATTTTATGTTTTCAAATTGGTCTCAAAAGGTTATCAATATTAAGATAGAAGCTAATCCAATTTCAGCATCTTCAACTCTTAACCTGTCATCCATTTACTCTTAAGGAGAAGATTGTTCATCCCATTCACTAAAGTTTATGATTACTCAGAGTGTAATTCTAAAATATCTGATATTAAAGATAAGAGGTCTTATTACAAGCCTGCTTACCATGTTCATAGGGAAGTAGTTTAACCGACATTACCAATACTGCATACCAAAACAGGGCAATGGCTTGAAATTATAAGACAAGGGGTCTCATCACGAGCCAGCTTGTTCGGTTAGATTACTACCAGTGAATGGCATTGTCAATAGCTGGCCACCAAACCAGGACAATGGCTTTTTATCTTATCAATAACAGAAAAAGGAAATGAAATACAAAATATGAAAACATGTTTTGAATTCATTCTGTTAATCACACTCTTAATTGAATGGAACAATGGACAATAGCATGGTTAAAAGGTATCCCTGTCGAAACTACAAATGTTTGCTGGCAGCAGAGGCTCTACCTATGACAGAGGAGTTCATTTTAAAAGATGATTTGGAAAAGTATTCTATTTTATCATTATAAACCCATAGAGGCCTATTTAAAACTTAGAATGTATCTATTTTCTTAAAAAAGAGAGGAAATTAGCAAAAATAGATTCATTTTGGAATACATATATACCTAGTTATATTAGAATTTTCCCCTTTGGTTAGAATTCTATTTTGTGAAAGTTTAAGTATTTCTGTACTTTTCAGAGATAACTGGTTCTTCCAGCGAATCGCCAATTGTTGTGCCCTACAACAACCCCCCATTTCATATCATTTATATTTACAAAATTATTATATGAAATAGGTCCCTTTAGAAATTAATTGGTATCAATAGCGCATTATTTTTAAGAGGTCCGCAAACTAAATGAAGACATTATTTAAAACCTTTTGAAAAACCCATTTTTGATCAAATAAAACAATCTTTTATCATTGCGATAAAGCGATCGCAAGATCGCATATCGCAATGACATAAAAAAAAACAAATAGGTGGCACATTGGTCTCCGCCGATGCGATTTCGCTATCGGCTATCGGCAATACTCTATGCACGTTTTAAAACGCCTCCATGCCATTAGCCCCGATGCGATGCGCAATCTGCGATCGGCTGTTGGCGACACTTTATATGCAATCTAAGCGCCTTAAGTCATTCATCCCGACGCGATGCGATTTCGCAATCGGCTATCGGTAATATCCTATGCATAATAATAAGGCGCCCAGGTTTTACCCCCGATGCGATGCGATTTCGGCAATCAGGCAATCGGCGATACACTATCTATGCACATTGCTATGCCCATTCATTCCGATGCGATGCGATTTCGCTATCGGCAGTCGGGGGTATGCTATCCATATGTTTATATAACACCTATTCTCCCGATGCGATGCGATATCGCTATCGGCGATCAGCGTTTCAAAATTGTCAACATAAAGATTTAAAGTGTTCCCGATGCCCGATTATGATATAGCGCGGATTTCGAAAAAGCCGTTAAATGGAGGGATATTATGATCCATTCGTATTTAAAGTTTGATCTCTTAAATAATCGATCACCTGCACTCAACCGCCAAAATATCCATAGCACGCTTAAGCGAGCCATTCGGCCGAATAATGGTGTAATGAGCATTTAAGGGGTGGCAGGCCTTAAATGGCCATTTAATGTATCTGTAAGATCTTCCCATGGATTGGATCCGCAGCCATTTTTAAGAGTTAATCTCTCAGCACGCTTTGATCAATATATCTTTCCCGTATTGGATTTTCATTAGCATATCTCTGTGTTACGTTTATTTTCGCCGCTGTGCAGAATTCATCCATAGAAGGAAGCTCAAACAAGATGGGGAAGAAATCCAAGAAGACCGCGGGCGCTTCTGCTACACCAGTTGCAGGACAAGCTGTCGTGGACAAAAAGAAGGGCTTGATATCTGATACTACATGTACAGGTCTCACCAGAATTACTTGGCAAGGCACTTACAACCTGATTGAAGTCGAAGAACCAGTAAAGACAGTAGTAGAAGCTAGTGTGGATTTACTTCGGAAGTCTGAGAGTACTCTCAAGGATTTAGCCGACTCTTTCCATCATAGGATAGCAGCCAGGGAGCAAATTCTCCCATACACAGACGTCGTGCAATGGGTGATTGAAGAAATCCCAATCTTGGATAGAACTTTCAGCACCAGAGATGGGAGAATTTTCGGATCATTAAGGGCGGATGATTTAAGGCAAATGTATCATTTTCCTGAGCCGGAGAAGATATATAATAAAGCATTCCTGGAGAAGTTTTCAAATGAAAATGAAGTTGAATCCGAACCCATCCGAGATTGGAGACAAAATCCAGCCAAACACAAACACAAATCTTCCGGTAAGTACTCGGTTGATTCTCTAGCTTCTCCTTATTGCCATGCGGGAATAATGATGTGTAGATTATGGGGATTGCATGACTCTGCTAATTTTACCATAGAAATGGTTCCTCTAATGGAAGCAACAGTGAACAGTATAATTATGGATTGGGCCACTATCCTTTTTGACAAATTAGCACAAGCTGTGCTCGAGTTTAGAAACAAGACCCAGATTTCTGAAAGAGTAATTCCCCCATTTTACTATAGTGCCTATATTCTAGATACCCTCTGTTTTAACTCTGAATTCCCCGTACTCGGCTGGAGGTGGACTGCACAAGACCCCTCGCCCATTCATATATATCACCAGAAATTGTGGAAATCTTCTTATAAACATCATCTATACCAAGTCTGTAATGGCTTTATGTTGCCTATTCATTATTCCATTTTTGATAGACCTGCTCCCAAGATTTCTTATCAAGCCTGAATTGATTTAACCGGAATAGGTAGATGGTTTGGAGAGGAAAGGTTTACCTACATAAGAGTTTTCGGCAGCCAAGCCAGACCCCATGTCCTCCCTCTGTACATACCAGATAAACTTCTAGCGAGGGAAATTTCTTACCAAATCATTTCCAAGAGTGTTACACAAACGCTCAAGAAGAATAAGAAGCAAGGCTGGCCCTCTTTTCCTTGGAGGTATGGTGTATATACCCTGCATGACCTCAAACATGCAGAAAAGGAAGCCACAAAAATTCAATCCTTGACTCTAGTGACTCTCCCAAATAGGCATTTCGATCCAAATAAAGTGCCTATAATGCATTAGAACAGGCCAAACTGACAAGATTTGATCATAAGGAAGATATCTTTGATGACCTGTTCTCCTCAGCTGAGTCAATAAGTCAGGTTAGACAATTCGCCCTAGCAAAGTATAATGATGAAGGGTTGACTGAATTTAATAAACTTAGAGAACAGAGGTTGCAAACTCTGCCTCTAGATTTACTAGCAACAATGCCAGCGACATCATCAAGCGAGCCTGGTCGGCAACAGTCAAGGGAACCTCCTGTTATAACAAAAGATCATAAGAAGGAACAGGAGGAAAGGCAGAGGAAAGAACAGGAAGAAAAGCAGAAGAGAGCACAAGAGGAAAGACAGAGGAAAGAGATAGAGGAACAACAAATGAAAGAGCAAGAGGAAAGACAAAGGAAAGAACAAGAAGAGCAACAGAAGAAACAGCAGGAAGAAGTGCAGAAGGAGTCTGAAGCCGAAAAGCAGAAACAAACCACCATTGATGTCAATATAGATACTTGTATTGACCCCAAATTGCTCCAGGAATGGAAGCAATTTGACTCTATCATCAGTGGGTTGGAATGTTCCAAAGATACAGACACTTCCAAGACAAACGATACACAAGACATCACTTCACCTCAGGTTCTAAGTGGAACCAGTGGCCCACCCATTTCTAAGGATGTTGAAGTAATACCAAAAGACCCCTCCGACCAAATCATTCTACAAGTAGAAGATATTCCTCCCCTGGATGTTTTCTACAGCCCAAGGCATAGAGCAGTGGTAAAACGACAAAGGAAAAGAAGGAAGATTGATCAACCTTCCCTTTTCCCAGAACAAACTGTTACGGGCAGCGTGGTTTGGAAGGAGGAATTTGACCCCTCCGATGACCTAACAAAACTGTCGCAGTATGCGGGAGCCTATTCGGCAGCAACAATCGATAAGGCATCAGAGGTAAGTCTTCTACTGAAAACTAAGGACCAAGAAATTTTCGCATTACAGGCAGAGTTGGCTGAATCAAAGCAGAAGGTAGAGCAGGCGGAGCAGCAATTGTTGACACAACAACAAGTGAACAGTCAATTAACTCAGCAATTGCAGGTAGAAAAGCAAAGGATCGACCAAAGCACGATCCAGAAACAAAAGGAATTATCGGAGGCATTGGCACAATTGAGGGCAGCAAACGAGCAAATGATGAAAACAAAAGATGAGCAAATCGCTCAATTGTCATCGCAGCTCGAAATAATAAAGGGCGCTCCACAAGTGGATGAATTCAGAGCAGAAGCATTGCAAATAAACACTGCATTAATATCCCAAATTAGGCTCCTGTGTCAACAAATCGCTTAGGCAGAGCCATTGTGTGAGCTAACGACATCCAAAAATCAGCAGGTAGAGAAGGCCAGGAATGAGTTAGACCAAGCCGAAGAGATCATAACCACATATCTTGACTGGCAAGATTCTGATCAAGGGAGAGCAGCAAATTTTCCCAGGATCCTAGAAACACATAAAGATATACTCTTCACAGAATGGCAGACTCAGGTGATGAAAGTAGAGAGGGCGGCTTCAAGATGTAAATCAACTTCCAGCAATCTAGTTGATCTAGTTAACAACACTCTCTACTTAGCAAATATGATTTCCCAATGTACACCAGGAAAGATGACAACAACAAACATATTGGAGCAATCATGTTATCCTAATTTAGAGGAAAAGGGGAGATTAATCGCCGGGATTAACAGTTTAACCTTCGATGCATATTGGCTCTTCCTGATTAAGCCGCACACACAGAGAGCCGCCCTTAAGTGTCTAACAGATGCAATCGGGTATATAATTCCTGATATTCAGGATGCCACCTATGCCGCCCAACTCAGTTCGCGCCTCAACAAACCGCCTGAAGTAGAGCCAATGCTTGCGATAAGTCAGCTCAAATTTAAAGGCAAGCAGCCTACTTGATGAATCATGCCGCCGATTGCCAGATCGCTGAGGGAAATAGGATCAAGATTTATTGATACGAATTTAGTAGGATTTCAGTTTAATAGATATTTAGATTAATTTAGTATTTATAGACCCTTTCATGTTTTTGGAAAGGATCGTAAAGTTATGTACCAGACTTAAAAGACTGAAGTTTGCACTTTTGTGCTTCAGTCAATATTCTTTTATAAAACTAGACCAGTTGTTCTTAATTCGACAAGGAAGATTTTTTATGCAATTGTGCACTATTGTCTTTGTTGAGAATGTTTTTGCGTTGAAGGAAGAACTACAAGTAGCGATTGATATTGGGAGTGTCAAGCAGCTCATATGGTATTTCTATCTATGTCTGAATTCATTCCTTTCATATGAATTGCTATGTGATTATTATTGCTATTATTGATTATATGCATGCGTTGTAACAGCAAATCTATATTCATTCCACTATTGGATGTTTTATGATGTGTTTCTTTTTAATCATGTATATGTCAATGATATAAATGATAAGTGTGGTAATATCGCTTTAATCGCTTTGCTTAACTACTTAAGCATAGTAGTCATGAATGAAAGAATGTCTATGTCTGTTAAATAGAGTCATCTATATGCCTGTTTATAGACACAGATCATCAAGCGTTGCACTTTAAAGCTCAAATAAGTTCCCGGGATAGATTATAGTTTATGTATTCTTGTTGATAATTTAGTTATTCGATCCCCGTTAGCTTAGATTATAAATCATCCATTCATCCCATTTATTCACTTTTGGGAAACTGGTCCCATTATCCCTAGTCGGAGCCACTATTCCAAACGGAAAAGGAGCTGTACTAAGGTCCGGACTGGGTGGTTATCCCCGATGTTGTTGCAGCGATTTTCGAGGCCTCAACAGGACCTTGGATCCTATTTCAGACCATAGAGAGCCTTTTTGAGTCTGCATACAAGTTTTTCATCATTTCCAAGAATGAATTCTTCTGGCTGTTCAATATAAACTTCTTCTTCTAAATCTCCATTAAGGAAGGATGATTTTACATCCTTTTGGTATACTTTGAATTTCTGAAAGCTGGAAAGAGAAAGAAACATCCTTATGGCTTCAAGTCTGGCAACAAGTGCAAAAGTTTCTTCAAAATCTATACCTTATTGTTGAGCATACCCTTTACAAACAAGTCTGGCCTTGTTTCTAATGAATTCTCCATTTTCATTCAGCTTGTTCTTGAATATCCATTTAGTTCCTATAATATTTTTATCATGAGGTCTAGGAACTAATTCCAATGTATCATTCTTTTCAATTTGCTCAAGTTCTTCATCCATGGCCTTGATCCAACATTCATCTTTGCATGCTTCATTTACATTTTGAGGTTCAGTGGAGGATAGTAGAGCTAGATAGCTTGAGGTCCATGTAATAGTTCTTCTTGTCTATACACCTGCCTCCTTTTCCCCTAAAATTTGATTTTCTAGATGATTTTTCTGAACATACCTGGACAGAGTCTTTTCTTCCACCATTATATCTTCATTTGGTGCTTCATTGGTTTCTTCTCCATTATAATTTTGATTTGATGTGGGAAAGTAATCCCCATCTTCCTCATTGTCATAATCTTCTGTTGATTTTATCTATTTTGGATTTCTGCATGCTTCATCCACTACAACATCAATGCTTTCAACAATTTCCCAAGTATTTTATTATAGCATTCATATCCTTTAATTCTGGAAGAATAACCAAGAAGAATACCTTCATCTGCTCTGGGTTCAAACTTACTAAGTTTTTCATCAGTCCTTTTGATAAAACAATTGCTTCCAAAAACTTTAAACTATTTTACAATAGGAGTCTTACCATACCAAAGTTCATGTGGAGTTTGAGTGCTATTTACCCGAACATTTGCTTTGTTGAGAATAGTCACGGCAGAGAATGTAGCTTCACCCTAGAAGGTTGCAAGAGTTCCAGATTCATCTAGCATAGCTCGAGCCATTTTTTGAATTGTTCTATTCATCCTTTCTACCACACCATTTTGCTGAGGAGTTCTTGCGGTGGAGAATTGCCTTTTTATTCCATGTTGTTCACAAAAGTCAAATAATTCATCCAATATAAATTCCCCTCCTCAATCAGATCTGAGGCATTTGATTTTTCGATCTGATTCATTTTCAACCAAAGCTTTGAAGGCTTGGAACTTTTCAAATGCTTCATCTTTATGCTTTCGAAGACCCATCCAACACATTGTGGAAAAATCATCAATGAACAAAATAAAGTATTCTTCTCCACGAGGTGACTTTTCCTTGTTGGTCCACATAAATCAGTATGGACAAGTTCAAGAGGCTTACTAGATGACCCTTCTTTTTCCATGAATTGAACTTTGGTTTTCTTACTAATTTGACATGGTTTACATATTGTATTTCCTGGGATGCTGATATCTGGAAGATCACAAACAACCTTGAGTCTGCATGCTTTTCTTATTTGAGAAAAGCTTAGATGTCCCAATATTCTATGCCATAGCTAGTTTTCATCATTTTTGCTTAGATAGCACTATTGTTGTCCTCCTTTGAGTATGTATAAGTTGTTTGGATTTCTTGTACCTTTGATCACGGTCTCTCCTGTATCAAGCTCACGAACAACACATCCGTTTGATCGAAACACCACTTCATTTCCTTGATCACACATTTGACTGACACTCAACAGGTTATGCTTTAAACCATCTACATACATAACATTTCCAGCTTTAACCTTTTCTTTCAAGAAAACAGAACCTTTACCTTTTATGACAACTGGAGTGTCATTTCCAAATGAGACATTCTTTTCCTTTTCTATGGCATTATATGAGTGAAGTTTCTCTTTGTCATCTGTCATGTGTTTGGAGCATCCACTGTCGATGTACCACTGATTTTCTTTCCCTTCTGCATACAAGGCTATACCTCATATTTCTGTTTGAGATTCTTTCCTTCTCCATATCTTGGGATTTAATGGCGTTTTCTCCTTTTGAGGTGTTTTCCGAAATTTTCTCCTGCATTCAGATTCTTCATGACCAAATTTGTTACAGATTGAGCATTCTATTTCATTTTCAAGAGGAGAAAAGTTATTACAGGAAATTCTCTTGATCCCTATTATATTCCTTTGATTTCGTGCTTCTCTAGTCATGATGGTTTTGTAAGCAACGCATTGAGTAGCTTTGCGCCCAAAATTGTGACATGAAAAACATTGCCCATTAAAGAAGTTTCTACGACTATCGAATCTATTTACCTGTTGATTGTAGTTTCTATTGATATTCATCTTTGGAGCAAATTGAGTATGATTTTCCTGAGGTTGGTTTTGGCTTCTATTGATATTCATCCTTGGAGCAAATTGAGTATGATTTACCTGGTGATCAGCCTTATGCCTTTGTTGACGATTGTCATACTGATCACTGGTCTTTGCTGCATCAAGATAGCTTTTGGTGGAGGTTGACGACTTCTATGATTGAGATGCTTCTTCAGTATATCCAAGACCCATGTTTATCAGAGGAGAACATTGAACTTTGATAATTTCATTTAAAGTTTCTGATCCTTTAGCAAATCTAAGATTGAGAGATTTTGTTTTCTCAAGATCTTTTCTTAGACACACAATTTCACATTCTAGTTTTTCATTGTGTTTTTCTTTTTCAGCAAGTTGGTATGTCAAGGTATCTATGATCATATTCTTTTCTTCTAAACAGATTTTGAGTTTAGAGATTTCTTCATGAAAGTTTTCCTCTTCTAAAGCATTGCAAAAATAATCATCGTTATCATAAGCCATGAGAAGTCTGTAATCTTGTCCAATTTCATCTTCATCACTATTAGATAAACCATCGCTATCTTCAGGAGTATAGTAACTCCTTCTATTCACAACTTGCTTCTTATTCCCTTTTTCATATTCCTTTCCTTTTTCATATTTATATTTATGAGGACATCTGGCAGCATAATGATCAACTCTTCCACAAGCAAAGCATTTGAAAGGTAGCTTACCTCTGAACCTTCCAGAACCCATTGAAGCTTCTTGACAAAATTTACCTCATCTTCTTCTTCTGAAATGTGTCCTAATTCATTGTGTTCTTCCTTTTCTTTTACTTTTTCTAAAGCTTTAAATGCGGCTTCTCTCATATCTGATGGACCTCCTTTTCTCATCTCAAAAGCGGTTAGGGTTCCGTGAAGCTGTGCCATAGTGATATTCTGCAGATCCTATTTTTCTTCTATGGCAGACACTTTTGATTCAAATTTAGCAGACAAGGATCTCAAAATTTTCTCAACTAAGGTAACTTCATTTATTTCTTCACCCAGATTCTTCATACAATTAACAACCTCATATATTCATAAGAAGTCACTAGCTATACTCTCATCACTATGCATCTTAAGAGTTTCATACTGAATTATGAGAGTTTGAAGCTTGGCACGTTTTACCTGAGAGTATCCTTCATAGCTCTGAACGATTTTGTCCCATATCTCTTTGGCTGATTTGAGCTGCATGACTTTGACAAAATCTGATTGTGACAAACTTCCCAATAAAGTATTGACAGCTTTGGCATTGGTTTCATATTGATTTTTACCTACCGTGTCTGTAGGAATTGTTGTTGGAAATGTATATTCTCCTTCCACAATTTCCTAGACATTTGTTCCAAGAGATTGTAGATAGGCTATGGTTCTTATTTTCCAATAAACAAAGTTTCTCCCATCGAATATTGGCCATCTAATGGATCCCATGCTTTCGTGATTATTCATCTTGATGGATCTCCCTTCAAGCGATCAAGCTTCTTCTGAAGGACCTGCTCTGATACCAATTGTTGGAAATAATACTGAGAGGGGGTGAATCAATATTATCAGATCAATAAATTTATTTCCCAAACAGATTGATATACACTACTTCAGTGAAGTGAACTAGCGTGTACACGCAACTGTGATTAAAGAAACCAACGTATATCTAGAGAACTTGTGATTTAGATAATTTATCATGTGTTGATCTTAAATCAATACATCAATAACTTATTAGAAAGTGCAATAAAAGAAGAATAAAGCATCACACATAAGCAACACATATGAACACCAAGATTTAAGGTGGAAACCCAATGTGGGTGAAAACCACCTGCTGTTGTCATCTATGTCTTCTTTTAATAATAAGAAAATCTATTTACAATCTTGTACTAGTGCAGACTCATACTAGTACGCAGGCACCCGCCTGCAGAAGGCTACAACATTCTCTCATTTTCCAGCTTCTAATGGAAGGGAGCTACAAGCCCCTAGCTCTTGTACTATCTAATATTTTTACTAGTACATAGGCACTGACCTACAGAAGGCTACGACCTTATTTCTTCTTCCAGGGACCATGTTTCATCAATTTTCAGACTATATACTCTTGGATCACAACACCAAAATTTGAAGGCCACGTTTAATCCAATTTTCATACTGGACCCATCAAAAACTTTTTAAACATAAACTGCATCAACCAACATTCAGTTAATCTGAACAATCAGATCACTGACTCCAGAACACTGTGCTGAACCTAGAACCCTGCATCATCATTCAAAACCAACTGTAACCTAAAAAACCATGCATTAGGGCGTATATGCTACTTGGTTGAACCCAAACTGCGTGTATACATTACTTCCGTTAATCAAACCTACGTATACCTTCAAAACTACTGCGAACATAAACTTTTGAATCAAGTCTGTACCAACCAGCAATATATTGAATATATATTGTCAACTTACAGAGATTTACACAGGCAGGGACAGAGATCACTTCTTCTCACTTATACAATCAATCAATCAAATGCCAGCCTCCTTATGCATTCAGTTTTACATTCAGATCTAAGAAGACTTCACTGACAGATAGCAGTAAAACAACATAATTTGATCAGATAGACTAGTCATATCTAAAAAAGAAGCTTTTCTTTTGTATACTCTACTTGAAAGAACAAAACCTGTGTGTATACACTCTTTGGCTGAGACAAACCTACGTACAGATCTGAAAATATTTACTCAGAACTTTGGTGCAAATCCAGACTTCAGACAAACCTAGATCATGATAGATAATGAATAAAACAGGCGCAAAACATCAGATCTAGTCTCCACCAATATCAGATCATTCAAGAATAAGTCATTTCAGGTCTCATGATCGTGATCTAATATTGAACTCAAGGTGCACATGAATATTTCAGATCTAGTCCCAAACATAACCCTGCAACATAAAATATACTTCAGATAGAAGTATTCCTTAGAATCTTATTACTTGCACACTTGGCCTTATGATCTTCTCCTCTTATATAGCTTTAGGCCCTGTGTCAATACCTTGGACCAAAACCACTTAGGACCAATAACTTGGACCAAATACCTAGGGTCAATACCACTGACCAAATACATTGGACCAATACCTTGGACCAAAACCTTGATTTTCCATCCCATACGTGCTTTTCCTTCTGTGAAAGTGCGTGTATACATATACGCTCTTTTTTATCTGTGTTCCTGCATGTATACGCTACTTTGACAAAATGAACCAGCGTATACCTCTCTTTCTTCAATCTCTGGAGTTTGATCTGTAATCCTTTGTTGTTAACATGTTGCACTGTGAACTGTCATCTGTGTGAGTTTCCATCAAGGACAACACTTGTATCATAATGCCAACAAAGAATACATTTTTAAGGCCATGCTCTTATTTATTATCTGGTTTCACAATCTCCTTCCAACTGAGGAGATGTGAGCCTAGCTATTCATGAGAAACTTTACAAATATAATTGAAATAAATATTTTTTATTTTATCTTGCACACCTTTAGATATATGAGCCAACATGTTCCAAACATTACAATAACCTCTATGATTGATTTTATGAGAACTGAATAACCTCTTCTTGAAATCCAATGGCTCCACTAGAAATTATTTTCTTTTCAATTTTAGTCACCATCCACCTGCAATTCCCGACCCCATAATTGTCTAGTTTCAAATTATACCCAAAAAAATTGAACCCTTCATTCAAACCAAATGTAGGAAATGAAAAGGTGTTAGTTATGTTGGCACAAAGCTACTCATCAACCATGGGGAAATAATAGCATATTTATTTAAAGTCTCCTATATTCCTATTGCATACAAAACAAACCTAAGACCTGTTTATATTGAACACACTCATACTCATAGTAGAAACAAAGAATAATGATGTCATCAATGAAATCACTCTTGTGGAAAATATTGATCTCCCTAGACTCAATGATCAAATCTAGAACAAACAGGACAATGCATACTATCTTTCTCTAGTAAAGTTTGAACAATACTTGTTTAATGAAATAGGTCTTCACTTCAATCCTTT
The DNA here is from genome assembly GCA_031772625.1 of Pinus tabuliformis. Lineage (NCBI taxonomy): Eukaryota > Viridiplantae > Streptophyta > Pinopsida > Pinales > Pinaceae > Pinus > Pinus tabuliformis. The sequence continues at coordinate 534,547,549 of CM062812.1, forward strand.
TCCTACTTTATTTCCTACTCCACTTCGATCTCTGAAGACTGGAGCCTACAACAACAGATAAAAAAAAAAAAAGGGATCAAAGCATATTGTGGATGAATAAGTTCAAACAAATACTAATTATAAGATCAAGGATCTCTAATCTAATGATTGCAAGAAATAGGAAAATCATGTGAGAAAAGCAATATATTGTATTAACAAATAAAAGTGAGAGACTACAACCCATGCCTGGATGTTATAAGCCTCCACTTAAATATATCCAATACTTCATTTGCATACAAGAATTCAACCTCAATTGGACAGCATAAGCGTACTTCAAAATCCAACCTCTTCTCCTTTGATTTGCACTATATTTAAAGGAGAGGACAATAGGTTGCAAATCCATTTTCAATTGGATGAGATGCACAAAAATGGGGAATGGGTTCCATAATTAGTGAGATTGAATTCATTGATCTTGTGATGAGGCCCAAACATTTAGGGGCTCGAGTCCATGTTTTTGAGATGAGATTCCTCAATAATGCTTCTAGAGTTTAATTTTTATTTTTACCCATGTAAAAAGAGTGTTGCACTTTTTAGTGGAGAATAATATGGTAGGGTTCGTAGTTTATAATGAAGAAACATGTGGTCTCGCACTTTATGAACGTGACAAGTGAGACACTAACTAAAATTATGTTTTGTTATTTTTTATTTATTTTATTTATTTTTTATTTATTTATTTATTTATTTTTTTATTTTTTTATTTTTTTTATTTTTTTTTCTGTTGAGAAATATAAGTCATGAATAGTTAAAATATTTCTCTACTTGATAATTGCTTGTGATATAATTTTACTTCTTAGCTTATAGTATTTTCTTTGTTATGTTATTATTGTGCTATTTTCATCAAGACAATTACCAATACGAACAATAAAAGAGAAGTGACACAGTATGTAGGCTTGTCAGCTAGGGCCAAAACCTCTCACCTCTTGAGAGGAAAACTTGATCAAAATTATTCTTCTATATCTTTAATTGATGAGTACCAAGACCATGAAAAAGACCCTTGAGTCTAGTATCCTCCAAATAACCTTGTCACTAACCTTGATGATCTGCCTCTTCCATTTCTAGACTTTCTTCTTGATCTCGAACTGCTCTCCTCGGATCCTTCTAGAGAAACTTGGTCTCTATACTTCGCACCGCTTCTTCTCGACTTCTCCTATAAAAACTCGATCTCTATAATCTCACTAGCTTCCTCTAGAGAATCTCGGTCCCTAGATCTCTATCTTGGTTAACAAAAATAAATATCCAGAAGAATCCTTCCTTTTTTGCTTGAGAAGAAACTTCCTTCACTTCCCCAGAAGAAACCTCCTCTTCACTGCCCTAGAATAAACTTCCTTCACTACCCTAGAGGATGCCTTCTCTTCACTGCCCTAGAAGAAACCTCCTCTTCACTCCCCTAGAAGAAACCTTCTTCGGTATACCCAGAAGAATCCTCCTTCTCTTGCCCAGAAGAAACTTCCTCTGCTTGCCTAGAAGAGACTTTCCTTATCACTTCTTCACACTTATTCACCAAATGTATGTTGATTTTCTTGCCTCTAAGCGAGGCCGAGTGTGGCTATATATATGCTTCTTCTCATGTCCATTAGGCTGACATGATATCAGGATTTAGGCCGACTTCCTCTAGCATGTTCTTCCATCGTTGTAGGCCGACTTGAAGAGGATAAGTGACAAGGTCTTGGAGTATATTTTACATAGACAAGTTAGACCTTATACAAAGTGTAACATGACTTAATTACATGAAAATGACACTATAATTTTATGACTAGATGAAAAATAATTCCTAAAGACTCTCAATGGGAGTCTTGATTTAAAAACAAAATATCTTGCTCATGAAACCCATGAAGAAATTCAATACAATAATTTTATTTTTATTCTTTACATATCATTACATAAAATCATAATTACATGTCATTAGGAAGACCGAACCTACTTACGCTTTTCAACACTCCCTCTTAGCTAGGGAGGTATTCATAATGCTACATGGACTTTCTCAATCTGGATAATTTCTCATAAGAAGAATTCTTACTGGTAACTCATTTGTATAGCATCATATCAACCAACATTGTTACACAGAAAGGCCTTGACTAACAACTCCTTATCTCCACAAGATATGAGCTCAATGTTGGCAAGACCAATGATTTATATACACTCTCATCATTGTCTCTCTCGGAACATCCCCTACCCAGGTACTTAGGGTGTGTTCCATGATGAATATTCTTATATTGGACTCCCCAACCCTCAAATAATATCGGTCCTCCATGACTACTCTTCTTTTGGATGCCCTATCTCATCCTCAAAGAGTATGAGATTCCAAATGATTACCCAGTCCTCCATTCTGTCTTCCCAAGTGAAGACCAGAATGAGATGTCTATCTCTCCCTCTCAAATAGGGAGGAGATATTCCAATAAAGGAATTTACTCATTCATACATAAGGCATATACTTAAGCTCCCCCTTGGCTTAGGAATTTTCAAGTTTCTTCCAAGTAAGAAACTTCTTTTCAGGCTCCCTCTTAACTAGGGACCTACAACATTTCCTCATGTGGAACAATCAACTGGTTGAAGAACTCCTCTCTTCTTCGATGTCATAAATTTATTTTGTCATGGAGTCTTCATCTTTCGGGGACTTCTTCATAGGTCACAAATGATCCATCATTTTCATCCATGTGTTAGTCATGTTCTCATATAATCAGAAAGTGCTCCATCAGTTCTCCATCCGACATTGCTTCATGTCATTCTACTTTCATGTCGTATTTTCCGGAAGGATATTACATCCTTCAATATGGTCCTTTTGGAAGTCATCCATAGATCTTCCCTTTGGCAGTCCTACATAAGCCCATCTAGATATTAGTTCAAAAATAATAGATGAACACTTAAATCAAAATTACCTTTATGATGGTCTTTCATCATGACATCTTTTTGTAGGTATCAACATCTTGCACGCAGATTGACACATCTCCTAAAGATATCCATTTTCAAGGGTCTCCATCTTTTTCTGACTTCCATCAGAGTCTTCATATCTTTCCTGGAGATATTCTAGTCAAATATTCTTGGACTTCGGATGTTGAATGCCTTCTACCTTTGTTTCATATTTTCATGATCTCTTCCTTTCTTTCGACACTCCATTCCTAGGAGCTTCTAATTAGAGTTACTCAATTGTAGTCAGCTTCCTCATGATTCATATGAGAACATGTTATGCTAATTTCATCTAGTTCGACTTATCCTTTTCTGCAATATTTTAGAGGAGGAGATTCTTTCTTCTTTTGATCATGTTTTCCCAGGGTGGATAGTGATCCATATTATCTGCAACCATATGACATGACTTTCATAATAATGTATGTAAGCATACATACCTCATCTTTCCTTTCGGTCATCCAAACTTCATGTAGAAGCTTCATTTGAATGAAAGAACTTTATCCTTTAGACCTACTTTCCTATTAAGTCATCATACCATGATCCCTTGAATCCCACGAGTTGGAGTTATTGATGAAACTTTTGATTTCCTTTTAGATCGGTGAATCCTTCGATGATGATTCTATCAGGGAAACTTGAGGATCTTTCATATCCTCACACAATATATGTTTCCTTATTGAATTTTGTATGATGATCCCAGTTGATGATGACCTCTACTCATTTCTATAAGTATTACTTGAGGTTTTAATGAGGTTGCCATGAGCTCCAATTATTTGTAATTAATAGAACTTATTCCACACATCCTTTCTACTTCCCATGTCAAGATATCCTACTTCTAATGCTTCTATCACGATGTTATTTTCTAATCTGATGCATCCTATTTTATTTACATTTCTTCCTATCCATAAATTACAAGTGAAAAATACCTTCTAGTGAAGAATATCATCTCATTCATAGTATAGATCCTTTACTTCTTCATTCTTAAACTTCTTTATCTCAGGCTCTTTCATTTCTTCAGTAATGTGGGCCTCTTCGCTATCCCTCTTGTCCTTATTATGTTTATGAAAATATCTTCTATAGTGACCAAGTTCTTGACATCCATAGCATCTTACCTTAGCCATGTTCTTCCTTTTCTTTTGAGGACCAAAGTTTCCAAATTTCTGTTTTCTTCCTGCCATAGAAGCATATGCTTCATTATGCTCATTTGGTCCAACATCAACCTTTTCCTTCCTTCTGGTTTCTTCGATATTATAGAGTGACCATAGATATTGAAATGCAGTAGTCTCTTTCTTACCATATAAAATTTAAGTGAAGTTACCCCATTCTTCTGGTAGTGCATTCAGTACCACTATGGTCATCTCTCTATCAGACATGACTTCTCCCAACTCTAGTAGTTGATCTCGAATTTTTGATATCCTCGTAAAGTATGAGGCTATTCCATCTTCTTTGGATATCTTCAGTTTGTAGATTTCCTACCTTAATGAGATTACTTATGGAAAATAACTCTACCAATTTGTCATATATAGCTTTTTCTGTCTCCAATTTTGATACATATGGGATTAGAGTCTTTATAGATTCTATAAGAATCCTATGGGCTATCACTTCTCCCTTCATGAATCTAGCATGTGCTTTAGTATCTTCCTTTGGACGTTGGGTTATCAATGCCTTGATGTGATCCATGACCTCATTCTCAATAAGGTTTAGGTCTGTCCTTTTTTTCCATGCAAGGAAATTTGCATACCCAACCAATTTATTGTTTTCCTTGCAACAAAACATTTTGTTATTATTAGATATATTCATAGAATTATTTGAGATATTGATGCTTTCTTCCTCCTTAATCTTGAAGTTGATAGAGGATTTCCTTCTTGAGAGATTGATAAGAGATAGCATGAATTACAATCCTTCTTGAATGATTTAGTCTTCCTTCTTTCTTGAAGATGGTTTCAAGACTCTTGTTGGTGATCTTTGACTTGCTTTGATCCTCCTTTCAAGCTCGATTCTTGTGTGCACTTTCTTGCATGCCCCTTCTTGACTTCAACACCTAAGCTTTGATACCATGTTGAGAAATCTAGGGCATGAATAGTTAAAAGATTTCTCTGCTTGATAATTTCTTGTGATATACTTTTACTTCTTAGCTTATACTATTTTCTTTGTTATGGTATTATTGTGTTATTTTCATCAAGACAATTACCAATATGCACAATAAAATACAAGTGACACAGTATGTAGGCTTATCATCCAGGGCCAAAACCTCTCGCCTCTTCAGAGGAAAACCCGATCAAAATTATTCTTCTAGATCTTCAACTGATGAGTACCAAGACCATGAAAAATACCCTTGACTCTAGTATCCTCCCAAGAACCTTGTCACTAACCTTGATGCTCTGCCTCTTCCCTTTCTTGAATTTCTTCTTCATCTCGAACTGCTCTCCTCGGCTCCTTCTAGAGAAACTAAAACACACGAGTTTAATAATTGAAAGCCATGATAAATATTTTATTAATAATTAATAGATGATGTTTACATTTTGGTGAGAGGCCCTGGCTATATACTGCCTTGGGTGCCTCTTGGTGAATGGGCATGATCTTTGATCATGCCCTTTGCCTAATAAACTATAAACTAACTAATTTTTTATATAACATTTCCTTCCTCTCAAAAGAATGATTTTTCCACAAATCATACGTAACGACAGATGTTTCTGACGAAACGCTTCAGTCTCCCAAGAAGCTTCTTCTTCTGGTAAGTCCTTCCACTTGATCAAGTATTCCTTGATTGCACAAGATCAAAGCTTCCTTTCTCTGGTAGATAAGATACCTTCTGGTCCTAAAATGACCATTCCTTCATCATCTAGTGATGGAAGCATTGTTTGTGCTGATTGATGGTCGCCCATTGCCCTTTTAAGGCAGGATACATGGAAGACGTTGTGAACACAACTTTTCTTTAGAAGGCTTAAACTATATGCAACTTGGCTGATCTTTTTATTGATCTAATATGGCCCATAGAACTTCAGTGCCAATTTATTTTTTCCTTTTTGTTTCAAGGACAACTGTTTGTATGGCTAGATCTTGACAAATACCTATTCTCGGACTTCAAATTCTCTTTCGGTTCTTTTTCGATATGCTTTTTGGTTCATATGGTTCCTTGCATTATTCAAGTTTTCTTTTAGGGGTTGGACAATTTTTTGGGGTTTCTTCTAGCTGGTTTTTAACAAAAGGTATATTTGTCTGGACGGTAGCTAGATCCTTCCATTTTTGGGGTTCATATCCATACAAAGCTTGGAATGGCATCATTTTTTTTTACGTATGATAAGTCGAATTATACCACCACTCAGCGAGATGCAACCATTGAGCCCACTTATTTTGTTTTTCTGTAGCGTAACAACTTAGGTAGGCTTCCAAACATTTATTGACAACCTATTTTTGTCCATCTATTTGAGGATGATAAGCAGAACTCATATTTAAGTAGGTTCCTATGTGGTTGAACAATTCCTTCCAGAAATTACCCTTGAATTTGGCATCTCTATCACTCACAATGACTTTCGAAAAACCGTGTAATTTATATATATTTTTGCAAAATATTTCAGCGATTTGTTTAGCTGAGTCTGATTTCTTTATTGCCATAAAGTTAGCATATTTTGTGAGTCTGTCGACCACTACGAAAATATTGTCCTTGCCTTCAGATACGAGTAATCCCTCAATAAAGTCCATTGATATTTCTTCCCATTTATGATTCAGAATGTCTAAGGGGTGAAGTAATCTAGGTGTCATAATATTTTCACTTTTATTTCTTTGACACGTGTCACATTCCGCTACATACTTTTGAATATCGCAACTCATCCCCTTCCAAAAGAATTATTGATGTACATTGTAGTAAGTTTTAAAGAATCCTACATGTCCAGCTGACAGTGATTCAAATGACTCCTTGAGTATCTTGGATTTAAAGTTGGAGTTTGCATTCAGATAGATTCTTCCTTTGTACCATAGAATATCATTCTTCCATTCAAATTTTGAGTTGTCTGGAAGGTTATTGATTATTGCAGTTATTTCTAGATCCTTGGCATACTCACTTCGAATCTCATTAAGCCGTTAAGGAACAACAACCAAGACTGCAAGTAGTGTTGGTTCTTCTTCTTTCCTAGATAGGGCATCTGCTACTACATTGTCTTTTCCCCTTTTATGTAGTATTTCCATGTCAAAGGCGGAAATTTTTTCAATCCATTTTTGTTGTTCTTCAGAAATTGTTTTTTGTTGAAGGAGGTGTTAGAGAGTGTTATGGTCTATTCGTATGGAGAACTTACTTCCCAAAAGATATTGTCTCCACTTAGCCAGTGCGTGCATAATAGTGAGCATTTCCTTGTTGTATGTGGACTTAAGACGTTCTCTTTTATTGAGCTTCCTACTTTCAAAAGCTATTGGATGCCCTTCTTGCATTAACACTGCACCTATACCGAATCCAGAAGCATCACACTCGATGGTAAATGGTTTAGAAAAATATGGAGTTGCCAATACCGGGGCTTTAGACATAACTTCCTTCAGTTCTTCAAAACACCTTCCTTCTTCCTCATCCCATTGAAATGAATTCTTCTTTAAAAGGTTTGTCAGAGGTACAATTATATGTGCATAGTTTTTAATAAATCTTCGGTAATATCCAATTAATCCTAAGAACCCTCTTAGCTTGGATATATTAACTGGTTTGGTCCATTCCTTTATAGCTTTGATTTTATTAGGGTCCACTTTTATGCCTTCATGGGATATAATGTGTTCGAGGTATTCTACTTCTTCCTTTCCAAAGGTGCATTTGGATTTTTTTGCATAGAACTGATGCTCTTTCAATAGTGTATGAACTTTATCCAAATTTCGTAAGTGCTCCTTCCAAGTTTTACTGTAAATTAAAATATCGTCAAAGAATACTAATACAAACTTCCTAAGATATGGACGAAATAATTCGTTCATAGTGGCTTGGAACGTTGCTGGCACATTGGTTAACCCAAACGGCATTACTTTAAATTCATAGTGACCTTCGTGTGTTCGGAATGTCATTTTTGGTATGTCTTCCAACTTGATTCTGATTTGGTAATAGCTCTACCTTAAGTCTAATTTTGAGAAGTATTTTGCGCCATGTAGCTCATCCAACATTTCATTGATAAAGGGGATTGGGAATTTGTTTTTAATCGTTATTTTGTTTAATCCACTATAGTCAATGCATAGCTTGAATGAACCATCCTTCTTCCTTACCAATACCACTAGAGCAACATACGAACTTTTACTTTTCGAGATGATCCCACACTTTAAAAGGTCTTGGATTAATCTCTCAATTTCTGTATTTTGGTGATGTGGATATCGATGCGGCTTGATGTGGACGGGGTCTGACCCTTCTTTGACTTCTCTTGTATGCTCAATTTCCCTGTTTGGAGGCATTTTCATAGGTAGGTCTTGAAATACCTTTTCATGCTTCTGAATTAGATCTTGTACCTTTGGTGACTCTTCGCTGATCATATTTGTAGATAACATTTCTAATTGGTGACATTGTACTACATAAGATGGTGCTCCTTTTTGAATCATCTTCATCATCTGAGATGACGATATGATTTGATTCTTTGGTGCTTGGAATCCATATAGTTTGTACCTCTGCCCTCCCCAGTTAAATTTTATGAACTATACTTGATGGTTGGCAGCATAAGTGCCTAGAGTTTGTAGCCATTGGATACCCAAGACCACATCTACTCCAGCTAATGGTACAATGAAGAACGGGGCTTCTAAATTAAAGTCTTGAATCTGCAATTTGAACTTATGGCATTTCCCTACCTTTTCAATCTTCTTACCATCAGCTACCATCACCTTCATGTTCGGTAAGGGAAATGAGAAAATGTTGAGTCTCTTTGCCATGGTTGCATATAAAAAATTGTGGGTGCTACCAAAGTCAATGAGAACCACTATGTTGTTCTTCTTTATATGTCCTTTCAATTTTAGAGTCTGAGGTTTTGATATACTTATCATAGCTGATAGTGACACTTGTCGAATAGTTTCGTCATCTAATTCTAGAGAGAATTCTGGGGCATCTTCTATTTCTTCTATGTTGGAATCATCGCTGTTTGAATCATTAGTTTCTTCATAGTTATATAGGTTTTTTGATTCGTTTCCTTTAGCGCACCTATGTTTAGGGTCCTGCTTCTCGCCACAACGTTTGTATTTGACTTCCTTTATCCTTTGTATTTCCACGTTAGATTTTTTGCCTTCACGATGATGTGGTGGAATATATCTTGTATTATTCATATCCACAGACTGGGGCATTCTTCATTTCGAATATACTTTTTCTGGTTTTGACCACAGTATATGTTCAAATTTCTTTTCCACAGTTTTTGCTTTTCGTCTTGCTACTTCTACTGACGTAATGTCATGAAGCTCAAATTATACCTGTAGATGAGTTTTAAGTCTGGAGATGTATGATTGAATTAGATGACATTCTGATAACCCAGGTACTCATGTTGCTAAGGTATCCCATTCTCAAGTGTAATCATCCACACTTCCTTTTTGTCGCAATCTGATGAGTGTTGAAAAGAACTCTTCTTCCTTTACACCTTGGAATCTTTTAAAGAATGCATCCTTAAATTTTCTCCAACTAATGGCGATTGTCATCTTCTTCCACCACATATACCAATTATATGCTTCTCCTTCCATTTTCATGGAAGCGTGCCTAATATTTTCATCATCATTGTCGATGTCGTAAATCTCAAAGTATTCTTCTGCTTTATTCAACCATGCAACGCTGCATTTTTTGTTCCCATCGAATTTAGGCCTCTCGATTTTTGCCTTTTGCTGATATGTTGCTAATGGTGGAGTGAAAAGAGGGTGTTGATTGGTGAATGTATCCAAGAGTTGCTTATTTGAAAAAGTTGCATTACTATTTCCTTGATGGGGTGTGGCTAATTTTTTTGGAGATTCAACTTTTTCATGAGAATCTGCTGACTTTTTTGAATCTGATGAATTGTGCTCTTGATTACCTCCATCATCTTGGAATATTTGTTCGGGTGTACCCTTCGGCCTTCCACACAAGGTGTTTAGCAATGCTAATGTCTGATTATGATTCATTTCGGATTGGATCTGGTTCTGCCCAAGCTGTAGTTCTATGCGATTTGTCGTATCGTGAAGCTTCTTGATATCATTGGAATGCCCAATAAATTTACTCTCAAGATCGACTAATTTTTTTTTGAATTCATGAGATTGGCTAGTAATCCTATTCTCCAAGTCAATCAATTTTTTACTGAAATCGACCATTAACATTGATGACATTAAACGAGTTTGTGGAGGTGTATATTTGTCTGCCAGCTTCAATTTTTTTAATTTTTTTTTGAAATAATTAAATTAAATTAATTAATTTAATTATATAACATATAGTTTTTTTTTTCAAATAATATATATAATTATTAAATAAGTTTAATATATATATATATATATATATATATATATATATATATATATATATATATATATATATATATATATATATATATATATATATATATATAGATATATATATATATCGTTATACTATATACGGCGGAACAACAAAGTCCACGGCTGGGTGTGTGAGGGTTATCGAGAGGCAGCATAGCAACCGCAGGCGGACAAGGGACAGAGCATGGCAAATGGCAGGGTCGAGGAGCGGCACAGGGTACACAATAGACGTCAGAAGACAGAGGTCAAGAAGCGGATGCAATGATGTGGTTGTGGCAAGGAGGTGGCGATCGTCGGCAAGAATGGCGAATAGTGAGACAGCAACGACACGATGGTGGAACAACGAGCGCACAGGAACGATGGCAATGGGGTTGAGTAGAAGGTTTGACGGTAGAGAGGGGCGAGGAACCGGTGTGGTTCAATAGTGAAAAAAAAAAGCGGGGAAACAAGCGACTGTGTGTGCACTAGGTAAAACAGTAACCGAATCAGAGGAGCGTCTAGCTCTAATACCAAATGAAACACACGAGTTTAATAATTGAAAGCCATCATAAATATTTTATCAATAATTGATAGATGATGTTTACATTTTTGTGAGAGGCCCTGGCTATATACTGCCTTAGGTGCCTCTTGGTGAACGGGCATGATCTTTGATCATGCCCTTTGCCTAATAAACTATAAACTAACTAATTTTTTATATAACAGAAACTTGGTCTCTATACCTCACACTACTTCTTCTCGAATTCTCCTAGAGAAACTCGGTCTCTATAATCTCACTGGCTTCCTCTAGAGAATATCAATCTCTAGATATCTATCTTGGTTACCTGGAAAAAATATCCAGAAGGATCCTTCCTTTGCTGCCTCAGAAGAAACATCCTTCGTTGTCCCAAAAGAGACCCCGTCTTTGTTGCCCCAGAAGAAAATTCCTTCACTGCCATAGAAGAAACCTCCTATTCACTACCCCAGAATGTTATGAAACCAGCTCAAGAAGAGATAGAAAAGATAGATCAATGCCTTAGAATTCAGCCTCTTCGAGGGGGCAACCTCCTTTACATTACATAAATGAACAATTCTTGGATGATACAAATGAAAAGACCTCCTTTCTATATATAGGAGTCTAAGGGGTCATAACATAATCAGAGCCGACATAACAATAATAATGTAAGGGCACAATAATAACAATAGTGGGATTCTATGTGGCACAATAGTAACAATATGGGCACTACATGGGTACATCAATATAATAAGTGGGTTGTACTAATAACAATAAGAGGTTACACTAGTAGTATAGGGGCCTAACATGCCCCTCTCCTTCAAAAAGCGTTGTCCTTAACACTTGAGTAGTTCTTGATGCTTCTGTATAAAATTCTTGTCCTCCCATGTGGAATCTTCAGTGGGTAAGTTCTTCCACTTAATGAGATACTCTGAAATTGATCGATTTCGTAGCTGTCAGGTTCTTGTTTCTGTGACTGCTCCCAGGTTCCAATATGATTTTTCCTTCCTCCTCAATTTCTGGCAATATTGTTTGAATTGGGATCTTTTGCAACTTTTGAATAAGTGGCCATAATTCTTCATCCTTCTTCCATTCATCCCTTGCTTCATTTATCCAATCTGGTTGGATAATAGAAATAGCAAAAAACAATGCTTCCACATCCTCATCCTTGAAGAGTCTTCCCATTCGATAAGGTCGCCATTTTTTAAGTGCATGTAGTATTGCCAACATTTCCTCCTCATAAATAGCTTGCTTGAGATGTAGCAGTAAAAATACCCAATCACCTACATCAAAACATTTTTCACTACGATGTTGATCTACCTGTTGTTTCGTTTGATTTTGCACTAAAGTGGCGTTATCCTTTAAAAGTTGGAGAACTTGTTGTTGATGCTCAATGTGATCTTTCTCTGCTTGAACCTTTTTCTTCTTGATATGTCCTTCTATCTCTAGAGTTTGAGGAGTGGTAATTTCTTCCAATCCTTTACAAGATATGGTCGGATTCATTTCTTGATGCTCGATGTGATCTTTCACTTCTTGAACATTTTTCTTCTTGATATGTCCTTCTATCTTGATAATTTGAGGAGTGGTAATTCCGGCCAATGCATTACAAGATATGGTTGGATTCATTTCTTCTTTCTCGATGTGATCTTTCACTTCTTGAACTTTTTTCTTCTTGCTATGTCCTTCTATCTTGAGAGTTTGAGGAGTGGTAATTCTTGCCAATGCTTCACAAGATATGGTCAGATTCATTTCTTCTTTCTCTGGGGTTGGTTCCTGGTGTATATACTCTTCTTTTGATGTTTCTTGATCCTTTTCTTCCTCCTCTTCATAATCTATGTAAAATAATTTCTTCTCATCACAATTATGACCTTTAGCGCATTTGCTATCACAATTGTAACAAAGCCCTTTTTCTCTTTTCTCTTCCAATTGTTGTGGTGTAACCCTTGTAGGTTGTGGAAGGCTAGGAGAAACAACACTTCCATTATTATAGTTGTGAGGGGTAGCCATAATTTTACTTTCCAGTATGTAACAAAGCTCTTTTACTCTTTCCAATTGTTGTGGTGTTGCTCTAAAGAAGGTGTTGCTCTTTGTATCCTCATAATGTGCTATCATTTCCTCCGTGAAAATTGACCATGTAACAAGTTGTTTACGAGAACAAAGCCCTTTATACCATAAAAATTGATCCGGTTCTAAATATGAAGATGCAATACATACCTTTTGTAACAATGGTACACCATGTAGATCAAAATATTGCTCCATTTGATGTATCCAATTTACCGGATCCTTGCCATCAAACTTCCTCATATCGCCTTTTCTTGATTTTAGGAGCTCAATCTTGAAACGACTATAACTCTGTAACTTCAGTTCTTACAGTTCTGAAATTGTGACCTGTAGTAGCCCTTTGTGTCTTCTTTCCAATGCCACCAGTCTGATCCAAATTGGATTCTCCAAGGAAGAGTTATGCCAAATCTCCCACAGTGACCTGATTATAGACTAGTTCAGTAGTGCGAACTTGTACGATGTGCCACAAGTCACTGTTTCGACCTTTGGATCTAAAAAAGATATACAAGAAACTACAGTCCGTCCTCTTTCTTTAGCTTCTTACGCGATTTCAATCCGATGCTCAGAGAGAAAGTTATTATGATTTTCCCCAGGTCACCTGTTTGGAATGTAATTCAGGAGTCTGTAAAAAGACCAACTTCCTCAGATCATAACTCCTAAAATATTGCACGAAAAGCTCTGAAATTCGGACCCAAGGTTCAGCGCGATTTCTTCTCAAATGGGTTTTTTTGGAAACTTCTGAAACGTCACATAAAACAAGTTATAGTGAAAATTCCACGATGACCTGTTTGGAGCAACGAAACCCTAGAATCCAAAGCTCCGATACCAAATGTTATGAAACCAGCTCAAGAAAATATAGAAAAGATAGATCAACGCCTTAGAATTCAGCCTCTTCGAGGGGGAAACCTCCTTTACATTACATAAATGAACAATTCTTGGATGATACAAATGAAAAGACCTCCTTTCTATATATAGGAGTCTAAGGGGTCATAACATAATCAGAGCCGACATAACAATAATAATGTAAGGGCACAATAATAACAATAGTGGGCTTCTATGTGGCACAATAGTAACAATATGGGCACTACATGGGTACATCAATATAATAAGTGGGTTGTACTAATAACAATAAGGGGTTGCACTAGTAGTATAGGGGCCTAACACAGAAGAAACCTCCTCTTCGCTCCCCCAGAAGAAACCTTCTTCACTATACCCAGAAGAATCCTCCTTCGCTTGCGCAAAAGAAACTTCCTTTGCTTTCCTGGAAGAGACTCTCTTTATCACTTCATCACACTTCTATTTGTACCCTTCTTCTTCACACTTCTTCACCGAATGTATGTTGAGTTGCTTACCTCTAAGTGAGGCTGAGTGTGGCTATATATATGCTTCTTCTCATGTCCTTTAGTCTGACATGATCTCAAGAGTTAGACCAACTTCTTCTAGCATGTTCTTCCATCATTGTAGGCCAACTTGAAGAGGATAAGTGACAATGTCTTGGAGGATACTTTACATAGACAAGTTGGACTCTGTACAAAGTGTAATATGACTACATTACATGACAATGACTCTATCATTATATGACTAGATCTAAAGACTCTCAATAGGAGTCTTGACTCAAAAACAAAATATCTTGCTCATGAAAGCCGTGAAGCAAGTCTATACAATAAGTTTATTTTTCTCTTTACATCTCATTACATAAAATCATAATTACATGTCATTATGAAGACTGAACCTAGTTACACTTTTAAACATTTTGATAATGTAATCCAGGATTCTTGTACTTATAAGAATGGATTTTATTTTGGTTTTTTAGGGGATTACTGAAAAGGGTTCATCATATAGTGAGTGATTAGTATTTGTGGTAATTTTCCTAATGGTGAGAAAATAACATGTAACAAATTGCCCCCCTAAAGTGCAAAGTCAGAAACTGTGTATGAGGACTAAAGAAATTTATCATGTGAATGTCCAGATTAGAGATAATGGGTTGGAGACATGAAAATAAACAATCAAGGGTTATAGTACAATATAATCATGAAATCATCTCTGAGGTGGGAATTCCCATACTCAATATAGCATATCAATAAATTTAGACCTAAGTATTGAAATATGCAAAAATTCATTTGAAGAAATCAAGTCATGTCCACTAGACATACATTGCGTATCCATGCTCAGATAGACTCAATATGAATATAGGTGTTATCTCAATGTGGATCAATATATCCGTGATGAAAACTCCTTACATCTTGGATGGATGAAACTAGATCCGGGGTCTTCGTCACTACCACTTGATAGTATGAGTATAACCATGTGAATGAATGTGTTGAAGTTGAACATGGAAGACACCATCTAATTATCGGTCAATGATGAGGACCATTAATAGATGCAAGAGGATCCACCGATAATGTCAATGACCCTGAAAATAATCTAGTACAATATATAAGGTGTGAATACATGTCTTGAATTCGAACACCCATAGAGTCATTTGATTGAGGGCCAATGATGAGAACATATCATCGAAAGAGAGAAACTTTCCATTGAGGCATGCAAGCTTAAAGGTATTAAAAGAGGTTTCTAAATCAAATTCCTAGATAATGAATTGAATTCGATAGGAAGTGACCCTTTGTAGGAGGGCCTACGACATGAAACACATGTCAAGTTTTGAGAAACAAATTTGGAGTCATTCAAGACTGACTTAGGGATTACCAATGAGATTGAATGCTTTGAAGTTTTCAAAGTAACTTTAACCGAGGTTAAACTTCTCTTGAAAATATTGGTGACACTATATGAAGCTGGTAGCATTGACTCAATATGGGATCAAAAACTAGTATGAAGAATTTCAGGGAGGTGTGATCAACAAATAGGTAAGTGGATTTCCCAACCTAATCAGACACGAAAGTGGAGTGTCATGTTCAAGAGTGACTTACTTCTAAGCACTGACTTTATACATTGTTTTCCCAATTTTCTCCCACCATTTATGTCAAGTACCTCTTTATTTTTATGCAAGCTTGAGGAGGATAACATATGCTTGTAATATAAGCTTATCCTTCAGATAAGTCCTTCAAAGTATTTTTAACGAAACCTGGGAAGGTGTGGTTCAGTCTCATCATAATTGATGATTCCTACACTGTTTACATTTTACGAGTCCAATGAAGGGGTAACTTGACTTCTTTTTCACATTTAGAGTTTGAAAAATATATAAAAAGAAAACTCCATAGCGTTAGGTGAAAAGTTTTTTAGGCACACAAATGGCTTCTGTGGAAAAGAGAGATACCCCTAAAGTCAATGATCAAATCTAGAACAAATAGGACAATGCATACTATCTTTCTCTAGTAAGTTTGAACATGACTTACTTGTTTAATAAAATAGGTCTCCATTTCAATCCTTTTCCTACTTTATTTCTTGCTACACTTTGATGTCTGAAGATTGGAACCTACAACGAAAGAGACAAAAAAAAGGATCAAAACATACTATGGATGAATAATTTCAAAAAAACACTAATTATAATATCAACAAGCTCTAATACATTGAATGCAAGCAATAGGACAATCATATGGGAAAAACAATATATATTGTATTAACAAATAAGAGGGACATGTTACAACCCATGCCTTGATGTCATAAGCCTCCACTCAAAGATATCCAATCCCTCCTTTATAGGCAAGCCTTCAACTTCAATTGGATAGCATAAGGGTAATTCAAAAGCCAACTTCTTCTCCTTTGATCTGCATTGAGAGGATAAGAGGTTGGAGATCAATTTTTCATGGGATGAGATCCACAAAAATGGGGAATGGGTTCCATAATGAGTGGGATTGAATCCATTAATCTTTGGATGAGGCCCATATAGTTAAGGGCTGAAGTCCATATTGTTGAGATGAGATTCCTCAATAATGCTTCTAGAATTTACTTTTTATTTTTACCCATGTAGAAAGAGTGTCAGACTTTTTAGTGGAGAACAATGCAACAGGGTTCACAATTATTAATGAAGAAACATGTGGTGTCACATTTTATGAACTTGAAAAGTGTGACATTGACTAAAATTAGGGTTTTTTCATAATGTAATCTATGTTTCTTGTACTTCTCAGAATGGTTTTTCTTCCATCTTTGTAGGGGATTACTGAAAAGGGTTCATTGGATAGCGAGTGATATTTATTTGTGGTCATTTGTGTAATGGTGAAGAGATGAGATATAAAAAATATACTTTTTGAAAGTGACAATAAAAAACATAAGCTCGTCTCTAAATATGAGACTATAAAGAGAAACATTTTCCTATTCTTTAACTGGATTTTAAAAAAGGCCCACCATTTTCAATAACTTCTCCATGTCAACAAGGTATATTTCTTTTATATTTTCTCTAAAGTGATTTACTCATAGGATTTATATATTATTAAATCCACACACCTTATAACCACCTTTGTCACATAGTAACTAGATAGTTTTTTGTTTCTTCCTATGATTTAAAAAATATTGAATTTGGTGTTTTGGTGTAGCCACCCCTCAACATTTACCCAAATTCATAAGCTTGCAAGGGTAACCATGAGACGAGTTTTACTATGATATGACCCAACCTCTAAGCCCTAGTTATGGAAGTGGGGCCAACATACCAACAACTTACAGACATCCCTCGGGGACTACAAACCACTCATGAACCTACAAACCACCCTAGGTGATCAATCCCTGGGCTGGAATTCTTTTCACAAGAGAAACTCCCCAACCGCACACACAACACAACATCAGTGCAATTATTAAGTCCCAACCACACACATAAGCCTACTTCCATGTGGTTATGACCCAAAAACTCTTGTTTTGTGCCAACAGTTTTGAGATTTGAGCCACCTTTTTAGGCTAGCCTCTAGACCACTACTCATAACTTCCTGTAAATTTCTAGAAACATAAACAAGCTAATGACAAGACCAACCAATTAAAATTCAAGCAAGAAATTGACCTACACATGCCTAATCCATGATAGGCGTTTCATCAAACATATAGTAAACGTGAAAGATACAGGTCATGAATGCATATATAATCATAGACTTCCAAATTTCATCTGAGAATCACCTAGAAGGCTCCAAGCCCTCTCTATCTAGCTAAAATAACACTTGTTAGACCATGCATTCATCAACCATTCAATGACTTATCAAAACATGTCAAGATCCATAGATAGAATACATCATATAACGAACATACAAAGACAATGTAACCCATGGAAAATCACCAGCATAATCACTACAAATGATCATAGATCACAATAGGAAAATATCTCATATTAACATATGAAAATTCCAGCCAAGTCAGGGACTTCCACGAACCACTCCACCATATATTGGGCTGAACCAAATATTTCTTTCAACCAATCACTCCTGTGCCATATTCCAAGCATGAATGTGGGATCATAAGGGTTAAACCAAAACAAAAACAACCAGGGATTCTAGAGGCAAAACCACCTTAACCCTCAAGCACAATGATCTCACCTATATGGTCCATAAATTACTAACATCAACCAGACTGATATATACCCAATATTTCCAAGGCTCCAGGAACTAGTAACTCAACCCACAACTAATCAAGGCTCCAGAGCATTTGTTCCAATCTGTGGCTCCAAGGACTAGTAACTCAACCCACAAGGCTCCAAAGAATTTGTCCCAACCTGTGGGCTCCAGGAACTAGTAACTTAATGCAAGATATTCTAGGGCTCTAGAGTGTTTTTCCTAACCCATAACCACAGGGAACCTAAGAACCAATAAAAAAACAAGTGGAAAACCCACAATAGCATGGCTATACAGGAAATGGAAAGGCAAGGCTGAAACCACTATCAATTCAGGAAAATATCCATGCCAATGACAACACATAACCAAGGAACCACATGCATATTCCTTCCATCCAAAAATTAGTAAGGAAAGTATCCCTATTGTAGCTACTGATCCAACTTTTCCCTTGTGCTCCCTTGCTTTCCTTTACTTTATTTCTCCAATCCAAGTGAATGCTAGAGTGCTCCAAGCATGCTACAAGAATGATCTAAGTGTGGAAGAGTGTATGAGAGACATAATGAAAAGAGATTCCAACTCAAAATTGTTAAAAGACTAGCAATTGATACTCTAATGCCCCTTTATTACTGATGTCTCCTTTTTCCTTCATTTTCCTTCATTTTTCCTGTATATTCCCTTGCATGCAGATTTGTGTCTCTTTACCTTCCTTTTCTCCTATTTTCCTTTATTTCCATAATTAAAATCCAATTATTGCCAATTTTCCTTTTCTAATGCCTTTTCCAATTTCCATATCCATCCACAAGTGATTCCCACTTAAGTGTTTTCCCAACATTCAAATTGGAATATGTGTCCCATGACCTTGGTTTTATTTTTATTTACATGGGAAATCAATCAGAGGTTGTTACAAACCCCTCCCCCATGGGGGAACACTATCCTTGGTGTTCAATGGAGCTTATAACCAACAAAAAAGGCTACCCATGGAGCTCTATAACACAACGTAATGCAACATTTACATCATACAAAATTGCTAGAAACATAAACACCATTATGCTTATTTGAGCTTTATAACATAGCTCGGTATAGTATCTACAACATGCCTCTCATTGGAGATTTATAGCACAACTCATTGCAGTATATAAAATACACATATGTGTATATAAATATAAACCAAAACACATAAACTAACACATCCACTAAACCAACAAATAAAGAAGGATACAAAGCCTGCATCTGATCAACCATCTCTCGTGTAGCTTCATTGAGACCAAAGTGCTTCCACTACACTTTAACTTGATTGATTGCTTGGTTCCATAGCATGAGTTATTTCTTATGCAAAATGCATTGGGGTTCCGGCTAGAATTATCCCTCTGGTTGCACATGCTATACAAACCAATCAATCACATGAACAACATACTAGACATATCTCTTAAGCAATGAAACATGGAAAACATCATGGAATTTCACTTTTGGTGGCAGTGAAAGTAAGTAGGCCATTGGTCCAAGCCTCTCAAGGATCTCAAAGGGATCACAATATCGAGGTTCCAACTTAGCACATGATCTAATCCTCAATAAGCTCCTCTTGGGCTTGATGCGTAAGTATACATGCTCCCCAACCTGAAACTCATTGAATGCTCTATGCTGATATGCATAACTCTTCTACATGTCCTATGCTACCTTCAAATTCATTTTAATAACATACATTTCCTATTCCATCTTAGCCAACATATTTGGTCCAATCAGTACCATTCTCAGTAGATCACTCCAGCTGATAGGAACATTACAACTCTGCCCATAGAGAGCCTTAAATGGAATCATCCTCAAGGACTCCTGATACCCATTGTTATATGCAAACTTTGCTAATGGAAGATACTCCTCCCACTTCCTATGTCGATGCATGACATACATCCTCAACATATCCTCAAGAATCCTATTAACCCTCTCTATATCTCCATTTGTTTGTGGATGATAAGTTATATTAAAATATAACTCTATCCCAAAGCCTACAAACAACTCCTTCCGAAAATTGGAATTGAACTTGGCATCTATGTCTGATATCATATTCTTGGGAACACCATGCAACTTCATTATCTCCCCGATGAAGATCTAAGCTACCTCACTAGCTGAATTAGTAGACTTCACTGTAATGAAGTGAGCTACCTTAACCACTCAACCACAACCATGATGGAATCATACTGCCTTGACGTCCTCGACAAACCTATAATGAAGTCCATGGAAATTACCTCCCATTTCCATTCTGGAATCGGAATAGGCTGCAACAACTCAACTGGATGCTTACACTCTACTTTCACCTTCTGACAATCCAAACACCTCACAAAAAACACAACCACATCTTTCTTCAAGTATGTCTAATGATAGAACTTCTTAACTATTGTCAAAGTCTTTTGATATCATGGGTGACTTGAATATGGCTTGACATGAAACTCCCTCACGATAATATTCTTGAGCTCACTGCTATCTAGTACATAAACTTTGTTCCTAAATCTCACCAAGCCATCTACCATGAGTTGATACTTCTCATTCCTATCACCTTTACCCTACTATTGCAATCTCTACTTCAACTGCTGGTACCTATCTTCATCCTACCCTGCATGTAAGATATTCTCTTGTAAATATGTCCCATAAGAGCTCACATCTGAAATGTGATTCACTTGCACTCTACTACTAAGAGCATCTACAACCCTGTTCTCCTTGCCCTTGATGTATCCGATCTCAAAGTCAAACTCACTAAGGGTAGCCAACCATCTATCTTTCCCAGTATTAGGATTGGGTTGGCCAAACAAGTATCTCATCTCACTGTGATCACTCATCAAGACGAATGTCCTACCAAGAAGATAATGTCTCCACATATTCAATGCATGAATGATAGCATCCAAATCAAGATCATGAGTCACATAGTTCTTTTCATGCTCATTCAATTTCCTTGACTCATAGCATACCATGTTTCCTTCCTGCATCAGGACTCCACCAAGTCCTTCCTTGCAAGCATCTGTAAAAACCACAAACTCCTTATCAGGATCACAAACTTCAATACTGGAGCATTTGTAAGAAAATGCTTCAACTACTCAAAGCTAGATGCACACTCCTCAGTCAATTCAAATTTCTTCCGTTTTCTCTGTAAGGATGTAATAGGACAACCAATATGTGAGAAGTTCTTGATGAACCACCTATAATAACCTACTAGTCCCATGAATGATATGACCTCATCCAGATTCCTAGGAGTTGGCCACTCCATGATAACCTTGATGTTTTCTAAGTCCACTACAATCCATTCTTTAGAGAAAACATGTCCCAAGTAATGAATCTGAGTTTGAAAGAAACTGCACTTGTTGAGCTTGGCATACAACTGATGCTCTCTCAAAAATCTCACACTGCTTCCAAGTGCTTTGCATGATCCTCCTCATTCTTAGAATATATGAATATATCATCAATAAAAACTATCACAAACTTGTCCAGGTAAGGACACAACACATTGTTCATCAAACACATGAAAGTAGCTAGAGCATTAGTAATACCAAAAGGAACCACCACAAACTCATAATGTCCATACCTCGTATGAAATGTGGTCTTGTAAATGTATTCTTATTTGATGCACACTTGATGACATCTTAATCTCAGATAAATCTTTGAAAACATTGTTCCTCCCTTCATCTGATCAAAAAAATCATCAATCCTCAGCAAAGGATACTTGTTCTTGATAGTACCATGTTGAGTTTCATGTAGTCAATGCACAATATGAGAGTACCATCCTTATTGTTTACAAACAATACTGGTGCACCCCAAGATGACACACTTGGACTTATGTATCCCTTATCAAGCATTTCCTTAAGTTACAAATTCAATTCCACCAACTCCGAAGTACTCATCTTGTAAGGTGCCTTAGATGTTGGTGTTGCTCCCAGCATCAACTCAATAGAAAATTCCACCTCTATATGAGGAGGAAACTTTGAAATATTTGCAGGAAACACATCCTGAAACGGTGCAAAACATGATACTTCTTCAATACTTCATCATCCTCAACATCCTTCCCTTTGTCACTCGAAATATGCACTCAAACAATACACATCCCTTCTAGAAACTGTGTTTTGTGTGCATAGTTGTAACCATTCTCACTGATGTAGGCTTCTTCTTTCCCTAAAATATTATCCTTTCTCCATTATCATCAAGACATTCAATAGCCTTGTCATAGTAATGTACCTTAGTCTTGTGAATGAATAGCTATTCCATTCCCAAAATAATACTATATGATATCAAAGGAAGAAAATTTAATTGTGTTGATGTAGGAATACCATTCAAATCAATTGATGAACTCTTCTCTTAGTAACTATAGCCAATCAAACCAACCAATATTCTACATGCACTTATTTATTCAAGCAACACTAATCCACCAGGCCAAGACTGATATAACTATAGCTAGATCCAGGATCAATCAAAATGGAAACAACTTGATCAAAAAGCTTATCTTCCATCTCGGTAATGGATGCCTGATGATCAGCCTACCTATTATCCAATACTGCATAAATATGAGGAATACTCTTTCTAACATCTCCAACTATTTGTGCCTCCTGAGCACTATAAATCTGAGGTCTGCTGCCCTAGTGTGATGGATGATCTCTCTTCTGATTCTCTCCACCACAAATTAAACATTGCAAAAGCTTCCTGTCATCACCCTTATTCTACTCCTCAAACTCGAATTCATGTCCTATGTTAACTGCATTGAACTTCTTATATGGCCCTACATTCTCCTTGTCACCTACATCCTAATGCCTTCCTCGCTTCTTAGCCCACTTTCCTTTATTCTTATAATTACCTTTCCAATCCCGCTTAGGCTCAGACTTACGCTTAGACTTCTCATAAAAATTCTTCACCTTCCCGATGACTTCCTCCAATGACTGAGGCTCATCATAATCAATCTGATATTTAAATTCTAAAGGAAACCCACTGATGAACCTTTGGACCTTTGTCTTCTCAACATTAAGATATGGCACATACCTCAATAGCTTCATAAACTTGGTCCTATACTCTTCATTTGTCATAGAACCCATCTTAAGCTCATAGAATTCCTTAGCCTTTCCATCATAATACCTCCCAGACAAGTACTTCTTCCTAAAGAGTCTTTTAAACTCATTCCAATTCAACGCTTCTACCTTGATTCCTATGACACGCTTCACATCTTCCCACCAAATATCTTATTTTCCCTCAAGAATAAATATCACTATCCTAGCTTTCATATTCTCTAAATAATCATGTAATTTGAAGAACTTCTTCATCCCATCTAGCTATGATTCTACATATTCTTGTTTCTTCACATCCCCATCGAAAGTAGGAGGCTTGGCTTCTTGAAATTCTCCGGGAAGTATTGCTTCTCACTCCTCTAATAAGGATGTTGGCAATAATGATGATGATATCTCTAGGAACTAGAGCTAGAATAAAATCCATGAACACTACCTCTCATGTTAGGTGTATCTAAGTATCTTCCAACTCTGAGTATATCGTCCTTGTCCAACGTATATCATGATCGAGACCTGCTACCATATGCCTAATTAGTCATTTCTTCATATCCATGACTAATCCTTAGGTGTCCCTGCTTCTGCAAATGTGAAAGACTCTGAAGGATGGTTGCATTGACTTCTTCTTTCTTTTCCTGATCGTTGGAAAGTATTTCCTGTGACTAAATCAACTTGTTATTGTCTGCCTTGCAACTTCTGATTGCTTCCTTAAAACTTCTCAATGTATCTTCTATATCAAGAGAACACTCATCTCCTTACTGCTCAACTGATCTATAAGGAGAGTCACATGAGCTATAATCCACCATTATACTCATCATCTCTGATCTTCTATCTCATGAAAACATGTCATGTTAGATAAACCAAATATAGACATAATCAAATCATACCTCGGTGTTTTTCAAGGGAGGCTATCTCTTCTACACACAATAAATTCCAGATTAGCACAATATATATACATAATGACACCAACATATCAACATCTCAACCTCATAACACACCAACACCATCATGATGACACAAATTGCAATAATGACCACCATGATGCATGTTTGAACTATTATGAATGATAACCATAACAATCATAATGCATGCACAACAAACACATTGAAAACTAACATGCATGCATAACAATTCACATCTAGCCCATCCAGTCCAAGTGTTTGAACCTAGAACCTCTTATACCACCCTGTAGCCACCCCTCCCACATTTACCCAAATTCAAAAGCTCACTCCACACCATCGAAATTTTAAGTCACTATTACCATTCTATGTATAGAAGATTCTTTAATTCTTTCTACTCTAGGATGCACAACCTTTCCAATAACTCATGGAAAAGAAAACATAATCCTTACTAAGAATAAATCTCCATGTATTATTTATTATTCCTAAGAATAAAAAATTTGTTTTTATGTTGTTCCCTTTCCCAATGGGAAACATTTTCCTTTAAAAGACCTTAGTGATGTCACAAATTCTACAAAAAATGGAGTCATCAAAGCATTCTCAACTTGTTCCCAATTTTATTTGTTTAAAGCATAAAAATATTCCTCCCTCTACCAATGATGTTTATATTTTAATGGATCCCATGGCTTCATGATGCTCCTACCCAATTCCAAGAAATTGACTTATGCATGGTGACGAATCTAGAATACAACTTCCACATGACTATCTCGAGAGACGCTACTACATCCAATATCGCTCTCCTCAACTCTGCTCTGGCGGATGTTGTAACCTATTCTCCTCTCTGCTTGGTCTCCTGTAATTCCTTAGCCATGTGCTCGTTCTCCGCTATCAAGAATATAACACTCGAGCTGGTGGCTTCGACATATTATTTTTTAGCATCAACCAATGCAGCTGGATGCTTGCGCACATCGGACACGATCACTCATTATTCAAATTGTGTAGGAGATACATGGACATCCAGAGTAGGCACTCTGCGCAACTACACAACTTTGTGTTGTGACTCATCAAAAGATATGTTGTGCATCTCCACTTCTGGATTGTCTTCAAGGATTTATGTGTATCCTTGATCGCTTGGGACTTGCTCTTGTTCCATATCTAGTGAAGCCGGTGGGGTGACCTCTTATTGGTATGGATTCCCCTGGGTCAGTTTTTGGGCAAAAGCCCAAGTTTTGATGTAAAAAGATGTAAAGTCTCCATGAATTTTGGACACAGAGCGCGTAGGTAGTTAAGAGTCGAAAAGGGTTTTTACCCTCATATATGTAAACTTGAGTCGATTTTGGAAGATCTACCCATGGTCCGCAAACCATGGAATTGTATAAATAGGTGTGTCTTAGAGAGTCTAAGGTAGATCTATGTCTTTGTCTATCGGTACGACGGAAGGAGTCTAGAGAGTTAGCGCAGGGAAGTAAGTCTTAGAGGGGGAAAAGGCTCTGTAGCTGAGTGCACAGAGGCCTAGAGTAGTGTCCGCAGCTGAGTGCGCGGACCCCTACAGTTGAGTGCGCAAGGAAGTTTTGAGTCTGTAAAATTATAATGAAGATCAATAAAGAAGGTTGTTTCATAAATTCCTGTGTTTCATCTCCATACTTCTATTATTTATGATTGTGATATATGCTGTAATGAATAATGTCTTTATGAAATAATGATGTATTGATGCACGAATTTACTGGATCCGTCTTATTAACTGAATGCAATTAATGTTAAGTGATTACGCAAAGATCATAACACTTTTGGTTAGGTTTATTGAACACTTTTCTAGATATGAGTACCTAATGATCTAAGAGTAATCTAAGGTGCACGTAAGTAGCTAATTCATCTGTTCAGGGTTCGAAAAATCCAGTCGTCGACCTTCGCAAAGGTTTAAAGTCTGTTTGAAGGAAATTGCAGTACCAAGCCCTAAGGGCTTATAGATCTGTACAGAGGCAGATCTAGGGCATAAAAAGACATCACACTGATCTCTTGATGTGGAAACTTGGTTCCAACATCCCCCCATACTGCTTCGGGTGAGACTTCAGTCCGCGCTATGTGGATTGATGCCGAAAGGGCTAGTAGTGTAGGTTTTTTTTGGCGCAACTAACTTTGAACCTGGGTCAGTACCCATTAAGCCAACACCTCTTGGTTTTGAGGCATGAGGTCAATATCTTGATCTAACTTTGGCTGAACCATATCTATGTCCATATGCTCTAGCATATATTCAATCTCTTGAGCCAAGTCTTGCTCCTGCAACTGCTCACCCTATCTACTCTGTGCCAGCTGCTTGGATGAGTCTATAACCTATATGGGCACAATTTCATCAATCTGTGCATGATGTGCCTCCTGTTGTATCTGTTCCTATTGTGCTTCCTTCTCTCTTCTATGCAGCTCCTATTCTTCCATGAGTTGTCGCTTCAACGCCTGCAAATCCTTTTCTATTTCCTCCATCCTCTATTTCTCTCTTTTCCTTTGTGTGATTCTTTGTCGCGCTGTCGCCTCTTAGCCTCAATCTCCAAAGCTTCTTTCAACACAAGTGGATCTAATTTGTACTTGCAGCTTTACTCTGCCTTTGCGTTGTCAACAACCTTTCTCTTTCCTTTCTCACGCGCGAGTCTGCTACCCTTTGCTATTGCTGATGATGCTTCTCTCTGAGATGTTTCTTCCTTCTACTTTGCTAACCATCCTACAACTATGCTGACTAGTTCATTGAGCCTTGAGAAGTGATAACAATATCTCCATGGGTCTTCCTCAGACCAATGACATGACCCATGGATCCAAGGATGTTGCACTCTCGCATAGTGGTTCTTTGCTAACCAATGCGGTTCATACATATTGAAACTTCTAGTGTTGAAGGAGAATATCTTGAATTCCTCCATATCGGCCTCAGCATGCTTGAGATTCTGAATCTCATACAACCCAATCCGAAAAAGAAGAGTGGGCCAAGGTGCCTTCTTCTTCCTGTGCAGTCTCGCTGAAAACCCTGTTGAGATGTGATATGACACTTCTTGCATGACGAGCTTGTCCATGGAAAATGTCGGTAAAAAATGCAGAGCCTTCTCCACATTGTACATCCCTCTGGAGGTGCCAAGGGGTGAGGCATACCAATTTGCTATGTTGATCAATGCCTCCATCACTACCTGCGACATGCAAGGTGGATCCTGCTCGAAGATCATCTTGTACACCAAGGTGACAAAGTGGTTTGACAACTATATGATAACTCCACGGAAGCTGCATGCGGAGACCAATTTGCAATAAGTGTGCATAGAGGTTTTTGAAGGTGTCTATGCCCAACCCAAGCTTGGGAACTGCTCATGGGCACATACTGCATCCAGTATGTAAGAGGACATGTATATCTTCGCTTGTTAACCCTTGGGTAGATGCCGAGCTTCTGTTACTTGTTCCTTCAACTTGAGATCCAACATGTCAGACCAAGGTCTTCCTTCGCTGGCTAGTTGATCCAACATGATCACTCGACTCTGTGGGAAGGTTTTTGTTCTCTCTTGGCCATATAAGCGGCATGAAAAGATGACCAAGAGTTGATATGCCTTCCAAAGTATATTCCTCTTGTAGACCTGGTTGGGTGTTGTCCTGAACTTGGCTGGCTCTTTCAACCAACTCTTCAAGATATCTATTGAGTTTTCACTACTGTTGGGTCTATTGAAGGGTTTATCCATCGTCATCACTGGCGATTGAAAGTGGTACATCTCCTGAAATTCCTTTGCCCTAAAGGTAGAAAGTTTTGTTCCACTGATACTACTCAATACCATTGTCTCTAGATCAGTATGCGAGACAATCCAATGGATCATATTCGTGCACAGAAACATAGGATACTTGCATGAAATCTAGTAAAGGCCAGACTTGTGAATGTTGACATAGACCTTATGGTCTTCCAGATGTTCCTCAAATGTGCCTAAGAAGGTTTCATTGATGTCCTGCCATTTCATCTTGATATCATTGTCTATGAACAACTTGGTGTCTTCATAGATAGGCAAGCTCATAGACACTTGCTCAACTGCATCTCCAATTGCACTCTCAACGGTGTCCTTTGACCCTACTCTCTTGGAGGCCATTGTACTTGTATTGCTAAGAGATAGACAAACACCTGTGATACTTAGAGAAAAATCAACACTTATGGAAAGCAATCTGTCATTTGAAAACCAAAACAACTTGAGGACTGACATGCAACATACTTGAGTGACTAACTGGGAAGATTACGCAATTTTCACTGGGAGGCTGGGAGACTGATTGCCAAAACTATGCAAAGCATAGTCTGGGTTGTCAGGAGGCTGAATGGCTGTTGGAACTGTGCAATGCAAAGTCCATCTTGGCCTGTTGAGGATTGAAACATCATAATGTGCAGTTTTAGTCAGCAAGGACTACAAACCAGCAACTGCATTTGCGCAATTTATGGGGCCAGTAAGGCACTACCTCCCAGAATTGCACTGAGCAAGCCTGGCGGTCAGTGATGGGCTAGCTTTGTACAATTTCTGGGAGGAAGGCAGAGCCTTCACTCTCAGAAATGCGCATTGCCAGACAAGAAAGGAAAGGTCTGGAACAAGGCATCCCAGAGTCGTCGACGGGCGACTGAAAACATGAAAAGTCTGAATGCATAGCGAAGCTAAGTGCAACAAGAGTGATTGATCATGCATGCAAACAGTGAGTGCAGGATTCAGAAAATGGGAAAATAAGCATGTGTGTGATGCGAGTCGCCGCAACAGTGACCGTTAGTGCAGAAACAATGTCATGCATGCGACAACAGTGAGATGTAATGAAAAAATTGAAACATTGCTTCTACAAGATAACATGAATTAAAACAACAACAAGTGTTCAACAAAACCAAGTTATCTAGGAGGATCTTGTCAAATCAGTTGCATAGGTTCAATTTCATCGTCAGCATTCAATGTCCATTGTCTTCAACTTCGACAGTGATGTTTATGGTTCTGGTTGTCCGGTAATGTCAATAGTTGATATGGTTTTGTACCTAGTTTTCGACATGTGGTTGTCATCAATTCCGCCAGGATTTGGTCGTCGACATGGGTTTGTCGTCCTTCTCGCAGAATTTTGTTGTACATGGGTTTTAGAATTAAAATCAAAGTGATGTGAGTCTAACTCTAAATCATTACTAAAACCTATGCTACAAAACCTAATGTAAAACCCTAACACATTAAACCTAGAACCTAAATCTATGCATTAAAAACCAAATACATTAACCAAACACTAAATTCTAAGTACTAAATTCTAAGTCTAAAGACCTCTCGGGCCATATAAATACATTACCAATGAAAACAATATAAAACACAGTCCCTAACCGCAGGGTTAACCGCAATGGGACCATGAAAATGGGGCATGTGATCAGTTGGGGAATAAGTCATCGGGGTTTACAAACAACAGAGCCTAACCGCGCGGAGAATCCACATAACCTCGGCATGTGAATGGTGCAAAATCAACCGTCGTCAGCTAACCACGTCTGAACCGTGCAGTGGGGAGGCAGTTAGACTAACCGCGGAACAATTGTCACATGTAGGGATGGAAAATCACGCTGGTAGCCGGAACCGCCAGGCCTAAACTGCAATCATGTACCTTTGTGGATTGACCGCGGACTATTCACATGGGTAGCTAACAACTCCACGCAGTCAACCTAACCGCCAATGGATTATTGTTATTATAAAGTCATTTTTGGGTTTTTAAATAAATTATGATGCTAGTTTAATGCAAGACCTTGTAACTAATGCCTAAGGTGACTTTATGTCATAAGACCGAACCCTACTTTCAGTGTTCATGCCAATATTGTCTTGGGAGGCTTTGAATGTACCTACAGCCTTATAAGAACATTATTTTTCTCATGTAAAAGGGAGGAGAGTGGTTTTGAGTTTTGTGTGCAGATTCTGGAGTTTATAGGCAGTTTTTGTTTTCATTGTAACAAGAGCATCGGAAGTCAGAATCGGGAATCATGACAGGTGTTGGAAAGCTATTTCAAAGAGATTTCTTGTGACAATGACCCGAAGTGCATGTGTGCACAATCAGTCTGGTTAATTTTACGTTTAATCGGCCTCCTCATATTTCAATCCTTATAAAGTGGACACCCATCTTGAAAGCAAACCTGGAGACATAGTCCATCAGGGACAAACTTAGTAATCAATATTGTTGTCTGGTATCACTATGTTTTTTATGATTTTCACTTATGTTTGCATCTTTCTTATGTTTCAATTATGTCGTCAATTCATTCCTTGTCAAGTAGTTCTCACGGTTAAAGCACTTTAGGTTAACATTCAGTTTACCAATGGAAATAATCAATTCTACTTCAGTTTAACATATGATCATTTCAGATCATATAATTTGGTAACAGAACTGGTTGCGTTTGTAGAATTTTTCTAGTGAATGTTAACTAGGTCAAAGTCGCAACATGGAGAAGGAATCCTCAAGGAGATTGATCTAAAGATTGTAAAGAAAAGAGTCATTCATAAGTCGACCATGACAGGATCTGATGCAGGTGAAAATCCTGAAACTAAGATGAGTGAGGAATAGTTTCAACAAGCATTCTTGAGTATGTAGCAGATGTTGGGAGAACTATACAAAGATAAGAAGGCGAGAGATGCAGCTTCTTCTTCAAAGACATCAAAGAAGGAAAAAGGTAAAGGCAAGGCTGATAAACCTCCTTCACCTCCATCATATCCATCATCATCTTCTTCTTCTTCTTATTCCAGTGTAGAATCTGAAACAGAAAAGAAACCTAAGAAAACATCTCTTTTGAAACTTGATGTAAAATTTGAGTTACCTATTTATGATGGTGAAATGAATCCTGAAAAGCTAGATAACTGGTTTAAGCAATTAGAAGTGTATTTTCATATTTAGAACATTTCTGATGACAAAACGAAAATTCAGTTAGCTACACTTAGAATGGGGGGAACAACTTTAATCCGGTGGGAAAGTAAAACTCAGATAGATGTAAATCGAAAAGGTAAAGTCATCTCTTCATGGTCTAAGTTTTTAAAATCTCTTAGAAAACAATTCTATCCTTTAAGATACATGCATTAAGCTATTATTGATTGGTAGCACTTGAGGCAATGTAAAGGGCAGAGTGTTCAGGAGTTTACTCAGGAGTTCAGAAAGAAAGCATTGACACTTGGTATTTCATTGGATGCACGTGAAACTTTATTAAAATACATCGACAGTTTACATTCATATTTGGAACATACATTATTGATGTTTAATCCTGATGATTTTGATGAAGTGTGTGTTCAAGCCATACATATTGAATAAGGTGGCAGACCATTCAAGTTTTCACCACAATCATCCAAAGAGTTGGAAATAAAGGATTCTAATGACAATAAGGGGAAGAACAATTTGAAGAGAAAGAAATCAGTGACAACTCAGAAGGAAAGACCTACTTGTTCTCATTGCCAGAGAATCGGTCATGATGAATCTAGGTGTTGGAAACTTCATCCCGAACTTAAGCCCAAAAAGTTCCTTAAAGAGAAGGATGAAAAGAAAGCAATTGCAGCAGTCCAGCAAGATCTAGGTTCTGATTCAGGTGATGAAAGGAGGATAACTGCCATAGTTTCGACAGGTAAAACTTCTGACACTGGTTCAAGTTCAAATACTATTGCATCTTCATCAAACATAAATCCTTCAAATGAGGATAAAAGAGTTGAATTATTTAACATAAGGATAACTTCTAAGCACACAAAGATAGATACAATGTTTGACAGTGGATCACAGGAAAATTTAATATCTAAATATTTAGTTAAGAACTTGGGTTTGGAGACACGAAATCATCCAAGACCTTACCCATTAGGATGGCTAAATAAATCAACTCAGATAAAAGTCACAAAACAGTGTCGGTTAAGATTGTCCATTACATCTAATTACATTGATGAAGTGGAATTAGCTGTGGTTCCAGTAGACATATGTGGAGTTGTATTAGGAAGTCCTTATCTTTATGATCGTGATGCAGTATTTTATAGGAGAGAGCATAAATATCACCTTAAGAAAGATGGGGTTGAATTTATTATCAAGGCACATAAAAGTAAAACTCACTTGAATTTAGTTGTTGCTAATTAGATGAAGTGATTGATAAGTTCAAATAAGAGATTTGTACTCATGTGTGTAAAAGAACAACATAAGATTCGACATGATGTTTGTTCAAGTTATGAGTCTCAGTTTAAAGATAGTTTGATCAAGAAGGTAGAAATTTTTCCAGTTCTATTTAAAGAAACCAAACATCTTACTCATAAGCAGGGAATACAACATGAATTATAGTTGATGCCTAAAGTTCCTCTTCCTAATGTCATAATGAATCAATTCAATCCAAGTTTGGAAGTTATCAGTTACAGGGATGCAGGTCAGTATTGGGGAAGTCAATGTTAAATTTCTCTTGTATTGTATCACCATTTCATGTTTCAAATAGTTTGGAAGCCTCTTTTCAAGTGGAGAGGAAGCCCTTTTTTTTCATATCAAAGCCTTTTCTAAAGCAGTGTCAAAGTATCCAATACATCTAAGGGAAACTTATGCATCAGGGGAAAGTGCTAATCAATGGAAACATCATTTAATGAATGAAGAGACAATGATTCAAATAAATCATCCGACATTCCAATACTTTCAAAATCAAACTAAGTTGCACCAATTTTCACCTTACAGTTTGATGAGTTTATTGCAACAAGCTTACGTAGTACTCAGGAATCAAGCAAGTATAGAAAATCAAGTAGCTGGTTTGATGTCAAAAATGTCTTTGATTGTCTTTGTCATTCTGCAATATAGATTGTTAATACATGTCAATAGTATTGAAAAATATTCTGCAGAGACTGTTTGCAAAGATGTTTATGAATCACTAATTCATGGTACTGCATGGAAAGAAGTCAATTGCCATGTTCATAACAGATTGTTTGACCATCTTCGCAAGTTGTGCATACTGCAGATGGATGGAACAGTTCACAGATTCAAAATGTGCCATGATCAACATCATCAGGGTCATCACTTTCAAGTTGTTGGTCGAATGTATTGGTACATCATCAGGGAAAGATGGAGAGTGAGGGAGCTCTACCCTCATTTACTATCTGTCTAGTCAAACTTTTGTGGTCCAAAAGATTTCAAGTGGAGAGGATTGATCTAGGAGGATCTTGTCAGATCAGTTGCATAGGTTTAGTTTCATCATCAGCATCCAGTGTCCAATGCCTTTAGGTTTGACAGTGATGCTTATGGTTCTGGCTGTCCGCTAGTGTCAATAGTTGATATGGTTTTCATGATGATAGGGTTTTGTACCTGGTTTTTGACATGTTGTTGTCGTCAGTTCCGCCAGGATTTGGTCGTCGACATGGGTTTGTCATCCTTCTCACAAGATTTTTTTGTACATGGGTTTTAGAATTAAAATCAAAGTGATGTGAGTCTAACTCTAAATCATTACTAAAGCCTATGCTACAAAACCTAATGTAAAACCATAACACATTAAACCTAGAACCTAAATCTATGCATTAAAAATCAAATGCATTAACCAAACACTAAATCCTAAGTCTAAAGACCTCTCGGGCCATATAAATATATTAAAAATGAAAACAATATAAAACACAGTCCCTAACCGCAGGGTTAACCGTAGTAGGACCATGATAATGGGGCATGTGATCAGTTGGGTAATAAGTCATCGGGGTTTACAAACAACAGAGCCTAACTACACAAAGAATCCACATAATCTCGGCATGTGAATAGTGCAAACTCAACCGCCATCAGCTAACCATGTCGGAACCACGCAGTGGGGAGGTAGTTAGACTAACCGCGGAACAACTGTCACATGTAGGGATGGAAAAGCACGCCGATAGCCGGAACCATCGGGCCTAAACTGCAATTGTGTACCTTTGTGGCTTGAACATGGACTATTTGGTGGGCTCCAGTATTGCAGCAATAATGCTGCAACTCCTGGGACTCCCTTCTTTACTTATATCAACCCGGTAGTTCGTAACAAACTTGGAAGCGACGGTGCTATATGCACAAGTACTAGCTCTTGTTGTAGCTGTCACTTGGTCAGTTGGCACAAGTCCTGCTAGGGGCTTAAGCCAACTTCTATGAGCTCTTAGAAGAAGCTTTTTAACTGATGGACGAAAGCTAACTCAAAGGAAGCTAATCTACTTGCGAAAAGAACTTAAAGCCAAAAAGTAACGAAAACCCTAGCAAACCCTAATTCTACCAGCTAGTCCTACTGATGCAAAGGAGAGAATGAAAACTACTGGAAGACATGCCATTACTTCTATGAAGGTAAAATACATATGTCTAGACTACCTCTATTTGAAGAAAACATATTTTTGTATTTTTGATTAAGTCGTCAGTTTCATCATGCATATGCTTTCACTGTTCTTTGACTGTGCAGGGGTGGATCAAGGAGGAGAAATGCTTGAAAGAGGTCGGGAAGGTTCAGAGAGGGTCTAAGGAGTCCCTAACACCCCTCTAGAGAGTTTCACAAAGTTTGGCTATCAAGAAACCTCATTTGTGAGCTTCTACAGAAAGTCTGCAGGGGTTCTACAAGATGTTCAGGAATTTCTACAGGATGTTTAAAAATTGGATTTTGGAGGATGGGTGAGTGAGGGAAGATGCATGAATGGATATGGAGGTAGGATAGGGGTCTGGTAGTGGCCCAGGGACTGGTGGATGGAGTGGTGAGAAGGTGTAGATGGATAAATTGGCTCAAAGAAGGCTGAAACAATGATTGAACAAGAAGGTAGGGTTACGTGGGCAAGAGGACAGATGTGAGAGGAGGAACCTAGCCAAGAGATGGAACAGTTGGCTCTGATGAAGCTTAGGCGGATGAGAGAGTGTTAGAGATTCCCTACACAATGTACATTTAACCGAATCAACGACGTCTTACAAATAATCACAGTCCTAGCTAATCTAATCTAACTGTCAATAAAACGAATGAACAGCAGCTTTATTGGGAAATAAAACCATGTACATCAATCATGAAAAGAAAAATTTCAGAGATCTAAACCCATAACTAACTTCTACAAATTAAAATAGTACACTAAGGATTGCATGGTCAAGCAAACTAGTGCTTTTGTTGGGGCAGCACTGTTTCTTCAGTTCTAGCCCCTGATCCAATAAGGATGAGGCGAAACATAGAGTGTTGTTGACCCTTCTTTGGAGCTTCTTCCTGTTATTATCCTACCAATCCATTTTAAACATCTAAAGCAATTCTATTCATAAACTGTGACCTATTTAACCAACACAACTAAATCTGCCCGACAGAAATACGTTTCAAATGCATAAAAGGAGAACAATGATGCATAAAGGAAAGGTAACAGTACAAAAAGGAAGCCCTAGGCTCTCAGGTTGGGCCCAACCCTAAGAGCTATGGCTCCTATAGAAAACTCAGAGTTGATATAAAATCGGAATGCTTCTCATTATCAAAAAATATTCATAAGTCAAGAGTTATGCCCAAAATGGCTACAAGAGAACAAAATAGAGCTAACAGCACTGTAGTGCAAAATATGCAATGGTTTCCAAAAGTCCCTCACGAAGGCTGAGGCCTTAACATTTATACACCACGAGGGCCCTAGCTGGCCTCCTAAATCTATGGGACTTGGCTGCCCAAATTGTGAGTAGACATCTCCTTCCAAAATTTGCTTGGTTGCCTTCTAGATCCGGTTTTGGTGGCCTTTGGAGCTCGGAGTTGGGGGTGAAGATCCCGAGGAAGGCTATCTAATGCCATAGACAACCCCCCTACGAATCCTCACCCCAAGCTTGGCTGTCTTCTAGCCCATTATTTCTCGGTTTTGCTCCAACACGTGTCAAAAAAACTTGAAATGAGCACGTGTTAGCCACCTAGGAAGAGTGACTACCCTTATTCGTACAAATGACATAAACATACTTAAAAATAATGCATAAGCTATGAAAAATGAAGGATTGAACAAGGATAATTAGGCCAAATGAGCCCAACAAGTTACCAAATTTGGGGCTCACCATCACCCCCCTGCTAAAAGGGTTGCTCATCCTCTGAGCAACTAGTCCAGCTCCTCGTATTTCATTGCTTTAATCGCCACCCTCACATCCCAGGCTTCTGAAGTAGTATCCTCCTCACTGTCATGGAATATGGCTTTCCTTTCCACCTCTTCCCACTGCTTATGCTCTTCTTCTTCTGTGCTTCCTTCTAACAATCCCAAAAGCAAAGGTGGACTTAGCTTGAGGCCGATCCAGCTGGCCTGGAGGTTCTGCATAGACTTCTTGCAGGGAGGCACTCATGCCAAGGCCTCACTCATTCTAGTTGGATTGTGATATTCCCTGATTTTGAGGCTGTGGGACAATGTGTTCCACCTACAGGTGCAAGCATGAACACAATTGGCCCCTAATAATCGCTCCATATCCTCGAAGTGTGCTATGGCCTGAGCGTGCCGATCCATGTACTCTAATAAAGCCTGAGAGTTGGTTGCTAGGTGCTGGTGGGCTGATATCAATGCTGTGGGGTCCCCTGGCTCTGCTCTAATCAGTAGTGGTTCATGTAGTTCTCAGTTCATGACATTTCTAACCTCTGCCACTCTCTTTTCTTCGTGGTTTAACCATGAGGTCATTGCCATCAGCTGCATATCCCCTACTACTGTGTTGGGGTCCCATGAGGTTACATTTGGAAGGGCCAAATTATGAAGGTAGAACTCTGATAGCTTGGCCTTGTCTTCTAATGAACTTCTGTTACATGAATCCATGAACTGTTGGGGGTTTTGGATTTGGGAGATACCCCTCTGTGCCAATGTGTTAATTTGTAATTGCAGCCACTGATCCCTTAAGTATAGGACATAGGATTTGGCTGGCTGCCTACATTGTAGAGCGTCCATTGCCCAACTGGCCATGTAGGCCAGTTGTGCCTCCTTTTCTTGCATCTGTTGTTTCAGAGATTGCATCTCTATGCCTGCGTCCAATTCCCTTTCCTGTAGTTGCCAATTTAGTTCCTCAAGATCATCTTGCATTCCTTCTTTTTCTTGAGGTTCTGCTGTGGTTTCCTTGGCTGTTGTGTCCTCTTCTTTCCTCTGCCCCTGTAGCTGTAGCTACTGTCTAAGCAGCTCATTCTTCTCTCTTAACTTGGCCTATTGGGAGCTTTCCACATGCCGTACTCTTGCCAACTCCCTTTTTGTTTCCTTGAACCTTTCCTCTAGAGGCCCTATATCTGCTACCCCCTTGGATTTAGTGATCCTCATCCAAGTGTGGGTTCGTACTCTTTCTTCCTCTAGTGCTAGAAACAGTGGCACTATGAATTTCTGAGGAATAATTTTTCCGGCCTCCAAAAAGTTATAATAAGAGCCCAGGTTGGGCTGGGGGCTTGGTTCCACGATGACCTCGGTCTTCTCCTCCTCCTGTGGTGACTTAGCTATTGTTTCCTCCATCTGCTCAGTTTCCTTCAGCCTAGCCAAAGTTTCCTGTAGAACCGCCTCAGCATCCTGTAGAGAGGCTTCAGGTTTCAATTTCTCCATCCTTTCCCTCCATGAGGATGTTTTCGGGCTCCCCCACTCATAAGTAATGGATGCCTTGGAGCGGGACCTATCCCTTGGTGTGGTAGGGGTATCCACAATTGTGATTGGCTCTTTTGATGGAGGCTGGGGTCTGCCAGTCTTAATTCTCACACTCCTTCTTGCTTTAAAATACAGAGGAGTCTCCCTCTTTCATTTTTCTTTTGGCTTGGGAGAGGTACCTAGGGTGGCCAGCACAGCTGCTGCCTCCCTAGCTAAAATTTTGGCCAATTTCTCCTTCTTCTGTCTTTTTTCTGGACTTCCTGTAGAAAGTCCTGTAGTGGCTGGTTTCTCGCTTCCTATAGAAGCTGTTTTTAAACTTCCTGTAGAAATAGCCTTCTGATTTCCTGTAGAAGCGGATGGCACCATTTTAGCCTGCTTGGCTGAGGGTGCTTTTTCTTTTAGCTTGGTTGAGGCTGCCTTAAGGATGCCCTCACTGGCTTGGACTTTCTCAGTCCTTTCTACCCTGCTCTGTAGTCTATTCTCCTTGGGTGTTGGTGTAATTTTACCACCCCCTGTCTTGGCAGTTTGGCATTTTTCTTGTGTTCCTCTCTGTTCTTTCTTTGGTGTTTTGCCCGGGGTTTCTTGTCCTTTAGCTTTATTCTTTGCCTGAGTGTGCTCCTTCTCCTCGCTGCTGGAGGAAGTGAGCTCCTCGGCCAAAATTCGGATGTCATCATCTTTAAACATATTCCGAAAAATTTCCCAAGAGAGAGGGATAGTGTAAGTGTGGATTGCATCTTCCATGAGGAGCTTGATAAGCCCATGATGGGCTAGCTAGTCTGGTGTCCCCTCTCTCAGTTTGGTGGCACACTCAATCATGGATTGGAGGAGGAAGTAAGGAATGCTCAATTTTTGTTCGGAGGGTAGGTCCATTTGGTGCCTGAGTTCTGTGAGCAGCCGGAAATGATAGCCATACACGATGCTAAATCGCCCCTCACGCGTAATATACTTCATAATTTGGAGGCTGACCTCACTCCAGAACGGTTGTAGGCTAGTTCTTCGAACTCCATTCTTGTCCTCTGAAAATTATTCCTCTGGCAAGAAGAACTCTTTTTTAGCTTTCTGACCCAATTTTCTCTCCTCCTTATCCCAGGGTACCCCCATCGGTAGATCAGTTACTCTGCTAATGAGCTGTGGGGTGAGTCTGAGGGTCAATCCTCTGAAGTTGACAACGACCAATGTCTTTAACTTCGGCTTCAAGGACCTTAGGAATTCTTCTGTAATTTCATCATCGTGACCTTGAAGCTTGTCACAGAATGACATCCAGTGTGCACGGGAAAACAAGTCCACCACCTCAGGGGTTTCCCGTAATTTCTTGGAGTCTGAAGGCTCTTTTCTAATGAACCCTCCCGGCATGATAAAAAACCTGTTTTTGTTGTTATGAACTTGCCTACTTGTGTACAGAAGGAGAGCTTCGAGATTTTTCTACACAAAGCATAGAGCTATGTCTCTGTTATGCACACAGTCATATAAAATTCACAATTTCCCACCGGTGAACCTTGACAGTGGCTCAATTTGGATTCAAAACCCTGGAGAAAATCTCGCATGCAGACTACGACGACAATTTCATGCAGCGATAAGAAAACGGCTTTTGAATTCATAAACAGACTTTATTCACATTTTCCCTACCCTCTCAACACGTCAAATTCACCACCTTTTGAATTATTTGCATGGGAAAGTTATGTTCAGGCCTACCTCACTAAGAATTTCCACCCTCGACGTGAACAGTCCAAGCTTCTCCGTAATGCCGGGCTCCCTGTAGCACAGCTTCTTGTAGAAATCGTGCACGGCTTCTGGAGAACGTTACAATGGTTCTGGACTTTCCGAGCAGCAACAGGATGTTGGAACAGGCCAAGAACTTGGGCTAACAACCTTCAAAGTATTGAGGACGCGTACTCGGCTGCAAAACGGTTGTGAGTAAATGACTGCAGTGCATCATAAGTGATTCAGCTGGCCGATTTTGAAATGCTGCGGAATTCATGGTGCGGGGGTGAGTTGTCCCAGTCGATCCATTGGCCGAAGTCACAGCCATCATTCCGCGGCATGTCCTTGACCGCCGAATCGCCATTCCTATTATACTGCCGCTTCTCTCTGACATGACGCTTCCCACGTGTCAACTTCCCGTCTTTTCGACATAACCAAGCCCATTCGAATCCTACGAGGCCGTCAGACTGGTTGTGGTGGCCAGTTGAATGGCTACCCGACTTGTTCAATCCATTTATTCTCACAGTCATGCACATTTAGAGTATAGCTTATGTAATTTGACAAAATAAGGTTAGGCACTTACCTATGCACCCGTGGACATGGGTTTTTTCAGGCTTCAGGACGAGGAATGATGGATCTGCTTGCTGCTGCTTCGTGTACGGGTGCTGGAGCTCCTCTTCAATGACTACTGCTAGCTACAAGACCTTGAGACCCAATTTCCTAGTGGTTTATGCTGCATGCACCGGCTTCGTGAGCTGCTGGTGTCTCCATGGTATGTGCTCCAGCCGGATCAACTGCTACAGGATTCCTGTAGGACATCCTGTAGTCGTTTCTCCTCCTGGGGTGCATGCCAAAATAATTGAGTCGCGTTCATAGGTGCAGCGTCCTAAGATCACCTTGACAGGTAAAGTGTGCGAGCTTCTGCATGCTTTATTTCCTTCTTAAAAACAACATTTTTTTTATCTGAGAAAACAAAGTTCTGGTATGACTGTGCAGGTATATTCGGCCATATGGCAGCAATGGACGTGAAAGGAGGTGAAGCAAGTGGAGGATGGAAGAAAAGAGTGGTTGCATGCCTCCTCAATGGACTTCAAGCTTCAAA
Organism: Pinus tabuliformis; assembly: GCA_031772625.1. Classification (NCBI taxonomy): domain Eukaryota; kingdom Viridiplantae; phylum Streptophyta; class Pinopsida; order Pinales; family Pinaceae; genus Pinus; species Pinus tabuliformis. The sequence continues at coordinate 534,588,209 of CM062812.1, forward strand.
TTCTTTTTCATAATCGGTCCTGGCCCGCCCAAACGCTCTATAGGATGTTTCCTGTAGAAATACAGAACTTCCTGTAAAAAGTCCTATAGCTTCCTATAGAAGGCTAAACCATGACTAGATTGTGTCCAAACCTTGGAAAAAATGAGTGTTCATGGAGGGAGTGTATGTGAGGTTGCTTGGTAGCTTGGTAGGGACCCTTTTCCTTGAGTTGAGAGGCCTCTTTTTTGCATTGTGTTCCTGCAACCTGTAACAATTTCTAGAGATTAAACTTGTTTTTTTTTGTGTTTCTTCCTTCTTTTTTCTTTTCCTTTCTTTTTGCTTTTTTTTTAAGAGATAGCAGGGGTGCCTCAATGGGGTTTTCACCCCTACTATCTGCCTTGGGCGCCTTAAAGAGGTCTTCACCCAAGGATCTTTTTATTCCAATTCTTTTTTAGAGAGACAGCAGGGGCACCTCAATGAGGTTTTCACCCCTACCATCTGCCTTGGGCGCCTCAGAAAGGTTTTCGCCCAAGGATCTTTTTTATTGCATTTTTTCTTTTCCTTTTTTTTTTATGTGTATAATGATGCTCAGGGTGTGCCCAAAATAGAGGTAGAACCCTTCTCTGTGACTAGCACTGATTTTTCCACAGTTTTGATGAACTCTTGCCTCAAAAGAGGTTTCCTGTAGATCTTTAGTCGATGCCCATTGACGAGCATGGGAAGGGCTTCTTCATCAATGGTCCGGATGAGGACAGAACCATTATCATTACACTTCTCCACTACATATGGTCCTAACCATCTTGTCCTCAGCTTCCCCTTGAAATCCTTATGTCTGGAATCATACAGCAATGCCCAATCTCCCAGCTGGAATTGTTTGTCATTGAGGTGCCGGTCATGCCATATCTTCCTCTGAAGCTGAACCACTTCTGAGTGGAGGAGGGCTTGCATTCGGTGCTCATCTAACCCATTCAGCTGCAATAACCTTTCTTATTGAGCATGGCTGAGATCTAGGTCCAGCTGAGCTGCCATCCTCAATGTGTTTTACTCAAACTCGATTGACAGCAAAGCTCTCTTCCCATAGACCAGCTCATAATGTGTGAAACTGGTTGTGGTCTTCCAAGTGGTGTTGTAGGCCCAAGTGGCCTCAACCAGGTGGTATGCCCAATCCTTTCTGCTGCTGCTCACCACCTTAGTCAAAATCCCTTCTAATGCTCTATTGGTGACTTCCACTTGCCCATTTGCTTGAGGATGATATGGGGTGGAAGTCCGATGCTTGATCTTGTGATGAGCGAGCAAGTCTTCAATTAAGTTGGAGGTGAACTGGCTTCCTTGATCAGTGACTAACTCTCTTGGGTAGCCAAATTTGTAGAAGATGTTTTCTCTTAAAAATTCTGCCACCTTTTCTTCTGTTGCTGTTTTGATTGCCTTGGTTTCCGCCCACTTTGTTAGATAGTCTGTGCACACAATGACGTAAGACCTTTGCCTTGAAGGAGGGTTGATAGGACCCACAAAATCCATACCCAACTTCTCAAATGGCTCAAGAGTCACTTGAGGCTGGAGAGGCATTTCGTCCCTTGGAGTCAGTTTCCCCATCCTTTGGCATTGGTCACATTGGCTGATATATCTTTTGACATCTTGATGAAGAGTGGGCTAGTAGTAGCCTGCCTGTAGAATTTTTAAGGCAGTCCTCTTGGTTGCAAAATGTCCACCACACGGCCCATCGTGACAGGTTAGGAGGATGTCAAAGAATTCCTCCTCCCTTACACAATGCCTTAAGATCTGATTGGGGCCAAGTTTAAACAAGTTGCCCCCGATCCAAGTGAATGAGGCACTCTTCCTCACGATTCTGCTCTTCCCCTTTGAGGATAGATGCGGAGGGAATTGTACTGAGACCAGGTAGTTTGCTATATCAGCAAACTAGGGAGAGAGTACTGAGATAGCAAATAGATGTTCATCTGGCATCTATTCATCCACTATTCCTTCTTCACCTGCAATTAAACCCAATATAGACAAGAAGTCAGCAACAAAATTTTCTTTACCTGCTTTGTCAACGATAGTCAAATCAAACTGCTGCAACAAAGTAACCATCTAATAATACGAGCATTCACATCAGGTTTATTCATTAAATATCTAATTTCAGCATGATCAGTATGTACAAATGTTTGATAGCCAGTGATGTAGTGTCAGAACTTGTTCAGGGAATGGACCACGGCCAGGAACTCCTTCTCAGTTACAGTATAATTCGATTCTGCCTTGGATAAGTTTTTGCTGACAAAGTATATGGCATATGGAAGTTTTTCCTCAACTTGTCCTAAGGCTACCCTTATGGCTTTGTTCGAGGCATCAATATGGATGTGGAAAGGTAGGGCCCAATTTGGACCTCTTAAGATCGAGGCGGACACCAACTTATCCTTTAATTCATTCAAAGCCCTCTGACAGTCGTCAGTCCATTTAAACTCAACATCTTTTGCTAAGAGGCCAAACAATGGCAAGGCTAGCTTACTGAAGTCTTTAATGAATCTTCTATAATATCCTGCTAAGCCTAAGAAACTCCGAACATCTCTTACCTTCTGAGGAGGTGGAACCATTTTGATGAGAGCAATTTTGTTAGGATCCACCTGTAATCCTTGGCGAGAAATGGTATGACCTAACACAGTCCCTTCAGTCATCAGGAATTCACATTTTTCAGGACTGAGGGACAGGTTCATCTCAATGCATTTGCTTAAAACTTTTCCCAGATTAGTCAATGCTTCTTGGAAGTTGGACCCATAAGGAGTAAAGTCGTCCATATAGATTTCCACCGAATCATGAACCAACTCGGCAAAGATGCTCAATACAGCTCTCTGGAAAGTGGCAGGGGCATTGCATAACCCAAAGGGAAGGGCTCGGTAGGTAAAGGTACCCCATGGACAAGTGAAGGTGGTATTACCCTGGTCCTCTGGGCTGATTTGGATCTGACTATACCTGCTGAACCCATCTAGGAAAGAGAAAAACTTCTTTCCTACCAGTCCATCCAACACTTGATCTATGAAAGGCAAAGGGAAATGGTCTTTCTTGGTGGCTTTGTTAAGCTCTCGGTAATCTACATAGCTTCTCCACTTCCCATTCCTCTTGGGCACAAGCACTAGAGGTTGAAACCCACTCACTATCGGAGATAGGGTAGATGAATCCTGCATCCAATAAGTTTTGCAACTCTTCTTTGACAATGTCTTTAAGGGCTGGATTCATTCTCCTCTGGGGCTGCCTGACTGGTTTACAATCATCTTTGATGTAGATGTGATGGGTACAGACTGAAGGATGGACTCCCTTCATCTCCTTATAGATCCAAGTGAAAGCATCTAAGTGATTGTTTAGCAAGCTACATAGCTCCTTCTCCTGGGAAGGAGATAGGGAGGAGCCGATCTTTAGAGTTCTATCGGGACCAAACTCCACATTCTTAACTCTGGGAGAGGTTGGATCAGTCACACAGAGGTCCACTAAGGTGCTGGCTTGGGTATCTTCCACCAATTCTTCTAAGGAGAGAGCACTGGGAGGTGGATTTTGAATTAATGTCGCAATCAAATCATCCTTGGTTTGAGGACCTCCCCTAGTGGTTTCTATCGTGCACAAGGGTGCATAGTAGACCTCATCCTCATCTCCTTCTTCCAACCAAAGCGGTAAGTCATGCTCTAATAGAGGTTGGGCAGGAGGGTATAGGACTAGCTGCTTGGACATAGGACCATTTTTGATGGTCATGTTTCCCACTTGGCAGCTTATGTAAGCATCCGCAGTGGCTAACCAAGGCCTTCCCAAAATGAGGGGGTATCCTGTAAGCTTTTCCTTGGGCTGAAGGACCAAGAAGTCCGCAGGATACTCCCAAGAGTCAACAGAGACCAATACATCCTCCACAATCCCTTCGGGAGTCGCGGTGGAGCGATCTGCCAACTGTAGGACTGTCGACGTCTTTCTTAAGGAACTCTGAAGGTTGAGTTTAAGCATGGTGTCCCTGGTCATCACATTAATGGCAGCCCCTAGATCAATCAAGGTATGGGGGATAATGTTTCCATTGATGTGGACATCAACTACAGGACTCCCAGGATCCAAATACTTTGGATAGATCACTTGCCCCAACATAAGATCGGACAATTGTCCTATGACATTGATAGTTGAGGCATCTCTCTTTCGCCTGCCTGGGTGCCTGAAAAACTTTTCCTTAACCAATTTGTTGTATATCGGTACATCTTTGATGGCTTGGAGAAGTGGTATTTTCACACACAACTGTTTCAGTTCCCCTAGAAGTTCAGCCTCCTCCGGGTTTGGTTGTGTGGTTACTATTAGTCTCTCAGGAAAGGGTGGAATGGCTTTGGGTTCACTTTCCTGTTTGTCTTCCTCGTCCTCTAGGGGAGGAGGTTGGCGATCTGGAAGAGTCTTCCCGGATCGCAGGTTGATCTCCTGGATCTCCACAGCATAGGTAGGACATGTTGTCTCCCCAATATATACATGTTGGGCCTGTCTCTTGTTGGGGTTCGGGTTCGGTTGAGCAGGCATTTGGGGTTGTCTTGGAGGAGCAGGAGGTAATGGTTGTGGTTGATCCGGTGGTGGAGGAAAAATGGCGGCAGGAGTGTTGTACTAGGGCCTCCACCCCGGTTGAGGTGCATTCCACTGAGGCTGTGGCTGGACATGTGAGTGAAACGAATGAGCACTGGGTTGAGCATGGTATTGAGGGGGATAAGACCACGGAGGAGGTGCAGACTAGGCAGGATGAGCAGGGGGACCCCATGAAGGCATGTGAGCAGACTGGCTGGGGTTATAATAAGCTTGGGATGTCCCTTGCATCCCTTGCTGGTAAGGTCTAGGTCCATGCGGCCTCCTTTGGTTGAGGAAGTAGAGAGGTTCAGTGGGTGCCTCAGTCCCTTGGTATATGGCTTTAAATCCTAGTAAGGTCGGGCATTGGTTTGTGGGGTGGTCCTTCTCACAAACGAAACATACCTCTACTGAGTGCAATGGACACTCGTTCATCGGGTGCTTCCTCATACACCTGGGACAGAAGATGGCCAAAGCCCTCTCAGCTTCCTCTTTCTTTTGCTGAATTCAGAAGGTATCAAGTTGCATGGCAATAGTCTGTCTCATCTCACTCTTGAGGTCTTCCATCTGGTTAGCAAACTCATGCTTGGAGAAGGTGGTACTAGCTGAAAGTGGGTTTCTCCTACCTCTTTTCTGGGCTGCCCTAGAGTGGTTTCTAGACACAATCTTTATGTCCTCATAAGGCAGTTGGTAGATGTCTCCCACAGCTAGCATGTGAAGGGTATCTAGAAGGACGTCAGGGACTCCTCGGAGCAGAACTAGCTTTAGGGATTGAGGGTCAAGTGTGCACCTAGCCCGTTTATAGCTAAGTTGGAACCTTTCCTCGTAATCTTCTAAAGATTCATCGATTCCCATGGTCATCTGAAAGATTTCTCCCTTGGTTTCCTTGGACCTACATTAGTCCCGGTATTTGGTATTGAAAGCTTGTTGCATCTGAGCCCAAGTGGTGATACTGTTTCCAGGTAACCCCATGAACCAGCGTAATGCTGCATCCTTGAGAGTAGAGGGAAAGAGTTTCAATTTTTGCTCATCTTCTGTATAATCGTAGGTTCGACAAAGGACAACAAACTCAAACAGGAAGGTATCAGGGTCTTCAGTGGTCAATCCATGGAAATGAGGTAAGGCCGAGGGACTTATGTTCTTCATTTTCATGTCCCCGTTAGTCTCTCGGATGGGGAAGGTACCTTCTATTCTCTAGTCATCGTTTCCACCATTTCTATTGTTAGCCATGGTTTCAATAGGAATGTTTTCTTGCTCTTCTTCTATTATAGGATCTTTGTATATCTCAGGAGGTTCACCTATAGGTTCTTCTGGATCACTGCCACCAAAGAAGAGAGAAGGGTGACTCAGTGAAGTGGTGGGGGTGTTGGGTAGGAGCTTTCCGGTATTATCTCTGTTCCTACGAGGCATGAAAGGATTTTTGGCTGTTTTTGCTTTTTCTCTGCTTGTACCTGCAAAATTGAAACAGATGGAATTGCAACTAACTAGAATCTATCTTGCAGGAATGAAAATGCGGAATTGAAATGAAAGCAGGAAAGGACTAATCTACTCTGCTGAAATCAAATTGCGAGAAAGAGATACTAGACTACGCTTGAAAAATTGAAATTCTATTTTATGCTTGCAAAATCGAAATTCTATGTTACGCTTGCAGGATTGAAAGTCTAATCTATGAAAGCAGGAAGTGTCTACTTTACTTTTGCAGAAATGAAATTGCAGAATGGAAATGAAATAAACTATTTAGCAGAAGGCGAGAACAGGAAAATAGAAGAAAAGCAGCAATCACAAATACTCTGACGCTTCCCCGGCAACGGTGCCAAAAATATGGTGGGCTCTAGTATTGCAGCAATAATGCTACAACTCCTGGGACTCCCTCCTTTACTTATATCAACCCGGTAGTTCGTAACAAACTTGGAAGCGACGGTGCTATATGCACAAGTACTAGCTCTTGCCACAGCTGTCACTTGGTCAGCTGGCACAAGTCATGCTAGGGGCTTAAGCCAACTTCTATGAGCTCTTAGAAGAAGCTTTTTAACTGATGGATCAAAGCTAACTCAAAGGAAGCTAATCTACTTGCGGAAGAACTGAAAGCCAAAAAGTAACGCAAACCCTAGCAAACCCTAATTCTACCAGCTAGTCCTACTGATGCAAAGGAGAGAATGCAAACTACTGGAAGAGATGCCATTACTTCTATGAAGGTAAAATACATGTGTCTAGACTACCTCTATTTGAAGAAAACATCTTTTTGTATTTTTGATTAAGTCGTCAGTTTCATCATGCATATGCTTTCACTGTACTTCGACTATGCAGGGGTGGATCAAGGAGGAGAAATGCTTGGAAGAGGTCGGGAAGGTTTAGATAAGGTCTAAGGAGTCCCTAACACCCTTCTAGAGAGCTTCACAAAGTTTGGCTATCAAGAAACCTCATTTGTGAGCTTCTACAGGAAGTCTGCAGGGGTTCTACAAGATGTTCAGGAATTTCTATAGGATGTTCAGAAATTTCTACAGGATGTTTAAAAATTGGATTTTGGAGGATGGGTGAGTGAGGGAAGATGCATGAATGGATATGGAGGTAGGATAGGGGTCTGGTAGTGGCCTAGGGACTGGTGGATGGAGTGGTGAGAAGGTGTAGATGGCTAAATTGGCTCAAAGAAGGCTGAAACAATGATTGCACAAGAAGGTAGGGTTACGTGGGCAAGAGGATAGATGTGAGATGAGGAACCTAGCTAGGAGATGGAACAGCTGGCTCTGATGAAGCATAGGTGGATGAGAGAGTGGTAGAGATGCCCTGCACAATGTACATTTAACCGAATCAACAACGTCTTACAAATAATCATAGTCCTAGATAATCTAATCTAATTGTCAATAAAACGAATGAACAACAGCTTTATTCGGAAAGAAAACCATGTACATCAATCATGCAAAGAAACATTTCAGAGATCTGAACCCATAACTAACTTTTGCAAATGAAAACAGTACACTAAGGATTTCATGGTCAAGCAAACTAGTGTTTTTTTTGGGGCAGCATTGTTTCTTCAGTTCCAACCCCTGATCCAATAAGGATGAGGCGAAATAGAGAGTGTTGTTGACCCTTCTTTGGAGCTTCTTCCTGTTATTATCCTACCAATCCATTTTAAACATCTGAAGCAATTCTATTCATAAACAGTGACCTATTTAACCAACACAACTAAATCTGCCCAACAGAAATACATTTCAAATGCATAAAAGGAGAACAATGATGCATAAAGGAAAGGTAACAGTACAAAAAGGAAGCCCTAGGCTCTCAGGTTGGGCCCAACCCTGAGAACTATGGCTCCTATAGAAAACTCAGAGTTGATATGAAATCAGACTGCTTCTCATTATCAAAAAATAGTCATAATTCAAGAGTTATGCCCAAAATGGCTACAAGAGAACAAAATAGAGCTAACAGAACTGTAGTGAAAAATATGCAATGGTTTCCAAAATTCCCTCATGAAGGCTGAGGCCTTAACATTTATACACCACAAGGGCCCTAGCTGGCCTCCTAAATCTATGGGACTTGGTTGCCCAAACTGTGAGTAGACAGCTCCTTCCAAAATCTGCTTGGCTGCCTTCTAGATCCGGTTTTGGTGGCCTTTGGAGCTCGGAGTTGGGGGTGAAGATCCCGAGGAAGGCTATTTAATGCCATAGAAAACCCCCGTACGAATCCTCACCCCAAGCTTGGCTGTCTTCTAGCCCATGATTGCTCGGTTTTGCTCCAACATGTGTCAAAAAGAACCTGAAATGAGCACGTGTTAGCCACCTAGGAAGAGTGACTACCCTTATTCGTACAAATGACATAAACATAATGAAAAATAATGCATAAGCTATGAAAAATGAAGGATTGAACAAGGATAATTAGGCCAAATGAGCCCAACAAGTTACCAAATTTGGGGCTCATCACTATTCACATGGGCGGCTAACAACTCCACGTAGTCAACCTGATCGCCAATGGATTGTTGTTGTTATAAAGTCATTTTTGGGTTTTGAAATAAATTATGTTGCTAGTTTAATGCAAGACCTTGTAACTAATGCCTAAGGTGGCTTTATGTCATAAGACCGAACCCTACTTTCAGTGTTCATGCCAATCTTGGCCTGGGAGGCTTTGAATGTACTTGCAGCCTTATAAGAACATTATTTTTCTTATGTAAAAGGGAGGAGAGTGGCTTTGAGTTTTGTGTGTAGATTCTGGAGGTTATAGGCAGTTTTTGTTTTTTGTGTAACAGGAGAACCGGGAGTTAGAATTGGGAACTGTGATAGGAATTGGAAAGTTATTTCAGAGTGTTTTCTTGTTACAATGACCAGAAGTTCCTGTGTGCATAATCAGTCTAGTTAATTTGTTGTGTAATCGACCTCCTCGAATTTCAATCCTAATAAAGCAGATGCCCATCTTGAAAGCAGACCTGGAGACATAGTCCATTAGAGACAAACTCCGTAATCAATATTTTTGTCTGGTATCGTTGTGTTTTTTCTACTTTTCACTTTTGTTTGCATATTGATTATGTTTCAATTCTATTGTCAATTCATTCCTTTTCAAGCAGTTCTCATAGTTAAAGCACTTTAAGTTAACATTCAGTTCACCAATGGCAATAATCAATTCTACTTTAGTTTAACATATGATCATTTCAAATCACCAAGAAAATGACACTCACACAAAGAGAAATACAAAAAGTGACAGAAAATAAGCTAAAGACATGAAAATCGGACTTACCCAGAAAATGCTGAGCTGAATGTGCCGAATGCTCCTGGATGTGATGTGGTATGTCATAGCTCAAAGATCTATGTGAGGAATGTGCTCTGCAGCTTCGAATACATAATTTTTTATAAATGAGGCTTATGACATGCATGCCACAAATCTAGGAAAAGGTGACACTTGGCGGGAGGTTTCTAAAACAACTTTTGCATGTAACCTCCAGCTGCTAAAAGTGGATCCCTAAAATCTAGGGATTTTTTTTGCTTTTTGCTTTTTACATTTTTTAGGAAAAATTAGCCTATGCATGCAAATCAAGATTGTTTAGTCTTGGTGGGGGTCGCTCAACCTCGGAGCATATGCAACAGTCTGCAAGCCTGGAATTAACAATTGTGCAGTTTCTGGGCTAAGAAATTTTGGTTGTCCCTCTTGCATTACACAATTTCTGGACTGAAGCCCTGGTTGTCAGTCAGAATTGCACAATTTTTGAGATGAAGCCCAATGTTGGGCTACATTGCGTAGTTTTTAGAAGGAAGGTTGCCTAGCTGGATGCACATTTCTCGAGCCTAGGAGGTAGCCCAAATGGATTGCGCAATTTCTAGAGGGAAGGTTGGCTCCCCTCCAGAATTGCACAATTTCCTATGTGAGCATCACAACTAGAAAATTACTAAGTCCTGTAGTGTCAGCCTGCAGTTGGGAGGCAAAGAAGTTGACAAGCACAGGCTGGTAATCCACTAAAACTCAACTAAAGCATTTGTACTTGGATAGTGCAAGACATGATGCTAAGGATGGTTGGTAGGGAGGCTCCAAAATTGTTGGTTTGTGTTATATTCTTTCCACGACTAGCCATCGTAGTTAATCAGGGGGTTAGAGGGCGGGCAGAGCCCCCCCTTCGGTGCACCGATTACGTAGCGGGGGGGTCACAGGGTGTTTGAGGGGTGCAGGTAACCCCCCTCTATGTGCTGCCTCAGAAAATTTTGGTTTTGGACCCTATATTAGGTTGGGCGGACCTACCTATGGTTTTGTGCATGATTTTCGCACATGGTTTTGGATCCGATGGTTTTCGGTCCATGGTTTTGGATGCGATGGTTTTTGGTCCATGGTATTTGATGCTTTGGCATGTATAAACATGTATTGTCACATTGAAGGGAACATAATGAAAAATCAAGCTGGTAGTCCCAGTTTTGGGATCCAGGGGAAAATCTCTGTGTATATGTGTTTTATGTGTTATGCTCTCACATTGCTTATTTTCTGTGTTTTAGAATTCATATGTAGGTAATTTCTGTACAGGGTTAAAACCTACAAAAATGAAGGTAAGAAAAATTTTGGAGGGTGGTTATAGCCGCTACAACACCTACATTATCACACACAGGGATTTGTGCATTAAATTGGTTTCCATTTGAAACCAATGGTGGATTTCTCACCTATGTTATTAATTTTCATTATTGGTTGGTTCAAAGGCTGTTGGACGTGTGGGGATTGACCCAAGTTCAGCGTTAGTTAGGCAAACAAGTCCCTACACGACTGGCCCTTTTTGCATCAACCCATGGAGCACAGACCGAAGTCTCACCTAAAGCAGTATGGGGGGATTCTAGAACCACGTTTCCTCACCCTGATATGGTCGTGATGTCGGTTTATACCCTCTGTTCCTACTTTCGCGTAGGTCACTAGATTTAGGGCTTTATCAGTATAGACCTTTATTCTGTCCTTCAGTACCTTCGCGAAGGAGTACAATTGACCTTCGTGCAACCTCAACCCATGATCCAGGTACTTTTGCGTTGCTGTGGAAGCGTATTGTATAGGTTCCCAAGTTATCTTAAGTGTTTTACTTATCTTATTAAACAATCACAATTAGCACCACGTAAACTAATATTCTTACTTGCGTTCAATTAACCAATATAATCACACATATTCACGCATCACATAAACATTGTAGATTAAACCCAAAATGCAATATAACCAGATGCATTAACATGAAATAAATACAGAGAATTTGTAGAATACTTCTCTTTATTGATATCTTTGGTTTGATAAAGAATCTATCCACCCTGCGCACACAGCTGCAGGGGTCCGCACACTCAGTTGCGGACCTCTACCTACGCCAAGACCCGAAACACTTAGACTTTGCTACCAAGACTCTTCACTCCATACTTCGCTTAAGACTTCTGACTACCTAGAGCTTACGTACTTAGCTCCTTTTTATACAATCCCATGCTCCGCGACCATGGGTGGATCTTTACAGCTGAATTTACACTTTACATAATTAGGGTGGACAACCCTTTATGACTCATGACACCTTCATGCTCCGCAACCACAAAATGTGGAGACTTTACAATTTTATTACAAAACTGACCCAAAACATGGGTTTTTAGCCCCAAAACTGTCCTTGGGGGATCCCGTTCGCAACAGGCCCCCAACACAAACATGGTGAATTGTCCTCAAGTCACTCTGCAGGTGCGGATATCTTGGCGCGAAGACCTCCCAACTCGACATGTATGACTGCAACCTTGGCAGTGCACTGTGCGGTCGCCTACTTTACTTCTTCAACCAACTGCTCGATCGCTGGTCTTGAACTGTCGGCCTAAAGCTTCTACTGAGTTACTTACAGGTTTGTGATCTTTCCTTCAATAGAGTCCATCACCGCATAAGCCTCATCCAACCAGGGCTTCAAGCACACCTTTAGCACTACTCCTCGTGTTGCGCTGCATCTACCTGTTCTTTCAACTGCTTGGCCTCCTACAACTTCGCCAGTCTCTGCGTGAGAGCGACGGTTCGCATTGTAACTTTTACTTCATCATATCACTACTACAACTCTCACGCTTCTGTCTCCATCCGTTGTACATTAGGGTCCTCCTGCAGGCTCATCAGGACCTCGAACGACTGTTCAAAACGTTGCATGTAGTCTTCTACCGCACTATATACCACCATTATCGGCTCTGTGACAGTGGTTGCATGTTTCTCCTTTACTTCTGGCAGAGTTGAAGGCTGGGCCTTCAACTGTAATTCTGTAATCTATAGGTTCAGCTCCAGCTGAATCCTGGCAATCTCTGTGCGAGTGTCGCACACCCCGACCTCCTCAAGAATGGCCAACTCCGGGACCATTCAGCATGCCTCCTCCATGACCTAAATTATACGCTTGTTTTGGTTGGTTACCTTAGTCATGGAGGCGATGGAAGAGTCTCGCTATAGGGCCATCTGTTCATTATTAATCCTCTGCTCACTGATCACCTGTAGAGCATGGTGTTCGCAGGCCCTCAGCTCCGCGATCACTCCATCCTCCAATAGGTGGAGCGCCTCGCCAGGGAGCGCTGCCAAGTTCAACCCCACTCCCTTGAGGGCGCTGACAGTGGGCTTGTTATCTTCATTCTCTGTGGTCAGTGCTCCATCTGGTAGCACTATCGCACTGGAGACCTTCACATGCAACATTTCAGCAGCTTCTAAAGTGCCAATAGTGAGGCTAGTGGACACTGTGCCAGCCTGTGATGTGTGGGTCTGCAGCTCCTACAGACCTGTCTGGATGGCTCCCAATAGTAGTTGTTGCTACTGTTCAAACTATTGTAGTGCCTCTGCGGTGACATCCCGCACCGTGTCTCCAATGTCATGTAAATCGCCCTCTGTGAGGGTGATTGGGTCCAGCGATGCCTTAGTGGCCTTGACTTCTTCCTTGCCCCTCCTTTCTCTTATTCCCTTGGACACTTGATGTAGGTGGACGTCACCTATGGGTCCACGCTGTGATGTTCTATTTTCTCATCTGTTTCCTCCTATGTGTCGGGCGAAGGCGACCTCGTACCTTTGTCAGAACCCTACTCTGTTCCGCTTGTCTACTTTTTTGCCTGCTGGGCGGCTTCACGCTCTGCCTGGGCCTTGTCAGCAGCCTCCTTCTTCCTCTTCTCGGACAACTATGCCATATTGAGCTTGGCCTCCTCCTTTTTGCGCTGCATAGTGGACTTGCTCACCCCCACCACCAAGTCTGAGGTAGTGCACCACTTTGCCGGTCAACAATCAAGTACTGCATCAATTGTGCCATTCGTTTCCAAGTAAGGCAAGTCATACCATGTTTGCGTAGGGTCCTTCCATGCCCTGATAGACACATGGTGAAAGTCTTCGTTGAACTCCTCATATCCCTTCAGGTTGGCAAACAAAGTAGGCGAAAATTGCAGTTTGTGATTGATAGCCATGCGAATATTCATCTCAATCAAGATCCAGAAGATCTTGTTATCCTTGATGCTTTTTGCATCCTTTGTCTCCCACAACGAACCATACTTCGCTGCTTCTGGTAGGTCCGGCGCAACCGATGGAAATTGACTATCTTTCGGCAACTCCCATGCTACCAACCCAATAGATAGCAAGAGCCATGCATAGTGGAAAGTAATGCTGAGCTCCTCTGCCTCGCGACAGTTCACAAGGAACTCACCACAGAGATAGTGTGCCCAATTGAACTGGACTCCTTCAGCACATTGAGCTGCTAGAGCAACGACTAGTGTCGGCACTTCATCTGCGTGCCACTTCCTAATAACCTTTCCTGCCAAAATCTGTGTGGCCACCTTGACTCAAGGGTCACTAATACTTGAGATGGCATAGCCGCACAACTTCTTAACGAGCTTGAATTTCTCCTTCATGGCCTCCGTGAGGGCTTGCTCGCCACCATTTCCGCCAAACATCATGGCCGGATTTTCCCCTGTGTAGGGCAGCCACATGATCCTATGGATCAATCTGTCAGTGATGGGTATTGGCTCCTCCAGCCACAAACATCCATCGTGCACAAAGCATAACAGTTGCTTGATGACCAATATTGTTATGGGGATGCGATTATAGTGCGGAACCCATAGCAGGTTGAGTAGACCTACCTTGTCTACTCCTCTAAACCACTTTCATGGTTCCAATGCAGTCAACCCGGTGGTTGCATCAATAATGCGAAGAATTAGCTGCTCTATCGGTAAGTGCAGGAACTTTTCATGGTCAGCTAAGTCTCAATCTTCTAGTTTTAACAGAGGAGCCCACCCCAAGCGCCATCCTTCAAAGACAATATCGCTCGATAGTAGAGGGGTTTGCAAGGGGACCTTTCTCTCGTCAATGTCCTTTGGTACCTTGGTCTTGCCCTTGTGCGGAGGGATTTACTCAAGCAACTGAGTGATAGGGTTAGCACCCTCGACTTCCACTTCCTCCACTTCTACCCCCAAGTCCTCATCATCCATCAGAATGTCCTCAATTTCTTCCTCCTCCAGCTCCAGGATGATGTCTTTGCCCTTTTCCTGTGTGGCGGGCTTTTCCTTTGGTGGGTTTCTTCTCGGCGATGCATGCACTGGTATTGCAGGTTGCTCGCCCTTTTTATCCTTCACACTCTCCATGGTTGGGGTCAGCTTCGGTCTAGGTGTCTGTGGTCATTTGGGAACTTCAGCTAATACTTTTACAACCTCCGAGGCAGCTTCCTCTACCTCCCTAACAACCTCCGACACAACCTCCTTGACTGTCACTGCTTCTGTGTCCATAGCTTTTGTGGGTGTCAACATGACGCTATGCAACAACTCATGTGTCTCCTTGGGCTGTGTCTCAAATACTGAACTGGCTAGCAAAGCTTCAAAGTTCTCACAATTCATGTGCTCCTGAGAGACCAACAACTGAATTCTTAAAATGCCAAGTGTTTTTCGTTGGGTAGCCACCTGTAATTTATAGGTCATTTTGAATTCAAATCCGACCATTACCCCCACATTCAATTCATTAATGCTGGATTGGCGGTAGATTTCTAAGGATCTTATCCATAAATTTCATCTTAAATGCCGGCTGCCCGCTCCATTTGGCCATATTTCTACCGTCAAATCATGAACAATGACTTTAACAGTCACTTTCCAGCTGACCTGCACGATTTCTCCCTAGGTAGCGCAACTCCCTTCGCGTTGTCGTGAACCCTGTGACATTTCCTCGCTTCGCACAATCCTCCAATCGCGCAGCTCCCCAACCCGGGCAGTGTAGTTTATAGTCCCGTGCCTCCTTTCAGCTGCCTGGAGCACTAAGACTGTGCTACCCTCATATAGTCACATGGCCGGACCACCGGTGTATGGCTTCAATTGGCTATCATTCACCTTTCCTGGGAAGGGATCTCCATTCAATTTAACCAACTGAACTGCTCCACCGTTGGTAATATCCTTAATGACATAGGGCCCTAACCAGTGCATTCTGAACTTCCCTGGAAATTTATCAAACTTACTGTCATATAACAAAACCATATCATTTACCTTAAAGGTGTGTAGCATAATTTGCTGATCATGCCATTCTTTTTTGCGCTACTTTTGGACCTGTTGGTGAAATCCAGCTAGAAATCTCTCTTCCTCAAGCTCAGCCAGTTGTGCAAGCCTCTCTTCCAGGGTTTCGTGATCCATCATACCCATGAGTACCACTATGCGTAGACTAGGCACAATGTATTCCATGGGCATCACTGCTCCAATACCATATACAAGCTTAAAGGGTGTTTGTCCCATCAAATTTTTGCATGTCGTTTGATAGGCCCATAGTACTACGGTTATGCGTAGGTCCCAATCACTTTGTTGAGCATTAAAAACCTTGGTCAGCGCATTCTCCAACACCTTATTGAATGCTTCCACCATCCCATTAGCTTGTGGGTGATAAGGCGTGCTCTTTTGGTGATATACCTGAAATTCCTCCGTTAGAGCACTAATTGTCTCAATCAGAAAGTGTGTACCGCACTCACTCATCAAAATATTTGGAAACCAGAATCGCATTAGTACATACTTAAAGAGAAACTTTGCAGCAGCCATGCCTGTGCAGTCCTTCATAGGATGTGCCTCCACCCATCGAGTCAAATACTCAGTCACGGTGATAATGTACGGTGCTCCCGTTTTCTTCCCTTAGCACTGAATGGGTCCCACAAAATCTATCACCCATTTCTCAAAGGGTTGTAATGTCATATGTGGATTCAGAGGAAGCTCATCCCTTCGTGATGGCTTGCCAGTCCTTTGACACACATCACATGCCTTGCAGTAAGTTTTCGAATCCTGAGGGAGGGTTGGCCACCATAACCCTGCATGTAGAATCTTTTGCACAGTCACTCTTCCTGCATAATGGCCTCCTGTGGCGCCCCCATTAGCGTCCATGAGGATAATTCTCCTTTCAAACTTTGGTACATATCGTCGCAATATTTCATCAGACCCCATTTTGTACAAATGTCCAGCAATGACAGAAAAGTCTGTCACGCTTACCACTAACTCCTTCTTCTGTTTGACGATGTAACCTTCCGGGGCAGTTCCTGTCATTAGGAAGTGTATGATGTCTTCAAAGTGACCATCCGCGACGCGCACTGCAAATAGCTACATGTCAGGAAATCCCTCCTCCAAATTAGTGGGCTCTTCCCCTGTTTCGATGCACGACAGATGGTCTAGTCCTGCATTTAGTCATCCAGGCTTCACAATAACCTCAAAATCAGACTCCTGGAACAATAACAACCACCTACAGATTCTCCCCCCCAACACAGGCTTATTGACCAGGTATTTCAACATGGAATGATATGTATACATCTTAAAATGTCCACCCAGCAAATAGTGTCTAAACTTCTAGAGCATGTATACCATGGCTAACCCTTCACGCTCAGTGGTGGAATAGTTCTTCTCAGCCTTGGATAACCTCCTGCTTGCGAAAGCTATAGGATGGTCCAATTCTCCTTCGTCAGCTTGTGTCAGTACTATTCCCAGTGCTATACATGACGCATTGACATGTACATGAAACTCCTTCTTTCAATCCGGGAAGACTAAAATCGGCGCAATAACCATTTTTTCTTTCAATACATCCAAGATTTTCTTACAATCCTCATTCCAACAGAACATGACATCCTTTTCCAACAACTTCTCCATAGGCGCGATGATTTGGGAATAGCCCTTGATAAAATTCTTGTAATACCCAGTACGTCTTAAGGTTGCGCGCAGCTGTTTCACACTCCTCGCTGCCTCCAAGTTAGGTATCACTGCGATCTTCACGGGATCTACCATTAGTCCCTGTCTACAAACCACATGACCCAGCGGGGTCCCAAAAGGAACACGAAACATGCATTTCTTAAAATTGAGTGCAATATGGTGCCTTTGACAAGTATCTAGCATCAAGCACAAAATTGTTACATGGCGTTTTACCAGCTCAAACACAGTCCAGTCATCAAAGTACACTTCCAAAAACTTATGAATGAATTCTTTGAATGCAGCAATCACTACACGTGAAAAAATCACAGGCGCATTGTTCAATGTGAAAGGCACAACAGTGTACTAAAAACATCCCCATTCGGTTGTGAAGGTCGTCTTGCTTCTATCCTCCGGCGCAATTTTGATCTGATGGTATCTAGAGAACCCATCAGTGAAGGAGTATGCTTCCTGGCCACCTACATTATCCAATACCTCGTCGTGAAAGGAGTCGGGAAAGGATCATGTACGCAAGCGTCATTCAACTTCCTGAGATCTACGCATATCCTTATTTCATCCTTCTACTGCTTTTCATGTACCACCATTGGGCGTACCCAATCAGATTCTTCTATGGGCTCAATGATGCCTACCACAAGCATCTTGTCTAGCTCTAAGTGGACTTTCTCCTTATACTTTGGATTGAGACGGTAAGTTCGTTTTTTAACTGGCTTCGCGTTGGGTTTTAACGTGATCTTCATAAAACTCAGGTCTCTTACTATCCCCTTTAGCTTTGTAAAATTAGTAGGGAACAAATCCTGGTATTCACGGAGCAATTCAGCGACCTTATCTACCACCACAACATCCCAGTAATCTCTAATCTTCAAGAATTTGGGCTCCGCCTCTGTACCAATATTTACCTGTTTTGTTTTCAATGGCACGGTTATATCAGGGTTCTCGATCTACGGTCCCTCAACCTCGCAATGACCCTGTGTTTTAGGGATATTAATCTTTCGTGGATCCTTGTCTTCTTCTTCAGCAGTCACGTTATAACATTCTAGCACGTGGCTCAGATGAGTAGTCCAATCAGGTTGGATTAGATCCAAAGGATCCTGCAGTATCCTAAATATTGTTGCTTTAACTTCTTGTAGCAATTTGTCAATACAATCAAACCCATATTTGAAGCTAAACGTCATCCTGAATCCTTCGCGCAGAATATCCCATTCACCTATACCATGGCGGAGATCTGTCTCCAAGTACCAGTTCATCAAGATGACATCCAAGGTGTGACAGAACAAGTGGACCCATTCAGGTTGGGGCCGCGCTTCATAAGCCTTAGCCCACTTGGCCAAGTGTGCACATGGGTCATCCTTCCTGTCATTCATACCTTTAGCTTCCCAAAGTGTGTCCTCATCATCCTCCTACACTCATGCCAATCATCAAATCTACCCTTGTGCGTACCCCACCATCTTGCGGGCGTAGCATGCAGTGCCCAGTCCAAAGCCTAGAAGTGCTGCTTTTCTGGTACCTCCCTTCCAAATGCATGTCGAAATACATCTACATCATTCAGGCCATCGTAAGTGGGTAGATTTCTTACCTCTGATGATACACAGCGCAGTGACTGGGTCATCATGTTACAGCTCAACGTGGTTACTTCATGTAGTCAATTCTGCCAGCGCTCTAATTCTTCATCAGAGTCCGAGGTGTAGGAACTCTCGCGATCCCATGTAATTCGTCCATCCGCTGTCGGATTCACCCAACCTTGGTCTCGCGCGGTTATCTTATATATGCAGTCCAAATCGTCATTGCTCTCGTAATCCCAGACTGGTTCAGTATAGCCCGATCCTTCAGCGAGATCTAGGGGTACTATTACGCGGAGCGATTTCTTCTCAAATATCGTCTTTCGCTCCTTTAGGTTGATTACCATTTTCATGTCAGTAGCCCAATCAATGCCAAGGAGCGTAGGGTAGGGGTTTTTGTCATCCACAATTTCTATCACTTCAAAGTCAGCCAATGTGCTCATGCCTTCAATATCTACAGTTACTCCTTACAGTCGTCCCATGGGGATGATCTTCTGCTGATTTTCCATCCTTAACTAAATTGGAGACCACTGCAGTGCGGGTCTTCCCATCCACTCCCAAGTCTGCTTTGGTAAAACGTTCGTGTCTGACCCCAAATCCAAAATAACCTGATCCATTTCATATTCTCCTATCTGCGTGGTCAGTCTCATCTCTCGTCCTATCCTTGCTTTATGCTTACCAATCTTCCGTACCATGCACGGTTCACCTGGAGTGTTTCTGGCGCATCTATTTATAAGCTCCTGTAACCCCTTCACAACCTTGCTATTGCGTACCAACTTCATGCAAGTCTCTAGAAAGGTCATAAGCATAGAAGGGTCCATTTCTTGATCAGGCTTATCCTTGCTCCCCGAGGTAGAGGCCTCAACGAAGCTCTTCTTTGCTTCCATGAACATTTCATGTGCGTGCTCCAAATCAAATTCAGCCTCCTTCGTCGAAGCTTTACAAACCCATGCACTGTCTTCAGGTTGTTTCCCCTTATCATCACCCATTGCAATTCCACTTCGGAGCACTATATTCACATTCGAATCCTCCTCACGAGGCTCATCCCTCATCATCTACAGGTTTTGAGTCGGCTAAGGTGGTAGCGCCCCTTTGTTGCGTATCCTTGCTATTAGTGTAGGAAAGTCTTCTGTCTCATGATCAAACTGAGTACAATATTTTCACGATGGTCACGTTGGGTTAGTGCATTCATGGGCATAGTGTCCTGGTCCTCCACAGTTGTAGCAGATTAGCTGTCCCCGACCTCTGTCAGGTCCTCCTTCACCTCAGCCTCGTCCACACCCATGAAAGCCTGTTAGCACCATCCCAGTGCTCTGGTCAGGGGGCCGTGTTTCTTCCTGAAACCTATAGGAGGGAGTTCTATCCATCATCAATTCATAACTTCTGCAGTTGTGCTCATCATGCCCTACCAACCTGCAGAAGTTGCAGAACAGTTGCTGCGGTGTTTGTACAAACTTCTGCAGCAAATGACAGTTATTCGTCGTATGTTTTCCTGCTACCTGACATATAGCACACCACAACACAGGCCCCGCGCTCGGTCCTGCTTGGGCCTCCGGCCTTAAAGGCATCAATCCTCCTCCTGTAATATAGTTTGCAAAGCTAGTTAATGGTTTTTGTCGTGCCCCTGACCCTTACATTTTAGGCACCATATCTCTTCACACACCTCCGGTCGAACTGTTCTTTCTTGCTTCAAACTTTGCATTTCAAGGCAAAGATTTTGCAACTGCGCATGGATCTACTGAACCCCTAGATTCAGATCTTGCATCGATGTTTCATGTGGTCTCATTGAAATCTCCAAGGCCTCTGCCTGAGTTGTAATCTTCTGTTGTGACAGTGAAACCCTTAGGTGTGGCAAGAGCGAAGCCATGAACCACTCGCATTGCTTTCCATCTGTTAAGTTCATATTAGCTTCACAGATTTTACACTTCAACCTTTGATCCAATTCCCAAGGTGTCTCGCCTAGTTTCATCGTGATTTCCTTGAACCCCACAATTGTTTGTGCCTCAGATTTAGGCCCACTGAACTCTTTGTTCAGCGTGGTTTGGATGTCTGCCATTCTAGCATTTGGGTTATCATTAGAGTACTTGATGTACCAGGTTAGCGCGTGATCTTGCAAAGCACTAACCAATGTTGCCTTCTTCATGTGGTCATCTGTGACGCCCTGAGCTTCCCACACAACTTTCACAATGAACCAAAACTGGTCTGGGTCCTCATTTCCCAAGCCTTTAAACAAAGGCAGCTTCACTGAATTTTCCATGTTGAACTGCAGTGGAGGTGGTGGTGGTATGGGTGAAGTTGCAGGTGATGGTGGTGAAGTTGGAGGTGGTGTAGGCAGAGGTGATAGTCACGGGAATCCCTGTTTTATTAACTGGACTGTACTTCGCGGAGAAGCCTGCACTACTCCCTCTTAGTCACCCAGTGGAGGTGAAATTAGTGGACTATATTCAGGACCCTTTCTTCCTTTATTTTTGTAAGTCTTTCCACTTCGTGTAGCTCCGAACATCAAGGTAGCTGCATAACCCGTTTTTCGCACAATAACATCTTAATCCAGGTATTCAAGTAATTCAAGTACTTACCTCGTGGACCTTTGAAAAAGCGTCACTCCACCTCATTGTAACTAACTGAGGTATCGACCGCGAATTCAGTCACAAATCCTCCTATGATGCGATCGAGCCAATGATCGACAGAACGAGCGATCTTATCCTCATAGGCCAGACAATAGGACCATCAAGTCTCCACCTTCCTTGGCTGTCCTCTAGCTTCGTAATCCACTCATATAGCTCAATCGGAAAGGAACAGAAAAATATCTCATCGATTTCTGTATATAGGTACCTGTCCATCCACTGTTCCTTTGTCAGTCATGGATTTTTGTTCTCCTGCTCTGCGAATTCGTGGATTTTCCTATCCAACCAGTCTTCGACCTCTTTCTTAGTTGGATTCCAGTGATATGACATCACACATCTGTTATGCAGATTCTAATCCTGGCAACAGAACCATTTGTTGGCTGTGTGGAGCTTGACCCAGGTTTAGCGTTAGTTAGCCAAACAAATCCCTACACTACTGGCCTTTTCGGCATCAGCCCGCAGAGTGCAGACAGAAGTCTCACCCGAGGCAGTATGGGGGGATGCTGGAACCACATTTCTGCACCATGAGATGGTCATGATGTCGGTTTATACCCTTTGTTCCTACTTTCGCGTAGGTCACTAGCTTTAGGGCTCTATCAGTCTAGCCCTTTATTCCATCCTTCAGTACCTCTGTGAAAGAGTACGATTAACCTTCGTGCAGCCTCAACCTGTGATCTAGGTACTTTCGTGCTACTATGGAAATGTATTGTACAGGTTCCCAAGTTATCTTAAGTGTTTTACTTATCTTATTAAACAATCAAAATTAGCGCTGCGTAAACTGATATTCTTACTTGCGTTCAATTAACCAATGTAATCACACATATTCGCGAATCACATAAACATTGTAGATTAAACCCAAAACGCAATATAACCAGATGCATTAATAGGAAATAAATACACAGAATTTGTAGAATACTTCTCTTTATTGATATCTTCGGTTTGATATAGACTCTATCCACCCTGTGCACACAGCTGAAGGGGTCCGCACACTCAGCTGCAGACTTCTACCCTAGGCTTCTGCGCACTCAGCTACATTGCCTCTACCTACGCTAAGACCCGAAACACTTAGACTTCGCTACCAAGACTCTTCACTCCATACTTCGCTTAAGACTTCTGACTACCTAGAGCTTACTTAATTAGCTCCTTTTTATACAATCCCATGGTCCGTGGACCATGGGTGGATCTTTACAGCCGACTTTACACTTTACAAAATAAGGGCGGACAACCCTTTATGACTCATGACACCTTTGCGCTTTGCGACCACAAAATGCAGAGACTTTACAATTTTATTACAAAAATGACCCAAAACATGGGTTTTTAGCCCCAAAACTATCCTTGGGGGATCCCATTCCCAATAGAGGGTTTCTTCCATGCGTTATTCCATTTGGCGCATGAAAGAGACATACTTGGTGATGGTTTCTTCATTATTATTCATTTGAGTTCTTCCAAATTATTGGCTTGTGGGTTACACTTGTGCTGGTTGATATGGGATGCCCTAATTTCTTCCTTCTAGTGGATCTTTTCCCATTGACTCCAACTCAAGGTCTAGAGTTATTTTCTAGTACCTTGGATTTTGAGGTCATTAGTGGTATATTCTCTTGGTATTGATAGTGAGAATACATCAATGTCCCCTACTTGATACATTCTTTCAAGTGTTTGACTTCAATTCATTTATTCACACTTATTAGACTATACCAAATACCTTGATTCCCATTATCATTATCGGTGGGTTGTCTCACATTTTTAATGGTATGCATCAATGACCAGTAATCAAATAATTTCTCACATGGTGGACTTCAATTTGTCTATTTCCATAGTGTAGAAATGTACCATCGATAATTAATGAAGACCTTAGGATGTGTTAGCATTCATTATCACTTAACAATTCCTCTAGCTTTTTGCTAGTGAAATCCAGTCCTATACATTGCACTCATTATTAGAAACATCTTATATGTTGGCACCCAAGTTTTTCACATTAGCACTACTTTATATATTTCTCTGGTACTTCAGAGGGGGATCAGTTCTACATCATAATTTGTACATATATCCTACTATATGTTATTGAGACATAGCTCCCGTGTGTCTTGTTCAAAGCTATGATATACTAATCCACTATGTATTTTCATGATCAATATCATACTTCTATATAATTAATCATGGATCCACATTTTACGTAACTTGTGGCCATTCTTTTCTTCCATTGAATATGGATATGGCTGCCTCAAATATGAGTTTTCTTTCTGACTCCTTCTATAGGTATTGATGGCGCTTGAATCTACTGATATCCTCTTGGGTTATTTTGACGACCCCTCCTTTATATATTATGTATTTCAGCCATCATACCCCTTCTTGACCTCATATATTAGGGGGCATATATTATGGCATCTTTTTCCACTCCTTTCCATCATATGCTCATGATTGGCATGGGAAGATCCCTTTTCCCTTGTAAACTTGTCTTTATCTCAAAAAATATTTTTTCATAAAA
Source organism: Pinus tabuliformis (assembly GCA_031772625.1). Lineage (NCBI taxonomy): Eukaryota > Viridiplantae > Streptophyta > Pinopsida > Pinales > Pinaceae > Pinus > Pinus tabuliformis. Next base: position 534,612,039 of record CM062812.1, read on the forward strand.
TACTCTTGACTCTGCCCATGTCAAAATGCATATGTATGCGGTTCCTCTGAAAGATTCCTTTGTACATATTTTTAAACTTGAAAAATATATATAATTTAGCTATATTTTAGGCAGGATTTATGGGTTAGACCAGAAACCCACCTACAGGAGCTCATGGAATAAGCTATTCAACTATTTTTTTGTTGGTATACATACACCTTATGGGTTTGGCCTCATAAGGATCCTAATGGTTGACATCTTTCCTTTGCCAAATTCCCCCTAGACCAGGAATGCATTATCTTATGCTCTCTACACTCCCTTATCTCAAGGAAACCCTAGTTTCCTTGAAATGGCTTTCAACTCCTTTATCTCACATCTCATTGCCACTATTGGAGAAGAGGTTCTCGTTGGCCCATGTAGGAGAGATCTAGAGGAACATTCTATCAGTTCTAATAGTTTAGATTAAGTTGTATCTTAACTACCTCTTGTTGCTTCTATTTCAATAAAGAGATTCACATTTTCTTCCTATTTGCATTGTTTATTTCCTATGAATATGAATGTATAGTGGATGTTTTTATAGAATAATTTGATTATATGCATATATGCTTTGAATATTATGACTTGTGTCTATTTTCTCATTCATCTTGCAGGTCTGCAACTTCAGTAGGAGAAGTTATGGTTTGGACCCTGTGGGAACATCATCAAACATAGGACCTATGGGTACATCGTAGCTACTTTGTCAATTCAAGTTGTATGCATTCTTGTTTAAGTTTGTTTTTTGAATTTTATGTTTTTCTCTATTGAGAATGTCAACCCTAGCCTTAGGGAATGTTCCCACAAACAGATATGTGGGGCAGGGCTTAAAATAGAAAAGGTTTATATGCAAGAATAAGAAAGATTCAAACACATATAAAAATTTAAAAAATGAGTGAAGATAAATGACAGGATACAAAGAAAATCCATTGATGAATTTGGTGGATTATGGGTGTCCAATATTGGCTAGTTCATAGCTATCTTCTTGATTAAAGTTATTAGGGTTTTTATTAATTGTTAGGGCTTCTCTAATGGTGAAATTTGAGTAATGGGTGATAGATGCTAAAATTTTAGTTTGGTCGAAGAAAATCAAGTGCTTATATTTATGAGGGTGCTTGACAATGATAGACTTGTATATGTGGTTATGAAAGGTGTTAGTGATATGTTATTTGAGACAAGTGTAAATGCAATGAATAATTTGACTAATGTAAGGTTTACCATAGGATTGGAGAATTTGATACACTCCTTGCAATAGAAAAATGGTTATACTAATCATTGAAACTTCACAATAGTTGTTTGTGAAGGTCTTATGAGGTCGAAAGAAGGTTTTAAAGTTGTTTCCAACTATGATTTCAAATAACTTGACAAAGACTCCATGAATGGAAGTGATAAAAATTTCGCCTAGGGTAGGAAACATGGATTGGGTGTTCTTGGTTTTAGGATGAAGGATATATTAGAAGGATTGGATAATTTGGGAAAGAGAGTAGTCCTTTGATTGAAGAGATTTAGTGATTAGATACATTCTTTCGTGATTGGGGTTAGAAATTTGACTAGCTTTAGTTATCAAAGTCTTGATGATAATGATTTTTTTAGAATGGTAAGGAGGATTCATCATAGATGTATTTATCAATGTTAGTATTTTTTCAGAAAAGTTGATGAGATATGGAATCGTTATGTGGATGTGATACTAGAACATCTAAATGGGCCAAATAATTGTCTTATTCAATTTTCATCATATATTGGATATGAGGCAATATGTTGTTGACAGGGACTTGAAGTAAGTTTAGAGTGGAATGGACACGGGGTAGATGATGAAGGTGTCATCCAAAACCTGAAACAATACTTAGGCTTGAGAGGATATCTATTAGAGTCTAAAGCTTCAAAGTGTTCCATGAAGATGTTGGCCACTACAAAGGATAATGGGGATTCCATTACAATGCCTTCTATCTGTTCAAATATTTTTTCTTCAAATATAAATAAGGTATAGGTAAGGTAAATAGTAATACGTTTTATGGTATTAGATTCAACAGGTTTCAAAATGATGTCAAGAGGTCTAGGGATAGGAATATTGGTGAAAAGGAGAGAATATCAAAATTTATCAAGAGGTCTTGGTGGTCAAGGTTAAAGTCTTTGAATTTTTTGATAGTCATAACAATATTTTATAGATTAAGGGGTTTGGCCTATCAATGGTTGAATTCTTTTTATATAAATACTTCATAATGGCATGGGTAGGGGCATTAATGGCATTACCAATGGGTCAAAGAGCGATATCTATTTTATGGATTTCTAGTTGTCCATAAATCCTATGAATTTGAGGGTTGTGAGGGAGGAGATGATTTTTTATGATAGGATCTATGGAGGAGAAATTAGTGGATTTAGTCATTGAGTTATAAATTTGGTTAAGAGGATTCCTTCAAATATTTGTATATGTGAAGAAATGGATAAAATGTCAAGGAGTTTAGTTTCATATTTAGAATTCTTGATTATAAATATAATCCATTTATTGTATTTATGGATGACAATGTCAAGGTTATCATTCAAGAATTGAGTGGATTGAAATCCATTATTAGTGAGGTTTGGAGAAGGAATTTTAACATCATGAAGAATTTGGATGCAATATTTTTTTATTTCTTCAACTTTGTGAACGAGAATTTTAGAGGTGTTCAATTCAATCAAGAAAAAAATTTCTTCAGTAGGAGGAATATGATGAGGGGAAATAACATAAATAAAGCTTTCCTTGACAAAATGAATCATTTGGATGTCTAATCCTAAGGTAGATAAATTAATAATTTTTTTTTAGAAAATGAATCATTTGGGTATCTAACTCAAAGTTAGATAAATTAGTAATGATTGAAGAAATAAAGGACAAAAGGGTCGATTTGAAAGAGAGAAGTTTAGGAGGGTACAAAAGGTAGCATTTCAATTGGTATAATATTTAAAACATCACAAGAGTTGGAAAACACTAAATTTAAATGGTGTTGAGATTATAACTTTTGTGTGAATGAGTTACTTAGATCATAAGAATAAATATTTTGGACATGATGCATCAAATCCAAAATAAAATAAATACAAATCCATGAAACAAGGGGCATTCAAAGCATATGCTCATAATCCCTAGTAGGGGACTTTTTAATTAATTATTTTATCCCGTGTGTTGCACTATTGTATAAATAATCACATTATATAATCATAGATGAAAATAACAAATATATCATAGTTGGAAAATTTGTTCAAACATCACCATAACTATCTCCTAAAATACTTCCATGAATCTCTCAACTAATCTTCATCCCTAATATCTTCCTTGTCCTCATCTTCCACTCATACATATTTTTCTATAATGAGTCTACCTCATTATAAACCATATGATTTATTCATTAAACATTAAAAGTATGAGTATTCATTAATAATTACAAATAGGAATTATTTCTCACACTCCCCCTTTCTTTCTTATTGGTCCTTGGAACGTGTTCCTTCATCTTCGTATTTTCTCACATCTTTTGCCTTTTGTAATATTTGGTCTTCTTCCTTCTTTGTCCTCAATCTTCTTCATCTTGTAGTTTCAAATACAAATATTGTTGAAGTACATATAAAAATATTACCATCCACTGGAATATATGGGTTTCCCACCATGATATCCACTGGTTCTCTAGGAAACCTTTTCTCACACATAGTTCATCAATTTTTCCTCCATCACAAGTTTTTAAAGAACTATATATTTTATTCCTCCTACATCATCATTAGTCATCATCTTGGGTTCTATTTGTCTTACCTATAACCACACTCGTGATTCTTCTATATTAGACAAGCACTAAGGTTGAAAGGGTTAGACTCTAAGGGAGAAAATTTTAAAAGTAGGTGAGGGAGTTTGCATGTGAGGGGGGCTTGGTATATGATTCATATTATAGGAGGTTGTTGATTCATTAAATTGGACAACTACTTGTTTTAAACATAAGGCCTAAGAATGGTTATGTGCAAAGTCAATGGGATTGAAGGAGGCCACAAGTGTTGGTGAGGTGTTGTGGTCTCTAGCATGAGGCAACACGGCTTTAAGAACCTTGAGACTAAACAAACATCTATAGGAGCAACATTGAGGGTTCTATTATAAATAACCAAGATAGGTGAAGAGAGGTTTAATCACATGGTTTCTAGGAAATTTGATGTGGTAGTTTTGGGATCCAACAATAAGGGAATAATGAGTTGGGTTTTACTTGGATCATAACTAATGTTAGAGTTGATTTGGATTCATGAATCATAAATATCAAGAGAAGTCTTTTAGAGAAGAATGAAATTTAGATTAGTAAATTGATACAAGGATAAAAATATAATATAATATGAAGAAATGTAATTATATATATATATATATATATATATATATATATATATATATATATACATATATACATTGCATTAATTGGTATGGTCATGGAACAAAGCTATCATTTCTCTCATAGCAAAGTTAGTTTACAGAGCTCTTTCTCTTGGGATTTTGATAAGTGAGAACAATTAGTGGTGGTCATTGGTTTGGAAATGGAAATGCCCTTTGAAGATATAGATATTCATGTGGTTAATGTTGGCAAACAAAATTTTGATCTATAACCATGGATAAAAGCATGATTGGCAACGTCCTAACAACTACATCCTTTGTCAAATTAATAACGACTATGGATAAAGTGTTATTAAGTTAATCTTAAAAATTAAAATATACATAAAATACACTTGATAAAATGCAAGTTTCTTTTTTTTCTCGAAAATAAAGTAAAATAAAAATAAAAATATGTACACCAACGAAATTAAAATCTTTCGAAGTGGACATAAGATCTTAGATATTGCATTTCATAGCGTCAGACTTTACTTTCACAAAAATCGATATATGTCACGCTGATTATGGCGTTTGCTCAGTCCAGTCCAAATTGGAAAAAATGGGACTAATTTCCCTTTATAAAAGTCGATATATGTCATGCTGATTATGGCGTTTGCTCAGTCCAGGCCAAATTGGAAAAAATGCGACTAATTTCCCTTCATAAAAGTCCCTTCACCATGTTAACTTTAAAGTAGGGAATATAATATTAAAAGAAAAAAAGTGGGGTCAATTAAATTGAATATAAAATGTACGAGCCATTCCTAGAGTCTTTGATAAGTTCAAGCCAACTACCGAGTGTCCTAAAATTTCTCGCTTCGAGATTAATAAAGTCTAATTACAATAGAATATATTGCATTATTTCATACTCTTTTTTTTTTTTTTTTTTTTAATAAAGTGAAAAGCAAAGTATGTGAGAGGACGTTAGTCATGATAAAATTATTGTTTTCATAGGGAATGTTACTTGTGCTTTACTAGGAGTAAACTCATGGTTTAGCATCCTAAAATGGCAAGATGCCTTAGTTGTACTTTTTGATTATTTTTCATAAAGTTTTATACCCATCCATATGCTTATGGTTATCTGGGCCATCCATTATTCCAAGTATAATCAAGAAGGGTTATTGACCAATAATAGTTTATTGATAATTGTCATGGTTGATCCATTCATTAACTTTTCCTTCCATTTGAATTTGAATTATTGAGAATTCATAATATTCTTTATTTGTTTCTTTGTTTAAAATAAATTTCAATAATGGTACTTACCATGCGGCAATGATGCATTTAATGAATACTATCTTAAGTCTTTAAAGTAATCCAACTACTACCTACCATGTGGCAATGATGCATTTAATGAATACTATCTGAAGTCTTTAAAGGAATCTAACTACTACAAAGGTCTAAGATGTCTAGTAGAAAAGTGATGCTCATTGCTTTTGGTTTCATAATTTGCCTAGATGCTACTAGAATGTTGTTGGGATAGAATAAGAACATGCACATTAAAGTTGCCATCATGAGTAAATTCACATTGATAAAGTTTACAAGAAATGAATAATTTTGGTAAAGTGATTGCAATAAAAATCTTTTAATTGGTTTATAATAGATGTTTGCATAGTTTTGTGAAGGAACAAAAGATTTTGGGTAGTTTCAACATTATAACCTAGTGAAATTTGGTCATTCTTTGATTCCAAAACAAAAATTCTATTGCTCTATTTTATGCCCAATGGAAGACTTGAAAACCATTTTCGTTATTTTGACCAAGTTTGTTAATTTACATAGGAAGCAAAGTACAAATTGCTACTAGCATAGCTCAAGTATTTCCTACTTGCACAATGACTTAATGGTGGGGTAGATTGTTCATAGTGGTCTCCCACCAATGTTCTCATTAATAAATACATGGATACCATGTGTGCGATATTGTAATTGCAATGTTATTGATTCACAAATAACTAGAATAGCTACACCATCCACCACCTTGAGCAGTTCCAATGGTTATATCTCTCCATATTAATCTAAAATTGATAACTATAAATGATTATATGTTTTTCCAAGTGCATCTAAACAACTTAACCTAGTAATTATTTATTCGATTATTAGTGAATGTAGGTATAGTTTTTCATAATTGGAGAAATAATATACGCAAAAGTAGATGTGTACAACCATGGCATGACACTTTTGGAAATCGTGATTAAAACATTTCTGATATGTCAATTTCCAAAGGTATTTAATTCACTCGCAAAATGGGTGAGATGGAGTTGAAAAACGTAGTCTTCTATAGTGAATATAGTGGAATTTATTATCCTTGAATTTTACACACCATCCATGTAGGTGAGGTTGCTTTTTCTACATATCAATATTCAATAGGTAAAAAAATTATAGCAATGATGAGAGTAAGAGTTGCGTGCTTCTAGAACAAGCCAAAATGAACAAAGGAGAGGTGTCATAGACCTCTAGTCATGCCCGAATTTTTTCACTTTAGGAACCTTAGGTTATGTGGTACTACAATTCCTTAGCCACGGGGCCATCACCAATCTATGCATATTACATCAAAACTCTATGTCATAGACCTATAGATTGTGTATTTTTTTCTTTGCAAACACGAATTGCTCCCAAGTCTATTTTGGCACATGAGGTCATGTAGCACACCCTTGCCTTCACTTCAGGGGCTCGACTAACCAATACCTACTAGAACTAGACTATGCCTCCTCATTTAGCTCAACTCATAGCTTCATCTTAAGTTACTCTCTACAAAATACAACTAATTCTCAACCAAGTTCATTCAAAAATAGGCACATGGCCATTTGTGGCCTTTAAAACTTTCCAAAAATACTTTAACCCTTACCTAAATTACAATACTTAACCAATGTAAACAAAGTAATAAATAGTAAGATCTAACATCAGAAAGGTCAACACACATGTATAGGTGACATAGAAGGTGAATTTCATAGATTTATTGTATGAATAATGTTAGAAATATATAACAAGCGAGTTGTAGCCTCCTACCTACAACTCTATTACAGATGTGCAATGAGTCTAAGGTAATATTATCTTTTACCTAATACCTAATAGACTTTCATATCCAACCCTTGAAACAACCATAGAGCTAGCTCCTACAAGTCCTATATTCTTCTTCCTCTCACTTAGTAAGTGCAATTAACCCTATTGTGCTAACCCTAAACTTAACATAAACCATAAATCTCCTTTACATACTTGGTGAATAGCAATGAATGATTGATTGATGCCTTGGTAGATTTGATATTTACAATATTTATACAAGACTAGTCTTGTGCTAGCAAGCCCCTCCAAGCCTATGTGAATCCATTTGCCCACATTTCCAACTTCCACTATTCCCTATGAATCCTTGCCCCCTTTATGACTTGTTTATTGACCACCCAACATCTAATGGTGTTGTGCCCAAAGTGGAATGTACCCAAAGTAAATGCATCAAAGTTTGTGAGGAAAGAGTGTGCCCATCAAGTGCATTTGAAGGATGTGTCCCTAATGAGTGAATCCCACAATTGTAATTTGAAAAATGCTTGTGCTCTAAGGCACTTCTATAATCCATTAGGACCCCTAAGTATGGACTACCTAACTCCTTAGGTTTGCATGTGGCATAAGCACCTAATTCCATAAAATACAATCAAGTTCACTATTCCAATCTCTCCTATCATGCATCCCACTTTAAAATCTAATGGGGTCATATGTTATAACCCTACTTTACATTTCCTTTCCAAGTTATATTCTAAGCTTCTCTTGGTGCATACAACTAGTGCAAGTTTCTAAGAAAGTTTGTGGTGTGCTCAATTTGAATAAGGGTGCTTGACATGTCCATTGTATGCCTTACCATCATGTCATGACACAAAAAATGACTCTTTTAGCCATTAACCTTCCATCATGTCCATCAATTCTATTTAGTGACCATGAAAGTGATCATGTATCATAGAATCCATTCAAGGTTATGACCTTACATCCTCCCACACTGATACTCATTTCCATCCTTGGCAACATCATCAAGAAATTTCAATCCTCCAAGTCTACTAATTCTACTACCAAGACCCATGCATTCATCTACAATTGAGTTCTTCATTTTCTCCAAAATATCAATGTTAGAACTGTTATGCAATTTGCATCCAATTCTTCCCGTGAATAAAGTTCATTTTCCCAAATTCTACCAACAATGCCTCTTGGATGTATGTGTTTCTACTACTATCTTCTATTGCTGCTAAAATCTAAATCCAACATTATTGCAACCTTCAATTGATGCTATAATCCAACCTTCATCAAAATATAAAAACAAATGTCCATGTGTTTCACCATTTATACCTACTATGCATTAGTACTCTTGAACCATTCTATCGTGTATACCCAAGCCATAGGAATGGAATTATTCATGCCTAGGATGATTGCATAATTTTTTACTTCAATTTGTCTATACAACTCTACTATACCACAGCAAAGTTGACATCTTTACCTATAAATTTTCAAGTCATCTCCTGCGACCCAACACTCCAACTTCTTCATTCAACTTGGAACCTTTTCTTTTTGCAAATAGGCTCAAATTAAAAATCCTAGGAAATAGATCATGTTAAATTCTATAGCCAAGAAGAGGGTGGTAGGCGGACACCATAGTGACTACCCTCAATAGCTCGAATAATTGTTCCAAAGTCTTGTAAGTCACATGTGTTAACAAAAATATTCCATACCTATTGCTTAAATAAGGCGCATATACACCAGTTCTTTCATCACCTTCAACCAATGATCTCATAATCATTGGATCATCCTAACAATCATCCTCAAATTTCCCAAGGATTTCTCTATCTTAGACTAAGCTCCCATAGGTGGGTGGGTGAGCATCTTCCTTGCTAACATGGTTTTCATTCTTATCTAAACAATCTAGGTTGAATGTGTTGGGTATGTGTTATGTTCCTTCCATGACTAACCCCACGTGCAATATATTACACCATACATAGTGGGGGGATAGAGCCCCCCTTTCCAACGGGAAATATCCCCTATATAGAGGCCCAAAGGGCCTTGTGTAGGTCCCTAAAGGTGCCTGTAAAGTGGAAATCATCGATATCTTTTTATCGATAAGATTTCATCGAGAGGTTTTTATCAAGTGGTTTTTCTTGGTATGATTTTGGACTTTGGAAAATTTATGGTTTATTTATAGGATTTCAATGAGATGTTTTTACTAAGTGGTTTCTCTAGGTATGGCTTTTTCCTTTGGTAGTTTTATGGCACACAATTTTATAGTCTATGGAAATGTAATTCTAGTTAAGAAACTATGATAGTAGTTTGATCCAAGGTTAATGGATTGGGGGTTTAAATATGCTATGATATATATATATATATATATATAGTAAATATATAATATACTATTTTTTTTTGTTTTCTTGATTTGGTTTTCTAGTGAAAAATATCTATTTTAAATGTAAGTGTGTGTAAGATACCATGAATACTATGTGTGTGTGTGGTATGTAAGATACAAATACCACAAATCTATTGTTTTAGGGGGGAATCTTGTTTCTTGTCATGAAAAGCCAACAACAACCAAGTTAATGTTTGAGGTCAGTTGCACACTAAAATCAACCAACTTCATTGATAGGTTGTAATGAGATGGGATTGGGCAGTGTGGGCATAAGGTCGTGCCCATCCTAGTCCCCCTTGAGGATTAATAACAGGGAACATAGCCTCAGGAAAAATATAGAGTGAAAATCCAAGAGGCAGAAGTGGATGAAGGGGGGAAGATGAGATGAGGAAAGAAACAATTAATGCAGATGAGAAAGCAACAAAGAAAAAGAATGTTGCTAAAGGAAAGAGTGCACAATGAGAGGGATCGTGTGCTCTCTATTTTACTTTCTCATTGTTTCATTTATCTCTCCTGGGAACATGGAGAGATTACTAGTTACTGGAAATAGAGTGCAAGGAGCTACTCGAGCTAAAAAAAATAATAATGAGCAATGTTGGAGTTTGTTTTTGAGTCTTGTGCTTTATGATTTTGGGTGTTATTCCCTATGATTTTTTTTTTGAGGCCAATGGAATATGTTTATATGTCTACGTAGTTGGTGGGAGGCTTAGTAGATGATCGAATCACGATGGTGCTTGTTATATAGTTAATAAACCGCTATGACAAGGCAGTCCGAGTCTTTGTGGTTCTTGTTGGAGAGATGATAAACCACCTGGATAGTGGAATACAAACCCCTATGGTGCTTGCTATAAAAAGGTAGATAATAAACCACTAAGAAAGTGGATTCAACCTCTTCAACTCATGGGGGATTCACTAGGGGAGAAATACCATACCACATGCATTCATATTGGGGGATATATATTGAGGAAAAAATGACATAATATATTGAGCATATAATAGGGGGTAAAGGGTATTTATATGTTGTGTATAAAACATGGAGCTCAAAGTTATTGAACAAATATAAAGGGGTATAAAAAATGGATACCTACAATATCTAGTGAATGTAGAGGTGTATTGGGTTCATATTGGTAGGGGGTTAAATAAAGTTATTTTTAGAGGTATTTTTCAATATGTAGTCAAATTAAGGGTATTGTTTGGTAGGTCATGAATACACGTGCTATGTCAAAGGTTCATTGAGTGAAGCCCTACTGCTTGAATATTGGGTCATGTGCCAAGTTGACACCACATTTTTGTGGGCCTTTTGAGATACCTGAAAGAATAGGGTTGGTGGCCTATAGATTGGCCTTACCTCCATCAATAAAATTCCATGATGTTTTCCTTGTTTCATTGCTTAAAATATATGCATAAGACACTAATCATGTTATTTATTTATTTACAGGTGGAACCAGAGGGAGAGCTCCAACCAAAACCTCTATGCATCCTAGAGTGGAGGAAGCTCATGCTCTGGAATCAAGCAATTGAGTTAGTCAAAGTGTAGTGGAAACACTTTGGGCCAGAATAAGCCACGTGGTAAATGGATAAACAAATGACAATAATATATCCTTATTTTTTGAGTAAAGAAAATTGTAAATACCTTGTAAATGGTGTACAAATCTAGGTGTATAAAGCTCCATATAAGCTATATTTGATTATGGTTATAGAAAATAAAGGGCGATGTTCCACCAAGGGGGGGGGGGGGGGATTTAATAACCTATGTTTGAACTTCTCATTACTGTAAATAATTGTAATTTTCCAAAGACTAAGAGAAGGGACATAGATTCCAGTTGCTTGGGGAGGGAGATTGCTAGAGGAATTAGAAAAATTAAATACATCAGCTATGGGTTGGCTAAGAATATTAAATGAGTTGATTGTGAATTAAATTTAGCTGATGAGACAAGGACGGACCCATGTTTCCTTCAAATCCAACCATAAACAAGAAAAGGAAAACAAATTTAAATAAAATAATGGGTTGCGTTGTCCAACAATTGAGTCTGTGGAGACTTGGAAAAATACAAATGGTTGGTATATTAGGGGGAACAAAAAATAGTTGACAAGGAGAGGAACACACTCTGATTATTCAATGGATTCCTTATCAAATATATGTGTAGTGGAAGAGAATAAAAAAAAATGGATCATTGTGAAATTTTCTCCAGGGGTAGGAGGCGTCATAAAACAACATAAGAATCGAATTCTAGAAAAAGAACACTAGCTGAGGAATCCTCCGAGAGAGGCTTGTTGGGTGAAATATTGTAGAGAGTGAAGGCTTGTCTGAGGTTTGAAGAAACCACCAGAAGTTTGGGATTGGAGAACCTATTTTATTAGGAAGAATCACTTAGGTGCTTGTGAGGTTAATGAACCACCAAGAGTAGCCTTGGGGGGTGAAGCTCTGGTGTTTGCCTCACTAATGAACCAATTTGAGGGGTGATTTATTCCACCTATAAGTAGCTTATCCACTATAAAAAATTCATTTAGTGTGGATTCTCTTCTCTTGAAAGTGAGCTGAGAATTCTTTGTTGTATGGTATCCTGGAATGGATGTTAGTCCTATTTGTAAGTCTAGAAGACTGAGTGGAATTTTTGTAGCTGGTGGATGAAGCTATTGCGACCTTGTGAAATCATGTTTCAACTAAAGACCCTATTTATTTTCCATTCCAAAATCACTCCACCTCAGGTACTGGAATCTATCTCGGGGGTGACAACTGCGAGTAAGACTTGGTTGCAGTTGTCTATTGTTAGGTGGAGAGTGATAGTCATGATATTAGTTACCAAACCCTTTAGACTATAGATAACTAATACTTCCATTCCTTGTATTAACTTTTTGAAGCAGATTCACTATGTTGGCTACAGGCCTGTAATGATATTGATTTAATGCTTCAATGTGTTGGTTTATACCTGTGAATCATATATAGGATGAGATTTCTTGCCTACTTTTGGAACATAGATTTTATGTAGGAATTTTGGGCTTTTGCAAGGTATCTTGTTTACTTTCATGATATTATTATATATTTATATTTATTCCAAGGGACCGATCAATATCTAAGCTAAAATGGGCTTGATTGTTGCCAAGTATTATTAATCTAAGAGGCCTATAGACCTTTGAGCTATTGTGAGCTTGGAAAAAAAAATGTCCAATTGGCCTTAGTGAAAATGAATGGGAAAATCTTTGTCCTATTGTTGTGTCATATAAGGAATTGGAACTTAAAGTCTCATTCATTATTTATAAGTCCAGGAAGGAAAATATGATGTATAATTATAGTTTCCCTTGAAATCATTGTCTAGGTAGTGGTATACCCACAATGTTAAATTACAAGATTTTATGCGAGTTACCCTTTGGGCTAGGCCGATGAAAAATATAACTAGAGATTATAACTAAGGGTGGAAGTTGGTCTCAAAATGGATGGTGGGGATCTATTGCATGATAAATGGTCATGATGATAGTGGGAACTCCCCCCGTGATGTAGGCAAAGGGGGAGAGAGCCCTGATTAAATATTTGTCATTGATTGAAACAGGAAAGATCAATATTCGACAATACGATGGGGCCTTCACCCTATGATGTCAATGAGGGAACCCCCGCTTTAATCCTAGCCATCGAATGAATCATGGGAAACTGACAATCGACAATGTAGTGGGGCCTTTCCCTTGTGACATCAGTGAAGGGAGGAGGAGGTCTTGCTAATTGTTGGATCAGTTGAACGAGAACGAACCATCAGATGGTAGAGGTCTATATATATATATATATATATATGGTGGATGGGTAATTCCTTTGTAGGGAATCAAGGTACTCCACATGGCTAAGTGCCACTAGACCCATAAAATCTAGCCATCATGTGGTAGAGTAGATGTCATGTGGGCACCACATGGGTGCCACATGCCTAAAAAAGAGAGTGGACACTTTTAAATTAATTAAAATTTAAAAGATCATAATTTGGAATATTAAAATCCAAGTTGGGAAAATTTTATATCACTCGAAAGGTCTCATCAAGATGAGTACGACAATGTCATCAAAATTGAGTTTTACAAACTCTAAAGAAAGTAAAAAAAATAGAAAATAAAAAAACACCACTTCTCTAATTGTACCTGGGAAGTTGGGTTAGCATACTGAACACATCCCCAAGGGTAAGGTGGTGTGTTTACAGATCCCTACATCACCCTCACACCGAGACATATGCATTTCCTCATGCAAAAAGAAATCTTCCTTCAAACCTTGCAACATTTGGAAACCAATGCTAACAGACCAATAAAAAATTTCCTAAACAGAAACAACACTTGTGCCAGCCCTAGTCACATTTTCATGCTTCATCCTATAGTCTTGCAACATTGTTGTTTATTAAATTTGTGCATAGGTAAATATGTGCTATTGACATTTCTCAAATAGCTGGAAATGTTTTTCACAATTTACTTTCCTACAATGAACATAAGATTTTTTTTTCTTTCTGTGGAATAGAAAAGCATGAATTTCCTTGGATTTACACATCTTGGGGAGCAAAGAGCCTCATTTGAATTTTACTGATACACAACAATATTGCACTCATTGGAACTCCAAAACTATCAAATGAAACAATTATTGATATTGTTGGATTCAAATTAGTATAATTTTGTAACCTACAAAATTTTAGTACTTGTACAAGTACCAAAATGTTGAAAGTGAAGTTTTCAATTGTGGTCAAACAAGGTTCATCCAATTCCACTTTTTATCAGGAAATAAGACCTAAACATTGTTACAGTTGGTTCTTCTTCCATATGCAATCATTCCTGGAACAATATTATTAGAATTGTTGATGTAGCGTTGATGCTTCATCTCTACAATTATCTTCAACGAAATGATGTATGGAACCATGTGTGATTCATTCACTATAATTATAGTGGAAATGTAAAATAATGAATATATATACCATCAATTTGTATCTATATTATAGCAACTCTTTCTCTAGTGGGAAAGGCTCTAAAATAACACAAGTCATCTTTCACACAAATGATGGTCTTTCATAGCAAATAACCTATGCCCCTCCACATTACTCACCTTGGTAGGGTGCTTTTCCTAACTCAGCTCTCATGCAAGGAAACAAAATACAGAAAGTAGACATGCCCTCTTCATGCATTTGTCCTTCCAAAAATCTCAACCTTATATGAATTTTCTTTTTAAATTGCCACAAGTAAGGAAGGCACACACTTAAAATCTTTTATCAGTCATAATTATAGTTTGCACGCTAAAGAAATTTGAAAAATATAGGTGTAGTGTTGCTACTTCTAATCATATTAAATGATATGTTCAGTATGCACAAAGTATCTCTTTACAGGCGCTTATGCAACAACATATGATCATATCTTTATACAATTTCAAAATCAAAACCAAGCACAAAACAATTCTCACCTCATTTGGGCAAAGGAACTCCATATTCTTAGATTTTATAGTCGAATGAAGCCATTGATAGCATCCACATTAACAGGAAAAATTGTGGGGACATAATATCTCATCATTGGTGAACACAAGTGGAATCCGCTAATCAACCCCACACCTTGTGGCACCTCGCTAGTAATCCAATCGATATACCAATGCTCATTGTTGTAAAGATCAAGATGAATTGAAAATCCCCTATTGTGAATTATTCTGAGAAGCCTTCATCCACATGAATACAGAATGCGACACACCCTTCGATTTGTGCCAATAAAAGTCACACATAGTGCCAATGAATATATCTGGATCCCTTTTCTATAACATGTGAACAAAAACTTGTCTTCAATCTATACATTCATGTTGGAAATTAGGATCATAACTGTAGGTTTTAACCCTATACAAAAATTACCTGCAGACGAATTCTAGAAAAAGAAAATAAACAATGACGAGAATATAGAAAAAATGCACAAAGGTTTTTCCCTGGATCCAAAAACCGAGACTACCAAATTGATTTTTCGTTATGTTCCTTTCAATGTTATAATACATATATATACATGCCGAAGCATTCATAAACCCCAATCCATTAACCCTAGATTAGAACATAACCATAGCTCCCTTGACCATATCTACAAAATACCATGGGAAAAAACCATCATGCCCAAAACCATGTGCAAAACCCATGCACAAAACCATAGGTAGGTCCGCCCACCTAATATAGGGTATAAAAAGAAATTCCTGGGGTGCTGCCCCAGACCACGTGTAGGGGGGCTACTACCTCCCTGAAACCCCTTGACATTGGGGTTGTGCCCCCCCTACTGCACCTGACGCAACAAACATGGGGGCTATTGCCCCCCCATGACCCTCTCACGCATGCGACTAGTAGTGGAAAGAATATAACACACACCAAACAATAACATCTCCATTTTATTACTTATAATCATTTACAAAATAACAATGTAGCATGTAAACAATTTTCCAAATGTGTAAGCCTCATGGGAGAAACAAACTCCTCTATCGCCAACAGTAAATGTATTCATCACTAGTGGTTTCAGGAAATTTTATGTACAATACTCATATCAGATGCATAGAAAATATTTCATTGCAGGCACCCTTAATATGTCAAATCAACAAAAAGCTAATTCAGACCTTTAGTAGTCTCTCTTTCAATTTTACAAAAAAAGGGAGAAACTATAAATAAAATGTTTTACTTATTCTTATATGCACTACTTCTGATTAGTGCCATCATTCCAAAACCTTCTTGTTATAAAAACAAAGGAGGTCGAAGAAAGATCACCCAATTCTCCTTAATCCGTAAAATTAACCTTCCATGCTCATTGCTTATGCTCAAATTCAACAAGGCTTGGAGGTGTAGTTCCACTATGTCAATTGCAAAATGTTTCTGGAACCTCTATTCAATACAAGATTCAACCATGACCATATATTTCTTAAAAAAATAGATGATGTAACATGAGGGATTATTCTTAGTACCAAAACTCAGACTACTGTCATCCAAAAAAGGTTTATACATTTTTTCTTATATTTCTTCAACAATGGTGATGTTTGTAGCCCCTTTGAGGATTGATGTTGAAAGAGATCCATTGGTAGGGAGCATTATCAATGCAAAAATTCCATCGAAATAGAGAACACTATACCGATAAGGTGTTGTAAGTATGAACCTAATGATTACAAAGATTGGAAAAAAAAAATATGATCTATTAGAGTCATAGAAACTTTGGATGTGTTTTAGCTTTGGACTTCTTCTCATGTCGGACTATTGCCCCAAATACAATCCATGAAATTGCTTGAACTAGTATATACATTAACTCATGTATTATCCTTTTTTCTCAAGATCTAGTCTTCCGGATCCAAAAAGTTGCAATTCTAGAAACCGATGTTGATAAGGATGACAACTTTGTGTTGAAGACATGGAGCCACCAACACATATCTCAGCCACCCCATAATCCTAAAGAATAATAATAATTGTTGGTTGATTGATAACAAGATTCTGAGTTGCCATTAAATATGATGAAAATAAGCTTTCTGATATGCTTGTTTCCCTATTCCATCATCTTCATATGATAACTGTAACAACCCCTGGTTGAATTTCATGTAAAAATAATAAGACCAAGGTCATGGGACACGTATTCCAGGTTGAATGTTGGGAAAAAACATCCTAGTGGGTGTTAATTTTGGTTTATTATGGCTAAGGAAATTGGCAAAGTCATTGGCAAAGGTAAAGATGAATTAACTCGCATTTATTTATGAAAATAAAGGAAAATAGGAGAAAAGGAAGGTGAAAGGTCACAAATTTGCATGAGAAGGAAATTGAAGGAAATTGAAGAAAATAGAGGCCTCAATAATAAAAGTCTTATGAGGATCAGTTCGTGGATTTTTTCATCTCTATGGTGGAGCTCTCTCTTTTTATTCTCTCTGTCATACTCTTACACACTTAGAATATTCTTGGAGCATGCTTGGAGCACGTTAGTATTCACTTGGATTGGAGAAGGAAAGCAAAGGAAAGCAAGAAAGTGCAAGAGAAAAGGTCTTTTAGCGGCTACAGTTGAATTTATTTGCAGGTATTGAGTTGCATGTATGGTTTCCTTACTAGTTTTGGCATGCATGGTACATGCATTGGGTTTCTTGGTTATGAGTTGTCATTGGCATGGAGGATTGCCTAGATTGAAAGTGGTTTTTCCTAGCCTTGCCATTTCCTAGATAGCCATGGTGTTGTGAGTTTTCCCATTTTTTTTCTAATTGGGGATCATGTTCCTTATGGATGTGGATTGAGTTATTAGTTCCTGGAGCCTTAGTTGGACAAATGCTCTGGAAGCCTTATAACACCTTGGGTTGAGTTACTAGTCCTGGAAGCCTTGGTTGCACAAATGCTCTAGATCCCTTGGTGGGTTTAGTTACTAGTCCTAGAGCCTTGGTTTGAAAAACGCTCTTGAGCCCTTTGAAATCTATGGGTTGAGTTACTAGTCCTCGAGCTGGGTTGGAAAAAAACACTCTAGATCCTTGGGCAACTTGGGTAGATACCAATCTAGTGATGGTTAGTGATGTCCGACTGTGAGGTGGAGTCACTAGTTAAGGGTTGAGGTGGTTTGGCCTATGGAACTATTGGCTTATTGGGGCCTGACCCAGGTTCGGAACAGTTATTAGCCAAACAAATCCCGCAGCTACTGGCCCTTTCGGCAATAGTCCACGGAGCGTGGACTGAGGTCTCACCCGAGGTAGCAAGGGAGGGTGCTGGAACCAGGTTTCCGCACCCTTTGGATGTTTTGATGTGGTCTGGAGGGGTCTCGCACCGTTTTGTGGCCTCGCGCTACTCTGGATTATTATCAGGCTTTCGCAAAGATCCGCACGGGGGTACTTTCTTCTTAATGAAATTATTATAGATCTGATCTTCTGATTATTGTCTTTAAGCAAATATTTAACAATAAAACCCAGTGCGTGCAATTATAAAAAGATATAAACTCATATAACAGATGCATAAATCAAAACACAATAGATCTATGATACTTTAGAAACCACTTTATCTTTATTGAAATCTTTCACCAATACAACCAAATCTGCCTTGCGCACTCAACTGCAGGGGTCCGCGCACACAGTTGTAGACTCTACTAGGCCTCTGCGCACACAGCTGCAGAGCCTCTATCTCTCTACCAACACCCTTGACTCGAGCTTACAAATGCAGAAAATACAGTCTTCACACAACCATAATACCCAAATCCAAGACAAAGACCTCTCAAAAACTGACTCCTATCCATAGAGCCTTGCTCTATTTATACATTCCCATGGTCCACGGACCATGGGCAGGCCGACTCCCTTCTTATTATTTTACATTATTTCTAGGCGGACAACCCTTTGACTTGACTCATTACAATTCGTGCTCCGTGCACTTCGCAAAGTCTTTACCATACTTTTTCCCAAAATTGTGGACTTTGGGTCCCAAAACCGTTACACGGGGCCTTCGCTACCCAACAGGCCCCCAACACAATCATCGTGACTTGTCCCGAGTCACTCGGCTGGTGCGGTAATCTTTGCCTAGAGGTCGTTCAACAACTTCTGTGCTTCACTTGTACTTGCAACAAACTCTTCCACCATCCTCTGTACCTGTTCGACGCGGGCCGCCGACACATCAGTCTCTGTTCTAGCTGCTTCGCTAGGTGGATATTCTGCCTATATGTGTGCCACCTTGTGCTCAGTGGCGGTGGAAACTGCGAATGCCTCATCAAGCCATGGCTGGAGACGTTCTTTAATCACTGCTTCCTTCTATCGGGCAGCATCAGCTTGTATCTTCAGGGCCTGGGCCTCCCTCATCTTGTCCAAGGGTTGCGTAATGGCAACCGTCTGCGCAGTCCCTCTAACATTATCATGGCCTTGTTGGCGCTCCCTTGCCTCTGTTTCCAGTCGCTGTAAGGTTGAATCTTCCTGGAGTGAAGTGAGCGTAATAAGTGACTGATCCAACAAGTCAGTGCACTCCTTCATGGCACGTGTGATCATTTCCCACCCGGATTGAATGATGCCTCTACACTGCTCGGTGACCTCTAGTGGTGTCGAAGGTTGTACTTGCAGTTTCAGCTTTGTAATCTGCAAGTTGAGAGACAATTGAATTCGTGCGGCCTCCTCCTTTACTTCACGGAACCCACTAGCCAGCTTGTGGATTCGTATGCCAACAGGCAACTTGGCCGCAATCTCCAGCTTAGGGGCACGCGAACATGCTTCCCGTACAAGTTGTTCCAACTGCTGACTGTGTGCAACCGCTTCATCCCATTGGAGGCTCAACTGTTCTATATTAATTCTTTATTCATTGGGTACCTGTTCCGCGCGTCCTTCCCTGGCGCGGAGCTCCATCGTTGCACTATCCTGGAGCTGGTACAAGCTTTCACATGGGAGGGTAGCCAAATTTAATCCAAGCCCTATAAGCTGGCCCACCACAGCTCTGTCCGCCGCATTTTCGGTTATCAACACTCCTACTGGGATCGCAATAGTATTAGCCATTTGGGCCTTTAGCAGTTGCTCAGTGGTTGACATACCCTTAACTTCACAAGTAGCGATGGTTCTTGGCTGCGAGGCCCATGTCCCAAGTTCTTGTATCTGCGTGCAGAGTGTCCCCAACACAATCTGTTGCTCTAACATGGCATTTTCGATTGCTTCCGGGTGGTTTCGTGAACTGTGTCCCCTATGTCACCTAGGTCACCCTCTGTCAATGTGGTCAGTGCTCCGTCCCATTTGGACGCCTTGGCCTTCTTCCATGGCTTCGTTGGTTCTGTCGGCTGTAGCCGTTTCAAGGGCGCACCCGTTGTGGTTGGCGGTGTTCCTTCCATATCTGTATCCGTGGCCGTCTCCATGGCCACCTTTGGACCACTTACGTCTTTTGTCGTCGCAGACCCTTCTGCGGGTGTTTTACCTGTAGTAGCCTGCGCTGCCTCCCGGGCTACTCGTACTTCTATAGCGTGTTGTTCGTTCCTCTTTTGCTTGTGCAACGCACTTGGCTTCAGCCTTCTGTTTTCGGATAGTGGTCTCATCGCACCCCACCGCATCGGGTCCACGCCACTATGGTGGCCAGGTCTCCAATACCACAAAGACAGCCTCTTCAATGGCAATGAAGGGGAGTGTGGACCACATCTAGTTTGGGTCCTTGTGTGCCCAGATGTATACATAGTGCATGTCTGCCTTAAACTCGGTGATTCTCTTTACATTGGCATATGTCTCATCAGATAGGTGGGGTTGCTGGTTGATCCATTGCTGGACATTTTATTCCATTAGTATCCAGAAAATCTTGATGCCCCAGATTCTTGCAGCATCCCTCGTCGCCCATAGTGACGCATATTTGGCAGCTCTTGGCCAATCCTAGTCCAAGGAAGGGAACTGGCTGTCTTCAGGTAGTTCACTTGTAAACAACATGATGGATAACAACAACCATGCATAGTGGAAGGTCTTACCCTCCTCTTGGACCTCCCTGCAATTGGTCAGGAATTTGTCGCAGCGAAACTGCGCCCAATTTAACCGTTCCCCTTCCTGGCACCGCTCCACTAGCGCAATGACTATTGCTGGGACTTCGTTGGCACGACATTTCCACATCACTTTTCCTGCCAAAACTAGGTAGCAATGCGAACCCCTTTCTTTGGAATACTGTCAATAGCATACCCTCGTTGCTTCTTCTCCAAATTGTATTTCTTTTTCAAGGTTTCCGTCATCGTTACATCGCCACTCATAGCAACTATTTCCATGGGGTCCCTGCCTTCACAAGGAAGCTACGTGATCTTGTGAATAAGTTTGGTGATGATGGGCAAAGGTTTGTCTATCCATAAGTATCCATCATGTACTAAACAAAGCAATTGTTGAATGACCAATATTGTGATGGGGGGCCGTTGAAAATGTGGGATGGATAGGAGACAGAGTAACCCAACTTCCTCCACCTTTCGCAGCCACTTCCTCGGTTGAAGTGTTGTAACAGTTCCCTCCAGCCTTTGTTTCATTAGTTCGCTGGTCACCAAATGGGGAAACTTATTGGTATCTGCAAGGTCCCATTCTTCAAGTTTCATAGTCGTGACGTGGCTGGCCACCTATCCTTTGAGCGGAACCTCTTTAGGAAGGGATGGGGTGATGAGTATGTTGTCAATGTCATCCAGATTTATAGGGACCTTAGCTTTCCCTTTCCTTGGAGGAACATACTTGGGTCGTCTTACTGGCTGGATATCTTTTTTGCCTTCTTCGTCTGGTGCTATTTCTTCAACATAGGTCAGAGATCCCTCTTCCTCCTCGTCGCTTTCAATAGTAACCACTTTGCCCTTTTCTTCCATTGTGAGCTTGCTAAATCACGAATTTCGTGGTGACATCCTTACCAGTCCTGGTATGTGGGTATCCTTCTTGGTCCGCGACGTCCTAGGTGATTTAGGGATTTCGGCTGCTTGTGGTCTATGATTTTATGGAACCTCCTTGGTTAACGACCTGAGTACTATATCTCGTATTTCCTTTGGCAATTCCTAAAACAACGGGCTTTCTTTCATCTGTTTTTCATTCATCTTGCTCCTCTCGGTTTGAACCCAGGGCATCCTATTCTTCAAATGACCAAGCTTTGTTGTGTGCTCCTTCACTTGCTTGTTATATAAGATTTCAATTTCAAATTCGGCCTTTCGCCCTATTCGTGGCTCATTAATGCGATCTTGGCAGTTACCCTTATTCCTTAATTTCCCATTGCCCGCTCGTCGCTGTCTTAAATGGGACATCTTATCATGAACAGTAACTGCAACGGTCGCCTTCCCTCTGTCCCATGTGGTAGCGCAGTCCCTAGTATGCGGACGGGTTATTTGCTTCCTACTGTCCCTACGCGCCACCTCCAAATCGCACAACCTGTCTACAGACTTCTTTATAGTCCTGTGCCCTCTTCCAACTGCGTGGAGCACTGAGACTGGGCTTCCTATGGATAGTCAGGTGGTCGGACACCGCGTGCGAGCCTTCCGTCTCCCTGCTAGCCTGGGCTACAGGCACCCTTCGCGTACCTTTGAAGCAAGTCGCGCCACATGTTCCATGCTCCCCTGTTGAGTAGGGTGCGGTGGCAACCATGATAGCAAGGTTATAGCATGTTCTAGTATCATAGGAGGGTTGGCCAAGTTTGGGTTCCTATTCACACATTCGCGCTACCTGTTTGTGTGACTGCCATTTGTATTTTGCGGATCTCCTCATCCAACATTGCACTTTTCCTCTCCAACTATGCCCATTCTTCATTAATTTCATGAAGCCTACTACTGTCGCGCCGAATTACTTCAAGCAACCCTCGAATTGCTTCGTTTTTGGCCTCCGTGAAGGTTACGATCAAGGAATTTGCTTTAGTTCACTCGGTTTCATCCCGTCTCATCACCTTCGCCCTTCTTCGTTTGCTGCTGGTCCGATAATTCCATCGAACCCTTGTCATGTGCAGGTTCTCATGGGCTTGTCTTCTTGTGCAAATGCTGCACATGCTTCCCCCTGTTGTCCTGATCGCGTTGGCGCGAATAGCTGGAATGCATCGCTTCTCCTGTTGTCGCGGCATACTCAGAGTTTTAGTTCTTGTTCGAGTGGGCGTTTGCACAACATGTATCTGCACCCCTACGGCTGGTGGATGTTTCGTCCTTTAACACGTACATGTGTTTGTCTTCTATATCCGCGCCTAGCCCTCCAAGTCTCTTGATGTGTATTCCACCCTAGTGCAGTTGTCGTGTGCAGTGCCCCTAGTTGCGCACCGTGCCGTGTCTGTTCCAGTCACATCTCTTCATAGTGATCTATAGCTTCCTCTGTGTGTGCGGTGCCCTCCTCAGTTGGCAGTTCCCTTGCTTGGGATGTTACGTGTTGCAGCGATCTAACCATCATATTACAATTTAATGTCGTGACCTCCTGCAATCGGTTCTGCCACCGCTCGGTTTCTTCATCAGAATTCGATGTGTAGGAACTGTTGCGTTCCCATGATATTCTCTTAACCGTTGTTGAATTCACCAGGTCCTGGTCTTGCGTTGTTATCTGGTAGATGCAGTCTATCTCATCATCGTTGTCCTCCTCGCGCACAGGGTCAGTGTAGTGCGCACCTTCAGCAGGGTCCAACGAAACTACTACACGTAGAGATTGTTTCTCGAATGTCATCTTTCGTCTCTTTAAGTTAATGACCCCATTCATGTCCGTGGCCCAATCTATCCCTAGCAATGTAGGGTAGGGATTGCTTTCATCAACAATTTCTATCACTTCAAAGTCTATTTGCGTACTGATGCCTTCGATGTCCACTGCCACCCCTTACAATCTTCCCATCGGTAAGATCTTTTGCTGGTTGGCCATCTATAGTTGAATCGGAGACCACTGTAGTGTAGGCCTACCCATGTGTTCCCATGTTTGCTTAGGCAACACATTCGCATCCGACCCTAAATCCAGAATGACCTGATCCATCTCGTATTCGTCGCTTTACGCCATCATTCACATCTCCCATCCGGTGCATAGAGCGTGTTTTCTCAGTTTCCAGACTACGCGCGGCTCCCCTGATCTCACGCACCTAGTGATCAGCTCTTGCAGTCCTTTAACTACTCTATTGTCACATAGCAACTTCATACATGTCTCTAGAAAGGTGGTAAGCATAGAGGGATCCATTCCCGGCTCAATTGGATCCTATTACTTGGAGTAGAGATTTCCGTGAAGCTCTTCTAAGCTTCTTTAGACGTCCTTTTCACCTGTTTTATCTCCAAGTCAGGTTCCCTTGTAGGCTCATCGCGACCCTTACCATTGTCTCCAGGCTGTTTCCTCGCATCTCCTCCTGTGGTTGCACCACTCCTTAGTACCATGTTTACACTAGGGTCCTCTTCGCGCAGTTCTGACTTCATCATCTAGAAATTTTGAGTTGGAGTGGTCTGTAATACCCCCTTTTCGGGCATCTAGGTAATTGGCGTTGGACAGTCTACGATTTCATGGTCAAACTGCTCATAGTACGGACATGAGATTCTCATAGGGTTTGTACAATCGCGAGCGTAATGCCCCGGCCCACCACAATTATAATAGATCAGTTGTCTGTGGCCCCATCCCAGGCCCATTCCTCTTCCTCGTCGACATCCTTGGAATCCCCTGCGGGGCCTCGTGGCTGGGTCGAAACCTCGCGCCTCACTCTGCATTTGATAGGATGGGGTCCTCTACATCATTAGCTCGTAGATTCGACAACTTCGCTCATCGTGACCTACTGACCTACAGAAGTTGCAATACAGCTGTTGCAGAGTCTGGGTATACTTTTGCAACAACTGGCAGTTGTCTGTTGCATGCTTTCCTCCTACTTGACAAATCACGCACCATAGGGCAGGTGCCACACTTGGTCCTGCTTGTACCTCCAGCCTTAATGGCATCGCCCCCCTCCCACCAAATAATTTGCGAATACGGGGCAATGGTCTTTATCGTGACCTTGACCTTTGCATTTGATGCATCCTACTTCTGTACGTGCCTCCGGTTGGGGTGCCCTTTCTTATTTCAAGCTTTGCATTTCTAAGCATAGGTTTTGTAGTTGCACGTGGATTTGCTAAACTCCCAACCACAGATCTTGTATTGGAGTCTCATGCAACCTCATCGCTGTCTCCAGTGCTTCAGCTTGGGTTGAGATCTTTTGCTGTGATAGAGCCATCCTCAGATGTGGTGTCAATGACACCATGAACCATGCGTAGTGTTGCGCATCTCTCAGCGTCATGTTCGCCTCACGGATTGTACTTTTCAATCTTTGGTCCAGATCCCATGGGGTTTCACTAGGCATCATCGCGATCTCCTTGAACCCGATGATCGTCTGCATTTCCAATTTTGGTTGGCTAAATTCTTTGTTTAGCGCATCCTGAATCGCCGCTACTCCCGCATTCTGGTGATCGCTAGAGTATTTTATATACCACCTTAGTGCGCGATCCTGTAGTGCGCTCACCAAAGTGGCCTTTTTAAGGTTATCATCCATAATGCCTTGGGCTTCCCATACTACCTTTGCCATGAACCATAACTGATCGGGTGCCTTGTTTCCTATGCCCCTAAATATAGGCAACTTGATTGCATTCGCCATTCCAACCCTTGGAGGTGGTGGGGGTGGCATAAGTGGAGATGGGGTTAATGAAGGCGGGGTTAACATAGGTGAAGTGGCTGATGGCATGGGTGGATGCGGTAACAGTGGAATGCACTGGTTTATCAACTAGACCACACTTCTTGGAGAGAACCCAATGAGCTCCTCTTTGCTTTCTCACGATCATGAAATTAGGGGACTATTTTCTAAACCTTCGATCCCTTGGTAGCCTCTTCCGCTCTGCATTACCCCAAACATCAATGGATTCTCATAACCTGTTTCTCACATAACAACATTTTAATCCAAGTATTCAATGATTTGATGTACTTACCTCGTGGTCCTTATAGGAAACGTCTTTCTGCTTTGCTGTAACTCACAGTGGTGTCTATCGCGAACTCAGTGATGAACCCTCCTATTACCTGATCCAGCCAATGATCTACCACCCTTGTGATCTTATCCTCAGATGCTTCTAGCCTGTGCACCAGCTATGGAGTCCACACTATTAGGTGATCAAGTCTACACCTTCCTACACTATCAGCTAGCCTTGTGATCCACTCATACAGATCTGTCGAGAAGGACGCGGAAAATATCTCATGGCTTTCCATGTATATGTAGCGATCCAACCACCTTTCCTTAGATATCCACGGATTTTTGTTTTCTTGCACCACGAACTCGTGACGATTCTAGTCCAACCAATCTTCAAGCTCTTTCTTTGTAGGGTTCCAGTGTTCTGACATCAAACATCCCTTAGGCAGATCCCGGTCCTAGCAACAGAACCATTTGTTGGCTTATTGGGGCCTGACCTAGGTTCAGAAGAGTTATTAGCCAAACAAATCCTGCAGCTACCAACCCTTTCGGCAACAGTTCGTGGAGCATGCACTGAGGTCTCACTCGAGGTAGCAGGGGAGGGTGCTGGAACCAAGTTTACGCACCGTTGGGATGTCTTGATGTGGTCTAGAGGGGTCGTGCACTGTTATGTGGCCTCGTGCTACTCTGGATTATTATAGGGCTTTCGCAAAGATCCGCGCGGGGGTACTTTCTTCTTAATGAAATTATTATAGATCTGATCTTCTGATTACTGTCTTTAAGTAAATATTTAACAATAAAACCCAGTGTGTGCAATTATAAAAAGATATAAACTCATATAACAGATGCATATATCAGAACATAATAGATCTGCGATACTTCAGAAACCACTTTATCTTTATTGAAATCTTTCACCAATACAAACAGATCTGCCCTGCGCACTTAGCTGCAGGGGTCTGTGCACATAGCTGTGGACTCTACAAGGCCTCTATGCACACAGCTGTAGAGCTTCTATCTCTCTACCAACACTGTCACACGGAATGATTCGTTCTTATGGACAAGATCGACCTCCCTAGTATCTAATGATATCTAGAAAAAAACAAGCCAATCAAATACTATCTTTCTCTAAATATGCAATTTATTAATAAAGGCAAACAAGTGTTTTAGGCCTACCTTGGGTCCAATGCAAGTTTGTGGAAGCCTCGCTCCTTTGATCCAAATGAGCTCCCTTGTAGCAAATCTACAAACACAAACAAGCACACAAATTAAATAGCACCTGAAAAGCCAATATCATAAAGCATACTTATCATGATGATCAAGGAATTCATGAAACAAATGACATAAGACAATTTGTTGAGAAAAATGAATCTGATTGTATTAATTCAAATCAAAGAAGAACTTTACAACATGTGCCTTGATGCTGTACAAGCTCCTCCCAGGGTCCAACAAGAAGTCTCCTCTACTTTGACAAGTTTCACTCTCTTCCTAATGAAGCCAAAAGGTATGTGATCTCTCCTCTCAAGCTTAACTAGGAAGTCTCAATTCCACCAGCATTTACCCTTAAAAATGTTCAGCTTCTAACCTCCCCAGCAACCAGCCCAATGCCTTAATTTATAGTGCAATGGAGGGAAGTTAATAGGTCCTCCTTCAAAGGGATAAAGCCCTCCTTCAAAGGTATAGCTCCTCTCATCAAGGGATTAGCTCCTTCACTTTTGGGATGCATGAACCACCTAGGAGCGCTCCATCCACGTCAAGATTCCTTCTAGAATCATCTAGAATGAACCCAAAGTGAGTTTTTAAGAATAAACTTGCGCCTTTTTTACTTTCACAGGGATCCACACCCACTCCTTTAGAGACAGAGCAGGCAGGTCCGCAGGTAACACGAACAGGGGGTGCGGGACCGCAGGCAACAGTGAGAGAAAGTGCGGAACCAGAACTTTATTGATTTGTAAGGTCTTTCTCTCATTTTCAAAGCTTGACATGAAGAGCTGAGGTTTGAGACTTGCTTAGGAGGACAGTATGAATGATGATAGACCCATACTGACTGCAAATAGTCATGGTGACAATATTTTGTGTAACATATTGCCCCCTAAAGTGCAAAGTCTGTAGTAGATGAGGATTTCATTTATCATCTAAGAAGAGTGAAGTATTTTATCATTTCGAGGATCACCTTGTGGAGAGCCCGGTTGGAACCCGTAAAAACATTCAATGCAAAATATATATATGAGATCATATCATCGCTGAGGTAGGCATTCCCATACTCAGATCAAAACTGACTAGAAAACTAACTACTGCTCTGATATAGGAATGATATTGTAATACATCACAAGTATAGACACATGTAGACACAGTATGGATGTAGCCATCTGTTTATGAATAGTCCACTGTATAATGAATACAAAATTCCTCGCAGCCTGGATGGTGGAAACTAGATCCAGGGTCTTGATTTCTACTTCCCGAAATAGTACGATTCTAACCATGCGAATGAATGTGTCGAAGTCGAACATGGTAAAAAAAACTTGATTACTAGTCAATAATGTAAACTGTTAACAAGTGTGAGAGAAACCACCATTAATGTCAATGGCTCTCAAAGTACTCAGTACAATCCATGAGATGTGAATAGATGTGTTGATGTCGAACATGTCACGGAATCCTTTGATCGAAGGTCAATGATGCAACATATCATCCAAGGCGAGAAGCCTGCCATTGAGGCATGCAGATCCCAAGGTACTGATGATTTCTAGATCATCTTTCTAGATAATGAGTTGAGGTCGATAGAAAGCGATCCGTTGCAGGCAAGCCCACAACATGAAATCATAGATCAAGTTTGAAGAAATTTAGTTGTAAGGACTGACTCAGGGATGGTCAAGATGGATGACATATATTTCGCAGATGAGTGGTTTATTTGCACTGACCTCTTGAACACATAATGACACGGAAGATGGTTTGGTGAAAATTGACCCAAAGTTAATACCCAGAAACCGGCTGAAGACTTTCAATGTGGTTTGATCAACTGTTAGGCAAAGGATTTCCCAACCCAGGTGAATGAAAGTGTCGTTTTCAAGAGTGGTTACAAAGTATGACAAACAAGCTCATTTTTCTCTCTTTCCCCCCACCATTTCTGGCAAGTACCTCTTTATTTTTGACAAGCTTGAGGAGGATAACATTTGCTTGATTATAAGCTCATCCTTCGGATGAGTCCAACTTAGCTTAAATTAAAACCCTAAGAAGGAGTGGTCCGTTCCTGTTTGTAATTGAACAGGTCCTTTACTGTTAAATTTTAACGAGTCCAGTATAGGAGAAACTCGGACTTTTTCAATTTTAGAGAGTCTGAAAAAAATTAAGAAGACTCCATGGTTGACCTTTTTCATAAATTTGTGTCTCCCAAGCCCGAAAAAGTATAAAATAATACTTGAGAGAACTGCTTGATCATTACGACCAAGGAGTACTTTTTGTAATTAGTGCCTCTGATTTGAGAAAGTAAAAAAGCGATCGATGACACATCATTTTATAACCAATATCGAATTTGAAACAACAAAAATCCGACAATCTTTTCATGTTTTTACAGTCAGAAAAAGAGCTATAAGTGGACCGTCTTTTTAGTTCCGTTTTAACGAGTTTAAAAAGAAAAACTCGGCGATCTTTTCATATTTTAGGAGTCAGAAAAGAGCTTAAAGGTGACTCTAATGTTTTTTCGTCGAAAATGACCGATTTCGCCTGAAAAATCCGTTATCCTGAATAAAAACTCAAACATTACTCATACATGTTTAAAATGGATAAAAATGTTGCAAAAGTTACCTTTCTAAAGTGAAACATAAACAAATTAACAACTCATTTATTCAAAAAACTTATAAAAAAGGGCTTTTGTAAATTCATTTTTACCGTTTGAGTTTTGGGTGAGAAAATAGAGCTTTTGGTTAGAAACTTCCCGTGAAGATTCCGGAAAATACGTCCGTTGGAATCGAGCGACGTCTCCTCTTAAATTTCATCCGTTTCAAATTGATTTTTAGGGTTTCATTTCATTTTTTAGGAGCTTTTAGGTCAAAAAACCCGCGCGCAGGGGGTCTGCAGGTATAACACAGGGGACCCGCGGACCCTGACTTTTTCGCACAAGGAAAAAAGTCGGGGGTCCGCACCTGCCCTTAAGGCAACATGTGGACCCATGCACTGTCTTTAACAGAGAGGGTGCATACCCCGCGCAAAGGTTTTTTAAGCATAACAAACTCAAATTTCACCCAAAAATTTCAATTTTACATATTCTAATTCGCCTTTTTGTTGAATGTAGAGTGTACATCATGCTTGATTGGCGATAACGGGAGCATGAGGACGTAGATCTTGCCGCGATAAATCATCAACCTTCGATTGATGCATTGAAGGCATGCGTCTTATACAAATTTTGGGCCATACCTGGCATGAGGGCCCACGTGGACTTCTTACAGTGGTTGGTAGGCAGGTGGAGCATACAGGACCAGTGCTTCTTCATTGGTGGTCACCAGCTCGAAATGGAACCGACAGACATATACTTTTTGACTGGTTTTCCTAAGAGAGGTGAACACTTGACTCTATTCGGGACTAGGCCAGGTGGCCAGTCTATCGATAGCCTCCGGCTAGAGTTCTGTAACAACCAAACTAGAGACAAAGGGATAGATATCAAAACCATATCCCTTCCTGAAATCAAGGTAATAGCATTTACTGTTACCAGGCTCTGTGAGAGCGCAACACTACAAGTAGCCACTGGATCTCAAATGCGGATGGCAGTTGACTGCTTTCGAGGCACCATCTTCAACTGGTGCAATGCTGTGTTGGCTTATATAAAAGGCCAACTGACTAAAGCCAAGAACGGACAAGTGAAGACCTTTGGATATGGTGCTTTAGTCATGAGCTTTGGTCTGGAGAGGGTTCTAATGTTGGTCCCACAACACCTCACTGTTGGAGCTGGACTTCCTCGAGAGCCCAAACTGATGCGATGGGTTGCAGTTATGGTTCGTCATCCTAAGGAGGGGACAGAGGTCGTTCAATTCACTCCTAAGTATTTCCATTGGTTGGAAAACCAGGTTTTTCTATTCAGGGCTTTCCTTACTCTGGGGTAGATTTTCGTGGTGACCCAGACATGGCTCTTCCACCAAGAAAGCAATGGGATGACTTAGGTAAAACCATTTTCAACATTTTCTAATTTTTTTTTTATCTCGTCCCAAAATTGATAGTAAAAGTTTCAAATGCAGATGTAGGTCCACGTCGACCAGTCGTTCTTTGGCCCAATGAAAGGAAACAACCAGGTGTAGCAGCACCAGCCCCACAGGACAAATCAGCAGAGACCTTGGCCGAATTGGAGAGTCATGTAGAGTGATTGACAGCAGACATTCCGGAGACCAGCATAGATGACATTCCGCTTAGGCTTCAGCGCTATGTGATTGGGGTCCCAGGACCTTTCAGGAGGTTCCTTTACAGGGTGGCCCGTACAGTGGTTTCTTATCGAGATCATCACCAGTGATAGGATGATCACCTATTGTAGACACATATGACATTTTTTGCTTTTTGTACTATCATTTTTGCCGATCATAAGGTGTTTTTCAACCTATGATCGAAGACGATGTATATTTGACACACTCCTATATTATACTATATCACTATTACCGGCTTATCTTGTAAAACATGTTATGGAATGTTTTTAAATTTACATGCATGATTATTGCAAATGTCTACTTAACATTCGAGAAGCAATTGCATCTGCTAATGTATTTAAATATCTTGGAATATGCTGATATTCAATATAGTCAAATTCACATTCCAAGAGACGCACTCTCAAAAATAATCTTAATAACACTGGATTTATAATGGCATATACTCTATTAAGCTGTAATACAACGAGTTCAAAATCTAACCTCACTATCAAACTCTGAATCCCAAATGAAATAGATTCAGATAATAATTCAATCACTACACTATACTCGGCAATGTTGTTCATTGTTTGACCGAGGCTCACCCCATGCATAGATACCAACTCGTAAGAGGGCGAATAGATAACCCAAGCTGTAGAAGAAATGTTCCATGTATTACAACAAGCACCATCAGCAAAAGCAATGTATGTTTGGAGAGGCGTCGACATCTGCAATATCAAGAGTAAAACCAAGATAAGCAGGAATAATGACGAAAAACACTCTCTAAGCTAAGAACACTTTTTAAACTAAAACACACAAGCTAGAAAGAGAACTAACCTAACTAAAAATCTCCACACCCAGATTTTAAGCATAATACCTCTTCAGGTAAAGACCATTTCTGGGTTTACCTGAAGAGACCCCGTCAAAGTCTACCAATTCATAGGCTCCTTTTGCCAGCTTTTACTTGACAACATAAGGACCATGCCACATAGGAATGAATTTTCCAGCGCCTAATTTATCATTTGCTTGATTGTACAATAAGACTAGGTCTCCTTCCAAAAAATTTCGAGGGGTAACATTTCGATCATACTGAGCTTTCATACGTTTGGCATGAGTTTCGATCTCTAATGCAGCATCACGTCGATTCTCATATAGCTGAGCCAAGTATATCAAACGTTTTTCCTCTTCGGAAGTGGATGGAAGTAATTTGATGGCCATTTTCAATGACAGGATTTCGCATTCAATGGGTAACACAACTTCCAGACCATAAACTAGTTGGAAAGGAGTGAACCCGGTTGACGTTTTTACTGAGGTTCAATACGCCCAAAGCGCTGAAAATAGCATGTTATGCCAATTCGACCTATGAATCTCAATGATTCGTCGGATCATGATGACTAAAACTTTGTTTATGGCTTCAACCAGACCATTAGCTTGTGGATAATATGGAGTTGAACTGTCATGATGCAAGCCAAGTTGGTCTGTAAGTTCAGTCATCATAATGTTTCGAAAATGATGCCCATGATCAGTGATAATCTCTTGTGGAACACCAAACCTAGCAATTATATGATTGAACATGAAAATCGCAGTTGTCCTGCCATTTGCCTCAAATGTAGGCATCGCCTCGGCCCACTTGGTAAAATAATCTACCGTAAGGATGATATACGCATGCCCCCCGGCCGAGTGAGGGTTACATGTAATAAAATCGATACCCCATTTCACAAAAGGACCAATGACAATTATAGGGTGGAGAGGAGCAGGTGGAGCGTGCATCTTTCGATCAAAAATTTGGTAGTTGTGGCATTTTCGGACCGCGTTAATACAGTCTTTAAACAAAGACGGCCAGAAATAGCCAGTGCGCAATATCTTTTGGGCTGTGGCAAACCCAGACATATGGCCAAAACACGGTCCAGAGTGACAGTCATTTAGAACCCTTTCAGCTTCCTCATGAGTTAAACAACGTCGGAAAACCGAGTCTGCCCCACGACGATAAAGTGTATCTCCAATAATCTTGAATTGTTGGGACTGGAATCGTATTTTTTGATGTTCCGACCTTGAAATTTCTGGCCGAAAGGATTGGGTCTGGAGATAAACGATGATATCCCCATACCATGGATCTAAAGTGCTGATTAGAAACAAGGATTCATCCGCAATGGGCTCCTCCGCCATAGTTTCCGTGTCAGCACGCGGGAAGTCACACATTAACTCCGCAAAAACTAAAGATTTCTTCAACTTAGACTTTTCAAACTCCAAGTTGAACTCCTGTAGGATCACAATCCATTTGGAGTACTTTCCCCCTAGCAATTGCTTAGTAAAAATATAAATCATAGGGTTGCAATCGGAAATTACTGTAGTTTTGCGTAGTAAAATGTAATGGCGAAAACGTTAGACAACTTGAACAGCTGCCAATGCCAATTTCTCCACATGTGAGTATTTTAGCTCAGTTAGATTTAAAGTGCGACTAAAGTAATATATCACATGTTCAGTACTAAATTCATCTTCCTGAACTAACACCATTCCGATGGTGGAATGCGAAGCTGCGAGATATAAGAAGTAGTCCTAGTTGTAGCTGGGAGGATGCAATAATGGTGCATGGGTCAACGCGTGTTTTAGTGCATCAAAAGATTTGTCAGCTATCTCATCCCAAAAGAATGGAGTATTCTGTTTCAACGACCGGGTAAAACCCTTAGTGATCTCGGCGTAGTTAGGAATGAATCGACGTAAAAAGTTTGCTTTCCCTTGCAAACTTTGGAGTTGGCGAAGACTCGAAGGGGGAGGCAATTTGACAATGGCTTCATCCTTCGAGGGATCGACACGAATGCTGGCTTTCGAAACAACAAACCCTAGTAACCGACCTGTTTCTATACAAAAAACACATTTGTGTGGATTTAACCTAATCCGATAATGCCTACACCTCACAAAGATTGCTCATAAATGGATGAGATGATCAGCTCGATGTAATGAATGAGCAGGTAAATCATCGAGATAGGGTTGCACAATGTGCTTGATGTCATGAAACGCGTAAGACATGGCCCTTTGAAAAGTTGCCCCCGCGTTCTTGAGCCCAAAAGATAATTTGCAATAAGCAAATGTCCCCCATGGACAAATGAAAGTCATTTTTGGTTGATTAGCTGGTAGAATATTGATTTGATTGTAACCAGAAAAACCATACATGAAGGAGAATATTTCACTGCTGGCACAATCATCAATGATTTGATCGATATAGGGAGTTGGGTAATTGTCTTTTGGACAGGCTCGATTAATGTCCCTATAATCGATACATATTCTTATTGTTCCTTGCTTTTTGTTAACAGGAACGATATTCGATACCCAATCTGTTAACGGAATTAGATAAATGAAACTTGCTTTCAGTAATTTTTCAACTTCTGCATTAATAGCAGCAGCTTTTCGCGGGTGAATCTGACGCAAACGTTTCTGGACGGGTTTAGCATCTGGGTAAGTTTTGATTTCATGAACAACAATTGCTGGGTCAATTCCTGGCATTTCCTCATATGACCAGGCAAACACGTCGCGGAATTCTTGAAATAGGGCCTTATATGTTTGAAATTCATCTTCTGTACAAGAGGCACCTATATGAATGTTTTCAACAATTCCAGGGTTAACCGAAATGTCAATAGGAATAGTTCAAGAAATGTTTCCCAAATTTTACTTTGAATCAGGATTTTTCATTGGACTCTGAGGTTCCTTGACATATTCAGCCGTAAAAAATAGATGAAAAATCATTTTCAAAACGATCAATCTCAGGTAAAAATGAAGATCTATGATGAAGATCTTCCCATGGTAAATCATCGACACATAGGATTTCACGAATTTGCTCATCAGTGTGAACAAGTTCGGAAAATGTTGTTGAATCTGAGTTTGATGTTGAAAGTGATTCCTCATGGACCAAATTCATTAAGTCAATTTTGGTTGAAGATGGGTTGGAAAATGACTGCACGGCTTGATACGCAATTCCATATGGACTCAAAGGCATAACATCACCAAATGAGTCTATCTCAGATCCGGAAGGTACGATCCAAGGATCATCATAAACAGTAGTGTCTGACGAAATCATATGAATGGTTGCAGTAGAAGACGATGCGTTGATAGGAGGAAAAGGAAAATTTCCTAATAAACCAGAATCTTTAACTAGTCCTACTTTAACATCCTTATACGGGATAGTTGTTTTTCTGACATGCTGAATACTTTCAGAAGAGGCTGGGTCGGATGAAAAGTAAGTTAGCTAGTCTATAGTTATGATCTTTCCATTATGAGGGAACTTTATAATCCGAAAGACCGATGAGATAACAACAGTCATAGCGTAAGACCAACTACGACCCAAGAGAAGGTTGTAATCTAGAGGGGCATCAACCACCTCCACATCTAGATTAACAGTTTTTTTTTCAACCCCTATAGGTAAATCCTGTAGAATGCCAAATGGATGGAACCCACGGCCATCAAAGGCCTTTAGAATCGTTGGGGATTGATTTAGTGTAGGAGAACCAAGTGATCTCCAACACTGTATCGACATAATACATGTTGAGGCTCCCTCATCAATCACAGTCCTATAACAAGGTCTGTTTTTTACTAACACTGGAATCTGGAAAGCCATTTGATGAGGTAAGCGCGATGTACTATTTTCTAGATCGAAAATTATAAGGTTCAAGTCCTGAACGTCAACAGCTCCTATAGCTGACAATATCAATTTACGCTGTGCTGGACATGATTGCAACACTTGCAAAGCCAACATTGCTGAAGGTGAAACAGCCAAATCTTCAACAATGTTATAGTTCTAAGCCGCTCTCGCATGTGGATTGAAAGCTGACTTTC
Organism: Pinus tabuliformis; assembly: GCA_031772625.1. Classification (NCBI taxonomy): domain Eukaryota; kingdom Viridiplantae; phylum Streptophyta; class Pinopsida; order Pinales; family Pinaceae; genus Pinus; species Pinus tabuliformis. Next base: position 534,648,261 of record CM062812.1, read on the forward strand.
GAAGTATACCCTTGGCGGGCGGTTTGATTACTAAATCTAGGTTAGGTTTCTCGATCTGTAGTGGATCGGAACCAGGAGTTGAAGTTGATGGGTTCGAATGAGAAGATTCTGCTTCCTTACCACCAACAGGACTTTTACTTCCATAATCTTGCGATCGAGTCGCAATCCTAACATGGGACATCATCATTGTGGGTTCTTCAGAGGCATTTGAGGAAGAACCTATCATCTTACTTTCTTGACTAGGAAAAGGATCCTTCAAAACAGCAGGTGTTTGGGAACCTTTGACGATTTTCACAACCTCAGTGCGATGAGGGTAGTCTCTTGTAAAATGCTCTTCGTCACAAATGAGACAAGGATAACGAGGTTTGCGTTTCTCATCAGTTGATTCCACTTTTTCTGGTTTCTCTTTCGAATTTTTATCTGTTTTATTTTTCTTCTTTCCTTTCTTTTTACCACTGAATTTTGATTTTGCCGTAGATGACTCTACAACATGAATATCGGCAGAAATTTCCGCGGAAGAATCTCCTGTTGGGGAATCTGGTAAAGTTATGATAGGAGAAGAATTTGGAAGATTTCTTCTTACTTTTGGTATTAACCGTACCAACCATACCATTAGCGACATGAGACCTTGAAGGAGCTGCAGTTATTTGATTTTGTTTAGGAAGGTCGGGGATTTTCTCGTGTAACGTACCTGACTGTGTATAAAATAAATCAAGGTACTGAGCTTGAGCAATTACTTCCTCCTCATTAACAACTCCTGCCTTAGCTACATCCTCAGTGATCTTTGGTAATAAAGATTTTACAAACCATTCAGCTAAGATCTGATTCGGAATAAAAACTTTCACTAAACGCCGACGACGTCTCCATTCATGAATGTGATCTGAAATGTAAGTGGATGTTGACTGCTTTAATGAAGTTAATAATTCCGTGCCATTGTCATATCTGACTGGAAACTGAAAATGAGTTAAAAACGAAGTAGCTAACTGACTAAAATTATAAAAAGTGGCTCGTGGTAAGTCAATGTACCACTTGGCCGCAAGACCAATTAGAGTGTGCTAGAAAAGCCTTAAATGGATTGAATCATCTGAAATGGAATTAGACGCACACCAGAGGTGATAAGTCATCACATGGTTTGACGGGTCCTCTCCTGATTTGCCTTCAAACTTAGGAATATCACTAGGCAACTTATTCGGCATTGGTGGCCAAAACGGAAGATAGTTAATTGGATCGTTCGTAAGGCATGACAAATCAAGCAAGTCCAAAGTTGCAATGAATGGTAACTGACGATTAGGGTCCCTGAAGCCCTGGGTCATGAGACCAGCCCCAGGAGGAGGATATCCAGGATAACTAGGAATTGGAATTGCATTTGGGATATTATATCCTCCCATAAAACCAGGATTAACCGGACCGTACTGGGGTTGTTGAGGTTGTTGATATGTATACCCAGGGTACGGTTGATACTGATAGACTGGCTGCTGCACAGCAGGACCGAATTGGTATTGTCCCTGGTATAGTTGATAAGTAAATTGAGGTTGACTTGTGACAATCGTACTTGGACCAGGTTGTCCTACAGGAATTTGAACCGAAGTCTGAATTGTGGATCCAGACTAAGGTAAAGATGTCTGAGGAGTTGATACAGGAATAGTAGAAATCAGAGCTATCGATACTCCAGAAGTAGCTGGGGTAGATAGAACAGATGTTGCAGCAGTTTCAATAGCCGTTTGAGGCAGAGTACGAGGCATACTAGGCCCAAGATGAGAAACTACAGAAGGTGCAGAAGTTTGAATAGTAGACTGGACAGGTTGCTGGGTTGAAATAGAAACCAAGGGTTGTCCAGGTTGAGATAACAATTTCACATTCGGTTGCAAGATCTGTTGAGATTGAGATGGATCCCACACTAAGTTCATTCCGGGGTACGGACCCATAGCAGGTTGAGGATATGGAGGACCATAACTGGGTTGAGGGTAGGGTTGATAATTCAAAGGTACATTTCCAGCTCCTTGAACAAATGATTGACTGGAAGGTGGTTGGAAACCTTGGGTTGGGTACTGACCTTGAGGTTGATAACCTTGAGGCACGAACTGATACTGGGGTTGACCTTGAGGTACATATTTATACTGGGGTTGACCTTGAGGTACATACTGAGTCTGGGGTTGACCTTGAGGAATTTACTGTCTCGTAGGTAGGTACTGTCCTTGAGGTTGCCCCCCAAGCAGTAATTGGGTACCTTGAGGTTGCCCCCCAGTTGTTAATTGAGGACCTTGAGGCTGCCCCCCAGGCGGTAACTGGCCACCTTGAGGTTGCAGATTAGGAATAGCACCTGACATCATAAGAATATCTTCTACACTCAACGACTTAGTTCCATTATTACCAGTTAATAACCCTTGTTCAATAGGTTGAGGAGATGCTCCCGAAAAAGTACCAGTAAGTGACTGATACCCAGAGGGAACAGAAGGACCGCCATATAAAAAGGTTTTTGGAGATTGAGAAAACATGGACGACTGTCTTGACATATTTAACAGAGGATAGTAACCCCTAGGTGTTGGGTGAAAAGGAATGCGAGGTGGTGAAAAACTTAGTCCCGAGTTTTCCAAAAAATTGGTCAACTAAAGATACCAAGCGTTTCTCCTAGGTGGACTGTAAAAGATTGATTCATGCTCCCTAAGCTCTATAGCTGATTGATTTTTAGGGATAGGGATACTTTCTTCCAAAGTAGCAAGTTCTTCAATATCTATAAGTCCAGAAGGAAGATTTTGGGTAATTACTCTTTCTACCTTGGGTGAACCAGGACCACTAGAAGTTGGAGAGGCAAATCCTGATGTTGGAGTAGCAACAAATTCAGTTTCAGGTTTAGATATCTTAGGTTCCTCACCTAAATCACTAGTAGATGAAAAACTACCAGTAACTTCGGAAAATGAAATAGATTGCGGATTATAATCTGTTACTAGAGCTTGATAATTAGGATGTACAACCAATGAGGACTCTCCTTCTTCAGGTGACCCAAATCTACTGTCTCTAGGAGTTACAAGGGCTCGTAGCCCTTCAGGTTGGCTCGGTGAAAACTCAGGACATTCGCCCCGAAGTCTACGGGACTTCCTCGGTAATTCAGCCACGATGAAAAATTTTAACTACTTCACACGCAAACAAAGAAAAATCTCAATGAAAACCACCTAAAGCCTCTAAAGAACAAAACAATTTTGAATCACATGCCTAAAGAATCTAGGAGATCAAACCACACACAAACAACAAATTTTCGTACCGAAAAAACTAGTTGGTGATGAAATCCAACGTCGCAGAATTCAATACAGAAATGGCGGTTGGAACAGTTACCCCGACAACCTTCTTAATGAATAGACTGGCACAAGTTTCTCCACTAAACCGTCTCGAGTGAAGAGAACCCCCCAGAAAATCCAAGTGAGTCTAGCCGACGTCTGCTCCAGGTATAGTGGGATCTTCCCTCCACCATCACCTTAGGAAGAATCCTATATAATATGGTCACTATGGTTACCAACAGAAACAAATATACCTGGGGGAACAGTCTACAATCTGATATGCATGCAAGGGCAGAGTAACAAGCTCAATCCCCTTGAAGGCTCCTTGACATAATCCAAGGTTTACCAACAAGTGACCCCAGGCTCCTCGACAATGGTTAATCCGAGGTTTACCGTTTTTATTACGTGAATATCTGGCATCGTTCCCAATGAGGAAGGATTGATTCCCACACTAGTTCGGACACGATCTCGTGCTTCTCCTTTAAGAGGAGCTTTCAAAGAGCATAGATGTAATAATTGGATTTTTCTCCTACCGCAAGATAGCTACTTGTTTGTTTTTACTATCCTGGAGAGTTAATTACTCCCTACTCCAAGATACTAGCCTAAGCTATGTTGGTGATATAGAGCCCTAGAAATAAAAAGATTACTAGATAGATTTTACTTTAAGCGTTATTTTTATTGGTTTTTTCTTAAGTCAAAAGGTGCGGAGATGAAACTTATGGTGTGAAGACTCGGCTCCAATTCACTAAAAAATGCACTTAAGATGATAAGCAATCTTTTCCCTTCAATGAATTTCTAGCTAGGAAAGAGTTGAGAATGCAAATGCTTGTAAAAACAAATCGTTTCCTTAACAAACAAATCAAAAGAAGAGCTTTTTGTCTTTTCCAATACACTAAAAAACAAGACAACTAGTTATGTTCACAAAAATTTCTCTTTTCTTCCAAACACTCAAATACTACAAAACAAACTTTTTCCAAAAGAGATTTTTTTTTTTTCATAAAACACTCAAAACTATGGAAAAATCTAATCTTGAGATCTATAAATTCTAAGAACTATTTGAAATAAAAGCTTACAAGATTTCTTTTCAAGGATGTTTTACTTAACTATATGCAAACTAAGGACTAATTTGACCAGAATCACAAATTAGTCAAAAAACAACCAATTTTTGTTTTCTTTTCTAAAAATGAAATCCAAACTTTTAACACAAGTCTTTTTGAAGTTTCGCAAAGAGAAACATAAGACAGATTCCTCAACCAAGGAAAATTTTGCAAATGGTCAGACTCATAAGAAGGCCAGTAAAAACCAAGGTAATCTACGGCTTCTACAGCTTCTAAGCTCTGAGCTACTACAAGACCAAAATGAAAATCAAGCCCGGTAACCAAAACTTCTAGGAATTTCACCTAAAACCCTAACACCAATGGAATTAACCTAAAAAAAGTTCCTGACAAGTAACATGCAGGTCTGGGCAGGGGATAACAACACCTAAACAAATCCTAAGCTGACTGAAAGAGAAAATCTCAAGTTTTCCAAAATTTTGATAGGGTCCGCAGGCCCACAGTTCACACAGGTGCGGTACCGCTCTGTGTGAAAAGCAAAAGTGCGGATAGGTCTGCAATGTGTTACAAACCGAGGGTGCGGTCCTCTCCCACAGTTATGAAAAACAAAAAATAATCCAATATCTACTAAATCTACCGAATTCCACACACAACAAGACAAAAACAGAAACAAAAACATAATTTCTCAGGTCAAAGTAAAGCAAATCAAGAAATCAAGTCCCCAGTGGAGTCGCCATTTTGTCACATGGAATGAGTTGTTCTTGAGGACAAGATCGACCTCCCTAGTATCTAATGATATCTAGCGACAGGTAAGCCAATCAAATACTATCTTTCTCTAAATATGCAATTTATTAATAAAGGAAAACAAGTGTTTTAGGCCTACCTTGGGTCCAATGCAAGTTTGTGGAAACCTCGCTCCTTTGATCCAAATGAGCTCCCTTGTAGTGAATCTACAAACACAAACAAGCACACAAATTAAATAGCACCTGAAAAGCCAATATCATAAAGCATACTTATCATGATGATCAAGGAATTCATGAAACAAATGACATAAGAAAATTTGTTGAGAAAAATGAATCTGATTGTATTAATTCAAATCTGAGAAGAACTTTACAACCTGTGCCTTGATGCTGTACAGGCTCCTCCCAGGGTCCAACAAGAAGTCTCCTCTACTTTGAAAAGTTTCACTCTCTTCCCAATGAAGCCAAAATATATGTGATCTCTCCTCTCAAGCTTAACTAGGAAGTCTCAATTCCACCAGCATTTACCCTTAAAAATGTTCAGCTTCTAACCTCCCCAGCAACCAGCCCAATGCCTTAATTTATAATGAAATGGAGGGAAGTTACTAGGTCCTCCTTCAAAGGGATAAAGCCCTCCTTCAAAGGGATAGCTCCTCTCATCAAGGGATTAGCTCCTTCACTTTTGGGATGCATGAACCACCTAGGAGCGCTCCATCCACGTCAAGATTCCTTCTAGAATCATCTAGAATTAACCCAAAGTGAGTTTTTAAGAATAAACTTGCGCCTTTTTTACTTTCACAAGGGTCCACGCCCACTCCTTTAAAGACAGAGCTGGCAGGTCCACAGGTAACATGAAAAGGGGGTGCGGGACCGCAGGCAACAGCGAGAGAAAGTGCGAAACCAGAACTTTATTGATTTTTAAGGTCTTTCTCTCATTTTCAAAGCTTGACATGAAGAGCTGAGGTTTGAGACTTGCTTAGGACGACAGTATGAATGATGATAGACCCATACTGACTACAAATAGTCATGGTGACAATATTTTGTGTAACAAACACCCTTGACTCGGACTTACAGATGCAGAAAATACGGTCTTCACGCAACCATAATACCTAGATCCAAGACAAAGACCTCTCAAAAACTGACTCTTATCCATAGAGCCTTGCTCTATTTATACATTCCCATGGTCCGCGGATCATGGGCAGGCTGACTCCCTTCTTATTATTTTACATTATTTCTAGGCGGACAACCCTTTGACTTGACTCATTACAATTCGCGCTCCGCACACTTCGCGGAGTCTTTACCATACTTTTTCCCAAAATTGTGGACTTTGGGTCCCAAAAATGTTACACGGGGCCTTCGCTACCCAACAGGAACCCCTGGCTTGGTTTTGTTTTGGTTACTCCATCAGATCCCACACTCATGCTTTGAATATGGCATGGGGGTGACTGGCTAAAAGAAAGTTTTGGTTCTGTCCAATCTATGGTCAGGTGGTACATGGAAGTCCCTGACTTGTTTGGCATTTTCATATGTTAATAATAGGAATTTTCAATTGTGATATATGAACATATGTATTGATTATGATGGTGATATTATGGCTGAGTTTCCATGGTTTATATATTTGTTATATATTGATTATATGATGTATATTGTCTATGGATCTTGACATTTTTTATGAATATATGAATGGTTGATAAATGCATGGACTAAAAATTTTTATTTCAGCTATTATGAGAGAGCATTAGACCTTCTTAGTGAATCTCAGATAAGTTTCAGACCCCTATGTTCAGATGTGCATTCCTGACCTGTAGATTACATGTCTGACATATGTTTGAGAAATTTTTGTCATGGTTAGGCGAGGTGAAGTCCTTGATCAAGTTTTGTGTTAGAATGTTTGTATTTATGTCATTTATTGTTTTGGAAAGTTTCATCAAGTTCTAAGCAGTGATCTAGAGACTAGCCCTGAAAAGGTGGCTCAGATTCTGCGATCACAGGAACATAACTAGGAAAATAAGTATGCAATCACTCCTTTGTAGGCTTATTCATGATACGGGAGGCATAAGTTCACATGGATGTAGGATTGTGCATGCAACTGGGAGTTTAGGTCAGTGAAAAAGAAAGTTAAGTGAGATTTTGGGCACCTAGAGGGGTGGTTTAGCTCCTGTGGATCCTGTAACTCCCGAGGAAGGTCAGTAAGGTTTTGGTTTGTTGATTCCACTTCCTTAATTGTACTTAGGATTTTGATTCATATCATAGTATCTCCTCCTCTCATGTTTACCCTGGCAGACCAGTGAAAGTGGGTATATTTGGGAGGCGGGTGCTACAGAGTGGTATCAGAGCTCCCAGGTTCAACACTTGGACTGGATGGGCTGAATGTGATTTTCATGCATGCATGTTAGTTATCTATGTGATTTTTATACATGAATTGTGATAGTAATGTCGTAGTTTGTGTCTTCATGATGTTGATATGTTGGTTGAGATAGAGCAGGAGGAGTAGATTATTAGAGCGAGGTTGCAACACTAGACCTCGAGGTAAGAGCTGATCGTCATATACATATTGTATGTTTGGCATGCAGGTATGTTGGTTAATGTTTGTTATATGCATTATGGTGATGTACATTCCTGTCATTCTATTATTGTTGTGGTTACATACATGATAAATTCTAGTTAATCAACAAGGTCATATGCATGTGCGTCAGATAGTCATGAATGATAGTAACTTGTTTTTATATGCATTGTGGTCGTATGCATGATGATTATGGTCATTGAAGCTAAGGTCTCGATGTTATATGTATCTTTCTAATATGCATTGGCCTGTGCAAATGGTTATGGTTATGATATTCAGGTATGAGTCAATATATTTGTGATATTGTGTCGTAATAATCTGGACTGACTTATGCATATGTGATAGCCTCCCTTGAGAGACATTGAGGTATGAGTTTGATTATGCCATCTATTTGGTTTATATGATATGGTATGCTTACATATTGTTTTAATGTTTGAATAATTTCATGATATGAGTATGTGTCTATAATATTGCGTAAAGAATGGTCTTGTTTTAAGATGGTTGTACTAACATGATATGTGTAGAGATAATTGATATGTACTTGAGTGAAAGTAGGTGCTAGTTCTAGTATTATGATTGATGGACGTGAGTTGATTGTTGATTATGCCATGATTGTTAGCCCTAGTAAAGGCTGATTCAAAATTAATAGACATGGTGTCTTGATCTTTGGAACATGTGATTAACATGTGTGAACAGTTGCAGGGAAACATGCTTGTTATTAACATGACAAGGTAATAGTTGATTTATTTATATAACTAATAGTTAGGTGATGTGATAGCACGTAATAAGACTCAATTGAAGCTATGTAAAAGTTAAAATAAAGGATTTTGGTACGAATTCATTTGGATATGTTTGGAAACCGCAATTCCAAACGAATGAGTGTTTTACATGAATAGAGGAAGTCTTCTTAACCTTGATTTTGTTTGACATTTTGCAGATATATTCTATATTCCTGAACAAGCATTTGATAGGTATATTAGCTAGCTTCTAGTTATAGTTAGATTCATCAAGGGAATTGGATTCTGTTGAGAGATGATATATGTACATGTTCAGTTATAAGGAAACATGCTTGGCACAACAAGGTAACGTAATTGGTATGTTGTTATGCTTATTTATGCACTGATAGTTATGTGTTTATAGTAGTAAGTGCAGGGGATTGCATGGAAAAAGAGATTTCCATGAAATCATGAAGGAGGGTAGGGTTGAGCTTTCCCTTGGAAGAATTGGGAACCAATGGGGTTGAGTCATGGTATTTATTGCTAGTTTTGTGCTTTTGGTATTTTATGACTTGTTTACGCTTGATTTTCAGATTTTTTGTTTTTTTTTGTTTTTTTTTGTTTGTTTGTTTTTTTTTTTTTTTGTTTTTTTTTTTTTTTATGTTTGGTGCATGCCATGCCACTTTGGTTGTGGTGTCATATTGTTATTTGTTTTCATGGATTTTTCTTCTTGTTTTCTTTTGTTATTACGTTTTTGTGCTTTCTGGGTCTTGAGAATTGGTTGGGGAAAGAGGAACGTTAATGGAGCTCGGGAGGAGATGAATGAAACCCATCAAGTAATATGATACTCAGATGAAGGTTGGTGCATGAGTAAAGGGAAGATGAAGGTAAAAATATGACAACCAGTTAGACTGGTTGGGTCCATTGGTATGAATGGATGGTGGCAAGATAGTCATGAGAAAGGCAATATGAAAGGTAAAGTAAATGGATTTGAGGCATTAGATGCCTTGGCCATGTTGGGAATTTCTTTTCTATATGTTGTGCATGGATAAAGGGAGTTATCTTAACCTTGATCTTATGATATCTGGTAATCATGATTATACTGATGCATATATATGTATATATGTATATATGTATGTCATTGTCTAACAGGGTCGTAAGGGATCATGATTGCTTTATGCTAATGTCTATATATGTATATATGTATGTATGTATGTCATTGTCTGACAGGGTCATCAAGGATCATGCTTGTTGAGGAATGATTTATTATGTAGGTGAATGACATGAAGAGCTTCATGGTTTATGATGAATCAAGTGGAGGAGTAGCCCTGACAGATCTATGAGTTCAATATCATGTGGATATGAATTGATATTATGTGATTATACCATGTCTATGTTTATGCTATGGCAGGTAATGTTAAGGGATACATCAGCAGAATAGAAGTAGTGTGATCTGTGGCATGATGGGACAAGCATGGATAGTGGAAAGACACTAGAAGCATGGTTTATTGGTTAAGACAATGTGGTCTTCGGATGTGAAATATTGGTGTTGTGTACATGTTGCATATGTGATACATATGGTGTTGTACGCATGTTGGATATGTGGTGCTTTGTACATATGGTGTTGTGGGCATGTTGGATATGTAGTGTTGTGTGCACATGTTGGATATTTGGTGTTGTTTACAGATTGTGCTATGTACATGTATATGTGGTGTTATGTACATATGGTGTTGTGTGCATGTTGTACATGTGGTGTTATCTAGATATGGTGTTGTGTGCATGATTTTACATGTGTTTTTGTGTTCATGTGGTGTTTTGTACATGTTGTACATGTGGTTCTATGTACATGTGGTGTTGTGTACATATCGTGCATGTTGTGTTGTGTACATGTCGTGCATGTGGTGTTGTGTACACGTCGTACAGGTGGTTTTGTGTACATGTGGTGTTGTTTACATGTTGTGTAGGTGGTGTTGTGTACACATTGTGGAGGTGATGCTATGTACATGTGGTATTGTGTACACATTGTGCAGGTCGTGAGGTGTACATGTGGTATTGTGTACTCAACATACACATTATGTTGTGCACATGTGGTACTATGTTATGTGTATTATGTAGTCATTGTATCATGACATGAATATTTGTTGTCTTGTACTCTTTGTACGTATATGCGTGGTGTTGTACATTGGGTATAGGTAAAGAAGATTTGTGTTTGTGATATTGTTTTGTACAAATCTGGAACGACTTGTGCAGAGGTGATAGCCTCCCCTGAGTTACATTGAGGTATGAGTTTGATTACATCATCTATTTGGTTTATGTAACATGGTATGCTTAAATATTATTTGAATGTTTGATTAATTACATGATATGATTATGTGTCTATAAGATTGCGTAAAGAATGTTATTGTTTTAAGATGGTTGTACTAACATGATATGTGTTGAGAAAACTGATATGTACTTGAGTGCAAGTAGGTACTAGTTGTAGTATTATGATTGATCACCATGAGTTGATTGTTGATTATGTCATGATTGTTAGTCTTAGTAAAGGTTGATTTCAAATTAATATATATTATGTCTTGATCTTTGGAACATGTGACTGACTTTTGTGAACAATTGCAGGGCAATATGCTTGGTATTAGCATGACAAGGTAGTAGTTGATTTGTTTATATAACCAATAGTTGGGTGATGTGATTGAACATAACAAGACTCAATTGTAACTATGTAAAAATTAAAAGAAAGGAATTGGATGAGAATTCCATTGGCTATGTTTGGAAACTACAATTCCAAATGAATGAGTGCTTTACATGAATACATGAAGTCTTATTAACCTTGATTTTTTCTGACATTATGTGGATATATTCTATATTCCTGAAAATGTATTTGACAGGTATATTAGCTAGTTTCTAGTTATAACTGGATTCGTCAAGTGAATTGGAGTCCCTTGAGAGATGATATGTGTATTTGTTCAGTTACAAGGAAAAAAACATGGAAAAAAAAGGAAAGGTAACTAGTATATTGTTATGTTTATTTATTCACTCACAATTGTTTGGTTATGGAAGTATGATGTAGGGGATTGCATGGAAAAAGAGATTTGCATGAAAAATTGAAGAAGGAACGAGTTGAGCTTTCCCTTGGAAGAATTGGGAACCCATTGGGTTGAGTCATGGTGTTTGTTGCTAGTTTTGTTATTTCAGTCATTTGTGATTTGTTTGCGCTTGATTTGCAGTTTTTTTTTATGTCCGGTGCATGGCCATGCCACTTTGGTTGTGGTGTCGTATAGTTATTGGTTTTCATATTTTTATTCTTGCTTGCTTTTGTTCTTGCCTTTTTGTACTTTGAGTGTGGAAATTAATGTGTATATCTAAAACTGTTCATGAAATTTACTAAAACACAAGACTCAAATCTACTCTACTATTCTGCGGAATTCAATTCACGATCAAGAACACAAATCATAAACATGCAAGAAGAATTTTCACACATGCACAGAGATGTATCTAGGCGAAAGAAACTAATCAAAACCCCTTCCTATCTATATTGCATTAATCAAAGAATAGAGATGAAATACATATGTTTCTTAAGCTGGAGCACAACCTACAAGTGTATAGTCTATCCCTTTGCTTGACTGACTGACTTTGGAAAACACTTATCCAATTTTCAAGCCTTCCTAGCTCTTATTTCCTTGCACCATTCCTTAAGGATCTAGGCCCCTGTTAATTAAAAAATTACCTCAATTGGATTTCACAATTCCTTTAGGTTTGTCCTCTCGCTGCATGCACCACTTGTATAGATTGGAATAGTCTACAACTGATAGTACATTGCCTTGGAATCTCCATCTCAACTAGGTAACTCGAATTCTCTACACGCATGAGCTTATTTATGCTGATTGATGAGTTATCTAGATGATCACTAAGTGTGGTTGAAGTCACACTTCAATAACTTGACCTTTCACTAGTTCCTCCAACAGTTAGAACTAGTTTAATTGACCATAACTCAATTTAACTGAATTAAATTACTACAACTGAAATTAACTCAACCTAGGCTCTTAAAATTTAGGAATCACTGCACACACCTCAAATTCATTCTGCTAACTCAAATTAACTGAGCTAACTGAGTGACAAGATCCATGTCACCTCATTTAACTCCTCCAAGTTGTCTATTGATGTGGAATTTCTTGCTACATTTTTCAACACTCCCTCTCAGTAAGAAAGGGATTATCAACTACCCCAATCTTTAATCTATGGAATGTACTATATGAAACACCTCTAATTATTTTTGTTGCTACTGCAACATCTGCAACTGAGAAGCATAAAAAAAACTGAATCAGATATGTCTGCAACTATGTATTGGGAAAACTATGATGTTGCTGACTCTCATACTGAGCCTCATGCTCTACTATCAACACTCCTATGTACTCCTCATTATTTGACTGAAACTGATCCTCCTGCTACTGAATATTTTGGGCCCTCGTAGAAAGGTAATGATCCATGAGGAGAATGCCTCAATGGACCCTGCCCAAATTTCTACAAATCTGGGACTAAGGATCTACATCGCCCCACCTCACTCTTGGAGGTATAGCTGCATGCATGGAGAAATATTATCTACTCATACTATTGTTGCTACTTCTCTTCTACTACATTCGCACTAATTCTACAACCACTGCAATAATGAGTCTGATCTCCCCAAATTCTCAAGTACTAGCTTCCATAGGGCTTCTCCCTTTGAAACTAGACTCCCTCTAAGTTTTGATCTCCCCGTGAGAAATGTTATGTCTCCTCAATCTACCAATATCAATGATCACAAATCCTTTTTGGGTAACTAATATTTGGCTCACTAATCTTCCCACTAGCTGCCTTCTAACTCCATTAAGAAGTCTCCATATAGGTTCTTCTGGATCTGCCCTGAATTAGAGCTCCATATCGTTGCGTCCTAATAACGCATTAGTTCTTGAATGATCAATGTACATGAGGACTTCAATGACTAGTTTCTATTGTTAATCTAGCTCTGATACCATGTAGAAATTAGGTTGTAGATCTGAAATAGCTCAAAATTTACTAAAACACAAGACTCAAATCTACTCTACTATTATGAAAAATTCAATTCACAATCAAGAACACAAATCATAAACATGCAAGAAGAATTTTCACACATGCACAAAGATTTATCTAGGGGAAAGCAACTTCTCAAAACCCCTTCCTATCTGTATCACATTAATAAAAGGATAGATATGAAATACATAGGATTTTCAAGCCTGAGCACAACCTACAAGTGTATAGTCTCTCCCTCTACCTGACTGACTGACTCTAGAAAAAACTTAGCCAATTTTTAAGCCCTCCAAGCTCCTATTTCCTTGTGTTGTTCCTTGAGGAATTAGGCCCCTTTTAATTAGGAAATCCCCTCAATTGGATTGTGTAATTCCTTTAGGTTCCTCTTTTGACTTCATGCACCAACTGTACACATTGGAATAGTAAAAAACTAATAGTAGACTACCTTGGAATCTCCATCTCAAATGGGTAACTCAAATTCTCCGTATGCATGAGCTAATTTAGGCTGATTGATCAGTTATCTGGATGATTAATGAATGTGCTTGAAGTCAGACTTCCAAAACTTGACCTTCCACTATTTCCTCCAACAAATAGAACTAGTTTAACTGACCATAAATCAATTTAACTGGATTAAATTGCTACAACTGAAATTAACTCAACCTAGTCTCCTAAAATTTAGGAATCACTGCACACAACTGAACTTCATTCTACTAACTTGAATTAACTGAGATAACTAAGTGAAAAGAGCCATGTCACCTCAGTTAACTCCTCCAAGTTGTTTGTTGATGTGGAAATTTATTTTTTCTCAATTTAATGAAGGAAAATTCAAATTGAAATTTTTTTGCTGCATTTTTCAACATTGAGGGTCTGGGTAATTGGTTGGGGAAAGAGGAAATTTAATGGAGCTCAGGAGGAGATGAATAAAACCCATCAGGTAATACAAGACTCGAATGAGGATCGATGCATGAGTAAAGGGTAACTGAAGGTAAGAATATGACAACCAGTTGGACTACTTGGGTCTGTTGGGATGAATGGACGGTGGCAGGATAGTCATGAGAAAGGTAATAAGAAAGGTAAAGTAAACGATTTGAGGCATCAGATGCCTTAGCCATGATGGGAGTTGTTGTTTTCTATTGGGGCTTGGTTTTTCCCGATTTTGACACCTTTTTCCATACTTTACCTCTCCCATTTTGAACTATCTTTAACCTCTACTATGCATATTTCAGTTTGATACTTGTGTTTTTTCCAAAAGGGTGTCATAGGTTGAAGGTATGCAAATTAACACTAAAAAGCATCTTTTACGTTAACTTTGAGTATTCCTTAGCTATTTGTTCTTTATTTAATTAACATGCCAACTAATCTCAAGTTCTTGTGCATATTTGTTTTGATTTGGAAATAGGCCCATAATTCCTGCAGACAATTGTGCGATTCTATTTCCTGCAAACACTCTGGATTTCCTACAGTCACGGATTTCCTGTAACCGCCCGAATTTACTACAGCAACATCGGTGGTTAGCCATGTTCCAAAAATATCTAAGTCAAACGGGAACATGGGTTTTGTGGGGAATATATCACATATGGTTTCTATCCTATTGGTCGTTTCAGATCTGCCAACAACACCGCCCAGATTCAGAAGCCTTCTCTCGTTGGCCGTTTGGGGGAAAGCTACATCCATGTAACGAATTTTGTCTTATCCATGCTTTTAGTCATGGATTAGACCCAGTATGGATAAAATCGATATTTTGTAATAGTTTTGTTAGCTGACAACTTAGATTAGTAGTCTCCTTTATTTCGATCTATATGTGGGCTTTGTAAATGTATAAGTTCTGCCCTAGTTTTTATCATAGGGGGCTGTTAGATTGTTGGGTTGGTTTTTAGCACAGACATTGTATCAGATTGTACTCGAATGTATTTTTTTTAGATTAATACAAAGATATATGTTCTATCCATTTCAGTGAGCAAGCTCTTCTAATTCGAAGGGGTTGTGAGTAAGGGAGGGACCCCTTTGCTCACAACTCCCATTGTTTAGTATTTATGAAATTTATTTCTATTATGTAACAATAGTTTATTTTTACATCTAATGCACTATTTCTAATATATCAGTAGCACTTGATTAAATGAACTAGTTTTTTGTTCATGTGTGGAATTCAGTTAATGAAGATTTGATTTCTAATGTTGATTGAATTTCTGAATTTGTTGTAAGTTGATTTCTATATCTTTTCCTAATCATCATCAGCAATCTTAAGAGTTGTAGAGGGAAGTTTGATCCACTCTATTATATTTGGTGCTAAGTGATTGATGCAGGAAAGAGTCATTGGTTATGTGTGATTGGCTAGTTAGATTAATCAGCACTTGCAATGTTAATCCTGCATATACTTTGCATGCATCTCACAATCTTACCTGCCTGGGTTGATAATTTATGTTAATGAAATTATAAGGCTATATTTTGACTCAACATTTTGGCGTCATTGATGGGGAGGTGCTAAAGGGATAATACTGAAGTGTTTTTGTATTACATGCATTGGTTGGAATTTTTCAAAGCTGGGGGAGTCGAAGTGCTAAGACGAAGGGAAAATCCTAGTCACCAGAGGAGGTTAGAAATTCTCCAAGGTCGTGTCCTTATTTTGTGGTAAGTAGTTTTTTTTCAATTTGTTTTCATAGTAGATGATTAGGTCCAACATCTACAAATTTCTTTTGTGGTGGTGTGAGCACCACTTCATTTACTACTACACTGGAAAGGAAAAAGAAGTCTACAAGATATAAGGCAGCAAGAGAAGAAGACTCTGATTAGGAGGTCTGTGGTCCTGAAAGAGCCCAGAACATATTCCTGCTTCTACAGTAGCAGCTTCTGCATGAAAATCTTTTGTTGCTGCCCACTTTGAATCTCTGTCACAAGGAAAACAACATCTTTTCTTAGTGGTCAGCCTGAAAAGGAATTCCTTGGCAATCATGTTCAAGAATTAGAATTCCAAACCAATGATTCTGCCTAATCTGTATTTTATAAAGGCCCCACTTCCTTTTGGTCCAGAATGGCTCATGAAGAGGGGACTAGTCACATAGATGGATACAATGCGAAGGAAGAAGAAGTGGTCACATTTGAATTCCTTATCAGGGAGGCTGGTGGAGCTACTTAGATGAAGAATATTCCTCCTTCAGCCTTGCCTAACTTTCGTGGAGTTCCCAGTGAAGATCCTAATGCCTTTCTATTCAAGTTCGATGTTTTATGCAGGAGCTATGACTATTCTTCCAATACTCAGAAGCTGAAGTTGTTTCCTGCAACATTGAAGGATGTAGCCCTTAGGTGGTTTATGGTGTTGGCTTCAAACTCCATTACAACTTGGGAGGAAATTAAAAAGGTATTCTTAAGAAAGTATCAAGATTATTTCAAGATTAGGGATCTCAGAGAAGAAATTTTTGGCATGACTGAGAAGGAAGGGGAGAGTCTTGAGGACTTGGTGGAGAGATTTCAGTATAATCTATAGAGATCCAAAATGAATCAACTAAGAAAAGATACTAAAAGAACAATTTTTCTCAGAGAAATCAGACCAGAATCTTTGGAGATTTTGAATCCGATGGGAGGTGGTGACATATCAAAGTTGGGCTATGATAAATTATGTGAGATATGTCATCGATATTCAAGAGGAAATTCTAAAATTGAAGGAGGAGCAAGAGATACTACTTCCAAGCTTGTCAAGTCAGTTGCTAGAGCTGGAGTAACCTGAGCTGAAATGGGTAATTTATTTGAAAATTTTAAGACTAATATTCTTAGCACATTATCTTCTCAATTGGATGTTTTGCAGGTTAAGAAGAAACAGGAAAAACAGGAGGAACTGGAAGAAGCCCTGGCCTTGTTCTATTTGAAATGCAGGAAGAAGTATGCCTTGAGGGAATTTCCTACAGATAGCATAGAGATATGCTGAATCTGTGAAGTAGAGAACTCCACTGAACAATTCCCTTCACTCCATGAAATCAAAGCAACATTTCTAGCAGATCAAGGAGTTGTCAATTCACTTTATGCAATGGCACCTCAAAGACTGTGGCAACCATGTGCTACAGGGATGTCTCAGTCACATTTTCAAGTTACTTATAATCAAAATCAGATGTGGAATATTCCAATGCCCTGGAAGACTTGGCCTCCACAATAGCCTTGGCAGGGGAACTTTTCTTACCCTACCACTCAAAATTTTCCTTCTCAAAACTTTTATCCTCCGCAGCCCACACAACAACAAATGATTCAACCTCAACAACAGCAACTTCAGTTGCCTGCCCCACCAAATCAACCTCGTCCTATGCAACTTCCTGCCCAACCAGTGTCTAACCCCAATAATAAAACCATCCAATCCACTCACAACATTGGATTGGTCACCTATCCCACTTTTCCTACCTACTATATTGCACCACAGTCGCTACAGGAAATTTTTGTTCCTGTGTTATAGGAATTTCTTGTGTTGCTGCAGGAAATCTAGCTGAGGTCAGGAAAAGTGGTGAATCAACCCAGAAGAATTGAAGAGATTGTAGAGGAAGATACTCTAGAAATTCCTGAAGTTGAAACTGCATCTGAACCAGCAGAACAACCTACTTCAAGGCCACAAGAACCTTCCTCATCCCATACAATCCAGTCTCCTTTTCCAGATAGGTTGGAAATGAGACTAAAACAACTCGACTTTGATCTGGTGTCTTAATTCAGAAATGTACGCATTAAGATCGCATTGCTGCAAGAAATTAAATATATCCCAATCTATGCTAAAATAGTAAGGGAGCTATGTACCAAGAGACCTGGAAGACAAAAGAGAGAACCCTCTATAATTAAAGTAGGTGGAAAGCTTGCAAGTTTAATGTCTACTAGATTTGTTACTGAAAAATATGCAGACCCTCAAATCCAAATGGTTACCACCTTTATCAATGGAAAACCTATAAAAAATACTTTAATTGATTTGGGTGAAGCCATTAATGTGATGACTATGGAGGCCTTATCAAGAATAGGAACCTTTGACTTATTGCCTACTCCTACCATGTTAGAATTCGCAAACATGTCTAAGGTAAAGCCAGAGGGGTATTAGAAGACACTGTCATCTCATTAGATTCTTCGAAATACCCTACAGATTTTTATGTTCTTCAACCCAAAACTAACTTAGGAGGGCATCCTTTGATCTTGGGGAGACCGTGGTTAGGCACAGAAGATGCTTATATAGGGTGTAGGTCTAGAAATATGATCCTCACTAATGGGACTAAAATAAAGCACATTAATTTGTATCCCACCGCTCAACCTCTCTTAAGATCAGAAAATACACATTGGGTTGAGGAAGAAGAGAATGATTCAGAATGTGCCCAACCAGCTTTGACAATTGCCCAAGCCATGAGCCTTAAAGAAAATTCAGAAGAAAATTTGATAAATTGTTGTATTTCTAATCCCGATTTTTTGTAGCAAGAAGAAGGGTACTCTAGTGATAATTTAGATTTCATTACTAATATGTAGGATTTTCATGAGTATAGTACAACAACCGAACTACATTCAACCTTATTATCTTCATTTCCTGCATATTCCATGATTGAATGGGGGAGTAAGGTGGTTGAAATTTTTCCTGAAAAACCTTTGAATATTAATTATGCCTCAACCCCTGAACAAGAAAAGCAGTTAATTCAAGCATTGAAAAAATTTTCAGATACTTTTACTTAGGAATATACAGATATGAGAGGCATTCAATCATACACATGTATTCATCATATTTATATAGAAGAGAAAGCCAGGTCCATGAAACAACCACAAAGGAGGATGAACCCTGCTTTAAGGGAAATTGTGAAAGACGAATTGCAGAAATTGTTAAATGTAGGGTTCATCTATCCTATCTTAGATAGCCAATGGGTATATTAATTGGTTATCGTCCCCAAAAAGAATGGTAAATGGCGAGTGTGTGTGGATTACAGGGAACTAAACAAGGCTACATTGAAAGATCACTTTCCCTTTCCTTTTATAGACCAAGTGCTGGACACTTTAGCAGGAAAAAAGTATTTTTCCTTCCTAGATGGGTTCAGCGGGTACAATCAGATTAGGATAGCTTCGGAAGACTAGGAAAAGGCTACATTCACATGTCCCTGTGGCACCTATGCATATACGGTTACCATTTGGTCTATGCAATTCACTAGCCACATTCCAGCGGGCGGTCCTTGTATTTTC
The DNA here is from genome assembly GCA_031772625.1 of Pinus tabuliformis. Lineage (NCBI taxonomy): Eukaryota > Viridiplantae > Streptophyta > Pinopsida > Pinales > Pinaceae > Pinus > Pinus tabuliformis. Next base: position 534,667,821 of record CM062812.1, read on the forward strand.
TCTGATATTTGCATGATTGCGTAGAGGTTTATATGGATTATTTTATAGTCATGGTTGATACTTTTGAGGAAGATTTACATAATCTTGAGAAACTTTTACAGATATGTAGATAAACTGACCTCTCATTAAGTAATGAAAAATGTTTTATGATTATGAATGAAGGTATTGTTTTGGGTCATCATGTTTCTGCTGCAGGAATTAAAGTTGATCTGGTGAATATTGAAGTCATTGCAAAGCTACCCCCACCAACCAATCAGAAGGGAGTCTGAAGTTTCCTTGGACATGCAGGCTACTATAGAAGGTTTGTTGAAAATTTTACAAAGGTAGCCTCTCCATTATTTAAATTATTGACTAAAGAAGTTGAATTTCATTGGGATGATGAGTGTCAAGCTGCATTTGATACACTCAAGGAAAAAATTTCTTCAGCACCAGTCTTGAGAGGCCCAGATTGGAAATTTCCTTTTCATATTTCCACTGATGCCTCTGATTCAGCCATAGGAGCAGTATTGGGACAAAAGGAGGATCATGTAACCCATGCTATTTATTATGTTAGTAAAAACTTAACTCCTGCAGAACTGAATTACACGGTAACTGAAAAAGAATTCCTTGTTGTGATTTATTAGTAATTTTAGACATTACATCATGGGCTATGAAGTTTTTGTACACACCGATCACTCTGCCATTTGATATCTCATGAATAAACTAGTTACTAATGGCAGGATTACTAGGTGGCTTTTGTTGCTACAGGAATTTGACATCATGGTATTGGATAGGCTTGGAAAGGAAAATCAGGTAGTTGATTCTTATCTAGACTCAACCATGCAGGTGAGGATGTTCCTGTTAATGATAGATTTTCTGATGAAAAATTGTTTTCTATTTCTGTTAAAACACCATTGTTTGCAGACATGTCCAATTACCTTGCTACAGGAAAGTTGCCTCCTTATTTTTCATCTAATCAGAAAAAGAGAATTATTAGAAAAAGTGTTGATTACTCTTGGATTAGGGGAGATCTTTTTTTCACTAGACCTAATTTGATTATCCGCAGGTGTGTCCAGGAAGACAAGATCTATGACATTTTGAGATCCTGTCACCATGAATCATGTGGAGGACATTTTGCAGACAAGCAGATAGCTTACAAGATCCTTTTCTTAGGTTACTATTGGCTAAGTCTTTTCAAAGATGCAAGGGAATATGTCTGGAAGTGTGACAACTGCCAGAGAATGGGGTGGCTTGTACAATTAGATGAGATGCCTTTGCAGCCACAGGTACCCATATAACCTTTTGAGAGGCGGGCTCTTGATTTTGTAGGTTCCATCAACCTTATTTCCAAAGATAAGAAGTATATTTTAGTTTGTATTGATTATGTTACAAAGTGGGTGGAGGCAAGAGCACTACCTAGAGAAACATAGAAAATAGTGGTATATTTTTTTATTTTTTATTTTATTTATTTATTTATTTATTTTTTATTTTTTTTTATTTTTTCTGATATTTTTGTAAGATTTGGGGTACCTAGGAAAATAATCACTAATCAAGGTACTTAGTTTGTATAAAATATTATGCAGGGAATTTTGCAGAAATATCAGATTACTCGCCAGAAGTCCACCCCTTATCATCCACAGGCCAATGGGCAGGTGGAATCAAAAAATAAGGTGTTGGAGACAATCCTTACCATGACAGTGCAATTACATAAGAAGGATTGGTCTGACCAACTTCCTGAAGCATGGTGGGCCTGCAAGATTACATGGAGAAATACCACTGGATTTTGTCCGCATGAATTGGTGTATGGAAAGAAATTTTTATTGCCCATTGAATTTTAGATCAAAACTTTCAAAATGGCAGCAGATTTGGGTATAGGTCTTGATGAAGCTCAGCAACAAAGAATCCTGCAGCTCAATGAGTTGTATGAAATTAGGCAGGATGATTTTTAGCGTACTGACTTGATTCAGCAACAACGGGCTAAATGGCACGAAAGATACATTACAAATAATAAGTTGAAAGAGGGAGACTGGGCATTGTTGTATGATTCAAAATTCAAAAACTTTAAAGGAAAAATTAACACACATTGCCTGGGCCCCTATGAAATTGAGAAAGTCTTTGATAATGGATCTGCTTGGATTAAAACCATTGATGATGGGAATGTTACCTTCTTGGTGAATGGGAATAGACCCAAGTTATATCAAAAACCCCAATCTAAGGAGGAATTTGTGGAAGAAATTGTGAAGAAAAGAGAGCTGGAGATGGTGAGAGAAGGGATCATTCCTTCCACTATCTCTTCCTGATTTCCTGCTGACACAATGAGCTCACTCTGTTCCTCCTCGTGCTCGGTAAAACATGAGAGGAATGTTTATTCGGTATAGGTTTATTCCTTTTTCCGGGCCCAATGGACTAATTACGGAAAAGGAGCCCCCTTGGAGTCTTCTTTTCCAAGTATTTTAGACTATCTAAAAATGAAATATGGCGAGCATGGACTACCCTGGGCTCACTAAAATTACAGGTCAGTAGGTTCTCTCAATAAATTTTGTTTTCAGTTAAATTTGGATTGATCGTGTTAGACTGATGTGTGATTTATTAAGGCCCTCCTTCCAACAATCTTGGTCCATCGACATCAACAAGTTATCTAGGTGCAAGATCAGAGTCTTATGATTCCTTGAAGCTTGTATGCCCTAATGATCGACTATCTCACTAGAAACAATGGGGAATCACTATGGCTCCTTAACTGTTAGATCCTACAGGGGGTTCAACATCAACACATTAATTCACACCCGATAGGATGCATCAGGGTACCTTGGTATTCGCTCTCATTAAAGGTGATGGGCCTCGCATTGGTTAACAACTGACCTCAATGGCTGGTAATCCAATGAGCTCATTGCACATTCGACATCAGCACCTTTATTCATGTGCAATGAACTGTACACAAATGAGGGAGAAGTGTTGATTGATGGTTTGATTTCCTGCAGAAGCTCCACAAGTCATGGTTCGATTTCCTGCAGAAGCTCCGCAAGTCATGGTCCAATTTCCTGCAGAAGTTCTGAAAGTCGCGGTTCGATTTTCTAGAAGACTCAGTAGTCGTAGTTCCATTTCATGCAGAAAGCTCAACAATCCCGGTTCCATTTCCTGCAGCGACACCATGGTTTTCTGAAAAACAAAAAGCATAGATAGAGCATTAATTTAAAATTATTTAAAAAGTACTGACATATTTTAATTACTAGTCGAGGTCATGAATTATGAAATCATATATCTAATTTAACTATTAGGTGGGTTATCATCTCAAGGAAATGCACGCATCATCCCAGGTACTAGACCATTGGAAGGTAGAAAGGTAAAGTACAACTGGTGATGGGACACTTGAGGTAAAGGGTAATTAATGCTTTAATTTTTAATATATTTGTATGATTTTTCAGCTATGGTCACCCTTGCAAAAAAATGCGGCCTTAATCCAGTGCATTATGACTCCAGCTCCTCACTCGATCGCCATGATTCTGACAGGACCAGTAGACATACTCCCTATATCTTCCTATAGTTCGGATCATGATGACAATCATGATCACGACCTGTCTCTCGAAAATCTCGTGCTTTGTGATAAATTTCTATAATAATCCCTCCCTTGTCGCGTGAGTCCGTTACAAAGCTTAAGCAGATATTTCTAAAGAAGTGCATACGCCCTGCCTTCCAGTATTTCACCATGTCAAAATTACGTGCCCCCGTCCGCTTTGAGCCGCAAGGGCCTGAGTTGCTAGAGGCTGACCCTCGCAGTAAGGCAAGATTGGAAAAATCAGAATGGCTGCCATTTTTCCAGGGATTCAGTGGCCACAACTCAGAAGTGAAAAAATATTTCACCCTAAACCTGAACGACGATAAGCTCAAGTTGGGGATGTTAAATTCAGGTTGACCGAGGGTTTGGCAGTGCGAGCATGCGGGATTTCACAGTTGGGAGAGAGCTGGCTCAAGAACTAGCGTTTCAACAAGGGCTTGTGCGCATCCTTCCTCCGTAAAGAGCATTTGGACCCTGACTGGAGTAAGGGAATTTCACAGGATTTATTGAAGAGTAAGTACCGGAGCTTATTTTTTTTCCTACAGAAATACCTAACGTGTGAAGGTCGCTTTGTGCTTGCATTCCTGTTTCATATTCAGCTGCTCGCCCATTTTCATGACAAGCCATTAAATTTTCCCTATTACTTGAGGATGTTGCTGATGAAGATGTCAATTGCTACCAAGGAGAGGGGGGCAAATTTAAAGGAAAAAGTCTACCACCATGGGCTATTGAAAATCATTCTAGTGGAGGTTTTGAAAGATAAAAAATAGACATGGGAGGAGTTCCTGGTCGAAAACTATTTTGCAGAAAATGAAGATTCATAATCCTCAGGTTCCATGGAGGAAGCGCAGATAGATAAACCAAGGAAAAATCCATGATCATGTGGGCTATAGATAAAAGGGAAAGAAGAGAAAAGCCCTAACCCTTCAGTGTCTACAGAGGAAAAACTAGTGGAAAAATCGAAAAAGAAGTCACAAACTCAGAGGCCACTAGTAAAGAAGGAAAGAAGGGACAATCTTGACTCTCTAAAGCCCACTGAGAAGAAGCCTATAGAAAAACCAAAGAAGAAGAAGAAGCCTCAGACCCTTGGGTTACAGACGAAGGAAGCATACATAGATGAGGAAGTGGTGGTGGCAGGGGAGACTGTGGGTGAACAACCTAAGTAGAAGAATGGCACTTCCACCTCTGCAAAAAGATTTACCAGAAGGTAGGTTGTTCAGCTAGCTATAAAAAATACTATGGATGAAGAAGTATTACCCAGGACACTGGATTAGAAGAAGGATAGACACCACGGCCCACCCAAAGGTAAAGAGAAGATCGAGTCCGCTGAGTTTATCAGTGAAGAAGCGATGTCCTTTCAGGACTCCCCACTGCATGGAAGCGGAATAACACAAAAGGGGAACAACAACCAGAGGAGGACCTTAGGTCCCCTCAATCTCTCCAAGGACACTAGGAAGGGGAAGTAACCCCTTAGAAGAGACGGTCTCTGCAGGAATTGGAAGAAATAATCACTGAGCTCACCATTTCAGAGAGAGCCTTGAGAAAGGAAAGAGAGACACTAAAGGAGAACAACCTACGTATACAAAAAGAGCATGAAGATTGGGTCTAGAAAGTGGCCCGAATTATGAAAAATAAGTAGGCTAGGATCGACCATCTGAAAAAAAAAAAAGAACGAACTATACAAGGGTCAAATTCCTGGAGAATCCAGTGGTAACCAGTTGGACCAGTTGGTAGAGGTAGCAGATTAGTTGGCTGCAGTAGCTGTAGCTCAGGATAAGGAATGATTTCCTTTTTCATTTTGGGGAAGACGCAACAGTTTTTCTTGCATAAGGGGCATGCAAGGAGCTAGGCATGGGGGAGATGTTGGGGCTTGTTTTTTCCCGATTTTGACACCTTTTTCCATACTTTACCTCTCCCATTTTGAACTATATTTAACCCCTACTATGCCTATTTCGATTATAATACTTATGTTTTTGCCAAAAGGGTGTCACAGGCTGAAGGTATGCAAATTAACACTAAAAAGTGTCTTTTGCGTTAACTTTGAGTATTCCTTAGCTAGTTGTTCTTTATTTAATTACCATGCCAACTAATCTCGAGTTCTTGTGCAGATTTGTTTTGATTCAGAAACAGACCCATAATTCCTGCAGACAGCTGTGCGATTCTATTTCCTACAAACACTACGGATTTCTTGCAGTCGCGTATTTCCTGTAACCGCTCGATTTCCTATAGCAACATCAGCAGTTAGCCATGTTCCACAAATATCTAAGTCAAATGGGAACATGGGTTTTGTGGGGAATATATCACATATGGTTTCTATCCTATTGGCCATTTTAGATCTGCCAACAACACCGCCCATATTCAGAAGCCTTCTCTCGTTGGTTGTTTGGGGAAAGCTATAGCCATGTAACAAATTTCATCTAATCCATGCTTTCGGTCATGAATTAGACCCAGTATGGCTAAAATCGATATTTTGTAATAGTTATGTTAGCTGATGGCTTAGATTAGTAGTCTCCTTTATTTCGAGCCATATGTGGGCATTGTAAATGTATAAATTATGTCCTAGTTTTTATGATAGGGGGTTGTTATATTGTTGGGTTGGTTTTCAGCACAAACTGTGTATCAGATTGTACTCAACTGTATCTTTTTCAGATTGATACAAAGATATATGTTCTTTCCATTTCAGTGAGCAAGCTCTTCTAATTCGAAGGGGTTGTGAGTAAGGGAGGGCTCCCTTTGCTCACAACTCCCGTAGTTTAGTATTTATGCATTTTATTTATGTTAGGTAACAATAGTTTATTTTTACAGTTAATTCACTCTTTCTAATATATCAGTAGCACTAGATTAAATGAACTAGTTTTCTGTTCATGTGTGGAATTCAGTTAATGAAGATTTGATTTCTAATGTTGATTGAATTTTTGAATTTACTGTAAGTTGATTTCTATATCTTTTCCTAATCATCATCAACAATCTTAAGAGCTGTAGAGGGAAGTTTGCTGCACTTTATAGCCTTTGATGCTAAGTGATTGATGCAAGAAAGAGTCATTGGTTTTGTGTGATTGGCTAGTTAGATTAATCATCACTTACAGTGTTAAGCCTGCATATACTTTGCATGCATCTCACAAGATTACCTGCCTGGGTTGATGATTTATGTTAATCAAATTATAAGGCTATATTTTGACTCAACATTCTCGATGTTGTGCATGCATTACATTTATAAAGGGAGTTCTCTTAAACTTGATGACTATATGTATATATGTATGTACATATGTCATTATCTAACAGGGTCATTAGGGATCATGATTTATTTATGTTGATGTCTATATATGTATATATGTATGTATGTATGTTGTTTCCTGACAAGGTTGTTAGGGATCAAGATTGTTTTATGCTAATGTTTATGTGTATATATGTATGTATGTATGTCATTGTTTGACAGGGTCGTCAATGATCATGCTTGTGGAGGAATGATTTCTTATGCAGGTGAATGAAATGAAGAGGTTCATGGTTTATGAGAAATCGAGTGGAGGAGTAGCCCTAATAGATCTATGAGGTATGTATCATGTGGATATGAATTTATATAATGTGATTATACTCTGTCTATGTTTATTCCATGGTAGGTAATGCTGAGGGATACATCAGCGGAATAAAAGCAGTGTGATCTGCAACATGCTGGGACAAGCATGGATAGTGGAAAGACACTAGAAGCATGATTTCTTCGTAAAGATAGTGTGGTATCTGGATGTGAAGTATTGATGTTGTGTACATGTTACATATGTGATACTGTGAATATAAGGTGCTATGTATATGTTGGACATGCGGTGTTGTATACATATGTTGTTGTGCACATGTGGGATATGCGGTGTTGTGTACATATGGTGTTGTGCACATATTGGATATGTGGTGTTGTGTATATATGGTTTTATGTGCACATTGGATATGCGGTGTTGTGTACATATTGTGCTATGTACATGTTGTATATGTTGTTCTATGTACATATGGTGTTGTATGCATGTTGTACATGTGGTGCTATGTACATATCGTTTTGTGTGCATGATTGTACATGTGGTGTTGTGTGCATGTGGTGTTGTGTACATGTTGTACATGTTGTGATGTGTGTAGGTCATGCTATGTGCATGTCCTACATGTACATGTCGTGATGTATGTAGGTCATGCTATATGCATGTCCTGCATGTACATGTGGTGCTATGTACATGTCATGCATGTGGTGTTGTGTGTAGGTCGTGTTATGTACATGTCCTGCATGTGGTGTTGCGCACATGTGGTGCTATGTACATGTAGTACATGTGGTGTTGTGTACACATTGTACAGGTGGTGTTGTGTACACATTTTCCAGGTGGTGTTGTGTACATGCAGTGTTGTGTACACGTTGTGTAGGTGATGTCGGTCACATGTGGTGTTGTGTACATGTTGTGCAGGTGGTGTTGTGTACATGTGACATTGTGTACCCATCATACACGTTGTGTTGTGCACATGTGGTATTATGTTATGTGTATTATGCAGTTGTTTTATCATGACATGTGTATTCGTTGTGTTGTACTTTGTGTACGTATATGCGTAGTGTTGTACACCAGGTATAGGTGTATGTATTGTGTAGTGTTTTATGCCATGTTTAGGTGTATATGTTGTGTTGTACACCGGGTATAGGTGTAGAATTTTCTCTACAAATCAGCTAGCTCACTGATATCATGTAGAAATTTCACCTGCAGATCAAACTGATATATGCAATGTACTAAAGCATAATACTAGATCTACATCTACCATAAACTTTGCAGAAGCTAATCAACCATGAGTAACATCAAGCATGAACACATATAACTGATAAGAAGGAATCAATCACACATAACACAGAAGAATTTATCTAGGAAAAGCACCAGCCTAAAACCCCATCTCTGTATTATCAATCAAGTGGAAATCCTCAACAACATACAAAAAGAATCAGCTCAAAAGCTATCCTGCTCTCTCTGTACTTTGATGATGAAGCTCATGGACTACCTAGCCCTGTATATAAAGGCTTCACCTCAAGTCCAAGCTCCTATTTCCTTGTGCGGTTTTGATTGGAGTCCAATTACAAAACACATGTAAATTGGCCTGATCATACCTGCTGTCACCTCAAGTCCAACTACACAGTCATAGAAGGAAGAAGCTTCCTTCCCCATGCAAGGAATACTTACTAGAAATATCCTAGCATTTGATAGTACACTGTCCCACATCTGATCTCAACTGGGTCTCTGACAGAACTGACATGCATCAGTTATCCATGAGTGAATACACAATTATCTGAAAATAATAGTTGTCACATGCATGCAAGCATCAACAAACTATATCTCATTAATTTAACAACTTGTTAAATTAATCTAATTGAACTTGACTAAGTTAAACTAAGTTAACTGATCCTCTCAATATAGAACTCATCCTTAATTCCTCAATCAGTGGAGTAAATCAAGGACACATTTCCCAATTAGTGGAGAAATAATTGCATGTTCTCACAAAGACTTCAAGTTTGCTTTTCCTTAACTAATTAACTCATGGAGAATTAATTAATTAATATTCTAAACTACTGGTAAGAACAAATTCGAATTTACTTCCTATAGATAGACCAGGGACTACTATAAATAGGAAGGGACCCAGAAATGCTATTTTTAGAAGATGCTATTTTTAGCAGTTTCACCTCTCACCCAAGGTGGCCAAAATGCTTATTGGCCAAACTGCTATTTTTAGCAGTTCCATTTTTAGCAATTTCTAAATTTAGCATTTCTTGTTGCACACTTTTCAACACTCCCTCTCAACAAGAAAGGCTTCCTCTCGAACCTGATCCTGTAACTCTGGAATGTTCTGCATGCAACACATCTACCAAGTGCAGTTGCTCCACCAACACTCGGAACAAAATAACTCCCAACTGAACACTCTGTTGGGCTAGAAACATACTCTGATGTTGACACTCTACCTGCTACTGACAAGTGCTCCCTCTCTGACCTCTGTGCTACAACAACATCTCCATGCATCTCGCACCGTTGCACCCTTCTCTGTGCTACCCTGCACTGTGCAACACACTTGTGCCTCTCGCATTGCTGCAGCTTGCATGCTCTGCGCTGTCCTGGGATTTCCTGCACTGTAGCTCTCTCTGCCGCTCCATCTGCATCTGTCTCTACCCAATCAGTCATTTCCTACTCCACATCGGGGCTCCCATAGCAAGGTCTCATCCAAGAGGTTGGGTACCTCAAGGATCATGCCCCTCCTCCTTGGGACGATCACTCTATATCACCCCATCTCCTACCTGGAGGTATGGCTGCATGTGATCCCTCTGCCCACCTGGATCGAAATTTCCCCCTACTGGAGGTCTCTGCATGAGTAGATTTCTCTACTTGATCTCCACTCAGCTTCCCCTGTTGTGGCTACTCCACAACCTCATGAAGCTGCTGCACTAATCGTGGCTCCTCCACAATCGTCTGAGACTTCTTTTGGAACTGCATGTAGAGAGGTAATATACCCTCCCTCTCAACCCCAAGTCTTCATCAGTTGCCTTGTTGTTCAAGGCTTTGCATGCATCTTGAACCTCAAGAGCATACAGGTTCTTGACCCATGAACCAATCTGCTTCACCTGTTTGGTGATGATGTGTCTAAGGAAAACCTTTCCCTTACTTAATACTACATCATAGCCTATGTCTTCCAGCATCGCGATTGACACCAAGTTTCTCTTCAGTCCTGGTACATACTTGACCTCGGTTAAGGTAAGGCGAGAGCCATGCTCCCTCTGAAAAATAACTACGCCTACTCCTGAGACAATATACTTCTCATCATTACCCATCGCTATGAGTATCTGGAGATCTTTCTCCTCCAAAGTACTGAACAAACTCTTGTCGCCGGTCATGTGGAAAGAAGCTCCACTGTCAAGAAACCAACCACTTCCCACCATGGATGAAACCATGCATACCAAGAGTGAGAAATCCAACTCGAACTGTGAAGCAAGTGCCTCACCTTGAGATCCTTCCCCGAATCCCTTCTTGGATTTCCTTTATGGACAATTTGCAGCATAATGGCCCACCTCATGACAATGAAAGCATCACACTTTCGATTTGTCAACCTTCTTCCCACCATTGGAAGAACTGGATTCGGAAAGAGAAACCTTCTCCTTCCCCTTCTTTGCCTTACTCACTAAGGCACAGTTCTCCTCATCCTCCATGGATGAAGAATCGTCTCTGGTGCTCCGTCTGATCTCCTCCTGCATCAAATCTGACCATAGTCGTTCCTAATCTGGCAGTTTCTCCCTTCCATTAACTAAGTCTTGGTAGCTATGCCAGCTCTTAAGAAGGCCAAGGAGTGCTAGACTCACCATGTCATCATCAGCTGTCACGACCCCTACACTTGCAAGCTCATCCCTGCATGAGGTGAGCTTGTTCAGATACATAGAGATCATCTCATCCTTTTCACACTTGATCTTTCGAAGTTTGTCCTTCAGTGCCAGCTTCCTCTGATCATTGCTATTCTGATATAATTCTTTCAATGTTTTCCACATTGCAAACAAAGTCTCCTTCCCATGGCGGCTCGAGACAATGTGATCTCGGACTCCCTCCAAGAGAATTCTCCTAGCTCTAGCCACACACTTCTTCCATTCCGCCAGTTGAGTAGCATCAGTAGGCTTCGGGACTTCTTGATCGATGAAGTCCTTAAGGTTGTTATCTTCCAATACTGCCTCCATGCAATCCTTCCAAGCTATATAGTTCGAGTTTCCATCAGGGGCATACTCAAGCCTCAAACCATAGAATGCCATCGGTGAAATAGATGTGATAAGAACTTGAGATCTATATCCCGAATAATAAACTTCGAATTTCTTCTTGTATACTATTCTTCCTTGACCACCTGTGCTCCGATACCATGTAGAATTTTCTCTAGAAATCATCTATCTCACTGATATCATGTAGAAATTTCACCTGCAGATCAAACTGATATATGCAATGTACTAAAGCATAATACTAGATCTACATCTACCATAAACTTTGCGAAAGCTAATCAACCATGAGCAACATCAAGCATGAACACATATAACTGATAAGAAGGAATCAATCACACATAACACAGAATAATTTATTCGGGAAAAGCACCAACCTAAAACCCCATCTCTGTATTATCAATCAAGTGGAAATCCTCAACAACATACAAAAAGAATCAGCTCAAAAGCTATCCTTCTCTCTCTGTACTCTGATGATGAAGCTCATGGACTACCTAGCCTTGTATATAAAGGCTGCACCTCAGGTCCAAGCTCCTATTTCCTTGTGCAGTTTTGAATGGGGTCCAATTACAAAACACATGTAAATTGGCCTGATCATACCTACTGTCACCTCAGGTCCAACTACGCAGTCATAGAAGGAAGAAGCTTCCTTCCCCATGCAAGGAATAATTACTAGAAATATCCTAGCATCTGGTAGTACACTGTCCCACATCTGATCTAAACTAGGTCTCTGATAGAACTGACATGCATCAGTTATCCATGAGTGAATACACAATTATCTGAAAATAATAGTTTTCACATGCATGCAAGCATCAACAAACTATATCTCATTAATTTAACAACTTGTTAAATTAATCTAACTAAACTTGACTAAGTTAAACTAAGTCAACTGATCCTCTCAATATAGAACTCATCCTTAATTCCTTAATCAGTGGAGTAAATCAAGGACACATTCCCCAATTAGTGGAGAAATAATTGCATGTTCTCACAAAGACTTCAAGTTTGATTTTCCTTAACTAATTAACTCATGGAGAATTAATTAATTAATATTCCAAACTGCTGGTAAGACCAAATTCGAATTTACTTCCTATAGATAGACCAGGGACTGCTATAAATAGGAAGGGACCCAGAAATGCTATTTTTAGAAGATGCTATTTTTAGCAGTTTCACCTCTCACCCAAGGTGGCCAAAATGCTCATTGGCCAAACTGCTATTTTTAGAAGTGCTATTTTTAGCAGTTCTATTTTTAGCAATTTCTAAATTTAGCATTTCTTGTTGCACACTTTTCAACAATAGGTGTATGTGTTGTGTTTTCCACTGGGTTGAGGTGTATTAGTTTTGTTGTACACTGGGTGTAGGTGGATGTATTGTGTGGTGTTGTACGTCGTGTGTGGGTGTATGTGTGTGATGTACATTGTATGTACATGTGCATGATTGAAGAGAAGATAAGGTATTGGGTGCTTTCCAGGTTTGTCAACTGATCATGTGTGTGTACAAAAAGGACAAGCATACAGGAAGAAGAAAAGGACCGATTAAAGGATAAATATCAATATTTTATTTTAGTTTATATGTATATGATCTATGGATCTGAATTATGATGGTTGCATGTGATCTATGATTATGGTTTATGATGGTGACATGTGATCTATAATTTTTATTATGATGGTTGCATTTTGAGCTAACCAGTTATGATATGTTTATACATGATGCTTTGATCAAACTACAAGTTTGACTTGTTGCAACAGGAAGTAAACAAAATTGCAAGTGTACCTTATTGATGGGCCACCAATGAGGTATGATTTGAATTTAATGGAAATTATGTGCTTGATATAGGAAAGCATGGGAAATTCTCGGGATGGGTGGTTGAAACTGACTACAAGCATTATTAGCAATAGCGAAAGGAATTAGAATAGGTAGCAGTATGCTGGTAAAAAACTTAGGGATCTAGGAAATTGTGGGACACTGGTACCCAATAGTGTTCATTGATTTCCATGAGCATGATATGACTGGTATGATGGTTTTAAGATTTGGATATGCCTTGGTTTTTGGACCTTCCATTGTGTGGAAACCTTTCCAAGGGAGGGGTCGCCTGAGGGACTGTGTATTAGAGAAGGGGATGCCCACGAAACTTGGAAGGTATGTGACTGCACAGAAGGGGATGACCAGATTTCCCGAGGGGATGTATAGTAGAGAAGGGAAGGTTGGGGGATGATTTTTTTTTGGTTATTAGCATTACTAGATGGAATCAGAAGCACACTGGAAGTGTGCCCTGGAACAATGAGCTGGTAATAGTTCGTTGAGAGGGCAAGTGGCACAAGATTGTGGTGCTAGATATTGCATGCAGGTTTGACTTTGGCAGTGGATTCTGGACTTCTTGAGAAGGAGGTGAATCTTGATACTACTTTTGAGGGTGTAGGTGTTAGCCTATGGATTCCCTTGTTTCTAATGCAGGCATAATATCCTTTTATTTGCTGGTTGAGAAAATGTGCATATATGTATTGTTGGAAAGTTGGCATTGTCTAGATGGCTAGTGACTTAATAAAGATGTGTTGCAAGTATTGGAATTGATGTCAAAAATCATGCTGGGAGATGTGTTTGGAAGTTGGAATTATCTAACTATTTATAGGAGTGTTGGCATTGATGTCAACCAGACTAGCATGGATGCTTGTCACAGCAAATGTTGGCAGTGATAACCTAAGAGGAATCCCATGGTTGCTGCAGTTCTCTGTAGAAAACATCACAGTAGAAGGATTATTGGAAAAGCCATAAGATAATGAGTAAAGTGATGGCCCAGGAGGAATCCCTCATTGTTGCCATGCTCTATAGAGAATCACCATAGTAGCAGTATTACTGGAGAAGCCATAAAATGATGATTATGGTGGTTGGGAGTTGAGGATTCCAGGCACAAGAAGAAGAGTCAAGAAGAAAAGAGTGGCAGAGAGTTTGCATCCATTTTAGAGGTAGTATATGGGATCAAAGTCTACATTAGACCCTCTTGGTTGGAAAGTTCTCTGAAATATCTTTCCAATAGTGTGTGGAAGTATAAAAATGGCATCTCAGATATAAAGTTATGGTCTTCCAAAGTTCTGGGACCTGAAGTCCTAAGAAGATTGAAATATGGGAGGTCAACAAATCGGAGAAGGCTATATCGGAGCTCACCACATCGGAGTAGGCTATATTGGCTGTCAGCATATCAGAGCATGCTATATCATAGGTCGGATCACCTCGAGACCCTATATTGGAACCCTGAAGACTAGAATATTGGAGCATTAGAGCATGACATATTGGGATATCAAAGGATGGAGGACATCGGAATTGGAGGTTTGGGATATCATAATATCTTAACTTCTTAACAATGGTATTTTAAGAAGTTACGTTATCTAGCAGGGCTGATATTTCTAAAAGCGTCGAGGAATGTCAAGCAAGTTAACAGAGGAATTGATGCAAAACCAAGACTAATCAGGGCTCTTTCTATCTCCTCCCATAGGACACATGGTGGCATGTAAGTGGGTCCCAGAAACTAAAGTGGCTAGTGGTGTCAGCATGACGTGATAGTATGGTGGACCCATGGCATCATGTTTTAGCATTTTCAGTGGCCCAATGGGACAAATCAGCGTGACATGTGCCACCTCCCAAGAGTCTGCAAGTGTGGAAGTGACATCAACATATCAAAGGTTAGAACATCGGAGGATAAGAACATCGTGACTCTTGTGCAAATGATGGTTGAGAAGTTACGATAAAGGGGGTTCCAATATTACCCAACACATGGTCATATGGAGCTTAAAGGAACTAAGGGTTGAATAAAGGGAGCTAAGGATATCGGGATTGAGTAATATTGTAAAATATTTCTTGTTGAAGTTATGATATAGAGGGGCTCAAATATAGCTCTAATCTGATGATCATTGGTCTTAGTGCTATGAGAAAGAAAATTCTAAAGGAGCTAAGGGCCAAGGGGCTAAGGGTATGAGAACATAGTGATATCATAACATCCATCTTGTATGAGTTATGATATGATATGGCTTTGATATGAAAGTACAAAGGTGTATGGCAGATGGATAAGCCGACAACAAGGAACAAATTCATGCAGAGGATTTGGTAGAAGGAGTAATAGCAACTCTCAAATATCGTTGGGTCAAGGAAGCAAGGAACATGATCTACATAAAAGAGTGTTGGGTTTGCTTTGAGGTGAGACAAGCCATATTTGTGCTATGATGCACTCCTTAGTGAGTTAAATGGACGAATGGGTCAGAATCTGAAGAAAAAATGTAGATCAATGAAGTTGGTTTATGGAGTCAGATGGATCTACAAAAAGTACTGAGATAAGGTAACAAGGATAACGGTTCACAAAGAATCCATGCCAAAGTTCAACCAAGCTGTGTGAAACCATGAATAAGAATGGGGAGACTTAGTGATGGGAGATTTGTCCACATAAAAGACAGTTCTTGGTTGAAGTGTGCAGTTGGACTGAGAATTGATTCTCAGTAAGGAGAAACAATCAGGTGGCCATTCTCATGTTTAATGTCGTGGCAGATGATGGGCCTCCAAATTAGACATAAATTAAGGCCCATTTCACCATCCTTCAACACATTAAACCTCTATTTTTGCTTTAGATAATGTATTTTTAACTTTAATATGTTCATTATGAAGGTTTATGGATAATTTCATATTTGTGCCTTGTAGGTTTTAACCCCATACAGAAATTACCTGCATATGAATTCTGAAACACAGAAAATAAACAATGGGAGAGCATAACACATAAAACACATATACACAGAGATTTTCCCCTGGATCCCAAAACCGGGACTACCACCTTGATTTTTCATTATGTTCCTTTCAATGTTACAATACATATTTATACATGCTGAAGCATCCAATACCATGGACCAAAAACCATCGCGTCCAAAACCATGTGCAAAAAACATGCACAAAACCATAGGTAGGTCTGGCCAACCTAATATAGGGTCCAAAACCATAGAGTGGAGTTACCTGCACCCCTCAAACCCCCTGTGACTCCCCCTGCTACGCAATCGCCGCAAGGAAGGGGGGGCTCTGCCCCCCTTCTAATCCCCTGGTTAACTACGTGGGCTAGTCGTGGAAAGAATATAACACAACCCAACATTCTCCCACTTGTTGTTTCTTTCCACAAGGGGTGTTACACAAAAATATCGTCACCATGATTATTTGCAGTCAGTATGGGTCCATCATCACTTGTACTGTCCTCCTAAGCAAGTCTCAGACCTCAGCACTTCAATTCAAGCTTTGGAAATGGGAGAAAGACATTAAAAATAAATGTAACTCTGGTTCTGCACTTTCTCTCATTGTCACCTATGGTCCCGCACCTTCTGTGTACAAAAACTGCGGACCTGCCCACTCTGTCCCTAACGGTGTAGGTGCAGACCCCTGTGAAAGTCAAAGGGCGCAAGTTTTATCTTAAAAAACTCACTTTGGGTTAATTCTAGAGGATTCTAGAAGGAATTTTGATGTGGATTGTTCGCTCTGAGGTGGTTCATGCATCTCAAAAGAGAAGGAGCTAATCCCTTGATGAGAGGAGCTATCCCTTTGAAGGAGGACCTAGTAACCTCCCTCCATTGCACTATAAATATAGGCATTGGGCTGGTTGCTGGAGAGGTTAGAAGCTGAACATTTTTGAGGGTAAATGCTGGTGAAATCAAGACTTCCTAGTTGAGCTTAAGAGGAGAGATCACATACCTTTTTGGCTTCATTGGGGAGTGAGTGAAACTTGTCAAAGTAGAGGAGACTTCTTGCTGGACCCTGGGAGGAGCTTGTACAGCATCAAGGCAAAGGTTGTAAAGTTCTTCTTCTTTTGAATTAATACAATCAAACTCATTTTTCTCAACAAGTATCTTATGTTATTTGTTTCATGGACTCCTTGACTTTCATGTTAAATATGTTTTATGATTTTGGCTTTTCAGGTGCTATTTAATTTGTTTGCCTTGTTTGTGTTTGCAGATTCGCAACAAAGGAGCTCATTTGGATCGAAGGAGCGAGGGCATCCACAAGCTTGCGTTGGACCTAAGGTAGGCCTAAAAACACTTGTTTGCCATTGTTTATTAAAGCATATTTAGAGAAAGATAGTGTCTGGTTTTCTTGTCATTAGGTCTTCTTTAGATTCTAGGAAGGTCTATCTTGTCCGCAAGATCGACTTATTCCGTGTGACAAAATGGCGACTCCACTGGGGACTTGATTGCTTTCCTTGTTTTTACTTTGACCTGAGAAACTATGTTTTTGTTTCTGTTTTTGGCTTGTTGTGTGTAAAATTGGGTAGAGTTTGTAGATCTAGGGTTATTTTTTGTTTTTCATAGCTTTGGGAGAGGACCGCACCCTAGCCTTTGACACAGTGCGTACCTACCCGTAGCTTGGCTTTTAGCACAGAGCGGGACCGCGCCTGTGTCAACTGTGGGCCTGCAGACCCTGTTAAAATTTTGAAAAACCTAAGATTTCCTCTGTTAGTCAGCTTATTTTTTGTTTAGAAATTGTTATCCACTGCCCAGACCTGCATATAACTTGTCAGAAGCTTTCCTTAGGTTGATTTCGTTAGTGTTAGGGTTTTAGGTGAATTTCCTAGGAGTTTTGCTTGTTATGTTTGTTTTTCATTTTGGTTGTGTAGTGGCTCTGAGCTTAGAAGCTGTAGGGACTTCAGATCACCTTAGTGTCTACCAGCCTTCTTATGAGTCTGACCATTTATGAAATCTCCCCTTGTTGAGGAATCTGCTTTGAGTTTTCTCTTTACAAAACTTCGAAAAGCTTGTGTTTAAAGTTTGGATTTTCATTTTCAAAAAGAAAACAAAATTGGTTGTTCTTGACTTATTTGTGATTCTGCATAAATTGGTCCTTAACTTACATCTAGCTAAGTAAAACATCCTTAAAAAAGACTTTTAGTAGGCTTTGACTTCAAATAGGTTTTTATAATTTGTAGATCTCAAAGTTAGTCATTTTCGTTAGTTTTGAGTGTTTTATAAAAAATATAAAAATCTCTTTTGGAAAAAGTTTGTTTTGTAGTGATTGAGTGCTTTGAAACAAAAAGGGGAAATTTTTGTGAAATAACTAGTTGTCTCGTTTTGAGTGCATTGGAAAAGGACAAAAACTCTTCTTTTAATTTGTTTGATTAGGAAAGATTTGTGTTTACAAAGTATTTGCATTCTCAAACTCTTTTTTAGTTTAGAAGTTCATCGAAGAGAAAAAGATTGTTTAAATCATCTTAGGTGCATTTTTAGTGATTTTGAGTCGAGTCTTCATACCACGAGTTTCATCTCCGCACCTTTGGACTTAAACAAAAACCAATAAAAAATAATGATTAGAGTAAAATTCATCTAGTAACATTTTTATTTCTAGGGCTCTGATACACCAACTTAGCTTAGGCTAGTGTCTTGGAGTAGGAGAGTAATTAACTCTCCAAGACAGTAAAAACAAACAAGTAGCTGTATCTTGTGGTAGGGAAGAAATCCAATTGTTGCATTTATGTTCTGGGAAAGCTCCTCTTAAAGGAGAAGCACTAGATTGTGTCCGAACCAATGTGGGAATCAATCCTTCCTCATTGGGAACGACGCCAGATATTCACGTATTAAAAATGGTAAACCTCGGATTAACCATTGTCGAGGAGCCTGGGGTCACTTGTTGGTAAACCTTGGATTATGTCAAGGAGCCTTCAAGGGGATTGAGCTTGCTACTCTGCCCTTGCGTGCGTATCGGATCGTAGACTATTCCCCCAGGTGTATTTGTCTCAGTTGGTAACCTTAGTGGCCATATTCTTTAGGACTCTTCCTGAGGTGACAGTGGTGGGAAGATCCCACTGTACCTGAAGCAGACGTCGGCTAGACTCACTTGGATTTTCTAGGGGGTTCTCTTCACTCGAGACGGTTAAGTGGAGGAACTTGTGCTAGTCTAGTCATTAAGCAGGTTGCCGGGGTAACTGTTCCAACCACCATTTCTGTATTGAACTCTGCGACGTTGGATTTCATCACCAACTAGTGTTTTCAGTACGGAAAGTTACTGTTTGTGTGTGTTTGATATTCCTAGATTCTTTAGGCGTGTGATTCAAATTTGTTTGGTTCTTTGGAGACTTTAGGTGTTTTTCATTGAGATTTTACTTTGTTTGCGTGTGAAGTAGTTAAAAGTCTTTAACTGTGGCTGAATTACCAAGGCAGTCCCGTAGACTTCGGGGCCAATCTCCTGAGTTTGTAAACGTGGCTGAGTTACTGAGGAAGTCCCATAGACTTCCGGGCCAACCTCCTGAGGAAGTACCGAGCCAGATTGAAGGCTTGAAAGTCCTCGTAACTCCTAGAGGCAGTAGAGTTGGGTCACCTGAAGAAGGAGAATCTTCTTTGATAGTACATCCTCATTTTCAACCCTTAGTAGCAGATTATAATCCACAGCCAGTGTCTGTTTCCGAAGTTACTGGTAGCTTTTCATCTACTAGTGATATAGGTGAGGAACCTGAAATATCCGAGCCTGAAAGTGAATTTGCTGCTACTCCGACATCGGGTTTTGTTTCTCCAACTTCTAGTGGTCCTGGTTCACCTAGGGTAGAAAGAGTAATCACCCAAGATCTTCCTTCTGGACTTATTGCTATTGAAGAACTTGCTTCGGAAGAAGAAGTAGGCATCCCTATCCCTGAAAATCAACCTGTTATTGAGCTAAGGGAGCGTGAATCAATTTTTTACAATCCACCTAGGAGTAGTTCTTGGTATCTTTCTTTGACTAATTTCTTAGAAAACTCAGGGTTAAGTTTTTCACCACCTCGTGCTCCTTATCACCCAACACCTAGAGGTTATTATACTCCCGTAAATATGTCAGGAAAGTCATCCATGTTTACTCAATCGCCTGAATCCTTTTTGTATGGCGGTCCTTCTGTTCCCTCCAGGTATCAGTCCCTTTCTGGTACTTTTTCGGGAGCATCTCCTCAACCCATTGAGCAAGGGTTATTAACTGGAAGCAATGGTACTAAGCCGTTGAGCATAAAAGACATTCTTATGATGCCAGGGGGGCAACCTCAAGGTACACAATTTGCATCTAGGGGGCAACCTCAAGGACAGTACATACCTATGGGACAGTACGGTCCTCAGGGTCAACCCCAGACTCAATATGTACCCCAAGGTCAACCTCAGTATCAATTTATACCTCAAGGTCAACCCCAGTATCAGTACGTGCCTCAAGGGTATCAACCCCAAGGTCAGTACTCGAACCAAGGTTTCCAACCACCCTCCGGTCAAACGTATGTTCAAGGAACGGGAAATGTACCTTTCAATTATCAATCCTACCCTCAACCCGATTATGGTCCTCAGTATTCTCAACCTGTTATGGGTCAGTACCCCAGAATGAATATAGTGTGGGATCCATTGCAAACTCAATAGGTGTTGCAGCCAAGTGTACAGTTGTCATCTCAAACTGGACAACCCTTAGTTTCTGGTTCACCCCAGCAACCAGTCCAGTCTAACATTCAAACTTCTGTACCTTTGGTAGTTTCTCAGCCTGGGCCTAGTACACCTCGTACTCCGCCTCAAACGACTGCTACAACTGCCGCAACATCTGTTCAATCTACCCCACCTACTTCTGGAGTATCGACAGCTCTGGTTTCTACTGTTCCTGTATCTACTCCTCAGATATCTTTACCACTGTCTGGATCTACGATTCAAACTTCGGTTCAGATGCCTATAGGACAACCTGGTTCAAGTACGGTTGTCACAAGTCAACCACAATTTACTTATCAACCGTACCAAGGACAGTACCAATTCGGTCCTGCTGTGCAGCAGCCAGTCTATCAGTATCAACCGTATCCTAGGTACACTTATCAACAACCTCAACAACCCCAGTACGGTCCAGTTAATCCTGGTTTTCCAGGAGGATACAATATCCCAAACACAATTCCTATTCCTAGTTATCCTGGATATCCTCCTCCTGGGGCTGGTCTCATGACCCAGAGTTTTAGGGATCCTAATCGACAGTTACCGTTTATCGCAACTTTGGACTTGCCTGACTTGTCGCGCCTAACGAACGATCCCATTAATTATCTTCCGTTTTGGCCGCCAATGCTGAATAAGTTGCCCAGTGACATTCCCAAGTTCGAAGGTAAATCAGGAGAGGACCCATCGAACCATGTGATGACTTACCACCTCTGGTGTGCGTCTAACTCCATTTCAGATGATTCAATCCATCTTAGACTTTTCCAGCGCACTCTAATTGGTCTCGCGGCCAAGTGGTACATTGAATTACCGCGAGGCACTTTTTATAATTTTAGTCAGTTAGCTACCTCGTTTTTAACTCATTTTCAGTTGCCAATCCGATATGACAATGACACGGAATTGTTAACTTCGTTAAAACAATCGACGTCTACTTATATTTCAGATCATATTCATGAGTGGAGACGTCGACGGCGTTTAGTGAAGGTATTTATTCCGGATCAGATTTTGGCCGAGTGGTTTGTAAAATCTTTGTTGCCAAAGATCATGGAAGATGTAGCTAAAGCCGGAGTTGTTACTGAGGAGCAAGTGATTTCTCAAGCATAGTACCTTGACTTGGTCTATACTCAGTCAGGTACGTTACACGAGAAAATCCCCGATCTTCCCAAGCAAAATCAAATTGTTGCAGCTCCTTCGGGATCTCATGCCGCCGATGGTATGATTGGTGCGGTTAACACTAAAAGTAAGAAGAGATCTTCCAAGAATTCTTCTCCTATTATAACCTTGCCTGATTCCCCAACAGGAGATTCTTCTGCAGAGATTTCTGCCGATATTCACGCTATAGAGTCATCTACAGCCAAATCAAAATCCGGTGGAAAGAAGAAAGGAAAGAAGAAGAATAAAATGGACAAAAGTTCAAAGGAGAAACCTGAAAAGGCGGAATCCAATGATGAAAAACACAAACCTCGTTATCCTTGTCTCATTTGTGACGATGAACATTTTACAAGAGACTGCCCTCATCGTGCAGAGGTTGCGAAGATTGTCAAGGGTTCCCAAACTCCTGCTGTTTTGAAGGATCCTTTTCCGGCTCAAGACAGTAAGATGATAGGTTCATCCTCGAGTGCCAATGAAGAACCCATACTGATGATGTCCCATGTTAGGATTGCGACTCGATCACAAGATTATGGTAGTAAAAGTCCTGTTGATGGTAAAGAAGCAGAATCTTCTCATTCTAATCCATCAACCTCAGCTCCCGGTTTCGATCCACTACAGATCGAGAAACCTAATCCAGACTTGATAATCAAACCACCCACCAAGGGTATACTTCAAAAGTCCGCTTTCAATCCACATGCGAGAGCGGCTTAGAATTATAACATTGTTGAGGATTTAGCTGTTTCACCCTCAGCAATGTCGGCTTTGGAAGTGCTGCAATCATGTCCAGCACAACATAAATTACTTTTGTCAGCTATAGGAGCTGTTGATGTTCAGGACTCGAACCTAATAATTTTCGATCTAGAAAATAGTACACCGCATTTGCCTCATCAAATGGCTTTCCAGATTCCAGTGATAGTAAAAAACAGGCCTATTCATCGGACTGTAATTGATGAGGGAGCCTCAACATGTATTATGTCGATACAGTGTTGGAGATCGCTTGGTTATCCTTCGCTAAATCAATCCCCGACGATTCTAAAGGCCTTTGATGGTCGTGGGTTTCATCCTTTTGGCATTCTATAGGATTTGCCTATAGGGATTGAAGGAAAAACCGTTAGTCTAGATGTGGAGGTGGTTGATGCCCCTCTAGATTACAACCTTCTCTTGGGTCGAAGTTGGTCTTACGCTATGACAGCGGCCGTTTCATCGGTCTTTCGAGTAATAAAGTTTCCACATAATGGAAAGATCATAACAATAGACCAGCTGGCTTATTTTTCATCCGACCCAGCCTCTTCTGAGAGTATTCAACATGTCGGTAAAACGACTATCCCATATAAGGATGTTGGAGTAGGTCTAGTTAAAGATGCCGATTTACTGGGAACTTTTCCTTTTCCTTCGATCAACGCATCGTCTTCATTTGCAACCATTCATATGATTACATCAGACACCATTGTTTATGATGATCCTTGGATCATTCCTTCTGAATATGAGATAGACTCATTTGGTAATGCCATGCCTTTGAGTCCATATGAAATTGCCTATGAAGCCGTGCAGTCTTTTGCTGACCCATTTTCAACTGAAAATGACTTAATGAATGTGGTCCGTGAGGAATCACTTTTCACATCAAGCTCGGATTTAATCACGTTTTCTGAACTTGTTCACTCTGATGAGCAAATTCATGAAATCCTATGTGGAGATGATTTACCATGGGAAGATCTCCATCAAATATCTTCATTTTTACCCGAGATTGATCATTTTGAAAATGATTTCTCATCAATTTTTACAACTGAATATGTCAAGGAACCTCAGAATCCAATGCAACATCCCGATTCAGAGTTAAATTTGGGAAACATCTCTCGAACTATTCATATTGACATTTCGATTAAGCCCGGAATTGTTGAGAACATTCATATAGGTGCCTCATGTACAGATGATGAAATTCAACTATATAAGGCCCTATTTCAAGAATTCTGCGACGTGTTTGCCTGGTCCTATGAGGAAATGCCAGGGATTGATCCCGTGATTGTTGTTCATGAGATCAAGACTTACCCGGACACTAAACTCGTCCGGCAACGTTTGCGTCAGATTCACCCACGAAAAGATGCTACAATTAAAGCAGAAGTTGAAAAATTATTGAAAGCAGGTTTCATTTATCCGATCCCGTTAACGGATTGGGTATCGAATATTGTTCCGGTTAACAAAAAACAGGGAACAATAAGAATATGCATCGACTATAGGGACATTAATCAAGCCTGTCCAAAAGACAATTAGCCAACACCCTATATCGATCAAATCATTGATGATTGTGCCGGCAGCGAAATATTCTCCTTCATGGACGGTTTTTCCGGATACAATCAAATCAATATTCTACCTGCCGATCAACCAAAAACGGCTTTCATTTGTCCATGGGGGACATTTGCTTATTGCAAGTTACCTTTTGGGCTTAAGAATGCCAGAGCAACTTTTCAAAGGGCGATGTCTTATGCGTTTCATGACATCAAGCACATTGTGCAACCCTATCTCAATGATTTGCCTGCTCATTCATTACATCGAGCTGATCACCTCGTCCATCTATGAGCAATCTTTATGAGGTGTAGGCATTATCGGATTCGGTTGAACCCACACAAATGTGTCTTCTGTATAGAAATGGGTCGATTGCTAGGATTTGTAGTTTCGAAAGCTGGCATTCGTGTTGATCCCTCGAAGGTCGAAGCTATCATCAAATTGCCTCCTCCTTCGAGTCTTCGCCAACTCCAAAGTTTGCAAGGTAAAGCAAACTTTTTACGACGATTCATTCCTAACTACGCCGAGGTTACAAAGGGTTTTACCTGGTTGTTGAAGCAGAATACTCCATTCTATTGGGATGAGATAGCTCAAAAATATTTTGATGCACTCAAACACGCATTGACCCATGCACCGTTGTTGCATCCTCCCAACTACAACCAGGATTACTTCTTGCATTTCGCTGCCTCTCATTCCACCATTGGAATGGTCTTAGTACAGGAAGACGAATTCGGAACTGAACATGTGATATATTACCTTAGTCGAACTTTAAATCCAACTGAGCTAAAATACTCACATGTGGAGAAATTGGCATTGGCAGCCATTCAAGCTGTCCAACGTTTTCGTCACTACATTTTACTACGTAATTTCGGATTTCAACCCTATGATCTACATTTTGACCAAGCAATTGCTAGGGGGCAAGTACTCTAAATGGATCGTTATCCTGCAGGAGTTCGACTTGGAATTTGAGAAATCCAAGTCTAAGAAATCTTTAGTTTTTGCGGAGTTAATGTGTGACTTCCCACGTGCTGACACGGAAACTGTGGCGGAGGAGCCCATTCCGGACGAATCCTTGTTTCTAATCAGCACTTTAGATTCGTGGTATGGGGATATCATTGTTTATCTCCAAAACTAATCCTTTCGGCCAGAAATTTCAAGGTCAGAACGTCGAAAAATTCGATTCCAGTCCCAACAATTCAGGATTATTGGAGATACTCTTTATCACCGTGGGGCAGACTCTGTTTTTCGACGTTTCTTAAATCACGAGGAAGCTGAAAGGGTTCTAAATGACTGTCACTCTGGAGCATGTGGCGGTCATATGTCTGGGTTTGCCACAGCCCAAAAGATATTGCGCGTTGGCTACTTCCGGCCGTCTTCATTTAAAGATTGTATTACGGCAGTCCGAAAATGCCACAACTGCCAAATTTTTGATCGAAAGATGCGTGCTCCACCTACTCCTCTCCACCCTATAATTGCCGTTGGTCCTTTTGCCAAATGGGGTATCAATTTTATTACATGTAACCCTCACTCGGCCGGGGGGCATGCGTATATCATCCTTGCGGTAGATTATTTTACTAAGTGGGCTGAGGCGATGCCTACATTTGAGGCAGATGGCAAGACAGATGCAATTTTCATGTTCAATCATATAATTGCTAGGTTTGGTGTCCCACAAGCGATAATCACTGATCATGGACGCCATTTTCGAAACGTTATGATGACCAAACTTACATGCCAAATTGGTTTACGTCACGATAGTTCAACCCCTTATTATCCATAAGCGAATGGTCTGGTTGAATCCATCAACAAAGTTTTAGCTATCATGATATGACAAATCATTGGGATTCATCGGTCGAATTGGCACAACATGCTATTTTCAGCGCTTTGGGCATACTGAAGTTTAGTAAAAACATCAACTGGGTTCACTCCTTTCCTACTAGTCTATGGTTTGGAAGCTGTGTTACCCATTGAATGCGAAATCCTGTCACTGCAAATGGCCATCGAGTTACTTCCAGCCACTTCCGAAGAGGAAAAGCGTTTGTTATACTTGCCTCAATTAGATGAGAATCGACGCGATGCTGCATTAGCAATCAAGACTCACACAAAACGCATGAAAGCTCAGTATGATCGAAATGTGACCCCTCGAAATTTTTCAGAAGGAGATCTAGTCTTAGTTTACGATCAAGCTAATGATAAATTAGGCGCTGGAAAATTCGTTCCTATGTGGCATGGTCCCTATGTTGTCAAGCGAAAGCTAGCCAAAGGGGCCTATGAATTGGTAGACTTTGACAGGGACTCTTTGGGTAAACCCAAAAATGGTCTTTACTTGAAGAGGTATTATGCTTAACGGATGGGTATGGAGATTTTTAGTTAGGATAGTTTTTCTTTCTAGCTGGTGTGTTTTAGTTTAAATAGTGTGCTTAGATTATAGAGTGTTTTTTCGTCATTATTCTTGCTTATCTTGGTTTTACTCTTGATATTGCAGATGTCGATGCCTCTCCAAACATACATTGGTTTCGCTGATGGTGCTTGTTGTAATACACGGAACATCTCTTCCACAGCTTTGGTTATCTATTCGCCCTCTGATGAGTTAGTATCTATGCATGGGGTAAGCCTCAGTCAAACAACGAACAACATTGCCGAGTATAGTGCATTGATTGAGTTATTATCTGAATCTATTTCATTTGGGATTCAGAGTTTGATAGTGAGGTTAGATTCTGAACTCGTTGTATTATAGCTTAAATGAATGTATGCCATTAGAAATCCAGTGTTATTAAGATTATTTTTGAGAGTGCGTCTCTTGGAACGTGAATTTGATTATATTGAATATCAGCATATTCCAAGATCTTTAAATACATTAGCAGATGCAATTGCCTCTCGAATGTTAAATAGACATTTGCAATAATCATACATGTAAATTTAAAACCATTCCATAACATGATTTACAAGATAAGCCGATAATAATGATATATATATATATATATATATATAGGAGTGTGTCAAAAAATACATCGTCCTCGATCATAGGTTGAAAAACACCTTATGATCGGAAAAAATGATAAGTACAAAAAAAAAATGTCACATGTGCCCACAATAGGCGATCATCCTATCACTGGTGATGATCTCTGTAAGAAACCACTGCATGGGCCACCTTGCAAAGGAACCTCCTAAAAGGTCCCGGGACCCCAATCACATAGCGTTGAAGTCAATGAGGAATGTCATCTATAGTGGTCTCCGGAATATCTCCTGTCAAGCGCTCGAGATGACCCTCCAACTCGGACAAAACCTTTACTGATTCGTCTTGTGGGGCTGGCGCGGGTGCAACTGGTTGCTTCCTCTCGTAAGGCCGGAGAGCGGCTGGTCGCTGTGGACCCACATCTGCATTTGAAATTTTTTACTATCAGTTTTGAGACGATGGAAAAATAACAAAAAATTAAAATAGGAAAAATGTTGAAAAGGATTTTACCTGACTCATCCCACTGCTCTCCTGGTGGAAGAACCATGTCTGGGTCACCACGAAAATCTATCCCAGCGTAAGGGAAGTCCTGAATAGAAAAGACCTAGTTTTCTAGCCATTGGAAATACTCAGGTTTGAATCGAGCAACCTCTGTCCTCTCGTCCGGGTGACGGGCCATAAGTGCGACCCATCGCATCAGTTTGGGCTCTTGAGGAAGCCCAGCTCCAACAGTAAGGTTCTGCGGGATCAGCATAGGAACCCTCTCCAGGCCAAAACTCACAACCAAAGCCCCATAACCAAAGGTCTTTAGTCATCCGTTCTTGGCCCTGGTCAGTTGGCCTTTCACATTGGCCAACACAGCATCGCACCAGTTGAAGATGGTGCCTCGAAAGCAATCAACTGCCATACGCATCTGGGATCCGGTGGCAATATATAATGCGGCATCCCCGCAAAGTCTGGTGACAGTGAACGCAATCACCATGACCTCAGGACAGGATATGGTCTTTATGTCTATCCCTTTGTCTCTAGCCTGGCTGTTGCAGTACTCTAACCTGAGGCTATCGACAGACTGGCCACCTGCCCTAGCCCCAAACAGAGTCAAGTCTTTGCCTCTCTTAGGCAAACCAGTCAAGAAATATATGTCTGCCAGCTCGATTTCGAGCTGGTGGCTGCCAATGAAGAAGCACTGGTCCTGTATGCTCCATCTGTCAACCATCCACTGTAAGAAATCCACCTGAGCCCTCATGCCAGGAATGGCCCAGAATTTGTACAAGCCGCACGCCCTCAAAGCATCAAGTGAAGGCTGATGATTCCATGCGGCGGCATCCACGTCCTCATTCTCTTGTTCACGCCAATCTAGCATGATGTACTCTCTGCATCAAGTATAAGGATGAATTAAATTGCTAGAAATTATTTTGATTGGTCCATTTTTGAGAATTTTTGGGTTAAAAACCCTTGCGACGGGGACCGCACCCTCCGGATTAGACACAGTGTGTGGGACCGCACTTTATCTACATGGAAGGTGCGGACCCCGAGCTTTTTCCCAATGGAGAAAAAGTCGGGGTCCGCAGGCCAGCAGTGGTAAACCTGCGGGCCCCCGCGCGCGGGTTTTATGCCTAAAAACTCTCCCAAAAATGAAAATAAATGACTAAAACAAAAAATGAAACGGTTAAAAATGAAGAGTAGGATGATGTGGATTACCTGGAGAAGACGACATTCATTTCCGATGGTTGGATTTTCTGCAATCTTCACGGGAAGTTTTCTGAGCAAAAGCACTATTTTCTCACCCAAACTCAAACGGTAAAAATGAATTGACAAAGGCACTTTTTATAAGTTTTTTGAGTAAATAAATTGCAAATTTGTTTATGTTTCACTTTGGAAAGGTATTTTTGCAACATTTTTATCCATTTGAAACAGGTATGAGTAATGTTTGTGTTTTTGTGCAGAATAAAGGATTATTCAGGCGAAATCTATCATTTTCAACGAAAAACATTTAGAGTCACCTTTAAGCTCTTTTCTGACTCCTGAAACATGAAAAGATTTCCGAGTTCTTCTTTTAAACTCGTTAAAACGAAATTAAAAGACGGTCCACTTACAGCTCTTTTCTGACCGTAAAAACATGAAAAGATCGCCGGATTTTTGTCGTTTCAAATTCGATATTGGTTATAAAACGACGTGTCGTTGATCGCTTTTTATTTTTTCGGGTCAAAGGCACTAATGACGAAAAGTACTCCTTGGTCGCAAAAGATCAAGCAGTTCTCTCAAGTATTATTTTATACTTTTTCGGTCTTGGGAGACACAAATTTACAAAAAAGGTCAACCCTGGAGTCTTCTTAAGTTTTTTCAGACTCTCTAAAATTGAAAAACGCCGAGTTTCTCCTATACTGGACTCGTTAAAATTTCACAGTAAAGGACCTGTTCAATTACAAACAAGAACGAACCACTCCTTCTTAGGGTTTGAATTTAAACTAAGTTGGACTCATCCGAAGGATGAGCTTATAATCAAGCAAATGTTATCCTCCTCAAGCTTGTCAAAAATAAATAGGTACTTGCCAGAAATGGTGGGGGAAAAGAGAGAAAAATGAATCTGTTTGTCATACTTTGTAACCACTCTTGAACACGACACTTTTGTTCACCTGGGTTGGGAAATCCTTTGCCTAATAGTTGATCAAACCACATTGAAAGTCTTCAGCCAATTTCCGGGTATTAACTTTGGGTTAATTGTCACCAAACCATATGTCGTGTCGTTATGTGTTCAAGAGGTCACTGCCAATAAGCCATTCATCTGAAAAATATCTGTCATCCATCTTGACCATCCCTGAGTCAGTCCTTGCAACTAAATTTCTTCAACTTGATCTATGATTTCGTGTTGTGGGCTTGCCTACGACGGATCGCTTTCTATCGACATCAGCTCATTATCTAGAAAGATGATCTAGAAATCGTCAGTACCTTGAGATCTGCATGCTTCAATGGTAGATTTCTCGCCTTTGACAACAGTTTACATCATTGAATTTCGATCAAAGGATTCCGTGACATGTTCGACATCAACACATTTATTCGCATCTCATGGATTGTACTGGGTACTTTGAGAGCCATTGACATCACTGGTGGTTTCTCTCACACTTGTTAACAGTTTACATCATTGACTGGTAATCAAGTGGTTTCTACCATGTTCGACATCAACACATTCATTCGCATGGATAGAATCGTACTGTTTCGGGAAGTAGAAATGAAGACCCTGGATCTGGTTTCCACAATCCAGGCTGTGAGGAATTTTGTATTCATTATACAATGGACTATTCATAAACAGATGGCTGCGTCCATACTGTTTCCACCTGAGTCTATACTTGTGATGTTTTACAAGATCATTCCTATATCAGAGCAGTAGTTAGTTTTTCTAGTCAGTTTTGATCTGAGTATGGGAATGCCTACCTCAGCGATGATATGATCTCATATATATATATATATATCTTGCATTGAATGTTTTTACAGGTTCCAACTGGGCTCTCCACAAGATGATCCTCGAAATGATAAAGTACTTCACTCTTCCTAAATGATCAATGAAATCCTCATCTACTACAGACTTCGCACTTTAGGGGGCAATCTGTTACACAAAAATATCGTCACCATGATTATTTGCAGTCAGTATGGGTCCATCATCACTTGTACTGTCCTCCTAAGCAAGTCTCAGACCTCAGCTCTTCAATTCAAGCTTTGGAAATGGGAGAAAGACATTAAAAATCAATGTAACTCTGGTTCCGCACTTTCTCTCATTGTCACCTGCGGTCCCGCACCTTCTGTGTACAAAAACTGCGGACCTGCCCGCTCTGTCCCTAACGGTGTAGGTGCGGACCCCTGTGAAAGTCAAAAGGCACAAGTTTTATCTTAAAAAACTCACTTTGGGTTAATTCTAGAGGATTCTAGAAGGAATTTTGACGTGGATTGTTCGCTCTGAGGTGGTTCATGCATCCCAAAAGAGAAGGAGCTAATCCCTTGATGAGAGGAGCTATCCCTTTGAAGGAGGGTTTTATCCCTTTGAAGGAGGACCTAGTAACCTCCCTCCATTGCACTATAAATACAGGCATTGGGCTGGTTGCTGGAGAGGTTAGAAGCTGAACATTTTTGAGGGTAAATGCTGGTGAAATCAAGACTTCCTAGTTGAGCTTAAGAGGAGAGATCACATACCTTTTTGGCTTCACTGGGGAGTGAGTGAAACTTTTCAAAGTAGAGGAGACTTCTTGCTGGACCCTGGGAGGAGCTTGTACAACGTCAAGGCAAAGGTTGTAAAGTTCTTCTTCTTTTGAATTAATACAATCAAACTCATTTTTCTCAACAAGTATCTTATGTTATTTGTTTCATGGACTCCTTGACTTTCATGTTAAATATGTTTTATGATTTTGGCTTTTCAGGTGCTATTTAATTTGTTTGCCTTATTTGTGTTTGCAGATTCGCGACAAAGGAGCTCGTTTGGATCGAAGGAGCGAGGGCATCCACAAGCTTGCGTTGGACCTAAGGTAGGCCCTAAAAACACTTGTTTTCCATTGTTTATTAAAGCATATTTAGAGAAAGATAGTGTCTGGTTGGTTTGCTTGTCATTAGGTCTTCTTTAGATTCTAGGAAGTTCTATCTTGTTCGCAAGATCGACTTATTCCGTGTGACAAGGGGCCACAAGAGAGCTTAGTCATTTATCTAGCCCTGCAATGCCCATTGTTTCTCTACACCAAGGGAACTTCTCAGAGCTCACTGATTTTGTCAGTGCATCTATAGTATTCTTCAAAGTGTCCACCTTTACCAGCAACATCTTTTTGTCTTCTATCATATCTCTCACAAAGTGATACTGAACATCAATGTGCTTTGTCTTTGAATGATATGCAGGGTTCTTTGCAAAGAAAATTACACTTTGGCTGTCACAGTCTATCCTTATAGCTCCCTGTACTAACCCCATACTTGAACACAATCTCTGCAACCACACTGCTTCCTTGCTTGCATGAGTGGCTGCCATGTATTCTGCCTCTGTAGTTGATAGTGCCACTACAGATTGTTTCTTACTCATCCAACTGACTGCACCTCCAAATAGGTTAAACACATACCCACTTGTAGATCTTCTCTGATCCAAATCTCTAGCCCAGTCTACATCAACAAAGCCACGATTATCCAACACTCTATCCAATCCTAGTCTTCCTTGGTAGCACAAATCATAATCACTAGTTCCACGAAAATACCTGAAAACCTGCTTCATTGATGTCCAGTGCTCCTTCCCTGGTTTTGACATAAACCTGCTCAATACTCCCACTGCATGTGCAATTTCTGGTATGGTACAGACCATCACATATATCAGGCTACCGAATACACTTGCATATGGAACACGGGACACTGTTCAGCAGATAACTTTAGACCTACAGGAGTAGGAACCTTCACCAGTTTACTATCCTGCATATTAAACCTCTGCAATATTGTCTCAACATACTTCCTTTGGTTTAACCAGAGCTTCCTCTTTGTCCAGTATCTTTTAATTTCCATGCCCAAAATATAGTTTTCAGCACCAAGATCTTTCATGTCGAATTTGGAGGACAAATGGGTCTTCAAATCCTGGATAATTTCTTTGTCATTTCCAACCAGCAACATATCATCCACATACAAGACCAAATAAATAACACGGTTATCAATTAATTTAAAATACACATAGTGATCTGCTTTGCTTCTGGTGAAGCCATGTCCCCGTATAAATGTATCAAATTTCTGATACCACATCCTTGGTGACTGTTTTAACCCATACAAAGACTTCCTTAACTTGCATACCAGTTCTTTCTTACCCTTCACCGCAAAGCCCTCAGGTTGCTTCATGTAGATCTCCTGTTCCATATCCCCATGAAGAACTGTTGTCTTCACATCCATCTGTTCTACCTCAAAATCAAAAGCAGCAGCAACAGATAAAAGTAATCTAATAGAAGTTACCTTGGCAACAGGAGAAAAAATATCACCAAAATCAATTCCTTGCACCTCGGAATAACCTTTTTCTACCAACCGAGCTTTGTATTTCTCCCCCTTTCCTTCTGCATTTGTCTTGTTCCTGAACACCCATTTGCTGCCAATGGGTTTCCTTCTAGCTGGAAACTCCACCAGATCCCAAGCCTCATTTTTGTGCAAAGATGCCATTTCATCAACTATGGCCTCTTTCCAGAGTTTTCCATCCTCTGAATCTACTGCTTCCTTCACAGTTCTGGGATCATCATCAGTAATAGATAAAGAAAAATTTGAACAGAAAGAAAATGGGCTATAACTTTCTGGTGGCCTTCTTTCTCGAACTGATCTTCTCACACCCGGAGTTTGTGGCTCTTCATCTTCTGATTCCTCCTCTGATGTAGAGTCTGATTCTTCCTCCTTTAGCTCAAACTCTATCTTCTCAGGTTCCTTTGGATGGAGTTCATGTTTAATAACATATTTCACCTCTCTAAACATCACATCTCGGCTGTACACAACCTTCCTTGTTACTGGTTTCCAAAGCTTATAACCCTTTAAACCATCCTTATACCCAATAAAGATGCACTTTTTAGATTTACTATCCAACTTGGTTCGTTTCTCCTTTGGAACATGTACATATGCATCACATCCAAATGCCATCAGATGTGAAAGAGAGGGTTTCTTACCAGTCCATACCTCTTGTGGAGTCTTATTCTCCAACACTGATGAAGGTGATCTATTGACCAAGTAACATGTTGTCTCCACCGCCTCTGCCCAGAATTCCTGCCCTAACTCGGTACCACTGAGCATGCTTCTTTCCCTTTCCATCAATGTCTTGTTCATTCTTTCCATAACTCCATTTTTCTCAGGTGTGTATGGAGTAGTCTTATGTCGTGCTATACCACACTTCTTACAGAATTCTTCAAATTCCTTACTGCAAAACTCTCCACCGTTATCTATCCTTAGCACCTTTATCTTCTCTCTATCTGGTTTTCAACCAGAGCCTTAAATTCTTTAAACCTGTCAAAGACTTCAGATTTCTTCTTAAGAAAATATATCCATGTACTCATTGAGAAGTCATCTATAAAGGATACATAGTACATAGACTTACCCAGTGATGGAACCTTCATAGGTCCAAACACATCACTGTGCACAAGCTCTAATATTTGTTTTTCCCTCTTACCACCAGAGGGGAAACTCACCCGATTCTGCTTCCCATATACACAATTTTCATAGAAATCAAAATCCAAAGAGCTATTACTCGTACCTTCTACCATACTTTTACCATGAAGTATTCGAAGACCCTTCTCTCCAATATGTCAAAGCCTTTGATGCCACAGCATGGTCTTCTCTCCAGAGACAGCTAGATTTTCTGCTCCACTTTCAGGAACCACAGAACTGTTGCACCCATCAACAATAGTGCTACCTTGCAACGTGTATAGAGTTCCAATTCGAACTCCCCGCATCAATACCAGTGTCCCCCGAACCATCTTGCAGGTATCTTTCTCGAACACTACTTTTACACCTACATCATCCAGCTTGCTTACAGAAATCAGATTTCTAGCTAATGCAGGAATATGAAAAACACCCGGAAGTATTCTAACCCTTCCACCTTGCAACTTCAACTTTACTTTTCCGTGACCAACGATTCTAGCTTTCCTGTCATCCCCCAAGAAGACATCACCACCATCATATTTCTCATACTCGTAAAACCACTCTCTATGGGGAGTGAAGTGAAAGGATGCACCTGAGTCAATCAACCATGCCTTGTGATCTACATGTGTACTTGAAGAAGCCAAGTACACATCCCCACCTTCATCTGAGGTGGTTTTCACCTCTGCAAAAGGAGCATCATCAGATCCCTTTCCTTTATCAGGAGCTTTAGATTTACAGTCCCCTTTGTAGCGCTCTTCCTTTCCGCATTTCCAGCACACCACCTTTACAGGTTTTCCTGGAGACTTAGATCTACCTCTAGATTTAGACCTCTCACTCGATGACTTATTTTTGTTTCTGTTTTGGGACCGTCCTCGTACAAATAAGGCATCACCATTCTGGCTCTCCATATTTTTCCATCTCATTTCCTCCATTAGCAAGGATGAGACTATTTCATCAAACTGTAAGGCAGTTGCATTGCAACCTATTGCAACAACCAGACTATCCCACGAATCTGGTAGAGAACACAAAAAACTGATGCACTTATCTTCATCTGAAATTTTAATATCAACAGATGATAACTGACTTACCATAGTATTAAATGCGTTCAGATGCTCTGTCATCGAGTCTCCATCTTTCATCCTCGGGTTATACAACTTTTTCCGTAGGAACAGTTTATTCACCAAAGACTTAGATTGGTATAAAGTCCCTAACTTGTCCCACAAATCCTTCGCCGTAGCTTCCCCTTATACATTCAGCAATACTAAATCTGAGACACACAATCGTATTGTGCTCTTTTTCTTCCGATCCAACTTCTTCCATTCTTCATCGGACACTCCCGTTGGTTTAGTACCTGGATTTACCGCGATCCACTAATCTTTATCCACCAACAGATCCTCCATCTTGAGTTTCCATAACTCAAAACACTGACCACTAAATTTCTCGATCTTTATCTTTCCACTGCTCGCCTTCTTCTTTCACCACCAGAATCGATCCCATAGATCTCCCACTGAACAGGGTCTACCACAGGCCTGAGCGAAACCCCTCAGTAGCAAAGGCGTCCCCTTGAAGGCAAAACAAATCTGATACCAAATGTAGTTCTTAACCCCGTACAGAAATTACATGCATACGAATTCTAAAACACAAAAAATAAACAATGCGAGAGCATAACACATAAAACACATATACATAGAGATTTTCCCCTGGATCCCAAAATCGGGACTACTAGCTTGATTTTTCATTACGTTCTTTTCAATGTTACAATACATATTTATACATGTCGAAGCATCCAATACCATGGACCGAAAACCATCTCGTCCAAAACCATGTTCGAAAAACATGCACAAAACCATATTTAGGTCCGCCCAACCTAATATAGGGTCCAAAACCAAAATTTTCTAGGCTGTTGCCCCAGACACCATAGAGTGGGGTTACTAGCACCCCTCAAACCCCCTGTGACTCCCCCTGCTACGCAATAGGCGCAACGAAGGGGGGGCTCCGTCCCCCTTCTAACCCTGCGGTTAACTATGTGGGCTAGTCGTGGAAAGAATATAGCAAAACCCAACATGCCTAATATTATTTATTTTTGTAGAATATTGTGAGAATATTGAGTAGATTATGAAGATTTGGAGGAGGAGATAATTTAGGGACTTTGTCCCTACCACAGGATGATCAATTTAAAATAATAAATCATGAATATATTATGAAATTATTGCACAGATTATGGAGCTCCAATGATTGAGAAAATCTAGGAATGTGTTCCCTGTCATTTAATGCAGATTCCTAGTATTGGGAACTAGATCCATTATTTGAGGGATTTTAGTGGGTAAATCTTCTTCCTTTAATGGGGAATTCTTCCTAATCATTTTGTATAAGTACCAAGTCAAATTTACAACTAGGGGTTTATTTTTCTTAGTCTTCTTGTGGAGGGAACTCGTATTTTTGCAGCTCCACTGTCATTTCTTGCGGGATGTAATTGTATTGATGAAAATAATGAAGATTGGTGCCATGTTCAGCTTCTAAATCTTGGTCTCCTTCATAGGTTTCTGATTTTCCTTGGGCTTGGCCATCCCAGAAGCCTCAAAGCCCTTTTGTATCCTTTACTTTTCTTCTTTTCACTTCTTATTCACATGCATCTCTTGTTCTTGTCTTTTTTCTATTTCTGCATTTAGTATTAATGATTTCTCTTTCAAGGATTGGGTGAAATGGTTTAAGTAAGTTATTTTTCAAGATCACAAGCATCATTTTATCATTGGAACAACTTGGAAGGTCATAATAATCATTGAGATACTTGGATTAGTTTGCTTATTCCCAAATCTATATTTCTGGAAGTCCCTTGTGGCAAATAACAATAAATTTCTGCTATTTTTTAGAGCATGCTAATGAGCTCCAATAGACTTCATTCCACTTGCCTTAGATCACAAAAAAAATTGAGTTAATAACAAAATTTACCTCATTTCATTTACACTTGATTAGGTTAGGCATTTGATAGATTTACTAGCTCAATAGTTCTCGAATTTCTAGATTTTAGACTAGTAATTTTCTGCTATTTTTTATCATGGCTTAACAGAGTCATTTTTGAGTTATTCCACTTGGAATGGAGACGTAACACATCCTAGTCAATAAAAAAATTTGTCCCATCCAATTTCGATTTGATTTTCTTGGTCATTCAGTGAATTATAACTTCCTGTAGCAAACCTATAACATCCTGTAGTAGCTACAAGATCTCTTATAACAACCTTCCAACATGTATATATTTTCCCAGATTCACTGAAGAAGCTTGGTCTTGGTCCCTTAGGGTTGGATCATGACCTATAGGCTCTAAATAAATGGTTGAAGAATAATAAACACCACTTAGGACTTTCCTTTTTACCCGTGCGAAACATCTCAACGATT
The DNA here is from genome assembly GCA_031772625.1 of Pinus tabuliformis. Lineage (NCBI taxonomy): Eukaryota > Viridiplantae > Streptophyta > Pinopsida > Pinales > Pinaceae > Pinus > Pinus tabuliformis. The sequence goes on from CM062812.1 coordinate 534,705,413, forward strand.
TGGGTTAATGGACAAATTTATGAATTGGATAATACAATGATGATTTTCTTGATTGCCACATCCAATTAACTTTGTTAATGGATCTAAAATATTTGAAATGTAATGGTTGACATTTATTTCATGGTATTTACTTTATGAAATTAGAATATGTTTCTTTCCTTCTATTTTCTTTATTGCAATAGGTTAAGGTTTCCATTTCGATGATTTCATTTTCTGCAATTAGTTTAGGAATTGATTTCGTTACATGCACTCCATTACATCATGAAAACAAAGGAAGGACACATTTTATGTTGCACAGATAGTGCTGATACCTCTTAAGTTTGTACGAACCCCAGGTTGATAATTAAATTTTGTAGTCTTGGGAGTTGCACCATTCTTGCTGCAATAGTGAGGCTCATCACTTTTTGGCGTCGTTGCTATGGAGGTGTCAAAGTATGCATTGTTTTATTCCCTAGTTGATTCATTTCTTTTACTGTCTGCATAAACAAAAAAATTTCATTAGGCATATTTCATTTCAAAAACAGAAAATTACATTGCATTAGCATTCTTATTCCAAAAAAAAAAAAATACTTATCCAACACCAACCCCCCTATTTGATCACGTGGTGCAGTAAGAACCACATCACCATTCATTTTTGCAGGTAGAAGAAGAAGATGTGGCAGAGAAGGAAGAAGAAATGGATGGAGATGATGACAATGAGGAAGATCCTCTCGAATTTCCTATTCAAGATACTGATGTTAGTGTGCACATGATAAACATGCCTACGTATTTTATTCCAAAATTTCATGGTCTAAGGTCAGATGATCTGGAAACCTTTCTCTTTGAATTTGAAATTGTTTGTAGATCTTATGGTTACTTACTAAACACTCAAAAGTTGAGATTATTTATGGCAACATTGAAGGATAGAGCTCTTAAATGGTTCACGAGTTTAGGGACTAATTCAATAAGATCATGGAATGATATGCAAAAGATATATTGATAGAAAAATATAAAGATCATGATATTAAAGAAGAAATATTTAGAATGAATAAAAAAGAATATGAGAGCCTTGAGGATCTAATAGAGAGGTTCATGTATAATGTTAAGAGGAAAAAATTACATCATTTAGGATCTGGCACACTAAAAACCCTCTTACTTAGAACAATTAGGGATGATTGGATTGATCTCCTTGATCTCATGAGTAGAGTTGATGTATACAAATTATCATTTGAAGAAATTTGTGAAACATTCAAACACATATCAAGAGGAAGCACAAGAGTAAGTAAATCAACATAAAGATTAGTAAGTCAAGCTAAACATGGAAATTTGTTTGATGACTTCAAAACATAAATTCTTAGCAATCTAACCAAAGAAGCAGAAATGTTAAGAATGCAAGATGAGGAAAAAGAAGATGCTGATTTGTTTTGTCCATGTAGAATCACATGCTATTAAATATTGCCCCTCATTACCAAGGTTGAAGGAATTTTACCAAGAGGATAGTTGTTACCGGGAATAGTGTCTATGCAGAACTGCTAATCCCACTAAGGCTGGTAGCTACCTTAGAAACAAACAAAGTAAAACTACTTTCGTTTTCCTTTATGAAAGATAGATGAGAGAAGAATAAAAGAGACCAAGCTCTGTCTTGCGCTTGGTTCTTTGCTCGATTCCTCTCTCTTCTGATAGTCGTTTGCTACTTGCTTTCTTGTATACCCAGCTTCACAGAGTACCTATAGAATCAAAGCAGCATAACACTATACGAGAACATGGATCTATTATCATAAGCAATATAGGATCAGATGTATATTAACCACACAAATGCATAAAACATCAATCACACAAGTGTATAGAGGAAAACTAGAATAGTTTTATTGATAATCAAGAAAGAGCCAAGAGAATTACAACCAATTGTTCTGACCCAGCATCATCCTCTCAGCAAGTAAGCCCTTCTTCACCTCATGAAAAGCTTAGATCACCCAACACTATGATGTTACCTCAAGAAACCAACAGCAATTCCTTACAAGATGCAAAATTCCAGCCCCTGGATCTCTAGGATGAGGGATCCATGTATAGATGTCTGCAAGGGAGATGAGTCAGCTTGTGATTTGATTAGTGTCTTCCCTCTGATAGTTCTTGATTCCACTTGGAGATTGATGATCTCTTACTCATCCCTGGTTGAATTCAGATAGGCAAGTGTCACTGGAGAAGTTTCTGGAAGATTCCATGCTTCTCCACCTTGCGGATTGACCCTGCCATTTGTCTCTTCTCGCCCATCGCACCCCATAGAAGGGATTTTTGAAACGAAATGCACCTACTGTGTGTATTTAGGTGGGATGCAACGCACTTTGCCTATGGAGCAGGTGAAATGGTCCAGTTTTGACCAGTTCTGAGTAATTTTTTATGGAGAACTTCTGGGAGATGCTGTAATCAGTTGACCTTGTTCTTTTAGGGGTTGGGACAACACCTTTAGGGACTTAGGAGCCCCTGGTTTATGGACATTTTATGCTTGGGGTTGTAGTGCCCAAAAATGTCTATAATAGTTGCCCCCTAAAGCATGAGGTCGTTAATCTTTTGATGTCGGGTGAAATGCTTTATCATGAGGATCCGAAGTTCTTTCAAGCTGGAAGGAGACCTGTAATAAGATACAATACAATACATTATCTTCATAATTTTTTCATGATCTAGCTGAGGCGGGCATTCCCATGCTCAGCTTTATAAATTTGTTTTTCATGTACATGAGACAGACAATCGTCTGAGTGTAGACTGATGATTCTGGTAGAGCCATCATCCCTTAGATTGGATGATTATATGTGCAGCAATGATGTACATTTGATGTCTTTATTTTCTTGAATATATATCGCAGCCTGGATGGATGAAACTAGATCCGGGGTCTTCAATCTCGTTCAATCTTCACTCAAAGTACAAGTCGATCCATGTGAGAGCTGTTCTGGAGTCGAACATGGAAATACATCGCCTGATTACCAACCAATGATGTAAGTTGTTAACAGGCGCGAGAGGAATCACTAATAATGATAATGATCCTCAAGGTACTGCAGTACAATTCACGTGGTGTGAATAAGGGACTTGGCGTCGAACACCACGTAAAATCTTTCGGTCGAAGGCCATTGATGTAAACCTGTCGCCGGAAGTGAGAAACTTGCCATTGAGGCATGCAAGCTTCAAAGTACTGAAAGGGTTGTTCATAGATCGCCTTCTTGGATAATGAGCTGATGTCGACAAGAAGCGATCCGTCATAGGAGGGCATTAATGAATCCCACATCAATGACACAGAATGGAGCAAATGATTTTAATGGAGGTGAAAACAATCTGGTGATATATGGTTCAAGGTGGCGGTCATGAAAGAATGGAGCGAAAATGTATTATAGTGGGTGAGACACAGGTGAATTCTCTGAATGACTTCTCTTGAACATATCGGCAACACTGACATGATGGATTGGTAGCATTAACCCCAAATGTGGATGGTGTGATGGAACCATGGTGATATGACCGGTGAATGGAACAACCCAACCCGACTAGGATGCAGAGTGAAAGTGTCATGTTCAAGAGCGACTTGCTACCAACAAAGTTTCTTCAAGTTTTCTTCCCAATTTTTCCCCAGTCATTGCTGACCAATACCTCTTTATTTTTGTCAAGCTTGAGGAGGATAACATATGCTTGTTCTATAATTTTCCCTTCGGGCAAACCCATCACTATGTTTTAATGAGCCTAGCGATAGTGAAACTTGTTCTTGTCTGTTATGGACAAGTTTGTCGCTATTAGGTTTTAACGAGTTTAACGACAAAGATAACTCGGTCCTTTTTAATTTTAGAGAGTCTGAAAAGGAACGTAAAGGAAACTCCAAATATCCTTTTTCGTCATCAAATCCCTTAAGTCTGAAAAAGTATAAAATAATACGAAAGGGATGCATTTTCGGTAATTTTAACGAGCCGAACAAGACAAGCGCTCGATCTTTTTGTGTAATAATCCCTCAGGTCCAAAAAGATTAAAATCTAAAGGAGAGATAGCACTTCCGGTCACTTTAACAAGCTGGAGAGGCCAATGGCTCGGCAATCTTTTCATATTTTACGAGTCAGTTGAAAAGAGCTTAAAGGAGACTCGTTTTTGAGGAACGAGTGATAAATTCGGGTAGCAGTTGATTCTAGGTAAGGTTTGGAATTTTCCAATCACAACAGTGTCACAAGGATGGCTAACAAGATCACTCTTCGCAACTGTTCCTCAAAAGGGGTAAACAATCAAGTGGAAGTGAATGATCGGCCAATATAGAGTGGAGGTGACGATGAGAACACGACCAAGGCTTTAAAGGTTGAAGTACTACATTCACGATGGTTATTTACCGGAAATTAGTTCATTTTTTAATGAGCTTAAACGTGGGGGGAAACACTTTCTCATTGCTTATGTTTATTTTTTAACGAGCTTGAATTCTGCAATAAAACTGCTCGATGTAACGGTCATTTCTTGACTTTACCATTAATGACTTTGTTCCTTCAAAGGTTGCATTGAATGCTCAATTGCTTCATCAAAACCAGTTAGAAATGAACAATACATGTCTAGAAAATGAGTTAAGACACTAAAATTTTACTTGAATTACGTAAAAAGTAATTTAAAAGTGCTTTTACCCCTCATTTTACCATTTCATTTGAACTTTGGCTTGTTGGAGCTTTGGAGGTGCTTTCCCCCTTTGATTTTCACCAGCTGATTCTGGGAGATTCTGTGGACAATTTTTGGCACTGTCTGGACCAGGTAGGAGCTAAACCTGAGCTCTTTCATTTCATCCTTTCCATTTTGCATTTTGAGCCTGATTTCTGGTTTTTCTGAGCCCCTGGGGTTTGAAAAACTCGCTCTGGCCCCATCGCACCCTTTCTACATCGAAAGGTGCATTGCATGTTGGCCTACTCACTGGACAGTTGACATGCAACGCACCCAGGACTAAGCTGGAGGTGCAATGGGTGCAAGGAGGGAAATTTGTGCACAGTTTTTAATGGAAATTTTTGCCTGTTTCTCACCAAATTAGGATCTAACTCTTCTCTTGTTTGCTTTCAGAGATTCATTGGAGTAAGATGACTATTACATGGCGAGAACGTGAGCATGAAGAAGAGGACATGCTTGCTTTACATGATCCAGTTACAGTAAACGCACTGCGGAACTGTGGTCTGTTGAAGTTTTTCCGCATCTCTAGCATGAGACAACAAATCAACTTGCTGCAGTATTTGCTCGATTCTTGGGATCCTACCAGCCAGGTGTTCCAGATTAGGGGTAAATCCATCCCCTTGACTGTAGTGGACATCTATTTTTTGACCAGCTTATCGAGGCAGGGTGCCCCTATCTCTTTATCAGGTTCGGCCCATGGAGGTGAATCTGTGAGAGATTACGTTCGCAGGTATTGCAAAGAGGGATCTCAGCCGAGTAAAGACGGCAATATCGTCATCCGAGATGTCACTGACAGGTCTTTGAGGAACATTTTGTTCACTTTTGGTAGGATGGCTGGTGGTGCAACTCTCCATGTGGCCAACCGGTCTTATATGCAATACGCCTTGGAATGTCTCAAACCGAAGGTGTTCAACTGGTGTGATGCAGTACTCCTTGTGATGAAAGAACAGTTGACCAAGGTGAAAAAAAGGAGATTGAAGAACTTTGGATATGGTTCTATTTTGACAGCCTTCACCTTGGAAAGGATACCACTGATGCAGCCGCAATATATTGCACTTGGTTTACCTCCACCGACTGAACCACGGATGCAGAGATGGGTCGACCATATGTCCAGACATGTTGGTCAGTCTCAGATTTCTTTTTCTGATACCTTCTTTGGGTGGTTCGATCGTCAGGAGATGGTTTTTTCCGAGTACCCATATGCTGGTATGGACTTCCGGGGTGACCCAGATTTGGTACTGCTGGCTGGCGAGCAGTGGGGTGCTATTGGTAAATTCTTGACCATATTTCTGTTTATCGTTTTTCTTTTATAATGTCCTTGTGCTTTATTCTGTCAAGACTAATCAGAACTCATGTGCTCATGCAGATGTTGGTCTCGTTCGGCCAGTAGTACGCCTGAGAGGGCCAGCCGCCGCTCTAGCAGGAGAGGCTGTGGGAAGGGCTATCCTTCGCGACCTTGATGTGGCCAAGACTCTTTCAGCATTACAAGATCAGGTCGAGGGCCTCACTCTCAATATTCCAGATGTGAGGACTGACGAGCTGCCCCTGAGGTTGCAACGACATACCGCTGGCGTGCCAAGTCGATGGACTAGGCTTTTACGCATGATTGCACAGGCGGTGACTTGTTATCACCAGCATCATTAGACTAGGGTGCCCCCTAGCGTTTTCAGTTTTGGGTCATTTGACCAATTTTGTCTTGGTTACAGAACATTATGTGTAAACTATAAACAGTTATATATATATTTTTTATTTTCGGAGTTTTATTTTGGTTAAGTTATATGATCCGCATGCAAATATTAATGAAATGCTTCTTTTTATAAATGTTTCAAATGTCTATCTAACATATAATTTGCCAATGAGTCAGTTAATGTGTTTAAGCTTCTGGAAATATGCTGATATTGAATAAAATCAAATTTCCTTTCCAAAATCTTGACCCTTAGGAACATGCGATAGATAGCTAGATTTCGGATGGAGTAGATACCAGTGAGTTGTAGTATGATGAGCTCTGAGTCTAGCCTGACAACAAGTCGGTGTATGCCATGTGTGACGGCATCAGAGAGAAGTTCTATCAACGCGCTATATTCAGCGATGTTATTCGTTGATCAACCAATACATACCCCTCTGAAACTTACTAACTCGTCGCTTGGATAAAAAATGGCCCAGGCTGCAGAAGATAGGTTCCTCGAACTACGACTTGCTCCGTCGGCATATCCAATGAAAGGTTCCAATAGGTTCGACATCTGCGACAAATGTAAAAAGTGGATTTACTTGACCAAAATGATTACTCTTAGCGAAAAAAAAAAGGTAACAAAAGCATATAGGTTACCATACTGATTATGCATAGTAACAGTTAAGGTACAACCCGTTACGGGGTTGCGCCAGTGGAATTCCATCGTAATCCATTAACTCGTAGGCCCCTTTTGCTAATACACATTTAACAATATAGGGGCCCATCCATAAAGACTTGAATTTACCTGCTCCCAATTTATCGGATTCTTGGTCATAAAGTAAGACCAGGTCACCTTCTGAGAAGACACGGGGTTTGAAATTCTTGTCGAACTGCGCCTTGACTCATTTCTTATGGGCTTTGTTAGCCAAAGCGACATCACGACGGGTCGCATCCAATTGGATTAGTTCCAATAAATGAGCCTCCTCTTCTAAAGTTCCGTGGAGAAGGTCGATTGCGAGTTTAAGGGATGATATTTCACACTGAACCGGTAAGATTGCTTCTAGGCCATACACCAATTGGAAAGGTGTAAACCCGGTTGCATTCCTTGCTGAGGTTCGGTATGCCCACAAGGCTGAGTACAGGATCAGGTGCCAACTCCTTTTGTGGACTCCAATCATCGATTGCAGCATGGACTTCAGGACTTTGTTGATTTCTTCAACTTGTCCGTTGGCTTGCGGGTAGTATGGAGTAGAGCTGTCGTGAGACAACCCTAATTTGGCAGCTAATTCGGCCATCATGTGATTGCGAAAATGTGATCCATGATCTGTGACTATAGCCTGTGGAACGCCGAATTTGGTGACTACATGATTGAAAAAGAAAAGGGCAGCTGTTTCACCGGTGTTATCTAATGTAGGCATCGCCTCGGCCCATTTGGTAGTCCACTGCGACTATGATATACCCATGCCCCCCGGTCGAGGTGGGGTTACATGTCATGAAATCGATGCCCCATTTGGCGAATGGCCCAACAGCAACTATTGGCTGCAAAGGTGTGGGTGGTCTTCTGGTTTTGCTATCGAAAATTTGACAGGCATGGCAACTTCTAACTGCGGTTATGCAATCTTTTAACATTGTTGGCCAGAGTTATCTTGCTCGTAAAATTTTTTGTGCCGTAGTGTAACCGGATTGATGCCCCCCAAACACACCTGAATGGCAATCATTCAGGACTTTTTCGGCCTCCTCATGGGTGAGGCACCTCCTTAGAACTGTATCGACACCACGACGGTAAAGCGTGTCACTGACGATCATGTAGTCTTTTGATTGGTATCGAATATGTTTTTGTTCGGAGCGGGAGGTATTAGGCCTATATTTTTGGGTTTGGAGATAAATGATTATATCTCCATACCATGGATTGCTTGAATATATCAGAAACAAAGATTCATCCACGATTGTTTCTTCGGATGTTTCATCGTTGGACGACGATGGGAGATCACATAATAATTCTGCGAAAACCAGGGCTTTCTTTGACTTGGATTTTACAAATTCCATATCAAACTCTTGTAGAATTACTATCCATTTTGAATATTTTCCCCCCAGCAACTGTCATGACAATATATAAGTCATGGGGTTGCAATCTGATAGAATGGTAATTTTTCGAAAGAGGACATAGTGTCGAAATCTCTGTATCGCTTGAACAGCTGCGAGCGCTAGCTTTTCAACATAAGAATATTTTCTTTCTGTATCATTTAAGTTCTTACTTAAATAATATATAGGATGTTCAATTCCGTTGTCTTCTTGAACTAAAACCATTGCGATGGTTGTATCTGCTGCAACCAGATACAGGTTAAAGTCTTTTTGATAATCAGGAGCGTACATTAATGATGCTTTCATTAGGGATTCCTTTAAAGCATCAAAGGAAGCTTGCGCGACCTGATCCCAGACGAAGGGCACTTCCTTTTTCAATAGACGTGTATAACCTTTAGCAAGTTCGGCGTAATTTGGAATGAACCTCCTCAGAAAGTTTGCTTTCCCTTGGAGTTTCTGTATCTGAAGCAAATTTGAAGGTGGAGGCAAATTTATGATTGCCTGAACCTTGCATGGGTCAAGACGAATCCCGTCCTTCGAGACTAGAAAGCCAAGTAAGTGACCAGAACTGACACAGAACACACATTTGTGTGGATTGAGTCGTATCTTGTAGTGTCGGCAACATAGAAATATTGCTCTTAAATGCTGCGGATGATCAGTCCGCTTTCGCGAATGAGCGGAAGGTCATCGAGATATGGTTGAATGATGTTTTTGATGTCATGGAAGGCATAATTCATTGCCCTCTGAAACGTCGCCCCTGCATTCTTTAAACCAAAGGGTAATTTTCGGTATGTGAATGTGCCCCATGGACAGATAAATGCAGTCTTTGACTGGTCCTGTGGGAGCATATTTATTTGATTATACCTGGAGAATCCATCCATGAATGAAAAGATTTCACATCCAGCGCATTCATCAATTATCTGGTCAATAAAGGGTGTAGGGTAGTTGTCTTTTGGACAAGCTTGATTTAGATCCCTATAATCGACGCACACTCTAATCATTCCCTATTTTTTCATAACAGGAACAATGTTTGATACCCAATTGGTTAGAGGAACCGGGTAAATGAAACCAGCATGGAGAAGCTTTTCAACTTCTGCTTTGATGGCAGCGGCTTTCTTGGGGTGCACCTGCTGTAGCCGTTGTCGTACTGGTTTGACATCTAGATACATCTTAATTTCGTGTTCAACTATACTCGAGTCAATGCCTGGCATTTCATCATATGACCAAGCAAAGACATCTCTGAATTCGCGAAAAAGAGCATTATATATTTCAAGTTCTGAAGGGGAACAACATTTGCCAACATAAATATTCTCTACAACATCTGTTTTGGTCGAGATATTTATGGCGATAGTCTCTTCAATGTTGGAAAAGTTTCGCTCGGAATCCACCATGTTTACAGTATTCGATAGGAAATCAAAAACAGACGGATGATGAAAGTCATCAGGAGTATCTTCTTTACAAGTCGAAAGATGGGAACGATGGTGGTAATCTTCCCATGGTGCCCCTTCAATTACCATTGATTGAACAATTCCTTTGTCAGTGTAATGCACTTGCGACCAAGGATTTGAAGGGGTGCCATATTCCTTAGACCTATCTTTGGGTTTGCCTCCCATGCCAAAAACATTGATTGCTACAATATTTCTATTGGGCTTGGAGGCAATACCTGCGTATGATCCATGTTTATATCGTTTCCTGAGATCTTTTCAATCGAAGATATCATATTGCAGGTTCCTACCGATGCTACTTCCGCCAGATTGATTGGAGGCAGAAGGGCAAAAGTTCCCATTAATATAGGGTCCTTTAGTAGGCCTACTCCGATATTTTGAAGCGAATGGGGGCTTCCATGGATCATCGGAACGCTTCCCGTAACTTGGGAACCATTGGGGAGGAAAGTTTGTTGATCGACGATTGTAATCCCTCCTTGAAAGGGAAATACAATCTTTCTAAAGTAGGTTGACACAACCGCAGCCATAGCATATATCCATGGTCTTCCCAGTAGGATGTTGTAATCGAGGTTTCCGTCGATTACTTCGACATCTATTTCTACTGTTTTCCCTCCTAGTTCAACTTGCAAGTTACTTAGAATACCATATGGGGTATATGTTCGTCCATCGAATGCTTTTAATGTGGTTGAAGACCTCGACAAGGTTGGAGATCCTAAAGTTTTCCAACAACTCATCGACATAATACATGTAGATGCCCCCTCATCAATAATTGTTCGATGAATAGTTTTGTTGAGGGCTTTCACTTGAATGAGGAAAGCTAGTTGAGCTGGTAACTGAGGATCGTATCCTTTATGATTAAAGGAGACAAGATTAGAATCCTTTGGGTCTATCCCACCAATAGCTAATAATAAAGCCTGCTTTTGGGATGGGCAATTTTGTAGTACCTCAAGTGTCGACATAGCGGATGGCGATTGAGCCAGATCTTCCACTATATTATAATGCTATGCCACTCTGGCACGAGGATTAAATGTCGACTTGTGTATTACTCCCTTTGGCAGTTTTATTGTCCATTCAGGAATGATGGGTGGCGCAACTTCTGTCGAAGTTGTTGTTGAACTACTATTGATCTTTATCTTTGTTGTTCGACAGCTGCAAATTCCCATAATCTTTATTCCTTGTTGATATTAAAGCATCATTTTGCTGTTTCGAAACCGACAACATCAGCACTTGAGACGGGGAAGCATTTCCACTGTCAACCAGATTTGTTCCTAGATTCAGAAACGGATCAGTTAATACTACCGAGGTTTTTGAATTCTTACAGAATTTTTTAAGCTCAGCTTTAAACGGACAGTCTCTTGTCCAATGATCCTCATCACATATTATGCATGGATTTCTCGGTTTCTTATCTCGAGGAGGGTTTTCAGAAGATTTTTCAGGTGATGGTTCCTCCTGTTTCTTCTTCTTCCCTTTGTTTTTCTTCTTGCCTCCTAGTTGCTTGGTTTCTTTGCCTTTATCAGTCGAGATGGCATTTACTTCTGAGGCGAGAAGTTCTTCCTTCGCATTTTGACTGGAAATCTTACGGGCCTTTTTAGATGTAGCCTTTGTCGATTTCGTGTCTGTCGTGCCAATCACACCATCACCGGCATGAGAGTCATTGTTCGATTCAGGAGGAGGGGGGTTCGAAAATTCTAGTCTGGGAGCATCAGGGATTTTATCGTAGAGCATGCCAGACTGAGTATAAATCAAGTCTAAATATTGCGCATGAGCAATAACTTGCTCTTCGGTGACGACTCCTCCTTTTGCCACATCTTCTGTAATGGAAGGTAACAAAGACTTAATAAACCATTCAGCTAATAGCTGATCAGGAACATACGTTTTTACCATTCTACGATGACGTCGCCACTCATGAATATGATCGGATATGTGAGTGGTCGTTGTCTGCTTGAAATTGGTAAGAAGTTCCGTTCCTGTTTTGTACCTTATCGGTAACTGAAAATGGGTTAAAAAGGTTGTGGCTAGGGCACTGAAGTTGTCAAACGAAGCTGGGTAATTCGATATACCATTTTTCTACCGAACCAGTTAATGTCCTCTGAAAAAGGCGAAGCCTAATCGAATCATCGTTTAGGGTGTTTGATGAACACCACAGATGAAAGGTCATCACATGATTCGACGGATCTTCACCCAGATTTCCATTAAATTTAGGAATATCTGACGGAAGTTTATGTGGAATCGCTAGCCACCAAGGGGCGTAGGCGATTGGATCGTTTGTTAACCGATTTAGATCCAGTAACTCTAAAGTCGCCACGAAGGGTAATTGTTGATTCAGGTTAGGTGAAGCATACCCAGGATAAGATGGAATCGCCTGAGCAGTTGGTCTCTGCATACCAGCATAATGCATTTGATGCTGGTAACTTTGGTAAGGTTGATGGGCATAACCATTGTAGAATGATTGATTTTGATCGTTTTGAATATACGGTTGCCCACTATTTGCGAAGATTTTTTGCTCAGATCCTTGGTATACCTATTGGAATTGCGGTTGTTGGTATTGCACCAGCCATGGCTGCGAAACCATGTGCTGTTGTCCAATACTGACTGTTTGACCAAGATGAGGGGTAATTGTACTCGTTTGGGCCTGTGTCATTCCACTAGTTGGTGATTGTGGCTGAGTCGCAGGGACAAGAGGCTGTTGCATTACCACCTGAGAAACCTGAGGTTGGCATACAACAGGTAGCACTTGTACTTGCGATACCATCACAATAGCTGGTGTAGTCGGTATATTTGACATAGGTAAGCATTGTTGCATCGAATATACAACTCTTGGTTGTTAAGGTAGTATCGGTACCCAACCGCTAGATGTAATTCCAGCATAACCTGAATTTTGTTGTGAACTCCTGTATGGTTGTCCTCCTGGAGGAGACAATGAAAGGGTATACTACCCCCCATACGGCGGTAATCCGATACTTAAAGGTATGGCTTGCCCTTGAGGACCGGACTGCCCAAATTGACACCCTGAAGGATCAATTTGCTGAGACTCAACATAAGAGTTTCTGGATACTATTCCGGATGAACAAACAGGAACGGACCATACTGTCGCAATAGCCCATGTGTGGGCCCCTTCTAGCGATTGAGAACTAGTTGGGACAGATGGTATACCGGCGAACATTGTTGGTGTGATAGCAGGAAGTTCTGCCGTCGTCGTATCGAACGACGCAGTCCTAGATGTTGATGGTTTTTCAGACATTTCTAGTCTATCCAAAAGATTGCCTAGTGATTCTACAAGAGCTTTCGATGGCGGTAGACTAATTTCTGATGAAGAAGGATATAGAGTGATCCCGACTCCAAATTGCAATGGAGTACTAGATGGAGGATCCTCCATAATCTCTTCTATAGCAATCAGACTAGGTGGAAGAGGTAGACTGTCTGGTCCGTAAAATATTTCTGGTGCCGAAGAAGGTATGGAATCTGCAGCGACAGATGTTTGGGGAGTAACACCCTCCGAATCAGTTGTAGATGGAACTGGTTCAGTAACACAAGTGTTTACTCTCACACTAGGATCAATGCTACTGTCCTTCGGTGGCTGCTGAACTTCTTCTGTAAAGGCAGGGATACCAGAAATGTTTGGAGTAACCGGAGTCTCTGATGGTGTTGGAACACTTGTTCTAACTTTACCAGGGGATTTGGAACCAGTTAAACGAGTTTGCTTTGTCCGTAACAATTTTGATTCCGGAGACAAAGATGGTTGACTCATAAGCCTCTGCGAACGACGGGGTTTCAATTGACTTTCTTCCATGATTGCGGATTACTCGATCAACTAAAAATCAAGGGGAATTATATTTCCGAATTAGATGAATTTTAGACGCTTTGACACAACTTGTTTTTTCAATTTTTAAGAGTCGAGAAAAAACAAAAGATGACTCTAGTCGCCTTCGATTTTTAATGAGCCTGAAGTGACAAGTGCTCAAATGGACCTTTTCCATTAAGGAGTCTGAAAAGGAACGAAAGGGACTGCTCTGGAAATCTAGGCAGAGGGATTACCAAACCAATCACAAAACTGAAGAATACTTTTTACGGTACGGCAGTCAATCTTCCCGAATGCTGTATTCAGTGCATTGCGATCGATAGGGCGGCAGACACGGCTTCCTATGGATAAAGGATTAAGCCTATTGTGGTCTCCCAAAATATACTCGACGGTACGTGGGAGCACAAGTCCATACTGGCACTTATCGTCTCAAAGTGGAGGAATTGCCCAACCAACAGTGAAAACAACAGTTACCAGGCTTTACGATGCCAGAATACGTCTCTAGCCTAGACTTCTAGATGTTGTGTGTTAGGTTCCAAAGTGTTGTTAGATTCATTAAATTTATTTTATAGTTGATCTTGCTTAAGAAATTTGCCTTTTAGGTTCACCACATGATGTAGATGTACAATTCCTAAAATGCAATCTAAGATGATAAACAATTGTTTTATCTTCTTTGTGCAATGAAAATCCTAGCTACTAAGGAAAGAGAGATAACATTCTTTCAACAAAGAGCAAAGAGCACACACTATATGCACTGTCCTAAATCAAACCAACAAATAGTCTAAATGCAAATGCACATGCATGTATTTGTTTTCAGCCTTCTTAATGTGTAAATGATAAAAAGAAAGCTAATGCACAAATCTGAATTATTTTCAAAGTGACAATTACTAACAAGTTTCTTTTCAAAACAAAATGAGGACAATGACAACACTTTGTGATTTGGAATTGAAAACTTGCTTTCGACACTAGAAAAACTACTAATTCAGATCAAATACAATAGTAACAGGGTAATCAACTATCAAGAGCAATCAGACTCTCTTCTATGACTGAAAACGACACTTGCGACACTTTCAAATCAAGAAACGACAGTACAATTACGTTACTTCTTTGTAAAGGAGAACTGAAAATGACTCAAAAAATACATAAAAACATTTACAGTTCTTTGCACAATGGAGGTGGAATAACAGCAAGGAAAGGGGTTTCAAATAGAGGTGTACTGACTACAGGTAGCAAAACTCTTGAATAGATCTGAAAAGAGTGAACATAGAAACCAAAATTTAGGAACAATGCCTAGTCTGATCAGCGCACCTGTAACACAGTGAAACTGAAATGCAACGCACCTACTACACTCGGGAAGTGCATTGAATTTGAGATTCACAGAACAGACAGTGCGTTGGACCAGGGATGAGACTTTGATTGGGTTCTGGGTCACAGTTTGCAGTTCAGTTCAGGGATTTTGGCCGAGCAAGTGGTAATCAGTAAATCAATCACAGGGGTAGATCTAAGGAGGTTACTAGAGCCACCACAAGGGCAATTAGAGAGCTTGTAAATCAATTGTTTAAATCATAAACAAAACCCGGAGATTGACTGAAGCAGCATTGATCTACTTTGCACTTGCATAGCAAATGCAGTTCGAAGGCTAGCTGGCTTGACTTCAGGCTCCGTCTGTAAGTTTATAAAGTAAACAAATGTAGATGAACAAACAATCTACTCGCTCCCCAGCGGAGTCGCCATTTTGTTACCGGGAATAGTGTCTATGTAGAACTGCTAATCCCACTAAGGCTGGTAGCTACCTTAGAAACAAACAAAGTAAAACTACTTTCATTTTCCTTTATGAAAGATAGATGAGAGAAGAATAAAAGAGACCAACCTCTGTCTTGCGCTTGGTTCTTTGCTCGATTCCTCTCTCTTCTGATAGTCCTTTGCTACTTGCTTTCTTGTATACCCAGCTTCACAGAGTACCTATAGAATCAAAGCAGCATAACACTATACGAGAACATGGATCTATTATCATAAGCAATATAGGATCAGATGTATATTAACCACACAAATGCATAAAACATCAATCACACAAGTGTATGGAGGAAAACTAGAATAGTTTTATTGATAATCAAGAAAGAGCCAAGAGAATTACAACCAATTGTTCTGACCCAGCATCATCCTCTCAGCAAGTAAGCCCTTCTTCACCTCATGAAAAGCTTAGATCACCCAACACTATGATGTTACCTCAAGAAACCAACAACAATTCCTTACAAGATGCAAAATTCCAGCCCCCGTATCTCTGGAATGGGGGATCCATATATAGATGTCTGCAAGGGAGATGAGTCAGCTTGTGATTTGATTAGTGTCTTCCCTCTGATAGTTCTTGATTCCACTTGGAGATTGATGATCTCTTACTCATCCCTGGTCAAATTCAGATAGGCAAGTGTCACTGGAGAAGTTTCTAGAAGATTCCATGCTTCTCCACCTTGCGGATTGACCCTACCATTTGTCCCTTCTCGCCCATCGCACCCCATAGAAGGGCTTTTTGAAATGCAATGCACCTACTGTGTGTATTTAGGTGGGATGCAACGGACTTTGCCTATGAAGTAGGTGAAATGGTCCAGTTTTGACCAGTTCTGAGTAGTTTTTTATGGAGAACTTCTGGGAGATGTTGTAATCAGTTGACCTTGTTCTTTTAGGGGTTGGAACAACACCTTTAGGGACTTAGGAGCCCCTGGTTTATTGACATTTTATGCTTGGGGTTGCAGTGCCCAAAAATGTCTATAACAATAGTGGAGCAAGTAAATTTCCAATGCAATTATGTTATGTAGCTCCAAGAGGACCATGGAAGCCTATTCAACCTTATATGATGCAAGAGCCTAATTCAAAATTTCAAGCTTATGCAAATCCATCTCAAAGTAATTGGAACATACCCTTTCCTTGGCAACCTTGGCCATCTCAACCCCAAAAGCAATCTTGGAAACAAATTTGGCAAGGAACTTATCGGAGCCATCCACAATATGCTCAATATTTTCCTCAATATATTCCATACCCAAATCCATGTTATCCCTACCATTCACCTCCACTACAACCACAACCCCAACCACATCCATCTCAAATATCCACTCCCAGTCAACTACCTGTACCACCATTTCCGAACTGACACAAAGAAGTAGCTCAGTCCACTTACAATGCTAAGGTACAACACTTGCAAACATCTCCCCTTGATCTAATGGTATTCATCTTATCTCATGAAGAGTATCACAAAAAATAGATTCTCTTCATATCATTGAAGGACAACATGCAGAAAAATAATATTCAAATGAGAAAACTAAAGAATCATGGGTTGTGCTTGAAGAAGAGAATACATCAGAATTAGAGATTGGGAAAGTGCCCTCATGCTTACCATCAGATCCTCTATGTCTTCAAGAGAATAATCGGCAAAAAGAAGAAGATCTGAATTTCATGGAAGAAGAAGACATCAAAGATGATTGAAATTAGCAAGTGGACTAGGGGCATCAAAACTATATTGAAATATGGTTCCAGGAAATCACTAATTTGTAACAATACTCTCTTCTTCAACTGTGCTTGATATCATCAAAGTCAAAGCATTTTGTCTCTTACATTCAGGTACATATCAAAGAATATGTTTCGAGCCTACACATGATTTTATCTATCATCCAGTTATGCAAGTGGCTCCATTGGAAGTTTTCCTACACTTGAAAATGATTTTGTTTTTTCAAGTAGAGTAGGATAGGAAAAGAATTAAAAATGAAAAATAGGAGAAAAAATAAAATATCAAGTGAAAACCTCCTTTGAAGTGCCTAATATTGGCTCATTGATTGAAAAACCTCCATGAGGGAGTCAATGGGCTGGGAAACAAAAAGAGAAAAAGAAAATATCCCAGGTGAAAACCTCCTTTGAGGCACCTAGGCAGACCTACTAGTTGAAAAGCTCATTGAGGTAGCTAGTAGGCCTAGAAGAAGAAAAATAAGAAAAAAATAAAAATATTTGCTCCATGTATCTCTCTCTCATGAATGAAGATGTTCTCCAACCTCTGCAAGCAAAAAAAACAAGCTAGCTACCAAAAGAAAAGTTGATCAAAAGCCTAGTCAAAGGAAGTCAAACTTGGAATTTCTCCTCCTTTGCTCCGATGCTCCAGAAAGACCAAGGCCGTGACAATCCATCACCCTCATCTATTTCCACCATCCACTCATCATTCCCAAGACTTTACCACTAATCTTCTATGTTGTCCTAAAATGCTACAGGAATATCTTGTAGTTACTACAAGAAACAAAAATACATAAAGAAACAAATTATTTTTGTCATATCTTGAAGACCATGCATTCGTTTTCCAAGTTGTTTTAGGGGGAGATGCATATGGATGATAGTAACATGGCCAAGCAATTTCAGTGAATTCCAGTGCACACTTTTCAAGAAATTGACCTTCATCACCTACAACAATTTTTAAATTTTCTCGATATTCATGCATCCGTTTGAAAATCTATTTCATGGGGAGATACATATGGATGATAGTAACATGCCCAAGCAATGTCAGCAAATTCCAGTGCATAATTTTTGACAAATTGACCTCCATCACCTACAACCATTTTTTATTTTTCTCGAGATTCGTGCAACCATTGGCCAAGGTTGTTTATGGGGAGGTGCATAAGAATGATGGAAACATGCTTACAAAATTTTAGGTTAATCCATTCTATTGTTTGGGAGATATGGAAAAAACAAGTCTTCTATAGGAGGTTGTCCTGAATTACTATAGGAAGATCCTATAGTACTACAATATGGCCAAGAAGAAGCTACATAAGGAAATCGGATTGGAGAAAGGGGTCAAAAGGTAATGTATTCTTTAGGCCGTAAGGTTGATATAGGTCCCCCAACACCACTTTCATCACTCATCCACTCCATCTACCCAAAATCCATCTTCAAATTGAACTCTCCCTTACATTAAGAAAATTAGAAAAAAAATTTGTCATCAAATATTCCACCACCTCTTGATGATTTAACCCTGTCCTTATACCTCTTATGAATTTCCATCAATACCACATGCATCAATGAGGTCTAGAAGAGGAATTAAATGACTACTACAGGAAGAGAATTCCTCCTATAAGTAGCCTCCACAATTACAACATAAGTCAACATCAATTCCTTTTTCACTCACACAGCAGAAGATCTAGCCATCTTGAGCAGCATGAAGTCATTTCTGAATATTAAAAAGGGGGCACACCCTCCTTAGGAAGTAATCCATCCACTCCACGAGTAAAAAATTGAACACTAAATGGAAAATTTCACATAATAACCATATCAATAAAATAATCAGCAAGCTATGAAGACCTGTGTAGAAGCAAGCAAAGAAAATTAGCACCTCCAGGGAAGCATGGATCAATCATCAACTCAGCAGCATCATGCATGCCTCTCCAACAACCATCAGGTAGGTACACGTATGCAATATTCTTGACCTCTTCTCTTGAGCATATTATAGTTAGAAATTTGTTGTTAATACATGAGAGGTGAGGTTTTATAAAGCTAAGGATGGGTTAACAGTCTCAACCACCCTCAAATAGTTAATTACAATTAACTCTCTCACTCATGCAATGTGGAAAATCCAAATTAGGAAGGGTGATGATTTTGAGGATTGGGGACAAAAATTAAAAGAGGAAATTTGTGTAAAGGCCAAGTCACCAAAATACTCCAAGCCCTCCATCCACTTCATACCCACTATCTTTCCATCATTCATCCATCCCATTTCATAAGAAAAAATTAACATTTTTCAAGAACAAACCCTACACTCTGTTTCACCCTAAAAAGTTCTTGAAAAAAAAACACAGAGCACATCCTCTCGATTTTCACAAACCTACACTACTCCCTCTGAGCCCTAGCATCATCCTCCAAACCCTCTACATCATTTCTCATCACTCCCATATAGTTAGGAGACCCTGAAAGAGAAGGAATGACTTCTACAGGAAGGCACAATGTTGTTACAAGAGGGAAGAAATTAACAAATTCTGCTAAAAACCAAAATGGTAGTGCCTAAGAGAGACCTAATCAAAATAGAGAAATCCAAAGCCCATTAGGTAATCATCTAGGCCACAAAAGAGAAGAAGAAGACAACAAAAGGCAAGAAGTCATTCACCATCAAAATAGAACTCAACCTGCAGTGATGAAAAGAGGCTTTCCAAGGGGTCTCTACTCTCTTTCTAGATTTTGTCCAAGGCCTAGAAGATGTTATATAAGGGGGAGAAAGGCATGGAAAAGCCAATCCAAAATGGCATTGAGGGGCATGGAAGTCAAGTTGAGGTTCTACTATTGGGACAAGGTCCCCTAGGGTCAATTTGGGGGCAATAGCCCCAGTTTTTGTATGTAAAGTGTAAAGTCTCCACAAGTTGTGGTTGCGGAGCACATAGATGGTAAAGTGTCATAAAGG
The DNA here is from genome assembly GCA_031772625.1 of Pinus tabuliformis. Lineage (NCBI taxonomy): Eukaryota > Viridiplantae > Streptophyta > Pinopsida > Pinales > Pinaceae > Pinus > Pinus tabuliformis. Next base: position 534,725,473 of record CM062812.1, read on the forward strand.
GTTTTACCCTTTGTTTATGTAAATTGTGTCAGCTTTAGTAGATCTACCCATGGTCCGTGGACAATGGGATTATATAACAAGGAGAGTCTTAGAGAGTCTAAGGCAACTAAGTAGTTTTGGATGAAGACGAATGTAATGGGTCAGTAGAAGTAAAGAACGAAGAGTCTTAGAGTAGAAGGGAGGCTCTGTAGCTGAGTGCGTAGAGGCCTAGAGTAGAGTCCACAGCTGAGTGCGTGGACCCCTGCAGCTGAGTGCACAGGGTAGTATCATGTTTGTAAGAAGAACTGAAGCATCAATAAAGAGATTATTCTGGAAATATCTGTGTTTTATCTATTCTACTTCTGTTATGAATGAATGCAATTATGTTATGATGAATAATGGGTGTATGATTTAATACTGTATTGATGCATGATTCTACATGATTTACATTGTTATACGAACACAAGTAATAATATCTATTTACACGAAGAATATCTTAATGCATGTTGAAGTTATCATAGACTTAAGCCAATCTGGGTAAATACTAAAGTAGGAACAATCACATAGGCATGTAAGGGGCTAATCCACTTGTTTAGGGTCTGTGAAAGATAGTCGTAGACCTTTGAAAAGGTCTAGAGGTCGATTAAGAGAAGTATATCGATAAGCCCTACAGGGCTTATCGATCTACATGAACGTAGAGTTAGAGCATAAAATGACATTACACTAATCTCTAGGTGCAGAAACTTGGTTCCAGCATCCCCCCATATTGCTTCAGGTGAGACTTCAGTCCGCGCTCCACGGATTGATGCTGAAAGGGCCAGTAGTGTAGGGATTTATTTGGCTAAACTTAACTTTGAACCTAGGTTAGGAACCACTAAGCCAACAAATGGTTCTGTTGCTGGGACCGAGATCTACACAAAGAGATGTGTGATGTCGCATCACTGGAATCCAACTAAGAAGGAAATTGAAGATTGGTTGGACAGAAAGATCCACAAATTCACGGCGCAAGAAAACAAAAACATGCGATTGATGAAAGAACAGTGGTTGGACAGATATTTGTACATAGAGATACACGAAATCTTCTTATGTTCCTTCCCAATCAAATTATTCCGAGTGGATCGCTAAATTGGTAGACGACCAAGGAAGGTGGAGGCTTGTGGTGGGCTTCATTATTGCAACAATAATGCTGCAACTCATGGGGCTTCCTTCTTTACTTTTATCAACTCGGTATATCCTAACAAACTTGGAAGCGACGGTGCTGTATGCACAAGTACTAGCTCTTACTGCGGGCTGTCACTTGATCAGCCGGTGCAAGTTCGCTAGGAGCTTAAGCCAGCTTCTATGAGTTCTCAGAAGAAGATTTTACTATGATGGAAGAAATCTAACTCTACAGGGGCTATTCTACTTTTAGAAAGAGAAGGAAAACTGAAATGAAACGCAAACCCTAACAAACCCTAGCAAACCCTAGTTTACCTGCTAACCCTACTTTTGCAAGAAAAGAGATGGAAACTAATGAAATGAGTGCCATTGACTACCAAAAAGGTAAATTGCATTTATTCAAGCTACTTCTAAAAAGAAATGAGAAGAAATCATCTTTTTGTACTTTTGAGTGTTTTTAGGTGAAATTGTTATGCTTATGATTTATCTGGTTTTGACTGTGCAGAGGTTTGGTGGCAAGGGAAGATGGAGTTGGCTTTTGCAGAGGGTGAGGAAGGTGTGGAGAGGTCCTAGGAAGCCCCTAGTACCATTCTTCAGACTTCCATTGCAATCATACTTTGAAAAATCACTCACAGGAAATTCTACAGGAGGCTGCAAGGGATCTACAAGAGGTTCTACAGGAGGATCTACAGGAGGAGGCCAAAAGCTGCCTTTGGAGCTTTGAAGGTGGAAAAATGATGGAAAAAGGGAAATGAAGGCTGGATGAAGGTGTTGAGGTGTCTAGAACTTGTCAAGGAAGATCAGGGATGAACGTGATGGTTGGATTCGTTCAAATGGCAAGAAAACAACTTTATGAAAAAAGACGCAGAAATTAGGGTAGATTGGCGAAATGTTGTGAATGAGTTGGGGAATCTAGGAGAAGTGAACTAGTGCTGGCTATTTTATAGAGGGATGATGAGCTGGGATGTCCTGCAAGAGATCTGCACATTTACATATCAAAACTGACCAAAGAAAGAACTAAAAAACAGAGTTTTGTCTAGCTTGACCTAATTTCTGACCTACAACCAGGAAATGGTGAAAAGTACCTTATGAATAGAAATGCATGCGAGAGAACTATGGTAAAAAGGCATGAAATGATCTAAGAAATTGAATCTGAACCAACATCAACTTTTCCAAATCAAAGTATCACACTAGCAGTTGCATGGAAGAGAAAAATTGTGTTTTTGGTGGCAGCAATAGTGCTTTGACCTCAAATCATAGTCCCAAGAAGGGAGAAAGGAGATCAGGACCTACTGTGGCCTTTTTGAATCTTATCTTGTCATTCCAGCAACCTACTTGCACAATTGATACAAAACAACTATGCTAATCATCAAAAGAAACCTAATTTAACAAAGCAAAGTGAACCTATGCAACAGAAATTAACTCATGAATGGAAGCAAAAACATATAAATACACAGAAGGAGGTGTTGGGTAGCTTGGGTTGGGCCCTAACCCAAGAGCTTCAGCCCTCTGAAAGATATCATTTTTGGCTCAAAAATTGTTTCATCTTCATTATCCAAAAATAGCAGTTACATCACATAAACTGTCTTCAAAAAGAACTCGAAAATGAGCTGAACACAATGCTGCACAAAAGTGCAAAAATCTACTAATAACTAGCTAACCTATTGAGGCTCTAAGCCTTCTTATTTATACAAATGGGGACTTCCAACAGTCCTCCTAAAATCAAGGAACTCAGCTTTTTAGAACTGAAGATAAACAACAGTCCTACTTGACTCGCTCGGTTGCCCCTTGGAATCATCAATGTGGCCCTTTGTGCTCCAAGTTGCTGATGGAGGATTCAAGGAAAGGGGTCATTAATGAAGGATACACCCTCCCTACAAGTCCTCTTCCCTGTTTTCCTCGAGTTTGGCTACCATTTGCTCATAAATTCCTTGTCTTTGTCCAAAATTGTCCAAAAAAACTGCATAAAACACTTATTAGACTATATGGAAAAGTGACTAACCCAATTCACTCTATTAGCATAGATATATTCAAAAACATGCAACAAAATAATGAGAATGGTGGATTAAATCGAAATAAGAGGCAGAATGAGCCCATATAGTTACCCATTTCTGGGGCTCATCATCACCCCCGTGCTGAATGGGTTGCTCATCCTCTAAGCAACTAATCTAACTCTTCATCTTTAATGGCTCTGACAGATTTCCTGACATCCCAAGCCTCTAATGTGATGTCTTCCTCCCTATCATGGAAACCTTATTTTCTATCCACTTCCTCCCATTGTTTCTGTTCTTCCTCCTCCTTAACTCCTTCCAACAGTCTGAGCAGCAGTGGAGGACTAAATTTAATACCAATCCAGTTGGCTTTCAAGTTTTGCATTGAGTGCTTATACAGGGGAACTCTCCTCATGGCCTCCCTCACTCTATTTGGGGAGTGATGCTCCCTGATCCTTAGGCTATGTGGCAATGTATTCCACCTTCTCATGTAGGCATGAAGGCAGTCATCACCGAAAAATCTCTCCATATCCTCGAAATGAGCAATAGCCTGTGCTTGCTTGTCAACATAGTCAGGGAGAACTTGAGGATTAAATGCAAGGTGTTGGTGGGCATAGATGAGAGCCAAGGGTTCTACTGGTTCTGCTCTAATCATCAGGGGCTCACTTAGCTCTTTTTCCATTATTTTATGAATTTCCACTGCTCTCTTTTCTTCATGGCTCATCCACGAAGCCATAGCCATTAGCTGCAAGTCTCCCAATGCAGCATTTGGATCCCATAAATTCATGTCAATAAGTGCCATGTTGTGTAGGTAAAATTCTGCTAGCTTTGCTTTATCCTCAGCTGAGCTATGATCACATAAATGCATAAATTGACCATAATCTTGAAATGGTATTGTGCCCCTCTGGGCTAGTGTCTTAATCTGGAATTGGAGCCACTGATCTTTGAGATACAGTGCATATGATTTGGCTGGTTGTCTGAACTGCAATGCCTCCATTGCCCAGGTGGCCATGCAGGCTAGCTGGGCTTCCTTTCCTGTAGCTGCCTTTTCAAAATCAGCACTTCAGTTTCTACCTAGGATTATTTTTCTTGCTGTTGTTTCATCAGTGTCTCACTATATGTCTGTGGTTCTTCTTCTTGTTGTTGTCTCTCTGCTGCCTCACTATCTACCTGGGGTCCCTCTTTCTGTTGTTGTCCTTTCAAAATTGATAGCTCATTTCCTCCTTGAGGTTCCCTTTCTTGTAGCTGCTTTTTCAACAATTCATTTTCTTCCTGCAGTTGAGCTCTTCTAATGTTCTCTGTGTGCCTTACCATGCTCAATTCTCTGCTCATCTCTCTCAACTTGTTTTCCATGTGCCCTATATCTTTGACCCCTTTGGATTTTGCAATCTGCATCCAAGTGTGGGTCCTGACTCTTTCCTTTTCTAGTTCGAAGAAAAGAGGCACTGCAAATTTTTGTGGGATGATCTTCCCACCTTCCAGAAGGTTGTAGTAGGAGCCTAAGTTAGGCTGAGGTCCAGGCTCAGGTATCTCTTTTGCCTTACCTTCCTCTTGGGACTGTTCTTCTGCCTTCTTTTCCAGTTTTTCAGTTTCTTTGAGCTTGGCCAATGTCTCCTATAGAGAGGTTTGTGCCTCCTGTAGGACTGCTTTAGAGTCCATTAATTTGATCCTTTCCTTCTAGGTGGAGGTCTTAGGACTCCCTCTCTCGTAGGTGATGGAGATTTTGGAGGGAGATTCCTCCTTTGTCACAGTAGGTGCATTCTCAATGATAATGGGTTCTTTCGAAGGTGGCTGGGGCTTGCCCACCTTGATTCTGGTGCTTCTCCGAGCTTTAAAATACATAGATTTCTGTCTTTTCATTTTCCCCTTTTGCTTAGCTGGAGTGTTTAGTGCAGCAAGAATAGCTGCTGCTTCCCTTGCTAGTGTCTCAAGGGACACTTCTTCTTGATATTTTTCTTCTTCATCCTCTGCAGTTTTGCCTGTGTCTGCTGTTTCTATTTTTGTTTCTGCTGTCTCTGGTGGTGTTTTCTCCTTTTCTTGCTGAGTTTCTGTCTTTCCTATGGTAGTCTTTTTCTGAGCTGTCTTGGGCTTCTTCTTCTCAGCTTTTGTCCTCTTCCTCTTCTCTGCTTTTGATGCTGTTTTCTTCTCTGCTTTAGGTTCAACTGTGGTTGTGTCATGTTTCTCCTCTTCTCTCTGTTTTTCTTCTTTTTCTTCTTCTAATCAAATATTTTGTGCTTCCTCATGGATTTCCTTCTCAAGTTCCTCTTTTTTCTCCTCCTCTTCACTGCCAGATGGGCTAAGGTCATCAGTGAGAGTTTTTATGTCATCTTCTCTAGACATGTTCCTGAAAATTTCCCAGGCTATAGGGATGGTGTATGTGTGGAGGGCATCCTCTACCAGCAATTTAATGAGCCCATGGTGGGCCAGTTGGTCTGGAACCCCTGCATTCAATTTGGTGCCACACTCTATCAAAGACTGGAGGAGAAAATATGGCAGACTGAGTTTTCTAGATGCAGGTAGGTCCATTCCATATCTTAGTTCATGCAATAATCTGAAGTGATAACCATAGACTATACTGTATCTTCCTTCACAGGAGATATATTTCATGATCTGGTAGCTGACCTCACCCCATGGATGAGGTATACTTGTCCTTCTGACCCCATTCTTATCCTCTACAGGATGTTCATCAGGCTGGAAAAATGTCTTTTTAGCAACCTGTCCTAGTGGTTTTTCTTCTTTGCTCCAGGGAAGAAAAGTGGAAGACCTGTAATTCTGCTGATGAATTCTAGTGTAAGCTCTATGGTTAAGCCCCTGAAACTGACTGTAGCATGGGTCTTTGAATGGGGTCTTAAAGACATTAAAAATTCCTCTGTCACTTCCTCATCATACCCATGAATTTTCTCAAAGAAAGGCATCCAATTTGCCCTGGTAAAGAGGGCTACCACTTCTGGGTGTTCATGCAATTTGGTGGAATTCAGAGGCTCTTTTCTCATAAAACCCCCTGTCATGATGTTTAGTGACTGCTGGAAATTCTCAGGTGAGGAGGAAGGCAACAAATTTTCAAGACCGAAAACAGAGGAACAGCTGAGGTTTGTCTTTCTGGAACCAGAGAGGGAATTTTTTCGTGTTCTTCTTTTTTCACAACAACAATTTGCAATTTTCCCTTCCTTCAAACCCTATTCTCAACCTAAATTCACTTCTCGGGATTTTTTGAGGAAATCAATATTTTGACAAAATAGAGAGTATATGAAACAATGCTTTTTCCTTCTCACAAGATAAACAAACTTCCCAAATGCAAATTCGGTTTTTTTTTTTACAGGCTTGATTTTCTATGGTTGCATTCCTTCTTTACAAAGTAGAATACAGGGAAGAAAAAGACAGACTTTGAGTGCAGAGAGCAAAATGGAGAGACTGTATATATTTCAGAAAAACACAGGCAGACTTTTGTTTTCACTTTCCCTTCCTTTTTTTAAACCAGTACTTTGCTTCACATCCCACCACCTTTTGTAGATATATCACATGCAAAGTGGGTTCCTGAGCCTACCTCTTTTCAAGCTCGAATTTGGCAAAAATTTTGAATTTTCCCTCTGCAGAGCTACTCTCTAGCCTTCCTATAGAAAGGCTCTTGTAGACTGTGTTTCCGCTCCTATAGAGTGCAATAATGCTCTTGTAGAGCCCGATAAGCGGGAGGGTTTTGAAAACTGGCAGAGAGCGACTGTTTCAATGTTCTAAAGGTGGTAGGTAAGTTGTTGCAGTCGAGAACTCATCGATGCAAATGAAAACAAAAGGTGGTGGAGGCTTCTACTGCAGCGTACTTAAGCTTATGGCGTGATCTGCGGTGATGAGGTGAGGTGGCAGGAAGGGTACGTTATCCCCATCCGGACCATTGGTCCCTACTCCAGTGCCATTATGGTATTTCATGTCGCCTGCCTGCCATCACTTCCATCATTCCCGTTATACACCGCCACCACTACCGGTTTTGAGTTTTTCCTCCTGAGTTGATGGACCACACGTGCTGATTGCAACTTCTAAACGTTGTTTGAACTAGACGAGGCTTGTTTGAACTGGACGAGGGTGGCCAGTTAGCTGGCCACTGATTTTGTTTAATCACGACCATCTCAATGGCTCATGCAGTTTCTAAATAATATTCATGCAACAAAGAAACATGTTTAGCCACTTACCTGTTAGTCGCTACCGTGTTTTGCATGCTCAGACTTTAGCACTTTGTTTTTTTTTATTGTTGTTGTTGTTGGTGCTCGTGGCCTCTGAACTGGTGGCTTGGCTACCTTATGCTGGTGATTTTCGATCAGGAACCACTCCTTGCATGTTGCATACATCTTGACTGCATTGACCCTGCCTCTGGAGCTTGTTTTTTTAAAGGGATCAGCTGTTACAAGAATCCTGCAGGATTTCCTGTAGCTGCTTCTCCCTCTAAAATTTCTGGCTGATGCTTGAGCAGGGACTGAAGAGATAGCTAAGGAAGGTTCTAAAGGAAAGGAAAAACAACTGGAATGCATCAGGTAAGAAACAAGTGAAGAATGCTGCTGTTTTATTCATTATTTTTTCTTCTCTTTTTTTTAACAAAAGAAACAGAATTTCTGTGTTTTCTGTGCAGGGAAGAAAAAGTGAGTGGAAGTGTAGTGGTACAGGGATGGAATCGAGAGTTAGGAAGATGAATGGTGGCAGAGAGGTCCACAGGCCTTCTAGACAAATTTCTAGCCCTCGGATTCTTTTCTAAACTTGATTTTGAGCTCTCTGTGGTTTCTACAGGAGCCTCCTGTAGAATGCACAGAATTTCCTGTGGGATGCAAAATTTCTAGAAAAAGTCAGACCAGGGCCTGAGAAAAGACAATGGCGATGGAGGAATGATATATCAGGGGTGTATGCAGCCTAGCCATGTCATTTTTTCTTCTGTGACCCTCCTACAATCTGCAATGCATTCAAAAGAAGTTAGTTTTTCTGTTTTTTTTTTTTTTTTTTTTTTTATTATTATTATTATTATTTTTTTTATGAGACAACTAGGGCACCTCCAAGAGGTTTTCACCCTCACTGTCTGCCCTAGGCGCTTCCAAGAGGTTTTCACCCAGGTTCTTTTTTTTTTTTTTTTTTTTTAGGATGTGGGTGGAGTGGAGGCAGAGATCTGCTCCACTACCAACACTGTTTTACTCAGATTCTCAATGAATTCCTGCTTGGAAAGGGGCTTCCTGTAGAGCTTCAACCTATGCCCATTGACGAGCATGGGGATGGCTTCTTCATCGATGGTTCGGATCAAAACTGAACTATTGTCATTGCATTTTTCTACTGTGGATGGTCCCAGCCATCTTGTCCTCAGTTTTCCCTTGAAATCCTTATATCTTGAATCATACAACAACGCCCAGTCTCCTTCCTAGAATTGGTTTTCTTTGAGGTGTCTGTCATGCCATATTTTCCTTTGAAGTTGGACTCCCTCTAAGTGGAGAAGGGCCTGCAATCTCTATTCATCCAATCCATTTAGTTGGAGTAATCTTTCCTTTTGTGCATGGCTGAGATCTAGGTCCAGCTGAGCTGCCATCCTTAATGTGTTATATTCAAATTCTATTGACAGCAAAGCCTTCTTCCCATAGACCAACTCATAGGGTGTGAACCCTATGGTGGTTTTCCAGGTGGTGTTATAGGCCCAGGTGGCCTCAACCAATCGATCTACCCAATCTTTTCTGTTGCTGCTCACTACCTTGCTCAGAATTCCTTTCAAGGCTCTGTTAGTGACTTCCACCTGTCCATTTGCTTGCGGATGATAAGGGGTGGAAGTTCTATGCTTAATTTTGTGGTGTGTGAGCAGGTCTTCAATCAGATTGGATGTAAACTGACTCCCCTAATCTGTGACTAATTCTCTTGGATATCCAAACTTGTAGAATATATTCTCCCTCAAAAACTCAACTACTTTTTCTTCTGTGGCTGTCTTGATCGCCTTTGTTTCTACCCATTTTTTCAGGTAATCAGTACACACAATGATGTAAGATTTCTGTTTTGAAAGAGGGTTGATAGGACCCACAAAGTCCATGCCCCACTTCTTAAATGGCTCGAAAGTCACTTGGGGTTGCAGGGGCATCTCATCCTTTGGAGTAGGTTTCCCCATCCTTTGACATCGGTCACACTGGCTGATATATCTCCTGACATCTTGATGAAGAGTGGGCCAATAGTAACCTGCTTGCAGAATTTTGAAGGCAGTCCTCTTTACTGCAAAATGGCCTCCGCAAGGTCCATCACGATAGGTTAGGAGGATGTCAAAGACTTCCTCCTCCCTAACACATCACCTTAAAATCTGATCTGGGCCAAGTTTGAAGAGATTGCCCCCAATCCAGGTGAATAGAGCACTTTTCCTCACGATCTTGCTTTTCTCTTTTGAGGATAGGTGTGGCGGAAACTGTGTTGAAACCAAGTAATTTGCTATATCAGCAAACCATGGAGAGAGTACCGAGATAGCAAATAGGTGTTCATCTGGCATTTGATTATCCACCATTCCTTCTTCACCTGCAAGCAGATCTAATCTAGACAAAAAATCAGCAACAACATTTTCCTTACCCGGCTTATCAACAATGGTTAAATCAAATTGCTGCAATAAAAGTAACCATCTAATAATACGAGCATTTACATCTAGTTTATTCATCAAATACCTAATTGCAGCATGATCAGTGTGTACGAATGTTTGATCGCTGATGATGTAGTGTCTAAACTTATTTAGGGAATGGACTACAGCTAGGAGCTCCTTTTCGGTTACAGTGTAGTTTAATTCTGCCTTGGACAAGTTTTTACTTACAAAATATATGGCATAAGACAAATTCTCATCAACTTGCCCTAAGGCTGCTCCTATCGCTTTGTTCGAGGCATCTGTATGAATGTGGAAAGGTAGGGCCCAGTTTGGACCTCTCAAAATTTGGGTAGTTACCAGTTCACCTTTCAAGGTATCTAGAGCCTCTTGACAGTTGTGAGTCCATATGAACTCAGCATCTTATCCCAAAAGACCAAACAATGGAGAGGCTAGCTTACTAAAATCCTTAATGAATCTTCTATAATACCATGCTAAGCCTAGGAAACTCCGAACATCTCTTACCTTTTGAGGAGGTGGGACCCTTTGGATGATGGTAATCTTGTTGGGATCCACCTGTAATCCTTGCTGAGAAATTGTATGACCTAGCACAGTCCCTTCAGTCATCAGGAATTCACATTTTTCAGGACTGAGGGACAAGTTCATTTCGATGCACTTGGCTAAAACTTTTCCTAGGTTAGTCAAAGCTTCCTGGAAGTTAGAACCATAAGGGGTAAAGTCATCCATATAGATTTCCACTGAATCATAAACCAGTTCAGCAAATATACTCAGTACCGCTCTCTGGAAAGTGGCGGGAGCGTTGCACAACCCGAAAGGAAGGACCCGGTATGCAAAAGTACCCCAAGGACAAGTGAAGGTGGTCTTATCTTGGTCTTCCAGGCTGATTTGGATCTGGTTGTACCTGCTAAACCCATCTAGGAAGGAGAAGAACTTCTTCCCTGCCAGGCCATCTAACACTTGATCTATGAAAGGCAAAGAGAAATGGTCCTTCTTGGTGGCCTTGTTTAGTTCCTGATAATCGACACAGATTCTCCACTTCCCATTTTTCTTTGGCACTAGCACCAAAGGAGAGACCCATTCACTGTCAAAGATGGGGTAGATGAATCCTGCATCCAACAACTTTTGCAGTTCTTCTTTGACAATGTCATTAAGGGCTGGATTCAACCTCCTTTGAGGCTGCCTAACTGATTTACAATCTTCTTTAATGTAAATGTGATGAGTACAGACTGAAGGGTGGACTCCCTTCATCTCCTTATAGCTATAAGCAAAGGCATCCAAGTGGTTTTTCAATAAGCTACATAGTTCTTTCTCCTGAGAGGTGGATAGGGATGAGTTGATCTTCAAGGTTCTTTCTGGGCCGAATTCCACATTCTTAACTTGGAGAGAGGTCAGATCAACCACACAAAGATCAACTAAAGGATTGGCTTGGGTTTCTTCCACCAGCTCTTCTAATGGCAACACACTGGGGGGTGGATTCTGAATCAAGCTTTTAATAAGATCATCCTCGGTTTGTGGGCCCCCCATGGTAGCCTCTACTGTACACAATGGTGCGGAATAGACTTCATCCTCATCTTCCTCCTCCAACCAAAGAGGTAAATCATGTTCTAACAGAGGTTGGGCAGGAGGATATAGGACTAGCTGTTTGGACATATGCCCATTCTTGATTGTCATGTTCCCAGCTCAACAACTGATGTAGGCATCTGCAGTAGCCAACCAAGGTCTTCCCAGGATGAGAGGATACCCAGTGAGCTTTGCCTTTGGCTGGAGAACCAGGAAATTAGCAGGGTACTCCCAGGAATCAATAGAGACCATTACATCTTCCACAATCCCCTCAGGGGTCACGGTGGAGCGGTCTGCTAATTGCAGTATTGTTGTGGTCTTTCTCAGGGAACCCTGAAGGTTGAGCTTGAGAATAGTGTCCTTGGTCATCACATTAATGGCAGCCCCTAGATCAATCAGGGTATGGGGGATTACGGTGCCATTGATTTGGACATTGACTACAGGACTCCCAGGATCTAGATATTTCAGACAGATTACCTGCCGCAACATGAGGTCAGATAGTTGTCCTATGACATTGATAGTTGGAGCATCTCTCCTGCGCCTGCCTGGGTGCGTGAAGCACTTCTCCTTGATCAACTTGTTGTATATAGGCACATCTTTGATGGCTTGGAGAAGTGGTACCTTTACACATAACTGTTTCAGTTCTCCCAGAAGTTCAATTTCTTCTAGGGTCGGTTGTGTGGCTCCAGTTAGTCTCTTAGGAAAGGGTGGAATGGATTTTGGTTCACCTTCCTGATTTTCTTCCTCTTCCTCCTTAGGGGGAGGTTGGCTATCTGGGAGAACCTTCCCAGATCGTAGGTTAATCTCCTAAATCTCCACAGCATAGGTCGAGCATGATGTTTCTCCAGTATATACCTGTTGGGCCTGTCTGTTATTGGGGTTCAGGTTCGGTTGAGCAGGTATTTGGGGTTCCCTTGGTGGAGCAAGAGGAAATGGTTGCGGTTGAGCAGGTGGTGGAGGCAAAAGAGCGGGAGGAGAGTTGTACTAGGGCCTCCACCCTTGATGAGGTGCATTACACTGAGGTTGTGGCTGAGCATAAGAGTGAAATGAATGAGAAACTGGAGGAGCATGGTATTGAGATGAATACGACCAAGGAGGGGGGGTGGACCAGGAAGGATGAGCAGGGGGACCCCAAGAAGGCATGGAAGTGGCTTGATTGGGGTTGTAATAGGTCTGGGATGTCCCTTGCATTCCCTGCTGGTAAGGTCTGGATCCATGTGGCCTCTTTTGGTTCATGAAAGAGTGGTTCAGTGGCTCCTTCAGCCCCCTGATATGCAACTTTAATTCTAGGCAAGGAAGGGCACTGATTCGTAGGATGGTCTTCTTCACAGACTAAACACACTTCTATAGAGTGCAATGGACATTCATTCCTAGGATGCTTTCTAGTGCACCTAGGACAAAAGATGGCCAAAGCCCTCTCGACTTCCTCTTGTTTCCTTTTGATATGCAAGGTATCCATTTGCATGGCAAGAGTCTGCCTCATCTCGCTCTTGAAATCTTTCACCCGATTCTCAAGTTCGTTTCTAAGGGATGAACTGGACGAGGATGTACTGGCTAAAGGTTGACTTCCCCTACCTCTCTTTCTGGCTGCCCTAGAATGGTTTCTAAACACAGTCTTTATGTCATCATAAGGTAGTTGGTAGATGTCTCCCCTAGCCAGTAAATGGAGGGTATCTAGAAGGTCTTCAGGGACTCCTCTGAGCAGGACCAACTTTAGAGATTCGAGGTCAAGTGTGTACCTGGCCCTTTTATAACTGAGCTGAAACCTCTCTTCATAGTCTTCTAAGGATTCATCACTTCCCATGGTCATTCAGAAGATTTCTTCCTTGGTATCCTTTGACCTACAGTAGTCCCGGTATTTTTTGTTAAAGGCTTGCTGCATCTGAGTCCAAGTTGTGATATTGTTTCCAGGTAACCCCATGAACCAGCACAATGCTGCATCCTTGAGGGTAGAAGGAAACAGTTTCAACTTCTGCTTGTCTTCTGCATAGTCATAGGTTCAACAGAGAACAACAAATTCAAACAAGAAGGTATCAGGGTCTTCGATAGTCAATCCATGGAAGTGAGGTAAGGCTGAAGGACTTATGTTTTTCATTTTTCTGTCTCCATTGGTCTCTCGGATAGGAAAGGCACCCTCTATTCTTTCCCCATTTCCTCTAACATTTCTGTTTTTAGCCATGGTCTCAGGAGGAATGGTTTCTTGATCTTCTTCTATTATAGGATCTTTGTATATCTCTGAAGGTTCACCTATAGGTTCTTCTGGATCACTGCCACCAAAGAAGAGAGAAGGGTGAGTTAGTGATGTGGTGGGGGTGTTGGGTAAGAATTTTCCTGAATTGTCTATGTTCCTACGAGGCATGAAAGGAAATCTCCTTTTGGATTATTTTTGTTTTTTTTTTCTCTCTGCTTGTGCCTGCAAAACTAAAATGGATTGAAAAACAAACTGCAACTAACTGAAATAAATCTTGCTGAAATGAAATTGTAGAATTGAAATGAAAGCAAGGAAATGACTAGTCTACTTTGCTGAAATGGAAATTGCAGGATTGAAATGAAAGCAAGAAATGACAAATCTACGCTTGCTGAAATGGAAATTGTAGAATTGAAATGAAAGTAGGAAATGCCTAATCTACTTTTGCAGAATTGAAATGAAACACCTACTCTACGTTTGCTGAAATAAACTACTTAGCATAATGTTGCAGTAGAAAATAGGAGAAAAGCAGTCATCACAAAATACTCTGACGCTTCCCCGGCAATGACACCAAAAAGAATGGTGGGTTCCAGTATTGTAGCAATAATGCTGCAACTCCTAGGGCTTCCTTCTTTACTTTTATCAACCCGGTAGTTCGTAACAAAATTGGAAGTGACGGTGCTGTATGCACAAGTACTAGCTCTTATTGCAGGTTGTCACTTGATCAACTAGTGCAAGTTCGCTAGGAGCTTAAGCCAGATTCTATGAGTTCTCAGAAGAATCTTTTACTGTGATGGAAGAAAGCTAACTCTACAGGGGCTATTCTACTTGCAGAAAGAGAAGGAAAACTGAAATGAAACGCAAACCCTAACAAACCCTAGTTTACCCACTAACCCTACTTTTGCAAGAAAAGAGATGGAAACTAATGAAATGAGTGCCATTGACTACTAAAAAGGTAAATTTCATTTATTTAAGCTACTTCTGAAAAGAAATGAGAAGAAATCATCTTTTTGTACTTTTGAGTGTTTTTATGTGAAATTATTATGCTTGTGATTTATCTGGTTGTGACTGTGCAGAGGTTTGGTGGCAAAGGAAGATGGAGTTGGCTTTTTCAGAAGGTGAGGAAGGTGTGGAGAGGTCCTAAGAAGCCCCTAGTACCCTTCTGAAGACTTCCATTGTGATCAGACTTTGAAAAATCACTCACAGGAAATTCTACAGGAGGCTGCAAGGGATCTACAGGAGGTTCTACAAGAGGATCTATAGGAGGAGGCTGAAAGCTGTTTTTGGAGTTTTGAAGGTGGAAAAATGATGGAAAAAGGGAAATGAAGGCTGGATGAAGGTGTTGAGGTGTCTAGAACTTGTCAAGGAAGATTAGGGATGAATGTGATGGTTGGATTTGTTCAAATGGCAAGAAAACAACCTTATGAAAAAAGACGTAAAAATTAGGGCAGATTGGCGAAATGTTGCGAATGAGTTGGGGAATCTAGGAGCAGTAAAATGGTGCTAGCTATTTTATAGAGGGATGATGAGCTGGGATGTCGTGCAAGAGATCTGCACATTTACTTATCAAAACTGAGCAAAGAAAGAACTAAAAAATAGAGCTTTGTCTAGCTTGACCTAATTTCTGACCTACAACCAGGAAATGCTAAACAGTACCTTATGAATAGAAAAGAATGCGAGAGAACTATGGTAAAAGGGCATGAAATGATCTAAGCAATTGAATCTGAACTAATATCAACTTTTCCAAATCAAAGTATCACACTAGCAGTTGCATGGAAGAGCAAAAACTGTGTTTTTGGTGGCAGCAGTAGTTCCTCGACCTCAAATCATAGTCCCAAGAAGGGAGAAAGGAGATCAGGACCTGCTGTGGCCTTTTCGAATCTTACCTTGTCACTGCAGCAACCTACTTACACAACTGATACAAAACAACTATGCTAATCATCAAAAGCAACCTAATTTAACAAAGCAAAGTGAATCTATGCAACAGAAATTAACTCATGAATGGAAGCAAAAACATATAAATACACAAAAGGAGGTGCTGGGAAACTTGGGTTGGGCGCTAACCCAAGAGCTTCAGCCCTTTGAAAGAGATCAGTGCTGGCTCAAAAAACTGTTTCATCTTCATTATCCAAAAATAACAGTTACATCACATAATTGTCTTCAAAAAGAACTCGAATATGAGCTGAACACAATGCTGCACAAAAGTGCGAAAATCTACTAATAACTGGCTAACCTACTGAGGTTCTAAGCCTTCTTATTTATACAAATGGAGACTTCCAACAGTACTAAAATCAAGGAACTTGGATTCTTAGAACTAAAGATAAACAACAGTCCTACTTGACTCGCTCGGCTGCCCCTTGGAATCATCAATGTGGCCCTTTGTGCTCCGAGTTGCTAATGGAGGATTCGAGGAAAGGGGTCATTAATGAAGGAGACATGCTCCCTACAATACCTCTTCCCTGTTTTCCTTGAGTTTGGCTGCCATTTTCTCATAAATTCCTTGTCTTTATCCAAAATTATCCAAAAACTCTGCATAAAACACTTATTAGACTATATGGCAAGGTGACTAACCCAATTCACTCTATTAGCATAAATATATTCAAAAACATGCAACAAACTAATGAGAATGGTGGATTAAATCGAAATAAGAGGCAGAATGAGCCCATATAGTTACCCATTTCTGGGGCTCATCAGCTTGATAGTCCAATAGTGTGGACCCCAGAGTTAGTGCGGATATTGGAAGCCTCTAAAGACAAGATCACATGCATTGTCGATCACTGGATTGATCGCATCATAGGAGGGTTTGTGATAGAATTCGTGGTCGATAGCTTGGTCAACTACAACAAAGGAGAGCGACACTTCTTCAAGGGACTGCGAGGTAAGTATTTAATATCTTTGAATACTTGGATTAAGATGCTGTTGTGTAAAAAGTGGGTTATACAATTACCTTGATGTTTGGAGCTACGCAAAGCGGAAAGATCTTCAGGGATAGAGGGAGAACATGCCCTGAATATAGCCCGCTGATTGAACCACCTCTGAGTGACGACGAAGGATAAGCACAGGCTTCACCGTAGAGCAATATCTAGTTAATAACGCGAGGGTCCTCGCGAATACCCCATCCACCCACATCACCTCCATCTTCACATCCACAACATACACCTTCACCCACACTGCCACCACCTCCACCATCGTTCAATATGGCGAATACAGTGAAGTTTCCTGTTTTCAAGGGCTTGGGAAATGAGGACCCAGACCAGTTCTGGTTCATTATGAAGGCTGTGTGGCAAGCCCAGAATATTACAGATGATCAGATGAAGAAAGAAACGTTGGTTACTTCATTACAGGATCGCACACTAACATGGTACATTAAGTACTATAACTATAACCCAAGGGCTGCGTTGGCAGACAATCAGATAGTGTTGAATAAGGAATTCAGTAGGCCCAATTTTGAAGTGCAATCGGTGGTTGGATTCAAGGAAATCATGATGAGGCCTGGTGAAATTCTCTGGGAGCTAGATCAGAGATTAAAATGCCAGATCCATGAAGCTAACATGAATCTTACAGATGGGAAACACCGCGAATGGTTTGTAGCTTCTCTCTTGCCTCACCTAAGGGTTGCATTATCACAACAAAATATTGGCACCCTGGCGGAAGCCCTGGATATTGTGATGAGATTGCATGAGACGCCAATTCAAGATGCTGCTTTGGGAGTTCAGCAGATTCATGCAGAGTTGCAGAACCTTTTCCTAGAGTTTCAAAGTTTGAAGAAGGATAGAGCGGCTTGACTAGAGGTGCGCAAAGAAGTTTGGTTCCCAAAATGCAAGAGTCAAGGGCATGACAAAGATCACTGCCCAACCTTCGCGAATTATGTTGTAGGAGGAGGACCGATGCCTCTAAGGCCATAAGCTCAAGTAGGGCCAAGTACAGGACCTATGCTGTGGTGCACTATCTGTCAGGTAGCTGGAAAACATGTGACAAAAAATTGTCACCTACTGTAGAAATTTGTACAGACATCGCAATAGCTCTTCTACAACTTTTGTAAGTCGGTGGGTCATGAAGGGTACAACTGCCATAGCTCTGAGATAATGATGGACAGAACGCCTGCATACTGAGTGCTGGAAGAAATGCAACCTCTAGATCAAGGCACTGGGAGAGCATGAGGAGGATATCAGGGAGGCAGATGAGGCCGAGGTGGAGGAGGACTTGGTATAGATCAGGGACAAGTTATTTTTTACAATTGCTGAGTGTCGGGACACTACGTGCGAGAGTGTATGAACCCGATGTGACTATCGTGCAAATACTGTACTCATTTTGATCATGTGATCAAAGACTATCCTGTATTAATAGATAAGATGCGGGAAAAGGGGACACAACCTTAGCATCCAACTCAAAACATGCAGATGATGAGGGTTGAATCCCGTGAAGATGATCCTAATGTGAATATTGCGCTATAAAATGGAATGACGATTGGCGAAGATAAAGGAAAGAAGCCTGAAGAAAGTGAGTGGGTCTACAAAGCTCCAGAAAAAGAGGTGGGGTTTGATCTGGAGTGCGTGAAGGAAACATTCATGGAAGCGAAGAAAAGCTTCGCTGAGGCTTCTACCTCAGGAAGTCAGGATAAGCTATTTGATGAAATGGACCCCTCTATGCTTACTACCTTCTTGGATACTTGTATGAAGCTGTTGCGTGATAGCAAGGCCGTAAAAGGATTATAGGAGCTGATAAATAAGTGTGTAGGAAAATAAAATGCTCATGAGGGACTATGCGTAGTCAGAAAAATTGGCAAGCATAAGGCAAGAACAGGGTGTGAGATGAGGCTCTCTGCGCAGATGGGAAGTATGCGATGGATCAAGTTATTCTGGATTTGGGGTTAGATGTGAATGTTTTGCCTAGACAAAAGTGGGAGAGAATGGGGAGACCTGCACTGTAGTGGTCTCTGATTCAATTAAGGATGACAAATCAACAAAAGATTATCCCCATGGGAAGACTGCAGAGGATAACAGTGGATATTGAAGGCGCGAGCGTGTTGGTCGATTTTGAAGTGATAGAGATTGTGAATGACAACAATCCCTACCCTACGCTCTTTGGGATCGATTAGGTCATTGACATGAATGGGGTAATCAATTTGAAGAAGCCGATGATGTCATTTGGAAGGAAATCACTCCACGTAATAGTACCTTTGGACCCTGCAGAAGGACCGTGCTATACTGAACCAGTCCATGAGTATGAAAGTGACGATGATTTGGACTAGATTTATAAAATAACGACGCAAGATCAATATTGGGTGAATCCGACAGTTGATGGACGTATTGCATGGGACTGCGAAAGTTCCTGCACATCAGATTCAGATCAGGAGTTGGAACACTGGAAGAATCAGTTGCACGAAGTATCTACGCTACGCTGTGTATCCTCAGAGGTACAAAGTTTGCCTTATTATGATGGTCTAACTGATGTTGATAAGTTTTTGGATGCATTTGAAAGGGAAGTGCCAGAAACGCATCGCTTCCAGGCCTTAGATTTGGCAGTGTGTGCTATGCCCACAAGATGGTGGGGTATGCAGAAAGATAGTTTTGATGAATGGCACATGTATAGAAAAATGATGAGATTAAAGTTTGGTCACCCAAAAGTCTAGTTAACAGAGACATATAATGGGAGGAATGATCCACGCGATCATTTGGCAAAATGGACTGAAGTTTATGGAGTGGAGCCACAACCTGAGTGGGTGCATTTTTTCTTTCATACTCTGGATGTAATACCGATGAATTGGTACTTGGAAACAGAGCTTTGGCATGGCACTGAAGAGTGGGAAATTTTGCGACTGGGATTCTTGATGACATTCAACTTTGAGGATGGATTTCAATGTATTGATGAAGACTTGCAGGAAGTCAAGGCAACAATCTTCAGGATACTACAGGATCCCTTGGATTTGATTCAACCAGATTGGACCCCCCAGATGTGCCATGCACTGGAGTGCTACCATAGCTGCAATGCGCTCGTTCTACTTCTGAACCTTTTTCCATGTTGTTATCGCCACTGTTTTTTCCACGAACATCTGTTCGTTGTTGATTTTATGCTTGCTTATCAAGATCAGCACACACTATTCTCCGGCCCTGATCTCTGCAATCACACCTGCTTGAAGTGTGTGAAGGAATTCGCTAGGGATCGCGGCCAAGTTTAGAGCAATGTTCTTCAAAGCGTTGACAGTTTGCTTATTCCCAAATCTATATTTTTGGAAGTCCCTTGTGGCAAATAACAGTGAATTTATGATATTTTTTAGAGCTTGCTACCGAGATTCAATTGAGTTGATTCCACTTGCATTAGATCAAAAAAACATTCTATTTAATAACAAAATTTACCCCATTGAATTTTCACTTTATTAGGTTAGGCATTTGATAGATTTAATAGTTCACTAGTTCTCGAATTTCTAGATTTTAGACTAGTAATTTTCTGCTATGTTTTACCATGGGTTAATAGAGGTCGTTTTGAGTGATTCCACTTGGAATGGAGACCTAAGACATCATAGTCAATAAAAAAAAAATTCCCATCCAATTTGGATTTTATTTGCTTGGTCATTCGGTGAATTATAACTTCCTCTAGCAAATTTGTAACATCCTGTAGTAGCTACAAGATCTCCTATACCACCCTTCCAACATGTATATACTTGCCTAGATTCTCTCAAGAAGCTTGGTTTTGGTCCCTTAGGGGTGAATCATGACCCCTAGGCTCTAAATAAATGGTTGAGGGAGAATAAAAACCACTTAAGACATGCCTCTTTATCCTGCAAAACATCTCAGCGATTTGGGTTAATGGACAAATTTATGAATTAGATAATATAATGATGATTTTCTTGATTGCCACATCTAATGAACTCTCTTAATGGATCTAAAATATTTGAAATGTAATGGTTGAAATTTATTTCATGATATTTATTTTATGTAATTAGAATAGGTTTATTTCCTTCCATTTTCTTTCTTACAATAGGTTAAGGTTTCCATTTCGAGCATTTCATTGTTATGAAACCAACTCACAAAAGGATAGAAAATAAAGATCAACACCTTAGAAATCAGCCTCTTCGAGGGGGAAACCTCCTTTACATTACAAAAATGAGCAATTCTTGGATGATACAAATAACCAAAACCTCCTTTCTATATATAAGAGTCTAAGGGGTCACAATATAATCAAAGCCGACATAACAATAATAATATAAGGGCACAACAATAACAATAGGGCTATAATGACAATAGTAATGGGGAAATCACTAGTATTATAGGGACCTAACATGCCCCTCCCCTTCAAAAAAGTGTTTTCCTCAATGCTTGAGTAGTTATGGATGCTTCTGTATAAAATTCTCATCCTCCCATGTGGAATCTTCAGCGGGTAAGTTCTTCCACTTGACAAGATACTGCGAAATTGATCGATTTCGCAACTGTTGAGTTCTTGTTTCTATGACTACTTCAGGTTCCAATATGATTTTTCTTTCCTCTTCAAGTTTTGGAAATATTGTTTGAACTAGAAGCTTGTAACCAATAACCTTCTTTAAGCATGAAACGTGGAAAACTTGGTGCACTCGATAAGCTGCAGGAAGCTCCAATTTGTATTTCATAGTACCAATCTTTTGCAACACCTTGTACAAACCATAATACTTTGGTGCCAATTTATTATCCTTCTTAGCTTCCTTGAGGGACATTTTTTTATATGGTTGTAGCCGTAGAAATACCCAGTCACCTATATCAAAAATTCTTTCGCTGCTATGTTGATTTTCCTGTTGTTTCATTCTATTCTATTCCAAAGTTAGGTTATCCTTTAAGACTTGGAGAACTTGTTGTTGATGCTTGATGTGATCTTCCACTGCTATAACTTTAGGTTTTTCTCTTAAATATGAAGTGATGGATGGTGGGTGATATCCATAAAGTGCCATAAATGGGGTCATTTTTGTTGTATTATGGAAGGAAGTGTTATACCACCATTCAGCCAAAGGCAACCCTTTGACCCATTGTGTTTTTTTATCAGATACAAAGCAATGAATATATCCTTCCAAAAATTTGTTTACTATCTCAATTTTCCCATCATATTGAGGATGATAAGATGAGCTATGAGCTAACTGAGTACCAAGACAAGAAAATAATTAAGTCCAAAAATTTCTAGTGAAAATGACATCTTTGTCACTTACAATAATCTTTGGGTTTCCATGTAGCTTTTGAATTGTTTCCATAAATGCAGTAGAAACTGTACTGGCTTTAAATGGATGAGATAATGCACAAAAGTGTGCATACTTGGTAATTCTATCAACTACCACCATGATGACACTCTTTCCTTCGGACTTGGGTAAACCTATGATAAAATCCATTGGAACCTCCTCCCAACGTTGACTTGGAATGGATAAAGGTTGTAATAGACCCCGGATCTTAATTGTTTCAACTTTATTTTGTTGGAAAACCAAACATTGCACCAAAAACTTTTGAATATCAGATTTAAGACCATCCCAAAAAAAATTCTTCTTAACCCTATGGTAAGTTTTTAAAAATCCTGAGTGCCCTCCTAAGGGAGAGGCGTGCAATTTCATAAGAATCTTTTGTTTGAGTTGGGAATTCTGACATAGGTATAAGAAATATTTGTACCATAACGAATCATTTTTCCAGTAAATGTATCATATGTACTAGAATCTTGTTGTAACTTTTGAATGAGTGCCCACACTTCTTCGTCATTTTTCCATTCATCCCTTGCTTCGTTTATCCAATCTACTTGGATAATAGAAATGGCACAAAGAAATGCATCCACATCCTCATCCTTTCTTGAGAGTGCATCTGCCACAACATTTTTCTTCCCTTTTTTGTATATGATCTCAAATTCATAACCCAACATCTTTGTGACCCATTTTTTTTGTTCTTCTGAAGATAATCTTTGTTCTAAAAAGTATTTAAGACTATCATGATCTGTTTTTACCTTGAAGTGTGTTCCCATTAGGTAGGGTTGCCATTTCTTAAGTGCATGTAGTATTGCCAACATTTCCTTCTCATAAATAGCTTTTTGTAAATACTTTCCTTTGATTGGATGACTTTCGAAAGAAATGGGCCTTTCTTATTGCATTAAAACAACACCAATTCCATTTCTTGAGGCATCACATTCCACAATAAAGGTTTTGTGAAGTCTAACGTAGCTAAGACCGGTGCTTGGCACATTGCCTCTTTAAGATGTTCAAAGGCCTTCATTGCTTCTAGAGTCCATAAAAATGCATATTTCTTCAATAATTTTGTTAGAGGTGCTTCTATTCTCCCATAATTCTTAAAAAACTTGCGATAATACCATGTTAACCTGAGAAATCCTAGCAGATGCTTTATGGATGTGGGGATTTTCCATTCCTTAATGTCTTTAATTTTTCTAGGGTCTACCTTAACACCTTCATGAGATACAATATGCCCCAAATATTCCACCTCTTGTACTCCAAAGAAACATTTGGAGATTTTTGCATATAATTGTTTCTCCTCCAATAGTATGAGCATCATATGAACATGTTGAACATGATCCTTCCAAGACTTGCTATAGATAAGTATATCATCAAAAAATACTAACACAAATTTTCTAAGGAAGGGTTTGAAAATGGAATTCATCAAACCTTGAAATGTAGAAGGTGCATTGGTAAGGCCAAAAGGCATGACCAAAAATTCATAATGACCCTCATGAGTTCTAAATGTTGTTTTTGGAATGTCTTCAGTATTCATTCTGATTTGATGATATCCTGAACGAAGACCCAACTTGGTGAAGTAAGATGATCCATGCAATTCATCCAATAGTTCATCAATGCGAGGAATGGGAAATTTATTTAATAGTGAGCTTGTTGAGCTCCCTCTAATTTTGACACATGTGCCATGATCCATCCTTCTTGTGCACCAATACTATTGGAGCAGAGAAAGAACTTTGACTAGGTTGAATTAGACCAGCCTGTAGCATTTCTACAACCATACATTCAATTTCACTCTTTTGGGCATAGGGATATCTGTAAGGCCTGATGTTTGGAGGAACACTTCTTGGAACCAAATGAATAGAATGATCATGATCACAAATAGGTGGGATACCTTTGGGAGTCTCAAATACCTTGGAATGATTGTCCAAGACTTTTTGGAGATATGTAGAAATAGATGATTTCGATGTAGTAACCTCTAGTGAACATAATTGTGAAATTACGCCTCATTGTTCTTTCTTTAGAAGCTTTGTCATTCCATTAGAGCTGATTATCTTTCCCGGTTTCCCTGTGATACCTCTTAATTCAACTTCCTTTCCTTCCGAAGAAAATTTCATGAAAATTTCTTGAAAATTAAAAGCTATTGTACCCAAGGATTGTAGCCATTGGACTCCTAGTACAACATCAACACCACCCATTGAAATGGAAAGCATCAGGCTATTCAATACATATTCTCCCATCGATAGCTTGATATTATAGTACTTTCTAGAGAAATTTATGGTTCCTCCACTTGCAACCATCACTTGACACTCTGGTGCTGGATATAGGAAGCAATTCAATTCCTTGGCTATCTTACAATGAATAAAATTATGGGTACTGCCCGAATCAATCAACACTATTACCTTTTTCTTCTTGATATGTCTTTCTATCTTGATAGTTTGAGGAGTGGTAATTCCTGACAATGCATTACAAGATATGGTCAGATTCATTTCTTATTTCTATAGGGTTTGTTCATGGTGTATATCCTCTTCTTTTGACATTTGTTGTTCCTTTTCTTCCTCCTCTTCACAATCTATGTAAAATAATTTCTTCTCAACACACTTATGGCCTTTTGCGTATTTGCTATCACAACAATAACAAAGCCCTTTTGCTCTTTTTTCTTCTAATTGTTGGGGTGTAGACCTTGTAGGTTGTGGAAGTCTAGGGAAACAAAATGTTATGAAACCAGCTCAAGAAAAGATAGAAAAGATAGATCAATGCCTTAGAATTTAGCCTCTTCGAGGGGGAAACCTCCTTTACATTACACAAATGAACAATTCTTGGATGATACAAATGAAAAGACCTCCTTTCTATATATAGAAGTCCAAGGGATCATAACATAATCAGAGTCGACATAACAATAATAATGTAAGGGCACAATAATAACAATAGTGGGCTTCTATGGGGCACAATAGTAACAATATGGGCACTACATGGGTACATCAATATAATAAGTGGGTTTTGCTAATAACAATAAGGGGTTACACTAGTAGTATAGGGGCCTAACATGCCCCTCTCCTTCAAAACGTGTTGTCCTCAACGCTTGAGTAGTTCTTGATGCTTCTGTATAAAATTCTTGTCCTCCCATGTGGAATCTTCAGCGGGTAAGTTCTTCCACTTGATGAGATACTTTGAAATTGATCGATTTCGTAGCTGTCGGGTTCTTGTTTCCATGACTACTCCAGGTTCCAATATCATTTTTCCTTCCTCTTCAATTTCCAGCAATATTGTTTGAATTGGGATCTTTTGCAACTTTTGAATAAGTGGCCATACTTCTTCATCCTTCTTCCATTCATCCCTTGCTTCGTTTATCCAATCTGGTTGGATAATAGAAATAGAACAAAACAATGCTTCTAAATCCTCATCCTTGAAGAGTCTTCCCATTCGGTAAGGTCGCCATTTTTTAAGTGCATGTAGTATTGCCAACATTTCCTTCTCATAAATAGCTTGCTTGAGATGTAGCAGTAAAAATACCCAATCACCTACATCAAAACATTTTTCACTATGATGTTGATCTACCTGTTGTTTCATTTGATTTTGCACCGAAGTGGCGTTATCCTATAAAATTTGCAGAACTTGTTGTTGATGCTCAATGTGATCTTTCACTGCTTGAACCTTTTTCTTCTTGATATGTCCTTCTATCTCTAGAGTTTGAGGAGTGGTAATTTCTTCCAATCCTTTACAAGATATGGTTGGATTCATTTCTTGATGCTCGATGTGATCTTTCACTTCTTGAACATTTTTCTTCTTGATATGTCCTTCTATCTTGATAGTTTGAGGAGTGATAATTCTTGCCAATGCTTTACAAGATATGGTCTAATTCATTTCTTCTTTCTCTGGGGTGGGGTCCTGGCGTATATCTTCTTCTTTTGATGTTTCTTGATCCTTTTCTTCCTCCTCTTCATATTCTATGTAAAATAATTTCTTCTCAGCACACTTACGACCTTTAGTGCATTTGCTATCACAATTGTAACAAAGCCCTTTTTCTCTTTTTTCTTCCAATTGTTGTGGTGTAACCCTTGTAGGTTGTGGAAGGCTAGGAGA
Organism: Pinus tabuliformis; assembly: GCA_031772625.1. Lineage (NCBI taxonomy): Eukaryota > Viridiplantae > Streptophyta > Pinopsida > Pinales > Pinaceae > Pinus > Pinus tabuliformis. The sequence continues at coordinate 534,751,197 of CM062812.1, forward strand.
AACAACACTTCCATATTTATAGTTGTGAGGGGTATGCTTCCTGGTTTCCATAATTTTTCTTTCCAATATGTCACAAATCCCTTTTAATCTTTCTAATTATTGTGGTGTTGCTCTAAAGAAGGTGTTGCTCTTTGTATCCTCATAATGTGCTATCATTTCCTCCGTGAAAATTGACCACGTAACAAGTTGTTTACGAGAACAAAGCCCTTCATACCATAAAAATTGATCTGGTTCTAAATATGAAGATGCAATACATACCTTTTGTAACAGTGGTACACCATGTCGATCAAAATATTGCTCCATCTGAAGTATCCAATTTACCGGATCCTTGCCATCAAACTTCCTCATCTTGCTTTTTATTGATTTTAGGAGCTCGATCTTGAAACGACTGTAACTCTGTGCTTTCTGATCTTTAAGTTTTGAAATTACGATCTATGGTAGCCCTCTGTGTCCGCTTTCCAATGCCACCAGTCTGATCCAAATTGGGTTCTCCAAGAAAGAGTTATGCACAATCTCCCAAGATGACTTGATTGTAGACCTTTCCAGAAGAGCGAACTTGTATGAAGTGCCACGTGTCACTGTTTCGACCTTTGGCTCTGAAAAATATACACAAGAAGCTACAGTCCGTCCTCTTTCTGTACCTTCTTACGAAATTTCAATCCAATGCTCAAAGAGAAAGTTATGATGATTTTCCCTAGGTCACCTGTTTGGACTGTAATTCAGGAGTCTGCAAAAAGACCAACTTCCTTAGATCATATCTCCGCAAATGTAGCACGAAAAGCTCTGAAATTTAGAACCGAGATTTAGTGCGAAGTCTTCTCAAATGGTTTTGTTTTTTAGCTTCTGAAACGTCGCAGAAAAAAAGTTCTAGCGAAAATGCCACGATGACCTGTTTGGAGCAGCGAAACCCTAAAATCCAAAGCTCTGATACCAAATGTTATGAAACCAGCTCAAGAAAAGATAGAAAAGATAGATCAATGCCTTAGAATTTAGCCTCTTCGAGGGGGCAACCTCCTTTACATTACACAAATGAAAAATTCTTGGATGATACAAATGAAAAGACCTCCTTTCTATATATAGAAGTCCAAGGGGTCATAACATAATCAGAGCCGACATAACAATAATAATGTAAGGGCACAATAATAACAATAGTGGGCTTCGATGGGGCACAATAGTAACAATATGGGCACTACATGGGTACATCAATATAATAAGTGGGTTTTACTAATAACAATAAGGGGTTACACTAGTAGTATAGGGGCCTAACACAACACTTCCATCCTTATAGTTGTGAGTGGTAGGCTTCCTTGTTGCCATACTTTTTCTTTCCATTTTTCTTGCCAACCTGAATGCTTTCTCTAATGAGTTAGGTTCTCAAAGGTGAACCTCATGTTGGATGTTATCCTTTAAAGTCCCTATGAACACATCAATCCTATGCTCCTCTGTAATATCTTTTACCCTTATATTCAATTTTTGGAAGTCCTCAATGTGCTCCATCATTGAACCCTTTTGTTTGAGGTTTATCAATTGGCTAAAAAAAGTGTTGCTTTTTGTATCCTCATAATGTGCTATCATTTTTTCTGTAAAAATTACCCAAGTGACAATTTGTTTGCGAGAGAAAATCCATTGATACCATACAAACTGATTTGGTTCCAAATATAAAGTTACAATGCGTACCTTTTATATGTTTTTTACATTATGGAGATTGAAAAATTGTTCTATCTGTAGTATCCATGTTATTGTGGAGGTAAATCCCCTCTGCGCACAGAGGTGATCCCTACTAGTCCAAATAGGGTCTAGCAACCATCAAACAATGCTAACACGCAGCTTCCTAATTGCAAATTAAAGACCAATGATGAAGGCCTACCTGGATTCCAATGCTAGTACTTGTAGAAGAGTTGATGCTCCCGTTTCTTTGCCTCAGCTGGTCACAATCCTCACGATCCTCGTGCACGGACACCTGCACATGCAAAGAATGATACAAACACAAGCATAAAATCCAATAGATGCAACTATATATCAGTCAGAAAGGATATAACTCAAACACCATCATAAAGACAATAAGAGTGGAACCATAATTATAGTCGTCTATTATTAATAAACAAAGAAGAATACAACCATAGTTCTGACGTCAAATTCTTCTCAAAAGGGTCCAGCCAGCAAGTCCTTCAAGCATTCACCCTTGAAGGTAGATCTCCCAAGACAAAACTCTCTCTCACACAAGTTTACACAAGATCAAAACACTTCACAACCTTCCTTAAGCTCTCTAACAATCCCACACTTGTCACACCAGCTACCTATCAAGCTCACACACTATCAGCAACACTTCAAACACTATGAATTCCAAACTAGCAACTCATGGCAATGGTGGAGGCTTAAATAGGAGAAGGAGTCTCCATGAATGGTGGGAGGATGAGCTTATCTCCAAGGAAGGTGGCTCAAATGACAAAACAGACATGCCAGAGAAGGGAGGGTGACATTTACAAGGCCAACAACCAAGTCTGGAGTCATCTAGAAGGCCGGCTGTTAGAACAAACTCGCCCAGACTGGATCATCGCGGGTGTCTAACTGCACTGGAGCGCTAACATCGCTGCTGAATAACAAAGAAAGTCATATCAGCGCGATCAGATATAAGTAACAGACGCGCTGTCTCATGAAATTCGACCAGCGCGAGAATAACGTGTACTTCAGCGCTGGCAATGCATTAGGTCTGTTTTGGAGTGCTCATCAGCGCGTTTATTTTTACAACAGTCGCGATGATAGCAAAACTTTGGCAAAGTGGGTCATTTGGCAACATTAGAGAGCATGAGCGTGGATGATTTGGACTCATGACATAGTAGGAAGACTGGTAGGAAGACAGTGACAAATTACTGTGTAACACATGTTGTGGGATCCTTGCCATTAAACTTCCTCATATCGAACTTTGGAACATGGTGGGTCTTAAATCCAATGTTAGAGTCTATGAGATCATGATTAACATTTCTTTTTTTCTCATCATGAGTTTTCTTTACTACCCTTTCACCATTAGTAAGAATTTCTTGTAGCAACTTAGTCAAATCTATCTTCAAGTCTTCCATGTTGCTACCCTTTCACCATCCATCTTAGCATCCATGCCATTCATCTTAGCTTCCATGCCATCCATATTAGCTTCCACGCCATCCATCTTAACTTGCATGCCATTCATATTAGCTTCCACGCCATTCATCTTAGCTTCCACACCTTTCTTTAAACCATCAATATTAGCTTCTGTTACCTTTTGTGAGAGTGAAATTTGTTGCACTTGGTCTCGTAATTTTGATATATCATGTTGCATTTCTTCCTCTTCTTCATGAATCATGCTAGAGATTTCAGGTTGCTTACTAGGTGTTTCCATTTTCTTTCTTCGGGGCATCAATTAATTATAATTATGCTTCACTATGCCCTTTGAACTTCAAACTAATTTTTCAACCCAAACTTATGCAAAATTTTAAAAAGACTACACACCTTTTTTCACTTTGTAGAAGCTTGATATTCAATATTATGTATCTCTATAATTGTGGATCTCCAAGGTCTGAAATTTCTTCCTATAGTAGCCCTCTGAATCCTCTTTCTAATGCCACCAGTCTAATCAAAATTGGATTTTACAAGAAAGAGTTATGCCCAATCTCCTAAGATGACCTGATTATATAATATTTTAGTAGAGATAACATGTATGACATACCACATATCACTGTTTCGACCTTCGAACCTGAAAAATATACACAGAAAGCTATAGTCCGTCCTCTTTCTGTAGCTTCTATGAAATTTCAATATGATCTTAAGAGAGAAATTTATGACGATTTTCCCAAGGTCACCTATTTTGAATGTAATTCAGGAGTGTGCAGAAACCCCAATTTCCTCAGATCATATCTCCAAACATATAGTGAGGAAATATATGAAAAATTTTGGCTCAAATGGGTTTTTTTTTTTTAGTTTCTGAAACGTCCTAGAAAAAAGTTATAACGAAAATTCCATGATGACCTGTTTGGAGTAGTGAAACCCTAGAATCCATAGCTCTGATACCAAATGTTATGAAACCATCTCACAAAAAGATAGAAAAGAAAGATCAACCCCTTAGAAATCAACCTCTTTGAGGGGGAAACCTCCTTTACATTACACAAATGACCAAAACCTCCTTTCTATATATAGGAGTCTAAGGGGTCACAATATAATCAAAGCCGACATAACAATAATAATATAAGGGCACAATAATAACAATAGGGCTATAATGACAATAGTAATGGGGGAATCACTAGTATTATAGGGACCTAACATTCATTTTCTGCAATTAGTTTATGATTTGATTTCATTACATGCACTCCATTACATCATGACAACAAAGGAAGGACACAATGTATGCTGCATAGATAGTGCCTGAACCTCATAGAAATCTCACCGTAGTCATCCAACCCATCAAAGGTAGATTTTTTAATAATATTAACAATGCATATACCTCTTAAGTTTGTACAAACCTTGGGTTGATAATTAAAGTTGGTAGCCTTGGGAGTTGCAGCATCCTTGTAGCAATACCTTGACTCATCAGCAGACCAAGTCAGACAAAAAAATAGAATGGAAAATCCATGCCGAGGTACACTCGACTAGTGTGAATACAGGACAAGAGTGGCAACATTGATCAATGCATAGCAGAGGAATAACATAGAGAAGCCCAATTGAGCAAAAATGGGGAATAGAACATTGTAGAGGGAGACATGTTGAGAGCTCATTGTTGTGAGTGCGCTAATGTGTGTGAGGCGAAGTGAGAATTTTCTTCTATGGTTCTACTATGAAAGGCTAAGAGTGTCGAAGCAGAAGTAAGAGACCCTGAAAGAATCAGTGCTGCGGTGAGAAAAGCCAAAAGTGATTGTGTTGTGTGAAGAAGGCCGAGAAAGTTAGTGCTATGGTGTGGAAGGCTGAGAGGGCTTGATGAATAAAAGAGGTTGAGAGATAATTGTATGCAGTAGAAGAGTAGAGTGTAAAGAGGAGTACATGGTCTATGTGTGTAGGTGAATGTTGTGAGTGGAACAATGAGTTATTGCAAATCGTGCAGAGGGATGGGAACAATAGAGTGTTGTGAGGAGTTATGATGAATGGATGTTGTTGAGAAGATTAGTGGGTTGTTGTAGAATGAGCTGAGTGAGCAGGGTTGTGAAGAGAATAGAGCTGATATCAGGCAGAGTGGCTACCAATTATACAGAACATTTATTTCCCCATTGAGTGTGGGTTGGAGCCTACATACAGAATTTGGTGCTTCCGTCTCTAGTGGGTGCTTGGGAAGGCTTGGGGGTTTGTGCCTCCTACAATTTGGTGCTTGCAACAAATCTGTGAAGTTGGTGCTTCACATGGTTCTTATGGTAAGCTAGATAGGTGTCTACAAAAGGAGGGAGTTAATGCTTCCTGCTAGTGGGTGCTAGAAAACACTCAAAGGGAGTTGGTGCTTCCTCTGAGTGGTATCTCACAAAACAGATTGATGTAATATAGTAGGTGCTCTTATTTTACATCAATAACAACAACAATATTTGGTGGTTTTTTCCCAAAAGGATTTCCACGTAAAACGTTGTGTCTCATATATATGATGCTCATGGTGTGTGGTATGTTGTTTTCATATTGCTGCCATATGATATATTGTTGTTGATTATATGGATGGTTTCCAAGTTTGAATAAGAAAATAAATTGGCATAAAGAGTTAAAAATTAGCCTTAATACTAATTCATCCCCCTCTCAGTATTAACATTGTTTCCAACAATTGGTATCAGAGAGAGGTTCCTTCAGGAATAACTTAATCGCTAAAAGGTAGATCAAAGGGAAACAATTGCTAATTAATCTCAGCTTACATAAGTAGTACCATTCTTAAGTGAATCAAAGTATGTGTTCCGGGAATTCATAATGGAACCCTATTTAATGGCCTTGGATGTCGACATATGGCACTCTTACTTGAATGGACAAAAGAATGAGCATTATGAAGAAGCCGAGGAGGTTATCATGAAAGGATTTTCTAAGCCAAGATGCTGATAAAGTAAGGAATTGTGAGACAACAAAGGAAATGATGGATAGAATCCAATGTTTGTATGGAAGAGTTATCCATGTGGCTCAAGAAGAGGCAGAGGGGCCCTGCTACTCTAGCAATGAATCAGAACATGCAGAAGTCTCTTCTCATCACACTCACATTGAGGACCAAGAAGACTCATAAGGGATAGCATGTTGCTCAGAAGGTAAGGTGTTACTTCGTGATGAATTTATAGAGATAATTCATTTTCTAGATGTTCATTTGAATCACTTGAATATAGAGATAGCAATGCATCTAGTAGTTGTAATGAAGGCAAACCTATTTTAGTAGCAATACAAAATGAGGGATCCTATAAAGGAGAAGAGAGTATATCTTGTGAAGAGAATAGGGGTATCACTAAAAGTGATGAAGATGGAACATCCCTTAGGCCTTTTGAAGACTCCATTGACTCATAGATGATTCTAGATCTTTGTGGTGACTCATCTAAGCACCTCTGATAGTGAAGAAAAGGATCTATATGAAATGATGTTTTTTAGAAAGAGGTTGATCTCTGCTCTAAAGGAGAGCAAGGACCTATCAAAGGAAAATATCAACCAAGAGGAGAAAGTAAAAATTTATGAGCTTGAGAATGAATGGTTGAGAAAAACATTAGTTGATCTAAATTCTCAGCAAGAAGAGGCTACAAGACTGAATGGCAAGTTAACCAATCAACTGAGTGAGAAAGAAGCTTATTGTGTGAGACTACAAAATGAAGTAGTCTCATTGAGACATGGCTTAGAAAAATAAAATAAAGGGTTGTTCAGTATAATAAGCTTGAGGAGAGAAAGCAAGTATTGGATGAGATTATTGGAAATAAAATATCCCCTCTCATCAAGGTTTGTTTGGGTTTCAAGGAAGAATCTAGCTCCAATAAGGAAAACGCTGAAGGGTCAACTTCCCAAGGAAAGGGAGTTTGAGGTTCCAACAACAACAAAGGAAAAGAATTTTTTGAACAATAGAATCGAAAAGGAAAGCATAAGAAACAAGATAATAAAAGAGAAGCAACAAAAGCATAAGGAGCAACAACAAGTAGTGTAGTAGAATAAATCTAGGCAACTGCAAGAAAGAGTGCAAGGCAGTAATGCAAGCTATTCTGGAAGGCACATGAAGAACTAACAGAGGTCCCTTCCTCCTCAAGGATAGAGCCTTCAAAGAAAAGGTAATCTATGTCATCACAAGCCTTTTTATGGTATTGTTTTTCTTGCAATAACTTTGGACATAAAGCCATAGACTATAAATGGAATGCAAGAAAACAAGATGTGTTGGGTAGTAGCAACCCAAGGATGAATAAAAAGGCTAGGAGAAGGCATGTTAGTTGCAATAAAAGTTTTGAAAAAATAAGTTTCAAGAAAAGTAACTCCTTTACCCCATTCTTAATCCATGTTGAATGCTACAACTATGGAAATTTGGGGCACAAGAGAGCCAACTACAGAAATGAGACGAAATGGCATGCTCCTCAACATATTCATGCAAATGTAGCAGCTCGGGATTTGAAGACAAAAAGGAAGAAAAGAGTAAATGAATACAAGTTTGACTTCAGTGATCAATATCAAAAGAGAAAGTTTGAAAGAGGAGGAAGAAATCAAAATAATGATCCTTGTACTCTTGTAGTAGACCCCCTTGTAATGCAGAAAACCTACAAGAGAATTTGGGTGAAGAAAGAGGAGTTAAAAGAGAAGATCCCTTTAGCCTTGCGCAGTCAAGAGAAGGACCAAACATGAGTAAAGGAGAAACAATATGGTAATGCTTCTGTCAGGATTCAGCCATTAAATATCTGGAAGAAGCAGGATGATTTTCTCAAGAGGAGTAGATCCTCTGTTTCTCTTCAGTGAAGGAAGAGAATGACCTCAAGGGAGGCTGAATAAGTCAGATGCAGGAAGCTAAAAGGAATGAATAAAAAGGTGCATCTGATTGATGATGGTATGGTCATGCTTTCTTGTTGATTATAATAATAAATTGGTTTATTTTGAATTTATCAACATTGAAAAGTAAAAGAGTGCAACCAACATGAGTTCAAAGAGATTTCACAACAACATCTTATGTTGTGAGAGGAAGATGTGATGCATCGAAAGTGTGGAATGATAGCAAGCCAACAATCATGTGAGGTCCACAACATCAGTCCCCATGTAGATGCAAGAAAGTAGTTGTAGGATATCAGAGATCATCTGCTCAGGGGGGGATGATTTGATAAGTAGTAGCAGGAAACAATTGTCAACCTCAGAAAGGAAGATTGTTGAGAAAATGAAATGTTTGCATCTTAGGTGAAATACCTTTATTTTATTTAAGTTGTGAGTTTGATTATGCCTAACAGTCTTATGTTTATGAAACACAATTGGTGTAATCTTTCAATTTCCTTTAGTATTTGAATTGGTATCACTATGGGAATTGATAGTTTGGGCTCATGTGGAGTAACCTTCTGTGAAAAAGGACATTTATTTTTGAGAGGAAGCATTAGAGTTTTCCTGGTACATTGTTCCATTTTTGTCCTTTTTTTTTACAATTGGTATTTTTTAAGCAGAGGTCCATATTTTTGAGGCTTGAACTCAGGGGGAGCAGTGTTGACTATAAAGATGCTAAGGAGAAGTGAGCATAGAATATGAAGAAGTAGCATCGAAGAAGAGCAAGACAAAATGCATCATCATTGATTGGTATTTGCAACAATAGAAATATCATGCACAGTTTAATTGGTATCATTTTTTTTTTAACCGATACAAGAGGTGCATTAGTATGACACATATTCAACCAGTAGCCATAAGGTGTCCAAGACTAGAAGCACAAATAAGAGGTAGTATATGTTCAAGGGAAGCATATCACATATTACTAGTGTATGGAGCAAAAATAACAACAGTCCTTGAAGAGATGTCTGCAAAGCAGAATGGACATCTCAACAACTAGACATTCGTCTTCATGGCTAGTGGTTGCATGGGGAGAAAAAGGCATCTTGTAGCCCCTTGCCATTAATGTCAAAGGGGGAGATAAATTATGGAGAAGCTATGATGGCTTGTGCAGAAGAGAGAAGGTCATTGGTGGCTCATGCTAGGAGAAGTTTGGAAGCATCATGTGGAGTGGCCATCTAAGTGAAGATAAGGATGAGGTGTTTCCATTAATGCCAAAGGGGGAAATTGTTGGACAATTGGCATTGTCAGGATAGCTAGTTGCTTAGTAAAGATGTGCTGAAAGTACTGGAATTGATGTCAACAGTCATGCTGCGAGATGTGTTGGGAATATGGCATTGTCTAACTGTTGGCAAGAGTGTTGGAATTGATTTCAACCAGACTAGCATGGATGCTTGTTGCAGTAGATGTTGGTAGTGATGGCCCAGGAGGAATCCCATGGTTGTTGCAGTGATCTGTAGAAAATCATCATAGTAGCAAGCTTATTGGAAAATCCATAAGATGATGACTACAGTGATCGCCCAGGAGGAATCCCTGGTTGATGGAGTGCTCTGTAGAGAATCATCATAGTAGCAAGCTTACTAGAGAATCCATAAAATGATGAATATGGTGGTTGGGAGTTGAGGATTCCAGGCACAAGTATAAGAGTCAAGGAAAAAAGGGTGGCAGAGAGTTTGCAACCATTTTAGAGTTAGAATATGGGATCAAAGTCTACATTGGACCCTCTTTGTTGGAAATTTCTCTAAAAGGGATTTCCAACGATGTGTAGAAGTCTAAAAATGGTTTCTCAGATCTAAAGTTATGGTCTGCCGAAGTTTAGGGACTTGAAGTCCTAATCGGAGGTCATCACATAGGTGAATGTTATATCGGAGGTCAGCACATTAGAGCAGGCTATATCAAATGTCATCACATTGAAGAAGGCTTTATCGGAGGTCGGAGCACCTCGAAACCCGATATTGGAACCCTAGAGACTAGAATATTGGAGCATCAGAGCATGAAATATTGGGATATCGGAGGATGGAGGACATCAAAATATCAGAGGTCTAGGATATCAGAATATCTTAACTTCTTAATAGTGGTATTTTAAGAAGTTACAATATCCAACAGGGCCAATATTGCTAAAAGCATCAAGGAATGTCAAGAAAGTTAACAAAGCAATTGGTGAAAAACCAAGACTAATCGAGACTCTTTATCTCTCCTCCCGTAAGACACATGGTGACATGTCAGTGGGCCCAAGAAACTCAAGTGTCTAGTGATGTTAGCATGAAGTGACAATATGGTGGACACGTAGCATCCTGTTTTAGCATTTTTAGTGGCCCAATGGGACAAATCAGCGTGACATGTGTCGCCTCCCAGGAGTCACCAAGTGTGGAAGTGACGTCAACATATCGGAGGTTGGAATATTGGAGGATAAGAACATTGTGACTCTTGTGCAAATGATGGTTAAGAATTTACGATAAAGGGGGCTCCGATATTACATGACACATATTCGTATGGAGCTTAAAGGGAAGAAGGGTTGAACAAAGGGAGCTAAGGATATCAGGACTGTGTAATATCGTAACATCTTGCTTGTTGAAGTTACGATATAGAGGGGATCTGATATAGCTCTAAGATGACGAGCACTGGTCTTGGTCCTATGAGAAAGAAAATACCAAAGTAGCTAAGCGCCAAGGGGCTAAGGGTATTGAACTTAGTGATATAGTAATATCCCCCTTGTATGAGTTAAGATATGTTGTGGCTCCGATATGATTGTACAAAGGTGTATGGCAAATGGATTAGTCAGCAGCAAGGACCATGGTCATGCAGAGGAGTTGGTAGTAGGAGTAATAGCGATTGTCAAAGATCGATGGGTTAAGGCTGCAAGGACCATGATCTACAAAAATATTGTTGGGTCTGTTTTGAAGTGAGACAAGCCATCTCTGTGCTCCGATGCATGCTTTAGTGAGTTTAATGGATGAATGGGTCGGAAGCTAAAGAAGAAATGTAAATAGGCGAAGTTGGTTTATGGAATAAGATGTATCTACAAAAAGCATTGGAACAAGGTAACAAGGACAAAGGTCCACAGAGAATCCATGTCGAATTTCAGCCAAGCTATGTGAAACCATGAATAATAATGGAGGGCCTCAGTGATAGGAGATTTTTCCACAGAAAAGAAAATCACTGGTTGAAGTGTGCAAGTGGACTGATAATTGAAACTCAGTATGGAGAAACAGTTAGGTGGCCATTCTCATGTTTAATATCATGGCAGAGACCAACGCAGATGCAACAGTAGAAAGGAAAATCCATGCAGAGGTACACTCGGGCAATGTGAATATAAGACAGGAGTGGCAACATTGATCAACGAATAACATAGGAATAAAATAGAGAAGCCCAATTGAGAAAAAAGGGGGAATAGAACATTGTAGAGAGATCCATGTTGAGACCCTGTTGCTCTGAGAGCGCTGTTTTGCATGAGGTGAAGTGAGCCTATTCTACTGTGAAAGGTTGAGAGTGCATAAGTAGAAGTAAGAGACCTCGAGAGAATTAGTGCTACAGTAAGAAAGGCCAAAAGTGTGTGTGTTATGTGAAGAAGGTCAATCAAGTTAGTGCTACGGTGTGTAAGGTTGAGAGGTCTTGATGAATAAAAGAGGTCGAGAGCTAACTCTATGTAGTCAAAGAGCAGAGTGTAGAGAGGAATGTGTGGATTGTGTGTGTTGCTGAGTGTAGTGAGTGGAACAATGAGTTGTTGTAGATTGTGCAAAGGGCCGAGAACAATAGAGTGTTGTGAGGAGATGTGATGAGTGATTGTTTTTGAGAAGATCAATGGGTTGTTACAGAATGAGTAGAGTAAGCAAGGTTGTGAATAGAACAAAGCTGATATCAGGAAGAGTGGCCGCCAATTGCAGAGAACATTAAGTTCCGTATTGACTGTACGTTGGAGCCTGCATACTAGAAGTTGGTGCTTCCATCTCTAGTGGGTGGTTGGGAAGGCTTGGGGGTTGGTGCCTCCTAAAATTTTGTGTTTGCATACATTCAAGGAGAAGAAATTTGGTGCTTGCAACAAATTTGTGAAGTTGGTGCTTCACATGGTTCTTTTGTTGTGTCTACAAAAGGAGGGAGTTGGTGCTTCTTGCTAGTAGGTGTTAGCAAACAATCAAAGGGAGTTGGTGCTTCTTATAAGTGGTGGCTCACAAAACAGATTGATTTAATAGAGTAAGCGATCTTATTTTACATCATTAACAACAACAAGCTTTGGTGGTTTTTTCCTGAAAGGGTTTCCATGGAAAACCTTGTGTCTCATATTATGATGCTCATGGTGTGTGCTTGTATCTTTTTTTTCATATTACTGCCATATGATATGTTTTTGTTGATTATATGGATGGTTTCCAAGTTTGAATAATAAAATAAATTGGCATAAAGAGTTAAAAACTAGCCTTAATACTGATTCAACCCCCTCTCAGTATTAACATTGTTTCCAACATGTATATGATTGGAAATATTGTATCGAGCTAAGTTTATAAAGCTCCATAGACAATATGATTATTTGTTGGTTGAAGAAAATGTGCATGAGAGTATATGTGGTTGTTATTGTAAATAGCATAATGATTTGGGTTATAAAGCTCCAGTAAACAGTATGTTTGTCATGTTTTCATCAATGGTCATTGGAAATACTACAACGAGCTATGTTATAAATATCCATAAAAGGTATGTTTTTACTGGTTTATAAGTGTCATTGAACACCAAGGGCAGTGTTTCCCCAAGGGGGAGGGTTCTGTAACAACCCCCGGTTGAATTTCCATGTAGAAACAAATAATACCAAGGTCATGGGACATGTATTCCAAGTTGAATGTTGGGAAAAATATCCTAGTGTGTGTTCATTTCAGTTTATTATGGCAAAGGCATTGGCAAATTCAAATAGGCATTAGTTAGCATTTATTTTTGAAAATAAAGGAAAATATAAGAAAAGGAAGGTGAAAGGTCACAATTTTGCATGAGAAGGAAATTGAAGGAAAAATGAAGGAAAATGAAGAAAATAGAGGCTCTCTCTTTCTATTCTTTCTCTATCATACACTTGCACACTTAGAGTATTCTTGGAGCATGCTTGGAGCACTCTAGTATTCACTTGGATTGGAGAAGGAAGGAAATGGAAAGCAAGAAAGTGCAAGGGAACAGGCCTGAGTCAACGGCTACAACTAGATTTCTTTGTAAGTATTGAGTTGCATGTATGGTTTCCTTGCTAGTTTTGGCATGCATGGTACATGCTTTTGGTTTCTTGGTTATGAGTTTTCATTGGCATGGAGGATTGCCTAGATTGAAAGTGGTTTTTCCTAACCTTTCCATTTCCTATATATCCATGGTGTTGTGAGTTTTCCCATTTGTTTTCTAATTGGCACTCATGTTACTTATGGATGTGGGTTGAGTTATTAGTTCCTAGAGCCTTGGTTGGACAAACGCTATGGAAGCCTTGGAACATCTTGGGTTGAGTTACTAGTCCTGGAAGCCTTGTCTAGACAAACGCTCTGGAGCCCTTTGTGGGTTTAGTTACTAGTCTTACATCCTTGGTTGGACACGTGCTTTGGAACCTTGCAGGAGATGTGGGTTGAGTTACTAGTCCTGGAGCTGGGTCGGAATAAATGCTTTGGAGCCCTAGACAACATAGGTAGAGACCAATCTGGTGGATGGTTAGTGATGCATGACCATGAGGTGGAATCATCGGTTGAGGGCTGAGGTGGTTTCACCTCTGGAAGCCCTAGTTTTTTTTTGTTTTGGTTACTCCATGAGATCACACATTCATGCTTGGAATATGGCACCAGGGTGACTAGTTAAACTAAATATTTGGTTCAGCCCAATCTATGGTCAGGTGGTACGTGAAATTCCCTAACTTGTTTGGAATTTTCATGTTAATAAGAGATATTTTATATTGTGATATATGAGCATATATATTGATTATGATGGTGATATTATGGATGAGTTGCCATGGTTTATATGCTGGTTAATGTTGGTTTATATGTTGATTATATGACTATATTGTCTTTGTCTCTTGGCATATTTGATGAATATATGAATGCTTGATGAATGCATGGACTAAAAAATGTTATTGTGGCTATTATGAGAGGTCATTAGACCTTCTTAGTGAATCTCAGATAATTTTCAGACTCCTATTTTCATATATGCATTCATGACCTTTAAATTACATGCCTGCCATATATTTAACAATTTTTTTGTGATGGTTAGGGTTGGTTTTGTCAAGTACTTGATCAAGTTTTGTGTTATAATCTTTATCTTTATGTCATTTATTCTTTTGGAAAGTTTCATGAGGTTCTGGGAAGTGGTCTGGAGACTAGCCTTGAAAAGGTGGCTCAAATTATGCAGTCATGGGCACAGAATAGGGAAAATAAGACTGAAATTTCTCCCTTGTAGGCTTATGCATGTGAATAGAGGTCTACAGTTGCATTGATGTAGGCTTGTGTATTCAACTGGGAGTTCAGGTCAGTGAAAAAGAAAGTTACCTTGGGATTTTGGAATCTAGAGGGGTGATTTAGCTCCTGTGGGTCCTGTAGCTTCTGAGGAAGGTCAATAAGGTTTCAGTTTGTTGATTCCACTTCCTTAATTGTACTTATGAGGTTGAGTCATATTATAGTACCTCCTCCTCTCATGTTTACCCTGGAAAGCAAATGAAGCTGAGAGGTTTTGAAGGAAAATAATGGTGAGATGAAGTGTTGGAAGGGTGCATGACAATTGTGGAAGGTTTAGGGAAGGTGAACATCACCCAAGGCCAAGCCAATCAGTCCCAAAAGGAAAGTTTTTCCTAAGAAAACTTTCTCACAGTGGCTAGAAAATAGAGGTTTGGAATATGGTTGGTGTGCATCAACAGAAGGTGGAGGAGACCTAGGTGGAGTTGGTTAGAGGTGTCCCTTCCTGAAGATCAACAATCCCTGCAATAAAACATGTCTCTCTTTCATTTACAAATTATTACATGTCAACATGGAAAAGATGAGTTGAATTTAGAAACTCTGATCTAACTATTGTTAAAGACTAGATCTTTGGAATAGACTACCTTCTAAGCTACAACAAACTTAAGAAGCAAACTAACAACTGCATTTATTTCCAAGGAATCATAAACAATTATCTAGCTAAGAATGAAACTTAACCTAAGCATTGAATAAAGGAAAACTCTATTTTTGGGCTGTGAGAGTGGGGTCCCCTAATCATGATCCCACAAGGGGGATGGAATAGGGGTCACTGTCACAAGATTTTCTGGTATATTTTCCTTCATTAGATTACAACACTAATCTACTCTTTAAGCTAATGAAAGCATGGATAAGAAACAACTTTGATCAACTTTCTAAGCTAAACAGAAAACATAAATAAACTTCAACAGTAAATCAACATTCTAAGCTAAGAATACAAATACAAAAGAGAGGAACTTCTACTGCTAAGGTTGGGCCCTAACCCAAGAGCTTCAACCCTCAGAGTCAACTCAGTGCTGGATCAAAACAGAATTTCTCATTATCATAAAAATGTCAAATACATCATAACAATAATAGTAAAAAGATCTTTATATTAATGGCCTCTTGGCTACAATTTTTTTCGAATCCTAATGAGTCCCTCAGCTTTCTTATTTATACAAAATGGGAGCTACCAAAATAGCCCTAGAAAATAGGGATACTAGGCTCCCTAACTCAAGAATAACTCTTCCTTGACTAGCATGGGCTTGGTTGCCAATGAACTCGGCTTGCTTGGCTGCCCATGACACCGAGCTGATGAGATAGAGTGGGAGAATATTTGAATGATTTGAGGAGTTAAGGAGGAAGACCAGTTCCTATAATCTATCTTTCTTGTCTACTCTAAGTCCCTGCACTCAAGTCAACTCAAAACTGCTCCAATTTCTTTCATTTAACACACATTAGGCCATAGGACATAGTAAATCACTTTTACTCCTCTCACTAAGAAAAATATAATAAAATATGTAAACAAATGTGAGAAAAGACAATTTAATAAGATGGAGAGTGGCATTGTGACCCATGTAGTTTACTTATTGATGAGCCTCATCATAACCACCCTACTGAATATTTTTCTCATCCTTTGGGAAACCTAATCATCTATATCCATATCCTTCATAGCCTTAGTGGCCTCCCTGACATCCCAAGCTTCTATGGATGGTGTCTCTTCCTGAGGATAGAACACTACATTTTTCTATATCTATTACCACTGCTTTATTTCCTCTTCTTCCTTCCTACCTTCCAGTAAACTCAAAATCAAAGGTGGACTGAGCTTAAGTCCAATCCAATTGATCTTCAGTCTTTCCATGGCCTTTTTATACAGGGGTGTTCTCTCTAATGCATTCCTCAATCTCTTAGGAGAGAAATACTCCCTGATCGTGAGATTGTGTGGCATGTTATTCCATCTCCTTTGGCATGCTTGTTGGCTCTCAGTCCCCAATCATCTTAAAGTGTCCTCAAAATGGGATATGGCTTGTTCTTGGGTAGCCAGGTATCTTGGTGCAAGTTGAGAATAATTGGAAATGATGTCTTGGTTACTAATTACAACACTTGAATTTATTTGCTCTACCCTAATGTGGAGGGGTTCCTTTTCTTCTTTTTCTACTATTCTCTTCACCTCCTCATCCCTGATTTCCTCATGACTCATCCACGATGCAAGGGCCATCAGCTGCAAGTCTCCCAATTTTGCATTGGGGTCACAAATATTTAGGTCTACTAAGGCAAGGTTGTACAAGTAGAATTCAGATACCTTGGCCTTGTCCTCAAGGGTACTCTTGTCAAACCAATCAATGAACTGCCTGTAATCCTAGAATGGCATGGTCCCTTGTTGTGCCAATGTCTTAATTTTGAATTGCATCCATTGGTCCTTGAGGTAAAGTGAATAGGATTTGGATGGTACTTTGCATTAAAGTTCCTCCATGGAAAGGATTTCCATGATGGCCAATTGGGTCACCTTTTCTTGCAATTTCCTCATCATCCATGTGTTTTTTGCGTGATGCTGTGTTTTCATGGTGTGTTCTCTATCTCTAAATTCACTCAACTCCTTGCCCATCTCTAGGAGTTTTTCTTCCATAAGGCCCACATCTTCTACTTTCTTTGATTTAGCAATTTGCATCCATCGATGCATCCTTTATTGGGAACGGGTTCCCCCAAGAGTAGTTTTGGGGCTAAAAGCCCATATTTTGGGAAAATTTTGTAATAAAATTGTAAAGTCTTCGAATTTTGTGGTTGCGGAGCATGAAGGTGTCAAGAGTCATAAAGGGTTGTCCGCCCTTATTTTGTAAAGTATCAAGTCAGCTGTAAAGATCTACCCATGGTCCGCAGACCATGGGATTGTATAAAAAAGAGCTAAGTAAGTAAGCTCTAGGCAGTAAGAAGAGGAGAAGAAAGAAGCATTGGAGTTTTGGTAGAGAAGTCTAAGTGTTTCAGGTCTTAGCATAGGTAGAGGCTCTACAGCTGAGTGCGCAGAGGCCTAGGGTGGAAGTCCACAGCTGAGTGCATGGACCCCTGATGCTGTGTGCATAGTGTGGATAGAATCTGTATTAAACTGGAAGATATTAATAAAGAGAAGTATTTTGCAGTTACTATGTATTTAAGTCTCTGTTAATGCATCTGATTATATTGCATTAAGATCTAGGTTTATATTACAATGCTTATTTGATGCGCAAATTTATGTGGTTATATTTGTTAATTGAACGCAAGTAAGAATATTAGTTTACGTGATGATAACTGTAATTGATTGGTATAATAAGTAAAACACTTGAGATAACTTGGGAACCTATACAATACATTGTCATAGCTGCATGAAAGTACCTGTACCACAGTTTAGGGCTGCGCGAAGGTCAGTCGTACACCTTCGCGGAGGTACTCAAGGGTGGAATAAGGGTAGACTAACAGAGCCCTAAGGCTTAGCAACTTGCACGAAAGTAGTGGAAGAGGGTATAAACCGACATCATGACCATCTCAGGGTGCAGAAACTTGGTTCCATCATCCCCCCATACTGCTTCGGGTGAGACTTCGGTCCGCGCTCCACGGGTTGATGACGAAAGGGCCAATAGTGTAGGGATTTGTTTGGCTGACTAACGCTGAACCTGGGTTAGGCCCCACAAAGCCAACAAATGGTTCCATTACCGGGACTAGAATCTGCATGAGAGATGTGTGATGTTGTATTGCTAGAATCCAACTAAGAAAGAGATCAAAGACTAGTTGGATAGAAATATCCATGAATTCGCGGCATAGGAGAATAAAAATTCGTGACTGACAAAGGAACAGTGGCTAGACAGGTACCTGTATACAGAAATCCACGAGATATTTTTTTGTTCCTTTCCAGTTGAGTTATACGATTGGATCACAAATCTAGTGGATAGCCAAGGAAGGTGGAGGATTGACAGTCATATTGTCTAGACCCCAGAGTTAGTACAAAGACTGGAAGCTTCCGAGGATAAGATTGCTCATGCCGTCAATCATTGGATCGATTGTATCATAGGAGGATTTGTGACTGAATTCGTGGTCGATACCTCAGTCAGTTACAGTGAGGTGGAGTGACACTTTTTTAAAGGTCCGCGAGGTAAGTACTTGAAGTCTTTAAATACTTGGATTAAGATGTTATTGTGCGAAAAATAGGTTATGCAGCTACCTTGATGTTCAGAGCTACGCGAAGTGGAAAGACTTACAGGAATGAAGGAAGAAAGGGTCTTGAATATAGCCCACTGATTTCACCTCCTTTGAGAGACAAAGAGGGAGTAGCGTAGGCTTCTCTGTGAAGTTCAGTTCAGTTGATAAAACAAGGGTTCCCACGACTACCACCTCTGCCCACATCACCTACACCTTCACCACCATCGCCACCTACGGCTTTGCCCACACCACCCCCACCTCCACCCCAGTTCAACATGGTGAATTCAGTGAAGCTACCTTTGTTTAAGGGTTTGGGAAATGAGGACCCGGACTAGTTCTAGTTCATCATAAAAGCTATATGGGAAGCTCAAGGCGTCACAGACGATCACATGAAGAAGGAAACATTGGTTAGTGCTTTACAAGATCGCACAATAACTTGGTACATCAAGTACTCTAATGATAAACCAAATGTTGGGTTAGAAGAGATCCAGACTACACTGAATAAAGAGTTCAGTAGGCCTAAATCCGAGGCGCAGTCGATTGTGGGGTTCAAGGAAAGTGTGATGAAACTAGGTGAGACACCTTAAGAATTGGATCAGAGATTGAAGTGTAAAATATGTGAAGCTAATATGAACTTAACAGATCGACAGCACCATGAGTGGTTTCTGGCTTCACTCCTGCCTCACCTAAGGGTTGCATTGTCACAACAGAAGATTACGACTCAGGTAGAGGCCTTGGAGATTGTAATAAGACTTAATGAAACACCAATGCAATATCCAAGTTTGGGGGTTCAACAGATCCATGCGCAGTTGCAAAATCTTTGCCTCCAAATGCAAATTTTGAAGTAGGATAGAACAGTTTGACCGGAGACACGCGAAGAGATATGGTGCCTGAAATGTAAAGGTTAGGGGCATGACAAAGACCACTGCCCGGTCTTTGCGAGCTATATTCCAGGAGGAGAACCAATGCCTTTGAGGCCGAAAGCTCAAGTAGGACCAAGCGCGGGGCCTGCGTTGTGGTACGCTATATGTCAGGTATCAGGGAAACATGCGACTGATAATTGTCATTTGCTACAAAAGTTTGTACAAACACTGCAACAACTGTTCTGCAACTTTTGTAGGTTAGTAGGGCATGATGAGTGCAACTACCGAAGTTATGAATTGATGATGGATAGAACACCCACCTATAGAGTTCAAGCAGAAATGTAGCCTCCTGACTAGAGCGTTGGGATGGCGCGAACAGGATTTTAGGGGCGCGGACGAGGTGGAGGAGGAGGAGGACCTAGCATAGGTCAGGGATAGTTGATCTGTTACAATTGTAGAGGACCAGGACACTATGCCCGTGAATTCACTAACCTAACATGTCCGTCATGCAAATATTGTACTCAGTTTGATCATGAGACGGAGGATTGTCCTACACTGATAGCGAGGATATGCGACAAAGGGGTGCTACCACCACAGCTAACGCAGAACCTGCATATGATGAGGGATGAGCCTTGCGAAGAGGATATGAATGTGAATATAGTGCTCCAAAGTGGAATTGCAATAGGTGATGAAAAGGGGAAACAACCCGAAGATAGCGCATGGGTTCACAAAGCTCCGGGGAAGGAGGCTGAATTTGATTTGGAGCATGCACATGAAACATTCATGGAAGGAAAGAAGAGCTTCGCTGAGGCCTCTACCTCAGGGAGCCATGATAAGCCTATTCAGGAAATGGACCCTTCTATGCTTATGACCTTTCTAGAGATCTGCATGAAGCTGTTGCGTGATAGCAAGGCTGTGAAGGGGTTACAGGAACTTATAAATAAATGCGCTGGAAACACTCCTGGTGAACCGCGTGTGGTATTAGAGATTGGTAAGCATAAGGCAAGGATAGGGCATGAGATGAGACTCACCACATAGATAGGAGAATATGAAATGGATCAGGTTATTATTGATCTAGGGTTAGATGCGAACATTTTGCCGAAGCATACTTGGGAGTGGATGAGGAGACCCGCGCTGCAGTGGTCCCCGATTCAGTTAAGGATGGAAAATCAGCAGAAAATCATCCCCTTGGGATGGATGCAAGGAGTAACTATAGATATTGAAGGCACAAGCACATTGGCTGACTTTGAAGTAATAGAAATTGTGGATGACAGCAATCCCTACCCTGCGCTCCTTGGCATTGATTGGTCTACTGACATGAATGGGGTAATAAACCTAAAGAAGTGAAAGATGATATTTGAAAAGAAATCACTTCATGTAATAGTACCCCTAGATCCTGTTGAAGGATCGTGCTATACTGAACCAGTCCGTGATTATGAAAGCGATGACAATTTAGACTGCATATATTAAATAATAGCGCGAGACCAAGATTGGGTGAATCCGATAGTGGATGGCCGAATTACATGGGATCACGAGAGTTCCTGTAACTTAAACTTGGATGAAGAATTAGAGTGCTAGCAGAATTGGCTACATGAAGTAACCACACTGAGCTGTAATATGATGACCCGGTCGCTGCACTATTGTTACAAATCCATTTGGGCACATCAATCCCATCATCTAGATCAGTGTTTTAGGGCTCATTAAACACTAATTTCTATTTCTACATGCCCTAAACAAGTCACCCCTTTGAATGCCTCCTTCTTAGATAGTTTCATGACTTGAAGACATCCAGAAATAGCCTCTAGAGGGACCAGTGTAGGTAAGCCCTTGTAAGGGTGCACTGCAGAGAAGTTGAGTCCATGCCAAGGTGCTCTGCAGAGCACTTAGGCTTCCTTTCACCTACACTGGGCGAGATTGAGCGAAATTTATATAGGGTTTGGGGAATATTCTTATCTTTTGGAGTCATCTAGAAGATTCCCTCACTTATCAACTCCTATGATCTCGAAAATGGATGAGGAATGAGTTAAGGTGCATCCTATCCTCTCATCTCTTCCTCCATGGAACTAATTCTAAGTATGGAAGGCCATTCAATGCCACCATTTATGACAAAACCTCCTTCATTCCTATAAATTGACCACTCATCTAAGTGATCAGGGGCTAAATTATGTTGAATTGTAAGGAGATAATGTTGCTATGAGATTTGGCTTTGAAGCAAGTATTGTAATGCTACAAGTTTGTCATGCTTTTGATGTGATGTGGATGGGATCCAAGCTGAAGGAATGGCTTTGAATCAAACACGAATGATTGTAATTCTTTCTTCTATTCAATAAAGTGTTTGAACCTTTCTCCCATATGTTTGTATTGTTTTATAATGCTTATATGTGTGAAATGTATCTGATTCCATTCACTTATATTCAATAGATCTTTTGCTTTGATCGATTCTTTGTTTTATGTTTTGTTTACAGGTACTTCTCAAGCGTATTAAGTACGGGAAGGAGCGTCAGGATCGATACAAAGGAGACGAGAGGAAAGTGGAACTACAAGTAGGTCTTCTCATCTTCTCATCTTATCTATTGCTTATAGGAAAAGATTAAAACACTTTAAACTGTTGTTCTAGATATGGCTACTTATCTAGGGAATTAGTATTTATCAGTAGATACCAAATTCTCAAAAAAAAATTGGTGACGATACTAGGGAACGATAATTGTTCCAAGTAGCTTATACACATCCTAGGACACTCTAGCAGACCTTACTTCCTTTCATTGATTGTATTTCAGCCTTGTTGAAGTGTTATTTGGTCAAAAATTAAGGTTTTGATGACTCTTGAGTGGCCTCTCAGGAATCAGCGCAGGCTTGGTCATGAGACAGTGCTCTGCAGAGGAATATTGAGTGAGAGATAGTGCTCTGTAGTGTAGTTAGGCCCTCTTTGACCTATGCTGATCCACCATAGGGAAACTTTTCACCTTTGGATTGGGTTTTTTCTCCAAATTTCCTTCTGTTTATGCTTGCTGAAAGATCAATGATTGTAGTATGTCTCTTAAATAAACTTGTATTTACTCTTCCAAACCCTACTTTGACTTGACTAATTAATGTTTCTTAAATGTTTTCTTTGTCATTATCAATCCATTGTCAAAGTTAGATTATAGTCAATTAATCTTTGTTCAAAATAAAGTGTCGTAAAATTCTTCTTTTCCTTTGAAACAGAACTGTCGTAAAGTCTTCGTTCTTGTTAAAGGTTGATTGATTGTATGTGCATTAGTTTCCTTTTTTGTTCATCATAACATTAATGGAATCTAAAAGAAAAACTTGCATCGTTCATATTGTATTTTTTGAATGCTTGAAAGGAATAGCTAGGGAAATTGCATTAGATGTGCTCTTTGCTCTTTGTCAAAGATCTGATTGCTCTATCCCTACTAACTAAGGTTTTCATTGTTCAATTGAATAAAAATAATGCTTATCATATTAGTTTCATTTTAGGAATTGCAAACATACATCACGTGGTGAACCTTGAAAGGAAAATTATAAAGAAGATTAACTTAAAATTTATCTAAATTTACCTAATGAAGCATTGTCACCTAACGAAAAACATTTAGAGGTCTAGGCTAGAGACGTGTTCCGACGTCATAAAACATAGCAATTGTCGCTAACTTGTTTGAAATACATCCCGAGTGTGATACCTCATTCCACGTATGCGACTATATCATAGCTCATCTACGTACCTTCAGGTATATAAGGTGGTGTTACAGTACATAAAGTATATGGAAATGCTCTCACTGTGTGGTTTTGCATTAGACAACGCTAATATGGATTGGGCCTCCATGTACTTTCAGGTATATATGTGAGGACAACACTATGTTTCCATCCATCCTTAGGTAACCGAGTCAGCGGCCTTTTACACTGTGATACACCAAACACAACATTCGGGGAGATTTCCTGCCCGTACTTCTCGGTTTGCCGGGAGGTATTCTGCAGTTCACAGTTGCTTGGTAAACCTTTTGCCTAGATTATCCCTCTTTTGTTTTGTTATGTTACTTTGATTAAAATAAAATTAATTGACCGTGGATAACATCCTCCATGCTCACTCCTTAGTTTGTCTTAGGTTGAGACATATGGCAACAAATCCGGAGTCCATCAATCAAGGAATTCCTTTTGATGGGAATCCTAGTCCTTTTCCTCCTTTTGGAAATATTGGTGCTCCATATATGGCTACATTGTCCCTTCCAGGATTTACCATTGGCTTTCCAGTATGGTTGTTTTCAACCTCCTTGGTTCAAAATGTCGTGATTTCTCCACAATCGAGTACTCCTAGTCCTTTTCCTCCTTTTGGAAATATTGGTGCTCCATATATGGCTACATTGTCCCTTCCAGGATTTACCATTGGCTTTCTAGTATGGTTGTTTTCAACCTCCTTGGTTCAAAATGTCGTGATTTCTCCACAATCGAGTACTCCTCCAACTGGACAAAATCAACCTCTAGTTGATCCTAAAGTTGACCCTTTGCCTTCTTCCTCAGTTGTTTCTTCCTCCCCTTCTTCCTCTTCGCCTGGTGAAAGTATTGGTACTAGTAACCAGGTGGCTAAGAAGAAGAAGAAAGGGAAGAAGAAGAAGAAGAAAAAAAGAATTTAGGAGAGGGGAAACCAAGCAACCATTGCTTTGAATGCAACATCTGATGAGAAACCGTCCGTCAAGCCTCACAAAGTTCAATATCCATGCAAACTTTGTGCAGGAGACCATCTTCTTCGAAATTGTCCTGATATTCCTCAGATCTTAGAAGAATGGTCTTCTCGTTCACATCATCCTGTGTGATCAAATTCTGGAGATAATGCTAGTGACACACCATCAACTAGTGGCAGTAAAGCTCATGGAAAGAAGCGTAAAGTTAAGATTCCCTGTAGGTTATGTGAAGGGAATCACCCCATTCACCTTTGTCCCTATTTGGATGAAGCCCAAAAAGTGTTGGATAACCGTCTTGCTTCACCGCAATGACTTCCATCTAGTTATAGGAGACTCTCCCTTAATCCTTCATCAGTTGATGAATTGAATGACCAAAATTAACCGTCGGTCAAACCCACTCTCTTTGAATGTGAATCCCATGAGTCTATACTTGACCAATCACAGGTCGAGGTAATAGTTGACTCGATTTCACCTTCAGTTAATCGTACCTTTCCCAAAGAGAGTGAGTATGATACCACTCAGGTTCCTTTTGTTTCTTCAAGTTCTAATGAGCTTGGAGACAACCCTCCTGTTCCATCAAGATAGGAGGAAAATCCTCCCATTCTCCTAACACAAGGGGATAATACTCCCATTTCTACGGTACCCCCTCCAAGTAGTCTGGTCACTTCCTTTGATTGGAATCGACTGGTAGGATGTCGTCTTCCTTCTTATGTTCCTTTCCAGATCATAGTACAGGTTTGTAATATGATTGTACCCGACACTATTATAGATGAAGGTGGGTTAGTGAGTATCCTTTCCTCAACTTCTTGGCAAGTGCTCGGTTCGGCACCACTTGTGCCTGTTACCTAGAATCTGTTGGATTTTAATAGAGGAACCAGCCAACCATTAGGGATCCTTCCTCAGTTGCCTATTACTTTGGGAGGAAAAATCATTTATCTGAATGTGATGGTAGTCCCAAGCCCTTTAGATTACAATTTATGTCTTGGGCGCGACTATGTTTATGACATGGGAGCTATTGTTTCAACACTCTTTCAAGTGATTTGTTTCTCGCATGAAGGAAAAATTGTCACTGTTGACCAACTTTCATTTCCTGGTCCAAATATGGCTTCCAGTAAACCATCTTCCCTACGTGGTCCTTTTGTACCAATGGTATGATCCCCGCCACGGTTGATTATGTGGCAACCCGTTCCATGCCTACATTAACTGACGATTAATTCAGTGATGTTGTACATTATGTACTGGGGGCACTGGAGCCAGATCTCTCCTTCTAGATCATTGTTCTCCCATCTGATGAGAACCTCTTGGAAGTCATAACCTCTTATGGGACGTGACTAGGAATACGAGGATAGTTCCTTGTCTTGTGTCAACCTCGTTAAAAAATGAAACAAAGGAATATGAGGACAGTTCTTTTACTATGTCAACCTCATAAAAAAGTGAAACAGGTCCTAGAGCAGAGTTCCTTGTCTTGTGTCAAGCTCATTAAAAAATGAAACAAGGTCCCCTGGAGAAAAGTTCCAAGTCGAGTCTTTGATTAGATCTCGTAAAATCCCAGTCGAGTCTTTCACTTGATCTCGTAAATGAAACAAATCACATGAGGATAGTTCCTGGTCTTGTGTCAACCTCGTTAAAAAATGAAACAAGGAATATGAGGATAGTTCCTTGTCTTGTGTCAACCTCGTTAAAAAATGAAAGCAAGGGTATGAGGACAGTTGTTTTTCTTGTGTCAACCTTGTTAAAAAAAGAAACAATGAATATGAGGATAGTTCCTGGTCTTGTTTCAACCTCGTTAAAAAATGAAACCAAGGGTATGAGGATAGTTCCTTGTCTTTTGTCAACCTCGTTAAAAAATAAAACCAAGGATATGAGGATAGTTCCTTGTCTTGTGTCAACCTCATTAAAAAATGAAACCAAGGATATGAGCATAGTTCCTTGTCTTGTGTCAAGCTCATTAAAAAAATGAAACAAGGAATATGAGTAGAGTTCCTTGTCTTGTGTCAAGCTCATTAAAACAAAAAAGAAACAAGGTCCCCTGGATCAAAGTTCCAATTCGAGTCTTTGATTAGATCTCGTAAAATCCTAGTCGAGTCTTTCACTTGATCTCGTAAATGAACCTTCATTCCATCCACTTGATAGCCACGAGTAGTCTACTTAGGTGAATGTAATGAAGCTTGGGGGGCATGCACCTAGTGGTAAAGTTAAGTTTCCCTGTAGGTTATGTGAAGGGAATCACCCCATTCACCTTTGTCCCTATTTGGACGAAGCCAAAAAGGTGTTGGATAATTGTCCTGCTTCACTGTAGTGACTTCCATCTAGTTACAGGAGACTCTCCCTTTCATCATACTGGGGGCATGTAAACCAATCTCAAGCATAGTTCTTCATTTTAAGCTTGCGTAAAAATGAAACTGAATCCAAGCATAGTTTTTTGTTTCAAGCTTGTGTAAACATGAAACTCAATCCAAGCATAGTTCCCTATAGTTCAAGCTTGTCTAAAAATGAACCCATTTCCATTTTAACCCTCGTGATTTCCATTCTATCAGCCTCTTCTTCCAGATGAGCCTTGGTTTTTTCTATTTCCATCGTCACTATCTGCTTGGCCCATCATATGGTTTCACTTGTTTGTTTTACCCTTTTTGAGGAACAGTTGCAATGAGTGGTCTTATTAGCTAACCTCTTCACATAAATCAACATGTTTTGAGAAGTTCCAACATCACCGGAACCAGTTTTTGTCCTAGACACCACTCGTTCCTCAAAGTGGAGTCCTCTTTAAGCTCTTTTTAGACTCTCTAAACATGAAAAGATTTCCGAGTGCTTGTCCTTTCCAGCTTGTTAACGGATTGGAAATGATATCTCTCTTGTATTATTTTACGCTTTTTCAGGCTTGAGAGATTAATTTACGAAAAAGAACTTGTGGAGTTTTATTTTTGTCCCTTTTCAAACTCTCTAAACATGAAAAGGACCGAGTTATCTTTGTTGTTAAACTCGTTAAAACAAATAGTGATGGATTCACCCGAAGGGTGGAATTATACAACAAGCATATGTTATCCTCCTCAAGCTTGATAAAAATAAAGAGGTACTGGTCAGCAATGACTGGGGAAAATGGGAAAAAGGGGAAAACCACTTTATGATAGCAGGTCGCTCTTGAACATGACACTTTCACTCCATCACTGTGACTATCTGGGTTGGGTTATTAGCTTGATGGTTATCACACCGTTGGTCTATCATACCATCCATTACTTTGTTTTGGGTCAATGCTACCAATTCATTTCAGTGTCGCCGACATATTCAAGAGAAGTCATTTAGTCAAAATTCATCCTTTGCAATACCATAGACCTTCATTTTCATGACCGCCATTCCTAAACCTTGTGTTGTCAGTCAAATTCCATCTCTAAAATCACTACACTCATTTTGTGTCGTTGATATGGGATACATCAAGGCCCTCCTATGACAAGTCACTTCTTGTCGACATCAGCACATTATCCAAGAAGTTGACTTAGAAACACCCTTATAATACCTTGAGGCTTGCATGCATCAATGGCAGGTTTCTCACTTCCGGTGATAGGCATACATCAATGGCCTTTGACCGAAAGACTTTGTATGGTGTTCGACATCAAATCATCCATTCATACCATGCAGAATGTACTGCAGTACCTTTAGGATCATTATCATTATCGGTGATTTCTCTCACATCTGTTAACAACTTACATCATTGGTTGGTAATTAGATGGTGTCTTCCCATGTTCAACTTCAGATGACATATTCACATGGTTAGACTCGTACTTGAGCGAACGATTGAATGAGATAGAAGACCTCGGATCTAGTTTCATCCATCTGGGCTACAATTTCAAGAGTAATAAATCATATGTACAATGGCTTTACATTGATGGTCATTCTGATCATGGGTCTATATTTGTAGATGACTATTTATGTACATTTAATGAAAGTTTATAAGCTGAGCATGGGTATGCCTTCACTCAGCGATTCATGTAAAAATCAAAAATCATGATATATGTATTGTAATTGATGCAAGTCACCTTCCACTTCGATACCTCCTCATCACATCGTAAAGAATTTCATTCAACATTGGCATTTTTCCAACTTCATGCTTTAGGGGGAAGCTGTTACAGATCCATTTGGGCACATCAATCCCATCATCTAGATCAGTGTTTTAGGGCTCATCAAACCCTAATTTCAGTTGCTACATGGCCTAAACAAGTCACCCCTTTGAATGCCTCCTTCCCATACAGTTTCATGACTTGAAGACATCCAGAAATAACCTTTAGAGGGACCAGCGCAAGTAAGCCCTTGTAAGGGTGTGCTGCAGAGCAGTTGAGTCCATGCCAGGGTGCTCTGTAGAGCACTTAGGCTTCCTTTCACCTGTGCTGGGTGAGATTGAGCGAAATTTACATAGGGTTTGGGGAATATTCTTATATTTTGGAGTCATCTAGAAGGTTCCCTCACTTATCAACTCCTATGAGATTGAAAATGGATGAGGAATGAGTTAAGGTGCATCTTATCCTCTCATCCGTTCCTCCATGGAACTAATTCTAAGTATGGAAGGACATTCAATGCCACCATTTATGATAAAACCTCCTTCATCTTCTTATAAAGTGACCACTCATCTAAGTGATCAGGGGCTGGATTATGTTGAATTGTAAGGAGATAATGTTGTTATGAGATTTGGCTTTGAAGCAAGTATTATAATGCTACAAGTTTGTCATGCTTTTGATGTGATGTGGATGGGATCCAAGTTGAAGAAATGGCTTTGAATCAGAAACAAATGGTTGTAGTTCCTTCTTCTATTCAATAAAGTGTTTGAACCTTTCTCCCATATGTTTGTATTGTTTTATAATGCTTATATGTGTGAAATGTATCTGATTCCATTCACCTATATTCAATGGATCTTTTGATTTGATCGATTCTTTATTTTCTGTTGTGTTTACAGGTACTTCTCATGGATATTAAGTACGAGAAGGAGTGACAGGATTGATACAAAGGACATGAGAGGAAAGCAGAACTACAAGTAGGTCTTATCATATTCTCATATTATCTATTGCTTATAGGAAAAGATTAAAACACTTTAAACTATTGTTCTAGATATGGCTACTTATCTAGGGAATTAGTATTTATCCATAGATACCAAATTCTCCAAAACAGTTGTGTGTCATCAGAGGTACGAAATATTCCCACTTATGATGGCTTGAATGATGCGTATGTGTTTTTGGATGCATTTGGGAGGGAAGTACTAGAGAAGCAATGCTTCTAGGCTTTGGACTAGGCACTGTGCGCTACGCCCGCGAGATGGTGGGGTACGCACAAGGGTAGTTTTGATGATTGGCGCAAGTGTATGAGGATGATGAGAACACGCTTTGGGAAGCCAAAGGTACGAGTGACAGACAAGTATGATGGGAAGGACGATCTATGCACACACTTGGCAAAATGGGCTAAGGCCTATGGAGTGAAGCCCCAACCTGAATGGGTGCACTTGTTTTGTCACACCTTGGATGTCATCTCGATGAACTGGTACTTGGAGACAGAGCTCCACCATGGCACAAGTGAATGGGATATTCTGTGTGAAGGGTTCATAATGACATTCAGCTTCGAAGACGGGTTTGAATGTATTGATGAAGCACTACAAGAAGTTAAAGAAGCAATCTTTAGGATACCACAAGATCCTTTGGATCTAATTCAACCTGATTGGACTACTCAGCTAAGCCATGTGCTAGAATTATATAACGTGGTTGTTGAAGAAGAAGACGAGGACCCACGAAAGATTAATATCCCTAAAATCGAGGGTCACCGTGAGGTCAAGGGACTGCAGATCGAGAATCCTGATATAACCACGCCACTAAAAATGAAATAGGTAAATATTGGTACGGAGGCGGAGCCCAAATTCGCGAAGATTGGAGATTACTTGGATGGCGCGATAGTAGATAAGGTCGCCGAATTGCTCCGCGAATACCAGGATTTGTTCCCTACCAAGTTTACGAAGCTAAAGGGGATAATAGGGGACCTGGGCATTATGAAGATCATGTTAAAACCTGACGTGAAGCCGATTAAGCAAAGACCTTATTGTCTCAATCCAAAGCATAAGGAGAAGGTCCACTTAGAGTTAGATAAGATGCTCGCGACATGCATTATTGAGCCCATAGAAGAATCCGATTGGGTGATCCTGTTAGGCCTCTATAATACTTGTAATTCCCCCATTACTATTGTCATTGTATCCCTTATTGTTATTATTGTGCCCCTATTGTCCCCATATTGTTTTTAGTATGCCCCATAGAAACCCATTATTGTTATTTTTGTGCCCTTATGTTATTACTGTTATGTCGGCTTGATTGTATTATGACCCCTTAGACTCCTATATATAGAAGGGAGGTTTAGTCATTTGTATCATCTAAGAATTGTTTATTTGTGTAATGTAA
Organism: Pinus tabuliformis; assembly: GCA_031772625.1. Classification (NCBI taxonomy): domain Eukaryota; kingdom Viridiplantae; phylum Streptophyta; class Pinopsida; order Pinales; family Pinaceae; genus Pinus; species Pinus tabuliformis. The sequence continues at coordinate 534,781,706 of CM062812.1, forward strand.
AGGAGGTTTCCCCCTTGAAGAGGCTGAATTATAAGGTGTTGATCTATCTTTTCTATCTTTTGGTGAGCTGGTTTCCTAACATTTGGTATCAGAGCTTTGGATTCTAGGGTTTCGCTACTCCAAACAGGTCATCGTGGCATTTTCGCTATAACTTTTCTTTTGCGACGTTTTAGAAGCTACGAAAAAAACCCATTTGAGCCAAAATCATTTTGAAATTTGGGTCCAAATTTTAGAGCTTGTATCGCTATATTTGCAGAGCTGTGATCTGAGGAAGTTAGGGTTTTTGCAAACTCCCGAATTACATTCCAAACATGTGACCTAGGGAAAATCCTCATAACTTTTGTTTTGAGCATCAGATTTAAATTTTATCAGAAGTTTCAGAAAGAGAATGGCCTGTAGTTGCCTGTGTATCAGTTTCAAGTACTAAGGTTGAAACATGACACGTGGCATGTTGTACAAGTTCGCTCTACTGAACTAGTTTATAGTCAGGTCACCATGGGATATTTGGCATAACTCTTCCTTGGAGAATCCAATCTTGATCAAACTTGCGGAGTTAGAAATAGGACTTAGAGGGCTACCACAAGACACGATTTCAAATATTAGAGATCCACAGTTACAAAGATACAAGAGATTCAATATCGAGATCTTACAAAGTGAAAAAAAAAAGGTGTGTAGTTTTGTTTTTTAATTTTGCATAAGATTGGTTTGAAAAATTAGTTTGAAGGAATTCAAAGGGAATAGTGAAGAAAGAAAATGGAAACACCTAGTAAGCAACCTGAAAGCTCTAGCATGACATGTGAAGAAGAGGAAGAAATGCAACATGATATATCAAAATTACAAGACAAGTACAACACATTTCATTCTCACTAAACGTAAATATAGCCAGGATGGATGGCGTGGAAGCTAACATGAATGGCATGCAAGTTAATATGGAAGCTAAGATGGATGGAATGGAAGCTAAGATGAATGGCATGGACACTAAGATGAATGGCATGGACGATAAGATGGAAGAATTGAAGATAAATTTGAATAAGTTGCTACAAGAAATGGTCACTAATGGTGAAAGGGTAGTAAAGGAAACTCATGATGAGAACAAAAGAAGTGCTAATCATGATTTCATTGACTCTAATGTTGGATTTAAAACCCACCATGTTCCAAAAATTAATATGAGGAAGTTTAATGCCAAGGATCCTGGAACATGGATACTACAGATGGAGCAATTTTTCGATCTCCATAACGTGCAAAACACACAAAAGGTACGTATTGCAACTTTATATTTGGAACCAAATCAGTTTGTATGGTATCGATGGCTTTGCTCTCATAAACAAATTGTCACTTGGGCAATTTTTATGGAATAAATGGTAGCACATTATGAGGATAAAAAAAGCAACACCTTTTTTAGCCAATTGATAAATCTCAAACAAAAGGGTTCAATGATGGAGCACATTGAGGACTTCCAAAAATTCAATATAAGGGTAAAAGATATTCCAGAGGAGCATAGGATTGATGTGCTCATAGGGACTTTAAAGGATAATATCCAACATGAGGTTCGCCTTTGGGAACCTAATTCATTGGAGAAGGCATTCAGGTTAGCAAGAAAAATGGAAAGAAAAATTATGGCAATCAGGAAGCCTCCCACTCACAACTATAAAGATGGAAGTGTTGTTCCCCCTACCCTTCCACAACCTACAAGGTTGACACCACAGAAATTGGGAGAAAAAAGAGAAAAATGGCTTTGTTACAGTTGTGATAGCAAATACACTAAAGGTCATAAGTGTGCTGAGAAGAAATTATTCTACATAGATTGTGAAGAGGAGGAAGAAAAGGAGCAAGAAATGTCAAAAGAAGAGGATATACTACAAGAACACACCCTAGATAAGGAAGAAATGAATCCGACCATATCTTGTAATGCATTGGATGGAATTATCACTCCTCAAACTATCAAGATAGAAGGACATATCAAGAAGAGAAAGGTAATAGTGTTGATTGATTCGGGAAGTACCCATAATTTTATTCATTGTAAGATAGCAAAGGAATTGAATTGCTTCCTATATCCAGCACCAGAGTGTCAAGTGATGGTTGCAAGTGGAGGAACCATAAATTTCTCTCGAAAGTGCCATAATATCAAGCTATACATGGGAGAATATGTATTGAATAACCCAATGCTTTCCATTCCAATGGGTGGTGTTGATGTTGTACTAGGAGTCCAATGGCTACAATCCTTGGGTACAATAGCTTTTAATTTTCATGAACTTTTCATGAAATTTTGTGCGAAAGGAAAGGAAGTTGAATTAAGGGGTATTACAAGGAAACTGGGAAAGATAATCATCTCTAACGGTATGACAAAGCTTTTAAAGAAGGAACAACGAGGTGTAATTGCACAATTATGTTCGCTAGAGGTTCCCACATCGAAATCATCTATTTCTCCAAATCTCCAAAAAGTCTTGGACAATCATTCCAAGGTATTTGGGACTTCCAAAGGTCTCCCACCTATTTGTGATCATGATCATGCTATTCATTTGATTCCAGGAAGTGTTCCTCCAAACATCAGGCCGTACAGATATCCCTATGTCCAAAAGAGTGAAATTGAATGTATGGTTGCAGAAATGCTAGAGGTTGGTATAATTCAACCTAGTCAAAGTTCTTTCTCTGCTCCAAGAGTATTGGTGCACAAGAAGGATGGATCATGGCGCATGTGTCCGGATTATAAGGAGCTCAACAAGCTCACTATTAAAGATAAATTTCCCATTCCTGTCATTGATGAATTATTGGATGACTTGCATGGATCAATTTACTTCACCAAGTTGGATCTTCATTCAAGATATCATCAAATCATAATGAAGACTGAAGACATTCCGAAAACAACATTTAGAACCCATGAGGGTCATTATGAATTTTTGGTCATGCCTTTTAGCCTTACCAATGCACCTTCTACATTTCAAGGTTTGATGAATTCCATTTTCAAACCCTTCCTTAGAAAATTTGTGTTAGTATTTTTTGATGATATACTAATCTACAGCAAGTCTTCGAAGGATCATGTTGAACATGTTGACAGGGTGCTCAAACTATTGGAGGAGAAACAATTATATGCAAAAAGCTCCAAATGTTTCTATGGAGTACAAGAGGTGGAATATCTGGGTCATATTGTATCTCATGAAGGTGTTAAGGTAGACCCTAGCAAAATTAAAGCCATTAAGGAATGGAATCCATAAAGCATCTGTGAGGATTTCTTGGGTTGACAAGGTATTATCGCAAGTTTGTTAAGAATTATGGGAGAATAGCAGCACCTCTAACAACATTATTGAAGAAAGAAGCATTTTCATGGACTCCAGAAGCAACAAAGACCTTTGAACATCTTAAAGAGGCAATGTGCCAAGCACTGGTCTTAGCTACGCCGAACTTCACAAAAACCTTTATTGTGGAATGTGATGCTTTAGGAAATGGAATTGGTGCTATTTTAATGCAAGATGAAAGACCCATTGCTTTCGAAAGTCGTCCAATCAAGGGAAAGTATTTACACAAAGCTATTTATGAGAAGGAAATGTTGGCAATACTACACACACTTAAGAAATGGCAACCCTACCTAATGGGAAGACACTTCAAGGTAAAGATGGATCATGATAGTCTTAAATACTTTTTAGAACAAAGATTATCCTCTGAAGAGCAACAAAAATGTGTCACAAAGATGTTGGGTTATGACTTTGTAATCATCTACAAAAAAGGGAAGAAAAATGTTGTGGCTGATGCACTCTCAAGAAAGGATGAGGATGTGGAAGCATTTTTGTGCGCCATTTCTATTATCCAACCAGATTGGATAAACGAAGCAAGGGAGGAATGGAATAATGATGAAGAAGTGTGGGCACTCATTCGAAAGTTACAACAAGATCCTAGTACATCTGATACATTTAGCTGAAAAAATGATTTGTTATGGTACAAAGATCGCTTATACCTATGTAATAATTCCCAACTCAAACAAAATATTCTCATGGAATTGCACACTTCTCCCTTAGGAGGGCACTCAGGATTTTTAAAAAATTACCACAGGGTTAAGAAGGAATTTTTTTTGGGATGGCCTTAAACCGGATATTTGAAAGTTTGTGGCAGAATGTTTGGTTTGCCAACAAAATAAAGTTGAAACAATTAAGACCCCAGTTTTATTACAACCTTTATCCATTCCAAGACAACGTTGGGAGGAGGTTTCAATGGATTTTATCACTGGTTTACCCAAGTCCGAGGGAAAGAGTGTCATCATGGTGGTAGTTGACAGAATTACCAAGTATGCACACTTTTGTGCATTATCACATCCATTTAAAGCCAGTACAGTTTCTACTGCATTTATGGAAACAATTCAAAAGCTACATGGAAACCCAAATATTATTGTAAGCGACAGAGATCCCATTTTCACTGGAAATTTTTGGACATAATTATTTTCTTGTCTCGGTACTCAGTTAGCTCATAGCTCATCTTATCATCCTCAATCTGATGGGAAAACTGAGATAGTAAACAAATGTTTGGAAGGATATCTTCGTTTCTTTGTATCTAATAAATAGACACAATGGGTCAAATGGTTTCCTCTGGCTGAATGGTGGTATAACACTTCCTTCCATACTGTAGCAAAAATGACCCCATTTATGGCACTTTATGGATATCATCCACCATCCATCACATCATATTTAAGAGAAAATTCTAAGGTTCAAGTAGTGGAACATCACATCGAGCATCAACAACAAGTTCTCCAACTCTTAAAGGATAACCTCACGTTGGCACAGAATAGAATGAAACAACAGGCAGATCAACATCGTAGTGAAAGAAGTTTTGATGTAGGTGACTAGGTATTCCTACAGATACAACCATATAAACAAATGTCCCTCAAGCAAGCTAAGAAGGATAATAAATGATCACCAAAGTATTATGGTTTGTACAAGGTGTTACGAAAGATTGATACTATGGCATACAAATTGGAGCTTCCTGCAGCTTCCTGAGTGCACCCAGTTTTCCATGTTTCATGTTTAAAGAAGGTTATAGGTGACAAGCTCCTAGTTCAAACAATATTGCCAGAACTTGACGAGGAAGGAAAAATCATATTGGAACTAGAAGTAGTCACAAAAACAAGAACTCGACAGCTACGAAATCGATCAATTTTGGAGTATCTCATCAAGTGGAAGAACTTATCTGCTGAAGATTCCACATGGGAGGATGAGAATTTTATACAGAAGCATACAAAACTACTCAAGCGTTGAGGACAATGCTTTTCAGAAGGAGAGGGGCATGTTAGGCCCCTATAATACTAGTAATTCCCCATTACTATTGTCATTGTATCCCTTATTGTTATTATTGTGCCCCTATTGTCCCCATATTGTTACTAGTATGCCCCATAGAAACCCACTATTATTATTTTTGTGCCCTTATGTTATTACTGTTATGTCAGCTTGATTATATTATGACCCCTTAGACTCCTATATATAGAAGGGAGGTTTAGTCCTTTGTATCATCTAAGAATTGTTCATTTTGTAATGTAAAGGAGGTTGCCCCCTCAAAGAGGCTGAATTCTAAGGCATTGATCTATCTTTTCTATCTTTTGGTTAGCTGGTTTCCTAACAGATCCCAATGGTGGTACAAGAAAAGAAGCAAAAGGATGAAATAAGGATATGCGTAGATCTAAGGAAGTTGAATGACGCTTGTGTGCATGATCCTATCCTAACTCTATTCACTGATGAGGTATTGGATAATGTAGGTGGCCAGGAAGCATACTCCTTCACTGATGGGTTTTCTGGGTACCATCAGATCAAAATCGTGCTTAAAGATAGAAGCAAGATGACCTTCGTGACTGAATGGGGATGTTTTCAGTACACTGTAATGCCTTTTGTATTAAAGAATGCGCTTACGATTTTTTCACGCGTAGTCATTGTTGCATTCAAAGCCTTCATTTATAAGTTTTTGGAGGTGTACTTTGATGACTGGACTGTGTTTGGGTTGGTAAAACGCCATGTGGTTAGTTTGCGCTTAATGCTAGATACTTGTTGAAGGTACTAGATTGTGCTCAATATGAAGAAATGTCTATTTTATGTTCCTTTTGGGACTCTACTGGGTCATGTGGTTTGTAGACAGGGACTGATGGTAGATACTGTGAAGATCGCAGTGATACTTAACTTGGAGGTGCCGAGGAGTGTGAAACAGCTGCATGCAACCTTGGGACATACTGGGTACTACAGGAAGTTTGTCAAGGGCTATGCCTAGATCACCGCGCATATGGAGAAGCTATTGAAAAATCATGTCACGTTCTGTTGGAACGAGGACTGTCAGAAAAGCTTGGATGTGTTGAAAGGAAAAATGGTCACCGCACTGATTTTAGTCTTCCCGGATTGGAAGGAGTTTCATGTACATGTAGACACGTCATGTATAGCACTAGGAGTAGTACTGACATACGCCGCCGGAGGAGACTTGGACCATCCTATAGAGTTCACAAGTAGGAGGTTATCCAAGGCTGAGAAGAACTATTCCACCACCGAGCCCGAAGGATTAGCCATGGTATACGCGCTCCAGAAGTTTAGACACTACTTGCTGGGTGGATATTTTAAGATGTATACGGATCATTCTGCATTGAAGTAACTGGTCAATAAGCCTATGTTGGGGGGGAGAATATATAGGTGGTTGTTATTGTTCCAGGAGTATGATTTTGAAGTTATTGTGAAGCCTGGATGACTGAACACGGGTCCAGACCATTTGTCGTGCATCGAAACGGGGGAAGAGCCCACTAATTTGGAGGAGGGATTGATTGACACACAACTCTTTGCAGTGTGCATCCTAGATGGTCACTTTAAAGACATCATACACTTCCTAACGACAGGAACTGCCTCGGAAGGCTACACCGTCCAGTAGAAGAAGGAGTTAGTGGTGCGTGTGGCAGACTTTTCTGTCATTGCCGGACATCTGTACAAAATGGGGTCTAATGAAGTATTACAATGATATGTATCGGAGTTTGAAAGGAGAAGTATCCTCACAGATGCTCATGGGGGCGCTGCGGGAGGGCATTACGTAGGAAGGGTGACCACATAGAAGATTCTACGTGCAGGATTGTGGTGGCCAATCCTCCATCAGGATTCAAAAGTTTACTACAAGGTGTGCGATGTGTGTCAAAGGATTGGCAGGCCATCACAGAGAGATGAACTTCCCTTGAACCCACAGATGACGTTACAACCTTTCGAAAAATGGGCGATAGATTTTGTGGGACCCATTTAGCCCCAAGGAAAGAAGACAGGAGTGTGGTACATTATCAGCACGACAAAGTATTTGACTCGATGGGCGGAGGCATAGCTTATGAAGGACTGCACAAGTGCGATTGCTGTGAAGTTTCTCTTTGAGTATGTACTAACGCGATTTGGGTGTCCAAAGGTTTTGATGATTGATCGTGGTACGCACTTTTTGAACGAAAAGATCAGTGCGCTGACGGAGAAATTTCAGATGTACCACCAGAAAAGCATGCCTTATCACTGATCAAAAATGCATCCAAAACACCCTCTAAGTCTTCAAACATTCAAAACTATCGCATGAAAATAACTTTTGGAAAAGTCGGATAACACTATTGGGAGGCAAAAACATAGAGAAAACATTGAAAAACAGAGTATCGGCAGTTTAAAACTATTTTGCATGAGAGCCATCGGATCTGGCATGTCAACGGTCCAGATCCAATTGGCATATTGCAATCGGTGAAGGCAGGAAAAGATTATTGGAGGTGGCTATATGGGAAGTGCGACAACGATCAACGTGACTAAACGAGAGCCATTGATCTATGAGCGCAGATCAACGGTCCAGATTTAATCGCGCTATTGCATCGCTGATATATATATATATATATATATATATATATATATATATATATATATATATATATATATATATATATATATATATATATATATATATATATATATATATATATATATATATGTATGTATATATATACATATATATACATATATATATGTATATATATGTATATATATATACATATATATATGTATATATACATATATATACATATATATACATATATATACATATATATACATATATATATATATATATATATATATATATATATATATATATATATATATATATATATATATATGGACTTAACCACAGCCCAGAGGATCGGCGACATGCGATTACGATATCGCAATAACACATCAGAGCCAGGTTAATAACAAATGCGACTGCGATGAACCAGACCTGATAAAATTATAAACGATATTTGATATATTTTCAAGTTCGGAAAAAGGGCTTTTTCAATGTAAATTGCATTTTCATTAAATAAACGAAAAACAAAAGAAAATGCACCGATGCAATGAAACCGGACCCGAAAGGGTTTGTTAATGCAAATATATATTATTTCAAGTCCGATATGAGTGGGATTTTCATATTTTAATGTATTTTTAAATACAAAGGGAAATCATGATACAAGTGGGATTTCGGGTGGGCTGAAGGCAGTAAGTGGTTTTGGCCGGGCTCTGCCTGAGCCCATACACTGGCTGCCACGTGTCCAGGCCCTGGAGAGAGAAAACCACCCTTTTCAGGCGGTTAACCCCCATACGAATGAGCTACCTGAAATGAACCTCAGCCGTTGGATCCAGATCTCCCAGATCAATGGTGGGGATGCGATAAGCGACATAAAGGCGGACCCGATAGGAGTTATAAGGTAGAATCTATAATAATTCAAATCCGATAAGCGATAGTTTGGTGGGTTTTCGTAGTTTTTAGTGTATTTCTCTGTGTAAATAGAGAATGCTGTTACTGGGGATTTCAAAGGCCCGATGACCCATTCCGTTATAGAATAGGTGGCCACCATCCCTGAAAGCGTTTAGCAATGATTGCTAACGCTCAGAGGGGGATCTGAGCGGACATAGGCCGGGAAGCCAGAAAGCTCGAGAAGGAGAAATGAACAGACAATGCTGATTGGCTTTAAAGCCATAGACTGACAAAAACAAAGACAAGTAGTGTTGAGATAGAGAGCAAACAGAGACAGAGAGTCAGTGAGGAGAGTCTGTGTACTCAGAAAGACTTGGGGGATCCAAGTGAAGCCTTGTTGTTTTGTATCTGTTGTGTGAGACTCAAATTGAGCTCACTTTTGTAAAAACTCTGCTTCTGAAGACATAATAGAGAGGTCACCACTGAAGGCTAGACCAGGAGACGTAGCCCAAGAGTGTTGGGTGAACTCCTTATTAAACTTGTTGTGTTTATGTGTGTTTGTCTATTATGTTCTTTAACTGCTTCATTGTCTATGTATTTCGCAATCTTATCAATCCATTGCACAAAGTAACATAGGCAAATCCATGCACATGAGTCTGTAATACCTTAATAATTGTCTAAGATCTCATTATTAGATCAAGTGGTATCAGAGCTTTAGGTTTGCTAAGGTTAGACAAGCTTGTGTTGGATTGTTGAATGCTAACTAGGTCAAAGCTCAAATTAGGAGATGGAGAACTAGTTGAGGCTAACCCAAAAATTGGAAGAATCTATCCTAGGAGGAAAATGGCAGAAGAAATTCCCTTGGAATCAGATTCTTAGTTCATGGACAGTTTCATGACCATGAGATCCATGGTAGAAGAGATGTATCGAGAATTTAAGAAAGGTCGAGGTGAAATACTTCAACCTCCAAACAAGACAAAGGAACAGAGGAACCTCTTCTAGATGGCCATTCAGAAGGCAAAGGGAAAAGGGAAGAGCCTCCTCTATCAACACCTCCTTCTAGCCCTGAAAATAAAAAGAAGAAAACATTTTTGATTAAATTAGATGTAAAATTTTATTTGCCAATATATGATGGAGAATTAAATGCAGAAATGCTAGATAACTCGATTAGACATATTGATGTATATTGCAGTGTGTAGAACATCGATTCAGAAAGGAGAAAGATTTAGCTGGCCAACCTTCACCTTGGAGGAACTGCCCTAGTGTGGTGGGAAGGTAGGACACAAGCTGATTTGAAGAAGCATGGTAAAATTCTTTCTACCTAGAGTGAATTTGTTTCCGCCATTAAAAAACAATTCTATCCACTAGCTTATATGCAGTAAGCAATGATGAGTTGGCAAACTCTTCGCCAATTAAAGGGGAAAAGTGTACAAAGCTATACCCAGGAATTTAGAAAAAGAGCTTTAATTCTAGGAATTTCTCTAGACTTACCTAAAACTTTGCTGAAGTATATAGGTGGTCTGCATAGCTATTTCAGGCACACAATTCTCATGTTTAACCCTACTAGGATAGATGAGGTATCAGTTCAGGCTACACATCTGGAGGCTAGAGGCAAGAATGTGAACCCAGAGATTGGGGGATCGTCAAAACCCACTGCAAGCAAGAACAAGGAAAAGAGGAAGCAGAAATGGAAAGATAGGAAGGCAAACACTGTACAGAAAGACAAAACTTCATGCACTCACTACAAGAAGGATGGACATGATGATGAACATTGCTGGTATTTGCATCCGGAGCTAAAACCCAAGAAGTTCGGTGGTAAGAAGAAGAAGACTGTTGCTGCTATTCATAAAGACTTAGGGTCAGACTCAGGTGATGAAACAACAATTACAGCCACAGGTATAAAAGGTAAAAATTCTGAAGCATCTACTAGTAATTTTGTACAATCTATTGATAATGAGGAAAATGAGAGGAAAAGGCATGAGCTTTTTCATATTAGAGTTATTTCGAAGCATCAAAAGATTGATACTTTATTTGATAGTGGATCGCAAGTAAACTTGATTTTTGAAGCAATTGTAAAGAAGTTGGGACTACTAACCACACCTCACAAGAAACCATATCCATTAGGTTGGGTATGTGATAACGCAAAGCTACAAGTGTCTAGACAATGTAAACTTAGGTTTGCTTTTGGGTCAACATTTGTGGATGAGGTTGAGTTAGATATAGTTCCCTTGGATATATGTGGTATTGTTTTAGGAAGTCCTTGCTTGTATGATAGAAAAGCCATTTTCTATAGAACTGAAAATAAGTATCAACTCACAAAAGATGGAATATAATATATTGTAAGAGCTCATCAGCTCAAAAATAACTACACTCTCATTAACTTAGGGCAGATGAAAAGAATTGTAAATTCATGCAAGCAATTTTTACTAATGGTTGTAAATGAAAATAACCCTAATAAAACCAATGTATTTGAAGGTTGTGATGCTAAACAGAAAGCTGATTTAGAAAAAGTTGTTTCAGAATATGATATCCTATTTCAAGAACCTAAAGGTCTGCCACCCAAAAGGGGAGTAGTACATGATATTCATTTGCAGCAAGATGCTCCATTGCCTAACATCGGAATGTACAGGTTATCCGCTTTAGAGAATGCAGAGATCAAGAAGCAGGTATAGGAGCTGCTCGATAAATGGTTCATAAGACCAAGCACATCACCATGTGGATCTCCAATTGTGTTGGTGAGAAATAAAGATGGTTCATGGAGGATGTGCATTGATTACAGAGCACTGAATAAAATAACAATCAAGAATCATTATCCTCTTCCTCACATAGATGATCTATTAGATCAATTGAAAGAAGTTGTTTACTTTTCCAAGTTGGACTTGCGTAGTGGCTACCATTAGGTCAGAGTTGCAGAACAAGATGCATGGAAGACTACTTTCAAAACAAAGCAAGGGTTGTATGTATGGCTAGTTATGCCTTTTGGTTTAACTAATTCTCCTGCCACTTTCATGAGATTTATCAATGATGTACTCCGAATTTTTATTGATGATTTTGTAATTGTATATTTAGATGACATTCTTGTTTTTAGTAAAAAATGGGAAGAACATTTGAAGCATGTAAAGTAGACTCTAGATGTTTTGAAAAAAGAAAATCTCTATGTGAAGTTATCAAAATGTGAATTTGCCAAAACATCTTTAAATTATTTGGGTCATATTGTAGGGGTGGTGAATTTAAGATAGATCCCTCTAAGGTCGAAGTCATTGTGAACTGGCCTAAACCCAAATCTGCTACTGAAGTTAGGAGTTTCCTAGGAGCAACACAATATTGGAGAAAGTTTATTGCTAAATTTTCCTTGATTGCAAATCCCTTACATGCTTTAACAGGATTGAACAAGGTGTTTCAGTGGGGAGGAAAATAGCAGAAAGCCTTCGACACCTTGAAAGAAAAAATTAGTACAACACCAGTACTAGCATTGCCAGATCTTCAAAGACCATTTGAGATTGAAACAGATGCCAGTGACTATTCCATGGGAGCAGTGTTGATGCAACACGGTAAACCCATATGTTATCATTCTGAGACATTTAATTCTGTAGTAGTTAATTATCCCACATATGATAAAGAATTGTATGCATTAGTGCAGAGTGTGAAAAAGTGGAAACATTACCTATTGGGCAAAGAAACAATTATACATACAGATCATCAACCACTTCAATATTTAAACTCACAGACTAAATTGCAGCAATCAAGACACTATAGGTGGATGGGGTTTCTACAACAGTTTCATCTTGTCATCAGATATAAGAAAGGCATACACAATAAGGTTGCATATATGTTATCTAGACCAATCATAAATGCATCTACTATACTTAAGCATAATTCAGTATTGCATGAAAGCTACATTGAATAATATGTTTAAGATGTAGATTTTAAAGGTGTATATGTAACTTTAAGTCATGGCAAACAAGTAGAAGAATTGGATTATCATGTTAAGGACCAACTCTTGTATCATTTGGGAAAGTTATGCATTCCTAAAATTGAAAGAGTTAACATAATCCGAGAAGCACATACTTCTCTAATATCAGGTCATTTTGGTGTAAGTGAAATAGTTGCACAGCTGCAAAGGTTCTGTTATTGGCCAAGAATGCATGAAATAGTTTCTAGATATATTAGAGGGTGTACCATGTGTGCTAAAAGCAAGTCCAACACTAGAAAACTAGGCTTGTACACTCCACTTCCAATTCCTTCTCATCCTTGGGAAAGTGTTTCCATGGAATTTGTTGGGGGATTGCCAAAATCTAGAAAAGGTCACGACTATTTATATGTTATTGTGGACAAGTTCAGAAAAATGTGTATTTTAATACCTTGTAACAAGCAGATTACAACTGAACAAACAACAAAGTTGTTCTTTCAACATGTATGGGTTCATTTTGGGTTACCCACTTCTATTGTCTCTGATCGAGATTCTCGATTTGTTGGGAAGTTTTGGTCAAGTATATGGGAGTTAATGGACACCAGATTGAAGAAGAGCACAACATTTCATCCACAAACAAATGGCCAAATAGAGGTGGTCAACAGGACAGTGATCCAGTTGCTCAGAGGCTATTGCAGCAAGCATCCCAATCTTTGGGATGAACATTTGTGTTATGTGCAACATGCTTACAACCATGCTAAACACTCTTCTACACAAAGATCTACTTTTGAGACTTGTTTTGGTTTTATACCAAGGTCTCCCTTGGATTTTGTCTTTAGTAAAGACATAGCAGTTGATGGACACAATGATGTGGACAAAGCAACCAAGTTCATTGAACATATCCAAGAAATTCACCAGGAAGTGCAGGAACAGTTGGAAAGAAGCCAGGCCAAGTACAAGGCAAGGCATGATAAGCATTGAATTGAGCATAGCTTCCAAGTCGGTGATCAAGTCTGGTTGTACATAAGCAAAGATAGAATTCAAGGTGAAGGTAAGAAGATGAAACCAATAAGGTATGGGCCTTTCAAGATACTTGAGAAAATTGGTGAGAACGCTTTTCACCTTGATTTACTAGCTTATATGCATATCTATTCAGTCATTAATTCAGAGAACTTGAGACTATATGAACCTTCATTGATTGAAGATCCCAAAGAGCAAAGTTAGTTGCCTTCTATTGATGATATGTTGCCTGAATATCTTAATGAGTTGTAGGAAGATACAGTTCTAGATAGGATTGTGAGAACTACGCGCAGAGGGGATGTTGAGTACCTTCCTCAATGTGACTAAACGAGAGCCATTGATCTATGCGCGCAGATCAACGGTCTAGATTTAATCGCATTATCGCATCGCATATATATATATATATATATATATATATATATATATATATATATATATATATATATATATATATATATATATATAGATATATATATATATATCTATATATATATATATATATATATATATATATATATATATATATATATAGATATATATATATATATATATATATATATATATATATATATATATATATATATATATATATATATATATATATATATATATATATAGAGAGAGATATGGACTTAACTATGGCCCGGAGGATTGGCGACATGCGATTGCAATATCGCAACATCGCATCAGAGCAAAGCAAGGGAGCCGGGATGATAACAAATGTGATTGCGATGAAACGAACTCGATAAAATTATAAACGATATTTGATATATTTTCAAGTTGGGAAAAAGGGCTTTTTCAATGTAAATCACATTTTCGTTAAATAAATGAAAAATAAAAGAAAATGCACTAATGCGATGAAACCAGACCCAAAAGGGTTTGTTAATGCAAATATATATTATTTCAAGTCCGATATGAGTGAGATTTTCATATTTTAATGTATTCTTAAATACAAAGGGAAATCACGATACAAGCGGGATTTCGGGGCGGGTCGAAGGCGGTAAGTGGTTTTGGCCGAGCTTCGCCCGAGCCCATACACTGGCTGCCATGTGTCCAGGCCCTGGAGAGAGAAAACCACCCTTTTCGGGCGATTAACCCCCGTACGAATGAGCCGCCTGAAATGAACCTCAGTCGTTGAATCTAGATCTCCCAGATCAACGGTGGGGATGCGATAAGCGACATAAAGGCGGACCCGATAGGAGTTATAAGGCAGAATCCATAATAATTCAAATCCGATAAGCGGCAGTTTGGCAGATTTTCGCAGTTTTTAGTGTATTTCTCTGTGTAAACAAAGAAAAGCATCCCTGAAAGTGTTTAGCAATGATTGCTAACACTCAGAGGGGGATCTGAGCGGATAGAGGTCGGGAAGCCAGAAAGCCCGAGAAGGAGAAATGATTGGATTTAAAGCCATAGACTGATAGAAATAGAGACAAGCAGTGCTGAGACAGAGAGAAAACAGAGACAGAGAGTCAGTGAGGAGAGTCTATGTACTTAGAAAGACTTGGGGGATCCAAGTGAAGCCTTGTTGTTTTGTATCTGTTGTGTGAGACTCAAATTGAGCTCACTTTTGTAAAAAATCTACTTCTGAAAACATAATAGAGAGGTCATCACTGAAGGTTGGACCAGGAGACGTAGCCCAGGAGTGTTGGGTGAACTCCTTATTAAACTTGTTGTGTTTATGTGTGTTTGTCTATTGTGTTCTTTAACTACTTCATTGTCTATGTATTTTGCAATCTTATCGATCCATTGCATAAAGTAACATAGGCAAATCCATGAACATGAGTTTGTAATACCTTAATAATTGTCTAAGATCTCATTATCAGATCAATCACCCACAGGCTAATGCAACGGTGGAAGCATTCAATAAGGTACTTAAGAATGCATTGACCAAGGTTTGCAACGCTCAACAAAGTGATTGGGACCTGCACATACCCACAGTACTATGGGCCTATCGAACGACATGCAAAAAGTTGACTGGGCAGAGACCCTTTAGGCTTGTATATGGTGTTGAAGCAGTGATGCCCATGGAATACATTGTGCCTAGTTTGCACATAGCGGAACTCACGAGTATGACGGATCGCGGAGCCCTAGAAGAGAGGCTCGTGTAGCTTACTGAGCTTGAGGAAGAAATATTTATGGCTAGATTTCACCAACAGGTCCAAAAGCAACGTGAAAAAGCATGGCATGATCAACACATTAAACTGCGCACCTTTAAGGTAAATGATCTGGTTTTTTCATATGACAGCAAGTTTGATAAATTTCCAGGGAAATTCAAAATGTATTGGCTAGGGCCCTATGTCATTAAGGAGATTACTAACGGTGGAGTAGTTCAGTTGGTTAAATTGAATGGAGATCCATTCCTAGGAAAGGTGAATGGCAGCCGATTGAATCCATAGACTGGTGATCAGGCTAGGTGACTATATAAAGGTAGCATAGTCTTAGCACTCCAGGGAGCTGAAAGGAGGCGCGGGACTATAAACTACATTTCCCGAGTTGGGGAACTGCATGATTAGAGGATTGTGCAGAACAAGGCGATGTCACAGGGTTCATGACAATGTGGAGTGAGCTATGCTACATGGGGAGAAATCACAAAGGTCAGCCGAAAAGTGACCGTTAAAGTCATCGTTTTTGATTTGACGATGAGAATGCGGCAAAATGGTGCGGGCAGCCGACATTTAAGACAAAATTTATGGGTAAGATCCTTGGTAATTTGCTGCCAATCCAGCATTACTGAACCGAATGTGGGGGAACAGTTGATTTTGAATTCAAAATGGCCTATAAATTACAGGTGGAGGCCCAACGAAAAACACTTGGCATTTTGAGCATTGAGTTGGTGAGATATCAGACGTGCATGATCCGTGCATTCTTGGAAGAATTGATTGACTACCTAGTGTTTGATAAAGTTATAGAGTCCAACTATAATTTCATCCATGATTTTATCCCAGGATCCGAAGCTATGGACATCGAAGTAGTGACAGGCAAGGGGGTTGTGCCAGAGGTTGTTATGGAGGCAGAAGGAGCTACTCCAGATGTTGCAGAGGTACTAGCTGAAGTCCCCAAGTCACCACGGACGCCTAGACCAAAGCCTACCCCAACCAAAGAGAGTACGGAGGATAAGAAGGGAAAGTAGGCTGCGATACCGGTGTGTGCATCACCTGGAAGAAACCCACAAAGGATAAGCCCACTACACAGGAAAAGGGAAAAACCATTAACTTTTAGTCGGAGGAGGAAGAAATTGAGGACATCCTGATGGATGATGAGGATTTAGGGGTGGAAGTGGAGGACGTTGAAGTCGAGGGTTCTAACCCTATCACTAAGTTGCCCGGATATGTCCCTCCGTGCAAAGGCAAGACCAAGGTGCCGAAGGACATTGATGAAAGCAAGGTTGCCTTGCACATACCTCTGCTACCAAACGAGATTGTCTTTGAAGGACCGTGCTTGGGGTGGGTTCCACTGTTGAAACTGGAAGATTGGGACTTAGCTGACACTAAGAAGTTCTCACACTTGGCGACAGAACAGCTAATGCACCACATTGTTCACAGAACCACCAGGATGACTGCATTGGAACCCTAGAAGTGGCTCAGGGGTGTAGACAAGGAAGGTCTGCTCAACCTGTTATGGGTGCCACACTAAAATCACACACCTATTACAGTATTAGTCATCAAGTAGCTGCTATGCTTGGTGTATGATGGGTGTCTATGGTTGGAGGAGCTGATACCCATCACCGACAGGTTAATCCATAGGATTACGCGGCTGCCCTATACAAGGGAAAATCTAGCCATGATGTTTGGCAGAAACGATGGGGAGCATGCTCTTGTAGAGGCCATGAAGGAGAAATTCAAGCTTGTAAAGAAGCCATGAGGCTATGCCATCTCGAGTATCTATGACCCTACGGTCAAGGTGGCCACGCAGATCTTGGCAGGAAAAATTATGTGGAAGTGTCGCGCAGATTAAGTGCTAACACTGGTTGTTGGTCTAGTAATCCAATGCGCCGAAGGATGCTAGTTTAATTGGGTGTGCTATCTATGTTGTGAGTTCCTTGCAAACTTTCGCAAGGCACAAGAGCTCAACAAGACCTTCCACTATGCGTGGCTCCTGCTATCCATTGTTCTAGTAGCCTGGGAGCTGCCGAAAGACAGTCAATTCCCCTCGGTCACACCAGACCTGCCAGAAGCAACAAAGTATGCTTCGCTGTGGGTGACCAAGGATGCTCAGTGCATCAAGGATAGCAAGATATTCTAGATCTTGATGGAGATGAATATACGCATGGCTATCAATCACAAATCATGATTTTCGCCTACTATGTTTGTTGGAAATAATACTGAGAGGGCGGGGGTGAATTAGTATTAGTCAAGTCAATATTCTTTTTCTTTTCATACTCAAATTTATATACGCTACTTCCATGTGGGTAACCCACGTGTACACGCAACTGTGCTTAAGGAAACAAGTGTATATCCAGCAAACTAATGATTCAGTTAATTCATCATATGTTGATATTTAATCTGTGCATCAGTACTTAATTAAACATTAAACAGTAACCATCTGCAGTTAATAACAGAATGAACCATCACACATACGCAACACACATGAACACCAAGATTTAAGGTGGAAACCCAATGTGGATGAAAACCACCTGTTGTTGTCGTCTCTGTCTTCTTTTAATAATAAGAAAATTTGTTTACAACATTGTACTGGTGCAGACTCATACCAGTACGCAAGCTTCTACCTACAGAAGGCTACAACCTTCTCGCGTTCTCCAACTTCTACTGGAAGGGAGCTACAACCCCCTAGCTATTGTATTTACTACAGAAGGCTATGACCTTCTTTCTTCCTCCAGGGACCACATTTCATAAATTTTCAGACTAGATGCTCCTGGTACATAACAATAGACATGAAGGCCTCGTTTCATCCAATTTTCATACTGGACCCATCAACAACATTGAAGCTCAAAATCAATCACCACTGCAATACAACTATCAAATATATCTGCATCAACCAATCACTGAAACTCAATCATCACTATCTGAATCAACCACAGCTGAATCAATCACTGACAACCTTTGACACAACTGAATCAACCATTCATTCATACTTAACCAACTTCAACAAATCAACTGTAACAGAGAGATCACTGTAACCAGTAAACCGAACTGAACCTAGAACACTGCATCAATATTCAGAACCAGCTGTAACCTCAAAACCATGCATAAGAGTGTATCCGCAACTTGGAAGAGCCTAACCAGTGTTTATACACAACTTCATCAAAGCAAACCAACGTATAGATCTGCAAATACTTACTAATAAATTTTCTGCACTTCCCAACTTCAGACATGACCAAATAATCACATACAAAGGATAATACATATGTTAGCAATCAAATCTAGCCCATCAGATCACATAATGATAAGTCATTATGATCCTGATCCATTCATCCATCATCACTGAAGCAAATCACAATCAGTGAATCTGAACAGTGTTACCAGAATGCAGTCACCAGAACATAAAGCAAAACCCAGAACTCTGTATCAACAACTAGAACCAACTGTAACTTTAAACATCATAGTTCATAAGGTATACACTACTTCGATGTGTCGAACTAGCATGTATACGCGCTTTTACCAAATCCAACTAGCGTATATGTCTGTAAATATTAATTCATAATTTTGCAGCTATTCCAGACTTTAGTCATACCCAGATCATAACATTTACAGAACAACACATGCATCAGTATTTAGATCTAGAATAAACATGATCAAACCATATAAAGATAATTCATTTCAAGCCTTAAGATCCTGATCCATCATTAGATCTTATCCTCCATCAACCGCTAAGGTTCCTCCTTGGTTCAGATCAAGCAGAGCATCATAAACCCATAACCTGCATACTAGATCTCACACTTCATCAGATATTCAATGTATTTTTCACTCCTTGGCCTAATGATCTTCTCCTCCTTTTATAGTTTTAGGCCTTCCTCAATACGATGGACCAAAACCACTTAAGACCAATACCTTGGACCAAATACCTAGGGTCAATACCTCGGACCAGATACCTTGGACCAATACCATGGATCAAAATACCATGGACCAAATACTTCAGACCAAAAACTTAGTTTTCCAAGGTATACACGCTTTTCCTTCTGTGAAAGTGCGTGTGTATGTTATACACTCCTTTTGGTCTGTTAACCCGCGTGTATACACTCCTTTGTTAAGGTGAACCTGCGTATACCTCTCCTTATTCATTCTTTGTAGTATGATCATTAATTCTTTGTTGTTGTCATGCTGTACTGTGATCTTTCATCTGAGTGAGTTGCCTTCTAAACTGATTCCTTAAAACTGCCCTGCATTTCATCACATCTGTAAATACAACTGTCATGCATTCTATCACATCTGATATCTCTTCTGTAGATTCATCTAGTTACCATATACAAGTGAGTTGTTCTGCTACAAGTGGGTTGCCATCAAGTACAACACATGCATCATAATTCCAACAATCTCCCCCTTTAGACTTGATGGCAACAACAACACCAAGTCACTCCAAGTCATTCTCCCCCTTTGACATCAAGGGCAAAGGGCGACCCAAGATATTCTCCCCCTTTGATATCAAGAGAAAAGGGCAGACCAAAATGAAGACTTTCATATCTGAATAGTTGAGTATTAATCATGCTCCCCCTAGGCACATGCTAAATTCTCTGATTGAACTCCCCCTTTGTTCATGCTGAGATGTATTGTATCATCCATGCTCCCCCTAAGCACATGCAGATTCTGCAAATATTTTCAAGAAAATAACATGACTCTATAACTCAACTATGTGAGTTTGACCTCCATATCACCAATGACTTATACATACATTCATTCTCCCAACCAAGTGGGGATATACCAAACTTGACTCATCCACCCAACCAAGTGGGGATATACCAGATACCAATTGTTTATACATGACTTAAATATTACATCATCCTTCCCATGCATAGTGGGGGTACAAATTACATCATATGACCAAAAGGGACTCATCAAAAGACTACAACAGACAGAGACAAACTATTACATCATGGGTCTTGATATGACCTTTACATTGAATGATATACATGACATTTATAACAGAGACCAAATATCTAAACAAGACCATGAGAGTCATCAACAACTATCATACACTATGTATGATCTACTCCATAAGCATCTGTCAACAACATCCAAACCAGCAACCTGTATATGTCCATCATTAGTTCCCAAGATATGACAGTGTAAATATCATCAACCTGTGACAAAGTATGTTTGCATATAGATATCAACTCATCCTCTTGATTTCATCAAGATCAACTTGCTTCATTTCCTTAGTAAAAAGAGCCTTATCATAACCTCAGCATATGTCATATCTCCAAGCAGTAGCACAAAATCATTCACATCATATCATATGTATGTGAAAACACCATAGTCATCATCTATGATCATAACATAGTCATCAAGAACATCATGATCTTTCCACAAGAACCTTCAATATATCAACCATGTATCATCACTAGGGAACATCCCACATCTGATAAGCATCAACCATGATAATCAACATATGTGAGTATCAACCTATCATCTTAAGGTAATAACTCATCATCATTATGTGATTAAGTAAGCCATGTCGTCGAATATCCATGTCTTCAAATAGCTATGTCTTCATGCGACCTGCAATAACACCATTCTCTTGGCCAACCAACAACATTTATCAATATGCAACTTAAGTAATCATCCATGTATCCAGCACATTGTATATCCATCAAAGAGATAGCAATATGTATCTAGCCAACCATGAGCTCATGGTCATTTGTCAAGATTTCTTGATATCATCAATAGCAATAATCCTCAACCATGTGATAGGCAAGAACTATAGGAGTCCTGCATCATAACTACACTGTACGATCTTTATGCATCTTTGAAGGCATGATGACAGCAACATAAAAGAAATGAGTGGCTCATCATCAAATAATGAAGTTGTGTACTCAATATTTGTACTTATCCTTGTCCTTATGAAGATCACCATATATGTACTATATGAATCATCAAAGGGTCATCCATAGTCATCCATAAATCTGATCTGAATACCAACTATGTGATCCCAAGTATCATATGAGATTTTACCATGAGAAACTCATAACCGTAACATAGCAAGATGTATCATTTAGCCACATAAGCTTCATCATCATACCAAAGACTTCTAAACATAATGCCAACAATGTTTTATTAGAAGCATAACATGTTATCCCCCTGAACCTGTTCCACCTGTTCACTGTCAGATTTGATCATTGCATATATCAGTAAGAAGTATCAAGGCATCATTACCAATCATATATATATATATATATATATATATATCAAGTTATCAACAAATTGTGAGGATCAACACACTTCAAAATAACATCCACAGACTATAGTCATCTATGACAGAAAATATAACTGATAATTGTTTGAATCATATCACATCAGATTTTCTGAGAATGTCCCACAACATTTTTCTTCAAACTACATATACGTGACTGTGCGGCTTAGAACTCCTATATATACGTGACTTGTCTTCATGAAACTTGCGTATGAGATTTATAACATTGAAGTTTCATATTTTCGGCTTCCCCTGAGTCTGTCATGTCTGTACATTGTGCTATGCCATATCTTTCTGATCGTACTTCCTTCTTCTTCCATATCTTTGAGTGTGACGATGTTTTCTCCTTTTGGTATGGTGCCCGAAATTTTCTCCTGTATTCCTTTGGTATATGTCCAAACTTTTTACATGCATAACATCTTACATGTTTCATATTTCTTCTATAGCAGTCAATGGCTTTGTGACCAAACGTATTGCAGGAAAAACAATATCCCTTAAAGTACCTGGAAGCTGGTGATCTTTCTGTGTGATGGTCTTGAACCATTCTACTTCCGCATTTTGTTGCAACATGTCCAAGATTATGACATATAAAACATTCAACATTATTCATTTGAGGAAATAACCGACTGTCGCTTCCACATTTAGGAGTAAAAGATTTTCTTTGAAGAATTTCTTTCCTTGGTTGTTGATGGGGTTGACCTATGATATTCTTGTTGAGCATTTCAGGTTTTACATTAGAGTTCCTTGCCTTAGCTTGTGAGCTAGATTCACCTTCAACAGATTCATGGAAACCAAGACCAGATTTGATGGCAGGAGACCTTTGACTACTAAGAATATCATCCAAAATCTTAGTACTATCTTGAAATTGTAAGAGCTTATCCTTTTCTTCTAATTTACCTTTTAGTATATTTACCTCAACCTGATTTTGCTCTTCCTTTTCAAGATACTGCTTCTTCATGATTTCTTCAGCTTTTCTTCCTTCTTCCATCTATTGCCTTAATTCAAGAAATTCGTTTTCTTGTTTTTCAAGGGCTTGGAGTAGTTCTTCATTTTGCTTATTTGATTTTTCAAGATCTTCTTTTAGAGAGAGGATCTTAGCTTCAAGACTTTCATAGTATCTGGATCTATCTTTGAGTTTCTTGATTGTTGTGCTCCTTTCATTTACTTCAATTCTTAATGATGTCACTTCATCCTGCAGCTTTTGACATTGATCTTCCTTTTCCTTTAATTGCTTCCTTACTTTGTTTCCTTCCTCTAGTTGAGCCTTTAGTTTGGTAGCTTCTTCTTTGAAGGCACACTCCCATTTGTCCAATAGATCTTGTTGATCTCTAATTTTGTCTATGAGCCTTTTAAATTCTGCCTCTATTTGATATCTTTCTCTCTCACCCATAAAAGCAAATTCATTTGTTTCACTATCACTTTCATCATCTTCATATGGACAGAGAAATGCATCACCAGATGATAACAAATTCATACCTGATAGTTCTTTTGCTTGTTCATCTTCATTCTGAGGCGATTCTGAATCTGAAGAGTTTCTTCCACATAATCCCCAATTGACTCTCCCATTGTCATAGTTCCTTTGAGATGTCTTCTTTTTCTGTGGTGCTTTTTTCTTTAGCTTCTTTCCCATTGTTCTACGGATCTCCTTCAAGAGATCAAGCTTCTACCAAAGGACCTGCTCCGATACCAAGTGTTGGAAATAATACTGAGACGGGGGGGGGGGGGTGTTGGGCGATTTAGTTGTCTGCTAAACCCCTATCATTTAATTTATCAATCCGGGGAATCGTAAACTTAGAAGCAAACCAAAATATATGGGACCTTAGATGAAACAGGTGTAGGAAGTTTGTTTAGAATGGAAATGCATATTACAAATCTAAACTATCAGATCTATTTTATGAAAGCATAAAGAAACATGTTTGATCAATGGAATTATTTTACTTTAGAAGATAGAGAAGAGTCTCTTGTTCAAGAGTCCTGATTGTCCTTCTACAATCTTCCTATAATAACATTATCAAACACCTAAGAAAGCAAGAAAGAAAGCATATAAATGAAAGCAAGTAAATATTGTTTTCAGTTCAGTTCTTAATGGAGAAGAGTCTCCTAACTTAGGAGGACTTGATTTCTCTAGATACTGAAAGGGAATCAATATTCACATAAATGTAATCTAGGAAAGCATATGAGAAAGTAAATCTTATTTCAATTTAATCTAGCTCATGGAGAAGAGACTCCTAACTTAGGAGTTCCTGGTTTTCCTTCTCACATCAAAACTAGCTACTGAAAGGAGATCAACCTTCACACAACAAAACATGGCCACAACATGAATTCATACTAAAATTATCTACAAGTATTTACAAGAAAGAAATAAGATGAACATCATAATTAAAATTAGTATATTCACAACATTACTTTACAACAAAGTGCACTTATCTCAGTATGGGGATCCTTCCATTCCTCAATGAGCACACATGAAAAACTATCACACCTTAAGAATCAAACAACACTCATAACTCATGATTTGGAGAAAATGGTATTATTCATGTTGAATGAACATAAATCTAATGCTAATGAATAACTGATAATTGTTTTCTCTCCCTCCTCCTCCTTAACATGATTTGGAGGATGCTCTTCTTATTTATACATGAATTAGGGATATCTACTCAATAAATGTAGATCCCTTAAATATCTACTAGACCCATACTTGTCTCAACTTATCCCTAAATACTAGATACAAATCCCATGACACATCAAAATCTCCATGATCTTTCTCCTTGGAATATGGTCCACCTCTTGAGTTGAAATTCGAATTTGATCTTAGGAGGCCACATAAGGGTGCCTTGGAAACTTCCAAATGATCTACACATGTCATCAAACTCAAGCCACTTTTAGGTATAAGCAAATACATGTTATTTCTCTAACTTTTAATCATAAATTCACTCTAAATACATGAAATTAATAACTTTGGAAAATGAAAATATAAACTCATATGGTAATGGAAATATAGGGTTATGTAATGATAATATGATGAAATGAGGTGACAAAATGAGGATAAAGGTGAAAATGGAGTGAAAATTGAGGTTAATTTGGCGGCCCAACAGGGGGGGTGAATTAGTATTAGTCAAGTCAATATTCTTTTTCTTTTCATACTCAAATTTATATACGCTACTTCCATGTGGGTAACCCACGTGTACACGCAATTGTGCTTAAGGAAACAAGCATATATCAAGCAAACTA
This sequence comes from Pinus tabuliformis, assembly GCA_031772625.1. NCBI lineage: Eukaryota > Viridiplantae > Streptophyta > Pinopsida > Pinales > Pinaceae > Pinus > Pinus tabuliformis. The sequence goes on from CM062812.1 coordinate 534,806,919, forward strand.
ATGATTTAGTTAATCCATCATATGTTGATATTTAATCTGTGCATCAGTACTTAATTAAACATTAAACAGTAACCATGTGTAGTTAATAACAGAATGAACCAACACACATACACAACACACATGAACACCAAGATTTAAGGTGGAAACCCAATGTGGGTGAAAACCACCTATTGCTGTCGTCTTTGTCTTCTTTTAATAATAAGAAAATCTGTTTACAACATTATATTGGTGTAGACTCATACCAGTATGTAGGCTTCTACCTACAGAAGGCTACAACCTTCTCTCGTTCTCTAGCTTCTACTGGAAGGGAGCTACAACCCCATAGCTCTTGTATTAGCCGATATGTTTACTAGTACATAGGCACTGACCTACAAAAGGCTACGACCTTCTTTCTTGCTCTAGGGACAACGTTTCATAAATGTTTAGATTGGATGCTCCTGGTACATAACAATACACATGAAGGCCTCGTTTCATCCAATTTTCATACTGGACCCATCAACAACATTGAAGCTCAAAATCAATCACCATTGCAATACAATTATCAAATATATCTGCATCAACAAATCACTGAAACTCAATCATCACTCTCTGAATCAACCACAGCTAAATCAATCACTGACAACCTCTAACACAACTAAATCAACCATTCATTCATACTTAATCAACTTCAAGAAATCAACTATAACAGAGAGATCACTGTAACCAGTACACCGAACTGAACCTAGAACACTGCATCATTATTCAGAACTAGTTGTAACCTCAAAACCATGCATAAGAGTGTATACGCAACTTGGAAGAGCCTAACCAGCGTGTATACGCAACTTCATCAAAGCAAACCAGCGTATAGATCTCCAAATACTTACTGATAACTTCGCTGCACTTCCCGACTTCAGACATAACCAGATCATCACATATAAAGGATAATACATATGTTAGCAATCAGATCTAGCCCATCAGATCACATAATGATAAGTCATTATGATCCTGATCCATTCATCCATCATCACTGAAGCAAATCACAATCAGTCAATTTTAACACTGTTACCAGAATGCAGTCACCAGAACATAAAGCAAAACCCAGAACTCTGTATCAACAACCACAACCAAATGTAACTTTAAACATCATAGTTCATAAGGTATACACTACTTCGATGTGTCAAACTAGCATGTATAAGTGCTTTTACCAAAGCCAACCAGCGTATATGTCTATTAATATTAATTCATAATTTTGTAGCTATTCCAGACTTCAGTCATACCCATATCATAACATTTACAGAACAACACATGCGTCAGTATTCAGATCTAGAATAAACATGATCAAACCATATAAAGATAATTCATTTCAAGCCTTAAGATCTCGATCCATCATTAGATCTTATCCTCCATCAACGGTTAAGGTTCCTCCTTGGTTCAGATCAAGAAGAGCATCATAAACCCATAACCTGCATACTAGATCTCACACATCACCAGATATTCAATGTATTTTTTTCACTCCTTGGCCTAACGATCTTCTCCTCCTTTTATAGTTTTAGGCCTTCCTCAATACCATGGACCAAAACCACTTAAGACCAATACCTTGGACCAAATACCTAGGGTCAATACCTTGGACCAATACTATGGATCAAAATACCATGGACCAAATACTTCGGACCAAAAACTTAGTTTTCCAAGGTATACACGCTTTTCCTTCTGTGAAAGTGCGTGTGTATGTTATATGCTCCTTTTGGTCTATTAACCTGCGTGTATACTCTCCTTTGTCAAGGTGAACCTGCGTATACCTCTCTTTATTCATTCTTTGTAGTCTCATCATTAATTCTTTGTTGTTGTCATGTTGTACTATGATCTTTCATCTGAGTGAGTTGCCTTCTAAACTGATTCCTTGAAATTGCCCTACATTTCATCACATCTGTAAATACAACCGTCATGCATTATGTCACATCTGATATCTCTTCTGTAGATTCATCTAGTTACCATATACAAGTGAGTTGTTCTGCTACAAGTGGGTTGCCATCAAGTACAACACATGCATCATAATGCCAACAATGTTTGCCAAACTACAGGAGTACATGGAGTTCAAGGCAGACTTTCAGTGCGTATCGATCAGGGCACGGAAGGACCCTGAGCATAAGTGGCATGACTTGCCTTACTTGGCAATGGAAAACGCGATTGATGCAGTTCTTGATTGCTAGCCGACAAAGTGGTGCACTGCCTCAGACTCGACGGTGGGCTCGAGCAAGTCTGCCACATAGTGCAAAAGGAGGAGGCCAAGCTCAAGATGGCATAGCTGGCCAAGAAGAGGAAGAAGGAGGCCGCTGACAAGGCCCAGGCAGAGCGCGATGCCGCCCAACAGGCAGAAAAGCAGAGAGGCAGAACAAAGCGTGGCTCTAACAAATGTGCGAGGTCGCCTTCGCCTGAAATAGAGGAAGAAATGGATGAGAAAATAGAGAAGCATGGAGTGGACCTGCAGACAGCGTCGTACCACATCAAACATCCAATAGAATAGGAAAAAGTGGGGCCACGAAAGAAATCCAAGGCCAGTAAAACGTCGCTTGACCCAATCACCCTAACAGAGGGAGATTTGAATGACATTAGAGACACGCTGTGGGATGTCACCATGGAGGTGCTACAGAAATTCGAATAGCAACAACAAAAACTATTGGGGGCCATCCATACGGGTATTCATGAGCTGCAAATCCACACATCACAAGTTGGCATGGTGTCCACCAGTCTCGCCACTGGTACTTCAGAAGCCATCAAGATGTTGCATGTGAAGGACTCCCGAGCGATAATGCTGCCAGATGGAGCACTAACCACAAAAAATGAAGCTGACAGGCCCATTGTTAGCGCCCTCAAGGGAGTAGGGCTGAACTTGGCAGCGCTTCCTGGTGAGGCGCTCCACCTACTATAGGATGGGATGATCATGGAGCTGAGGGCCCATGAATAGTGCGCTTTGAAGGTAATCAGTGAGAAGAAGATTAATAATGTACAGATGGCGCTGCAACGAGACACTTACCTCACTTCCATGGTGGAACTTACTAATAAAAATCATTGCATGATTAAGGTCATGAGGGAAGCTTATCAAATGGTTCCCCAATTTGCCATTCTCGAGGATGTGAAGGTAGACGAATAGGTCTACAAGCTTGCTACAGGGGTGCACGACGCTCGCACAGAGTTGGCTAAGGTTTAGCTGGAGCTGAACCTACAGATTGCAGATTTGCAGTTGAAGGCCCAACCTTCAACTCCACCGGAAGTAAAGGATCAGCGCGCAACCACTGTCACAGAGGTGATAGCGGTAGTAGATAGTGTAGTAGCAGACTGCACATGGCTATTTGAACAGTTGTTCGAGGTCCTGACGAGTCTGTAGGAGGATGCTAATGTACAGTGGCTGGAGATAGGGGTGCGAGAACTGTAGCAGTCCTATGATGAAGTAAGAGGTACACCATGCACTGTCGCTCTCACACTGAGACTGGCGAAGCTGCAGGAGGCCAAAACATTGAAGGAACAGGTAGATGCAGCGTAGCACAAAGAGGTAGTGTTGAAGGTGCACTTGAAGCCCTGGTTGGACGAAGCTTATTTGGCATGGCCTCCATTGAAGGCAAGCTTGCTAGTCTGCAAGCGACTCAACAGAAGCTTTAGGCTGACAGTTCAAGACCAGCGATAGAGCACTTGGATGAAGAAGTGAAGTAGGCGGCCACGCAGTGCACCGTCGAGGTTGACGTCATACAGGTCGAGCTGGGAGGTCTTTGCACCAAGATCTCTGCTCCCGCAGAGTGACTCGAGGGTGAGTCACCATGTTTTTGTTGGGGGCCTGTTGGGAATGGGTTCCCCCAAGAGCAATTTTGGGGCTAAAAGCCCATATTTTGGGACAATTTTGTCATGAAATTGTAAAGTCTCCGCATTTTGTGGTCGTGAAGCGTGAAGGTGTCAAGAGTCATAAAGGGTTGTCCACCCTTATTTTGTAAAGTATCAAGTCGGTTGTAAGGATCTACCCATGGTCCGCAGACCATGGGATTGTATAAAAAAGAGCTAAGTAAGCTCTAGGTAGTAAGAAAAGGAGAAGAAATAATCATTGGAGTTTTGGTAGAGAAGTCTAAGTGTTTCAAGTCTTAGTGTATGTTAGGCCCCTATAGTACTAGTGTAACACCTTATTGTTATTAGTACAACCCCCTTATTATATTGTTGTACCCATATTGTTACTATTGTGCCCCATAGAAGCCCACTATTGTTATTATTGTGCCCTTACATTATTATTGTTATGTCAGCTCTGATTATATTATGACTCCTTAGACTCCTATATATAGAAAGGAGGTCTTGTCATTTGTATCATCCAAGAATTGTTCATTTATGTAATGTAAAGGAGGTTGCCCCCTCGAAGACGTTAAATTCTAAGGCGTTGATCTATCTTTTCTATCTTTTCTTGAGCTGGTTTCATAACATTTGGTATCAGAGCTTTGGATTCTAGGGTTTTGCTGTTCTAAACAGGTCATCGTGGGATTTTCGCTATAACTTTTTTTTGTGATGATTCAGAAGCTAAAAAAATACCCATTTGAGAAGACATCGCGCTGAACCTTGGATCTAAATTTCAGAGCTTTTCATGCTATATTTGCCGAGATATGATCCGAGGAAGTTGGTCTTTTTGCAGACTCCTGAATTACATTCAAAACAGGTGACCTAGGGAAAATTGTCATAACTTTCTCTCTGAGCATCGGATTGAAATTTCGTAAGAAGGTACAGAAAGAGGACGGACTATAGTTTCTTGTATATATTTTTTAGAGCCAAAGTTCGAAACAAGGACACGTGGCACATCATACAAGTTCGCTCTACTGAACTAGTCTATAATCAGGTCACTTTGGGAGATTTGGCATAGCTCTTCCTTGGAGAATCCAATTTGGATCAGACTAGTGGCATTGGAAAGAAGACACATAGGGCTACTTCGAGTCGCAATTTCAGAACTAGAAGATCTGAAATTACAGAGTTACAGTCGTTTCAAGATAGAGCTCCTAAAATCAAGAAAAAGCGAGATGAGGAAGTTTGACGGCAAGGATCCGGTAAATTGGATACTATAGATGGAGAAATATTTTGTGTTGAGATTGCAACAAGATGATGGAGCTTAGTGAAAAGATTCGCCTTCACTAAGTGGACCCGCTGGAAAATTATGGCGCAAGTTCTATTTTTGGATCCCAACAGGGATGATCACAGTAGGAGTCACCACAACAGGAGTGATCACAGTAGGAGTCACCACAGCAGGAGTGATCACAGCAGGAGTGATCAAAGTCTATTTTTAGACTGGCTGTCCAAAATAGGAAAGTCAAATATTATTGTCTCATAATAATATTTGGACTATAAACTTGATCTTATTCTCTTGGAGCACTTCAGTTTGAGCTACAGATGTGGCCCATGCAGCTGTCAGAAGGAAGTACGCTTTTCTTATGAGTTAGTTGAGTTGTTGCATGCATGAATTTAATTAGAACTCAATCAGTTGAGTTTGGTGGAGTTGATTGTGGAGTTGATGGAGTTGTGTTCAGTTTGACTTGGTTAAACTAGTTGTAATTAGTCTAACTGCAAATAGACTAATGATGAGTTGTTAAACTAATTATTAACTCATAATACAACTATAGAATACATCAGTTAATTCATTGTCATGTCAGTGCATGTTCAGTTCAACAGGGACATGTGTTAGAGAATCAGATTGCTATCAGTTGTGACTATAGTTGTGCATGAGGATTTGCACAATCAAGGGATTGAGTATACCAATGAGTTTGCTCATGTATTTGCCCAATATTATAGCCTCTGCTCACGTCTTACACAGTGTGAGTGATTCTTTGGAGGTGAAATATGAGTTTGGTAAACCATTCTCATTAATTCTTCAGTAGGTATTGAGCAGTGGAGGCAGGCAAGCAGTGGAATAGATTTGAAGATCAGATCTTAGCTGTATTGTGTGTAACAGGTGGAGCTGGTACTGGATTGCTTGTGATAAGCATTGTACTTTGTAATGTTACATGGTCTCAATCATTAATATACAGATAGTTGGGGTTTTTAGCGAGATGCTTTCCCCGAGTTACATATTGTGTTAATGTGTGAGTGCTCTTGATGTTTTATTGTTATTGATGCTGCTATATTGATGATCCACGTAGAGGAGCTTATGTATTGTGTATGCATTCCACAATAGTACATGATCAGGATAATCTCCATTGAATATGTGTTAAATTATTCAAAATTTCTACATGGTATCGGAGCTGTTGATCATCAGATCTACTATTCAGGAAGTGTTTACATTCTATTTCTTCAGGCAGAGTCTGTAATCGGACCAGGTAGCCTCTGGATTCATCCTTCCTTTGGAAGGTGAGATATCCGGTGAATGCCCATACAGTCAATCTCTGTACGAGAAATATTGTGTTCTCACGAATCATAGATCCGAGGCAGTTGAGTTGGTTGCTGGTGGAATTCGAATTTGCAGCAGTGTTTTCTTGGTGGCAACACAGCAATGTCTTTCAATGGATTGCGATTGGAGTATGCTCTTGAGGGCAGCTCAAACTATATTGCATGGAAGGATAGGATGGAGGCAGTATTGGATGATAATGGGCTGAAGGAGTTCATAGATATGGATGTCCCAAAGCCTACTGATGCTACTCAAGTTGATGCTTGGCAAAAGAAGACCGCAAAATGTCGAAGGATTCTGTTGGAGGACGTGAAGGATCACATTGTGTCCAGCCTCCATGGAAAGGCTACTCCATATTTGATGTGGAAATCATTAACAGAATTATTCCAAAGCAAGAGCAATCAGAGGAACCTGGCGCTCAAAGATAAACTCAAAAACATCAAATGCGAGAAGGGTGACAGTACGCCCAAGTATCTCACGAAGTTCACTCAGTGTCGAGATGAGCTGGGAAGTGTGGGGGTTACTGTCGATGATGAGGACTTGGTGAGCTTGGCTCTCCTTGGTCTTCCAAAGAGTTGGAATTCCTATCAGGACTCTGTCAATGGTTGGGAGAAATTGCCAGGATGGGAAAGACTATGGTCAGATCTTGTGCAGGAGGAGATCAGGCGAAGTACCAGAGACGGATCTTCGTCAAAGGGAGCTGATGAAGAGAATTGTGCTTTGGCTGCCAAAGAAAAGAAAGGGAAGAGCAAGAAAGTTTCTCAGTCTGGTGCGAAAGGCAAGAAGTAGGATATGTCCAAGGTGAAGTGTTTTCACTGTCACCAGCACGGACACTATGCCACTAATTGTCCGCAGAAGAAGAAGAACAAGCAGGCTGCTGGATTGGCAGCAAGAGAGGCTCTAGCCTCACAGTTTGAGCTTGATTTTTCATTGATCGCATGCTTGGTTTCAAGTGTGATGGGATCAGTGTGGTTCTTGGACAGTGGTGCATCTTTTCACATGACGGGAGATAGAGATTTGTTCTCTGATCTGGAGGACAAGGATCTTGGAGTGCACATCGAGATGGGCGATGATGGTAGATACAGTGCGACTGGTATCGGTACCATTTCCTTTGAGAGGGAGTCTAGTAAACCCTTCATATTGAAGGAAGTCATGCATGTTCCAGGATTGAAGAAGAATCTTATCTCAGTGGCGATGTTAGAAGACAAGGGGTATGATGTTGTTTTCAGTGAAGGAAAGGCTTTCCTGCACAGCAAGACAACTGGTGAGACCCGGAAGATAGGGGTTCGAGTGAGGAACCTTTATCAGTTGCATGTAGATGGATGTGCAGCAGTGGCAGGCAAGGAAGAAATATTGGTGAGCCGAGATGATGGCGAGTTGTGGCACAGGAGATTGGGTCACCTTCACCATGGAGCCTTGAAGATACTGCAGCAAAACACTACAGGGCTTCCTAAAGGCACACTTGCGCAGTCAGATCAGAGCAAGGGGTGTACTTTCGGGAAGTTTGTGAAAGCCACCTTTCACAAGAAGGATAGTCGTGCCACGATGATCCTTGAGAGAATTCACACAGACGTGTGTGGACCTTTCTCAGTTGCTTCGACAACAAAACACAGGTATTATGTGATTTTTGTTGATGATTTCTCTCGTAAGTGCTGGATCTTCTTCATGCAGAAGAAGAGTGAGACATATTCAAAGTTCTGTGAATTCAAAGCACTAGTCAAGAAGGAGTCGGGGAAGAAGGTGAAGGCTCTTAGGAGCGATAATGGTGGTTAGTACATCTCGGAAGAGTTCAAGGATTTCTACAAGGCAGAAGGGATTCGTCGAGAGCTCATAGCTCCCCATAACCCACAGCAGAACGGGGTAGCTGAGCGGAAGAACAGAACGATTGCGGGTGCTGCACGAGCAATGTTGCATGATCAGGGCCTACCCCTTCACTTGTGGGCGAAAGCATGCAATACAGCAGTTTATGTGCAGAACCGTTGTCCTCATAGGATACTTGGCATGAGTACACCCGAGGAGGCTTATTCTGGTAAGAAGCCTGATCTTTCTCATTTGAGGATTTTTGGTGCTAACGTTTACATGCATGTGATGAAGGATGCCAGGAAGAAGTTGGAGCCGACCGCAGAGGTTGGGATATTTGTGGGGTACACTGATACGCCCCACAACTATTGTGTGTATTTGCCAGATAGTGGTAAAACTGTCGTGCGAAGGGATATAAAATTTCAGGAGGAGAAAGCCATGAAGTGTTCGCTTGAGAGGGAGCTACACTTGCATGCAGATGAGGAGCTATTAGTTCCTAAGGATGAGCTTCAGGATGTGGATTAGCCACAGGACAAGGTTCATGGAGTGGAAGAGACCACTCATGTAGCGCCAACCATCAGAGGGCGAAAGCGCTTGACGGAAGCTGAGCGACTGGCTCAAGATGCAAAGAAAGTTGTAGGACCACCTATAGCCCAACGTAGGTAGAGACAGTCACCTGATTGGTACACTGGATACATGGCTCTTATGAGCAAGTGTGTTGTGACTAAGCCATCCTCTTTCGAGGAAGCTATGGAGGATCCCGCATGGGTAGATGCCATGGTGGAAGAGTATGATTCTATTGTCAGAAACAGTGCATGGGAGATTGTTCCTAGACCAGAAGGGAAATCAGTGGTGGGTTTGAGATGGATCTACAAGGTTAAGCAGACAGCTGACGGGAGTGTGGAGAAGTACAAGGCAAGATTTGTTGTCCGAGGCTTTTCACAGATAGAGGGGATCGATTATGAGGAGACCTTTGCACCTGTCGCAAGGTATTCTTCCATATGGACGATTCTTGATCTCTCAGTGCAGATGGGATGGCACATTCATTAGATGGATGTGAAGACTGTGTTCCTCAACGGAGTCATTGAGGAGGAGGTGTACATTGAGTAGCCCGAAGGCTTTGAGGTCTTCAATAGCGAGTCGCATGTGTGCAGGCTCAAGAGAGCGTTGTATGGGTTGAAGCAAGCACCACGTGCTTGGTACACACGGATAGACAGCTATTTCACAGGACTTGGATTCTCCAAGAGCGAGGCGGATCCTAACCTATACCAGATTGTGGTGGAGGGTAAGTTGCTTATCATTGTACTGTATGTTGATGATTTGATTCTAACGGGTGATGAGCTATTGATATTGTCATGCAAGAAGGATCTTGCTACAGAGTTTGGGATGAAGGACTTGGGCCTCCTTCACTATTTCCTAGGATTGGAAATATGGCAGCATAGTGGTGGACTGTTTGTTTCTCAGGGCAAGTATGCTCGGGAGAAACTGGAGAAGTTCAACATGCATGGCTGCAAGCCTGTTGATACTCCTCTTCTTGGAGGTTGGAGGAAGGAGGATGCCACTTCGGGAGAAGAAGTGGATGCCACTGTTTATCGAAAATTGGTGGGGTCACTGATGTATTTGGTTAATACACGACCCGATATATGCTATGCAGTTAACCAGCTTTCACAAGCTATGGTTAAGCCTACCAAGCTCTTCTAGAAGGCGGGCAAGCATGTATTGTGTTATTTGAGAGGCACATCGGGATATGGCTTGTGGTACAGACAGGAGGATGAGGTGAAGCTATGTGGCTTCACGGATGCAGATTGGGTAGGGAGCCCAACAGATAGAAACAACACATCAGGAGGGGTCTTCAGTATTGGATCGACAACAGTTTCTTGGTACAATAGGAAGCAGAGATCCGTGGCACTCAGTTCAGCGGAGGTCGAGTATATGGCAGCAAGTTTGGCTGCATGCGAGGCTATATGGATGAGGAAGATCCTGGTTGGTTTGTTTGGTTATCATTTGGATCCTACTGTGATTTACTGTGATAACCAGAGTTGCATTAAACTCTCGGCTAATCCTGTATTTCATGATTGATCTAAGCATATTGACATTAGGTACCATCATATCAGAGATTGTGTGCAGCGGAGGATCATGTTGCTTTCATACATTCCAACGGAGGATCAGGATGCTGATATTCTGACGAAGGCTCTCACCAGGAGCAAATTCGAGTACCACCGAGGCAGGATAGGGGTCGCTGATAATCCATATCTTGTCGAGAGGGAGTGTTGAGATTGCAACAAGATGATGGAGCTTAGTGAAAAGAGTCGCCTTCACTAAGTGGGCTCACAGGAAAATTATGGCGCAAGTTATATTTTTGGATCCTAGTAGGGATGATCACAGCAGGAGTGACCACAGCAGGAGTGATCACAGTAGGAGTGACCACAGCAGGAGTGATCACAGCAGGAGTGATCAAAGTCTATTTTTAGATTGGCTGTCCAAAATAGAAAAGTCAAATATTATTGTCTCATAATAATATTTGGACTATAAACTTGATCTTATTCTCTTGGAGCACTTCAGTTTGAGCTACAGATGTGGCCCATGCAACTTTCAAAAGGAAGTACGCTTTTCTTATGAGTTAGTTGAGTTGTTGCAGGCATGACTTCAGTTAGAACTCAATCAGTTGAGTTTGGCGGAGTTGATTGTGGAGTTGATGGAGTTGTGTTCAGTTTGACTTGGTTAAACTAGTTGTAATTAGTCTAACTGCAAATAGACTAATGATGAGTTGTTAAACTAATTATTAACTCATAATACAACTATAGAATACATCAGTTAACTCAGTTGCATGTCAGTGCATGTTCAGTTCAACAAGGACAAGTGTTAGAGAATCAGATTGCTATCAGTTGTGACTATAATTGTGCATGAGGATTTGCACAATCAAGGGATTGAGTATTCCAATGAGTTTGCTCATGTATTTGCCCAGTATTATAGCCTCTGCTCACGTCTTACACAGTGTGAGTGATTCTTTGGAGGTGAAATACGAGTTTGGTAAACCATTCTCATTAATTCTTGAGCAGGTATTGAGCAGTGGAGGCAGGCAAGCAGTGGAATAGATTTGGAGATCAGATCTTAGCTGTATTGTCTGTAACAGGTGGAGCTGGTACTGGATTTCTTGTGATAAGCATTGTACTTTGTAATGTTACATGGTCTCAATCATTAATATACAGATAGTTGGGGTTTTTAGCGAGATGCTTTCCCCGGGTTACATAGTGTGTTAATGTGTGAATGCTCTTGATGTTTTATTGTTATTGATGCTGCTATATTGATGATCAATGTAGAGGAGCTTATGTATTGTGTATGTATTCCGCAATAGTACATGATCAGGATAATCTCCATTGAATATGTGTTAAATTATTCAAAATTTCTACATTTTGATCTACATGGTGTACCACTATTACAAAAGGTATGTATTGCATCTTTATATTTAGAACCAGATCAATTTTTATGGTATAAAGGGATTTGTTCTCGTAAACCTCTTGTTACATGGTCAATTTTCACGGAGGAAATGATAGCACATTATGAGGATACAAAGAGAAACACCTTGTTTAGCCAATTGATAAATCTCAAACAAAAGTGTTCAATGGAAGAACAGATTGAGGACTTTCAAAAATTGAATATACGGGTAAATGATATTCTAGAGAAGCAAAGGATTGATGTCTTCATAGGTACTTTAAAGGATAACATTCAACATGAACTTCGTCTTTGGGAACCTGATTCATTGGAGAAGGCATTCAAGTGGGCAAGAAAAATTGAAAGCGAAATTATGGAAACAAGGAATCCAACCACTCACGACTATAATTATGGAATTTTTTCTTCTACTAGCCTTCCACAACCTACAAGGGTGACACCACAACAATTGGAAGAAAAAAGAGAGAAAGGGCTTTGTTACAATTGTGATAGCAAATGTACGAAAGGTCATAAGTGTGCTGAGAAGAAATTATTTTACATAGATTATGAAGAGGAGGAAGAAAAGGATCAAGAAACATCAAAAGAAGAGTATATACATCAGGAACCAACCCCAGAGAAAGAAGAAATGAATCTGACCATATCCTGTAAAGCATTGGCAAAAATTACCACTCCTCAAACTCTCAAGATAGAAGGACATATCAAGAAGAAAAAGGTTCAAGAAGTGAAAGATCACATCAAGAAAGAAGAGATGAATCCAACCATATCTTGTAATGCATTGGCCGGAATTACCACTCCTCAAATTATCAAGATAGAAGGACATATCAAGAAGAAAAATGTTCAAAAAGTGAAAGATCACATCGAGCATCAAGAAATGAATCCGACCATATCTTGTAAAGCATTGGAAGAAATTACCACTCCTCAAACCCTAAATCTAGAAGGACATATCAAGAAGAAAAAAGTTCAAGCAGTGAAAGATCACATCGAGCATCAACAACAAGTTCTCCAACTTTTAAAGGATAATGCCACTTTGGTGTAGAATCGAATGAAACAACTGGTAGATCAACATCGCAGTGAAAAATGTTTTGGTGTAGGTGATTGGGTATTTTTACGGCTACATCTCAAGCAAGCTATTTATGAGAAGGAAATGTTGGCAATACTACATGCACTTAAGAAATGGCGACCTTACCCAATGGGAAGACACTTCAAGGTAAAAATGGATCATGATAGTCTTAAATACTTTTTAGAACAAATATTATCTATAGAAGAACAGAAAAAATGGGTCACAAATATATTGGGTTATGAGTTTGACATCATCTATAGAAAAGGGAAGCAAAATTTTGTTGCAGATGCACTCTCAAGAAAGGATGAGGATGTGGAAGCATTGTTTTGTGCTATTTCTATTATCCAACTAGATTGGATAAATGAAGCAAGGGATGAAGTGAAGAAGGATGAAGAAATGTGGCCACTCATTCAAAAGTTGCAGAAGATCCCAATTCAAACAATATTGCCAGAACTTGAAGAGGAAGGAAAAATCATATTGGAACCTGGAGCAGTCACAGAAACAAGAACCCGATAGCTACGAAATCGATCAATTTCAGAGTATCTCATCAAGTGGAAGAACTTACCTGCTGAAGATTCCACATGGGAGGACAAGAATATTCTACAGAAGCATCAAGAACTACTCAAGCATTGAGGACAACACTTTTTGAAGGAGAGGGGCATGTTAGGCCCCTATACTACTAGTGTAACCCCTTATTGTTATTAGTACAACCCCCTTATTATATTGTTGTACCCATATTGTTACTATTGTGCCCCATAGAAGCCCACTATTGTTATTATTGTGCCCTTACATTATTATTGTTATGTCAGCTCTGATTATATTATGACTCCTTAGACTCCTATATATAGAAAGGAGGTCTTGTCATTTGTATCATCGAAGAATTGTTCATTTATGTAATGTAAACGAGGTTTCCCCCTTGAAGAGGCTAAATTCTAAGGCGTTGATGTATCTTTTCTATCTTTTCTTGAGCTGGTTTCATAACAGTGTAGGTAGAGGCTATTCAGCTAAGTGCGCAAAGGCCTAGGGTGGAAGTCCACAGCTGAGTGCGCATACCCCTACAGCTGTGTGCATAGGGTGGATAGAGTCTGTATTAAACTGGAATATATTAATAAAGAGAAGTATCCTACAATTACTATGTATTTAAGTCTCTGTTAATGCATCTGATTATATTGCATTGCGATCTGGGTTTATATTACAATTCTTATTTGATGCGTGAATTTATGTGGTTATATTTGTTAATTAAATGCAAGCAAGAATATCAGTTTATGCAACGATAAGTATAATTGATTGGTAGAATAAGTAAAACACTTGAGATAACTTGGGAACCTATACAATAAATTGTCATAGCTGCACAAAAGTACCTAGACCACGGGTTAGGGCTGCGCGAAGGTCAATCGTACACCTTCGTGGAGGTACTGAAGGGCGGAATAAAGGGTAGACTGACAGAGCCCTAATGCTTGGAAACCTGTGCGAAAGTAGGGGAAGAGGGTATAAACCGACATCATGACCATCTCAGGGTGCGAAAACTTGGTTCCAGCATCCCCCCATATTGCTTTGGGTGAGACTTCGGTCTGCGCTTCATGGGTTGATGCCGAAAGGGCCAGTAGTGTAGGGATTTGTTTGCCTGACTAACGCTGAACTTGGGTTAGGGTCCACAAAGCCAACATCCTTCCTCTTTCTTTTTCAAGTTCAAAGAAGAGAGGGATTGCAAACTTCTGTGGGATCACTTTGCCTCCTCTAATGAACTTGTAGTAGGAGCCCAAGTTGGGTTGTGGACTAGGATCCTCTAGCTCTGTAAAATATCCCTCAACTATTTTTGGAGAATCTGCCCCCTCATGTGCTTGTGGTGTTGCTTCTTTGCCTCCTTTTTTCCCCTGCTGCTCTTCCTGTAGCACTTTCTGCCTTTCCAGTAGCACTGCCAGTGTTCCCTTTAGTAGGCATTTTCCTTTCTTTTGGAGTGTTACAGGTGCCTTGGGCTACTTGGCTGAGGCTGACCTAGTGACAAGCTTCCTGACATAGGTAATGGGAGCCTTTGGAGTTGCTCCTAGTGATGTGACTTTCTCAACCTTCATTCCCATGGATTCTAGCTTCTCCTGTTTACTTGGTGATTCTTCAATTACAATAGGGGTTTTTGTGGGGGTTTGTGGCTTCCCCTACTTAATCCTAATGCTTCTTCTTGTTTTGAAATAGAGGGGAGTTTGTCTCTGCCTTTTCTTTGTGGATTTGATGGGTGTGCTCAAAGCAGCTAAAGTAGCAACTCACTCCTTTTCAGTGGGTTCAGGAGACAACCTTCCCTGATCTGGGGATATCTCCTCCTCTTCTAGTGCAGTGGTCTTCTCAAGGCTATTCTCTTTCTGCTGCTATTCCTCTTATTCTCTCTTTTCTTCTTCCTTTTCTTCTTCCTCTGTTTTGTCTGCCTCTGCCTCTTCTTCGTCTTTTTCTCCTTCTTCTTCTCCTTCTCCTTCTTATCCTTATTCTTCTTCTCCTTCTTCTTCACTTGAAGCTGGTTGTCACCAAGTGCAAGGACTTGGGTCTCCATGAATGCTTCTATGTCCATATCTATGAATGTGGAATAGAGGACAGGGACTCTTGATCTACTCAAAGCATCCTCTACTATCATCTTGATGAGACCATGGTGTGCTAACTATTTTTTCTTTTCCTCTTTCACCTTATGGCTCATGTCTATGATCAATTGTAGGATAAAATAGGGTACACTTAATATTTGGTCTATGGGCAACCTGGTTTGAAATCTCAATTCATGGAGCAACTTGAACTGGTAGCCATAAACTACACTTAGAATCCCTTCACAAGAAATGTATTTAAGGATGTGATAGGCTACCTCATCCCAGGGATAGGGAAGACTCTCCATTCTAACCCCATTTTTGTCTTCAATTGGTCTCTCATCATTGGTGAAGAAATTATTCTTAGTAAAAGTGCTACTAGTCTTGTCTTCCCTTCTCCAATTGAACCCTAGAGGAAGTGTTGTCACTCTGTTGATCACCTCAAGATTGATGGTAATGGACAACCCTCTTACCACCGTGGTAGCACTTATTATTTATTGAGGATTTAGTGCCATGGAAAACTCATAAGTTATATCATCATCATATCCCTTGAGAAACTCAAAGAAGCCTAAACAGTGATGCCTCCTGAAGATGTCTGCCACATGGGGATGAAGGTGAATTCTTGATGTATCTATGGGCTCTCTCCTATTGAATCCACCTCCCATTTTTTTCTCTAGTTTCAGCTAAGTGCAAGATTTTTTTGTAGGATAGCTTCAATATGAATTTCAGGGTAGCTGAGAGCTAAACTTCTTAGTGGATGACTGCAACTACTACAACTCCTTATAGCCACAATTTTTTTTTACTTTTATAGCCCCAAACTCTTTTTAATTCCCAAGCTGACTATAATTACTAAGATAGTGCAAAGTGTATCATTTATGCAAACCATGAATAGAGGAAAGATAGGCTACTTACTTCTCACTATAATGCTTGGGATTATGAAAATTGAGGACCAAGTTGACCCTAGGCACACACTTGCAGACTTCCTGTGGAATTTCATTGTTTCCTCTAGCCTTTTGTGATTCTTGTAGTTGTTTCCTGTAGGATGGTCAGAGCACGGTTCAAATTTTTTGATGGCTTTCCAAGCTGCTCCCTATCTCCTTGATTTCAAAATGAGTGAAAAAATGCATGAAAATTTGGGGTTTTATGCTATTTATGGTCAGGACTCAAAGCATTGTGCTGGATGGCAGTGGTACGATATTTCCTAATTTGAACTCTTGGCCCACCATTGGTCATCATTCACTTACTCCTTGTAATCATCACACACTCCCTCTTAGCTAATTTCGAACACCTTATTCCCACTAATGTGACATCCTTATGTGGCATGTTGACTGAAATATCACTTTTTGATCATGAGCTAAGGGTGGCCAAGTTAACTAGCCACCTCCAACTTATAAAAAAGGCCTTTCTTCAACATTTACACATTTTTCATCATATTGTACCTAGGGAAGAGATGAGTAAGTTACCATACCTGAGCCTACCTTTTGTTGATTGGTGCATGCTGGAGTAGTCAAGTTCTGTGCTTTTTCTTAGGGAAGTGCTTCCTTTCTCTCTTTTTGTGTTTTTCTTTTGGCTCTTCTATAGCTGATTGCTTGTCTTGTTCAAGTGTGTAGGTGCTTGATATCCTTTTGTTGTTGCTGCTATTGTGGAGTCTTGCTAAGAAGAACAAGGTTCCCATGGATGATGGTACACTTCCTTTGGTTGGGTAGACAAACTGAGCCACATGCTATTTGCATTAGTGGCATAAGCCGCTACAGGAGATCTTGTAGCTGCTACAGGAAATCCTGTTGCAACCCCTTTTTCTTCCTTTTCAAGGTTTTTTTCTTCAAAGGGATGGTGGAAAGTGGTGTAGGGGTTGGAGGATGATAGTAGAGCTCTGATGGAGTGGTGAAGGGTTGTGGCAATGGAGGACATGTCTCTCTTTTTTTATTATATTTTTTTGACATTTTCCTATGTTTTTATTTAATGAGATAGATCTCGGTATGGGTATGGTGATTTGAATCAGGGATGCATAGGTGATAGGTGAGTGGTTTGATGAATTGTAGGGTTCCTAATCAACCTAGAATAGGCATGCAAGATGATTTTCTTATCGGGTCCCCTTTCCTGTAGCATTTTAGGACATCCTGTAGTGCTACAAGATCTTCTTGTAGCAGCTACATGACATCTTGTAGCACACTAGAAAATGCTAAAAAACTGATTTTTGAGGCCTAACAATGGATATGAGTGGTAGGGACATGGTTGACATGGGTGAGATGGAGTGGATGGAGGGATAAATGGAATGAAATTGAGCATGATGTCCCTGTAGCTCTGCAATTTCCACTCTCTTAAAAAACCTACAAAATGATGGAATTTATTAATGGACAGGTTGGAGTTCTTTGTCATGGTATTTTTTTGTTTTTTTTTCTCCTTTTCTTCTCTTTTTTTTAGGGGCACACATGCTGCCTTAGGAGAGGTTTTTAACCTGCATGTCCGCCCTGAGCGCCTTAAGGGAGGTTTTCACCCAGGGATATTTTATTTTTATTTTTTCTCTTTTTTTCACTCCTGGGATGCCTCAAGGAGGTTTTCAACCCAAGAGCTGGCCTCAGATGCCTCATGAAGATTTTCATCTAGACCTCTTATTGTATTTTTTTTCTTTTCTTTTTTTTTCACAAATAAAAACAGTTTTCCAAAATTATGTGACTTGGAATCTAGGACACTTCCAATCACATTTACCTCCTTGCTAATGGTACTGATGAACCCTTCTGTGGATGTAGGTCTTTTATAAGCCTTCAACGTGTATCCATTAACAAGCAAGGGAATACCTTCCTCATCAATGGTCCTGATTTGAACAACTCCATTATCATGGCACTTCTCTATCAGTTATGGGCCTAACCACCTTGTCATAAATTTACCTTTGAATTCCTTGAACATGGAGTCATATAGCAGAGCCCAATCTCCTTCTTGAAAAGCCTTGGCCTTGATGTTCTTGTCATGCCAAACCTTCCTCTGTACTTGGATAACTTCATTGCATAGGAGGGCCTGCAACCTAAATTCATCTGGACCATTCAACTGGAGCAAACTCTCTTGTTGTGCCTTCGTAACATCCAAATCCAATTTTTCTTCCATTCTCAAGGCATTGTATTCAAAATCAATAGAGATCAGAGCCTTGTTTCCTTAGACCAAGTCGTAAGGAGTGAAACTAGTGGTTGTCTTCCAAGTTGTATTGTAGGCCAAATTGGCCTCCACTAGTCTGTCTGACCAATCCTTTCTATTGTTGTTCACAACCTTGGTGAGGATGACTTATAATGCCCTATTGATGACCTCTACTTTTCCATTGGCCTGAGGATGATAGGCAATAGATGTTTTGTGCTTTATCCCATCTAGTCTTAACAAATTTTCGATTAGATGTGATGTGAATTGAGCTCCTTGATTTGTGATTAGCTCTCTAGGGTACCCAAATTTGTAAAACACATTTTCCCTCAAGAACTCAACCACTTTCTCCAATGTTTCTACCTTAACAGCCTTGGTGTCAGCCCACTTTTTCAAATAATCAGTGCATACAATTAGGTACTTTTTCTACCTTTATGGTGGATCAATTGGCCCAATGAAATCCATGTCCTACTTGTCAAATGGCTCTAAAGTCACCTGAGGTTGCAAGGAAATTTCATCCTTGGGAGTAGGTTTCCCCATCCTTTGGCACTGATCACATCGACTCATGTATCTTCTTGCATCTTGGTGGAGAGTGGGCCGGTAGTAGCCAGCTTGCAGTACCTTGAAAGTTGTCCTCTTGGGAGCAAAGTGACCTCCAAAAGGCCCATCATGATAGGATAAGAGGATGTCAAAGACTTCCTCCTCCCTGACACACCTTCTCAATATTTTATCTGGGCCCAGTTTGAAGAGATTTTCCCCAATCCAAGTGAATGGGACACTCTTCCTTACAATCTTTCTATTCTCCCTAGATGACAGATTTGGAGTGAAATTTGCAACAACTAGGTAGTTGGCTATGTTAGCAAACCATGGAGAGAGAACTGAAATAGAAAATAAATTCTCATCTGGCAGCCGATCATCAAGCATCCCTTCTTTACCTATAGGCAAAGAAAGTCTAGATAAAAAATTTGCAACTACATTTTCTTTACCTGGCTTATCAATGATGGTTAAATCGAACTACTATAATAAAAGAAACCATCTAATAATTCTAGTATTCACATCAAGACTTTTCATTAAGTACTTGATACCAGCATGGTCAGTATGTACAAAGGTTTGATAACCAATGATGTAGTGTCTGAATTTATTCAAAGAATGGAAAACAACTAGGAGTTCCTTCTGAGTCACAGTGTAATTCAATTCAGCCTTAGACAAATTTTTGCTAATGAAGTAAATGGCATAAGGAAACTTGTCATCTATCTATCCTAGAGCTGATCCTATAGCTTTTTCGGATGCATAAGCATGGATGTGGAAGGGAAGAGCCCAATTTGGGCCTTTGAGTATGGGTGCAATAGTCAACTTTTCCTTCAAGATTTCTAGGGCCTCTTGGCGACTATCTAACCAATAAAATTCAAAGTCCTTGCCTAGCAGTCCAAACAATGGTCAGGATGCTTTACTAAAGTCCTTGATAAAACTTCTATAGTATCCAGCTAAGCCCAAGAAACTCCTGACATCCCTCTGATTTTGAGGAGTGGGGACCCTTTTTATGATGGAAAATTTATTTGGGTCCACTTGTATTCCTTCATGGGATATTGAATGACCCAAAATAGTCCTTGAATTCATCAAGAATTCACACTTCTCAGGACTAAGTGATAGGTTCATTTCAATGCAATTCTTTAATACTTTCCCCAAGTTATAGAGAGCCTCCAGGAAATCACACCCATAGGGAGTGAAATCATCCATATAGATTTCTACAGAGTCATGGACTAGCTTAACAAATATGCACATAACTTCCTTTTGAAAAGTGGCAAGGGCATTACATAATCCAAAAGGAAGGACCCTATAAGAAAATGTACCCCAAGGACCAGTGAATTTGGTTTTATCTTGGTCCTTTGGGTTGATCTGGATCTGATTATAACCACTGAATCCATCCATGAAAGAGAAGAAATTCTTCCCTGCAAGACCATCAAAGACTTGATCAATGAAAGGTAAAGGAAAATGGTCTTTCTTAGTGACTTTGTTTATCTCTCTGTAATCCACACAGATCCTCCACTTTCCATTCTTCTTTGAGACCACAAATAGAGGGGACACCCACTCGCAACTTCTGCAATTCAACCCTACATCCAACAACTTCAGAAATTCTTCTTTGACTATTTCTTTGAGGGCTGGGTTCATTCTCCTATGAGCTTGGCGCACTGGCTTGCATCCTTCTTTGATGTAGATGTGGTGACTACACACTGAATTATGCACTCCATTTATTTCCTTATAGCTTTAGGAAAAAGCATCTGATTTCTCTCTCAGCATGTTGCACAACTTCTCTTCTTGGTTGGCTGAGAGAGAGGGGTTTACTTTCAATTTTTTAGATGGAACAAATTCTATCATTTTGACATGAGCAGGACTAGGGTCAACTAGGCATAAATTATTCCAAGGGTTATCATCAGATTCCTTCACCATCTCATCAAGAGGCATGGTGTTGGGGGTTGGTTTTGGAGGATTTGATCAATGAGGTCATCTTCATCAGGTTTCCCCCCTCCAATTATAGCATCTAGGGTATATATTGGATAGGATGTAGTATGCTATACTTCATATTCCTCCTCCTCTTCCAAACATAAGGGTAAGTCATGCTCTAGGGATGGTTGAGCAAGAGGGTACAAGACCAACTGTCTGGACAAATTCCCATTCTTAATGGTCATGTTCCCATCTCTACAACTTATGTAAGTATCAGCAATGGATAGCCATGGTCTTCCAAGGATTAGAGGATAACCATTGAAATTGGTCTTGGGTAGGAGAAATAATAAGTCAGCAGGACTCCCAGGAATCAGTAGAGACCATTAAGTCCTCAACAACTCCCTCAGGAGCTAATGTGGACCAGTCTGCAAGTTGCAGTACTATTGTGGTCTTTCTTAAGGATCCTTGGAGATTTAGTTTGAGCATGCTATCCTTAGTCATCACATTGATGGTAGCTTATAGATCAATCAAGGTGTGAGGGACAATGTGCACATCTACCATAGGACTTCCAGGGTCTAGATACTTTAGACAATTGACCAATGACATTAATGGTATGGGTGTCTTTCTTTCTCCTCCTAGGATGTTTGAAACATTTCTCTTTTATAAGTTTATTGTATGGGAACATCCTTGATAGCTTGGAGGAGGGGGATTTTCACACAAAAAAAAATCAGTTCTCCCAGAAGTTCAATCTCTTATGGGGTGTGATGACTGGGATGGATCAATATTTTAGGAAAAGGAGTTGGATTGGATTTAGGAACACTCTCTTCCTTTTCCTCTTCAAGCTCCTCAGGTGGAGATGGAGGTTGGTTATCTGGTAGTACTTTTCCAGACCTGAGGTGAATTTCTTGAATCTCCACAGCATAGGCAGGGTAAGATGTCTCCCCACTATAGACTTGATGCGCCTTCTTGTTGTTCATGTTCGTATTTGGTTGGGAAGGTATCTAAGGTTTCTTGGGTGGAGTAGGATGAATTGGCTATGGTTGAGATGGAGGTGGAGGTAGTAAAGTAGGAGGTTGGTTGAATTTAGGCCTTCAACCTTATAATGGGTTATTGCACTGAGGATGTGGAGAAGCATATGGATTAAATGATTGATTGGTAGGTTGGGAAGGATTCTAAGGTGCATAAGACCAAGGAGAAGGTGTCGACCATGAAGGGTGAGTAGAAGAAAACCAAGGGGGTAGGGGTTCATTCTAATTGGGATGGTAGTAGGAATAGGATGCACCCTGAATTCCATGCTGGTATGACCTAGGTCCTTCAGGCCTCCTTTTGTTGATATAACAGAGTTTTTCAGCCCCACCTTCAGCCTCTTGGTATACAACCTTCAATTCAAGTAGAGAATGTCACTTATCTGTGGAATGGTTTTCCTCACAGACCGAGCAGACCTTTATAACATTTACTAGACATTCATTTACGGGGTGCCTCCTAGTGCATTTAGGGAAAAAGATAGCTAAGGGTCTCTCTGATTCCTCTTGTTTCCTCTTGATCTGCATAGTGTCCATTTGCAGAGAAAAGGTGTGAAACGTTTCACTTTTAAAGTCCTCCAACATGTTTCCAAATTCACTCTTGATAGAAGTGTTGGAGGAAGAGGAACTCGCCAAAGATTGAGTAGCCCTACCCTTCTTTCTAGCAGCCCTAGAATGGTTTTTGAACACTGTCTTGTTATCACTTTAGGGTAGCTGATAAATGTCCCCTCCATAAAACATGTTTAGGGTTTCTGGTATGTCCTTCGTGATTCCCCTAAGAAGGAATAACTTGAGTGATTCAAGGTCAAGGGTGCATATTGTTTAGTCAATTTAGTATGTCCTAAATTTCTACATTAATTATCAATCTGGGAGTTGTAAACTGATGAAGTGTGGCACACTGTATGTGCAAGAAAACCTCTTTCTTACTTTTATTGTTTTCAATTTTATTTTGTTTTTGGGGTTTTGTCTTTGTTGGTCTCCTAATGCAAATGGAAATCCTATTCCTAAGTTTTAAGAATACTTTTAGAGGCAAGTATGGATGTAGATTTAAGACAAGGTTTATGTCTCTTATGATAACTTCCAGAACTTAGCACTTCAAAAAGATCTCAAAACATGCTAGTGATAAACTTAGTACTTGAACAGGAATGTAAATGTGTAGCTACTTAAAACAAACAAAAGATGAAATATTGATCATGAAATCACTGTCTCTGCTACCCTATCTAATTACAGAAATAAAATCTAAACTATTGCACTCAAACAAACCAAAAATTGCAGACTAACGAAAGCAAGATCAATTTACTTCACTTATAATCCGATAGCTTGCCAAGTAGCTTTTTGGGGTTAAGCCATGGCACCGGAGATAACATCAAATAACATGAAGAATTGATATCTAAATTACCTACTTACAGATTAATGAAAGAAAAATCAAATTACTTCACTTATAATCCGATAGCTCGCCAAGTAGCGTTTCGGGGTTAAGCCATGGCACCGGAGATAACGTCAAATAACATGAAGAACTTGAAAACTACCTACTTTCAGATTAATGAAAGTAAAATCAAATCACTTCACTTATAATCCGATAGCTCACCAAGTAGCTTTTCGGGGTTAAGCCATGGCACCAGAGATAACGTCAAATAACATGAAGAATTTGATATCTACACTAGCTAACAACAACAAATAAATATTACTGAAATCAAAGCATAACTGAAATTGAAAAGCTTAAAAAAAGTGTTCAGCAAAGAGGCAAATCTCATGTCACTATTTGATGCAAAAATTATATGAAAAAGCTCGAGCATAACCTATCCTGAAACACACTGATCAGTGTTAGTAAAAGTATGCAATGCTGGAAAATCATGTACAGGAGTGAAAGATTAACACCATAAATAAATTATGAAACATATACAGTTAAACAAATTATGAAACATATACAATGGAAATAAGAAAACGATGCATGAAAACTTTACAAAAATGAAAAACAAAACCTCAGCCAGCAGGGGCCCTCTACACGGCCTTTGGTTAATACGCTGTCAACCCAAAATCACGCTTACACAGTCATAAGAAACAGAGTTTTATATTGAAAAACAGAGGAAATGTCTTCTTGTTACAACAGCAGGGCTAACGCTATAGCAACAACATAAAAACTAACATCAAGACTAACTACTTGCGTTTGCAAATGCGTTATTTATAGAGGAAATTAGATAACTGTTTTTCTGTGAGGAATCTTCAGCAGAGGACACGTAAAAAGACAGAACCTGTAAGCTCAGCGTCTTGGTTTCCATGATCATTCAATCTACAAAAGGTGGATGTTGGATTTGCATCATGGAGACGGACTGCAGCTGTCAAGAGGGATCCATGAATCTAGGAACGGTCTCGGACCTTTCACGTGCTGAAAACAGAGACCTATTTGCTGTAGGACTCCTTGTTTGACCGTCCTTTGACCAAGGCTTTTCTTTATGAATTCGACTGAACAGATAGGACCTTGTCCATGTCCAGATCATTTCTGAGCTGCCTGCATGCCTCGTTTCACTTGCCGACACCTGTATCCTATACAACAATAAAAGTAGCTGCGGAATCACGAGTCAGATGTGAAAAGTGGTTACATTCCACAGCTAATGAACACAATCTAAATCAAATAGAAAACACAAAAATATAGTTACAAAACCACTTAAATGCACTCCTAGAATCAATATGTAATGATCTTTGATAGCTTATGAGGCACTGGTGTGGGAAAAAGGTCTAGGAAAGTATGTAGAAGAGAGGTAATTTTAGGGCTCAACATACCCCCACTATGAAGATGTTGCATGTCCTCATGCAGCCAAAACTGTGACCATCCTACCTTCAGTTCATTTGCTCTGAGACCTCTGCTAATACATCTAGCCTTCTTTTCTTCTTCCTTGGTGTCACTGTCATCCTGTGCTTCATCATTAGGCACCTGTATTTGAGGTTGATGAGGGCTCTGCTCAACCTCCTGTTATTTTTCTTCAATTTCCTATTTTTCTTGTGCCACAATCCAAGATGCAACATGGTGTTGTCATGGATGATTTTATCCAACCTGCTTTGTTCTTTCAATGTTTCATTTTCCCTTTTGATGTGTCTATTTAGGACTTCTAGTTCAAAAATTTCCTGTTTTAGTGATTGGATCAAAACTTCCTGATCTGTATTAGGCTGATTGGATGAAGTGCCCTGGTTTGTTGCAATCTTTTCCAAAGATTCAATAAAATCATACATTTCTTGCTGAGTTGGATCTATTTCTGGTGTAACCTTTCTTGGACTGATCTCAAAATTTGGTTGAGAAAAAGGAGAATGCTATGGGCTATGGTCATGAGGGGTGATTACTGGTGACTGTTCTGGTGTTTCCCCTCTTAAGTCTATGAATTGAGCCCCTTTAGTTTTCACTTTCTTCAATTTGCCTTTAAGTCTGGAGCTCCTTCTTAGATTCTGTAAGCTGGTATCTCCTTTTTCTACACTTTGTTTCTCCTTCCCTTATTCCTTTGCCTTGGTAAGATGGATAAGTCTTTCAGAAAGTATATGTTCCTCTTCTGAGGAAGGTTCTGGGGTTTGATAAACATCTTCAACATTTCTTTTCCCCTTCTGTTTCACTTGCTTCCTAACCCCAGTCAAAGTTTCAGACAGCTTTTCTTCCTTACTAGTTTCTTTAGCTATGCTAGTAGGAGTATCTTGAATGTTTACACTTGTTTTTCTTCTCCTACTTTTCCTTGTTGAGCTACCTTCAGGTGTTTTAGGTGGGTCCTAGAAGAAGTTTCTAGTCAGGAACTGTTCCCATGTGTCCTTTCTTTTTTTCAATTGTTTTTCAATCAAAATTTTGACAAGGTCGTGATGGTAAAGGTGAGGCTCTACGTCATCCAGATTCTTTTGTACAGTTGTGGACATCCTTTTCAGGCTACTCAACAGGAAATAAGGAAAATTGATGGTTTGATTCTCCAGAAAAATCATTAGTAACCTAATGTGGTACATGTAAATGGACCCAAACCTTCCTTCACATGTAATAAACTTCTGAATTATCAATAACAAACTAGTCCACTTTTCCTTTAGAACAGAAATAGGGATTCCACATTTAAAAACAGTTATATCCATACCTAGGTTACGCAAAATAATACTCCAGGCCCTCTCATCAAAGTATTTGTTTTTGAACCACCGTTCTCCTTCTTGTGGGAGCTCCGTTGCTGCTGCAATGGATGCCTCTGTTACTGAAAATTTGATATCTCCAACCTCAACTTCCATGCCATTAAAAGACCTTGCAAATGTCTTCGTGACTTCTTTATTGTGACCTCTAAATTTCTGGATAAACTGCAGCCACTATTCTTTTCTTAATGTGCTCTTTAACTATGGATAACCCTCCATGAATTTAGGCCCGTTCGGCTCTGTTCTTACCAGAAGGCCCATTCCTTCCTCTTGCTTCAAAAATACCTCTATAAGTGATGGACTGTAAGTGATGGATTGACGGAGGCAGAGTAGTTGTATGAGCGGAAGATGGAGGAGGATTGCGGAGAAAACCAGTAGTTACAAAACGGAAAGAATACAGAGCATGTAATGAAAATGAGTTCACGGAGCAGAGGCTTGTATAAACAGACCAGAACTGACAATCGTAAACTCAATGTGAGAGTATGGAAACAGAGTGAGTCTGGCAGAATTTTGAATTAAAAGGCTGTGGAGTGGACGTTAGCACGTTCATAAAATGACTACAGAGTGGTGCGGCAAAGGAGAGTCGTGATCAATTAGATTACGTCTTCATAATTAACTGGTTCAACAGGTGTAATGCAGACGTACAATTAAGTATGAGTTAGATTCAGAAGCAGATCATGAGGCCATTGGAAATTGATGTGGAGTTCGTGGTGGAGTTATGCAAAGGTCATGGAGGAGTTAAGGAAGCTATCAATTCGAATCATCACACATGATGGAGCTGGTGGTTTTACAACTATACAGACTATGCGTTTTAAAATGCTATTTGAAATTAATTTTTCTCATACCTTAGAATCTTACCACTTCCGTTTGCTAACTTTTGATTGACTGCTTCTTGTTGGTGCTTTAGGTGCTAGCATCTTCAAAATATCTTCCTCTTTCAAACCTGCATCTGGTTTTCATCATTACTTGGCTAACATTTGATTGTCACTGCAGAGTAACAAAGTATTAGCTACAGAATCAACAATCAGCTGTGGAATTAGTATTCAGCTGCGGAAACTGACATAGTGAATATATGAGTTGGCAAAGTGAATGGAGATGGATGGAAATGAATGATGACTGAATGAATGATATATGAAAACTAGACATGAAGGGAATTTTATTGGTGGAATGTGATGCTGAAATGGAATGAAATGAAGTGAAGTGAAATGACATGAAATGGAACAACTATGAATGAAATGAGAGAGATTTTTTTGGTTGGAAAATATAGGGTGTCAGAAGGTTCTGATTTTCGCCCTATATTTTCTGTATAAGACTGCCAATCAGTGATTGGTTTTCAGGCTTATACACTTTATTTTTTTTTAATTTTTTTTTTTCAACAATGAAAAGAACAAAGACTAGGTTGGTGGAGAAGAAGGATTCTTCTTGACCAGCCTTATTGCGGAATTATCTTGAAATATTTTGACAAATTCCTCCTTTGGGAGTGGCTTATGATAGATCTTCAATCTGTGACCATTCACAATGAGAGGAGTTTGATACTCATCAATGGTTTTGATTCTTACCACTCCATTGCTAAAAACTTTTTCAATCTCATATGGCCCAAGCCAATGAGTCTGAAATTTACCTTTGAAATCTTTGAACTTGGAATCAAATAGAAATGCCCAATATCCTTCTTGAAACTTTTTCTCCTTGATGTATTTGTCATGCCACTTAGCTCTTTGATATTGAACTAGATCAGTTCTTAGGATTGCTTCTTGTCTGATCTCATCTAGTTCATTCAACTGCTCCATTCTATGCTTTTGAGCTTTTGATAGATCCATTTCCAATTGAACTGCCATCTTGAAGGTCTTAACTTGGAACTCAATGTGGAGTAGAACTTCTTTCCCATAAGCAAGTTCATAGGGAGAATGTCCTGTTGTGTTCCTCCATGTGGTTCTGTAGGCCCATAAGGCTTCAAGAAGCCTTTCTACCCAATCTCTTCTGTGTAGATGAATAGTCTTGGTAATGATGCCTTCAATTACTTTGTTTGTGGACTCTACTTGACCATTTGCTTGCAGATGGTAAGGAGTAGATTTTCTATGCTTGACCTTGTACTCTTCCATCAGCTTCTCCACCAGTTTGGATGTGAATTGACCTCCCTGATCTGTCACAATTTCTCTTGGAACACCAAAGCGAGTAAAAATATCCTCATAAAGAAAACTAGCAACTGAATTCTCAGTAGCAGAAAATAATGCTTTGGCTTCTACCCATTTAGTAACATAATCAGTACATACCAATATATACTTTTTCTATTTAGATGGTGGATTAATAGGTCTAATAAAGTCTAAAGCCCATTTTTCAAAGGGTTCGATGAGTACCTGTGGTTGTAATGGCATCTCATTTGAGAGGGTAGGTTTCCCTACTCTTTGGCAGCTGTCACACCTTTTGACATATTGTTTTGCATCTTTGAAGAGGGACGACCAATAATATCCTAAAGAAAGGATTTTATAGGCTGTCCTTTTGTCAGAAAAGTGTCCACCGCACAGTTCATCATGACATGCTTTGAGAATATCAGGCATTTCATCTTCCCTGACACATCTTCTGATCACAAGATCTAGCCCTGTTTTAAACAATTCGTTAGAAATCCATGAATATTTTGAACTCTCCTGAATAATCTTTCTTCTTTCACTAGGAAATAAATGTGGAGGTAGTTTCCCTGTAACCAAATAGTTAGCTATATCTACATACCAAGGAGTCTTAGTAGTTACTGCAAATAAATATTCATTAGGAAACTTGTCCTCTATAGGAGAATCTTCTTTAGTATTCTGAATCCTAGACAAGAAATCAGCTACTGTATTTTGTTTCCCTGGTCTATCTAACACAGTAATATTGAATTCCTGTAAAAGTAGGAGCCACCTTGTAACTCTGCCATTAGTAATGGGTTTGTTCATTAGATATCTAATTGTAGAATGATCAGTATGAATAAAATTTTCATAGCCTGTTATATAATGTCTGAACTTATTGATTACATGAACAACAACTAAGAACTCTTTTTTAGTCACAGTATAATTCAACTCAGTGGGAGTTAAATTTTTACTGGTATAGTAAATGGCATAAGGAACTAAATATTTTTGTCCCAACACAGCCCCTAGAGCTGTATCTGAAGCATCTGTAGAAATATGGAAAGGAAGTTTCCAATTTGGTCCTCTCAAGATAGGCGCTTCAGATATTCTTGTTTTCAAAGTTTCAAATGCTAATTGGAAATCAGGACTCCATTTGAATTCACAGTCTTTTGTAAGCAATTTAAAGAGTGGAGATGCTATTTTGGTGAAGTTTTCTATAAATCTTCTATAATATCTAGTAAATCCCAGAAAACTTCTAACATCTTTTTGACAATTTGGAATAGGTAACTTGGAGATGACTTCAACTTTTGATCTATCAACTTTAATCCCATCCCCTGAAATATGATGTCCTAAAATAATACCTTTAGTAAACATCATAAAGCATTTTTCATGGCTTAATGAAAGGTTTGTTTCTTTACATCTTATAAGGACTTTTTCCAAATTTTCTAATGCCTCTTCAAATGAATTACCATAAACTGTAAAATCATCCATATATACCTCTGCACAATCATGGATTAGATCAGAAAAAATTCCTAGTACTGCTCTTTGGAATGTTGCGGGTGCATTACATAATCCAAAAGGAAGCACTCGGTAAGCAAAATTTCCCCATGGACACGTAAATGTGGTTTTATCCTGATCCTCAGGTGCTACCTGAATTTGATTATAACCACTAAAACCATCCAGAAATGAAAAGTACATTTTGCCTGCTAATGTATCTAATACTTGACTATAAAGGGAAAAGGAAAGTGATCCTTCAAAGTTGCTTTATTCAATTCCATTTAATCAATGCACACCCTCCATTTACCATTCTTTTTGGGTACTATAACCAAGGGAGAAACCCATCGGCTATTTGAAATTGGGTAAATGAAGTTTACATTGAGTAGTTTTTGGAGCTCTTCTTTCACAATATCCCTAAGATTTGGATTCATCCTTCTCTGAGGTTGTCTAATTGGTCTACTGTTTTCCTCGATATAGATGTGATGGATGCAAGTCTTAGGGTCAATAACTTTCATATCAGTATACTCCCATGCAAATGCAGCAGAATGTTTTTGCAAGATTCTGGTTAACTCTTCATGTTGTAACTTTTCCAAATTTTTGTTGATATTCAATGTTTTACCTGGAAAAATTTCAACTGTAGAACTACCAAACTCTTCCATAGAGTAAAGAGACATTTGCCTTGATGAAAAATATTCAATATCAGAATCTAACTAAAATTGTGTGTGGTCATATTCTGAAGATGTTTCAAAATTTTCTAATGTGTTCAAAATTTGACTATCTTCACTAACTTCAGAGATAGTAAAGACAGGTTGTATAATGTCTTCATCATTGACCCATTCATTGTCTCCTAATTTTGTAATTGCTTTTGCTAGAGGATACAAATTGAATTTCTTTGTTGAACTACCATCAGAAATGTACATATCCCCAGACTGACAACTAATGAAAGCATCAGTTGTGGCTAGCCAAGGTCTTCCTAGGATGAATGGGTGCCCTCCTAGATTACTCTTGGGAGTCAAAATCATGAAATCTACTGGATATTCCCAAGAATCTAAGGAGACTGAAATATCTTTTAATACACCATCTGGTTTGATTGCTGATCTATCTGCAAGTTGCAGTAAGGTAGGTGTAAAAAGAAGATTAGGAAGTTTAAGTTGTTCCATAGTTTGTCTACTCATAATGTTTATAGCAGCCCCTAAGTCAATCAAAGTATTTGGAATTTCTATCCCATTTATGTGTGTCTTGACAATTGGACTACCTGGATCCACATATTTCTACATGGTAATCTTTCCCATCATGATATCTGCAATTTTTCCTACCAGGTGGATTCTTTTTGTATCTCTTGGTTTCCTACCTGGTCTTTTGAAACTCAACTCCTTTATTGTTTTTGCTAGAATAGGAATCTCTCTAATGGCTTGTAGCAAGGGAATCTTGATACAAACTTTCTTTAATTCATCTAGGAAATCATAGTCAGGCAACAAGATTTGTTTTTCCACCCCTTTGTGAATTTGTAATCTTTCAGGGAAAGGAGGTGTGGATGAAGATGCAGGTTGCTTAACTATAGGAGTTGTGGGGGTTGACTCTTTTTGTTTTTCTTTTTGAATGGTTGGGTTTTCAAGGGATTCTTCGTCAGAACCTTTATTGACTTTAAGAGAATCCTCCTCAGAGGCATCTTGCTTTTAAACATCTATAGAAGGTTTTTACTTTTCTAAGATTCTACCAGATCTGAGTTGAACATCATTAAGAGGAACAATCATATAGGTAGGAAATTGTTGTCCTTCTACCATGTAAGCATTCTGAGGATTTTTGTTGTTGGGATTTGGTAATGGCTGGGCTGGTAGTTGATTTGGCTTTTGTTGAAATGGAAGCAAGAGTTGAGAATTTTGATTTTGTTGAGAAGGTTTTTGTTGTGGAAATGGCAATGAAAGTTGTGGATTTTGATTTGGAAGTTGTGGATTTTGTTGTTGATTTTGAAAAGATGGAGGATATTGATAGAATTGAGCAAATCTCCCATAAGGATTTTGTACCCCTTGTGCCCATGATTGATACGGATTTTGAGGTTGGGGCCAAGGTTGTTGCCAAGAATTCCAATTTGGTGGGAGCTGAAAATTCATAGGATTGTTAAATCCTTGATTTTGTTGCCCTTGCCAAGGTCTTCTTGAAACAAAACAAAGGGATTCTACTGAATTTGGATCTTCCTGAAAGACAGCTTTGAGCCCAGGAATTGAAGGACAATCCTTGGTCTCATGAATTTCTGAGAAAATCATACATGTTTCTACAACTTTTGCATCCAAGGGGCATTCCCTTAGAGCATGTTTCTTTCTACATTTTGGGCAAAAGATAGCTAAGGCATCATCTTCTTCTTTCTGCTTGTTTTGAATTTTAAGGGTGTCTAGTTGCTCACTAAGGCTCCCTAGAATGTTAGTTTTGAACTCATCAAGCATATTGCCAATATCTGCCCTACTTACTAATCCAGTTGCAGCTTTGTTTGCTATAATAAGAGAAGGATCTCTAGGCCCTTTTCCAGTTTTAGATTTTCCCCTTGAGAGATGGACACATAGTTCTGCTATGTCATGTAGTGGAAGTTGAGAAATGTCTCCCTTCCCCATCATGTTTAAAATATCTATCCATTCATCTCTAATGGCTTTCAATAGAAGTGCTTTCAAGGTTTCCTCATCTAAATTACTCATTTTTGCTCTCTTTAAGTTGTATTGAAATCTTTCAAGTAAATCCTCCAAGTTCTCATCTTCTTTTTGCATCATTTTAAATACCTCATCCTTATGATTAGTGGGCATACAATAATCCAGATATCTATCCAAAAACATTTGTTTCATATCATTCCATGTCCTAATAGATTGAGTGACTAATCCCATGAACCATTTCAAAGCAGCTCCTTTCAATGTTGAAGGAAACAGTGTGTGTTTTTGAGAGTCTTCCATATAGTCATAGGTTCGATACAAGACTTCAGACTCAAATAGAAATGTTTCAGGATCCTCACTTCACAACCCATAAAAGTTTGGGAGGACAGATGGTGAAATGTTTTTCATTGTTGTATGGGTTTCCTCATCAACTATAGGGAATCCAAATGAGTTATCTCCTTCCCTATTTCCCCCAATATTACCTCTACCTCCTCCATTGTTACCTCCATTATTTCCTCTACCTCTACCTCTACCCCCTCCTCCAAATCCATCTAGTACTTCTTTTGTCATGATAGTTTCCTCAGGGTCTTCTAGTTCTTCTATTAATGGCTGATGAGAGAGAGTCTCTCCCTTTCCTTCTTCTTTAGGTGATTCTACTTCTTCAATTGCAATATGTTCCCCTATAGAAGTGAAGAAGGGTTCTTCTCTTAGATCAGATTTAGTAGATAGTGTGGGAGAATCTTCTAATTCAGGTGCTGCCCCTTGAATTCCAGGAATCCTAAGGTTGGGAGTATGAGTCTGGGATGGAGGTGTATCTTGTCTATGCCTTGAAGTAGCTAGAGTTGTAAAAATCGAACTTTTGGCCCTAGCTATAAACCTTCCCCTAGAATCTCTTGCTCTATGCATGTCATTTTTTTATTTTTTATTTTAATGATTTTTTTTTTAGTTGGGCTAATAATTCTTTTTCTGATCTTCCAAATCACACTAGGTGCAAGAAGAGAGCATACTCAAGAAATTATTGAACTAATAACTCTCTTTTCTGATCCTCCAGATCACACTAGGTGCAAGAGGAGAGCATACTTCAAGAAGTTATCAATTTTTTCCTTTTTTTTATGTAAGAGATCGGCTACCTAGTTACACTTCCCCGGAAACAGTGCCTAAATGTTTAGTCAATTTAGTATGTCCAAAAGTGCTACATTAATTATCAATCCGGGAGTCGTAAACTGATGAAGTGTGGCGCACTATATGTGCAAGACAACCTCTTTCTTACTTTTATTGTTTTCAATTTTATTTTGTTTTTGGGGTTTTGTCTTTGTTGGTTTCCTAATGCAAATGGAAATCCTATTCCTAAGTTTTAAGAATACTTTTAGAGGCAAGTATGGATGTATATTTAAGACAAGGTTTATGTCTCTTATGATAACTTCCAGAACTTAGCACTTCAAAAAGATCTCAAAACATGCTAGTGATAAACTTAGTACTTGAACAGGAATGTAAATGTGTAGCTACTTAAATCAAACAAAAGATGAAATACTGATCATGAAATCACTGTCTCTGCTACCCTATCTAATTACAAAAATAAAATCTAAACTATTGCACTCAAACAAACCAAAAATTGCCAACTAACGAAAGCAAGATCAATTTACTTCACTTATAATCTGATAGCTTGCCAAGTAGCTTTTCGAGGTTAAACCATGGCACCAGAGATAACGTCAAATAACATGAAGAATTGATATCTAAATTACCTACTTACATATTAATGAAAGCAAAATCAAATTACTTCACTTATAATCCGATAGCTCGCCAAGTAGCTTTTCGAGGTTAAGCCATGGCACTGGAGATAACGTCAAATAACATGAAGAACTTGAAAACTACCTACTTGCAGATTAATGAAAGTAAAATCAAATCACTTCACTTATAATCCGATAGCTCACCAAGTAGCTTTTCGGGGTTAAGCCATGGCACCGGAGATAACGTCAAATAACATGAAGAATTTGATATCTAAACTAGCTAATAGCAGCAAATAAATATTACTGAAATCAAAGCATAACTGAAATTGAAAAGCTTAAAAAAAAGTTCAGCAGAGAGGAAAATCTCATGTCACTATTTGATGCAAAAATTATATGAAAAAGCTCGAGCATAACCTATCCTGAAACACACTGATCAGTGTTAGTAAAAGTATGCAATGCTGGAAAATCATGTACAGGAGTGAAAGATTAACACCATAAATAAATTATGAAACATATACAGTTAAACAAATTATGAAACATATACAATGGAAATAAGAAAACGATGCATGAAAACTTTACAAAAATGAAAAACAAAACCTCAGCCAGCAGGGGCCCTCTGCACGGCCTTTGGTTAATACGTTGTCAACCCAAAATCATGCTTACACAGTCATAAGAAACAGAGTTTTATATTGCAAAACAGAGGAAATGTCTTCTCGTTACAACAGCAGGGCTAACGCTACAACAATAGCATAAAAACTAACATCAAGACTAACTACTTGCGTTTGCAAACACATTATTTATAGAGGAAATTAGATAACTATTTTTCTGTGAGGAATCTTCAGCAGAGGACACGTAAAAAGACAGAACTCGTAAGCTCAGCATCTTGGTTGCCATGATCATTCAATCTACAAAAGGTGGATGTTGGATTTGCGTCGTGGAGACGGCCTGCAGCTGTCAAGAGGGATCCACGAATCTAGGAACGGTCTCAGACCTTTCACGTGCTGAAAACAGAGACCTATTTGCTGTAGGACTCCTTGTTTGACCATCCTTTGACCAAGGCTTTTCTTTACAAATTCGACTGAACAGATAGGACCTTGTCCATGTCCATATCATTTCTGAGCTGCCCACGTGCCTCGTTTCACTTGCTGAAACCTGTAACCTATAGAACAATAAAAGTAGCTGCGGAATCACGAGTCAACTGCGAAAAGTGGCTACATTCTGCAAATGATGAACAAAATCTAAATCAAATAGAAAACACAAAAATATAGTTAGAAAACCACTTAAATGCACTCCTAGAATCAATATGTAATGATCTTTGATAGCTTATGAGGCACTGGTGTGGGAAAAAGGTCTAGGAAAGTATGTAGAAGAGAGGTAATTTAAGGGCTCAACACATATGACCCTTTTCTAACTGAGTTGAAACGTTTCCTCATAATCCTTGAGGGATTCATCAGGTCCTAGGTTCATTCTAAAGATTTCATCTTTGGTGCCTTTGGACATACAATAGTCCCTGTACTTGTTGTTAAAGGATTGCTGCATTTGAGCCCAGGTAGTGATGCTATCCCTAGGTAGACCCATGAACCAGCGCAAGGCTACATCCTTAATGGTGGATGGGAACAACTTCAACTTCTAGTCATCATAGGTTCTGCAGATGACAAAAAACTCAAACAAGAAGGTATCAGGGTCCTCTGAGGTTAGGCCATGGAAGTGAGGAAGGGTAGAGGGACTTATGTTTTTCATCCTAGTATCTCCATTAGTCTCTCCAATGGGAAACACACCCTCATTCATGTTTTCAACCGCATTTATGTTTTCAGCCATGGTGTAAGTGTGTGGAATGGTCTCTTCTTCTTCTTCCCTAATAGGCTCTTCAAATATTTCAGGTTTTTCTCCTAAGGGGTCCTCTAACTCTCCTCCAGTCAGAAAGGGAAGCTGACAGTCACCAAAGAAGAGGAAGAAGAGGGAAGGTTGAATGTTTGATGGTGTGGGGGTATTTGGCAAGAATTTCCCTAAAGTTTCTCTACTCCTATGAGGCATGAAAGAATTTTTTATTGTTAATTTTTTTTAGACAGAAAGGAAATCAAGAGTAACATCTATCTAGCAAATGAAAAATAGAAAGAAAAAACTAAAATTACATCTGCCTAGACACCTCCCCGGCAACGATGCCAAAAAGTGATGAGCCTCAGTATTACATCAAGAATGCTACAACTCCTAGGGCTACTAGCTTTAATTTATCAACCCGGGGTTTCATACAAGCTTATAGGTGACAATGCTATATACATAACAAATATATCATTCTACTCATGTCACTTCTCAACTGGGGCACTTGACCACTAGGGTTCCAAACCATTCCTCCATTGGACTAAAGGTATAGTCCATGAAAAGTAAATGTTTATCAATTCATGAAATGAAAGCTGCTAACTTGTAAATGCTATGAAATGACATAAATCATCTAGCTATGAAATGACACAAATCACTTGTAGGAAGGAAACTATGCTAACCTTGCACTTGACCATCTAGCTACTAGGATTGCTTGAAAATAGAATGTTATTATATCATTTCAAAATCCAAACATGCATGCATTAATTATCTCATTCACACTTGCAGAATAGATAAAAACTCCTAATTTCTAAATTAAAAAATATAAAAGCTAATGCTATCTGATCTTGCAGGAGGGAAAGGAATGAAAATGTTATTCTAGCTAGCACTTCTGGTCATGGAGTCCAAGCTAAGGCATTAACCTACTCCTACACTAGGCTATACTACCATTTCAGGTCAAAATAGGGTCAAAACATGTAGCTACAGGTTTGCTATAGGAAACTGCTACACGATGTCCTAAACTGCTACAGGATGTCATGTATTGCTATAGGAAGATGGCTGAGAGGTTTTGGGTGACAAGAATGGTGAGATGAAGTGTTGTAAGAGTGCATGACAGTTGTGGAAGGTGTAGGGAAGGTGAACATCACCCAAGGCCAAGTCCAACACTCCCAGAAGGTTGGATTTTCCTAAGACAACTTGCTCATGGTGGCTAGAAAACAGAGGTTTGGAATATGGCTGGTGTGCATCAACAGAAGGTGGAGGAGACCTAGGTGGAGTTGGCTGGAGATGTCCCTTCCTACAAATCAACAATCCTTGCAATAAAACCTATCTCTCTTTTCATTTACAAATTATTACATGTCAACATGGAAAATATGAGTTGAATTTAGAAATTCTGATCTAACTATTGTTAAATATTAGATCTTTGGAATATACTACCTTTTAAGCTACAACAATCTTAATAAGTAAACTAACAACTAGAAATATTTCCAAGGAATCATAAACAATTATCTAGCTAAGATTGAAACTTAACCTACGAAATGAATAAAGGACAACTCTATTTTTGGGCTGTGAAAGTGGGGTCCCCTAATCATGATCCCACAAGGGAGATAAGATAGGGGTCACTACCACAATATTTTCTGGTATATTTTCCTTCACTAGACCGCAACACTAATCTACTCTTTAAGCTAATGAAAGCGTGGATAAGATACAACTTTGATCAACTTTCTAAACTAAACAGAAAAAAAGAAATAAAATTTAGCAGTAAATCGACATTCTAAGCTAAGAATACAAATACAAAAGATAGGAACTTCTGCTGGTAGGGTTGGGCCCTAACCCAAGAGCTTCAACCCTCTCATTCAACTCAGTGCTAGATCAAAACATAATTTCTCATTATCACAAAAAATTCAAATACATCATAACAATAATAGTCAATTGTGCTTCAGCTTACTGGCCTTTGGTGACAAAAAAATTTCGAATCCTAATGAGTCCCTTAGCTTTTTTATTTATACAAAACGGGAGCTACCAACAACCCCCTAGAAAATAAGGATACTAGGCTCCCTAACTCGAGAATAACTCTTCCTTGACTGGCACTAGCTTGGCTACCAATGAACTTGGCTTGCTTGGTTGCCAGTGACACCGAGCTGATGAGATAGAGTGGGAGAATATTTGAATGATCTGAGGAGTTAAGGAGGGAGACCACTTCCTATAATCTCTCTTGCTTGTCTACTCTGAGTCCCTACACTCAAGTCAACTCAAAACTGCTCAAATGTCTTACATTTAACACACATTAGGCCATAGGATATAGTAACTCACTTTTACTCTTCTCACAAAGAAAAATATAATAAAATCTATAAATAAATATGAGAAAAGACAATTTAATAAGCTGGAGAGTGGCATTGTGACCCATATAGTTTATCTATTGATGATCCTCATCAACATTCTGAGGGTGGAAAAAAGGTGGTTTGAAGGTGGAAAATGGTAGGTAAGGGTATATCAGGGTTTTGTGAGGATTTTTCGAAGCCTATTACCTCTTAGAGGCCCATATTGTACAAAAATAAATGCACACAATGTCCCTTAAATAACCCAGAAATATGGTCTTTGTGGAAGACTTTTGAGGGCAGTGTGGGATGACAAGGAAGGGGTTGATGATGACAAGGGGAATGTAGGATGAGTGGGACATCCCTAAAAGCCACTGATAGTACCAGCATACCACTTGGCTCTTAGTAGCCCTCCTTTCTCCCCAAAAATGTGAATCCTATTAAGCTCTTGGGCTTGTTGATTTATACAAAGATGACTGAGGGGGAGCCTCCTTTGAAAGACGGATGCTTCCCTCCAATATCTTGAGAAAAGTGGATCTAGCTCCCATAAATCCTTGAAATTACTAGAGATCATTGGTTGCTACTAGACCTTGAGTTATAGATGAGTGATTATAGGGACCACTTTGAGTAAAAGGAGAGTAAATGTAGGGGACAAACCTCCAAAAAGTGATGAGCCATAGTATCACAACAAGATTATTGAGACTCAACTTTAATTATCACCCGGGGTTCGTACAAAATTAAGAGGTGACAATGTTGTATGCACAAGAGGTCAAGTTTTACTCATGCCACCTTCAAGAAATGGACTAGATCAAGGCATAACGAGGCCACATCTTAGCTAGCTCAAGGAAGGGAATTGGATGAAAAATAAAGTTCTACTCTAACTACAGGAATGAAAAAAAATTCTCTACTTATAGAAATGGAAAGTGTTATTCATCAAATATAAATTTTAACCCAACTTAAACAATGTAAATCCTATGCTAATTGCAAAAAGGAAAAGTAATTGTCTATTTGTAGAATGTAAACCTTCTGCTACTTGCAAGAATGTGAATCATTAGTCTAATTTCAAAATGTGAAAAGCTTCTTTGAAAATAAACTAATCATATGCAAGAACAACACTTTGTAATTGAAACCCTGAGAGCATGACTTCAAAGAAATAATCCTAACCTACTTTACATTGGAAAATCACCATCTTAATCACTGTGTTCAAATGAACTTGGCTGGAGTAACAAAGTTCATATGCATTTCATAGGACAATCATCATTACCATTTAATTTTAGAAATTTGTCACCTAACCCTTATTACAGAATTGTATTTGCAGTGAGGAAAAGGTAGGTTCAAAGTGGTATTGGGTCCTCCTCAATCATGGATTCAGAGCCTACGAGTCATTATTCAAGCCTAAGAGACAAAAACCAAGCTTTTGGAGAAAATCTGGTCAAGTTTAGGGACTACTACAAGATTGTTACAAGATGCTACAGGATTGCTATAGGATTTCCCTGTTTTGTTACGAGATTAATTCCGTGAGCATCCTGAGGGAAGAAAAGGTGGTTTGATGGTGGGAAAGGATAGGTAAGATTATATGATGGTTGTGCGAGGCTTTTTCCAAGCCTAGTACCTCTCAAAGGTCCATCTTGAAAACAAATAAATGCACACATTGTCCCTCAAATAACCTAGAAATATGGTCTTGGTGGTGGAATTTTGAGAGAATTGTGGGATGAAAAGGAAGGGGTTGGTGGGGATAAGGGGAATTTAGGATGAGTGTTTCATCCCTGAAAGCCACTGATAGTACCTACATACCAACAACAATCCATTTACTTGCACCCAAAATGATGATCAAATTGTAACAAAATATGCTAAGCAAGAAAGGATGAGTCAAATTTTATGAAATCAAATAAAGAAGGATTTAATTTCATTAATAACTAATTCACTTTACAACATGAATCTAGCCTGCATACATGAAAATTTGAGAAATATTGTTTTAACTCCTAGATTGCAGAAATAAAGTATGCAAGAGACAATGAGCTAAAGCCTACCAAATTGCAAAGGAAAGCAACCATATTTTTGGCTTGTTTTTGTAGACTCCTTAACCACACTTCCCACAAGAGAGGTGGTAATCAAGCCTCCAACCACAATTTTCTAGAAAATAAATTTCTACTCAATGAAGGAAGGAAATGTTGCTACTAAAATAATTCATAAAAAGGATACATGAAGAGGGGTTGGAGCCTCTGGATTGGGCCCTAACCCAAGGGGACTCATCCCTCTACAACAAACTCTTATGTGAAGCAATAGTAGACTTTTCATTAACATAAAATAGAGTTAAGCTACATAATGCAAATAAAAATAGAAATGATAGTCTTGAGCACTTGGATCTTTGTAGCCCTCCTTGCTCCACAAAAATTTGAATTCGATTGAGCTCTTGGGATTGTTTATTTATAAAAATATGACAAAGGGGTAGCCTCCTTGGAAATAGGGCTACTTCCCTCCAAAATCTTGATAAAAGTTTATCTAGATCCCTTGAATCCTTGCAATTACTAGAGTTCATTGGCTTCTAGTACACCTCGAGCTGCAGATGAGTGATTCTAGGGACTGCTTAGAGTCAAAGGAGAGTAAACGTAGGGGACAAGCCTCCTACACTTCTTCTAGATGCATCTGACATGCCTTTGCATCATAAATGTACTAAAAATTTCTGCTTTCCTACACATTAACCATATTATGCCACAAAGCAGGACAAAAATCCTTTAGTCTTCCTATTAAGCATATTTTAGCCAAAGAGATGTTAATTAATGTGAGAAAAGAAGAATTTATAGATTGGAGGATGGAAAAATGACCTTATAATAAACCTATTGATGGGGCCCATCAAACTTCTCCAAGATTGACTATCCTATCACATCCTTGTAGAGGAAAGGGAAGAAATTTGAATGGACTAAGGAGTGTGCAAATAGTTTTTAGTAGTTGAAGAAATTGCTTATAAATTCTCCCATTTCGAAGATTGCAGATCCAAATAAGGAGTTTTTGGTTTATACAAATTATTGCAAGGAAGGACTTGGTGGAGCCTTGATGTAGGTAGGGCAGGTGGTTTGCTATGAATCAAGGAATCTTAATGAGCATGAGCATAACTATGTGACTCATGATCTTGAGTTGGCAACGATATTTCATGCATTGAATATTTGGAGACATTATCTCCTTGGAAAAAGGTTCATCTTGATGAGTGATCATAGTGGACTGAGGTTCTTATTTGACCAACCAATTTGAATTCTAGGCAAGCTATATGGTTGGCAACTCTCAGTGAATTTGATTTTGAGATCGGGTACATTAAAGGAAAAGAGAACAAAGTCGTGGATACTCTTAGTAGGAGAGTGAAGGTGAATCATATTTCAGTTGTGAGCTCTTATAAGATAGATATACAGGAGTGGATTTTACATGTAGGGAAACATTATGAGAGGTACTAGCAGCTGAAGTAAAGATTGCAACAACAATCTGAAGGTGATATAGGTTAGGAGTATCAACTCACAATATATGGCTTGGTTAGATTCAGGAGAAGGATATACATGCCTGCAAATGGTGAAATGACAAATATTATCTTGAGGGAGTTTCATGTCAAACCGTATTCAGACCACCTAGGATACCAAAAGACTTTGAAAACTATAAAGAAGATCTACTATTGGCTGAACTTGAAGAAAGAGATGGTTGAGTTTGTTGCAAGGTGCTTGGACAATCAGTAGGTGAAAATTGAATGAAAGCATCCAGCTGGAATACTGCATCCCATTATGATTCAATGGACTTGATTATAGGATTGTCAAGGACATCGAGACAACATGATTCCATCATGGTTGTAGTTGACAGGTTAAGCAAGGTAGCTCACTTCTTTGCAATGAATTCTACTAATTTAGCTAGTGAGGTAGCTTAGATATTCATTAGGGAGATAGTGAGGTTGAACAAAGTTCCGAAGAATATTGTATTAGATAGAGATGCCAAGTTCACTCCCAGGTTTTGGAAGGAATTATTTGTAGGCTTGGGGACATAGTTAACCTTTAGCACAACTTATTATCCACAGACAGATGGACAAACAGAGAGGGTTAACAAGATCCTTGAGGATATGCTGAGGATGTATGTCATGCATCAACAAATGAAGTGGTAGGAGTATCTTCCACTAGTAGTGTTTTCATATAATAGTGGGTATTAGGAATCCTTGAATATGAGTCCATTTGAGGCTCTCTACGAACAGAGTTGTAATATTCTTATCAGCTGGAGTGATCCAGTGAATAGGGTGTTGATTGGATGAGATATGTTGGTTGAGATGGAGCAGGAAATGAAGGTTATTAAAATAAATTTAAAGGAAGCACATGACAGGATGCAGAGTTATATAAATCAATGTACAACATTCAAGGATTTTCAGGTTGGGAACCATGTGTACTTGTGCATCAAGCCAAAGAGGATCTCCTTGAGGATTCGGTCATGTGCCAAGTTGGCTCCTCAATTTTGTGGGCCTTTTGAGATCCTTGATAGGATTGGAACAATGGCATACAAACTTGCATTCCCTCCAATAGTGAAATTCCATGATTTTTTCCTTATTTCATTTATTAAGATATATGTGTAGGCTATTTATCATGCCATTGATTGATATTTATTTCCGGTAGAACTAAAGGGAGAGTTTCAGCTAGATTCCATCCTATAATAGAAACAACTCATGCTCCAGAACCAAGAAATAGAGCAGGTTAAAGTGCAATGGAAACACTTTGGGCCTGATGAAGCTATATGGGAGATGGTTGGTCAAATGCGAGCATTATATCCTTCTTTATTTACAAGTTGAAGAAAATGATTTTTTGATATGTCTATATATATATATATATATATATATATATATATATATATATATATATATATATATATATATATATATATATGTATGTATGTATGTATGTATGTCATTTATAAATACCGCAACAAGTTGTGTTTTTAAAGCTCCAATAACTAGTATGCTTGTCATGTTTTCAACAGTTGTCATTGTAAATACAACATTGAGTTGTGTTATAAAGCTCCAATAAGAATTATTTTTTGCTAGTCATAAGTGTCATAGAACACCGAGGATGATGTTCCCAAAAAGGGGAGGGGTTATAATATCCCATGGTTGATTTTATATGTAAATAAATTAAACAAAGGTCATGGGACACATATTCCAAGTTAAATGAGGAGAAAAAAATCACATTGGGGGTCACTTGTTGTTAATTAATGGCTATGGAAATTGGCATTGGCATGCATTTGGTTATTTGGTTGTTTTGTTGTCATTAGCATGTGATTTTCCTAGATTGACCATGGTTTCAGCCTTGCCTTTCCATTTCCTAGATAGCCATGGTGTTGTGGGTGCCTTGTTTTGGTTTAAGATTTGGATGGTCGATATAATTTGGATCTTGGTGAGGTGGTCTCAGGAAAATTCCCAAGGGTCAAGGGTGGAGAAAGGATTTCTCCTAGAACTCTTAACATATGGGTTGATACAGGAAAATTCCTCTGGGAATGGTGAAGAAAGTTGGATGCATCCAAGCTTATTTGGTGTTAGTGATTTCTGTGTCGATTTAGGTGAAATCATTGTTGTTGATGGTTGAGGTGGTTTGGCCCCTAGAAGCCCAAACTAGTTCTAATTTGGTTTAACCCATATGATCCCACATTCATGCCTAGAAATGGAACATGGTGGTGAGCACCAGTATTGCAACAAGAATGCTGCAACTCCTGGGGCTTCCTACTTTACTTTTATCAACCGGGTAGTTTGTAACAAACTTGGAAGCGACGGTGTTGTATGCAAAAGTACTAGCTCTTACTGTAGGCTGTCACTTGGTCAGCTAGTGCAAGATCACTAGGAGCTTAAGCCAACTTCTATGAATTCTCAGAAGAAGCTTTTAGCTATGATGAAAGAAAGCTAACTCTAAAGAGGCTATTCTACTTGCAGAAAGAGAAAGAAGACTAGAGTGTAAAGCAAACCCTAACAAACCCTAATTCTTCCAACTAACCCTACTTTTGCAGAAAAAGAGATGAAAACTGATGAAATGAGTGCCATTGACTATTGAGAAAGTAAATTACATCTATTCAAGCTACTTCTGGAAGGAAATGAGAAAAAAAACATCTTTTTGGGTTTTTGAGTGTTTTATGTGAAATTGTTATGCTTGTAATTTATCTGTTTGTGGTTGTGGCAGAGATTTGGTGGCGATGGAAGGCAACCTTAGGGTTTGAAAAGGTGTAGGAAGGTGTGGGGGAGTCCTAAGAAGCCTTTGGTAACCTTCTGGAGACTTCCTTTGCAATCGGACTTCAAAAAGTCACTTTCAGGAAATTCTACAGGAGGCTGCAGGGGATCTACAGGAGGATCTATAGGAGGATGCCGAGAGCTATTTTTAGAGGTTTTAAAGGTGGAAAAATGGTGGGAAAGGGTAGCTGAAGATTAGAGGGAGGTGTCAAGGTGTCTGAAGCTCATCAAGGATGATTAGGAAAGAAAATGATGGTTGGATTTTTTCAAG
This sequence comes from Pinus tabuliformis, assembly GCA_031772625.1. Taxonomy (NCBI): domain Eukaryota; kingdom Viridiplantae; phylum Streptophyta; class Pinopsida; order Pinales; family Pinaceae; genus Pinus; species Pinus tabuliformis. The sequence goes on from CM062812.1 coordinate 534,851,494, forward strand.
AGACAAGAGGAAAGCTTATGAGAAAAATGCAGAAATTAGTGTAGATTCGTGAAGGGCTGTGAATGACTTGTGAAACCTGTGAGAAAAGAGATTATGATGGCTTATTTATTGATGTATTATGAGCAGAGGTGTGTTGTAAGAGAGTTGCAAGTCAAAATACTGAAATTGAGCAAGAAAAGAACTAGCTGTACCAAAAGAACAAGACTATCTCTTATGTTAACCTAAATTCTGACCTAGAAGAATAAAATGCTAAATAGTGCTATATGAATAGGAAAGCATGGAAATAGATTTATTGGAGAAACAGAAATGAACATGGAAAAATGGGTTTGAAGCAGAGCATTAACTTTTAAATTAAACTACAACACTAGAAATTGCATGAAGGAAGCAAAATTGTGTTTTTAGTGGCAGCAAAAGTGCCTTGACCTCAGCTCATGGCCCCAGAGGGAGGAAAGGAGATCAAGGCTCTGTTGATGGCCTTTTTGGATATTTTCTTATCTCTATTTAACCTACTTCAGCAACTAAAATGGAAGCAACTATGTAAACCAACAAAAGCAACCTATTCTAACCAAGGGAAAATGAATCTATCTAACAGAAATTAATTCATGAACTGAAGCAAAAACATATAAGTACAAAGAAAGAGGTGTTGGGAAACTTGGGTTGGGCCCTAACCTAAGAGCTTCATCCCTCTGAAAGAAATCAGTGCTGGCTCAGAAAATATTTCATCTCCATTATAAAAAATAATAGTCACATTACATAAAACTGGTTCACAAAAGTAAGCTCGAAAAATGAGCTGAGCAAGAGCTGCAACAAAAGTGCAAAAATTTTGACTAACAACCAACTAAACTATTGAGCACCTAAGCCCTCGTATTTATACATTTGGAGCCTCCAACAGCTCTCCTGAAATCAAGGAGGCTCGGCTCCCAAGACTAGAGATAGACAACAGTTCTTCTTCACTTGCTCGGCTACACCTTTGATGCATCAATGTGGCTGCTTGTGCTCCGAGATTTCTGAAGGAGGATTCGAGGTAGGGGGTCATAAATGAGGGGGACACCCTCCTACAAATCCTCTCCCTTGTTTTCCTCAAATATTGGCTGCCAAATGCTCATTAAACTTTTGATTTTGTCTCAAAATTGACCAAAAATCTGCATAAAGCACACATTAGACTTTTTGTCACAATGACTAACCCAATTCACTCTATTAGCATAAATATAATAAAAAAAATGCAATAAAATAATGATAATGGTGGATTAAGTTAAGTTAGAAGGCCAAATGAGCCCATATAATTACCCATTTCTGGGGCTCATCATCACCCCCTACTGAATGGGTTGCTCATCCTCTGAGCAACTAGCCTATCTCCTCATATTTGATGGCCCTGATGGCCTCCCTAACATTCCAGGCTTCTGTTGTGAGATCCTCTTCCCTATCATTGAATCCAGCCTTCCTATCCACCTCTTCCCACTGCTGTCTTTCTTCTTCCTCCTTTGTGCCCTCTAGCAGTCCTAGCAACAATGGGGGACTCAACTTGAGGCCAATCCAATTGGCCTTCAAACTTTGCATAGAGTGCTTATACAGTGGCACTCTCCTCAAGGCTTCTCTCATCCTATTTGGGGAGTGATACTCCCTGATCTGTAGGCTGTGTGGCAATGTGTTCCACCTTCTCATGCAGGCATGAATGCAGTCATCTCCAAGCAGTCTCTCCATGTCCTCAAAATGTGCAATAGCCTGGGCCTGCTCATTGATGTGCTTAGGGGCACCTTGAGGATCATCTGCAAGTTGTTGGTGTGTGCTAAGGAGAGCCATAGGGTCTTCTGGCTCTGCCCTAATCATTAGAGGCTCATTTTGTTCTTTTGCCATCAATTCTTGATTTCTGTGGCCCTTTTCTCCTCATGGCTCATCCATGATGCCATGGCCATCAGCTGCAAATCCCCCAACCTAGCATTTGGGTCCTATAGGTTCATATCAGTGAGGTCAGGTTATGCAAGTAAAAATCTGCCAACTTTGCCTTGTCTTCTGCTGAACTGTGGTCACATGGATCCAGGAATTGTCCATAATCCTGAAAAGGTATGGTGCCTCTCTAGGCCAAAGTCTTGATTTGGAACTATAGCCACTGATCTTTGAGGTATACTCCATATGATTTGGCTGGCTGCCTGCACTATAGTGCCTCCATAGCCCAGCTGTCCATGCATGCTAACTGGGTTTCCCTTTCTTGCAACTATTTCCTCAACATTTCAGTCTCTACCTGGGTTTCCCTTTCTTGCAGCTGTTTTCTTAACATTTCATTCTCTGCTTCCAAGTGAGATCTTTTGATTGCTTCTACATGTTTTACAGTGGCCAGCTCTCTGCCCATCTCTCTAATCTTGCTCTCCATGTGGCCAATGTCTTCCACCCCTTTGGACTTTGCAATTTGCATCCATCTGTGGCTCCTTACTCTTTCTTTTTCCAACTCAAAGAAAAGTGGGACTGCAAACTTCTGTGGGATGATTTTCCCTCCTTCCAGAAGGTTGTAATAAGAGCCTAAACTAGGCTGAGGGTCAGGTTCTGGTATCCTTGTTGTTTCATCCTTCCCCTTGGTCTGCTCTTCTGCCCTTTTCTCAAGTTTCTCAGTCTCCTGTAGCTTTGTCAAGGTCTCCTGTAGAGCGGTCTGCGCCTCCTGTAGGACTGTTTTAGAGTCCTGTAGTTTTATCCTTTCCTTCCAAGTGGAAGATTTAGGGCTTCCTCTTTCATAGGTAATGGGGGTTTTGGATGGAGATTCCTCCTTTTTGGCAGTAGGAGAATCTTCAATGGTGATAGGCTCTTTTGAGGGTGGTTGTGGCTTCCCTATTTTTATCCTAATGCTTTTTCGAGCCCGGAAATACATGGATGGTTGCCTTTTTCTCTTTGGTTTGGGCTAAACTGGGGTGCTGAGTGCAGCCAGAATAGTTTCTACCTCCCTTTCTAGTGTTTCAGGAGACACTTCTGCCTTCTTTACTTCTGTTTCTTTTTCTTTTGTCTTTTCTACCTCTGCTGGTTTTGTTTCTTCTATCATTGTTTTAATTTCCTTCTCATCTTGTTTAGTTTCTGCCCTCTCTGCTTTAGCCTTGTTCTTCTCAGATTTAGTCTTTTTCCTTTCTGTTTTAGTCTTTTTCTCTTTTGTTCTAGGTTCCTTCTTCTTCTCTGCTTTGGTCCCTTCCTCCTCTGTTTCATGTTTTTCTTTCTCTGTTTAGGTTTCTTCCTTCCCTGTTTCAGGTTCCTCTTTCTCTATTTGTGTTTTCTCTTCCTCTTTTTTGGTTTCCTCCTCATCTTCCCCTTTTTGTTCTTCTCCCTCACTTTCAGATGGATTGAGGTCATATGTGAGGGCTTTTACATCATCTTCCCTTGTCATATTTCTAAAATCTCCCAAGCTATGGGTATTGTGAAGGTGTGGAGGGCCTCTTCCACCAGTAGTTTAATTAGCCCATGGTGAGCCAATTGGTGTGGAGCTCCTGCCTTCAATTTAATGCTAGAATATATTAGGGACTGGAGGAGAAAATAGGGAATACTAAGTTTTTGGGGTGCAGGAAGATCCATGCCATATCTCAACTCATGTAAAAGTCTGAAATGGTACCCATAAACTATGTTATACCTTCCTTCACAGGAGATGTATTTGATAACCTAATAATTGGCGTAATACCAAGGGTAAGGTATGCTTGTTCTCCTGATGTCATTTTTGTCCTCTACAGGATGCTCATTTGGCTGGAAGAAGGTTTTCTTGGCAACTTGACCCAGTCGTTTTTCCTCCTTGCTCCAGGGTAGTCCAAGTGGGAGACTGGTAACCCTGCTTATGAACTCTGGGGTGATTTCCATGGTGAGACCCCTGAAGCTAACAGTGGCATGTGTTTTTGAGTGAGGTATCAAGGACAGGGCAAACTCCTGTGTTACTTCTTCATCATACCCATGACATTTTTCAAAGAATGGCATCCAATTGGCCCTATTAAAAAGGGCTACTACCTTGAGGTGTTCATGTAGCCTGGCTGAGTTTAGAGGTTCATTATGCATAAATCCCCCTGTCATTATGTTTAGAATCTTTGGAATGCCTCAGGTGGAGAAGGAGACAACAATTTTCAAAAACCAGGAAACAGAGGGAAAAAACTATGTTTTTCTTAAGAAACAGGCATACTTTTTAATGCAATTTCTCTTTCTTTCAGGCTTAATTCTCCTTAAAATTGCATCACTCCTCGTATATGTGAGTACCAAGGTGGAGAAGGAGACAAAACTTCAGAAACAGAGAACAAAAAAAAACTGTGTTTTTTTCTTAAGAAGCAGGCAAAACTTTTGAATGCAATTCCTCTTCCTTTTCAGGCTCAATTCTTTCTTAAAATCACATCACCCCTTGTATATATGAAAATGAAAAGTGGGTTTGCACCGAGCCTACCTCTTCGAGCATGAATTTGAATGAAAATCCCATTTTTTCTTTTGCAAGATTGTTCACTGGCCCTCCTGTAGAAAGGGCTCCTGTAGGACTTGCTACTACTCCTATAGAACCCGATAATGTTCTTGTAGAACCCGATAAGCGGAGGAGTTCTATAAATGATAGAGAGCGATGGTTTCAAGGCTCTAAAGGTGGTAGGGAGCTCGCTGCAGTCGACGGCACAACGATAAAAATGGAAACAAAGGTGGTGAATAAGCTCGAGAGAGCGTACTTATGCTCACTAGAGAGGTTTCTGGTGACGAGGTGAGGTGGCAGAAATGGTACATTACCATTATTCAGACCATTGGTCCCCACTGTAGTGTCATCATGAGACTTTATGCTTTCTGCCCGCAATCACTTCCCATCATTTGTGTTGGAGTTCAACATCCGCCACTACCTGTCTTTTTGGATTTTCCGTGAGTTGATTGGACACACGTGCAGTGTGATCTCCAGATGAGCGTGGTCGAACTGGACAAGGGTGGCCAGTTAGCTGGCCACCTTTCAGGTTTAATCTTCAACCATTCCATTCGTTTATGTAGTTTCAAATTATACAGATGCAATAGAGGAACGAGTTTAGACACTTACCTGCAAGTCGAAATGTTCGTGCTACAACGCTGCTAAGCTTTTGTTGCTGCTGCATGCTCAGACTCTGGTGTTGCATACCTATATTCTTGCTGCCATATGCTTGTGGCTTCTTGATATGTGGCTCAGCTGCTTTGTACAGGTGCTCTCTAGCTGGATCTTGCTTCGGACATCTTCTGCATACTTGTGGCTGCACCTATTCTGCTGTTGGAGCTTGATTTTTAAGGGGATCAGCTGCTACAGGAGTCCTACAGGAGCTCTTGTAGCTGCTTCTCCCTCTAAAATTTTTAGCTGAGGCTTATGCAGGGGTTTGTGAGGAGGCTTCTTGAAGAATTTGATGGTAATGGAGAAGTATCTGGTAGGCTGTAGGTGAGTTGTAGGGGTGCTGTTTTTTTTTATTTCCTCGGTTTTTTTGAAAAACAGGTTTCTGTGTTTTATTTGCAGGAAGGAAAGAAATAATTGGAAGTGAGGTGGTGCAGGTGTGGGATGGAGGGTTAGGATGGAGGATGGCTATAGGATGGCCTACAGGCTCTCTATGAAAATTCCCAGCTCTTCAATCATTTTTTAGCTTCATTTCGAGCTCTCTGTGATTTCTACAGGAGCCTCCTGTAGAACACACAGGGCTTCTTGTAGGATGCACAGTCTTCAGAAAGAAAACACCAAGAGATGGAAAAAAGAATCAGAAATGATGGAGAAGAGTCTAGAGGATATGTAATAGGCTTGGTGGCATGTCCCCTTGCTTCCTGGGGTCCATCTGTGACCTTCAATGCACTCAAAAAGTCAATTTTCTGTTTTTCTGTTTTTCTTTTTCTTTTTGGAAAAGATAACCAGGGTGCCTCCAGGAGGTTTTCACCCTACCTGCCTACCCTGGGCCCCTCCAAGGGAGGTTTTCACCCAGGGATCTTTATTCTCTTCGTTTTTTTTTGTTTTTTTTGTTTTTTTCATCACCAGGCTGCCTCAAAAGATGTTTTCAGCCTAAAGATGGGACTCAAGCACCTCACAGAGGTTTTCACTGGAGTCCTTATTATTATTATTACTATTTATTTATTTGTTTATTTATTTTTTATTGAGTGGGTGGAGTGGAGGCAGAGACTTGCTCCACTACCAACACTGTTTTACTCAGATCTTCAATAAATTCTTGCTTGGAGAGGGGCTTCTTGTAGATTTTCAACCTATGCCCATTGACAAGCATGGGGATGGCTTCCTCATCGATGATCCTGATCAGAATTGAGCCATTGTCATTGCATTTTTCTACTGTGTAGGGTCCTAGCCATCTTGTCCTCAGCTTGCCCTTGAAATCTTTATACCTTGAGTCATACAGCAACACCCAATCTCCTTCTTGGAATTGCTTCTCCTTGATGTTTTTGTCATGCCATATCTTCCTCTGAAGCTGGATTACTTCTGTGTGGAGAAGGGCCTGCAATCTCTGTTCATCCAATCCATTAAGCTGGAGTAGCCTTTCCCTTTGTGCATGGCTGAGATCTAGGTCCAGCTGTGCTGCCATCCTTAGTGTATTGTATTCAAACTCTATTAACAGCAAAGCCTTCTTTCCATAGACCAGTTCATAGGGTGTGAATCCAGTGGTGGTCTTCCATGTGGTGTTGTAGGCCCAGGTGGCCTCAACCAATCGATCTACCCAATCTTTCCTGCTGCTGCTCACTACCTTAGTCAAAATTCCCTCTAAAGCTCTGTTGGTGACTTCCACCTGTCCATTGGATTGTGGATGGTGAGGGGTGGAAGTCCTGTGCTTGATTTTATGATGTGTGAGTAGGTCTTCAATCAGATTGGAGGTGAACTGACTGCCTTGATCTGTGACTAGTTCTCTTCGATACCCGAACTTATAGAATATGTTCTCTCTTAAAAACTAAGCTACTTTTTCTTCTGTAGCTACCTTGATTGCCTTTGTCTTTGCCCATTTTATCAGATAATCGGTGCACATAATGATGTATTGTTTCTGGTTTGAAGGAGGGTTAATAGGACCCACAAATTCCATGCCCCACTTCTCAAATGGCTCAAAAGTCACTTGAGATTGCAGGGGCATCTCATCCTTTGGAGTAGGTTTCCCCATCCTTTGGCACCGATCACATTGGCTGATATATCTCCTCACATCTTGATGAAGAGTGGGCCAATAGTATCCTGCTTACAGAATTTTGAAGGCAGTCCTCTTTGCTGCAAAATGGCCTCCACAAGGCCCATCATGACAGGTCAGGAGAATGTCAAAAACTTCTTCCTCCCTGACACATCGTCTCAAAATTTGATCTGGGCCAAGTTTGAAGAGATTGCCCCCAACCAAAGTGAAAGGGGCACTTTTCCTCATGATCTTGCTCTTCTCTTTTGAGGACAGGTGTGGTGGGAACTATGCTGAAACCAAGTAATTTGCTATATCAGCAAACCATGGAGAGAGTACTGAGATAGCAAATAGGTGTTCATCTGACATTCGATCATCCATGATCTGATAACCACCCTATGAGTGCCATCAGTTAAGATTTATTAAACAAAAGGTATTACAAACTCATGTGCTGGTGTGTGTTCTGTGTTATTGAAACAATGGATCGATTAGATTGCCAATACACAGAAAATAAATGGAAAGACAGTAGAGAAATATAGTAAGCAACACAAAGACACAAATAGTTTTTAATAAGGAGTTCACCCTATTCTCTAGGGCTACGTCTCCGGTCCAGTTTCAGTGGTGGCCTTGTTTTATTATGTCTTTTAGCAGAGAAATTACAATGCAGAGACTCAATATGAGTTCTCCTGAAGCAGATTTTGCTTGGCAGGGTGGTTCTTGGATTCCCCAAGCCACTTGGAGTACACAGAGTCTTGTTCTTCCTACCAGCTCTGTGACCCTCGGTCCACAGTGGAAAGAGCCAACTGTGATGCCCAATCCGGAGAGGTTCCGCTATGGGAAGGCTTGATTCCTCAAGCTCTCTAGTGCTCGATGCTTCCTGTGGTCAGCTCGGCCCTCTGTCTCCTCTGCTTGGCTTTACTATTTTTTGTGCTCAATCCTCCTCTCATGGTTCACTGTTCACTGTCTTTCTTGGTCGCTTGGACTCTTCACTCTCAATCTCTTGATCTCCGTTCAACTGTCTCTATTCATGGCTTTAGCCATTCGATCTCCACGCCTGTACGATTCCTCTCCTTCCTGCACAGATTCTCCTTCTGGCTCTGTGCTTGCAATTCCTTGTTCGGCGTCAGCATAAATGCTCATGAAGTAGCCACGTGTCTCCATCAGAATAGCGCCAGCCTGTTCGTCGATTCATTTCTTTCTCCATCGTGGCGGTCAATGGATTCCAAATCCCCTTTAATCGCAACTTAATTCCCTGTGAATTCCGCTCTGTCTATCAGGCACAATCTTAGCCGTCCGATCTGGGCTCCTCCAGATCCAACATCATTTTCACGCCAAGCGCGGTTGACCTGCTCGACTGATAACGCGCGATCACGGTGGTTTTTCTCTCACCTCCGCTGCCACGCGTCGATCACTGAGTGTGATCGCTCCACTTTCTCCAAAACCGCTTACCGTTCAAGGGTGCTGGTGGGCCCTAGTATTGCAGCAATAATGCTGCAACTCCTAGGGCTCCCTTCTTTACTTTTATCAACCTGGTAGTTCGTAACAAACTTGGAAGCGATGGTGCTATATACACAAGTACTAGCTCTTGCCACGGCTGTCACTTGGTCAGCTGGCACAAGTCCGCTAGGAGCTTAAGCCAACTTCTATGAGCTCTTAGAAGAAGCTTTTTAACTGATGGATGAAAGCTAACTTAAAGAAGGCTAATCTACTTGCAGAAAGAAACTGAAAAGCTAAAAGGAAATGCAAACCCTAGCAAACCTTAATTTTACCAGCTAGCCCTACTGATGCAAGAAAGAGGATGAAAGTTACTGAAAGAGATGCTATTAACTTCTAGGAAGGTAAAATGCATGTGTCTACGCTACTTCTACAGTAACATCTGAAAAAACATCTTTTTGTATTTTTGAGTAAGTTGTCAGAATTATCATGCATGTGCTTTAACTGTTTTTTACTGTGTAGAGGTGGATTGGCGAAAGGAAATGCTTGTAGGAGGTTGGGAAGGTTAGAAGAGGGCCTAAGGGGTCCCTAGCACCCTTCCAAAGAGTTTCACAGTGATCGGATCTCAAGAAACCACTTTCGTGAGCTTCTACAGGAAGTCTGCAGGGGTTCTAAAGGATGTTCTGAAATTTCTACAAGATGTTCCGAAAAGAGGATTTTGGAGGGTTGATGGAGGAAAAATGGTGGGAAAGTGGAAATGGAGGTTGGATAATGATGTTAAGGGGTCTAGGACCTAGTGAATGAGGCTAAGGAGTGATTGGATTTGTTCGAGGATGGAGAAAGCGATGATGCACAAGAATGTAGAAATTAGGGCAAGGTGGGAAAAGTATAGCAAATGAAAGGTAGGAATCATGGACTAAGGGTTGGAGCAGATTATCTAATGGAGGAAAGGTAGATAGAGAGGTGATACAGGTGCTCTGCAAGTTATTTCCCAAAACTGATCAACAAAGGCTATGCAAACCAAAGATCTAACTACTTTAACCTAATTTGACCTAGAAACCATAAGCATGATGCACAGCCGTTTATTGGCAGCAAATCACGTAAATCAACTATGAAAACCAAACAAGAATGGATCTGAGCATGTAATCACAACTGGTATCAACTTCTGCAAATGAGAATATAACACTAATAATTGCATGATGAAGCAAATACAGTGTTTTTGGTGGCCGCAAGGACACCTTGGTCCCAGCTCATGGTCCCACTAAGGGAGAGGTGAGATCAGAGGTGCTTGATAGCCTTTTTCTGAAGATCTTATCTGTTATTAACCTATCAAATCAATATGAACATGAAAATCCTTTTTAATCATCAAAAGCAACCTAAATAACAAAACAAGATTTAAATCTAAATAGCAGATTTTATTCTAAGAATGCAGCAAAAACACATAAAAGTAAACAAAGGAGGTACTGGGCACTTGGGTTGGGCCGAATCCCAAGAGCTATAGCCTCCCGAGGAAGATTAGAGCTGGTGCAAAGCTGGATTCATCTTTATTTCTCAAGAAATAATAGTTACATCAAAAACTGTCTACAAGAAAAAGCTTGCTAATGTGCTGAAATGCAGAGCTAACCTACTGCCTAAAAAATGACTAAAATAGAACTACAAACTAGCTAACTTGTGCCTACAAAGTGACTAACTGAAATGAGACCCTAAGCCTTCTTATTTATACAAATTGAGGACCCCAACAGCCCTCCTAAACTTTAGGAACTCGGCTACCAAAACTTGTAGTTAACAACACCTTTACTAGCCCTTGCTCGGCTGCCCTTGTGATAATTGATGTGGTGGCCCTTGAACTCTGAGCTGATGGTGGAAAATTTGAGGTAAGGGCCCATAAATGAAGGGCAAACCTTCTTACAAATCCTCTCCCTTGTTCTTCCACGAATTTGGCTGCCAACTGCTCATTAAAACCTTTAATTTTGTCTCAAAATTGACCAAAAAATTGCACAAAGCACCCATTAGATTTGTTGGCATAATGACTAACCCAATTCACTCTATTAGCATAAATATAATAAAAAACATGCAATAAACTAATGAGAATGGTGGATTAAGTCGAATTAGGAGGCTGAATGAGCCCATATAATTATCCATGTTTGGGGCTAATCGTCACCCCCTACTGAAAGTGTTGCTCATCCTCTGAGCAACTAATCTATCTCTTCATCTTTGATGGCCCTGGTGGCCTCCCTGTCATGCCAAGCTTCTGAAGTGATGTCCTCTTCTCGGTCATGAAACCATGCTTTTCTCTCTACTTCTTCCCACTGCCTGTGCTCCTTTTCTTGTAGCAGTTTTGTTAGTGCCTCAACCTCAGCCGGCAACTTGTCCTCTCTTTGTTGTTCATCAGATGTTTCCTTGTATTTCCTTCTTCTTGTGATTGTTTGGCCACTTTTTCCTCCAATTTCTCGGTCTCTCTTAGCTTAGCCCGAGTTTCCTATAGAGAATTCTCAGCTTCCTGTAGAACTATCTCAGCTTCCTATAGAGCTGTCTTTGAGTCCACCATCTGAATTCTCTTTCTCCAAGTGAAGGTTTTTGGCTTCCTCATTCATAGGTGATGGATATCTTTGAAGGAGACTCCTCCTTTTGTTTGGCTGTTATGTCCTTAATGACAATTTTCTCCTTTGACTGTGGCTGGGGTCTGCCTACTTTTACCTGTGTGCTCCTCCTTGCCTTAAAGTACAGGGAAGCTTGCCTTTTTCTCTTCCCTTTTTGTTTTGGAGGTGTGCTTAAGGTGGCAAGCACGGCTACTGCCTCCCTAGCTAGAATCTCAGGAGATTTCTCCTTCTGCTGCTCTGTGTCCATGCTTCCTATAGAAATTGTTTTCGAACTTCCTGTAGAAACTATTTTAAGACTTCCTGTAGAAACTGTTTCGGCCTGTTTGGCTGGATGTGTCTTTCCTTTTAATTCCTGTTTGGTTGCCTTGGTTGTGCCCTCCTTTGTTTGGACTTTTTCAATCCTCTCTGCTCTACTCTGCAGTCGTTTCTCCCTGGGTGTTTGTGCCATTGGTCCTCCCACAGTTTTAGGCTCAGCAACTTGGCCTTTTCCTTGTTTCCCCTTCTATTCTTTCTGTGGTGGTTTGTCCTGTGTTTCTTTACCACTGGCTTTCTCTCCTACTTCAATGTGTTCCCTTTCTTCACTGCTGGATGAGGTGAGTTCCTCGGCCAGAATTTGGATATCGTCATCTCTGGACATGTTGCGGAAAATCTCCCAGGAGAGGGGGACAGTGTAGGTGTGGAGGGCATCTTCTACTAAAAGCTTGATGAGCCCATGATGGGCTAACTGATCCGGTGTCCCTTCCTTTAATTTTGTGCCACATTCAATCAATGATTGCAGAAGAAAATAGGGGATACTCAACTTCTGTTCTGGAGGTAAATCCATCCCATGTCTTAGTTCACTTAGCAACCTGAAATGATAGCTGTAAACAATACTGAACTGCCCCTCACAGGTAATGTATTTCATGGTTTGGAGACTGGCTTCACTCCAAAGAGGATGTAAGCTGGCTCTCCATACCCCATTCTTGTCTTCTGCAAAATGTTCCTCAGGTAGGAAGAATTCTTTCTTGGCTTTTTGGCCCAATGCCCTCTCCTCTTTGCTCCAGGGTATCCCTAATGGCAGACTAGTGACCTGACTAATGAGTTCAGGGGTAAGCTGCAGGGTCAACCCTCTGAAGTTCACTGTGGCCTGTGTCTTTGATTTAGGTTGCAGGGACATTAAGAATTCCTCCGTTATCTCATCATCATGACCCTGGATTTTGTCACAAAAGGTCATCCAATTGGCACGGGTGAAGAGGTTCACCACCTTAGGATGTTCACGCAATTTACTGGAATCCGAGGGTTCCTTCCTGATAAACCCCCCTAGCATGGTGAGAGTGCTCTGTTTTAATGCTCGGAGCAGAAAGGGACTGTTGTTTTATGGTTTCCTCCTTTGAACTTCAGGAAAGGATCTCTCGGGTGTTTAGAGTTTAATCTGCACCAATTCCCTGGTTCTAATGCTTTTGCTGCCCAAAACTCGGTTGTCTATGTATAGAAGGAAGAATTAGGTTTCCACAGACAGGGCACAGAGCTCAATTTTCATCCCCAGCATACATACAACCGTGTAAATTCAAATTCTTCACACACAGGTTAGCCCTCACAGTGCTTTATCTTTTCTACAGGAAAAAAAATGTTTTAACAGGAACTATGGAGGAGAATATTGACGTAGAACCGACTGAGAAATTCCATGCAACACAGGCAAACTGCTATTTTCGACTCACAGGCAGACTTGTCTCTAACCCTCCAATTCAAAACAGCTCAATTCATCACATTTGCGGAATATATCATGCATGGAAGAGTGTCTCGAGCCTACCTCTCTCAAAACTCCAAATTCGATGAAGAAAAGTCCAGGCTTCCCTGCTTCTGAAAGCTGTGTCGTACTTCGTGTAGAACTTCTTCCTATAGAATGCCGATAAGCAGGAGGTTTTTTAAAAAATGGCCGAGAAAGCTTGGTTTGCTGCTATGGAGGTGGTATGGAGCTTGTTGCAGCTACAAGGATGATGATAAACTGGAAACAACAGTGGTGAGAGTTCAATTGGTTGTTTATGAATATTTCCGTTGATGGAGGGTGAGCTGGCCAACTGCACGTTGGCCCCATGCAGACTGTTGGTCCCCACTGCAATGTTTAACTGTTTGTTCTCTGCCTATAATCACGTCCATCAATCACGCTGAAGTTTAAACGGTCACCACTACCTGTTTCCAGATTTCCTCCTGAGATGGCTGAGCACACGTGTCGTATTCACCCACCGAGCACTGTTTGAACTGGATGAGGGTGGCCAGTTAGCTGGCCACCGATTTTTTTAATCACAACCATCTCATTGCTCACGCAGTTTTCAAATTACATTCATGCAATCAGAGGAACGAGTTTAGTCACGTACCTGGAAGTCGAATGTGGTTGCTGTGAGGTGTTGTGGCCTTTCCTTCTGCTGCATGCATTTGTTTCTGTGGTTGCATGATGGCTTGGTTGCTGATTCATGGCTATTTTTCTTGTGCAGGTATCCTCTGGCCGGATCTACGCTGCAAGAGTTTGTTTCCACGTTCAGACTTGCACCCTGAAGCTGCTAATGTTGAATTTTTACAAGACAGCGACTTATTTTCTCCACAGCTCCCAAACGATAGACCGGATCAATCTGAAACTTTATAAGCATGTTTCTATCATCGTTATGCAGCTCCCATAGCAAGATTGCGATCAATGGATGCACAGATTTCGAGAAAAATGGAAAATGGTTGAAGAATATAGGGGTCAATTTCTCGGAAACCGTGCATCAGAATCAACTGAAACTACTTAGGTAGGTTACTATCACCCATATGCATCTCCCCATGAAACAGGTTTTGAAACAGATGCACGGATATGGAGAAAATGCAAAAATGGCTGAAGGTGATGGAGGCTGATTTCTTGGAAATCGTGCACCGGAATTCGCTGAAATTGCTCGGGCATGTTGCCAACATCCCTGTACAACTCCCTATAAAACGGTTTTGTAAATGAATGCACGGTTTTCACGTGAGGGAAAAAACAAATTTCAGCACTATGCATTTTTGCTTCCAAGCATTCTGCAGTTTTTTGCATGGTAAGAAAAAAATGAGCTTGGGCTATGATGCAGGCATGGAGATGATGGAGGAGGAGTTTGAAGATTGTAGGAGGACTTCTGAACCCTTGAGGAAGCTATCATGTTCACCAAACTACCTTTTTGAAATCCATTTCTAGCTTCTTGTAGAAATCCTGTAATTTCTACAGGAACTTCCTGTAGAACACGCAGTTTTTAGGAAAGAAGCATAATGAGATGGAAAAAATGATGGAGAAGGGTGAGGGATGGAAACCTGGATGCTTGCAGGCCTCATGGGCATATTCCTAGCCTTCTGGTCCTCTTCAGAGATCGATTTCGGCTTGTTTGTAGGCTTCCTGTAGAAGACACAAAACTTCCTGTAGAAAGCCTAGAACTTCCCATAGAAAGCCCAGAACTTCCTGTAGAAGGTGGAATCTCGACCTGAATGTGATCAAATCTTAGGAAAGGCGAGTGGCCATGGAAGGAGTGTCTGTAGGGATGTCCTGTAGCTTGGTACGGACCCCTATCCTCGTTTTGCGCGACCCTCCTTGCCTGCAATGTATTCCTTGCAACCTGCAATTATTCCACAGAGATTAGGCCTGTTTTTTCTCCTTTTTTTTCCTCTCTTTTTTTGAAAACAACTAGGGCGCCTCATGGAGGCTTTCACCCTAATTGCCTGCCCTGGGTGCCTCCAAGGGAGGTTTTCACCCAGGGATCTTATTTTTCTTTTTTCTTCTTTCCAACCCATTGACTGCCTCATGGAGGTTTTCAATCAATGAGCCAATCTAAGGTGCCTCCGAGGAGGTTTTCACCTTAAATTTTTATTTTCATTTTTTCTTTTTCTTTTTTTCTCTTTTTTCCTACCCTACCCTACTTGAAAAACAAAATTCTTTTCAAGTATAAGATACTTCCAATGGAGCCATGTGCACATCGAGATTAGAGACAAAATGATGTGGCGGCTTGAAATGCATGCTTTGACAGCTATCCAGATTTCAGAGACCAAATGCTTTGACTTTGAAGGGATCAAACATAGATGAAGAAGAGAGTACTGCTGCAACTTAGTGACCATCTGAAACCATGTCTCAATATAGCTTTGATATCCTTGGTCCTTTCGCTGATCTGGATCATTCTCCATATCTTCTTCTATCATGACCTTCACATCTTCCTCTTTTTGCTGATTTTTCTCTTGACTACATGGAGGGTTTGATGGTAACCATGAGGGAGCTTTCTTGATCTCTACTTCTGATGTCTTCTCTTCATCAAGTGCAGCCCATGGTGCTTTGATATCCTCTTTTGAATCTTATTTTGCCTTTGGTCCTTCAATGTTGTCAATATAATCTCTGTTTTGCAATACTCTTCCTGAGCTATGGTGAAGATCATTGAGCTCAAGAGGAGTCATTTGGACATGTTGTGCCTCAGCTTTGCAATTGGGTTGAGCTACTCCAATGTGCGGGTTTGGAAATGGTGGTACGAGTAGTTGAGTGGGGGTGTATTTTTGAGATGGATGTGGATGGGGATGTGGTTGGGCCAGCATTTGGGGTTGCCTTGGTGGAGCAGGAGGCGATGGTTGCGGTTGAGCAGGTGGTCAAGGCAAAGGAGCCGGATGAGTGTTGTACTGGGGCCTCCACCCTTGATGAGGTGCATTCCACTGAGGCTATGGTTGAGCATAAGAGTGAAACGAATGAGCAACCAAAGAAGCATGGTATTGAGGAGGATACGACCAAGGAGGGGGTGTGGACCAGGAAGGATGAGTAGGGGGACCCCAAGAAGGCATGGAAGTGGCTTGATAGGGGTTATAATAGGTCTGGGATGTCCCTTGCATTCCCTGCTGGTAAGTTATGGGTCCATGTGGCATCCTTTGATTCATATAATAGAGTGGTTCAGTGACTCCTTTGGCCCTCTGATATGCAGTTTTAAGCCCGGGCAAGGAAGGGCACTGATTCGTAAGATGGTCTCTTTCACAGACAAAACACACTTCTATGGAGTGCAATGGACATTCGTTCCTAGGATGCTTTCTAGTGCACCTGGGACAAAAGATGGCCAAAGCCCTGTTGGCTTCCTCTTGCTTCCTTTGGATCTGCAGGGTATCCAATTGCATGGCAAGAAATTGCCTCATATCACTCTTGAAATCTTCCAGCATATTTTCACATTCACCTTTTTCAACATAAAGGGATGAGTTGGAAGAGAAGGTACTACTCCCAACATTTCTATTTTTAGCCATTTGCTCCAGAGGAATGTTTTCTTCTTCTTCTTCTTCCCTAGAGGTTCTTCAAATATGTCTTGTTGTCCACCTAGGGGTTCTTCTTAATCACAGCCATCGAAGAAGAGAGAAGGTTGGCTGTGTGAAGCAGTGGAGGGTGTTGTGCAAATATTTTTCTGACTTATCTCTACTCCTACAAGGCATGAAAGGAAATCTTTCTCGTTATTTTTTGTTTTTTATTTTATTTTATTTTATTTTTTTCTGCTTGTACCTGCAAAAACTAAAATAGATTGAACTGCAACTAACTATCTTGCTGAAATGAAAAATGCGGAATTGAAATGAAAGAAGGAAAGGACTAATCTATTTTGCTGAAGTGAAATTGCAGGAATGAAATGCTAGGCTACGCTTGTGGAATTGAAATGCTAATCTACGCTTGCAGAAATGAAATTGCGGAATTGAAATGCTAATCTATGAAAGAAGGAAATGTCTAATCTACTTTTGCAGAATGGAAATGAAATAAACTACTCTACGCTTGCTGAAATAAACTACTTAGCAGAAGGTTGTAGTAGAAAATAGAAGAATAGCAGCAATCACCAATACTCTGACGCTTCCCCGGCAATGGCGCCAAAAAAATGGTGGGCCCCAGTATTGCAGCAATAATGCTGCAACTCCTAGGCTCCCTTCTTTACTTTTATTAACCCGGTAGTTCGTAACAAACTTGGAAGCGACGGTGTTGTATACACAAGTACTAGCTCTTGCCGCGACTGTCACTTGGTCAGCTGGCACAAGTCCGCTAGGAGCTTAAGCCAACTTCTATGAGCTCTTAGAAGAACATTTTTAACTGATGGATGAAAGCTAACATAAAGAAGGCTAATCTACTTGCAGAAAGAAACTGAAAAGCTGAAAGGAAATGCAAACCCTAGCAAACCCTAATTTTACAAACTAGCCCTACTGATGCAAGAAAGAGGATGAAAGTTATTGAAAGAGATGTTGTTGACTTCTAGGAAGGTAAAATGCATGTTTCTACAGTACTTCTACAGTAACATCTGAAAAAAACATATTTTTGTATTTTTTAGTAAGTTGTTAGAATTATCATGCATGTGCTTTAACTGTTTTTTACTGTGCAGAGGTGGATTGGCGAAAGGAAATGCTTGCAGGAGGTTGGGAAGGTTAGAAGAGGGCCTAAGGGGCCCCTAGCACCCTTCCAAAGAGTTTCACAGTGATCGGATCTCAAGAAACCACTTTCGTGAGCTTCTACAGGAAGTCTGCAGGGGTTCTACAGGATGTTTTGAAATTTCTACAGGATGTTCCGAAAAGAGGATTTTGGAGGGTTGATGGAGGAAAAATGGTGGGATAGTGGAAATGGAGGTTGGATAATGATGTTAAGGGGTCTAGGACCTAGTGAATGAGGGTAAGGAGTGATTTGATTTGTTCGAGGATGGAGGAAGCGATGATGCACAAGAATGTAGAAATTAGGGCAAGGTAGGAAAAGTATGGAAAATGAAGGGTACGAATCATGGACTAAGGGTTGGAGCAGATTATCTAATGGAGGAAAGGTAGATAGAGAGGTGATACAGGTGCTCTGCAAGTTATTTCCCAAAACTGATCAACAAAGGCTATGCAAACCAAAGATCTAACTACTTTAACCTAATTTGACCTAGAAACCATAAGCATGATGCACAGCCGTTTATTGGCAGCAAATCACGTAAATCAACTATGGAAACCAAACAAGAATGGATCTGAGCATGTAATCACAACTGGTATCAACTTCTGCAAATGAGAATATAACACTAATAATTGCATGATGAAGCAAAGACAGTGTTTTTGGTGGCCGCAAGGACACCTTGGTCCCAGCTCATGGTCCCACTAAGGGAGAGGTGAGATCAGAGGTGCTTGATAGCCTTTTTCTGAAGATCTTCTCTGTTATTAACCTATCAAATCAATATGAACATGAAAATCCTTTTTAATCATCAAAAGCAACCTAAATAACAAAACAAGATTTAAATCTAAATAGCAGATTTTATTCTAAGAATGCAGCAAAAACACATAAAAGTAAACAAAGGAGGTACTGGGAACTTGGGTTGGGCCCAACCCCAAGAGCTACAGCCTCTTGAGGAAGATTAGAGCTGGTGCAAAGCTGGATTCATCTTTATTGCTCAAGAAATAATAGTTACATCAAAATCTGTCTACAAGAAAAAGCTTACTAATGTGCTGAAATGCAGAGCTAACCTACTGCCTAAAAAATGACTAAAAAAATGACTAAAATCGAACTACAAACTAGCTAACTTCTGCCTACAAAGTGACTAACTGAAATGAGGCCCTAAGCCTTCTTATTTATACAAATTGAGGACCCCAACAGCCCTCCTAAACTTTAGGAACTCGGCTACCAAAACTTGTAGTTAACAGCACCTTTACTAGCACTTGCTCGGCTACCCTTGTGATAATTGATGTGGTGGCCCTTGAACTCCGAGCTGATGGTGGAGAATTCAAGGTAAGGGCCCATAAATAAAGGGGACACCTTCCTACAAATCCTCTCCCTTGTTCTTCCACGAATTTGGCTACCAAGTGCTCATTAAAACCTTTAATTTTGTCTCAAATTTGACGAAAAAACTGCACAAAGCACCCATTAGACTTGTTGGCATAATGACTAACCCAATTCACTCTATTAGCATAAATATAATAAAAAAAATGCAATAAACTAATGAGAATGGTGGATTACGTCGAATTAGGAGGCTGAATGAGCCCATATAATTATCCATGTTTGGGGCTCATCAAGCGCCCCAATCAAACCGCCGGTTTCCAGGTTGTGGGTCCCACCTTCGTATGATGGCGCTTTTCGTTTCTCCGCCCACAGTCCCCTGGCTCCAACGTGACCAAGTGCTTAAGGCTCTACCATTTCATCCTTGTTTGCTTAGCGCGCATCGAAAATCAGCTCCTTTTCCCATTCCGGGGCTCCCGGGGGCTACATCGACCTCTTGCGCAGTCTCCATGGGCCTCGGTCAGCGCGCTTTGACCAAGGTCCTCGTTGTTCCGCGCCGGCTGCCATGGCCACTGGTTCAGGGAGTTTTCGATTGCTATTTTGGATTCTTCACGAGTTTTTTTCCTCCCGTTATAGTCATGGTTCTATGATAGTCGTTTTATGGATCCGATTTGGATCACGACCTCCCAACTGAAAAAAATTTGGACTACCAAAAGTTGGTTTTTCTTCAAGCATCGACTAAGTGAGGAAACTGTTGTCTCACTTGTCCAATCTCAATCCACTTCACACTACTTGGCTTTGAACCATTAAGCCCAATTCTGAGGTATTCCACCTGTCCACTGTGCGTCGTCCTTACCTTCCTGTCCAGCACTGTATCTTCCTACAACTCATTAAGATATTTAGGTAGTAGATCATCAACTGAAGGCAATTGACTCTGCTCTTCAGGGTGCTCAACCATTGAAGGTTCAAACAATATCAAGCAATCTGCGTTCACGACTGAGTAGATGTGCATGTAAGCTGGCAGATCAAGGCGGAAAGCATTTTCACCAACCTTCTCAAGTATCCTGAAGGGTCCATACTTGATAGGTTTTAGCTTCTTACCTTCACCTTGCATCCTGTCCTTGCTGATATACAGCCAGACTTGGTCTCCAACTTGAAAACTATGCTCCATCTGATGCTTGTCATGCCTAGCCTTGTACTTGGCCTGGCTCTTTTCCAGTTGTTCCTGTACTGCCTGGTGGATCTCCTGGATCTGTTCAATGAACCTAGTTGCCCTGTCCACATCACTGTGTCCATCAACCATGGTATCTTTACCAAAGACAAAATCCAAGGGAGACCTTGGTATGAAACCAAAGTAGGTCTCAAAAGGAGATCTCTGGGTAGAAGAGTGTTTGGCTCTGTTGTAAGCACGCTGCACATAACACAAGTGTTCATCCCAAAGCTTAGGGTGTTTGCTGCAATATCCTCTCAGTAACTGGATCACTGTCATGTTAACTACTTCTGTCTGGCCATCTGTTTGTGGATGAAAAGCTATGCTTTTCTTTAATTTGGTGTCCATTAGTTCCCACATGCTTGACCAAAACTTTCCCACAAATTGGGTGTCTCGATCAGATATAATAGAAATGGGTAATCCAAAATGAACCCATACATGTTCAAAGAATAATTTGGCAGTTTGTTCAGTTGTAATCTGTTTACTACGGGGTATCAAAATACACATTTTGTTGAACCTATCCACAACAACATATAGATAGTCATGACCCTTCCTAGATTTAGGAAGTCCTCCAACAAAATCCATGGAAATTCTTTCCCAAGGGCGAGAAGGAACTGGCAACGGAGTGTACAAGCCTAGTTTTCTGTTGCTAGGCTTTCTTTTAGCACACATAGTACATCCCTTCACATATCTAGAAACTGTCTCATTCATTTTCGGCCAATAGCAGAACCTTTGCAGCTGTGCAACTGTTTTACTTACCCCAAAGTGACCTGATATCAGAGAAGTATGTGCTTCCCTAATTATCTTTGCTCTCTCAGTTTGTGGAATGCAGAGTTTCCCACAATGATATAAGAGTCGGTCCTTCACATGATAGTCCAATTCTTCTACTCTTTTGCCTTGAATCAAAGTTTCATATACATCTTTAAAGTCCATGTCCTGAGAATACTGTTCTATGTAGCTTTCATGCAGCACAAAATTATGCTTAAGTATGGTAGATGCATTTATAATGGGTCTAGATAACATGTCTGCAACCTTGTTATGTATGCCCTTTTTATATATGATGACCAAATGAAACTATTGTAGAAAACCCATCCATATGTAATGTCTTGATTGTTGCAACTTAGTTTGGGAGTGTAGATATTGAAGTGGCTGATGATCAGTATGTATTACTGTTTCTTTGCCCATTAAGTAATGTTTCCACTTTTTCACACTCTGAACTAATGCATACAATTCTTTATCATAGGTAGGATAGTTAACTACTGTAGGATTAAAAGTCTCAGAATGATAACATATGGGTTTACCGTGCTGTGTCAACACTGCTCCCATGGCATAGTCACTGGCATCAGTTTGGATCTCAAATGGTCTTTGTAGATCTGGCAGTGCTAGTACAGGTGTTGTACTAATTTTTTCTTTCAAGGTGTCGAAGGCTTTCTGTTGTTTGCCTCCCCACTGAAACACCTTGTTCAATCCTATCAAAGCATGTAAGGGAGCTGCAATTGAGGAAAAATTTGAAATGAACTTCCTCCAATATTGTGCTGCTCCTAAGAAGCTTCTCACTTCTGTAGTAGACTTGGGTTTAGGCCAGTTTACAATGACTACCACTTTAGAGGGATCTATTTTCAATTCACCTCCCCCTACTATATGACCCAAATAATTTAGAGAGGTTTTTCCAAATTCACATTTGGAGAGTTTAACAGAAAGTTTTTCTCTTTTCAGAACATCTAATGTCTGCTTAACATGCTTTAAATGTTCTTCCCACGTTTTAATAAAAATCAGAATGTCATCCAGATACACAATAACAAAATCATCAAGAAAAGGTCTTAGTACATCATTCATTAATCTCATGAAAGTAGCAGGGGCATTGGTCAAGCCAAAAGGCATAACCATCCATTCATACAATCCCTGCTTTGTTTTGAAAGCAGTCTTCCATGCATCTTGTTCTGCAACTTTGACCTGATGGTATCCACTGTGCAAATCCAGCTTGGTGAAATAAACAGCTTCCTTCAATTGATCTAAAAGATCATCTATACGAAGAAGGGGATAACAATTCTTGATCGTTATTTTATTCAGTGCTCGGTAATCAATGCACATTCTCCACGAGCCATCTTTCTTCCTCATCAAAATGATTGGTGACCCACATGGTGATGTGCTAGGCCTGATGAACCCTTTCTCGAGCAACTCCTGCACCTGCTTCTTGATTTCAGCATTCTCTAAAGCAGACAACCTGTACATCCCAATGTTAGGCAAAGGAACATCTTGCTGCAAAATAATATCATGTACTATTCCCTTTTTGGGTGGCAGACCTTGTGGTTCTTGAAATAAGACATCATACTCTGAAACAATCTTTTCTATATCAGCTTGTTGATCAGCATTACAGCCCTCAAATACATTGGTTTTATCATATTTATTTTCCTTTACAACCATTAGTAAGAACTGTTTGCATGAATTTATCATTCTTTTCATCTGTCCCGAGTTTATGAGAGTATAATCATTCTTGAGCTTATGAGCTCTTACAAAGTATTTGATTCCATCTTTAACAAGTAGATACTTGTTCTCGGCTATATAGAAAATAGCCTTTCTATCATACAAGTAAGGACTTCCTAAAACAATTCCACATATATCCAAAGGAATTACATCTAACTCAACCTCATCTACAAATGCTGACCCAAAGGAAAACTTGAGTTTGCACTGTCTAGTCACTTGTAGTTGTGCTTTATCATTCAACCATCCTAATGGGTATGGCTTCTTATGAGGTGTAGTTGCTAATCCCAATTTCTTTACAATTACTTCAGAAATCAGATTTACTTGTGAGCCACTATCAAACAAAGTATCAATCTTTTGATTTTTGGAAACAACTCGAATATGGAAAAGCTCACGTCTTTTTCTCTCATGTTCTTCATCAATAACAGATTGAGCAGAATTACTAGTAGATGCTTTAGAATTCTTACCTTTTATACCTGTGGCTGCAATGATTGTTTCATCTCCCGAGTCTGACCCCAAATCTTTCTGAATAGCTGCAGCAGTCTTCTTCGTCTTGCCCTCAAACTTCTTAGGTCTCAGATTTGGATGCAGAATCCAACAGTGCTCATCATCATGCCCCTCCTTTTGATAGTGAGTGCATGAGGCTTTTCCTTTCTGTGCAGTGTTAGCCTTCCTTGCTTTCCACTTCTGCTTTCTTTTCTCCTTGCTCTTGCTTACAGTGGGTTGGGACGGTCCCCCAACTTTTGGATTTCCATTCTTTCCTCTAGCTTCTAGATGAGTAGCTTGTACAAAGACCTCATCTATACTAGTGGGATTAAACATGAGGATGGTATGCCTCATGTAGCTATGTAGACCACCAATGTACTTCAAAAGAGTTTCTGGTGAGTTTAATGAAATACCCAACATCAATGCTCTCTTTCTGAACTCTTGAGTATACCCTTGTACACTTTGCCCTTTCAACTGCCGAAGAGTTTGCCAACTCATCATGGCTTGTTGCATGTAGGCCAATGGATAGAACTGCTTTTTGATTGCAGTAACAAATTCACTCCAGACAGAGATGGTATTACCATGCTTCCTCATATCAGCTTGGGTTCTGCCTTCCCACCAAACCAAGGCAGTGCCTCCTAGGCAAAGGCTTGCCAGCTGAATCTTGCTCTTGTCTGAGTCTATATTTTGTACTCTGCAATACACATCAATTTGTCTTATCCAGTTATCCAACTTTTCAGCATTCAACTCTCCATCATATATAGGCAAATCAAATTTAACATCTAACTTAATCAAAGATGCCTTCTTATTATGCACAGGGCTATTAGGAGGTGTAGGGAAGCTTTCTTCCTTCCCCTTTCCTTTGGAGTGGTCATGGGAATGAGATTCATCTTCTTCTTTATCTTGCTTAGAGCCTGATGAATCTTCACCCTTATGCTTTTTAAAGTCCCTATACATTTCTTCTACCATAGACTTTATAGCTAGGAAACTTTCTAGGAATTGAGGGTCTGGCCCTATAGAACCTTCTTCTGACATTGTCTTTCGAGAATAGACTCTC
Source organism: Pinus tabuliformis (assembly GCA_031772625.1). Lineage (NCBI taxonomy): Eukaryota > Viridiplantae > Streptophyta > Pinopsida > Pinales > Pinaceae > Pinus > Pinus tabuliformis. The sequence goes on from CM062812.1 coordinate 534,875,537, forward strand.
CCAATCTCAGGATTATTTTACACCAACTCTCCTTCTCCTAATTTGAGCTTTGATTTAGTGAGTATTCACAGCTAAACCAACACAAAATTGTCTAACCTTACAACCTACTGCTCTGATACCACTTGATTTGATAACCACCCTATGAGTGCCATCAGTTAAGATTTATTAAACAAAAGGTATTACAAACTCATGTGCCGGTGTGTGTTCTGTGTTATTGAAACAATGGATCGATCAGATTGCCAATACACAAAAAATAAATGGAAAGATAGCAGAGAAATACAGTAAGCAACACAAAGACACAAACAGTTTTTAATAAGGAGTTCACCCTATTCTCTAGGGCTATGTCTCCGGTCCAGCTTCAGTGGTGGCCTTGTTTTATTGTGTCTTTCAGCAGAGAAATTACAATGCAGGGACTCAATATGAGTTCTCCTAAAGTAGATTTTGCTTGGCAGGGTGGTTCTTGGATTCCCCAAGCCACTTGGAGTACACAGAGTCTTATTCTTCCTACCAGCTCTGTGACCCTTGGTCTATAGTGGAAAGAGCCAACTATGATGCCCAATCTAGATAGATTCCTCTATGGGAAGGCTCGATTCCTCAAGCTCTCTGGTGCTCGATGTTGCTTGTGGTCAGCTCGGCCCTCTGTCTCCTCTGCTTGGCTTTACTGTTTTCTGTACTCAGTCCTCCTCTCAAGGTTCACTGTTCACTGTCTTTCTTGGTCGCTTGGACTCTTCGCTCTCAATCTCTTGATCTCCATTCAATTGTCTCTGTTCATGGCTTTAGCCATTCGATCTCCATGCCTGTTTGGTTCCTCTCCTTCCTGCATTGATTCTCCTTCCGCCTGTGTGCTTGGAATTCCCTGTTTGGCGTCAGCATAAATGCTCAGGAAGTAGCCACGTGTCTCCATCGGAACAGTGCCAGCCTGTCCATCGATTCGTTTCCTTCTCCATCGCGGCAGCCAACGGATTCCAAATCCCCTTTAATCGCAGCTTAATTCCCTGTCAATTCCACTCTGCCTATCAGGCGCAATCTCAGCCGTCCGACCTGGGCTCCTCTAGATCCAACGTCATTCGCACGCCGACCGCGGTTGACTTGCTCGATCGATAACATGTGATCACGGTGGTTTTTCTCTCACCTCCGCTGCCACGTGTCGATCGCTGAGTGTGATCGCTCCGCTTTCTCCAAAACCGCTTATCGTTCAAGGCTGCCCCGATCAAACCGCCGGTTTCCAGATTGTGGGTCCCACCTTCATACGATGGCGCTTTTCGTTTCTCCGCCCACGGTCCCCTGGCTCCAACGTGACCGAGTGCTTAAGGGTCTACCATTTCAGCCCTGTTTGCCCAGTGCGCATCAAAAATCAGCCCCTTTTCCCATTCTGGGGCTCCCAGGGGCTACATCGACCTCCTGCACAGTCTCCATGGGCCTCGGTCAACGTTCTTTGACCGAGGTCCTCGTCGTTCCGCGCTGGCTGCCATGGCCACTAGTTTAGGGCGTTTTCGATTGCTGTTTTGGATTCTTCAAGGGTTTATTTCGTCCCGATATAGTCATGGTTCTATGACAGTCATTTTATGGATCCGATTTGGATCAATCCACCATTCCTTCCTCACCTATAGGCAAATTTGCTCTAGAAAAAAAGTCAGCAACAACATTTTCCTTACCAGGCTTATCAACAATGCTTAAATCAAACTGCTACAATAAAAGAAAACATCTAATAATGTCAGCATTTACATCTAGTTTGTTCATTAAATACCTAATTGCAACATGATCAGTGTGTACAAAGGTTTGATAGCATGTGATGTAATGTCTGAATTTATTTAAGGAATGTAATACAGCTAGGAGTTCCTTCTCGGTTACCGTGTAGTTCAACTCTACCTTTGACAAATTATTACTTGTAAAGTATATGGCATAAGGTAACTTTTCATCAACTTGCCCTAAGGCTGCTCCTATTGCTTTGTTCGAGGCATCTGTGTGAATGTGGAAAGGTAGGGCCCAGTTTGGGCCTCTCAAAATTAGGGCAGTCACTAGTTTACTTTTCAAGGTGTCTCGGGCTTCTTGACAATTGTCAGTCCATATGAACTTGACATCTTTTCCCAAAAGACCAAACAATAGAGAGGCTAGATTACTGAAATATTTAATGAATCTTTTATAATATCTTGCTAAGCCCAGGAAACTTCGGACATCTCTCACCTTTTGACGAGGTGGGACCCTTTGGATGATGGCGATTTTGTTGGGGTCCACCTTCAATCCTTGTTGAGATATTGCATGACCTAGCATGGTCCCTTCAGTCATCAAGAATTCACATTTTTCCGGACTAAGGGACAAGTTCATTTCAATACACTTGTCCAAAACTTTTCCCAGGTTAGACAAAGCTTCCTGGAAGTGAGAACCATAAGGATTAAAATCATCCATATAGATTTCCACTGCATCATGAACCAGTTCAGAGAATATACTCAATACTGCTCTCTGGAAAGTGGCAGGAGCATTGCACAAACCAAAAGGAAGGACCCGATAGGCAAAGGTACCCCAAGGACAAGTGAAAGTGGTCTTATCTTGGTCTTCCGGGCTTATTTGGATCTGATTGTACCCGCTGAACCCATCTAGGAAGGAGAAAAACTTTTTCCCTGCCAGACCATCTAACACTTGATCTATGAAAGGCAAAGGAAAATGGTCCTTTTTGGTGGCCTTTTTCAGTTCCCGATAATCGACACAGATCCTCCACTTACCATTTTTATTTGGTACTAGCACCAAAGGAGAGACCCACTCACTATCGAAGATGGGGTAGATGAATCCTGCATCCAGTAACTTTTGCAGTTCTTCCTTGAGAATGTCTTTAAGGGCTAGATTCATCCTCTTTTGGGGCTGCCTGACTGGCTTGCAATCTTCCTTAATGTAAATGTGATGAGTACAGACTAAAGGGTGCACCCCCTTCATCTCCTTATAGCTCCAGGCGAAGGCATCTAAATGTTTTCTCAATAAGCTACACAGTTCCTTCTCCTGGGAGGTGGATAGGGATGAGTTGATTTTCAAGGTTTTTTCTGGGCCGAACTCTATATTCTTAAAATGGAGAGAGGTCGGGTCGGCCACATAGAAATCAGCTAAAGGATTGTCTTGGGTGTCTTTCACTAGCTCTTCTAATGGCAACATACTGGGGGGTGGATTCTGAATTTAGTTTTCAATGATATCATCCTCAGTTTGTAGTTTCCCCCCCATGGCAGTTTCTACTATACACAGTGGTGCAAAATAGACTTCATCCTCATCTTCCTCCTCCAACCAAAGAGGTAGATCATGTTCTAGCAAAGGTTGGGTAGGAGGGTATAGGACTAGCTGCTTGGACATATGCCCGTTCTTGATTGTCATGTTCCCAGCTCGACAGCTGATGTAGGCATCTGCAGTAGCCAACCAGGGTCTTCCCAGGATGAGAGGATACCCAGTGAGCTTTGCCTTCGGCTGGAGAACTAGGAAATCAACAGGGTACTCCCAAGAATCAATGGAGACCATTACATCTTCCACAATCCCTTCAGGGGTCACGGTGGAGCGGTCTGCTAATTGCAGTACTGTTGTGGTCTTTCTCAGGGAGCCCTGGAGGTTGAGCTTGAGCATAGTGTCCTTGGTCATCACATTAATGGAAGCCCCCAGATCAATCAAGGTATGGGGGATCATGGTGCCATTGATGTGGACAGCAACTACTGGGCTTCCACAGTATAGATACTTCGGACAAATTACTTACCCCAACATTAGGTCGGATAGTTGTCCTATGATGTTGATGGTTGGGGCATCTCTCTTGCACCAGCCTGGATGCCTGAAGCACTTCTCTTTGATCATCTTGTTGTATATAGGCACATCCTTTATGGCTTGGAGAAGCAGGATCTTTACACATAATTGTTTTAATTCTCCCAAAAGTTCAGTTTCTTCTGGGGTAGGCTGGGTTGTGCCGGATAATCTCTCAGGAAAGGGTGGAATTGCTTTCGGTTCACTTTCCTCCTTATCTTCCTCAACCTCCTTAGGGGGAGGCTGGATGTCTGGGAGAACCTTCCCAGATCATAGGTTAATCTCCTGAATCTCCATAGCATAGGTTGGGTATGATGGTTCCCCACTATATACTTGTTGAGTTTGTCTGTTATTTAGGTTCGGGCTTGGTTGAGCAGGCATTTGGGGTTGCCTGGGTGGAGCAAGATGCAATGGTTGCGGTTGAGCAGGTGGTGGAGGCAAAAGGGCAAGAGGAGAGTTGTACTGGGGCCTCCACCCCTGATGAGATGCATTCCATTGATGTTGTGGCTGAGTATAGGAGTGAAATGAATGAGCAACTGGTTGAGCATGATATTGAGATGGATATGACCAAGGAGGAGGTGTGGACCAAGAAGGATGAGCAGGGGGGCCCCAAGAAGGCATGGAAGTGGCTTGATTGGGGTTGTAGTATGCCTGGGAAGTCCCTTGCATTCCTTGCTGGTAAGGTCTAGGTCCATGCAGTCTCCTTTGGCTCATGAAATAGAGTGGTTCAGTGGCTCCTTCGGCCCCTTGGTATACAACTTTAAGTCCGGGCAAGGAAGGGAACTTATCTGTAGGATGATCTTCTTCATAGACTGAACACACCTCTATAGAGTTCAATGGACATTCATTCCTAGGATGCCTTCTGGTGCACCTAGGACAAAAAATGGCCAAAGCCCTCTCTGCTTCCTCTTGTTTCCTTTTGATATGCAAGGTATCCATTTGCATGGCAAGAGTCTGTAGCATCTCACTCTTGAAATCTTCCAGCATGTTTCCAAATTCACCTTTGAGGGATGAACTGGATGAGGGGGTAATGGCTATGGGTTGACTCTCCCTACCTCTCTTTCTAGCTTCCCTAGAACGGTTCCTAAACACAGTCTTGATGTCTTCATAAGGTAGTTGGTAGATGTCTCCCCCAGCCAGTAAATGGAGGGTGTCTAGAAGGTCTTTCGGAATTCCTCTAAGCAGGACCAACTTTAGAGATTCGGGGTCAAGTATGCACCTGGCCCTTTTATAACTGAGCTAGAATCGCTCTTCATAATCCTCCAAGGATTCATCACTTCCCATGGTCATTCAGAAGATTTCTTCCTTGGTATCTTTTGACCTACAATAGTCCCGATATTTGTTATTAAAGGCTTGTTGCATCCTTGAGGGTAGAAGGAAACAGTTTCAACTTCTGCTTGTCTTCTACATAGTCATAGGTTCGACAGATAACAACAAACTCGAATAGGAAGGTGTCAGGATCTTCTGTAGTTAATCCATGGAAGTGAGGTAGGGCTGAAGGGCTTATGTTCTTCATTTTAGTGCCCCCATTGGTCTCTCGGATGGGAAAGGTACCCTCTACTCTTTCTCCATTCCCCCTAGCATTTCTATTTTCAGCCATTGTCTCAGGAGGGATGCTTTCTTCCTCTTCTTCTCCTATAGGTTCTTCAAATATCTTAGGATGCTCACCTAAAGGTTCTTCTAGATCACTGCCACTGAAGAAGAGTGAAGGGTGGCTTTGTGATGTGGTGGGGATGTTGGGTAAGAATTTTCTTGAATTATCTCTATTCCTATGAGGCATGAAAGGAAATCTTTTTTGGTGATTTTTGTTTTTCTGCTTGTACCTGCAAAACTGAAATTGATTGAACAAAAAAATTGCAACTACTGAAATGAACTTGTTGAAAGGAAATTGCAAAATTGAAATGAAAGCAAGGAAATGACTAATCTGGAATGAAAATTGCATAATTGAAAGGAATAATCTACTTTTGCTGAAATGAAAATTGCAGAATTGAAAGGACTAATCTACTTTTGCTGAAATGGAAATTGCAGAATTGAAATGAAATCAAGGAAATGCAGAAATTGAAAGAAACAACTACTCTACTTTTGTTGAAATGAACTACTTAGCAGAATGTTGCAGTAGAAAATAGAAGAAAAGTAGTAATCATAAAATACTCCGACGCTTCCCCAGCAACGGCACCAAAAACTGATGAGCACCAGTATTGCAACAAGAATGTTGCAACTCCTGGGGCTTCCTACTTTACTTTTATCAACCCGGTAGTTCGTAAAAAACTTGGAAGCGACGGTGCTATATGCACAAGTACTAGCTCTTACTGCAGGTTGTCACTTGGTCAGCTGGCGCAAGATCACTAGGAGCTTAAGCCAACTTCTATGAATTCTCAAAAGAAGCTTTTAGTTGTGATGAAAGAAAGCTAACTCTAAAGAGGTTACTCTACTTGCAGAAAGAGAAAGAAGACTGGAGTGTAAAGCAAACCCTAGCAAACCCTAATTCTTCCAAGTAACCCTACTTTTGCAGAAAAAGAGATGAAAACTGATGAAATGAGTGCCATTGACTACTGAGAAATTAAATTACATCTATTCAAGCTACTTCTGGAAGGAAATGAGAAAAAAAACATCTTTTTGGGTTTTTGAGTGTTTTATGTGAAATTGTTATGCTTGTAATTTATCTGTTTGTGGTTGTGGAGAAGATTTGGTGGTGATGGAAGGCAACCTTGGGGTTTGCAAAGGTGTAGGAAGGTGTGGGGGAGTCCTAAGAAGCCTCTAGTAACTTTCTGGAAACTTCCTCTGCAATTGGACTTCAAAAAGTCACTTTCAGGGAATTCTACAGGAGGCTGCAGGGGATTTATAGGAGGATCTACAGGAAGATGTCAAGAGCTGTTTTTAGAGGTTTTAAAGGTGGAAAAATGGTGGGAAAGGGTAGCTGAATATTAGAGGGAGGTGTCAAGGTGTTTGAAGCTCATCAAGGATGATTAGGAAAGAAAATGATGGTTGTATTTGTTCAAGAGACAAGAGGAAAGCTTATGAGAAAAATGCAGAAATTAGGGTAGATTCGTGAATGGCTGTGAATGACTTGTGAAACCTGTGAGAGAAGAAATTATGATGGCTACTTTATTGATGTATTATGAGCAGAGGTGTGTTGTAAGAGAGTTGCAAGTCAAAATACTAAAATTGAGCAAGAAAAGAACTAGTTGTACCAAAAGAACAAAACTATCTCTTATGTTAACCTAAATTTTGACCTAGAAGAATAAAATGTTGAACAGTGCTATATGAACAGGAAAGCATGGAAAGAGATTTATTGGCAAAACATAAATGAACATGGCAAAATGGGTCTGAAGCAGAGCATTAACTTTTAAATTAAACTACAACACTAGAAATTGCATGAAGGAAGCAAAATTGTGTTTTTAGTGGCAGCAAAAGTGCCTTGACCTTAGCTCATGGCCCCAAATGGAGGAAAGGAGATCAAGGCTCTGTTGCTGGCCTTTTTGGATCTTTTCTTACCTCTATTTAACCTACTTTAGCAACTGATGGAAGCAGCTATGTAAACCAACAAAAACAACCTATTATAACCAAGAGAAAATGAATCTATCTAACAGAAATTAATTCATGAACTGAAGCAAAAACATATAAGTACAAAGCAAGAGGTGCTGGCCATCTTAGGTTGGACCCTAACTCAAGAGCTTCAGCCCTCTGAAATAAATCAGTGCTGGCTCAGAAAATATTTCATCTCCATTATAAAAAATAATAGTCACATTACATAAAACTAGTTCACAAAAGTAAGCTCGAAAAATGAGCTAAGCAAGAGCTGCAACAAAAGTGCGAAAATTTTGACTAACAAAAACTAAACTAGTGAGCACCTAAGCCCTCCTATTTATACAACTGGAGCCTCCAAAATCTCTCCTAAAATCAAGGAGGCTCGGCTCCCAAGACTAGAGATAGTCAGTCGTTCTTCTTCACTTGCTCGGCTGCCCCTTTGATGCATCAATGTGGCTGCTTGTGCTCCGAGCTTTCTAAAGGAGGATTTGAGGTAGGGGGTCATAAATGAGGGGGACACCCTCTTACAAATAATCTCCCTTGTTTTCCTCAAATATTGGCTGCCAAATGCTCATTAAACCTTTGATTTTGTCTCAAAATTGACCAAAAATCTGCATAAAGCACACATTAGACTTTTTGGCATAATGACTAACCCAATTCACTCTATTAGCATAAATATAATAAAAAAGCATGCAATAAACTAATGAGAATGGTGGATTAAGTTAAGTTAGAAGGCCAAATGAGCCCATATAATTACCCATTTCTTGGGTTCATCATCACCCCCCTACTGAATGGGTTTCTCATCCTCTGAGCAACCAGTCTATCTCCTCATCTTTGATGGCCCTAATGGCCTCCCCGACATTCCAGGCTTTTGTTGTGAGATCCTCTTCCCTATCATGGAATCTAGCCTTCCTGTCCACCTCTTCCCACTGATGTCTTTCTTCTTCCTCCTTTGTGCCCTCTAGCAGTCCTAGCAATAGTGGGGGACTCAACTTGAGGCCAATCCAATTGGCCTTCAAACTTTGCATAGAGTGCTTATACAGTGGCACTCTCCTCAAGGCTTCTCTCATCCTATTTGGGGAGTGATACTCTCTGATCTGTAGGTTGTGTGGCAATGTGTTCCACCTTCTCATGTAGGCATGAATGCAGTCATCTCCAAGCAGTCTCTCCATGTCCTCAAAATGTGCAATAGCCTGGGCCTGCTCATTGATGTGCTTAGGGGCACCTTGAGGATTATCTGCAAGTTGCTGGTGTGTGCTAAGGAGAGCCATAGGGTCTTCTAGCTCTGCCCTAATCATTAGAGGCTCATTTTGTTCTTTTTCCATCAATTTCTTGATTTCTGTGGCCCTTTTCTCCTCATGGCTCATCCATGATGCCATGGCCATCAGCTGCAAATCCCCCAACCTAGCATTGGGGTCCCATAGGTTCATATCAGTGAGGACCAAGTTATGCAAGTAAAACTCTACTAGCTTTGCCTTGTCTTCTACTGAACTGTGGTCACATAGATCCAGGAATTGTCCATAATCCTTAAAAGGTATGGTGCCTCTCTGGGCTAGAGTCTTGATTTGGAACTGTAGCCACTGATCTTTGAGGTATACTCCATATGATTTGGCTGGCTGCCTGCACTGTAGTGCCTCCATAGCCTAGCTGGCCATGCATGCTAACTGGGTTTCCCTTTCTTGCAGCTGTTTCCTCAACATTTCAGTCTCTACCTGGGTTTCCCTTTCTTGCAGCTGTTTTCTTAACATTTCATTCTCTGCTTCCAAGTGAGATATTTTGATTGCTTCTGCATGTTTTATAGTGGCCAGCTCTCTGCCCATCTCTCTAAGCTTGCTCTCCATGTGGCCAATGTCTTCCACCCCTTTGGACTTTGCAATTTGCATCCATCTGTGGCTCCTTACTCTTTCTTTTTCTAGCTCAAAGAAAAGTGGGACGACAAACTTCTGTGGGATGATTTTCCCCCCTTCCAGAAGGTTGTAATAAGAGCTTAAGCTAGGCTAAGGGTTAGGTTCTGGTATCCTTGCTGTTTCATCCTTCCCCTTGGTCTGCTCTTCTGCCCTTTTCTCAAGTTTCTTAGTCTCCTGTAGCTTTGTCAAGGTCTCCTATAGAGCGGTCTGCGCCTCCTGTAGGACTGTTTTAGAGTCCTACAGTTTTATCCTTTCCTTCCAAGTGGAATATCTAGGGCTTCCTCTTTCATAGGTGATGGGGGTTTTGGATGGAGATTCCTCCTTTTTAGCAGTAGGAGAATCTTCAATGGTGATAGGCTCTTTTGAGGGTGGTTGTGGCTTCCCTATTTTTACCCTGGTGCTTTTTTGAGCTCGGAAATACATGGATGGTTGCCTTTTTCTCTTTGGTTTGGGCTTAACTGGGGTGTTGAGTGCAGCTAGAACAACTGCTGCCTCCCTTTCTAGTGTTTCAGGAGACACTTCTGCCTTCTTTGCTTCTGTTTCTTTTTCTTTTGTCTTTTCTGCCTCTGCTGGTTTTGTTTCTTCTATCCCTGTTTTAATTTCCTTCTCATCTTGTTTAGTTTCTTCCCTCTCTGCTTTAGCCTTGTTCTTCTCAGATTTAGTCTTTTTCCTTTCTGTTTTAGTCTTTTTCTCTTTTGTTCTAGGTTCCTTCTTCTTCTCTGCTTTGGTCCCTTCCTCCTCTATTTCATGGTTTTCTTTCTCTGTTTGGGTTTCTTCCTTCCCCGTTTCAGGTTCCTCTTTCTCTGTTTGTGTTTTCTCTTCCTCTTTTTTGGTTTCCTCTTCATCTTTCCCTTTTTGTTCTTCTCCCTCACTTTCAGATGGACTAAGGTCATATGTGAGGGCTTTTACATCATCTTCCCTTGTCATATTTCTAAAAATATCCCAGGCTATGGGTATTGTGAAGGTGTGGAGGGCCTCTTCCACCAGCAGTTTAATTAGCCCATGGTGAGCCAATTGGTCTGGAGCTCCTGCCTTCAATTTAATGCTGGAATCTATTAGGGATTGGAGGAGAAAATAGGGAATACTGAGTTTTTGGGGTGTAGGAAGATCCATGCCATATCTCAACTCATGCAAAAGTTTGAAATGGTACCCATAAACTATGTTGTACCTTCCTTCACAGGAGATGTATTTGATAATCTGATAACTGACCTCATCCCAAGGGTAAGGTATGCTTGTTCTCCTAATGCCATTTTTTTCCTCTACAGGATGCTCATTTGGCTGGAAGAAGGTTTTCTTGGCAACTTGACCCAGTGGTTTTTCCTCCTTGCTCCAGGGTAGTCCAAGTGGGAGACTAGTAACCCTACTGATGAACTCTGGGGTGATTTCCATGGTGAGACCCCTGAAATTAACAGTGGCATGGGTTTTTGAGTGAGGTATCAAGGACAGGGCAAACTCCTGCATTACTTCTTCATCATACCCACAAAGTTTTTCAAAGAATGGCATCCAGTTGGCCCTAGTAAAAAGGGAAACTACATCGAGGTGTTCAAGTAGCCTGGATGAGTTTAGAGGTTCCTTCCGCATAAATCCCCCTGTCATTATGTTTAGAATCTTTGGAATGCCTCAGGTGGAGAAGGAGACAACAATTTTCAAAAACCAGGAAACAGAGGAAAAAAACTGTGTTTTTCTTAAGAAACAGGCAGACTATTTAATGCAATTTCTCTTTCATTCAGGCTTAATTCTCCCTAAAATTGCATCACTCCTTGTATATGTGAGTACCAAGGTGGAGAAGGAGACAATACTTCAAAAACAGAGAACAGACAAAAACTGTGTTTTTTTCTTAAGAAGCAGGCAGAACTTTTGAATGCAATTCCTCTTCCTTTTCAGGCTCAATTCTTTCTTAAAATCACATCACCCCTTGTATATATGAAAATGCAAAGTGGGTTTGCACCGAGCCTACCTCTTCGAGCCCGAATTTGAATGAAAATCCTGTTTTTTCTTCTGCAAGACTGCTCACTAGTCCTCCTATAGAAAGGGCTCCTGTAGGACCTGTTATTGCTCCTGTAGAACTCGATAATGTTCCTGTAGAACCCGATAAGCGGAGGAGTTCTAAAAATGACAGAGAGTGATGGTTTCGAGGCTCTGGAGGTGGTAGGGAGCTCGCTGCAGTCGAGGGCATGATGATAAAAATGGAAACAAAGGTGGTGAATAAGCTCGAGAGAGCGTACTTATGCTTACTGGAGAGGTTTCCAGCGACGAGGTGAGGTGGAAAAAAGGGTACGTTACCATTATTCAGACCATTGGTCCCCACTGTAGTGTCATCATGAGACTTTATTCTTTCTGCCCGCAATCACTTTCCATCATTTGCATTGGAGTTCAACATCTGCCACTACCTGTCTTTCTGGATTTTCCGTGAGTTGACTAGACACACATGCAGTGTGATCTCCGGATGAGCGCGGTCGAACTCGACGAGAGTGGCCAGTTAGCTGGCCACCTTCGGGTTTAATCTTCAACCATTCCATTCATTTATGCAGTTTCGAATTATACAGATGCAAGAGAGGAACAAGTTTAGACACTTACCTGCAAGTCGAAATGCTCGTGCTACAACGCTGTTAAGCTTTTGTTGCTTCTGCATGCTCAGACTCTGGTGCTACATACTTGTATTCCTACTGCCATATGCTTGTGGCTTCTTGATATGTGGCTCAGCTACTTTGTACAGGTGCTCTCTAGCTGGATCTTTCTTCGGACATCTTCTGCATACATGTGGCTGCACCTATTTTGCTGTTGGAGCTTGATTTTTAAGGGGATCAACTGCTACAGGAGTCCTATAGGAGCTCCTGTAGCTGCTTCTCCCTCTAAAATGTTTAGCTGAGACTTATGCAGGGGGTTGTGAGGAGGCTTCTTGAAGAATCTGATGGTAATGGAGAAGTATCTGGTAGGCTCTAGGTGAGTTGTAGGGGTGCTGTTTTTTTTTATTTCCTCGGTTTTTTTGAAAAATAGGTTTCTCTATTTTATTTGCAGGAAGGAAAGAAATAATTGGAAGTGAGGTGGTGCAGGTGTGGGATGGAGGGTTAGGATAGAGGATGGCTGTAGGATGGTCTACAGGCTCTCTGTGAAAATTCCCAGATCTTTAATCATTTTTTAGCTTCATTTCGAGCTCTCTGTGATTTCTACAGGAGCCTCCTGTAGAACACACAGGGCTTCCTGTAGGATGCATAGTCTTAAAAAAAACACCGAGAGATGGAAAAAAGAATAAAAAATGATGGAGAAGAGTCTAGAGGATATGTAATAGGCTTGGTGGCAAGTCCCCTTGCTTCCTGGGGTCCATTTGTGACCTGCAATGCACTCAAAAAGTCAATTTTCTCTTTTTCTGTTTTTCCCTTCTTCGTTTTTTTTTTTTTTTTTTTTTTGAAAAGACAACTAGGGCACCTCCAGGAGGTTTTCACCCTACCTGCCTACCCTGGGCACCTCCAAGGGAGGTTTTCACCCAGGGATCTTTATTCTCTTTGTTTTTTTTTTGTTTTTTCTTTTGTCATCACTGGGCCGCCTCAAAAGAGGTTTTCAGCCTAATGATGGGACTCAAGCGCCTCATAGAGGTTTTCACTGGAGTCCTTATTATTATTATTATTATTTTTTTTTTTTTTTTATTTTTTTTTTTTTATTGAGTGGGTGGAGTGGAGGTAGAGACTTGCTCCACTACCAACACTGTTTTACTCAGATCTTCAATAAATTCTTGCTTGGAGAGGGGCTTCTTGTAGATTTTCAACCTATGCCCATTGACAAGCATGGGGATGGTTTCCTCATCGATGGTCCTGATCAGAACTGAACCATTGTCATTGCACTTTTCTACTATGTAGGGTCCCAGCCATCTTGTCCTCAGCTTTCCCTTGAAATCTTTATACCTTGAGTCATACAGCAACGCCCAATCTCCTTCTTGGAATTGCTTCTCCTTGATATTGGAAGGGCTGCACAAAGGCAGTATATCAAGCCACGAGGTACAGGAAAGTGCACGAAGCGACTTGCGTGCAGGATCAAACCACGGACCACTTTAACTCATCAGACATCTCCAGGGTGTGGAAACCTGGTTCTAGCACCCTCCCATACTACTTCGGGTGAGACCTCAGTTCGCGGTCCACGGACTAATACCGAAAGGTCCAGTAGTACCGAGATTTGTTTGGCTAACTTAACTTTCAACTTCGGTTAGGCCCCAATAAGCCAACAAATGGTTCTATTGTTGGGACCGGTGTCCGCATAGAGATGTCTAATGTTGTATCACTAGAATCCGACAAAAAAAGGAATTGAGGAGTGGTTGGAGAAAAAGATTCACAAGTTCGCGGTGCAGGAAAACAAGAATCTGATGTTATCAAAGGAAGAGTGGTTAGATTGCTACTTATATACGAAAATCCATGAAATTTTCTTTGCATCCTTCCCCACTGAGTTGTACGAGTGGATCGCGAAGTTAGCAGACAGTCAAGGAAGGTATAGGCTCGACAAACCTATTGTGTGGACTCCAGAGTTGGTGCGCAAACTGGAAGCATCAGAAGATAAGATCATGCACGTTGTGGATCATTGGCTCGATCGAATTATAGGAGAATTTATCACTGAGTTCGTGGTAGATACTTCAGTTAGCTATAGCGAAGCAGAACGATGCTTCCTCAAAGGACCGTGAGGTAAGTACGTTAAATCCTTGAACAGTTGGATTAAAATTCTATTGTGTGAAAAGTGGGTTATGCGAATAAATTGATGTTTGGGGCTACACGAAGTGGGAGGATCTACAGAAACGAAGGTAGCACAAAACTAGAATCTAGCCCCTTGATTTCACCTCCATGGGAAAGCGAGGAAGAGCTCGGGAAGGTTTCACCAAGGAGTGCGAATAGTCTAATAAAGCAGCGAATTCTGCGCATACCACCCCCACCTACACCACCACCAGTTTCACCATCTTCACCCCCGTCTTTGCCCACACCACCTCCGGCACCACCATAGTTCAATATGGCAAGCGCAATAGAATTACCGATGTTCCAAGGAGTAGGGAATGAAGATTTGGACCAGTTTTGGTTCATGGTAAGGGCTGTATGGGAAGTGCAGGGAGTCATGGATGACAATACAAAGAAAGAAACGCTAGTTAGCACTTTTCAAGATTGTGCACTAATGTGGTACATTAAGCATTACAATGAAAAGCCAAACATAGGGATCGCGGATATCCAAGCTACGCTAAACAGGGAATTTATCAGGCCAAAATCAGAGACACAGTTGATTATTGGATTTAAGGAAATCCTAATGCTTCCAGGCGAGACCCCCTGGGAGCTAGATCAGAGACTGAAGTGTATGATTCGTGAAGACAACATGACCTTGATGGATGGGAAACACCGCGCATGGTTTGTAGCATCGCTAACGTCGCATCTAAGGAACGCGTTGTCACAGCAGAAGCTATCCACTCAAGCTGAGGCCTTGGAGATCGCAATGAGACTGCATGAGGGCCTGATACAAGATCCTAACTTAGGAGTTCATCAGATCCATGCACAGTTGAAAAACTTATTCCTTGAGATGCAGAGTTTGAAACAAGACATGACAGCTCACCTAGAAGCGCGCGAGGAGGTATGGTGCATAAAATGCAAAGGCCAGGGACATGACAAGGACCATTGTCCAGTCTTCGCGAACTACCTGGCGGGAGGAGGACCAATGCCCTTGAGACCATATGCACAAGCAAGACCAAGCGTGGCACCTGCATTATGGTATGCGATTTGTTAGGTAGGAGGGAAGCATGCTACAGATAACTGCCATTTATTACATAAGTATACGCAGGGTTCCCAGCAGTTGTTCTGTCATTTATGCAGGTCAGTAGGCCATGATGAGCGTACCTGTAGAAGTTATGAATTGATGATGGATCACACTCCTACCTACAGAGTTCAAATCGAAACACGAGCCCTCAATCAAAGTGCAGGGATGGCACACACTGGATTTCAGGGGCACAGACGAGGTCAAGGTGGAATGGGACCAAGAAGGGGTCGTGGATAGCTAATTTGTTACAATTGCGGAGGGCTAGGGCATTATGCCCACGATTGTACAAATCTGACGAGACCATCATGCTTATATTGTACCCAGTTTGATCATGAGACAGAGGACTGTCCCACGCTGATAGCGAGGTTGCGCAATAAAGGAGTGCTCCAACCTCCCCCGACTCAGAACCTGCAAATGATGAGGTCTGAGCCACGCGAGGAAGACCCGAATGTAAATATCATGCTCCGAAGTGGTATCATGACAGGAGATGACAAAGGCAAGCAGCCCGAAGAGAGTGCCTGGGTTCGCAAGGCTCCAACAAAGGAACCAGAATTTGATTTAGAGCACGCTAAGGAGACATTCATGGAAGCTAAGAAGAGTTTCGCAGATGCCTCTACTTCAGGAAGTAAAGACAAACTGGAATTGGAAATGGACCCATCAATGCTCACTACATTTTTGGAGACATGCATGAAGCTGCTGCGTGACAACAAAGCGGTGAAGGGACTGCAAGAACTCATCACTAGATGTGATGGACCAGGAGAACTGCGCGTAGTCTGGAAGCTCAGGAAGCACACAACGCGAACAAGAGGGGAGATGAGATTGACTGTATAGATCAGGGAATATGAAATGGATCAAGTGATTTTGGATCTAGGATCGGACGCGAACGTCCTGCCAAAGTAGACGTGGGAGCGCATGGGCAGGCCTATGCTGCAATGGTCTCCTATTCAATGGTGAATGGCGAACCAGCAAAAGATCCTACCTATGGGAAGATTACAGGGAATAACGATGGATATCAAAGGTGCAAGCATGCTTGCAGATTTCAAAGTGATAGAGATTGTTGATGATAGCAATCCCTATCCTGCGCTACTGGGAAAAGATTGGGCCACTGACATGAATGGAGTGATAAATCTAAATAAGCGCAAGATGATTTTCGAGAAAAAGTCACTGTGTAGTGGTACCTTTAGACCCTGCGAAAGGATCACATTGCATAGAGCTGGTGTGTGATTGCAATAGAGACGACAATCTAGACTGTATCTACAAGATAATTGTGCGGGAGCAGGACTGGGTGAATCCAACAGCGAATGGCAGGATTTCGTGGGAGTGTGAAAGCTCCTGCACCTCAGACTCGGATGAGGAGATAAAACGATGGCAGAACTGGTTACACGAGGTAACCATGCTCAATTGCAACATGATGATAAGGTCACTGCGCTGCATGGAAACAGAGGTAAGAGATATGCCTATGTATGACAGGTTGAGCGAGGTGGATGATTTCTTGAACAAATTTTAAAGATAAGCACCGGAATAGAAACGTTTCGATGCTCTGAAATGGGCACAGTGCACTACGCCTGTAAGATGGTGGGGTACGCATCAAAGAAGTTTTGAGGACTAGCGCGAATGCAGAAAGATGATGCTCATGTGGTTTGGAAAGCCTTAGATGCAAATGAAAGCCGAGTATGATGGATGAAACATCCTGTGCACCCACCCTTCCAGATGGGTACAGGTGTATGGTGCACAACCTACACGAACGTACACTGTCCTCGCGATAGGAAACATGACCAACAAGTAGGAGCGGGCAAGACAATGGCGCGAATGACAACCAGGAAGTATACCAAGCCCGTAGAAGATTATCCGCGTCGAAGCCTTTGACAAAGTATGCAAAGTACTGAACACAGTCCACCATGTGAAACGAACTTACTGAGACCTGCGCATACCAGCGGTTCTATGGGCTCATAGGACCATGTGCAAAACCCTGAACGCGTGAGCACTTTCGAAGCTGAAGTATGAAGCAGATGCTGTAATCCCTATGGAGCATGCAAAGCCTAGTCTATGCATAGTAGCACTCATAGATACGATGGTTTGTGAAGCATGGAAATAGGGGATCACACAGCCACAAGAAACAGAACGCATGGGGCTGGAGGAAGAAAACTAATAGGGAAACCTTAGACTCCACAAAATTGAAGAAGAAAGGGTACGGTTAAGGAAGAAAAGTTCTTTCATGGATGTGAAAGTCAAGAATATGGAGGATGAAATAAAGGAAGATTTTCTCGGAAAAAAGACCAGAATGATAAGGCAGGGTGCGTACCATCCCGATGATAGGGTTAAGGCCTACTGCCGCGAATTGATCAGTCTAATGCCTTGGCTTGGACTGCATATTGCTAAGCATAGTGATCAGGGTAGCACGTTGCAAATGGTGAAGTGCGCAATGCCGACCATAACAATACAAGGTGGTGATTCTCTAGGAACCATGATGGAGGACAGGATGGAACTCTACATGGGTGGTGCGACCACCTGACTAGCCAAGGGAAGGACATTATTAGTGCTCCAGGAAGTTGAAAGGGAGCGAGGGACTATAAACTATTCTTCCTGGGAGCTGCGTGATATTGGAGATGTGCGCAGAAGCAAAGAGTCACAAGGTCGGTGACCGCGCATGGGGGGCTGCACTCCCACGCCGGTTGGCCAGAAAGTGACCGTTGAGGTCACTATTCACGATAGGATGCTCCACTTGATGCCAGATGGAGTGGGAGGTAGGCTTTTGAGACATGATTTATGGGCAAGATTTGGGAAAATATGCCGCCAAGGAAGCATTAATGAACCAGAATTGGGGGGAACAGTCAAATTCGAATTCAAAAAGTGCTATAAAATACAAAGGGTTGCCCAACAAACAACACTTGGTCATTTGCAAATTGAGCAATTGAATAGAGCACTGAGTGTTGAGAGCCATGCTTTGATTAAGCCCCTGAATTTGCGAGTGATAGATTGCTGCATAGATATAATGACAACAACTAAGGATGCTATGGAGATAGCAGAGGTGACCGCCGGCGAGGCCACGTAGGCCCTAACTGTGGGGGATGTTCCAGAAGGCACTGGGATTATGGCAGAAATCCTGAAATCAACGTGCACGCCACGACCCAAGAAGGACAAACAAGCAATGGCTCCCGTACGCGTGTCCCCGTAGAACCTACTGCGCAAAAAACTGTCGATGGAGGAGAAGGGGAAAGCCGTCACTATAGACAGAGACGAAGAAGAAGAAGTTTTGCAGGAGCTTATCATCGTAGAAGAAGAAGATGAAGCCATGGAGGTAGATGCTCAGCCTGTGTCCTTGGTGACAAAACTGCCCACCTATGTCCCTCCGCAAAAAGGGAAGGCCAAAGTGCCCAAGGACCTGGACGAGACCAAGAGCTCACTCAAGACCCTGCTCCTCCCAGATGGCATTATGTTTGAAGGCACACACCTGGGCCACGTACCGAGCATGAAATTCAAATATTGGGACCTCACTAACCATGAGAAGTTCCCTCACCTAGAGACTGGAAACCTCATGAAGCAGAACACTATGGGGGTGGTGACAGCATTAGAGCCACGGAAGTGGTTGTGCGGAATGGAAAAGGTGGGCTGCTGAACCTACTCTGGGTGTTGCATTTCCACCGCACCCTAATAACCATTTTCATCATTAGAGAATTGTCGCGAAGCCCAGGAGTAGGGTAAAACCTTCCATTATGCATGGTTGTTGTTGTCCATAGTGCTCGTAGCTGGGGAATTGCCGGAGGACAGTCAATTCACCATAATTGACAGAGATTTATGGGAGGCCGTGAAGTACGCTTCACTCTGGGCCATGAAGGATTCTACAAGGATACACGACAAAAATATCTTCTGGGTGCTCATGGAGATGAACACCCGAATATGGATCAACCGTAAGCCATGGTTGTCTCCCATAGTATACAATAGTCTACAGAGTTTTGCAGAATTTAAGGCAAATATGCATAACATATATATCAGGGCATACAAGGATCCAATGAAGCAGTGGACAAAACTACCCTTTGTAGCCACTGACGACACCATTTTCAATGTCTTGGAGGCTTGGCCACTGGAATGGTGCGCACCAAACATTGCAAAACTCGAGAAGTCGGTAGCGCAAAAGAAGAAAGACAATGCCAAGTTGTGCATCACACAGTTGGCCGAAAAAATGAAGAAAGGAAACAGCAGCAGCAGAAGTGCGAGCAACGCGGGATGCGGCACAGAAAGCAGCTGAGCAGGTAAAGGCCGCAACACTAGCAGTAGCACAGGAAGCAACTGCAAAGGCGGGCGAGGGCCAAACAACACCTTCGCAGGGGCAAGAAGTAGAGGAAGCAAAAACAAAAAAAGGTGGCGTGGACCCACGAACTGCACCCACACAGTTGAAGTGCCAACACCCAGTAGAACGAGAAAGATTGCGGAAGAAGGTCAAGGCCTCGAAATTGTCCATCGACCTGATCACCCTAACTGAGGGTGATCTGCATGACATTGGTGAGATGGTGCATGATGTCACAAATGAGGCTCTCCAGGATTTCATGCAGGAGCACCAGACTGTGTTGGGGGCCCTCAGAGCACAGTTGTAGGACTCATAGGTGCGCCCCCCTCAGGTTGGTACCCTTTCGACCAACCTCGTAGTCGGATCCACGACAGAAAAGCAAATGTTGCGCGCACGAATGACGAACACAATAGTGTTGCTGGAAGGGTCTCTAGTGACATCTAATGAGGCCGACAGGCTTTCAGTTAGCATGATGAAAGGTCTCGATGCTAATCTAGCTACCCTTCCGTGCAAGACATTATATGTATTGCAGGATGGGATAACGATAGAGTTGCACGCTAGGGAGAGTCGCGCGCTCCAAGTCCTTAGTGAGCAGAAGATAAATATGGAACAACTCAGCTTGCAGAATGTTGAATTGGTGTTGCAAAATCAACAGCTGGTGCAGGTGATAGACGGCGCTTGCCAAAGTGTCCTAGAGCTGGCCATCCTAGCAGATATACCAGTGGAGGCGCGGATCCATAGGTTAGCAGCACGAGTTCGTGAGGCCAGGGAGGAAACAACAAAGGTTCAGCTCCAGATGAATCTTCAGATCACTGAGCTGTGGTTAAATGCGCAGCCATCCACTCCCTCGGAAGTCAGAGAGTAGCACGCTAGCGTTATCATAGTGGGATTCGAGGAAATCAGAGGTGTAATGCGAGATTGCACCAGCATGTTAGAAGAATCACTTGAGGCCCTCACAACTCTGCCGGAGGACCCCAACATCCAGCGCTTAGAGACAGTGGCGCAAGAACTCCAACAGTAGTATGACATTGTCCGAGGAACTGCGTAGACAGTGGTTCTCACCCAGTGGCTTGCGAGGATGCAGCAGGCTAAAGAACTGAAGGAGCAGGTGGACGCGGCATGACATAAGAAGGCATCTCTAAAAGCATGCGTCAAGCCTTGGATCAACGAGTCCTTAACCATCAGGGCAGACATCGAAGGCAAGTTTGCGCACATACAGGGGATGCACACATTAATGTAGAGAAGCACTCCAGACACAGAGGTCTCGGAACAACACATGCAACAGATCCAGCAAGCGGCAACTCAGTGCGCTGCTAAACTCCGCGTAGTTTGAGAACAGTTGGAGGGACTCCATGCAAATATCGCTGCACTGACAGAGTGACTCAAGGGTGAGTCACGATGTTTGTGTTGGGGGCCTGTTGGGCATAGAATCCCCCCCAAGGAATGTTTTGGGGCTCAAAGCCCAAGTTTTGAACCAATCTTGTTGTAAAGCTCTGCGAGTTGCAGGCACGGAGCGTGAAAAGTATGATAGAGTCACAGGGTTGTCAACCCTAGTTTTGTAATCTAATGTCGACTAGATAAACCTACCCGTGGTCCACGGACCATGCGATTATATAAATAGAGTGAGGATCTTAGTGTAGAAGAAAGAAGAGAGGAAGTAGAGAGATAGGAATAGAGGCTAAGGAAGTAAGGTGAAGTGTGTCTTTGGGTCATAGAGTAGGAGAAGGCTTTGCAGCTGAGTGCGCAGAGGCCTAGTAGTCCGCAGCTGAGTGCGCGGACCCCTGCAACTGAGTGCGTAGGGCGCAGTCGAGTCTGTAACCAAAGAAGGAATTACTAAAGAGAAGTTTTATCATAATTTTGTGTATCTGTTCTTGGGTTAATACATGTTTGATATAATTTGCAAATATAATGTTTATTTACTGTGCACACCTATATGAATGGTTTATGTTGTTAAGTATAGCTTAAAGCACACAAGTAGGCTAAAATAATCAACTAACATTGGAATACTAGTAAGGTCTTGGGTAATAACACAGAAGCGTAGCATTCAGCCCCTGAGTAGGGCTGTGCGAAGGCAGTATATCAGGTCACGAGGTACAAGAAAGTGCGCGAAGAGACTTGCGCACAGGATCAAACCGCGTACCACTTGAACTTATTAGACATCTCCAAGGTGCGGAAACCTGGTTCTAGCACCATCCCATACTACTTCGGGTGAGACCTCAGTCCGTGCTCCGCGGACTACTTCCGAAAGGGTCAGTAGTACCGGGATTTGTTTGGCTAACTTAACTCTGAACCTGGGTCAAGCCTCAATAAGCCAACAGTGGGGTAGTATGTGGAATTCCCTGACTTGGTTTGCATTCGCATATGTTAATATGAGTTATTTTTCTTATTGTGATCAATGAGTATTAGGTCCCTATACTACTAGTGTAACCCCTTTTTGTTATTATTGCAACCCCATTATTATATTGTTGTGCCCATGTAGTCCCCATATTTTTATTATTGTGCCCCATAGAAGCCCACTATTGTTATTATTGTGCCCTTACATTATTATTGTTATGTCGGCTCTGATTATATTATGACCCCTTAGACTCCTATATATAGAAAGGAGGTCTTGTCATTTGTATCATCTAAGAATTGCTCATTTGTGTAATGTAAAGGAGGTTTCCCCCTCAAAGAGGCTTATTTCTGAGGCATTGATCTATCTTTTCTATCCTTTTGAGAGCTGGTTTCATAACATTTGGTATCAGAGCTTTGGATTCTAGGGTTTCGCTGCTTCAAACATGTCATTGTGGAATTTTTGCTATAACTTTTTGTCTGTGATGTTTCAGAAGTGAAAAAAAAACCCATTTAAGAAGATGTCATGCTGCACATTGGGTCATAATTTCAATTCGTGTCTCGCTATATTTTCAGAGATATGATCTGAGGAAATTAGGGTTTTGGCAAGCTCCAGAAATTCATCTAAAACAGGTCATCGTGGAATTTTCTCTATACCGTTTTCGCTACGAATTTTCAGAAGCTAAAAAGAAAACCCACTTGAGAAGAAATCGGTTTGAACCTCGGGTCCGAATTTCAGATCTTGGCTCGCTATATTTTCGGATATAGGATCTAAGGAAATTAGGGTTTTTGAAGACACCTGAATTACATCCTAAACAGGTGACCTTGGGAAAATCATTATAACTTTCTCTCTATGCATAAGATTGAAGTTTTGTAAGAAGTTATAGAAATAGGATGGACTGTATTTTGTTTGGGTATAATTTGCAGAACCTAAGGTTGAAACAGTGACATGTGGAATGTCGTACAAGTTCACTCTACTAAACTAGTCTATAATTAGGTCATCGTGGGATATTGAGAATAAATCTTTCTTCAGGAATCCAATTGTGATCAGACTTACAGAGTTAGAAAGAGGACTCAGAGGGCTATTACAGGCCAAAATTTCAGAACTTAAATATCTGAAATTACAAAGTTAAAGTCGTTTCAAGATCGAGCTCCTAAAATCAAGAAAAAACGAGATGAGGACGTTTGATGGCAAGGATCCAGTAAATTGGATACTACAGATGGAGAAATATTTTGATCTACATGGTGTACCACTGTTACAAAAGGTGCGTATTGCATCTAATTATTTAGAACCGTATCAATTTTTATGGTATAAAGGGATTTGTTCTTGTAAACCACTTTTTACGTGGTCAATTTTCACAGAGGAAATGATAACACATTATGAGGATACAGAGAGCAACACCTTCTTTAGCCTATTGATAAATATCAAACAAAAGTGTTCAATGGAAGAGAACATTGAGGAATTTCAAAAACAGAATATAAGGGAAAATGATATTCCAAAGAAGCAGAGGATTGATGTCTCCATAGGGACTTTAAAGGATAACATTCAACATGAGGTTCGTCATTGGGAACCTGATTCATTGGAGAGGGCAAGAAAAGTGGAAAGAAAAATTATGGCAACAAGGAAGTCTACCCCTCAAAACTATAAAGATGGAAGTATTGCTTCTCCTATTCTTCCACAACCTACAAGGTTGAAACCACAAAAATTAGAATAAAAAAGAGCAAAAGGGCTTTGTTACGATTGTGATAAAAAATACATTAAAGGTCATAAGTGTGACGAGAAGAAATTATTTTACATTGATTTTGAAGAGGAGGAAGAAAAGGATCAAGAAATGTCAAAAGAAGAGGATATACACCAAGAATCAACCCGAGAGAAATAAGAAATGAATCCAACAATATATTGTAAAGCATTTGCAAGAATTACCACTCCTCAAACTCTCAAGATAGAAGGACATATCAAGAAGAAAAATGTTCAAGAAGTGAAAGATCACATCGAGCATCAAGAAATGAATCCGACCATATCTTGTAATTCATTGGAAGAAATTACCATTCCTCAAACTCTCAAGATATAAGGACATATCAAGAAGAAAAATGTTCAAGAAGTGAAAGATCACATCGAGCATCAAGAAATGAATCCAACCATATCTTGTAATGCATTGGAAGAGATTACCACTACTCAAACTCTCAACATAGAAGGACATATCAAGAAGAAAAAGATTCAAGCAGTGAAATATCACATCAAGCGTCAACAACAAGTTATCCAACTTTTAAATGAGAACGCCACTTTGGTGCAGAATCGAATGAAACAACAGGCAGAACAACATCGTAGTGAAAGAAGTTTTGATGTAGGTGATTGGGTATTTTTACGGCTACATCTCAAGCAAGCAATTTATGAGAAGGAAATGTTGGCAATACTACATGCACTTAAGAAATGGCAGCCTTACCTAAGCAACTCATGTTTACCATGAAAGCGTAGAAAAGAGGGTAAATGTGGGATGGGGTGGTTATAATGTGTGCAACATGTTGTTGCTGCAATATATTTGGATTCCATTTGGATAGAGAGATTGAATTTTTCTTCTTGTTCAACCATAGTACTAGACAATTGGATAGAAATAATGCTCATTTTAATTTTCATCAATAATTCCTATCCAATATGCATATGTATATGTTATTAGAGTAAAGTCCTTACTTCTTGAATACCACAAGCCAAAGTCCAATATGATTTTTCGATATCTAAATATTATTTGTGTTACTTTCACATGTGTCTCCTTTAGTGTAGATTTAAATTTTACAACCAAATCTACTAATTACATGATGTATAGCTATGATATTGTCACATATAGTAGGTTTTCAATATTTGACCTATATAGTGTTTGATTTTCTTCTATGAATTCATCATCTTTGCTAAATTTGCATCCTATGATCATGAGTGTACTAACAAGCACACAACCTTTCATTCCAAATTTCTTGAACCTCTCCTTAATGTATTTGGTCTATGAAATGAATATGCCTTTACTAGATTGAGAAAAATATGAACCTACAAAGAATGACAATTCTCCAAGCATGGACACCTCAAATTATTTTTACATTTATTCTACAAACTTTTGGCTCATTCCATCTACATTACTTCTAAAAATGATACCATCCACATAAACCATAATTATTAACAGATTCTCTTTTTCTTTTTATGGAAACATTGTTTTCTGGAACTCCTATTTTGAAACTGGTTGTTATAGGTATTTTTCAAGTCTTGAATACTAAGATCTAGGAGCTTGCTTTAGTCCATAGAGTGCTTTCTTCAGTTTCCATACATGAACTTCATTTTTTGACAATTGAAATCATTATGGCTGTTCAATGCATACTTTCTCTTCTAGATTTGCATTTAGAAAGGTTACATAGACATCCATTTTATAGAATTTGAAGTTCTTGAAACAAACAAATTCAAAAAACATTATAATTTCTTCCAATACTGCAATTGGAGCAAATGTTTCTTCAAAGTCAATACCATCAACTTGAGCATACCCTTTAGAAACCAATTTTGTTTTATTTCTTACAACTTTTCTATATTCATTCCACTTGCTTCTGAAGACCCATTTAGAACTAATCACATTCTTGTATTTTAGTGTTAGCACAAGTTCCCATGTCTAATTCTTCTTCCATAGAATTAACCTAATTCTTATCTTCAGTAACTTGTGTAATGTTCTTAGGATCTATTTTGGATAGAAATTAAAAGTTTACTTGTTTTGGTGCACTTACCTATCGTCTTGTGGTTTGATATCCTATATCTATACACCAAAAGTATATGTTTTTGCATGATACTTTTGGAGAACTCTTGATGATGTCTTTTAATATTAACATTCTATTATTTCTTATTCTTTCTTTCCTTCTCCGTATTTTTATTCCTTTCCTCATTCTCTATAAATTGTCTCTTGTCATTTTTCATTTTTTGGTGATTTTTTGTTTTTGACGTAATGCTTCATCCACTCTTACATCAATACTTTCTACCATATTGTACAACCTTTTGTTGTAACATTTATGGGAATTTCTTCTAGATTCATACCCAAGAAAGACAACTTTATCATCCATGTGTATATTGGTGGCCACCAACCTATTCCATTTGGAACCCCACCATTGTTTCTTTCAGTTTCCTTAATTGTAGCATAATTTACTATTTTTGGCAGTTTTTCAGGGCCTAAACTTCCGGAGCCGTTTTGAGGCTCTAAACGACTTTTTTTTTTTGGAAAATGGGAAAACCAAAAGTTTGTAGGAATGGTTTGTAATCGAAAGTTGTAGTCCTCAAATAGATATTTCTAACGACGTATTGTACGTGTAAATCAAAGATCGTATTCCAAAGTTACAACCCTAGGAAGTTGATGTACCAATTTATTGTGATGGGGCCCACAAACTTTTGTCGCTTCATCTCCTAGGGTTAGGGTTTTAGATGTTGACGGTTTTAACTTGTTTATCAATAATAAATAGGCCTTCGAGAGTAATTGTAACACAATTCAGAGGCATGTAGCCACCACATCTCTTCTTAAAGATACGTTACCATTGCCTGAGCTAGTTTATTTCCATTTTGCATGCAAACAATTTTCAGTATTTTGTTATCGATGAATTGAAGTTCAATTTTTGTTGTAGCTCTATGATTTTGTTTAAATATGTATTTTGGTTGTATTTCATTTCGTTCTTGCATAAATCTAGATCAATGGTACCAAAGTGGTATGTTCTTTCTCTTTTTTTCTCTGCATTTCCCCAACAAGGTCGAGGTGTAAGGAGTTAGGGATTGAACTGGTTGAACCTTTGCAAGACTGACCTCTCTAACCCCAAAGACCTCCCATGGCAGAAGAGAAGAAAGATGAGGGAGAAGGAGATCCTTTCAAAATATTGCTCGAAGAAGCCCTCGAGAAACAAAGGAACGAGATGATTGATAAATTTTCCCAAATCCTTTGGTGGATGCCCACAGGTGACACATCTTCATCTAGCAACCACCCTAGAAGTGCCACTCCCTTTAAGGTACAAGTTAAATTTGAAATTCCCATATTTGAAGGTCATATAGATGCAAATTCCATAGGTAAATGGTTAAATATGTTGGAAGGATATTTTTCAATTCATAATTTTTCCAATAGGGAAAAGATTGCTTTTTCACTCTTCAAATCCGCCCCCACGTGGAGGACTAGTGGGAAACCTATTGTGAGTAGAGGGATGAGAGGGAACCCTCACTATTTTCAACCACACCCACTTGAAATTATTTCCAATATTCCATCAAGGAACAATATTACCCTATTGAGAGCTATGAGTATAAGTATATAAAGTGCACCACACTATGACAGGGAAGGGACCAAGACGTGCTAGAGTTCACAAATATTTTTCATACCCTTCCCACAAAGTTGGGTATCAAGGATTCTGAGCAGAATCTAGTACTCAAGTACCACAATTATCTACAAAAATGCATCCAAGATTAGATGGGGTTCTTTGAAATCTCCTCTCTTGGCGTCGCCTATCGATATGTTGTCAAGATCGAGTAGAAGTTTAAACAAAAGAAGTGATACTTTGGATTTGCGAATCTAAAGCAAGGGAAAGGTGCCCTCAAACCATAGAGGAAAGGATAATCCAAGGTAGGGTGACCCAGGACATCCCGCCAAAGCCACAAGCAAAGAAAAACACCATGAAGATAAATAAGGACACATGAAATTGGTGTGAGTTCCATAAGAGCCCCACTCACAACACAAGTGACTATCAAGCCAAGCAGTCACTGGTGGTCGAGATGAAGGCTTCAAATTCAAATGCATGTTCTGACTCTGAGTCAAAACTTGAAAAGGGGAATGAAAAAGGGAAGAAAATGATTGGTGTGGAGCCCATCGCCAACATTGTCACCACAAAGATCCAAAAGATTGAGCCCAAAGATCTAGAGGAAGGGGACCATCTCTTCCACTCACAAATGTGGGTGAAGAGGTCTTTGCTATGGTTTTTTGTCAACAACGATAACTAAACGAACCTCATTTTAGTATAGGTCGTGAAGCATTTGGGCCTACCGACCACACCAAACCCGCAACCATACACCATCAGGTGGCTTCACCAAGGACGAGAGCTGTGCATCAGCCAGTAGTGTCACCTTCCCTATAGTATCAAGCCCTTCACAGATGAGGTACTATATGATGTTGCTCCTCTTGAAGTTTTTGATGTATTATTAGGCCAACCATACTTGAGGAAGGCTCATGATGTGTATGACTCTAGGCCTTGCATTTCCATTATTACTTTGGTAAATAAGCTATACAAAATACCAGAGGTAGCCCCACCTACTTCCATCTCTTTAATCTCTTCTAAGAAATTTAATAAGATCCTCTCCCACACTTGCATATGAATTCTAAAACATAGAAAATAAACAATGTGAGAACATAACACATAAAACACATATACACATAGATTTTCCCCTGGATCCCAAAACCAGGACTACCACCTTGATTTTTCATTATGTTCCTTTCAATGTTACAACACATATTTATACATGTTGAAGCATCCATTACCACGGACCAAAAACCATCGCATCCAAAACCATGGACCGAAAACCATCGCATCCAAAACCATGTGCAAAAAATCATGCACAAAACCATAGGTAGGTCCGCCCAACCTAAAATATGGTCCAAAACCATAGGTAGTCCACCCAACCTAACATATGGTCCAAAACCATAGGTAGGTGCACCCATAGTGTTGGGTTACCTGCACCCCTCAAACCCCCTATGACTCCACCTGCTATGCAATCGGCTCAATGAAGGGGGGGCTCCGCCCCCTTCTAACTGCCCGGTTAACTACATGGGCTAGTCGTGGAAAGAATATAACACAACCAAACATTCTCCCACTTGTTGTTTTATTTCCACAAGGGGCCACAAGAGAGTTTAGTCATTTATCCAGCCTTGCAACGCCCATTGTTTATCTACACCAAGAGAACTCCTCAGAGCTCACAGATTTTGTCAATGCATCTACAGTATTCTTCAAAGTGTCCACATTTACTAGCAACACCTTTTTGTCTTCTATCATATCCCTCACAAAGTGATATTGAACATCAATGTGCTTTGTCTTTGAATGATATGCAGGGTTCTTTACCAAGAAAATTGCACTTTGGCTGTCACAGTTTATCCTTATAGCTCCCTGTACTAACCCCATACTTGAACATAATCTCTGTAACCAAACTGCTTCCTTGCTTGCATGAGTGGTTGCCATGTATTCTGCCTCTGTAGTTGATAGTGCCACTACAGATTGTTTCTTACTCATCCAACTGACTGCACCTCCAAATAGGTTAAACACATACCCACTTGTAGATCTTCTCTGATCCAGATCTCCAGCCTAGTCTACATCAACAAAGCCATGAATATCCAACACTCTGTCCAATCATGTTCTTCCTTGGTAGCACAAACCATAATCACTAGTGCCACACAAATACCTGAAAACCCACTTCACTGTTGTCCAGTGCTCCTTCCTTTGTTTTGACATAAACCTCCTCAATACTCCCACTGCATGTGCAATGTTTGGTCTAGTACAGACCATTGCATACATCAAGCTATCGACTGCACTTGCATATGGAACACGTGACATGTCCTCTTCCTGTTCTTGTGTCTTGGGACACTGTTCAGCAGATAACCTCACATCTACAGGAATAGGAACCTTCCCCGGTTTACTATCCTGCATATTAAACCTCTGCAGTATTGTCTCGACATACTTCCTCTGGTTTAACTGGAGCTTCCTCTTTGCCCGATCTCTTTTAATTTCCATGCCCAAAATATAGTTTGCATCACCAAGATCTTTCATGTCGAATTTGGAGGACAATTGGGTCTTCAAATCCTGGATAATTTCTTTGTCAATTCCAACCAGCAACATATCATCCACATACAAGACCAGATAAATAACACGGTCACCAATTAATTTAAAATACACACAGTGATCTGCTTTTCTTCTGCTGAAGCCAAGTCCCCATATAAATGTATCAAATTTCTGATACCACATCCTTGGTGACTGTTTTAACCCATACAGAGACTTCTTTAACTTGCATACCAGTTCTTTCTTACCCTTCACCGCAAAGCCTTTAGGTTTCTTCGTGTAGATTTCCTCTTCCAGATCCCCGTGAAGAAATGTTATCTTCACATCCATCTGTTCTACCTCAAAATCAAAAGCAGTAGTAACAAATAAAAGTAATCGAATAGAAGTTACCTTGGCAACAGGAGAAAAAATATCACCAAAATCAATTCCCAGCACCTGGGAATAACCTTTTGCTACCAACCGAGCTTTGTATTTCTCCACCTTTCCTTCTGCATTTGTCTTCTTCTTGAACACCCATTTCTACCAATGGGTTTCCTTCCAACTGGAAAATCCACCAGATCCCAAGCCTCATTTTTGTGCAAAGATGCCATTTCATCAACCATGGCCTCTTTCCAGAGTTTTCCATCCTATGAATCTACTGCTTCCTTCACAATTTTGGGATCATCATCAGTAATAGATAAAGAAAAAATTGAACAGAAAGTAGATGGACTATACCTTTCTGGCTGCCTTCTTTCTTGAACTCATCTTCTCACACCCGGAGTTTGTGGCTCTTCATCTTCTAATTCCTCCTTTGCTATCGAGTTTGATTCTTCCTCCTTTAGCTCAAACTCTATCTTCTCTGGTTCCTTTGGTTGGACTTCATGTTTAATAACATCTTTCACCTCTCTGAACACCACATCTCGACTGTACACAACCTTCCTTGTTACTGGGTTCCAAAGCTTATAACCCTTTAAACCATCCTTATAGACAATAAAGATGCACTTTTCAAATTGACTATCCAACTTGGTTCGTTTCTCCTTTGGAACATGTACATATGCATCACATCCAAATACCCTCAGATGTGAAAGAGAGGGTTTCTTACCAGTCCATACCTCTTGTGGAGTCTTATCCTCCAACGTTGATGAAGGTGATTTGTTGACTAGGTAACATGCTATCTCCACCGCCTCTGCCCAGAATTCCTGTCCTAACCTGGCATCACTGAGCATGATTCTTTCCCTTTCCATCAACGTCTTGTTCATTCTTTCTGAAACTCCATTTTGCTCAGGTGTATATGGAGTAGTCTTCTACCGTGCTATACCACACTTCTTACAGAATTCTTCAAATTCCTTACTGCAAAGCTCTCCATCATTATCTGTCCTCAGAACCTTTATCTTCTTATCTGTTTGGTATTCAACCGGAGCCTTAAATTCTTTAAATTTGTCAAATACTTTTGATTTCT
Source organism: Pinus tabuliformis (assembly GCA_031772625.1). Taxonomy (NCBI): domain Eukaryota; kingdom Viridiplantae; phylum Streptophyta; class Pinopsida; order Pinales; family Pinaceae; genus Pinus; species Pinus tabuliformis. The sequence goes on from CM062812.1 coordinate 534,906,378, forward strand.
TCTTAAGGAAATATATCCATGTAATCCTTGAGAAGTCATCTATAAAGGATACATAGTACACAGACTTACCCAGTGATGGAACCTTCACAGGTCCAAACACATCACTGTGCACAAGCTCTAATATCTGTTTGACCCTCTTACCACTAGAGGGGAAACTCACTCGATTCTGCTTCCCATATACACAATTTTCACAGAAATAAAAATCCAGAGAGCTATTACTCATACCTTCTACCATACCTTTACCATGAAGTATTTGAAGGCCCTTCTCTCTAATATGTCCAAGCCTTTGATGCCACAACACGGTCTTCTCTCTAGAGACCACTAGATTTTCTGCTCCACTTTAAGGAACCATAGAGTTGTTGCACCCATCAATAACAGTGCTACCTTGTAGCTTTTACAGAGTTCCAATTCGAACTCCCCGCATCAATACTAGTGGCCCCCGAACCATCTTATAGGTATCCTTCTCGAACACTATTTTTACACCTGCATCATCTAGCTTGCTTACAAAAATCAGATTTTTGCCTAATGCAGGAATATGCAGAACACCCAGAAGTGTTCTAACCCTTCCACCTTGCAACTTCAACTTTACTTTTCCACGACCAATGATTCTAACCTTCCTATCATCCCCCAAGAAGACATCACCACCATCATATTTCTCATACTCGCAGAACCACTCTCTATGGGGAGTGAAGTGAAAGGATGCACCTGAGTCAATCAACCATGCCTCGTGATCTACATGTGTACTTGAAGAAGCCAAGTACACATCCCCACCTTCATCTGAGGTGGTTTTCGCCTCTGTAGAAGGAGCATCATCAGATCCATTTACTTTATCAGGAGCTTTAGATTTACAGTCCCTTTTGTAGTGCCCTTCCTTTTCGCATTCCCAGCACACCACCTTTACAGGTTTTCCTAGAGATTTAGATCTCCCTCTAGATTTAGACCTCCCAATCGATGACTTATTTTTGTTTCTGTTCTGGGACCGTCCTCGTACAAACAAGGCATCACCATTCTAGCTCTCCATATTTTTCCGTCTCATTTCCTCCATCAGCAAGGATGAGACTATTTCATCAAACTGCAAGGCAGTTGCATTGCTACCTATTGCAATAACCAGACTATCCCATGAATCTGGTAGAGAACACAACAAACTGATTCACTTATCTTCATCTGAAATTTTAATATCAATAGATGATAACTGACTTACCACAGTATTAAATGCGTTTCAATGCTCTGTCACCGAGTCTCCATCTTTCATCCTTAGGTTATACAACTTTTTCCATAGGAATAATTTATTCACAGAGACTTAGATTGGTACAAAGTCCCTAACTTGTCCCACAAAGCCTTCGTCGTAGCTTCCCCTGATACATTCAGCAATACTGAATCTGAGACACACAATCGCATTGTGCTCTTTGCCTATTGATCTAACTTCTTCCATTCTTCATCAGACACTCCCGTTGGTTTAGTACCTAGATCTACCGCGATCCATTGATATTTATCCACCAACAGATCCTCCATCTTGAGTTTCTATAACTCAAAACTCTGACCATTAAATTTCTCGATCTCTATCTTTCCACTGCTCGTCATCTTCTTTCAACACCAAAATTGATCTTGTAGATCTCCCACTGAACAGGGTCTACCACATGCCCAAGCGAAACCCCTCAGCAGCAAAGGCGTCCCCTTGAAGCCAAAATAGCTATGATACCAAATGTAGGTTTTAACCCTGTACATAAATTACCTACATATGAATTCTAAAACACAGAAAATAAACAATGTGAGCATAACACATAAAACACATATACATAGAGATTTTCCCCTGGATCCCAAAACCGGGACTACCAGCTTGATTTCTCATTATGTTCCTTTCAATGTTACAATACATATTTATACACGCCGAAGCATCCAATACCATGGACTGAAAACCATTGCGTCCAAAACCATGGACCGAAAACCATCGCATCCAAAACCATGTGTGAAAAATCATACAAAAAACCATAGCTAGGTCCGCCCAACCTAACATAGGGTCCAAAACCAAAATTTTCTAGGGCGCTGCCCTGGACCCCATAGAGTGGGGTTACCTGCACCCCTCAAACCCCTTGTGACTCCCCTCGCTATGCAATCGGCGCAATGAAGGGGGGGCTCCGCCCCCTTCTAACCCCCCAATTAACTACGTGGGCTAGTCGTGGAAAGAATATAAGACAACCCAACAAAAACCCCGCGGTAACACAAAATATGTACCAACCTGGAGAAATGCACCTTTGGCATGAAAAAAGTCCAATATCTTGGTTACATCATTGATGAGAAAGGCATGCATGTGGATCCATCTAAGACCCAAGTCATTTAGGATTTTCCAGCCCTGACCACTCTAATAGAGCTTCGCAACTTTTTGGGCTTTACCAATTTTTATCGAAGGTTCATGTTGGGATTCTCTCATATCACTTGGCCTTTGAGTCATGTTACCAAGGGTGGAGTGAAAGAAAAAAATTTCTAGTCCAGTCCCAACAAAAGGCATTTGTTGAGTTGAAGCACTGCCTCTGCTCTATACCAGTACACAAATTACTATACCTGCAACAACCATTTGAAATTGAGGCATACACCTCTAACTATGTTATTGGTGTTGTTCTCATTCAACAAGGGCATCTGGTGGCCTATCACAATGAGACACTTTCCAACACAATTCGAAAATACCCCACCTATGATAAGAATATGTATTCCATCATGCAGGCTTGCCAACAATGAAAACATTACATTCTCGGGAAGGAGATGACAATCCACACAAACAAATGACCCCTACATTTTATACAGACACAAGGAAAGTTGTATAACTATCGCCATCATAAGTGGTCCACATACCTACAACAATTCCAATAGAATATCAAATACAAGAAGGGAAACACCAATCATGTTGTAGATTTCCTTAGTCAGCCACCAGTTGCAGCACAGATCATTGTTCTCAACTCTTGTGGCCATGATATCTCTAGATGGCTGCAACTATATAAAAATTATCCACATTTTTCCACTACATACCAGACGCTAGTGGATGAAAAACAATTTCCAAACTTCCACGTCAAGGATGCTTTATTATGCTTCTTCGGCCACCTTTATGTTCCTTCAAGTGAGCATGCCAAGATGATTTGGGAGGTGCACTACAATTGGGTCGTAGGACACTTTGGTGTGGAGAAAATTGTGGCGATAGTATAAAATTATTTTTATTACCAAATCTATGACAAGATGTTGGAAAATACATCAGATCCTTCACTTCCTGTGCCATCGTTGTTCGCTTAGTGGGGCCTGACCCAAGTTCGGAAGTGATTTAGCCAAGCAAATCCCGGTATTACTGGCCCTTTCGGCAACAGTCCGCGGAGCGCGGACTGAGGTCTCACTGGAAGTAGTATGGGAGGGTGATATAACCAGGTTTCTACACCCTGGTGATGTTTGATATGTGGTGATTGGTACGCAGTCCAACCTCCGCACTTATTGCGCTATATGCACCTGTGGGCACCCCGTGCCTTGTGATATTATCTTCACGTAGTTCTAGCCGCAGCCCAACCCGTGTTATTTACCCAAGTCTTCCTTAATTAGTCTTCGTTAGCTAATTACTTAGATTAAATTCGCATATAAGCATTAATACGAGTATACATCAAGTGCACGCAATAAATAAATAGAGTAAAAGTAATGTATAACATCAAAATAAGGATTTAAGAACAGATGCACCGAGTAAACTTCTCTTTATTAACTTTCAATTCCAAGTACAGACTTGACTCTACCTGCAGGGGTCCGTGCACTCAGCTGCAGACTCTACCAGGCCTCTGCTCACTCAGTTGCAGAGCCTCTTCCTACTACTATGACCCAATACAATTCAGGTTCCACCCTATGATCTAACCACGCCTTCGCTATTCTATATCTCTATCCTCTCCTTCGCTATCTTTACACTTAGAGCCTCGCTCTATCTATACAATCCCATGGTCCGCGAACCATGGGTAGGCTGACACAACTTTACATTAAATTACAATACAATGCTTAGGGTGGACAACCCTATGACTAGATTGTACACTTCACACTCCGTGCCCACACTTCATGGAGTCTTATAATACAATTGACCAAAACTTGGGCTTTGATCCCCAAAACATGCTACGGGGGATCCCATGCCCAACAAGCCCCCAACACAATCATCGTGACTTGTCCCGAGTCACTTTGTTGGTGCGGTGATCTTGGCACAGAGCCCCTCCAACTGTGCCTATGTTGCACGAAGGTCTGCAACGCACAGTTCTGTTGTTTGCTGGCTCTGTTCCATTTTTGCTTCTAAATCATCTGCATCTGACTTAAGTCTCTTCTTTGGTACCGGCTTCTAGTGCTTGTGTTTATAGTCCCGCGCCCCTGTTCGGCTCCTCGGGTCATGAAGACTGTGCTTTGGTCGGATAGTCAGATAACCAACCCACCCATGTAGGGCTTCAAGTGACTACCATTTACTTTTCCTGGGAAGGGTTCTCCATTAAGTTTGACTAGCTGGATCGCGCCTCCGTCTGTGACCTATTTTACCACATATGGTCCCAACTAGTGCATTTTGAATTTTCCGGGAAATTTTTCGAACTTGCTGTCATATAGCAGCACTAAATCGTTTACCTTGAAGGTGCACAACTTGATATGGCGGTTGTGCTAGGCTTTCTCATGCTGCTTTTGTACCTGTTGGTGAAATCCAGCCAGAAATCATTCTTCCTTGAGTTCTTCTAATTGCGTGAGCCTTTCTTCTAGAGCTTCGTAGTTCGTCATGCCTATGAGCGTTGCTATTCACAAACTAGGTACGATGTATTCCATCGACATGACTTCTTCCGTACCATAGACCAACCGGAATGGTGTCTATCTCGTCAATTTTTTGCACATTGTCCTGTACACCCATAACACAGCGGGTATGCACAGGTCCCAGTTGTCCCACTATGCATTACATATTTTGGTCAATGCAGTCTCCAGTATTTTATTGAATGCTTCTACTGTTCCATTAGCCTGTGGGTGGTATGGTGTACTTTTTTGGTGATAAACCTGGAACTCTTCTGTGAGCACGCTAATGGTTTCATTCAAGAAATGTGTTCCACGATTGCTCATTAATATTTTCGGGCAACCAAATCGTGTCAACACGTTTTCGAACAAAAACTTTGCAGTCGTGGCAGCCGTGTAGTCCTTGACCAGTTGTGCTTCCACCCATCATGTCAGGATCTCTATCGCGGTGATGATGTAGCGCGCACCCATCTTTCCCTCAGGTTTGATTGGGCCCATAAAGTTGATTGCCCATTTCTCAAATGGCTACAGTTTCATTTGGGGATTTAATGGCATCTCGCCCCTTCGTGTTGGTTTTCCCATCCTTTGACACATATCATAGGCCTTACAATGTGCTTTCGAATCCTCATGCAGGGTCAGCTACCATAACCCTACACAAAGAATCTTTTGTGCAGTTGCACGTCTTGCATAGTGTCCTCTTGCAGCACCCCCATGTGCTTCCTCGAGGATCTGACCTCGTTCAAACTCGGGTATGTATCTCCGCAATATCTCATCATTGCCCATCTCGTAGAGGTTCCTGCGATGACATAAAAGTCCGCCGTGTGCACCACCAATTCCTTCTTCTGTTGGATTGAGTACTCCTTTGGCGTAGTCCCTGTTGTTAGAAAATGGATTACATCTTAGAAGTTTCCATCTGCGACGCGTACTGCAAAGAGCTGTGCATCAGGTAGTCCCTCCTCCAAATTTGTTGGTTCCTCGCCTATCTCAATTCTTGACAAGTGGTCTGGTCCTGTGTTTAAGCATCCCATCTTGACTATGACCTCAAAATCATATTCTTGAAATAGTAAGAGCCATCTGCATATCTTCCCCCCCAACACAGGCTTGTTCACCAAGTATTTCAACGCGAAATGGTTGGTATACATCTTGAAATGTCCTCCAAGTAAATAGTGTCGGTATTTCTGGAGTGCGTACACCATTTCCAAACCCTCACGTTCAGTGGTAGAGTAGTTTTTTTCTGCTTTGGACAATCTTCGACTTGCAAATGCGATTGGGTGATCCACACCCTCTGTGCCCTCCTGTGTGAGTATGGCTCCCAACGCGATACATGATGCATCAACATGTACATGAAATTCTACGTCCCATTTTGGGAAAACCAAAATTGGCGCGGAGTCCAGTTTCCCCTTTAGGAAATCCAAACTCTTCATGCAATCATCATTCCAACAATATGTCACATATTTTTTCAATATCTTTTCCATTGGCGCGGTTATTTGGGCATAACCCTTGATAAACTTCCTATAGTAGCCAGTGTGCCCCAAAGTAGTGCGTAATTGTTTGACACTGTGCGGTGCTTCCAGATTCAGAATAACAACAATCTTTGTAGGGTCCACCATCAGGCCTTGTTTGCAGACCACATGGCCTAGCAGGTTGCCAAAGGGAACAAGGAAGGTGCACTTTTTAAGGTTCAGCACAATCTGGTGTTGGCGGAAAGTATCCAGCATCAACTGTAAGCTTGCTACATGGTGCTTAACTAATCCAAAGATAGTCTAATTGTCCAGATAGACCTCTAAGAACTTGTGGATATATTCTTTGAATGCTGCCACCACTATGGGAAAAAATATTGTTGGCGTGTTCTTCAGTCCAAAGGGAATAACGGTGTACTGAAAGCAGCCCCATTCTGTTGCAAAGATTTTTTTTCTCCTATCTTCCGGCGCAATCTTGATCTGATGGTACCCTAAGAAGCCATCCATAAATGAGTAAGCTTCTTGACCACCAACATTCTCTAATACTTCATTTGTGAATGGTGTCAGGAATGGATCGTGAACACATGTGTCGTTGAGCTTCTTGAGGTCCACGCATATTCTTATTTCGCCTTTTTGTTTTTTCTCTTGCACTACCATAGGGCTCACCCAATCAGATTATACCACTGGTTCGATAATTCTAGCTGTGAGCATTTTGTCTAATTTGTTGCGGACCTTTTCTTTATAATTTTGGTTCAAGCGATAAGGCCACTGCTTAACTGGCTTCGCATCCGGTTTCAGGGTGATCTTCATCATCCATAAGTCACCAATGATCCCTTTTAAGTCTGTGATTTTAGTCAAGAACAAGTCTTGGTATTCGCGGAGTAACTTAGCGACCTTATCTAACATAGCATCGTCCCAAGAGTCTTCCAACGTCGCATACTTCGGCTCCGCTTCTGTGCCAATGTTTACCTGCTTTGTTTTTAGTGGTGTGGTGAGGTCGGAATCCTCAATTGATGGTCCTCGAACCTCGCGACAGCCTTTGGTTTCTGGAATATCAATATTTTGGGGGTTGTCATCATCCTCCTCCACCTGCATGTTATAACACTCCAGTGTGCTACTTAACTGTACCGCCCATTCTGGTTGAAGTACTTCCATTGGCTGCTGTGGTATTTTGAAGATGGCAGCTTTTACTGCTTGCAGCGCATCGTCAACAGTATCCGACCACCAGTCTTCAAATGTGAATGTTAACAAAAATCCCTCCCGTAAGACATCCCATTTTCCCGTACCATGTCGGAGTTCTGTCTCAATATACCAGTTCATGGGTATTATATCCAAGCTATGGTAGAATAAGTGTACCCATTCGAGCTGTGGTTCTTCCCCGTAGACCTTCGTCCATTTCGCGAGGTGCGTACATGGGTCATCTCATCCATCGTATTTGTCTTCTAACCGCAGCTGCAACTTCCTAAACCGTAGGCGCATCATCCTTCTACATCTGCGCCAGTCCTCAAAATTTCCTTGATCTTTACCCCACCATCATGCAGGTGTTGCACACAGTGCCCACTTCAACGCATCGAACCGTTGCTATTCCCGTAATGTTCTTTCAAATTTGCTTATGAATTCATCCACCACTGTCAATCCATCATATGTTGGCAGGTCTCTTGCCTCTGTTGTCATGCAATGCAGTGATCTAACCATCCTGTTGCAATTCAACGTCATTACTTCGTGCAACCGATTCTGCCATCGCTCTACGTCTTCATCTGAGTCCAAAGTTCAGGAGCTTTCATGCTCCCACGAGATCCTCCCATCTGCAGTCAAATTCACCCAATCCTAGTCTCGCGTAGTTATCTTGTAAATACAATCAAGATCATCATCGCTATCATCATCGCACACTGGTTCAGTGTAGCGCGTTCCTTTGGCTGGGTCCAGTGGGATTACTACGCGTAGTGACTTTTTCTCAAAGATCATTTTGCACTTCTTCAGGTTGATGACTCCGTTCATATTGGTGGCCTAGTCTATTCCTAACAGCGCGAGATAGGGATTGCTGTCATCGACAATCTCTATTACTTCAAAATCCGCCTGTGCGCTCGCACCTTCAATATCAATTGTTACCCCTTGCAACCTCCCCATGGGCAAAATCTTCTGTTGGTTCGCCATTCATAATTGGATAGGGGACCATTGTAACGCGGGCCTGCCCATGCGTTCCCATGTTTGCTTTGGTAATACATTCACGTCCAAACCCAGATCTAGGATTACTTGATCCATTTCATATTCCCCAATCTGTGCAGTCAACCTCATTTCCCTTCCAGTGCGTAATGCATGCTTCCCCAATTTCCTGTGTAGTCCTTTAACTACCTTGTTGTCGCGTAGCAGTTTCATGCATGTCTCCAGAAAGGTAGTGAGCATTGAAGGATCCATTCCTGGCTCTAGTTGATCCTTACTGTCTGAAGGGGAGGCCTCCGCAAAGCTCTTCTTAGCTTCCATGGATGTCTCCTTTAAGCGTTCTAAGTCAAACTCAGGTTCCTTTGCAGGAGCCTTGTAAACCCATGTACTTTCCTCTGGCTGCTTCCCCATATCTTCTCCCGTGGCTGTACCACTTCTGAGCATCATGTTTACATTTGGGTCCTCTTCACGCGGCTCAGACCTCATCATTTTTATATTCTGAGTTGGGGGAGGTTGGAATACCCCTTTTTCGCGCATCTTTGTGATCAACGTAGGACAATCTATTGTTTCATGATCAAATTGAGCACAATACGAACATGATATCCTCATTGGGTTGGTACAATCGTGGGCATAGTGCCCTGGTCCTCCACAATTGTAACAAATTAACTATCTGCAGCCCCTTCCTGGTCCCATTCCACCTCGTCCTCGACCTCGCCCCTGAAATCCAGCGCGCGCCATCCCTACATCTGGGTCAAGGGCTCGTGTTTTGGTCTGCATCCTATAGGCTGGGGTCCGATCCATCATTAGCTCGTAACTACAACAAGTGCACTTATCGTGGCCTACCGACCTGCAGAAATTACAAAACAATTGCTGGGGTGTCTGTGTATATTTCTACAGCAAATGACAATTGTCCGTCGTGTGTTTCCCTCCTATCTGACAGATCGCGCACCATAAAGTGGGTGCCGTACTTGGCCCTACTTGCACCTCTAGTCTCAGCAGAATTGGCCCTCCTCTTGCCAAGTAGTTTGTGAACACTGGACAATGATCCTTGTCATGGCCCTGGCATTTGCATTTTATGCACCATACTTCATTGCGTGCCTCTGGCCGCAGTGCCCTATCCTGCTTCAAACTTTGCATTTCCAAACACAGATTCTGTAGTTGCACATGGATTTGTTGAATTCCCAACCCAGGGTCTTGTATCGAGGTTTTATGTAATCTCATCTCCATTTCCAACGCTTCGGCCTGAGTGGAAAGTTTCTTTTGTGACAGCACCGTCCTCAAGTGAGGTGCCAGAGATGCTACAAACCATGCACGATGATGTCCATCTGTCAACATCATATTGGCTTCGTGGATCATACTCTTCAGCCGTTGATCCAGATCCCAAGGAGTCTCGCCCGGGAGCATCACGATCTCTTTAAACCCGATGATTGATTGCGTTTCTGACTTCCGCCTGTTAAATTCCCTATTCAACGCATTCTGGATCTCTATTATCCCTGCGTTTGGGTGGTCATTAGAGTGCTTGATATACCATGTCAATGCGCGATCCTGCAGTGCGCTCACCAATGTAGCCTTCTTAATATTTTCATCTGTGACACCCTGTGCTTCCCATACTGCTCTTACCACGAACCAGAATTGGTCTGGATCCTCATTCCCTACTCCTCTGAACACTGGTAGTTTGATCACACTCGCCATACTGAACTATGGAGGTGGTGGAGGTGAAGGGGGGGGGGGGGGGTGTGGGTCGAGGTGGTAACCACGAAATCCACTGCCTTATAAAACTGACCACACTTCTTGGAGAAACCTTCGTGAGCTCGTCCTTTCTCTCGCATGAGGGTGAAATTAAGGGACTGTTTTCTAATTCTTCACTACTTCCGCTTCTATAGATATTTCCACTCCACGTAGTCCCAGACATTAATTTATTCGTAGAACCCTCTTTTCACATAACAACATCTTAATCTAGGTGTTGAAACATTTAATATACTTACCTCGCGGTCCCTTGAGAAAACGTCGCTTTGCCTCACTGTAACTGACGGTCATGTCCACCATGAACTCAGTGATAAATCCTCCTATTATTCGGTTGAGCTAGTGGTCCACAAATCACGTTATCTTATCCTCTTAGGCTTCTAGTCTGCGCACTAGCTCCGGATTCCACACTATTGGTTTGTCGAGCCTACACCTTCCTTGGCTATTTTCTAACTTCGCGATTCACTCATGCAGCTTCGACGAAAAAGAGGCAAAGAAAATATCGTGGATTTCTGTATACACGTACTCCTCCAACCACTTTTCCTCAAACACTTGCGGAGTTCTGTTTTCCTGTGTCGCAAACTTGTGAATCTTCTTATCCAACCACTCTTCAATTTCCTTCTTTGTTGGGTTCCAGTGGCACAACATTAGACATCCCTTATGCAGATCCTGGTCCCGGCAACGGAACCATTTGTTGGCTTAGTGGGGCCTGACCCAGGTTCAAAAGTGATTTTACTAAGCAAATCCTGATACTACTGGCCCTTTTGGTAATAGTCTACGGAGCGCGGACTGAGGTCTCACCTGAAGTAGTATGGGAGGGTGCTAGAACTAGGTTTCTGCACCCTGGTGATGTCTTATATGTAGTGATTGGTACGCGGTCCAACCTGTGGACTTACTGCGCTATGCGCACCTGCGGGCACCCTGCACCCTGTGATACTGTCTTCGCACAGTTCTAGCCACAGTGCGACCCGTGTTATTTACCCAAGTCTTCCTTAATTAGTCTTCGTTAGCTGATTACTTAGATTAAATTTGCATATAAGCATTCATACGAGTATACATCAAGTGCGCACAGTAAATAAATAGAGTAAAAGTAGTGTATAACATCAAAATAAGGATTCAAGAATAGATGCACCGAGTAAACTTATCTTTATTAACTTTCAATTCCAAGTACAGACCCGACTCTGCCCTGCGCACTCAGCTGCAGAGCCTCTTCCTACTACTACGACCTAGTACACTTCAGGTTCCACTCTATGCTCTAACCATGCCTTCGCTATTCTATATCTCTATCCTCTCCTCAACTATCTTTACACTTAGAGCCTCGCTCTATTTATACAATCCCATGGTCCGGGGACCATGGGTAGGCCGACACAACTTTACATTAAATTATAATACAATGCTTAGGGCAGACAACCCTATGACTCGATTGTACACTTCGCGCTCCGCGCCCGCACTTCGCGAAGTCTTACAATACAATTGACCAAAACTTGGGCTTTGAGCCCCAAAACATGCTAGGGGGATCCCATGCCCAACAATCGCTAAGCCAACTATTAAGAATCAAGTCTTGTATACTCCTTTGCCTACTTCTAGCCAAATCTGGGAATCCATCTCCATGGACTATATGTATGGCCTCGCTTTTGTTAGGGTCCTGTGTTATACGAATCTTGGTAATGTTAGTCTTTCTATTTATCTAAGGTAAATATTAGTCACGTTGACTTGATTATTATGGTTTAAAGAGGTCTAGATTTAGATTAAGTGTCATGTAAAGTTTGTCTATTTTGTTAAAAGTCCAAATGTCTAAATTCATGAGGCTTCATTATTAAAGTGGAAATCATAGGAAGTCATTGGTCACCATGGAAGGGTATAAAGGGATCATGTCATAAAAATCCTTGGTCATCATGAGTTAGTCACCTAAGTCTAGAGGTAAAGTTACATCAAATTAATCATGACAAAAGATTTTTGTTGCCATGCTTTGTCATCATGGGCACAAATTTGGAGGTTTTTTATTCAATTAAGATGTCATTTCATGAGAGGTCATGACCTCAACAAGATTATAATGGTCAAAATGATAGTTCGATGCCTTTCCTCAAGCCCTGCGCTTTCTAAGAGGTGTTGCACATTCATCATTTCCATTTTCAAATCGCAATCATTGCTATCAATTCTGCTCTAGGCCATTTTAAGAGATTATTTGAACTTTAACCTTCATCCAAGATCACTCATTTCCTGTTTATTTGAATTGGAAACCTGTGGTGTGGTCGTGTTAAGGTGTTGCACAAAGGAGGCAGGGGCACTGCGTTTCCACACAACACTACTTTTCTTGTTAATCTAAAGACCAATCTCCTTTCACAGGTGAAAAATTGAACTATCAAATAAATTCTAAATTTCATGCATGAGCGAGCTAAAACCATTCAAAACTTGCAAAAAGAGAAAATTCATTTTCGCTGCATTTTTTAGAATTCACCATGCTTTCTAAAATTGCTGCATTTTCTCCTAATTGCTGCGCTACCACACAGTCCATATATTTTTCATTTCTTTGTTGCCAAGACTGCATTCTCCTTTGCAAAGCTTCTATGAGAAAATTTTCCTATGTGTTGAAATTGCATTGAAGCCCCTCACCCTAACTGTTGTGCTTGAGAGGTGTTTGAAACCCAATTTCCTTGAGCGTTGCACTTCTCACAAGGCATTGCACATGTTCCTTTATGTTCTCTGTCAACAGTTAGAAAAATTTCAAGTTGTTTAGGGTTTTTATGAAGAAAGTTTGTATTTATTAGTCTCTTTTGTGAATTTGCTCATTTTTTATCATCATCATAAGTTTTACTTGAAAGAGTCCTTCTTATAATTATTCCTACATTGTTGCACAAAACAAGTTACCTTAAAACCCTAGACTATTCACTGCTACAAAACAAAATCATGTCAACTCCAGAGGAAAATAAGCACAAGGGAGGTGCTATTGTTCAGTTTGAGCCACAAGATGTTGCATTTATTAATGTAGACCCAATCATCATAATGGCTTTTGAGTCCGTGGGGTGTTTGAGGTTTTGTGAAAAGATTCAAGGGTACAATCTACAATTGAATAAGGAGTTTGCCAAGGGTTTTGATGGATTCTAGGGGAAGGTTGGAACACTTACTTTTCCACTCATAGTGTAATCAATAGTTGATGCCAGTGAGATCCCTTTACATGGTGAGGAATGGTTTAAGGGTATGGAGATATATTTGGTCATTTCAAAGACTTTATGAAACTAAAATACCAGGAGGGGTATGGGTCTGTTGTTCCAAGGAGTTATCTATAGGACCACCATAGTAAACCGTTGGAGCTTATTCAAAGGTATTTTACATGTGAATGGAGGTTCAAAAAAGTTTATCAGTATATATTAGGATTCTACTAAATTTTACAAGCATGAAACCTTTGAATATTCCTTACTATTTATTTAGGAGACTTAGCAAAATGGCTGACAGAGTTCAAGCAAAGGGGAGTCAGATTGAACCTACTATATTTCATTTTTCATTAACTAAAATGCTGGTGATAAAGGAACTTGGAAAGAGGGAGAAGTCATGGCAGGACTTTTTGATCTCATCAGGCTAGATGACACAATCTTCTGACATCCAAAGGACTAAGATAGATACCCCATCAGTTGCAATCAAAGAGGCCTCATCTGTAGAAGTTGGCTCTATCAAAAAACCTTTGGTTAAGAATAAATCAGTTGAAAAAAGAAGTGCTAAGAAAATTCACTTCTCTCCTGAGGTAGAAACAGTGGCTAGGGGACCAAGAACAAGAACTTAAGCCAAAAGATTTCCTATAGACCCTACACCTATTCAAGATGTTTAATCAGAAAGTGCACATGAAGAAGTGGAAGATGATGAAAGGGATCAGAGAATTAAAAACTTGCAAGATCAGTTGAACAAAGCTCATCTAATGGTAGCATATTTACAGCAAGAAAATAGAGAACTCGGGAAAAATTTATCACAAGAAGTTTCCCACCCCAGTGAAGGAGAACCATCAAGGAGAGCATTGGCTCATGCTATTAAATACAAAAGAAAACAAAACATAGATGTTGAATATGTGTAGGTGATAGTTGAGCAGTCAAGGAGACCTAAAAATAGGTCTGCTGCCAAGATGGAAATGCAAATGAAGGAGACTATTCATCCAGAACAAAAGGTGTTTTTTGATGAGTAGAAAGAGTTTGAAAGACTGTTGGAACAACTTGAAGGAGTTCAACAACAAGTAGATTGGCTTGCAGAAAAAGATCAAAGGGATAAGCTGAGTTTATTTAATCAATTACAATTTGTTGAACCTATCCTTGACAAGGCTAAACATAAGTTAAAGTGGAGCTTGCCTCTACATAGGCAAGTGAGAAATTTGTATACCCATAACTTGGTCTTAAAAAGGAGACTCACATTAGTAAAACAACAGCTTACTGAGGCCAAGAAATCTAGAAGAAAGAGGAAGAGGGGAAAGTTAGATATACTAGCATAAGCTAGCCTAAAGGTAAATCTTCATCAGGTGGATTCCACAAAGCTTAAATTTTTTTTTCTCAAGAAGTCAAAAATAGGTCAGTTTTGGTGGAGTTTGCAAAAACGCAGCAAGGACATGCTGCACATTTTATATGGTCCTTTATGCTGATGAGATGGTGCAATTTTGAGGTTTTGGTTTTCCTGTGGGGTGTTATAAGGATGTCACAACACTTATATGTTTCTTCTAGCACTTTATATCAAAAGAATCCATCATATGCTCACAATTTTGAAGTTTCTGCCAAAGTTGACAATTTGCTACGAAAGTCTGCTACATTTCCAGCCAAGAGGATCAGGTGATGAGGAGGTATGCAACCATTTCAAAGGATGTTTCAGGAGTTCATTACCATTACAGGGATATTTTGAGACTACCCAATTTCTCATTTTTGTTAGAGGAAGGCCACAAATATACAGAACTTGAGGTGTTGCGAAAGTTGATGCGAAATAAGGAGTTTTGCAGCAGATGCTGCATTTTAACACAGTCTTGATTTTACCTTGTAAATTCGAATTTTTTTGGGTTCCAAAGGTTGTTTAATCATGTTTTTAGGTGGAATAACTCCTTAGGATGGTATGGTTAGTGGTTTTTTATGAATATTTATAATTTTAATGATGTATTAAGTTCAAAACTGGATTAGGTAATTAGTTCCTATTTTTATGCAAAGTAGGTGAATAGCTTGATGTATCTAGCTGATTGAATAGCTTCCTTTTGAAAATTTGACTTGGCTAGATGGGAATGAAATATTTTTGATATATATAATATGTAAAAGACTAATAAGAGGGTTTGGTTGGTCATATTGGAGAGAAAGAGAGTTTGTGTGCACTATATTTTTTGAAAAAAAAATCGAGTGAATGAAAGACAGAAGGTGATTTGCAGGGATTCCTGTGTCATATCTTGGTCACGTGTTGTTTTTCTTTCGTGTTGTAAGTTTTGATTATGTTTTTACTTCTCTTGAATGTATGTATCCATGCTTGGAAGAATTAAATGTTTAGCTCAAAATTCATCTAAAAGGTGTTATGATTTAGTTTTACCAAGTGATCTATGTTTTCTTCTTAAAGCAACATTCATAATTTATCTGTAATTTGATAATCTTTGGGTTGTTTCCATATTTTATCACACTCACCCTCCTACAACGAATCAATTCCATCATCAACACTTCCTACCTTTCCCCTGTGGAAAAACCTTTTCTCTCTTCATCTCATCACTGGACAAATAATCAATTTGACATGACTCCATGCCCAACGGATTTGTCTCCTTCCTTACCAGCAAACCTTTGCAAATGAGACCTTATTGAGAACTATACCTAGCCTAATATCTGATTAGTTGAATAACCTAAGTGAGAGATCCCTCTCCAAGGCTAAAAGGGCTAGATTCTATCCTAAATGTGGTTTTGTGGTTAGCTTTGAAGTTGCTCTCCTTAGACTAGGGAATTTTACGGAGTGCTAACACCTTCTATCAAGCATGGAAAAAACTATTTATTTGTGGTCATCGAAAATTTTTCTAACATGGTCATTTTGGCTTCCTGCAAGAAGAGTATCACAGTAGAGGCCAATGCATGACTCCTATTTGAATGAATGTGGGTAAATTTTGGGGTCTCGCAGACCATTATATCAGATCGAGATAGCAGGTTCATAAGTGCAGTTTGGTCAAGCCTTTGATCACTATTGGACACCAAACTCACCAAGTCGACTGCAATCCATCCCAGATTGATGGGTAGATAGATGCTGTCAACATGATGATTGTGCACATACTGCACATGTACAACTCTAAGTATCTGCAGACATGGGATGAGACTCTTCCCTATGTGAAACAAAACTATAACAGGGTGCTCCATAGCTTGCCTAGCCACAACCCCTTTGAAGCGGTTTTGTGATTTCAACCATTATGTCCCCTTGATGTCGCATTGCCTTTTACAACTACACAGGAAGAGTATGCAAATGTTCAGTTAGAAGTTGATAGAGCCAATAGGTTTATTGAGAATATTGAACAATTTTTCCAATAGGTTCATGACGTACCGGAGAAATCCAATTCCAAATACAAACAATGACATCATCAACATCAAGTGCCCCATAAGTTTCAAGTGAGTCACATAGTTTGTTTACATCTGTAGAAAGAATGCCTAGCTAGAGCCCATCGTAAGCTTCAACCACTTTGATACAAGCCTTACACCATCACCAGGGTTATGGGATACAATGATTTCAAGCTCAGTATCCCCCAATTCCTTGGCTTGCACCTCGTATTCAATGTGGACTACCTTCGGCCATACTTTCCACCATTGTTAGACACATCACACATTGTTGAGTAGTTGACACCAACAAATCTCAACCGAGACTGCATTGAACATGCCACAATTAATCAGATCATGGACACATAGATTAGGAACACTCGCAAATAGAAGGTCCAACTATATCGAGTTGTCAAAGCTGACCAATTCCTACACCAAGGCAAGTGGCTCACCAGTGACAAAGTTTAGCAAAAGTTTCCCCATCTTATGGGGGCACTCAATGCAATGGGGACCATTGTTTCCTAAGGGGGGAGGACTAATCTAGGTCAGTATTGGTAGTATCCTGCCTATTCCACTTGGAACCCCACCATTATTTCTTTCAGTTTCCTTAATTGTAGCATAATATACTATTTTTGGCAGTTTTTTGGGTCCTAAACTTCTGGAGCCATTTTGAGGCCCTAAACGACATTTTTTGGAAAACAAGAAAACTCGTAACTTAGTTTAGTTGTTTTTCATCAAAATTTGTAGTCCTCAACATATATTTCTAACGAGGTATAGTACACATCAAACGAAGATCGTATTCCAAAGTTATGACACTGAGAAGTTGATGTGCTAATTTATTCCAACAAGGCACACAAACTTTTGGCACTTCATCTCCTACAGTTAGGTTTTTGGATGTTTATGGTTTTTCATTCTTTCTCAATAATAAATATGCCTTCAAGCCTCATTGTAACATAGTTCAAAGGCATGTAGCCACCACATATATTCTTAGAGATAAGGTACCATCATCCGATCTAGTTTATTTTTATTTTGCATGCAAACAATTTTCAGTATCTTGTTATCTATGAATTGAAGTTCAGTTTTCTTTGTAGCTTCGTGTTTCTATTTAAAATGTATTTCATCTATATTTCATTTCATTCCTACATAAATATCAATTAGTGGTGTTAGAGCAGTCTGTGCTTTCTCTGTTTTTTTTGTGCATGTCCCAAACAAGGTAGGGGTATAAGGTGTTAGGCCTTGAAGTGGTTGAACCTTTGAAATATGGCCTTGCCAACCTTGACGACCTCCCATGGCGGAAGAAAATAAAGATGAGGGAGTAAGATATCATTTCAAAAAAATTCTCAAAGAATCCCTCGAGCAACAAAGGAACGAGATGATGGATAAATTTTCCGAGATCCTTCGATAGATGCCCATAGACAACACATCTTCATCTAGTAGCCACCCTAGAGGTACCACTCCCTTTAAGGTACAAGTCAACTTTGACATTCCCATATTTGGAGGCCATATTGATGCAGATGCCAGATAAATGGTTAAATATGTTGGAACAATAGTTTTCGGTTCATGATTTTTCCAATAGGGAAAACATTACTTTTGCACTCCTCAAAGTTGCCCCCCACGTCAAGGACTGGTGAGAAACCTACTACGAGTAGAGGGATAAGAGGTAACCCTCACTATTTTTAGCTCCACCCACTTGGAATTATTTCTGATATTCCATCAAGGAACAATATTACCCTATTAGGAGCCATGAATATATGTACGTAAATTGGACCACACTGCGGTAGGGAAGGGACAACGACATGTTGGAGTTCACAAATATTTTTCATACCCTTCACACGAAGTTGGGTATCAAGGATTCTAATTGGCATATAGTACTCAAGTATCACGTTTGTCTACACAAATACATCTAGGATTAGCTAGAGCTCCTAGACATATGCTTTCTTAGCACTGCCTATCAATATGTTGTCAAGATCCAGCAGAAGTTTAAACTAAAGAAGCTGTTAGTGTCAGTGTCTTCACATTGCCATCAGTGATCAAGATTTACTCTTTTTCATCTCATGGTAGGAGTCCCATACTACTGAGTCATTCCATTAGGTCATGGATCTACTGATGGTAGGGTTTACTTCAGTTTTTCCCTCATGATATGTACTTGCTGATCTTCTTTCATACCTTTTAGTCATGATTCATGTTCATTTTGCAGTCCATTTCATCAATTACATAGGGTTTTGGTCTCATTAGGTCTTAGGGTTTCCTCCATGGTCAAATTCAGTGATTATATGTTAATAAGGGTCAGCAAGCACATGAGGAGGTCAATAATCATTGTTAAAATCATAATTTATCAGTTGAGAAGCTGAATGTAGTTCTCACCTCAAAACTTGTTTTGAGGTGAAAACATAGTATTATATTTTTTATCTTTCTTCATGATGTAATTTTATTGTTTCTATATGTAATATTTGTTCTCAAGCTCCTCCTAAAGCTTGTGATGCTGCCAAGTACCTACCACTGCAAAATCAAGTGATTCTGAGCATCAATCCACTTGCCATGTAAAAAGAAACAAACATGAAAAACAAAGCATTGTAAAAGACAATTAGACATTATAAAAGTGGGTTTTCATAAACAAAAATAAAAAAGGTGAAGCTATATAAAGCCATCCTCCTATTTTTCATCCCATTGTGTTATTGTTGAAGATCAAAGTGCCATAAGGAGATCAAAGGTCGAGTTTCAAGTGTCATTGAGCAAATACAGTGAAGTTGCTACGTTTTTTCAAGATTTTGGCTAGCACTGCGCTTCTGAGGAAGATGCTGTGCTTTCAAGGTGGCACTGCACTTCTAGCAGCATTTCCCTGTGCAAATTTACAAAGGCACTGCGCTTACAGGCCGACACTGCGCTTTGCCTAGCAGAGCCTAAAATCACTCCAAATCGCCAAATTCACCTCAAATTATCTAATTTTCCTCTCTTGCAAGTAAGTATATCAGTCATCTCTTGTGGATTAGGGTTTTACTTGTCAAGTTTTGGTGTTTTTCACTCCCAAATTCAAAACCCTAGTTTTCCTCACTCCACTAGTGTTTTCCTAACTTATCCATTTTCTATTGTTCCCTAAACCCCATTCCCACATATATTTTTCCATAAATCCCATTCCCACATATATTTTTCCCTAAATCCCATTCCCACATACAATTTCCCAAAACCTACACTCTCTACCCTACTCACATCCCTAAACCCTACTCACATCCCTAAATCCTACTTACATCCCTAAACCCTACTCACATCCCTAAACCATGTTCACACATACATTTTCACACTCCCTCCTTCATACACTCTACCCATTCCATTCCTCCACCCTATTTCCACACTATTATCCACAATTATCCATATACAACCACATTGTTCAAAACCAAAGGAAAACAATGGAAAGAGACAGTGATTATGAGTATGAGGAAGAGACATTTAGTGACAGCTCGAGGGAGAGAAACATACAACAAAGGAAGCCTCATAAAGGAGGAAAAATCATCAGAGAGGAGCCCACTAGTTTGACAAAGTTACAAGCTTGTTCACTTGTAGTTTCTTGTTTTAGACACTTGGCATGTTTTGAATTTTGTGAATTGGTGGAAAGAGTACAGTTTCACCATGATTTGGCCAGACTATTTGTGACTCATTTGCATAACAATGAGGTGACACTTTTCGGAGTAACCTTCACAATTTCATCAGTTGTCATTTACGAGGCCACTAGAATTCCTAATGTGGGTGAAAAATGGTACAAGGGTCATGATGTTGATGAGAATTACTATGAGCCCTATATCAAGGCTAAATACAGAAATCAAGTGAAGAAGTTATTCCCCTTTAAGTTTTTGGAAATCAGCTATGTGCCTTTGATGAGGATTATTATCAAGTACTTCACTTGTGAAGGTAGGTTCTCCCAGTTGTATGCCTATCATATTAGACTCCTCATGCATTTCACTAGAGTAAAGATGCTGAATCTCCCTTACTTCATGTTTAGAAACATTGAGAAAATGGCACATATTGTACAGAGGAAATCATACCCCCAACAGTTGAATAGAATATACCATTACTCTTTGATTAAAATCATTGTTCTACACCAGCTTAGCCTTCTTAACATTCCATGGGAGACTTTCATTGCTCATGAGATGTTCAAAGGTCCACAGATCCCTTCACCAGTGCATCAAGAAAAAGGTGGGCCTTCTAGCCATGGAGAAACAAGGGAAGAGGCCAAGGAAACCAAAACTGCTGAGGTGCCAGTGTATGTAACTTATCAGAGAGGCACAAGAAGACTTTTTGTAGCTGCTAGGCAAGTGCTTTCTCCACAAGGTGTGGAAGGGGCCTTGCCTTCGTCATCACTCCACAGGCAAAAGTTTGCTCCACAAGGTGTGGAAGGGGCTTTCCCTTCATCATCAACAAAACAGGTGCAAGTTGAACAATTGAGAAAAGGCAAGGAAAAGGTGCAAGAGGAGGATCTTGATGATGAGGAGGAAAGAGATTTTGATCTCATTGAGCATGAGGAGCCACAATAGCACTTTACTCATCATGGAGTTGACATCATTGACCTGGAAGCTCAGGATGAAGAAACTGTCAAGGACATCATCATTCAAGAGAGGGAAGCTGAAATAAAATCCTTGGCGGATAACTTAGAGAGAGCCAAGTTCATCATTAGATATTTAGAGTAGGAAAACAAACAATTGAGTGAAAAGCAAGTCCTCATGGAGCTACAAATGATCAAAGAAAATAGGAAAAATGCCAAAGAGGCTCATGTCAAGTTGACTCCTATTGAGCAAGAGATTGAGAATGATAGGGAAACATGGCTTGAGAGGGTCAACATACATCTCGAAGGGCTGATTGAGAAGGCCAACAGGGATAAGAATATGCTTCGCCACATGGCCTACCATTACATGACCCACAACAAAGTCTGTAACATGAGGATCAGGAAGCTTAAAGCTAGGTTGAGAAAGGCTTTAAAGAACAAAAAGGAGAAATATAAGTTGAAAATATTAGTTGAAGCCTCACTAGCCCATCAAAGTAGCTAATGGTGGTGTCCCATGCCAAATCTGGACAAGTTTTGAAGATTTTTTTTTTTTTTCAAATTTTGAAATTTTCAACACAGGAAACTGGCCTAGAAGTGCAACGCCACTGGCACTGCGCTTTTCCCTGGAGCATCAGATGAACAAAATGCTTGAATATTTGGATTCAAGAGGATGATAACATGCACCCTGGAAATTTTCAGAAGTTTTGAAGCAAATCTGGGTCACCAAAAGGTCCAAAAACTACCAAACAATGACCTTTCTGCCTCATTTTAGACACACAGAAGCAGTATTGGGAGATTCAAGTTTTGAGGGGGGAAATGACCTCCAAATTCAAAAATTAAAGTCGTTTTAGAAAACTATACTTAACTACCTTTCGAATGAGCTATCTTGGGCTCAATTTGGCTAAGGGGAAGGCCTCCAAACGTAGGTGGAAAGTGGCGCTGCACTTTTGACCAATTTGTCCAGAAATCCAAAATTTCGCCTATTTTCACTATGGATTCACTTTCTCTCTCCTCATGGTTGTTTTTATGATGTAATTTATGACATGGTATGTAATTATGATGGTAAAACAGTGTTAGAGGGTAGATTCATTAGGTAGAGGTTGTTTTGAGGCTAATGAATCAGTTTCCATGCTTATAGAGGCAAGTAGTTTGACTGTCTATATTCCTGGTCCATGTTTGGAAATGGTTGTAAGAGCCCCTCTTCTCATGGAATCGACCCCTGATGGTTGGGATGAGTGGTTTGGTTGTCTATATTATGTATTTTCTTCCTCATTTTCAAGGGTTGGATACACTTGGATGCTCTGAACAATATTGTACATCATTGTAAGCAGTTTGGTAAGGAAATTAATAATAGTTGCAGCTATTTTTATGGGATACTTGTGGTATGGTGCTTTTTCATAGTTTCTTCTTATGTTATTAGTTTTTCACATGTTTTATGCATGCCACAATTTAATTCATTGCTTCTAGCTGAATGATATCAAGATAGATAGGTAGAATTCATTGTTTACAGTGCTCTGCCTTGGGAAGCCATTCAGTAATCTATGTTTTCTATTGTTTGAGAAGGATACATGATATTTACATGCCCTCCTCAGCTCCTCACCCATCTTAGACCTCTCACCTCACTTGATTTCAAGTGTAAGAGCCTATACCTACCTTGCCCCATATAACATCCCATACTCTGACCTAATTTCCCAGACCCAAATTGCCTAGCTCCATCTGATCCAACACAAAAACCAACAAATTCAATCAAAATCCCCTCAGCTACTATACCTAGCATAAAATCTTGATTCATGATCCAGTCATCTTGACTGAGATTCATAAGGAGAGATCCCTCTCCCGACCTGGTAGGGTTAGCTACTAGGTTAAGCTTGGTTTGTGGTTATCCTAGGATTGCCTTCCTTCAGCCTGAGGTCAATCTAGGCTCTAACATAGTGGCGACCATACTAGGGAAGAAAATCTCATTACACCCCAGTACTACTAAGAAGTTCTGAACTTTTGGATGATAAGTTTAGAATTCATTAGGCTGAAAAGTGGAAAGTTGTAAAGCAATATAAAAATCTTGAGAACTCTGAACACACTGGCTTCAAGAAGATACACGAGGTCCAATCCTGATCTGGATCCTCCTCCCATATTTGAAAATCCTAATCTCATTCCGTGGATACTCAGACAAGAAATTTCACCAAGTCCTAGACCTGTTTTTAGATCTCATTCATGCCTTGTTGAGTGGTTGTTCCTTGAAGATCTCCCTTTTGACGAGTATTTTGGTCTCTCTCTGTTTAGAACCACATCTAATAGTGAACTGTTGGACATAGTCCTAGATCCAGAATGCACTAGAGAACTTGAAATCCAACGAGCCAACTTGTCAAGTAACCAAAACCTTCGGAATTACCCTCAGTCATCCCTCACCACTGATAGACTCCCTGAACTCTCTGAAACAACCTCAACATCTTTTAGCTCACCATCATTTCCCCATATTTTTGAAAATCATCTTTCATCTCCATTCATACCTTCACTCCCTCATGAGCCTATCACTACTCCTCAAACACCCATCACCTCTGTTACATCAATTCCCCTTGTTGTCCCAAATCCTCTAGTTACCCAAACACCAATTTCAAATCCACCTCGAGTCATGGCTGCCAGATATGCACCACTCGTTCTGCCTCATAATCTAGATGATATGCCCGTTGATTACCAAAGCAAAATACCTCTTTTCGATGCCACTCAAAGTATTACAACGCAACAACATGTTGACAGGATGAATGACTTCTTTGACCTTCATGAGGTAGATGTAGAAAATGTGTCCATGAGATTATTTGTACAGAGTTTTGGAGGCGAGGTTCGAAAGTGGTTTAGAGCATTACTAGCAATCTCTATCAATACTTTACCAGTTCTGCATAGACAATTCCTAGACCGGTGGGAGGTAAAGAAGAACCCACTCCAAATTCTATATGAGTATGAAAATATCAAAAGGAATGTGGGTGAAAGTGTGCAAGATTACTGTGTAAGGTTCAATGCAGTTTATAATGCTATTCCGGCTGACATTAAACCACCGATGGGGTTAGCATTGATCAAATTTCCAGACGGTTTCGATGCTGATATGGCATATCAGTTGTGAGAAAGAGATCCTACCACACTTGAAGATATGCAGAAGAACACTATGAGTGTAGAAGCAAATCTGCTGGCCAAAAGAGCAAGGATGAAAACTGAAAAGAAGGTGACTATAAAGGAAGAAGCATCTTCCTCAGATGTTAAGGCAGATAATTTACTCCGGAAAATTGAGAAGATGTTTGACCAGTTGACAGTTGCAGATAAACCTGAAACAACAATCAGGAATCCAAACTTCAGAGGATAGCAGCAGCCCCAATTCAGGATTAAACAAAGGGAGCAAAAGGCACAAGATCAGTCGTCACAACAGTAGTAGGTCAGAACTCCTTTGCAGCAAAACTATGTGCATGGAATAGAGGATGAAGATGATGATGATCCGGTGGTTGAGGCAAATCATTTCTTTACTGCTGATGGTTTGCCCATCTTTCTCACAGAAGATGAAGAATATTCGAAGGTCCCAAATGCCCAAAGGGATGAAGACTACATACTAGCAAATGAGGCAGTTTTGGAGGATGAGTCAAATGATTATCAGCGAGGATATATGAATGCATTGATAACACAGTAGAAGCAATATTCATTGAGAAGTAGGGATGTACCAGTCAGTCCAATTCAAAAGAGAAAGGAAGCGCAACCCAAAAATGACTCCTCAAACATTCAGAAGAAAGGGAAAGAGCCTGCTGATCTGACTTCCAGCAAAGGACCATCCACAAATAGCATTGCAAACGAGAAGAACAATCAGCAAAGTGTAGCAAAAGAAAGAGTTGAAAAGAAGGACCTTCCAGTCAAAGAGGTAGATAAAGTTTCCACTTTTAGTTTAGAAAATGAGATTGCTAAATTAAAAGTTTCAATTCCTTTGACTGAGTTGATTAAGAACAACAGCTATAAACACCAGGTGTCCAAAATTTTGCATATAGATCCTTTATCTGATATGGTCAATGTAGAAGATGATCATCCTGAGCTCATTTTTGGCCCTGCCTTAGAAGGTCAGTCTGAGGATAGTGAAGTTCCTCCATTTTATATAAGCCTTAGACTACATGAGTATGTCCTCCACAATGCCATGTTTGACTCTGGAGCTTCCCATAATCTGATGCCAAAAGCCATTATGGAGAAATTGGGCCTTGACATTACTCGAAAATATCATGACCTGTACTCTTTTGACTCTGGTAGGGTCCGTTGTATTGGTCTTATCAAAGACTTGGTGGTATCTTTAGACCAAATCCCGACCAAGAATGTTTTGATGGATGTGGTTGTTGTTGACATTCCACCACGGTTTGGTATGCTTCTATCCAGATCGTGGGGTGCTAAGCTTAAAGGGACTTTACAACTAGATTTCTCCTATGCTACCATTCCCGTGTTTGGCCAATTGAGAAAACTATACAGGGAGAAGAAAATGAAATACATGATTACAAGCAAGGAGAAACCGCTTAATCATCCAATTAATGTTGTACATACAAATTTAGAGTCATTTGTACTATATTCAGATAGTGGTTTGAATGATGTTGATAGTCAGTTAGTTGAAGTAGAAGATGTTTTGGAGATTTCAGAAAATTTTAGAGCAGCCCTTGATCAAGAAAGACAAAAAATTGCAAGTACTTCTGAGTAGTCTACATACCGGCAACAACAAAAAGACAGTGAATAGAAGAAAAATGAAGAGATCAGTCAAAGTAAGAAAGAGGAGGAAATAAAATTTCAGCATTTAGAAGAAGAGGCGGGTCTTTGGAGCATGGATTTTGATGGAGCCATGGGTACGGATGGTGTCGGCATAGGGATTTGGATTCACAGCCCTGCTTTCCAGCCAAATAAAGTTCCTAGTAATGTTAGAATATGCTCGTATAAGTTGGCCTTTGACTATTCTAACAATGAAGCTGAGTATGAAGCGTTGATTACAGGTTTGAAAATTTTGAAAAAGCTGAATGCAGAAAGGATATCAGTCTATGGAGATTCAGAGCTGATAATCAAGCAAGTCAAGGGAGAATATCAAGCTAAACACTCGTGGATGAGAGCCTACAGAAATGCAGTTTTAGATATCTTATGAATGTTTCCAGATTATACTTTGACAGCAGTACCTCATGCTCAAAATGTTATTGCAGATTCACTTGCCACTGCTGCAAGTAATTTGAAGATTCTGATGAATTCCAACAAGAAGTTTGAGATCCATGTCAATCATCGCCCTACTATTCTGGACAATTTAAGGTATTGGCAGGTGTTTTGGGATGATAAGGAGATCAATACCTTTTTGCAAAATGAGGGAAACTACAAGGATGCTTCCATAGATGTTGACTATGATACCGATGAACCGAAATTGAGGTGAATCAAATGGAAATATTGCAGCTAAAAGACAACATTATTCCTAAAGGTCTTATACCTTTAGAAGAACTTTTCGATCAAGATGATGTGGCTAGAAAGCCAAGCTTGGTGCCTACAGACAAAGGTGTTGAGGATGTTAATCTTGGAATAGCAGATAAGCCCAAGTTTGTGAAATTGTCCAAAACATTGTCTCCCGAGGTAAAGTCTAAATATGTTAGATTGTTATCTGAATTTTCTGATGTGTTTGCCTGGGATTATTCAGATCTGAAGGTGTATGACAAAGATATAATTTAGCACACTATTCCCATCAAGCCAAATCAGAAGTTGTTCAGATAGAAGCTGAGAAGAATCAATCCCAAGTTGCTGCCTTCCATTGAAAAAGAGGTAAACAGGTTATACAAAGCTGGTATAATTGTCCCAATCAGATTTTTTGATTGGATTTCGAATCTTGTTCCTGTACGCAAGAAGACCGGGGAAATTAGATTGTGTATCGATTTCTGGAACCTTAATAAGGTATCATTGAAGGACAACTACCCACTGCCAAAGATGGATCATATCCTCCAAAGAGTGGTTGGAGCATCGCGTATGTCACTACTCGATGGATATTCAGGGTATAATCAGATCCTAGTGCATGAAGATGACCGAGATAAGACTGCATTTACCACCCCTTGGGGAACTTTTCATTATGCTAAAATGCCATTTGGTTTGAAGAATGTTGGAGCCACATTTCAGCGTGCAATGGACATTGCTTTTGCCAATGAAAAGGATGTATTTCTGGTTGTATATTTAGATGATTTGATAGTGTTTTCAGGTTTCGATGATGAGCATCTTCACCATTTAAGGATTGTGTTTCAGCAATGTAGGAAATTTGGGATATCACTCAATCCAAAGAAAAGTCTCTTTGCCATGGATGAAGGAAAGCTTCTTGGTCATATTATCTCAAAGGAAGGAATTTGCATTGATCCTTCAAGGGTGGAAGCAATTCAACAGATAGATTTTCCCAGGAACAAAAAGAGATACAAGCTTTTAATGGTAAGATGAATTTCTTATGTAGATTTGTACCCAATATAGCTGAGCATTTAAGAGAAATTACTAATATGTTAAGGAAGGATACGGTGGTAAAATGGACGGAGGATGCTATGAAGTCATTTAATTTGGTAAAGTATGCTTTATCTACAGCTCTGGTTTTGATTTGTCCCGATTATACGCAAGATTTCATTTTATTCTCATTTGCATCTAAGCATACCATGGCAGTAGTTTTAATGCAAAAAGAGATCAGCTGGAAAAGCCCATTGCATTTTTCAGCAGGACCATTAGAGATGCTTGTTTGCAGTACAACATAATTGAAAAATAGGCTCTTGCTCTTGTTAAAGCTTTGAAGGATTTCAAAGTGTATATTCTGCACTCACACATCATAGCATACATTCCTAATGTAGCGGTCAAGGATGTGCTGATACAAACTGATCCAGAAGGAAGGTGGGGAAAATGGATTGCAACAATGTTGGAATACGATCTGGAGATCAATCCTATAAAGCTGATCAAAGGACAAGGCCTGGCAAGGTTAATGGCGGAATCAAATCTGCATGCTTTAGATATAAATATTATTGTAGCCATGTCAGAAGATGAAGAAGAAGGTTCTCTGATTCAAGTGTCTGAAATGTTCCTTTAGTCACCATGGTATTCAGATATATTGTATGTACTTCAGCACCTCTCACCACCTCCGGGGATGAAAAAGAACAAAGGTAGATCTCTCAAACTTAAAGCTGCCAAATTCTGCATTTTGAATAATGCCCTTTATTGGAAAGATCCAGGAGGTGTTTTACTAAACTTTCTAATTAAGGATGAAGCCTAGCAAGTGATGACTGACTTTCACAAGGGTGATTGTGGCGGTCACTTGTTCTGGAAGACAACAGAAAACAAGGTGTTGAGAGCAGGCTATTACTGGCTGACTCTATTTTTCGATGTTTACAAAACAGTCATGAGCTATCATGAATGTCAGGTCTTTCAAGGGAAAAGAAAATTGTTGCCTCTTCCTCTAAAACCGGTTGAAGTCAATGCACCATTTCAGCAGTGGGGACTCAATTTTATCGGGGAAATCCATCCAACATCATCGACACAACAAAAATGGATCCTAACAGCAACCGACTACTTTACCAAGTGGATTGAAGCAATTCCGACTAGACAATCCACCGATACGGTAATCATTCAATTTTTGGAATCAAATATTTTATCTCATTTTGGTTGTCCTAGTAAAATCATCATAGATAATGCAACCGCATTCAAATCAAAGAAGATGATCGACTTTTGCAGCAAGTATAAGATTACTTTGGGTCATTCTACAACATATTACCCGCAGGGAAATGGTCTGGCTGAATCATCCAATAAGTCATTGGTGAACATCATCAAGAAGATGTTGGAAACAAATAAGAAAGGTTGGCACAAAAAGTTAGTTAATGCCTTGTGGGCTGACAGAGTGAGCCAGAAGAAGTCCATAGGTATGTCTCCATTTGAATTAGTTTATGGCATTGACACAGTTTTTCCAACATCTCTTGCAGTTCCGGTTGTGAAACTTTTACAGGAGGTTGGCAGTGAGGAGGATGAATTTCAGAAAAGAATAAATCAGATGATTCATTTACAGCAAACAAGGGAGGAAGTTTTCCAAAACACTTTCAAATTGCAGGAAAAGATCAAAAATATCTATGACCGGAAAACAAAAGCAGATAAATTCCAGCTTGAGGATGTAGTGTTGCGGTGGGATGCTAGGAATGAAGATAAAGGCAAGCATGGTAAGTTTGAAAACTTATGGAAAGGACCCTATAAGATTGTTGTATACAGAGGAAAAAATGCATTTCTACTAAAGGAAATGGGTGGACAAGATTGTTCAGGAGGGCCAGTCAATGATAGGCTCCTGAAGCGCTACTTATTCTAATGTGATTTCTGAAATCATGATATGATCATTGTATATATCATTTTCCTTTTTCAATGCAAGATTTCAAAGGTACACAATCATTTCAGCTTGGGGCTCGAGGTGAAGGCTATAAAGTTGAGTGATTTGTGTGAGTTTGTGTGTTTAATTCAGTTTCTAGTCACAGTTTGAGTCTTGAGTCAGTTTTAATAGTGTCAATTTCAGTCTTTGAAGTGTCTTGAGCCTATTTCCCAATGGATGAGGCACTAATCTACATGTTCCCAGAGATCTATGGTTCTTGGCACCTCCAAGGAGCTACCATCCCCATTGGAGCCAATGTTAGTGTCAGTGTCTTCACACTGCCATCAGTGATCAAGATTTACTCTTTTGCATCTCATGGTAGGAGTCCCATATTGCTGAGTCATTCCATTAGGTCATGGATCTACTGATGGTAGGGTTTACTTCAGTTTTTCCCTCATGATATGTACTTCCTGATCTTCTTTCATACCTTTTAGTCATGATTCATGTTCATTTTGCAGTCCATTTCATCAATTACAAAGGGTTTTGGTCTCATTAGTTCTTAGCGTTTCCTCGATGGTCAGATTCAGTGATTATATGTTAATAAGGGTTAGCAAGAACATGAGGAGGTCAATAATCATTGTTAAAATCATAATTTATCAGTTGAGAAGCTGAATGTAGTTGTGAAAACAGAGTATTATATTTTTTATCATTGTTCATGATGTAATTTTATTGTTTCTATATGTAATATTTGTTCTCAAGCTCCTCCTAAAGCTTGTGATGTTGCCAAGTACCTGCTACTGCAAAATCGAGTGATTCTAAGCATCAGTCCACTTGCCATGTAAAAAGAAACAAACATGAAAAATAGAGCATTGTAAAAGACAATTAGACATTATTAAAGTGGGTTTTCATAAACAAAAATAAAAAAGGTGAAACTATATAAAGCCATCCTCCTATTTTTCATCCCATTGTGTTATTGTTGAAGATCAAAGTGCCATAAGGAGATCAAAGGTTGAGCTTCAAGTGTCATTGAGCAAATACAGTGAAGTTGCTGCGTTTTTTCAAGATTTTGGCCGATGTTGCGCTTCTGAGGAAGGTGTTGTGCTTTCAAGGTGGCGTTATGCTTCTAGTAGCATTTCCCTATGCAAATTTACAAAGGCACTGCGCTTACAAGCTGGTGCTGCGCTCCTGTAGGTGGCACTGTGCTTTGCCCAACAGAGCCTTAAATCACTCCAAATCGCCAAATTCACCTCAAATTATCCAATTTTCCTCTCTTGTAAGTAAGTATATCAGTCATCTCTTGTGGATTAGGGTTTTACTTGTCAAGTTTTGGTGTTTTTCACTCCCAAATTCAAAACCCTAGTTTTCCTCACTCCACTAGTGTTTTCCTAACCTATCCATTTTCTATTGTTCCCTAAATCCCATTCCCACATATATTTTTCCCTAAATCCCGTTCCCACATATACTTTTCCCTAAATCCCATTCCCACATACAATTTCCCAAAACCTACACTCTCTACCCTACTCACATCCCTAAACCCTACTCACATCCCTAAATCCTACTTACATCCCTAAACCCTACTCACATCCCTAAACCCTGTTCACACATACATTTTCACACTCCCTCCTTCATACACTCTTCCCATTCCATTCCTCCACCCTATTTCCACACTATTATCCACAATTATCCATATACAACCACATTGTTCAAAACCAAAGGAAAACAATGGAAAGAGACAGTGATTATGAGTATGAGGAAGAGACATTTAGTGACAGCTCTAGGGAGAGAAACATACAACAAAGGAAGCCTCATAAAGGAGGAAAAATCATCAGAGAGGAGCCCACTAGTTTGACAGAGTTACAGGCTTGTTCACTTGTAGTTTCTTGTTTTAGACACTTGGCATGTTTTGAATTTTGTGAATTGGTGGAAAGAGTACAGTTTCACCATGAGTTGGCCAGACTATTTGTGACTCATTTGCATAATAATGAGGTGACACTTGCCAGAGTAACCTTCACAATTTCATCAGCTGTCATTTCAGAGGCCACTAGAATTCCTAATGTGGGTGAAAAATGGTACAAGGGTCATGATCTTGATGAGAATTACTATGAGCCCTATATCAAGGCTAAATACAGAAATCAAGTGAAGAAGTTATTCCCCTTTAAGTTTTTGGAAAACAGGTATGTGCCTTTGATGAGGATTATTATCAAGTACTTCACTTGTGAAGGTAGGTTCTCCCGGTTGTATGGCTATCATATTAGACTCATCATGCATTTCACTAGAGTAAAGATGTTGAATCTCCCTTACTTCATGTTTAGAAACATTGAGAAAATGGCACATATTGTACAGAGGAAATCATACCCCCAGCAATTGAAGACCGAATACCCTTACTCTTTGATTAAAATCATTGTTCTACACCAAGTTAGCCTTCTTAACATTCCATGGGAGACTTTCATTACTCATGAGATGTTCAAAGGTCCACAGATCCCTTCACCAGTGCATCAAGAAAAAGGTGGGCCTTCTAGCCATGGAGAAATAAGGGAAGAGGCCAATGAAACCAAAACTACTGAGGTGCCAGTGTG
Source organism: Pinus tabuliformis (assembly GCA_031772625.1). Taxonomy (NCBI): domain Eukaryota; kingdom Viridiplantae; phylum Streptophyta; class Pinopsida; order Pinales; family Pinaceae; genus Pinus; species Pinus tabuliformis. Next base: position 534,938,465 of record CM062812.1, read on the forward strand.
TGTAACTTATCATAGAGGCACAAGGAGACTTTTTGCAGTTGCTAGGCAAGTGCTTGCTCTGCAAGGTGTGGAAGGGGCCTTTCCTTCGTCATCACTCCACGAGCAAATGTTTGCTCCACAAGGTGTGGAAGGGGCTTTGCCTTCATCATCAACAAAACAAGTGCAGGTTGAGTAGTTGATCAAAGGCAAGGAAAATGTGCAAGAGGAGGATCTTGATGATGAGGAGGAAAGAGATTTTGATCTCATTGAGCATGAGGAGCCATAGCAACACTTTATTGATCATGGAGTTGACATCATTGACTTGGAAGCTCAGGATGATGAAATTGTCAAGGACATCATAATTCAAGAGAGGGAAGCTGAAATAAAATCCATGGTGGATAACTTACAGAGAGCCAAGTTCATCATCAGATATTTAGAGCAGGAAAAAAAACAATTGAGTGACAAGCAAGTCCTCATGGAGCTGCAAATGATCAAAGAAAACAGGCAAAAGGCCAAAGAGGCTCATGTCAAGTTGACTCCTATTGAGCAAGAGATTGAGAATGATAGGGAAACATGGCTTGAGAGGGTCAAAATACATCTCGAAGGGCTGATTGAGAAGGCCAACAGGGATAAGAAGATGCTTCGCCACATGGCCTACCATTACATGACCCGCAACAAAATCTGTAACATGAGGATCAAGAAGCTTAAAGCTAGGTTGAGGAAGGCTTTAAAGAACAAAAAGGAGCAAGATAAGTTGAAAATATTAGTTGAAGCCTCATTAGCCCATCAAAGTAGCTAATGGTGGTGTCCCATGCCAAATCTGGGCAAGTTTTGAAGATTTTGTTTTTTTCAAATTTTGAAATTTTCAACACAGGAAACTGGCCTAGAAGCGCAGCACCACTGGCGCTGCGCTTTTCCCTAGAGCATCAGATGAACAAAAGGCTTGTATATTTGGATTCAGGAGGATGAGAACATGCACCCTGGAAATTTTCAGAAGTTTTGAAGCAAATCTGGGTCACCAAAAGGTCCAAAAACTACCAAAAAATGACCTTTCTGCCTCATTTTGGACACACAGAAGTAGTCTTGGGAGATTCAAGTTTTGAGGGGGAAAATGACCTCCAAATTCAAAAATTCAAGTTTTTCCAGAAACTAGACTTGAAGACCTTTCCAATGAGCTATCTTGGGCTCAATTTGGTTAAGGGGAAGGCCTCCAAAAGCAGGTGGAAAGCGGCACTGTGCTTTTGACTAGTGGCGCTGCACTTTTGACCAATTTGTCCAGAAATCCAAAATTTCGCCTGTTTTCACTATGGATTCACTTTCTCTCTCCTCATGGTTGTTTTTATGATGTAATTGATGACATGGTATGTAATTATGATGGTAAAATAGTGTTAGAGGGTAGATTCATTAGTTAGAGGTGGTTTTGAGGCTAATGAATCAGTTTCCATGCTTATAGAGGCAAGTAGTTTGACTGTCTATATTCCTGGTCCATGTTTGGAAATGGTTGTAACAACCCCTCTTCTCATGGATTCGACCCCTGATGGTCAGGATGAATGTTTTGGTTATCTATATGATTTATTTTCTTCCTCATTTGCAAGGGTTGGATACACTTGGATGCTTTGAACAATATTATACATCATTGTAAGCAGTTTGGCAAGGAAATTAATACGAGTTGTAGCTATTTTTATGGGATACTTGTGGTATGGTGCTTTTGCATAGTTTCTTCTTCTTTTATCAGTTTTTCACATGTTTTATGTATGCCACAATCTAATTCATTGCTTCTAGCTGAATGATATCAAGATAGATAGGTAGAATTCATTGTTTACAGTGCTCTGCCTTGGGAAGCCATTCAGTATTCTATGTTTTCTACTGTTTGAGAAGGATACATGATATTTACATGCCCTCCTCAGCTCCTCACCAGTCTTAGACCTCTCACCTCACTCAATTTCAAGTGTAAAAGCCTATACCTACCTTGCCCCATAGAACACCCTGTACTCTGACCTAATTTCCCAGACCCAAATTGCCTAGCTCCATCTGATCCAGCACAAAAACCAACAAATTCAATCAAAATCCCCTGAGCTACTATACCTAGCATAAAATATTGATTCATGATCTAGTCATCTTGACTGAGATTCATAAGGAGAGAGCCCTCTCCCGACTTGGTAGGGCTAGCTACCAGGTTAAGCTTGGTTTGTGGTTATCCTAGGATTGCCTTCCTTCAACCTGAGGTCAATCTAGGCTCTAACAGAAGTGATAATTTGGATCTACAAATATGAAACAAGTGAAAGGCACCCCCAGACCATAGAACAAAATATAATTCCAAGGCAGGGTGACTCAGGGAAACCTATAAAATCTATAAGAAAAGAACAACACCATGAACAAAAAGAAGGACACAGGAAAGTGGTGTGAGTTCCATAAGAGCCCCACTCACAACACAAGCGAGTGTCAGTCCAAGTAGTCACTGGTGCCTGAGATGAAGGCTTGAGAGTCAGATGCATGTTCTGACTCTAAGTCATAAATCAACAAGGGGAATGAAAAAGGGAAGTAGATTATTGATGTGAAGCCCAATGCCACTATTGCCACCACTAAGATCCATAAGATTGAGCTCAAAGATCCAGAGGAAGGGAAGTGTCTCTTCTACTCATAGATGTGGGTGAATGGGTCTCTGCTATAGTTCATTGAAAACAACAGGAGCCAAAAAAACATCATTTCAACAAATTTTATGAAGCAGTTGGGCCTACTAACCATGCCACACTCACATTTGTACACCATCTGGTGGCTTCACCAAGGATGATATCTATGCGTCATCGAAAAATGACGCATTTACTACAATATCAAGCGCTTCACAGATGAGGTATTATATGATGTTTCTCTTCTTGAGGTTTGTGATGTATTATTAGGCCAACCATACTTGTGGAAGCATGATGTTGTGTATGAGTATAGGCCTCACACTATCATTATTACCTTGGGCAATAAGTTATATAGGATACTAGACATAGTCCCGCCTACTTCCATCTCTTTGATCTCTACTAAGCAATGCAGTAAGATCATCTCCCAGACTGGGAAATTTGTTTTCTTTTTTATTCACTCTCAAAGTAAGGGAAAGATCATGGCCACATCCATGGCCCCTGGAAGAGGTTCCTACACACAGCAGAAGAAGGTGGATAAGGTTGTGGAATAATACAAAGACATCTTCTCTTCACCCACAGGGGTCTCCTTACACTGTTAGGTAAAGCATTTTATCGATCTGACCCCGGTGCACCTCTACCCAAAGGGAAAATATACTACCTCTCCATTTTGGAAATTGAAGAGATCAAGTGACATATCTAGGAGTTGCTATAAAAGGGCACATCCGACCAAGTTCCTCACCTTATGAGAGCTCGATTGTACTTGTACAAAGGAAGGATGGGACATGGAGGATCTGCAATGATTATCGAGCACTGAAAAAAATCAATGTCAGGAACAAGTATCCAATCTCAGGGATTGATGACCTTCTTGACTAGTTGTTATGCAACCATCTCGAAAATAGATAGATCAACGACTTAAAATTTATCCTCTTCGAGGGGGAAACCTCCTTTACATTACATAAATAAAAAATACTTGGATGATTTAAATGAAAAAACCTCCTTTCTATATATAGGAGTCTAAGGGGTCACAATATAATCAGAGCCTACATAACAATAATAATTTAAGGGCACAAAAATAACATTAGTGGGCTTCTATGGGGCACAATAATAACAATATGGGGACTAAATGGGCACAATAATAACAATAAGGGGGCTACACTAACAATAACAATCAAAGGATACACTAGTATTATAGGGACCTAACATGCCCCTCTCCTTCGAAAAAGTGTTGTCCTCAATGCTTAAGTAGTTCTGGATGCTTCTGTATAAAATTATCATCCTCCCATGTGGAATCTTCAATGAGTGGGTTCCTCCACTTGATGAGATACTCAGAAATTGATTAATTTTGTAGCTATCGAGTTCTTGTTTCTGTGACTGCTTCAGGTTCCAATATGATTTTTCCTTCCTCGTCAAGTTCTTTAAATATTGTTTGAACTAGGAGTTGATCATATATAACCTTCATTAAGCATGAAACATGGAAAATTGGGTGCACTTGGGAATATGCAGGAAGCTCCAATTTGTATGCCTTAGTACCAATCTTTTGCAACACATTGTAAGGAACATAACACTTTGGTGATAATTTATTATCCTTCTTAGCTTTCTTGAGGGACATTTATTTGTATGGTTGTAGCTGTAAAAAAACTCAGTCGCCTACATCAAAACTTATTTCACTGTGATGCTGATATTCCTGTTGTTTCATTCAATTATGTGCTGAAGTGAGGTTATCCTTTAAGATTTCAAGAACTTTTTGTTGATGCTCAATGTGATCTTCCACTGATTGAACCTTATAATTTTCTCTTAAATATGATGTGATGGACAATGGATGATATCCATAAAGCACAATAAATGGGATCATTTTTTCTACAATATGGAAGGAAGAATTATACCACCATTCAGTCAGAGGTAACCACTTTACCCATTATGTTTTCTTATCAGATACAAAGAAATAAAGATATCCTTCCAAACAGTTGTTCACTATCTCAGTTTTCCCATTAGATTGAGGATGATAAGATGAGCTATGAGCTAATTGAGTACCCATGCAAGAAAATTATTTCATCCAAAAATTTCCAGTGAAAATGGGATCTTTGTCACTTACAATAATCTTTGGGTTTCCATGTAGATTTTGAATTGTTTCTATAAATGCAGTAGCAACTGTACTGATTTTAAATGGATGAGATAATGTAGAAAAGTGTGCATACTTAGTAAGTTTATCAACTACCACTATGATGACACTCTTTCCTTTGGACTTGGGTAAACCTATGATAAAATCCATTGAAACCTCCTCCCAATGTTGACTTGGAATGGATAAAGGTTGTAATAGACCCGGGGTCTTAATTGTCTCAAATTTATTTTGGTGGAAAACAAAACATTCAACCCCAAACTTTTGAATATCATATTTAAGGCCATCCCAAAAAAAATCATTTGATCCTGTGGTAAGTTTATAAAAATCCTGAGTGCCATCCTAAGGGAGAGGTGTGCAATTCCAAAAGAATATTTTGTTTGAGCTGGGAATTCTTACAAAGATATAAGTGATATTTGTACCATAATGAATCATTTTTCTAGACGAATGTATCAGATGTACTAGGATCTTGCTGCAACTTCTAAATGAATGTCCACACTTCTTCATCATTCTTCCATTCATCCATTGCTTTGGTTATCCAATATGGTTGGATAGTAGAATTGGAACAAAGTAATTCCTCCACATCCTCAGCCTTTCTTGAGTGCATCTACAACAACATTTTGCTTCCCTTTTTTGTAGATGATTTCAAAGTCATAACCCAACATTTTTGTGACCCATTTTTGTTGCTCTTCTGAAGATAATATTTGTTCCAAAATGTATTTAAGACTATCATGATCTATTTTTACCTTGAAGTGTCTTCCCATTAGGTAAGTTCGCCATTGCTTTAGTGCATGTAGTATTGCAAAAATGTCCTTCTCATAAATAGGTATGCGTAAATACTTTCCTTTGATTGGACAACTTTCAAAAGTAATGGGTATTCCTTCTTGCATTAAAACAAAACCAATTCCATTTTCTAAGGCATCAAATTCCACAATAAAAGTTTTTTTGAAGTCTGGTGTAGCTAAGACTAGTGCTTGGCACACTGCCTTTCTAAGATGTTCAAAGGCCTTAGTTGCTTGTGGAGTCCAAGAAAATGCATATTTCTTCAATAATGTTGTTAGAGGTTCTTCTATTCTCCCATAATTCTTAAAAAACTTGCAATAATACCCTGTCAACCCGAGAAATCCTTGCATATGCTTTATGGTTGTGGGGATTTTCCATTCCTTAATGGATTTAATTTTGTTAGGGTCTACCTTAACACCTCATGAGATACAATATGACCCCGATATTCTACCTCATGTACTTCAAAGAAACATTTGAAGGTTTTTGCATATAATTGTTTCTCCTCCAATAGTTTGAGAACCCTATCAACATGTTGAATATGATCCTTCCAAGACTTGTTGTAGATTAGTTATCATCAAAAAATACTAACACAAATTTTCTAAGGAAGGGTTTGAAAATAGAATTCATCAAACCTTGAAATGTATAAGGTGCATTGGTAAGGCCAAAAGGCACGAACAAAAATTCATAATGACCCTCATGAGTTCTAAATTTTGTTTTCAAAATGTCTTCAGTCTTCATTCTAACTTGATGATATCCTCAACAAAGATCCAACTTGGTGAAGTAAATTTCTCCATGTAATTCATCCAATAATTCATTGATGACATGAATGAGAAATTTATCTTTAATAGTGATCTTGGTGAGATCCCTATAATACGAACACATGCACCATGATCCATCCTTCTTGTGCACCAATATTACTGGAGCCGGAAAATAACTTTGAGTAGGTTGAGTTGTACAATCCTCTAGCATTTTTGCAACCATATGTTTAATTTCACTCTTTTGGGAATACATACATCTGTAAGCCCAAATGTTTGGTGGAAAACTTCTTGGAATCAAATAAATAGCATGATCATGATCAAGAATAGGTGGGAGGCCTTTCGGAGTCTCAAGTGCCTTGGAATGATTGTCCAAGACGTTTTGGAGATTTGGAGAAATATATGATTTCGATGTTTGAACATCTAGTGAACATAATTGTGCAATTACGCCCTGTTGTTATTTCTTTATAATTTTTTTCATGACATTAGAGATAATTATCTTTCTTGGTTTACCTGTGATACCCCTTAAGTCAACTCCCTTTCCTTTCCAAAATAAATTCAAGAAAAGTTCTTGAAAATTAAAAGCTATCGTACCCAAAGATTGTAACCATTAGAATCCTAGTACAACATCAACATGACCCATTGAAATAGAGAACATTGGACTATTCAATACATATTCCCCCATGGTTAACTTGATATTATGGAAATTTACAAAGCAGTTTATATTTCCTCCATTTGAAACCATCACTTAACACTCTAGTGCTGGGTATAGGAAGTAGTTCAATTCCTTGTCTATCTTATAATGAATAAAATTATGGGTACTACCTGAATCAATCAACACAATTACCTTTTTCTTCTTTATATGTCCTTATATCTTTAGAGTTTGGGGAGTGTTAGTTCCTACCAATGCATTACAAGGTATGGTCAAAATCATTTCTTCTTTCTCTAGGATTGGTTCCTCTTGTATATCCTCTTATTTTCAAGTTTTTAGTTCTTTTTCTTCCTCCTCTTAACAATCTATGTAAAATAATTTATTCTCAACACACTTATGACCTTTAGTGTATTTTCTATCACAACTGTAGCAAAACCCTTTTTCTCTTTTTTTTCCAATTGTTGTGGTGTCAACCTTGTATTTTGTGGAAGGCTAGGAGCAACAACACTTCCATATTTATAGTTGTGAGTGGTAGGCTTCTTTGTTTCCATAGTTCTTCTTTCAATTTTTCTTTCCAACCTGAATGCCTTCTCTAATGAATCAGTGTAACAACCCTAGTGAAAATTTCATGTAATAAATGTTAATAAACGCAAAATAAGACCATGGTTAAGGGAAAATTATTCCAAGTTGAATGTTGGGAAAAGATAACCTAGTGCACATCACTGGATGTATGTTTTGGCTAAGGAAAAATGGCAAAGGAACTGAAAGGAAAAAAGGAAATTTTGGCACATTTGGTTATGAAAATAAAGGAAATTAGGAGAAAAGGAAGGTAAAAGGTCACAGTTTTCATGTGAGGAGGAAATTGAAGGAAAATAATGGAAAATGAAGAAAATAGAGGCCTCATTAATAAAAAGGCTTTTGAGGATTAATGGATAACCTTTTGTCAGTTCAAGTTTGGAGCTCTCTCATTATTCTCTCTCTCTCTCACTGTTGGTCACTTAGAGTTTTCTTGGAGCACTCTAGTTTTGGATCAAGAAGGAAAAGAAAGCAATGGGAAAGGAAGGAAATAAAGGATTAAGGAAGAAGAGTAGGATCAAGAAACTTCAAAAAGAATAATTGTAGGTAACATTTTCCATGTGTGATTTCCTAGTTGGTTTGGACATGCATGGCTTTACATGTTGGTGTATGTTTCTCTTGATATCGATGGTAGGGTTTTATCGAGATATGAAAGTGGTTTTCAGCCTAGCCTTTCCTTTCTCCGGATGCCATGGGGTTGGGATGTTTATTTCAATTTTGAGCTTTGGTTTTTGGATGGATTTCATAATCCGAGGAAAAGGTGGTCTCAAGGTTCATTTCCCAAAGGCCCAGGAATCCCTTAACCGGTTTTAGCGGGATATGATGAGCCTCAGTATTGCAGCAAGAATGATTCAACTCCTAGGGCTACCAAATTTACTTTATTAGCCCAGGGTTTTGTACAAACTTGGAGGTGACAATGCTATATACACAACATATGAATCATTCTACTCATGTCACTTCTCAACTGGGTAACTTGACCATTAGGGTTCTAGACCAATCCTCTATTGAACTAAAGGGAGTCTAAGTACTGACAGTGAATGTAAAGCCAGTTATAGTGTAGGGAAAGTAAATACTTATCTAACTAGGAAATGAAAGCTGCAAAATGGTAAATATTATGAAATGACATAAATCATCTAGCTATGAAATGACACAAATTACTTGCAGAAAGGAACTATCATAATCTTGCAATTGATCATCTAGCTATCAAGACTACTAGAAAATAGAAAGTTACTCTATAATCTCAGAATTCAAACATGCATGCATTAACTATCTCATTCACATTTGCAGAAAAAGTCTTAATTGCTAACTTCAAAAATATAAAAACTAATTCTATATGATCTTGTAAGAGGGAGAGGAATAGGAAGTCTGGTCTAGTTGGCACTTCTAGTGATGGATTCCAAGCTAATGGGCTAACCTACTCCTATATTAGGCTATCCTATCATTTCAGGTCAAACCAAGGTCAAAACAGGTTGTTAAAGGTTTTCTACAAGAAACTGCTATGGATGACCTAATGTGTACAAGATATCTTAAACTACTATACGAAGTTATCTAAGAGGTTTTGTAGGGTAAGAATAGTGAGATGAGGTGTTGGATGGGTGCATGACAGTTTTAGAAGGTGTAAGTAAGGTGAACATCGCCCAAGGCCAAACCTAACACCCCAAGGATGTCGGATTTTCCTAAGGCAACTTGCTCACAGTGGCTGGAAAATAGGCGTTCGGACTATGGGCTGGTATGCCTTGACAGAAGGTGGAGAATACCTAGGTGAAGTTGGTTGGAGGAGTCCCTTCGTGCAAATCAACAATCCCTGCAAGAAAACCTATTTCTCTTTTCATTTATAAATCACTACATGTACACATGGAAACGATGAGTTGAATTTGAGAAAGATGACCTATCTACTATTAAGGACTAGATCTTTGAAATTGATTTCCTTTTAAGCTACATAAACCTTAATAAAACAAGATAACAATGACAGATTCTTCCAAGAAATCATAAACAATTATCTAGCTAAGAATGAAACTCAATCTATGCAATAAACAAAAGACAACTCTATTTTTGGGGCTATGAGAGTGGGGTCCTCTAATCATGATCCCATGAGGGAGATGAGATAGGGGCCACTATCACAAGATTTTCTGGCATAATTTCCTTCATTAAACTGAAATACTAATCTACCTCTTTAAACTAATGGAAACAAGGTTAAGCAACAATTCAAGTAATTTTCTAAGCTAAACAGACAAAAACATAAATAAACTTCAGCAGCTAACTATCATTCTAAGCTAAGAACGCAACTACAAAAGAGGAACTCATACTACTAGGGTTGGGCCCTAACCCAAGAGATGCGACCCTTTGAGTCAACTCAGTGCTAGATCAAAACGAAATTTCTCATTATCATAAAAATGTCAAGTACATCATAACAATAACTGTCAAACTGTTTTAGCTCAAAATGGCCTCTTGTCTACAACAAAAAATGAATCCTAATGAGTCCCTTGGTTCTCTTATTTATACAAAACTGGAGCTGCTAAGATATCCCTAGAAAATAGGGATACTTAGCTCCCTAACTCGAGAATAACTCTTCCTTGACTGTCACTAGCTTCGTTGCCAATGAACTCAGTTTACTTGGCTGCCAGTGACACCGAGTTGATGAGATATAGTGGAGAAATGTTCAAATGATTTGAGGAGTTAAGGAGGGAGGCAAACTCCTAAAATCTATCTTGCTTGCCTAATCCAAATTCCTGCACTTAAGTCAACCCAAAACTACTCCAATTCCTGCATTTAACACACATTAGGCCACATGACATAGTAAGTCACCTTTACTCTTCTCACTAAGAAAAATATAACAAAATATGTAAATAAATGTGAGAAAAGTCGATTTAATATGCTCAAGAGTGGCATTGTGACCCATATATTTTACCTATTGATGGGCCTTGTCATCACCCCCTACTGAAACTGTTACTTATCCTTTGAGAAACCTAGTCATCTATATCCATATATTTCATAGCTCTGGTGGCCTCTCTCACATCCTAGGCTTCTGCGGATGGTGTCTCTTCTCGAGGATAGAAGCATACATTTTTCTATATCTATTCTCACTGCTTTGTTTCATATTCTTCCTTCCTACCTTCCAGCAAACCCAACAGCAAAGGTGGACTGAGATTTTGTCCAATCTAATTTATCTTCAGCCTTTGCATGGCCTTCTTATACAGGGGTGTCCTTTCCAACACATTTCTCAATCTCTCAGGAGAGTGGTACTCCATGATCCAAAGACTATGTGGTAGCTTATTCCATCTCCTTTGGCATGCTTGTTGGCTCTTAGTCCCCAACAATCTTAAAGTGTTCTCAAAATGGGAGATGGCTCATTCTTGGGTAGCCAGGTATCTTGGTGCAATTTGATCATCATTGGAAATGATGTTGTGGTTACTAATAACAACCATGGAATTTATTTGTTCTTCTCTGGTGCAGAGGGGCTATATTTCCTCATTTTCTACTATTCTCTTCACATCCTTAGCCCTAGCCTCCTCATGATGCATCCATGATGCAAGGGCCATTAGCTGCAAGTGCCCCAGCTTCACATTGGGGTCCCACACATTCAAGTCTGTCAAGGAAAGGTTGTGTAGATAGAATTCAAATTATTTGGCCTTGTCTTCAAGGGTGCTCTTATCAAATAGCTCAATGAATTTTCTATAATCTTGGAATGGCATGGTCCCCTATTGTGCCAATGTCTTAATTTGAAACTAAATCCTTTGATCTTTGAGGTATAGTGCATATGATTTGGATGGAAGTATGCATTGAAGTGCCTCTAGGGAGAGGCTTGCCATGGTGGTTGATTGGCTTTCCTTTTCTTGTAACTTTCCCCTTAGCCATGTGTTTTCTACTTGCAACTGTGTTTTCATGGTGTACTCTTTATCTCTCAATTCACTCAACTCCTTGCCCATCTCTAGGAGTTTTTCTTCCATATGGCCCACATCTTCTACTTTCTTTGACTTATTGCATCCATCGATGTGTCCTTCCTCTTTCTTTTTCAAGTTCAAAGAAGAGAGGGATTGCAATTTTCTGTGGTATCAATCTACCTCCCTCAATAAACTTGTAGTAGGAGCTCAGATTTGGCTATGGGCTAGCCTCCTGCAACTCTAGAAAATCCCATTCAAATGTCTTTGGAGAAGTTTCCCCCTCTTGTACCTATGGTGTTGCTTCCTTGCCTTCATTCTTCCCCTGTTGCTCTTCATGTGGCTCTTTTTGTATTTCAGGTAGCACTGACAATGTTATTTGTAGCACTGTTTGGGGATCTTGTAGCAAGTCTGTTGGGAATGAGATCCCCCAAGGAAAGTTTTGGGGCTAAAATCCCATGTTTTGGGTTGAATTTTGTAATAAAATTGTAAAGTCTCCGCATTTTATGGTTTTTAAGTGCGAAGGTGTCATGAGTCATAAAGGGTTGTCCACCCTTATTTTGTAAAGTAAATTCGGCTATAAAGATCTACCCATGGTCCGCGGACCGTGGGATTGTATAAAAGGAGCTCAGTAAGCTCTAAGTAGTTTTGGAGTCATAAGTTGTAGATGAAGTATTGAGGATAAGGAGAAAAGTCTAAGTTTTGGGTTGTAGAATAGGTAGAGGCTCCGCAGTTGAGTGCGCGAAGGCCTAGGGTAGAAGTCTGTATCTGAGTATGCAGACCCCTATAGCTGTGTGCACAGGGTGGATAGAGTCTGTAATCATCTGAAGATATCAATAAAGAGAAATATTCTACAAATTCTGTGTCTGTGTTTCCTGTTAATGCATCTTGCCATATTGTGTATGAATTTCATTTATAATGCTTATGTGATGCGCAAATGTATGTAACTACGTTGGTTAATTGAACACAAGTAAGAACATATGTTTACGTGGTGCTAACTATGATTGTTTAATAAGATAAGTAAGATACTTAAGCTAATTTGGAAATCTGCACATCACGCTGCCCTAGTAGCACGAAAGTACCTAGACCATAGGTTAGGGCTGTGCGAAGGTCAATCATACCCCTTCACGGAGGTACCGAAGGGTGGAATAAAGGGCTAGTCTGACTAAGCCCTAGAACTTAAGTGACCTGTGTGAAAGCCAGAATAGAAGGAATAAACTGACATCACGACCATCTCAGGGTGCGAAAACTTGGTTCCAACATCCCCCCATACTGCTTCAGGTGAGACTTCGGTCCGTGCTCCGCAGGTTGATGCCGAAAGGACCAGTAATGTAGGGATTTGTTTGGCTAACCAACACTGAACCTAGGTCAGGCCCCACCAAGCCAAGTATTTTCCTTTCTGTTGGAGGGTTACAAGTGCCTTGGTTTGCTTAGATGATGTTGACCTAGTGATAGGCTTCCTGACATAGGTGATGGTAGCCTTTGGGGTTGCTTCTGGTGATGTGACTTTCTCAACCTTCATACCCATGGAATATATCTCCTCCTACTTGCTTGGTGATTATTCAATTATGATGGGGGTTTTGTTGGTGTTTGTGGCTTCCCATGCTTAATCCTAGTACTTCTTCTTGTTTTGAAATATAGGGGAGTCTGCCTCTGCCTTTTCCTCTTGGACTTGATGGGTGTGCTCAAGGTAGCCAAGGCACCAACTGCCTCCTTTTTAGTGGGTTCAGGAGACAATCTTGGGGATATCTCCTCCTCTTCAAGTGCAATATTTTTCTTAGGGTTGGTCTCTATCTTCTGCTCCTCCTCTCCTTTCTTTTCTTCTTCCTCCTCTTCTTCTTCTTCTCCCTCTGTTTTTTCAACCTATACTTCTTCTTCTCCTTCTTCCTCCTCTTATCCTTGCTCTTATTCTCCTTTCTCCTCCTCATCTTCCTCTTTAGCAGTAGAGGTTTGGGTCCCACCATGTTCAAGGGCTCGGGTTTCAAGGAAGGCTTATCTGTCCATGTCCCTAAATGCGAACCAGAGAATAGGAATCCTCAATTGGCTTAAGGGATCTTCAATTGTTAGCTTGATGAGACCATGGTGTGCTAACAACTTGTGTTTCCCCTATTTCACCTTCTGACTTATGTCTATAATGGACTTTAAAAGGAAATAAGGCATATTGAGCCTTTGGTTTATGGGTACTCTGGCTCTGAATCTCAAATCATGGAGGAGTCTGAATTGGTAGCCATAGACTACACTTAGTCTCCCTTCACAATAAATGTACTTAAGGATGTGGTAGCCCACCTCATCCCATGGATAGGGAAGGCTCTCCCTTCTGTCCCCATTTTTGTCTTCAATCGGCTTTTCATCATTTAGGAAGAACATTTTCTTAGCAAAGGTGTTGTTGGCCTTGTCCTCCTTTCTCCATTGAACCCCTAGAGGAAGTTTTGTCACTCTACTAATCACATTAGGGTTGATGGTAATGGACAACCCTCTCACCATAGTGGTAGAACTTATTCTTTCTTGAGGTTTCATCATTGTATCCCTTGAGCAACTCAAAGAAGCTTAACCAGTGATTCTTCCTAAATATATCTACCACAAGGGGATGAAGGTGAATTATTTATGTATTTGTGGGTTCTCTTCTATTGAATGCCCCTCCCATTTTCTTCTATAGTTTTATTTAAGTGCGTGATTTTTTGTAGGATAGCTTCAATATGGATTTCGGGGTGGTTGAGAGCTTAACATTTTTAGTGGATGACTGTAATTTATACCATTCCTTATAACCACAAAAGTTTTCTTATATAGCCCCAAACTCTGTCTCATTTACTAAAATAGTGTAGAGATTATCAATTATCAAAGCATGGATAGAGGAGATATGGGCCACTTACTTCTCACGATAATGCTCGGGATTATGACAATTGATGACGAAGTTGACCCTAGGTACCCTGTTGTAGACTTCCTCTGGAATTCCAGTGCTTCATGTATCTTCCTGTAGGCTTATGAGTTTCCTATAGTTGTCTCCTATAGGGTCTCCAGAGCAGGGTTTAACTCTTCGATGGCTTCCCAAGGCTGTCCCTATCTCTTTGATCTCAAAATGAGCAAAAAAGTGCATGAAAGTTTGAATTTTATGTTATTTATGGTCGAGGCTTGGAGCGTTGTGATGGCTATAAGTAGTACGAGATTTCCTAACTAGGACCGTTGGTGATAATTCACTTTATCCTCCTAATCATCACCCACTCCCCCTTAATTGATTCAATCACCTTTTTAATTGATTCCCATTGATGTGACACTCTGACGTGGCATGCTCACTGAGAGTTCACTTTTTGATCATGAGATGAGGGTGGCCAAGTTAACTCGCCACCTCCAGCTTATAAAAGGACCTTTCTTTGTCATTTATACATTTTCCATTATATCGCACTTAGGGAAGAGTTAGGTAAGTTTCCATTCTTGTTCCTACCTTTTACTGATCGATGCATGTTGGAATATTTTCCTTCTGTGCTACTGCTCAGGGAAGTTCTCATTTTCTCTCTTCCTGTGCATTTCTTCCTGCTTGTATAACTGACTGCTTGTTTGTTCATGTGTGTAGGTGCTTGGTATCCCTTTGTTGTTGTCGCTATTGTGGAGCATGGCTAAGAGAAAAAAGGTGTTCAAAGATCATGGTACTCCTCCTTGCTCTGGTTGGGAAGAAAAATGAAGTCTCAGGCTGGTTTTAGTAATGGAACAGGCAGCTACATGAGATCCTGTAGCTGCCTCTTTTCTTCCTTTTACAATGATTTTTTTCTCAGAGGGATGTTGGGTAGTGGTGTAGGGGTTGGAGGATGATGGAAGAGATCTAATGGAGTAGTGAATGGCTGAGGCAAGGGAGGACATGTCCTCTAGTTTTTTTCATTATATTTTGGACTTTTTCTTGTGTTTTTTCTTGAATGAGACAGAGCTAGGTATGAGTATGGTGATTTGGACCAGGGATGCATGGATGATGGGTTAGTGGTTTGATGAAATGTGAGGTCCCTGATCAACCTAGAATATGAATGCATGATGATTTTCTTATCGGGTCCCCTTTCCTGTAGCATTTTAGGACATCTTGTAGTGCTACAAGATCTTCCTGTATTAGCTACAAGACATCTTGTAGCAAGCCAGAAAATGCAAAAAAATGTTTTTTGATGCCTGAAAATGGGTATGAGTGGTAAGGACATGGTTGGCATGGATGAGATGGAGTTTATGGAGGGAGAAATGGAATGAAAGTTGGCATGCTATCCCTATAGCTCTGCATCTTTCATTGCCTTCAAAACCTGCAAAATCACAAAATTTATTAGTGGACAGGTTTGAGTTCCCTGCCATGGTATTAATTTTTTTTTATTTTTCTTCTTTCTCTTTTTTTTTGAAAGACACATAGGCTACCTCAAGAGAGGTTTTCAACGTGTCTACCCTCCCGGGTGTCGCAATGGAGGTTTTCACCCAGGGATCTTTTTATTTTTCTTTTTTCATTCCTGGGCTACCTCAAGGAGGTTTTCAACCCAAGAGTTGGCCTCAAATGCCTCATAGAGGTTTTCATCCAGGCCTCTTATTGTTTTTTTTTTGTTTTTTTCCAAAAAAAAGAGTTTTCAAGGATTGTGTGACTTGGAATCTAGGACACCTCCAATCACATTTACCTCCTTACTAATGGTGTTGATGAACCCCTCCATGGACAAAGGTCTTTTGTAAGCTTTCATTCTGTATCAATTGAAGAGCGAGGGAATACCTTCCTCATCAATGGTCCTAATTTGAACAACCCCATTCTCATGGAAATTATTTATCAGGTATGGGCCCACCTTGTCATCAATTTTCCTTTGAAGTCCTTGAACCTGGAGTCATATAGCAGATCCCGATGCCCTTATTGAAAAAACTTGTCCTTGATGTGCTTGTCATGCCAAACCTTCCTCTCTACTTGGATAAGTTCAGTGTGTAGGAGGGCTTGCATCCTAAATTAATCTAGACCATTCAGCTGGAGCAACCTCTCCTGTTGTGCCTTTATAAGATCCAAATCCAACTGTGGTGCCATTCTCAAGGTGTTGTATTCAAATTCAATGGCGAAAAGATACTTTTTTCCAAAGACCAAGTCATAAGGGGTGGAACTAGTGGTTGTCTTCCAGGTTGTATTATAGAACCAAGTGGCCTCCACTAGTCTATCAACCCAATTTTTTCTACTACTACTCACAACCTTGGTGAGGATTCCTTCAAATTCTCTGTTGGTGAACTCTACTTTTCCATTGGCATGAGGATGATAGGCAGTTGACTTCCTGTGTTTTATCCCATGTTGCGTCAACAAATTTTCTATCAGATGTGATGTGAATTGAGCTCCCTAATTGGTGACTAGTTCTCTAGGGTACCCAAACTTGTAGAATACATTCTCCCTTAAGAACTCAGCCACTTTCTCCTCTGTTTCTACCTTGACAACCTTGGTTTCATCCCACTTTGTCAAATAATTAGTGCATACAATTATGTACTTTCTTTGCCCTGAAGGTGGATCAATGGGCCCAACGAAATCCATGCCCCACTTGTCAAATGGCTCTAGAGTCACCTGAGGTTGCATGGGAATCTCATCCTTGGGATAGGTTTTCCCATCCTCTGGCATTGATCACATCGACTGATCTATCTTCTTGCATCTTAGTGGAGAGGGGGCCAATAATAGCCAGCTTGCAGTACCTTGAATGTTGTCCTGTTGCTGCAAAGTGACCTCCACAAGGCCCATCATGATAGGGTAAAAGGATGTCAAGACTTCCTCCTCCATAACACACCTCCTCAAAATTTGATTTGGGCCCAACTTAAAGAGATTGCCCCTAATCCAAGTGAATGGGGCACTCTTCCTTACAATTATGATCTTCTCCCTGGAACATAGATTTGGAGGGAACTTTGCATCAACTAGGTAGTTTGCTATGTCAGAAAATCATGGAGAGAGAACTAAAATAGAAAATAAATTCTCATCTGGTAGCTGATCATCAACCATTCCTTCCTCACCTATAGGGAAAGCAAGTCTCGGCAAAAAATATGCAACTACATTTTCTCTACCTTGCTTATCAATGATAATTAAATCAAACTGCTGTAATAAAAGAAATCATCTAATAGTTCTAGCATTCACATCAATCTTGTTCATCAATTATTTGATAGTAGCATGGTCAGTATGCCCAAAGGTTTGATAACCAGTGATGTAGTGTCTGAATTTGTTCAAGGAGTGGACAACAACAAGGAGTTCCTTTTCAGTCACAATGTAGTTCAATTCATCCTTGGACAAATTTTTGCTAATGAAGTAAATGGCATAACAAAACTTTTCATCTATCTAGCCTAGAACTACTCCTATAGCTTTGCCAGATGCATTGACATGGATGTGGAAAGGAAGAGCCCAATTTGGGACTCTGAGTATGGGTGCAGTAGTCAACTTGTCCTTCAAGATTTCTAGGGCCTCTTTGCAAATTGACCATAAAAATTTAGAGTCCTTGGCTAGTAGTCCAAGCAATGTTGAGGCTAATTTGCTGAATTATTTGATAAATATCCTATAATATCCATCTAAGCCCAAGAAACTCTTGACATCCCTCTTCTTTTGAGGAGTAGGGACCCTTTTTATGATGGCAATTTTATTTGGGTCCACTTGTAGTCCTTCGTGGGATATTGAGTGACCCAAAATAGTTCCTGCATTCATCAAGAATTCACACTTCTTGGGACTAAGTGATAGGTTCATTTCAATGCACTTATTTAATACTTTCTCCAAGTTAGAGAGAGCCTCTAGGAATTCACACCCATAGGGAGTGAAATCATCCATATAGATTTCTACAGAGTCATGGACTAGCTCAACAAAGATGCTCATAATTGCCCTTTGAAAAGTGACAGGGGCATTAAATAATCCAAAAGGAAGGACCCTATAAGAAAAGGTATCCCGTGGACAAGTGAAGGTGGTTTTATCTTGGTCCTTTGGGCTGATTTGGATCTAATTATATCCACTGAATCCATCCAGGAAAGAGAATAACTTCTTCCCTACAAGACCATCCAAGACTTGATCAATGAAAGGTAGAGGAAAATGGTCTTTCTTAGTGGCTTTGTTTAGCTCTCTATAATCCACACAGATACTCCACTTTCCATTCTTCTTTGGGACCAAAACTAGAGGGGACACCCGACACAGTATCTGAGATGGGGTAAATGAACTGTGCATCCAACAACTTCTACAATTATTCTATGACTATGTCTTTGAGGGCTAGGGTCATTCTCCTCTGAGGTTGGCACGCTGGTTTGAATCCTTCCTTAATGTAGATGTGTTGAGTACACACTGAAGGATGCACTCCCTTCATTTCCTTATAGCTCTAGGAAAAGGCATCCAAGTGCTCTCTCAGCATGTTGAACAAATTCTCTTCCTAATGTGATGAGAGAGAGGGGTTGATTTTCAATGTTTTAGATGGAACAAATTCTACCATTTTGACATGAGGAGGACTTGATTCAACTAGGCACAAATCAGTCCAAGGGTTATCTTCAGATTTCTTCACTAGCTCATCAAGAGGCATGGTGTTGGGGGGCTAGTTCTGGAGGATTTGATCAATGAGGTCATCTTCATCAGGTTGTCCCCCTCCTATAATAGCATCTAGGGTACATAAAGGGTAGGATGCGGTATGGTATACTTCATCTTCCTCCTCCTCTTCCAACCATAAGGGTAATTCATGCTTTAGGGATGGTTGAGGAGGAGGGTAAAAGACCAATTGTTTGGACAAATGCCCATTCTTAATGGTCATGTTCCAAACTATGCAACTTATGTCAGCATCAGCAGTTGCTATACATGGCCTTCTAAGGATGAGAGGATAACCATTGAATTTGGTCTTGGGTTGGAGAACTAAAAAGTCAGCAGGGTACTCCCAAGAATCAATGGAGACCATCACATTCTCAACAACTCCCTCGAGAGCTACTGTAGATCTATCTGCAAGTTGCAATATTGTTGTGGTATTTCTTAATGATCCTTGGGGATTCAATTTGAGCATGGTCTCCTTGGTCATCACATTGATGGTAGCCCCAAGATCAATCAAGGTGTGGGGACAATGATGCCATCAATGTGTACATCTACCACAGGACTTCCAGGGTCTAGATACTTTGGGAAAATCACTCTCCCCAACATTAATTCAGACAAATGTATAATGACATTACTGGTAGGGGTGTCTTTCTTTCTCCTCGCAGGATGTTTGAAGCATTTCTACTTGATTATGTTGTTGTAGATGGGGACATCCTTAATGGCTTGGAGGAGTAGCATTTTAACACACAAGTTTTTCAATTCTCCCAGAATTTCAGTCTCTTCTAGGGTGTGCTAACTAGGATGGATCAATATTTCAGAAAAAGGAGGTGGATTGGATTTAGGAACACTCTCTTCCTTTTCCTCTTCAATCTCCTTAGGTGGAGATGGTGGTTGGTTATCAGGAAGCACTCTTCCCGACTCGAGGTTTATTTCTTGAATTTCCATAGCATAGGAAGGGTACGATGCCTCTCCACTATAAACCTGCTATGCCTGTTTGTTGTTCGGGTTCGGATTTGGTTGAGCAGGCATCTGAGGTTGCTTAGGTGGATAAGGATGAAGGAGTTGTGGTTGTTATTGAGGTGGAGGTAGTAAGGCTGGAGGTTGGTTGAATGGAGGCCTCCAACCTTGTGATGGGGTATTCCACTAAGGCTGTGGGGGAGAATATGGCTGAAATGATTTATTGGAAGGTTGGGAAAGGTATTGAGGTGCATAAGACCAAGGAGAATGTGTGGACCATGAAAGATGAGCAGGAGAACAGTAAGGGGGAAGGGATGCATTCTTATTCGAATTGTAATAGGAATATGATCCCCCTTGCATGCCTTGCTGGTATGGTTGAGGTCCTTGAGGCCTCCTTTGATTGATATAATGGAGTTGTTCAGCCCCACCTTCAGCCCCTTGGTATACAGCCTTCAATCCAGGTAGATAAGGGAACTTATCTATGGAATGTCTTTCCTCACAGACCGAGAAGACCTCTATAACATTTAATGGACATTCATTTCTGGGGTGCCTTCTAGTGCATCTAGGGAAAAAGATAGCCAAGGCTCTCTCTGCTCCCTCTTGATCTGCATGGTGTCCATTTGTAGAGAAAGGGTGCGAAACATTTCACTTTTAAAGTCTTCCAACATGTTTCCAATTTCACTCTTGATAGATGTGTTGGAGGAAGAGGAACTAGCCAAACCTTGACTAGCCCTACCCTTGTTTATGGAAGCCCTAGAATGGTTTTTGAAAACTATCTTGATATTATCATAAGATAGCTAATAAATGTCCCCTCCGGACGACGTGTTTAGGGTTTCCAAAATGTCCCCCCTGATTCCTCTAAGAAGGACTAACTTGAGTAATTCAGGATCAAGGGTGCATATGATCCTTTTGTAACTGAGTTGGAACCTTTCCTCATAATCTTCCAAGGATTCATCATGTCCCAAGGTCATTGTAAATATTTCCTCTTTGGTGTCTTTGGACCTACAATATTCCATGTACTTGTTGTTTAAGGCTTGATGCATTTGAGCCCACATAGTGATGTTGTCCCGAGGTAAACCCATGAACCAGCGCAAGGCTACATCCTTAAGGGTGGATGGGAACAACTTCAACTTATGGTTGTCAGAGGTATAATCATAAATTTTGCAGATGACAACAAACTCAAACAAAAAGGTATCAAGGTGCTCTGAGGTTAAGACATGGAAGTGAGGAAGGGAAGAGGGGTTTATGTTTTTCATCCTAGCATCTCCATTAGTCTCTCTAATGGGAAAAGAACCCCCATTTCTATTTTCAGTCTCATTTCTATTTTTAGCCATGGTGTAAGTGTGTGGAATGGTTTCTTCTTCTTCTTCCCCAATAGGCTCTTCAAAGATCTCTAGTTGTTCACCTAATGGGTCCTTTAATTCTCCTGCAGTTAGAGAGGGAAGATGATAGTCACTGAAGAAGAGGGAAGGTTGACTGTTTGATGGTGTGGGGGTATTTGATAAGAATTTCCCTAAATTGTCTCTACTCCTACAAGGCATGAAATAATTTTTTTCTTTTTATGTGTTTTTTCAGAATTAATTATAAAACAGAAAAGAAATCATAATAACATCTACCTACTGAATGAAAATTAGAAGGAAAAGCAAAAATTACATCTACCTAGACACCTCCCTAGAAACAACAACAAAAAGTGATGAGCCTCAGTACTATATCAAGAATGTTGCAACTCCTATGGCTACCAACTTTACTTTATCAACCTGGGGTTTCATACAAACTTGGAGGTGACAATGCTATATACACAACAGATGCGTCATTCTACTCATGTGAATTCTCAACTGGGGACTTAACCATTAGGGTTCTAGACCATTCCTCTGTTGAACTAAAGGGAGTTTGACTAGTGACAGTGAATGTAAAGTTATTTCTAGTGTAGGGAAAGTAAATGCTTGTCTAACAAGGAAATGAAAGTTTCCAAATGGTAAATGCTATGAAATGCCATAAATCATATAGCTATGAAATGATACAAATTACTTGCAGAAAGGAACTATGCTAATCTTGCAATTAATCATCTAGCTATCGGGACTACTTGAAAATAGAAAGTTACTCTATCATCTCATAATTCAAGCGTGCATGCATTAATTATCTCATTCACATTTGCAGAAAAAGTCGTAATTTCTAACTTCATAAATATAAAAGCTAATGCTATTTGATCTTGTAAGAGGGCAAGGAATGGGAAGGCTGGTATAGTTGGCACTTCTTGTTATGGAGTCCAAGATAAGGGGCTAACCTACTCCTATACTAGCCTATCCTATCATTTCAAGTCAAAACAGGGTCAAAAAGGCTATTACAGGTTTGCTACAGGAAACTGCTACAGGATGTCCTGAAATGCTACAAGAAGTTAGATGAGAGATTTTGGAGGGTAAGAATAGTGAGATGAGGTGTTGGAGGGGTGCATGACAGTTGTAGAAGGTGTATGGAAGGTGAACATCACCCAAGGCCAAGCCCAACACCCCAAGGAGGATGAATTTTCCTAAGGCAGCTTGCTCATGGTGGATGGAAAATAGAGGTTCGGACTATGGGTTGGTATGCCTCGATAGAAGGTGGAGAAGACCTAGGTGAAGCTAGTTGGAGGAGTCCCTTCCTGTAGATCAACAATCCCTGCAATAAAACCTGTTTCTCTTTTCATTTATAAATCACTACATGTCCACATGGAAAATATGAGTTGAATTTGAGAAAGATGACCTATCTACTGTTAAGGAATAGATCTATGAAATGGATTTCCTTTGAAGCTACATAAAACTTAATAAAAAAAGATAACAATGATAGATGCTTCCAAGAAATCATAAAAAAATATCTAGCTAATAATGAAACTCAGTCTATCCAATAAACAAAAGACAAACTCTACTTTTGGGGTTGTGAGAGTGGGGTCCTCTAATCATGATCCCATGAGGGAGATGAGATAGGGGCCACTATCACAAGATTTTATGGTATAATTTCCTTCATTAAACTGAAATACTAATCTACCTCTTTAAACTAATGGAAACAAGGTTAAGCAACAATTCAAGTAACTTGCTATGCTAAAAAAAAAAAAAAAAACTTCAGCAGCTAACTATCATTCTAAGCTAAGAATACAACTACAAAAGAGGAACTTCTGCTGCTAGGGTTGGGCCCTAACCCAAGATCTTCATCCCTCTGAGTCAACTCATTACTAGATAAAAATATAATTTCATATTATCATAAAATGTCAAGTACATCATAACAATAATAGTCAAAATGTTTTAGCTGAAAATGGCCTCTTGGCTGCAACAAAAAAACGAATCCTAATGAGTCCCTTGGCTCTCTTATTTATACAAAATTCAAGCTACCAACAGCTCCCTAGAAAATATGGATACTTGGCTCCCTAACTCGAGACTAACTCTTCCTTGACTATCACTAGCTTGGCTTCCAATGAACTCAGTTTGCATGGCTGCCAGTGACACCGAGCAGATGAGATACAGTGGATGAATCTTCCAATGATTTGAGGAGTTAAGGAGGGAGACCAACTCACAAAATCTCTCTTTCTTGCTTACTCCAAATTCTTGCACTTAAGTCAACCCAAAACTGCTCCAATTCCTACATTTAACACACATTAGGGCACATGACATAGTATGTTGGCTTAGTGGGGCCTGACCCAGGTTTGGAAGTGATTTAGCCAAGCAAATCCCGGTACCATTGGTCCTTTCAGAAACAATCCACGGAGCGCGGACTGAGGTCTCACCTGAAGTAGTATGGGAGGGTGCTAGAACCAAGTTTTCACACCCTGGGGATGTCTGATATGAGGTGATTGGTACACGGTCCAACCTTCATACTTACTGTGCTACGCGCACCTGTGGGCACCCCGCGCCCGGTGATATTGTCTTCGCACCGTTCTAGCCCCAGCGTGACCCGTGTTATTTACCCAAGTCTTCCTTAATTAGTCTCCGTTAGCTGATTAGTTAGATTAAATTCACATATAAGCATTCATACGAGTATTCATCAAGTGCGCACAGTAAATAAACAGAGTAAAAGTAATGTATAACATCAACATAAATATTCCAGAACAGATGCACAGAATGAACTTCTCTTTATTATCTTTCAATCCTAAGTATAGACCCGACGCCACCCTGCGCACTCAGCTGTAGGGGTCTGCGCACTCAGTTGCGGACTCTACTAGGCCTCTGCACACTCAGCTACAGAGCCTCTTCCTACTACTACGACCCATTACACTTCAACTTTCAAACTATGCTCTAACCATGCCTTCACATCTCTATCTATTCTCTTCTTATAAGTTTTTTCTGTTTCTTTACACTTAGAGCCTCGCTCTATTTATACAATCCCATGGTTCACGGACCATGGGTAGGCCGACACAACTTTACATTAAATTACAATATTTTAGGGCAGACAGCCCTATGACTCGATTGTACACTTCACGCTCCACGCCCGTACTTCGCGGCTTTCTACACCATCTTTGACCAAAACTTGGGCTTTGAGCCCCAAAACCTGCTACGGGGGATCCCATGCCCAACAAGCCCTCAACACAATCATTATGACTCATCCTAAGTCACTCTGCTAGTGCGGCGATCTTTGCACGGAGGCCCTCCAACTATGCCTGTGCTGCGCGAAGGTCCGCAGCACACTGTTTTTTCGTCTGCTGGATCTGCTCTACTCTTTTTGTCGAATGCTCGCTGTCAGGGGAAAATCTCTGTCATAAGGCATGCATCACCTTCATTTGTGCAAGCTTTCCTTCGATATTGGCAGTGATGTGGAAGGCCTCATCAATCCATGGCCAGATGCGCGCTTTAAGTACTACCTCTTTCTGTCATGCGGCATCCACCTGTTCCTTCAACACCTTCGCTTGTTGTAGCCTCACCAACCACTAGGTCAAGACAACTGTTTGGCCATTCCATGCACAGTGTCATACTTCACTTGGAGCTCCCACGCTTCTGTTTCCAGGCGTTGTATGGTGGGGTCCTCCTATAAGGAAGTGAGGACCATGAGGGATTCTTCCAACATCATAGTACAGTCCTGCACTGCCTGTCCTATTTCATCCAGGCCCTTTTGGATAGCGCCAACGCACTGTTCCCTAACTTCCGGGGGCATGGATGAATGCGCCTTTAATTGTAGTTTGGCAATCTGAAGGTTGAGGTCCAACTGTATCCTCATTGCTTCCTCCTTTGCCTTGAAGAATCCACTGGCCAATCTATGAATTCGCACTCCAACTGGTAGGTCTGTCACAATTTCTAACTCTAGAGCACGGCGACATGCTTCCTCTACTATCTGCTCCAATTGTTGATTCTGTGCCAGTGCTTCATTGTGTTGTAGATTAAGCTGCTCAATGTTGATTCACTGTTCGCTGAGCATTTGTACTGCGCATCCTTCTCTAACGCAGAGTTTTGCTATCGCTCCATCCTGTAGCTGGTATAATATATCCCGCGGAAGGGTAGCCAAGTTTAGGCCAATTCCCTTGATCCAGCCCACCGCAGCTCTGTCCTCCATGTTGTCCACTGTCAGTGCTCTTTCTGGTAGTGTGAAGGTGTTAGCCATTTTGGCCCATAGCAATTGCTCCGTTGACGATGTACCTGCGGCACCGTAGGTGGCTACCATTCCCTCCTGTGGGGGCTGCATCTAAAGTTGCTGCAGCTACACCCTGAGGGCCCCCAACACATTCTGTTGCTCCGTTATTACTTCCTGGAGCGCTTCCCTGGTGACCTCGCGAACTGTGTCGCCGATGTCGTAGAGGTCACCCTCTATCAGTGTAATGAGTTCGTTGTCCATCTTGGAAGCCTTGATCTTCTTCCGTGGGCCTGCTCGTTCCGTACTGCGTGGCCGTTTCAGTTGTATAGATGTCATGCTTGGGTCTGTGCCTTCCTTTGTGTCCTCTATCCCTTGTCCCATGGTCAAGTCCGGGCCTTTTTCTTCCAGCGTTGTGGTGGCCTTTGTTGCCTATGCTGTTGCTTCTTGTTCAGTGCCCTTGGTCTGCACTGGAGCGGCCTTCACTGCCTCGCCGAAAGCCCTTACCTCCTCAGCCAACTGCTCGTTGCGCTTCTGCTGAGCCAACATCTTGGTGGCCTCCTTCTATTTTTGTACTGCTATCTTATTGCGTGCTGCCAGATCCGAGGCATGCCTCTCGGGTGGCCATGAGTCGATCATAGCGAAAATGGCATCATCAATCACGATGAATGGTAGTTTGGTACAGTTCTGTGCCGGATCTTTACGTGCCTTAATATACACATTGTGCATATCCTTCTTGAAGTTTGCAAATCTCCACAGACTATCGTACACTATGGGGGATAGGCACGGCCTTCTGTTAATCCACATTCGGACACTTGCCTCCATGAGCACCCAGAAGATATTGGTCTCATGGATCCATGTGGCGTCCTTCGTAGCCCAGGGCGACACATATTTTGCGGCCTCTGGCAAGTCCTATTCAAGAGGAGGGAATTGACTGTCCTCAGGCAGTTCCCCTGACACCAGTACGATGGATAAGAGCAACCACATGTAGTGGAAGGTCTTGTCCTGGACTTCCTTGTAGTTGGTGAGGAATTCTTCACATAGGAAGGCAGCCCAGTTGAATTGAACTCCCTCCGCACATTGTTCAGCCAGCATGACGACTGTCGCTGGTACCTCGTTGCCGCGACATTTTCTCATCACCTTCCCGGCCAGTAGCTAGGTGGCTATGAGCACCCCTTTGTCTGGAATGCTACTAATTATGTGGCCTCCCTGCTTCTTTTCCAACTTGTATTTCTTCTTCATGGCCTCTGCAAGCGCCAAATCTCCACTTTTGCCAGCTATTTCCACGAGGTCCCTTCCCTCACAGGGAAGCCGAGAAATCCTATGAATAAGCTCGCCATGATGGGAATGGGCTCCTCCAGTAATAGGTACCCATCATGTACCAGGCAAAGTAGCTGCCTGATGACAAAGATCGTAATTGGTGCATGGTGAAAATGCGGAATCCATAGTAGGTGGAGTAGCTCGTCCTTCTCCACACCGCACAACCATTTCTATGGTTCTAGCATTGTAACAAACCCCTCCTTGCTCTGTTTCATGAGTTTTCTAGTCTCCAAATGTGGGAGCTTTTCGCTATCTGCGAGGTCCCAATATTCAAATTTCGTTGTGGGCACGCGGCCCAGAATCGAACCTTCAACCAGAATTCCATTTGGAAGGAGCGAGGTTTGGAGTGCGCTCTTAGCGGCATCCAAATCCTTGGGTACTTTTGCTTTCCCTTTCCGCGGAGCGACATACTTGGGTAGTTTTACTGCAGTGCGCATCGGCTGAATGTCTTCCCCCATTTCTTCATCTGCCTCGATCTCTTCTATGAAATCCTGGAGGTCCTCCTCCTCATCATCTGTCTCAAGATTAATAGTCTTGCCCTTGTCTTCCATAGAAAGTTTACCAAATTGCCGATTTCGCCGAGACATGCGGACAGGTCCTGCTGCCTGCGGATCCGTTTTGGGCCTCGGAATCTAAGGTGATTTTGGAATTTCTGGTGCATCCCCTACCTGCATCATAGGGCTCTGTGCAGCTTCCTCAGTTGTCGACATCATTCTATTCAGGAGGTCCTGCGTCTCCTTCGGCAATGTCTCAAACACTGAACTTGCTCTCAAAGCCTCCAAATTCGTAAGGTCCATACCCACTTGATAGCGCAACAACTGAATTCTAAAAACGCCAAGGGTTGTTCGCTGGATAGCCACTTGTGATTTATAGGCCTTTTTGAATTCAAATTCGACCGTTCCCCCCACATTCGGCCCATTAATGCTAGATTGGCAGCAGATCGTCCCAAATATAGTTCTGACTTCGTGTCTTAATTGCCCACCGCCCACTCCTCTTTGCCTTAAATTGGACATCTTGTCATGAACAGTGACACCAACGATCATCTCCCAGCCTATCCGCGCAGCAGCGCAGCCCCCTATGCATGAGAATGTCCCCTTTGACATACTGATCCTGTGCGCAACCTCCTTATCGTGCAGCTCCCACACAGACTCTTTTATAGTCCCACGCTCTCTTTCAACTGCTTGGAGCGCTGAGACTGTGCTCCCTACGGATAGTCAGGTGGTCGCACCACCTATGCGAGGCTTTAATTCACCTTCTAGCCTAGTCCGCGGGCACTCCTTAATTACCCTTGCGACAGTCAACGCCGCACGTTCTTCCTTATGCGGTACACGCCCCTGGTTACTTTGTCTGGTAAGGTGCGGTTGTAGCCATGGTAGCAAAGTCACAAATGCTCAACGACAATCTTCTAATGTGGTAGTATGGTTGTCCGTATCTAGTCTTGTCATTCTTAGTTTATCGATGAGACACACTTGCATGATTTCGTTTTCCAGTTTTTGGATCTCCGCGTCCATTAACATGCTTTTCTTCCTTAGTCGTACACAATCTTCTTCGAGTTCGTGAAGCTTAAGGTTCCCTCACCGAATGGCTTCCTGAATCCGCATATGTTCGCCCTCGCGGAGCCGCATAATTCCTTTGTCTTGGTCCTTGCGTACTATCCCAACTATGGGCTCTATTGCGTGAGGATTCCTTTCCTCCAAAACTGTGGTCTTGACTCTGCTCCTCAGCTTTGGAATCATCTCCACACTCAAGTTTTTGCACCTGGCCCTATAGGCCCATCGAATTGTTGGCACGCACAGGTCCCAATCCGTTTGTCTCACCTAGTGAACCCTGTTCAGGACTCCGCATACCTTTTTGAATGCTTCCACATGGAACATTTGTGGTGCGCGTCGCCTCTCTTACTGTGTCCTATTCCGATTTTCGATCCTGAATTTGGGGTGTGCTTGAGTGGGCTGCACAACACACGTCTGTACCCATCGACATAGGTGGGCGCGCAAGTTGCTCCATCCTTGCTGCCCGACTCTCATTCGAAGCTAGGGGCTTCCAAACTGTAGGCGCATCATCCTTCTACATCTGCGCCAGTCCTCAAAGTTTCCTTGATGTGTACCCCACCATCGTGCAGGTGTTGCGCGCAGTGCCCATTTCAACGCATCAAACCGCTGCTATTCCGGTACTGCGCTTTCAAATTTGCTCAGGAATTCATCCACCACTGTCAATCCATCATATGTTGGCAGCTCTCTTGCCTCTATTGTCACACAACGTAGTGATCTAACCATCATGTTGCAATTCAATGTTGTCACTTCATGCAACCAATTCTACCATCGCTCTACTTCTTCGTCTGAATCCAAAGTGCAGGAGCTTTCACGCTCCCACGAGATCCTCCCATCTGCAGTCGGATTCACCCAATCCTGGTCTCGTGTAGTTATCTTGTAAATACAATCAAGATCATCATCATTTTCATCATCGCGCACTGGTTCAGTGTAGCGCGCTCCTTCGGTTGGGTCCATAGGGACTACTACGCGTAGTGAATTTTTTTCGAGGATCATTTTGGGCTTCTTCAAGTTGATGACTCCGTTCATATTAGTGGCCCAGTCTATTCCTAACAATGTGGGATAGGGATTGCTGTCATCGACAATCTATATTACTTGAAAATATACCTGTGCACTCGCGCCTTCAATATCAACTATTACCCCTTGCAACCTCCCCATGGGCAAAATCTTCTGTTGGTTCGCCATTCGTAATTGAATAGGGGACCACTGTAATGTGGGCCTACCCATGTGTTCCCATGTTTGCTTCGGTAATACATTCACGTCCGAATCCAGATCTAGGATTACCTGATCCATTTCATACTCACCAATTTGTGCAGTCAGCCTCATTTCCCTTCCAGTGCGCAATGCATGCTTCCCCAACTTTTGGACTACGCACGGTTCTCCTGAGCCTGCGCACCTGGTGATTAGTTCCTGTAGTCCTTTAACTGCCTTGTTGTAGCGCAGCAATTTCATGCACGTCTCCAGAAAGGTAGTGAGCATTGAAGGATCCATTCCTAGCTCTAGTTGATCCTTACTACCTGAAGTGGAGGCTTCCGCGAAGCTCTTCTTAGCTTCCATGAATGTCTCCTTTGCGTGTTCTAAGTCAAACTCAGGTTCCTTTGCAGGAGCCTTACGAACCGACGTACTTTCCTCTGGCTACTTCCCCATATCTTCTCCTGTGGTTGTACTGCTTCTGAGCATCATGTTTACATTCGGGTCCTCTTCGCGTGGCTCAAACATCATCATTTGTATATTCTGAGTCGGGGGAGGTTGGAATACCCCTTTTTCACGCATCTTTGTGATCAACATAGGACAATCTATTGTTTCATGATCAAAATGAGCACAATACAAACAAGATATCCTCGTCGGGTTGGTACAATCACAGGCATAGTGCCCGGTTCCTCCACAATTGTAACAAATTAACTGTCCGCGGCCTCTTCCTAGTCTCATTCCACCTCGCCCTCATCCCTGAAATCCAGCGTGCACCATCCCCGCATCTGGTTTGAGGGCTCGCGTTTCGTTCTGCATCCTATATGCTGGGGTCCGATCCATCATTAGCTCGTAACTGCGGCAAGTGCACTCATCATGGCCTACTGACCTGCAGAAATTAAAAAACAATTGTTGGGGTGTTTATGTATATTTCTGCAGCAAATGATAATTGTTCATCGTGTGTTTCCCTCCTATCTGACAGATCGTGCACCATAAAGCAAGTGCCGCACTCGGCCCTGCCTGCACCTCTGGTCTCAGTGGCATTGGCCCTCCTCTTGCCAAGTAGTCCGTGAACACTGGACAATGATCCTTGTCATGGCCCTGGCCTTTGCATTTTATGCACCATACTTCCTCGCTCGCCTCTAGCCGCGGTGCCATATCCTGCTTCAAGCTTTGCATTTCCAAACACAAATTCTGTAGTTGCGCGTGGATTTGTTGAACTCCCAACCCAGGGTCTTGTGTCGAGGTCTCATGTAATCTCATCGCCATTTCCAACGCTTCGGCCTGGGTAGAAAGTTTCTGTTGTGACAGCGCTATCCTCAAGTGCAATGCCAGAGATGCTACAAACCATGCGTGATGTTGTGCATCTTTCAACGTCATATTGGCTTAGAGGATCGTACTCTTCAGCCATTGATCCAAATCCCAGGGAGTCTCACCCAAG
This sequence comes from Pinus tabuliformis, assembly GCA_031772625.1. NCBI lineage: Eukaryota > Viridiplantae > Streptophyta > Pinopsida > Pinales > Pinaceae > Pinus > Pinus tabuliformis. Next base: position 534,969,314 of record CM062812.1, read on the forward strand.
AGCATCGCGATCTCTTTAAACCCGATGATTGATTATGTTTCTGACTTTGGTATGCTAAATTCCATGTTCAACGCATTCTGGATCTCTGCTATCCCTATGTTTGGGTGGTCGTTAGAATGTTTGATATACCATGTTAATGCACAATCCTGCAGCACACTCACCAGTGTAGCGTTCTTAACATTGTCATCCGTGACACCTTGTGCTTCCCATACTGCTATTAACACGAACCAGAATTGGTCTGGATCCTCATTCCCTACTCCTCTGAATACTGGTAGTTTGATCGCGCTCACCATACTGAACCTTGGAGGTGGTGGAGGTGGAGTGGGTGGAGATGGAGGTGAGGGAGGTGAAGTGGGTGGCGGTGTGGGTGGAGGTGGTAACTACGGAATCTGCTGCCTTATCAAACTGACCGTGCTTCTCGAAGAAACCTTCACGAACTCGTCCTCGCTCTCCCACGAGGGTGAAATTAAGGGACTGTTTTCTAATTCTTCGTTACTTCTTCTTTTGTAACTCTTTCCACTCCACGTAGTCCCAAACATTAATTTATTTGCATAACCCTCTTTTCACATAACATCATCTTAATCTAGGTGTTCAAAGATTTAATATACTTACCTCGCAGTCCCTTGAGAAAACATCGTTCTGCCTCGCTGTAGCTCACAGTTGTGTCTATTGCAAACTCAGTGATAAATCCCCCTATTATCTGATCGAGCCAATGGTCCACAGCTCGCGCTATCTTATCTTCTGAGGCTTCTAGTCTGCACACTAGTTCCGGAGTCCACACTATTGGTTTGTCAAGCCTACACCTTCCCTGGCTGTCGGCTAGCTTCGCGATCCACTCATAAAGCTCCAAAGGAAAGGATGCAAAGAAAATCTCGTGGATTTTCGTATACACGTAGTGCTCCAACCACTTTTTCTCAGATACTTGTGGAGTTTTGTTTTCCTATGTCACAAACTCATGAATCTTCTTGTCCAACCACTCTTCAATTTCCTTCTTTGTTGGGTTCCAGTGGCACAACATCAGACATCCCTTATGCAGATCCAAGTCCTGGTAATGGAACCATTTGCTGGCTTAGTGGGGCCTGACCCAGGTTCAGAAGTGATTTAGCCAAGCAAATCCCGGTACTAGTGGCCCTTTCGGCAACAGTCCATGACGCGCGGATAGGTCTCACCCGAAGTAGTATGGGAGGGTGCTAGAACCAGGTTTCCGCACCCTAGGGATGTCTGATATGAGGTGATTGGTACACGGCCCAACCTTCGCACTTACTGCGCTACGTGTACCTACGGGCACCCTGCGGCTAGTGATATTGTCTTAGCGCCATTCTAGCCGCAGCGACCCGTTTTATTTACCCAAGTATTCCTTAATTAGTCTCTGTTAGCTGAATACTTAGATTAAATTCACATATAAGCATTCATACGAGTATTTTTCAAGTGCGCACAATAAATAAACAGAGTAAAAGTAATGTATAACATCAGCATAAAGATTCCAGAAGAGATGCACAGAATGAACTTCTCTTTCTTATCTTTCAATCCCAAGTACAGACCCGACTCTGCCCTATACACTTAGTTGTAGGGGTTCACGCACTCAACTGCAGACTCTACTAGGCCTCTGCACACTCAGCTGCAGAGCCTCTTCCTACTATTATGACCCAATATACTTCAACATTCACTCTATGCTCTAACCATACCTTCGCATCTCTATCTATTCTCTTCTTCTAAGTTTTTTCTCTTTCTTTACACTTAGAGCCTCGCTTTATTTATACAATCCCATGGTCCATGGACCATGGGTAGGCCGACACAACTTTACATTAAATTACAATATTTTAGGGTGGACAACCCTATGACTCAATTGTACACTTCATGCTCTGTGCCCGTACATTACGGAGTTCTACACCATCTTTGACCAAAACTTGGGCTTTGAGCCCCAAAACCTGTTGTAGGGGATCCCATTCCCAATATAGTATCTCACGTTTACTCTTCTCACGAAGAAAAATATTTAAATAAATGTGAGAAAATTCAATTTAATAAGTTGGAGAGTGGCATTGTGACACATATAGTTTACCTATTTATGAGCCTCATTAGGATACATGGTAAAGCCTTAGGGAGAAGTCTCGGTTTAGAGCCTAGTGATCTGAGTTTGGAATAAGGTAAAGCCTGAGAGACTGGTCTTGGTTTAGGGCATAGTGATTTGGGATTGGATTGCGGTAAAGCCTGAGAGACGAGGAGACAAAAAATTCCTCAAGGATAGTGATGGATTCCGTATGGAATTCCAAGTTCAGTTCAGTTGTGATCGGAGCACCGGTTTTGGTTTGATCATAGTTTGGTGAGGCTGGAGGTGGTTTAACCTCTGGATTCCCTTGGTTGTTCTTGGATTTGTTTTTCTATGATATCCCACATTCATGCTTGGAATATGGAACAGGGGTGACTGGCTGAAAGAGAGATTTGGTTCAGCCAAGTCTATGACTGGGTGGTATGTGGAAGTCTCGAACCTAGTTGGATTTTCCTATGATTAATAAAATATAATTTCTCTTACTTTTGTACTTGTTTATATGTGGATTTAATTGATGTCATATCTATGATATTTATATGGTTTAATGTTGGTTATAAGTATGGTTATGTGACTGGTTCATTTCATGGTTATTTCATGTACTTACTTGTAATTGTTAAATGGATGGATCAAACACCTAATTGATAATATACTATCATAATGGAGAAGGAGCGTATCCTTCTGGTTGTGTTTCATAAGTTCTTTCAGTCATTTATGCTCTCTCTTGTGTCCTAGACCTGTAGGTTGCAATGATGCCAAGTGTTTGACAGAATGTCAGTCCTGGTTGGGGATGCTCAATGCTAGTCCTCAGGTTTATTTTTTATTTAATAGCATTATTTTCATGTCTTTGATGGATTCTGAAGGTTGTAACAAGTTATGGGCGGAGGCCAGGATTCTGGGCTAGAAAAGTGGCTCAAATTGTGGGCTCACTGGCACAGGTCCGCTGAGAAAAGTCCACAATTCCTGGCACAAAGGCCTATGAGAACGACTTTGAGTTTCTAGTCGTTGTCTTGTCTACAACATGAGAGCGAAGTTGGGTTAAAAGGCTTAAATCATCAGTGGGGCTCAGGGACATGCTATCTAAGTGGCTGACATGTCTCTTGAGGGTGTTTTGATGATGTGGATAGGTTTGTTTGATATGTTCCTTCGATTCCATTTCCTTAAGGTCACCTAGGAGATTGAATCCCTTAGTAACCTCACTCATCACATGTTTTCCTGGCTGATTGATTTCTTGGGTGGACCTGGGAGGAGGGGGCATTACAATTAGGTTCCCAAAGGTGAACCTCATGTTGGATGTTATTCTTTAAAGTCCCTATGAAGATATCAATCCTATGCTCCTCTGGACTATCATTTACCCTTATATTCAATTTTTTGAAGTCCTCAATGTGCTCCACCATTGAACCCTTTTGTTTGAGATTTATCAATTCCCTAAAGAAGGTGTTGCTCTATTGGGTTGTGTTATATTCTTTCTACAACTAGCCCACGTAGTTAACCGGGGGGTTATAAGGGGGGAAAAACCCCCCCTTCGTTGCGTCTATTGCATAGCAGGGGGAGTCACAGGAGGTTTGAGGGGTGCAGGTAACCCCACTCTATGGGGTCTGGGGCAGCGCCCTGGAAAATTTTGTTTTTGGACCCTATATTAGGTTGGGTGGACCTACCGATGGTTTTGTGCATGATTTTTGCACATGGTTTTGGACGCAATGGTTTTCAGTCCATGGTATTGGATGCTTCGGCATGTATAAATATGTATTGTAACATTGAAAGGAATATAATGAAAAATCAAGCTGGTAGTCCCAGTTTTGTGTATATGTGTTTTATGTGTTATGCTCTCGCATTGTTTATTTCCTGTGTTTTAGAATTCGTATGCAGGTAATTTCTATATGGGATTAAAACCTACATTTGGTATCAGAGTTGTTTTGGCTTCAAGGGGACACCTTTGTTGCTGGGGGGTTTTGCTCGGGCCTGTGGTAGACCATGTTTAGTGGGAGATCTGCGAGATCGATTCTGGTGGTGAAAAAATATGGAAAGCAGTGGAAAGATAGAGATCGATAAATTTAATGGTCAGATTTTTGAGTTATGGAAACTCAAGATGGAGGATCTGTTGGTGGATAAAGAACAGTGGGTCGTGGTAGATCCAGGTACTAAACCAACGAGAGTGTCCGATGAAGAATGGAAGAAGTTGGATCGGAAGGCTAAGAGCATAATACGATTGTGTGTCTCAGATTCAGTATTGCTTAATGTATTAGGGGAAGCTACGACGAAGGCTTTGTGGGACAAGTTAGGGACTTTGTACCAATCTAAGTCTCTGGTGAATAAACTGTTCCTACGGAAAAAGCTATATAACCTGAGGATGAAAGATGGAGATTTAGTGACAAAACATCTGAAGGAATTTAATACTGTGTTAAGTCAGTTATTATCTGTTGATATTAAAATTTCAGATGAAGATAAGTGCATCAGTTTGTTGTGTTCTCTACCAAATTCGTGGGATAGTCTGGTTATTACAATAGGTAGCAATGCAACTACCTTGCAATTTGATGAAATAGTCTCATCCTTGCTGACGAAGGAAATGAGATGGAAAAATATGGAGAGCCAGAATGGTGATGCGTTGTCTGTACAAGGACGGTCCTAGAACAGAAACAAAAATAAGTCATCGAGTGGGAGGTCTAAATCTAGAGGGAGATCTAAAACTCCAGGAAAACCTGTAAAGGTGGTGTACTGGAAATGCGGAAAGGAAGGGCACTACAAAAGGGACTATAAATATAAAGCTCCCGATAAGGGAAAGGGATCTAATGATGCTCCTTCTACAGAGGCAAAAACCACCTTAGATGAAGGTGGGGATGTGTACTTGGCTTCTCCAAGTACACATGTAGATCATGAGGCATGGTTGATTGAGTCAGGTGCATCCTTTCACTTCACTCCCCATAGAGAGTGGTTCTATGAGTATGAGAAATACGATGGTGGTGATGTCTTCTTAGGGGATTATAGGAAGGCCAGAATCGTTGGTCGTGGAAAAGTAAAGTTGAAGTTGCAAGGTGGAAGGTGGAAGGGTTACGACACTTCCAGGTGTTCTGCATATTCCTGCATTGGCCAGCAATCTGATTTATGTAAGCAAGTTGGATGATGCAGGTGTAAAAACAGTATTCGAGAAGGATACCTGCAAGATGGTTCGGGGAGCACTGGTATTGATGCGGGGAGTTCAGATTGGAACTCTGTACAAGCTGCAAGGTAACACTGTTATTGATGGGTGCAACATCTCTGTGGTTCCTGAAAGTGGAGCAGAAAATCTAGTGGTCTCTGGAGAGAAGACCATGCTGTGGCATTAAAGGCTTGGACATATTGGAGAGAAGGGCCTTCGAATACTTCATGGTAAAGGTATGGTATAAGGTATGAGTAATAGCTCTCTAGATTTCGATTTCTGTGAAAATTGTGTATATGGGAAGCAGAATCGAGTAAATTTCCCCTCTGGTGGTAAGAGGGTGAAACAGATATTAGAACTTGTGCACAGTGATGTGTTTGGACCTATGAAGGTTCCATCACTGGGTAAGTCTGTGTACTATGTATCATTTATAGATGACTTCTCAAGGAATACATGGATATATTTCCTTAAGAAGAAATATGAAGTCTTTGACACGTTTAAATAATTTAAGGCTCTGGTGGAAAACCAAACAGAGAAGAAGATAAAGGTGTTGAGGACAGATAATGGTGGAGAGTTTTGTAGCAAGGAATTTGAAGAATTCTGTAAGAAGTGTGGTATAGCACGATATAAGACTACTCCATACACACCTGAGTGTTATAGACATTTTTGTGCCTTACATCATAGAGCATGAAATGTCAATAATCTAAGGGATCCAAAGTCCCTAAACAAGTTGTTCTTACCCTTAGAGGAACAAGGTCAGCAAACCACAGCACTGCAAATCAGTTCTCCACTGAAAAACACTCAAAAACAGGTCAGTTTTGGATCATTGCAGCTGCTCCACTAGGCATCTGCGCTGCATAGCAGGTACAACAAAGGCTACCTACATTGCATAGCAAGTAGAACAAAGGCTACCTGCGTTGGGCGTACTTGGACATGTGGAGGAATCTTTTTCTCAAAGTGCCAGTGCCCAGGAAGCTTCTAAAAAGACACTTGATGATAAGATTCGCCTAATGATGAGTTAAGAGCTTCTAAAACTCCAAATGGAAGACAGAAACTCCGAGTGAAGAACTGAAGAACAACTGGAGTTGAAGAGGACAACAAGTCACACATCAAGCTGACTTATCTTCACTCCAAAACTCTATATAAGGATCTCATCCCATGGGATCTAGAGGGCGGAATTTAGTGCAAAGAATTGCTGTTGGTTTACGGTTGTGAGCATTGGGTGATTGCTTGAGGGAGGTGAATAAGAGATTTCTCTCCGTCGGGAAGGTGATGCTAGATTGGACCTCTCATGGTTGTATCACCGCCTGAACCTTACTTCCATATATTAATAAAGCATTTGAGGTTCTTCTATTCGCATGTGTTTCAATGATGTATTGTCTTACTTGCGTATTTGATTTATGCTAATCCTTGAATCAGTTATGCATGCATGCTTCTTGTAGTTTTCCTTTCTTTGTCTTGTTTGCAGGATCTCGTGTAGCTGGGCCCGTAAAAAGACTTGGAGCTGGGAGCAAGCGGCAATCAAAGGAGATTGGATCGACCATTTGCGCAAGACATCGGTAAGTGGATCTCTTCCTTTTATCTCTTGCATGTCATAAAGAAGAAACTTTAGATAGCTTTGCTTTCAGCTGTTGCTAAGGAACTGTCACCCTTAGAGTGGGTTAGGGTCATTCCGAGTTGGATACTTTCCCCCACAACAGACTGGCGACTCCACTGGGGAGCGTGTCTTGTTGGTAGCTTGTGTTTCTTGCTATTCATTTCTTAAACGAAAGAGTACCGAATCGAACTGCATGCGAGTCTTTCGAATGCAAAGTAGAGGGCAGCTACTCTAGCCCAGTGCTGGGCCTGTTTATGATTTGAAGAACAGATCCACAAGGACTCTTTTAGCTCTTTGTGATAGTGTTCATCTTCCTTTAATCATCCTCTAGTGTATACTTGACTGACAACCTCTGATTTGGCCAAAAACCGCTCATTTTTTAGCAAACTGTGACCCGGAATCTGAGAGAGACGTGACTTGTCTCATCAGTGCAGCTGCCACAAAGGCTACCTGCACTGCAACGCAGGTCCCGAAGGGGCTACCTGTGCTGCGTCTCAGATTCACAGTGCAGCACCTGCGCTGATCCAGTTTTGCCTTGTGCAACTTGGATTCTCCACTGTCTGTTGCCCAGTTTTCAGTATTGTTTTTGCAGCCTGTTGTCAACCTGTATACCCAGCTGAAACCACTTCTCTTTGCCTTCATTCCGCCTCAGTTGTATGAAGAAACCGTGATTGTTCTTATTGTATTTCTTGTTGTCATTCACAGTTTCCCGTAGCGAAAGTGAACTAGTCTTGCTATGACCTCTTGGATCTAGACCTGTGAGAAAGTGTCGTTGTGATTCTAAGAGTTAGTTTATTGCTGTTCATAGCTGCTTGAGCATTTGCTTTCGTTATATGGTTCGAATTTCAGTATTTCTTGTGTTGAAACGAGTGAATCTTAAGGTGTTCTTTCGATTATTGGACAAAAACTTGTTTTCTTTCACTTGAAATTGAATTCGAAGTTATACAACAGCTTTCTTTTTGTAATACATCAACATTAAGGAAGAAGAAAAGAAATACTTGCATTGTGCATGTGCATTTTGACAGTTTGCATGTCGATTTAGGAAAAGTGCATCAGTGAGTGCTCTATGATCTGTTTGAAAAGATGATGTCTTTCTTTTCCTTCAGTAGTTAAGGTTTTCATAAGTTAAAAGAATTGAAAAAGCTTGCTTATCATTCTTAGACTGCATTTAGGAGTTGTATCATACATCACGTGGTGATCCATAAAGGCAAACTGCTAAGCAAGATCAACCTAAAAAGAACTGAATTTATCTAACAACACTTTGAAACATAACGAAACACAGTAGAGGTCTAGGTAGAGACGTGAAACGGCGTCGTTAAACATAGTGACTGTCGATCTCTACGAAGGTGGGTGATTCCTCCTGAGGGACGATAGCACTAATACGGACTTGTGCCCCCGCGTACCGTCGCGTATATTGGGGGACCCCTATAGGAACAAAGCCTTTATCCATAGGAAGCCGTGTCGGCCGCCCTACTGATCGCGATGCAGTGAACACAGCATTCACGAAGATCGACCACTCGTACCGTAAAACGTATTCTGTGGTTTCGCGAAAGGTTTGGCACACCCTTGCCTAGAACTCCAGAGTAGTTTCTTTTGGCCTTTTTCAAACTCTATAACTGAAAAAGTCCATCCGAGCATTTGTCACTTCGGGCTCGTTAATACATCGAAGGAGACTAGAGTCATCTTTAGCTTTTTCTCGACTCTTAAAAAGTGAAAAAGCAAGTTGTGTCTTAAAAAGCGTCGTCATATAAAATTCATTCTAAACGGAACATAATCACCCCTTATTCCTACGTTGATCTTAAGGTTGAGAACATGGAACACACCAACCAAGGGATTCCACAACATGGGACCCCTAGCCCTTTCTCCTCTTGGGGAGAAGTTGGTGCGCCCCACATGGCCAAATTGTCGCTTCCAGGACTGACAATTGGCCTGCCAGTTTGGCTATTCTCAACCGCTATAGTTCAGACCACCACGGTTCCTGAACAGTCGAGTCAACAGTTAGACCAGTCTAGAGCTACCCTCCAGCCTTCCACTTCTTATGAGCCTTCCTCCGATCCTTCTTCTTCGAAAGGTCAAGCCGCCAAAAGTGGAGCTCCCATAGAAAAGAAGAAGGAAAAGAAGAAGAAAGAAAAGAAGCAAAAGGAGCCAAAGGCGCCTGGGGGCAAGCAAACGCCATCTAACGAAAACCCACACACAGCACGGACCGGGCCCAAATCGCCATGTGTCATATGTAAAGGAGACCACCTCCACCGTGATTATCCCAGTATTCCCCGGATACTAAGGGACTGGTCCCCTCGTTTGCACGATTCGGAAGCGTCAACCTCTGACAACCAGGTTGAATGCTTACCGTCGACCAACGAAAGTGAAGGTCGCAGACGACGAAGAGGGATGAGATTCCCCTGTGAACTGTGTGAAGGCGATCACACCCTTCGCCGTTGTCCCTTTTTAGACGAGGCAAAGAGAGTTTTGGAAGATCAACCGGTGGCACCGGTGCTACTTCCTCCTGGACATCAAAAACTCGCGCCAGGTCCTTCGTTGGTCGAAAATACAGCTGTCTTGCTCAGAGGGCCAGCTGAAGTGTCAGTCACTGAAAGTGAACCTACTGAATCCGGACCGGACGAAAGTCCAAAGGTCGAAACGGCAGTTGACCCGGTTCTCCCTTCAGAAGTTTCATCTTCAAACACCACAGTCACTGAGGATTCATCTTTAGTTGACACCCCCACCGAAGAGAATAAGGATGACACCGTCCATATTCTTTTCATCAACACCGATTCTGATGAACATCAGGGAAATGTGCCCACTCCTTTATCGCAGGAAGGAGCGTCGTCAGGATCATATCCGGCCGTATATTCGGTCCCACCACCAAGCAACCTAGTTGTGTCCTTTGATTGGAACCAACTAGGCAGACCCCGGTTACCAGCCAGCATACCATTTAGAATTATAGTCCAAATATACAAAATGGTGATGGCTGGAACTATCATTGATGAAGGGGCATCTATGAGTATCCTGTCCTCTATTGCTTGGAAAGCACTGGGTTGCCCGACGCTTTTGCCCGAGACAAGGCATCTCTCGAGTTTTGACAAAGGAACCAGTCGACCATTAGGGATTCTACCTAATGTGCCTATTACCTTGAAAGGGAAGGCCGTCAAGATGAATTTGATGGTCGTCCAAGGACCCTTGGATTATAACCTACTCCTTGGACGGGACTACATATATTGCATGGAAGCAATAGTCTCCTCACTCTTTCGAATAATGTGTTTTCCATACGAAGGAAGAATGGTCAAGCTCGTAGACCAACTTTCATTTCCGGGATCACACATCGCAAATAGTCACATACCTATCCTGAATGGTCTATTTGATCAAGAAAGGTCTCTACCTCCGGTACTTCTTCCTGATGAGCGCGAGTGATTCGGGAAAGGAAGGCCGGAACCCAGGGGGCATGCATCCTGGTCTGCTCTGGAGGCAGAAAAAACCTTGGGTGTAAAGTAGAATTTCCGCGGGAGAATATGACTAGTCCGTACCCCGTCCCCCCCCTTCATCTTTGAGAATCTTCCTCTGAGCCATCTTCATGGAGAAGAAGGACAAGAAGACAAAGAGAGAGATGGGCTCTCAGAAGGGGTAATTGGGAGTGGGGTTGTTCTAGAATAAGATTCTCTTGTTAAAGTTAAGTGTGTGGCGGAGCGTCGTCATTCACCTTTGTCTAAATAGGTAGGCTCTGCCAAAGAAGGGGATCCGTTTGCGGCAGCAAGTAGTAACCATCTTTGGATTAAAGGCAAGCCTCACCCATTAAAACAAATGTTTTAGAGGATAAGTAGGGGCAGCCTCCAAAGAAAGAGATTCTATTGCTGCAACAAATTGTAACCATCTTTGTGTATCCTAATGATAGACATCGCCGAAGAAAGAGTTTCCTTTGCGCCAGCAAATAAAACCAATCTTTGGGTAACCTGAAAGAGGTAAGCCTCCCTCAAACCCACCAATGTTTTGTTTATTGAGAAGTGTTCTTCTCTTGTCGCAAAGATCAGTTAAAAACTGGGCTGACGAGAAGACAAGTACCGCGTAAGACCCGCTAAAAATAACGAGAAGACAAGTATCGTTAACATTAGGACTGACAAGACGACAAGTAGATGAGAACACCCAAAGAAAAACAGAAGTGGAGGAGAGGAGGGGCAACCTTGAAATTATACTTTATACCTGGGGGCATGCAAACCTCTTGGAAGGCAAGCACGGGCGGCTTTTTAGTTTTAGGTAGGACTAACCCCTCTAACCCGTAGGATAGGCCGATACCCAGCTTGCATGAAGAGAGGATATGGAGCAAAGCGTAGGAAGATGAAGCTCCTTAAAAAATAGGAATCTTCCATGAGACCTTACTACTTTATGACTGGTAAAAACGAGCAGTTTTGGCAAAGTTCATGCTCGTTAAAAAATAAACGCAAGATCTGAGCAGTTTTAATGCGGAAATTCATGCTCGTTAAAAAATAAACATAAGCTTGTGAGCAGGCTTCCCCCAGTGTTCAAGCTCATTTAGAAAAATGAACCGGTAAATAACCATTTGAGACCATAAATTCATCAGCCATAAAAACCTTGGTCGTGTTTGTGTACCGTCACCTCCACTTTTCATTTGGCTGATCATTCACATCCACTTGATTGTTTACCTATTTTGAGGAACAGCTGCGGAGAGTGATCCCACTTAGCCATCCTTGTAATACTGCCGTGATTGGAAAATTCCAACCTGTACCTGGAATCTGCTGCTATCCCTGTTTATCACTCGTTCCTCAAAATACGAGTCTTCTTTGAGCTCTTTTCACTGACTCGTAAAAAATGAAAAGTTTGCCGAGTTTTGGCCTTCCAGCTCGTTAAAAGGACCGGAAGAGCTATCCCTCCTCTAGATTTTAATCTTTTTGGACCTGAGGGATTAGTGCACAAAAAGATCGAGCGCTTGTCTAGTTCGGCTCGATAAAGATATCGAACATTCATCCCTTCTGTATTGTTTTATACTTTTTCGGACTTAAGGGATTAGATGACGAAAAAGGACCCCTGGAGTCTACTTTATGTACCCTTTTCAGACTCTCTAAAAATGAAAAGGACCGAGTTGTCTTTGTCGCTGGGCTCGTTAAAAATATTAGATAGCGACAAACTTGTCTTTAGACGAGAACGAGTTTCCCTATCGCTAGGCTCGTTAAAACATAGCGATGGGCTTGCCCGAAGGGCAGGTTATAGATCAAGCATATGTTATCCTCCTCAAGCTTGACAAAAATAAAGAGGTACTGGTCAGAAATGACTGGGGAAAAATTGGGAAGAACCTCAAAGCTTAATGGTAGCAAGTCGCTCTTGAACATGACACTTTTGGCTCCGTAAATATCGGGTTGGGTTATTATCATTCACCGGTCCCTTCACCATGGTCTCACCATACCATCCATACATGGGGTAATGCTACCGATCCATCACATCAGTGTCGTTATATGTTCAAGAGATGTCATTTAGAAAGTGTCAACCGGGTCCCATCCACTACCATACATCATCTTTCATCCTTCCATGACCGCCACCCTGAATCATATTTCACAGATCGTTTTCACCATCATCACTAGCTCCGTTCCGTGTCACTGATGTGGGATTCATTAAGGCCCTCCTTTGACGGATCACTTCTTGTCGACATCAGCTCATTATCCAAGAAGTTGATCTAGGAACACCCCCTCAGTACTTTGAAGCTTGCATGCCTCAATGGCAAGTTTCTCACTTCCGGCGATAGGTATACATTAATGACCTTCGACCGGGAGACTTTGCGTGGTGTTCGACGTCAGATCCTATATTCACGCCACGTGAATTGTGCTACAGTACCTTGAGGGTCATCATCATTATCAGTGATTCCTCTCGCGCTTGTTAACAGTTTACATTATTGACTGGTAATCAAGCGATGTCTTTCCATGTTCGACTTCAAGAAATTCTCACATGGATCGACTTGTACTAGAGTGAAGATCAGACAAGTTTGAAGACCCTGGATCTAGTTTCATCCATCCGGGCTGCGATATATATTCAGGAGATAAAAACATAGACATGTGCAGCAGATGAGCATCCTACTAAAAGGATGATAATTAAAAGCAGAGAATTATCCGTCTCTTATCAGACGATCGTCTGTTTATGTACGGCAAATGTATTTATAAAGCTGATCATGGGAAATGCCCGCATCAGCTAGATCATGAAAAGAAAGTATGAAAAGATAATGTATTGTATTGTATTTTGTTACAGGTCACCTCCCGGCGATTGAATGAACTTCGGATCCTCCTAATAAAGCATTTCACCCGATAAACGACCTCATACTTTAGGGGGCAACTGTTATAGACATTTTTGTGCCTTACAGCATAGAGCATGAAATGTCAATAATCTAAGGGATCCAAAGTCCCTAAACAAGTTGTTCTTACCCTTAGAGGAACAAGGTCAGCAAACCACAGCACTGCAAATCAGTTCTCCACTGAAAAACACTCAAAAACAGGTCAGTTTTGGATCATTGCAGCTACTCCACTAGGCATCTGCGCTGCATAGCAGGTACAACAAAGGCTACCTGCGTTGCATAGCAAGTAGAACAAAGGCTACATGCATTGGGCGTACTTGGACATGTGGAGGAATCTTTTTCTCAAAGTGCCAGTGCCCAGGAAGCTTCTAAAAAGACACTTGGTGATAAGATTCGCCTAATGATGAGTTAAGAGCTTCTAAAACTCCAAATGGAAGACAGAAACTCCGAGTGAAGAACTGAAGAACAACTGGAGTTGAAGAGGACAACAAGTCACACATCAAGCTGACTTATCTTCACTCCAAAACTCTATATAAGGATCTCATCCCATGGGATCTAGAGGGTGGAATTTAGTGCAAATAATTGCTGTTGGTTTACGGTTGTGAGCATTGGGTGATTGCTTGAGGGAGGTGAAGAAGAGATTTCTCTCCGTCGGGAAGGTGATGCTGGATTGGACCTCTCATGGTTGTATCACAGCCTAAACCTTACTTCCATATATTAATAAAGCATTTGAGGTTCTTCTATTCGAATGTGTTTCAATGATGTATTGTCTTACTTGCGTATTTGATTTATGCTAATCCTTGAATCAGTTATGCATGCATGCTTCTTGTAGTTTTCCTTTCTTTGTCTTGTTTGCAGGATCTCGTGTAGCTGGGCCCGTAAAAAGACTTGGAGCTGGGAGCAAGCGGCAAGACATCGGTAAGTGGATCTCTTCCTTTTATCTCTTGCATGTCATAAAGAAGAAACTTTAGATAGCTTTGCTTTCAGCTGTTGCTAAGGAACTGTCACCCTTAGAGTGGGTTAGGGTCATTCCGAGTTGGATACTTTCCCCCACAACACTGAGAAAAATGGAGTTGCAGAAAGAATGAACAAGACGTTGATGGAAAGGGCAAGAAGCATGCTCAATGGTGCAGGGTTAGGACAGGAATCTTGGGTAGAGGCAGTGGAGACAACATGTTACCTGGTCAATAGATCACCTTCATCAACGTTGGAGGATAAGACTCCACAAGAGGTATGGATTGGTAAGAAACCCTCTCTTTCACATCTGAAGGTATTTGGATGTGATGCATATGTACATGTTCCAAAGGATAAAAGAACCAAGTTGTATAGTAAATATGAAATGTGCATCTTTATTTGGTATAAGGATGGTTTAAAGGGTTATAAGCTTTGGAACCCAGTAACAAGGAAGGTTGTGTACAGTCGAGATATGGTGTTCAGAGATGTAAAAGATGTTATTAAACATGAATTCCAACCAAAGGAACCTGATAAGATAGAGTTTGAGCTTAAGGAGGAAGAATCAGACTCTACAGCAGAGGAGGAATCAGAAGATGAAAAGCCACAAAATCCGGGTGTGAGAAGATCAGTTTGAGAAAGAAGGCAACCATAAAGGTATAATCCATCTGATTTCTATTTAAATTTTGCTTCATCTATTACTGATGATGATCCTAGAACTGTGAAGGAAGAAGTAGATTCAAAGCATGGAAAACTCTGGAAAGAGGCCATGGTTGATGAAATGGCATCTTTGCACAAAAATGAGGCTTTGGATCTGGTGGAGTTGGCGGCTGGAAGAAAACCCATTGGCAGCAAATGGATGTTCAAGAAGAAGACAAATGCGGAAGGAAAGGTGGAGAAATACAAAGCTCGGTTGGTAGCAAAAGGTTATTCCCAGATGTCGGGAATTTATTTTGGTGATATTTTTTCTCCTGTTGACAAGGTAACTTCTATTAGACTACTTTTATCTCTTGTTGCTACTTTTGATTTTGAGGTAGAACAAATGGATGTGAAGACAACATTTCTTCATGGGGATCTAGAATAGGATATCTATATGAAGCAACCTGAAGGCTTTGCGGTGAAGGGTAAGAAAGAACTGGTATGCATGTTACAGAAGTCTCTATATGGGTTAAAACAATCACCAAGGATGTGGTATTAGAAATTTGATACATTTATACGGGGACTTGGCTTCACTAGAAGCAAAGTAGATCACTGTGTGTATTTTAAATTAATTGGTGACCGTGTTATTTATCTAGTTTTGTATGTGGATGATATGTTGCTGGTTGGAAATGAAAAAGAAATTATCCAGGATTTGAAGACCCATTTGTCCTCCAAATTAAACATGAAAGATCTTGGTGTTGCAAACTATATTTTGGGCATGGAAATTAAAAGAGATCGAACAAAGAGGACGCTCTAGTTAAACCAGAGGAAGTATGTTGAGACAATATTGCAGAGGTTTAATATGCAGGATAGTAAACTAGTGAAGGTTCCTATTCTTGTAGGTGTAGAGTTATATATTGAACAGTGTCCAAAGACACAGAAGAGGAAGAGGACATGTACCATGTTCCATATGCAAGTGTTGTTGGTAGCCTGATGTATGCGATGGTATGTACTAGACCAGACATTGCACGTGCAGTGGGAGTATTGAGAAGATTTATGTCAAAACCAGGGAAGGAGCACTGGACAGCAGTGAAGCGGATTTTCAGGTATTTTCGTCGCACTAGTGATTATGGTTTGTGCTACCAAGGAAAACCAGGATTGGATAGAGTGTTGGATATTTGTGGCTTTGTTGATGCAGACTGGGCTGGAGACCTGGATCAGAGAAGATCTACAAGTGGGTATGTGTTTAACCTATTTGGAGGTGCAGTCAGTTGGATTAGTAAGAAACAATCTATAGTCGCACTATCAACTACAGAGGCAGAATACATGGCAGCCACTCATGTAAGAAAAGAAGTAGTTTGGTTACAGAGATTGTGTTCAAGTATGGGGTTAGTACAGGGAGCTATAAGGATAGACTGTGACAACCAAAGTGCAATTTTCTTGGCAAAGAACCCTGCATATCATTCAAAGACAAAGAACATTGATGTTTAGTATCACTTTGTGAGGGATATGAAGGAGGAAAAAAAGGTGTTGCTGGTAAAGGTGGACACTTTGAAGAATACTGCAGATGCATTGACAAAATCTGTGAGCTCTGAGAAGTTCTCTTGGTGTAGAGAAACAATGGGCGTTACAGGGCTAGATAAATGACTAAGTTCTCTTGTGGCCCCTGTGGAAAGAAAACAACAAGTGGGAGAATGTTGGGTTGTGTTATATTCTTTCCACAACTATCCCATGTAGTTAACCGGGGGGTTAGAAGGGGGGCAAAGCCCCCCCTTCGTTGCGCCGATTATGTAGCGGGGGGAGTCACAAGGGGTTTGATGGGTGTAGGTAACCCCACTCTATGGTGTTTGGGGAAGCACCCCAGAAAATTTTGTTTTTTGACCCTATATTAGGTTGGGCGGACCTACCTATGGTTTTGTGCATGATTTCCGCACATGGTTTTGGACACGATGGTTTTCAGTCCATGGTATTGGATGCTTCGACATGTATAAATATGTATTGTAGCATTGAAAGGAATATAATGAAAAATCAAGCTGGTAGTCCCGGTTTTGCGATCCAGGGGAAATATTTATGTATATGTGTTTTTTGTGTTATGCTCTCGCATTGCTTATTTTCTGTGTTTTAGAATTCGTATGCAAGTAATTTATGTACGAGGTTAAAACCTACATGCTCTTTGTATCCTCATAATGTGCTATCATTTCCTTCATAAAAGTTGACCAAGTGACACGTGGTTTATGAGAATAAAGCCATCGATACCATGCAAATTAATTGGGTTCTAAATACAAAGTTGCAATGCATACCTTTCGTGTGTGTTGCACATTAAGGAGATCAAAATATTGCTCCATCTATAGTATCCATGTTACTAGATCCTTACCATCAAACTTCCTCATATAGATCTTTAGAATATGGTGGGTATTCAATCCAACGTTAGAGTATATGAAATCATGATTAACATTTCTTTTGTTCTCATCAAAAGTTTCATTTAATACCTTTTCGCCATTAGGAAGCATTTCTTGTAACAACTTTGTCAAACCTTCCTTCAAACCTTCCATGTTTGCTTTTAAACCATTCTTCAAATCTTCCATGTTTCCTTTTATTTTTTCTTCTATACCATCCATATTAGCTTTCATGCCATCCTTCAAAACTTCCATGTATGATTTTAAACTATTATTCAAATCATCCATCTTAGCTTCCATTTCATTTTTGGTTACACTTTGTGAGAGTGAAATTTGTTGCACTTGATCTCGCAATTTTGATATATCATGTTGCATTTCTTCCTCTTCTTCATGTGTCATAGAAGAGATTTGTAGTTTCTTACTAGGTGTGTCCATTTTTTTGTTTCAGGGCATTTTTAAATCAAACAATGATATCTATGCTTCACTATGCCTTTTGAATCATTTCAAACTAATTTTTCAAACAAAAGTTATGCAAATTTTTAAAATACACACCTTTTTCTTGCTTTTTAGGTGTTATATATTGCAGCTATTATATTTCTGTAATTGCGCATCTTCAAGATTTGAAATTCCATCCTGTAATATCCCTCTGAGCCTTCTTTCCAGACCAACAAGTCAGACCAAGTTTACATTCTTCGAGAAAGCGTTATGCCCAATCTCCCACGATGACCTAATTATAGACTAGTTCACTAGAGAAAAATTGTACGGAGTGCCATGTGTCACTGTCATGAACTTTTGCCCTGAAAATGATATCCAAAAAGCTAAAGTTTGTCCTATTTTTCTCACTTTTTATGAAATTCAAATATGATACCCAAAGAGAAAGTTATGATGATTTTCCCTAGATCACATGTTTGAGATGGAATTCTGGAGCCTGAAAAACCTTAACTTCCTCATATCATATCTCAGAAAATATAATGGGACAAGATATGAAATTCAGACATGAAGTTCATAAATATTTCAACTCCACGTGATTGCAATTTAAGCTTCTGAAGCTTTGTATAAAAAACAATATAGAGAAATTCCATGAGGACATGTTTGAAGCAGAGAAACCCTAGAATCCAGAGCTCTGATACCAAATGTTATGCAACCAACTCACAAATAGATAGATCGATGACTTAAAAATTATCCTCCTCAAGGGAGAAACCTCCTTTATATTAAATAAACAAACAATTATTGTATGATTCAAATGAAAAAGCCTCCTTTCTATATATAAGATTCTAAGGGGTCACAATATAATCATAACGTATATAACAATAATAATGTAAGGGGACAAGAATAACATTAGTGGGCTTCTATGGGGCACAATAATAGAAATATCAAGACTACATGGGCACAACAATAAAAATAAGGGGGTTACACTAATAATAATAATAATGAGATACACTAGTAGTATAGGGACCTAACACCAGCTCAAGGGGGACACATATTTCAACAAGATCAATTTGAAGTATGGTTATCACCAGGTTCCAATAGAGTGCACAAATGTATATAATACCACCTTCAAATCCAAAGAGGGCCTATTTGAATGGTTGGTCATGCCTTTCAGGATGACAAATTCCCCTACTAATTTTATGAGGTTGATGGATGACATCTTGTGTCCCTTCACCAACTTGTTCGTGGTTGTATATCTGGACGACATTCTTATCTTCAACAAGAGTTGCGAAGAGCACTTGCAACAAATTCGACATGTCCTTCAAACCATGTGACAACACAGACTATGTCAAAACTTGGAGAAATGCACCTTTGGTATGAAACAAGTCCAATATCTAGGTTACAACATTGATGAGCAAGGCGTGCATGTGGATCCATCTAAGATCCAAGTCATTTAGGATTGACCAGCCCTGAACACTCTAACAAAGTTTTATGGATTTTTGGGCCTTTCCAATTTTTATCATACATTCATGTTGGGATTCTCTCATATCAGTTGGCGTTTGAATCAAGTTACCAAGGGTTGAGAGAAAGTAAAGTTTTTCTAGTTCGAGTCCCAATGGAAGGTGTTTGTTGAGCTAGAGAATCACCTTTGCTTTGCACCAGTACTCACATTGCCAAACTTGTAACAACCATTTTAAATTGGGACAGATGCCTCTAACTACGCTATTGGTGTTGTTCTCACCCAATAAGAGCATCTAGTGGCCTATCACAGTGAGACACTTTCCGACACAATTTAGAAATACCCAACATATGATAAGGATATGTATTCCATCATGTAGGATTACCGACAATAGAAACATTACATTTTGGGGAAGGAGATGGTCATCCACATAGACCACCGACCCCTACAGTTTATAGAGACCCAAGGGAAGTTTCAGAATGATTTCCATTAGAAGTGGTACACATATATGCAAAAATTCCATTTGAATATCAAATATAGGAAGGGAAACACCAATCATGTTGCAAATTGCCTTTGTCAGCCACCGATTGCAGATTCTCAACTCTTGTGGCCACGAGACCTCTGGATGGCTACAACTATATAAATATGATCCAAATTTCACCACCACATACTAGATTCTAGTGGATGGCAAGCATGTTCTAGACTTCCACCTCGAGGATGCATTATTATGCTACCCGGGCCACCATTTCATTCCTTCAAGCGACAGTGCCAAGATGATTTGGGAGGCCCACTCAGGTTGCAGGACACTTTCGTGTGGATAAAACTGTGGCCATACTACAAAATTATTTTTATTGGCCAAATCTACAATAGGATTTTGGAAAATACATTAGATCCTCCATTACCTATGCCATCGCCAAGCAAACTATTAAGAAGCAACGCTTATATACTCCTCTATGTACTCCTAGCCAGCCCTGGGAATCCATCTCCATGGACCATATATCTATCCTCCCTTCTACCAAACACGGAAATGACTGTGTATTTGTGGTCATCGACATATTTGCTAAGATTTCCATATTGGTTTCTTGCAAGAAGAGTATCACAGTAGAGGCCACTTCTATACTCTCCATTCAATGAGTGTGGGTACATTTTGGCGTCTCGCGGACCATTATATCAAATTTTGATAGTAGGTTCCTAAGTGCATTTTGTTTGAACCTTTGGTCACTATTAGACACCAATCTCATCGAGTCTACTGCATTCCACCCGAATACTGATGAGAAGACAAATGTCATCAATAGGATGATTGTGCACATACTACGCATGTACAAATCTAAGCATCCACGGACATGGGATGAGAGTCTTCCCTATGTGAAACATAGCTATAATAGGGCTTTTGATAGCTCAACTAGCCACAACCCCTTTGAAGTGGGCCTCGAATTTCAATCATTATGTCCCCTTGATGTTGCATTTCCTTTTAAAACTACACAGGAAGAATCTTCCCATGTTCATTCCAAAACTGATAAAGCCACTAGGTTTATTGAGCACATTTAGCACATCCACCAACAGGTTAATGACATATTGGAGAAAGCTAATTCCAAGTACAAATAATGACATGATCAACATCGGGTGCCCCATAAGTTTTAGGTGGGCAACAAAGTTTGGTTACGTCTGCAGAAAGAGCACCTTGTTAGAGCCCATCGTAATCTTCGCCTACTATCATATGGGCCTTACACCATCACCAAGGTTGTGGGAGATAATTATTTCGAGCTTAGTACCCCCCAATTCCTTGGCTTGCACCCCATATTCAATGTGAACTTCCTTCGGCCATACTTTCCGCGATTACTAGACACCTGAGACATTGTTGAGCAGTTGACACCAATAGAGCTCAACCCAGACTGCATTGAATAGGCCACAACTAATTAGATCATGGACACATAGATCAAGAACACTCACAAACAAAATATGAAACTATATCGAGTTGTTAAAGCTGACCAGCTCCTACACCAAGGCAAGTGGCTCACTAGGGACCAAGCTCAACAGAAGTTTCCCCATCTCATGGAGGCACTCAACACAATGGGGACCATTGCTTCCTAATGGGGGAGGACTGATCGAAGTGGATATTGGTGGCCACCTACCTATTCCACTTGGACTCCAACCATTGTTTCTTTCAGTTTCCTTAATTGTAGCACAGTTTACCATTTTTGGTAGTTTTTCAGGTCCTAAACTTCCACAACTGTTTTGAGGCCCTAAACAACATTTTTCTAGAAAATAGGAAAAGTCAGAGGTTTTATTAAGGGATTGTAGGTGAAATTTTTAGTACTCAAATATCTCTTTCTAATGAGGTATCGTACGCTTCAAATGAAGATCGTATGCCAAAATTATGACCCCAACAAGTTGATGTACCAATTTACCCTAACGGGGTCCACAGACTTTCGACGCTTCATCTCCTAGGGTTAGGTTTTTCGATGTTTAGGATTTTCCATTACTTCTCAATAATAAATAGGCTTTCAATCCTCATTGTAAGATATTTCAGAGGCATATAACTGCCACATATCTTCTAAGAGATAAGCTACCATCACTCGAGCTAGTTTATTTCAATTCTGCATGCAAACAATTTTCAGTATTTTGTTATTGATGAATTGAAGTTTGGTTTTCACTGTAGCTCCGTGTTTATATTTAAATGTGTATTTCATCAATATTTCATTTCATTCTTGCATAAATCTAGATCACTTTATCTGTCCTAGATTTTTTTTTTCCTAAATTAACTTCATTTAGCTTTATATAGAACTTGCTCTTAAATAATTTGAACTATTTAACTATAGTTGGTCTACCTTCCCATAATTCATAAGGCTACTTGTTGCTCTTCACTTTAATTTGTGTACTATTTAAAATGTAGATTGTTACACTCATTGTTTATCCTTAAAAGATATCTAATAATTTTGCTTCATTCAGCATTGTTCTATCAATTTCCCATACTATTTTGTTCTTCCTTTCTACAACTCCATTTTGTTGTGGAGTCCTTGCTGCCAAAAAATATCTTTTGATTCTATGATCCTCACTAAATTCACTAAATTCATTAGAGGTAAGCTCATACCCTATGTTATATATTAATAAATTGATTTTTAAATTAGTCTCATTTTCAACTAGATCTTTGAGAGCTTTAAACTTCCCAAATGCTTCATGTTTTTCTTTAAGAAATGTAACCCATGCCATTCTTGTGTAATCATTAATAGGAAACATAAAATAGCTCTCATATTTCAAAGTTTTTTTCTTGTTGGCCCAAAGAAATTTCTGCGTACTAGCTTCAATGAATTTAATATTGAGTGCTCCTTTGTTTCAAAACTAATTTTCCTCTACTTTCCCTCCAAACATTGTTTGAAAATAACGTTCGTAGGTTTTGAGATCATTTCCATATCTCTTACTACTTATGTCTTGTTGAGATTTACTATATTTTCAAAGTTTATATGACCCATCCTTCTATGCCATATCTAAATTTCATCTACCTATCCCATACAACATTTTTTTCCTTTTACTTCATCAAAGACATATACATTGCTCATGTTCTATTTGCATTTTCTACTTATATTCTTGAACTTTCTTTCCTCCTCTCACATCCTTTAGAATGAAATGTGAGATTGTAACCTTGATCACACATTTGACTAACACTTAGAAGATTCTCTTTTGACCCTTCAACAAACAATACATTCTATGTTTTAATGTTTCCATCATCAAGACTAATCATACATTTTCCAAATATACTTGTAGAAGCATTATTCCCAAAGGTAACACTACCTCATTTTTCTTCCTTTAGGGTGAGAAATTTCTTCGAATCTCATGTCATTTGTTTTGAACATCCAATATCAATTTACCACTAGATTCCTTTGTTCAGAGCATATAATGAAAGTCCACAGTATTCTTTCTTCTATTCTTCTTTCTTATTTTTCCACACCATTGTGTCTTCTTATCTACGCCTAGTAAGTACATATTCTTCCTTGTACCGCTCAGGAGACTGTAACCACCCTATCCCATATTTCCCCACTTTTACAATCTCTCCATGGTAAACATGAGTTGAGAGTTACTATTACATGACCTAACCTCCAAGTTTGAGCTATGGAAGTGGGTCATAGCAACCAAAACTCTTACTGAAATCCATCAGGGACACCAGATTACTTAGGAGTCTGACAACCATCCCTGGTGATAAATCCTTGAGCTGGAATTTATCTTCACAACCTTTACCTCCCAGACAAACCCTTGCCACACTATGGGTGTAGTTGGAAGGCTCCACCCACACCCATAATCCTTTCTGTATGTGGTTATGACAAAAATATTCCAGTTTTGTGCATGCAGTGGCGAGATCTATGCCACGTTTTCAAGTTTGGCCTATAGGCCACTACCCAGATTTAACCAAAACTCTCCAAAATGCAACCTAATATGACAACAAGTGTGAGCAATCAATAGTCAAGCTATATTTTCCCAAGACAATTCAAACACATGGTAAACATTTTTCAAACATATGGTATACATAATAGCTACAGGTCACAAATGCATATCTAATCATGAGCTTTTGAAATTCATCAGAGAATCATCAAGAAGGCCCAATTCCCTATTAAGCTAGTTGCACCAACACTTTTTAGCCCATAAAATCATCAATCATTCAATAACTTATCAAATCACGAAGAAGATCCATAAAGAGAACATCATATAACCATGCATATAACCAGCATAGAATCCATGAGAAAATGACCATAAGATCAACATAATAACCAATACAAGTGCTCACTAATCACAATAAGAAACTATCTTATATTAACATATGAAAAATCCAACCAAATCAAGGACTTCCACGTACCACCAGACCATAGATTGGGTTGAACCAAATCTTTCTTTCAGCCAATCACCCATGTGCCATATTCCAATCATGAATGTGGGATCATATGGGTTAAACCACAACATAACTAACTAGGAATTCTGATGTGACGTTATCTCACATTAATAACAATAAGGGATACAATGACAATAGAAATGGGGGGGATCACTAATATTATAGGGACCTAACAAACCACAACCATTTCAACTAACCCAATCCAGAAATCAATAACATCAAAATAAGCTTGGATGCCTCTGAATTTCTTCACCAACTCTAGAGGAATTTTATTTTCGCCACCCATCCATCAATATTTCTGGGAGAAATCCTGCCTCCACCCTTTACCCTTGGGAATTTTCCTGAGACCACCTCTACTAGGATCCAAGTCTTTCAACCATCCAAAGCTTAATCAAAGAGAGAACCCACTACATCAAGGTTATCGAGAAATGGCAAGGCAATGTTGAAACCACTATCAATCTAGGCTAATCCCATGTTGATGACTTCAAAATAGCTAAAGAACCACATGCATGTACCATGCATCCAAATATCAACAACGAAATCACAAATTCAACCTATTAACTGCAATGAACTCCAACTATACTTGTTGGCCCAACCTTCTCTCCACTACTCACAATTCCTTTGCTTACCATTTCCTTTCTTCTCTCCAAGTCCAAGTGAATTCTACGATGCTCCAAGGATACTATAAGTGTGAAAAAGTGTAAGAGTATGGAAGAAGAGAGTCAATGCTAAAGCTGACAAAGTTGTGAATTTTTTCGCTGATTCTTTTTATCATTAATGTCTATTCTCTTCCTTTCCATTTCCCTTTTTCTTCATTATCCTCTAATTTATCTCTAATTTCCCTTGCATGCACGTTTGTGTCTCTTCATTTTCCTTTTCTCCTATTTTCCTTTATTTCTTATATTAAATTTTCATTTATTGCCTCTTTTCCTTTGTCAATTTCCATAACCATTAATAAACCACAAGTGATTCCCACTATAATGTCTACCCACCATTCAACTTGGAATATGTGTCCCATAACCTTAGTTTTATCTTTTTTACATAAAAAATCAACTAGGGTTGTTACAAACCACTCTCCCTTGGGGAAACACCATCCTCGGTGTTTGATGACACTTATGACTAGCAAAAACATACTTCCCATGGAGATTTAAAACACAACTCAATGCACTATTTACAGTAAACAATTTTTAAAAACCATGACCAACATGACAAACATCACACACATATCGCTTTTTAGAGCTTTATAACATAGCTTGATGTGGTATTTATGACAACACACACACATATGATATACATACATATATATATATATATATATATATATATATATATATATATATCAAAAACTCATTTGCTTCAACCTGCAAAAGAAGGATATAATGCCCACATCTTATCAACCATCTCCCATGTAGCTTTATCAGGTCTAAAGTGCTTCTGCTACACTTTAACCTTCTCTATTGCTCTGTTATGAAGCATGAGTTGTTTTTGCTACAATATGCATTGTGGCTCTAGCTAGAAATCGCCTTCTAGTTCCACCTGTAATATAGACAAATCAATCACATGATCAACATCCTGCACATATCTCTTAAGCATTGAAACATGGAAAACATCATGTACTTTCATTATTGGTGGAAGTGTAATTCGATAGGCCATTGGCCCAATCCTCTCTAGGATCTCAAAAGGCCCACAATACCGAGGTGCCAGCTCGGCACATGACTCGATCCTTAAGGTGCTTCTCTTGGGCATGATGTGCAAATACACATGCTCCTCAAACTAGAAATCCTTTAATTATTTATGTCGATTTTAATGACTCTTCTATCTATCCTGTGCTACCTTTAAGTTCCTTTTGATAACCTACATCTCATGCAACATCTCAGCCAACATATCGATCCAATCAACATCGTATTCACTAGATCACTCCAACTGATAGGAGTATTACAACTCTGCCAATAGAGAGCCTCAAATGGACTTATCTTCAAGGATTCATGATACCCATTGTTATAAGAAAACTCCACCAATGGAATATACTCCTCCCACCTCTCCTATAGATGCATAACATACATCCTCAACATATCCTAAGGAATCTTGTTAACCCTCTTTGTCTATCTTTCTATCTGTAGTTGACAATTTGTATTGAAGGCTAACTTTATCCCTAAGCCTACAAACATCTCCTTTGAAAACTTGGAAGTGAACTTGGAATCTCTATCTGATATAATCTTCTTGGGAACAACATGCAACCTCATTATCTCCCTAATGAAGATATCAACTACCTCACTAGCTAAATTAGCAGGATTCACTGCAATGAAGTGAGATACCTTACTTAGCTTGTCAACCACAACCATGATGGAATCATGTTGTCTCGATGTCCTCGGCAATCCTATAATGAAGGCCATGGAAATGAGATCCTATTTCCATTCTAGAATTGGAATAGGCTGTAATAGACCAGTTGGGTAATTTCATTCAGCTTTCACCTGGTAAAATTCCAAACACTTTGCAAAAACCTCAACCACTTATTTCTTCAAATTTAGCCAATAGTAGAAGTTATTAATAAGTGTCAGAGTCTTCTGGTATCCTTGGTGTCCTGACTACATCTTGACATGAAAGTCTCTCAAGATAAACTTATTTAACTCACCACTGTTAGGCACATAGATCTTTTTCTTAAATCTAACCAAGCCATCTGTTGTGAGGTGATAGTCCTCATCCCTATCACCTTCACCCTGCTACTACAACCTCTACTTCAGTTGCTAATACCTCTCATCATGTTTCCATGCATGCAAGATCCGCTCCTGCAAAAATGTCCCATAAGAGCTCATAGCTAAAATATGGTTCACCTGCACTCTCCTGCTAAAAGCATCTGCAACACTGTTCTCCTTGACCTTAATGTACTTGATCTAAAAGTCAAACTCATTGAGGGTAGCCAACCATCTATCTTTCTTAGCATTCAGATTGGGTTGGTCAAACAAATACCTCAATCCATTGTGCTCACTGATTAGAAAAAACCTCCTACAAAGGAGATAATGTCTCATTAGGGGAATTTCAAGGTCTAAAATGGGCCTCCTAACGAAATTATAAAATAATAGTGGAAATAATAAAATAAAATTAGATTACATCATCAAATTTTAGAGGGAAAAAAGAAAATAGTATTTTTTTGACTCGTATTTTCAACTTATCTCCCTATGGGTTTACTCAAATTTCTAGAAGAAACACTTGTTGGATGTAGAATTTGATTCCTCATCCAAGGAGTATCGATGTTGCATACATTTGATGGAACCTTCTACAAGAAAATTTAAAAATACATGAAAAACGTGATTGTAATCACGTTTTTTCATGTATTTCTCATTTTTTGTGTAGTAGAGTCCATCAAAAGCATGCAACATGGGTACTCCTTGGATGAGGAATTAAATTTTGCATCCAATGAGTACCAACACTCAAAATTTTTGTAAAACCTTAGGGAGATAAGTTGAAAATATGGGTTGAAAAAGTAGCTTTATTATTTTATTATTTTTTAATCTTTTTACTCTTTTACTCCAAAAATGGTCAATCATCCCCCATGGTTGACATCATCATCTTAAATCCTATTTTTTTTATAAAGTTTATTTTGGTTGTACATTTTTCTTAGGAGGCCCATTTTAGGCTTCAAAATTCCCCTAAGGCCACATCTTCAATGCATGAACGATGGCTACCAACTCAAGATCATGAGTCACATAGTTTCGCTCGTACTCATTTAGCTTCCTTGATTCATAACAAACCACCTATCCTTCCTACAACAATACCCCACCAAGTCCTTCCTTGCAAGCATCTGTACAAACCACAAAATCCTCATCAAGAACTGCAATCTTTAGAACTTGAGCATTTGTAAGCAACTACTTCAACTGCTCAAAACTAGTTGCACACTCCTCACTCCATTTAAACTTATTCGCTTTCCTATGCAATGATGTGATAGGATAGCCAATCTTAGAGAATTTCTTAGTGAATCTCCTGTAATAACCTTCTAGTCCCATGAATGATCTGACCTCATTGACATTCCTCAGAGTTATCCACTCCATGATAGATTTAATATTTTCCCAATCCACTACTATCCCTTCCTTGGAAACAACATGCCCCAAGTAATGAATCTGAGTTTGAAAGAAACTGCACTTGTTGAGATTGGCATACAACTGATGCTCTATCAACAACCCCAACACTATTGCCAGGTGCTCTGCATGCTCCTCCTCATTATTTGAATATACCAATATATTGTCAACAAAGACTATCACAAACTTGTTAAGATAAGGACATAACACTTTGTTCATAAAACACATGAAGGTGGTTGGAGCAATAGTAAAACCAGAAGGAACCACCACAAAATCATAGTGCCCATACCTTGTATGAAATGCAGTCTTGTATACGTCTTCTTCTTGATGCACACCTAATGATATCCTAATATTAGATCAATCTTAGAAGACACT
The DNA here is from genome assembly GCA_031772625.1 of Pinus tabuliformis. Lineage (NCBI taxonomy): Eukaryota > Viridiplantae > Streptophyta > Pinopsida > Pinales > Pinaceae > Pinus > Pinus tabuliformis. The sequence goes on from CM062812.1 coordinate 534,997,578, forward strand.
ACAACTCCCTTCACCTCATCAAACAAATCACCGAACAATGACAATGGATAGATGTTCTTAATAGTCACTTTATTCAACTACCAGTAATCAATGCACAATCAAATAGTATTGTCCTTCTTCCATACAAATAACACTGGTGCACCCCAAGGTGATACACTTGGCCTTATCTATCCCTTATCAAGCATCTCCTTAAGCTGCAACTTCATTTCCACCAACTATGGATTGCTCATCCTGTACGGTTCCTTAGATGTTGGTGTTGCTCCTCGTACTAATTCAACAGAGAAATCCACTTGCCTATGTGGTAGTAGCTCTAGAACCTCTGCAAGAAACAAATCCTGAAATTGATACAAACCACGATACCTCTTTAGGAATTCATCATCCTCATCATCCTTCCCATTGTCACTGGAAATATGAACTAAAAAAAATACACATCCCTTCCTATGACTATGCTTTTCCTGCACAACTATAAGCATTCTCATTGATGTAGTCTTCTTCTTTCCCTGCAAGAATCTCATTTCCCCATCATCATCCAATAACTCAATAGCCATTTCATAGAATTCTACCTTGGTTCTATGAATGAAATGTCAATCCATGCCAAAAATCATACTATATGATCCCAAGGGAAGCAAATTTAGATGTGTTGATGTAGGCATACCATTAACCTCAAATGCACAAGATCTCACCCAATGATGAACTCTTCTCTTGGTTCCTGTAACCAACTACACTAACTAAGATTCTACATGCACTTATTTACTCAATTGACATTGATCCACCAGGTCAGGACTAATATAGCTATAATTCAATCTAGGATAAATCAAAATAGAAAAAACTTCACCACAAAGCTTACCTTCCATCTCAATAATAGATGCATGATGATCCTCCTTCCTATTATCCACTGCTACATAAATTCAGGGAATACTCTGATCGACATCTCCAACTGTCTCTGCCTCCTGAGCACCATAAATATGAGGCCCTCCACCCCGAGGTGATGGATAATCCCTCCCGCAATGCTCTCCACCAGAAGTACAACACCTTGAAGGATTCCTTCCATCACCTTTATTCTGCTCCTTAGGATGAGATCTATGTCCTCTCTCAGTTGCATTGAACTTCCTATGAGGTCCCACATTCTCCTTGTCCCTTGCATCCTGAGATCTTCCTTGCTTCTTAGGCTATTCTCTTTTAGTCTCGTCATTACCTTTCTAATCACGATTGTGCTTAGACTGCGCATAATAATTCTTCAACTTCTCGGTGGCTTCCTCTAATGACCGAGGCTCATCATACCTCAATAGCTTGAAAAAATTGATCATATACTCTTCATCTATCATTGAACCCATCTTAAGCTCACAGAACTCCTTGGCCTTCCTATCATAATATCTCTGAAATAAGTACTTCTACCTTAAGATTCTCTTAAACTCATGCCAACTCAACTCCTCTTCCCTGATACCTCTAACATTCTTAGCATCTTCCCACCATATATATTCTTTTCCCTTGAGACTAAACTTCTTCATTCCAAGTAACCATGCTTCTGCATCCTCTAATTTCTTCACTTCCCCATCAAAAGTAGGAGGTTTGGCTTTCCTGAACTCATCTAGAAAGTACCCCATCTCACTCCTCCTATAAGGATGTTACCAATAATAATGATGATGTCTCTTAGAACTTGAGCTAGAATAAAATCCATGAGTGTTAGCACGTTTGTCAGGTGTATCCAAAGATCTGACACTTTTGACTGTATCATGTCTATCCATGATATGCCTTATCTTAGATCTGCTACCAAATTCCCTGTTGGTATTCTCCTCCTATCTACCTCCCATCAAAGAAATTTTTAGGTATAAAATGGGCCTAATAAGAAAGATTATAAAATAACAGTGGAAATAATAAATAAGATTAGATTACATCATTAAATTTTAGAGGTAAAAAAGAAAAAAATACTTTATAAACTCTTATTTTCAACTTATCTCCTTACATTTTTGCTCAACTTTGATTGGAAGCACTCCTTGGATGAAAAATTTATTTCCCCATCCAAGGAGTAACCATGTTTCATACTTTCAATGGACCCTACTACATGAAAAATGAGAAATACATGAAAATCATGATTCCAATCACATTTTTTCATATTTTTCATTTTTTGTGTAGCGGGGTCCATCAAAAGTATGCAACATTGGTACTCTTTGGATACGTAATTAAATTTTTCATCCAATGAGTGCTCCCACTCAAAATTTGAGTAAAACCATAGGGAGATAAGTTGAAAATATGAGTTGAAAAGGATTTTATTATTATTATTATTATTATCTTTGTACTTTTTTACTCCAATATTAGTAAATCATCCCCCATGGTTGACATTATCATATTGAATGATATTGGTTCTTATAAAGTTTTTTTGGTTGTGGATTTTTGTTTTGAGGTCCATTTTAGACCTCAAAATTTCTTTAATGCATGACGATTCCCCAATTGTCCCTACTTCTACAAAATTGTAAGACTCTAAAGAATCAATGCATTAGTTTCTACCTACTTTTCCTGAGCTTTGGAAATCCTTTCCTATTCCTCAATGAACATGTTATTATCTTCCTTGCAACTTTGAATCTATTCCCTAATACTCCTCAACGTATCTGCTAAATCAAGAGCATACTCTTCTCCTTCTTGCTCTACTGACCTTTCCCATTCCACTGATTTCACATCGGGCCTATAAGGGGAGTCATGTGAACTGTAGTCCACCACTGTGCTCTTCATATTTGATATTTTATTTCCTACAAACATGTCATTTCAGATAAACCAAATAAAAGACATAATCCAAAATCATACCTCAGTGTATCTCAGGAGAGGCTATCACATCTGCACAACTCAATCCATATTAGCAATATACTATATATATATATATATATATATATATATATATATATATATATATATATATATATATATATATAGATATATAGATATATATATATATATATATATATATATATATATATATATATATATATATAACAACACATATCAACATCATGATGCATGCATGATCATAGTATAAAACATAACAAAAACTGCACACATGATAACCATAACCATCTACGTGTACCCCAAGGTCTTGTGCTACAACCTTTCTCTGATAATCGTGTAACAACCGGTACCAGAGGAAAGGTTGCAGGGAACAAAATTTCTCTGATAACACCATGTAACCACCCCATCCCACATTTACCCACTTTTACAAGTTCTCAAGGGTAAACATGAGCTGAGAGTTACTATGACATGGCCTGACCTACAAGTTCCAGTTATAGAAGTGGGGACTACTAAACAAAACTCTAACTCTCACCCATTAGGGACACTGGATCACTAAGGAGTTTGACAACTAGCCCTGGTGATCAATCCCTAATCTGGAAGTTCTTTTCATAAGCTTTACCTCCCATCGCACCCTTGGCACACTGTGCATGCAATTGGCAGGATCCAACAACACCCATAAGCCTTTCTGCATGCAGTTATGACCAAAATATTCTAGTTATGTGCATGCATTGGCGAGATCTATGCCTTTTTACGGGTTGGACTACAAACCACTACCCATATTTGCCCAAAACTCAGAATGCAATCTAATATGATAACAAGTGTGAACAATCAATAATCAAGCTAGATTTTTCCAAAGACAGGTCAAACACATGGTAAACATTTCATCAAACATATGGTATACATAATAAATATAGGTCACGAATGCATATCTGGTCATGAGCTTCTAAAGTTCATCATAGAATCATCAAGAAGGCTCAACTCCCTCTTAAGCTAGTTGCAACAACATTTTTTAGCCCATACAATCATCAATCATTTAATAACTTATGAAATCATGAGAAAGATCCACAACATGATCACATCATATAACCATGCAGATAACCAACATATAACCAGCATAGAATCCATGAAAAAATAGCCATAATATCAACATAATAACCAATACAAGTGCTCATTAAACACATTAATAAAATAACTTGTATTAACATATGCAAAATCCAACCAAGTCAGGGACTTACACATACCACTAGATCATAGATTGGGCTGAACTAAATCTCTCTTCCAGTCAATCACCCCCATGCCATATTCCAATCATGAATGTGGGATCATGTGGGTTAAACCAAAATAGAAACAACTAGGAATTCCAAAGGCCAAACCACTTGAATCTTCAACCACAATGATTTCACCTAAACTGGTCTAGAAATCACTAACATCAAAACAAGCTTGGATGCCTCTGAATTCCTTCACCAGCTCCAGGGGAATTTTCTTGTATCCACCCATCCATCAATATTTATGGGACAAAGCCCATCTCCACCCTTGTCCCTTGGGAATTTTCCTAATACCACCTCAACTAGGATCCAAGTCTACCCACCATCCAAATCTTAATCAAAGAGAGAACCCACCACATCATGGCTATCTCAGAAATGACAAGGCAAGGTTGAAACCACTATCAATCCAGGAAAATCTCATGTCAATGACAACAAAATAACCAAAGAACCACATGCATGTACCATGCATCCAAATCTCAACAAGGAAATCACACATGCAACTTGTTACCTGCAATGAACTCCAGTTGTAGTTGCTAATCCAACCTTCTCTCCGCTTCTCAACATTCCTTTGCTTTTCCTTCGATTTCTTCTCTCCAAGTCATAGTGAATGTTAGAATGCTCCAAGAATGGTCTAAGTGTGCAAGAGTGTAACAGTATGGAAGAAGAGAGCTAAATCTAAAACTGAAGAAAAATTGTGGATTGTTTCTCTGATTCCTTTTAATAATTAATCTCTGGTCTCTTCCTTTCCTTTTCCCTTTTTCTTCATTTTCATCTAATTTCTCTATTATTTCCCTTGCATGCACATTTTTGTCTCTTAATCTTCCTTTTCTCATATTTTCCTTTATTTCCCATATTAAATTTCCATTTATTGTCTCTTTGCCTTTGGAAATGTCCTTTCCAATTTCCATAGCCGTTAATAAACCACAATTGATGCCCACTATAATGTTTACCCACCATTCAGCTTGGAATACGTGTCCCATGACCTTGGTTTTATTTTATTTACATGAAAAATCAAGCAGGGCTTGTTACAAAGACTTTATTATGTTGCTTCTACAGTCACGTGCTATGTGACCATAATTATTGCACCTATAATATTTAGTATAATAGTCAATTAAAGGAGAAAATGGTTTGTCGTCTTTATCAATGGACCCATGAGAACTTCCAATTATTTTTCTAACATAATCCTTCTTTGAGGCCTTATAAGATCTTTCTATCTCTCACACGATCACTTATTACATAAGCTCTACAATATATTGCTTTATGATGAAAAGTATTGCAAGAAAAATAATAGCCAAGGAAGATATTTTGGTACTAGGTTATAAAATGCCTTCTTTGTTGGACAACTATTATCAACTCATTCTTGTTGTGATTATGAGAAGAATTAGGATTCTACGAGTTCTCATTCCCTTTCCTTCCCCTTCCTTCAATTTTTATGGATTCTTTGAGAATATTATCATAACTTTAATATTTTCTATATTTTCCTTTTCGCATGGCTTTGTGACCTTAATGCTTACATATTCCTCAACGATCTCTTGCGTTTCATCATGGCCAAGATATGTACTGATGAATGTGACTTTCAAATACTAAGAACATTATCTAATATTTCATCACTCTCTCCAAACTTTAAGCTTTTATTCAAATGATTAGTTTCTTTCTCTATCTCCTTTCTTAAGTAAATGATTTTAGCTTCTAGTTTCATGCAATTCTTTCCTTTCTTTTAACTAGCTTCTCACCACCTCTTCTATCATTTTTTCCCCTTCTACTTCAATTTGTATGATTATAAATATTTTTTTTGTTTCTTCAAGATCATGATTGTTACTTTCATATTTTTGCAATTTCTCCTTCTTCTTTTTATTCTTTCCCCTAAGCTTGTCTATTTCTTCTAAGGCACTAACTAGTTTTTCTTCAAGGCTCACTTTCTCATCAATATCTTCTTCTTCTAAATCTGATTTATCTTTATGATTTTCTTCATTTTATTTATCAATATATTTTGTATCCATGGGTATGAAGATGATTTTTCATTTTTCAATATCAGAGACAAATCCATCAGTTTCTTTAAATGAGCTATTATCCTCTTTAGAGTAAAATATCTTAGTATATTTTCCTATTTTGTGTCTAAAATATTTTGTTTTATTATTATATTCACTGTCATCCATTTCTACATATGGACATTTAGCAAAACATTAGAAAAATTTTAAGGTCTAATATGGATCTCCTAAGGAATATTATAAAATAATAGTGGAAATAATAAAATAATATTAGATTATCTCATCAAGCTTTAGAGGGAAAAAAGAAAAAAGTATTTTTCAACTCGTATATTCAACTTATCTCCATGCGATTTTGCTCAAATTTTGAGCGGGAGAACTCGTTGGATGCATAATTTAATTTTTCATCCAACGATTACCCATGTTGCATATTTTCAATGGACCCTACTGCACAAAAAATGTGAAATACATGAAAAAATGTGATTGCAATCACGTTTTTTCATGTATTTCACATTTTTATGTAGTAGGGTCCATCGAAAGCATGCAACATGGGTACTCCTTGGATGAAAAAATAAATTTTGCATCTAATGAGTGCTCTGGCTTGAAATTTGAGTAAAATCGTAGGGAGATAAGTTGAAAAAGTAGTTTTTTAAATTTTATTTTTTTATTTTACTTTCTTACCTTTTTATTCCAAAAATCGTGAATCATCCCCCATGGTTGACATTGTCATATTGAATCCTATTGGATTTTATAAAGTTGATTTTTGTTGTACATTTTTATTTTGAGGCCCATGTTTTACCACAAAATTTCTTTAATGAAATGTCCTACTCTGCCACAATTACAAAATTTTAAGGGTAGATTACCTTTATGTTTTCCACATTCTCTTTTTAGCTTTCTCATAATTTGTGCTTCTTTTGTCTCTGATTCAAGGCTTGAACAATCACATGATTTATGTCCTTTTGTCTTATCTGATACTTTAAAATTTGTTTCCCTCTTTGTTGTCTTTTCTATTTCTATCCTCATTTCATATGTAATGAGAATCCCATGCATATCATCCATCGTTGGTTTCTCCAAATCCTTCATTTATTAAATGGAATATACCTCAACATCAAATCATACGGGGAGTGACGTTAGAACCTTTTGTACAATCATTCATTCTTCAACATTCTCATCAAGTCCTCTGATGATGTTGACAATTTCATATTCATGAAGGAAATAGGATGCAACATTTTTCATCTTTCATTTTAAAACTCTTAAACTATCTTCTATGAGATTGGAGCTTTTCCTTCTTCACCTCACCATCACCTCCATAAAAGTTTTTAATTTTTCCCCAAATTTCTTTTACTAATTCAGAATGCATCACCTTGAAAAAATTTGATCCTAATAGAGAACACCAGATAATAGCCGTGGATTTTTCATTGTGTTCTTCCCAGCCATATGTGTTGGAGGAATTTTTGTGATTATATAACCAGTCACTAATTATTGCCAAATATCAAAACCAAGAGCCATTATATAATATGAGTCCTTAGATTCCAAAATGCATAGTTTTTCCGATAAAATTTGGGTTTTTATTTTTGGAGAGACCTTCATTAATGGAAATGTTTTCTCTCAAAATACACCTTCCAATGGTTATATTTTTTTTAAGCAACTTGCTCTGACATAAATTGTTGAAAACAAAATTATATTGAGAGGGGGTGAATTAGTATATGATGTTTTTTTCTTATTCAAACATTCATGAAACATAAGAAAACAATAGCATATTTCTCTCTATTAAACACCATGGAACTCAATATTTACATGGAAACCATTTCGTGAGAAATCCAAAAATAATATTTGTATAGTTCTTTGTAGGAACCATCCTACTATTATAAATATTTGTAGAGACCAACCTACTGGAGAGACCAATATGCACTATTACAAATATTTGTATTCACCAACCTACTAGGGACACCAATCTTCAATGATGAAAAAATTCATAGGAACCAGCCTAATAGAGATGCAAATCACCACCATTACAAATATTCATAGGTATCAACCTACTAGAGACATTAATCCCCACTACTACAAATATTCCTAGGCACCAAGATACTTCATTGAGTCTTCTTGCTACGTATCTCTTCATTGGGTACATGTTATATTATTTGTACAAATTATATGCACCACAAACTCTAAGGGGGTCTGAGCGGGGGCTACCATGTCCACATAGCCAGGGGGTATGCAAAGGGGAGTGATCCACCCTACATGGGGTTTTGGGCAGTTCCCCAATTATTTTTGTGGCACATGGTGGATTTTCCCATCATTTTTCAGTTTCAGTTAAGTAACTATGATTGGAATGGTGGCTCATGTATTTCATACACTATATATTTTATTGTAAGTCTATACAAAAAGTAAAATGAAAAAGAAATCTTACTAGCTTTCCCAAGCTTGTGTTTCTAGGATAAAATCTTATGTAAATTTTTGTTTTTTCTGTTGTGGATTTTAAGTTTTTATTAAAAATATGTTTGAAATGATTAATTATACAGGGTTAAAACTTATAGTCTACTAGCTTTTTCTACCTTTACCAATTCTACCTATTTCTTCTACCTCCACTAGGTCTGCTTATCCCAAAGCTTGTTGTTTTTGGCATCTTCCCAAGAATGAACTTGTACCTCATGTCATGTATCAAATTTTTCAAATATGATTATGAAATTTTTACCTAAAGCACTTCTATATGTCTCCTTATATATTTTGAAAATTTCATAGTGTGAAAAGTCCTAGAAAAAAGTTACAACAAAAATTCCAAACTAACATCTCTGAAATTGATTTTAAGATAATTTATAAAACCTAAGCTCCATAAGTCATATCTTGGAAAATATAGTGAATAGAAGTATGAAACTTTTACCTAAGGTATTGTGATATATCTCTAAATATATTTTACAATTTCACAGTCTAAAGCATCCCAAAAAATAAGTTATAGTGAAAATGTCAAAATGACCTATTTGAAACTAATTTCAAGACTATTCATAAACCCTAACTTCCATAGGGCATATATCCAAAGGTAAAATGAACAAAAGTTTAAATTTTACCACAATTACGTAGAGATTTCACCTTTATCTCCTTAAGGTTTCATATTATGAAACATCTTATAGAGAAAATGGAAAACTGAGTTGTTTGAAGCATATTTTAGGAGCATTCAAAAACCCTCACATCCACAAGGCATTTCTTAAAAAATATAGCAAATAAAAGTATGAAAATTTTAATGCACTTACTCAAATATCTCCCCTCTATATCCTCAAAACTTCAAGGTCTAAAACATCCCAAATGAAAATTCAAAACAAAAATTCTAAGATGACATGTTCACTCCATAAATCACTTTTTTGCTACACCTTTAAAGCCCCAAGAGTATTCCCAAAATTCTCTTGCACACCTCAGATATATTCTTTGTTTCGATGATATTTAAATGCAATCATATATACCCTATTTTTAGTGTTTTTGTATTCAATTATGGGGTTGACTTGTAAAACTATCTTGGCCAACCTTTACTTTCTCACTGATCCAACCTATTAGAATCCTTTAAATCTCCTCATTTATATGGAATTAGAGTAATTGCCATATATCATTAGAAAGGTCTCAAAATAATTTTTTCAACCATATATTCTATACTCCCATTTGAGCTATGTATTTACAGTAAATATTGCTTCAAAGATAGGCTATCCAAACAATATTTCTAACAACCTTCATCTTGTAATATTTATCTTTGACATCCATAGTCTCCCCCTCTCTTTAACATTAGTGGCAACAATATTTCCAACAATATTCATCTTGAATTTTTTTCCATGGACATTTGTAGTCTCACCTTGTCTTTGACATCAATGACAACAATATTTCCAATAAGTGTGTCTCTTTTGCTACTTGATAGTGACTAAAGTTCCAAATGCTACAATATAAATTAAGATGATGTCTTTATGATGTTATATGTATCCAATTACATTAATGAATCAAGGAACTAAAATATCAATTAAAATGTGCAAGCATATTTGGGTTTCCACATCTAGTTGATCAAAGGGAAAAATGTTGTCAAATATGTGAGGTATAAGTTATTGAGGGACGAAATTAACCAATTCCTCTAAAAATTCCTTTTAAATGGAAAAAGAGAGTTCTTTCTCCCTACCTTTATGCCTAATAAAATATTTCTCATCACAATTGTAGAAAATACATTTAAGTTAACATTATACCATTTAGAATGGCTTAATTTATGGATTAAAGAGAGGTATTAGTGGGATGGGAATGGGAAATAAAGTATAGACTTTTTATTTGGGCATTCACAAACATTTGGTTTTCCCTGGCTTGTTGAGAGGCTTCGAACCAAGTAGTAGGGTGAACCATTGATACTTGACGATGGATTTTTTTCCTCTAGACAACTAATAATGAATTCCCTCAAGAGGGTGTCTAACACACTTTCCGATATGGAATTAAGTTTGCTCAAAATTAGTAATGCGCTCTTCAACTCTACCACAATGTATAACCTTGGTCAAGCAACCCAAATAATGAGGTTTGTTTAAAGCATTCTTAGACGTCTAGTACAAATAGATTCCAAGAAATAACACACTTGTGGGAGTTATTCTTCGATTACCACCATTGCAAGCACTAAGGGTCTAACTATAAGACCCCCACAAGAAGTTTTACTGCAAGAAGTTTTATTAAATCATTAATGATGCCATGTAGTAAAAAAATAGTGCTCCATTTGAATGATCTAACTAGTGGGTTGAAATTGTCAAATTCGTTTAAATTCACTTTTGGGATTTAAATTAAAAAAAAATTAGGTTAGAGTGAGACCCCATGAATTTGGATTTCTAAACTACCTCCAGGTGGAATGATTGCTACTTGAATTAAATTAATGAGTTTAATTGGCTTCTCAAGGATTGGGTCTAATTTCTTGAGCTTGGCATTAATTATAAATTTTTTTCCTTTGTAGTAGATTTGGTACAATATAATTCACTTTCCAATTTATAACATATTATTTACACACATGCAACATAGGAGCTAAAACTATGGTTTTTGGTAGCCATTGGGATGGGATTAACAAAGGGTTAATAGAGTATCATACCAATGTGATCATGATTTCTATTGGGCCTAGTGAGATAGGTACAACATAAAGCGACAAGTGGGTCCACACAAAAAAATGCTTACTAGATAGCAACACCAATGTGAATATTTCTACTTTCTAGGATACTCAGACTATAAATGGGTAATGATGTAAGTGGATGAACAAAAATAAAGGATTATGGGAGAGTGGTACTGCAACAATTAGTGTAATCCAAGGAGTCTATTGAGATATGTCCCAAATAAGGGTGTTGGAGAGACCACCTTTCTTTTGTTAAATTTGTGATGTTATATTACCCCCTAAAGAAAATTGTGCTAACAAAATGATATAATTCTTTATATATTCAAATTTATAGGAATTTCATTCACTATTTGCAAGAAGCATGATTTCGAGTGATTAAATGTTCAAATTTTAACACAACCCTTGATTGTATGTGTTTTCTAGAGTAGAAGTAATGAGTAGGGATTCAAATGTCCTAAGGAAAATGGAGTGCCATATGTTGTAGTTCTTTGATATAAATGGTAGGTCCAATAGTATTACTTGACTAAATATCTTAGGTCTGTAAGTAAGGAGGTTCGATCATACCCTTAGTTGTACTACCAAACTAATCAAGTACTAGAGAATAATATTCCCAATTGTTGTTCTTAATGCCACTATAGTAGTGAGGTAGTTGACTACCTAATATAAAGCTAGTTTAATGGTGCATATAAGACTTGTAATATATTTGAGGTTATGCGGAAGTAAAAATTTGTCTACAAGTGTTGTCTTATTAGTACCACTCAAAGTGGTATTAATATGGGATACAAGTGTTTCCAACATGAATGCAACAAATTACAGAGATAACCATAAACACATAGATGCAGCGGAAATAATACTTCATTTCATTAATGTAAAATACTGAAATATGATTACAAACAGAAATGGAAATAAACCAGCTAGGGCGATGGTAGCTTATCTCTAAGAAGAGATCTGGCAACTACATGCCTCTGAACTATGTTACAATGAGGCTCGAAGGCCTATTTATTGTTGAGAAACAATGGAAAACTCTTAACATCCCAAAACATAACCCTAGAAGATGAAATACAAAATTGTGGGCCCCGTTTTGGGTAAGTTGGTACATCAACTTCCTGGGGTCATAACTTTGGCACCCGATCTTTGTTTGACGCGTGCAATAGCTTGTTAGAAAGATCTATCCGAGCACTACAACTTTGGAAAGAGCAACATCGGTCCATGGGACCGATGTTGGACCAATGTTGCTCCCATATTTCCCAAAAAATGTCGTTTAGGGCCTCAAAACGGCTCCGGAAGTTCAGGACCCGAAAAACTGCTAAAAATAGTAAATTGTGCTATAATTACAAAAATTGAAAAACTGAAAGAGACAATTGTGGGGGTCCAAGTGGGATAGGTGGGTGGCCAACAACATCCACTTGGATCATTTCCCCCCCCTTACGAAGCAATGGTCCCCATTGCGTTGAGTTCCTCCATCTGCTGAGCTTGGTCCTTGGTGAGCTGTTCTGCAATCTCTGATGTGTCCAGTAATGATCGGAAGCATGGTCGAGGGCTTTCCACATTGAACACTCGATGCAAGCGAAGGAATGGAGGAATGCTGTGCTCCAAAGCATTGTTTCCGATAGCCTTGGTAATGGTGTAAGAACCATGTCAGAGTGGTCTGAGCTTCTGATGGGCTCTTGTCAAGTGTTCTTTCTACAGATGCAACAAGACTTTGTCACCCACCTGAAACTTTTGTGGTACCTCTGTGGGTGAGGAGAAGTTGTTCCTATGTTCTATCATGACCGTATCCCTTTGTTGCTGCTGCTACGTGGAGGAACCCTTCGCGGGGGCCATGGTTGTGGCTACGATCTTCCCCTTACTTTGGGAGAAAACTAGACAGAAAATGAATTTCCTAGTCTGGGAGACGATCTTGTTGCATTTCTTAGCAGAGATCAAAGAGGTGGCAGTAGGTGGGGCTACCTCCGGTATCCTGTATAATGAATTACCCAAAGTAATAATAACAACGTGAGGCCTTGACTCATACACAACATGTCGCCTCCACAAGTATGGTTGGCCAAATAGTACATCACAAACATCCAGAGGTGCAACATCACACAATACCTCGTTTATGAAGGGCTTCATGCTGTAGGGAAGGCAGCATTGTTGGAGAACTCGGAGATCTCGTCCTTGGTGAAGCCACCCAATACTGTACGGCGACGGGTGTGGTGTAGTCGGTAGGCCCAACTGCTTAACGACCTCTACTGAAATGAGGTTCTTTTGGCTGCCATTGTCAATAATGAATTGTAGCAGCAAACCGTTCACCCACATCTGTGAGTGGAAAAGACGCTCTCCCTCCTCTGGATCTTCGGGCTCATTCTTCTGAATCTTGGCGGTGGCAATAGTGATGTTGGGCTCCGCATCAATGGTCTGCTTCCCTTTGCCATTTCCCTTGTCGGGTTCTGACTCAGGGTCGGAACATGCATATGATTCTGAAGCCTTCAACTCGGCCACCAATGACTACTTGGTCCGACACTCACTTGTCTTGTGAGTGGGGCTCTTATGGAACTCACACCACTTTCCTGTGTCCTTCTTCGACTTCGTGGTGTTGTTCTTTTCTTGCAGCTTTGATGGGTTTTCTTGGGTCACCCTGCCTTGGCTTTGTCCTTTGGTCTTTGGATTTGCAAATCCAAAGTCTCGCTTCTTCTGTTTGAACTTTTGCTTGATTTTGACACGTATCGGTATGTTGTGCCGAGTGAGGAGATGTTCAAGAACTCCATCTCTTCCTAGATGTATCTATGTAGGCAACTGCGGTATTTGAGTACCAAATGCAACTCAGAGTCCTTGATACCCAACTATGTGCGAAGGGTATGAAAAATGTTTGTGAACTCTAGCACATCTTGGTCCCTTCCCTGCCGCAGCATGGTCCACTTTATGTATTTGTCCTCATAGCTTTTGACAGGGTAGTACTTCTCCTTGATGGCATCTCAGAATGAATTCTAAGTGGGTGCAGCTGAAAATAGTGATCCCGTACTTTCATCCTTCTGCTCGCAGTAGGTTTCCCACTAGTCCTTGACGTGGGGGGATGCTTTTGAGAAGAGCAAAAACAATCTTTTCCCAACTCGAAAATTCATGAACAGAAAAATACCCATTTAGCAGATTTAACCATTTATCTACAACATCTGCTTCTATTTGACCCTCGAAGATGGGGATTTCAAAATTAACTTGTACCTTAAAGGGTGTGGCGTTTCCATAGTAGCTGTTGAAAGCCGATGCGTCGCCTCTGGGTAGCCACTGAAGGATCTGCGCAAAGCTATCCATCATCGCTTCCCTTTGCCACTTGAGGGCTTCTTCGAGCAAGATTTTGATAGGATCTCCTGCCCCCTCATCTTTATTTTCATCTGCCATGGGAGTTCGTCGGGATTTACGAGGCTAGTCTTGCAAAGGCTCGACCAGTTCAAGCCCTAACTACTTATATCCCGACCTCGTTGGGGACATGCAAAGAAAAACAGAGAAAAAGCAGACCGCTCTGATACCACTGATCCAAATTTAAATAGGAATGCAACAAACTACAAAGATAGCCATAAAAACAAAGACGCAATGGAAATAATACTTCATTTCATTAATGTAAAATACTGAAATATGCTTACAAACATAAATGGAAATAAACCAGCTAGGGCGATGGTAGCTTATCTCTGAGAAGAGATGTGGTGGCTACAAGCCTCTACTCTGTGTTACAATGAGGCTCAAAGGCCTATTTATTGTTGAGAAATAATGTAAAACCCTTAACATCCCAAATCCTAACCCTAGAAGATGAAACGCCAAATTGTGGGCCCCATTTTGGGTAAGTTGGTACATCAACTTCCCGAGGTCGTAACTTCGACACCTGATCTTCGTTTGACACGTACAATAGCTCGTTAGAAAGATATATCTGAGCACTACAACTTTGGGAAGAGAAATCACAGTCCATGGACCAACTTTGCACCCATATTTCCCAAAAACATCGTTTAGGGCCTCAAAACGGCTCTGGAAGTTCACGACCCGAAAAATTGCTGAAAATAGTAAATTGTGCTACAATTACGGAAACTGAAAAAATGAAAGAGACAGTTGTGGGGGTCCAAGTGGGATAGGTGGGTGGCCACCAACATCCACCTGGATCATGAAAACTCTTATATTTCTTGTGTGTCTACTTCCTCAACCATAAGTTTACTTGCTAAATAACATATCACTATGTTCTTTATAGATGCCAGAACATGTCTCTATCTTGCAAAATAGAAAAAAACCTAAAAATATGTCCTTGTACTACTTGTGACAAGCAAATTATTATTATTCAAAGTATAAATCACATATATTTCTTAGGTCTAGTGCAGAAATAAACAAATCTACAAGCGCAATAGACAACTATGAACCAAGATTTTATACCTTTATAGATATGGAAGCAATGTTCACTTGCTTCTTTGGGGAGGGGTGGTGGACCTCCAGTAGAGCATAGCTCTAAGTACAAATGATATTTTAAGATGTATTTTATAAAGATTTTACATCTACATAAAGAAAATTCTAGCCCTAGGAACATTTTGTAGAAGGAATTTTCTAATAGGTGGGACCTTGTGGTAATTCTTCTGATATTTGTTACTTTCACACTATTAAAAGCCATATTTACTAAATTTGACTTCCATACATAAAAATACATAGTAATCTACCTATATATTTGCGGGTTTAGAGAGGTTAGAACCCTAGAAATTTACCTATTTATAGCACTTTATAGTTATCATTTGTGTGCATTGATCACATCACCTTTAAGAGGGAAAGCTAAGGTTTATGAATTGGAGGATTGCATCTAGAAGCAACAAGAGGTTGCCCAACTAGTAAAGGAAAACTTGGATATAATACAGAATATGATGAAACAATAAGCAATTCAACATTATAGTGAAAGGAACTTTGAAGTGGAGATTGACTATTTCTGATGTTTCAATGATAAAATCTAATATCCCTTAAGCAACAAATGAAGGAAAATAAATTTGCATCAAAGTACTATGGTCCCTTTTATATCTTAGTGAGTGTCGCCAATATGGATTACAAATTGGAGCTACCTCCTTCATGGTGCATTTGATCTTCCATTCTTATGTTTACAAAAGGTAATTGTTGTCAATATCTTTATTTAAACTATATTTCCAAAGGTTGATGTCAATAGAAAATTCATATTAGAGATTGAAATAGTAATTGAAACATGTATTGAGCAATTAAGGACCACGTGTGATCAGTAGGTTTCTCATCAAATGGAAAAATCAATAAAATAGATGACTCACAAAGATAAGTATTTTATCTAAAAGCATATATAACTCAAGGGACAATATTTTAAGAGTAGAATTATGTTAAACTTCTACGAATAACTCTTAGTCACTATAATTACATTTGAAAGATCATTTTATCTGGTGAATTTCATCTTTCTAATAAGAATTTGTCCATTTATAGTTATTCTTCATTCTCTTAATTAACTTAAGCATCATAATTGTTATATATATATATATATATATATATATATATATATGAAGTATATTAAATAAGATTACATTATAAAAACCTAAATTATTCAAATTCATTGGTTAATATTATCCTTAACATTTATGTTTTCTGCTTATAAGCTTTAACAACCTGAGTAATGTTTATAATATTTTAATATTAAGTCAATATTATAACTTTTTATATTCTATAAGTTTATGTTAGTTTTCTTCCATTTATAGCGTGTGACATTGCCTTTGTCAAATTTTCCTTCTAGCTTAGGTTGTCTCTTAGTTTCACCACCTATTTCCAAAATGACAATGTGAAATATTGATACATATCCTAAATTCTTAAAGAAATTTAATTATAATTGATTTTTTTAAAATTTATATAAACTTAAATGAAAATAATAATAATTGATTATTTTATTTATTCAAATAACTTTTAAATAATTCACCACCACTCAAATTAGATTTAACTATTAAAACTCTTCATCTATTTTTTACTTCTTATTAGTCCCTGCTCTCCAGGTTGTAGGGACTATAGTAATCGATTTTCGATTTGTATTAATTGTGCATCGAAGACAAAACTAAGTTTAGTTGTTTAAACCAAAGTTTCCATTAATTATTTCAACCTTTTCATAATTTTAATGAAGCTTTAAAGTTTGAGGTCTTATTTGGCCTCTTCTTGAGGCACCGACCCCTTTAAAGCTAGGAGAAAAATAAGAGAAAAATTACATATGATGAACAAACTTTTTCCACTAAACTAACACTGGAATTTCTTTATCATTAGTTTAATAACAATAAATCTTTTCTTTTAATTAACTCCAACCATGGTTTCCCACCTATGACATTTGTCCATTTGTCACATCTGGCCATTTGTGATATCGACAATCTATGACATCAGGTCCTTCTGCATGGCGAGGACATAAGGACCGTAATGGGATCTCACCTCTTACCTCTTGACTATTATCTTTGTTCCTCTGTGACATCAAGGTAACCTATGAAACATCAAGGTAAGCTTCTCAATCTGTTAGCTCTATTCTTGCCTCTGTTACCTCTGTTCTTCTATGACATTAAGGTAACCTTGTTATTTTTCAGCAACCTCAAGGTAACCTTGTTACTTTTCTGCAACCTCAAGGTAACCTAGTTATCTACTTTTAATAGCCGCATAGTACTTTATAACCGTCTTTTCCTTCCTATCTGGCTTCGCCTTCCTGTGCTTTGGTGTGGCATTTGTTGAACATCTTACCATGGCTACTACACAAAATTTGCCACAAAATTGTATATCATACATAATAGGCAATACCTTTGGTAATTAGGGTAGCAGTAAGGAATCCCTTTGTAAACAATCTTGTATCCTCTATTCTGTATAACTACCCATAATGTATTTATAGGGTATTCAATTGAGTTGAGGTTTTTTAACGTAGTAGAAGTGGCTAGAGCATATTGGTGCTACTCCTAGCACTTGTACCTATTGACGACTTGACTGACCCTTCTCCTGCTATGACATGAATAGGTACACCAACATATTTAATTGCTTGTGCATATTTAACTAGACTAGGAGTTGGGTAAGGGTTTCCCTACAATTGGTGAGAACAACTTACAGGGATGATATGACCTCATGAAGGGGGTTAACTTCATGTTATCATTGTTCTTATTATGTTAACACTTCAAAATAAGCAATACACCATGCATTTAAAAATATATCATAACTTTCAAGTGTTAGGATGATTACTACCCAACTGCTTTCAATTTGATTAAGCCAAAACCAGAGGACCATAATCCATAGTTTTCGTTCTCAACCATAACATAACATTGTTGCTGGGCCTATAATTTCTCTTGTACCTGCCACATATTTTACTACTTCTTCTACCTCTATGCCTCCACTCTATTGTTTCGGTTCAACTACTAACAAAGAAACTCTATTATACATATCACGAGCAACGAGATAACCAAACCCAATTGAGTGAATTGGTGAAAATGATCTAAGTCCGTTGTGTACTCCTTTGGGCATTGGTTAGGATCTCTAGATTAAGAATAGAAGGCATGAACTAGAGGCCCAACGAAGGCATGAACCGAAGACCCAATTGAGGGTCAACGTTCTTTGGGTTTCCATTGGCAGTATGCAATGGATTTACTTTAATGATAGACTTTCCTGTAAGAATATGAGGTAAGAATAGGGAAGAGCGAGTTGTTGTGATCTAGTTTTGGTAGAGCTTGCTTTTTTACCTGAGTCACAAATGTTAGCGTGATGCAACTTTTAAGTGGCATGGTTAGGGATTGTATGCTATGTAATGGATATCGAGGATGAAGTGGTGAGGAACATGGCTCTCATGCAAGGGCCCACATAGTCCAATAACTTCGTTTTTAATTTTTTTTATTCCACACATTATATTTAAGTTATCACATTGATATTATTCATCAGAGATGATTAGTCATAATTCTGGTAAGGCTAGTGGATGAGAGAAAACAACAATTAAATCTCATTTTATCTGGTGTGTGGGGATAACTCTTGCAGTACGGCTAGGGCCTAGTGTGTGGGAATAACTCGCCAACCCTCATTTCTTAATAAATTTAACAAGCGTTCAACGACATGTATCTTTTAATAGTTACAATATATTTATGTGGGATTCCACTCCAATTTCAATGAAAATGGTGGCCTTTCCACACATAACGACCATCAGGCTGGATATTCATCCTCCTACATCGCTTCTTTGAAATCCTCCTTTATTCTCTAAGGTGAGTACTCTTCTCCCTCTTATTTTTTTGTTGTAATTATAAGCTTGGTGATCCCTATTTTTAGAGTTTAGAATTCATAATTAATATGCTGGTGGTTACTTCATTGTCTCAGTATGTTGATAGCTAGACACCCATTTTCACCGAAACCTAATGTAGTTTTTAATAATTGGTATGTTAATCCACCATGGCTAAATACATTTATAACCTAATTTGAGATATTCAAATCCCTACCCAAATTCATGAGCGTTCATGCAATTGTGCTCGTCTAGGACAAAATACCACGTGCTGAGTCTTTGCTAAAATGTGGGGTGGGAAGAATTGGTAACTGTGTTTTATTGACTAGAATATGGATGGTTAACTATGTATTGCAGTTGGACCTTGCATCCTTTCCTCGTGCAACATGATCACTTATATTGGTAGTGGAGTTCAATTTTTGAATCAACATTTGTCCTCATGACTATTCCATGATAAATAAAGTATGCAACCATTGTTGAACTTCCTTCTAGCACAAAAATACCAAGGCCATGTGATTTGCTTTCATTAGTTAATATATTGCAACATTGTGTTTGAAAGTTTAATTTAATATTATTCTGTGCAAAATAAATATCAATCAAATAACAAAGAAGGATGGCCTATTTGTAGAAAATATTGAATATTATACAACTTTAAACTCAATTCAAATCAAAACTAAACCAGAGGCAACCTAATTATGAGGATGTTTCTCTTTCTGCACTACCTTGGAATGTTATCTTTCTTACTTATACTTGGATTTCAGTGACAATAACCTTTGTTATGTATCTAGCACGAAATTGACATGACACTAAACATATGGATATCCCATTAAGTATGACCTAAAGATGATATAAAAAATCTCATCCGTAGACTAAGTACATGGTAGGGTTTTCAAAGGTGTAAAGTTATGTCAAAGGAATTGTTTGTTTGTTTTGGTTAGAAAAGGGTGTGTTCTCGGTTTGATATGATTTTCAATTCATATGTTGAGAAGTGGGTAAATATAAACTTGCAGAAACTGATGTTGAACAAAAGGATACAAAGTTTAACCAAGCTATGGTCAGCTTTGTTAAAGTCAAAGGAACATCTTAAAAAATTGCGTAAGGATATGCCATATACAGAGTTTGAACATAAGTAATATATGACTCTCTTTTGAAAAATTGTTCCTTTTTCTACTCAAGATATATTATTTTTTCCTAATGTCTACTTGATTGATACCTTCATATGACATGATGGATTTAAATATGAATGAATATATTGGAAAGAAAATTACATTTTAAGTTTATCGCTGTAGGATATTAAAACAAATGTCAATGTGTTAGTTTGATTCTTACTCAACTACGGTGTGGGAAGATTACAACAAATAGGGATGGCTTGTTTATCGTTGTTACCTTTCCTTCTGGTGCTTCTATCTTTGCTTCTCATGCTGGACCTAATGCTTATATAAATATCTCAGAATCTATTGGATATGTTGTTAGATATTTTAGTATTGGTGCTTTATTTTGTATCGATGTTGCTTTGTTACCCACATTATTTATAATATGTTAAATTAGCACTGGCCTATTTTGATCAAATTATTTCTCATTACAAAATGTAAATTATAGCTTTGGATAAATGAATTTCTTTTGTTGCAATTATGTAAGACTATTATGTTTAAGTTTAAGTACATCATCACATCCACATTTGAGTTACTTGTTCCTCTTTGTGCATCTATCTTTAGCTTCATATGTTCAAGAATCATGATCTTAGAAACATTGGCAACATTATCATATTGCTATAATTCCTTAAAAAATGTGTCCACTAGTTGTGCCACAATAGTGCTTAATAAAAATTTGCTCCATTCCCTTTATGATGATCTAGCAAGGACATATTTGTTGAAGGTTGAATTCAAAATTTGTTTGCAGCACAGGAGGATGCACTTCGTGAAGCGTTTTATGTCTACTTTCTACCAGAAAAACTTGATACATGTTGGAAATCAATCACCAAAACAATGAACTAATCTAGTCCAAGAATAGTGCAAGAGGAGCACAGGGGATAAAGATAGAATTGTTAGTCATGGGTGAAAACATTCTCCAACTAGGCATATTTTCTTCTGATGCAACTGCTGTTACTGAGAACAAAATAGCATCAATGGCACAAAATTTCTAGGAATGCACCTTTTCTTCTAGGTAACTGCTGAGAATAAGTGTGTTTCTTGTTCAAAATTTGCTGCCAATAGTTCTTTGGAATGGACCCCTCACGTAGCCTTAACATCATTCTGTATCATGTCCACAAGAATCTACTGACTCAAAAGACTAACCTTCCATATATGCTCAATATTTTCTTTGAACTAGAAAATACCAGCTTCAATCTTCACAACAATTGTAACTTTGGGATAAACACAATTTCTATTCACTTCATGCCACATGGTGATATCAATATCTTGTTTGTGATTTCTTATGTTGCACACATCCTTTTTGTTTGAATATTGTGATAATAATGCATGGAAACACTCAAGTACTTTTTCTTCTGATTTTAAATTAACAATAGCCTTTAAAGTCTGATGAAGCTTATATCTTTACGATGGATAGGACAATCTTTAGCAATAGATTTTTACCTGTCTGGTTTGACAGAACTGCCAGCAAGAAAACTTAATGCTGGAAAAAAATCTCCTGCTCTATTTAGTACCTTCCTAAGGATCAATCTAGTGTTAATTTCATGTCATTTCAAATTAATGCACTTGGTGAGATTTTCCTTGAATTATAATTTTCTTTCAATCGTGTACCTACTGCAAAACATAACACCATAATCATCCAACCCAAAATGACTATTCCTCTTAAGAAATGCTTCACAAACTACATTGCAGAGACGCCTTTTTTAGGATCAATTATGACAATGACCCTTTGTGTAGTTGACTAACTAAGTGTTGGAAAGGCTTCCTATTACACTCTGCTTAAATTTCTCTCAATTTGACTAAACGATGCATATTTTGAGAACTTTGAGAAAGTCATGAAATATTTTAAACCTCACTCCATTGCTCCCTAGATTAAGATATTTTATATCTTGGAAAAAGTACTTTTAGGTCACTCAAGTTATGGAAGAAGTTATTATTTAATAAAACTCACATGATTTTATAAGATGTAGCATGGATGATAATGTTCAATAGAAAACCATCTGGTACTTGCACCTGATCTCATCCTTATTTGGGAGATGCATTGGGGTGGGGTAGATCATAGCAAGAATGGATTTATGTTGGCCAACTTAATATTATGTCCAACTCACTAGCAACCAAGGCCTCACATGACGGTTCTTTTTAATTTTTTTTTTTATTACAATACAGATCCCATTCCCTGGATTCCTAGACCACAAAGAATACAAAAGAGATAAAGCCAAGTTGGAATGTATTAGGTCCATATTTTCTCTGAAGTCCACTGGTATTTCAAAAAAGGGTACATTAAGCCCCACTAGGGTGGCTTGTAATGCTTTAGACACTATTTCCCGAGAGGACTTCCATTGGGGGAGCTAGAACAAATTTTGCAACTGAAAGTTGAAGCCCCAAATCCAAAGTGAGACCAAAACTTAACCCTATTAACTTAATCTCCTTCCTAAGATGATTTTCCTTTTAGTTGTCACCAGTCTAAAACTAATAATATTTAATGTAATTATTTTAAGTAATGCATTCCATGCATTATGATCAATCTTAGGTAAGCTTATGAGATGGCAATTGATGAGTAATTCTCTTGCTTGAGCTACAAATAAAAAATAACAATTGATTTATTCAGGTGGTATTTGTGTCGAAATCATTTCATTCACACCGATACCTTATGTTGTAAGTGCATGTAAATGAATATAGAACTTTTCATTTCTAATAGAAAATATTTTAGTCAATTAGTGGAAAACTCTTGGTCGAAATAGGAAAGTAGTTTAGACAAGATCAATATCCTTATGAAACCCCATCTTAAGAGACTAGGCAAGAAAGAAAATATTTTTCAATACACATGAAATAATTTTCTTCATATCATAAATTAATTAAGTTATTGATGATAGAAAATTAGAGAACATTTTGTCATACTAGGTTTGGGTCATGATTTACAACAATGCAGTTAAAGTCAGACGAGAATTTGGTTATGCAACTATTGATTGAAAACTGTCATGTTCAAACAATGAATACTTATGCTTATGGTTTTATGTCACTAGAAGTTGTTTCCAGTTAATAACAAAGTACGTGTGTTGTTCACATTTTGAATTCTTTTATTTCATCTTGTGTTCATCGAAGTTGTTTCGAGTTAATAAAAAAGTACTTGTGTTGTTCACATTTTGAATTCTTTTATTTAATGTTGTGTTCATGTTACTATTTTCAATGGCATGAAAAACCATTTTAGAGATTCTATTTTCAAATCTGATTTTTTTTTTTTATGCATAATAGATTTTTGTGCAATTATTTTCATTCACAAGAAGGTTGATGTGGATAATTATCATTTCCTTTTCTTTTTTATTTCTCTGGACTACAATTTGATAGGGATAGGCCACTGGTCAGATGTAATTGTTTTTTATCATTTGGTCATGTAATAAATGAGTTATGGGAGTCAATGTTCATATATATGCTACTTCATATTTCAACCTCAGAGATTTCGTGTTACGCCATCCTTATAGGAAACCAGGGAAAATTTTAAGGATGAAAATTTATTTTAAAGTTTAAAAACCTTGGCAAATCTTATTAATCCCTAATATGAAAATTGTAAAATGTTTGGTGATATTTTTATAAAAAAATTCAAATTTATAATGATTTTATATAGCCTTTATAAAGTTTTGGTGATAGTCTCTATAAAATTTTGGCGATTTTTAATGCAAAATAATTTTATCCTATAAAATTTGGGCGAATCGATTTTAGGAAAAATGGAAATTGGTGAATCTTTTTTTTGGAAAAAACATGGAAAATTAGCCCATCTGCGAATATTAGCCCCTAAAATTTTCCATGTAGGAAACTCTTCATCACCAGAGGAAAACTATACAATATTATTTTTTGTAATATGTCGTACTAGCAATTATTTTATTGTATTTATTTAATATCATGATTTGGTTGCCTCCTCTTGCTTTAGTTCTTGAGATTCTATGAGTCGCCTTGTAGTCTAAAGCTTGCCTTTGCTCAGTATCTACATACAATGTGGATGGTATGAATCCATCTATTTATTCTTTACCTTGAATGAATATTTAGTCAGATAATTCCATTGATATTTGGAAATTTTGCATTCAATAATTGAAATATGGTTCCAATGGGTAGTGTTTCAACAAAAAATGCCACTTTTTTGTTAATTAATGCCAGTTTGTAGACTCAACTCCTGGAAAATATGCATGCTACATGATGGGCAGATGTGTTCTCCTTCATTTGCTAATATTTTGGGCTTCTGGCTTGGGTTCTATTCTCCTATGTGTTTTGAACATGAATTTGATGTTAAACAAGCTTATCTTGGCTTCATGATGAGAGGATGTATTTCCCTTCATTTTATTTTTATTTTAGCTTCTGACTTGAATTTTGTTGTCCTATATGCTTTTGCATCATGAACTTGGGTTCAATTGTGCAGTGATTTTGGTTTTTCTTGTCTACATTATGATATAGTGGGACCTTTTGACTTCATAGATTTTGGAATAATTACTTCATTTTCTTGTCAAGTACCTTTTGATTTCATAGATATTAAAATAATTCACTCCTTTTGTTGCCCTAAAAAATACAAGATGAGGTGGAAAAAAAATCTAGGAGACTGTAGGATCAAGATTTTTGTTTTTATCTTTATTGTTTTGGGATTATGTTGTTTTTTCTACATATTGGGTGCTTGGTAGAAGAGTGGCTTTGGAAAGGGTGATAGGATTGCATAGGAAATCACCAAACTGATAGATTGTGCAACTTTGTCTCTAAATTTTGAGACTCACCACAATGAAGAAGATAATATTGAACTTTCTAAATCCAAAGAAAAAATATTTGAACCTTGTAGTGCCAAATACATTGATTACATGCCTTGCCATGACCAAAAGTGAGCTATGACATTTCCTAGAGATAATATGATATACAGAGAGAGGAATTTCCCACTAGAGGATGTGAAGCTACATTGCCTCACTCATGCCCAAAGAGGAAACAAAAATTCATTTCCATGTCCAAAGAGTTGTGATTATGTTCTATATGCATCGTGACTTGCAAGCAGACTGCGCCTCCTCACTTAGAATCTTCCCATACCTTTGTTCTAAATTACCAACATTAGCACTTGTACAAGTTTATAACAGGCTCACCCCAAACAACGAAGTTAAAAAATCCCAAGCAATATAGCATACAACTCAACACTTAGCGAAATATTTCATCACTTAGCCATCCAACACTTAGCCAAATTAAATATTGTAAGGAACAATAACATCCCAATAAATAAACCACACAACACAAAGGTTAGGGAATAAAGCACACAATACAGATGTTAGGGTGCACCCAAGGCAGGTGCCTTAACTTTATTAATGAAGGTGGTTACAACAACCTGAGTACAATAAAGATGAGTCTAGCTACTGCCCATGACTCATTTTACATAAGCACAAATAACCTAAGGTGCACCTGCCTTATTGTCACTTACTTGCACTGCCAGCCCCTGAATAACCTACGGTTCTGGAAGCTTTACCACAAATCTCCTAAGCTAATGAACTTGAAAAAAATACTCTGCCAAAGTATGAATCATGTTCTCTGAATAGATAAGCTAGGCGCCTTTCAAGTATAAATCTAGGAATCTCTCTCTACAACAATAGATGGCATCTATGTGGGATCACTTGGGCTCAACATAGCCTATATGTCTACTACTAATGTATTTATCTATGACTGTAGTGTAGCTACCTATCCCTACAAGGTTGTAGCCTCACCCCTGGCACTATTTGGGTGTACTCTCCAATCTTTGATACTCGTTTTAAAAGAAAACTTAACTAGTTATTCCAACTTGCTCTATTTAAACTGGTTCTCCCTTAGTTCAAGTTGGTTATGTTGGATTAGCCCATGATTGACTCAGATTAGTTCCTATTTTGATTGATCACAATTCTACTCAGGTTAGTTCATGAGTTGATTTTACCTATATATATGAAATTTCATCCATTCTTTCATAAAAGACTTACAGTAGAGAAGGTTGTTCAGAATTGGGTTCAATTTGAAGGTGATGTGTGCGAGTTTTATGTAGGATGAATGATGTTTCCTCAAGGATCATATAAGTATATTGATGAACTGGCTCAAGTGATACCTATTTATGATGGTACTGTCAGGACTACATTGGACACAGGCTCTGGGGTATGTTTGAAGCATATACCTTGATAGTTTTGATTCTGCAACAAACTTGTTCTTACTTTTTCTCTTTCTGTGGCAACTAGTATGTTTTAACTTGTGACTATCTGATATGTGCTCAAAAGTGTTCATCAATTTTAAAGGGATTCCTTTATTTCATTGCTACAATGATCTTATTGAGATTCCTTATGGCATGCTTAGGTGGAAAGCTGGGGTGCATATCTCTTGAAGAGAAATGTTTTGACCATGTCATTTGCACCAAGGGATTCACATGAAGCCCAAGTGCAGTTTGCTTTGGAGCGGGGTGTCCCTATTGTGATTGGAGTAATGGGGACAAAATTACTTCCACACCCTTATAGGGCTTTTGATATGTCTCATTGTTCAAGATGTTTGATTCCCTGGACTACAAATGGTAAGCATCATTGTTTCAGGATTAATGTTTATTAAAAATTGCATTCATAGGTATAGAAGAGCCTTAAATTCAATGATTTTATTCTCATATCAATTTTCTTAACTTCATTTACTTGCAGATGGTTTGTATTTAACAAGAGCTCAAAAGCTATGGCACGTGAAGAGCCACTTGGCAGGGACTTGCTGCTTCACAACTCCCCTTGTTTATCTACAACTAGTGGTTGTAAAATTCGATTTAATTAATATATCTCTTTGTCTAGCTATCTTAGGATTTTATTTTCCTTTTCTATAATATGTATATATTTTCCTGTAATGTTACCAACTTTTCTAGATAAATTGTTGACCATATTCTAATGACATGTTTTGTCTCTGCCACATTACAATTTTCCCAAGACATTATTTTTAAATATCCATTTTTTTGTTTATTTGTTTTTCCTTTTCTCTATTAATTATTAGCATGTTAATTACATTGGTAGGTATGTCTATTTTGAAAAAAAACTAGCATAATTTTAACTTAATTATCAATAATAAATAGATGGATGGTATGGATTTAACTACCATTGGTTCTAAAATATTTTTCATATTAGTTATAGATGAATGGTTAAAATTTATTTTAAAAGAAATTATGCTCTCTTTATATTTTAGATAAATTGATTAGTTCAAAAAAATGGCATATCAACATATGTTATATAAACATGGGTTATGGTTTTTTGGGCATGTGGTATTAGGAAGTCATGATATTAATCCATTGGTATAGTAACTACAACTTAGTATAAGGATGTTGCCCTATAATGTTACATTTAAAAATAATAAAATAATATTTATATAAACAAATTAAAAAATAGTAATAAAAAATATCATTTTGTGCAAGCCATAAATAAAATACGTTACTTCCCAAATTAATTTTACATCAACTTTATATATAATGATAAACTAGTTGAAATTAAAAAAAACTGTAAATATTTTTATTTTTTTAAATGAGGGAGATGTGTAATAACTTAATTGTCCAATATGGAATTGACATATGGCATCTAAAATAATAGTGATATTATGATTGATTATGAAGTAGATGTGATACATTTTATTCTCAAGACTCTTTTTCTTTAATCATAGGGTTTAGATTATATTACTTGGAGGGAAAATTTTAGTAAAATATTGATTGAATGATTAGGTCTACCATTGGGGAAGTTAGACCAGTAGCACATAAGAAAAAATTTCATATTGTCCATATTGTTTTGACCTCAAGGTCTAAGGTTTTTAACCATACATAGGGCTTTACATACACAAATTACATAGAACAGAAAACCAAACTGCATTCTCAAACAAGTAGAAGAACACAAACTATACATAGAGGGTTGTAACTTTTCCTAAAGCTTCACTAGAGTTGTCAGTTAGAAGGGTTCTCTACAGGAGAAGGATGGGGGGAATCCTCTCCAATGGACGAATGAGGTTGAGAGGTGGCTAGAATCTACTTGAGATTTCCATCCATGTCATTCATCGTATTCTCCATGTTGTCTATTTTGTCCAGGAGCTCTAACATGGGCCCATTAACATATTTATATCCCATTACAGGTTGATATTCTTCATGCAATTAAAGGTTCACACCTGGTGGAGTTTCCTATATTAGGATTCAAATCCTAAGTTTAATGCTCCAACTAATGATCCAACTTGAAACATATAGTATGACACACCTGTTATTTGATGTTAGTAATGGCTCATTGCATGGCACCAGGAATGAGTCATTGCTAATGGTCCATGCTGGCTTTGAAGGCATCTTGCGAGATGGGAGGTATGCAAAGTAGGCGAGGTAAGAGAGAGGGATGAGTAAATCTTCCTCGATGATCAGTCACAATGGAGGGAATTATGCGATGATGAAACATTGTTGAGTGCGAGGTAGGTGGGGCCAAAATATGGTAGTTGAGAGGAATGAGTAAATTACAAGAAAGGATAGACCATAAAGAGGAAGACTCTTCACAATGAAGACATGTGGAAAGGATTAAACTTGCACAAAAGTAGAGGTGAGGAGAAATGTGAAAAAAACCGAGCCAAGGTGGGGGATAAAGAGGTGGGAGATGAAATTGCTAACCATAGCAAGAAGAGGGGTGAGGAAAAGGAGACAGTCCTAGAATTTGTTGCAAGGAGAGTGAAAAAGGAGACAAAATCTAATTGGTATACATCCCTATAGAGGAGAGACATGAATTGTAATTGAAATACGAGATCCTAAGAGTTTTATGAGGATGATGACACTAGGGATTGCATGGAGCATTTTGGAAGTAGTCATTGACAAAGCATTGTAGGACCCCAACAACTAACACCATGTTTTAAAGGCTACAAGAACTAGCAGTAATTTATGTTGAATGATCTGGCAAGCCATCCTCTGCTTCCTAAAATGATGTGTGCATACTCTCTTTCTCATAACCATGAATATGTGCTCAAATTGAAGAGTTTCATCTCTACATATCCACAAGAAGCCCACCTCCTCTCACATGAATGTTGCAGATACCTAAAACATGACCCTCTCCCAAAAGATGAAATGGTGGTAGAAAATATAGCATGTATGCTACTAGATATGGGAAGCCTAACTCCTTCTTGTTTGATGATTACAAGTCATGTTCAGGAAAACAATTTGGTGATTTTCACGCATCGTGGGGAATTTTTTGTTCAAGGTTACATGTGATATTTAAAACTAATTATATTAACAATATAAAAATATTTTAGAGTTAGTCCTATTTTAGTGTTAGTGATAAACAAAATATTCCAATTTTCATATTAAGTAGCATAATTTTATAACAACTTATTTATATAGAGAGATATAAAGTAATTGAATTTAAAAAAGAACTATATTTTCCCTTTTGATTGTGACAGAGATTTGTACTTTATTTGATTCTTAATTTTTAATCTAGAGTTGATATGTAACGTTAAAAAATATTAGCAACAAGTCAAAGTACCTTACCTTGAGTGGTTTGGTGAACAATTTGTTTCCCTAGTTGTGTGCATTCAAGTCTCCAAAGGCTGGCCTATTAATGACATGTTAGTGGCATTTATGAATAGTTGTATCTATTTTAATGGTGGTAGACGATCTTTCAAATCTACGGATTCTTCAGAGATTCACATTACTATATATATATATATATATATATATATATATTTGCAATATTATATATTCCATACTTAGCGTGGAGTTCACGCACACATACACACACACTTAATACCAAAATAGATCCATGTTAACCCAAGATTTATCAAATATCGAGAGTATAAAATATCTCGAGGTGCAGACCTCTCTTCCAGTTTTGCATTCTAAAACATGTTTGCAACATAAGAAGTTTGACCCCTCTAAGAGTTCAATAAATCCCTAGCGGTATCAAAGTAGTTTGATGTTTGGTTTTTGAGTGTGCATGACATCTAGGAGAAAACTCAAGCGAACACTTATAAAATTCAATCCAAATATTGATTTGAGGTCCCAAAGAATAGAAATGGCCTCACCAATGGAAATAAATCCAAAAGGAAATTGATTTAACTCCAAGGCAAAAAAATTTGAAGCCTTAATGGAAATGAAGGCCATGGTATATGAAATGTATCAATAATGGAATAAGTTTGGAGAAGGAAGTTTGTTGAAGAAATTCAAAGATGAAGGTGGTTTGGAAAAGTCCTATCCCTTTTCTTCACCCTCAAATCATTATTCTGTTCATTCTCCTCATCACTTTCTTCCTCAATTTCCTCATGGGAAAGATGCTTCAAAGAATCCTTTATTGAAATTGGACATCAAATTCAATTTACCAGTTTATGATGGGGAGCTCAATGCTGAAAAGATTGACAATTGTATTTTCCAATTGGAAGTCTACTACTGTGTGCAGTAAATCATCGATGACGTAAAAATTTGATTGGCCTCTCTTCGATTCAAAGGTACTATATTAATATGGTGGGAAACTAGACTATGAGAAGGTATAACTCTTTCCTCTCGGTTTGAATTTACTTCATCATTGAAAAAGAAATTTTACCCCTTGCACATAATCAAAAGGAGATAATCGAATGGAAAAATTTGCGGCAACGTAAAGGCCAAAGTGTGTAGAACTTTACAGAGGATTTTAGGAAAAAAAAATTGGCACTAAATATTCCACTACACACATAAGATAATCTTTTGAAAATAATTGGTAGTTTCGATGGGTACAATCGCAATACTATTTTTTTGTTGAAGTTATCTAACCTAGATGAGGTATGCTTACGAGCGACCTACATCAAAGTAGGTAAACAGGGTGGTGGAGTCTCTGTGGAAGTAATTCAATGGAAGGAAGATAAAGGCAAAGGAAAGGAAAAGCCAAAGAGAACATCTTTTGTGAAGAAGGGCAATGAAAATCCTTCTTGAACCACTGCAAAAAAGAGGGGCACGATGATAATGATTATTGGAATTTGCATCTGGAGTTGAGGCCCAAATGATGTAGGAAGGGAAAGCATAAGGTTGATACAATTGTTCAACACAATCTGGGATATAACTCTTGCGATGAGATGAAAATTATATCTATGGGTTTGAAAGGCATATTGTCTTTACATGTTGGTTATGGTTCTTCTATTTCACCTTTTATTTCTGCAAGGAAAATGAATGAATTGTTTCACATTAGGGTGATAACCAAACATGTTAATGTAGATGTCATGTTTGACACTATATATCAAGAAAACATTATATATGAGGAAATTGTAAACATGTTTAAACATGAAATAGTACCACATCCTAAACCTTATCCACTTGAATGGGTATGTAACAACACTAAGTTGCACGTAATTAAAAAATGTAAGATTATATTTGTTATTGCATCTAAATATGTGGATGAATTTGAACTTGATGCGGTCTCATTGGATGTATGTGTAATTTTTCTTGGAAGTCCTTACTTGTTTAGTAGGAAGGAAAATGTGCATCACCTTTTCAAGGACAAAGCTAAGTACTTCATCCGACCTCATCACATGAAATATGGCTGCCTCCTAGTAACTACATGGAAAATTATTGTGATGATCTAGGTACTCCGAATAGGGTGGATAGATACCAAATAAGTGGGAAGGTAGTTCCTGCACTAGGCGTTTGATTAAGAACCTTTTAGAGGTCCAAAATTATCTTAGTGGGGAGGAATTATTTAGGAGGATCTAAAAAGGCCTAAATGTTCAAGCTCCCAACACTTAGTGCAAACAACTCTTTGTCGAAGAGCCCAATGAGACAATTCAAATACAATTTGAATCACATTGAATGGAGCCCACATGGAAAATTTATGGCATTCTAAAGTTTATGCCAAACAACAAAAATATATCCAAGGTTACCATGTGGTAGACCATATAGCTATTGTGATAGTCCATATAGGTGCTAACATTGTAGGACTAGAATTTGACACATGGAAAGACAGATGTTGATGTAGAAAAGTTGACACATTGCAACAAGATAGTGGCTTAGGTGGCACTTAATTAACATGACTCATGGTGTGGAAAGTTGACTGGTCTACAACTAGACTAGTGGGAACATGCCAAGTGGCCCAATCAGAGGGCATCATGTGGCACCCCGAGAATGACCAAGAAAGTTTGATAGTCAAAATTTGTTGGACAATTGGAGACCATGAGAATTGAATCCCCAACTTATGAGAATACAACCAATGGTACAATATTTGGCCCATGCGTCAAGTGTTATTTTGTAATTGGAAATATCTATATATATATATATATATATATATATATATATATATATATATATATACTTTAGTTATAACTGGAGGCCAAAAGAGGGAAGGTCATGGGTCTCATTCCATGACCTCCTTGAAACTGTCAATAATTTACCATAATGAACTATCAACATAGAAGAAATGAATGCCATATAAAAACTACATCAAAGCCATGTTGAGTCATGTGGTTGGATCATGGTATAATGCTAAAAAACTTTTGGGCATCAAATAGAGCATAACAGTTGGGAGGAACAACCTGCCATCTCACCCCCATGTTTGTTGGCTCCCATGTGTTTTAAATATTAAAAAGAAATAACCAATGTGCCACAAATCAATAATATAACTGTGTCATAATATTATTGTGGCAGACAATGATAAACTATTAAATGTTGAACATTGGATTGCGGTAGGTTTGGTATCATGATACGGTTAGAACCATATAATTTATGGTACATTTGTTATAATAGATGACACTATTATTATTATGAGTGTGAAAATCACATAGGCTAAACAATCGACATTTTTGCCCAGAAAATGTTGGATTTTCTAGTAGATGATTATTTGAAAAGGTGACACTTAACTATTGAAGGAAGAATTATGGTCATGAATAATCATCTGATGTTGTTAAAGAAGTTTTGGCAAGTCTTGATTTGAGCAGAGAAGGTTTCTCCTAGCCTAATCCCCAACCATCGGAGAAAGGCTCAAGGATGTGGTTATAAGCCTTCCATCTACATGGAAGAAGGCTTATGCGTGTGGTTGAGCCTGTAGGATTCAAAAAATTATGCAAAATACCAAGACCACACAAGGGGTATGACAAACCGACATACATGGAACAGATGATGTAGAGTTCTATGAGAAGGGAATTTTTTAATATCTACATAATGCCTTGGGTAATATTGTGTTTGCAGGGGACAAAAATATGCATATTAGTATGTTGTTTTCCTTAACTTGATCACTTGAGATAGTATATGACAATATTGATAGTATTTGAGAAGATTTGGCTTATTGAATTGACTTGATATAGATGAGTAGTATTGGAATTTTTGTCATGATGCTTGAAAATTCATAGATATGTTTTGGCTTATGGATTGATTGAATTCACAATGATAACAAGTTAGGGTTTTGATTAGATTTGGTACTTGATAATGGTGATTTTCCTTGATGTGAAATGATAGTGCTATGTGGGAATTGTGACTTTCAGTGGCTAGTATTGGTATTAATTATTGATTTTGTATTGGCATCATTAGCATTTGGAACATTGATTGGAGTATAAACAATTGTGATTCAGTATGAAGTGATCTCACAATGAATGGGTGAAACTTATATAACTTATCCTTGATGTATAATGAAAATAAATAATTCATATTATGATCATGTGGATGGATTGATGAAGTTTGCCTTGATATTGCTTGGTAAATAGCAATTGTTGACACAACAATAGATAAGGTTGTAACTTGGTATTTGGTTGTGAGCTCTACCTAACACTTAATCTAGTGCCTTTGACAGTGATATTGGAAAGAACTTTTGATGGCTTTAATATTAGTTTGATCTGGCATTTAAGGCTTGTTAAGAAGACTTAGTTGATTTGATTACACAATATTGATTTGTTTGAGGCTGAGTATATTGGTTTGGTCAGTATTAGGTTTGCAGATAGCATTGTATGGTTTGAAGCAATCTCCTGGAGCCCGGTATGTCCTTATTGACAGTTACCTGGTGAAGCCTGGAAGATGTGCCAATCCAAACATATATTCAAAGTCGTCCAAGATAAACCTTTGATTTTGGTTTTATATGTTGATGATCTATTATTGAAAGATAACGATCCTTTGATGATCAAAATAAGAGGAAATTTGCCTCTAAAGTTCAATATGAAGAATCTTGGCATAATGAAGTTCGGAAAAGGAAAATATATTCTGAATCTATTTAAGAGATTGTGGAAAGTGGGAATGCAAATGATTGGACAACTTGATGAAATTGATAGATATTGTTGAACCTGACTTGGCAACTGACAGTTATTTGAAGCATTGATGTTCCTTGTGAACACCCATTTAGATATATGTTTTGCAGAGAACAAACTAAGTCAATTCATGATTGAGTTGCTTCATAAACATTGAGTTGCCATGAAGCACATTTTGAAATAATTTGCATGGGTCGATCAATCTTGTTCTAAGATACGTTATAGGAGATGTATGATTGCATGGATGTACTGATGCTGTTTTGGATGGAAACATTACTAACAGGAGCACATATGGATCTTCGATAATATTTTGGATGAGATAGAATTCTATAGCTTTAAGCACAACCAAGGTTGAGTACATTGTTGCTAGCATTGCTAGCTGTGAGGTAGTTTGGTTAAGGAAGCTCTCTAAAGAGTTGTTTGAGCAGTATATGGATATGACATTAATACATTGTGACATTAAAAAGTGGGATATGATTGGAAATAAACATTGTATATTGTTGGGACTAAGATATCTCCTTATGTTGAGACAATGCTACTATATGAGACAAGCTTAGGCTTGTGGTTGTTGCCTCCATGAAAGGGAGGATGAATAAGGTATCCTTTTGTGACATGTATTTATTCTAATATAATATTTGATTTGATGAACTGCATGAACATGAAATCAGAGGACTGCTTCTCTTGGTAATATATGAGGCAGTGTGATTGAGCTATTTAGTGATATGTTTAAGTTGTTATCAGATATGAGCACATTGATATGTTTCTGATCTACAAAAAGCAGGGTTTATCGAGGACACTGACCCAACTCTTCCCCTTGTCTAAGCTACTAGGGTAAGGAATTGAGATGTAGGGCTCTTGGGGTTGAGGGATCTCTAGACAATAGGGTTTGATCCCTAGTTTTCACTCATGGGGTGGAAGATGTTTCTCCCCTATCTTGGTTTAGCAGAGTATACCCCATTTTGCATCATACCCATAAGTTGGTCTTGTTGGTATTGTCGCTCCTCGAGTGGCCAATGAGTTGAGAGAGCTTGGGGGTGTGTGATACTTACCTTTGGTAAGTCGGGTATCTCACCCAAGCAGGATTATGATGCAGGTGTTCTACCACATGACTCTTGAGGATCATTGCTGGTAAGATTTGTAGGCAATAGGATGGATGAGATATTGTATATTTCCTATTGTTCGACATAAGGTGGAAGACATATGATCCCCTATGAGATGACTTAGGGTGAGAGTGTCCCATAGAACCTTCCCCATTGTCATTATATTTCGGCTTGAGATGTGCTCCTCGATGTGGTTCCAGGTTGAGTAAGTCTCCCTAATGATAATATCTCTGATATTTCTTGGGTAGTAGCATTGGGCTCCCCATTGGTAGTGATCCTGGGTGGTAGCAGTGCCTCCCCGATGAATAGAGGGTAGTAGCTTGGACTCCCCTCCAATATAAAATTCTTCTTCTTTTAGATTCGAAAGTGTTTAACATATGAGTAGAGTTATAGAGATAATGAGTAGAGTAGCATAAGAAAAGAAGGGAAACTGAGCATAGATGAGCACATATGATGGTGGCCTGGGTGTAGGCGATATAGACAACCTCTCAAATCTGGCTACAATTTCTTCAATATCTAGCCAAATTCCTCCTTCTCCACTTATGGGCGTATCAGTCATTTACTATTAAATTGACAACCTCATGGGTTTTCCTCTAGAACCCCAATCCTTGTTATTGCCGCAATTTATTACACAGAGCCCTTATACTCTATCGGGACTATAATTCCAAAGGAATTACACAAATATACTATCGACAGGATTTTCAAATGGAAATAATGCAAATAGCGTTGAATACACTATCGGCGCTAAAACCCAAGGAAAAATGCGTTTTACGCAAACAACACAATCGGCGGCTTTTATTCCAAAGGATCGGAATAACACAATCGGCGCTTTAATATGGTGATTCCCCGATGTGATATGCCACGTGGCTATCGGCAATCGCTATCGCGATTCCGAAAGTCCACACAATAGGCTCCTTCCACTTCAACCTTGTGATGCGATAACCTTGCGGACCCGAAAACTTATCAACCCAACTATATAGTATTTCGGGTCTGAGCTTATCAGGGGTTCGGACTTCGGCAGTTCCACAGGTCTCTTCCGCTCCACTTATGGTTATGCAATGTGATAAAGGTTCAAACCCGATACGGGTATGAACCAAATTTAATATTATTTTAGGTCCAAAGCTATGTCCGGCTTAAGCCTTTTTCACGATTTCCCTGTGTAAAGCTGAGTTTTGGCCACGGAACCCTATACAACGATTTAAGAAGCTTGCGCTCGCCGATATGAAGGAAAAAATGATTTAAAGGCTTCACACTAAACATTCATGGAAAAATAAGGCTAATTCATCGATATTCAAACCCAGAAGAAAGCAATTGAACTGATGCACGCATACAATTATTAATTAATAGAGGACCACCAATGTAGATACACAGAGAGAGGTTTTTTCAAATGATAATACTTCCAGGCACTCTCTAACTCTGAGCATCCCATTATTTCATTTTATAAACAATAAATAAGCCCTCTCGGTCCTTATCCATACAAAAACATGCCTTTTACATAGAGCGCTTTAAAGCAGTCATGCATAAAAC
The DNA here is from genome assembly GCA_031772625.1 of Pinus tabuliformis. Classification (NCBI taxonomy): domain Eukaryota; kingdom Viridiplantae; phylum Streptophyta; class Pinopsida; order Pinales; family Pinaceae; genus Pinus; species Pinus tabuliformis. Next base: position 535,034,896 of record CM062812.1, read on the forward strand.
GTATTACTGCTTATCCATGAGCGATTATTACAAAATGCTTTTATTCTTAGTTCTATCCCTATCTTAAACTAGAAAAGAATGGAAATTGCTGGCTAAAGGACCCCACTCCTTTGCCTATAGTTTTTTTTGGATTTTTGGAATAAGTTTGAAGATTTTCCCTCCAAGTCTCATGCTCCTGCATCACACTCCTGAGGACAAAATTCTTCATGGGCTCTTGTCCATGAGTTCATCTACAAAACTGCCCGATTTTTGTAGCATGTCTTCTGTAACCCAAGTAGCTTCAGCGGTTGGCTAATATTTCCATTTTACCAAATACTGGAAGTACTCTCATCCCCTTGTTTTCTTAAACACCTTCTTGTCCAAAATTCTTTCTGGCTGCAAATTCTTTGCTATGGGTAACTGTTTTACCCAGTCAATCTCTTGGGTCTCTTGATCTTGTGTTGAACCATCTGCAGTTTCACCTTCATACTTGTACAGGTCTGCAACATTAAAAATTGGTGATATTACAACATCAGGGGGTAACTCAATCTCATACGCATTTGCAGAAAATTTCCTCAATACTCTGCACGGTCCAATTTTTTTAAACTTTAATTTGTTATACTCCCTTTTTGCAAACCTCTCCTTTTTGAGCTGTACCAAAACCAGATCTCCCACTTCAAAGTTAACCTCTCTTCTTCTCATGTATGCTCTGGTTTTATACTTGATGTTGCTATCATGTAGCTGTTGTTTCACTTGTTCATGTATTGCTTGCATTTCTGAAGCAAAATCTTCACCCTCTGCACTTCTCATCTCTTCTTTTCCCAAGTTTCTTAACTCAACTACTCCTCTTGGATGCATTCCATAAACAATATGGAATGGACTTTGTCCTGTACTCCTGTTAGGTGAGTCATTATATGCATATTCAGCTTGTGCCAATACTTGATCCCATTGCTTTGGATATTCGACAGTAAGGCTCCTTAAAAGATTGCCCAAACTCCTGTTCACAACTTCAGTCTGTCCATTAGTTTGTGGATGATAGGCAGAGCTGAAACTTAGTTTAGTTCCTAGCTTCTTCCATAATGTCCTCCAGAAATGTCCAACAAATTTGGAATCCCTGTCTGAGACAATACTCTTAGGCAACCCATGTAATCTTACAACCTCCTTAAAAAACAAATTAGCAATGTGAGAAGCATCATTAGTCTTATAACATGGAATAATGTGTGCCATTTTTGAAAATATGTCCACTATAACAAAAATTGAATCATTACCTCTTTGAGTCTCTGGTAAGCCCAAAAAAAAAATCCATACTTACCATATCCCAAGGCCTATCTAGAATTGGTAATGGGATATACAAACCTGTGTTTTGGCTCCTTCCATTTGCATGTTGACAGACTTTGCAAGTTTTCACATACTTCTCCACTTCATATTTCATTTTCGGCTAGAAATAAAATCTGTCCAACTATTCAAAAATCTTCTTTGTGCCAAAATGTCCTGCAAGTCCTCCACTATGTTTTTCTATGATTAAATTCTCCCTCGTTGAACAGTTTGGTATGCACAGCTGATTTTTCTTAAACAACAGTCCATCTTGTAAGAAGTAATCCAACCATTTACTCCTATCCATCAAAACAGGATTTTTACAAGCTTCAAATGCCTCTTTAAAATCTGAATCAGTCTCATACAATTCTTTAAGAAAATCAAAACCCAACACTTGGATTTGACTCTCTTGAAATAGTACGTTTCTCCTACTTAAGGCATCTGCAACTTTGTTTGATTGGCCGTTTATATGCTTCAAAACAAAATGGAAACCTTGAAGATACTCTACCCATTTAGCATGTTTCTGGCTAAGCATTGACTGCTACATTATAAACTGTAGTGCATGGTTATCTAAATAAAGTATGAACTCCTTTGACATTAGATAATGCCTCCATTTCTTCAATGACTGCACAACTACATAGAACTCCTTATCATAAGAAGAATATTTCCTTTTTGAATCATTCAGCTTTTCACTAAAATAGGTTATTGGTTTATCTTCCTGGCTTAAAACACCTCCAATTTCTTCTCCACTGGCATCACACTTCACTTGGAAAGGCTTACTAAAATCAAGTAAAACCAAAATAGGCTTTTTAGTGATTTTCTTCTTTAACAACTACTTTTTTTTTTTTTTTGCTTCAGCAGTCCACCTAAATGGTTGTTTGTCCTTCTTTATGGTCTCAATAATAGGTGCATTGATCTTACTAAAATTCTTAATGAATTTTCTATAAAAGCTAGCAAGACCATGAAAACTTCTTACCTCAAAAACACTCTTGGGTGAAGGCCATTCCATGATTTCCTTGATCTTCTCTGGATCCATCTTCTGCCCTTCAACAGAAATAACAAAACCCAAGTACACTAGCTCTTCTTTCATGAATGAACACTTCAAATTCAGCAATAATTTCTCCTACTGCAGCCTTTGTAAGACATAATTCAAATGCCTCATATGCTCTTCCTTAGACCTACTATAAACTAATATATCGTCCAGATATACTATTACAAATTTACCAATGAAATCTTTAAAAACTTCATTCACGAGTCTAATAAACATACTTGGTGCATTTGATAACCCAAAAGGCATTACTCTCCACTCATACAATCCCTCATTTGTCTTAAAAGCGGTTTTCCACTCATCTCCTTCTCTTATCCTTATCTGATGATACCCACTTTTAAGATCTAGTTTTGAAAAATACTTTTCTCCACTCAAGCAATCCATTAAATCTTCAATTCTAGGTAAAGGAAATTTGTACCTGATTGTGATTTTATTGATGGCTCTTGAATCTATACACATTCTCCTGCCTCCATCTTTCTTTGGACTCAACACTGTTACCACTGCACAAGGACTCAAGCTTTCTCTGATCAACCCTTTGTCAAGCAATTCTTGCACCTGCTTCCTAACCTTTTCATTTTTTGTAGGAGTCATTCTGTATGCTGCTTTGTTAGGTAGACTTGCTCCAGGAATCAAATCTATATGATGGCTAATTCTTCTAATGGGTGGTAACTCATTTGGCAAATCATCAACAATAATATCACAATATTTCTCCAACATTTCTTGAATTTCAATGGGTAAATCAGAAATTTTAGTAGAAGTCCTTATTACCTTTGGCTTGCAAATTACAACAAAATTTACCTCATTCTCTTCAATATGCTTTGTGTATTCCTTTCTTCGTAACAGCAGAGTTTTTGGATCAGTCTTCTTTCCTGGTACATCTTCTTCTTGCAGAGGCAGAAACATATGATTGACACCATCCTTTCCAAACTTGTAGGTGTTTCTTTTTCCGTCATGCATGGCTCCTCTGTCATATTGCCAAGGTCTTCCAAGCAATATGTGACACACATCCATTGGCATCACATCACATTCAATTTTATCTTTATACTTTCCCACCTGAAATTCCACTTCACACTGTTCATTCACTAACAGTTGATGTCCCTTTTGCAACCATGACACCTTGTAAGGTGTTGGATGCTTCATTGTCTTCAGCTTCAATTTCTCCACGACTTCTGTAGAAACCAAATTATCAGTACTGCCACTATCAATGATCATCTGGCAACATTTCCCTTGGACTTTACACACTGTCCTGAATAAAGTCTTTCTTTGTGATGGTTCAACTACCTCCTTTGCTGGCTTGAGCAAAACTTTATTAACTACCAAATATTCTCCTCTCTCTGGTATATTTTCTACTTCTGCCACTGCTGTTACTGGTGCTTCTCGCTCAACTGGATCAACAATTGCATTCCTCTGGCTTGTTCCTGCATTCTCTAGGCACTCAAAAGCTCTATGTCCCAGCTTGTTACATCTGTAACATCTTATTTCTCCTCCTCTCCCTCTGCCTCCTCTTCCTCTAGAAAAACTCCCTCTACCTCTTGCATCACCTCCTGTGGGTGGATGTTGGGTTGAGCTACTGCTATCTCCATCTTTAGTTGCTATAGATCGACCTCTACCACCTTGACTTCCCCTTCCTCGGAAAGTACCTCTCCCTCTAGCAGACTGCTTCCTCATGAGTTTTTCTTCAGCTTTCAGTGCTATCTGATAAGCTTCCTCTATTGTTTTAGGAGACAGTAGACTTATCTCATCTTGAATGTACATCCTAAGGCCATTCACATATCTAGCCACCTTCTCATCTGTATCCTGGGCTCTCCAGCTCTTATGCTTACCTTGTAAAATTCCTCTATGTATTCTTTCACTGTCATAGATCTCTGTCTAAGATTTTACATCTTTCTGAGCAAGGTTTGCTGATAATTACTTGGTAGAAACTTACCTCTTAGCTTTGCTACCATCTTGCTCCAATTCTTGATAGGTTGCTTGCCAAGTCTCTTTATTTCTGCCTGCACAACATCCGACCAAAGCATTGCATGGCCTTTTAACTTGGTGACAGCAAACTTGACTTTCTTCTCATCTTCTGTTTCTTCATAATCGAAGAATTTCTCCATGCCGTTAATCCAGTCTATCAATTCTTCCGAATTCAGTCCTCCTTCATATATTGGAACCTCGGTCTTTGGCCTAGCTATGGATCTCAATACTAACTGAAATAACCTCATCTCAGGAGTCATTGCTACAGCTTCCTCCTCTGCGGCTTCAACCTCAAGTTCACTAACATCTCCATCATTTATATTTTTGCATGTTGTTAATGCATCCAATCTAGCTTGCATCTGTTGCACAACTTCCATTACTTCGGCGTTTGCAACAGGCCATCCTCTTCCACCACATCCACGTCCTCATCCTCTTCCAACTCTGAAATACATATTAACTTTCCTTCTCCTACTTCTGAGATTCAATTCAGTGTCAAAAGGGGGCTCTGATACCACTAATGGTGGCCTGGGTGCAGGTGATATAGACAACCTCTCAAATCTACCTACAATTTCTTCAATATCTGCCAAATTCCTCCTTCTCCACTTATGGGTGTATCAGTCATTTACTGTTAAACTGATAGCCTCATGGGTTTTTCTCTAGAACCCTAATCCTTGTTATTGCCACAGTTTATTACACAGAGCCCTTATATTCTATCAGGACTGTAATTCCAAAGGAATTACACAAATATACTATTGGCAGGCTTTTCAAATGGAAATAACACAAATAGCGTTGAATACACTATCAGCGCTAAAACCCAAGGAAACATGCGTTTTGCGCAAACAACACAATCGGCGGCTTTTATTCCAAAGGACCGGAATAACACAATCTACGCTTTAATATGGTGATTCCCTGATGTGATATGCCACGTGGCTATGGAAAGTTGCTATCGCAATTCCGAAAGTCCACATAATAAGCTCCTTCCACTTCAACCTTGTGATGTGATAACCTTGCGGACTTGAAAAGTTATCAACCCAACTATATAGTATTTCAGGTCTAAGCTTATCAAGGGTTCGGACTTCGGTGGTTCCACAGGTCTCTTCTGCTCCACTTATGGTTATGTGATGCGATAAAGGTTCGGACCCGATACGGGTATGAACCAGATTTAATATTATTTCAGGTTCAGAACTACGTCCAGCTTAAGCCTTTTTCACGATTTCCCTGTGTAAAGCTGAGTTTTGGCCGTGGCACTCTATACAATGATTTAAGAATCCTGCGCTCGCCGATATGAAGGAAAAAAATGATTTTAAAGGCTTCAGCCTAAACATTCATGGAAAAATAAGGCTAATTCATCAATATTCAAACTCAGAAGAAAGCAATTGAACTGATACACACATACAATTGTCAATTAACAGTGGACCACCAATGTAGATACACAGAGAGAGGTTTTTTCAAATGATAGTACTTCCAGGCACTCTCTGACTCTAAGCATCCCATTATTTCATTTTATAAACAATAGATAAGCCCTCTGGGTCCTTATCCATACAAAAACATGTCTTTTACATAGAGCGCTTTAAAGCAATCATGCATAAAAGTTATTATCGCTTATCCATGAGTGATTATTACAGAATGCTTGTATTCTTAATTCTATCCCTATCTTAAACTAGAAAAGCATGGAAATTGCTGGCTAAAGGACCCCACTCCTTTGCCTATAGATTTTTTTGGATTTTTGGAATAAGTTTGAAGATTTTCCCTCCAAGTCTCATGCTGCTGCATCATATGAGCACATGAGTAGAGATGAGACGAGATGAGCCAAGATATGCCATCAAAACATTTGATGATGATGAGATATTTCTTATAGGACATATTTTGAAGAAGGTAATTTCTCCCTAGCTGAGAGGGAGTATTAATTTTTCAATCCTAGGGACAAATTCCCTTCTTTTGACAATATTCCTCATCAAAGAAGACCCCTACTAGCCCTTGGAAGAATTTAATTTGGTTAAGGAAAAATATATTTTAATATGGAAACCCCCATGTGCACAAAAAGGTTAGGTTGGCCCAAAAGGAAATTGGACACCCTTGGATGGCTATAAATACAAGTCAAGTGATCCTCATTTGGAGATCATCAATCATTTTTCTTTCTTTGGTATCACTTAGACAAGTATGAGGTAGTTCATGGAGATTGGTTCATACAAGTTCGAAATTGCAGGGTTTGAAGCTCGCACGTGTGATTAGGGTTTTTGGTTCCTATTCATAGGGATGCTACAGGGTATTTTTGGTCACAACTGTAGGCACGTAGGTTCATGAGTGAAGTTGGAGGGTTTCAGTCGCATGCACGGACACTCCCTTCATGTGGTTGGAAACTAGGGTTTTATTTCATCACTTGAACACAAAATTCCATAGTTTACCATAGATATTGACAATTGATCGCATGCTTTTCAATCAGGGTTTTTATTATTAGCATTGTTAAGTTCATTTCTTAAATTTTGTTTAGTTGATTTTGTTGGATATTTTTGTGGTTGAAGATATGGATTATTGTAATCTCTCTTTGTTGAATCATTCAATGACAATCTAATAAGAAGAATAATTTAAAAGGGTTTTCCCCTTTGTGGGGTTTTTCCCTAGTCTTCGACCAATCTTGGTATCTCTATGTTTGAATGATTTTCTTCTATTGTTCCTTTATGTTTCGTTGCATTGATGATGATATTTTTCTTTCTATGTAATTGCATATGTTGTTGAATAATGTTGTAAAACTGAATAACGTTGTGATGTTGTGGGGTGCATTTAATATGTACATGAAGAATACAATTATCTAAATCAAAGAATAATATAGCTCTAATAAAAATTAGCATATATATTAAAATTCATAACAATGCACCAAATTTCAAGATTTTTTTGAATAATGAGTCCATACAAGCGGAGTGTATTGAAAGAGTGTGGAATGACCTGTTAAAGAGTTTTAATAACCCAATGTTTCAAACTACAAAGTGAGTCCATCATCAGGGGAACGCTTCGTATCTTGAGAAGATATAATGTAAAAGAGCTAATGATTTATATGTATTTAAGTGAATAATCTTTTTGTAGAAACTTAGTCGGCTAAATATTAATATGAAAATTTTATTAATTAATTTAATCTGTAAACGTGTATAGTCATTATTAATAATGATTTTTTTTTTTAATTTATTGTAGGAATTTTATTTAGTTAAAAGTAGTGAAAAAATTATTACTTAATTTTAATTATCATGATAAGTATGTTTTTAATAATTAATGATAATTGTAAATGTAATAGGGATTAATTTACAATTTAGGAATTTATGATTAGACTATGCTTTGAAAAGATTAAGTATAGGAATTTTTTTTATTTTTTATTTTTTTATCATTTATTATTTCATGTAATCATTATTGTAAATATTAATTATTTCATTTTAATCTAATGATTTATGTTAGCTTGTGTAGTTTTATTGATGTTTATAAGGAGATGGATATAGTTATAAAGAATGATGTTGTTAGTTCATTGTATATTTAGTGTTTATAAGGTGTAATGGGAGTAATATTTAAATTGTGATTTAATTTAAATGTTGTGGGTATATTATATGTTTATTATTTATTAGATTATGTGTTTAGCATGGAATCATTACTTTATATATTTAAATATTTAGTATATAATCTAATGAATTATTTATGTGGCATATTGATGTTTATAAGGTGTAATGGGAGGTGATCATATGATGAAAAGTTTATTAATGTAATTAATTAGAAAACATAGAAAATGCTTATTATTATTAATTGTTATTAATAAATAATGTAACCTATGAATATTTGAATTAGTGAGGAAATCTTTTAATAAAAAAGGTGTAACCTATGAAAATTCGAATGTGATTAATATTAGTAGGAATTAGTTGGATTTATGATTTGAATGGTTTGTTAATAAAGGTTTCCAGGTAATGCTTATTCTCGGTTCATGTTGTTTTTTCTTTTTTCAATTTCTATAGCTTCCTTAATTTTCCTTTTTAAATGATGGTCTTCTTTTATTATGAGTTTGGCTTCTTCTATACAGATGTGGTGTGAGGAAGAACAAGCATGTTCTGCTAAGGCGGATTTAGAGGCTCTATCTCTGTAAATGTCGGCAGCATGTTCTTTGAGTCTGATGTTGAGGGATCTGCCAGTTTCTCCTATGTATTCTTTTCCGCAGGAGTAGGGGACAATGTATACACCTTTTTGTAAGCTAGGGTTTATAGGGTATTTGACAGAGTCAGTTAGTTTCCTTATTGTGTTGTGGGGAGTGAAGGCTACATTGATATTATGTTTTTTAAAAAAATTTGCAATCTTGTCAGTAGTGCCTTTTATGTAAGGGAGGGATATTTTTGGAGTGTCAGAAGATATTTTCTTATTTTCTTTTCTTTTTAGAGTTTGGTGGATGGTTTTGTTGATGGTGTGTTTGTTGTAACCATTCTTTTCAAAGACTTTGCGTAGATGGTCAAGTTCAGGATATAGGTGTTCAAAGTATGATATTCTAGAGGCTCTAGTCATTAGGGTTTTTATGATACCTGATTATTGTTTGGGATGGTGATGGGAATCTACATGTAGGTATCTCTCTCTGTGAGTTTTTTTCTTGAAAAATTGGAAGCCCAGTTTCCCATTTTTCTTTGTTAGAAGGATATCAAGGAAAGGCAGCTGATTATCTTTTTCGATCTCAATAGTGAATTTTATATGTTCCGAGAGGCTATTAATGTGAGTGAGGAAATATTCCAACTTTTCTTTCCCGTGGCTCCACTTAGAAAATATATTGTCAACATATCTTTTCCATGCTTCAGGAGTGTAAGGGAACGAGTTTAAGCCAATTTTCTCAAACTTTTCCATATAGATATTAGCTATTATAGGAGATAAGGGAGAACCCATAGCTACACCATGGGTTTTTTCTTAAATCTTACCTTTAAAGATGAAATAAGAATATTTCAGGCAAAGATTTAAGAATTCTATTGTTTCTTCATCAGTGATCTTTCTCATGACATTGTGACGCAGGGTTACCCCCTCTTACTCCCACAGTATGCATGTAAAATGCATAAGCACATTAGTCCGGGGAATTTCAACTCTCTAAGGAGTCAAATCTTCATTTACTAAGGTTTTAGGCCCCCTTTAATAGTCTCACACGGAATGATTTATAGACTAACAAGGTCCAATCATTAATCCACTTTTTTCTTTATATTGCAACTTAATCACCCCGCTTAAACCTTCTATTGAAACTTAACTCATTATAAACCCTTCATCATTTAATAATGGTGGACTTATATATCAAACTTCATATACCCGCGCTTAATCCTTTATAATTCATTCACAAAGGAAATATATGCAAAACATACCTTTTCCGCCTTGGTACGGCCTCTACACAGATATCAATGCTACACCTTTATCACAATCGTAATATCGGTCCTCCGCGGTCACACTACACACTCTACCTTCCGCCTTCGATATGCAAACATATTCTAGATCTCAAATTATTATACACCGCCACTATAACTCCATTGCATCCGTTCCACCAATCCTTCCTGCAGCGCTCTCCGAACTCTAATCTCTCCGATCTTCGATCAGCAATTCATCGTTATCGGCATGTCCGCCATTAGTGTGTCGCATTCCATTGCCACCAACCATTTGACCTTTTGAAATACGATTAGCGATCCCATCGGGACCGTTGATCTGACTTCCGATCCAACGGTTGCGATTAAATCGCTATCGCTATCGCTATATTTAAAAGGGTCATTCCAATCTCGTTCCAATGGTTTCCGATTAAATCTTGACCATTGATCTGGCACTCGATCCAATGGTTGAGATCCTTCCCCGTTCCAAAATTTGCTTGATGGTCCTCCGCCGTTGATCTACACTTTGTAGATCCAACGATCCACGATGATTTCGGATGGACAACAGGCACAGAAAATAACCACCCGAAAAAGCGGTTTCCTCTCTCTCCTTCGCTGCTATGTGTCACTCGGCTAGTGGGATCGGGTGCTTACCCCAAATTACCATTTACCATCTTTACTCCGCCCAAAATACCACTTGTCTCATGAAACCACTTCTTCACTGATTATCATCAGCACTCTTCCATCATGCGAATCGATCTTGACCATTGATCTATAATATCTAATGGTTGCTATGCATCACCTCTACATTTCTCCAGTCTTCTCTTTACTTATGTTTTATGCTATTTCTTTAGCATTTCTCTATGGTTTAGGTTTCTTCAAAGGTTCTCATCTTTCCTCTTCGCTACTCAACTCACTCCTGAGCTTGACTTCTGCGAATCCTCACATCGTTGTCTCTCCAGAGCTCCGCTCTGATCCTCCAATTGGATTCAAAGACCCATTATGATTCCTCTGAATCATTCTCTCCCTCTGCGTGTTCTACAAAACTCTGCCTGCAACCTCTGTTACAGAGCCTACGAATTCACACACAATTCAATCTATCAATACCCGTAACACACACATATACAGTTTGGGATAAACCTCTGTATTGATAAACAAACAACTGATTACATATCGAGACTCTTTATCTCTCAGGCCTAATCTTCAATATCAGTGGCCTCCTCCTCTCACTCTGCCCATAGGCTTACATTTATACCAGAAAGGTTCTGTTGAACTAATTCTGGTTCAAACCCTTAATCTACTAAACTGACTCCTAAATGTCCTCTAAGTCCACTTCTAACTCCAGTTAATCCCTAAGAACTCTCTCCATTTCCTCGAATCATTAAACTGCCTTAAGAGTTATAATTGACTTCTAACTCTCTTATCATTATTAACCACTCATGTTCTCCATAATTCGAGAGCATTTACAACATCCTCACAACATCTAATTATTTCTTATCCTACTCACTCAATAGCATAAATATTACATTAATTCATCACTTAGGAATCCAACTTCCTTAAAACACATGACCCCCTATGTCTACTAAAATACAATGATTTTCTCTTGGGTTGAATGCTCCTGCATCAGACTCCCAAAGTAGAAAATATTCATGATCTCCTGATCATGTGTTTTCATGTGTTGATAAAAACCTCCAGGGTCCCAAAATTTAGTTTGTAGCTGCCCAAATGTCTTGCACCTTTATTGTTGTTGTATTTCTGTTGTCTTCTATTTCATCTTCCTCTCCTTGTCAATCAGGTTCAAGTTCTGATTGATCATCCTTCCTACTGCTATCATTTTCCTCCATATGGACTGCTTCATCATTAACTACCATAACTCTTCAATCTCCATCTCTAGAATATCTTTGGGCTGGTCCATATTCTGCCATTCACTATTACCTCTTTCACTCTGCTTCAGGTTGTTGCTGTTTTCCACTAACTCTTCAAATTTCTGTTGGTTATTTTCACTTTATAGTTGTCGGATTCTTACTTTTTCTTCTACTTTTGCTCTTGCTCCAACTTTTTCTACCCTAGATATTTGTTTAGACATTGTTTTAGTTACTGCTCTAGGTACCACTGTAGACATTGCTTCCACCCAAACTTCCTGAATATATTTAAGGATATCTCCCTATGAAACATCTAATTTCTGCATTGAATTCTGACTTTCCAGCATTCTCTCTGGCAATTGAGCATCTCTGCTCCATGGATTAAATTCTTCCACAGAATCATCTTCTTTCATCTTTATTTGGCTGCTCATTTGTGCCAAATTTCCTCCAGCATCTGCAACTAAACCTGCATTCACAAAACATTTGTTAAAATAAAAAACATAAGCCTTCAGTGCCTTATTTTCCTTTGGCAATAATTTAGTTTGCTGCGCTGTTTCTTTCTCCTCTGTCCGCACATCAGTATGTTATTTTGAATTCTGAAAAGAATTCATGAGACTATCAATTAGCCTCTCCTCCACATCATATGTTTCAATTATTCCTCCCTGCTTTTGTTCACAGTCGTGAACTTCTTCTTCCTCAACCTGTTATTGGTTAACTCTTCTTTGAAATTGTTTGATTCTGACTGCCTCCTTTTCATCCTTACCCTCTTGTTCTTTAAGAACCTCCATATCACCTTCAAACAATCTTTGTCCTTCCCCAATGACATTCATTGGAACATTTCTTTGGGACAACATTTCTTCAGTTTTCATTGGAACAAGACTGCCATCTTCCTCCTCTATGATAGCTCTAACATTCTACTGCCTACTCCCAGGTGAATCTTCTGTCTCCTTCTAGTTCTGAGATCTTGCCATCTCAGTCTTGATTTGAATAGATTTCAGATTCTGCTCCTTCTCTCTGACAAACTCTAAAATTTGTTCACCCTCCTGTGATGTACCTGCAATCATCCACAAATTATTAATTTTAAAATCATAAGACCTGGCGGTCTTACTAGACTCTTCAGTCATCACATTTCATTACTTCTCTGAGTCTTCTACGTGATTTAGCTCCTCAGGCACAACTTCATGTCCTTCCTTCACAAGGAATGGTTCTTGTCTTGTAAGAGATCCAATTATTAATTTGTCAATGAGTTCTTTCTGTTGTAACAACTCAATACTTTCCTCCTTTGAGAGGTCTTCTTCATCATACTCTGCTACTCTAGAGTACCTTTTATCCCCTAAAACACATTGCTCCTCATACTTCAGTTCAAGAGCTCTATTTAGCTTCACTTCAGAGTATTCATCTTCTGTAAGATACTCCTCCATGCTTTTGACAGCTTCACAAGACTGTCTATCCTCTCCTATGCATCCTGCAAGCATACCAAAACTATTAGGTTAAGCAACACAAGGCTTGATGGCCTTATACTTCAGCTCTTCATCTTCAGTTAGCATCTCCTCATGCTGTTTTGAACTATCCCAATAGTCCATGAGATCTTCACTTGATCTCCATTCTTTAGCTTCAATGTAGTCTTCACTTTCTCCCAGAATTTCTCCCTGTTCTAGTTCACAAATGGACTCTTCCATTTCCAACTCAACTTCCTTGAGTTTTTCCCTCAGCCACTTTACTTGCTTTTGTTGTAGCCTTCTATGCATCTCATGCCACTCCACTGGCTTCTTCCTTAATACCCAACCTTGTCTCTGGTTTTCTTCTAGCCTCATTGTTAACACATCAATTTCTTTTCTTATCTCAGCCAACTCCTTGTCAATCTCCTCTTAACTCAATCTCTTGCCATCTGCTTTGGCTCTCTTCTTCTCATATCTTCTGTTGTGGCTTCTCTCTGAACCTCTGCTATGACTATCAATAGTCATCTTCTTCTCCTCTTTCTTCATGAGCTCCTCATTCATCTGCAATAAGCCCCCGCAATAGCTAGTCCTCCTTGTTGCAATCTTACCTCACTAAGCTCTCCTCACTTAATCTTTTGGTAAGCACGGGTCCTCTGTTTGGAACCTCCTCTTGAGCAACACCTTTGCTCCTTCTCGGCTTCTGAAATCTCTCACTCTCACTTCAACTGTCCTCTCTGTCCAACCTCTTGTTGGATTCTTCAGGTTCACTACCACTTCTCCTTCAGAGTGTTTTTCTTACTCTGCCTTCAAGAACACATCTGGTTCTCCTCTCAAAGCTTCTCTTGTTGTCCTTTGCTAGGATGCTTCATCTAGAACCACAATCTTCAATTTCAATTTGAAACAAAACACACTATATTACCTCCAAGATCTATGTATGATCTTGTTCTCCCATTCTTCTGCACTTGAATGGATTGTCCTCTGTTTGGTCTCCAAGTCCTCTTTCCTTTAGAACTTGTACTAAGCAATCTTTCTCTCACTTTTCTTCAAGGAATCCTTTGTTCCTATCTACTCCAAGCTTCTGCTGGAACTACTACAATCTCCCAAGAACTTCAAAATTTCCCCTTACAATCTTCTGTTGTAGTCTCTACCATTCGTTCACTTAACTTATGCACATTACCTTCTTTTGTGTGCAAACTCCTTTTCATAGGAAATCTTTCCCTGCTTTGATTACAATTCTACTTTGATACCACTAATGATGCAGGGTTACCCCCGCTTACTCCCACAGTATGCATGTAAAATGCATAAGCACATTAGTCCCAGGAATTTCAACTCTCTAAGGAGTCAAATCTTCATTTACTAAGGTTTTAGGCCCCCTTTAATAGTCTCATGCGGAATGATTTATAGACTAACAAAGTCTAATCATTAATCCACCTTTTTCTTTATATCGAAACTCAATCACCCCGCTTAAACCTTCTATCGGCACTTAACTCATTATAAACCCTTTATCCTTTGATAATGGTGGACTTATATATGAAACTTCATATACCTGCGCTTAATCCTTTATAATTCATTTACAAAGGAAATATATGCAAAACATACCTTTTCCACCTTGGTACGGCCTCTGCACAGATATCGATGCTACACCTTTATCGCAATCGTAATATTGGTCCTCTGCGGTCACACTACACACTCTACCTTCCACCTCCGATATGCGAACATATTCTGGATCTCAAATTATTATACACCGCCACTATAACTTCGTCGGGTCCGTTCCACCAATCCTTCCCATAGTGCTCTACGAACTCTAATCTCTTCGATCTCCGATCAGTAATTCATCGCTATCGGCATGTCGGCCATCAGCGTGTCGCCTTCCATTGCCACCAACCATTTGACATTCCGAAATATGATTAGAGATCCCATCAGGACCGTCACTCTAACTTCTGATCCGACAGTTGTGATTAAATCGCTATTGCTATCACTATATTTAAAAGGGTCATTCCAATCTCATTTCAATGGTTTCCGATTAAATCTTGACCGTTGATCTGGCGCTCGATCCAATGGTCGAGATCCTTCCCCATTCCAAAAGTCGCTTGACGGTCCTCCGCCATTGATCTACACTTAGTAGATCCAACGGTCCACAATGATTTCAGATAGACAATAGGCACAAAGAATAACCGCCCGAAAAAGTGGTTTTCTCTCTCTCCTCTACTGCTATGTGTCGCTCGGCTAGTGGAATCGGGTGCTCACCCCAAATTACCACTTACCATCTTTACTCCGCCCGAAATACCACTTGTCTCGCGAAACCACTTCTTCATTGATTATCATCCGCGCTCTTCCATCATGCAAATCAATCCTGCCCGTTGATCTATAAGATCCAATGGTTGTTGTGCATCACCTCTACACTTCTCCGCTCTTCTCTTTACTTATGTTTTACACTATTTCTTCAACGTTTCTCTGTGGTTCAGGTTTCTTCAAAGGTTCTCGTCTTTCCGCTTCGCTGCTCAATTCACTCCTGAGCTTGACTTCTGTGAATCCTCACATCGTTGTCTCTCCAGAGCTTTGCTCTGATCCTCCAATTGGATTCAAAGACCCATTATGATTCCTCTGAATCATTCTCTCCCTCTGCGTGTTCTACAGAACTCTGCCTGCAACCTCTGTTACAGAGCCTACGAATTCACACACAATTCAATCTATCAATATCCGTAACACACACATATACAGTTTGGGATAAAGCTCTGTATTAATAAACTAACAACTGATTACATATCGAAACTCTTTATCTCTCAGGCCTGATCTTTAATATCAGTGGCCTCCTCCTCTCACTCTGCCTGTAGGCTTACATTTATACTAGAAAGGTTCTGTTGAACTAATTCTTGTTCAAACCCTTAATCTACTGAACTGACTCCTAAATGTCTTCTAAGTCCACTTCTAACTCCAGTTAATCCCTAAGAACTCTCTCTAGTTCCTCGAATCATGAAACCGCCTTAAGAGTTATAATTGACTTCTAACTCTCTTATCATTATTAACCACTCATGTTCTCCTTAATTCGAGAGAATTTACAACATCCTCACAACATCTAATTAATTATTATCCTCCTCACTCAAAAGCCTAAATATTACATTAATTCATCACATAGGAATCCAACTTCCTTAAAACACGACCCCCTATGTCTACTAAAATGCAATGATTTTCTCTTGGGTTGAATGCTCATGCATCACATTGATGGCTTCGCCTATAGGGATCATTGTGTACAAGGATACAATGTCAAAACTTACTAAGAGGTCTTCATCATTTATTTCTAGGTTTTTAATCCAGTTTATGAATGAGGTGGAATCTTTTATGTAGGAGGAAGTGTTTCCAGATAAAGGTCTGAGTTTTTTAGCTAAGTATTTAGCAAGCAGATAGGTAGGCGAACCTATGGTGTTTACTATAGGTCTTAGGGGGATGCCAGATTTATGGATTTTTGGAGCACCATAAATTCTAGGAATGATGGAATTGTTTGGAGTGATCTTCTTTTTGGTGAATGTGTCAAGCAAAGACTCTTTAATTTTCTTAGTGACTTTATTAAGTATTTTTCTTCTTGGGTATTTTTCAATGATTTTGTAGCATCCACTTTGGTTAAGATGTTCTTCCATTCTTTTATTATATTATGACCTGTCCATGATTACCGTTGCATTACTCTTGTCAGCTTTTAAAATGACTATGTCTTTGTTAGATCTGAGAGTATTTAACACCCTTTTTTCTTCTTTGGTAATATTGCAGGTAGGAGGTTTGGCATTTCGCAAAATTTGGGCTATGTCTTATCTAATCACTTCTCCTTCTATTGCATTGAGATCTTTTATGGCGACTTCTACGTTTCTTATCACATTTTCAACCGGGATTTTATTAGGAGCTATTGCAAAATTAAGACCTTTTTGAAGAAGTGTTTCAGTGTAGTGGCCTAATTGGATAGATGATAGATTAACCACGTTAGTTTCTTTAGGGCAGTTGTTGTGATTTTCGATGAGAAGGGGGCAGTTCTCAAATTTGTTATTGTTGTTTTCATTGACTAGCGAATCGATAAGTCAAAATTTGTAATTTTTTAACTGAGTCGATGCTGGTTGGATGAGGTGGGAGGGGCGTATGGTAGACAGTGGATTGTCAATGGATTTGATATCTGCATCTAGCGAGTATGTGAGTGATGAGTGGCAGGCGTGGTTGACGAGAGGGGGGTTGGTGGTTGAGTAAAAGTATGACAAAGCTGAGAGCCTTTGAAGAACAATTTTAAGCCTAGAAATTATTCATAAACAACATTTTTAGAGCTCAGATTTTGCAACAATCTAAGGAAATTTTGGTGGCATTTTGGAGGAAATTTTCCTCGTAGCAAAAAGCGCTATTTGTGCAGGTTTTGGTAGGAAGAATAGCTTTGTAATTTGATTTTAGGACAAGTAATAAAGAAGACCACTCTCTTGGAGGTAGGATCTGTAGACATAGTCTACACTAGACAAGCTCT
Organism: Pinus tabuliformis; assembly: GCA_031772625.1. Lineage (NCBI taxonomy): Eukaryota > Viridiplantae > Streptophyta > Pinopsida > Pinales > Pinaceae > Pinus > Pinus tabuliformis. The sequence goes on from CM062812.1 coordinate 535,052,340, forward strand.
ATTATCAATTGGTTGTTTTCCTTATTTTCTCTTCTTCTTGATCTTCTATACTTCTCCTTTATGTTCCATCCTCTTTTAAGTTCTTCATGCTTGATTTTAAATCAATTATGCTCACATTTTAAGCTACTTAAAAGAATCGTTCACACTTAAACATTTAAACAAACAAGCTCACTTAACGATCCAAGATCAAATGGATCTATAATAGGGCAATTCTCCATGTTTTTTAAATCATTACATATTTAACTTATTAGTTGTTTTTATAATAATAATTTAAAATAAAATTATAATTTAGTTTATGATTATCTTATTTTTTATAATATATTTGATAATGTATGATTTGTTATAAGATTAGTGTTTTGTTGTATAGATGTTTAGCAATTATTTAATTTAAATCACTATATTAACTTGCATCTCATTGTTGAGATACATAACCATATTTTTACACTCGAAAAAATATGTCAAACAAATTTCTTGATGAAATTCAATCACCCGATCTTTAAGGCTTGAAGGATTGTTGGTGAGATATGTTGCTAATGCATTATACATTCTAACAATATGCAAAAAAATTATAAACAAATGGTCAAACAAAAAACTATAAAAAATAAACAAAAGTGTAAAATATTTAATATTTAATATAAAGAAATTAAAACATAGAATTCTCTTTTAAAAAATCCAAATTTAATGAATTTGCATCTAGAAATTAGCATATTATGAGCATAATAGTGTTGGAGATAATTACTCCCACATTTTTAAAATTTAATGTCAGACAGGTAATTACTTTACTGCTTCATGCACTACCTCAACGCACACTACCTCAATTTGCTAAAATTTAGAAGGGAAACATTGCAATTTAAAGCAGTGAAAATTTTAGAGGCAAAACTTTGGAAATTGGCTATTTCTTTGCACATTTTCTAAAAAATAAATAAAAAACCTCACTTATTTGGTTAAAAATTTACTTATTTTTTACATATATATGATTAAATGGGTGATATTTGACGGAAATTTACCAATTTTAATAAGAAATTACATATTTTTTTTTTAGAATATTCACCTATGCTATATATGTATGACTTTTTAGACTAGAATAGTTCCCTATAATACTATAACTAGGCGTAGTATTTAAATTTTTAAAAAATACCCTAACTTAAAAGGGAAATTAACCAACATAATTTTTGTATAAATGTAGATAATTAGGGATAAAATAAATTGACAATGAGTGTTGTAACGCAGTTGTAGTTGCATATTTTTCTTGTCAGCGCTTTATGCTGCTAACTGTTTTCGAGCTTTGGCAATTTGATGTTATGTAAACTCATGTTTGGCTTTTGCTAGTTGTCATGGCTACTTTGTCATTGTGCCCTCTGTCTTTCAATCTGATATCAGAACCTAATATAGTGTGTGAGGAAGTAGATAGCGATGTTGAGAGAATTTGTAAAATTCTTTGTGAGGATTCGTTGTTGTGTGAGGTCAAACAGAGTTGTTGTGCAGCGTTCATGTGGTCGAAGTTCTTGGTGTTGTTGAGGAGTCAATTTGCCTATTTTGTTCAAATATTATTGAGAAGCTATCATCATTGTTGAGAGTTGTGACTCATTATTAAAGAAGTGAGTGCGCCAGAGGAGAAGGGCCACCAGAGGCCTCCACCATTAGCCGCATCCTGTCGTTGTTGTGAGCAACCCGGAAGCCATCACTTGCACTTCAATTTATTCACTAGTATTTTATAGCCATCGTTGTGATCAAAGTCACCATATACAGACAATAATAGCTACGTGTAGAGTACAATATCGATGATTCACAATTTTTAACGGTTGACCAGAGGAATTGAATGTTGGTAATACGAGATTGTATTATTTCAAAGGGTTGTAGCCCTAGATGTGGCAAGCTGAAGGTTTGAACAAAGATTTAACATTTGAAATGGTTTTTTTATTCTTCAAGAAAGCACAAGGTTTTAAACACAAGATTTGGAGAAGGTTTGATGTGTTTTTAGAAAAAAGTAAGGTTTTGAATTAAAAAAAATTTGAGTTAATTTTTTTAATAAATGAAAAGGTGAAATCAGGAGAAATTATATTCTGATATTAGTAGGAGCTATATTTTTGGGTATTCAAGAAATTTGATATTTTTACATTGGATTGTTTTCAAGGAGTGGTGAAAAAATAATAAAATTGAAAAATATAAAAGGAGAATGCACATCAATTATGGGTTGGCAAAGGAGATTCAAAGAGTTCCAAAGACAACTCAAACAGATAAGGAGAGCGAATCAAATGGCAAAGGCAATGTATTTTGCAAAAAAATATGGAATGTTTTTAGTTATAGCTGAGGGACCCATACTTGAAGATAATAATTTTAAAGTATATATGGAACATATAAATAAAAATGAATGACAAAACAAGATTAAAAAAGATGAAGAGATAGAGGAGATAAATGAAGAATTAAACATATTAATGAATATTTTTCCATATTTCACAAGTATGAATTATGTACTTCAGCCAAATAAAATGGAAGAGTTACTTTGTTCAACTCATTTATGGAATCTTATTCCAGAAGGTTATGTAAATCCCCATGATGAGAGAAGAGATGCATTAGCATTATTTCTTATTATGTTAGCAATGGATGACAATATTTTTTCTAGTATTTTATATGAATTTGTTCAAGCAAATAGTGCAAAATAGTGTTGGGATATCCTTGAAAGGATTTTTGGAGTAAGGGAGGGTAATCAAGTTGAAGAGAGTAGTGTTGTACGACCTATTGTAGTAGTGCTTGAAGATGTAAAGGAAGGTAGATTTGTAGTAGTGGATCTACAGAAAGATGAAGAGTTTGGTGAATCCCAATTGAAAGTGGATGACAATGATGATGGTATGTTACCAGCAACAATTGATTTTGTCATAGATAAAGCTTCTAATGGAGTTGTAAGTGTTTTTGTGGATCCATCAATTAAAATTGATAATGTTAACTTTGATGAAGAACAATTAAATAGTGATGAGCGGTTGCATATGGTGCAACAAAAACATTTTGTTGATATGTTGTTATTTGGTGAGAGAAGCCTACTTGTGTCTGGAAGACAAGTGGAAGACAACCAATTTATAGCAGCAGAGGTTGGTAAGGAAGTGGAGAAAGAATATTACAATGCAATGAAAGGGTTAATGAAGGAAGAGGAAGAGGAGAAAGCTCTCATTGTAGAGCAGAATGAAAACAAACAATATGATTATGAAGATGTTTTCTCATATATACTTAACATTGATTTATATTGTGTAGGTAAATAGGACAATCATCTTCCAGTTATAGCAAAATAATATCATGAAGAAAATGTCATCGAAGAAAATGAAGAAATTGAAGAAGAAAAGGTTGAACAAATTTTTCAGCAATGGAGCCAAGAAGAGATAAAATTCTATTATGGACTTATGTTGCAACAAATTTATAACCAAAATATTGATGATCAAGATAAAACTATAAAAGATGACATGTGGCAACAATCGAGATACAAGCATATTTTTGAAGAAGTAGACGACATGTATGGACAACCTGGAATATTTTTTATATATTTATGATAAACAGAGATAAAACAATGGAAGAGTTGTAACAACAAATGAAGAAACTGAAATTTGGAGCTCACAAAAAAAAGCCAAAGCTAAAGCAACTCAAAGGATACATGATCTAGAAGAAAAATTAAAAAAAATCTAGCTCAAGAGTTGATGTCAAATTTTTTGAGTAATTGTACTCCTAGCTGAGACTTAGACCAACACAAATGTTTAAGTTACATTGGCTCAAGGTTAAGTTATCAGTTGTAATTAGGGGGGGTGTTTGTGATAACTAGTCTTGCATTTTTAAAATTTAATGTCAGAAAGGTAATTACCTCACCGCCTCATGCATCGCCTCATCGCACACTGCCTCAACTTAATTCAAATTCGAAAGGGAAACACCACCATAACTCTTTCAACTTGAAGGGGAAATTAAACAACATCATTTTTGTATAAATGTAGATGATTAGGGATAAAAGAAATTGACAGCGAGTGTTGTAACACAATTGTAAATGCGTATTTTTCTTGTCAGTGATCTCTGATGCTAACTGTTCTCGGGCTTTGGCGTTTTGATGTTGTGTAAACTCATGTCTAGTTTTTGCTAGTAGTCATAGCTACTTTTCACTATGTCCTATGTCTTTCAAATCATTGAGTTTTCAACAATCTCCAAACCTGCTCCAAGTTCCCACAATTTTAACTTTTTTTTCAGACGTTGGATTGTATGAACCTGCTCAATATCTGCCATCATTATAACATTATCATATTAGTAGATCAAATTTACGAGGTCATTCTTTTTTACTTTACTTCTGTTTATTTGATTTTGGAATATTTTTGGAATTGGAAATTGACTTACTTTCAATGATTTTTTATAGGAATAAATCAACCTCATTTTTATTTACTTAATTCCTATATATTTTCCAAATCAACAAATAATTAATATAACATTTTTTAGTTCTTTTTTATTTCCATTTTTATTTCATAATATAAGAACAAGGCAGTCAGTGTATTCAATGTGATAAGTAGCATAGTGGCCAATTGATCTCATTACATGCATTTTTTTATTCATGATTGATTTTTAAATCCTTAAATTTCTATATAAAAACACATTAAACTAAAGCATATATAAACAAAATGTGAATGGTATATAATTGAAAAAAAACACATATGAATATTGTGTGCAAATGGAAAATTTTCTTAATTATTTGAGTCTAAATGAGAAACTGAAAGGTTCGCAGAATATTTTCTCTTATACTATTGTGGATAGAGATCCTGATTATATGTGCAGCACTTGGAAAGAGGCAGGGGAAATTGGCCTCACAGGTGACTTTGCAGCCGAATGGGAGGAATACATACTACTATTGAATTCTTTGGGCATTACCGTCATCGAGGAGGATGATCGTTACACTTGGAATGGTCCCATGGCTAATGGGCATCTCATCGTCAAAGACATTTGATTTGTTGTAGGTAATTAGTTAAATGATTGAAGTGAGTTTTTTTGTAGGTTATTTTTAGATTCACAAGCATGATTCATCCTTAGAAAAGATTTGAAAATTCATATTTATCATTGAGCTACTTGGATTGGTTTACTAGTTCACAAATCTAGAATTTTTGGAAGTCTCTTGTAGCAAAATAGTAGTCATTTTCTGATATTTTTTAGCACATGTTAAAGAGACTATTTCGAGTCGATTCCACTTGAATTGAGTCCTAAAAAAATTCAAGTTAATAAAAAAATTACCCCATAACATTTTCACTTGATTAGGTTAGGCATTTGGTAGGTTAACTAGCTCACTGATTCTTGAATTTCTAGTTTTTGGAGTAGTAATTTTATGCTATTTTTTAGCACATGTTAAAAATGGTATTTTTGAGTGATTTCACTTGTATTGGAGTCCTATGACATCCTAATTAATAAATACTTTTACCCCATCTCATTTTCATTCAATTTTCTTGGTCATTCATGAGATAAATCAAAGGAAAGACTAGCTAACAGACTAGGTATTTAGTCTTTTCAAGTATAAAAATCATAATCTTTTTGTGATGTGCAGGTGTTACTGTTGATTTTCATGGTTATAATTTTCATTTACACTCCTTATTATACCACCATATCCTTATTTCTACCTCAACAACTCCAAAACATTATTCACTGAGAGTACATTTCTGGTTTGTTGAAGGCCACCGTGTGCATTGTTCCTTGTGCAAGATGGGCTCCTGAAGGGTACTAAGCTTGGAAATGGAAACATACAACCTTATCCTACCTTCCACTACCATTTCCCACCTTTAGATCACCTTTTCCACCCTTAGAATGCTCACGGATCCAATCATGTAGCAAAATAGGGAAAATCCTATAACACAATGTAGCAATCTTGTAGCATCATGTAGCATCGTTTTAAAGCCCTCCAAACCTGACCAGAATTGTCCTTGATGCTTTATTTTCTTCTCCTAGATTTCAATAATTACTCTTATCCTCCAAAACCATGATTCAGTAATACCAAAAACCTCTTAAGCTTTGCCTCTTCTCCATTGCAATTCACCTCTACAATTATGGTTAGTGGACAAATTTGTGAATTTAAAGATACATTGATGATTTTCTTGATTGCCTTATGAAATTTATAATGAAATCTATAAATATATCTAATATCTTTGAATACAATTATTAAAGGTTGACTTCATGCTCACTTACCTATGCAAGGTAGACTAGGACTATTTCTTTTGGATTCGTTCTTCTTTCAAGATTTTATTTGCAGACATTGTTATTTCCATTGCATAGGTTAGGTTCCTTTTCAATGAAAATTTTACATTCTACAATTATGTTAATGTTTACATTCCTTCAAGTAACATAGAATTTACATTTCTTCAAATAACCTAACTTTTACATTTATGCAACTATAGCAAGCATCATTTCCATTTCTTGCAAATATAGTAACATTTTTGTTTTTGCAACTAATTTAGGGTTTGATATTATGATATGCATTGCAATGTATCAACAAAAGAAGGAAACATTTCATGTTGCATGTATAGTACCGACACCCCTTAAGTGTGTACGAACATCGGGTTGATAACTTACGTTGGTATCCTTAGGAGTTCTATAATTCTTGTTGCAATATTGGGGCTCATCACTTTTTCGTGCCATTGCCGGGGAGATGTCAAAGTGTGCATTGTTTTCTTCCCTAGTTGATTCATTTCTCTTACTTTCAGCAAAAACAAAAAATAAATATCTTTAGGGATATTTCATTTCAAAAATATAAAAATTTGATTCATTAGCATTATTATTCAAAAAAAAAATTAAAAACAAAAAATACTTCTCCAACACCAACCCCTCCCATTTTACCACGTGGTGTAGTAAGAACCACATCACTATCCACTTTTGCAGGAGAAGAAGAGGTGGCAGAAGGTAGAAGAAATGGATGGAGATGATGATAATGAAGAAGATCACCTCGGATTTCCCATTCAAGATATAGATATCATTGTTCATATGAAGAACATCCCTCCATCTTTCCTTCTCAAATTCCATGGTATGAAGTCAGAGGATCTAGAAACCTTTCTCTTTGAATTTGAAATACCTTTTAGACCTTATGGTTACTTATTAAACACTCAAAATTTGAGATTGTTTCCGGAAATATTGAAGGATAGAGTTCTTAAATGGTTCATGAGATTAGGGACTAATTCAACAAGATCATGGAATGATATGCAAATGATATTTCTAGAAAAATATAACGATCGTGATGTTAAAGAGTAAATCTTTAGAATGAATAAAAAATGAGGTGAGTGCCTTGGGGATCTAATAGAGAGGTTCATTTATAATGTTAAGGCGGAAAAATTACATCATTTAGGATCTGACACACTAGAAACCTTATTACTTTGAACACTTAGGGATGAGTGGATTGATCTCCTTGATATCATGAGTAAAGGTGATGTATACCAATTATCGTTTGAATAAATTTGTGAAATATGTAAGCACATATCAAAAGGAATGACAAGAGTAAGTAAATCAACATCGAGATCACTAAGTCAAGCTGAGCTTGGAAATTTTCTTGATAACTTTAAAATAGAAATTCATAGAAATCTAAGTGAACAAGTAGAAATTTTAAGAATGAAAAATTAGAAAAACGAGGATGTTAATATTTTTTTTATCCATGTATAATCAGATGCTACTAAATATTTCCCATCATTACCAAGGTTGAGGGAAGTTTACCAGGAGGATAGTGGAGTAAGTCAATCACCAAAGCACCTCTGTTTTGTAGCTATAAGAAGACCACAACAACCTAGTCAACTTGATATGATGGAAGAACCTAATTCACAATTTCAAGGTTATGCACATCCATCTCAAAGTAATTGGAACAGACCCTTCCCTTGGAAACCTTGGTTATCTCAACCCAAAAACCACTCTTGGAAACAAGATTAGCAAGGACCTTATGGGAGAAATCTGGAATATCCTCATTATTTTCCTCAATATCCTCCATACCCAACTCAATGTTATCCTTACCATCCACCTCCACCACAACCAGAGCCTCAACCACATCCATCTCAAAGGTCAACTCCTACTCAACTACCTGTACTAGCATTTCTGAACCCAAACAATGAAGTAGCTTAACCCACTTATAATGTTGAGGTACCATACATCCAAACAACTCCTCTCTATCTGAATGGTATTCACCATAGATTGGGAAGTGTATTGCAAAAAAGTGATTCTCTTGATGTCATTGAAGGACAACATTCAGAAAATGAAGATTCAAACGAGGAGACCAAAGAGTCATGGACCACATTTGAAGGAGAGTGGACCTTAAAATAAGATATTGAGAAAGTTCCATCATCTTTACCATCAGATGCTCTATGTGTTCAAGAGAATAATCAACAAGAGGAATAAGATCTAAATGTCATGGTAGAAGAGGACACAAATGTGCAGGGGAACCAAGGGCATCAAAACTATATTGAAATATGGTTCTAGACAATCATTAAGATGCCAACACATGCTTCTTCAAAAATTCATGATCTCATCCCAGTCCAAGTAGTTGGTCTCTCATATTCAAGTACATGTCAAAGAATATCTTTCGAGCCTACACCCAATTTTATCTGTCATCTTGATGTGAACATGGCGACATTGGAAGTATTCCTATACTTGAAAGATATTATTTTTTTTAAGTAGAGTAGGATAGAAGAAAAAAAATGAAAAAGAGGAAATAAAAATAAGAGAAAAATTAAAATCTTAGGTGAAAACCTACTTTGAGGCACCTAAGATTGGCTCACTAATTGAAAACCTCCATGAGACGATTATTGAGTTCGAAAATAATAATAATAATAAGAGCCTAGGTGAAAACCTCTTCTAAGGCACCTAGGAAAACCTACTAGTTTAAAACCTCATTTAGGAAGCTAGTAGGCCTATGAAAAAAAAGAAAAAAATGAAAAAATGAAAAAAATATTGTTTTCCCCAACCTCTACTAGAAACAAGAAAGAGCTAGCACCATAATAAAATGTTGACAAAAAATATAATCAAGGGAAGTTAAAGTTAAGGTTTCACCTCCTTTACCTAGATGCTCCAATAGAACCAAGGCCATGCCAATCCATCACCCTAATCCATTTCCAACATCCACCCATAATTCTCAAGCCTTTCCCATTCATTTTCCTCGTTGTCCTGAAGTGTTATAGGAAAGTTTTGTTTTGATATAGGATTGTGAAGATACACAAGCAAGAAATTATTTTTACCATATCTCAAAAATTGTGCATCTATTGACTGAGTTGTTTCATGGGGAGATGCATAGGGATTATAATAACATGCTCAACAAATTTTAGCAAATTCCAGTGCATATTTTTTGAGAAATCGACCACCATCACCTATAGTCATTTTTAATTTTTCTCGAGATTCGTTCATCTATTAGGAAGGAGGTTTTATAGGGGGATACATAAGGATGATGGAAAATTTCTCAAAAAAATTCATGTGAATCCAATCTACATTTGTGAGGTATGGATTAAACAATTCTGCTACAAGATTGTCCTGTAGTGTAGAGGCATGATTGACCAGAATTTCTACAGGATTGTGATTTGCATAGAGAATGTGTTCAGATCCTATGATTTCCATCGGAGAATGAAAGGAGAGTTCCACCACACCACCATCACCCATCTTCCACACCATTTAGCCACTTCTCCACCCAAATAATCATCTATGTCCATAAACAAAACCCCATTTTTACCACTCCTTTCATTATTTTCTCCACTACCAAAGCTTCAAATCCTTGTCCATGAGTTTTGTTGTCACTCATTGCATTATTAGTTTTCAGTCGTCCAAAGTGCCAAAGAGCAATGAATTCTGAAGCCATATTCCAAGCCACATAAGCTCTCTAAGCTAAATTTGACATACTACATCAGATAGTGCTCGAAATAAGCTTTCCAACGGTATGTGGAACTCCTCAAATGGGCCACTCATCTCCCTTGTCCTTTTGCGATTGCGATATCGCATATCACAAAGTTTCCCACTCACCACAATAAAGATCTTTCTCCCCTCGCCGATTTCGATATCGCAAACTACTCTTATATCACATATCACAATTTCCTCGCCAATTGTGATAAGGTCCTCTCCGCCAATTGCGATAACTCCTCCCCCTTCTGCTGAACGCCCTTCCAACTTGCAATTGCGATGGAATTGAAAGGTTATGCATTATGGTTTTGAGAAACTTCAAGATCCAAACACATCGACAATCAGTGTGCCGACAAGGTTACAACTCCAAAAAGTTGCGATATCGTGATTTGCGATACGATTAGTGGTAAAGCGTCGGGAGGGCCAAAAAAATATTTACAAAGGAAATCAGTGAAAAACCAAGGGAAAGCAGGCCTTTTCTCTCTCCTCCAATAGGATGCGTGGTAGCACAGGATTGGTCCTGATATAGAGACATGGCAGTTGACGTCAGCATGATGTGGCGGTACGGAGGGACACGGGGCATGCTGATTTGATATTTTCAGGGGTCCTATGGGGGCATACCCGAGTGAAATGTGCCACCACTCAGGAAGAAACACGTGGCGGTGATGACATTATCAATTGGAAATCGATGATCGAGGGTAGAATGCATTGTTCATCATGAGAAATTTTCCGATTGCAAACATCCAATTGGAAAGGGGCTCCAATAAGGGGGCTAGCTGATGGTCATGTGAAGAGGAAAGAACCAAGAGCTGAGTAGGATAAGTGACCCCGCATATCAAAGATCACAAGGGTCAAAGGGAGTAAACAAAGGCAACGTCATGAAACCATCAGACCTGATAACATTAAAAACTACCGATAAGGGGGCTCTAATACAGAGGCTAAGCCCCAGGTCACAGCTCGTGGTCCTGTGATGCAAAAACATTGAACGAGGCTAAACCATAGGGAGCCAAAGGAGATCGACATTCGAAAGTTATAAATCCTATTTAGTTTTAAAGCCTCCAATCTCTGAGCTCTGATACACTTGTATTAACTAATTCGCAGGGCATATATGCCTCTAACAAGGGTAGTACAGAGATTTGAAGGTGGATGGGTCGATAGCTAAAATATTAGATAAAAGCATGGTGCAGGGGAAAACCAATATGGGTGGACTCAGGAAGATTAATGGCTCAGCATGGATTTCCACTCAGTCGTAAATGTAAAGGACTTCCCTGAAAAAATCTACTTCTACTCTGTGACAAGTAAACATAGTCGATCGCTACCAACTCCCGAGAGTGGTCAAGTCGGGCAGTTAAGATGAAAGCGATGAGACCAGCTGAGTAGCTAGAGGGACACACGATGACAAAGACGTGGCCTAACCATTGGTTTTCACAGGAATAATAGAGGGATACTTCCTCTCATCACCTTTCAATTTTCATTATTTCTGATTATTCTATAATTTCTGTTTATTTCCAAGAAGGGATCAAATCCCTATTGTAATCATTTTAGGCAGCAGAGCCTTGCACGTTAAGACAACTAGTCTGTGAGATAGCTGGAGCCCAGGAGAATATATTTTTGTAAATTGTTGATTCAAATCCCCCCCTTCTCTATATAAATAAAGGGGAGAAACACTTAATATAGGTTCCAGAATTCTGCACCCGCAATGGTCCGAATTCTATGGTTCCATTTTTTGTTCTAAATTCTTGTTCATGAGAGACTTGAACGATACACATGTTGAATGTAATGGATTGGTTATTGGGACCCTTCAATTATTAATGAAACTATTACAGTGATTCCAAGAAGATCAATGCGCAGTATTTTTCCTCTTATGTTTATAACTTCATGTATGTTTTTCTCTCTTTGAAATAGTGTAATCAAGCTGTTGGTTTCTCCCCGTATTCATGATTGTATATTTGTTACCAAGTAGCAACAGTACCTGTGCTAGTTACAGATTTACTTAAGTACTTGTAATAAGCCCATATTTTCTTGAGATTTTGGATACAAATGTGCCTATGAGGTATATGGCCTGAATACCTTCATTTTCACTCCACTTTTTCTACCATTCCACCTCTTCAATCTTCCATACCTCTGTCGGGACATTGGAGCTTAGGATTCTATTATAGCCCTATGTATCGAATCTCCCCATTTCTCCCTTCCTCTTCACCTTTACTACAACGACAATATTAAGTTGTGTGATTTTTGAGTGTCAGCCACCAAAATGAGGCATTTCTCTTTGGGGTTGGCCTTATTTACCCCCTGAACATTCGGGTCCATGTCTTGAATTTGAGTCTAGTTTTAGGAAGGCTGATTGAAGCAAGCCCCCTTTTTATCTTATTCTCTTCTACATGACAATTGGAGTGCTGCAGAAACCCCCTCACTGATAATCTTCCATGAACTCCTCTTTTTAAGATGTCATAGGCACTGATCTACAATCAACCTAGAGGTTGTCTCCAAGAAGCTTTCTTTGTCTCCTGAAGCACTCGTGTTGCGGGTGCCATTAAAAGTCACAACATATTTCTGGTGTTGTTGTCGAGGAACGTATTAGAATATTTTTCCATGGGTACGACAAATTTTTACATTCCTTTTGTTAGGTGAGCAAGGGAAGTGTGGGTTGAAGATCTCTCACCTTGGCGACTCCACTGTTTGAATTTTATGGTAAACATCCTGGCAACTCCACTGTTAATTTCTCTACTTGATCATCCTGGATTGCAAGCAGCCTCATACTTGCTCTAATGCTAGAGCAGCCCAAAAATTTCCCTACCTTTGAACTTGCAATCACTCATCTAGGGAGGTTTTTGAGATGGCCATTCCTACATTCTTGGCCAACCAATTTGCACCACTGGATTTTTTTTCTATTGCTGGTTATCAAAATCAGGTCCCTTTGTTTCATGAATGGAATACCTATTTTCCTAGATTCAGTGGGAACACAGAGAGAAGGCCTAGCCATCACCTCAAATATTTTCATGAATGCATGGAACAAAAAGGTATTTTTCTTGAAGATGTACAAATGAATTTGTTCATGTATTCTTTAGATGAGGATGTTAGAGTTTGGTACAAAACAATACCTCGTGGCAGCATATCTTCCTTAAAAAAAAATCATATAGCATTCAATCACTATTGCAAAAGACTATATCCACCGAATGCTCTGTTTGAAGATTTTTGCACACATTTTGATGTTTAAAATATTCTTGAGGTTAATGATCCTGCTGAAGATGTTTGTGGAGTTGCGCTCCAAGAAAACATCTACTCGCATCAAGAAGCATCACCCAATGAGCAAGAAAGAGAAGAAGGAAACATCATCGAGCTGTAAATAAACCCTCAGGGGTCTTATTCGGCTGAATTTGATGTATCTCCTTCTTATGATGTCTATGAATCTGACGAATAGTCAAGTGGTGCAAAGCCACAACATTCCCAGGCATGGGAAGCTACGCAAGAAGAGGAGGCCCTGTTAATCTAGGTTGTCATTGATGTCAATATGGCACTAGCTGATATGGAAAATATTATTGAGATGCCTGGTTCCAAATGATGATGTCATAACTCTTGTTTCATAAGAATGTCATCAATTAATATGTCAAGTCACTAATGAAGAAGTCTTAAGAAGTTCCAAGTGCCAAGTATTTAGAAGCCCTTGATGACATATGGAGGACTGCAATTGATGATGTCATATTCTTGATGAATGACCACAAGTGATGATGGCACTTGATGAGGTCTTGATAACATGGTTGGAGATCATTTGATGGTTGGAAGAATATTTTGGAGTTATCCTAATGATGCTGCACTATGACTGCACTAGTATATGATGAAATTGTTCATGCATCATGCTACATGGATGTTGCACTCCTACATAATGACTTTATGATCCTATCATGACATTGATAACAATGAAGAAGCCACATTGTCCCAAACATTCCTCATGTTGTCCCAAACTTTTTATGCATAAAATTTAAGGACAGTCACAAAGAAAAATTATTTTGGACACCTTGGAGGCATCCTTTGAAAATGGATCCTAGACCATCTTAAAGAGGATTTTTTCCTCTTTCTAATGAGCCTTTATTTGCCTCGAAACTCCCAATAGTTTGTGAGATATTGAATTTTTAAGTTAAGGAAATTATTCCTAGCAGTGAGCCGACCTACACTCAGTCATACAAGTCGGCCTCACTTCAAATAGACATGCCCCTTCAGTTATAAACGAAATCTCTATAAATAGACGTCTAAACACTTCATTTTGATCAGCAATTCATGCAAGAATTTAGAGATACAAAGTACAAGATAAGACAGAAGGCCGAGGAAAACAAGGAGACTATTGTTTAGGATGAAAAAAAGGATAATTTTGTTTGGGAAAAAAATCATAGTGGAAGCTGCCATATTTTCTATGGTCAAAGATGTCGTAGCTTTCATGGTCGAAGATGCCGTAGTTGCCATCGTTGAAACTGTCATAGTTGCCGTGGTTGAAGCTGCTGTAGTTGCCATGGTCGAAGTTGTCGTAGTTTCCGTTGTCGAAGCTGATGTAGTTGTCGTGGTTGAAGCTGCTATAGTTACCCTGGTTGAAGCTTCCTAGTTGATGTGGTTGACGCTATCGTGATTGAAGTTTTCATAGTTGTCATGGTCGAAGTGTTGATTTATTGGGATTGGACAAATAGAGCTTGTTGAAGTCTTCTCTTGAGAACAAAATAGGGCAGAGCTGGAGAAATTTGTGAAGCAGCATATTGAAGATTTGTGGAGATCATTGAAGACCATGATGCATTGAAGCCATTATGAGGTGACCTTGAAGAATTTTTGTTTGGGTAACATCAAGAGCAGTGGTGACACCTTCACGTGAAGAACAAATTTGTCATTGATGATGTGACGTGAAGACTAAGTGAAGGTGTAGCTGAAGATTGACAGGGCTCGTTGAAGAAGACATTGGGAGACATGAAGTATAACCAAACATATCTTCACTAAGTAAAGCTAAGGGTTGGAGCCTAAGAGGCTAGAGCCTCAAAGAGACAAGGTTGGTGCCTTAGAAGATAGGGTTGGAGCCTTAGAGGTTGGATCCTCAAAGAGACAAGCTTGGTGCCTTAGAAGATAGGGTTGGAGCCCTAGAGGATAAGAGTCCTCAAGGGACTAGGTTGGTGCCTATACCAGAGATAGGGTTGGAGCTCTTAGGGTTGGTGCCTCAGAATTGACAAGGTTGGTGCCTTGGAAAGTCCAAGTTGTTGCTCGGAAAATATAAGATCTATGTCCTTGGAGTTGGTGCTCCTAATATCAAGGTTGGTGCCTTGGATAAGATAGGGTCAGTGCCCTAGAGGTTAGAGCCTCACAAAAGTCCAAGTTAGTGCTTGGCAACAGGTTGGAGCCTGGAAGATTGAAGATTGGTGTCTTAATTTAGGGTTGGAGCCCTATATATATTGTACTTGATTCATTATAAAGATTATATTAATAAAATAATTTATTCCTATTGTTCATTTTGTGTTCTAAATATAAGTGATCTAACTGGTAAAAGTAACAATTGAAAAGAAATATTGATTCACCCCCCTCTCAGTATTTTCAATAGGCCCACTAGGAAGTTAATAAAGAGGCTTCAGTTTACAATGCACATCCTTCACGTGGAGCACATGATCAAGAACCTTCACTGATTTATGATTCATATTATTCAGAGGAGGATGAGACAACCACAGAGGTTCAAAGGGAGTTGTTTACCAGAAAGTGGGGAGAAGGCTCCCAGCAGCCAATTCTTCAAGAAGAGCCTGAAGCTGAAGGACCAAGCAGTGTCTATGATCACTTATTGCAGAAAGGTCCCTGCCAGGAATTCTTAGTAGGCCCTCCAATCTATGACTCTTATAGTTCAGAAAATGAAGATTCTATTATAGATTTCCAAGAGGGTTGGCCCATTGACAAATGGGTAGCAAAATATCAGCGACAAGATTTTCTTAAAAAATCTAAGGTTGAGGAGCTGAACAGTATTTGCAACTTCCCTGACCAAGAAATTATTGGTTAGCATACTTTCCATGAAAATAAGGCTGCTTCGAATTCTTCTGGTCACCTCTATGACCCTGTAGCTGATTACATTAGCACATTCTTAAGTCAACATCAAAGGTTATTTTTGGAGTATGCATCAAGTCATTTATTTGAAGATTTTTCATGGTGCATGCTTATTTTAATTTTTAAATTTCAGCAGCAGGGAGGCATTAGGTTCGGCACCCAAATGGTAGCCTTGCTCCATTGGAGGGTTGAAATCACTTAGGTGAATTGAGCCCTATACATAGATATGAGTTGTATATAAATAAACTCACTAGCTGAGCATTTAGTTGCCAATTGGTAGGATTTATTTTTTCTGCATTTTAGTTTGATGAGGAATGGACTCTCTGCGAGAAACGTTTCATGGAGATTTTATGGTTATATAAGATCCATTATATTTTTGACTACATGCCCAATGGTGAAGGTTACTAGTCTGTAGGTTCTCAGTAGCTTGCCAACAAGGCACTACCCCCAGTTGGAGCCAATGTTGTCACTCACTGCATTATGAGTTTTTAGTAGTCCAAAGTGCCAAATAGAAGTGAAGTTTGAATCAATCTTCCAAGCTAAAAAATCTCTCTAAGCTAAATTGTACCCACTCCATCGGATAGGGCTCAGAATAAGCTTTCCAACGGTAAGTGGAACACCTCAAATGGGCCCCGAAATCAGAAGATATGACTGTTGGAAATAATACTGAGAGGGGGGGTGAATAAGTATTAGTCAAGTCAATAATCTTTTTCTTTTCATACTCAAATTTGTATATGCTACTTCCATGTGGGTAACCCGCGTGTACATGCAACTGTGCTTAAGGAAACAAGCGTATATCCAGCAAACTAATGATTCAATTAATTCATCATATGATTATCTTTAATCTATGCATTAGTAATTTATTAAACTTTAAATAGTAACCATATGCAGTTAATATCATAGTGAACCATCACAGATAAGCAACACACATGAACACCAAGATTTAAGGTGGAAACCCAATGTCGGTAAAAACCACCTGCTGTTGTCGTCTCTGTCTTCTTTTAATAATAAGAAAATATGTTTACAACATTGTAGTGGTGCAGACTCATACCAATACGCAGGCTTCTACCTGTAGAAGGCTACAACCTTCTTTCATTCTCCAGCTTCTACTGGAAGGGAGCTACAACCCCCTAGCTCCTGTACTAGCCGATATGTTTACTAGTACATAGGGGCCGAGCTACAGAAGGCTAAAACCTTCTCTCTTCCTCCAGGGAGCATCTTTCATAAATTTTTAGACTGGATACTCCTAGAATACAACACCATAATTTGAAGGCGAAGTTTCATCCAATTTTCATACTGGACCCATCAACAACATTGAAGCTCAAAATCAATCACCACTGCAATACAACCATCAACTATATCTGCATCAACCAATCACTGAAACTCAATCATTACTTTCTGAATCAACCAAACTCAATCAATCACTGAAAACCTCTGAACCTCTGACACAACTAAATCAACCATTCATTCATACTTTAATCAACTTCAACAAATCAACTGGAACAGAGAGATCACTGTAGCCAGTACACAGATTTGTACCCAGAACACTGCATCATCATTCAGAACTAGCTGTAACCTCAAAACCATGCATCAGAGTGTATACACAACTTGGAAGAGCCGAACCAATGTGTATACGCAACTTCATCAAAGCGAACCAACGTATAGATCTGTAAATACTTACTTATAACTTCGCTGCACTTCCTGACTTCAGACATACCCAGATCATCACATATAAAGGATAATACATGTGTTAGCAACCAGATCTAGCCCATTAGATCACATAATGATAAGTCATTATGATCCTGATCCATTATTAGATCTCATCCATCATCACTGAAGCAAATCTCAATCAATCAATCTGAACACTGTTACCAGAATGCAGTCACCAGAACATAAAGAAAAAACCCAGAACTCTGCATCAACAACCAGAACCAATTGTAACTTCAAACATCATAGTTCACAAGGTATACGCTACTTCTATGTGTCGAACCTGTGTGTATACGCGCTTTTACCAAAGTCAACCAGCGTATACATCTGTAAATATTCATTCATAATTTTGCAGCTATTCTAGACTTCAGTTATACCTAGATCATAATATTTACAGAACAACACATGCATCAGTATATAGATCTAGAATAAACATGATCAAACCATATAAATATAATTCATTCCAAGCCTTAAGATCCCAATCCATCATTAGATCTTGTCCTCCAAAAACTGTTAAGGTTCCTCCTTGGCTCAGATCAAGTAAAGCATCATAAACCCATAACCTGCATACTGGATCTCACACTTTATCAAATATTCGATGCTTTTCTACCTTGGCCTAATGATCTTCTCCTCCTTATATAGTTTTAGGCCTTTCTCAATACCATGGACCAAAACCACTTAGGACCAATACCTTGGATCAAATACCTAGGGTCAATACCTCGGACCAGATACCTTGGACCAATACCATGGATCAGAATACCATGGACCAAATACTTCAGACCAAAAACTTATTTTTCCAAGCTATACGTGTTTTTCCTTCTGTGAAAGTGCATGTGTACAGTATACACTCCTTTTTTCTATTAACCTGCATGTATACGCAGCTTGGTCAAGGTGAACCTACGTATACCCCTCTTTCTTCATTCTATGAAGACTGATCTGTAATCCTTTCCTGTTTACCTACTATACTGTGATCTTTCATCTAAGTGAGTTGCCTTCTGAACTGATTCCTTGAAGCTGCACTGCATTTCATCACATCTATAAATACTACTGCCATGCATTCTGTCACATCTGATATCTCTTCTGTAGATTCATCTAGTTACCATGTACAAGTGAGTTGTTCAGCCACAAGTGGGTTGCCATCAAGTACAACACATGCATCATAATGCCAACAATGACATGGTAAAGATGGGGGTTCTGTTGCCTTTGAGATGAAGGAGAAGAGCATATTGGAGGTCCGAGAGCCCATTGCAAATCGCTATTGGCCCATTTCCATGGGTCATACATCTTCATTCATCTCCCTTATCCTTTTGCAATTGCGATATCACATATCACAAAGTTTCCTGCTCACCACAATAAAGCTTTGTCTCCCCTCGCCGATTGTGATATCGCAAACTCCACCGATATCACATATCGCAATTTCCCCACCGATTGTCACATATAAGTCCCTTCTCCACTCACCGATTGTGATAAGGTCCTCTCTGCCAATTACGATAACTCCTCCCTCCTCCGCTGAACTCCCTTCTGACTTGCGATTGTGATTGTGATGGACCCAAAAGATTATGCATTATGATTTTGAGAAACTTCCAGATTGAGGCACATCAACAATCTGCGAATTGGTGCACCAGCAGGGTTACAACTCCACAAAGTTACGATATTGTGATTTTTGATACGATTAGTAGTTAAGTGCCAGGAGGGTCGAAAAAAGATTTACAAAGAAAATCAACGAAAAACAAAGGGCAGACGGACCTTTTCTCTCTCCTCCAACAGGACTCGTGGCAGCACAGGATTGATCCTGATAAAGACACATGGCAGCTGATTTCAGCATGACATGGCAGTACAGAGGGACATGTGGCATGTTGATCAGACATTTTTAGGGGTCCTATGGGGGCATATCCGAGTGACACGTGTCACCGCACAGGAATCAACATGTGGCGGTGATGACATCATCAATTGGAAATCGACGATTAGGGGTAGCAGCGCAATGTTCATCATGATAAATTCACCGATTACAAACCTCTGTTTGGAAAGGGGCTAGCCGATGGTCATAGGAAGAGCGAAGAACCAAGAGCTGAGCAGGACAAGCGACCCCGCATATCAGAGATCGCAAGGGTCAAAGGGAGTAAACAAAGGCAATGTCATGAAACCATCGAACATCGATAGCATTAAAAACTACCGATAAGGGGGCTCTAATACAAAGGTTGAGCCCCAGGTCATAGCCTGTGGTCCTATGATGCAGAAACATTGAAAGAGGTTAAACCTCAGGGGGTCAAAGGAGATCGACATTCACAAGTTATAAAGGCTGTTCAATTTTAAAGCCCCCGATCTCTGAGCTACAATACACTTGTATTAACTACTTCACACGACATATATGGATCCGATAAGCATAGTACATAGCTTTGAAGGTGGATGGGTCGATAGCTTAAATATTAAATGAAAGCATAGCGCATGGGCAAATCAATATGGGGGAACTCAAGAAGATTAATGGATCAACATGGATCTCCACTCATTCGTAAATGTAAAGGACTGCCCTGACAAACTTCGCTTCTACTCTGTGACAAGTAAACATAGTCGATCGCTACCAACTCCTGAGAGTGGTCAAGTCGGGCAGTTAAGATGAAAGCGATGGGACCAACTAAGCAGCTAGAGGGACGCACGGCGATAGAGACATGGCCAAACCAGGGGTTTTCACAGGAACAATAGAGGGATACCTCCTCCCATCATCTTTTAGTTTTGTTTATTTCCGATTATTCTATAATTTCTGTTTATTTCCAAGAAGGGATCAAATCCCAATTGTAATCATTTTGGGTAGCAGAGCCTTGCACACCGAGACAACTAGTCTGGGAGACAGCTGGAGCCCAATAGAAGATATTTTTGTAAATTGTTGATTCAAAGCCCCCCTTCTCTATATAAATAAAGGGCAGAAACACTTAATAGAGGTTATGAAATTCTGCACCCGCAGTGGTCCAAATTTTATGGTTCCATTTTTTGTTCTAAATGCTTGTTCATGAGGGACTTGAACGATACACATGTTGAATGTAATGGACTGGTTATTGGGACCCTTCAAGTATTAATGAAACTATTCTGGTGATTCCAAGCAGATCAATGCACAGTATGTTTCCTCTTATGTTTATCACTTCATGTATGTTTTACTCCCTTTGAAATAGTGTATTCAATTTGTTGGTTTCTCCCCTTATTCATGATTATATATTTGTTAGCAAGTAGTAACAATACCTGTGCTAGTTACATATTTACTTAAGTACCTATAGTATGCCCATATTTGCTTGATATTTTGGATACAAATGTGTCCATGAGGTATATGGCATGAAAACCTTCATTTGCACTCCACTGTTTCTACCATTCCACCTCTTCAATCTTCCATACCTCTGCCGGGATGTTGGAGCTTAGGATTATGTTATAGCCCTATGTATCGAATCTCCCCTTTCTCTCTTCCTCTTCACCTTTACTACAACTGCAAAATTAAGCTGCATGGTTATTGTGTGTCAGCCACAAGAACAAGGCATTTCTCTTTGGGGTTGGCCTGATTTACCCCCTAAACATTTGAGTCCATGTCTTGGCTTTGAGTCTTCTTTTAGGAAGTCTAATTGAACCAAGCCCCCTTTTTATCTTATTCTCTTCTACATGACGATCAGAGTGCTGCAAAAACCCCCTCACTGATAATCTTCCATGAACTCCTCTATTTAAGATGTCCTAGGAACTGGTCTACAATCAACGTAGAGGTTGTCTCTAGGAAGCTTTATACATCTCTTGAAGCACTCATGTTGCGGGTGCCGTTAAAAGCCACAACAAGTTTAACATGAATTATTAGAGTTTGTGGATGCATTTTGTGAAGGTTATTGTGATCATAGAGGGGTCTATGTGACTGCTATAGGAAATAAACCAATCCTGTAGCAGCCTACACAAACCCTCCAAGACAATAGTCAAAAGCACTTGGAAGCACCAAAATGAATAATTGACCATCATGAAGCATTGAGGGATCATCTCCCTGATCTTGGGCAACCATAAAAATTCTGCGGGGCTACTATAGGGTCACTATTCACCTTCAACATTAGTTTCAAGAACCTGTGTTGTAAAGCATCGATCAGTCAAGCACATTTGAAGAGTTTTTCTTTTCTTTAGAGAAAATCCAATTCACGGAGTAACAAGCATAAGAAAATGAAACCTGAAGAAGGCAACAAATTAGCCATTACCTTTGTTCAGAAACAACATGAAACGATCAAAGGATCATCACTAGCAACTTCGAAACCACCAAAGGCAGCTTTAATAATCATATCAACAACCTCAATATCACCTGCAAAAATACATCAAGGGTAAGGCTCAGGCATGAAATCATCAAAAGCTCTCCTACAAACATATTTTAGCTCAAAAGAACGTTGCAAGTGTATGAAGGAAAACATTTTTATAGCAAAACTTAGTAGCAAAGAAGCCTCAACCTTATCTAACAGTTAACTTCACTTTTCCACCAAGACACTAGCACATGTGGGAGAGGAACAAGACATAAGTGAAGAGGACTTGAGAAAGTGGGATGTACTCTTTTAGTTGTGATGGAGGACAAGGAATGCAAAGGGGTAGGTGAGGTCCAACTCATTTAACTCAAAGAACACCAATTTTATTTTTCACGTAATGAAAAAAAGAGAAAAAAATATAAAATAAAATGGTGGACCCACCACCTCTTGGCATGCAAACCGGTTGCTATAGGATCCTCTAGGTGCTACTACAGGGTACAAAAAGGTTGCTACAGGATTGTACAAGATGCTATAGTGGACAAACATGTTGCTATAGGAAGTTAATAGAGGGCTACAAGAGAGATCCTATATACAATTTTTTCTACTAGGGTGTTGGACAATGGTTAATAAATTTCTACAAGGTACAAAGAAACACAATAGAGCTGCAAAGGATTTTCTACAGACAGTTTGGGTTGCACAATGGTAAATTCTCCTGGGCTGAAAGATATCCAAGTCACTAGGTTGGTCATCACATCATTCATTTCTTTTGATTTTTTCTTTTGCTTTAGTTTATTCGCCATCATTTCTCCTTCTATAAGAAGAAATAACTCTTTGTTAAGTGTTTTTAATTCCAAAATTTAACGCGCAAAGTATAATTCAGATTTCTAGTTTAGGGTGTTAATGAGATTTTTATGGATAGTATGGTGTGTCATGGCCAAGAATCCGAAATTCACTCCTGCAGTTGAAAACTGAGGCAACCATTGTCAAAATCATTCCTTTTTCAAAGCTACTACAAGAAACTCTGTTTCTTGTAGCAGTCCTTGTTTTCCACCAGATTGCTTGTTTTTTTCTCTGAGAGGAGTTTTACAAAGGTTGGAAGGAAAATACATTGGGGGAAACCCTCAGTGTGTGTTGTGGGAGGTATCAAGGAAACATAAACTCCTATGAATTAAAAATTGAGTGGTACAAGCAAGACCCTAGCTCTACACATAAAATTCATAGACTACAAATATGGGAGGAGGATTTAACAGGAGAAAACCCACCAGCATAGAGAGAATCCATCAGCATCCTGAAGTGCTTACCATTTTCCAAAATTGCAACTAGATGGGATTCTTTGAAAGGATAAGGGGGTATGATGATGAGATTGCACTTGACTTTGCAGTGAATTTACAAGTGGCCAAGAATTTATATCAACAGTAAGAGGCTTGGACTTCAATGAGAATGCCATTAATAGAATCACCACTTTACCTACATGAGTGCATTAGGACAAGGAATCTAGACATGAGATAATGGATGCCAATAAATCCTTCTTTGTGCAAGGAGAAGTGCTAGAGGAAGACCAAGAAGATGAACCAAAATAAAGGTGCTTCCCTAAAAAATAGAACCCATTACAGTTGAAGAATCACCTGAGAGGAAGAAGCAACTGGAACCTACATTCGGGCTTCCTTGGGAACATGAGATAGGGGAAGAAATGCAGATAGAAGAGTAGAGAAAGAGAATCAGGAAGAGTAGCACATTAACCAACAAACACAGCATGAAACAAGCCAAAATAAATGAAGAACGACGGGGAAAGGAGGATGATTAGGTTGCTCAGAGGATGAACAACAATTTCAGTAGGGGGTATGATGTACCTCCAAATTAGACAGAAATTAAGGCCCATATAACCTTTCTTAGGCACATAAAGGTTATATTAAATATCCCCTTCTACACTTAATAATGTTTTTTAGCTTTAATATGTTCTTAGGAAGGTTTAGAGATAATTTCATATTATGTGCCTAATATTATTTATCTTTTCATAATATTGAGAGAATATTGAGTAAATTTTGAATGAGATAATATGGGGAATTTATCCCTACTACAAGATAGACCAAGATTGGATAATAAATGAACAAGATATTATGAAATTATTTAACAAATTTTGGAGCTCCACAAATTGAGAAAATATAGGAATGTGTTCCCTGTCATTAAACGAAGATTCCTCCTGTTGGGAGACAAATCCACTTTTTGCGAGATTTTGGAGGGGAAATTGTCTTCTTTCAAGGAGGATGATTTCCCATCAATTTGTATAAGTACCAATTCGAATTTTCCTCTAAGGGCATATATTTCTTAGTCTTCTTGTGGAGAAAACTTGTTCTTTAGCAGCTCCACTTTCATTTCTAGCAAGGATGTACTTGGATTGATTCAAATAATGAATTTTGGTGTCATTTTTAGCTTTTAAAGCTTGATTTCCTTCGTAGGACTTTGGGTATCCTTGGGCTTGGCCATCCCAAGATCCTTAGAGGCTTCTTGTACAATTTATTTATTTCCTTTAAATGTCTTTTTCAATTGTATCTCTTATTTTTTCATTTACTAGTCATGCTTCTTTCGTTGTAGGTCATATTGGTTAAATAATTAAAGTGAGTTTTTTTTTTTTCAGGTTATTTAGAGAGTAAAAAGCATGATGCAACCTTAGAACAAATTTGAAAATTCATATTCATCATTGAGATACTTGGATTGGTTTACTAGTTCACAAATCTAGAATTTTTGGAAGTCTCATGTAGCAAAATAGTAGTAATTTTCTGCTATTTTTTAGCACATGTTAACAGACTATTTTGAGTTGATTCCACTTGGATTGAGTCCTAAAAATATTCAAGTTTATAAAAAAATTCACCCCATATCATTTTCACTTTATTAGGTTAGGCATTTGGTAGGTTAACTACCTCACTGATTCTTGAATTTCTAGTTTTTAGAGTAGTAATTTTTTGCTATTTTTAGCACATGTTAAAAAAGGTATTTTTGAGTGATTTCACTTATATTGGAGTCCTAGGAAATCCTACTTAATATTTTTTCTTACCACATCTCATTTTCATTCGAATTTCTTGTTCATTTGTGATATAATTTAGAGGACAAACCAACTAGTAGACTAGGTATTTAGTATTTTCAAGTATAAAGATCATAATCATTTTGTGGTGTGCAGGTGCTACTGTTGATTTGCATGGTTAGAATTGTCATTCACACTCCTTATTCTACCACCATATACTTCTTTCTACCTCAAAAACTCCTCCAAAACACTGTTCACTGAGAGTACATTTCTGGTTTGTTGAAGGCCATCGTGTGCATTGTTCCTTGTGCAAGATGGGCCCTTGAAGGGTACTAATATTAGAAAGGGAAACATACAACCTTATCCTACCTTACACTACCATTTCCCACATTTAGATCACATTTTCCACCCTCAAAATGCTCAAAGATCCAATCATGTAGCAAAATAGGGAAATCCTATACCATCCTGTAGCAATCATGTAGCAATCTTGTAGCATCTTGTAGCACCGTGTAAAAGCCCTCCAAACTTGACCATAATTGTCCTTGAAGCTTGATTTTTGCCTCCTAGCCTTCAATAATGACTCTTAGGCTCCAAAACCATGATTGAGTAAGACCAAAGACCTCTTAAGCCTTGCCTCTTCTCCATTGCAATTCACCTCTACAGTTATGGTTAGTGGACATATTTGTGAATTTAAAGATACAGTGATGATTTTCTTGATTGCCTCATGAAATGCCTAATGAAATCTGTAACTAAAGCTAATCTCTTTGAATACAATGATTAAAGGTTGATTTCATGCTCATTTACCTATGCAAGGTAGACTAGGACTGTTTCTCTTAGATTCATGCTTCTTTTAGGATTTTATTTGCAAGCATTGTTATTTCCATTGCATAGGTTAGGTTTCATTTTCAATGCAACTTTTACATTCTGCAATTAGGCTAGTGTTTACATTCCTGCAAGTAGCATAGAATTTACATTTCTGCAAATAGCCTAATTTTTACATTTATGCAACTAGAGCAAGCATCATTTCCATTTCTTGCAAATATAGTAACATTTCCATTTTTGCAACTAGTTTAGGCTTTGATTTCATGATATTCATTGCATCAGATCAATGAAAGAAGGACACATTGCATGTTGCACATATATTTCCGACACCTCTTAACTTTGTACGAACCCTTGGTTGATAATTTAAGTTGGAAGCCTTGGGAGTTGCAACAATCTTGTTGCAATACTGGGGCTCATCAACATTTATGCATACTTGACATAGGGAAAATCATTAGACCCAGAGTTTTCTTAGTTTCAAGCTACGTGGAAGTGGGATATTCCATTGAAATTAACTTGTTTCATTTGGCCGGCGGTCCATGAAAAATTACTAACATGGACAAATATGCTTAAGAGGTGTTATATGGGACCTAGTAGATGCACTTTATATAGATGCACTTTAAGGAGGTTCTTACAACTTTCCAAATCTACACTATGTGGGAACAATCCCCGGTGGGCACCTTCTAAGTAAGTGGTTTAGGGAGAACAAGGAATATGGAGCCCTCCGATTCTATATCATATGGGGTATCTAAAGGGCTGGAAATTCTTTGATTTTTTAGTAGAGGGAACCGGGTGTGAGGGAGACTAGCATCAAGATCACATCCTACTTTCTTGAAAAAGGCCCTCTCATCTATGGGTATTCCAGTGGACTCATCACTATGAAGGAAGTATGGCACAGTTTTCAGATTAGTTTTTTTCTGGGGAAGCTTCTTCAAGGGTTTGTGGATGTGGGATGTTGATTTATTTGAGTCTTGATTATTTCTATAAATTCAAATGGTGCAGTGGCCATGGCACTAATACAAGGGAAAAGTTTCTAACTTACCGGGGCATCCTCTATTGTGCCAAGTGGATGGAAATCAAAGAGATCGATATATTTGGAAACTCCAAGGTGATCATCGAATGGACAAATCAGCGTACAACTATGCATGCTCTAGACTTGTCTCAATGGATGATTCGGATTGTAAGACTAATTTATTCTTTTCATAGAATCTCCATCTCCCACATTTCCAAAGAAGGTTGTAGAGCATCCTTGGATAGGATACCTTTTTCAGGGTTTTGCCAATGTTACTCTTTTATAGGAAGGTGACATGGATATATGAGGGGACCTCTTTGCATGGTTGATTTTGGCGTTGTTTTAAGGTTTGGATATATTCTTGTTATTGACCTACTGGGTATTTGCTTTTTTAGCTCTCCTTCATACTCTTGTTTTTGGGTTTTCATCATTAAAAATCAAGCGATAGTATATGAGACTCAGATGGTATCTTTCTTGGGGTTGAATGGTTTTGACATCCATTTTCTATTCTTTCCAAATAACATGGCATTTGTGATTTAGTATAGATTCTTAAAGAGTTATGGTCGATTTCTATCAGATTTATATGTAAATTTTTCATACATCAATGAAAAAATCGTTTTTTATCCTAAAAAAACGTGTATATATATATTAAATACTAATAATACTAATAGAGATGAATACTAAATATTTCTATCAATATCGATTTATTTTTTTGTGTGTAATTATAAAACTAAAACTAATTAAAACATTAAATGAGTAATAAGACCAACACCCAAAAGATAATTAACAAATTATTTCTTTCATTCTGTTCCTTTTTCCTTTATCCTTTTCCTTTGCCGAAGTTGATTTACAAACAATGTTTGTCAATGGCCTTTATTTTTCGTTGGTGGGTGGAGGGGGTTGTACTGCATTTTGGTTAGTTGGAATTCAATGTGCAACCTCTATTATATTCTCATTAGAATATAGCTTATAATAATTTGCGTTTGTGTAGTGTGTATTTTTACGAGAATATAGCCTAAAATAACCCATGTGTTCAATGCATGTGAAGATCTTAACCAATATTTTTTATTATAAAGATTTTTATACACAAATATAATTAAAACAATATAACATTGATAAAACTAATATTCTCAAATATATATATATATAATATAATATGCTAAATGAATAATAAAATTAATGTTTAAAGTATTATTTAACAATTCTTCATTCGTTTTTTCATCTTTTTTTTTTCAAAGGAAGAGGGGTTGGTTTACAACCATGGTTTGCCAATCTCATTTGAATCCCTGTTTTGCACCCAATAGCATTATTGATCCCACATGAAAGGGTTCATTGCACAGGAAGAAGGTCGATCAAATTCGAGATTTGTTGGCATTCAATGAGCCTAGAGTCATCGATTTTAGTTGAACGATATTAGTCATCTCTTGGGGACCCACATTGAGAAGTGGGGTATAACAGACTCCAAAGGTCAAAGGGCTCGGTCCCATGGGAGTAAGTGGGACCATGGATAAAGTATAGATGAGGTTATTTGCATGGACGGTAATCAAGCGCTCTTGCTCAAGAAGGTCAGATTCTAGTAGAGCATGGTGTTGGGCATTTTTTGGCTAGTGCTGACACATTAGAATCTTGGAGTTGGGGTTTGTGAAGTCCATTTCTGTTAGATTTTCTGGGCTCATAACCTATAGGTTCAAGAATCAAACCATGAGGGTTTAAGCTGATCAAACCACTAGAATTAGTTTTCATCAAGTGGTATCAAATCAAGGAAATATTTCCTATAAGTTTGAGGAGAAGAGAACAAGAGAAGTTCTTGAGAGAGGTGAGAAACGTGCAACAACCAGAGGAGTAGGGGAGGTTCAAAAGGTTCTATAGGAGGTGAACCTAGGATACCAAAAGGGAGAGCTAGAGGAGAGAGCTTGATGAGATGTCTTGTGGAGGCTTGGTTACAACTCACTACTGGGTGTGAGTAGAGGTTCAATGATACATGAGGAAGAAGACTGAGATTGAAGATGAATGAAATGCAATAATGTTGGCACATGATTAGCAGATCATGAATATTTTCAACCATGACAGTATGATGCAGGATTATAACCTCTTCACGACCCCCCCCCCCAACAAGTCAAATTTGATATTCAGGAGCTTCTAGAAGATGGATTGTGGCAATTATAGAAAGAGGACATGATTCCTCGTCTCTGTTAGGTTTTTGTTTGTTATATAGGCAGCCCGCGAGCATGTTGGAGAGGTGCCCGCCACAATGTAGATTAGGGCAAGGAGGTCATGAAGCCCTAAGAGGCCATGATATGTAATCATTTTTAATTTTGAATCTAAGTTCCCTGAGTTTCTTGTGTGTTTTGAATATGTATTGTGTTTATTTATGTATGCATACCCTATTGACTCTCATGTTTATTATGTCATGGTTAGTCCATTTTTTCTTGAAAACCACATTATGGGTGGTTTTAGGTGGTCACAATCATAGCATAGAGGGGAGTACCTAAGCAAGAGCAACACATAGAAGATGAACAAGGGCGACCAATATTTATTAGTCTATATGCTCATTAATGCGCAGGGTTTCATATATCCACCACTAGATTTAAGCAAAGACATAATTTAGCGATAGGCATATATAACCCCACACATTAATAAGTGTATATACTGAAAAATATGCATCGCCCATTTACAAGAGCATTCCAGCTTAGTGGTGGGAGTGCATCAAAGTTTGCCACATGAATGCTAGTGTGTTGGTATGCCGATTAACGAGAGCATTCTAGCCTAGTGGTGGGAGTGCATCGAAGTTTACCACATGAACGCTATTGTGAGCATCAGGCCTGGAATTTGACGTTCCACAGAACGTTTTTTCCATTTTTAAACGTATTTGACGGCACAATTTTTTTTTCAAACGTATAAAATGACGGTTAAAAAAAATCTCAAACCGTAAATTTGACGTTCAGGTATCTCGATTGCCCGTCATAAATTTTAGGGGGGAATGAGGGAGTACAGGCTCAGTCAACCTCACCTCAGCGGCTCCGTAGATTATTCCAGATGGAGAAGAAAGGACGGATTTGGTGTAAATTTTAAATGATTTTTTTTGTAAAATTAAATAATGGTCGGTAATTCAATTTTAAGGGCAAGGCACAGATTTCTTATTTTCTAGGGCGATACATATTTTTTTAGCAGAGGAAGAACCGCCCAAGCAGAGGACTATTTTGCCCCAATTTTTTGATTTGCAGACTCAATCTCCTCCTCTCCTCTGATCTTCGAAAACAGCAGAGGTGAGTTTTTTGTTGTTTTTATCGTTAGTTTTACTTTTGAATCTTTGCGAAGTGTGGGTATGAATTTAATTTGCAACTCTTTGAAATGTGTGGATTAAGATTTAATTTAAACGTTAGCAAAGTGCGGATTTAAATTAAT
Source organism: Pinus tabuliformis (assembly GCA_031772625.1). NCBI lineage: Eukaryota > Viridiplantae > Streptophyta > Pinopsida > Pinales > Pinaceae > Pinus > Pinus tabuliformis. The sequence continues at coordinate 535,082,458 of CM062812.1, forward strand.
TTTATAATTTGGCCAATTCTTGATTTAAATTTAATTTAAAGTTTCATAGGCTGGATTTTGTTTCATGTCTGCCTGCGTGGCATTTAAGTAGGAACACTTGCATTTAAATTTACATTTTCATTGTATTTTTTAGTCTTTTTGGCAATGTATTTGAATTGAATCATTTGTTGTCTTTTAGTTTTCAAATGATACAATACACAAACTTTCTACTTTTAAATGTGTTTACATTGGTCACTTTCATGTCTTTAGAGATGTACAAAGGCCGTGTTCAGCTTCATGTGGGAGTTATTTATGGGAGGAACTTGATTTCACGAGTCAGATGATATGCATTGTCTCTGGTTTGAAGCTTGTGTTTCTGCATAAATTGATTTCCACTATAGTTTAAGATTTTGATTCTTGTTGTTTTCCAGCCAAAATTGTGGCTTCGTTATAGGACAATCCTTAATACTGTCCCTTCGGCCCATCCCATTATTGTGCCACCTCAACATAGTGAAGAAGAAATAGAAATTAAGTGTGCCCTTACCACTAGATCAGTCAGTGATATTTACTTACTATCCTATTTGTGGTATAAGGAGATTTTCATTCACCATCCCATTTGTGGTATAAGGAGATTTAGAGTTGAACATTAATTAATTACTATACCTTTAGAAGTTTTTTATTGCTCTGAATTTGTACAAACAATTTTGATTCATATTTTCTAATTTTATTACAAAATTTTAAAATTTTTATAGTTTAAAATTTAATTTTAAACATATAAAAATTAATTTGTCTTTTTTTAAATTTAAATATTTAAATTATGCTAAGTTCTTGGCCAAATTTATAATTTGATTTTTTAATTATAGTTTTATTAAATTTGAAAAAGAAACCGTAAAAACTTAAAACATTGTTTTTCATTTCACATGGATCGTTGTATTGATGACAAGTAAAAATTCTAATTATTGAGAGTGGTATGTATAAAGTAGTTTTTTTTTTTTTGAATTATACTATTTTATGCGCTATTTAAGTTGAATTTTTTTTTTATGATTTTTGTAGTTAAGCGTGATTATATAAATTTTTATTATAATATTTCTTATTAAAATAATATTTTTCTTTATTTAAATTTTAAAGAGTTTTTTTGGGTTAAAATATTGTATATTATTTTATGAAATTAGAGATATATCATATACTAACTAATGCTTAGAGGGAGGAAGCAAATCTAGACCTCTAAAGTAGTATGACTTTGTTATAAACTGACAACACTCGACTCCTTGTCTCAGGATGGGCGGTTTTTATAAACTCTCTTGTCTGGCCTTCTGCTCTCTTGTAACAATACAATTCACAATTCAGAGTTGGTTTCATCTATCAGCTTTCAATCTTGTTGAAAATGAGGGATTGGACTCTAGACACAAGATACATTCCAACTTCCCAAGTCCAACAAATGCTTAAGTCCATAAACTTAGCATTCTCTTCTTTCTTTACTCCTCGCATATTGAAGTTCATTTCTACATTACCCCTAATTCTAGGCCGTGTCGAGATTCAAAGAGGTATTACACTCATGGACTCCAATATTGACACAGTCATAGACTCACATAGGACAAAACTAGGCTCTATTGAATGAACTTCAAGAAAGATTTTTTTTAATCCAATGGTATTTTCTGGAACCTTAAATGTTCAACCTTGACAAGCAGTCGCTCATGTAACAATATGCTTTTGACTTTTGGAAAAAAATTAATTTGTTGAATCTTTCCTGTATATTTTCAATCTACTTTCATATCTGCACAAAGTATGACAATTTTCGTCTTTCATATCGGAAAGAGTTTTCTCTGAAGCCCGCCTACCTTTGAAGCATGAAAATGTATTCCTCAAGAGGTCTCAAATTGCAAAAGTTCACCACAATCCATGGGCATGTTCGTAGAAAAACATTGACTGAGCATTTCTTGGCACTATTGTTCATATCTTTAATAAAAGGCTCCTCAATCAATTGTAAAAGTTATCATAATTCTGCCCTTGTTGTCAAAATAAATAAGGCATTCACACAGATTAGTGAAAGTTGAGATGCAAGAGTATTTTAAAGAGAGTTGCCTTATAAGAGGAAGTTGACACTCACAAATTTACATAGAACGTATAATGAAAGGCATGAAAAATATAAAAACGTCATTAAATTTTCATTTGACGGACAAAGGAGATTTCAAATTCCAGGCCTGATGAGCATTCTAGGCTAGTGGTGGGAGTGCATCGATGTTTACCATATGAGCGCTAGTGTGTTGGTTGCCAAGCCACTGCAAGGTTCTGACCTGGAGGGAACCGCAAGTGGAGCCAGGTCACCGCAAGTGGAGACGGCCCCTCCGTCAGCTGACATCACGGGAGTACCGTCCTCCCACTAGGCATCGATTTCTTTTGTCGATTTTACACCATTCAATCATTTTGGTGGAACCAGGAGTGGAATGTAGAGTGCGGATCCATGCGCCCCCTCCCCCTACTGACTTCATAGGGGAAGAGGGCCCCACAATCACCTATTACTGTCGATCTCGTCTTTTGATCACAATCGGTTATCTGTTGAGTTGAATTGCAGTCGTCGAACGCTCGACCATTCACATCCCATTAGGCTCTGAAGAAGCGATAGTTTGACCTCTTGCTTTGCGCGTGATAGCATTATTAGGCCCACGTGAAAGGGTTCATTTGACGAGAAGAGAGTTGGTTGGATTCAAGATTTTTTCGTATCCGATGAGCATGGAGCCATCAATTTCAGTTGAATGATCCCAAGTTGCAACCGTCATTAGGGACCCACACCGAGAAGTGGCTTATAACGTGCTCCAAAGGTCAAGGGACTTGGTGGGGAGTAGGGTTGGAATTTGGATTTCTTTTTACCCGTCGTATATTTTTTTTTTACGTTTTGGGTTCTTATGCTCCCGTCAAAAAACGTTATGTTTAAAATTTTTCCCTTCAACAATGATGTTTTTACAATAAATTAACCCTTCAATAAATGATTGATTAAAAAATTACCCTTAAATAACATAATTATGTTAAATTTTTCACATATTTACCTTAAGGAATAAAACAAAATGACCATAATATACAAATGACTTATTAAATCTTGAATCTTGGTTTGAAATTGTATGGAACACTAACAATAAAATTTTTGGAACTTGAAATCAAATGTCATTGCCCTGAACATGCCATAGCGTTTGTATATATGAGATATGACTAAGGATATCTTATGGGACATATAAGATGACAAACAAAGTAAAACTATTGAATGTTATCAATAAAAACTTGAAAGTAGATTAATTAATATGATTTATGTTATGATTTACTTAATCTAATATGTTCTAGTGGATCTAAAGATAAAGTACATTTTACCTTATATATTTTAGCATTGTTTTAGATCATGGGATATACACTAGTATTAATAAGATTGAAATTAAAAGACTAAAATTATAATAATGGACATTGTAGATCTCTTAACATCATGTTATATGATTTCCTCCATTATTACATTCTCAGAGAGAAAACACGTATAAGTATTAACTCTGGCAAAAGCATGATGTGATCAAATCCATCCTTCTATTTATCACCAAAATGTAGTGAAATCTATATATATATATATATATATATATATATATATATATATAACCAACTTGTATTAAAGTGACATTGAATAAAATCATAACAAACTCAGTGTAAAAGGGCTCCATATCATATCTAACTAGTTTATTTTTTTAGGCAAAAGAGTTTTATTGAAGTTTATTTTCTTAGGCAAAATAGTTTTATTGAAAATTCAAAACATTTTTCATGTTGGTGTATTATTTAGAGATTATACATTTGAAACATATTTATTTTGCTTATTGAAATTATATAATTAGTCCTAGGTAGAGTACTTTATGGTTATCCATTGCATATCTTTAAACTGTCATTTAAAAACAACAATTTATATTATACCACTAGAATATTTAGATTCCCAATAAGACTAAGTTCCATGCAAATTAGGAGATAATTTGTGACATTATCTAATATAAGGTTTCATACAAAATAGAAATATATGACACCCAAAAAAGACACATTTACATACCACCAACGTCTAGTTTTTAGATTCATCTAAAACGAGAAATTCATTTGACAACAAATTATTAGTTGATACATATACATACTATTCCAAATAATGGTTTTCTCCAAAATCCAATTACACCAAACTGATGTCACAACATACAAGCTTGTAAATTTCATTGGTCTCAAGTTGTCCAAAAGCAATGCATTACATCGAAAAAAAGAGGGGGATTGGATATATGTGCAAAAGAATCTACTCATATTTAAATGCATCTTGAGAAGCATAAAGAGAGATGCTATGTCATAGTAGAAAAATTCTCCAATCTAAATGTGTCATATATTTTACTGTATTGTTAAAATGGTTGGTAAGATGTGGGATACCTACCTATATGAGATGAAAATGGACAAAAAAAAAATAATCAACATCTCATTCTCCAATATGTGGTGTAGTGGGGCCTTCACTACTATAAAACTTTATTCTTTTAAGATTAATTTGACATAAAAATGCAATACTTTGAGCTTAATTATACTCGATAAAAATATATCATGTTGGACTTCAAATTTATTTTTCCATACAAATGTTTATGCTTTCGATTCTTCATATTTGTAATCCTTATCTATGTTTAATATGTTTGAGGTTAAAATTAATATACACTTTTTAAAATGCTGGGGAAGTAAGATTGAAAGGATTTGTATACTCTTGTTTGTACCTAAACAAAATAAGGTGCACTCTACAATATACTCAAATATGGATTAACCATAATGTGACTAGTTTATATTATGTAACATTAATAAACTTAAAAAAATATAAATTAATTTTAGATTAAAACAAATATACCAAATTAATAAATAATTATTGTTTTTATAATTGAATTATCTTCCTTTCAAATATTATAATAAGAGAATTTTTAGATTTGATCTTTTTGGCCATTGGGTATATTATTATTTAAGATGGATCTAAGTTAGTTTAATTATTAATTATAATTAGTTGTTAACTTTATTTTTTTATTTTTTATTTTGTATTTAATTTAATTATTTATTTTGACTAAATCAAATGTTATAAAAGAAATTATAACATCTGTACCATATTAGAGAGTGCTTTTCTCACAAACATTTTAGAAATGAAGGAAATCTTCATTTTCTCAAAATATATATATGGTAACAAAAAAATAGTATTTACATGGAAACCAATTTATTAAAGGAAAAATTCATTATTCAAATACAATATTAAAAAAAGGTCTCCATTTAATTGAAGTATGTTGTTTTAATTTAGGGAAGTCCATCTAAATATGTATGTTAGAATGATTATTATTAATAATTAAATTATCCACGAAATGACTTTTTTTCATGGTTTTTTTTGTTAATTTTAATTGAAATTTGACCAAGATTTTTATTTGCTAGAGAATTAAATTCACTTATACATTAGAAAAAAATAATGAAAACTTACAATCTTACTTGAAATTGTATGACATAATGAAAAAAGCTCTTTCATATATAAATTAAAGTGCACCTTTCTTATCTACAATTTAAAAGAAAATAAATTCTCTTATAATAAATTCAATTAAAATCGTAATTAATTCTTAATATAAATATTAAATTTTTAATATATCATTTCAAATAAAAACTAATAAACTTTATTATATTAATTAAAAACACTAATTATCATTATTATTCATATAAATATTTTAATTTAAATATATTCAAAATTGAAATTATGCTTTAAATCTTGTTTCGCATGAAAATCTTGCTTTAAATAGATCTCCACACATTCAATTACTTCATTACTACTCGCAAATACTACGTTCAAATAAATCGCATTATTCTTAAACCCAAGACACCCAATTTAAAATAATAATAATAATAATAATGCAGAAAATATGACATCACGGGCATTTACATGGTCATTGATTTTTTTTTTTTTCAATGAATTTCTCAGATGGACTGTTTACATGGGCCATTGTAAAGTTGTATTTATATGGTGAATATATTTTTCATGTGTCAGTCTTCCGTTTGGGCACGACAATTTTTTTTAAGCCACTAAAACTTATTGTAATTAATCACAGGATGTTAACTCCAACGATAAATTCAGAGCTAGCTTTCTCTCTGACCAGGCTCACATCCAGTAAGACTTACTCTGGCCTTTTTCCCTTGAGTTTTTGAGTTTTTGTCGTTGACCTTCTAATGGATGTAATAGATTATATTTCCATGATTTGAAAAAATCTGACTATTCGAATGAAGGTCCGCACGATGCATGTAACGACTTTGGGATCACTGGCCTTTGTCACCCGAACCTCAATGCATTTTGCAGCGAGCTCTTGCAGATTAGCCGCATCACTGACCTTCCTCGCCTCAATGCATTTTAAAACGGAGTTGTCTATAATGCGACTTTTTGGAGATTCCGGTGACGGAATCCGGCGGAAGAAATTGAGATTAAATCATGATTTGTTGCAGTTAAAATGGTTTTTTAACTGCATATTCGGATTCACCACCCTGAAAAACCCCTGGGACGCTTTGATTGTGCAGAAACTAGCTATCAAACTTGCGATTCCAATAAATTGCTGCCGGATTTTCACCGGAAAAACCCGCCCGAAAAGCTTTCAAAAAATCGCGTTATAGACCACTGCTTTTAAAACGACTTCTCGCATTTCTCCTTGGAAGCCTCCATTTGTTCCAACAGAGGAAAGATTTCTTCAAACCCATCATTGGTGCTATCAGTGGCAGTGCATTGCGTCTTGGTGCTATAAAGCTGAAGATGATTTCACAGGGGGTTACTTGTGGCGGTATCCACAAAACAGACCAATATAATTCCTTTAAATTTGCAAATGATCTGTTAAATGAACCGCCTACAGCAAATCATTTATTCGATTCAACTCTGAGTTTACACCCTCAGAAATGGCAGAGAATCATCAAACAACGATCCACCAAAATCCCGATCTGCTATTTGGCTGCAAAATAATGTGCATAAACAAAGATAAAAGCAAGGGCAGATTGCCTTTGGGTTTTCCTCATGCCTTTCCCAGGATTTCAAAATTTCATTGTTGTGCCCTTAATTTGAAGCATGGAATCGATGTAAAATTATCCACATATAAGCATTATCACTTAGAACAGGACCATTACAAACAGAAACGAAAGGCATTGAGTGGGTATTAATGACAGTTTCAACAAAAAGTTAACCGTCGAAAATACGTCTTGAACTGTTCCAAACACGTATAGGAAAACATGTTTTCAATATTTATGACCATCGAATACGGTCAAAATACCTGATGACGGGCAAAATGCCCGTCAAATTCCATCCCTGGTGGGGAGTAAGTGCGACGGCTGATTAATGAGTACCAGAAGCTGGGAGTCGGGGTTTGCGAAGTTCATTGTTGTTAGATTTCGTAGACCCATAAGACACAGGTTCATGAATCAAACCATTAGAGGTTTTAGTTGATCAGACCCCTCGAATCGATTTTCATCAATTCCTCAAAAATAGAGATAAAAAAATCACTGTACTTTCAATAAAAATAGATAGCAAAATATCAGTATACTTTCTAGATATCAAAAGTTCAGTATACTTCCTAATGTGAATTTACACAGTTCAAATATGCATAAATAATAAATTGCCCCTAGAGTTTCTATTTACACATAAAATATAAATTTCCAGGTCCACGCAAGAATTTGAACGAACCGATAATAAGACGATTCATTTTCATTTCCTAGAATTGTTGTTCGGCAGACATGATCTTAATTCGAAATTTTTTCGTTATAATCCATTGTATCTGATCAATTTAATGGTTGGTGCTTTTGACTGGCAACTTGTGCAATTTTGTTCCATTTACAATTTTATTTTCTTTTGGCTTTATTTGTATCGAAATGTTTCGTTTCCTCTCAATTATGCAACGTTCCCATGGTTCCTATACGTAGTTCCATTTCTTTCGGGTCCCCATAAATGTTACTATCGTTGTGCTACAGTGTTCGGTTGAGCAGTTAAAAAGTAAAAAAGCGTGTAACTTAACTTTCGTTCAAACAACTTCTTTTTTATTTATCTTTTCAGGGTTTGGCTGGTGAAACATATTTGGAGAATTGAATTTCCCATTACTTTGATTCACAAGAGCTTGTTAACATGTTTTTTCTAATTATTATATTATCACCCACAAATCACAATGTAATTATTTATCAGATTTCAAATATTTTCTAAATTTACCATCAAAATAAATATGAAAACCTAATTCATGATTAAATGTAAAAAGAAAGAAAAACGGTAAAATAATATTTGATTTTCTTAAAAAAACAAAAACAAAAAAAACATGATTCAAGTGGAAAAAGAGAAGAACCTTAAAGTAATATTTGATTTTTTTATGATGGGAAAAATTTCAAGTAAGGTTTCCTCTATGATGATAACATTTTCAATCAGTGTGAGAAAATGAGAATATCAGGCACAGTGAGACTAAACATTTTTGACACCTTTAAGATTTCTCGCTCTAGAGTCTATTCTCAATAAAATGGTTTTCTGGCCAAAAAAATCGTTATCAGTTAGTTGGAGATTCTTTATCTAGAAGATATGGCCAATTCATTGCGTCAACACCGAAGGGCTTAGCCATCGCCTAATTTTCCGAGCAGAGATTGCATACCTACTACAGATAAGACTTCAAGGAAATCAAAGTTTAAGTCGATTGTTAATGGTACAACTTTAAAAGAATGAAGTCCCCACGAAACCAACCATCCATGACATTTCATTACATCCATCCCGTGAACTTCTATACTTGGATTCCTTGAATTCTGGTGGAATAATTCGAAGTCTATGACAGTTATACTCTTAAATTGTTTAGCCTGTATTTTAAATTAATAATTTATCTTAATTTAAGATATTATTTTATTTTTGTCTTGAAATATGGTGATACTGTTAAGTGGTGAATGTTATGTTTCACCATGTTCCTGGGAGCAAGGAATGTATTAGTGGGGAGACTCATACAGATGTATGGGATACTTCCAAGTTTAAGGAAAATTTAGAGAGACGGTGACAGTGCTGGTCTAATTTGATTTAGTGAAAAGCACAAATTTGTTAGGTTTAGAATAATGGTTTCAAGCATGTGGTATGTGTGGCTTATGCTAGTTAGAGCTTAGAGCTTATGGATTACATGGGATGATACCTTTAAATTTTTTGGAGATTTCCATTGTAATGTGCAAAGGCTTGGGGATCTCCATTGTATTGTGCTTGAGTTGAGAGGTTGGGTCAAGATGTGGGCCTTTTTTACTACATTAATGTTTTTTTAGACAAGGCACTTAGCAACCTCCCAGCCCGCAAGCCACATATATCAGAAACTCATAGTCTAGCCTAGGAATGAGATGCTCGGAGACCACCTGAACTAGAGCGGAGATTCCACCTCTACCACTTGAGGGGTGGATGGGATGGAAAACCACCACCCTTAGGAATGAGATGCTTGGAGACCACCCGAACTAGAGCGGAGATTCCACCTCTACCACTACCACTCGAGTGGTGGATGGGAAGGAAAACCACCACCCCTAGGAATAAGATGCTTGGGTCGAACTAGAGCGGACATTCCACGTCTACCATTCGAGGGGTGGATGAGATGGAAAACCACCACCCCTACCACTCAGCTAAGCACTCATTCTCAATATTTATTTTTCATTCAGTTATATATTTGTGAAAGTCTACGAAGAAGACTGAGATGTTCTTAATGGTTTAATAATGAAACTAAAAGAAATGATATTTTAGGAACAAATTTCCTACATAGAAATATTTCAAATTTATTAGAGTCAAGATTACAGAATCCAATGAGGCAACTAAGCACTCATTCTCAATATTTATTTTTTCATTCATTTATATATTTGTGAAAGTATAGGAAGAAGAATGAGATGTTCTTAATTGTTTGGTAATGAAACTTAAAGTAATGAGATTTTGGGAACAAATTACCTACATAGAAATATTTCAAATTTATTAGAGTCAAGATTACAGAATCCAACGAGACAACTAAGCACTTATTCTCAATATTTATTTTTCATTCATTTATATATTTGTGAAAGCCTATGAAGAAGAAAGATGTTCTTAATTGTTTGGTAATGAAAGATGTTCTTAATTGTTTGGTAATGAAACTTAAAGTAATGAGATTTTGGGAACAAAATATTTCAAATTTATTAGAGTCAAGATTACAGAAAGTAATGAGATTTTGGAAACAAAATATTTCAAATTTATTAGAGTCAAGATTACAGAATTGTTTGGTAATAAAACTTAAAGTAATGAGATTTTGGAACGAAATATTTCAAATTTATCAGAGTCAAGATTAGAGAATCCGAGAGACAATTATCCTTCCAGCCTATCCAATGAGACAACACGAAATATTTCAAATTTATTAGAGTCAAGATTACAGAATCCAACGAGACTTTCAAATTTATTAGAGTCAAGATTACAGAATCCATCGAGACAATTATAAAACCACCACCCGTACTACTCAAGCTAAACACCCGTTAATGGTTTGACTACTTTAATGTTAATATATGATTATGTTTAAATCATAAAATGATAATAGATTTATTAGTTGATTTTTGTCCATTTTAAATTTTCCAAAATAAAAATGATTTTTGGTTTTCCTAAATAAAATTGATTTAATAGAAAAATAATTATAATAAAATCTTAATCATAACAATTCATTCTCGTCATCCATTACTTTTCCATTCTTATTTAATTATAAATATCTTATTGATAATATTTATATTCGCGCACACTCATTCTCAATATTTATTTTTCGTTCATTTATATATTTGTGAAAGTCTACGAGGAAGGCTGGGATGTTCTTAATTGTTTGGTACTGACTGTGAAAACTTAAAGAAATGAGATTTTAGGACCAATTTCCTAGATAGAAATATTCAAATTCAAATTTATTTTAGTATTAATATTAATCTATATTAATAAATTATAATAAAAATATTTTTAATATTTATTTAATTATTGTAAATATATAGATTTTATCATAAATATAAATATAAATATGTAAATTTTATTATAAATATTTGTACTATATTTATTGAAAATATCATCATAAAAAATTAAGAAAATATTAAATTACATTTAAATTTTATTTCAAAAATTATTTAGATAAGAAATTTAATAATATTATTTATAGTTTTGGATATGAATAAATTTTAATGCATATATATTTGTTTTTTAAAACATGAAAATCTAATAAATTAATTTTTCAATTTGTCATTATTAGTAGCTATTTTATATATATATGTGTGTGTGTCAAATTGTTCAAATTTTATATGTAAAGTTTAATTACATCAATAAGTGTGTCTATTTTGGAATACGTCTAAAATAAGGTATATTCTTGGTAGTCTTCACACATAAAGAGATCAAGTTAAATGATGTTAATCAATTTTTCCTTTATTTTTTTATTTCAATTAATTCAAGAATAATACTTAAACTTCACAATTATTGCTATATAAAAAAGTAGGATTAAAGAAAGTAGTAGGGAAACCATATAAATAAATTGATCGTAAACATGGATATGCATAAATCCATCACACACATCAAAATAGTTATCTTGCATTGTTGAAATTAGAAAAATAATAAAAATCAACTAAACTATCAATTTATTTTAAATTATTATTAACATATTATACTGAATTAAAAAGCCATGTAACAAGATTCTTAACCATGGACATTCAACCTCACTTTACCTTGGGGATTATTAATTTGTAAATAGGCTTTGTTACAATACCATGAGCCAATACAACTTCTTTTCAATACCATATGCCCAAAAGACCATAATTCATTTCATACTTGTTCATATGTCATTTTTTAAAAATTAATCAATTTAATTAAAAGGGCAGAATGGACATAAATACTTCGAAGATAAATCTCAACCTTTGCTATGTGACTACTACTAAAAATATTCTAGAATATTCCAGGGAAGTTACAACCTACCATCCACCTAATAATTATTAATAATTAAATTAAAATTCTGCAAACAAATCATTACTCTAAAAAGTGTGATTAAAGAAAGTTCACTTGATTATAGAACGACACAATTTAACTTCAGTGATACTAGGCCTATGAGCATTAATTAGTCATTTAACTTATATGGATGGGATTGTTTAAGAAAATGGTTAAAATTCTATATGTGCACTTTATTATGCTATAGAAAAGGGTAGGTCAATAAAACTATATTAGACACACACATAAACAAAAATCATGACATTTTGCTAGGCATTTTATTATGTCTACAAACTCTTTATCATTTTTATTGTCTCCTCTTTTTTACCATGCACTCAGAGTGGCTCTTAAACATTGTATAATGGATTCATCAAATAGGATACATAAGATGAGAATACTATGGGAAAAACCATGTGTTACAAAAAAATCAAACACCTAAACCTCCAATGGAAAATTGACTCTAGGTGTGTTCATGTTTACGTCTAGAAGAGCAATGTAAGCTAGGAAGTTTTCACATTACTATGGAAATAAGAAGTATAAAATGTCCATTTTTCTTATTGGTTTGCCCCTAGGGAAACTAGACTAGTACCATAGTAGAAAAATATTTATCCATTTAAACAAGCTAACATGATAACACAACAAATATAATAAAATTTGAAACAGTTTGAATATTTGCTAGAAAACTTAAAGAGTCATCTTCTCCTAAGATTGCAATAATGCTATCGCTACCACATATGACAAAAGTGAGAAGGAAATGCATATATTTGGATGGTGAATCCACCAAAATTATATTACTTTCATCCTCCACTCCATAGATAGAAGACTATAAGTCTACAAGAATATTTACCAAAATTGAAATCCTATAAATGAGATTTCTTCTCTCTATTTCAATTTCATTTATGCACAGTAAAATATCTTGCTTTGTTTCAAAGTGTTCAACTAATATTTTTCCCATGATGGTCTTTAATTGCCAATATATGTCAAAAATTTACATATATCTTGTCTGTCAGGTTCTTGTGTTTCATGTATTAGGAACTTAGTCTCCAGATCCTCCTCAATCTCGACATTTGTCATAAACCTCCTCTTTATTCTAACTTCTTGTTTTGCATCCTATGACTCTATTTGAATCATAGGAAGAGTATATTGCAAAAAAATAACAGTTAAATACTCTTTAGAGGACTAGGATAGAGAGCTAGAAGATTGATGAGGGCCTCTTCTCCCCTTTCAACCCACTAATCAAGTTGGGCAGACCATTTTTACAGGGAAAGAGACAAGGGATGAGAACAATAAATAGAATCTACTATATAATTTATTAACATGATTCAATGAGAAAAGGAGAATAAAGAGGAGAATTGAGAGAAGGATAGAGAGTTACGATTACCTAAAGGACACAACTAGAGGGTCAAGAATATCTAGTTGAAATAAATATGAAATCAAACCCATTATAATCTAGGGACAATGGAAACGATGTGAACTTTGAAATAAGGAGACAACTAGAGGGTCAAGAATATCTAGTTGAAATAAATATGAAATCAAACCCATTATAATCTAGGGACAATGGAAACAATGTAAACTTTGAAATGGGAACAGATACAATTACCCATTTCATAGAGGTAGCAAAAAAGTGACCTGATTTTGAAAAGTGGTGATGCAGAATACACATTTTTTTGCGGAGCATATTTTTGACACTTTAAATAACTGATAGGATTACCTGTTTCATAGAGGTAGCAAAAAAGTGACCTGATTTTGAAAAGTGGTGATGTAGAATACACTTCTTTCTTTTCAGAGCATATTTTTGACACTTTAAATTTTCTTATGTATCAAATATAAATATTTCTTTTTAAATGTTAGTGTTTTTTCATGCTAATTTTGAAACATCTTGATGCAACATGAACCTTTTTTTAGAGGGCTTTAAATTTTTTAGTGCATTAAAATGTAGATATTTGTTTTTAAATGTTACATTTTTTGAAACTTTAAAATTTATTATGTCCATTTTTTTTTGAAATCGTGATTATTTAACAAATTTTCAAGTTTTTTTACTTTTCTTTTTCTTAAATGTTGATCACTTAAAAAACCAAATATATATATATATATATATAAGACAAAAAATAAACATAAAAAATGTAAAAAATAAAATAAAAAAGTATCTCGTAAACCATAAAAGAATTTGGAAAAAAAAAAAAAAACGAAATTTAAAAAAACTATAAAATAAAGTAAAAATAGAAAAATTTTAGAAAACATTAACAAAAACTAGAAAAAAAAATTAAAAAATTTAAAACAGGTTAGATTGAAACAAAAATAGAAAATTAACAAAAAAAAAAAATACTAAAATTAGGATAAAAACATTTAAAAAATAAAATATACTCAAATTAATATATATATATATATATATATAAAATCAAAAATCATTTAAAATTGGAAGAAAAATAGATATTTTTATTTTAAAAAAAAATGAAACTTAAAAAAGATTATATATTTTTGATTTTTTTAATAGACATTTATTTTTTAAAATAATTTTTATTTATTAAAAAAAATTATGCTCATTTTTTTATTTAAAAAAAAAAAAAAATATTTAATATTTTTTAAAATATAAATTTTTTATTTTAAACTTTTATAATTATAATTATAATTATAATTATTTATATATAAATATATATTTATTTATTTATTTATATTGCTTATTTAAAAAAAAATCCACCCCATCCTCTGTCGCCTGGCCATCCATGGGGTCGTGGCCCTAGGCAACAGAGTTGCAGGAATCGTCTTGATGCCACCCGACCAACCGTGGTGGCACAACCCTCAGCGATGGGGCTGCACGAATCACCCTAGCACCGCCCGACCGCCTGTGGGGGCGCGGCCCCGTGCGGAGTAGCGGTGGAGGGCGAATCCAGCGGGCAGACTGTTTTGTTTTTTTTTTAAATAAAAAATTATATATATATTTTTTAAATTTTAAATGTTTTTTTGTTTCAAATTTGAATATATATATATATATATATATATATATATATATATATATATATTAATTGATTTTTGGTTTGTTTTTTTGTTTGTTTCTTTTTTTGTTTTGGTTTTGAATTTGAATATATATATATATATATATATATATATATATATATTTTTAAATGTTTTTATTGTTAATTTTAGTATTTCTTTGTGTTAATTTTTTTTTTTTAAATCTAGTTTGTTTTAAATTTTCATTTTTTTCTTAGTTGTTTTTTTTTTTTTTTTCCTGAAAATATGTTATTTTATTATTTATTTCTTTATATTTTTTTATTTTTATTTTTAGTTTTTTAATCCTCATCATTTATAGGTTAATTTTGTTTTTTTTTACATTTCTATGCTCGAGTTTTTTTTGTTAATTAATTAATTAATTAATTTATTTTTTTCTTTTTTTGTGTTTGATTTTTTTGTTCTTTTTAGATATTTGATTTTTTTTTTTGTTTTTTTTATGTTTTGATTTAATATATATTTTTATTTACGCTTTGTTATTTTTTTAACTTTTTGTTTTGTTTTGTGTTTTTTCATTGTTTGTTTGTTTGTTTGAATTTTTTTTTATTTTTTTTTATTTTTTTATTTCTTTTGAAATTTTAATGTTTTTCGGGGAGAAGATAAAATCTTTTATGCCATTATTTCAAAATGTTGAAAATTTACCCTTGAAAAAAAAAGTATTATTCCAGCATCAACACTTTTCGTTTTGAGGGTGTTTTTGGCACAATTTTTGCACAAAAATTTGATTTTCATTGCCATTTTTAAAACATGTTGAAAATTTACCCTAGAAAAAAAAAAGTGTTATTCCACCATCAACACTTTTCGTTTTGAGGGTGTTTTCTGCACAATTTTTGTACAAAAAATGGTTTTCACTGCCACTTTTAAAACATGTTGAAAATTTACCCTAGAAAAAAAAAGTGTTATTCTAGCATCAACACTTTTTATTTTTAACACTGTTTTTCATGTTTTTCTGGGGACTTTTGGCTAGAGTTACCGTTTTGAGTTTATAGTTCCCGTTTCAAAGTTTACATTATTTGGAAAGAAATGAAAGGGTTATCCAAAGAAACTTAAACTTCATAACAAAGAAAGGAAATAGAATTCTTTGTGAAAAAAGAGGTATGACAACTAATAACATACCAACTTAGAAAATAAATAGTAATACTACCAAGACAAGCTTAGGAAAGGAAGAAATTCTAGAGAGGAAAATTCCACCAAAAACAAACCTGAAAATGAGAGCTAAACCAAGGAATTTGAAAAACCTTTACTAGAATTGACTAAAAACCTACTTCCTCACACTTAAAATCGATGTTTTCCATTCATAAGGTAGCTCACACGAACCACCCCTTAAGTTTTCCCACTAGAGACCATAGATAGGATATTGAGGTAGAATAGGAAAAGTACTTGGTTAATTGAAAAGATTCTGAACTCGAAGTGTTCACCAAAATTAATAAGTAGAGCACCAATGAACAAGAAACCATGTGGGTTCCTTACCAAGTAACATCAGAGAGTTCCAAATCCCCATGTTCATGCCTTTTTCTTTGCTATTAAATTGTTTTGAACCGAAATATCTCATGCACAATGATGACTAAGTGATTCATTGATTTAATCGACATGACCAAGCTTAAAGTTTCAATATAACATCCCTTAAATACAGAAGACGAGACTAAATTCTAGTGTCAAATAGAAAGTAACACTAACTTCCACTTCCAATTCCACTCCCACCTCCACTTCCACCTCGATCTCCCCTTGCCATCATCTCAAATAATTACAATCTTCCCAACCATAATAATAATTAAAATAGTTTTAAAATACTATATTTTTATATTTTTTTAAAATATAATATTTCCCTTTCCAACCCTCAACTTAACATTTCTTACCAATTTAAATAAAACTACCAATTAAAATAAAACTGGCCACCATTATATACACTCTCATCCAAATTCTCAACATTCTCTCATTCCATAACCTCATATAAAAGAAGGCCTGCAAGCAGTGGTAGTCCCTGCTGGGTCAAAACTAAACTTTATATGGTTTGAAATTAAACTTTATATGGTCTGAAATATGAAATTCAAGGGAAAGAGATATTCGTAGATTCAAACAAAGGTCCAAGGTCCAAAAGTGTATGAGCCTTGCATTATCCTCGTCGAAAGAGGGAGATAATATGCTAATTAATGTGAATAGAGACTTCGTAGATCATGGTGTTAGAACGTGCGATGAAGCTTTTAATGCATTGCTACCTGGATCATATTAAAATTCTGGGTAAAGAATAAGACATTATATTAAAATTGATTTCTATAAAAATTTAAATGAAAAATTGTTGTGGATGTATTGCATCCGGCCTTTTACCATAAATAACTTTAAATCCAACTTCCAGAAATCCAATATCTTTTTTGACGAGCAGAAATTTTTCTTTAAATCCAACTTCCAGAAGTCCAATATCTTTTTTGACGAGGTCCAATATCTTTTTTGACGAGGAGAGATTTTGCTTTGGCCACCTCCTTTAGTTCCATTCCCGTATCATGTTTTTAATTATAAAATGTTTACGAAGGCATTAAACACTATAAAGATATATATCGCTTGCGAGAACAAAGAGAAATCCAGGAATAAACATGAAAAATAGAAAGTGTTGTGTTCATGTTTATAGTGGTTGTTATGCATATATACTCTCAAATGAGGCTCATTCAGTGTGTTTGGAGATGCTCAATGACTTCTGGACCTGTAACTTATCTTTTATAATCTGCCTAGGCATTTAGGGATGGCCTGCGCAACCTGAGAAGTCAGAGGGTGACTTCGCGATGGGCCACCTGTTCTGGCTTGACCAACGATTCTCACACAATGTCGAGGCACTTACCGGGCAGATTGGAAGGTCGCAAGGTCGAGGAGGTAGAGAGAGAATCGATCGGCTTGGGCAAGAACTTTTAACATTGCTAGAAACTTTATATGCCTATTAGAAAAGTATCCTTTTACCCAATGCTATCAACCCAAAAAATTTATCACGGTTGAAAACTTATTCATAGATCATATTCACATGCTGTAAATGCACCTTTTATACCTAGGAAGTGGGGCCTAAAAAGTGTAGCTCTAGTATTTGCATTTATCCTAGTTGTTGTTTGTTTCTTGTGCATCTACTTGTTATTCAGTTAAGTCCCCGTCCATCCATGCCAGTGACGGTTGGTGATGCTGCGATAACTCATCCTTGCCAGTGACAATTGGTAATGCTGCTTGCTAGTGACGATTGGTAATGTTGCGATAACTCCTCCCCCGGGGGGTCATTATTGATCCCAAAGGAAAGAAGGAAAATGCTCAGGCTTATGCTTGCTTTCCTACTTGCTTTGTCGATAGTAAAATTATATATCTAATTATAGAGATGATCTAGCATTTTCGTGGTTTTGGAATGATGCAGAACCTGAGTTTGTAACTGCACCTACTTGATCGTTAGAAGAAGGTCAGAAAGTAAATAGTAGATGAAGTCTATCAACAATTTGCAGTTCACTTGAACCCCAAAGGACGAAACCCACGGGCTTGTGGTTTCATCAATGTGTGCTACAACCTTTATCGAGCACCATAAGAGGTATTTGAAGCTACTATTTCAGAAAAGATTTGTTTCGACAATGTGCACTACAACCTTTATTGAGCACCATAAAAGGCATTTCAAGCTACTGCTTTAGAAAAGATTGGTTTCATCAATGTGCGCTACAACCTTTATCGAGCACCATTAAAGGCGTTTTAGGATGTTGTTTCAGAAAAGATTGGTTTCATCAATGTGCACTACAACCTTTATCGAGCACCATAAGAGGTATTTCAAACTGCTGTTTCAGAAAATATCCAACCGAATAGTAAGTATGGAGATTAAAAAGTAAAATAATGATCACTTTTAAAAAATTAGGTGCCAAGACACTATAAACATCCTCACACATGGAAAAGAACAACACCACCCTGGGCCCTTTTATCGACCATTTGTCCGCGCCTTTATCATACATACCATGCATATTCACCCACATGCATTAACATATAGCTTCCCCTATGTGAGAGAAAAAATTCATAATTAGAACAAAATGTTGTGAACAACATATGCGTGGCAGAGTCATGGGTATGGAATGCATAATTAGAACAAAATGCTGTGAACAACATATGCGTGGCAGAGTCATGGGTATGGAATGCATAATTAGAACAAAATGCTGTGAACAACATATGCGTAGCAGAGTCATGGGTATGGGAGCGATTGGGTCACTACCAGGTGACCTTCACACAGATGAGTAGGAAGACCTTTTATCTATGCATGCCAAGCGACCTTCACACAGATGGGTAGGTTAACCTTCTATTTATGCATACCAGGCGACCTTCACATAGACCAGTAAGAATACCTTCTATCTATGCGTACCAGGCGACCTTCACAGAGATGAGTAGGTAGACCTTCTATCTATGCATACCAGGAAGGTAGGGATGCCAACATGCAGACTGGCCAGGCGCACTATAGCCGACAGGATAGATGCACTAATGTAAAATTGAAACTATAGATGCATAAGGAAGGTGGGAAAGAACGGAGCGCCTGAAAAACAAAGATAGAAGATCCCTTACCTGAATGGAGCTGATCTCTCTATCCAACCTAGCGAATGATCAGGCTGGAAGGAGATCTCAGCGAATTATATTAAAAGAATACCATGGAGTTTGGGCCTCGATCCTGCCTGAGAATAACAAAGCGACCTGTCGCTGCCCTGCAAAAGACGGCTACCTTCACAAGATTGCATCTTCTAAACCCAATATTCATCCATTGCATGCTCTGGTAAGCCATTCTATGCCATTCTTAATAAAATAGATGTGGGATTGGACATAGAAGTTGAGGCAGTAATGCCACTTGATGTGCATGTATCTGTTATGTTATGTGTTCTATTAGGCTGTAAATACATTGCAGTATGTTAGACATCCATATATATGTTATGTAGATTTCTTACCCTTAAAAGCCCATCTCAAATAAAATTGTCCAACAGAAGATGTAGAATTAATCCACTGGACCAAGTTCTCCAGCACGATTGCACCGTGCACAACATTATGCTTAACCTCGCCAAAAATACGATATGTTTGTTGTTCATTCAGACCGATACCTGGTGCTGGTTGGGACAGTTTCTGCCCGACGGAACGCTGCTCCAGACCGGCAGGAACCTGGACGGCCGCCGGAAGTTAAGGAGAATCACACCGTGTCTGGCAGCCGGAGCCTGCGTCTGGGTCGAGGATCCCAACACGGCGTTAGTCGAACCATGGTGGTATGCGACCTATCAAGTCCTGTCGGACGACAGAGTAATCGTTGTGGGAGGCAGAGCGGTTTTCACAGACGAATTCGTGCCAAAATGAGAGAAGGAAGCTGCTCAATGCCATTTTTTAGAGCCACCAATGATGTACAGAAGGAAAACTATTATCAATACGTCCATCTTCTTCCCAATGGGAATCTTTATATATTCACAAACAGATATTCTATTGAATTCAATTACAATACCCCGGTAGTTGTCCACGATTTCCCTACCATACCTGGGGAGCCAAGAAATTATCCTTCGGGGGAAGCTCCAAAGCAACTTCAAAATCTGAACATGATAGTAAGCGCAACTCCAAATTCAAAACATGATAATAAGTGGAGCTCCAAATCAAACTCCAAATTCAAACTCCAAACCCATAACATGATAGTAAGCGCAACTCCAAATTCAAAACATGCTAATAAGCGCAGCTCCAAAGCAACTCCAAATTCATAAGGAAAAGAAAACATGATAATAAGCGCAACTCCAAAGCAACTCCAAATTCATAAGGAAAAGAAAATACAGGTAATGTACCATTTTAATATCTATGCAAGAGAAAATTCTCCATTCTAATGTCGGGTAATGTATCCTTGAGACATGATAGTAAGTGCAGCTCCAAAGCAACTCCAAATTCATAAGGAAAAGAAAATACAGGTAATATTTTAATGTCTATGCAAGAGAAAATTCTCAATTTCCATTCTAATGTCTATGGAAGAGAAAATTCTCCTTTGAGACATGACACTAAGTGCACCTTCAGAAAGGAAACACAGTGGAGCTTCAGAAAGGAAATACAGGTAATGTCCTTATCACAATTCTAATCTTAATGTTTATGGAAGAGAGAATTATGTAATATGTACATCACATTTTGATATCTATTGATGAATCTATGTGAATAAGAGTGACTAAAGGAAAGTTGCAATGCCAGGACATGTGGAGGAGAGATTGCTTCTAGAAAAGTGTGAGCTTGACATGGGGCATCACACTTGACATGGGGCATCACGTTGCATAAGGACAAATAAGCGGTCTAAACGTTTGGATATATATTTAGTTTCAAACTTTGGGGAGATGTTTGAAATTTGAACCTTGGATAAAATGTTACAGAAGGTGCATGTATGGCGGTGGGTGCATTAGTTTTTGGAAACTTTGGGTAAAAGTTTGTTAGCCATCTAAACCTTACTCGAGACACGTGAAGGTTCCAATAAGAGTCTCAAACCAAAACTTTGGATAAAATTTGGGTGAAGGAAATTGCAACCAGAGAGTTTTGTTAAATTTTGATAGAGTGGAGAAATTTTTGGTCAAAAAACCAGTTAATGGCCAGTCAATGCCCTAGCGATCACTAGAGTCCCTGCAGTGCCGAAGGCAGGGACTAATAAATAATATCTAACCTCTCCTTTATCCATTATAATGTTATCAAACTCTTCTTTATCCATTATCAGGTTATTAATAAAACTAACTTGAATAAATTAAATTATAATTTACCACTTTAAGTAAAATACTCTATTTACAAAGAGATTTTTTAAAATATAGCATACATCAGATATAATATCTTATATCCTTTTATACAATCTCATGTCGCAAACAAAAATAATTTAAATAAATTAGATTATGATAATGTATATGTAAGATTTTTCTATAACCCTCCCTTTTTAAAGGAAAATCTCTATTTAGAATGATATTGTTAATTTTATAATTCAAATAATATATAATTAAGTTATTAACAAAATTAATTTAAATAATTAAATTATCATAATATATAATTAAAAAATTTCTCTTCTCCCATGTCTTTCAAAGAATTCTATAAGATTGCTAATTTTATAATTCGAATTATAATAATGCATATCTAAAATTTCTGTCCAATTTACCTCTTTGAAGAAAAAAAAATACTCTATTTAAGAAGAGATTTTTTGAAATGATATTATATTATATTAATGTATTATAAATTTATATATATATATATATAATTTATTATAAATTTAGAGTGTGGTGTAATGAAGTTTAAATATAAATAAAATATATTTTTATTATTATATATTTACACATTTTTTAATTTATTTGTGGTGGATTTTTTTTTCTGAATATACATTGTTATAATTTTAGGTGGAAACTACTAAAAGTTTGACGAACAAATCTGGTGGAGTCATTTTCTAGTAGTTAGGGCTTAGCTAAGCGCTTTTTTTCTATGGTGAGAGTTGGGGGATGATCATCCCAGCTAGGGGAAACCCACCCCTCTTTTCGGAATGTTGTGGTCTCTGGCAAGTCTAGATCATCAAGACAACCTCGAACCCAAGTGCGGGGGAGTGGTTCTGCATATGATATGTCGATCATGGGTGCACAGTGGCAATCTCAATTAAATGCTAATTGCATTATGAAGGCTCCTTAGAATCCCAAATTCATTATTCCTCCTAAATTTTTGGATGAACATCGATGAGAGTTGAAGGACCACACCTTCATCTGTTAATTTTTTCGTAGTTGGCCTACTGAAAAAGAGCTAGAAAGGTGGATCCAACAACAATGGCAACCACGAGGTGAGGTCGACCTATGACTTGGCCCCAAAGGTTTTTTTACTGTAATTTTGTAAATTTGGAAGATAAGAAGCATATTTTTAATGGGGGTGCTTATTATTTTAATAATACAGGTTTGTATATGTGTCACTCGGAGGAGTGTTTTAATCGAGAGAAGGAATAGTTTTTGGCAACTTTGGTTTGGGTGAGACTTTATTCCCTTCCTGTTAATTTTTGGATTCCTAATATTTTGGAACGTATTTTCAATGTTTTGGGTTCTTTGGTTAAGGGTTCAAAAATAACTAAGAAGGGTTGTAATATGTTATATGCTAGATTATGTGTATATAAGAATGTATCCCAACCACTACCAGAATCAATTGACCTTGATTACCAGGGCCAAAACAAGAATCAAACCCTAGACTATGAACACGTTTCTTTTCATTATAGACATTGTCATGAAAGCAACCATCTATTTCATGTTTGTCTGATTAAAAATGGTTTGCAATATAATTAGGGTTTTACCAAAGTTATGTCTCAAAGGACTGCTAGAGATAGGAATGTATATCCCATGCGCAAACTTGAGGTAAAAAACTATTTTGTTGTGCTTGAAGAAATGGAGAAAGATTTTGGGGAGAAATGTGCCAAATGATGCTCTTATAGTTGCACAACCCCTTGCTTCTACCCTAGAGGAAAAAAACTCTTTTGTTGTTCTTGAAGAAATGGAGGAAGATTTGGAGAAAAATGTGCCAAATCCCCTACTTCTACCCTCGAGAAACAACCCGAAAAGAGGAAGACCTGGGAAGGCGCAATTGGAGAAGGCACTACTACTGAGTTCTACTTTGATTTACGTATAATTGTAGATGTTATGCAATTAATGAAGTTTAATTATGAGTCCCTTTCCATTCAAGAAAAATCCTGCATGGGGATTTTAAATGAATGGACTGTTGAAAGCTTGGAATAATTACCAAAAGAATAGAAGGAAATTTATGTTAAGGCTTATTTCAAATGGCGCAGAAAAAAAAATGATAGTATTCTTTGGAAAATAGTGTGATTTGAACTATTCACAAGTTGAAAGAAAAACAAAAAGAGCTGTTAGTGAAATATTTGGCTAAAGTCCCTATGTACCAAAAACCTGGTTGAATTACCATGTGAAAAAATATAATTCCAAGGTCATCGGACATGTATTGCAAGTTGAATGGTGAGAAGAACATCCTAATGGGTGTTCATTTGGTTTATTATAGCTAAGAAAATTGGAAAAAGGCAATGGAAAAGGTTTTGGAAAGGAAAGAGGCATTATTTGACATTTATTTATGAAAATAATGGAAATTAGGAGAAAAGGAAGGTGAAAGGTCATAGGTTGCATGTGAGGAGGAAAACAAAGGAAAAAGAACGGAAATTGAAGAAAATAGTGGCCTCAATGACAAAAAGGCTTCTCAGGATCAGTTCATGGCTTTCGTCAATTTAGTTTTGGAGCTCTCATTTTCTACTCTCTCTTTCACATTATTGGACACTTAGAGTTTTCTTGGAGCACTCTTAGAGGAGTGTGCCATAATTTGGATTTGGAGCAAGAAGGAAAAGGAAGAGCAGGAAAGTGAAAGAGGAAATTGGGATCGACAGCTACAACAGGTTTTTCTTGCAGCTACCAAGTTGCATGTATTTTTTCCTTGTTATTTTTGGCATGCATGACATATGCATGTGGTTTCTTGGCTATGATGTATCATTGGCATGGTGGATAACTTGAATTAATAGTGGTTTTTCCTAACCTTGTTATTTCCTAAACAAACATGGTGTTGTGTGTTTCTTTCCTTTTGTTTTCTAGTTGGTTATCATGTTCCTTATGGTTGTGGGTTGAGTTACTATTACCTAGAAGCCTTGGTTGGAAAAACGCTCCAGAAGCCTTGTAACAACTAGGCTTGAATTACTAGTACTGGAAGCCTTGGTTGGAAAAATATTCCGAAGCCCTTGGTGGGTTGATTTACTAGTCCTAGAAGCCCTGGTTGGATAAATACTCTAGAAGCCTGACAACAACTATGGGTTCAGTTACTAGTCCTGGAAGCCTTGGTTGGAACAAACATTATCGAGCCTAGATTGCTTTGGTAGAGACCAATGTGCTGATGGTTAGTGATGTTCGATCGTGAGGTCGAATCATAGGTTGAGGGCTGAGGTGGTTTGACCTCTAGAAGCTTGGGTTTAGTTTTGTTTGATTTGTTTCATGAGATCCCACATTCACAGTTGGAATATGGCACGAGGGTGACCGGCCGAAAGAAATATTTGGTTCAGCCTAGTCTATGGTCAGGTGGTATGTGGGAGTCCCTAACTTGGTTGGAATTTTCATATATTGTTGGGCACAGGATCCCCCAAGGGCAGTTTTAGGGCTTCAAGCCTATATTTTGTTCCAATTTTTGTAATCCAAATTTAAAGACTCCGCATTTTGTGGTCACAGAGCGCGTAGATGTTAAAGAGTCATAGGGTTGTCTGCCCTTATTTTGATAATGTAATGTCAGTTGTAAAATATCTACCCATGGTCTCAGACCATGGGATTGTATAAATAGACAAAAGCTCTAAGTAGTTAAGAGAAAATAAAAGAATGGAATCAAGTAAGATAGGATAAATAGCTCTGAATAGAAGTCTAATTTTTGGGTCATAGCGTAGGTAGAGGCTCTGCAGCTGAGTGCGCAGAGGCCTAGAAGTCCACAGCTGAGTGCGCGGACCCCTGCAGCTGAGTGCGCAGAGGCCTAGAAGTTCGCAGCTGAGTGCACAGACCCGTGTAGCTAAGTGTGTAGGGCGATTCGAGTCTATAATCATCTAGAATTATCAGTAAAGAGAAGAATTCTATAATTTTTGCGTATTTATTTCCTATTTATACATATGTTATCTTGAGTATGAATTTCACTTCTAATACTTATATGATACATGATTGTTTATAGCTGTATTGGTTAATCAAACGCAAGTAAGAACATATGGTTACGCGAAGCTAACTAAGATCTGTTAATAAGATAAGTAAGATACTTAGCTTAGTTTGGGAGATATGGCAATTCGCTGCCCAAGCAACGCAAAAGTATATCAACCCCTGGCTAGCACTGCACGGAAGGCATGTATAATTGAAATAAACTGACATCACAACCATCTCAAGGGTGCAGAAACTTGGTTCTAGCATCCCCCCATACTGCTTTGGGTGAGAATTCAGTCCACGCTCCGCAGGCTAATGCCGAAAGGGCCAGTAGTGTAGGGATTTGTTTGGCTCAGTAACGTTGAATCTGGGTTAGGCCCCCAAAAGCCAACAAATGGTTATGTTTCCAAGACCGGAATCTGCATGTGAGATGTGTGATGTTGTATCACTAGAATCCAACTAAGAAATAAATCAAAGGCTGGTTGGATAGAAGGATTAACGAGTTCGCGGCGCAAGAGAACAGAAACCCGAGACTGTGAAAAGAACAGTGGATGGACCAATACCTATATATAGAGATCCAAAAAATATTTTATACCTCTTTCCCTACTGAGCTATACAAGTGGATCG
This sequence comes from Pinus tabuliformis, assembly GCA_031772625.1. Classification (NCBI taxonomy): domain Eukaryota; kingdom Viridiplantae; phylum Streptophyta; class Pinopsida; order Pinales; family Pinaceae; genus Pinus; species Pinus tabuliformis. The sequence continues at coordinate 535,108,708 of CM062812.1, forward strand.
CGAAGCTAGAAGATAGCCAAGGAAGGTGGAAACTTGACTGTCCTATTGTGTGGACCCCAGAGCTAGTGTGGAGGTTGGAAGCATCAGAGGATAAGATTGTGCGTGCCGTCGATCATTGGCTCGATCGCATTATAGGAGGATTTGTTACTGATTTTGCAGTTGACACCTCAATCAACTATAGCAAAGAAGAGCAACGTTTTTTCAAGGGACCGCAAGGTAAGTACATAAAATCTTTGAATACTTGGATTAAAATGCTATTGTGCAAAAAATGGGTTATGTAGTTACCTTGATGTTTGGGACTACGTGAAGCGGAAAAAGTTACAGAAATGAAGGAAATAAGGGTCCAGAGTATAGCCCCTTGATTTCACCACCGTGAAGGGACGAAGAAGGGATAGCGAAGGTCTCTCCGCGAAGTGCTATTCAATTGATAAGACAGGGATTTCCGTGAATACCACCTCCGCCCACACCACCTCCATCTTCACCGCCATCACCTCCAACTTCACCCGTACCACCTCCACCACCACCGCAATTCAGTATGGAAAACACAGTGAAGTTTCCTTTGTTCAAAGGCTTGGGAAATGAGGACCCAGACCAATTCTGGTTCGTTGTGAGGGCTATATGGGAAGCTCAAGGTGTTACAGATGATAACATAAAGAAGGAAACACTGGTTAGTGCTCTACAAGATTGCGTGCTAACCTGGTATATTAAGTACTCCAGTGATAACCCGAATGCTAGAGTAGCGGACATCCAAGCAACATTGAATAGGGAATTTAGCAGGCCTAAATCTGAAGTGCAGTCGATTGTTGGATTCAAAGAGATCATGATGCTACCAAGCGAGACACCTTGGGAACTAGATTAGAGGCTGAAATGTATAATCCGCGAAGCCAACATGAATTTGACAGATGGACAACATCGCGAGTGGTTTGTGGCTTTGCTACTACCACACTTAAGGAGTGCGCTGTTGCAGTAGAAGATAACAACTCAGGCAGAGGCCTTGGAGATTGCCATGAGACTACATGAGACTCCGATGTAGGATCCTAATCTAGAATTTCAGCAGATCCACGCGCAGCTGAAGAATCTGTGCCTTGAGTTGCAAAGCTTGAGAGCAACCTACTTTGGGGGAAAACTGTACAAGTGTTTAAGGAGTAAGTCAATTCATATATATATATGTGTGTGTGTGTGTGTGTGAGAAAAATTTGTATTTATATATGGCTTTAATACAATTTAAACCAAATAAAAAATTAGTATTTTTTTCAAAAATTTGAATATGTCCACTTTGAACTCCAAGAAATAGTGTTGTTGAAATCACCATTATTAAATGCAAACAAAAGATGTATTTATGCTAAAACATTCAACTTTTCTACATGTACAAATGACTGAAATAGATGGAAAAAATAGACAATTTATTGTAAACGTTGAAGAAAGTTGGCCTAGACTTGAGAAATTATTAAATATTATAAAGAATTAACAGGTATATTATTAAATATTATAGATAGAAAAAATAGACAATTTATTGTAAATATTGAAAAAGTTGATCTAGACTTGAGAAATTATTAAATATTATAAAGAATAAATAGGCATATTCCCTGGTTAATATCCTTTCTTGAAATCACTACAAGATTATTTTTTTAATACGGTTTTAGTTGATGAAATGAAATTGATATATACTAAATAATTTATTTTTATTATATAGGTATTATATATCAAAAATGTCTTCAAAAAAAGAGAATCAACTTTCCATCAAAAAATTCTTTAGATGGTCTATTACATCTCAAGCTTCATTGCCCGATAAAGAAGATCATGATTTTGATCTAAATGAAGATTTAGTTGTCTTGGGGCATAATGAAGAATATGATATCTTGGAGGATAATGAAGAAAGTGATGAAGAATTTCATGAGAGAGAACCTAGCACCCAAAAGAAAAGAAAAATGAAAGTAAAAAGAGAGTTTCGCGATCAGTGGAAAACTAAGTATAAGTGGTTGAGAGAGGCAAAGCATGAAGAAAAAATGGTTATGAAATGCATAAGGCAATGGGGCCATGGGGAATTGGGACTAGTTGCTTTAAATTGCAGCATGATTCTATAGTTGTTCATGCTAGCTCAAGCATTCATAAACTTTCACAGGAAAAGTGGATATATGGATTTGAGAAGAAGGCGAAGTCTATTATAGAACACATTGCATGCATTGATGATATGAACAAAGAAAGAGTCATTACTACTATGAAATTAGTATATTGGATGGTGCAAGAGGATATACCACTCTCAAAATATGAATCTCTTTGTTTGTTTACAATGTCCTTACACACGCCAAATATGCCAAAGAAGAGAGATTACAAATCACATACAAATCACATGGCTACAAAAGAGTTCATTTTTGCTATATCTCAATATTTTGAAGAGCTACAAATTTCCAAAATGCTAGATAGCCCTTTTTTTCCATTGATGTTAGATGAAAGTACAAACCGTAGTTTAGAAAAACATCTTGTGGTTTATGCCACGTTTTTAAACTCAAAAGGATTGGGTCCTCCAATTTCACAGTTTTTAAAGCTAATAAATGTTTGCGATGGAAGAGGGAAAACAACTTATGATGCAATCAAACATTTAATGGAATCAAGGGGCCTTTCAAAAGAAAGATTGATAGGAGTTTCCACAAATGGCACTTCTTCAATGGTTGGTAATGAAAATGGTTTTATTACTTTCTTGAAGAAAGATGTACCTAATCTTGTAGGTGTTCATTGCATTGCTCATCGTGAAGCTTTAAACGTATCAGATGCTTCAAAAAAAATACCTAAATTATTATTTGTTGAGAAATTAGCAAATAAGTATATTCTTGGGTGCAAAATTCTACGAAAAGAAATAGTCAACTTATTTCTCTACAGGAACTTATGCAACTTGAAACTCTTCAAGCTCTTCAAATCCATGGAGTTAGATGGCTTTCAAGGGGACAAGTCATTGAAATACTTGTTGTACTTGTGCCTCCCATATTAATATTGTGGAAAAATGAAAGAAAACACTCATGGTTTGATAATGAAAGAATCTTTTCAGTACAATTGTGTTTACATATGCTTGCAGATATAATGTGTGAATTAAACAAGCTGAACAAGCATTTCCAACAAGAGTACATTGATGTCAGCTCTTTAGAGGTAGCAATAGATGTCACGGTAAACACTTTGAAAAGGTGGTTTGTAAGAAGCGAGACATTTGCTGAAGCTAAATTTTATTTATCTAAGTTTATAGATGCCTCTAAATTTGGCTTTCTAGAAATTTGTGATAAGGAGGGGCTTGTTCACAAGCATGAATTACGATTTGTAGAATTCCAAATGCATATGTTGATTGTGCTGATATACAAAAACAATCATGGAAACCATGTATTGACGGTTCAATAGAAAGTTGCAAACAACTTGCAAAAGATTATGTTCAAGCTCTCGTAGAGAATTTGAACAGAAGATTCCCCGGTCTTGCATTTTTCAACTTAGCAAGGTTGTTTAGCCCTTGCCATTATTTAGAGGATGTTCATCGTAGAGAACAAAATTCAAAGCATTGGCTTGAAAAGATTTTTCAACACTTACAACATCCTTATTATCAAAGTGAAGAAAAAAAAACTACATTTGATTTTGAGGCTTGCTTGAAAGAGTTGCATCCATTTGTTGACACTCTTCATGTCAATTGTGAGGGATCATCCATGAAATATGTATGGAGGATTTTCTTATGTTACAGGGTTGCATACAAATTTTCCTAACATGTCAAAATTATGGTAGGCAATACTTACTATTCCTGCAAGTACAGTTGCTTGTGAGAGAGGATTCTCAAGACAAAACATAATAAAAGATGTCCGAAGAACAAAACTATCATTAGTTGCATTGGATGCCTTGATGCAAGTGTCTCTAATTGGGCTTGATTCATCGATGGTGGAATCGGATAGGGTATATGACATATGGAAAGATGCTAAAGAAAGAAGAATCTTAAATATTTAAAGTTTTTTCTTTTATTTTATGTTTGTAATTGTGGTGTTTTGACAATTACCTCTTTTGGTGAAACTATCCAAATTTTAGTTTATGTACATGTTGATATTGAATCTACTTTTTGAGCATTTACATACTTCAGGCACATTATGTTTTTGGTTTGAAACTTATTTTACAACTATTGTTCTTTTAATGGGATTAATGTTGTAGTGAATTAAATGGAAAACATGGTATGTGTGTTTCAATTTCTGTTAAGTGAATTATTTTTGTCAAATTTGTTGCAACAATATTTACATTCATTATTTTCATGTGAGAGTAATTATGAATATATCTTTTTTTCACTTTATAATATTAATTTTTGTTGTTTCTATACATATTTTCCATCTATTTTATCACTGTTTCCATCTTTCAATAATAACGCAGAACATTTCAACAGCTTGAAAAATTTACAGAGAAGTTTAATCAACAGGTGTGAAAAGAAAGTGTAGCAATGAGAGTTGGAGATTGGAAATTTTGTAACAATTATGAATACAATTTGAAATTAGATAAAAATTGTACACCTAAATATTAAAAGTCATGGGTAGTTTAAAAGTAAAAGCGTCATAAAAAAATTCGAACCCCTGGTTGGTATGCCAAGCCACTGCAAGGTTCTGACCTGGAGCGAACCACAAGTGGAGACGGCCCGTTCATCAGCTGACATCACAAGAGTACCGTCCCCCCACTAGGCATCGATTTCTTTTGCTGAGTTTACACCATTCAATCATTGGAGTAGTCTACCTAGGTAGAGGAATGCCTGGTTTCCGTCACCGCCCAGAAAATCGTTCGGCTCCGGCCGCCGCCAATCCCTCCACCCTCCGCCACCCTCCCCTAGCTCCGCCACCCTCCTTCTCCACCACCCTCCCCTGGAAATCCTGACATTCCCTGACAGAAAATCTGATCAGCGCTGGCAATCCGGACATCCAGGTGACAAATCAGATCGGAGCTGGAATTGCAGCCGCGGAGAGTTATTGCCATTTCCAATTTGAAATGAGGAATTGCGATCCCGCGGGCTGCTCACTCACCTTCCTCCTCGACTCGGCGCCTCCCTTCTCCAAACCTCGCCGACCTCCTTGCGCACAGCTTGAATGGTAAGTATGCAACAGAATTGACCACGTCAGACTACTCCAACAGACCGAGCTCTGCACTTTCCGCGTTCTTCAAATTTGGGGTTTTCAGTTTCTGTATCAGTAATGCTGTAGAATACGGTTGCTGTGAAAGAAGGGGCTTTGAATCTTTCATCAGTGGTGGTTGAGGGTTAGAAATAAATTGCGTGTTGCGGGGCTTGCGGCTTTGATTTATTTGGTGGGAGAAATTGGCTTTTGGGGTTCTTCGATCCCAATACCAGATTGCGTACAACATGTCTAATTGTTCAGCTTATGAAATGCCTGCCTCTCATACGAGAGCTTCGTTGCAGACAAACCTGGAGTGATTTTTGGAATGCACTACACCAATCATGCCAGTTCAGTATTTGTCCAAGGTAAGGCTCATCATGCTTTTGAGCATACTCTCTTATCTGATGCAGATAAATGATTAAAGTAAGGGTTTATCTATGCAACCAAGAGCCTTTTATCTGCAATCTAATTTTGTGAAAATTAATCGGCATTATTTGCCATGTAATTTTTGTCTTAACCTTTAGTTTGCAGAGCCTTTTATCTGCAATCTAATTTTGAGAAAATCAATCGCTTTTATTTACCATTTTAAGAGTCATTTATCAAAATTTAGCCCATATAATCAATGGGATCGTGATGTTCAGTGATGAAAGCAGTAGAATGCGAAGCGAGAACCCACCAAGGTTCGATTCCACTTTTTGGGGTTGGGGTTAGGGGATTTTGAGGGAAAAGTGCATAATAATCAGTAATGTCACATGTTTCGGTCGTACCATGTTGTGAAATAACATCTTAGTCCCTCGCAGGTAATACTAGATTCTTTTTTTCTACCTTTAATTTCTTTTAGTGGTTTGATTGTTTGATTTTCTAACGACACTTTGATAAAAAAGCATCTCTTCTAGATTCTGCATTGAACAAGTGGTGGTAGCCCTCTGAAGCAGAGACTGCAGAGTATTTCAGCCTCGGAGATCTCTGGAGGATTCGAGCAGTGATAGTGAAAGTGGACATGGTACTGAAAGATATTTAAGCTTCAAAAGTGAATCCTGCAATTCCAGTGAAAGAGTAGGAGCATGGGATGCTGTCTCCGAAGATTCTGGGGCCTATCCTGATCATTTATGGAATCTACAAGATCGACTTGGGCACCTGTGTTTCCAGTATTTTGAGCGAGCGTTGCCTTATGGAAGAGTCCCTCTAATGGAAAAGGTAGATGCTCTGTTACCTGAGGAGAAAATCCTTCACTGATTTCTATGATTCCTTTGTTTATCTATTGTAAAGCCTTCTGAAAACATTTCAGTGAATTTTCGAGGCAAGACAAGTGTGAAGAAAGATATTGAATTTATTGCTTAAGATCTTAGAAGTTAATGTTCGAGTAGATCTCTTAGTTGGATTCTTCTTCGGTTCCTTTCGGCATAAAATTCTTTTTATTCTCATTTAGTTGTACTTTGCTCCTGCAGGTCAATCAATTAACACGTGGATTTCCAGAATTGGTTTCTTTAAGAAGCGTTGATCTTTCTCCAACAAGTTGGATGTCAGTGGCATGGTAAATTTTCTGCATCTTATTGTGAAATCATTTAACGGTTACTTGTATCGCAGATTGCATCACATATGCTGAAAGCTTTGAATTTTCAACATTAGTGCTATGGTGAAATATAGCCCTCTAAGAAATTGGGATTTATGTTCTGGATTCTAGGTATCCTATTTATCGTCTTCAAACTTTAGTTGAGGTTCACATCTCGAGTCTTTTTTTAGCAAAATTATTATTATAAAGTTGTACCTACAAATTGTTTTGTTCCTTTTGTGAATTTTGCGTTTTGGGTAAAGCGATTGTCATTTAACCAAATTAGTAACCAAATCATCCATAAACCATTTCATATCTACAAGCAAACGGCAACAAGTAATCATGGCACCAGCTCAAACTTGATGATCAGGAAAAAATCCTAGGATCATGTTCAGCAAGGAAACCTTCTTGATGGTCCCACCAATGGCAAGGTCATGGAGCCATCTTTAGACACAGCACCAGCTCAGACTTGAAGATCAGAAAAAAAAAAGGCTTCAGCAAGGAAACCTTTCTGATGGTCCCACCAATGCCAAGTTCCTAGAGTCTGTGGACCATCTTTAGAGAGGGGGTCTGCCAACATGTTCCTTTCTTTATATACATGGAAAAGGAGACTCCTGGAGCCATGGGTAGACCATCTTTAGAGAGGGGATCTGCCAACATTTTCCTTTCTTTATATACATGAAAAAAGAGTCTTCATTAATAGCAACTTTGAAATTCAATAGTATTTCATAAAAAGGCCTGAAGAGAAAATTTTCCATAGTACAAATCCAAGGACTGGTTTTTAGGAGGTTGACATTGTTGGGTTATTATCAGATTCCTGAGAGGTGTCTGTGAGAAAAAAACAACCTTTGCAATGACTGACAACATGGATATCGATGATGATTCTTTGAGGGGGATTATGTATGTGTTGCCCTGATGCAGTAGTGCAGCATATGCTCTCATTTGTCAAGAATGCTAGAGATGTGGCCATGTGTTGCTGTGTTAGTAAAAAATGGAGAAAGGCAATGAGAAACATTCGCAGCCTTTATTTTTCGAGAAGTGTTTGTGACGAGAGATTGATTGTGTCAGATGTTGTTGTAAGCCGCATTGTATTTTCAACATCTACTTTGGAAGGGCTATTTGTTTATTGCCATTTTTCTGGGAATAGCATACGAGCTTGGTTGTCACACATGCAATTCATTGAATCACTTGGAACTTCCACTAGATAATCTTGTAGTAAAAGGTCTTGTACCTAATTTTCCCTAATTTTCCCACTAAGGTTGATTACATTTATTCCTTGCCTCATCTTGAAAGCCTCAGGTTACGGGGTGTTCATCTATCACAAGCACCAAATTGGAGCCCTTTCACGAGCCTTCATACAATGGAAGTTGTTGGTATTTGTACACGTGATTTTTTTTAATCCAGTATCATTCATGCATGTTCAGTGCTAAAGTGTTTGGCTTTGCTAGGCTGTGATGGTGTCAAAGTTGTGATCATTGATTTACAGCTTCTAGTGCAGTGCAGATTGGATTTTTATGGTATAGGTGATTGCTTTGTCAACATAACTGCTCCCAAACTTCAATCCTTTGAAGTACAAAGAGCTGCTTGGATTTGTATAAAGGGAATTCACTCCTTAATGTGACTTTCAATAGCAAACAATGCAGGTTTATAGATTATGTTTTTAGATGCTCTTACATATTTTCTTTTGGTTCTTTTGTTTCATTTCGTTTTCTTTTAAATGCATGTTTTTATTTTGATTTCTCACTTATTTTGCTTTTGTAATATTTCAAATTGTTTTATTTTCCAGGCAAAGTAAATGAGATGGACTTTTTTTTATTTTTTCAATAGCCATTCAAGATTAACCAATTTTGAAGTACATGGTACCATGTTTGTTGGGCTGTCACAAAGAAACAACTTGGCACAAGTAAGCTTGTTCATCTCTAAATTATAACATATTGTTTGGAATGCTGGTTGCTATCTTTGCATTTTATATTTTGGTTAGTGTTTTTGTTGGAAAAATAGAAAGCTTAATGAAATATTTATATTAATTTTTTCTTCTAAAATAATTGTATTTTTTATCTTGCAGTTGGACTCCTTGTTCAAGATACCTTGTCTGGAAAAGAATTTGATTACAGTGAGGTCTCCTTTGAATGTTGAACATAGAATGATGACATTACTGTCCTTAGTCAAATACAACCCAAAACTAAAAGAATTGATTATATGAATTTCCGAAATGAAGAACTACCAAGAAACCACAAACATTCTTTGAGCAGGTTATGAGGTTCAAGCTTAGCAATCAGGTTGTCACAATTGAATAAGTCAATTTAAGGTTTCGATGCTTGATGCTTTTGGCTTACCTCTTATGGGAGGTTCTGGAAGCAACACAATCCTATGGTTTAAAGAGTTATGATTTTTGTACATGGGGCATCAAAGATTAAGGTGCCTACCCTATTTTTGGGAATCAATTCAGGGTTTCAATGCTTGATGTTTTTGGCTTACCTCTTATGGGAGTTTCTAGGAGCAACACAATCCTATGGTTTAAAGAGTTATGATTTTTGTACATGGGGCATCAGAGATTAAGATGCCTACCCTATTTTTGGGAATCAATTCAGGGTTTCAATGCTTGATGTTTTTGGCTTACCTCTTATGGGAGGTTCTAGAAGCAACACAATCCTATGGTTTAAAGAGTTATGATTTTTGTACTTGGGGCATCAGAGATTAAGGTGCATATCCTATTTTTGGGAAATACAGTTGATGTGCTCTATTATGTGAATCTCAAATTGGCAATTATTTAAGAATCAGACTTTAGTTGCATCTTATTTACTTTTATTGTTGAAGTAGATTTAATGTGCTCTTATAATTATCAGTTTGATTGTCACATTTGAGTTTGAGATGGATATGGTAATATACAAAAGTTATACATTTTGGCACTTCTAAGGTGTCATTTTGCCTTCTCTTTGATATAGAGCTTTAGGATATTAGGAAATGATGTTTAGGTTTCATTTTTAGTTTCTATCTTCAATAGAGTTTTAAAGAGAGCACCTCTGTAAACAGTTTGACCACCATTGGATGGATTTCTGTTAGAGGCAGAACCACTACTATTTGGAAAATATTGGATACCATCATATTTGGAGGAGACATTATTTTTTCCTGTAATCACAGCCTGTGTATCACAGATGCCATCCTTATTGCATATGATCTCTCCACTGCTTTTATTGATTCCTAATCATAAACCTAGTAATGGCAGGTTTTGGAATTATTAGTTGTTTTATTGGAAAAAAATTGTTGTTGGAAAGTGTGCTTGAACCTTTGTAACTCTCATCTTATTATCCAAAGCTTTGTCATTACCTTCTCCCATAACCATTAGACTCCAATCACCCTTGAGCCCTCTTTTATTGAAGAATTTTCTAGATGATTTATGTACAAGATCCTTTGAGAGCCATTTAGCTTAAAGTCGTAGTCATCTAACCTATAAGCTTTGCCAAGGAAACCTCCCCTGTGAGGATAACATACAATCACAAAATAGAAAGAGAGACATCATTGAGACGACAGTGGTGGTTAATCTATTTATTGTTACAAGAGATAAGTTGTCTAATAAGTCTTTGCACTAGGCTCATTACTTTTCTAAGCACCCCCATATTGTCCTCCCTAAGTTCATTATAAATGAATTATTATTATCTTCAATACCAATATTTACTTGTATGTTCACTATATCCTTTTTCACCTTTTGAATCTCAAATGTTTCATCCAAGGTAGTTTCATGAATATGACAATGAAAAATGATAAAATTGTGATGTTGAATTGTACTTATGCAATTTATATTGATTCAAACCCTACCTGTTTTCCATTTTCATTTTAGATGACTCTAATACTTAGATTGTTAAGATAATTCATTTATAACCAAATTTAATTTTAAATGTTGTTTTGAAATTATTCTAACTAGTAATAAACTGAACTAAAAACTTAAAATACCTAGTAGGCTTACTTTCAAAAATATATAAAAATAAGTTGCAAACCACATCATATTGTGCATTCATGAACTTAACAAATATAAAATTCTTGGTAGTTAAATTTGGAAAACAAAATATCTACATGTTTGGTGAAGTCATGAAGTTCACTTAATAAATCCTAAGAGCCTCATGTTAGCCTATGAGGTTGGTTATAATTTACAATGATAAAAAAATAGCCAAACATTGTTCATGCTCTATTGTATGTTTGAATTTAAAATTAAAATTTAAAGACATAAAAATGAAATAAGGATGAGATATATGAGAGGGTTTCAAGGATTTCTTCAAGAAGATATGCAACAAAATCAATTAAGGTCTTTAGTGTAGACTTCTTCAATGAAATTTGCATCCATATAGGCCTTGCTATATCAAATAAACTCATTTGCAATCAATAATTCCCAAATTTGAAATGTATAAGCTCAAGTAGAGTAGAGAAAAGCTTAGCCATCTCAAGTTGTGATAATGGACTATATCTTCAAATCTATAATTAAATTACTTTTAAGTTCAAATGGTGGAAATTGTTGATTTCTAAACTCAACTATAGTACATTAAAGGTTGGTTCTAAAAAGTGCTCAATTGAAATTCCCTAAGAGCTCTATCATATTTTATCATTTAACATGATTGATGATTATTAGGTGAATAGTGGACAAATGTGTAAAAGAAGATATTGTAAATCATCTATTTCTATAACTAAATGCTACACCTATATACTTTGAGGGACAAATATTGCAAGTGATAATTGTTAAGAGAATGGTCTACAGACATATAAAAGATGACCATTTGAGAGTGCATTGTAAATAATATTTTCGGCTAAAGAACAACTAAAACCTACATCAAAACTCTGAAAGAACAAATATATAAAAGATAATCATTTAATGATATGGAATGTTCATTTGTACTGTAAGAGTTTGCAATGTTTTTTAGGTTTATCACCATCAGAATTCGATATGGTTCGGTTTTAGGTTTAACACCTTCAGAATTCAATATGGTTCAAACTAAAAATCCAGTAAAACACACAAGGAAAGTGGAAGAAAGCAAGAATATATATCTAGATTAAATACCAATTAGAGATATGTAATTAGTAGCAAAATTTGTAATTATTATGGATATCAAATAGAGAAGATCCATAATGCATAACACCCAAAATTATTTAAAACAAATGATCAAACATATTTTACAATAGGCCAAAACCATCCCAAATAAGTTATAAAGCCATAAATTTTGTAAAAATGTCTAGCATAAATCAAGGACAGAATTCATGAGGTTATACAACAATTTTTTTTCAATAAAACAACTAATCATTTCAAAACCTGCCATTGCTGGGTTTATGATCAGGAATAACAAAAGCAGTGGAGATATCATATGAAATAAGGATAGCATTTGTGATACACATGCTGTGATTATATTCAAAATCTGGATGCCTAACTCTTAGTTGCTTCAGCCAGGAATTGGCAGAGCTTAACAGAGCGAAAATCCGTTGTTGATTAGCACTCCCAGTAGAAGTCCAAAGACTTCCTTGCATTTTGTATGTGGCAAGTCCAAATGGAGGAAGGCTTATGCATTGGGAATCCTCATATTTCTTCAGAAAACTCAGTCCCAGATCTAGACTCAGTATCACCTTGTCCAATCTCATTCTCTGCAACAAATTTGAGATCCAAGAGTCCACATCAAGCTTCCTATTTTCAAAAATTGATTTTCACTTGCTTCTGATATCATATTAAGCCGAATGGAATTACTTGAACAATTTAAATCAGCAAAGGACTATTTCAAAATACAGTATCTATCATAGACCTTGGAAGGAAAGAGACGATGTATGATAAGTTAAGAAGCAGGCCGAGAGATCCCTAACAATACGCCCCGTTGGAATGTGATAAATAGGATACCTACAATCCAGAACATAAATCCCAATTTCTTAGAGGGCTATATTTCACCATAATACTAATGTTGAAAATTGAAAGCTTTCAGCATATGTGATGCAATCTACGATATAAGTAACCGTCAAATGATTTCACAATAAGATGCAGAAAATTTACCATGCAACTGACATCCAACTTGCTGGAGAAAGATCAAAGCTTCTTAAGAAAACCAATTCTGGAAATCGACGTGCTAACTGATTGACCTGCAGGAGCAAAGTACAACTAAATGAGAATAAAAAGAATTTTATGCCGAAAGGAACAGAAGAAGAAGCCAACTAAGAGATCTACTCGAACATTAACTTTTAAGATCTTAAGCAAAAAATTGAATATCTTTCTTCACACTTGTCTTGCCTCGAAAATTCACTGAAATGTTTTCAGAAGGCTTTACAATAGATAAACAAAGGAATCGTAGAAATAAGTTAAGGATTTGCTCTTCAGGTAACAGAGCATCTACCTTTTCCATTAGAAGGACTCTTCCATAAGGCAACACTCGATCAAAATACTGGAAACACAGGTGCCCAAGTCGATCTTGTAGATGCCATAAATGATCAGGATCGGCCCCAAAATCTTCGAAGACAACATCCCATGCTCCTACTCTTTCACTGGAATTGCAGGATTCACTTCTGAAGCTTAAAGATCTTTCAGCACCATGTCCACTTTCACTATCACTGCTCGAATCCTCCAGAGATCTCCGAGGCTGAAATACTCTGCAGACTCTGCATCGGAGGGCTGCCACCACTTGTTCAATGCAGAATCTCGAAGAGATGTTTTTTTTTATCAAAGTGTCGTTATAAAATCAAACAATCAAACCTCTAAAAGAAATTAAAGGCAGAAAAAAGAATCTAGTATTAACTACGAGGGACTAAGATGCTATGCATGCCAAGCGTTTCACAACATGATACGACCGAAACATGTGACATTACTGATTATTACGCACTTTTCCCTCAAAATCCCCTAACCCCAACCCCAAAAAGTGGAATCGAACCTTGGTGGGTTCTTGCTTCGCATTCTACTGCTTTCATCACTGAACATCACGAAACCATTGATTATATGGGCTGAATTTTGATAAATGACTCTTAAAATGGTAAATAAGAGCGATTGATTTTCTCAAAATTAGATTGCAGATAAAAGGCTCTGCAAACTAAAGGTTAAGACAAAAATTACATGGCAAATAATGCCGATTAATTTTCACAAAATTAGATTGCAGATAAAAGGCTCTTGGTTGCATAGATAAACCCTTACTTTAATCATTTATTTGCATCAGATAAGAGAGTATGCTCAAAAGCATGATGAGCCTTACCTTGGACAAATATTGAACTAACATGATTGGTGTAGTGCGTTCCAAAAATCACTCCAGGTTTGTCTACAACGAAGCTCTCGTATGAGAGGCAGTAATTTCATAATTTGAACAATTAGACATGTTGTACGCAATCTGGTATTGGGATCGAAGAACCCCAAAAGCCAATTTCTCCCACCAAATAAATCAAAGCCGCAAGCCCTGCAACACGCAATTTATTTCTAACCCTCAACCACCACTGATGAAAGATTCAAAGCCCCTTCTTTCACAGCAACCGTATTCTACAGCATCATTGATACAGAAACTGAAAACCCCAAATTTGAAGAACGCAGAAAGTGTAGAGCTCGGTCTGTTGTAGTCTGACGTGGTCAATTCTGTTGCATACTTACCATTCAAGCTGTGCGCAAGGAGGTCGGCGAGGTTTGGAGAAGCGACGCGCCGAGTCGAGGAGGAAGGTGAGTGAGCAGCCTGCGGGATCACAATTCCTCATTTCGAATTGGAAATGGCAATAACTCTCCGCGGCTGCAATTCCAGCTCCGATCCGATCTGTCAGCTAGATGTCAGGATTGCCAGCTCCGATCGGATTTTCTGTCAGGGAATGTCAGGATTCCCAGGGGAGGGTGGCGGAGAAGGAGGGTGGCGGAGCTAGGGGAGGGTGGCGGAGGGCGGAGGGATTGGCGGCGGCCGGAGCCAGACGATTTTCCGAGCAGTGACGGAAACCGGGCCATTCCTCCGCCTAGGTAGACTACTCCTTCAATCGTTTTGGTGGAACCAGGAGTGGAACGCAGAGTGCGGATCTATGCGCGCCCTCCCCTACTGACTTCATAGGGGAAGGGGCCCCACACTCACCCACTACCATCGATCTCGTCTTTTGATCACAATCTGTTATCTGTTGAGTTGAATCACAGTCGTCGAACCCTCGACCATTCACATCCCATTAGGCTCTGAAGAAGCGATAGTTTTGACCCCTTGTTTTGCGCGCGATAGCACTATCAGGCCCACGTGAAAGGGTTCATTTGACGAGAAGAAGGTTCGTTGGATTCAAGATTTTTTGGCATCCGATGAGCATGGAGCCGTCAATTTCAGTTGAATGATCGCGAGTTGCAACCGTCATTAGGGACCCACACCGAGAAGTGGCTGATAACGTGCTCCAAAGGTCAAAGGGCCTGGTGGGGAGTAAGTGCGACCGCTGATTAATGAGTACTAGAAGGTGGGAGTCGGGGTTTGCGAAGTTCACTGCTGATAGATTTCGTGGACCCATAATACACAGGTTCATAAATCAAACTATTAGAGGTTTTAGTTGATCAGACCCCTAGAATCGATTTTCATCAATTCCTCAAAAATAGAGATAAAAAAATCACTATACTTTCAATAAAAATAGATAACAAAATATCAGTATACTTTCTAGATATCAAAAGTGCAGTATACTTCCTAATGTGAATTTACACAGTTCAAATGTGCATAAATAATAAATTGCCCCTAGAGTTTCTATTTACACATAAAATATAAATTTCCAGGTCCACACAAGAATTTGAACGAACCGATAATAAGATGATTCATTTTCATTTCCTAGATGATTCATTTTCATTGCAGACGTGATCTTAATATGAAATTTTTTCCTTGTAATCCATTGTATCTGATCAATTTAATGGTTGGTGCTTTTGATTGGCAACTTGTGCAATTTTGTTCCATTTACAATTTTATTTTCTTTTGGCTTTATTTGTATGGAAATGTTTGGTTTCCTCTCAATTATGCAACGTTCCCATGGTTCCTATACGTAGTTCCATTTCTTTCGGGTCCCCATAAATGCTACTATCGTTGTGCTATAGTGTTCGGTTGAGCAGTTAAAAAGTAAAAAAGCGTGTAACTTAACTTTCGTTCACACAACAACTTTTTTATTTATCTTTTCAGGGTTTGGCTGGTGAAACATGTCTGGAGAATTGAATTTCCCACAAATCACAATGTAATTATTTATCAGATTTCAAATATTTTCTAAATCTAACATCAAAATAAATATCAAAACCTAATTCATGATTAAATTTAAAAAGAAAGAAAAAGCGGTAAAATAATATTTGATTTTCCTAAAAAAACAAAAACAACAAAAACATGATTAAGTGAGAAAAAGAGAAGAACCTTAAACTAATATTTGATTTTCTTTATGATGTGAAAAAATTCATGGAAGGTTTCCTCTATGATGATAACATTTTCAATCACTGTGAGAAAATGAGAATATCAGGCACAGTGAGACTAAACATTTTTGACACCTTTAAGATTTCTCGCTCTAAGTCTATTCTCAATAAAATGGTTTTCTGGCAAAAAAATCGTTATCAGTTAGTTGGAGATTCTTTATCCAGAAAATATGGCCAATTCATTGCGTGAACACCGAAGGGCTTAGCCATCGCCTAATTTTCCGAGCAGAGATTGCATACCTACTACAGATACGACTTCATGGAAATCAAAGTTTAAGTCCATTGTTTGTGGTACAACTTTAAAAGAATGAAGTCCCCATGAAACCAACCATCGATGACATTTTATTACATCCATCCACTAACAACTTTAAAAGAATGAAGTCCCCACGAAACCAACCATCCATTACATTTTATTACATCCATCCCGTGAACTTCTATACTTGGATTCCTTGAATCCTGGTGGAATAATTCGAAGTCTATGACAGTTATACTCTTAAAGAGTTTAGCCTGTATTTTAAATTAATTTTTTATCTTAGATTTAAGATATTATTTTATTTTTTGTCTTGAAATATGGTGATACTGTTAAGTGGTGAATGTTATGTTTCACCATGTTCCAGGGAGCAAGGAATGCAGTAGTGGGGAGACTCATACAGATGTATGGGATACTTCCAAGCTTTAGGAAAATTTAGAGAGAAAGTGACATTGTTAGTTTAATTTGATTTATTGAAAAATACGTAGTTGTTAGGTTCAGGATAATGGTTTTAAGTATGTGGTATGTGTGGTCTATGTTATTAGTTAGAGCCTATAGATTATATGGGATGAAATCTTTAAAATTTTTGGACATTTCCATTGTAGTGTGCAAAGGCTTGGGGATCTCCATTGTAGTGTGCTTGAGTTGAGAGGTTGGGTCAGGATGTGGGCCACTATGACTACTTTAATTTTTTTTTTAGACAAAGGAACTAGCAACCTCCCAGCCCAGAAGCCACATATATCAGAAACTCATAGTCTAGCCTAGGACTGAGATGCTAGGAGACCACCAGAACTAGAGCCGAGATTCCAGAATCCAACAAGACCCCTATCCTTCCAGCCTTACCCATGTCTCTGGGAACTTGAACGGTGGATGGGATGGAAAACCACCACCTCTACCACTCGAGGGGTGGATGGGATGGAAAACCACCACCCAAGCACAATAACAATAACAATTCATTCTCCTCATCCATTACTTTTTCATTCTCATTTAATTCTAGATATCTTATTTATAATATTTATAGTTGCACACACTCATTCTCAATATTTATTTTTCATTCAATTATATATTTGTGAAAATCTACGATTCCAGAATCCAATGAGACAACTATCCTTCCAACCTTACTATAGCGGACCATGTCCCCAGTAACTTAAACATGAGTGGATGGGATGGAAAACCACCACCCGTACCACTCAAGCTAAGCACCCGTTGAGGGTTTGACTAATTTAATGTTAATGCATGGTTATGTTTAAATCATAAGATAATAATAGATCTAGGTTTTTATCCATTTTAAATTTTGCAAAATAAAAATGATTTTTAGTTTTCTTAAATAAAATTGATTTAATAAAAAAATAATTATAATAAAATCTTAACTATAACAACTCATTCTCCTCATCCATTACTTTTCCATTCTTATTTAATTATAAATATCTTATTTATAATATTTATGGTTGCACACACATTCTCAATATTTATTTTTTATTCATTTATATATTTGTGAAAGTCTACGAAGAAGACTGGGATGTTCTTAATTGTTTGATAATGACTTTGAAAACTTAAAGAAATGAGATTTTGGGACAAATTTCCTATATAGAAATATTCAATTCAAATTTATTTTAGTATTAATACTAATCCATATTAATAAATTATAATAAAAATATTTTTAATATTTATTTAATTATTATTATTATTATTTATATATATGTATATATATAAATATGTACATTTTATTATAAATATTTGTATTATATTTATTTAAAATATGATCAAAAAAAATTAAGAAAATATTAAAGTACATTTAAATTTTATTTCAAAAATTATTTAGATAAGAAATTTAATAATATTATTTATAATTTTGAATATGAATAAATTTTAATCATTTACATATATTTGTCTTTTTAAACATGAAAATCTAATAAATCAATTTTTCAATTTATCGTTATTAATAGCTAATATTAATTAATTAATTAATTATTTATCTATATATATATATATATATTTCAAATTGTTCAATTTTTTTTTATGTAAAGTTTAATTACACCAATAAGTGTGTCTATTTTGGAATAGTACGTCTAAAATAAGGTATATTTTTGGTAGTATTTACACAAAGGGATCAAATTGAATGATGTTGATCAATTTTTCCTTTATTTTTTTATTTCAATTAATTCAAGAATAATAATTGGACTTCATAATTATTGCTATATAAAAAAGTAGGATTAAAGAAAGTAGTAGGGAAACCATATAAATAAATTGATCGTAAACATTGATATGCATAAATCTATGACACGCATCAAAATACTTATCTGGCATTGTTAAAATTAGGAAAATAATAAAAATCAACTAAACTATCAATTTATTTTAAATTATTATTAACGTATTATATTGATTAAAAAAACATGTAACAAGATTCTTAACCATGGACATTTAACCTCACTTTACCTTGGAGATTATTAATTTGTAAATAGGCTTTGTTACAATACCATGAGCCAATACCATATGCCCAAAAGACCATAATTCATTTCATACTTGTTTATATGTCATTTTTAAAAATTAATCAATTTAATTAAAATGGCAGAATGGGCATAAATACTTCGAAGATAAATCTCAACCTTTTCTATGTGACTACTACTAAAAATATTCTAGAATATTCCATGGAAGTTAAACCCTACCATCCACCTAATAATTGTTAATAATTAAATTAAAATTCTGCAAGCAAATCATTACTCTAAAAAGTGTGATTAAAGAAAGTTCACTTGATTATAGAACGATAAAATTTAACTTTAGTGATACTAGGTCTGTGAGCATTAATTAGTCATTTAACTTATATGGATGGGACAGTTTAAGAAAATGGTTAAAATTTTATATATGCACTTTATTATGGTATAGAAAATAATAGATAAATAAAACTATATTAGACACACATAAACAAAAATCATGACATTTTGCTAGGCCTTTTATTATGTCTACAAACTCTTCAACATTTTTATAGTCTCCTCCTTTTTACCATGCACGGATCATAAACATTGTATAATGGATTCATCAAATAGGATACATAACATGAGAATACTATGGGAAAAACCATGTGTTACAAAAACATCAAACACCAAAGCCTCGAATGGTAAATTGACTCAGGGTATGTTCATGTTTACATCTACAAGAGCAATATAAGCTAGGAAGTTTTCACATTACTATGGAAATAAGAAGTATACAATGTGCATTGTTCTTATTGGTTTTCCCCCTAGGGAAACTATATTAGTACCATAGTAGCAAAATATTTATCCATTTAAACAAGCTAACATGATAACAAAACAAATATAATAAAATTTGAAACAGTTTGAAGCTTTGCTAGAAAACTTGAAGAGTCATCTTCGCGTGAGATTCCAATAATGCTACCACTACCATATATTACAAAAGTGAGAAGGAAATGCATATATTTGGATGGTGAATCCACTAGAATTATATTACTTTCATCCTCCACTCCATAGATAGAAAACTAAGTCTGTAAGAATATTGACCAAAATTGAAATCCTATAAATGAGCTTTCTCCTCTCTATTTCAATTTCGTTTATGCACAGTAAAATATCTTGCTTGGTTTCAAAGTGTTCAACTATTATTTTTCCCATGATGGTCTTCAATTGCCAATATATGTCAAAATTTTACATATATCTTGTCTGTCAGGTTCTTGTGTTTCATGTATTAGGAACTTAGTCTCCACATCCTCCTCAATCTTGACATCTATCATAAACCTCCTCTTTATTCTAACTTCTTGTTTTACATCCTATGACTCTATTTGAATCATAAGAAGGGTATATTGCATAAAAATAACAGTTAAATACTCTTTAGAGAACTAGGATAGAGAGCTAGAAGATTGATGAGAGCCTCTTCTCCCCTTTCAACCCACTAAGCAAGTTGGGCAGACCATTTTTACAGGGAAATAGACAAGGGATGAGAAAAATAAGTAGAATTTACTATACAATTTCTTAACATGAGTCAATGAGAAAAGGAGAATAAAGAGGAGAATTGAGAGAAGGATAGAGAGCTACGATTACCCAAAGGACACAACTAGAGGATCAATAATATCTAGTTGAAATAAATATCAAATCAAACCCATTATAATCTAGGTACAATGGAAACAATGTAAACTTTGAAATGGGAATTGATACGCTTGGCCGTTTCATAGAGGCAGCAAAAAAGTGACCCGATTTTGAAAAGTGTTGATGCAGAATACACTTTTTTTTGCGGAGCATATTTTTGACACTTTAAATAACTGATACGATTACCCATTTCGTAGAGGTAGCAAAAAAGTGACCCAATTTTGAAAAATGGTGATGCAGAGTACACTTCTTTTTTTTTGGAGCATATTTTTGACACTTTAAAATTTTCTTATGTATCAAATATAAATATTTTCTTTTAAATGTTAGTGATTTTCATGCTAATTCTGAAACGTGTTCATGCAACATCAACCTTTTTTTAGAGGGCTTATTTTTGACACTTTATATTTTTTAATGTATTAAAGTGTGGATATTTGTCTTTAAATGTTACATTTTTGACACTTTAAAATTTATTATGTCCAATTTTTTTTGAAATCATGATTACTTAACAATTTTCAAGTTGTTTTATTCTTTTTTCTAAAATGTTAATTACTTAAAAAAGCAAATATAAAAATATATATAAAAAGACAAAAAAAACCATAAAAAATGTAAAAATAAATACAAATCTAGTAAACCATAAAAGAAATTGGATATATATATATATATATATATATATATATATATATATAAGTAAAACTAGAAAATTAATTAAAAAAACATTAGCAAAAACTAAAAAGAAAATTAAAAAATTAAAAACAAGCTAGATTAAAAAAATAGAAAATTGACAAAATAAAAATAAAAAACTACTAAAATTAAAATAAAAGACATTTAAAAAAACAAAGAAAGAAGAATATACTTATAAAAAATAAAAAAATAAATAAAAATAAAATAAAAAATAAAATAAAATAATAATAATAATATTAATAATCATTAAAATTAAAATTAGAATTATATATATATATATATATATATATATATATATATATATTCAAGTCAAAAGGAAAATCAAAACATTCAAAATAAAAAGAAAAAAAAAATATTTATTTTAATTTAAAAAAACATTTAAATTTTTTATAAAAGCATATACTTTTTTATTTAAAAAAAAATTAAAATTAAAAAAATATTTATTTTTTATTATATTTTTTTAAATAAACATTTTATTTTTAAAAATAAACATTTTTTATTAAAACAAAAAATTATGCTCATTTTCTTTTATTTAAAACAAATACACATTTAATATCTTATATATATATATATTATTTAAAAAAACGTTTAATTTTTTTTTAATATAAATTTTTTATTACAAATAAAATGAAATCTGCCACATCCTCTACCGCCTGGCCATCCATGGTGTCATGGCCCTAGGTGGTGGATCTGCAGGAATCACCCTGGTGCCACCCAGCCACACGTGGGGACACGACCCTGGGTGAAGGAGCTGCACGAATCGCCCTAGCACCGCTCGACTGCTTGTGGGGCCGCAGCTGTGGGCAGAGTAGCTACACGCTGCTCCACTGCCTGACCCCCTGTAGGGGTGTGGCCTGCAGCTCTGCCACGCCCCCCACGGGCGGTTGGGCGGCAGAGGGCGAATCTGGCGGGGTGGAATGTTTTGTTTTTTTTGTTTAAAAAAAAATTTATATTTAAAAAAAAATGAAATGTTTATTTTATAAAAAAACAAAAAAAAATGCATTTAATTTTTTTTAAAATAAAAAATATTTATTTTTTAAAATTATATATATGATTTAAAAAAACCATTTAAAATTAAGAATATATATATATATATATATATATATATATATATATATATATATATATATATTCTTTCTTAATTCTAAATGTCTCTTTTTTTAAATCATATATATACATATATAATTTTAAATTTTAAATGCTTTTTTGTTATATATATATATATATATATATATATATATATAAATTTTAATTGTTTTTTTGTTATTTTCTAAATGTTTTTAATTTTAATTTTTGTATTTTTTTTTTTAATCTAATTTGTTTTTAGTTTTCATTTTTTCCTTAGTTTTTTTTATGTTTTTATTTTTTTTTCCCAAATATTTTTTATGGTTTACAAGATTTTTTTTTTTTACATTTATTTTGAAAATATGTTTTCTTTATTATATATTTGTTTATATATATATATATATATATATATATATATATATATTTTTTTTTTTTTTTAATTATTATCATTTATATGTTACTTTTGTTTTTTTTTTTACATTTTTATGATTTTGTTTTTTTAGGTGTGAGTTTTTTTTGTCTATTTATTTATTTATTTATTTTTATTTTATATTTTGTTTTTAATATATATTTTTATTTAAGTTTTGTTAATTTTTTTATAACTTTTTGTTTTTTCATTGTTTTAATTTTTTTTTTGTTTTCAATTTAAGTTTTCATTATTCTTTTGAAATTTTAATGTTTTTTGGAGTCATGATAAAATCTTTTACACCATTATTTCAAAATGTTGGAAATTTACCCTTTAAAAAAAGTATTATACCAGCATACACTTTTCGTTTTGAGGGTGTGCACAACAAATTGGTTTTCATCGCCATTTTTAAAACATGTTGAAAATTTACCCAAGAAAAAAAAGTCTTATTTCACCATCAACACTTTTCGTTTTGAGGGTGTTTTTGGCACAATTTTTGCACAAAAAATTGGGTTTCATCGTTATTTTTAAAACATGTTGAAAATTTACCTTAGAAAAAAAAGGGTGTTATTCTAGCATCAACACTTTTCGTTTTTAGCATTGTTTTTCATGTTTTTTTTGGGGTTTTGTTGACTAGAGTTCCCATTTTGAGTTTATAATTCCTATTACAAAGTTTACATTGTTTGGAAGGAAATGAAAGGGTTATCCAAAAAAACTTAAACTTCATAAGAAAAGAAATATAATTATTTATCAAAGAAAAGCATGAAAACAAATAACATACTAACTTAGAAAATAAATAGCTTAGGAAAAGAAGAAATTTTAGAGAGAAAAATTCCACCAAAAACAAACCTGAAAATCAAAGCTAAACCAAAGAATTTGAAAAACCTTTACTAGATTTGATTAAAAACCTACTTCCTCACACTTAAAATCGATGTTTTCCCTTCATAAGGCAACCCACACGAACCACCCCTTAAGTTTTCCCACTAGAGACCATAGATAGGATATTGACCAAGAATAGGAAAAGTTCTTGGTTAATGGAAAAGATTCTAAACTCGAAGTGTTTAACAAAATTAATAAGTAGAGCACCAAAATCATGTGGGTTCCTTACCAAGTAACGTCAGAGAGTTCCAAATCCCCATGTTCATACCTTTTTCTTTGCTATTAAATTGTTTTGAACCGAAATATCTCCTGCACAATGATGACTAAGTGATTCATTGAGCTAATCGACATGAACAAGCGTAATGTTTTAATATAGCATCCCTTAAATACATAAGACGAGACTAAATTCTAGCGTCAAATAGAAAGTGACACTAACTTCCACCTCCACTTACCATTATCTCAAGTAATTACAATCTTCCCAACCATAATAATAATCAAAATAATTTTTAAATATTATATTTTTATATTTTTTTAATATATAATATTTCCCTTTCCAACTCTCAACTTAACATTTCTTACCAACATAATATTTCACTTTAAAACTGCCAATTAAAATAGAACTTCCCACCATTATGTACACTCTTATCCAAAGTCTCAACATTCTCTCATTACAAGGAGATCTTTTAAAATATAGCATACATCAGATATAATATCTTATATCGTTTTGTACATAGAAAATTTTAGGGGCGAATGTTCGCCCTTTGGCGAAATTAAGGGGTTTTAAATTTTTAGTGGGCGAATATTTTGTATCATAGTACATTTGTACAAATCACCTCAAATAGCCCACCTTATTTTCAGGGAGAGGGTAAAAAAGGTAAATTTAGCCCTTGAAATTAGAAGTTACAACCTTCCATTCGCCCATTTTCAAGAATAGATTTTATTTAAGTGAATCCTATGGACCAAAGGCCCAAATACCATATTTATAAAAGAGGTATGGCAAATTAATAAAAATATAAATAAATGAGAGGTATGGTAAATAAATAAAACATTTTTTATATTTACTCCATAAGTCACCTTATATACATGCAAGGGTGTAAACAAATAAAAATATAAGTAAAGTGGAGGTATGGTAAATAAATGAAACGTATTTTTATACTTACTCAAAAGGTATGGTAAATAAATAAAAATAAAAATAAACTAGACGCATGGTAAATAAATAAAACCTCTTTTTATATTTAGTCCATAATCCTCGTTCTATTTATGAAGACTCAAGAAAGAGGTTTTATTTAAGTGAATCCTATGGGCCAAATACCGTATTTGTAAAAGAGGTATGGTAAATTAATAAAAATATAAATAAACGAGAGGTATGGTAAACAAATAAAACATTTTTTTATATTTACTCCATAAGTCATCTTGTATTTACGAATACTCAAAAAATGCGTTATATTTAGGTGAAACCTATGGGCAAAATACTATGGGACAAATACCATGGACTAGATTGTTATTAATACCATGCAAAAAAAATTATTAACCCTAATATTAGTATTAATAAAAATAAAAATGGCACATGGTATTGACCCATGGTATTCACCAAAATGGCACATGGCATTGACCCATGGTATTCAGCAAAATGGCACATGGTATTGACCCATGGTATTCACCTGGAATGTAGCCTATTTAAATGGGGGAATTAAACCAGCATAGATCCATATTTACTCTGGATCTACTAACCCCCGAGAGGTATCAAATATCATGATATGCAAACTAGCATAGAGTGAAAAAATATTTGATCCGATCAAGAGTAAAAATGGATGTTGTAATTTAATGTATGTTAAACATTTTAGCTTGGTTAAAATAAAAAATAAAATAAAAATAAACTATTAATTTTTATAAATTACTAATAGTAATTTTTAAGCTCCAGGTTTATGATAACCCATGGTATTGACCCATGGTAATACCATGGTATTTATGTGAGCATAGACTATTTAACGGGGAAATTCTATCATCTTAGAGTGCTCAGAGGGATAAATAGATTTCATCCCCTAAGAGTGGTAGATGTGGAGTTAAGATGGATATAGGTTGGTTTTTATGATAATGAAGATATTAAATAGACTTAGGAAATTATATTGTAAAAACACCTTAAGGTGAATGGTTAAAGCATAGACATTGGACAAGTATATTTGTATACTTCTGTTTTAAACTGAAATAAATCGAGGGCTAAAAGGAATGGATTGATTGCACTAGTCATCTTTCTATAACTTTCCAACATATGTTGGAGTAAACAGATTGTAATTTGGGTAATTTTTCTAATTGCAAACAGGAACATACTTGTGTATTGGCAGGGTGGTTACGAGGTCCCTAGAAGTGATGAATTTGAATTTTTCCTGGTTTTATATATAGTATTAGGTTTTTTTCTCATGCTTTCTGTGAATGGCACGGGTGAATTTTATCCTACACCCACTAGGTTATCGATATGTAATTTTGGTAATTTTGATTTCAAAAGATATTTTAAAGAAATTCAATGATTTCATTTGTGTATTCAATAAACACAAGATTTTATAATTGACTAAAATATTCGCCATGCCTAGTGAGAGATTCGCCAAAAAATTATATATACATATCATATTATTGATAAAATCGCCTTCCATTTTTCCTATATACCATGGAGATTCGCCCATTTATTATACATGTAAATTAGGGGGGTTCTTAAAATTTTCCCTACTTTTGTACAATGTCATGTTGCAAACACAAATAATTTAAATAAATCAGATTATAATATTGTATATGTAAGATTTTTCTATAACCTTGCCTTTCTAAAGTAAAATCTCTATTTAAAATGATAGTGTTAATTTTATAATTCAAATAATATATAATTAAGTTGTTAACAAAATTAATTTAAATAATCAAATTAACATAATATATAATTAAAAAATTTCTCTTCTCCCATGTCTTTCAAAGAATTCTCTAAGATTGTTAATTTTATAATTCGAATTATAATAATGCTTATCCAAAATTTCTGTCCAATTTACCTCTTTAAAGAAAACAAAATACTCTATTTAAGAGGAGATTGTTTTATATATATGTAAAAAATTTAAAGTGTGGTTTAAAATTTAAAGTGTGGTGTAATAAAGTTTAAATATAAATAAAATAGATTTTTTTATTATTATATATTTACATATTTTTTTAATTTATTTGTGGTGTTTTTTCTTTATGAATATACACTGTTATAATTTTAGGTGGAAATTGTTAGAAGTTTGATGAACAAATCTGGTGGAGTCTTTTTCTAGTAGTCAGGGTTTAGCTAAGTACTTTTTTTCTATGGTGAGAGTCAGGGGGTTTAGCATCTTAGCTAGGGGAAACCACCCCCCCTCTTTTTGCAATGTTATGGTCTCTGGCAAGTCTAGATCATCAAGACAACCCAGAACCCAAGTGAAGGGAGTGGTCCTCCATATGACATGTCGATCATGGGTGCACAGTGGTAAGCTCAATTAAAAGTTCACTGCATTCTAAAGGCGCCTTAGAATCCAAAATTCATTACTCCTCCTAAATGTTTGGATGAGCATCGATGACGGTTGAAGGACCACACCTTCATCTGTAAATTTTTGGGTAGTTGGCCTACTGAAAAAGAGATGGAAAGGTGGATCCAACAGCAATGGCAGGCATGAGGTGAGGTCAACCCATGACTTGGCCCCAAAGGCTTTTTTACTGTAATTTTTGCATATTTGGAAGATAAGAAGCGTATTTTTGATGGGGGTGCTTATTATTTTAACAATACAGGTTTGTATATGCGTCACTCGGAGGAGTGTTTTAATCGAGAGAAGGAATAGTTTTTGGCAACTTTGGTTTGCATGAGACTTTATTCCCTTCCTATTAATTTTTGGATTCCTAATATTTTGGAAGGTATTTGAAATGTTTTGGGTTCTTTGGTTAAGGTTTCAAAAATAACTAAGAAGGGTTGTAATATGTTATATGCTAGATGATGTGTATAAAAGAATGTTTCCCAACCACTACTAGAATCAATTGAACTTGATTACCAGGGCCAAAATGAGAATCAAACCCTAGACTATGAACATGTTTCGTTTCATTACAGACATTGTCATGAACATGGCCATCTATTTCATGTTTGTCTAATTAAAAATGGTTTGCAATATAATGAGGGTTTTACCAAAGTTGTGTCTCAAAGGACTGCTAGAGACAGGAATGTATCTCCCATGTGCAAACTTGAGGGAAAAACTATTTTGTTGTGCTTGAAGAAATGGAGGAAGATTTCGAGGAAAAATGTGCCAAACGACACACTTATAGTTGAACAACCCCTTGCTTCTACCCTAGAGGAAAAAAACTCTTTTGTTGTGCTTGAAGAAATGGAGGAATATTTGGAGAAAAATGTGCCAAATCCCCTACTTCTACCCTCGAGAAATAACCCCAAAAGAGGAAGACCCTAGAAGGCGCAATTGGAGAAGGCACTACTACTAAGTTCTACTTTGATTTATGTGGAATTGTAAATGTTTTGCAATTAATGAAGTTGAATTATGAGTCCCTTTCCATTCAAGAAAAATCCCTCGTGGGGATTTTAAATGAATGGGTTGCACAAGGCTTGGAAGAATTACCGAAAGAATAGAAGGAAATTTACATGAAGACTTATTTCAAATGGCGCAGAAAAAAATGATAGTATTCTTTGTAAAATAGTGTGATTTGAACTGTTCACAAGTTGAAAGAAAAACGAAAAGAGCAATTAGTGAAATATTTGGCTAAAGTCCCTATGTACCAAAAACCTGGTTGTATTACCATGTAAAAAAATATAATTCCAAGGTCATGGGACATGTATTGCAAGTTGAATGGTGGGAAAAACATCATAATGGGTGTTCATTTGGTTTATTATGGCTAAGAAAATTGGAAAAGGAAATGGCAAAGCTTTTGGAAAGGAAAGAGGCATTATTTGACATTTATTTATGAAAATAATGGAAATTAAGAGAAAAGGAAGATGAAAGGTCACAGGTTGCAAGTGAGGAGAAAAACGCAGGAAAGAGAATGGAAATTGAAGAAAATAGTGGCCTCAATGATAAAAAAAGGCTTCTTGGGATTAGTTCATGGCTTTTGTCAATTCAGTTTTAGATCTCTCATTTTCTACTCTCTCTATTTCACACTCTTGGACACTTATACTTTTCTTGGAGCACTCTTGTAGGAGTGTGCCATACTTTAGATTTGGAGTAAGAAGGAAAAGGAAGAGAAGGAAAGTTAAAGAGGAAATTGGGATCAACAACTACAACAATTTTTTCTTGCAGGTACCAAGTTGCATGTATGATTTCCTTGCTATTTTTGGCATGCATGACATATGCATGTGGTTTCTTGGCTATGATGTGTCATTGGCATGACGGAATGCTTGGATTAATAGTGGTTTTTCCTAACCTTCTTATTTCCTAGACAAATATGGTGTTGTGGGTTTCTTTCCTTTCGTTTTCTGGTTGGTTCTCATGTTCCTTATGGTTGTGGGTTGAGTTACTAGTTCCTAGAAGCCTTGGTTGGAAAAACTCTCCAGAAGCCTTGTAACAACTTGGCTTGAGTTACTAGTCCTGGAAGCCTTGGTGGAAAAAATATTTAAAAGCCCTTGGTGGGTTGATTTACTAGTCCTAGAAGCCCTGGTTGGACAAACACTCTGGAATCCTAACAACAACTGTGGGTTTAGTTACTAGTCCTAGAAACTTTGGTTGGAACAAACATTATCAAGCCCTAGATAGATTTGGTAGAGACCAATGTGTTGATGGTTAGTGATGTCCGATCATGAGGTGGAATCATAGGTTGAGGGTTGAGGTGGTTTTGCCTCTAGAAACCCTGGTTTAGTTTTGTTTGATTTGTTCCATGAGATCCCACATTCATGCTTGGAATATGGCATGAAGGTGACTGGCTAAAAGAAATATTTGGTTCATCCTAGTTTATGGTTGGGTGGTACGTGGAAATCCCTAACATGGTTGGAATTTTTCATATATTATAAGAGGTATTTTCTGTTGTGATCTATGAGCATATGTAATGATTATTATAGTGACATTATGGTTGATTCGCCATGGTTTATATGTTGGTTATTGTTGGTTTATATGTTGGTTATATGTTGGTTTTATGATGCATATTGTTTATGGCTCTTGACATGTTTGATGAATATGTGATTGGTTATCAAATGCATGACCTAATAGATGTTATTGCAACTAATATGAGAGGGAATTAAACGTTCTTGATGATTCATAGATAAGTATGAGACCCCTATGTTCAGATGTGTATTTATGACTTGTATATTTCATGTTCATGATATGTTTGACGAAATGTTTGTCATGAATAGGCATTGATAGGTCAATCTCTTGTCTAATATTTCTATGGAAGGATTTTTCCTTGTGTCATTCATGGTTTTCGAAAGTTTCATTAACTTCTGGGTAGAGGTCTGGATCCTAGCTTGAAAAAGTGGCTTAAATCTTGCGGTCGCAGGCACAAAACTGGGTGAAAAGGGCTGTTGTATCTCCTTTCTATGCATCATGCATGCGACTGGAGGGTTTTAGTCGAATTCAAGAAGTGTTTTGCCAACATCTGGGAGATCAAGGCACCAAAAAAGAGAGGTTTAACTCATGATCCAGGCACTTGGAAGGGTGGTTTAGCTATTGGGGGTCCGGTAGCACCTAACAGAGAAGTCATTAGGGTTTTTGGTTTGTCAATTCCACTTCCTTAAGGTGATATACGAGGTTTAATCATATCATAGTAGCTCTTCATCACATGTTTACCTCGGTAGGCTGGTAACTTGGATAACTATGGGAGGAGGGCATTACAGAGTGGTATGAGAGCATGGTTCACCCCTTGGAATGGATGGGAATAATGTGTTTGTCATGCATACATGTGATTTTCATATGTGTTCTTTATGTTTGTTGTTTATGTGCTTGTTATGTATGCATGTTAGTGGTCATTGTTATAGTTGCATTGACATGTAGGAGTTGGTGATGTTGTCGTGGGGATGTGTTTGTTGTGAATGCATGTCGGTTGTGTATGCATTTGTTATGCATGTTAGTGTCTATATGTTGTTATGCATGCATTCCGAGGTCATTGTTTGTAGTTATGTCATCATGATGTTGTTGGTATGTTATGAGGTTGATGTGTTGGCTAAGATAGAGAAGGAGATGCATATTATTAGAGCGAGGTTGCAACACTGAATGTTGGGGTAAGAGAAGGTCGTCATACATGTTTGTATGTTGGCATGCAGGTATGTTAGTTAATGGTTTGCTATAAGCATTATGGTTATGTACATTCTTCTCATTCTATCATTGTTGTGGTTACATGTATGATAAATGCTAGTTGATCAATGGAGTCATATGCACATGTGTTGAATAGTCATGCATGGTAGTAACTTGTTGTTGTTTTATGTTAGTTAACTTGATGGTTATGTTATATGTTATTGATGAGTATGTTATATGTTAACTTATTGTTGTTACATGTTAGTTAACTTTTTGATTAGGTTTATTTCATTTAAGATATTCATGTTATATGTATCATGTTGATCTGGATTGGCTTGTACAAATGGTTATGGTTATGGTATTTAGGTATGAACCGACATATTTGTGATATTGTTTTGTACTAATCTAGTTTTATTATGCAAGATGTGATTGTTATGCATGAATGCCGATTATTTATGGGTTTATTATGTGAACGTGTTACTAATTATTGTTATGGATATCATGACCTTATTTATGTTTGGGTTGATGTGTTGTGAAGTTATATTGTGCTAATCTAGATTGATTGTGCAGATAAGATAGCCTCCCATGAGATACATTGAGGTATGTGATTAATTATTGTTGAAAATTGGCAACAAGAAATTGCTAAAAATAGAGGTGCTAAAAATAGCACTGCTAAAAATAGCAGTTTGGGCATCAGTGCTGGATTGGGCAACATGGAATGAAAAATGGAAGTGCTAAAAATAGAAGTTCTATTTTTAGCAGTTCAAGTTGGATTCCTATTTTTAGACAGTCCCTGGTCTAAAATAGGAAGTAAAATTTGAATTTGGTCTTACCAACAATTTGAATATTAATTAATTAATTCTCCATGAGTTAATTAGTTAAGGAAAATCAAACTTGTAGTCTTTGTGAGAACATGTAATAATTTATCCACTGACTGGGGAATGTGTCCTTGATTTGCTCCATTGATTGAGGAATTAAAGATGAGTTCTATATTGAGAGGATCAGTTAACCTAGTTTAACTTAGTCAAGTTTAGTTAGATTAATTTAACAAGTTGTTAAATTAATGAGATACAGTTTGTTAATGCTTGCATGCATGTGACAACTGTTATTTTTAGATAACTGAGTATTCTCTCATGGATAACTGATGTATGGAAGTTCAGAAAGAGACCTGCTTGAGATCAGAGACGGGATAGTGTACTATCAGTTGGATGAATATTTTTCCTATAAAGGAAGCTCATTCGTGATGAGGATTTATCTCCTTCAAGTTTGTGCAGTTAGATAAGAGGTTAGTGAGTCTGTAAAGAGGCCAATTCACACAAGTGGCAGCACTGGACACCAAGGAAACTACACAAGGAAATAGGAGGCTTGGAGGGCAGAGGAGATGCTTTGTGAGAAGCCTTTTACTGTCTTTAAGCAGCTAAGGGATTGTACTAAGAGCTGGATAGCTTCCGAGCTAAGGCTTTGTGTAATCCGGACTATATTTCCACTTGTATGATAATACAGAGATGGGGTTTTAGGCAGTTGCTTTCCCCGGGTAAATTCTTCTGTGTTATGTGTGATTGATTCCTTCTTATCAGTTATATGTGTTCTTATTGATATTGCTCATGCTTGATTAAGCTTCCGCTAAATTGTTTGTAGAAGTAGATCAAGTGTTTTGCTTTAGTACATTGCATTACCAGGTTGATCTACAGGTGGGAAATTTTTACGTGATATCAGAGCTAGATGATTTGTAGAAAAAGTTCTACATGGTATCCGAGCACAAGTGATCAAGGAGAGAATAATATACTGAGAGGAGATTTCAAAGTTTTGAGTTTTGGGCCAAGAGTTTGCAGAGCATATCTGAAAATTTATGTACAAAATTTTCAGAAATAAATAGCAGATTTGGATTCCTTGTGGAAAAATACCCAAAAAAAAAATTTGGCTGAATCGAAGTTCAGATGAGGGAGATATCGCTGATTTAAAATCGGCTCTTTTTCTAGAAAATTTCATGACAGCGGAAAAGTGGAAATAGATTGGTGTGCTATCCAAGAACCTATATGCACTTGAGGTACAAGATGCATGCAAAGTATTGAGGAGCAAGGCAAAGGTTAGATACTTGGTGGTTGAGAGGGAGAGAAAATTACCTCTCAACATGCAGAGCCAAAAGAAGTCTGAGACAATTGTGGAGGAGCCATGATTGGTGCCGCAGCTTCAGGAGGTTGTGGAGCAGCCACAACAAGGGATGCTGAGAGGAGATCGAGTAGAGACATCTACTCATGCAGAGACCTCCAGTAGGGGGAAACTTCGAGCCAGGTGGGCAGAGGGATCACATGTAGCCATACCTCCAGGTAGGAGGTGGGGCGATGTGGAGTGATTGTCCCATGGAGAAGGGGCAGGATCATTGAGGTACCCAACCTCTTAGATGAGACCTAGCTATGGGAGCCCCAATGTGGAGTAGTAGGAATTGACTGATTGGGTAGAGACAGATGCAGATGGAGCGGTAAAGAGAGATATAATGCAGGGAATCACAGGACAACATAGAGCATGCAGGCTACAGCAATGCGAGAGGCACAAGTGTGTTGCACTGTGCAGGGTAGCACAGAGAATTGTGCAATGACGCGAGATGCATGGAGATGTTGCAGTAGCGCAGAGGTCAGAGAGGGAGCACTTGTCAGCAACAGGTAGAGCTTTAGCATCAGAGTATGTTTCTAATCCAATAGAGTGGTCAGTTGGGAATTTTTTTTGTTTTGAGAGTTGTTGGAGCAACAAAACTTGGTAGATGTGTTGCATGCAGAAAATTCCAGAGGTACAGGATCGGGTTCGAGAGGAAGCCTTTCTCGTTGAGAGGGAGTGTTGAAAATTGGTAACAAGAAATTGCTAAAAATAGAAGTGCTAGAAATAGCATTGCTAAAAATAGCAGTTTGGGCATCAGTGTTGGATTGGGCAATAGGGAATGAAAAATGGAAGTGCTAAAAATAGAAGTTCTATTTTTAGCAGTTCAAGTTGGATTCCTATTTTTAGACAGTCCCTATTCTAAAATAGGAAGTAAAATTCGAATTTGGTCTTACCAGCAGTTTGAATATTAATTAATTAATTTTCCATGGGTTAATTAGTTAGGGAAAATCAAACTTGAAGTCTTTGTGAGAACATGCAATAATTTATCCACTGATTGGGGAATGTGTCCTTGATTTGCTCCACTGATTGAGGAATTAAGGATGAGTTCTATATTGAGAGGATCAGTTGACTTAGTTTAACTTAGTCAAGTTCAGTTAGATTAATTTATCAAGTTGTTAAATTAATGAGATATAGTTTGTTAATGCTTGCATGCATGTGACAACTGTTATTTTCAGATAACTGAGTATTCTCTCATGGATAACTGATTCATGGCAGTTCAGATAGAGACCTAATTGAGATCGGAGAAGGGACAGTGTACTATCAGTTGGATGAATATTTTTCCTAGAAAAGAATCTCATCCATGATGAGGATTTATCTCCTTCAAGTTTGTGCAGTTAGATTAGAGGTTAGTGAGAGTGTGAAGAGGCCAATTCACATAGGTGGCAACACTAGACCCCAAGGAAACTACACAAAGAAACAGGAGGCTTGGACGGTAAAGGAGAAGGTTTGTGAGAAGCCTTTGACTGTCTATGAGCAGCGAAGGGATTGTATTGAGAGTTGGATAGCTTCCGAGCTAAGGCTTTGTGTAATTCGGACTATATTTCCACTTGTATGATAATACAGAGATGGGGTTTTAGGCAGGTGCTTTCCTCGGGTAAATTCATCTGTGTTATGTGTGATTGATTCCTTCTTATCAATTATATGTGTTCTTATTGATGTTTCTCATGGTTGATTAAGCTTCTGCTAAATTGTTTGCAGAAGTAGATCAAGTGTTTTGCTTTAGTACATTGCATTACCAGGTTGATCTATAGGTGGGAAATTTCTACATGGTATCAGAGCTAGCTGATTTGTAGAAAAAGTTCTACATGGTATCAAAGCTAGCTGATTTGTAGGAAAAATTCTACAAAATTCTATATGGTATCAGAGCACAGGTGATCAAGGAGAGAACAATATACTAAGAGGAGATTTCAAAGTTTTGAGTTTTGGGCTGAGAGTTTGCAGAGCATGTCTAAAAATTTCTATACAAAATTTTCAAAAATAAATAGCAGATTTGGAATCGTTGTAGAAAAATACCCAAAATCAAAAGAAAAAATTGGGTGAATCAGAGTTCAGATGAGGGAGATATCATTGATTTAGAATCAGTTCTTTTTCTAGAAAATTTTGTGATGGCGGGAAAGTGGAAATAGATTGGTGTGCTAGCCAAGAACCTGTATGCACTTGAGGTACCAGATGCATGCAAAGTCTTGAGGAGCAAGGCAAAGGTTAGATACTTGGTGGTTGAGAGGGAGAGTAAATTACCTCTCAACATGTAGAGCCAGAAGAAGTCTCAGACAATTGTGGAGGAGCCACGATTGGTGCAGCAGCTTCAGGAGGTTCTGGAGCAACCACAATAGGGGAAGTTGAGAGGAGATCGAGTGGAGACATCTACTCATGTAGATACCTCCGGTAGGGGGAAACTTCGAGCGAGGTGGGCAGAGGGATCACATGCAGCCATACCTCTAGGTAGGAGGTGGGGCGATGTGGAGTGATTGTCCCATGGAGGAGGGGCAGGATCCTTGAGGTACCCAACCTCTTGGATGATACCTTGCTATGGGAGCCCTAATGTGGAGTAGCAGGAACTCACTGATTGGGTAGAGACAGATGCAAATGGAGCGACAGAGAGAGTTACAGTGTAGGGAATCCCAGGACAACACAGAGCATGTAGGCTGCAACAATGCGAGAGGCACAAGTGTGTTTCACTGTGCAGGGTAGCACAGAGAAGGGTGCAATGGTTCGAGATGCATGGAGATGTTGTAGTAGCACAGAGGTCAGAGAGGGAGCACTTGTCAACAGCAGGTAGAGCTTCAGCATCAGAGTATGTTTCTAGCCCAACAGAGTGGTTAGTTGGGAATTTTTTTTTTTTGTTCCGAGAGTTGCTGGAGCAATGACACTTGGTAGATGTGTTACATGCAAAACATTACAGAGGTACAAGATCGGGTTCGAGAGGAAGCCTTTCTTGTTGAGAGGGAGTGTTGAAAATTGGCAACAAGAAATTGCTAAAAGTAGAAGTGCTAAAAATAACACTGCTAAAAATAGCAGTTTGGGCATCAGTGCTAGATTGGGCAATAGGGAATGAAAAATGGAAGTGCTAAAAATAGAAGTTCTATTTTTAGCAGTTCAAGTTAGATTCCTATTTATAGACAATCCCTGGTCTAAAATAGGAAGTAAAATTCAAATTTGGTCTTACCAGCAGTTTGAATATTAATTAATTAATTCTCCATGAGTTAATTAGTTAAGGAAAATCAAACTTGTAGTCTTTGTGAGAACATGCAATAATTTATCCACTGATTAGGGAATGTGTCCTTGATTTACTCCACTGATTGAGGAATTCAGGATGAGTTCTATATTGAGAGGATTAGTTGACTTAGTTTAACTTAGTCAAGTTTAGTTAGATTAATTTAACAAGTTGTTAAATTAATGAGATACAGTTTGTTAATGCTTGCATACATGTGACAACTGTTATTTTCATATAACTGAGTATTCTCTCATGGATAACTGATGCATGGCAGTTCAGACAGAGAACTAGTTGAGATCAGAGAAGGGACAGTGTACTATCAGTTGGATGAATATTTTTCCTATAAAGGGAGCTCGTCCATGATGAGGATTTATCTCCTTCAAGTTTGTGCAGTTAGATCAGAAGTTAGTGAGTGTGTGAAGAGGCCAATTCACACAGGTGGCAGCACTGGACCCCAAGGAAACTGCACAAGGAAATAGGAGGCTTGGATGGCAAAGGAGAAGGTTTGTGAGAAGCCTTTGATTGTCTATGAGCAGCAGAGGGATTGTACCAAGAGCTGGATAGCTTCCGAGCTAAGGCTTTGTGTAATCCGGACTATATTTCCACTTGTATCATAATACAAAGATGGGGTTTTAGGCAAGTGCTTTCCCCGGGTAAATTCTTCTGTGTTATGTGTGATTGATTCCTTCTTATCAGTTATATGTGTTCTTATTGATGTTGCTCATGATTAATTAAGCTTCTGCTAAATTGTTTGTAGAAGTAGATCAAGTGTTTTGCTTTAGTACATTGCATTACCAGGTTGATCTACAGGTGGGAAATTTCTACATGGTATCAGAGCTAGCTGATTTGTAGAAAAAGTTCTACATGGTATCAAAGCTAGCTTATTTGTAAGAAAAATTCTACAAAATTCTACAATTATGTCATCTATTTGGTTTATCTAACATGTTATGTTCATAGGTTGTTTGAATGTTTGATTAATTTCATGATATGAGTATGTGTCTATAAGGTTGCAAGAAGGAATGATCTTTTTTTAAGATGGTTGTATTAACACATATGTGTTGAGACAGTTGATATGTACTTGAGTGAAAGTAGGTGATAGTTGTAGCATTATGTATTATGACTAATGAATGTGAGTTAATTTTCAATTATGACATGGTTGTTAGAATTGGTAAAGGTTGATTTCAAATTGATAGATATGTTGTATGGATCTTTGGAACATGTGGATGACATGTGTGTTCAGTTACAAGGTAGCGTGTTTGGCACAACAAGGAAAGATAATTGGTATATTGTTATATTTATTTATTCACTGACAATTATGTGTTTATGGCAGTATGATGCAGGGGATTGCATGACAAGATACTGCCATGAAATATTGAAAAAGGCTCAGATTGAATTTCCCTTGTAGGCATTAGAAACCCATGGGGTTGAGTCATGGTGTTTTTTGGGAGTTTTGTGCCTTCGATATTTTGTGATTTGTTTGAGCTTGATTTATGGGTTTTGATTGTGTCTGGTGCAAGGCCTTTCCACTTTGTTTGTGATGTTGTATTGCTATTAGTTTTAATGGTTTTCTTCTTGTTGGCTTTTTTGTTCTTTCCTTTTATGTTCGAGGGTCTTGGGAATTGGTTGGGAACGAGGCAGTTAATGGAGCTCAGGGAGAGCTAAATTAAAGCTAGCAGGTACTGTAAGACCATAATGAAGTTTGGTGCATGAGTAAGGGAAGTTGAAGGAAAGAGTATGATAGTTGGTTGGACTAGTAGGGTTCATTGGGGTAAATGGACAGTGGCATGATAGTCATGAGATAAGTAACATAAGAGGCAAAGTGAATGGATTTGAGGCATTAGATTCCTTGGCTACATTGGGAACTATTGTTCTCAATGTTCTACATGTGATGCATGGATAAAGGGAGTTCTCTTAACATAGACCTTATGATATCTAGTAATTGTGTTGTGATCATGACTACGTTGATGTCTATATATGTATACATGTATGTATGTATGTCGTTGTCTGACAGGTTCATCAGATATCATGATTTTGTTATGCTAATGTTTATATGTATGTATGTATGTATGTATGTATGTCATTTTATGATAGGGTTGCAAGGGATCATGCTTGTGGAGGAATGATTGCTTATGCAAGTGAATGGCATGAAGAGGTTCCTAGTCTTATAAGGAATTAAGTGGGAAGAGTAGTCTGACAAATCTATGAGGTCAGTATCATGTGGATATGAATTGATATTGTGTGATTATACTATATGTTCAGGTAATGTTGAGGGATACATTAGCATAATGAAATCAATATGAGTTATGGCATGTTGGGGCAATCATGTTTGGTCGAAAGAAACTAGAAGCAAGGCTTCATAATAGAGATAATATGGTCTCTGGATGTGCAATAATATTGTTCTGTAAATGTCGCATATGTAG
The DNA here is from genome assembly GCA_031772625.1 of Pinus tabuliformis. Taxonomy (NCBI): domain Eukaryota; kingdom Viridiplantae; phylum Streptophyta; class Pinopsida; order Pinales; family Pinaceae; genus Pinus; species Pinus tabuliformis. The sequence goes on from CM062812.1 coordinate 535,147,124, forward strand.
TCATTGTGTAAATATGATGTTGTGTTCCTGTTGTATATATGGTGTTGTGTGTATATTGGGTATGCAGTGTCAGGTATAGATGGTGTTATGTACATGTTGGATATGTGGTGTTGAGTACATATCATACTGTGCGCATGTTGGATATGGAGTGTTGTGTGCATGTTGGATATTCAGTGTTGTGTACGTATGGTGCTATGTACATATGGTGTTGTGTGAATGTTGTATATGTGGTGCTATGTACATATGGTGTTGTGTGCATGGTTGTACATGTGGTGTATGTGCATGTGGTGTTGTGTACATGTTGTAAATGTGGTGTTGTGTGCAAGTGGTGTTGTGTACATGTCATGCATGTGGTGTTGTATACATGTCGTGTCGTGTACATGTCATGCATGTGGTTCTGTGTACATCTCTTGTTTTGTACACATTGTACAGGTAGTGTAGTGTACATGTGGCATTGTGTACACGTTGTGCAGGTAGTGCCATGTACATATGATGTTGTGTACATGTTGTGCAGGTGGTGTTGTGTACATGTGGTACTATGTACATGTTGTACATGTGGTACTAGTGTACATGTGGTATTGTGTTCATGTCATACATGCTATTTTATGTACATGCAGTACTATGTATGTTGTGTAGTCGTCGCGTCGTGACATGTGTATTCGTTGTGTTGTACACTGATGTAGGAGTATGTATTGTGTTGTGTTATACACATGGTGTAGGTGTATGTATCGTGATGTATATCAGGTGTAGGTTTATGTATTGTGTGGTGTCATACAATTTGTGTGGATTTATGTGTTGTGATGTACATTATGTATGTATACGTGATTGAAGAAAATAGAAAGGCATTGGGTGTTTGCTGGGTGTGGCAATTGATCCTATGTGTGTATGAAAAGGACAAAGCATAAATTTAGAAGAAAAGGACCTATTAAAGGATAAGTATCAGTATTTTATTTCAGTTTTACTATGCATGTGATCTATGATTTTGATTTATGATGGTTACATGTGATTTTCGATAATGGTTTATGATGATTTCATGCAATTCATGACTTTGATCTATGATGGTTGTGTTTTGAGCTAACCAGATGTGATATGTTTAATAAGAATGATTCGATAAAAGAGTTAGTTTGTTTTGTTGTGACAAGAAGTAAACAAAATTGCAAGTGTACCTTGTTGATGAACTACCAATGAGGTATGATTTTAATTTATTTGAATTTATTTTAAATCTAATGGAAGCTATGTGCTTAGTACAAGAAAGCATGGAAATCCCTGGATTGGGTGGTTGAAATCAACTACAAGAATTAGCATTGTCATTGAAATGAATTGGAACATGAAACAATATGCTGGTAAAGCACTTTAGGAGCAGGGCCATTATGGGACACTGATATCCAATAGTGTCCATTGATTTCCATCAGCATGTTATGTCTAGTCTGACAGTTTTGTTGCAGGGATATTCGTTGGTTTTTGGACTTCCAATGTCTGGAAACCTTACCAGGAAGTCACCCAAGGGATTGTGTAGTAGAGAAGGGGATGCTCGCAAAACTTGGAAGGTGTGTGACTATACAAAACAGGGTGACCAGATTGCATGAGGGACTATGTAGCAGAGAAGGGAAGGTCCAAGATAGATTTTCGTTGGTCATTAGCATTGCGAGATGGAATTAGATGCACATTGGGAGTGTGTCTTGGAACAATGAGTTCGTAACTCTTCACTGAGATAAAAAGTGGTGCAGGATTGTAGAGTTCAACATTGGGTGCAACTTTGACTTCAACAGTGGTTTTTGGACTTCCTAGGAAGGAAGTGAATCCTCATATTACTTTGAGGGTGGAGGTGTGAGCCTATGGATTCCCTTGTTTCATATGCAGGCATCACATTCTTTTATTTGTTAGTTGAGAAAATGTGCATATGTATATATGTGTATATTATTATAAATACTCTATCGAGGTGGATTTAAAAAGATCTATATACAGTATGATTATTTTCTGGTTAAAGAAAATGTTCATAATTATATATGTGGTTATTATTGTAAATGGAATAATGAGATCCATTATAAAGCTCCAGTAAACAATATGATTGCCATATTTTTAGCAGTGGTCATTATAAATATTGCAACGATCTATGTTATAAATCTCCATAGGTAGAATGTTTTGTTTTCAACAGTTTGCTCGTTTATAAGTGTCATTGAACATCAAGGATTGTGTCACCCCAAGGAGGAGGGTTCTGTAAGATCCCCTCATTGAATTTCCATGTAAAAAAATATAAGTCCAAGGTCATGGGACATGTATTCCATGCTGAATAGTGGGAAAAAGATGATAATGGGTGTTCATTTGGTTTATTATGTCTAAGGAAATTGACAAAGACAATGGAAAAGGTTTTGGAAAGGAAAGCGACATTATTTGGAATTTATTTATCAAAATAATGGATATTAGGAGAAAAGGAAGGTGAAAGGCCACAGGTTGCATGTGAGGAGGAAAATGAAGGAAAAATAATGGAAATTGAAGAAATTAGAGACCTCAATGATAAAAAAGCTTATAAGGATCAGTTCATGACATTTATTAGCGTTAGATTTTTGTCAATTCAGTTTTGAAACTCTCATTTTGTACTCTCTCTCTTTCATACTCTTGTACACTTAGAGTTTTCTTGGAGCACTCTTGGAAGAGTGTGGCATACTTGGAATTTGGAGCAAGAAGGAAAAAGAAGAGCAAGAAAGTGCAAGAGGACATCAGGATTAGCAGCTACAATGGGTTTTGCTTGCAGATATAGAGTTTCATGTATTATTTCCTTACTATTTTTTAAATTCATGGCATATGCATGTGGTTTCTTCGTTATGATCTATCATTGGCATGGAGGATTGCCTAGATTGAAAGTGGTTTTTCCTAACCTTTCCATTTCCTAGATAACCATGGTGTTGTGGGTTTCTTTCCTTTAGTTTCCTAGTTGGTTCTCATTTTCCTTATGGTTGTGGGTTGAGTTACTAGTTCTTGGAAGCCTTGGTTGGAAAAATGCTCTGGAAGGCTTGTAACACCTTGAGTTGAGTTACTAGTCCTGGAAGCCTTAGTTGGACAAACACTCTAGAAGCCCTTGGTGGGTTGAGTTACTATTCCTACAATTCCTGGTTGGGCAAATGCTCTGGAAGCCCAACAACAATTGTGGGTTGAGTTACTAGTCCTGAAAGCCCTGATTGGAACAAACCCTATGGAGATTTGGATAGCTCAGGTCGAGACCAATCTGGTGATGGTTAGTGATGTCTGACCGTGAGGTGGAATCACTAGTTGAGGGTTGAGGTGGTTTGGCCTCTAGAAGCCCTGGTTTGGTTTTGTTCGATTTGTTCCGTGAGATCCCACATTCATGCTTGGAATATGGCATGGGGGATGACTGGCTGAAAGACAGATTTGGTTTAGCCTAGTCTATGGTTGGGTGGTACATAGAAGTACCTAACTTGGTTGGAACTTTCAAATATTAATAAGAGGTATTTTCTATTGTGATATATGAGCATATGTATTGATTATGATGGTGACATTATGGCTGAGTTTCCATGGTTTATATGTTGGTTATTGTTGGTTTATATTTTGGTTTATATGTTGGTTATATGATGTATATTGTTTATGGATCTTGACATGTTTGATGAATATGTGATTGGTTATCAAATGCATGACCTACTAGATGTTATTGAATCAAATATGAGAGGGCATTAGACCTTCTTGACAATTCTCAGATAAGTATGAGACCTCTATGTTCAGATGTGTATTTATGACTTGTAGATTTCATGTTCATGATATGTTTGACGAAATGTCTTGGCCAGGCCTTGATAGGACAATTTAATGTCTAATATTTGTATGGATGGCTTTGTCCTTATGTCATTCCTGGATCTAGAAAGTGTCATTAATTCTTGGTAGAGGTCTGGATCATAGCATGAAAAAGCAGCTTAAAACCCACCGTCATAGGCACATAACTAGGTGAAAAATACTGTAGTTTCTCCCTTATAGGCATCATGCATGCAAATGGAGGGTTTCATTCAAAATCAGGCAGTGTTGTGCCAACGTCTCAGAGGCCAGGGCACTAAGAAAAGAGGTTTAACTCAGGGTCTGGGCACCTGGAAGGGTGGTTTATCCCTTGGTGTTTCTATAACACCTAATAGGGAAATCATTAAGGTGTTTGGTTTGTCGATTCCACTTCCTTAAGGTGATCTAGGAGGTTGAAACATGTCATAGTATCCCTTCTTCATATGTTTGCACCCTAAATGAAAGTGCGACAAGTTGATATGAGATTTATTATAAGAGAAGGGGTTTTCTTTCTCTCTAAAATCATAATTATGAAGATTGAACAATTTTTTACATTTTCCTATGTTATGGTGCTTAATTAAGAGTCTACTTCTTATTGGCTTAATCACTCACGCTCTTGGCCTATCTCACCAGTTGTCCTTGAGAAAGCATTTATGGATAGTAGCGATTTTCAATTCTTGTGTTTTGGTAGTTGTGCTTCTTGTGGGATGGTGCTAGTCTTTGTTTTTGTTCTGTTTATTTGTAAGTGATGGTTATATGTTTGTCTAGTAGTTAAAGTTGTAAGTTTTTAAGGTGGTCGGTGGATATATTTTGTCAACTATGTACTAAAAAAGTGTCGATTGTTTTTTTGTTATCTAGAAAGCATAGTCTATGCCTTTTTTACTTCTGTTATATTTGATATAGGATAGTGGCCCTACTCTGTTTCTGGTGGCACAGTCTCTTCATAGCACGAGAGTTGTTGTGCTCTTTCATTATCATCAACTTGTCATGCTCTTTCATTATCATCAATTGATTATATGTATTTTAGCTCTACTCGTAGAATTTGGCTGCAACTAATGGTAATATTAAGATTTTGGTTTTGATAACCAACCTCTCCACTTCTCATGCTATCCATGTAAAACTATTTATATATGAATAGAAACCATTTTGAACTGGAATACAAAAAAAATATATTTGTTAGTGAGTGTTGTTGGGTGTTATTACTTTGCCATCTCATATGGATCTTTGTATTTGGATTTAAGCATGACGTGAGTACATCATGGGATTTCATATTAATCTTATTCATAATTTCTTTTAATCGTTTATTTAATCAAAGAGAAAAAAATATATATACATGCAAATATGAGTGAATATTGTTTGTTATCCTTATTATTTTGAAATACATCATATCATTCACCCAATCATATTTCATTTGGTTATACATCATGGGATTTCATATTAATCTTATTCATAATTTCTTTTAATAGCTTTTTTACCAAAAAGGAAAAAATATATACATGTAAATATGAGTGAATATTTTTTTTTACTTTTTTAATTGAGGAGCGACGACGAACAGCGAGGACGAACAATGAGGGTTTCATATAGTTGCAGTCGGTGATCCATATGGAGGGCTGCAGAGGAGGGAGCTCCACTCCCTCCTATAAGGAGGCCGTAGCCAGTAGAGGCAAGAAACCTCTAGAAAAGGCTAGAGGTTCTATGGAGGAAGGGACAAGAAACATGGAAGATGAGATAGGAGAAGCCATAAATAAGGAAAATAAGTGCCCAAAAGACAAGGAGGTAGAAGACAAAAAATAGGGAACTAAAGACAAAAAACAAAAGGGACCCTGCAAACCCAAAGTAGAGATCACAACCATAGTTATTTTAAATGATCCAACTCTACAGGCGCATAGAGATCACATGAGGACGTATGCCATCATCTGTAAATTCATGGGATTTTGGCCCACTGAAAAAGCCTTATAGTTATGGATCAGATACCACTAGAAACCTAAAGGTAGCATTGACCTACACCTTGGTTCAAAGGGATTTTTTTACTGTGGTATTCACGAATATTGAAGACAAGGACAAATTTTTTGGAGGACCTTACGTCTATGCAGCAGCTGGACTCTACATGCAGCCATGGATGATGAATTTTGTTCCAGAACAGGAAAATTTTACTTCAGTACCGGTCTAGGTAAGGCTCTATTCTCTACCTCTTGATTACTGGAAAAATGAATCGTTAGCCACCATAGGCAATAAATTAGGTCGTTTTGTTAAAGCTTCTAAAGCCACAAGAAAGGGAAAATATACTTCCTTTGCCAGAATATGTGTGGAAATGGATCTATCAGGAGCTCTACCAGATGAGGTGATCTTGGAAGCTTTTGATGAAGAATGGGTACAAACAGTAGACTATGAGCACATTCCGTTCAGATGTCACGGATTTCATGAACATGGACACCTATTCAGAGATTTCCGGCTCAATAAAGTAGTAAACAAAAGCAAAACTAACAAAATGAAGGAAACAAACAGTTTTCAGAAAGTCGTGACTCGAGGAAAGGGCGGAAAAAGAGGACCAAAACAACATCAAGATGAAGGAAAATAGATTAGTTAGAACAAATTCCAAGTGCTTGAGGAAGATGAAGAGATCTCTAAAGAAGATCAAGCAATGGAAGGAAGTCTTGTGGACAAGGAGACAGAAGAAAACCGGGAACAAACACAGGACATCGATTATCAGAAGGAAGCCATAATGAGTGATGCAGAACTGGAGATGGATCAGGAAATGATCCGGAATGAGATGGACCTAGAGGATCAGGAACTACAGGAAATTCTTGATAAAGAAAACCTAGGTCTGGAAGGATTCTTGATACAGGGAACCACAGGAGGAGTAGATTCATTACCTCAAGAAGAACTCAATAGAATACAACAGTTGTTTTTATGGAAAATGCAGGCTAAGGAGTTGGAAAAAGGAAAAAGCATCAATAAGCAGGACAACAGAGGCGTGAAAACAATGAAAACAACTCCGGGATTAGCTACTAGAAACCCAGGCAAGAAAAGAGGCAGGAAAAAGCAGAATGAACTCTTGATGGAGTGTGGAAAGCTAATGATAGATTCAGGTAAGATGAAAGATCTAGCCAGCTACTCCTTTACAAATCTTTGATAATGAAGTTTACATCATGGAATATTAGAGGTATAGGGAGTAAGAGAAAGCAGAGAATGCTTAGTAATAGAATGAAACAAGAAACGCCAGATATTATCTTCATCCAAGAAACGAAATGTTCCATTCAAAAATTAAGACAAATTCATAGCAAATGGCTCAGTAGATTTGAGTTTCTAGAAGTCAAAGCTGAGAACACAGCGGGGGGCATACTCACTCTTTGGAACCCCCAAAAAATTGGCATTTTAGATGCTGAGGCTTCCAGGAATTATTTATCAGTAGTTATTCAACCGGTAGGAGACAGGAATACCTTTCTGGTCACAAATGTTTATGGCCCTCAGAGAATAGATGACAAACTCAGGTTTCTAGATTCCCTTGTGGATCTCAGGGACAGACATTCAGAAATACCCTAGATCATGGGAGGTGACTTCAACATGATCAAATCTCTTTCAGAGAAAAAAGGGGGAACCAGAGCTCTAAGTAAAGACTCTTTAGCATTTCAAACCTTTTCAGACAATATGAATCTTGTGGACACTAATAGGAATACTAGCCTCTTTACGTGGAATAATAAAAGAGGAGGAGAGTCCCATGTAGCCTCAAAGTTAGACATATTTCTAATCTCTGAAGATCTTATGCTAGCAGATAAGGAAGTAACAGCGAGAGTTCTTCCCTTTGGAGGCTCAGATCACTGGCCGATTCAATTGGAGATTAAGGGCATTGGAACTCCCAGGAACAAACCTTTCAGATTTGAGAATATCTGGCTGTCCCACCCAGACTTCATCAGCAACATTGAGAAATGGTGGTCAGAAGATTTGCAGATTCAGGGGACAAGAATGTTCCTACTTCACAAAAGACTAAAGCACATCAAGCTCCGACTTAAATATTGGAACAAGAATGATTTTGGCAACATTTTTGTGGAGAAAAAAATTTGTTGAAAACAAAATGTAGGTTCTCAATCAAGCTCTGATCACGGAAGGCTTTGATAAATCCATAAGCGATCAAGTGGATAAACATCATCAAGAATGGGAGAATCTATGTAGACAAGAGGAAATATTTTGGAGACAAAAGTCTAGAGTTCAATGGCTCAAAGAAGGAGAGCGTAACACTAAATTTTTTCACAGATCCACCATTGCCAATAGAGCTCATAACAAAATCTCTTCGATCAAGAATGAGGAGGGGGAGCTTCATATCTCCCATGAAGAGATAGAAGCTGTGTTAGTCCAGCACTTCCAAGGTATAACGCAGGAGAACAATTCAGATAGAGAGCACTTCATCAAGGAGGTAACTAGTAATATATCGAAACTGGTGTCCAGAGAGGATAATTTCAACCTTAATAGACCAGTAACGGAAGAGGAGGTTGGTGAAGTCCTTAAAGATATGCAGAATGGCAAAGCACCAGGCCCAGATGGTTTCAATGTGGATTTTTTTAAAGCTTGCTGGAATATTGTTAAACAGGACATTTTGCAGGTAGTGGAGGACTCCAGGTTGAACAGAACCATTCTAAAAGTGCTCAATACCTCCTTCATCTCCCTTATCCCCAAACAGGACATTGCTCAAACACCAGATAAATATAGGCCCATAGCCCTATGCAATGTGGTCTACAAGATAATATCCAAGGTAGTGGCTAACAAACTCAAACCTTTACTTCCTGTTCTGGTTTCAGGGGAGCAATCAGGTTATGTGGAAGGCAGACAAATTCTGGACAACATTATTCAAGCTCAAGAGGTGGTTCACTCATTAACTAGCAAGAGGCAGGCAGGCATGATCATGCAATTGGATATAGCCAAAGCTTATGACAAGGTGAACTGGAATTATATAAAAAAAATTCTTATTGCTTTTGGATTTGATCACAATTGGGTCAGATGGGTAATGGCTCTGGTGACTTCCTCTAGTTTTTCTATATTAGTTAATGGCTCTCCCTCTGAGATTTTCAGTCCTTCAAGAGGCCTCAGACAGGGAGATCCACTCTCCCCCTTTCTTTTCATCCTTATGATGGAAGGACTGGGTCAGTCAATAAAGCATGCTAAAGTAACAGGAAAGATTAAGGGACTGCAACTAACTGAGAATGGTCAGGCCCTGACTCACCAACAATTTGTAGATGACACCATGTTACAGGGACTTCCCACAGTCAAAGAAGCTTCAGCCTACAAAAAAATTCTGAATCTCTTTGCCTTGGCCTCAGGTATGGAAGTTAATCTCTCCAAATCAAAAATCTTTTTCTTCAATACCAATATTGCTATTCAGAAAAATATCTCTAGAATTCTTGGCTTTCAAAGGGATTCCCTTCCCTCAAAATATTTGGGAGTTCCTCTAACTGCTAAACCAATGCTCAAAAGAATTTGGGAACCCTTGATCAATAAGTTGTAGGATAAAGTCAGTAAATGGACCATCAAATCTCTAAATCTTGCTGGCAGGTTGGTTCTTACAAAAGCTGTTCTGCAAGCCATCCCTATTTTTATGTTTTCTGCCCTCCCAAATCCTAAAGGAGTCCTACAACAATTCAGAAATATCCAAAGAAAATTCCTTTGGTGTAAGGAGGAGATGAGGAAGAAATGGGCCTTAGTGTCTTGGGAAAAAATTTGTAAACCCAAGAACCATGGAGGGCTAGGCTTGGATGATCAGGAAATACTCAGCAAAGTATTAGGGGCCAAACTATGGTGGCACTGGGTTCAGAATCTAGAGACTCAATGGGAAAATATTTGGAAAGAAAAATATGCAAGAGCCTGGAAAACTAGTGATCTCATAAGAATGTTAGGTAATATTAAGGGCTCACACATCTGGAACAAAGCCTAGGAAAATAGAAGACTAGTTCAAGAAAATAGTTTCTGGGAAATCAGAGAAAGAGATCTAGTCCTTTTTTGGGAAGATAAGTGGCAACAAGAACCAATACTGTTAAAAGAAGACTTCCTCAACCTTAAACATGAGACAAATTCCCAAGGATTAATTAAGGTAAAGGACTTCTGGGATCACACTCAGCAGACGGAAAAGTGGAGAATCTGGAGAAACATTGATTGCAGAAATAACAATCCCTTGAAAGCAAAAGTAGAGGCGCTAATGAAAATGGTGGAACAAAGGAAGATCTTAGTTTTAGGGGGAAATACCATCTAAGATGGGGCGACAACAAAGAGGGAACCTTTAATCTTAAGGAAGCAAAAGGCATTCTCCTAGAGCTGGATCTCGTGGTTCTGTACAAAATCTGGTAGAACCTTTGGAGGCACCAAGGATGTATGAAAATCAAACTCTTCATGTGGTTGGTTTACCACAGGAAAATCTTGACTTGGGACAACATCAAGAAGAGGGGTGTTCTGGGGCCTTCTAGATGCCTACTCTGTGAGGCTCAAGAGGAAACAATGGAGCATTTACTCAACAACTGCATTTTCACCTCTTGGTTATGGGACATATTTGCCAAAATCTTTCAACAATCTGACAGGGACAGAGGGAGCATCATTAATACCCTCAATAGTTGGAGAAGAAATTTTTCGGACTATGAAATTCTCAACTCAGCTTGGGCCCTTACACCAAGCTTCATTATATGGAATGTTTGGAAGGAGAGGAACAAAAGAATATTTAAGGAGGAAAAGAATCCCCCACATCGCCTGTTTGAGACAATCCTGAAACAACTTAAGGAGATAGTGGGTACCACTATTTGTAACTACCCTAAAAATCCTCCCTCAGATATGGATTTAAAAATTCTCAGGCAGCTGGGGATGCAGGGGCTCACTCCTCAAGGTCTTGATAGGAAGGTTACATCAAGGGACACGGAGAAGGATTTCTGGCATCCTCCCCTGGAAGGATATCTGAAATACAACATTGATGGGGCTTCAAAAGGAAACCCAGGAACTGCTGGGTATGGAGGAGTCCTTAGGGATGCTGAGGGAAGTATTATCTTCATCTTCCATTGCCACCTAGGAAAAGCCACCAACAACATGGCTGAACTAATGGCTTTGGAGCAATGCCTGGATTTTCTGAGTCAAGATAACTGTTGCAATGTGATAATAGAAGCGGACTCTGAGCTAATCATTAACTCAGTGAAAAGAATAAATAGTGGAACAGCGCCGGAGAAAGTCTCCAAACACTAGAAATTAATCAGGGTTTTCCAGAGAATTCAGGATCATCTCCAAAACCTTCGCACTGTCAGTTTCCATCATGTTCGCAGAAAGGCCAATAAGCTGGCGGATCTTCTTGCCAATCAGGGGGTCAGCTGTATAGAGGACAAGGTTTCGATGGAGTGGCAGGAGTTGCGTCAAAGCAGACTGAGAACTCTTTGCTGCGAGCAAGAGGAAGAGGATAGGAGAGTGTTTAGACACAAAGCCATGGAGGCAAGCTCATAATCTTTTGTCCTTCGTATGCGTCATCAGTTTCTTGCAAACTGGTCTTTGGCGGGGGGCCGAATACGGCTGGCCGCTAAAATTCCCGGAGTTAGTGAGATGGACATCACAGTTCATCGGGGTGAGCGAAACAGACACCACAGTTCCTTGATTAATGGAGAGCCTCTCTTCTTTTCTGGGTTCCAGGTTCAGGCAAGGAAGTTGAGCAGGCGAGGGAGGAATCCATGTTTTACCGGGAGCCAGAATATTCACATTTTTGGGTTTCAGAGAGTAAAACCGCTTCCTAGGCGGTTTTCGGATGATCGCACTGCTCTCAAGCGGGAAATGGTTTTAGCGTTTTTGCAGCGATCCCATTCAGCCTCCTACACGTGGCAGAGAGATGGTTTGGAAAACCGCCCTCCATCGCACACTAACGTCTGGTCAGCTTGTTCGGTGCGATATTAATCTCAACCGTAGGATTTCGCTGTGTGGATCAATGGTCAAGATTGATCGTGCAGCTTGGAGGGGCGACCTGTTAAACTTTGGTCGTCTCTGCTAAGCGATTTCATCCGAGGCCGTTGGTTTGAGCGTGGTAATGGATGGCTCAAATCAAAGGGACTCTTCTGGGGACTACGACACAGGAGATTTCGCAGGCTTTTCGGGGGCGGGGTTGCGAATTTGTGTTATTTTCCTTGGGTTACCTGTTTTTCTTTGTAAGGCTAAGAGGTTTTGACCAAGGTGGCTTATCTTCTAATTTTTTCTATTTCCTTGGTGTCAGGAGACGTTTGTATTTATTGTAATCTATTTTTCCGCTTTTTGAAATTGAAGGATTGACTCTTGCTTTAGCAAAAAAGAATATTGTTTTTTACTTTTATTATCATTCATCCAATCTTATTGCATTTGTTTTTTTTCTCTTTGATTTGTTTAATTTTATATACAATTTTTGATCATCTAGAATTTATTCTACAACCTAATATAAGAGAGGTGTGTAATTCTATACATGCTCAATGTGAAGTTAACATGTATCTCTTTTAAAATAAAGATTAAATATTCTTTAAATTAAAAAGTAATATCCATCTCACTCTAACTGTGCTTGGTTGTTGATATTACAACCCAATGCAAAGAAATACAGTAAAAATATTTCATTCTCACTCTTTGAATAAAACATTTCCATGTCTATATGAAATAAGAAAATTTTATATCAACTTTAAAATTATTTTAATTAAAATAAAATGAAATAAAATTGATATTATTTATATTTTCATATTTCAATTGGATAAATAAATAAACCATTTTAATATCCATTTTAACTAATTTATTTTGATATCAATTTTAGAAAAACCATAAACATATAGGTACATATATGAACCATAATAACATATTTCAATATTTAAAGGAAAGAAGTAATTAAAAGTAAAAAGATTTAATAAATTCTTTATAATAGTACTGATATGTGTAATTAGTTCAATTCTTAATATGAAATTAATACATGACACCATTTTAATATCCATGTTAACTAATTTATTTTGATATAAATTTTAGAAAAACCATAAACATATAGGTACATATATAAACCATAATAAAATGTTTCAATATTTAATGAAAAGAAGTAATTGAAAGTAAAAAGATTCAATAACTTCCTTATAATAGTAATAAAAGGGACATGTGTAATTAATTCAATTCTTAATATAAAATTAATCTACGACATTTAAAAAATATTAATAGTAACTAAAAAATAGATATGCATTATAAATAAAATATTTTAATACTTTAATGTAGACAATGTAATCCATAAATAAAATATCTTAATGCACATGTTAATTAAATTATTTCAATGTTAAATATTTGCATGTTATGTATGGTTTAAAAAAAAAAAAATCTATATATTATTTAAAGTAATTGAAAAATTAATTTTTTATTGTTATAAAATTTCAAGTATCATTATTTTACAATTTAACTTTTTCATTAAGAGTTAATTTTAAACGAGTATTTTATATATTTGTTTTCATTTTATGTACATATATTTCTCTTTTATACATTACTTCATAAAAAATTTCACTTCTCTAATTTACTATTTTCCTTTCTAATTCTTCACTTTTCTCCATTAAGTTAGCTTTATATGGTTGTAAAATAGGTAAAATTTTTGTTGTTATATTTTAATGATGTATATTTATTATTATTTTATGTGAATAGGATTTAATAGTTAAGAGCATGTGTTTGTTTTAAGAGGTTACATGTTCAAAATCAAAGGGGTAGAGTATATATGCCTTCATAGATTTAGTAGTCAAATCACTGCAAAGAGGTGGGTCCCTTGTCCCACAAACAAGGGGGTCTCATACACCAATTTGGCGGAGGTGGATCCTTTGTCCCACAGATAAGGGGATCTCATACCCAATTTGGTGGAAACAGATCCCTTGTCCAACAAACAAAAATCTCTCATACACTAATTTAATGTCCTGCTTGGATGTGACCTTAAAATTAAATAAAATAATAATCAAAATATACACTCTTATCACACTTTTTTTTTTATTATCTTTTTCTAAAATCAATATTTCAAACTAAATAATTATATTTTCCATCGTAATAAAAATATTATTGAAAATTTTTATAGTAATCATTTTTTTTCTTTCTATCTTTATAATTATTGAAATATGATATTATATTCAATCCACAGATAACCAATTTCCTTAACAAATTATTGAATTTTGAAAATTTAACATATATCCTTAATTGTATTTTCCTCATAATACCTTTTGTTTTCTCAATGAAAATCTTTCTATCTGTAGAAATTTTGAATAATATAAGACTTATTCACAAAGATTATCCTGATTATATACTATTTGCGGAATGCATGCATAATACATAACCTCCTCTACGTTGATCATCAATTTTGCAGAATTAAGAAACATTCGCATGTGCACATTGAAGCATCAATCACACATATCAACACAGTATATCACGGGGGAAGCATACAGCTGAAAACCCCCAACTATCTATATATTATTTAGATTGAGAACATGTAACAATACATAGTACAATACTCCTCGCAAGTACTCAGTACTATCTCCACCTGTTACACACAAAACTAGCTCAGATCCGAACAAGTCACAGGTTCAAATCTCCTCCACTGCTTTGCCTGCCTCCACTGCACAATCCAAATGGAAAATCACGTGAGCACAAGCTACAATTGCCTTGGTATGGGCCCACACTGCGCAGTCCTCATTGGCATTACTCAATCCCTGCATGTGCAAATCTCATGCACAACTGATAGTCACAACTCACCCTTTCACTTACCTCTAACACCTGTCTCTATTGAACTGTCCATGCACTGAGTTAACTGATGTATTCTTGAGTTAATTTATGAGTTAAGAATTAGTGAATTAATTAATAATTAATTCACACAACTCATCACTAGTGTATTCTGCAGTTAGACTAAATACAACTAGTTTAACCAAGTCAAACTAAACACAACTCCATCAACTCCTCAATCAACTCCACAAAACTCACATGCATGAGTTCTAACTGAAATCCTCCATGCAATAGCTCAACTGACCCATAAGAAAAGCATATTTCCTTCTGACAGCTGCTTGTGCCACATCTGTAGCTCAAACTGAAGTGCTCCAAGAGGATAAGATAATGTTTATAGTCCAAATATTATTATGAGCTAATAATATTCGACTGTTCTATTTTTAGCCTGACAGTCTAAAAATAGAAACCGCCCATATGTCTAAAAATAGAAGTCCATCTATTTTTACCAACATGACCAATCATCCACAAATAGCATCTTGCAACTCATAGACCATGATCCATATGTCTAAAAATAGACATAGTCTAAAAATAGACTTTGCGCCAAAAATAGCCTATGGGCCCACTTAGTGAAGGTGACTTCTTTTCACTAAGCTCCATCATCTTGTTGCATTTTCAACACTCCCTCTCAACAAGATATGGATTATCAGCAACCCCTATCCTGCAACTCTGGAATGTTCTGCATGCAACACATTTGCCCAGTCCACTTGCTCCAACAACACTTGGAACAAAAACACTCCCAACTGACCACTCTGTTGGGCTAGGAACATACTCTGATGCTGAAGCTCTACCTGCTGCTGACAAGTGCTCCCTCTCTGACATCTGCGCTACTGCAACATCTCCATGCATCTCGCACCATTGCACACTTCTCTGTGCCACCTAGAACTGTGCAAAACACTTGTGCCTCTCGTATTGCTGCAGCCTGCTAGCTATGCGTTGTCCTGGGATTCCCTGCACTATCGCTCTCTCTGCTGCTCCATCCGCATCTGTCTCTACCCAATCAGTTAGTTCCTGCTACTCCACATCGGGGCTCCCATAGCAAGGTCTCATCCAAGAGGTTGGGTACCTCAAGGATCCTGCCCCTCCTCCTTGGGACGATCAATCCACATCACCCCACCTCCTACCTGGAGGTATGGCTGCATGTGATCCCTCAGCCCACCTAGCTCGAAGTTTCCCCCTACTTGAGGTTTCTACATGAGTATATGTCTCTACTCGATCTCCTCTCAGCTTCCCTTGTTGTGGCTGCTCCACAACCTCCTGAAGCTGCTGCACCAATCGTGGCTCCTCCAAAATCGTCTGAGACTTCTTCTGGCTCTGCATGTTGAGAGGTAATATACGCTCCCTCTCAACCACCAAGTCTCCATCAGTTGCCTCGCTGCTCAAGGCTTTACATGCATCTTGAACCTCAAGAGCATACAGGTTCTTGACCCATGAACCAATCTGCTTCACTTGTCTAGTGATGATGTGTCTAAGGAAAACCTTCCCCTTACTGAAGACTACATCATAGCCTCCATCTTCTAGCATCTTGATCGACACCAGGTTTCTCTTCAGTCCTGGTACATACTTGACATCGGTCAAGGTAAGGCGAGCTCCATGCTCCCTATGAAAAATAACCATGCCTACACCTGAGACACTATACTTCTCATCATTACCCATTGCTATGAGTATCTGGAGATCTTTCTCCTCCAAAGTACTGAACAAAATTTTCTCACCGGTCATGTGGAAAGAAGCTCCACTATCAAGAAACCAACCACTTCCCACCATGGATGAAACCATGCATGCGAAGAGTGTGAAATCCAACTCAAATTGTGAAGCAAGTGCCTCACCTTCAGATCCTTCCCCGGATCCCTTCTTGGACTTCTTCTTTGGACAATTTGCAGCATAATGGCCCAACTCATGACAACGAAAGCATCTCACCTTCGACTTGTCAACCTTCTTCCCAGCATTGGAAGAACTGGATTTGGAAAGAGAACCCTTCTCCTTCCCCTTCTTCACTTTGGAAGCCAAAGTGCAATTTTCTTCATCAGATGCCTTTGATGAAGATCCGTCCCTAGTATTTCGCCTGATCTCCTCTTGCAGAAGATCCGACCAAAGTCTCTCCCATCCTGGCAATTTCTCCCAACCATTGACAGAGTCCTGATAGGAATGCCAACTCTTCAGAAGACCAAGGAGAGGCAAGCTCACAAAGTCCTCATCATCGACAGTCATCCCACACTTCCCAGCTCATCCCGGCATTGGGTGAACTTCGTGAGATACTTGGGCATACTGTCTGCATTCTCACACTTAATGTTTCTGAGTTTATCCTTGAGCACCAACTTCCTCTGGTCGCTCTTGCTTTGGAATAGATCTGTCAATGCTTTCCACATCAAGTATGGAGAAGCCTTTCCATGCAGGCTGGACATAATGTGATCCTTCACACCCTCCAACAGAATCCTTCGACACTTTGCTGTCTTCTTTTGCCAAACCACAGCTTCAGCAGCATCAGTAGGTTTTGGGACCTCAGCCTCTATGAAATCCTTCAACCCGTTATCATCTAACGCCGCCTCCATCCTATCTTTCCATGCAATATAGTTCGAGCTGCCTTCAAGAGCATACTCCAATCGCAATCCGTTGAAAGACATTTCAACTTTGACACCAAGAAAACACTGCTACAAATTCGAATTCCGCAAAAACCAACCGCCTCTAATCTAAAATTCATGAGAACAAAGTATTTCTCGTACAGAGATTGACTGTATGGGCTTTTACCAGATATCTCACCTTCCCAAAGAAGGATGAATCCAGAGGCTACCTGGCCCGATTACAGACTCTGCCTGAAGAAATAAAATGTAAACACTTTCTGAATAATAGATCTGATGATCAACAGCTCTGATACCATGTAGAAATTTTGAATAATATAACACTTATTCACAGAGATTATCCTGATTATACACTATTTGTGGAATGCATGCATAATACATAACCTCCTCTACGTTGATCATCAATTTTGCAGAATTAAGAAACATTCACATGCACACATTGAAGCATCAATCACACATATCAACACAATATATCATGGGGAAAGCATACAGCTGAAAACCCCCAACTATCTGTATATTATATTGATTGAGAACATGTAACAATACATAGTACAATACTCCTCACAAGTACTCAGTACTATCTCCACCTGTTACACACAAAACTAGCTCAGATCTGAACAAGTCACCGGTTCAAATCTCCTCTGCTGCTTTGCCTGCCTCCACTGCACAATCCAAAGTGAAAATCACGTGAGCACAAGCTACAATTGCCTTGGTACTGGCCCACACTGCGCAGTCCTTATTGGCATTACTCAATCCCTGCATGTGCAAATTTCATGCATAACTGATAGTCACAACTCACCCTTTCACTTACCTTTAACACCTGTCTCTGTTGAACTATCCATGCACTGAGTTAACTGCTGTATTCTTGAGTTAATTTATGAGCTAATAATTAGTGAATTAATTAATAATTAATTCACACAACTCATCACTAGTGTATTATGCAGTTAGACTAAATACAACTAGTTTAACCAAGTCAAACTAAACACAACTCCATCAACTCCTCAATCAACTCCACAGAACTCACATGCATGAGTTCTAACTGAAGTCCTCTATGCAATAGCTCAACTAACCCATAAGAAAAGCGTATTTCCTTCTGACAGCTGCATGTGCCACATCTGTAGCTCAAACTGAAATCTTCCAAGAGGATAAGATAATGTTTATAGTCCAAATATTATTATGAGCTAATAATATTCAACTGTTCTATTTTTAGCCTGGCAGTCTAAAAATAGAAACCGCCCATATGTCTAAAAATAGAAGTCCATCTATTTTTACCAACATGACTAATCATCCACAAATAGCATCCTGCAACTCATAGACCATGATCCATATGTCTAAAAATAGACATAGTCTAAAAATAGACTTTGCGCCAAAAATAGCCTACGGGCCCACTTAGTGAAGGTGACTTCTTTTCACTAAGCTCCATCATCTTGTTGCATTTTCAACACTATCATGATTAAATTAGTATCCTCTTTCTCTCATATGAATCTCATAAATTGTATTTTAATAACATTGTTAAACCCTACAAGATTATTTTTCTTTGTTGGAACTCCTTATGTCGGGATATTTTCAGTATCATTCTTCAATCCAATTTTTATTTCTTTATTATGTTTTAGTTCTCATAAAAAACCTTAATGTTTTGTAATCTAATTCTTCTTTTCAATCACTTTTCATAATGAATTTTTTATTATCTTTTTCTAGAATCAATGTTTCAAAATAAATTATTGAAAATTTTTATAGTAATCATTTTTCTTCTTTGTATTTTTATAATTATTAAAATATCATATTATATTTAATTCACACATAACCCATTTCTCTAACAAATAATTGAATTATAAAATTATAAGATATATCCTTAATTGTATTTTCCTCATAATAGCTTTTCTTTTCTCAATGGAAATCTTTCTATCAAGATGAAATTAGTGTCCTCTTTCTCTCATATGAATCTCATAAGTTGTTATTTTAATAGCATTATTAAACCTTACAAGATCATTTTTCTTGTTTGGAATTCCTTATGTCGGGATATTTTTAGTATCATTCTTCAATCCAATTTTTACTTCTTTATTATGTTTTAGGTCTTATCAAAAGCCTTAATTTTTTGCATTCTAATTCTTCTTTTCAATCACTTTCCATTATGGATTTTTATTTTTATTTTCTTTCTAAAATGAATGTTTCAAAATAAATAATTATATTTTCCATCATAATGAAAATATTATCAATAATTTTTATAGTAATCATTTTTATTCTTTGTATCTTTATAATTATTATTAAAATATCATATTATATTCAATTCACAGATAACGAATTTCTTTAACAAATAATTTAATTTTGATATTATAATATATATCCTTATTTGTATTTTCCTCATAATACCTTTTCTTTTCTCAATGGAAGTCTTTCTATCAAGATGAAATTAGTGTCCTCTTTCTCTCATATGCAATCTTTCTATCAAGATGGAATTAGTGTCCTCTTTCTCTCATATGAAATTATAACATTCTTAAACCTTACAAGATCATTTTTTCTTTGTTGGAACTCTTTATGTCGGGATATTTCTAGTATCATTCTTCAATCCAATTTTTATTTCTCTAGGTCTCATCAAAAGCCTTAATGTTTTGTAATCTAATTCTTCTTTTCAATCACTTTCCATTAGGAATTATCTTAATCCTCTCTTATCCATTTATTTTGATGGATATTTGCAATGTTACTAATCTTGAATGGACCATTATATTATCTTTCATCCATCTCGATGCTTTCAAAGTGGAAAAAATGGAGGAATCAACTTACTAGACTAATTTTACCAATAAGACCTAGTTTGACAAATTAGGCCTTGAAACCTTTCAAGAGCATTTTAAGGCATGAAGTGACATTTTTTTGGGGTTAAAAATGTCATGCTTTAGGGATGCACTTTTTTTTCATATTCTACACATAAATACCTTTCCAATGACACAAAAGTTGCCTCAATCAGAGTTTGTATGCAAAGGTTTTATGAGTCTGAAGTTGACCTTCCTATTTTCACCACCATAGTTCAAGAGGATGTAACGTCAGCCCCCATAACTCATGGAGAAAGGGTTAGGCAGATGATTATGATGAAGAAGACTAGAAGGGTCCATATTATAACTTTGGTTAAGAATTCAGGTAGTCAAGCCTAACCATTAGTAGGCTGTTGGGCTCTGTTATAAATGAGCCACTATGAGGAAAAAATGTTCCACTCTTTTTGGGTGCATTTGATACATAGATGATGTTGACACCTAATACTTGTGATTGGGTGAATTTATGTAAATAGATAAATAGGAAATATGAACAGTCATCGGGAGACGAACTGAACAGTCTCTCCCTCATGTATATAATGAAGACCTACCTAATGGAATAGAACATACGAATCATTTTTTCCTTATGGAGTTACTGCCTGGCCTGACATGGTATCAGAGCCAAGTTCCCAAAATAGTTGTAACTCCCTTCTACCTACTACTCTCTATCCCCCTCTGGAGTCTGCTTACTGAGCTCTCTGTCCACTGTCTACTGTGCTCTCTGTCCTCTCTGTCTTCTCTGTCTACTGCGCAGTCTATCTACTCTTCTCCCTGCCTAAATTCAGAAAGTGTTGAGAGAGGGACGACTTCATAACTGGAATATTTTCGGAAGAAGTTTTGGTGGAATATTGTCATGCTGCGTTGAACTGTTGATTTGTCCACTACTCCTGTTAAAAAATGCTGGTATTATGAATTTGTACGCTGCTCCTGTTTTGTAAAAAACGTTGGTATTATGAATTTGTATGCTGCTCATGTTTTGTAAGAAACACTAGTATTATGAATTTGTACGCTGCTCCTATTTTGTAAGAAACGCTGGTATTCTAAATTTGTACGCTGCTCCTGTTTTGTAAGAAACACTGGTCTGAAGTTTATTTTGGCATATAACAATGCGTGGAATTGTTATGCTGCTCAGACTTTACTATCTGTTGGAATAACCTCGGCCTTCAGAACCTTATCAAAATTTTCAAATGCTTGCCAAGCTCACAGGATTGATGAGTTGAGATCAACAGCGTGGCGATACATAGTTTGAGCGTGATCGTGTTGGTTCCAGTGGCATGCCGTCCATTGCCTCGGCTCTTCATCTTTTATATATACTCTCACCATCAACTCGTCCAATCCACTACCTTCCCTCGCTCACAATACGCATTTGTGTCGCCCCCATTTCATAGTTTTTCTCATCTTCACATAATTTTTTGTGACATTCATTTGTAAATCATAGAATGGCCGTCGAGATTGCCACCGATGTCGCAAAGGATGTAGCAAAGGATATCGCATACAGCGTTGTGATTTATGTAGATTTATGAGTTTGACATATAAACGAATAGGGCGAGTATGAGTTTTTGCATATGCGTTATTCCCTCTATTCATATGATCCATTCCTTCGTGGGTTGTCATCTTATTCCATCGATGAGCCTTTCATTTAGTTCTCGCATAAACAATGAGGTGAGGGAAATATATTGCATAAAGGTGTAGCGTGTTACCTACTGTCCAAGAATACTATTGTCCAAGAACACTGTTGTTCTGGTGCATTAACTCGATGACCGTGCTTGGTATATGAATATTGTGGGATATGTTATAAGGAATACAATATATATTGCATGATATATGAATATTGAGAGCTTGTAGTTGATTCCATTTTGTAAAGACATAGAAAATTACTATTAGTGTTTTGTTACGAATATTGTAATTATTTTTGGGCTTAGTTCAAATTTTATGGAGAAGTTTGTTGAAAAAGAGAAGGGTTTTCTATCTTCCAAAAAAGTTTTGTGTCCTACACATAGAGGGAATAATATTGCTCAAGATTCTTCCAGAGGAAGAGGTGGTCGAAATGAAAGAGGAAGAAATTTCAGAGGAAGGGGGGTAGCCACTCTCAAGGAGAAAAGGCAGATCTGCACTGCATACGCTGCAAAAGAAATGGATCACATGATGCCTCTACATGCAAGCTACCATGGGACAAAATTGAGCAGAAAATAAACCAACAAAAAGGTAAAACTGATGATACAGACAAAGGTAAAGCACCTGAATCCACTCACTATGTTGTGGCACAATGTAACATTGGAGTAAATGAATATTTATTTAATGCTTCACTTGCTTCTTGGAAAAATGATTGGTTGCTTGATTCAGGAGCAACCTGCCACATGACTCATAGAAAAGATTTTTTTGAATATTTCACTGACAATGTTGATGGAGCAGTATACTTTGCAGACCAATCAAAAATCAAGCCATCAGGGCTTGGCACAATCAGGCTTAAACTGCCTGGTCTTCCAGACTTTCTTCTACATCATGTTCTATATCTCCCAAAGCTGAAGAGAAACTTGCTATCCCTGGTCCACATCCGCTAGCAAGGTCACTCCATTCATATGTTTGATGGCAAGCTTGAGGTAAGAAAAGAATCTTACCACTCACTTGTCATGACAGGAATAGAAGAAGAAAGGCTTCTTAAGCTGCAAGGAACCTCTGCTCATGCACAACATTTCTCATACAATTCTCATCATGAAGAAGGTACACTTCCATCAAGTTTATTATGGCATGCTAGATTTTGACATTTGAACTATGATAGTCTTCGCTTATTGAAGAAAAATGGTGTTGCTGATTTGCCTACAATTCCTAGGAAACTTAAGCAATGTGATGCTTGCATTCTAGGAAAGCATAGCAAATAGTCTTTTCATGATTCACATTCAAGAGCACATAGAAAACTTGAACTCATTAATTCAGATTTATGTGGTCAAATGCCTATTTCTTCTGCAAATGGAAATAAATATATCATGACATTTATTGATGACTACACCAGAATGTGTTGGGTTTATTTATTGAAGAACAAATTTGATGCTTTTCAAACATTCAAGAATTTTCATAAATGGATTGAAAATGATGCACAATCTCATATTGGGTCTATTTGCACTGATAATGGAAAAGAATACACATCAAATGAATTTGAAAACTATCTTCGCCAACATGGGATCAAACATCAAACAACTATGCCTTATAATCCCCAAGAGAATGGTGTAGCTGAAAGAATGAATAGGACAATCTTAAATATGGTACGATCCATGCTCTTCTTCAAAAATGTAAAGATAATGTTTTGGGCTGATGTTGTTCTATGTGCTGCATATATAAAGAATAGATGTCCATCTAATTTTATAAGAAACAAGACTCCATATGAAAGGTGGTATGGACATGTTCCTTCAGTAAAGCATCTCAGGGTCTTTGGTTCCACCTATTATGCCTTGATACCAAAGGTACATAGAAACAAACTTGGTGCTAGAAGTCATACGTGTATCTTTCTGGGATATTCAAACACCTCCAAAGCATACCGTCTCTATGATGAAGTAAATACAAAGTTTGTTCTATCTAGAGATGTAATTTTTCTTGAATAATCCAAAACTGACAATGTTGTTGAGCGGCAACTTGATCGCTTGGATAGATTCACAAAAGCAAAATCATTTCATGAATTTGATAATCAAATTCCACATCTTGAAGGGGGGATTCCTATACTAGATGAACATGTGGAATCTTCTTCTGAAGAACACACTCCCCCACATGAAACTCCAACAACGGATGATGCTTAAGTGATGTAATTGATAGAATTGGGAGACTCAATCTTGATTCAGTCCTAACTCAATCAACGGAGCAGCCTGGACCATCTGAGAAAGGTCCTCCAAAGTGGCTGACAAAGACACTTGAAAGTGTTCATCCTGATGAGGTTGGAAAGACAGGAACTCGAAATTGAAACCGGAAAAATGGAGGTGATGTAGATGACTCTAATTCACCTATTGATATGGATGTTTCTTATGATTGTGAGTTGAACTTGTCTACAAATTTTGAACCAACTTCCTTCAAAGAAGCTGCTTCTCATGATGAATGGAAAGAAGCAATGCAAAAGGAGTATGATGCCCTCATAAAGAATGACACTTGGAAGCTGGTTGATCCTCCATTAGGAATCAAACTAATTGGCTGCAAGTGGGTCTACAAGAACAAGTATAAAGCTGATGGCTCACTTGACAAGCACAAAGCTAGGCTTGTGGAAAAAGGTTTTGCATAGAAGGAAGGGGTCGATTATGAGGAGAATTTTTCCCCCATAGCAAAATGGGCTACCATTCGGACACTCTTTGCACTAGCAGCTCAGAATGGTTGGAAAGTCCATCAAATGGATGTAAAAACTGCTTTCTTGAATGGAGATCTAAAAGAGAATGTTTTTATGTTCCATCTTGAAGGATTTTCTATGAAAGGACATGAACATAAAGTATGCAAACTTGTGAAGTCCTTGTATGGCCTCAAACAAGCACCGCGAGCCTGGTATGAAAAACTAACTGAGCATCTTCTGAAACTCAATTTCAAACATTTTGATCTTGATGATGTAACCTTATTTGTCAAAAAAGTTGGCAAAACAGTTGTATATCTTGTGGTATATGTAGATGATCTTTTGATGATAGTGAATAATGAAAGCTACATTGCATCCATAAAGAAGGAATTGGGGAAAAGTTTTGAAATGACTGATTTGGGCTATGTTCATTACTATCTTGGCATTGAAGTAACCCAACATCTAAAGTCCATATTTCTTTCTCAAAAGAAATACATTGGAGATCTATTGAACATGTTTTGCATGACAAAGTGAAATCCTCTTACTACTTCAATGGAACAAAACTTAATGCTCACATCTATGAATTTGAGGATGCAACAAAGTATAGACAGCTTGTAGGAAGTCTCAACTACCTAACTACTACCAGACCAGACATTTCGTTTGCTGTTGGAATCCTCTCCAGGTTTATGCAAAAGCCTTGTGAGGTACATTGGTCTGCTGCAAAAAGATTTCTAAGGTACTTGAGGGGAACTCAAGACTTTGGAATCAAGTATACACAGGTGGACGACTTCAGCTTGATTGGATACTCTGATTCAGACTTCGATGGAGACAAAGAAACTAGGGTATCAACTTCAGGATATGCTATGAGTCTTGGATTAGGAGCTGTCTCCTGGAGATCACGCAAACAATCAGTTCCAGTAGATTCCACAACAGAAGCAGAATACATGGCAACAGCTCAAGCAACAAAAGAAATTGTGTTGCTCAGGAAAATTCTTGAATATTTGCAGGTAAAACAAGTACAATCAACTCCACTCATGATTGAAAATACCTCTACAATAAAGTTGGCCAAGAACCCAAAGTTCCATGATCGAACAAAGCACATCAATACTAAATATCATCTGATTTGACATCATGTTGAGGCCAAAACAATCGATCTCCATCATTGTTAAACAAATGAGCAAACTGCAGACATCTTCACCAAAGTGCTTGGAAGAGAAAAGCTTGAACGATTCAGAATGATGCTTGGACTCACCAACATCCCTTCAAATTAAGGGGGGGAATGTTGACACCTAATCCTTGTGATTTGGTGAATTTATGTAAATAGATAAATAGGAAATATGAACAGTCATCGGGAGATGAAATGAATAGTGTCTCCCTCATGTATATAATGAAGACCTACCTGATGGAATAGAACATATGAATAATTTTTGCCTTATGGAGTTACTGCTTGGCCTGATAGATGAGAAAAATAGCCAAGAGGGAGAGAGGCACAAAGAGAGGATGGGTGCACTCTAATAGCCTATAGCCCATAGGCCATACGACATACTTCTTTATACTCATGACCATTTTATATTCAAAGAAAGAGAGCAGAGAGGCCTCACTTTCTAGCTAGATTTTCTCTTGAAAGGGTGTCCTAGGTTATATCTTTTGTCAAATCATGGTTTGTGATTTTTTTTTTTCACCATTATATCTTTTATGCATAATTTTACTTTACATGCATACACAATAGGTAACAGCCTACAAATCCATAAATCTAGAAGGAAATAACACTAATAATATAGATTTCGGATTTTTAAGTATAGTTTAATTAGATTGATTGTGATGAACTATCCAATGTAATATCCAATGAAGTTTATAGACCATATTGGTATTAGAGAAAGTATCTTTGGGTATATTGTTGAGGTTTTTAGGGTATCTAATTCCTCTAAGCCAAAAGTAAAAATCCCCTAGTCATGGCCAACGAATATGTGAATAACCATCATGATTCTATAGAGGAGAGGTTTTGTGTAGTTGGAAGCAAAAGTTGTAGATATAAGTTATAATGTGAATCTCCTAAAGTCATCCCTAAGAAATAAACCTGGGCTACTCAAATATGATGAGGGTTAAAATTTATATGACAAATCAAAGGGGAGACCAGGAGATTGGGAAGAAATAGATAACTAGCAGAAGAAAGGAGTCAAAGGAGAGAAACCCAATTTGAGTGTTGTGAACCATTCATAGTCCCTGTTCAAAATGGAAGTGAAGGTCAATATCAAGTTGTACCAAGATGAGATCGACGCTTTGAAGCTAAATCACTAGTTGTGACAATTATAAGTGTATTTTAGCATTCATTATATAGAGAATGAATAGAAGATTTAATTTACATAGCTGAAATGAAAGGGAGATGCCCTAACCTAGTAGGAAATCCACACAAAGACCTTGAGGTTGGAGAGAGATAATCTAGTAACTAAGTCAGAGGAATTCAAAACCCTCATAAAGTCACAATTTTACCCTATTCGGTATGTAGAGGGCTAGTGAATCTAGTGGTATTACTTCAAGTAAAAGAAAGGGAAGAGTGTATAGGGGTATACCAAAGAGTTCAGAAAGATGGCCATAATTTTGGTATCTCCCCAAAAAACCTAGATGTACTCAAATATCTTGAGGGTTTACAAAACCATCTATGGGAGAAAGTGATGTTATTCAAGCACAAATAGGTATACAAGGTTTATGTATAGGAAAAAGTATGGAGAACATATGCCTAAGAAAAGGAAAGCCAAGTGGATCAAAGAAGAAGGAGAAAAAAAAAACTTCTAAGGAGGGGTAGAAGAATTGGAAAAGGGGAAAAGATAGAAAGATGATAGCAACAACACACCAGTGCAAAGATCCCAACAAACACTAGAACATTGATGTGCATACAAAGGAGAAGTGTTGGGAGTTGCATTGATAACAATTATATATCTATATATATATATATATATATATATATATATATATATATATAGATAGATAGATAGATATATATATATATCTATCTATCTATCTATATATATATATATATATATATATATATATATATATATATATATATATATATATATATATGTTTTTTCTGAAGTTGATATTAAAATAAATAAATTAACATGGATATTAAATTGTTTTATTACATGTCCAATTGAAATATGAAAATATAAATAATATAAAAAAAAATTTCTTTTAAATACTTTAAAAATATTTTGAAAGTTGATATAAAATTATCATATTTCATATGAACATAGAAATATTTTATTTATAACTAAGAGTAAGAGTGAAATATTTTTACCATATTTCCTTTGTATTGGGATGTAATATCAACAACTAATAAAGCTAGTACAGCTAGAGTGGGACTACATTTTATTATAATTTATGTAAAAATAACCAAATATGTATATTTGTTTCTTGAGAAAAGAAAACTCAAGTGGATCAAAGAAGGAGCAACAAAAAGCTTCTAAGGAGGGGTAGAAGAAGTGGAAAAGGGGAAAAGATAGAAAGATGATAGCGACAAAACACCAAAACACCAGTGCAAAGATCCTAATAACCACTGCAACATTCATGTACATACAAAGGAGAAGGTGCAAGGATCCCAACAACCACTACAACATTGATGTACATAAAAAGGAGAAGTGTAACTCAAATCTTAAAATAAACATTTCGTGAAAGGTCAAAAGACTCTGACCCATCATCATGCATAAAAAATATACCCGGACCCACCAACCTGCACACCTTTCCTTGACCATTGATTCTCCTTGCCAGATCCAATGGCGGAGGATAATATCACATGACCTAAAAGCACGGAGAATTACCACGTGATAAATGACTTGGACCCACCAACATGCATGCTTATTCTTGACCGTGGATTCACCTTTCTTAATCCTACGGCTAAGGATCATAATGCATGAGCCAAAAGCACCGAGAATTACCACGCGATGAGGGCGGTATTCTCTCCCCTCCCTTGGCCACGTGTTGCTTGGTGAGTGGAATTGCTTCCAACTCCGAAATACCGCTTCCAGCTTAAAGGGCATGCGAAAAACTAGAAACCACCCCGAGAGTGGTATTGCCACCACAGTAAGTAAAGAGGGGGTTTTGAGTCTGCTGAGAAAGCCTGGACTCCAGCCCCTCGCACAATCCCAACTCCTCGGGTGAATGAACCAAAGGAAGATGAAAATCCATCCATCCAGCCATCCATCCGAGAAACATCATCTACCGAGCAACTTCCACCTGAGAATTCTGGGTTTGCGCTTACCTGGGTTGAGGAGGCAAACATAGACTTGCATCCCAAATATGACCTCACTTCTGAAATAACACTTCATAATGAATCCAAATCAACTAGACCCCGTCTCTGTGGCTCTGTTTCAAAACATCATTCTGTCCTCATCTGCCTGATCGAGACAATGCTCCCTTAATCTATTCTGAGGCATCTCTTGCCAACTCAACTTGACCCTTCTTTTGGTGCAAAGCACCCCTTGATTGGCTAGAACGTCTGCCAATTTATTTGCCATCCTTCACACATGAGTAAAACTCACAGTACGTAAGCACAGGAGGTGAGACCGAATCCTTTGAAAGACCTGAAGCATCCTCCAATGTTTTGAGACTTTTTCTGGGTCTGTGCCACAGCAGATTCTCTTGACCAAGTTAATGATAAACTCAGAATCAAATTCAATTATTATATTCTAGAGATTATCCTGCTTCAGGAATTCTAAACATTGCTCAAGTGCCATTAATTCCACCATATTGTTAGTAGCTCTTCCAAAATGGCAATGGAAAATAAAAAGGATGTAGCCATTTTCATCCCTTAACACCCCTCCGAAACCAACAATACCTGGGTTTCCTTTTGAGGCCCCATCAATGTTGTATTTCAAAAAACCCTGAGGGGGAGGATGCCAGTAATCTTGCTTATTGTCCAGTTTCATTACCTTCCTATCCATGCCCTGTGGTATAAGCCCCTACATACCCAACTGAAGAAGTATCTGCATTTCAGCTTCTGAAGGTGGATTCTTTGGGGAAGTTCGCACTAAAGTACCTACTGTCTCCTTAAGCTATCTTAAGATCTGCTCAATAATGTGTTGGGAGGAAAATTTTTCATTTTTGAAGATTCTGTTGTTCCTTTCTTTCTATATATTCCATATTATGAAGCTTGGAGTTAAAGCCCAAGCTGAACGAAGAAATTCATAATCAGAGAAGTTTCGTCTCCAGTTATTTAGGGTATTGATAATGCTTCCTTTTTCCCTGTCTGTCTGCTGGAAAATTGTGGCAAAAGTATCCCACAACCTGGAGGTGAAAATGAAATTATTGAGAAGGTGCTCCATTGTTTCCTCTTGGGCTTCACAGAGCTAGCATCTAGAAGGTCCCAGAACACCCCTCTTTCGAATGTTTTCCCAAGTCAGAATTTTCTTATGATGTACCAGCCACATGAAGAGTTTGATTTTCATCCATCCTTGATACCTCCATAGGTTCTGCCAAAGCCTATCCGGTACATTGGAGTCCATCTCAAGGATTATGTGCTTTGCCTCCTTAAGATTGAAGGTACCTTCATTATTGTTGCCCCATCTAAGTTGGCCATGCCCCTCTGAAACTAGAATTTTCCTTTGGTCCAACATTGTCAGAAGTGCCTGAACTTTTGCTTTCAAGGGGCTATCATCCCTATAGTCTATAATCTTCCAGGTTCTCCATTTTCCTTCACTATTGGTTTGATCCCAAAAATATTTTACCCTAAGTAACCCTTTGGTATCATTATCTTTCTTGAGGTCCAGAAAGTCCTCTCTTAAGAGTGTAGGTTTTTGTTGCCATTTATCCTCCCAAAACAAAGCAAGATCTCCCTCTTTGATTTCCCAGAAGCTATTTTTTTTCATTAAGCCTCTATTCTCCCAGGCCTTATTCCAGATGTAGGAGCCTTTTATGATGCCAGTCATCCTAATTTGATCATTATCTTGCCAAGTGTTAGCGTATTTTTCTTTCCAAACACTATCCCACTAAGCCTTTGCATCTTTTACCCAACACCACCATAATTATGCCCCTAAAACTTTTCTTAGTACTTCTGGATCATCCAATCCAAGAACCCCATGGTTTTTAGGTTTGCAAATCTTATCCTAGGCTATTAAGGTCCATTTCTTTCTCTCCTCCCCCTTACCCTAAAGAAAGTCTCTTTGAATGGTTCTAAATTGTTGCAAAACTCCTTTTGGAGCTGGAAGGGCTAAAAGCATGAAGACGGGGATTGATTGAAGTACAACTTTTGTAAGTACCAACCGACCTGCGAAGTTTAAAGATCTAATAGTCCATTTCCTGATTTTATCCTGCATCTTATTAATCACCGGCTCCCAAATGATCTTGTGCAAAGGTTTATCAGTTAGAGGAACTCTCAAGTATTTGGAAGGAAGGACATCCCTTTGAAAGCCTAGAATTCTGGAGATATTTCTCTGAATAGAAATATTAGTATTAAAGAAAAAAATTTAGATTTGGAGAGATTTACTTCCATACCTGTAGCCATGGCAAAGTCACATAGGATTTGTTTATAAGCTAGTGCTTGTTTGACTGTGGGGATTCCCTGTAGCATAGTATCATCAAAAAATAGTTCATGGGTCAAAGTTTGTCCAGTCTCAGAAAGTTGGAGACCCTTGATGTTACCAACTTCTTTCACATGTTTGATAGACCAACCAAGTCCTTCCATCATGAGGATAAAGAGAAAGGGAGAGAGTGGATCTCCCTGCCTGAGGCCTCTTGAAGGAGTAAAAGTCTTGGAAGGAGAACCATTAACCAGAATTGAAAAGCTAGAAGAAGTTACCAGGGCCATAACCCATCTTACCGAGTTATGATCAAATCCAAAGGCTAGAAGGACCTTCCTGATATAGGTCCAATTCAACTTATCATAAGCTTTGGCTAGGTCCAATTGCATAATCATTCCAGCCTTCCTATTGCTTAACAATTAATGCACCACCTCATGCGCTTGAATGATGTTATTGAGAATTTGTCTACCCTCCACATAACCTGATTGCTCCACATAAATTAGAGTAGGAAGAAGGGGTTTGAGTCTATTGGCAACAACTTTGGATATTATCTTGTACACCACATTGCACAAAGCTATGGCGCTAAACCTATCTAGAGTCTGAGCATTGTCCTATTTAAGGATCAGGGAGATGAAGGAAGTATTGAGCACCTTCAAAATGGTTCTATTCATCCTGGAATCCTCCAATACATTCAGAATATCTTATTTAACAATGTTCCAGCAAGCTTTAAATAAATCCACATTGAAACCATCGGGGCCTGGCACTTTACCATTCTGCATTTCTTTGATGACCTCACTAACCTCCTCTTTAGTCACTGGCCTATTAAGATTGAAATTATTCTCTCTTGCTACAAGCCTAGGTATATGCCTTGTTAAGCCCTTAATAAAATGAGCTCTGTCTAAAATGGTTTCCTTTGCTATACCTCAAAAGTGCTGAACTAACACAGTTTCTATATCTTCATGGGAATTAAGTAGATGACCTCCCTCATCCTTGATCGAAGAGATCCTATTATGAGATCTGTTCACCATGGTGGAACTGTGGAAAAATCTAGTGTTTCGCTCCCCTTCTTTTAGCCATTGAACTCTAGATTTTTGTCTCCAAAATATTTCCCCTTGTTTACATAAGTTCTCCTAGTCTTGGTGATGTTTGGTGACTTGATCATTTTTTACTCTATCAAATCCATCTGTGATAAGGGCTTCATTGAGTTCTTGTATTTTGTCTTCAACATCTTTTTTCGCTTTAAAAATATTTCCAAATTCATTCTTGTTCCAGTCTTTGAGTCTGAGCTTGATGTGCTTTAGTCTTTTGTGTAGCAGAAACATTCTTGTACCCTGAATGTGAAGATCTTCTATTCACCATTTTGCAATGTTGTTGATGAAATCTGAGTGGGTGAGCCAGATATTCTCAAATCTAAAAGGTCTGTTCTTGGGGGTACCAATTCCCTGAACCTCAAGTTGTACAAGCCAATGGTTCGAGCCTCCAAAGGGGAGAATTCTCACCATCATTTCCTTGTTGGTGAGCATAAGGTCCTCTAAGATTATGAATCTATCCAACTTTGAGGCTACTTGAGACTCTCCACCTCTTTTATTGTTCCATGTAAAGAGGCCATCACTCGTATCAGTGTCAACTAGCTTCATATTTTCTATAAAAGTTTGAAATGCTATAGAGTTTTTGCTTAAAGTTTTGGTTCCCCCTTTTTTTCTCTGAAAGTGATTTGATCGTGTTGAAGTCCCCACCCATGATCCATGGTACTCCTGCATGTCTATCTCTTAGTTCCACAAGAGAATCTAAAAACCTAAGTTTATCATCCAATCTTTGGGGGCCATAAACATTCGTGACCAGATAAGTCTCCCTATCTCCCACAGGCTGAATAACCACTAATAAATAATTCCTAGATGCCTCAACATCTATTATGCCAATCTTTTGGGGGTTCCAAAGAGTGAGTATGCCTCCTACTGTATTATCTGCTTTGACTTCTAGAAACTCAAATTTATTGAGCCATTTGCTGTGAATTTCTTTTATTTTTTGAATGGAACATTTAGTTTCCTGGATAAAGATCATATCCGGAGCTTCTTGTTTCATTCTATTGCTAAGTATTTTTTGTTTTCTTTTACTACCTAGACCTCTGATATTCCAAGATGTGAGCTTCATTATGAAAGATTTGTAAAGGAGTAGCTGGCTAGGTCTTCCATCTTACCTGAATCTATCATTAGCTTTCCACATTCCATCAATAACTCATTCTGCTTTTTTCTGCCTCTTTTCTTTCCTGGGTTTCTAGGAGCTAATCCTGGTGTGGTTTTCATAGTTTTCACACCTTCGTTGCCCTGCCTTTCATTGTTTCTTTGCCTTTCTAGCCCTTTAGCCTGAGTTTTCCATAGGAATAGCTATTGTACTCTGTTGAACTCTTCTTGAGGTAGTGAGTCTACCCCTCCCATGGTCCCCTGTTTCAAGAACCCTTCTAGATCTAGGTGTTCTCTATCAAGAATATCCTGTAGTTCATGATCCTCCATTTCCATCTCACTCTGGGTCATTTCTTGGTCCATTTCTAGTTCTCCATCACTCAGCATAGTCTCTTTCTGTTTATTAATATCCTGTGTTTGTTCACTATTTTCTTCTTTCTCCTTCTCCCCTGGGCTTCCTTCCATTACCTGATCTACCTTTGTTATCTCTTCCTCTTCTTCGAGAACTTGGAACCTATTCAGACTATCCTGTTGCCCTTCTATTTGATGTTGCTTTGGCCCCCTTTTGCCCCCTTTTCCTCTATATCCCACTTTGTGAAAGTTTTCAGTGTCTTTCATTGTGGTAGCTTTACTTTTGTTCTCTATTTTACTGAGAGGGCAGTCTCTAAATAGGTGCCCATGCTCATCCTACCTGCGACATCTGAAAGGAATATGTTCATAATCTACTATTTGCACCCATTCTTCATCAAAAACTTCCAAGATGACCTCATCTGGTAGAGCTCCAGAGAGATCCATCTCCACACATATTCATGTGAAGGAAGTATATTTTCCCCTTCTGGTGGCCTCAGAAGCTTTGAAAAAATGCCCTAATTTGTTTCCTATGGCAGATAACGATTTCGTTTGCCAGTAATCAAGAGGTAGGGAGTAGAGTCTTACGAAAAAATGCCCTAATTTGTTTCCTATGGCAGATAATGATTCTGTTTGCCAGTAATAAAGAGGTAGGGAGTAGAGTCTTACCCAGACTGGGACCGAAGTGAAAGTCTCTCACTCCGGGACAAAATTCATCATCCACGGCCACATGTAGAGGCCTACAGCTGCATAGAAGTAGGGCCCTCCTTCAAACACCCTGTCTTTGTCCTCAATATTTGTAAAGACCATAGTGAAGAAACCCTTTGACCCAAGATGTAGGTCTATGCTTCCTTTTGGTTTCTAGTGGTATTTAATCCACGCTTGTAGTGCCTTTTCAGTGGGCCATAATCCCATGAATTTACAAATGATAGCATAGGTCCACATGTGGTCCCTGTGCGCCTGCAGAGCATGATCATTTAAAACTACTCTGGGTGTAACCTCAACCTTGGGTTTACATGGCCCCTTTTGCACTTTGTTTTCTACTCCCTGTTTCTTGTCTTCTTCCTCATTTTCTTTTGTTCTATTGTCCTCCCTTGTTTTGGTTAAATCTTGTTCCTCTTCCATGTTCCTTATCCCTTCTCCTGAAGGACCTCTGATAGTTTCTATTGGTTTCTTACCTCGGCTGGCCACAGCCTACCTATAGGAGGGAGTGGAGCTCCCCCCTTTGCACCCCTCCATGGAGTTCAACACTTGCAGACCCTAGCTCTTCGTCCTCAAACCCCCTCCGAAACTCAGAATCCTCAGATGAAACTCTTTTTCAATCTCATTCTCTCAAGGATTTCGTTTGCCTCTCTCATATATATATATATATATATATATATATGTTTTTTCTAAATTTAATATTAAAATAAATAAATTAACATGGATATTAAATTGTTTTATTTATGTATCCAATTGAAATACAAAAATATAAATAATATCAACATATTTTTTGTCTTAAATACTTTGAAATTATTTTAAAAGTTGATATAAAATTATCTTACTTCATATGGACATAGAAATATTTTATTTGATCTATGCTCATTTAATTTCTCCTATAATGGGTCAATACCATTGGTTCTCAATACCATGGGTCAATACCATGTGCCATCTTTATTTTTTAATTAATATTAATATTAGGGCTAATAATTTTTTTTTTTGCATGGTATTAATAATAATTTGGCCCATTGGCTTCACCTAAATAAAACCTCTTTTTTGAGTGTTCACAAGTATAAAGTGAATTATGGAGTAAATATAAAAAATGTTTTATTTATTTACCATACCTTTGGTTTAGTTATATTTTTATTAATTTACCATACCTATTTTATAAATATGGTATTTGGTCAATGGTATTTAGCCCATGGTATTAAAATGGTATTTGGTCCATAGGCTTCACCTAAATAAAACCTCTTTTTTGAGTCTTCTTAAATATAAAGAGGTTTAAGGAGTAAGTATAAAAAGAGTTTTTATTTATTTACCATACCTCTAGTTTATTTATATTTTTATTTATTTACAATATTTTTGGAGTAAGCATAAAAAGAGGTTTTATTTATTTATCATACCTCCAGTTTATTTATATTTTTACTTATTTACCATAAATATTTTTAAGCATTTATAAATATCTTTATATTTTAAATTTATATTGTGTTTATACATAATAATAATTATATATAGGCGGACATTAAATAAATAAAAAAATGTTAAATGTTTACATTTACTACATTTACATTTATACACATTTACATTTACATTTATACGTTTTACATGTTTATGTCAGATCTAATTAAAAATGTTAAATGTTTACAGTTACATTTACATTTTGTACATTTATACATTTTACATGTTTATACTGTAGAGCGACTCTCGGCTCTTAAATATAAAGAGGTTTATGGAGGCTCTATAATATTTTTTATTTATTTAGTATACCTATTCTTTGAGTGTTCATCAATCTTTTTATATTTTAAATTTATAATGTGTTTATACATAATAATAATTAGAATGATTTCTAAATAGGGCTGACATAAATTAAAAATGTTAAATGTTTACGTTTACATTTACATTTACATTTTACATGTTTATTAAATGTTAAGTTTACATGTTTATGTGAGATCTACCCCATACTCGATTTTAAAGCACCTCTGGGCACAATAAATTAAAAATGTTAAACATTTACATTTAAGTTTATATTTACATGTTTATGTGAGATCTACCCTCTTGGGGTAATAAATTGAAAATGTTAAACATTTACATTTATGTTTATATTTACATGTTTATGTGAGATGGGCTGTAATAACTGAGAGTGAGAGTGAAATATTTTTACCACAATTCATTTGCATTGGGATGTAATATCAACAACCAATAAAGCAAGTACAGTTAGAGTGGGGCTACATTTTATTATACTTTTACTTAAAACTAACACGGGTTAACTCTTTCCAAATGGATTCCAAACACCAAAACTCTAGAGGCCAGAGTTGGTGATGGGACTTGCTCTTTTATTGCTTGTATCTTCCTACACTATGAGAGTATGGTTGACACCTCTATTGATAATTGTTTTTTATTTTGAAGTCAACATTATTTTTTAATTTAAAAAATATTTTTTCTTAAAAGAGTCACACATCAACTCTATGTGCTCTATGTTGAGAACATATAATTTTTTTTTCTTAAAAGAGTCACACGTAAAATCTATGTGCTCTATGTTGAGAACAGATAAAATTACATGTCACCTGCATATTGGGTTGTAAAGTATGAGAGTGACGTGTAATTCCCTTTATGTTCAATGTGGAGTTGACATGTGTCCCTTTTAAAATAAAAATAAAATATTCTTTATATTCAAAATTAATGTCAGCTATAATCGAAATAAAAAATCAAATAGCCTTTAAGTTAGACTTTTTGGAATATTTTATGGTTTATTTTTTAATCTAATTTTTCTAGATTACAAGAGGGATTCATTCAAATCACAAGTTGTAATATCCCTATTGGATGTTTTTTTACACAACAAATATTAATTAATATTTCATTATCTTTTTTTTCACATGACAATTGTATTATAATTTAGAAAATCCGGATTCATGATTCTTTTTTTTTTGTGGGATTCCTTCCAATTTTTGGGGGAGTCATTCCACTTAAAGAAATTACACAGTAAAATGGGGAGGTGGGAGGTGAATAGTCAATTCAATGCCCATTATGACAGTTGAGCATGCTTTATACCTAAGGCATAATAAATTCAAATGCTTTATACCTAAGGCATAATAAATTCAACGAGACCGAGGGATCGCTGCATTGAAGAAGACCTGGGATTTGTCTGTGCCTCTCATCCATTGTTTTAATACACAAGCAGTGCGACCCTAGTGTGGTTGAAATCTTTTACAAGAATGAAATTCACAAGAGGCCCATCCATTGTTTTAATACACAAGCAGGGCGACCCTAGTGTGGTTGAAATCTTTGACAAGAATGCAATTCACAATAGTAAAACTCGTTTTTTTAGTTTTTTTAGTTTTTTTTAGTGTTCTTGATAAGGTGGGTATAAAACATTTCCTTTCTCATTAAATAGTTCTTTTCCTCCCTTTGTCCATGGTATGTTGAACCAAATTTCTTTGCGTAAGTGAGGTACCTGAATTAAATTGTTTAATTCTGAGAAATATTGGCATGAATTCTTAAGAAAATAAGAGAGCAGTTGTTAGGCCCCTATACTACTAGTGTAACTCCTTATTGTTATTAGTACAACCCCCTTAGTATATTGTTGTACCCATGTAGTCCCCATATTGTTATTATTGTGCCCTTACATTATTATTGTTATGTCGACTGTGATTATATTATGACCCCTTAGACTCCTCTATATATAAAGGAGGTCTTGTCATTTGTATCATCTATGAATTGTTCATTTCTATAATGTAAAGGAGATTTCCCCCTCGAAGAGGCTTATTTTGAAGTCGTTTATCTATCTTTTCTATCTTTTTTGAGCTGGTTTCATAACATTTGGTATCAGAGCTTTGGATTCTAGGGTTTCGTTTCTCCAAACAGGACATCGTGGAATTTTCGCTATAACTCTTTTTCTACAATGTTTCAGAAGTGAAAAAAAAACCCATTTGAGCCAAAATCGCGCTGAAGCTCACATCTGAATTTCAAAGCTTGTCTCTCTACATTTGCAGAGATATGATTTCAGGAAGTTAGTGTTTTTGCAGACTCCTGAATTACATTCTAAACAGGTGACCTAGGGAAAATCGTCATAAATGTCCCTCTGAGAATCAGATTGAAATTTCATAAGAAGTTACAGAAAGAAGACAGATTGTAGTTTCATGTGTATATTTTTCAGATCCGAAGGTCAAAATAGTGACACGTGGCAGTTAATACAAGTTCCCTCTTCTAAAAAGGTATATAATCAGGTCATCTTGGGAGATTGTGCATAACTCTTTCTTGGAGAATCCAATTTTGATCAAAATGGTGGCATTAGAAAGAGGACACAAAGGACTATTACAGGTCGCAATTTTAGAACTAGAAGATATGAAATTATAGAGTTATAGTCGTTTCAAGATCGAGCTCCTAAAATCAAGAAAAGGCGATATGAGGAAGTTTGATGGCAAGGATCCGGTAAATTGGATACTACAGATGGAGAAATATTTTGATCTACATGGCATACCACTATTACAAAAGGTATGTATTGCATCTTCATATTTAGAACAAGATCAACTTTTATGGTATAAAGGGCTTTGTTCTCATAAACAACTTGTTATGTGGTCAATTTTCACGGAGGAAATGATAGCACATTATGACGATACAAAGAACAACACCTTCTTTAGAGCAACACCACAACAATTGGAAGAAAAAAGAGAAAAAAGGCTTTGTTACTAAGCGGAAAGTAAAATTATGGAAACAAGGAAGTCTACCCCTCACAACTATAAAGATGGAAGTGTTGTTTCTCCTAGCCTTCCACAACCTACAAGCGTTACACCACAACAATTGGAAGAAGAAAGAGAAAAAGGGCTTTGTTACAATTGTGATAGCAAATGCACTAAAGGTCATAAGTGTGCTGAGAAGAAATTATTTTACATAGAGTATAAAGAGGAGGAAGAAAAGGATCAAGAAACATCAAAAGAAGAGGATATACACCAGGACCCAACCCCAGAGAAAGAAGAAATGAATCCGACCATATCTTATAAAGTATTGGCAAGAATTACCACTCCACAAACTCTCAAGATAGAAGGACATATCAAGAAGAAAAAGGTTCAAGGAGTGAAAGATCACATCTATAAATAAGAAATGAATCCAGCCATATCTTGTAATGCATTGGCCGGAATTACCACTCCTCAAACTATCAAGATATAAGGACATATCAAGAAGAAAAATGTTCAAGAAGTGAAAGATCACATCGAGCATCAAGAAATGAATCCAACCATATCTTGTAAAACATTGGAAGAAATTACCACTCCTCAAACTCTCAAGATAGAAGGACGTATCAAGAAGAAAAAGGTTCAAGCAATGAAAGATCACATCGAGCATCAACAACAAGTTCTCCAACTTTTAAAGGATAACACCACTTTGGTGCAGAATCGAATGAAACAACAAGTAGATCAACATCATAGTGAAAAAAAATTTGATGTAGGTGATTGGGTATTTTTACGGCTACATCTCAAGCAAGCTATTTATGAGAAGGAAATGTTGGAAATACTACATGCACTTAAGAAATAGCGACCTTATCCAATGCGAAGACACTTCAAGGTAAAAATGGATCATGATAGTCTTAAATACTTTTTAGAACAAATATTATCTTTAGAAGAACAGAAAAATGGGTGACAAATATGTTGAGTTATGACTTTGACATCATCTATAGAAAAGGGAAGAAATTTTTTGTTGCAGATGCACTCTCAAGAAAGGATGAGGATGTGGAAGCATTGTTTTGTGTTATTTATATTATCCAACCAGATTGGATAAACGATGCAAGGGATGAATGGAAGAAGGACAAAGAAGTGTGGCCACTCATTCAAAATTTGCAAAAGATCCCAATTCAAACAATATTGCCAGAACTTGAAAAGGAAGGAAAAATCATATTGGAACGTGGAGCAGTCACAAAAACAAGAACCTGATAGATACGAAATTGATCAATTTCAGAGTATCTCATCAAGTGGAAGAACTTACCTACTGAAGATTCCACATGGGAGGACAAGAATTTTATACAGAAGCATCAAGAACTACTCAAGCATTGAGGACAACACTTTTTGAAGGAGAGGGACATGTTAGGCCCATATACTACTAGTGTAACCCCTTATTGTTATTAGTACAACCCCCTTTTTATATTGTTTTACCCATGTAGTCCCCATATTGTTACTATTGTGCCCCATAGAAGCCCACTATTGTTATTATTGTGCCCTTACATTATTATTGTTATGTCAGTTGTGATTATATTATGACCCCTTAGACTCCTATATATAGAAAGGAGGTCTTGTCATTTGTATCATCTAAGAATTGTTCATTTGTGTAATGTAAAGGAGGTTTCCCCCTCGAAGAGGCTTATTTTGAAGGCATTTATCTATCTTTTGTGAGCTGGTTTCATAACATTAAAGGCGGGCATAAAACATTTCCTTTCTCGTTAAATAGTTCTTTTCCTCCCTTTGTCCATGGTATGTTGAACCAAATTTCTTTGCGTAAGTGAGGTACCTGAATTTATTTGTTTAATTCTGAGAAACATTGGCATCCGTTCTTAAGAAAGTAAGAGAGCAGTGGGTTATGAGTTTTCTTTGAAATAGTTTTATCAAATTCCGTGAATACAAAGATGAGTTCGTTTTGTGCATACAGAGATAAGATAATATAAGAGATAAGATAAGAACTTTGGAAAAATAAAGAAATATATTTTATTTTTCTATTCATTTGAAATGACTTAAGAATACATGGAAACATTGCATGTAAGAGAAAGAAATACATGTCATATCTTGAAAACAAAATATATTACTACATTTAGATCAAGGTTGTTATTGTATATTTCTCTTGGTAAAGAAAATATACTACTACATGTAGACAAAGATTGTTATTATATATTTTTCTTGGTAAAGAAAATATATAACTACATTTAGAGAAAGATTGTTATTATATACTTCTCTTAGTAAAGAAAATATATTACTACTTATAGATAAAGATTGTTATTATATAATTGTGGCATTAAAAGATAAGTAACCTTTATTGTCTTTATATAAAATTACATATAGGTAAAAGATAGGATGCATGCTCTTTTCTTAAAAAATGAAAATGGATTTTGTACTAGTGTATGAAATAATAACAAAGTAACCTTGTTTGTCTTTATATAACAATGCATATAGGTAAGAAATGATAGGATGCATGTTCTTTTCTCAAAAAAAGAAAATGGATTTCATACTAGATTATGAAATAATAACAAATCCAAGTTATTTTCTTGGAAGTGAATCTAGATTAAAGAGGGTAATTTGTGAATTATTTCATGAGTGGTAAAAACTAAAAGAGAAAAGTTAATTAGATTGTTTTTCTTGAAAAGTGATATTTTCTTTTGAAACGTCTAGTTTTAATAACTACCTTATGTGTTTATAAAACATAAGTCTTTGTTGAAGAAAATATAAGTAACTATGACCTTTTGGTTAATTAGAATACATAAATCTTGTGGTGTTCTTGAAAAGAACACAATGGTTTTGTGCTTAGTCAGGGTAAAAATGTTTCCATGGTGTTGATAAATATTAGTTATTTAATAAATCCATGGAAAATATTCCAATGGATTCTCGTGTGTTAGAGAGTTATTTTGAAAAAGAATACTTAGTTATGAGATAATATAATAACCTATGGATATATCAAATGCAGAGAGATAATATAAGTCATAGGAATCTTCTTTGGAAAGAATATGTTATTCTTTTGCGCAAAAGGTAAGTCAGTTGTGTTAATTCCTTTGCAATAGTTTGCAAAAGTTACATGTTTTGGTGGGTAAAAAAATAAATGATTTGTGTATTATATATTGGTTAGTTTGATTTAATTGCATGGTTTAATGCATAAAAGATTAGCATTATTATTATTTTAGTTCGTATGCCGAAAAGAAAGGTTGATTATGATACTTTCTTGAAAGCAAATGCATGAGATAATTTCTTGAAAACAAATGTATGAGAATTTTGTTATGATAATTTCTTGGAAAAAAATGCATAAGAACTTTGTACATAGAAAGCTAGAGAAACTATGTTGGGTTCTTGAAAATAACTATGTGAAAAGAACACATATGTAGAAGCATAGAAGCAATAGTTGACTACATGCATGGATTTGTAGAACTATTGTGTTATATATTTTAAAAGAGAAACATGGATTTGTGTGCAGAAAATAATAAGTATTATGTTAGATCCTAAAAAAACAAGTAATTACTTATGCGCATCCAAGAAATAATGACTGACACATTAGTTTTGTTTTATTGAAACACGTGTCTTTGTGCATATAATAGAATTTGTAAATAACTCTATCTTGGGAAAGATGCTTTTCGACTTACATTTGCATGTATGATAATGATGTCCATCATGTTAGTCTTCCCTTATAAGAGTGCATGTATTTTTATGTATTATAATAATATCTATTGTATTGGAAAGATTACTTAGTTACATGCACAAAGAAGAAGCTAAGGGGCTAGATCTCTTTGAATAAGTTTTATATAATTACATGCACGGAAAATGACGATAAGTTTCTAGTATTCTTTAAGTGAAATGGATGGTTATAGTGGTTTCCTTTGGATATGAATGTGTGTTGGTGCGAGAATGATCATAGCAACGTGGTAATTATTATGAAATGCTTGATAATTATTTGTTTACACGTGCACAATGTTGTTAGAAGAAGCCTGATGTGATATTATATTTACATCTCATGTATGCACATCAATAGATGTTAAAAGATTTCTTTTAAAGACTGATTATTGATTGATTAATTCTTTATCTAATCATGTTACCAAAGTTGTTAATGACAACAATGATAGGAAGGGATGGTGATTCATGCAAAAGACAAATCATGTTTAACATTATCAAAGATAGAGAATTAACGGTCCATGCAGATGAGTACAAGCTGCAGGATGGTCCACTGATCGAACAATCATGCCACAAGCATATAAAGAGTGGTCATTTGTGGGTAAATGGTTTCATGGTCATTGTAATAGCTTTTAGCTAGGTATGTTGTATTTTAATGATATTTCATTGTAATATTTTATAACAATAGATAAGGGATGGACGAGTGAACACCCTCACAAGCGGTCAATAATAAAATTAAACGTTTGCTGGTTTTCGCCCTACAGGGTTTCTAGGGTATAACGATGTTCAATGATGTGATTGCTTATTATGTCAGTTTGCTGATTTTTATTCCTTGCATAATGTGATGTTTATGATGTCAAGTATGTGATTAATTAATGTGGTTAAAGGAATCATGAAATGGATACAAGGTTACATCATAATGTTAATGTTAATCTACTACAATAGTGGTTTTTAATGGCTATGTAACTTATTATTCCTCTACTAAAATTTACTCTATGTAATGATCAAGATTTTATCAAATGGTTAATGAGGAATCTAGATTAGTAATTTGGATAGTTACTTGTGGGTAAATTTTGTAAAAAATTTCTAACTCCATGTATTTTCATGCGAGGTTACCAGGGTATGTTACAAGTGGTATCAGAGTTAAAGGTTGCAGCACTGACGCCTTTGAGAATTTTTAAGCAGAAATGAAATCAAGGTATGCTACTAGTGAGCATAAACTCAGGTATGAGTCTAACAACCTACATATTGATATATGCAGTAGACTATTTTTGACATGATATGTGTGATTCATGTTTATAACTGCAATGAGTAGTAAGTAATAAAGTTTGCTACAAAGCTATGTTCATGACATTTGAATCCTGATGATGATAAAATACAATAAAAAATTTCTCACACTTATGAACAATCTTGAAT
This sequence comes from Pinus tabuliformis, assembly GCA_031772625.1. NCBI lineage: Eukaryota > Viridiplantae > Streptophyta > Pinopsida > Pinales > Pinaceae > Pinus > Pinus tabuliformis. The sequence continues at coordinate 535,190,830 of CM062812.1, forward strand.
ATTCACTAAGGAAAGTGACAATTAACTACCAACTTTTGCAAATATGGAAATATTAATGATACATTTAATGAACATGACTGAAGTTACAATGCATTACTTTTAATGAGTGAATGCATGAATGTAAATATGGGGAACATCCTTGAATATGACGATAGAGTGTTTTAAAAGGACATTGGAAGAACCCCTTTAGATATTGAAAATAAAAAATGAGCCAAGTAGTGAGACTTGATTGTAATAACTAATTGTTGATTAAGTTTTGTCAAGATTGCATCAAGATGGTTGGTAGTTGTGATTGGTTAGTGTTGCATGACTTACCAATAAAAATTATATGAATATAAGGAATTTGATTTAAGCTTATTACAATTTGTAAACAAGTGATTATGGTAGTTACTTCATGTATTGGTCCGTAGATGACAATACACTGTGGAAATTGGAAATGATTTGGAAAGTGAATACTTGTTAAATGATGCATATTTATGATTAACGTTGTTGATGGGATTAAGTAGTGGTAGCTTAATGGCAACAAGAAAACCTTTCAAGGTAAAACATTGCAATGTGAATTGCAATCATAAATGAGAAAGTATAATGTTATATGATATGCATGATTGTGTTACTTGGAAAATTAGAATGCATACAATATCAATGTAAGTTATGTTTTATGTCAATCTAGATATTGTGGACCCATGTTGAGGGTTAAGTATAAATGCATGGTGTACATGAATGTTTCTTTCATTAATGATAATGTGCATATGGTTCATTATGTAAATTACTGTGGGAAGAGTACTAAAAGATAAATTTAACATGTCAGATAGTTATGGACAATTGTGAAAGGTTAAAAGGCCTTGGGTTGATGGTGGTTGCCTGCCTGGAGAGGTTGATGGCACTTGCCTACCTAGATTTCCTCTCACTAGAGATAAATGATATCAGTAAGGGAAAAGAGTTAGCCAATATGGTGAAGAGGGTAAAAATCCTAAGGCAACGTTATTAATTTGGAGCCTTTTGGAGGAGGCCCAAAATTCCTCATAGATGAGATTTTGTGAGAGGAATAGGCATGACACTGCCAAGAGGAATCTTGTATTTGACCCTATGTGGATATTGGAATTCTTGAGTTGGTTGTCCATTGGAATTCCAGACTAGACCTAGTATGGTCTCTGTCAGAGGACTATTTGGATGTGAAATTGGCTCGATATAATTCTAAAAACTAGTTCCCATTACTCAGGAGGAGCATTTTTTTTTCCACCCTGGTTCTCATAGAAAAACAAATTAACTAACCAGTTATGTGTTGTGTTAAGAATGAATTTTATATATAATTATTTAAACATGTTATGTACATCTTGAAAGGAAATGACCCTTGTGCTCATTAAGCAGTTATTGGCAGTGGATTTCCTTTATTGCATTACTAATATTTTGAATTTCCTAGCAGGGGCTAGGACAGTATGCACTTGGTGCATTTATTGATCATTTTGATGATTAAAGAGCTAGGTGCTCTCTGAGTACTTTTAGAAGGATTGTATGAATGTATTTAGTGGCATCTAATACAATATGCACATGGTACAATGATTATCATTTTGATGATTAGAGTGTCGGTGCTCTCCAAGTACTAGTAGAAGTAATGTTATTAAAATATCACCTAAAATTTCATAATTGATAAATAGTTAAAAGTATTTCATTTGATTGAAAATGTTGTGACTAATGTAATCGAATTTGTTAGTCATATATTACAGGGTACTTTCCATGGAGTGTTGATGGGTTATCCAATCACTATTGAAGTGCTTGCGTAAAAGTGACCATGACTTGCAAGAGTAATTGGTAAGTAAGGGTAAGTTGGTATAGATATTTTATTTTGCTTCTATATAATTGAATAGTGGCTAAGTTATGGAAAGTATAAATTGCTTAGTTTTGTAGTTTTAAATGATTATGACTATAGATAAACATTATTTCTTTTGCATATTGGTATTCCTTGTGTTATCCTTCTATATTTTTGAGGTTGAGGGAGTAAATATATTGGACAACATCAAACCACTTTTCAAGCTGGGATCTAGCCCTGCCATCTTCAGAGAGCGATCTCTCTTTATGATTTATCTTGGTTTTTAAGTTGATTTTAGGCTAGTTATGATTATGCTTGGTTGTTTATTTCAATTCGTTTGATTAGTTTGGTTGGTTGATCTGATCAAATTACCTTCTTTCCATTGGGATATGGAGTCAAATTAAGTTGGATGCTGCACCAAATATTTAAAAGAGTAGTCATAGGGCAAGCTAGTTACATTTATTGGATCTTTTAAGTTGAACTATGATCAGTAGTGATTGAAAAGAATTTAAGAATTTTTCAATTAAACTTCAGAAGAAAACATACAGATTGTAAAAACAGTCCAAATAAGGTGCTCAATAACATATCTTATTTTTCACATCTCCTATTTTACAATTAGATTTTAGATGATAAAAATACATAGAATAATAATGGAAACAACAGCTAGAATAAGAAAAACATCACCAGTAAATCGCAACACAAGAATCCTGTGAAAAGTCTTTGTTTTAATGATGCTCGAGCAGCGTGGAAAAAGTACAGTGATTGATAAAAAAAAGTTACAATGATGAGGAACCGACCCTCAATACTTCGACTGAATGAAGTATTTAAACATAATTTGCAAAAAAGATTACAATTAATGCCTCATTGACGTGACATTCTATTATTAACTTCAAACTAATATAAATGAAATAATGCAACCAAAAGAGGTGAATTTGGCAAAGTGATCTAGACATCTGGCACTGCTTTGGTGGAGAATAGATGCTGAGTGTCCACTATTTGGGTGTTGTACTGGTGAAGCTGGCCCTTTCTTTAATCCTTATATTCACATAATTTATCCCACCAGTCTTCATCTGAAATGGTAATTTGTTGCCTTGTAGTAGATCTCATCTACCTCGGTATACCGAGAAAATGTAGGTTTTACTACAAAAATATGCTTTATCTCATGTTGGATGAAACTCATGTTGTTGATACCTTCATAAAAAGATCTCCCTATCATAGCACCTTTAACGTGGGAAGACTTGGCTGTATCCTTTGCAATGTCTTTCATATTCTTCATATAATCTTCCCTGGTCATCAGTTTGTCATTGATCACAAATAAGGAAGGCAGACTCTTCTTATTTAATGCTTCTATTTTGGTGAAAAACCTGTTGACTACTACCTCCAAACCGTGACATTTCTCTATCAGCTGTAGAATTAAATTATTCTTTGTTAGAACTTTCTTTACTTATAAGATTGTTTATGTTTTGTCATCTACTCCCAAATCATCCAATTCATATACCTTTTTAGAGTTAAGAAATTTGATGATGTGGTTGCCTCTGGTAGGCATTTCTCCCAATTCAGTGTTGATAGGGGAAATGGCCTACTTGGCTTTCTCCATAAACTCTTTCTTCTCAAATATAATATGGATACAAGGTCAGATTTCATCCATTGCTTTAATAATATAGTTCCAGGTAATTTCTTTAACTTGGGCCAGTGTGTCGCCAATAAAGGACTCAATTGCTGATTTCCTCCATACTTCTATCTGGTTTTGAGCTCTATGTAGCTCTGCTGCATGGACAACTTCAGTTTTTTCTTTTTGTTCTTGTAGAAGATTGACTTGAGCCTACAATCATTTGATTTATTCTATTTGGGGAGACATATTCTGCACTGCACTCGCTAACTGATCTGTATCATTCCTTGTGTCTGTTGTAGAAGATGTATTTGTAGGAATTGCTGTGATAGGCAGTGCTTCCAAAGGGTCAATAGCCATTTTAGCAGCTTTCTCCTTTTCTTTGATTATATTTTCCATCTCTCTCTCCATTTGTTTCAACTGTGCATTGTTCTCCATGATGAGCTTCGTCATGTCTGCCTTCTATTACTCTGTTTCTTCAATGTCCTTGGCTAGAGGGTCTTTTGTGTCTAGTAACATTAAATGTTTTCTCAATGCTACTATGTCAGTATTCTTCTTCCTTACAAGTTCTTCTGCATTAGATATTTACAGGATCATACCCTACTTTGATTACCAAGTCCTCCAAAGCTTTAATCCTTGTGTATTTGGCAAGTGTAGAGACTTTTTCCATCTTCAATTGTGATTGAACATTGGCTAATGTAACCTACAATTTAGACACACTCATAGCAGTGTTAGTGAGAGTAGATGAAATCATGTGTCCAGTCTCCTTGTGCATCTCTATTTGGTCAAAGGGATGTATGTCTTTCACATCAAATTCAAATGAATTCTTCTTGTAATCTAATGGTGCCTTGGGTTGGGGAATTTATGCTTTGAGGAAGGCCATTTTCATTTTTCCTTTCTCTGAATCAAAGGATGACAACATCCTGCTTTGAGAATTGGAAGTATGCTTCCAAAACTGATTGTATGTATTGATCTTCAAGGCCTAATTTCTTACTTTAATCTCCTTGAATATATCAAATATACTCTTTTTTGTCTCCCCTATAGTAGATGTGCTAGTTTGCATAACCTACTGCTGATCTTGTGAAGTTGTCGAGGTAGTGGGAGAAAGTGTAGTCTAATCACCCACTAATGAGGAAACAAGTGGCTCTTTAGTGGTGATAATATTCTCTTGCTCTGAATCCTTGTTTAGGCTTAGTTTGGAATGTAACTTGGCCTTCTTCCCGGACATGATTTTGAAGCCTTCCATGGAAATCTCAGTCACTGAAGGTGACTCTTCTTCTCTGTTCCTCTTTGTTGTTTTCTCCTTTATGATAGGATTCTGTACAGTCGAAGTGGACACTAACTGCTCCTTTGCCTCTTATAGAGTGTTCTCAGTCCATTCTAATTGGTTTTTATATCTTTCAATCTCTGGTCTGTCTATGTGAAAATAAGCAGTAGATTTGTTCTCTATGCTCAACTTGGAGATGACCCCTAATGGACCATATGACCAGGTGAAACTAAGGCTAAATTGCATTTCTTTCAACAGTTTGTCTGCCTCTTCCCCTGCTGCCCTACTGTTACAAATAAAAGGCCCTATTTGTGTTTTTATTTTGAATTGGGATTTCTTCTTGGTAGCTACAAAGTGAATCTCATCCATATTAAGCATTTTCCTGATGTATTCTAAGGAAAAAATCCTCATTGGGAGGAATTTTGGTAGCTTGTAAGGGGAAAGTTCACACCCAAATATCATCAGCTCTGTGTAATTCTAATAAAGGTACCAATCCATTGTGTGGACTTGGCCTGATAACTGCAAGATCTTTTTGAATTCTTCACTGATTTTTGTCTTTGGCCTACTTCTTAGGAGACTAAGTGATGTATGTACAAACATCTCTATGAATTGTTTGTATGAATATTGCTTTTGTTCCTTCATCACCAGCGTAGTCTAGAAGATGATTGATTGGTGATTTCCTTCTTCATCCAACTTTGACAGAGCAAGCTTTAGGTTGTCTCCCTGAAAATATAAAAATATATACACTAACACATAAGCATATTTAAATACTTCCTCAGTTTGGAATCTGATAAAATATTCATGGATAAAATCTATAAGAAATTGGGTAAAGTTGAACAAGATGAAATGCTTGGAATCTGCAGAGAAAATGGAAAGAAATCCTATGATTTCCTCATCTACCCACGGATATCAATAATAGTCAAGGAGGTAGGAGATGACTATGATGATTTTCTTGGCTCTCTCAAGGAAAATAGAGGATGGATAGTGAGGATTTTGCTAGGGTAATGGGACATCTTCAGTCAAGAAAAGCTCAAGGGTTTTGTCTCTTTTAGCAAACTCCAATTTTTTATATAATTCAACAAGTGCTTCATGAGAAAATTGGGTAGCATTCTCTGCTGTAGGAGCTTTGATCATTTGGTCTATAGCTTGGGCAGTGGTAGTGAAAAAAAATTATCCAGTAGGGGCAATAATAACTCTTTGCCTAGGTAGGTAGTAAGCATGACACTTCCTGATGAATATAGGGGTGTTGTGGGTACAGGGAAAGATATAGTGGGGAGAATTGGATTCCCACATTTGAATATCATCAGATTTATCTATAAACTTTTCATCGAGTCGACAATACATCTCAAACAGATCAAATTCATAGAGGGTTTCATGAATTTTATAGCATCTATCAAGCAAAGGGATGTAGTGAGAATTAATGGGAGGGTGGATCAGAGGACTCACGGTTTCCTCTTGTCCCTTGTCTTTTAGAGGCATCATTGGCTAAATTGAGAACACTGGTGAAATCTAGATGATACAAGCTTATAGTGTGCAAAGGGGACTTGGGATTTGCAGATAAGAAAACTGAGGTACTGGCCTGAAATTCGGTTAGCTGGCAATATCCTCGGCTGGGTGAAATTGTTGCAGTTTGGACTAGCACACCTGTAATAGAACAATGGAAATAGTAGTGTATAAAATCAATAACCGATGAATGGGCGAAAGAAAGGATTTTTATTTTTTTTGGCTTTCCTGTTGATGGTGGCATGGGTCCATTGGATTAACAGTTAAGAAATTTAATTGCTTAACAAATTAATTTTGGAGGCAGTCGATGTGATTGGCAAAGCAATGGACGGATGACATGGTGATGGGTGACCGGTGGAAGCGTAACAGATAGGGCAGTGCTATCGTATGATGGAGAAACCACTTTTTCGGGGGGTGGAAGGCAGTTAATGGTATCAGCTGAGGGGGGTGCGAAATCATGAGGCGGTGACATGTTGCGGTAGGCGCGAGTTTGAATACCACGCATTTCGAAGCCCCCTCGGATGGGAAAGTTCAGATGGTGAGGGGTTGTGAAACGTACTATAGGCTGTCAGATTTTAGGAGGTGGGTGTGGGTGAGGGGAGAAATGACGAGATATTAATGTGATGTGACAGAGGACATGCTGGGGTAGAATAATGTATTTAATGGGGTATGATGGGAGTGTAGTGGGGTAGGAGGATGAATGAAAATATGAGTGGAGGGGTGATTTTGGGGTATTGAAACTTTAGGGATAGGGGATAATATACCAAAAATCATTTGATATGTTGAACCTTAGATCTTTAATCCCTTTGCCTTTCTTCTGCACATGAAAATAATATTCAACATTCGACTTAGGATAAAATATTCATGTTTTTCCTCTAATCACCATAGTGCTTCTACCTACCCTTTCTCATTTCAATTCCTTTTGTAAGCTAACATTTTATTTTCTTGCTTTGTAGGGTGCATTTAAGCTAGCAGACCGAAATCATTTTTCTTTTATGAAAATCTACCTTGTCCTATCACTTATCTCGCCATTGATTCAAATTAAACTGTTGAATCAATTTTATTTCTATCTAGCTACTGATTCACCAAGATTAAACTGTTTGGTAAATCTTCATTCACTAACCTATTGAACAGAAATTTAAATGTGTTCAATCATGATTAAACTGTATGATTTGAATAGAATTCTAGTCATTGTGGCATTCAAAAACAATTTGCACACAACCTTATTTGAAAATAAACTAAAAGAACTAACTTATCAGTAGTGGCACTTAAACTTGCAACACTTTCAGTATTATTTTCTATTTTTTCTTTTGTGGGGTTCTTATTTCCTTTTTTCTTATTTATTTTTTAACATACCCTATTTTCATTTTTTTTCTTCATATTTTTGGAAATCATTTGAATATTGAAATATATGTACAATATGAAATTACAAATAAAAAATACTCAATCACCTTGAGATCCTATAATTTATAGGACTCTAACACCTTGGAAATGGAATCCTTCATTTTGAAGGGAAAGGATCTTGTTTTCAGTTGTTTGGATTCTTATATAATGAGTAGCAATTAAGTCCTAGTGATAGATGAACACTAGGGACAATGTTCTCTTTAAGCGGGGGAGTATGTAATATCCCTATTCGATGTTTATTTTACAAAACAAATATTAATTAATATTCGGTTATCCTTTTTTTACATGACAATTGTATTATAATTGTTAGGGCTTGATTCTTAATAGCCGCCCTTTTGTTCTTTTTCCTGGTGTGGGATTCCTTCCAATTTTTGGGGGCATTGTTCCACTTAAAGAAATCGTTGAACAGTAAAATGGGGAGATGAATAGTCGATTCACTGCCAATTATGACAGTTAAGCATGCTTTACACCTAAGGCATAATAAATTCAGCGAGACGGAGGGATCGCTGCATTGAAGAAGACTTGGGATTTGTTTGTGTCTCTCATCCATTGTTTTAATACGCAAGAAGGGCGACCCTGCTGTGGTTGAAAGCTTCGACAAGAATCCAATTCACAATAATAAAACTCGCTTTTCCAGTTTTCTTGTAGTCTGCCAATGATAAGGTGGGCAGAAAATGTTTCCTTTCTCGTTCAATAGTTCTTTTTCTCCCTTTTTCCATGGTACGTTGAACCAAATTTCTTTGTGTAAGTGAGGTACGTGAATTAATTTGTTTAATTCTTGGAAATATTGGCATGAGTTCTTAAGAAAATAAGAGAGTAATCGGTTATGAGTTTTCTTTGAAATAGTTTTATCAAATTCTATGAATACAAAGATGGGTTTGTTTTGTGCATACAAAGATAAGATAAGAACTCACGTTAATTTTTTTGGAAAAATAAATAAATATATGTTTAATTTTCTATTCACTTAAAATAGCTTTTGGTAAATAATACTTGGAAACGTCGAAAGAGAAAGAAATACACGTTATATCTTGAAAAGAAAATATATTACTACATGTAGATAAATATTGTTATTATATATTTCTCTTGGTAAAGAAAATATATTACTACATGTAGATAAAGATTGTTATTATATATTTCTCTTGGTAAAGAAAATATATTACTACATGTAGACAAAGATTGTTATTATACATTTCTCTTGGTAAAGAAAATATATTACTAAATGTAGACAAATATTGTTATTATATATTTCTCTTGGTAAAGAAAATATATTACTACTTGTAGATAAAGATTGTTATTATATAATTGTGGCATTAAAAGATAAGTAACCTTCCTTGTCTTTATATAACATTGCATATATGTGAGAAAACAGAGGATGCATGCTCTTTTCTTAAAAAATGAAAATGGATTTCGTACTAGTGTATGAAATAATAAAAAACCCAAGTTATTTTCTTGGAAGTGAATCTAGATTAAAGAGGGTAATTTGTGAAATATTTCATGAGTGGTGAAAACTAAAAGAAAAGATTTAATTAGATTATTTCTCTTGAAAAGTGAGATTTTCTTTTGAATGTGTAGTTATAATAACTACCTTATGCATTTATAAAACATAACTCTTTGTTGAAGAAAATATAAGTAACTATGACCTTTTGGTTAATTAGAATAAATAAATCTTGTGGTATTGTTGAAAAGAACACAATGGTTTTGTGCTTAGTCATGGTAAAAATATTTCCATGGTGCCGATACATATTAGTTATTTAATAAATCCATGGAAAAGATTCCCATGGATTCTCATGGGTAAGATAGTTCTTTTGAAAAAATATACTTAGTTATGAGAACATATAATAACCTATGCATAGATCAAATCAACAGAGATAATATAAGTCATAGGAATCTTCTTTGGAAAGAATATGTTTTTGTTAATAAGTCAATTGTGTTAATTTCTTTCCAATAGTTTGCAAAAGTTACATGTTTTGGTGGGTAAAGAGATAAATTATTTGTTTATTGGATATTGTTTAGTTTGATTTAATTGCACGGTTTAATGCATAAAAGGTTAAGATTACTATTATTTTAGTTCTTATCAAAACAAAGGTTGATTATGATACTTTCTTGAAAACAAATGCATGAGAACTTCGTTATGATACTTTCTTGAAAAGAAATCCATGAGAACCTTTTTATGATACATTCTTGAAAACAAATGCATGAGAACTTTTTTATGATACTTTATTGGAAACAAATGCATAAGAACTTTGTACATAGAAAGATATAGAAACTATGTTGGGTTCTTGAAAATAACTATGTGAAAAGAACACATATGTAGAAGCATAGAAACAATAGTTGACTACATGCATGGATTTGTAGAACTATTGTGTTATATATTTTGAAAGAGAAACATGGATTTGTGTGCAGAAAATAATAAGTATTATGTTAGATCCTCGAAAGTAAAACAAGTAATTACTTATGTGCATGCAAGAAATAATGACTGACAAATTAGTTTTTTTTTAGAGCAATACGTGTCTTTGTGCATACAATAGATTTTGTAAATAACTCTATCTTGGGAAAGATTCTTTTTGAAAATTGACTTGCATTTGCATGTACGATAATGATGTCTATCATGTCAGTCTTCCTTTATAAGTGGGCATGTATTTTTATGTATTATAATAATATCTATTGTATTGGAAACATTACTTAGTTAAATGCACAAAGAAGAAACTAAGGGGTTAACTCTCTTTGAATAAGTTTTATATAATTGCATGCATGAAAAATGACGATAAGTTGCTAGTATCATTTAAGTGAAACGGATGGTTATAGTGGTTTCCTTTTGATATGAACATGTGTTGGTGCGAGAATGATCATAGCACCGTGGTAATTATTTTGACATGATGATTATTTTTTTATACATGCACAATGTTCTTAGAAGAAGCATGATGTGATAATATATTTACATATCATGTATGCACAAGAATAGATGTTAAAAGATCACTTTTAAAGACTAATTATTGATTGATTAATCATTTATCTAATCATGTTACCAAAGTTGTTAACGACAACAATGACACGAAAACAATGACACGAAAGGATGGTGATTCGTGCGAAAGACAAATCGTGTTTAACATTGTGAAAGATAGAGAAATAACGGTCCATGAAGATGAGTATAAGTTGCAGGATGGTCCACTGATGGAACAATCATGCCACATGCATATAAAGAGTGATCATTTGTGGGTAAATGGTTTCATGGTCATTGTAATAGATTTTAGCTAGGTATGTTGTATTTTAATGATATTTCATTGTAATATTTTATAACAATGGGTAAGGGATGGACTCCCTTATAAGCCATTGAGTGAGGGGTGAACACCCTCACGAGTGTTTAATAATAAAATTAAACGTTTGCTAGTTTTCACCCTATAGGGTTTCCAGGGTATAATGGTGTTCAATGATGTGCTTTCTTATTATGTCAGTTTGGTGATGTTGATTCCTTTCATAATGTGATATTGATAATGTCAAGTATGTGATTAATTAATATGGTTAAAGTAATCATGAAATGGATACAAGGTTACATCATACATTTTATGTTAATCTACTACAACAGTGGTTGTTAATGGTTATGCAACTTATTATTCCTCTACTGAAAGTTACTCTATGTAATGATGAAGATTTTATCAAATGGTTAATGAGGAATCTAAATTAGTAATTTGGATAGTTAATTGTGGGTAACTTGTGTAAAAAATTTCTAACTCCATGTATTTTCTTTTAAACTGTGGTTCATGATCACTGAGTGGTCACTACATCCATGGGAAATATAGGGGTAGATCCACCCAAAGGGATCTGCCCGTCGGCCAATCTTAACAGGCCTAACCCCAAGGGCGTCGAGGAGATTTGATCCCGTGACCTCCCAATGGGAAGGTACTTAGCAACGGGAACTCGACCAATTGAGCTATCCCTTGGGGCTTAACTCCATGTATTTTCATGCGAGGTTACCAGGGTATTTACAGGTGGTATCAAAGTTAAAGGTTTCAACACTCACGACTTTGGACATTTTTAAGGAGAAAGGAAATCAAGGTATGCTACTAGTGAGCATAAACTCAGGTATGAGTCTAACAATCTACATATTGATATATGCAGTAGACTATTTTTGATATGAAATGTGTGATTCATGTTTATAACTACAATGAGTAGTAGGTAATAAAGTTTGCTGCAAAACTATGTTGATGACATTTGAATCCTAATGAGGATAAAATACAATAAAACCTTTGTCACACTTTCGAACAATCTTGAATACTCACTAAGGAAAGTGACAATTAACTACCAACATTTGCCAATATGGAAATTTTAATGATACGTTTAATGAGTGAATGCATGAATGTAAATATGGGGAACATCCTTGAATATGACAATAGAGTGTTTTAAAAGGACATTGGAAGAACCCCTTTAGATATTGAAAATAAAGGATAAGTCAAGTAGTGAGACTTGATTGTAATAACTAATTGTTAATTAAGTTTTGTCATGGATACATTAACATGGTTGGTAGCTATGATTGGTAAGTGTTGCATGACTAACGAATAAAATTTATATGCATGAATTAAATTTTATTTAAGCTTATTACAATTCATAAACAAGTGATTATGGTAGTTACTTTATGTATCGACCTGTTGATGAAAATACACTGTGAAAATCAAAAATGATTTGGAAAGTGAATACTTGTTAAATGATGCATATTTATGACTAACATTGTTGATGAGATTAAGTAGTGGTAGCTTAATGGCAACAAGAAACCTATCAAGGTAAAACTTTTCAATGTGAATTTCAATCGTAAATGAGAAATTTTAATGTTACATGATATGCATGATTGTGTTACTTGGAAAATTAGAATGCATACAACATCAATGTAAATTATGTTTCCTGTCAATCTAGATATTATGGATCCACGTTGAGGGTTAAGTATAAATGTATGATGTACATAAATGCTTCTTTTGTTAACGATAATATGCATATGATTCATTATGTAAATTACTATGGGAAAAGAGCTAAAAGCTAAATTTAACATGTCAGACAATTGTGGATAGTTGTGAAAGGCCAAAAGGCCTTGGGTTGATGGCGGTTGCCTGCCTGGAGAGGTTGATGGTACTTGCCTGCCTGGATTTCCTCTCCCTAGAGATAAATGATCTCAGTAAGTGAAAAGAGTTGGCCAATATGGTGAAGCTTGAGGCAACTCTGTTAATTTGGAGCCTGTTGGAGGAGGCCCAAAAATCTTCATAGATGGGACGCTATTAGAGGAATAGGCATGACGATGCCAAGAGGAGTCCTGTATTCGAACCTATGTGGTCATTGGGATTCTTGAGTTGGTTGGCCAGTGGAATTCCACACTAGACCTAGTTTGGTCTCTATCATAGAACTATCTGGATGTGAAATTGGCTCGATCTAGTTCTGAAAACTAGTTCCCATTATTTTGGAGGAGCATTTTTTTTGCCACCGTGGTTCTCATAGAAGAACAAATTAACTAACCAGTTATGTGTTGTGTTAAGAATGAATTTTATATATAATTATATAAACATGTTATGTACATCTTGAAAGGAAATAATCCTTGTGCTCGTTAAGGAGTTATTGGCACTAGAGTTCCTTTATTGTATTACTAATCTTTTGAATGTCCTAGCAGGGGCTAGGATAATATGCACTTGGTGCATTTATTGATCATTTCAATGATTAAAGAGCTACGTGCTCTCTGAGTACTTTTAGAAGTACTGTGTGGATGTCTTTAGTGGGATGTAATACAATATGCACGTGGTACAACGATTATCATTTTGATGATTAGAGTGTTGGTGCTCTCCAAGTACTGGTAGAAGTAATGTTATTAAAATATCACCTAACATTGCATAATTGATAAATAGTTAAAAGTATTTCATTTGATTGAAAATGTTGTGACTAATGGGATCGAATTTGTTAGTCATATATTACAGGGTACTTGCCATGGAGTGTTGATGGGTTGTACAATCACTATTGAAGTGCTTGCATAAAAGTGACCATGACTTGTAAGAGTAATTGGTAAGTAACGGTAAGTTGGTGTAGTGCTTTTTTTGTGTTTGTATGTAATTGAATAGTGGCTAAGTTATGGAAAATAGAAATCGCTTAGTTTTGTAGTTTTAAATCCTCATGACAATAGATCAACATTATTTTTTTTTCATATTGGTATTCCTTGGAAATGGAATGCTTCATTTTGAAGGGAAAGAATGTCGTTTTTAGTTGTTTGGATTCTTATATAATGAGTAGCAATTAAGTCCCAGTGACAGATGAACACCAGAGACAATGTTCTCTTTAAGGGGGGGAGTATGTAATATCTCTATTCGATGTTTATTTTACACAACAAATATTAATTAATATTCAGTTATCCTTTTTTTTACATGACAATTGTATTATAATTTAGTTAGGGCTCGATTGTTGATAACTGCCCTTTTGTTCTTTTTTTGGTGTAGGATTCCTTCCAATTTTGGGGGGCATTGTTCCACTTAAAGAAATAATTTCATAGTAAAATGGGGAGGTGAATAGTCGATTCGCTGCCCATTATGATAGTTGGGCATACTTTACACCTAAGGCATAATAAATTAAACAAGACTGAGGGATCACTGCATTAAAGAAGGCCTGGAATTTGTCTGTGTCTCTCATCCATTGTTTTAATATCCGAGCAGGGTGGCCCTGGTGTGGTTGAAACCTTTGACAAGAATGCAATTCAAGTAATAAAACTTGTTTTTCAATTTTGTTGCAATTCGTTGGCGATAAGGCGGGCAGAAAACTTTTCCTTTCTCGTTAAATAGTTATTTTCCTCCCTTTGTCCATGGTACATTGAACCAAATTTCTTTGCGTAAGTGAGGTACGTGAATTAATTTATTTAATTCTTGGAAATATTGGCATGAGTTCTTAAGAAAATAAGAGAGTAGTGGGTTATGAGTTTTCTTTGAAATAGTTTTATCAAATTCTATGAATACAAAGATGAGTTTGTTTTGTGCATACAGAGATAAGATAAGAACTCAGGGTTTTTTTTTTGGAAAAAGAAATAAATATATGTTTATTTTTCTAGTCATTTGAAATAGCTTTTGGAAAAGAATACATGGAAACGTTGCATGTAAGAGAAAGAAATACATGTTATATCTTGAAAAGAAAATATATTACTACATGTAGACAAAGATTGTTATTATATATTTCTCTTGGTAAAGAAAATATATTACTATGTGTAGATAAAGATTGTTATTATGTAATTGCGGCATTAGAAAATAAGTAACCTTGCTTGTGTTTATATAACATTGCATATATGTAAGAAAAGATAGTATGCATGCTCTTTTCTTAAAAAATGAAAATGGATTAGTGTATGAAATAATAACAAATCCAAGTTAGTTTCTTGGAAGTGAATCTAGATTAAAGAGGGTAATTTGTGAAATATTTAATGAGTGCTGAAAACTAAAAGAGAAAAGTTAATTAGATTATTTTTCTTGAAAAGTGTGATTTTCTTTTGAAATGTGTAGTTTTAATAACTACCTTATGTTTTTATAAAACAAAAGTCTTTTTTGAAGAAACGATAAGTAACTATGACCATTTGGTTAATTAGAATAAATAAATCTTTTGGTGTTCTTGAAAAGAACACAATGGTTTTGTGCTTAGTCATGGTAAAAATATTACCATGGTGTTGAAAAATATTAGTTATTTAATAAATTCATGGAAAAGATTCCCATGGATTCTCATGCATAAGAGATTTCTTTTGAAAAAGAATACTTAGTTATGAGAAAATATAATAACCTATGCATAGATCAAATGCATAGAGATAATATAAGTCATAGGAATCTTCTTTGGAAATAACATGTTTTTCTTGTGCGTGAAAGATAAGTCAATTGTGTTAATTCATTTGCAATAGTTTGCAAAAGTGACATGTTTTGGTGGGTAAAAAGATAAATGAGTCTTATATTTTATATTGGTTGGTTTGATTTAATTGCATGGTTTAATGAATAAAAGGTTAGGATTATTATTATTTTAGTTCTTATGCACAAATAAATGTTTATTATGATACTTTCTCGAAAACAAATGCACGAGAACTTTGTTATGATACTTTCTTGAGAACACATGCATGAGAACTTTTTTATGATACTTTCTTGGAAGAAAATGCATAAGAACTTTGTACATAGAAAGATAGAGAAACTATGTTGGGTTCTTGAAAATAATTATGTGAAAAGAACATATATTTAGAAGCATAGAAACAATAGTTGACTTTATGCATGGATTTGTAAAACTATTGTGTTATATATTTTAAAAGAGAAACATGGATTTGTGTGAAGAAAAAAATAAGGTATTATGTTAGATCATCGAATGTAAAACAAGTAATTACTTATGCACATGCAAGAAGTAATGACTCACGCATTAGTTTTGTTTTAGAGCAACACGTGTCTTTGTGCATACAATAGATTTTGTAAATAACTCTATCTTGGGAAGGATGCTTTTTGAAAAGCGACTTTCATTTGCATGTACATAATGATGTCTATCATGTTAGTCTTTCCTTATAAGAGGGCATGTATTTTTATGTGTTATAATGATATCTATTGTATTGGAAAGATTATTTAGTTACATGCGCAAAGAAAAGCTAACTGGTTAGCTCTCTTTGAATAAGTTTTATATAATTATATGCACGAAAAATGACGAGAAGTTTCTAGTATTCTTTAAGTGAAATGGATGGTTATAGTGGTTTCCTTTGGGTATGAACGTGTGTTGGTGCGAGAATGATCATAGCAACGTGGTAATTATTTTGACATGCTTCATAATTATTTGTTTATACAAGCACAATGTTGTTAGAAGAAGCATGTTGTGATATTATATTTACATCTCATGTATGCACATGAATAGATGTTAAAATATCGCTTTTAAAGACTGATTATTGATTGATTAATTCTTTATCTAATCATGTTACGAAAGCTTGTAACGACAACAATGACATGAAGGGATGGTGATTCGTGCAAAAAACAAATCATGTTTAAAATTGTGAAAGATAGAGAACTAAGCAGGATGGTCCACTAATGGAACAATCATGCCACAAGCATATAAAGAGTGGTCATTTGTGGGTAAATGGTTTCACGGTCATTGTAATAGCTTTTAATTAGGTATGTTGTATTTTAATGATATTTCGTTGTAATATTTTATAACAATAGATAAGGGATGGACTCCCTTATAAGCCATTGAGTGAGGGGTGAACACCCTCACGAGTGTTTTGCTGGTTTTCACCCTATGCGGTTTCCAGGGTATAATGGTTGTCAATGATGGGACTGATTATTATGTTAGTTTGGTGATGTTGATTCCTTGCATAATGTGATGTTGAGAATGTCAAGTATGTGATTAATTAATGTGGTTAAAGGAATCATGAAATGGATACAAGGTTACACCATATAGTTTATGTTAGTCTAATACAACAGTGGTTGTTAATGGTTATGCAACTTATTATTCCTCTACTGAAAGTTACTCTATGTAATGATCAATATTTTATCAAATGGTTAATGTGGAATTTGGATTAGTAATTGGGATAGTTACTTGTGGGTCAATTGTGTAAAATATTTCTAACTCCATTTATTTTCATGCAAGGTTACCAGGGTATGTTAAAAATAAAATATTCTTTAAATTAAAAATTAATGTCGGCTATAATCAAAATAAAAAATTGAATATTTTTTAAGTAGACTTTTTGGAATTTTTTCTGGTTTATTTTTTGATCTAATTTTTCTAGATTCGTGCATTGATTCATTCAAATCACAAGTTTGATAGGTGAAATCTTCATAATCGAAGTGCCCCAGGGATTTTTGAGGGTGTTGAATCCATATATGCAGTTAAAAAACCAGTTTAAATAACACAAATCAAGATTTGGCCACAATTGTTTTCTCAGATTCTGGCTAGAAATTCGTGAGAAACTCCAAAAAGTCACACTTAAAAACTACTCCATAGAAAATAAATATACATATTTGATTTGTTTTACTTAAAAGTATTATAAATCATAGTCTCACTCTAAGTGTGAGTCTGCTTGTTTTATTGGTTGTTGATATTACAACCTAATACAAAGGAGATATGGTAAAAATATTTATGAATAAAATATTTCCACATCCATATGAGATAAGATAATTTTATATCAATTTTTAAACTTCTTTTAAATTAATTAAAAGAGAAAAACAAATAAATTTTATATTATTTATATTTTCATATTTCAATTGGATATGTAAATATTCCATTTTAATATCCATGTTAAGTAATTTATTTTAATATCCTTTTTAGGAAAAAAAAAGTAAACATTTATATGTGAACAACAATAAAATATTTCATTGTACAAAGAGAACAAGTAATTGAAAGTAAAAAGATTCAATTGAAAGCAAAATTTGATATTATTTATATTTTCATATTTCAATTGGATATGTAAATATTCCATTTTAATATCCATGTTACCTAATTTATTTTAATATCCTTTTTAGGAAAAAAAGTAAACATTTATATGTGAACAACAATAAAATATTTCATTGTACAAAGAGAAGTAATTGAAAGTAAAAAGATTCAGTTAAAAGTAAAAAGATTCATTTCCTTCTTTATAAAACTAATGAGATGTGTAATTAATTCAATTATTAGAATATAATGAATTAATATGTGACTTTAAAAAAATATTAAAAGTAATTTCAAAATTCAATATGCATTATAAAATAAATATGTCAATGTATAAAATTAAGTAATACTGAGATGTATTTAAAAATATAGTTCTTAGAATAAGCAAATATTTTTTGGAATTGCATTTCTTAAGTTATTTTATTCCATTTATTCAAGGGATTGAATCCATTTAAGCTTTAAAAGACAAATTAAAGTTAATTAATTAACATGGATATTAACATGGTCTATTTATGTATCCAATTGAAATACAAAAATATAAATAATATCAACATTTTTTTTTATTTTTTTAAATACTTTAAAATTATTTTAAAATTTGATATAAAATTATCTTATTTCAAATGGACATAGAAATATTTACGCTGTAAGATGTTTCCCTTTGAAATGAACTCCCTTATGTGCCATTGTGTACTGTTTTGCACCATTGATCTGATATGTTAGACGATTAAAAATATTTCCATTGTTGGATCATCATAGGCAGTGGAGAATGTAAATGTTGCGCTGGAAGTTTGTTACAGTAATGACACATGCTGCTCTGAGTCTTGAGAGAGGTAAAGATGGTGAAAAGGTATTAAGGGATGTTGTCGTTGGCTTGCTTAAGAGTTGTGAGTCTCCCCATCATAAGCCCCTTCGTAGCTATGGCTTGCCTGGGGAGGGATCTCTTCCTATTCCACTCGTTCTAATTTTTCCCAACCTCTCCTTTTCCAGTGGCACCAGTGTCGACACTGCTGCAGCACCCGCAATCAAGATTGATATATTGTGGAGAATATTGTGGAGTTTGGAAAACCCTAAGAATTTGGGCTTGAAGTTGGGTCAAAACTAGAGTTGTTGCTAGCCATGCCTTCCATCTATAAAGCAAGGTGCTTGGATTTGTTCAAAGAAGGGTACCTCGGTCTTGAATAATTGGCCATTGTAGACGAGATGTGTGATCTATTATCTACTCCTCCTGGTGAAGTGCCCACAGTGTGTCACATAATTTTTTCAATATTCAAGTCGATTCATGAATGAATTCTGGGAAATCAGGTAGTTTTTTCCAGTTATTCTATCCATAGGTTGAACAAGCATCCCACTGTCCATGCCATTCTGTCAGGCCTCACCTGTGACAACAATGGCAAGGTGGACACTTTCATATATAACGACGACAATGGTGGAACCCGTGGCTTGCCTCTTCATTCCATAGAGGAAATGAGCAAGCCATACTATTTGGGAGAACCCGTGGTTTGCCTCTGCATTCTTTTGAGGAAAGGAGTGAACCATACTATTTGGGAATGTTCTTGGGTGGAGCCTATAAGGAGTCACTAAGCGGGCTCCATAAATTTTTCGTTGTGCCCAACGACCACAACCATGACCATGATACCTGGTAACCCTGCTCTCGGTCAGTTGATAAAAATCAACCATTCATTTTCCTCAAGTTTTCAGATGGATTAGGTATAATTAGGTATGTAAGCTATTTTTTCATCTATAGAGGGTCATTTACAACAACATCTTTTTTTTTGCTGACAGGGGAATTGACAACTGGGACAGCCTCGCAACTCACGTAACATGGGGTCGATTCTGGCCACCACCACTATAACCCTTGGGAACTGCGTCTGCCCGCTATAACATAGCTCAAGGTAAGTCCGGGGATTTCAACTCGTGACCTCAAATACGGAGTCCTCTTTACAGATGAACTACACCGCAACGCGATTACCAACTCGCCTACCCTGTGGGGCTGTCATTTACAACAACATCAACCATGTTTTGAACTTCATTATTTAACCAAAAAACAAAAATTATTTGAGATGTAAACTCATTTCTTAGTGCTATTTGTACAGGACATTCTATAGCTTTTGAATGGTGAGTTCCTTTTATTTGGTTGTAACCCATATTCAGAAGGTTAGTGGGCCTGCTCTTGACTGCTATGATAAAAAGACACTTGTGATTTTCAATCACTGGTTTCCAAACGTGAATTTCTATCTGAAATGGAGGAATCTAAGTTAATTTTACCTATGATGCATCAGAGTAATGAAAGTGTTGGTATAGTTATAGTAGTTGGTCTACTTACATTGTTAACAACTCCCATTTGAGGAGCCATTGCAACACATTGAAAATCATTTTTCATCCCCTATCCAAATATCTTGAAAATATATATTCCTCTTAAGATAGTTTTCATGGACAAATTTTAACATAGATTTAGGCAACCATTATTAGAAAGTTGTCATTCCTATTTGTTTGAAACTGGCCAGAATCTTAAATGATATTGAAAAAAAATCTATTTTTTTGGGAGAAAAATACCCAGACCTTAAGGTTAGGTGTCTAGGCTTGATCTAACCATCATATACAGGTGTGGTTGGATTTATCTGCTGAGCATTTCCCTGTGACATGGACCTTCATTGAGTGAGTGAAATAATTTTGGATCTCGTAATTCCAGCAAATGAAAGCAGTAAAAAATAAAATACTTGGCCTTCTGTAGTTGAAGAAAATGTCAACGAAGGCTTCAACCCATACTGAACACATACAAAAGAATTTTGGCGTCGGTACATTCTCTCTCTTGCCTGCACTGGATACTCCCTCTCTCTGGTGCAACTCAGTAGTGAAATTGTGACACAGCTCTGGCAATTTTTATACTTGCAACTGAGTAGTGAAGGTATGATACAGTTAGGTCCCTATAATAATGGTGTATTCCATCATTGTTCTTGTTAGAGTAGCCCCTTATTTTTTTTTTTTTTCCCATGTAGTACCCATATTGTTATTATTGTGCCCCATAGAAGCCCACTATTGTTATTGTTGTGCCCTCACATTATTATTGTTATGTCGGCTTTGATTATATTGTGGCCCCCTAGACTCCTATATATAAAATGGAGGTTTTTTCATTTGAATCATCCAAGAATTGTTAATTTATGTAATGTAGAGGTTCCCCCCTCTAAGAGGCTGATTTTGAAGTAGTTGATCTATATTTTCTTCTATTGTGTGAGCTGGTTGTTAACATTTGGTATGAGAGCTTCGGATTCTAGGGTTTCGTTGCTTCAAACATGTCATTTTGGAATTTTCGTTGTAACATTTTTTCTACGAAGCTTCAGAAGCTGAAATTAAAATCCATTTGATTTGAAATCTTGGTGAACCTCATGTACACATTTAAATCTTATCTCGCTATATTTTCGGAGATATGATCCGAGGAAGTTAGGGTTTTTACAGGCTCTAGAATTCGATCTCAAATAGGTGACCTTGGGAAATCATCATAAATTTCACACTGATCATCAAATTAAAATTTCACAAAAAAGTGACAAAAAGATGGCAGGTTGTAGTTTGTTGGTTATCATTTTCAGAGCCAAAGGTCAAAACTGTTGGGTCCCTATAATACTAGTGATTACCCCATTACTATTGTAGTTATACCCCTTATTTATATTGTTGTGCCCCTATTACCCCCATATTGTTATTTCTGTGCCCCATAGAATCCCTCTATTGTTATTTTTGTGGCTTTATATTATTATTGTTAGGTCGGCTGGATTATATTGTGACTCCTTAGACTCCTATATATAGAAAGGAGGTTTTGTCATTTGTATCATCCAAGAATTGTTCATTTATGTAATGTAAAGGAGGTTTCCCCCTCGAAGAGGCTGAATTCTAAGGCGTTGATCTATCTTTTCTATCTTTTCTTGAGCTGGTTTCATAACATTTGGTATCAGAGCTTTGGATTCTAGGGTTTCGCTGCTCCAAACAGGTCATCGTGGCATTTTCGCTATAACTTTTTTCTGTGACGTTTCAGAAGTCGCAAAAAAAACCCATTTGAGAAGAAATCGCGCTGAACCTTGGGTCCAAATTTCAGAGCTTTTCGCGCGATATTTGCGGAGATATGATCTGAGGAAGTTGGTCTTTTTGCAGACTCCTGAATTACATTCAAAACAGGTGACCTGGGGAAAATCGTCATAACTTTCTCTCTGGGGATCGGATTGAAATTTCGTAAGAAGGTACAGAAAGAGGACGGACTGTAGTTTCTTGTGTGTGTTTTTCAGATTCAAAGGTTGAAACAGTGACTCGTGGCACGTCGTACAAGTTCGCTCTACTGAACCAGTCTAAAAGCAAGTCACTGTGGGAGATTTCACATAACTCTTCCTTGGAGAATCCAATTTGGCTCAGACTTGTGGCATTGGAAAGAGGACACAGAAGGCTACTACAGGTAGCAATTTCAGAACTGGATGATCCGAAATTACAGAGATACATCAGATTCAATATCAGGCTTCTATAAAGTGAAAAAAGGTGTGTAGTTTTTTTTTAAATTTTTGTGTAAGCTTGGTTTAACGGAATTCAAAGGGCATAGTAAAGCATTATTATCGGTAACTGATGCCCCGAGGAAAGAAAATGCAAACACCTAGTAAGGAACCTGAAAGCTCTAGCATGACTCATGAAGAAGAGGAAGAAATGCTACATGATATATCAAAATTACAAGAACAAGTGCAACAAATGTCACGCTCACAAAAGCTAACAGAAGCTAAGATAAGTGGCGTGGAATCTAAGATAAATGGCGTGGAATCTAAGATAAAGGGCATGGAAGCTAAGATGGATGATTCGAAGACAGATTTGAGAGAGACATGGCAGATTTGAAGATAGATTTGAAGACAGACATGGAAGAATTGAAGAAGTTGCTACAAGAAAGGGTCACTAATGGTGAAAAGGTAGTAAAGGAAACTCATGATGAGAACAAAAGAAATGTTAATCATGATTCCATAGACTCTAATGTTGGATCGAAGAATCACCATATTCCAAAAATCGATATGAGGAAGTTTGATGGCAAGGATCCCGCCACATGGATATTACAGATGGAGCAATTCTTCGATCTCAATAATGTGCAAAACACACAAAAGGTACGTATGGCAACTGTATATTTGGAACCAAATCAGTTTGTATGGTATCAATGGCTTTGCTCTCGTAAACAATTTATCACTTGGGCAATTTTTACGGAAGAATTGATAGCACATTATGAGGATACAAAAAGCAACACTTTTTTTAGCCAATTGATAAGTCTCAAACAAAAGGGTTCAATAATGGAGCACATTGAGGAGTTCCAAAAATTGAACATAAGGGTAAAAGATATTCCAGAGGAGCATAGGATTGATGTGTTCATAGGGTCTTTAAAGGATAATATCCAACATGATGTTCGCCTTTGGGAACCTGATTCATTAGAGAAGGCATTCAGGTTAGCAAGAAAAATGGAAAGCAAAATTATGGCAACCAGGAAGCATACCACTCACAACTATAAAGACGGAAGTGTTGTTGCCCCTAGTCTTCCACAACCTATAAGGTTGACACCACAACAATTGGAAGAAAAAAGAGCAAAAGGGCTTTGTTACAGTTGTGATAGCAAATACACTAAAGGTCATAAGTGTGCTGAGAAGAAATTATTCTACATAGATTGTGAAGAGGAAGAAGAAAAGGAGCAAGAAAGGTCAAAAGAAGAAGATATACTCCAGGAACAAAGCCTAGATGAAGAACAAATAAATCCGACCATATCTTGTAATGCATTGGCGGGAATTACCACTCCTCAAACCATCAAGATAGAAGGACAAATCAAGAAGAAAAAGGTAATAGTGTTGATTGATTCAGGAAGCACCCACAATTTTATTCATTGTAGGGTAGCAAAAGAATTGAATTGCTTCCTATATCCAGCACCAGAGTGTCAAGTGATGATTGCAAATGGAGGAACAATAAATTGCTCTGGAAAGTGCCATAATATCAAGCTATCCATGGGAGAATATGTATTGACTAGCCCAATGCTTTCCATTCCAATGGGAGGTGCTGATGTTGTACTAGGAGTCCAATGGCTACAATCCTTGGGTACAATAGCTTTTAATTTTCAAGAACTTTTCATCAAATTTTCTACGGAAGGAAAGGAAGTTGAATTAAGGGGTATTGCAGGGAAACCAGGAAAGATAATCAGCTCTAATGGTATGACAAAGCTTCTAAAAAAGGAGCAAAGAGGTGTAATTGCACAATTATGTTCGCTAGATGTTTCCACATTGGAATCATCTATTTCTCCAGATCTCCAAAAAGTCCTGGACAATCATTCCAAGGTATTTGAGACTCCCAAAGGTCTCCCACCTATGCGTGATCATGATCATGCTATTCATCTGATTCCAGGAAGTGTTCCTCCAAACATCAGGCCGTACAGATATCCCTATGTCCAAAAAAGTGAAATTGAACGTATGGTTGCAGAAATGCTAGAGGCTGGTATAATTCAACCGAGTCAAAGTTCTTTCTCAGCTCCAGTAGTATTGGTGCACAAGAAGGATGGATCATGGCGCATGTGTCCAGATTATAGGGAGCTCAACAAGCTCACTATTAAAGATAAGTTCCCCATTCCTGTCATTGATGAATTACTGGATGAATTGCATGGATCAATTTACTTCACCAAGTTGGATCTTCGTTCGGGATATCATCAAATCAGAATGAAGATTGAAGACATTCCGAAAACGGCATTTAGAACTCATGAGGGTCATTATGAATTTTTGGTCATGCCTTTTGGCCTTACCAATGCACCTTCAACATTTCAAGGTTTGATGAATTCAATTTTCAAACCATTCCTTAGAAAATTTGTGTTAGTATTTTTTGATGATATACTAATCTACAGCAAGTCTTGGAAGGATCATGTTGAACATGTTGACAGGGTGCTACAACTATTGGAGGAGAAACAATTATATGCAAAAAGATCCAAATGTTTCTTTGGAGTCCAGGAGGTGGAATATTTGGGTCATATTGTATCTCATGAAGGAGTTAAGGTAGACCCTAGCAAAATTAAAGCCATTAAGGAATGGAAAATCCCCACATCCATAAAGCATCTGCGAGGATTTCTTGGGTTGACAGGGTATTATCGCAAGTTTGTTAAGAATTATGGGAGAATAGCAGCACCTCTAACAACATTATTGAAGAAAGATTCATTTTCATGGACTCCGGAAGCAACAAAGGCCTTTGAACATCTTAAAGAGGCAATGTGCCAAGCACCGGTCTTAGCTACACCGGACTTCACAAAAACCTTTATTGTGGAATGTGATGCTTCAGGAAATGGAATTGGTGCTGTTCTAATGCAAGATGAAAGACCCATTGCTTTTGAAAGTCGTCCAATCAAGGGAAAGTTTTTAAGCAAAGCTATTTATGAGAAGGAAATGTTGGCAATACTCCATGCACTTAAGAAATGGCGACCCTACCTAATGGGAAGACACTTCAAGGTAAAAACGGATCATGATAGCCTTAAATACTTTTTAGAACAAAGATTATCCTCTGAAGAGCAACAAAAGTGGGTCACAAAGATGTTGGGTTATGACTTTGAAATCATCTACAAAAAAGGGAAGCAAAATGTGGTGGCAGATGCACTCTCAAGAAAGGATGAGGATGTGGAAGCATTGTTGTGTGCCATTTCTATTATCCAACCAGATTGGATAAACGAAGCAAGGGAGGAATGGAAGAATGACGAAGAAGTGTGGGCACTTATTCGAAAGCTACAACAAGATTCCAGTACTTCTGATACATTTAGCTGGCAAAATGATTCGTTATGGTACAAAGATCGCTTATACCTCTGTAAGAATTCCCAGCTAAAACAAAAGATTCTTATGGAATTGCACACTTCTCCCTTAGGAGGGCACTCAGGATTTTTAAAAACTTACCACAGGGTTAAGAAGGAATTTTTTTGGGATGGCCTTAAATCAGATATTCAAAAGTTTGTGGCGGAATGTTTGGTTTGCCAACAAAATAAAGTTGAAACAATTAAGACACCGGGTCTATTACAACCTTTATCCATTCCAAGCCAACGTTGGGAGGAGGTTTCAATGGATTTTATCACAGGTTTACCCAAGTCTGAGGGAAAGAGTGTCATCATGGTGGTAGTTGACAGACTTACCAAGTATGCACACTTTTGTGCATTATCACATCCATTTAAAGCCAGTACAGTTTCTACTGCATTTATGGAAACAGTTCAAAAGCTACATGGAAACCCAAAGATTATTGTAAGTGACAGAGATCCCATTTTCACTGGAAATTTTTGGACAGAATTATTTTCTTGTCTTGGTACTCAGTTAGCTCATAGCTCATCTTATCATCCTCAATCTGATGGGCAAACTGAGATAGTAAACAAATGTTTGGAAGGATATCTTCGTTGCTTTGTATCTGATAAACAGACACAATGGGTCAAATGGTTGCCTCTGGCTGAATGGTGGTATAACACTTCCTTCCATACAGCAACAAAAATGACCCCATTTATGGCACTTTATGGGTATCAACCACCATCCATCACATCATATTTAAGAGAAAATTCTAAGGTTCAGGCAGTGGAACATCACATCGAACATCAACAACAAGTCCTCCAACTCTTAAAGGATAACCTCGTGTTGGCACAAAATAGAATGAAACAACAGGCAGATCAACATCGCAGTGAAAGAAGTTTTGATGTAGGTGATTGGGTATTCCTACGGCTACAACCATATAAGCAAATGTCCCTAAAGCAAGCTAAGAAGGATAATAAATTATCACCAAAGTATTATGGTCCGTACAAGGTGTTGCAAAAGATTGGTACTATGGCATACAAATTGGAGCTTCCTGCAGCTTCTCGATTGCACCCAGTTTTCCATGTTTCATGTTTAAAGAAGGTTATAGGTGACAAGCTCCCAATTCAAACAATATTGCCAGAACTTGACGAGGAAGGAAAAATTATATTGGAACCGGAAGCAGTCACAGAAACAAGAACTCGACAGCTACGAAATCGATCAATTTCAGAGTATCTTATCAAGTGGAAGAACTTATCCGCTGAAGATTCCACATGGGAGGATGAGAATTTTATGCAGAAGTATCCAGAACTACTCAAGCGTTGAGGACAACACTTTTTTGAAGGAGAGGGGCATGTTGGGTCCCTATAATACTAGTGATTACCCCATTACTATTGTAGTTATACCCCTTATTTATATTGTTGTGCCCCTATTACCCCCATATTGTTATTTCTGTGCCCCATAGAATCCCTCTATTGTTATTTTTGTGGCTTTATATTATTATTGTTAGGTCGGCTGGATTATATTGTGACTCCTTAGACTCTTATATATAGAAAGGAGGTTTTGTCATTTGTATCATCCAAGAATTGTTCATTTATGTAATGTAAAAGAGGTTGCCCCCTCGAAGAGGCTGAATTCTAAGGCGTTGATCTATCTTTTCTATCTTTTCTTGAGCTGGTTTCATAACAAAAACAGTGACACATGGAACTTCGTACAAGTTCGGTATACTGAACCATTCTATAATCAGGTCATCGTGGGAGAATAGGCATAACACTTTCTTGGAGAATCCAATATCGATCAGACTTATGGGGTTGGAGAGATGACTCAGAGTGCTACTACAGGCCAAAATTTCAGACCCTTTAGATCCTAAAGTAAAGAGATAGAACATATTAAATATGGAGCTCTTACAAAGAGAAAACCAAAGGTGTGTAGCTTTTAAAATTTCCATAAGTTTTATTTGAAAAATTAGTTTGAAGTGATTCAAATGGAATAGTGAAGCATAATTATCATTAATTGATTCCTCAAAGAAAGAAAATGGAAACACCTAGTAAGAAACCCACAATCTCTACTATGACAGATGAAGAAGAGGAATAAATGCAACATGATATATCAAAATTGAGAGACCAAACGCAATAAATTTTTCTCTCTCAAAAAGTAAAGAAAAATGAATTGGAAGCCATGATGAATGTTAAGATAGATGGTATAAAAATGGAAATGGGAGTTTTGAATGATGGTTTAAAACCAGACATGGAAGCAATGATGAATGTCAAGATAGAGGGGTTGAAGGAAGGTTTGGCAAAGTTGTTAGAAGAAAGGTATCCCAATGGTGACAAGGAAATCCATGAAAATCATGATGAAGACAAAAGGAATATCAATTACAATTTTAGAGACTCCAATGTGGGGTTTAAGAACCACCACATTCCAAAGATAGATATGAGGAAGTCTTATGGAAAGGATCTGGTAACTTGGATACTACATATGGAGAAATATTTTGATCTACATGATGTGCAACCCTCACAAAAGGTACGCATTTCATCTTTATATTTAGAAACCAACCAGTTTGTATGGTATAAATGGATTTGTTCCCGTAAATCCCTTGTCACCTGATCAATTTTTATGGAGGAAATAATAAAAAATTATGATGATACAAAGAGCAACACCTTCT
The DNA here is from genome assembly GCA_031772625.1 of Pinus tabuliformis. NCBI lineage: Eukaryota > Viridiplantae > Streptophyta > Pinopsida > Pinales > Pinaceae > Pinus > Pinus tabuliformis. The sequence goes on from CM062812.1 coordinate 535,219,249, forward strand.
TTAGCCAATTGATAAATCTCAAACAAAAGGGTTTAATGGTGGAGCACATTGAAGAATTCGAAAATTGAATATTAGGGTAACCGATATTCCATAGGAGCATAGGATTGATGTCTTCATAGGGACTTTAAAATTTAACATCCAACATGAGGTTTTCCTTTGGGAACCTGATTCGTCGGAGAAGGCATTCAGGGTGGCAAGAAAAGTTAAAAGAAAAATTATGGAAACAAGGAAGTCTACCACTCACAACTATAAAACGAAAGTGTTTATGGTCCTATTCTTCCACAACCTACAATGTTGACACCACAAAAATTGGAGGAAAAAAGAGAAAAAGAGCTTTGTTATAGTTGTGATAGAAAATACACTAAAGTTCATAAGTGTGCTGAGAAGAAATTATTCTACATAGATTGTGAAGAGGAGGAAGAAAAGGAACAAGAAACATCAAAAGAGGAGGATATACACTAGGAACCAACCCCAGAGGAAGAAGAAATGAATCTGACCATATCTTTTATTTCATTGGCAAGAATTACCACTCCTAAATCTCTCAAGATAGAAGGACATATCAAGAAGAAAAAGATAATATTGTTGATTGATTCAGGTAGTACCCATAATTTTATTCATTGTAAGATAACCAAGGAATTGAATTTCTTCCTATATCTAGCACCAGAGTGTTAAGTGATGGCTACGAATGGCATAACCATAAATTTCTCTCGAAAGTGCCATAATATCATGCTATCCATGGGAGAATATGTATTGAATAATTCAACATAGTCAAAGTTCTTTCTCTACTCTAGCAATATTGGTGTACAAGAACGATGGATGAAGACGAATATGTCCAGAATATAGGGACCTCAACAAGCTCACTATTAAAGATAAATTTTCCATTCCTATCATTGATGAATTATCGAATGAATTACATGGAACAATTTAATTCACCAAGTAGGATCTTCGTTTGGGATATCATCAAATAAGAATGAAGACCGAAGACATTCTGAAAACAACATTTAGAACTCATGAGGGTGATTATGAATTTTTGGTCAGGCATTTTGTCCTTATTAGTGCACCTTCTACATTTCAAGGTTTGATGAATTCCATTTTCAAACCCTTCCTTAGAAAATGTGTGTTAGTATTTTTTGATGATAACTAATCTAGAACAAGTCTTGGAAGGATCATGGTCAACATGTTGATGCGGTTCTAAAGCTATTGGAGGAGAAACAATTATATGAAAAAACCTCCAAATGTTTCTTTCGAGTACATCAGGTGGAATATATGGGTCATATTGTATCTCATGAGGGTGTTAAGGTAGACCCTAAAAGAATTAAAGTCATTAAGGAATAGAAAATCCCCACATCCATAAATCATATCCGAGGATTTCTCAGGTTGACAGGGTATTATTGCAAGTTTGTTAAGAATTATGGGAGAATAGTTGCACCTCTAACAAAATTACTGAAGAAAGATGCATTTTTTTGGACTCTAGAAGAAACTAAGGCCTTTGAACATATTAAAGAGGCAATGTGCCAAGCACTGGTCTTAGCTACGCTAGACTTCATAAAAACATCTATTGTGGAATGTGATTCCTTGGGAAATGGAATTGGTGTTGTTTTAATGCAGGAAGGAAGACATATTTCTTTTCAAAGTCATCCAATCAAAGGAAATTATTTACACAAAGCTATTTATGAGAAGGAAATGTTGGAAATACTACATGTACTTAAGAAATGATGAACTTACCTAATAGGAAGACACTTCAAGGTATAAATGGATCATGATAGTCATAAATAGTTTTTAGAATAAATATCATCTTCTGAAGAGGGGAAAAATGGGTCACAAAGATGTTGGGTTATGACTTTAAATCATCTAAAAAAAAGGGAAGAAAAATGTTGTTGCAGACACACTCTCAAGAAAGGATGAGGATGTGGAAGCATTTCTTTGTGACATTTCTATTATCCAACCAGATTGGATAAGCAAAGAAAGGGATGAATGGAAGAATGACGAAGAAGTGTGGGAACTCATTTAAATGTTGCGACAAGATCCCTGTACATATTATAGATTTAGATGGAAAATTGATTCATTATGGTACAAAGATCTCATATACCTTTGTAAAAATTCCCAAATCAAACAAAATACTCTTCTGGAATTGCACACCTATCCCTTAAGAGGCCACTCAGGATTTTTAAAAACTTACCACAGGGTTAAGAAGGAATGTTTTTAAGATGACCTTAAATCTGATATTCAAAAGTTTGTGGTAGAATGTTTGGTTTTCCAATTAAATAAAGTTGAGACAATTAAGAATATGGGTCTGTTGCAACCTTTATGCATTCCAAGTCAACATTGGGATCATAGATTTATCCAAGTCCAAAGGAAAGAGTGTCATCATGGTGGTAGTTGGTAGACTTACCAAGTATGAACACTTTTGTGCATTATCTCATCCATTTAATGCCAGTATAGTTGCTTCTCTATTTATGGAAACAATTCAAAAGCTACATGGAAACCCAAAGATTATTGCAAGCAACAGAGATCCCATTTTCACTAGAAATTTTTGGATGGAATTATTTTCTTGCCTGGGTACTCAATTTGCTCATAGCTCATCTTATCATCCTCAATCTGATGGGAAAACTGAGATTGTGGAAAAATGTTTGGAAGGATATTTTCATTGCTTTTTATCTAATAAATATACACAATGGATCAAGTGGTTACCTCTGGCAGAATGGTGGTATAGCATTTCCTTCCATACTGCCGCAAAAAATGACCCTGTTTATGACACTTTATGGATATCATCCACCATCCATCACATCATGTTTAAGTTAAAATTCTAAGGTTCAAGCAGTGGAAGATCACATGAAGAATCAATAAAAAGTTCTCCAACTCTTAAAGGATAACCTCACTTTGGTGCAGAATAGAATGAAACAACAGGAAGATCAACATGCAACGAAAGAAATTTTGATGTAGGCGAATGGGTATTTTTACAGCTACAACCATACAAACAAATGTCCCTCAAGCAAGCTAAGAAGGATAATAAATTACCACCAAAGTATTATGGTGCTTACAAGGTGTTGCAAAAGATCGGTACTATGGCATACAAATTGGATCTTCAATTAGAGGAAAATTGATTTTAAAAAGTTAACATTGAATTTCCATGTTATAATGTGTAAGCTAATCAAATTCTTTTAAAATTCAAAACAAATATAGGTGTGACTAGGCACCAACAAATTCTTTAATAATGTAATGTATCTACCGTAAACTTGAATGGTGCCCAAGTGATCCAAAACTACAGTAAATATTAAAAATATGATTAATATCTTATTCTATAAAAGTTATAATATCAGAAATAATTTTAATGAAGAGTAAATCATGAGTTGAGTGTGCTTTTAATGATGCATAACTAATTTAGCTTCTAAGTTTACTTTTTTAATTTGAATTTTATTAAATCTTTTGTAAATAGATTAATTTTAACATAAAATAAATATACAGTTTCTTTGAGAAAGGTGCATTTATTTGCATAATTTAAATTTAAATTTAATTAAATCTTGTGTTAATAAGTTTATATATATATATATATATATATATATATATATATATATATATATATAGATATATATATATATATATATATATATATATATATATATATATATATATATATATATATATATATATATATATATATATATATATATATATATATATATATATATATATATATATATATATGGTTATTTATTTTTAATGATGTGCAACTAATTTAAATTTATTTTTTTTAATTCAAATTTTATATTTGTTTTTTTAATTTAAATTTTATTAAATATCATGGTAATAAATTAATTTAAATATAAAATATATATTCAGTTTACGTCATTTATTTGGGTAATTTTGAAAGAAAAGTTAAATAATAATAAAAAATATATTAAAAAATTGTCTACATGGCATTATTTTATTAATTTCTTATTTTTTTCTTAAGTGGCTATTTTTTAATTTCATTACAGGTGAATGAAAGTATTGGTATAGTTATAGAAGTTGGTCTACTTACATTTTTAAGAGTTCCCATCTGAGGAGAAATTTCCACCATAGGGGAAGGGTTCGAAGGAAAAGTAGTCAGGTTATTGTGAAGAAGAGAATCAGAACTACCAGATTATCAAAGTTAAGTATATTTTGTGATGCAGTTGGGTCATAAAGATGTGACATAGGTGTACAAGTTGGTATCCTTACATTTTTAACAAACCTTGATTGATGAATAATAGTAACCATTGGTGAAGTATAGGAAGGCAAGCGATTTGGTTTTTATGAACAAGCGGGTCAGAACTAAGACTTATGGAGAATGGCATACTGCATGAAGATCAGGATGATAAAAAGGGAAGAGAAGTGGCATCGAGTGAAATTCCATCAATATTTGAAGCACTTGAATAAAAATCGGATGTTTTTGGGACAAACCTTTTTTTCCATATACAAATTCTCTTTCTAGGTTCATTTTAGGCCTTCATTTACACTGCTTTTTTGCCTCCAGAGAAATTCCACCAACGTTTGAGGCACTTGATTGAAAAATTAGAATAGAATGGTTGTTCTATCATGTTAAATTGTTGAGTGATTAGCTCATTCTTTGTTTCTTATGCCTAACTTTTCAGAGGCATTTGACTGGATCAAATTGTTTGGATTGATTGGCTAATCAACTTTTTCTCTCTTTTATGGCCAGTGCAATAATCCTTTGCGAGATATTAATTCCTCCAATTACTCTGAACTTTAGGGATTGTTTAATTATTGAAGTTATTCTTTGTTCTTCTTCAAAGATTTATGTACAAACTCCTCTCTCATTTCCAACTTCATGTCAATTATTATGAACTTCAATAATCCTTGCCTTAGTGTAGAAATTATTTTCCTTGTAGACATTGTTATCTATCAGTTCCAACTTTATATTAATTTAGATGTTTAATTGAATAACCCTTACTCTATTTACATTGGTCTCACAAATGGCAATGTCCTGCCAATGTCCTTGAAGCTGTCAAGGAGGCAACTAGATCACTATTAAAAAAAATAAGAGACATAAAAGCACTTCCACAATCGTGAGCAATATTTGGGTGACAATTGGGTGTTTTATGAGCATGGAAATAAAAAAATAATAGACATATAAGCACTTCCACTGACATGAGAAATATTTGGGTGACAACTGGGTATCTTATGTGCATGGAAATATGTTTTGGCCTTGATAGGAATTTAGTTGTTTAATTGAATAGCCCTTACTCTATTTACATTTGTCTCACAAATGCCAATGTCCTTGAATCTTATTGTGGCAACTAGATCACTATTAAAAAAATAACAAACATGTAACCACTTGTAATGCCATAAGCAATATTTGGGTGACAACATTGTATCTAATGAGACTGGAAATATGTTTTAGCCATGATAGGCCAGCCAATTGAATATATCAAAGAAACAAAAGTTTGTATACATAAGACACATAATTTGCAAGGTTCCACTCCAGCTCCTTTGTGGTCTCTGATCACTTCTCTTGCTCTAGATTTTTTCTAGGATTGTCTTTGTTTGCCATATCAAAATTAATTTTGATCCATGTTATTGATGGGAGTCAAAACTTTCTGAGGTGATAGTAGACTCTTAACCTTCATTTCTCGTTTTAAAATAATGAAATGGATAAATTGAATCTGATGCAGTTGACCAAGAATTGAATGTAGAAATTGAAGTTTCCCTTGAAGAAATTATGGGCTGAACATTCTTAATTTTGTTCAACATCATAAAATTTATCCTCCACCAGTAGGAAAGGAGGGGTATACACCTTTACAACTGATGATAATCTTGGAAATCCCTTAACATCATTGCAATCCACCTCCATAGATGTGATAAAAAAGGAAGTGTAAAAGCTTTTTCTACGAAGACAATCAAATGCTAGAGATACAAACGGTAGTGGAAGGAGCAAGGGCGAGTAATAGAATTTTTTAATTGAAAAGTACCCAAACATGGTAATTTGAGATAAAATAAAAATTTCTAGAATCTTGGTGTGCATATGAGGCCACATACACCCATTTATCCCATAAGATGGAACATGCAAGTTCAGTGCTTACACCTGCACACAGGAAAAAGGAGGTTGTCAGTTCCAAAAAACCACAAAATTGTCATTTATTTTTTTTACAATAGTGTGTATGTGCTTCTCTCAATCCCTTCTTTAGCTTCTCTTCTTTATCACGTGTCTCCTTCATATGGACCTTCATATGGATATTTATGCATCAATTTCCATTTTTTTATAAACAAACAAGGCTTATAGACAAAGAGAGTCTAATGGCTGACAAAGCACCTATTATTTTGTCTGCAAATATAAAAATAACACATGAAAATCTAAATATTGATAGCTTGAATGCTGGTATTGAGACAGATATTGGAAAGTATTATGGGTTAAATGAATCATTGAGACTTCTTTTGAAATTTCTAACATCATCAAATCACTACGACAACATGGATTTAAGTGGCCATATTTTTAAACAATTGTGTGAAGATTAGAGAGAAGCTGGAAGAGATGTTGACTCATCTGTGATGTCTACTAAATGCCAAGATTTGAAGGAAGATTTACGAAGAGGGATTATTGATGGAAAAGACACTAATGTCCTGTCACATTTCATGATAATTATATGTTATTTAAAAAAAAATCCAAAAATCCAAAATTCCATTTATGTTATGTTATATGTTACGATAGTTATATGTGATTTCTTTTTAATCCAAAATCTTGTAGTTACATCATATCTAGGGTGACTTGAATTTATTTGAATATTAACATCTTGTATGGTATCAATGAACAATTGGTATTCAATGGTACCATATCTTGAATGGTTGTTCTATCATGTTAAATTGTTGAGTGATTAGCTCATTCTTTGTTGCCTATGGCTAAATTTTCATGGGAAATTGAATGGATTAGTTTGTTTGGATTGGTTGGATAATCAACATTTTCTCTCTTTTATAGTTTCTGCAATAATCATTTGTTAGATATTAATTCCTCCAATTACTTTGAACTTCAAGGCCAGTGCGTGGTTGAAGGAATTATTTGTTCTTCTTCAAAGATTTATGTACAAACTCCTCTCTCATTTCCAGTTTCATGTCAATTACTCTGAACTTCAATAACCCTCTCCTTAGTATAGAAATATTATTCCTTGTAGACATTTTTATATATCAGTTCCAACTTTATATTAATTTAGTTGTTTAATTGAATAACCCTTAGCCTATTTACATTGGTCTCACAAATGGAAATTTGCTACCAATGTCCTTGAAGTTGTGAAGGATGCAACCAAATCACTATTAAACAAAATAAGAGACATAAAAGAACTTCCACAAGCATAAGCACTATTTGGGTGACAATTGGGTGTCTTATGAGCATGGAAATAAAAAATTAACAGACATATAAGCACTTCCACTACCATGAGCAATATTTAGGTGAAAACTGGGTATCTTATGTGCATGGAAATATGTTTTGGTCATGACAGGAATTTGGCTATTTAATTGAATAGCCCTTAGTCTATTTACATTGGCCTAACAAATGCCAATGTCCTTGAAGCTTGTCAAGGAGGAAACTAGACCACTATTAAAAAAATAATAGACATGTAACCACTTCGTTCTTTCTTCCACCAAGTTTATTTTCTTGGGATACATCAGGAATGACACCCATTGTTCCCACATCACCTGCATTGATAACCTTCTTGAACTGATATGATTATGGTGCAAAAGATTCAAACATCTCAGATTGTTTAAAAGTTTGACAAGGATCACTCAAACCTGAACCTGATAAACCATGGAGGTCCTCTGAAAGAATGGTCCAATTGGAGGCTAAACAAAGCATGGCCTCCTAACAATTCAACACTCTGTTCTTCTTCATTTTCCTCAGTTTGAAACATTCTCACACCTGAAGAAACATCCACTTCCTGAGTTCTTCTCTGAAGAGGCCAATCAACCTCATCTGATCTGTCAGGAAAATGAGGTTGTTGTTCTACCATATACTCCATTCCCCCATGAGTGTTGGTGTAAGCTTCTTGTCCACAAATCATTGGATGAAAAGGCATTTACCTTATTGGCCCATAAGAATGATGATCTTTAGAAACTTGTACCCCTTCATACATGGCATGAGTCTGTAGAACACTATCAGAATGCACATGTGTCATTTCTCATTGTTGAATGCATGAATCATCTAAACGTGAGACCCAGTCATGAGGTATTTTCGGCTGGGGAAATCACTAATAGAAAATATTTCTTTCATGTCACTTTCTAAATTGGATACATTAAGTGCCTACTCTATTCCTTTGAGAAAGTTCTGTAATATTCAAACTGACTAAAATAAAAATTATTTGAGTTTTGAAAGCATCAACGTCACATTGAAGATCAATAATATTGGTAACTTGCCAATACTTGTTTTTGGTGAGTTGGTCCTCTTTTAGATATAGATGGCCTTCAAATATGACAGTAAAATCTTTTGATTACAACTCTCTTAGTAAGTGTGCACATTGTATTGAAAACCCTAAGTCTTAGTAGGATCCATTCCTTCAACAATCATATTATCATTTGAATATTTATGGTTACAACGACTTTGATTATACTTCAGGTTTAAGTTTTTTATGTGGAATTCGTTTGTTTAACCTTTTTGTAATTTACATTGCAAGAAAACGTGAAGGCTTGTGCATTGGCCAACAAATTGATGCTAGAAACTATAACACCATAGTCATCAAACATGTTACTTCCAATGCAGGAACTCCATTGACGCTTAATAGAGTCATAGAGACCTTTATTTTTTCATTTTTTAATGACAACCATAAGTTAGGCCCAACCGCTGAGAGGATCTTTGTGCTACTAAGCCCAGATGGTTCAAAAGCGTATGATGCAGATTTGAGTTATGGTTGGTGTGCATATCCTCCACCACATTTTCCTCCTGCAAGCCCACTGCCTAGCCCGATTTATTTATTCTAGGGACCACCAAAAGGTTCAAGGGGAGGCCTTTGTAGCATTTTTTATTGCATTTCCAAACCATGTTCTGATCCATCTGTTCTTCAAGAGTATTTGGATTTTTCTTATGGGATGGGTGGTGCAGATTGTGATTCAATTCGTCAGGGTGGAATTTTCTATAATCTAAATACTGTTCATTCCCATGCTTCTTATGCAATGAATAGTTACTATCATATTCATGGCAAAAACTACTAGAATTATGAAATTTGAAGGGAACGACAAGTCTTGAACTAAGGGAAAAGTAGTAAGAATGTTTGCCTAGCATATAAAGGGCTCAAAGGGGCTCAAAGAATGTTACAATGTACATTCCCTTGAAAAACAATTGAGTCATTTCCTTTATGGTTCCAAAGGCGTCGAGACAAAGGCATGTTGAATTATGAGGGAGGTGAATCTCGGCTACCCATTTTCCCCATTGCCTCTTCCAACTCCTCGGTAGTGTTTTCTCATGGCGTGCTGAGCTACAAATGTACTCCGATTTCGCCTTTCCATGCCTTCCGTGGTGCTTGAGAATGAGAATGGTGTTGGAAATAAATCGTATCCATGTTCATTTAAAGTCAATGTTTGGCATTTAAGTAGAAAAGGTTCATAATAAAGAGAAAAGTTTAGTGAAGGACATTTTATGAAAAAAATATATTTAAATTTTAAAATTTGAAAGACATATTATAATATTTTATTAGGTATGGTTAGATTGGGTTATATTCATTATAGTTTAAATAGGATATAATCAAATGATATGTTTAAATACTTCTTCAAAAAAAATTAATGGAATAATATTTTTATTTTACAGGGACAATATATAAAATTTCATAACATGATTAAAGATTGGAAATTATTATAATATTATGGTGCAGTTGATATTCCAATGAGTGACAAAGAAACACATGAACATTTAAATCTTTATAGCTTGGATGGTGGTATTGACACGGATATTGGAAAGTATTATGGGTTAAATGAATCTTTGAGACCATTATGAACCCATGGATCTGTTGCACCCATTGTTTTTCTGTGACCTTTTTCAGGAAAAATCCTCAACTGATATAGTGTAATGAAAATTAATTCATAAGTGACCAGTACACATATCTCTCCCCCTCCAGGATAGGTTGAGAATATGGGTAGGTGCTTAACACATAGTTGAGAACATGGGTGTGATATATGGAATTATGTTAAATGTGGTTCCATACATGGAATTATGTTTTAGTTTTACCAAAAAAAATTAGGACCAGTTTTGATTATCTTTATTTTTGCTCCAAATGTTGAAGGTGAAATTTCACTATCAATACTACTCTTTCCTAAGCTACTACCTTATGATGTTCCCTTTGCATCATTTGGTGCAACTACTAGTTTATCTATAAATGAGAGTGAGAGCGAAATATTTGTACCACATTTCCTTTGTATTGGGCTGCAATATCAACAACCAATAAAGCTAGTTAGAGTGGGACTACATTTTATTATGTTTTCATGAAAAACTAATCAAATATGTATATTTTTATTTTATTTTGATTATTGTCAACATTATTTTTTAATTTAAAGAATATTTTTTTTTCTTAAAAGGAGCACACGTCAACTCTATGTTGAGCATAAATGAAATTACACATCGCCATAAATGAAATTACACATCGTCCTCATATTGTCTTGTACAACCTAGTATGAGAGTGATGTGTAATTCCATTTATTCATGTGGAGTTGACATGTGTCCCTTTTAAAATAAAAATAAATATTCTTTAAATTTAAAAACAATGCTAGCTATAATCAAAATAAAAAATAAATATACGTATTTGATTTGTTTTAAAGTATTATAAATCATAGTCTCATTGTAAGTGTGCTTGTTTTACTGGTTGTTGATATTACAACCCAATATAAAGGAGATATGGTAAAATATATTTATGACTAGAATATTTCCACATCCATATGAGATAAGATAATTTTATATCAATTTTTAAAATTCTTTTAAGGTAATTAAAAGAGAAAAACAAATAATTTTGATATTATTTATATTTTCATATTTCAATTGGATATGTAAATATTCCATTTTAATATCCATGTTAACTAATTTATTTTAATATCATTTTTAGAAGAAAAAAAAGTAAACATTTATATATGAAAAATAATAAAATATTTCATTGGACAAAGAGAAAAAGTAATTGAAAGTAAAAGGATTCATTTCCTTCCTTATAACACTAATGAGATGTGTAATTAATTCAATTATGGATATAAAATTAATATATGGCAATTAAAAAATATTAATAATAATTTCAAAATTCAATATGCATTATAAATGAGGTATTTCAATTTATAAAATTAAATAATACCAAAATGTATTTAAAACATATTAATAAGAAAAAAAAGGCTTTAATGTGGACAAAGTCGTGGATAAATAAATATCTCAATTCTCATGTTAACTAAATGATTTCAATGTCAACAATTTACATATCATATATGGTTTAAAATAATAATAATAAAAATAAATGTCTATATATCATATAAAGTAATTGAGAATTGAAATTGTTATTGTTATAGCATTTCAAACATCATTATTTTACATTTTGATGCTTTTCTTAAGGGTTGATATTGAATGGAGAAAATATTTGTTGGAATTGCATTTCTTAAGTTATTTTATTCCATGTACTCAAGGGATTGAATCCATTTATGCATAAAAAAAATTCCATTTAAATAATGAAAATAGATATATATATATATATATATATATCATCTCAACCATCATCTATCGAGACTCTAGATGGATTTAATCTTTTGGGGTGCAATTTTTTTAAATTTTGCTTTGTAAAAAGGATTTGCACATCGAGAGATTTAATAACATATGCCTGAAGCAAGGGACATTATGGATTTATGTTTATTATAAGGGCACATGCCATGAAAGGAACATTACACTGTACCTACCTCTGGGAGAAAAGGGGTTCCATTCCTTTTTATCACATTTGATACGTAAATGAGAGAAACAATCGAGAGGGATAGGGGTAGATAACACAGAGAGGATTTGTGCACTATAGTAGCCCATAGTCCATAGGCCATACTTCTTTGTACTCATGACCATTTTCTATTAAGAGAAAGGGAGCAGAGAGGCATCACCTTCCAACTTGATTTTCTCCCAAAAGGGTTTCTCGGGTTATATCTTCTATGAAATCATGGTTTGTGAGTTTTTATTTCGCCATAATCTATTTTATGCATAATTTTACTTTGCATGCATACACAATATATAGTAGTCTACAAATCCATAAATCTAAAAGGAAATAAACCCTAATAGTGTATATTTCATATTTTTAAATATAGTTTAATTAGATGTATTGTGACAAACTATCCAATGTAATATCCAATGAAGTTTATATATCATATTGGTATCAGAACAAGTATATTTGGGTATATTGTGGAGGTTTGTAGGGTGTCTAGTTCCTCTAAGCAAGAAGTAAAAAACCCTAGTCATGTCCAACAAATATGTGAATAAACATCATGATCCTATAGAGGAGAAGTTTTGTGCAGTTGGAAGAAAAAGTTGTAGATATAAGCTATAATGTGAATCTTGTTATGTCATCCCTAAAAAATAATCCTGGCCTACTCAAATATGATGTGGGTTCTAATGTATATGACAAATCAAAGGGGGGATAAAGAGATCGGGAAGGGATGGAGAACCAACAGAACATGTGCTTGAAGAAAGGGACATTATGTTATACTAGACAACATAATAAGGCATAACATGAAGAACATATGACTGCCAAAAAATGCAGCAAAAAATGGACAACTTCACCGTTCTTCCACATCCCTCAGTTAGCTTCAAGTTATGAGCTTACAATAAGAAAGTCGTAGTGCTTGACACACATTTCTATTATGGATAGGTTATTTTTTTTATGCTATCACCTTAATTCTGTCTTCTTATGACTTCCTCAATGTCCCTCTAATACCATTATGTAATTCTCTTTTATTTTTGTCTATTCAAATCCTCCCTTTTGTAAGAGTGTACTCCTCTCTTTTGAGTTCCTTTCCCTAATTTCCTCATATGTGTTGACCAATGCCAACACATCCCATGAGAGAAGGATTGGATCGTCCTTTGCTTCAGTTTCCTTACTCCATTTATATTTCTTGTGCATTCTACTCCTTTCATTTAGTAGAGAGGTGGGTGGAAAATTAAATGCAATCTTTTGATTTCATTTATTTCCCCAAGTAATTCCCAAGAAAATGTTGCTCCACGAACTCTGAATCCTATTGGAAATAATACTGAGAGGGGGATTGAATCAATATTATCTTATCAATAATTTTTCATTTCCCAGGCAAATTTATATACGCTACTTCTGTGAAGTGAACTAGCATGTACATGCTACTGTGATTAGTGAAACCAACGTCCAGAGAACTTGTGATTTAGTTAAATTATCATGTGTTGATCTTTAACCAGTGCATTAGTAATTTATTAAACGATGCAGTAAAACTAGAATAAACCATCACACATAAGCAACACACATGAACACCAAGATTTAATGTGGAAACCCAATGTGGGTGAAAACCACCTGTTGCTATCGTCTCTGTCTCATTTTAATAATAAGATTTTTTTTTTTACAATCTTGTACTGGTGCAAACTCATACCAGTATGCAGGCACCCACCTGCAGAAGGTTTCAACCTTCTCTCATTTTCCAGCTTCTACTGGAAGGGAGCTACAACCCCCTAGCTCTTGTACTAGCCAATGTGTTTACTAGTATGTAGGCATCGGCCTGCAAAAGGCTACGACCTTCTCTCTTCCTCCAGAGACCACGTTTCAATAATTTTTAGACTAGTTGATCATGGTACACAAAAATACACATGAAGGCCTCATTTCACCTACTGAACCCAACCTGAACCCAACCTGTGTGTATACACTACTTCCTTTAATAAAACCTATGTATACCTTCAAAACTACTCAAACATAAATCTTCTGAATCAAGTTTGTACCAACCAGCAATATACTGAACATCTACTGTCAATTTACAAAGCTTTACATAGGTAGTAGAAGAGATCACCCTTCTCACTTAAATAGTCAATCAATCAGATATCAAACTCCTTATGCATTCAGTTTTACATTTATATCTAAGAAGACTTCATTGACATACAACAATAAAACAACAAAACTGATCAGATAGATCACTCAAATATTGAAGGATAGGCTTTTATTTTGTATACTCTACCTGGAAGAGTAGAACCTGCATGTAAACGTGCTTTTATCGAGATGAACCAATGTGTAGATCTTCAAATATTAACTCATAACTTCGTTGCTATTCTGAACTTCAGACAAAATCAGATCATGACATTTATAGAATAAAACAGGTGTACACAATCAGATCTGGCCCAACCAAGATCATATCATTCAATGATAAGTCATTTTTTGAATTCAAGGTGCACAAAATATTTCAGATCAAATCACAAAAATAGCCCTTGCAACATAAAATATACTTCAGATAGAAGTATTCCCTACAAACCCTTTTCACTTGCACACCCTAGCCTTACGATATTATTCTCCTTATATAGTTTTAGGCCTTTCTCAATACCTCGAACCAAAACCACTTAGGACCCGTGGTATTCTTGGACAAGATAAAATAGTCATTACTGCACTCAATATTGTGGGCTAATACCATGGTATTGACCTCTCATATTGTCTCCTCCTGAATTTCCTTAATTTTCCAACATACCGACACTTTTATTCTTGTGAAAGTGCGTGTATACGTATACGCTCTTTTTGTTTTGCGAACCACTATCTCTATGCTATTTTGACTAAGTGGACCTGTGTTTACATCTTAAGATGCATTTCACCATCCTTTACCTTCAACTTCTTCATTCTGATTAGTAGACTTTAGTTCCATTTTCCTGTTCTTCTGTACCAATGCCCTGTTATATCTGAATGGACCTATTACACTGTGGATTGCCTTTCATCAAAACTGAATTGACCTATGAGTGAGTTTCCATCAAGGACAACACTTGTATCATAATGCCAACAATCTCCCCATTTGGGCTTGATGGAAACCATGATGGTGTTGATTACTGCATGTTGTAGAAACTGTTAGAGATAACAAGAAACACCAAAATACTCTCCCCCTTTGAGATCAAGGGCAAAGGGTGGACCAAGCTAGTCTCCCCCTTTGATATACATTATGCTATCCATGCTCCCCCTGGGTACATTCCGAGTTTGCAGAGACATGTTTCAAAAGAATAACATGACTCTATAACTCAACTGAGTATGACCTCCCTATGACCAATGACTCATACATACATCAATTACCCAACCAAGTGGGGATATACCAATTATTTATACATGACAGAAATACATCATTTATTACATCATCCATCCCATGCAAAGTAGGGATACAAATTACATCATATGTCCAATAGGACTCATTCAAACATAGACTATGACAGAAGAAGTCATATCACACCCTAGATCTTTACATGACTTATGAAACAAATTCTATAAGTATCTGAAGCCATAGCTGAACTCAACAACCATGATGTCAGCAATGCAGAATGTGTATGAAGGCTAATGCTCCCCTTGAACCTGTGATACCTATGCATTGTAAACAACTCATTCATCAATTCATCTTTGTCAGTCAGATAAAAATCAATGAACAAAGCATATCATCCGACTGTAATCATCAATATCAAACAGAGCACCCATATCAGAGTCTCACCCATTGTTTTTCTATCAGAAAAAAATATACACTCCTTCTGCCATAGAAACCCATGCGTATACGTGACTATACCTCATGAAACCCACGTATAATAACCTTCCTCTGAAAACTAGATTTAACAACAGGATGATACAGCAACTTCTCCCAGCTTTTGTCTGAGATATTTAGATGTTTCTGGGAAGTGGTGTTGGGTGTGGGATCCCCCCAAGGCAATTTTTGGGGCTTAAAGACCAAGTTTTGACTAAGTCCATTGTAAAGACTCCATGATTTGTGGGAGCGAAGCGTGAAGTTGTAATAGAGTCATAGGGTTGTCCACCCTTACTTTTGTAAATGTAGTGTCGATTTGAGAAATCTTGTATAAATAGAGCGAGGCTCTAAGTGTAAAGAGACATTTGGAGAAGGAAAAAAGGAAATCAATCCATGAAGCATTAAGTCGAAGTGTAGAGTTGTGTCTTTAGGTCGTAGAGTAGGAGAAGGCTTTGCAGCTGAGTGCGCAGAGGCCTAGTAGTCTGCAGCTGAGTGTGGAGGGCAGGTTGAGTCTGTAACTGTTGGAAGCATTAATAAAGAGAAATTTTACCATATTTTTGTGTATATTTTCCTACTTTATGCATTGAAGTATTTTGGGTATGAATTGCAAGCTTACTATTTATTTACTACGCGATCTTATATAAATGTGCTAAGTGAATATAATATAAGGTATCTGTTTATGTGAAGATAACTAACTATTATAAGAAGATAAGTAAGATCCACAGTGTGACTTAGGGGAAGAGTGCAGATCGCTACTTCAGTAGCACGAAATCCCCATAGCCCCTGGTTAGGGCTGCACGAAGGCGAATATAACAGGGCACGAAGGCCCCACATGTCAAGGAAGTGCACGAAGTAACCTACATGAAGGTGTTCATAGTTGGAATAAATCAACCCCTCAAACATCTCTAGGGTGCGGAAACCTGGTTCTAGCATCCCCCCATACTACTTCGAATGAGACCTCAATCCGTGCTCCGTAGACTATTGCTGAAAGGGTTAGTAGTACAGGGATTTGTTTGGCTAATTAACTCCGAACCTGGGTCAAGCCCCAACAAGCAAACAAATGGTTTCGTTGCCAGGACCAGAATCTGCATAGAGATGTTTGATGTCGTATCATTGGAATCTAACTAAGAAAAAAATTGAAGGTTGGTTTGACAGGAGAATTAATGAGTTCGTGGCACAGGAGAACAAGAATCTGCAACTATCACAAGAAGAGTGGTTAGACTACTACCTGTACACAGATGTCCATGAAATTTTCTTCGCATCTTTCCCTACTGAGTTGTACGAGTGGATCGTGAAGTTAGCGGATAGCCAAGGAAGGTGCAAGCTCAATAGTCCTATTGTGTGGACCCCAGAGTTGGTGCACATATTGGAAGCATCGGAGGACAAGATCGCGTGCACTATTGATCATTGGCTCGATCGAATTATAGAAGGATTCATTACTAAGTTCGCGGTAGATACCTCAGTCAGCTATAGTGAGGTAGAGCGACGCTTCCCCAAAGGACCCCAAGGTAAGTACATTAAGTCTCTGAACACTTGGATTAAAATTTTACTGTGTGAAAAGTAGATTATGCTAATACATTGATGGTCAGGGCTACGCGAAGTGGGATAATTTACAGAAACAAAGATAGTGCAGAACTAGAAACTAGCCCCTTGATTTCACCTCTGCGAGGGGACGAGGAAGAGGTCACGAAGGTCTCATCAAGAAGTGAGATCAATCTTATAAGGTAGAGGATTCTAAGCATACCACCACCACCTACACTGCTGCCAGTTTCACCACATTCACCCCCATCTTTGCCCATACCACCTCTGCCACCACTGCAATTCAATATGGCAAGCGGGATAAAGTTGTTGATGTTCAAGGGAGTAGGAAATGAAGATCTAGACCAGTTTTGGTTCATGATAAAAGCTGTGTAGGAAGTGCAAGGAGTTACAAATGATGATATAAAGAAAGTGACATTGTTCAATGCTCTGTAGGATCGCGCATTGACTTGGTACATTAAGCATTCTAATGACAATACGAATGCGGGGATCACAAATATCCAAATTTCACTGAACAAAGACTTTAGTCGGCCGTAGTTAGAGGCACAGTCGATCATTGGGTTCAAGGAGATCATGATGCTACCAGGTGAGACTCCCTGGGAATTAAATCA
Organism: Pinus tabuliformis; assembly: GCA_031772625.1. Taxonomy (NCBI): domain Eukaryota; kingdom Viridiplantae; phylum Streptophyta; class Pinopsida; order Pinales; family Pinaceae; genus Pinus; species Pinus tabuliformis. The sequence goes on from CM062812.1 coordinate 535,237,062, forward strand.
GAGACTGAAGAGTGCAATTTGCAAAGCTAATATGACTTTGACGGATGGACAACACCGCAAAGGGTTTGTAGCATCGCTAACGCTGCATTTGAGGAACGCGTTGTCACAACAAAGTTAACAACTCAAGCAGAGGCCTTGGAGATCACAATGAGGCTACATGAGACCTCAATATAGGATCCTAACCTGGGAGTTCAATAGATCCACGCGTAATTGAAAAACTTATGCCTTGAGATGCAGAGTCTGAAACAGGACAGGACAGCTCGCCCTGCATTTGGATAACTTGGTGATGATATAAGTAGCACAAGGGCATTTGAAAACACCTGAATGTTTGCGTTTACTTGTATAAATATTTAAAAGTTTATTACTAATTAGGTTGTGTTTGTACAAGTAAATCTCTCCACAAGAGGATTAAACACATTGGAAGAATGCTTGGACAAATGGATATACTTGGTTTAGTTTATAGGAGAGATGAAGCATCTAATGGCAAGATACTTGGGAGGATATATGTTCTACCTATGTGTTGATGTCTAGATCCCGAAAAGCGAGGATGGCGTTGGTCATGGAGCACTGACCTGGGATACGCACCTAGATCCCTGGGTTGGTGGTAGAGCTTAAAGGATTGATGGTACCTAGAGTTCACTAAAGCTTGAGTCCCCTTACGAAAGTGCACAAAGAGGTATGGTGTGTTAAATCTAAGGGTCAGGGTCATGACAAGGACCGCTGCCTAGTGTTTGCGAATTACCTTGTGGGAGGAGGACCGATGCCTTTAATACTGGAGGCCCAAGTAGGACATAGCATGGCGCCTGTGTTGTGGTGCACAATTTGTCGAATAGGAGGAAAGCATGCTACAGACAACTGCCATTTGTAGTAGAAGTACACACAGAATTCACAATAGTTGTTCTGTAATTTCTATAGATTAGTGGGACATGATGATCATAGCTATATAAGCTATGAGCTAATGATGGATAGGACTCCCACCTACAGAGTTGAGGCTGAAACATGGCCCCTTGACCAGAACGTAGGAGTGGCGCGGATGAGGCTGAGGTGGAGGAGGACCTGGAAGAGGTCACAGACAGCTGATATGTTATAATTGCGGGGGGCCATGACATTATGCCCTTGATCGTACGAATCCAACACGCCCATCATCCTTGTATTGTACCTTGTTTGATCATGAGACAAAGGATTGTCCCGCACTGATAGCGAGCTTGCATGACAAGGGAGAGCTCCAACCTCCCCCGACTCAGAACCTACAAATGATGAGGTCTGAGCCATGTGAGGAAGACCCTAACATGAACATTGTGCTCCGAAGTGGGATTATGACGAGGGATGATAAAGGCAAGCAACCTGAAGATAGTACTTGGGTTCGCAAGGCTCTGACAACAGAACCAAAGTTTGATTTGGAGTGCACTAAGGAAACCTTCATGGAAGCTAGGAAGAGCTTCGCTAATACCTCCACTTCAGGAAGCAAAGATAGACCGGAGCCAGAAATGGACCCATCAATGCTCACAATGTTCCTAGAAACATGCATGAAGCTACTGCGCGATAGCAAGGCTGTAAAGGGATTGCAAGAACTCATAAATAGATGCGTTAGGATTGCACCAGGAGAACTGTGCGTAGTCCAAAAGATTGGAAAGCATGCGACGAGGACAAGAAGAGAAATGAGATTGACTGTGCAGATTGGAGAATATGAGATGGACCAAGTAATTCTAGATTTAGGATCAGACGCAAACGTTCTGCCGAAGCAAACATGGGAGCGCATGGGAAGGCCTACGCTACAATGGTATCCTATCTAGCTGTGAATGGAAAACCAACAAAAGATCATACCTATGGGGAGATTGTAGGGAATCACCATGGATATTGAAGGAGAAAACGCGGTAGAAGACTTTGAAGTGATAGAGATTGTTGATGACAGAAATCCCTACCCCACACTATTAGGAATAGATTGGGCCACTGACATGAACGAGATGATAAATATGAAGAAGCGTAAGATTATTTTTGAGAAAAAGTTTGTACACATAGTCATACTTTGGACCCTGCAAAAGGCTCGCACTACACGGAGCCAGTTCACGACTATGAAAGCGATGATGACTTAGACTACATCTATAAGATAACCACGCAAGAGCAAGGCTGGGTAAATCCCACCGCGGATGGACGAATCTCATGGGAGCATGAAATCTCCTGTACATTAGATTCAGATGAAGAGATAGAGCGATGGCAGAACCAGTTACACGAGGTAACCACGCTGAACTGCAACATGATGACAAGATCGTTGCACTGTGTATCAACAAAAGTAAGGGATCTGCCTACTTATGATGGGCTAAGTGAGGTAGATGCCTTCCTGAATAGATTTGAAAGAGAGGTACCAGAGCAACAACGTTTCAATGATTTGAAATGGGTACTACAGGCTACGCCCGTGAGGTGGTGGGTTACACACCAAGGAAGCTTTGGGGATTGGCACGAATGTAGGAGAATGATGTACATGCATTTTGGGAAGCCTCAAATGCACCTAATAGACAAGAATAATGGACAGCACAATCCACACACACATCTATCCACGTGGGTACAGGCATATGGTAAACCACCTGTGCAGATGCACATGGACTTCACATTCGGGAGCACGGTCAATAAGCAGGTGTTCGCGAGGAAATTGCATGAATGGTCCCTCCATTTAGGAAGACGAAGTGTGGAAAGAACGAGTTCGCAGAAGACTACCCACACATAATCCTTTAACAAAGTGTACGAAGCACTGAACAGGGTATATAATGCGCAACAGAGTGATTGGGACCTGCACGTACCAACAATTCTATGGGCGTATAGGACAATGTGCAAGAAACTGATGGGGTAGACACCTTCTATGTTGGCCTATGGAGTAAACATTGTAGTTCCAATTGAGCATAGCATGCCTAGTCTACGCATAGCAGCGCCAGTAGATATGACAGTTCGTGGAGCCTTGGAAGAAGGGATCACGCAGCTGACTGAAGCAGAATGCTTCGGACCTAAGGAAGAAATCCGACATGGTTATCTTAGGCTCCAAGAACTCATGAAAGAAAGGGTGAAATTAAGGGAGACAAGTACTCTCATAGAAGCAGAAGCCAAGAATCTTGAGGAAGAAATAAAGGAGGATTTTCTTGATAAGAAAACCAAGGTGATAAAACAGGGTGTGCACGATTACATTGATGGATTTGGGGACTACCACTGAGAGTTGATCACTTTGATGCCTTGGATTGGACTGTATGTTGTTAAGGAGGTCACAAACAGAGGCATGGTGCAGCTGGTAAAGCTAAATGGAGAACCTTTCCCAGGCAAAGTGAATGGCAGTCAATTAAAGCCATACATGGGTGGCATGGCTATCTGACTAGCTGACAAAAGCACAGTCTTCGCACTCCAGGTAGCTAAAAGAAGGCATGGGACTATAAGTAGATGTAGGGGATGCAAGAACAGATATAGGGGAGTAGTTTTGACACTGCGGTCTCAGAACAACGCATGCAAGAGATACAACAGGCAGCCGCTCAGTGCGTTGCCAACCTTGCAGTAGTCTAAGCAGAGTTTGGAGGTCTTCGCATGAAGATCTCTGCATTAACAGAGTGACTCAAGGGCAAGTCATGATGTTTATGCTCGGGGCCTGTTGGACATGGGATACCCCCAAGGCAAGTTTTGGGGCTTAAAGCCCAAGTTTTGGCTAAGTCATTTGTAAAGACTCCATGATTTGTGGGTGCGGAGCGTGAAGTTGTAATAGTCATAGGGTTGTCCACCCTTACTTTTGTAAATGTAGTGTCGGTTTGAGAAATCTACCCATGGTCTGCGGACCATGGGATTGTATAAATAGAGCGAGGCTCTTAGTGTAAAGAGACATATGGAGAAGAACAGAAGGAAATCAATCCATGAAGCATTGAGTCGAAGTGTAGAGTTGTGTCTTTGGGTCATAGAGTAGGAGAAGGCTCTGCAGCTAAGTGCGCAGAGGCCTAGTAGTCTGCAGCTGAGTGTGCAGACCCCTGCAGCTGAGTGCGCACGGCAGGTTGAGTCTGTAATCGTTGGAAGCACTAATAAAGAGAATTTTACCATATTTATGTGTATCCTTTCCTATTTTATGCATTGAATTATATTGGGTATGAATTGCAAGTTTACTGTTTATTTATTGCGCGAACTTATATGAATATGCTGAGTAAGTGAATGTAATATAAGGTATCTATTTACGTGAAGATAACTAACTGTTATAAGGAGATAAGTAAGATCCATGGCGTGACTTGGGGAAATAGTGCAGATCACTGCTCCAGCAGTGTGAAAGCCCCACAGTCCCTGATCTGATAATGAGATCTAAGACAATTAATAAGGTATTACAGACTCATGTGCATGGATTTTCCTATGTTATTTTATGTAATGGATCGATCAGATTGCGAAATACATAGACTATGAAGCAATAAAATACTATAATATACAAACACATAAAAAACACAACAAGTTTAATAAGGAGTTCACCCAATACTCCTAGGCTACATCTACTGGTCCGACCTTCAGTGGTGACCTCTCTATTATGTCTTCAAGTAGATTTTTACAACAGTATGAGCTCAATTTGAGACTCAATACATAACAGATACAATAGTAAGAGTTTGCTTGAACCTCTCAATCCTTCTTTGAGTACACAGACTCTCTTAATCACTCTTTGTCTCTATCTTAGCTCTGTCTCGGCACTGCCTACTTTGTATTCTGTTTGCTATGACTTTAAAGCCAATCTGGGCTGCCTGTTCATTTCTCCTTCTCAACTTTCTGTCCCCGGGGCCTCTGTCTGCTCGAATCTCTCTTCCAGCATTACACAATCATTGCATAACACCTAAAGAGGAGGTGGCCACCTGTTCTGCAACATAAGAGTGCCTCGAGCCCTTGAAATCCTTCAAAATCCCGAACGTGGTCGTTTTTTGCTAACACAGGAAAATGCATTCACGACTATGAAATTCTGCCAAAACACAGTACATTTCAAACTTCAAAAGTCCTTAATTCTGGTCTATTCCTCTATCGGGTCCATCCTTATTGCTATCGCAAGTCACTTCAATCTTGCTCCAAGGTTCCCCTTTGTATTTTTGAAATATGTTAAAATCGTGAAAATGCATTAGAAATGGCTTTTCTCCAGACTTGAAGCAATATATAATAGACTTAAGGAACCCTTTTGGGTCTGGCTTATTGCATCTACGCTTCACCCCTTGTATTTCGTTTAATGAACGAAATACGCAAAATACATTGGGAATGCCTTTTCTACGGATCTCAAATCTTATGCAATAATATTTATTTAACCATCGACTTTGGTTCATCGGATCGCAGATGTGTATGCATATATGCCTGCTCCTTTGTGTAGCCCTAATTGCGATACCGCAATGCGATTGATCGCAATCGCACATCACGATAACTCGGGGCCATTGTTACACTAAAAAATGTCACCATGGCTATTTACAGTTAGTATGGCTCTATCAATAGTCATGCTATCCTCTTAGGCAAGTCTTATGCCTCTGCTCTCCATGTCAAACTCCAAAAAGAGAGAAAGTCTTTATAAATGTATTTATCTCTGGGTACGCAGGTTCTCTCAACCTTACCTGCGGGTACGCACCCAATGTTCACAAAAGCTGCGTCTTTGTACGCTCTGTATGTAAAGGGGCAGGTGCGTCCCCCTGTAAAGGTCAAAATGCGCAAGTTTCATCTTTAAAAAGTTACTTGTGGTCATTTCTAGAGCATTCTAGAAGGTTGTTCGACGTGTATTGAGCGCCTCCAGATGGTTCATGTACCCCTACCAAAGAGGAACTTATCCCATCAATAAGGGAGCTATCCCATCCAAAGAGGGGATTATCCCATTGATGGTGGACCTGAATAACTTCCTCTAGATCACTATAAATACAGGCATTGGGCCAGAAGGAGAGGAGGTTGGAAGCTATACATTTCTAAGGGTAGATGCTGCTAGAATTCGGACTCCCATTTAGAAGCTTGTGAGGAGAGATTGCCATCTTTGCTTGTTCTATTTGGAAGTGGGTGAGCTTTGTCAAAGTAAAGGAGAACTCTTGATGGACCCTGGGAGGGACTTGCACAACACCAAGGCTCAGGTTGTAATTGTTCCTTTTGTTTCCTATTAATGCAAATGAGTCCATTCTTCTCAATAACTTGTTATTTATGAGTTGTTTCATGTACTCCTTGGTCTATGTGTTAAATATGTTTTATTTTATTAGATTATCAAGTGCTATTTAATCGTTTGATTGTTAGTGAATGAAGGTTTCGAAGTGAAGGAGGAGCTCATCCGGATCAGCGAGACTGGACTACTACAACAGCGTTGGATTACAGGTAGGATCTAAACACTTGATTTCTTATATAGTAAATGCATGTTTAGAGAAGGATTGCTCTTGTTTGTCTTGTTTGTCACTAGAGAGTCTTAGGCTCCTAGGGAGGTTGGTTGTGTCAGGTTTCTTGCCTTTGATGTAAACTGACGTCAAAGGCGAGAAACCTGCCATTGATGCATGCAGACTTCAAGGTACTGACGATTTCTAAGTCATCTCTCTAGATAATGTGTTGATGTCGATAGAAAGCGACCCGTTGCAGGCAAGCCCACAACACGAAATCATTGATCAAGTTGAAGAAATGTTGCTGTAAGGACTGACTCAGGGATGGTCAAATGGATGACAAGTATTTTGCATATGAATGGTTTATTTGCAGAGACCTCTTGAACACATAACGACACGACAAATGGCTTGGTGACAATTGACCCAAAGTTAATACCCAGAAACGGTTGAAGACTTTCAGAGTGGTTTTATCAGCTTTAAGGCAAAGGATTTCCCAACCCAGGTGAATGAAACATGTCGTGTTCAAGAGCGGTGATAAGTTTCTTCTGTAACAAAGGATAACAAATAGGTTCATTCTTCTCTCTTTTCCCCCACCATTTCTGGCAAGTACCTCTTTATTTTTTACAAGCTTGAGGAGGATAACATATGCTTGATTATAAGCTCATCCTTCGGATGAGTCCAACCTAGTTTTGATTCGAACCCTAGGAAGGAGTGGTTCGTTCCTGTTTGTAATTGAACAGGTCCTTTACTGTGAAATGTTTAACGAGCCCAGTATAGGAGAAACTCGGCGTTTTTCAATTTTAGAGAGTCTGAAAAACTTAAGAAGACTCCAGGTTGAACTTTTTCGTAGATTTGTGTCCCCCAAGCCCGAAAAAGTATAAAATAATACCTGGGAGAACCGCTTGATCTTGCGACCAAGGAGTACTTTCATGATTAGTGTCTCTGACCTGAAAAGTAAAAAGCGATCAAGGACACGTCGTTTTATTTCCAGTATCGAGTTTGAAACGACAAAAACCCGGCAACCTTTTCCTGTTTTTACGATCAGAAAAGGGCTATAAGGGGACCATCTTTAAGCCCTTTTCTGACTCCTAAAACATGAAAAGATTTCCGAGCGTTTCTTTTACACTCGTTAAAACGGAATTAAAAGATGGTCCCCTTATAGCCCTTTTCTGACCGTAAAAACAGGAAAAGGTTGCCGGGTTTTTGTCGTTTCAAACTCGATACTGGAAATAAAACAACGTGTCCTTGATCGCTTTTTACTTTTCAGGTCAGAGACACTAATCATGAAAGTACTCCTTGGTCGCAAGATCAAGCGGTTCTCCCAGGTATTATTTTATACTTTTTCGGGCTTGGGGGACACAAATCTACGAAAAAGTTCAACCTGGAGTCTTCTTAAGTTTTTCAGACTCTCTAAAATTGAAAAACGCCGAGTTTCTCCTATACTGGGCTCGTTAAACATTTCACAGTAAAGGACCTGTTCAATTACAAACAGGAACGAACCACTCCTTCCTAGGGTTCGAATCAAAACTAGGTTGGACTCATCCGAAGGATGAGCTTATAATCAAGCATATGTTATCCTCCTCAAGCTTGTAAAAAATAAAGAGGTACTTGCCAGAAATGGTGGGGGAAAAGAGAGAAGAATGAACCTATTTGTTATCCTTTGTTAGCCCTTTTCTGACCGTAAAAACAGGAAAAGGTTGCCGGGTTTTTGTCGTTTCAAACTCGATACTGGAAATAAAACGACGTGTCCTTGATCGCTTTTTACTTTTCAGGTCAGAGACACTAATCATGAAAGTACTCCTTGGTCGCAAGATCAAGCGGTTATCCCAGGTATTATTTTATACTTTTTCGGGCTTGGGGGACACAAATCTACGAAAAAGTTCACCGTGGAGTCTTCTTTAGTTTTTTCAGACTCTCTAAAAATGAAAAACGCCGAGTTTCTCCTATACTGTACTCGTTAAAATTTCACAGTAAAGGACCTGTTCGATTACAAACAAGAACGGACCACTCCTTCTTAGGGTCCGAATCTAAACTAAGTTGGACTTGCGCTCTAGCAGTTATGCTTAGGGGGCATCAAGCACAATTTTCTCTCTGTTTCAAGCTTGTGAAAAAATGAGACTACTTTAAAGCATAGTTTTTCTCTGTTTCAAGCTTTTGTAAAAATGAAACCTATCTCGAGTCAATTTCAGTTATTTTCAAGACTCGTTAAACTCATGAAAATCCCGAGATTATTTTGCTATTTTTCATTCTCGTAAAACAAATGAAAATGCCGAGTTCTTTCCGTTTTTTCCTGCTCGTAAATTAAATTGAAAGTCGGCCATATGAGTACATTTTTATCATTTTTTCGAACTCATTAAAACTTACGAAAAAGTGAAAACCATGAGTACATTTTTATCATTTTTTCGAACTCGTTAAAACTTACGAAAAAGTGAAACCTCAGAGTCATCTTTAAGCCCTTTTCTGACTCCTAAAACATGAAAAGATTGCCGAGGGTTTCTTTTACACTCGTTAAAACGGAATTAAAAGACGGTCCCCTTATAGCCCTTTTTCTGATCGTAAAAACAGGAAAAGGTTGCCGGGTTTTTGTCGTTTCAAACTCGATACTGGAAATAAAACGACGTGTCCTTGATCGCTTTTTACTTTTCAGGTCAGAGACACTAATCATGAAAGTACTCCTTGGTCGCAAGATCAAGCGATTCTCCCAGGTATTATTTTATACTTTTTCGGGCTTGGGGACACAAATCTACGAAAAAGTTCAACCTGGAGTCTTCTTAAGTTTTTCAGACTCTCTAAAATTGAAAAACGCCGAGTTTCTCCTATACTGGGCTCGTTAAACATTTCACAGTAAAGGACCTGTTCAATTACAAACAGGAACGAACCACTCCTTCCTAGGGTTCGAATCAAAACTAGGTTGGACTCATCCGAAGGATGAGCTTATAATCAAGCATATGTTATCCTCCTCAAGCTTGTAAAAAATAAAGAGGTACTTGCCAGAAATGGTGGGGGAAAAGAGAGAAGAATGAACCTATTTGTTATCCTTTGTTACAGAAGAAACTTATCACCGCTCTTGAACACGACACGTTTCATTCACCTGGGTTGGGAAATCCTTTGCCTTAAAGCTGATAAAACCACTCTGAAAGTCTTCAACCGTTTCTGGGTATTAACTTTGGGTCAATTGTCACCAAGCCATCTGTCGTGTCGTTATGTGTTCAAGAGGTCTCTGCAAATAAACCATTCATATGCAAAATACTTGTCATCCATTTGACCATCCCTGAGTCAGACCTTACAGCAACATTTCTTCAACTTGATCAATGATTTCGTGTTGTGGGCTTGCCTGCAACGGGTCGCTTTCTATCGACATCAACACATTATCTAGAGAGATGACTTAGAAATCGTCAGTACCTTGAAGTCTGCATGCATCAATGGCAGGTTTCTCGCCTTTGACGTCAGTTTACTTCATTGACTTTCGATCAAAGGATTCCGTGAAATGTTCGACATCAACTCATTCATTCACATCTCATGGATTGTACTGGGTACTTTGAGAACCATTGACATTACTGGTGGTCTCTCTCACACTTGTTAACAGTTTACATCATCGACTAGTAATCAAGTGGTTTCTACCATGTTCGACATCAACTCATTTATTCGCATGGCTAGAATCGTACCAATTCGGGAAGCAGAAATGAAGACCCTGGATCTAGTTTCCACCATCCAGGCTGCGAGGAGTTTTGTATTCATTATCTAAGTAGACTAATCATAAACAGATGGCTGCGCCCATACTGTGTCTACAAAAGTCTATGATTATGATGTACTGCAAGATCATTCCTGTATCAGAGTAGTTAGTCTGTTAGTTAAAGTTTTGATCTGAATATGGGAATGCCTACCTCAGTGATGATATAATCTTATACATGTATTTTGTGTTGAAAATTGTAGGTTCTGACCAGGCTCTCCACGAGATAATCCTTGAAATGATAAAGCGCTTCACCCTTCCTAGATAATACAAAACCCTAATCTATTACAGGCTTCGCACTTTAGGGGGCAATCTGTTACACTAAAAAATGTCACCATGGCTATTTACAGTTAGTATGGCTCTATCAACAGTCATGCTATCCTCTTAGGCAAGTCTTATGCCTCTGCTCTCCATGTCAAACTCCAAAAAGAGAGAAAGTCTTTATAAATGTATTTATCTCTGGGTACGCAGGTTCTCTCAACCTTACCTGCGGGTACGCACCCAATGTTCACAAAAGCTGCGTCTTTGTACGCTCTGTATGTAAAGGGGCAGGTGCGTCCCCCTGTAAAGGTCAAAATGCGCAAGTTTCATCTTTAAAAAGTTACTTGTGGTCATTTCTAGAGCATTCTAGAAGGTTGTTCGACGTGTATTGAGCACCTCCAGATGGTTCATGTACCCCTACCAAAGAGGAACTTATCCCATCAATAAGGGAGCTATCCCATCCAAAGAGGGGATTATCCCATTGATGGTGGACCTGAATAACTTCCTCTAGATCACTATAAATACAGGCATTGGGCCAGAAGGAGAGGAGGTTGGAAGCTATACATTTCTAAGCGTAGATGCTGCTGGAATTAGGACTCCCATTTAGAAGCTTGTGAGGAGAGATTGCCATCTTTGCTTGTTCTATTTGGAAGTGGGTGAGCTTTGTCAAAGTAAAGGAGAACTCTTGATGGACCCTGGGAGGGACTTGCACAACACCAAGGCTTAGGTTGTAATTGTTCCTTTTGTTTCCTATTAATGAAAATGAGTCCATTCTTCTCAATAACTTGTTATTTATGAGTTGTTTCATGTACTCCTTGGTCTATGTGTTAAATATGTTTTATTTTATGAGATTATCAAGTGCTATTTAATCGTTTGATTGTTAGTGAATGCAGGTTTCGAAGTGAAGGAGGAGCTCATCCGGATCAGCGAGACTGGACTACTACAACAGCGTTGGATTATAGGTAGGATCTAAACACTTGATTTCTTATATAGTAAATGCATGTTTAGAGAAGGATTGCTCTTGTTTGTCTTGTTTGTCACTAGAGAGTCTTAGGCTCCTAGGGAGGTTGGTTGTGTTTGCACTATCGACTCTTTTCGCTTCTGTTAGTATTTTATCCTCAACTGTTTGGAGAGCTTTGGGTTCCCCTCAGCTTGCGCCTATTACGTAGAATCTGAAAGCTTTTAACAGAACCGTTAGTGAACCTTTAGGGATCCTTCCTAAGTTTTCTATTACCTTGGAAGGTAAAACTGTCTGTATTGATCTTATGGTAGTTCGAGGTCCCTTGGATTTCAATTTACTCCTTGAGCGAGACTATGTTTATGCAATGAAAGTTGTCGTATCGACACTCTTTCGCGTGATGTCTTTCCCTCACAATGGCAGTATTGTGACTGTAGACCAGCTTTCGTTCCCTAGTCTTGTTTCAACTACCAATAATATGACACCCCTAAATGTTCCTGATTCTAAAGTGGTATCTACCCTGCCACGGGTTAATTATGTGGCAACTGGTCCCATGTTTTCAGTTACCGATGTAAGTGAGCCTCTCATTGTTGATTTAGATCCAGTAATTGACATGGAAAACTCTATGGGATTACTTGAACACAATGTTCTTATCCCTTTTGAGTCCCTTGACATGTGTTCCTTCCAGAGAAGTATTCTTCCTTCTGATGAAGACGTCTTGGAAGCCATGATCAAGGTGTGTCCATTGACATGCCTTTCTTCCAGTTGAAAGCCATGATCAGTGTGTGAGGATAGTTTCTTCTAGTCTCAACCTCGTTAAAAAATGAAACTGGAAGTCATGAGCATAGTTCCTTGTCTTGTGTCAAGCTCATTAAAAAATGAAACAAGGAGTTGTGAGGAAAGTTCCTTTTACTGTGTCAACCTCGTTAAAAAAATGAATCAGTGTATATGAGGATAGTTTTGTTCCTGTCTCAACCTCGTTAAAAAATGAAACAGGCTAGCATGAGGATAGTTCCGTTACTGAGTCAACCTCATTAAAAAATGAATCAGCTAGATTTTAGGATATGTAAGTAGATTGTAGAAAGTAGGATTTCGAGGAAAGTTCCTTTTACTGAGTCAACCTCATTAAAAAATGAATCAGGTCTGAGGATAGTTCTTTTCCTGTGTCAACCTCATTAAAAAATGAATCAGTTGGTATGAGGATAGTTCTTTTCTTGTGTCAACCTCCTTAAAAATGAAACAACTCCCTTTTCAAGTTAAATATTGAAAGTAAACCTTCATTTCATCCACCTCATTGGATGCAATGAAGCTTGGGGGGCATGTACCTCGCTTTGCATCATTATCCTGGGGGCATGCGAACTTTTTGAGCATAGTTCCTTGTCTTGTGTCAAGCTCGTTAAAAAATGAAACAAGGGTAGGTTAAGTAGGTAGATTGTAGAGTAGTTATGAGCATAGTTCCTTGTCTTGTGTCAAGCTCATTAAAAAATGAATCAAGGATTTTAGAGCATAGTTCCTTGTCTTGATTCAAGCTCGTTAAAAAATGAATCAAGGTTTTTAGAGTAGAGTTTTTTGTTAGGTAGATTGTAGAGAGTAGACATGAGCATAGTTCCTTATCTTGTGTCAAGCTCGTTTAAAAAATGAAACAAGGATTTTGAGGATAGTTCTTTTTCTGTGTCAACCTCACTAAAAAATGAAACAACTCCCATCAAGTCTTTCCAAGATCTTGAAAGTAAAGCTTCATTCCATCCACCTCATTGAATGCAATAAAGCTTGGGGGGCATGTACCTCGTTTTGCATCATTATGCTGGGGGCATGTGAACTTATAACAAGCATAGTTTTTCGTTTCAAGCTTGCGTAAACATGAAACCGAATCTGAGCATAGTTCTTTTCCTGTGTCAAGCTCGTTAAAAAATGAAACAAATCCTCCTCTACTTGAGTCGAGAGATTGACTAGATCTCGTAAATGTTAAGTTGTATATTTAGGTTAGTTATTTCAGTGTTTTGCATAATTTTCTTACAGTTCTAGGTCGAGTCTTTCAAATGATCTCATAACTCAACCTTCATTTCATCCAACTGGTTGAAGGAAATGAAGCTGGGGGGCATGCGCTCTAGCAGTTATGCTTAGGGGGCATCAAGCACAGTTTTCTCTCTGTTTCAAGCTTGTGAAAAAATGAAACTACTTTAAAGCATAGTTTTTCTCTGTTTCAAGCTTTTGTAAAAATGAAACCTATCTCGAGTCAATTTCAGTTATTTTCAAGACTCGTTAAACTCATGAAAATCCCGAGATTATTTTGCTATTTTTCATTCTCGTAAAACAAATGAAAATGCCGAGTTCTTTCCTTTTTTTCCTGCTCGTAAATTAAATTGAAAGTCGGCCATATGAGTACATTTTTAGCAATTTTTCGAACTCATTAAAACTTACGAAAAAGTGAAAACCATGAGTACATTTTTATCATTTTTTCGAACTCGTTAAAACTTACGAAAACGTGAAACCTCAGAGTCATCTTTAAGCCCTTTTCTGACTCCTAAAACATGAAAAGATTGCCGAGCATTTCTTTTACACTCGTTAAAACAGAATTAAAAGACGGTCCCCTTATAGCCCTTTTCTGTCCGTAAAAACAGGAAAAGGTTGCCGGGTTTTTGTCGTTTCAAACTCGATACTGGAAATAAAACGACGTGTCCTTGATCGCTTTTTACTTTTCAGGTCAGAGACACTAATCATGAAAGTACTCCTTGGTCGCAAGATCAAGCGGTTCTCCCAGGTATTATTTTATACTTTTTCGGGCTTGGGGGACACAAATCTACGAAAAAGTTCAACCTGGAGTCTTCTTAAGTTTTTCAGACTCTCTAAAATTGAAAAACGCCGAGTTTCTCCTATACTGGGCTCGTTAAACATTTCAGAGTAAAGGACCTGTTCAATTACAAACAGGAACGAACCACTCCTTCCTAGGGTTCGAATCAAAACTAGGTTGGACTCATCCGAAGGATGAGCTTATAATCAAGCATATGTTATCCTCCTCAAGCTTGTAAAAAATAAAGAGGTACTTTCCAGAAATGGTGGGGGAAAAGAGAGAAGAATGAACCTATTTGTTATCCTTTGTTACAGAAGAAACTTATCACCGCTCTTGAACACGACACGTTTCATTCACCTGGGTTGGGAAATCCTTTTCCTTAAAGCTGATAAAACCACTCTGAAAGTCTTCAACCGTTTCTGGGTATTAACTTTGGGTCAATTGTCACCAAGCCATCTGTCGTGTCGTTATGTGTTCAAGAGGTCTCTGCAAATAAACCATTCATATGCAAAATACTTGTCATCCATTTGACCATCCCTGAGTCAGTCCTTACAGCAACATTTCTTCAACTTGATCAATGATTTAGTGTTGTGGGCTTGCCTGCAACGGGTCGCTTTCTATCGACATCAACACATTATCTAGAGAGATGACTTAGAAATCGTCAGTACCTTGAAGTCTGCATGCATCAATGGCAGGTTTCTCGCCTTTGACGTCAGTTTACATCATTGACTTTCGATCAAAGGATTCCGTGAAATGTTCGACATCAACTCATTCATTCACATCTCATGGATTGTACTGGGTACTTTGAGAACCATTGACATTACTGGTGGTCTCTCTCACACTTGTTAACAGTTTACATCATCGGCTGGTAATCAAGTGGTTTCTACCATGTTCGACATCAACTCATTTATTCGCATGGCTAGAATCGTACCAATTCGGGAAGCAGAAATGAAGACCCTGGATCTAGTTTCCACCATCCAGGCTGCAAGGAGTTTTGTATTCATTATCTAAGTAGACTAATCATAAACAGATGGCTGCGCCCATACTGTGTCTACAAAAGTCTATGATTATGATCTACTGCAAGATCATTCCTGTATCAGAGTAGTTAGTCTGTTAGTTAAAGTTTTGATCTGAATATGGGAATGCCTACCTCAGTGATGATATAATCTTATACATGTATTTTGTGTTGAAAATTGCAGGTTTTGACCAGGCTCTCCACGAGATAATCCTTGAAATGATAAAGCGCTTCACCCTTCCTAGATAATACAAAACCCTAATCTATTACAGGCTTCGCACTTTAGGGGGCAATCTGTTACACTAAAAAATGTCACCATGGCTATTTACAGTTAGTATGGCTCTATCAACAGTCATTCTATCCTCTTAGGCAAGTCTTATGCCTTTGCTCTCCATGTCAAACTCCAAAAAGAGAGAAAGTCTTTATAAATGTATTTATCTCTGGGTACGCAGGTTCTCTCAACCTTACCTGCGGGTACGCACCCAATGTTCACAAAAGCTGTGTCTTTGTACGCTCTGTATGTAAAGGGGCAAGTGCGTCCCCCTGTAAAGGTCAAAATGCGCAAGTTTCATCTTTAAAAAGTTACTTGTGGTCATTTCTAGAGCATTCTAGAAGGTTGTTCGACGTGTATTGAGCACCTCCAGATGGTTCATGTACCCCTACCAAAGAGGAACTTATCCCATCAATAAGGGAGCTATCCCATCCAAAGAGGGGATTATCCCATTGATGGTGGACCTAAATAACTTCCTCTAGATCACTATAAATACAGGCATTGGGCCAGAAGGAGAGGAGGTTGGAAGCTATACATTTCTAAGGGTAGATGCTGCTGGAATTAGGACTCCCATTTAGAAGCTTGTGAGGAGAGATTGCCATCTTTTCTTGTTCTATTTGGAAGTGGGTGAGCTTTGTCAAAGTAAAGGAGAACTCTTGATGGACCCTGGGAGGGACTTGCACAACACCAAGGCTCAGGTTGTAATTGTTCCTTTTGTTTCCTATTAATGCACATGAGTCCATTCTTCTCAATAACTTGTTATTTATGAGTTGTTTCATGTACTCCTTGGTCTATGTGTTAAATATGTTTTATTTTATGAGATTATCAAGTGCTATTTAATCGTTTGATTGTTAGTGAATGCAGGTTTCGAAGTGAAGGAGGAGCTCATCCGGATCAGCGAGGCTGGACTACTACAACAACGTTGGATTACAGGTAGGATCTAAACACTTGATTTCTTATATAGTAAATGCATGTTTAGAGAAGGATTGCTCTTGTTTGTCTTGTTTGTCACTAGAGAGTCTTAGGCTCCTAGGGAGGTTGGTTGTGTCCGCACTATCAACTCTTTTCGCTTCTGTTAGTATTTTATCCTCAACTGTTTGGAGAGCTTTGGGTTCCCCTCAGCTTGCGCCTATTACGCAGAATCTGAAAGCTTTTAACAGAACCGTTAGTGAACCTTTAGTGATCCTTCCTAAGTTTTCTATTACCTTGGAAGGTAAAACTGTCTGTATTGATCTTATGGTAGTTCGAGGTCCCTTGGATTTCAATTTACTCCTTGGGTGAGACTATGTTTATGCAATGAAGGCTGTCGTATCGACACTCTTTCGCGTGATGTCTTTCCCTCACAATGGCAGTATTGTGACTGTAGACCAGCTTTCGTTCCCTAGTCTTGTTTCAACTACCAATAATATGACACCCCTAAATGTTCCTGATTCTAAAGTGGTATCTACCCTGCCACGGGTTAATTATGTGGCAACTGGTCCCATGTTTTCAATTACCAATGTAAGTGAGCCTCTCACTGTTGATTTAGATCCGGTAATTGACATGGAAAACTCTATGGGATTACTTAAACACAATGTTCTTATCCCTTTTGAGTCCCTTGACATGTGTTCCTTCCAGAGAAGTATTCTTCCTTCTGATGAAGACCTCTTAGAAGCCATGATCAAGGTGTGTCCATTGACATGTCTTTCTTCCAGTTGAAAGCCATGATCAGTGTGTGAGGATAGTTTCTTCTAGTCTCAACCTCGTTAAAAAATGAAACTGGAAGTCATGAGCATAGTTCCTTGTCTTGTGTCAAGCTCATTAAAAAATGAAACAAGGAGTTGTGAGGAAAGTTCCTTTTACTGTGTCAACCTCGTTAAAAAAATGAATCAGTGTATATGAGGATAGTTTTGTTCCTGTCTCAACCTCGTTAAAAAATGAAACAGGCTAGCATGAGGATAGTTCCGTTACTGAGTCAACCTCATTAAAAAATGAATCAGCTAGATTTTAGGATATGTAAGTAGATTGTAGAAAGTAGGATTTCGAGGAAAGTTCCTTTTACTGAGTCAACCTCATTAAAGAATGAATCAGGTCTGAGGATAGTTCTTTTCCTGTGTCAACCTCATTAAAAAATGAATCAGTTGGTATGAGGATAGTTCTTTTCTTGTGTCAACCTCCTTAAAAATGAAACAACTCCCTTTTCAAGTTAAATATTGAAAGTAAACCTTCATTTCATCCACCTCATTGAATGCAATGAAGCTTGGGGGGCATGTACCTCGCTTTGCATCATTATCCTGGGGGCATGCGAACTTTTTGAGCATAGTTCCTTGTCTTGTGTCAAGCTCGTTAAAAAATGAAACAAGGGTAGGTTAAGTAGGTAGATTGTAGAGTAGTTATGAGCATAGTTCCTTGTCTTGTGTCAAGCTCATTAAAAAATGAATCAAGGATTTTAGAGCATAGTTCCTTGTCTTGATTCAAGCTCGTTAAAAAATGAATCAAGGTTTTTAGAGTAGAGTTTTTTGTTAGGTAGATTGTAGAGAGTAGACATGAGCATAGTTCCTTATCTTGTGTTTTTCAGCCATTCTAAGGGCTCTTGGCATGCGATTATTTTGATCTTTGGCATGTTTTTAAGAGATTTCAAGACTTAGAGAGTGTTCTTTGATCCATTTGGATCATGCATTCCCACTAAAAAGGCTTTTGGACCACCAAAATTTGGTTTTCAAGCATCTCTTAAGTGAGGATATAGCTGCCTCACTTGCCCAATCTCTATCCATTTTGCACTGTTGGGTTTTGAACCTTTGAGCCCGATCCTAAGGTACTTAACATCCCCTCTGTGCATGGTTCTCACCTTCCTATCCAGAACTGTATCTTCTTGCAGCTCATTGAGATATTCAGGCAACAGATCATCAATGGAAGGCAATTGAATTTGCTCTTTGGGATCTTCAATTAATGAAGGTTCAAATAGTCTTAAGTTTTCTGCATTTACCACTGAATAGATGTGCATGTATGCTAGCAGATCAAGGTGGAAAGCATTCTCACCAATTTTCTCAAGTACCTTAAAAGGCTCATACCTTATTGGCTTCAGCTTCTTTCCTTCATCTTGCATTCTGTCTTTGCTGATATACAGCCAGACTTGATCACCAACTTGGAAGCTGTGCTCCACTCGATGCTTATCATGCCTTGCCTTGTACTTGGCTTGGCTCTTTTCCAGTTGTTCCTGCAC
This sequence comes from Pinus tabuliformis, assembly GCA_031772625.1. NCBI lineage: Eukaryota > Viridiplantae > Streptophyta > Pinopsida > Pinales > Pinaceae > Pinus > Pinus tabuliformis. The sequence goes on from CM062812.1 coordinate 535,255,604, forward strand.
TGCCTGGTGAATTTCTTGGATCTGTTCAATGAACCTGGTTGCTTTTTCCACATCACTGTGTCCAGCAATTGCTATGTCTTTTTCAAAGACAAAATCCAAGGGAGACCTTGGTATAAAACCAAAATAGGTCTTAAAAGGAGATCTCTGTGTAGAAGAATTTTTAGCATGGTTGTAAGCATGTTGCACATAACATAAATGTTCATCCCAAAGCTTGGGATGCTTGCTGCAATAACCTCTGAGCAACTGGATCACTATCCTTTTGAATACCTCTTTTTGGCCATCTATTTGTGGGTGAAAGGCTATGATTTTCTTCAGTTTGGTGTCCATCAATTCCCACAGACTTGACCAAAATTTCCCAACAAATCGGGAGTCTCAATCATATACTATGGAAGTGGATAACCCAAAATGCACCTAAACATGCCGAAAGAACAACTTTGTTGTTTGTTCAGTTGTAATCTGCTTATTACAAGGAATTAAAATACACATTTTGCTGAACCTGTCCATAATAACATATAAATAGTCATGTCCCTTTCTAGATTTTGGCAATCCCCCAACAAAGTCCATGGAAACACTTTCCCAAGGATGGGAAGGGACTGGTAGTGGAGTGTACAAGCCTAGTTTTCTATTGTTGGGCTTACTTTTAGCACACATGGTACACCCTCTTACATATCTAGAAACTGTTTCATGCATTCTTGGCCAATAGCAGTATCTTTGCAGCTGTGCAACTGTTTTACTTACACCAAAATGAGCTAATATTAGAGAAGTATGTGCTTCCCTAATTATGTTGACTCTTTCAGTTTATGGAATGCATAAATTTCCCAAATGATACAAGAGTTTGTCTTTAACATAGTAATCCAATTCTTCTACCTTTTTGCCATTACTTAAAGTTGCATATGCATCTTTAAAGTCTATATCTTGAGCATATTGTTCAATGTAGCTTTCATGCATTACTGAGTTATGCTTAAGTATAGTAGATACATTTATAATTGGTTTGGACAACATATCTGCAACTTTATTGTGTATGCCCTTTTTATACCTAATGACTAAATGAAACTGTTGTAGGAAACCCATCCACCTATAGTGTCTTGATTGCTGCAATTTAGTTTGTTAGTGAAAATACTGAAGTGGCTAATGATCAGTATGTATTATTATTTCTTTGCCCATTAAGTAATGTTTCCACTTTTTCACACTCTGGACTAATGCATACAATTCTATATCATATGTAGGATAATTAACTATTGCAGAATTAAAAGTCCCAGAATGGTAGCATATGGGTTTACCATGTTGCATCAACACTTCTCCCATGGCATAGTCACTGGCATCTGTTTCAATCTCAAATGGTCGTTGAAGATTTCGCAATGCTAGTATTGGTTTTGTACTAATTTTTTCTTTCAAGGTGTCGAAGGCTCTCTGCTGTTTTCCTCCCCACTTAAACACCTTGTTCAATCCTGTTAAAGCATGTAAGGGAGCTTCAATTAAGGAAACGTTAGCAATAAGCTTTCTCCAATATTGTGCTACTCCTAGGAAGCTTCTAACTTCTGTAGCAGACTTGGGTTTAGGCCAGTTTACAATGACTACAACCTTAGAGGGATATATCTTCAATTCACCACCCCCTACAATATGACCCAAATAATTCAAGGATGTTTTACCAAATTCACATTTTGATAATTTAACATAGAGATTTTCTTTTTTCAAAACATCTAGAGTCTACTTTACATGCTTCAAATGTTCTTCCCATGTTTTACTGAAAACAAGAATGTCGTCCAAATATACAATTACAAAATCATCAATAAAAGGCTTCAGTACATCATTCATAACTCTCATGAAAGTGGTAGGAGCATTAGTTAAGCCAAAAGGCATAACTAGCTATTCATACAGGCCTTGCTTTGTTTTGAAAGCAGTCTTCGATGCATCTTGTTCTGCTACTCTGACCTGATGGTAACCACTACGCAAGTCCAACTTGGAAAAGTAAATAGCTTCTTTCAGCTGATCCAATATATCATTAATGCAAGGAAGGGGATAATGATTTGCTCGGTAGTCAATGCACATCCTCCACGAACCATCCTTCTTTCTCACCAACATGATTGGAGATCCGCATGGTGATGTGTTTGGTCTTATGAACCCTTTCTCGAGCAGCTCCTGTACCTGCTTCTTGATTTTTGCCTTCTCTAAAGTGGATAACCTGTACATTCTGATGTTAGGCAATGGAGCATCTTGCTGCAAATTAATATCATGTACAATTTCCCTTTTGGGTGGCAGACCTTTAGGTTCTTGAAGTAGGATATCATATTCTGAAACAACTTTTTCTAAATCAACTTGCTATTTAGCATCACAGCCTTCAAATACATTGGTTTTATCAGTTTTCTTTTCCTTTACAAACATTAGTAAAAATTTCTTGCATGAATTTACAACTCTTTTCATCTGCCCTGAGTTTATGAGAGTATAATTATTCTTGAGTTTATGAGCTCTTACAATTTATTTGATTCCAACTTTAACAAGTTGATACTTATTTTCAGCTCTATAGAAAATGGATTTTCTATCATACAAGTAAGGAATTCATAAAATGATTCCACATATATCCAAGGGAACGATATCTAACTCAACCTCATCTACAAATGCTGACCCAAAAGAAAACCTAAGTTTACATTGTCTAGTCACTTGTAGCTTTGATTTCTCACATACCCAACCTAATGGATATGGCTTCTTGTGAGGTGTGGTTAGTAGTCTCAATTTCTTTACAATTGCTTCAGAAATTAAGTTTACTTGTGACCCACTATCAAACAAAGTATCAATCTTTTGATGGTTGGAAATAACTCTAATATGAAAAAGCTCATGTATTTTCCTCTCATTTTCTTCACTATCAGTAGTTTGTTCAGAATTACTAGTAGATGCTTAAGATTTTTTACCTTTTATACCTGTGGCTGCGATTGTTGTTTCATCACCTGAGTCTGACCCAAATCTTTCTATGTAGCAGCAACAGTCTTCTTCTTCTTGCCATCAAACTTCTTAGGTTTCAACTCTGGATGCAAAGACCAGCAATGTTCATCATCATGTCCATCCTTCTTGCAGTGAGTGCATGAAGGTTTTGCTTTTTATACAGCATATGCCTTCCTATCTTTCCATTTCTGCTTCCTCTTTTCCTTATTCTTGCTTGCAGTGGGTTTTGATGATCCCCCAATCTCTGGGTTCACATTCTTGCCTCTAGCCTCTAGATGGATAGCTTGGACAGATACCTCATCTATGCTAGTAGGGTTAAACATGAAAATGGTGTGCCTCAAATAGCTGTGTAGACCACCTATATACTTCAGCAAATTTTCAGGTGAGTCTAAAGAAATGCCTAGAATCAAAGCTCTTTTTCTAAATTCTTGGGTGTAGCTTTGTACACTTTTCCCTTTTAATTGGCGAAGAGTTTGCCAACTCATCATAGCTTGCTGCATATAAGCTAGTGGATAGAATTGTTTTTTAATTGCAGAAACAAATTCACTCCAAACAGAAAGAATTTTACCATGCTTCTTCAAGTCAACTTGTGTCCTACCCTCCCACCATACCAAGGCAGTTCCTCCTAGGCGTAGGCTGGCCAGCTAAATTTTACTCCTGTCTGAATCAATATTCTGCACCCTGCAATACACATCAATCTGTCTAATCCAATTATCTAGCTTCTCTGCATTTAATTCTCTATCATATATTGGCAAATCAAATTTAACGTCTAATTTAATCAAAGATGTTTGCTTCTTTTTATTTTCAGGGCTATCAGGAGGTGTGGAGAGAGGAGCCTCTTTTCCCTTCCCTTTGCCTTCAAAATGGTCATTTAGAAGAGATTCTTCTATTCCTTTGTCTTGTTTGGAGGTGGAAGAATCTTCACTTCGACCTACCTTGAATTCTCAATACATCTCCTCTACCATGGCTCTCATGGTCATGAAACTGTCCATGAACTGAGAGTCTGATTCCAAGGGACTTTCTTCTTCCATTTTCCTCCTAGGATAGACTCTACCAATTTCTAGGTTAGCTTCATTCAATCCTCCTTCTCCTAATTTGAGCTTTGACCTAGTTATCATTCACCAATCTAGCTCAAGCTTTTCTAACCTTAGTAAACCTAAAGCTCTGATACCACTTGATCTGATAATAAGATCTAAGACAATTAATAAGGTACTACAGACTCATGTGCCTGGATTTGCCTATGTTATTTTATGTAATGGACCGATCAGATTGTGAAATACATAGACTATGAACCAGTAAAAGACTATAATAGACAAACACATGAAAAGCACATCAAGTTTAATAAGCAGTTCACCCAATACTCTTGGGCTACATCTCCTGGTCCAGCCTTCTGTGGTGACCTCTCTATTATGTCTTCAAGCAGAGTTTTACAACAATATGAGCTCAATTTGAGACTCAATACATAACAGATACAACAGTAAGAGTTTGCTTGAACCTCTCAAGCCTTCTCTAAGTACACAGACTCTCTTAATCACTCTCTGTCTCTGTCTTAGCTCTGTCTCAGCACTGCCTGCTCTGTCTTCTGTTTGCTATGGATTTAAAGCCAATCTGGGCTGCATGTTTGTTTCTCCTTCTCGGCTTTCTATCTCCCAGGCCTGTGTCTTCTCAAATCCCTCTTCCAACGTTACACAATCATTGCATAACACCTAAAGGGGAGGTGGCCACCTATTCTGCAATGTAAGAGTGCCTCGAGCCCTTGAAATCCTTCAGAATCCCGAACGAGGTCATTTTCTACTAACACAGGAAAATTCATTCACAAATGTGAAATTCCACCAAAACACAATTCATTTCAAACTTCAAAAGTCGTTAATTCTAGTCTATTCCTCTATCGGGTCTGTCCTTATCGCTATCGCAAGTCGATTCAACCTTGCTCCAAGGTTCCCCTTTGTATTTTTGAAATATGTTAAAATCGCGAAAATGCATTAGAAATTGCTTTCCTCTGGACTTGAAATAATATATAATAGCCTTAAGGAACCCTTTTGGGTCCAGCTTATCACATCGACACTTCACCCCTTGTATTTCGTTTAATGAATGAAATACACAAAATACATTGGGAATGCCTTTTTTGCAGATCCCAAATCTTATGCAATAATATTTATTTAATTGTCGGGTCCAGTTCATTGGATCGCAAATGTGTATGTGTATATGCCCACTCCTCTGTGTAGCGCCAATTGTGATACTGCGATTGATCACAATCACACATCGCGATAACCCTGGGCCATTGTAAGTGCTCTTGTAATCTATGATAGCGATCATGCAATGCAACGTGGGCTGTAAATCTGCGTGCTTGATCGATGGTCCTAGTTGACTCCACTATCTACCTATGGCGATTGTGATTGCTAATCAGATATAGACTGTTGATCGGCCAGATCTGATGGCTACTATGCATTCATTGCTCACAACTCCAATACTCTGTTTTTCTTACAGTTTTCTCTGGTTTTTTCCTCCCAATAGTGTTTTTCAGCCACTCTAAAGGCTCTTAGCATGCGATTATTTTGATATTTGGCATGATTTTAAGAGATTTCAAGACTTAGAGATTTTTCTTGGATCCATTTGGATCAGCCCCTGGTTAGGGCTGCATGAAGGTGAATATAACAGGGTGCGAAGGCTCCACAGGTCAGGGAAGTGAGCGAAGTAACCTGCACAAAGGTATTCATAGTTGGGCTAAATCAACCCCTCAGACATCTCCAGAGTGCGAAAACCTAGCTCCAGCATCCCTCCATATTGCTTCGGGTGAGACTTCAGTCCATGCTCCACGGACTGTTGCCAAAAGGGCCAGTAGTACAGGGATTTGTTTGGCTAATTAACTCCGAACCGGGGTCAGGCCCCAACAAGCCAACAAGCGGTTTAGTGAATATATCAACAACTTGTTCTTTGGAGGGAACATACTCCAATTTAACCTTTTTTTCAAGCACTTTTTCTCGTAGAAAATGGTACTTAATGGGTATGTGCTTGGTCTTGGAGTGCATGACAGGATTTTCGAAATACTGATGCCACTTGTATTATCACATATAATGGAGATGGGTGGAGTACGTGCGATCTGAATGTCTTGCAATGTGTGGATCATCCAAAGTAGTTGTGTGAAACAAGATGCAACAACCACATATTCTGCTTCAGCTGTAGATAAGGAAATCAAACTTTGTTTCTTGCTGAACAAAGACACCAATCGTGAACCCATGTATAATTCTCCTCCACTTGTACTCTTTCAATCATTCACATTTCCTGCCTAATCTGCATCTCTATAAGCATGAAGAGTAAGATTTGTATCTTTAGGATACCATACACCAAAGTCTTGAGTTCCTTGAAGATATTTGAAAATTCTTATTACTGCCTGAAGATGTGATTCCTTTGGATTTGCTTGGAACCTTCCAACAATTCCTACTGCATGCATGATATCAGGTCTTGTACCAGTTGGATAAATCAGACTTCTAATCATATATCTATAAGTTGGTTGGTTCACTGTTGGTGATTCCTCATTAGAACTGAGACAACTGAGACTGCATCATGTTACCATTAGAGTACATGCTAGTTTAGAATATTCCATTCCGTACTTCTTCAAGTTCTGCTTGACATATTTGGTTTGAGAAAGAAAGATACCATCTTTGTTTGCTGTACTTGTAGACTAAGAAAATAAGTAAGTTCACCAAGTAAGGAAATTTCAAATTCCTTCTACATTACTGAAGAAAAGTTCCGACTCATGGATTCTTCATTGCTACCAAAAATGGTATCATCAACATAAACAACAATAATTAGCAGTTTATCATTTTCAATCTCTGTGTATAAATTGTTATCTGCAGAACCTTTTGTGAAACCTTGTTGTTGTAGATATTTGTCAAGGTTGTAATACCAAGCCCTTGGAGCCTGTTTCAGACCATACAGAGCCTTTTTAAGCTTGCATATGAGTTTTTCATAATTTCCAAGAATGAATCCTTCTGGTTGTTCAATATAAACTTATTCTTCTAAATATCCATTAAGGAAGGTTGATTTTACATCCATTTGATATACTTTGAATTTTCAAAAACTAAAAAGAGAAAGAAACATCCTTATGGCTTCAATCCTAGCAATAGGTGCAAAATTTTCTTCAAAATCTATACCTTCTTGTTGAGCATACCCTTTACAAACAAGTCTTGCCTTGTTTCTAATAACTTCTCCATTTTCATTCAGCTTGTTCTTAAATATCCATTTTGTTCCTATAACTTTTTTATCATGAGGTATAGGAACTAACTCCCAAGTACCATTCTTTTCAATTTAGTCAAGTTCTTTATGCATGGCCTTGACCCAACATTCATCTTTGCATGCTTCATTTACATTCTGAGGTTCTGTGGAGGATAGTAATGCAAGATAACTTGAGGTCCCTGTAAGAGTTCTTCTTGTCTGTACTCCGGACACTTTTTCTCCTGAAATTTGATATTTTGGATGATTCTTCTGAACATACCTAGATGGAGTCTTTTCCCTATCTGTTGTATCTTATTCTGGTGATTCATTGGTTTCTTCTTCTATATCATTTTGATTTGATGTAGGAAAGCATTCCCCATCTTCCTCATTGTCATATTCCTCTATTGATTTCATTTGTTCTGGATCTCTACATGCTTCATCAATTACAACATCAATGCTTTCAACAATTTTCCAAAGTCTTTTATTATAACATTTGTATCCTTTACTTCTAGATGAATAACCAAGAAGAATTACTTCATCTACTCTGGGTTCAAAATTACCAATTTTTTCATCAGTCCTTTTGATGAAACATTTTCTTCCAAAAACTCTAAAGTGTTTTACACTAGGAGGCCTGCCAGACAAAAGTTCATATGGAGTTTGATTGCTATTTACCTGAACATTTGCTTTGTTAAGAATAGTCATGACAACAAATGCAACTTCACCCCAAAAGGTTGCAGGAGTTCCAGATTCATCAAGCATAGCTCAAACCATTTGTTGAACAGTTCTGTTCATTCTTTCCACCACACCATTTTTCCAAGCAGTTCTTGTGATGGAGAATTGCCTTTTTATTCCATGTTGTTCACAAAAGTCAAAGAATTCCTCTGATATGAATTATCCCCCTTGATCAAATCTCAGACATTTGATTTTTTGATCTGATTCATTTTCAACTAAAGCTCTTAAGCCTTTAAACTTTTTAAATGCTTCATCTTTATGCTTTAGCAGACCTATCCAACACATCCTCGAAAAATCATCAATAAATAAAATAAATTATTCTTCTCAATGAGGTGACTTTTTCCTTGTTGGACCACATAAATCAGTATGGATGAGTTAAAGAGGCTTACTTGTTGATCCTTCTTCTTCACTAAAGTGAACTCTAGTTTTCTTACCGACTTGACATGGTTTTCATATGGTGTTTTTTGGGATGCTGATATCTAGAAGATCACGAATTGCCTTGAGCTTGCATGCTTTTCTTATCTGAGAAAAGCTTAGATGTCCTAATCTTCTATGCCATAGCCATTTTTCATCTGTTTTTCTTAGATAGCATTGTTTTTGTCCTCCTTTGAGTATGTATAAATTATTTGGAGTTATTTTACCTTTGATCATGGTCTTTCCTATATCAAGCTCACGAACCACACATCTGTTTGATCGAAACACAACTTCATTTCCTTGATCACACATTTGATTGACACTCAACAAGTTATGCTTTAAACCATCTACATACTTGACATTTCCATCTTTAACCTTTTCTTTCAAGAAAACATAACCTTTACCTTTAATGACAGTTGGAGTGTCATTTCCAAATGAGACATTCTTTTCCTTTTCTAAAGCATTATATGGATGAAGTTTCTCTTTATCACCTGTCATGTGTTTGGAGCATCTGTTGTCGATGTACCATTTATTTTCTTGTCCTTATGCATACAGATCTATACGACATTTTTTTTATTGAGATTCTTTCTTTCTCCATATCTTGGGATTTAATGATGTTTGCTCATTTTGAAGTGTTTGTCAAAATTTGCTCTTGCATTTAGATTCTTCATGACCAAAGTTGTTACAAATCGAACATTCTATTTCATTTTCAAGAGGAGAAAAGTTATTATAGGAACTTTTCTTGATTCCTGTTACACTCCTTTGATTTTGTGCTTCTCTATTCATGATGATTTTGTAAGAAACACATTGAGCAACCTTATGCCCAAAGTTATGACATGAAAAACATTGCCCATTGAAGAAATTTCTGCGATCATAGAATCTTTTGGCATTGTTTACCTATTGGTTGAAGCTTCTACTGATATTCATCCTTGGATTAAATTGAGTATGATTTACCTGATGGGTAATTTTAGACCTTTGTTGACTATTAACATACTATTCATTGGTCTTTTTTGCATCAAGATAACTTTTGGTGGAGGTTAATGACTTTTGTGATTGAGATGATTCTTCAGTATATCCAAGTCTCGTATTTATCAAAGGAGAACACTGAACTTTGATGATTTCATTTAAAGTTTCAGATCCTTTAGTGAATCCAAGAATTAGATATTTTGTCTTCTCAAGTTCTTTTCTTAGATCCGCGATTTCACATTCTAGATTTTCATTGTGTTTTTCTCTTTTAGTGAGTTCGTGTGTCAACGTATCTATGATCATATTATTTTATTCTAAGCAGATTTTGAGTTTTGTGATTTCTTTAAGAAAGTATTCCTCTTCTAAGGCATCCAAAAAATCATCATTTTCATAAGCCATGAGTAGTCTATAATATTTTTTAGTCTCATCTTCATCACTATTGGATAAACCATCACTATCTTCATGCGTATAGTAACTCCTTTTATTGACAACCTATTTTCTATTTCCTTTTGCATATTCCTTTCCCTTTTCATATTTATCTTTATGAGGACATTTGATAGCATAATGGCCAACTCTACCACAAGCAAAGCATTTGAATGGTAACTTATCTCTGAGTCTTTCGGAACCCCCAAAAATTACCTCATCTTCTTCTTCTGAAATGTATGCTGGTTCATTGTGATCTTCCTTTTCTTTTCCCTTTGCTGAAGCTTTAAAGGCGACTTCTCTCATATCTAATGGGCCTCCTTTCCTCATTTCAAAGAAAGTTAGGATTCCATAGAGTTGAGTCACAGTAATAGTTTGAAGATCCTATTTTTCTTCTATAGCAGACACCTTTGACTCAACTTTAGAAGACAAAGATCTCAAAATTTTATCAACTAAAGTGGCTTCCTTTATCTCTTCACCAAGATTCTTCATACAGTTAACAATCTCATCTATACGTAAAATGTAACTAGCAACAATCTCATCACTATCCATGTTAAGAGTTTCATACTGTATTCTGAGAGTTTGAAGCTTATCACGTTTTACCTCAGAGTCTCCTTCGTAGTTATGAATGATTTTGTCCCATATCTCTTTGGCTGTCTTAAGCTGCATGACTTTGACAAATTCTGATTCTGACAGACTTCCCAATAACGTATTGACAAATTTGACATTGGTTTCGTATAACTTCTTACCTGCATAGTCTCTAGGTATTGCTGCTAGAAATTGATATCCTCCTTCCACAATTTCCCAAACATCAGCTCCAAGCGATTGAAGATAGGGTTTCGTTCTTATTTTCCAATATACCAAGTTTGTATCATTGAAGGTTGGTGGTATAATAGATCCCATTCCTTCATCATTATTCATCTTGAAAGATCTTCCTTCAAGCGATCAAGCTTCTTTTGAAGGACTTATCTGATACCAATTATTGGAAATAATACTGAGAGGGGGGGTGAATCACTATTATCAAATCATTAATTTTTCATTTCCCAAACATATTTATATATGCTACTTATGTGAAGTGAACTAGCATGTACATGCTACTATGATTATTCAAATTAGTGTATACCCAGAGAACTTGTGATTTAGTGAATTTATCATGTGTTGATCCCTAACTAGTGCATCAGCAACTTATTAAATAGTGCAGTAAAAATAGAGTAAACCATCACACATAAGCAACACACATGAACACCAAGATTTAAGGTGGAAACGCAATGTGGATGAAAACCACTTATTGCTATTATCCCTGTCTTATTTTAATAATAATAAAATCTATTTACAATCTTGTACTGGTGCAGACTCATATCAGTATGTAGGAACCCATCTACAGAAGGCTACAACCTTCTCTTGTTTTCCAGCTTCTACTCGACGGGAGCTACGACCCCCTAGCTCTTATACTAGCCAATGTGTTTACTAGTATGTAGGCGCTGGCCTACAGAAGGATACGACCTTCTCTCTTCCTCCGGGGACCAATTTCATAAATTTTCATACTGGATGATCCTACTACACAAAAATATACATGAAGGCCTCATTTCATCAGATTTTCATACTGGACCCATCAAAACTTTCAAACTGCATCAGCCAATAATCAATTAATCTAAGTAGTCAGATCAATGTCACCAAAACATTGTGCTAAACCCAAAAACTTGCATTATCTTTCAAAACTAGCTGCAACCTCAAAAATCATGCATCAGAATGTATACGCTACTTTACTAAACCCAACCTGCAAGTATACACTACTTCCTTTATTAAAACATGTGTATACCTTAAAAACTACTAAAACATAAAACTTCTGAATCAATTTTGTACCAACCAGCAATATACTAAACATCTATTGTCAATTTATAGAGCTTTACACAGGCAGTAGCAGAGATCACCCTTCTCACTTATACAATCAATCAATCAGATAGAAAACTCCTTATGCATTTAGTTTTACATTCAGATCTAAGAAGACTTCATTAACAGACAATAGTAAAACAATAGAACTGATCAAATAAATCAGTTAGATCTTGAAGAATAGGCTTTTCTTTTGTACACGCTACTTGGAAGAGTAGAACATGTGTGTACACGCACTTTTATAGAGACAAACCAACATATAGATCTGCAAATATTAACTCATAACTTCGTTGCTATTCCGGACATCAGAAAAACCTAGATCATGACATTTAAAGAACAAAACAGGTGTACACAATCAGATCTGGCCCAACCAATATTAGATCATTTAATGATAAGTCATTTTAGGTCTCATGATCCTAATCCAACATTGAATTCAAGGTGTAGGCTTTAATCTTGTACATAAATTACCTGCATAAGAATTCTAAAATAGAGAAAAATAAGCAATGCGACAGCATAACATATAAAACACATATACACAGAGATTTTCCCACTGGATCCCAAAACCGGGACTACCAGCTTGATTTTTCATTATGTTCCTTTCAATGTTACAATACATATTTATACATGCCGCAGCATCCAATACCATGGATCGAAAACCATCACGTCCAATACCATGGACCAAAAACCATCGTGTCCAATACCATGGACCGAAAACCATTGCGTCCAAAAAACATGTGCGAAAATCATGCACAAAACAATAGGTGGGTTCGTCCAACCTAACATAGGGTCCAAAACCAAAATTTTCCGGGGCGCTACCCTGGACCCCATAAAGTGGGGTTACGGGTGCCCTTCAAACCCCATGTGACCCCCCCCCTCTAACCCCTGGTTAACTACATGGGCTAGTCGTGGAAAGAATATAACACAACTCAACATTCTCCCACTTGTTGTTTTCTTTCCACAGGGGGCCACAAGAGAGCCCATTGTCTCTCTACACCAAGAGAACTTCTCAGAGCTCATAGATTTTGTCAATGCATCTGCAATATTCTTCAAAGTGTCCACCTTTACCAGCAACACCTTTTTGTCTTCTACCATATCCCTCACAAAATGATACTGAACATCAATGTGCTTTGTCTTTGAATGATATGCAGGGTTCTTTGGCACTTTGGTTGTCATAGTCTATCCTTATAGCTTCCTGTACTAACCCCATACTTGAACACAATCTCTGCAACCAAACTGCTTCCTTGCTTGCATGAGTGGTTGACATGTATTCTACCTCTATAGTTGATAGTGCCACTACAGATTGTTTCTTCTCATCCAACTGACTGCACCTCCAAATAGGTTAAACACATACCCACTTGTAGATCTTCTCTGATATAGATCTCTTGCCCAATCTGCATCACCAAAGCCATGAATATCCAACATTTTATCCAATCCTGGTCTTCCTTGGTAGCACAAACCATAATCACTAGTGCCATGCAAATACCTAAAAACCCGCTTCGCTGCTGTCCAATGCTCCTTCCCTGGTTTTGACATAAACCTTCTCAATACTCCCACTGCATGTGTAATGTCTGGTCTAGTATAGACCATTTCATACATCAAGCTACCGACTGCACGTGCATTTGGAACACGGGACATGTCCTCTTCCTCTTCTTGTGTCTTGGGACACTGTTCAGCGGATAACCTCAGACCTACAGGAATAGGAACCTTCACTAGTTTACTATCCTGCATATTAAACCTCTACAGTATTGTCTCGACATGCTTCCTCTAGTTTAACCAGAGCTTCCTCTTTGCCCGATCTCTTTTAATTTGCATGCCCAAAATATAGTTTGCAACACCAAGATCTTTCATGTCGAATTTGGAGGACAATTGGGTCTTTAAATCCTGGATAATTTCTTTGTCATTTCCAACCAGCAACATATCATCCACATACAAGACCAGATAAATAACACGGTCACCAATTAATTTAAAATACACACAATGATATGCTTTGCTTCTGGTGAAGCCAAGTCCCTGTATAAATGTATCAAATTTCTGATACCACATCCTTGGTGATGTTTTTAACCCATACAGAGACTTCTTTAACTTGCATACCAGTTCTTTCTTACCCTTCGCTGCAAAGCCTTCAGGTTGCTTCATGTAGATTTCCTCTTCCAGATCCCCGTGAAGAAATGTTGTCTTCACATCCATCTATTCTACCTCAAAATCAAAAGCAGCAGCAACAGATAAAAGTAATCTAATAGAATTTACCTTGGCAACAGGAGAAAAAATATCACCAAAATCAATTCCCGGCACCTGGGAATAACCTTTTTCCACCAACCGAGCTTTTTATTTCTCCACTTTTCCTTCTGCATTTGTCTTCTTTTTGAACACCCATTTGCTGCCAATGGGTCTCCTTCCAGCCGACAACTCCACTAGATCCCAAGTGTCACACGGAATGAGTTGATCTTGCAGACAAGATAGACCTTCCTAGAATCTAAAGAAGACCTAATGACAAGCAAACCAACCAGACACTATCTTTCTCTAAATATGCTTCAATAAACAATAGAAAACAAGTGTTTTTAGTGCCTACCTTTGGTCCAACGCAATCTTGTGGATGCCCTCGCTCCTTTAATCCAAATGAGCTCCTTTTCGCGAATCTGCAAAAACAAACAAGGCAAACAAATTAAATAGCACCTGAAAAGCCAATTGCATAAAACATATTTAACATGAAAGTCGAGGAGTCCATGAAACAATTAACATAAGATACTTGTTGAGAAAAATGAGTTTGATTGTATTAATTCAAAAGAAGAACCTTACAACCTTTTCCTTGACGTTGTACAAGCTCCTCCCAGGGTCCAACAAGGTGTCTCCTCTACTTTGACAAGTTTCACTCACTCTCCAATGGAAACAAGAGGTATGTGATCTCTCCTCTCAAGCTCAACCAAAGAGTCTTAATTTCACTAGCATTTACCCTCAAAATGTTCAGCTTCTAACCTCCCTAGTCCTCACCCCAATGCCTGTATTTATAGTGCAATGGAGGGAGGTTAATAGGTCCTCCTTCAAAGGGATAAAGCCCTCCTTCAAAGGGATAGCTCCTTTAGTCAAGGGATTAGCTCCTTCTCTTTTGGGATGCATGAACCACCTCAGAGCGAACAATCCACGTCAAAATTCCTTCTAGAAAACTCTAGAATTAACCCAAAGTGAGTTTTTTAAGATAAAAATTGCGCCTTTTGACTTTCACAGGGGTCCGCACCTACACCGTTAGGGACAGAGCGGGTAGGTACGCAGCTTTTGTACACAGAAGGTGCGGGACCGCAGGTGACCATAGGAGAAAGTGCGGAACCAGAGTTACATTGATTTTTAATGTCTTTCTCCCATTTCCAAAGCTTGATTTGAAGAGCTGAGGTCTTAGACTTGCTTAGGAGGACAGTACAAGTGATGATGGACCCATATTGACTGCAAATAATCATGGTGACGATATTTTTGTGTAACACCAAGCCTCATTTTTGTGCAAAGATGCCATTTCATCAACCATGGCCTCTTTCCAGAGTTTTCCATCCTCTGAATCTACTTCTTCCTTCACAGTTCTGGGATCATCGTCAGTAATAGATAAAGAAAAATTTGAACAGAAAGCAGATGGACTATACCTTTCAGGCTGCCTTCTTTCTTGAACTGATCTTCTCACAGCCGGAGTTTGTGGCTCTTCATCTTCTGATTCCTCCTCTGCTGTAGAGTCTGATTCTTCCTCCTTTAGCTCAAACTCTATCTTCTCAGGTTCCTTTCGTTGGACTTCATGTTTAATAACATCTTTCACCTCTCTGAACACCACATCTTGGCTATACACAACCTTCCATGTGACTGGGTTCCAAATCTTATAACCCTTTAAACCATCCTTATACCCAATAAAGATGCACTTTTCAGATTTACTATCCAACTTGGTTCGTTTCTCCTTTGGAACATGTACATATGCATCACATCCAAATACCCTCAGATGTGAAAGAGAGGGTTTCTTACCAGTCCATACCTCTTGTGGAGTCTTATCCTCCAATGCTGATGAAGGTGACCTGTTGACCAGGTAACATGCAATATCCACCGCCTCTGCCCGAAATTTGTGTCCTAACCCAGCACCACTGAGCATGCTTCTTGCCCTTTCCATCAACGTTTTATTCATTCTTTCTGCAACTCCATTTTTCTAAGGTGTATATGGAGTAGTCTTCTACCATGCTATACCACACTTCTTACAAAATTCTTCAAATTCCTTACTGCAAAACTCTCCACTATTATCTGTCCTCAGCACCTTTATCTTCTTCTTTGTCTGGTTTTCCACCAGAGCCTTAAATTCTTTAAACCTGTCAAAGACTTCAAATTTCTTCTTAAGGAAATATATCCATGTATTCCTTGAGAAGTCATCTATAAATGATACATAGTACACAGACTTACCCAGTGATGGAACCTTCACAGGTCCAAACACATCATTGTGCACAAGTTCTAATATCTGTTTCGCCCTCTTACTACCAGAGGGGAAACTCACCCGATTCTGCTTCCCATATACACAATTTTCATAGAAATCAAAATCCAGAGAGCTATTACTCATACATTCTACCATACCTTTACCATGAAGTATCTGAAGGCTCTTTTCTCCAATATGTCCAAGCCTTTGATGCCACAGCATGGTCTTCTCTCCAGAGACCACTAGATTTTCTGCTCAACTTTTAGGAACCACAGAACTATTGCACCCATCAATAATAGTGCTACCTTGTAGCTTGTACATAGTTCCAATCCGAACTCCCCGCATCAATACCAGTGCTTCCCGAACCATCTTGCAGGTATCCTTCTCGAACACTATTTTTACACCTGCATCATCCAGCTTACTAATAGAAATCAGATTTCTGGCTAATGCAGGAATATGTAGAACACCTGGAAGTTTTCTAACCCTTTCACCTTGCAACTTCAACTTTACTTTTCCACGACCAACGATTCTAGCCTTCTTGTCATCCCCCAAGAAGACATGACCACCATCATATTTCTCATACTTGCAGAACCATTCTCTATGGGGAGTTAAGTGAAAAGATGCACCTGAGTCAATCAACCATGCCTCATCATCTACATGTGTACTTGAAGAAGCCAAGTACACATCCCCACCTTCATCTAAGGTGGTTTTCGCCTCTGCAGAAGGAGCCTCATCAGATCCCTTTCCTTTGTCGGGAGCTTTAGATTTACAGTCCCTTTTGTAGTGCCCTTCCTTTCCACATTTCCAGCACACCACCTTTACAGGTTTTCCTGGAGATTTAGATCTCCCTTTAGATTTAGATCTCCCACTCAATGACTTATTTTTGCTTTTGTTCTGGGTCTGCCCTCGTACAGACAAGGCATCACCATTTTGGCTCTCCATATTTTTCCATCTCATCTCCACTGTCGGCAAGGATGAGTCTATTTCATCAAAATGCAAGGCAGTTGCATTGCTACCTATTGCAATAACCAGACTATCCCATGAATCTGGTAGAGAACAAAAAAAACTGATGCACTTATCTTCATCTAAAATTTTAATATCAACAGATGCTAACTGACTTACCACAGTATTAAACGCATTTAGATGCTCTGTCACTGAGTCTCCATCTTTCATCCTCAGGTTATACAGCTTTTTCCGCAGGAACAATTCATTCACCAGAGACTTAGATAGGTACAAAGTCCCTAACTTGTCCCACAAAGCCTTCGCCATAACTTCCCCTGATACATTCAGAATACTAAATTTGAGACACACAATCGTATTGTGCTCTTTGCCTTCCAATCCAACTTCTTCCATTCTTCATCGGACACTCTCGTTGGTTTAGTACCCGGCTCTACCGTGATCTGCTGATCTTTATCCACCAACAGATCCTCCATCTTGAGTTTCCACAACTCAAAACTCTAACCATTAAATTTCTTGATCTCTATCTTTCCACTACTCACCATCTTCTTTCACCACTAGAATCAATCTCGCAGATCTCCCACTGAACAGGGTCTACCACAGGCCCGAGCGAAACCCCTCAGCAACAAGGCATCCCCTTGAAGCCAAAACAGCTCTGATACCAAATGTAGGTTTTAACCCCGTACAGAAATTACCTGCATACAAATTCTAAAATGTAGAAAAATAAACAATATGAGAGCATAGCACATAAAACACATATACACAGAGATTTTCCCACTGGATCCCAAAACCGGGACTACCAGCTTGATTTTTCATTATGTTCCTTTCAATGTTACAATACATATTTATACATGCCGAAGCATCCAATACCATGGACCGAAAACCATCGCGTCCAATACCATGGAATGAAAACCATCACGTCCAATACCATGGACCGAAAACCATCGCGTCTAAAAAACATGTGCGAAAATCATGCACAAAAGCATACGTGGGTCCACCCAACCTAACATAGGGTCCAAAACCAAAATTTTCTGGGGCGCTACCCTGGACCCCATAAAGTGGGGTTATAGGTGCCCTTCAAACCCCATGTGACCCCCCCCTCTAACCCCCAGTTAACTGCGTGGGCTAGTCGTGGAAAGAATATAACACAACCCAACACAAGGTGCACCAAATATTTCAGATCAAATCATAAACATAGCCCCTGCAACATAAAATATACTTCAGATAGAAGTACTCCTTAGAAACCCTTTTCACTTGCACACCTTGGCTTTATGATCTTCTCCTCCATATATAGTTTTAGGCCTTTCTCAATACCTCGGACCAAAACCACTTAGGACTCGTGGTATTCTTGGATGGAATCAAATAATCGTTACTGCACTCAATATTGTGGGATAATACCATGGTATTGACCCCTGGTATTGTATCCTCTTGAATTTCCTTGATTTTCCAACATATACACACTTTTCTTCGTGTGAAAGTCCGTGTATATGTATATGCTCATTTTGTTCTCTGAACCAGCGTGTATATGCTGTTTTGACTAATTGGACCTATGTATACATATTAAACTGCTTTTCACTAAACTTTACCTTCAACTTCTTCATTATGATTAGTAGACTTTAGTTCCATCTTCCTATTCTTCTATACCAATGCCTTCTTACATCTGAATGGACCTATTACATTGTGGGTTGCCTTTCATCAAAATTTAACTGACCTATGAGTGAGTTGCCATCAAGGAAAACACTTGTATCATAATGCCAATAAATCCATGTCCTCTCTCTTTATTTTAGTTATTTTCATTTTTTTCATAGTTATTTGTAATTGTACATGAAAATATTTACATGAGGGCGAGGCCGAAAATGAAGGGATATTATCAGACATATGTTATACTGGAGAACATATTCATGAAGAAAGGGAAGTAAAGTGTATCAAAGAAGGAGCAACAAGAAGCTTCTAAGGAGGGGGAGAAGAAGTAGAAATGGGGAAATATAAAAGGAAAATAGCTACAACGTGTTAGAGTCGGTCTTTACATCCCTCCGTCAGAGATCAATTCTCTTATTACATTTCATTTTTAGGTGTCTCGCTCGATTCACTTAGTTGCATTCCGCTAGGAGCATGCCATAATTTGATGGGAGGGTCTTGTCATTCATTACCCCTCATGCCTTATCATTGCTGGCTTAGGTCTGTCCATCAAAATAAAGTTTTAAAATCACTTACAGTCCTGTTTTAGTCCTTTGATCAGAGTCATTTCAGTCACTAGGTCTAGGGTTTCATAAATTGTGTCTTCAAAGTGTCCAATAATGCTAGCATGACTCATGAGGGAGGTCCTTAATAAGTTTTTAGTTTCAATATTTTCATCATCATATGCTCGGATATGACTTTTCTTCAAAACTCTGTTTTGAAGAAAATTCATCATTCCATATTGTAATAAATTGCCATGTAATTTTCAAAAAAAATTCAGTTGTTGAAATCTCCAGGTGCAGCCCTGGTCTTCCTTTGTCAAAACATGCCATTATCCTTGCAACAATCACCAAAGATTCATTATTCAAGTCAAAAATCATAAGGACATTTGAAAAGACAAAAGTTGTATTAAATGCAAAAGGTGCCAAAGTTAAAAACATTACAAAATGGGTTATTGAGAAGCAAAAATTTAATCCATATCTATATAAGATATTTCTCAAGTTATTGATCCATTTGCATCAAGAGACATTTAGAAATCCAAGAGAGAAGTCGATCTTGAAGTTTGGAAGGCCGACTGTGTGTTGGAATACAGAGCGCGACGCATTGGGATAGGTCGCGGCACACCCACAGAGCACAGTGCATAGGGCCGACATACACTGTGTATTTTTCAAAGGGCGCGGCGCATCCAGGCTGCGCGGTGCACTGGGCTTGCGTGTGGCGCACAGAACCTCCAACACAAAAACTTATTGTGGCCTCAACTAAAATCAAACCCATTACTCCATGAGCCATGTTCATCACTTGAAACACATTTTCTTGTGCGAAGAGGTCAATAGGATATCAACTGGAGGTTTGGAGGAGTGAGCTTTTTGTTTGAAGAGCCGAGACTATATTTGAAGGGCCGCGTGGCGCATTGGAGGAGGTCGCGGCGCACACAGGCCACGCTACGCATCGGGCGAAATTTCGCAGTGTAAAACTACACTGTCGCGGTGCATCCAAGAGATGCGGTGCACTAGGTTTGTGCGCGGCGCACAGAACCTACAGGCCAGTTTCTCGCCACTTCGGTCATCAAACTCACAATTTCTTCTACTCCAAGTAAGTTCAAGGGCACTTCTAGTGAATTTAACTTGTGTGGGGTGTTGTTTAGAGGGAAGATTCAAAGGCTCAAGATGTGAGAATATAAACCCTATATATTAAAAGTTGCTCCTTTGGTCTTGATAAATTGGTATTTTCAAATTACAATTTTGGTGCCAAGTTTATTTTCCTATTTGTGATCCCTTCCCTTCTCATAACCCTGTCATTGTAATTAATCCCTTATCCTCTAACCTCCTATCCCTGCTTCCCATTTTCCATATCCTAAGATCCTATCATTCCCAACCATTCTCCCTTTCCCATATCACTTTTAAAATCCCTAAATTCCCACATCCCTCAAAGTGTCTATTGCACATTTTAAATTTCACTTGGAAAACTCCATCATCCACTTTTCCCACTATCCCATATTCTTCCTCACAATCCCTCATTTTTCCTGTGGCACATTGGCATTGAAAACACATCACTTATTTCTCTTTGCCAAACCAAACACTTACTCAACATACACATTGCAACATCATGACAGAGACAGATTCATCATATGAGCAAGAGTTTTAGCAAGGCAGTGACTCAACCACTGAGCTTAATGTGCCGAGAAGGCCTCGAAAAGGTGGCAGACATGTCAGAGAAGAGCCTACTTCCTTAACTCAATTGCAGGCCTGCCCGCTTGCAATGACATGTTTTCAACAAATGTCATGCTTTCAGTATTGTGAGATGATCACTCAGATCCAGCATCATCAGGAGTTAGTTCGGTTGTTTGTTTTACATTTGCATGATAGTCATGTTACTCTTGCTGGAGTAAACTTTACCTTGACACCAGCTACCATCTCTCAGGCCATCGGGATACCAAATATAGGGGAAGAGTGGAACAAGGGGAAACAGCTGGATAGATCATATTATGAACCTTACATCAGTCCTAGCTATTTGAAGCAGCTCAGGAGAGTATTCCCATTTCAGTTTCTGAAAGAATCTTATGCACCGTTGATGAGACTCATTATCAGATACTTCAGTTGTGAAGGTCGCTTCTCATGCCTCTATGCATACCATATCAGGTTATTGATGCATTTCACAAGAGTGAGATTCATGAACATTCCATATTTCATGTGCCAAAACATCAAGAGGATGACCACTCTTGTGTGGAAGAAGACTCCGGAACAGCAGTACAACAACATTTACCACTATGCGCTCATCAAGATCATTGTTGTGCATCAGCTTGGTTTGCAGGGTGTCACTTGGGATGATTTCATCTCTCGTGACTTCTTCAGAGCTTCACAGGGATTATCAGAGGTTAAGCATGAGACAGGTGGACCTTCTCATTAGTATGAGCGCCATGAGACTGCTAGTATGCCAGTATTCATTACTTATCAGAAGGGTACCAGGCAGTTGTTTGCAGCAGCAAAGCGAGTGTTATCTCCACCCGAGGTGGAAGGGGCCTCGCTTCCTCCATCAGCACAGCAGGTTCAGGATCGAGGCAAGGGGCCTCTACAGGAGGAAGGACCTTCAGGTGAACGAGAGACCGACTTCATTCTCATTTAGGATGACGAGACTAACATGGGCTCACAAAATGCAGATCTTAAAGAGATCATTCGGGTACAGCAAGCAGACATTGATGCCTTGTCCACTCACTTAGATAGAGCCCAGTGGACTTTTTAGTATTTGGAGTGGAGGAACAAGTAGCTTGAGGATCAGCAAGAGGTGATGGAGTTGCAAAACATTCGGCAAACTCGTCAAGCTGCCCAAAGGAGGAGAATTGAATTCACTTCATTGGAGCAAGAGATTGATCAGGATTTGGAGTCTAATCTCGAGAGAGTTAACATCCACTTAGAGAGACTGCTAGACAAGGCCGATAGGGACAATGCATTGCTGAGACACATGGCTTTCCACTACAGGGCACGGAACAAGGTTTGCGAGGCACGAATAAGGAATCTAAAGGAAAAATTGAAGAAGGTGACAAAGAAGCAAAAGAGGCAAAAGGAACATGATCGACTCCAAATTTTGGCTGAAGCTTCTTTGGCTAAGCATGGTACTTGATTGGGGATCTCCAGCCCAAATTTCAAGGAATTTGGAGAAAATTTTGTCAATTTTGAATTTTTTGGCTTTAAAAACAAGTTTTTCTGCCCCACGCGTAGCGCCACTTGGCGTGCGCTTATAATTGGAAGGTCCTCTGGAGGAAAACTTTGTGTTTCTAGATTTTTCATCAAAACTTATGTATGCTCATGGATTACCTAAGGATTTCATCAAGTTCTGGGTTGCCTAAAGGGTCAAAAACATGCAAAAAATGACCTCACTGCCCCTATTTTGACACACAGGAAGTAGTCTTGGGAGATTGAGGTTTCGGAGGGGAAAATGACATCCAAATCCAGAAATTCCACTTGGGTTGGAAATTAGATAGGAAGGGATTTCCAACAAGCTATCTTGGGCTCAATTTGGACTTCAGGAAGTGCCTCAAATTCAGCTCCAAAGTGGCGCGATGCATAGAGAATCAGGCGCGGCGCATAGAGGATTTTTGCCCATTTTTCACTTTTCAGCTCAGTATTTCGCCCAGTTTTGACTAGTTTTGCTTCTTTATGTTATTCTTAACTTTTCATGATGTAATTTGATAACCATGATGTAATATTGGCACATTTTTACTTGTTCTAGAAGGTTCATTCACCAAAAGGTGAAATGTGAGTGAATGAATCAGTTTCCTAGCATATAGGGGTAAGTTGTTTGACTATCTAGATTTCAGTTCCTTGTTTAGAATTAGTTCAAACATATCCTAGAATGATGAGCTCGACCCCTAGAGGCAAGGGAATAGGTTTGGCTTGTCTATATTATGTAATTTCTAAGTCATTTTCATGGTTGGACTCTTGGGAAAAGTTTGGCACTCCATTGTACATTCACTTCTGCATTTTTGGCAAAGGAAAGACCAGGGTTTTGCAGCACTTGTTGGGATCCTTGTGGCTCTGTGTTTGGATGGTGTTTTTCTCCATGTATTTTTAAGTTCATTAATGTTTATGTATGCCATTTCCCTTCTCTTTGCTTCAGAAATTAAACAAATGAGTGCTTAAGGTGGAATTCATAAACTGCTATTCTCTGCCTTTGACTTTTGTTTGGTTTTATATGTTTTCTTTAGTTTGCAGAGGATCCTTGATATAATCTTGCCCTCTTCAGCTTCTCAACAATCCTTTCTATCCATTCATTCGAATTTAAGGCATCCTAACCATTGCTTTCCTTGCCCCAACTTGAACTCTGCAAGTACTGGCCTTCATCCCCGGACCCAAATTTTCCTTTCCCAATTTTTCAAATAAAACTCCCACAAAACCAAATCAAATCCTTGTACTTCATACCTAGCCTAAAATTAGTGGCAAAATCAGTCATCTCAAGCCCCATCTGATTATATTTTGCTGAGATTGACCTGGAGAGATCCCTCTCCTGTCCTCGTAGGGCTAGCTACGAGGCTGAGCGTGGTTTGATGTGGACCTAGAACCTTGTCTTTTCATCCTGAGGCAAATCTAGGCTCTAACATAGTGGCGACCATACTGGGGAAGAAAATGGTTTGCTTGTTGATGTCATTTGATTTATAAGCTACAGACGGAGCCTGAGGTTATGTCAGGCAGCCTTCGAAATGCTTTTGCTTTGCATTAGCGCAAGTAGATAAATGCTGCTTCAGTCAATCTCCGGTCTAGCTTGTAATCGTGACACTTGACTTGCCAATCACCCCCAGTACATCTGAGAATTGTAAGCTTTTGGATGATAAGTTTAGGATTTGACAGGCTGAACAAGTTGTTTATGTCCCTTTGATTTCTTGAAATAATAACACACTGGCTTCCAGAAGATATACCAGAGCAAATCTGGATCCTGATCCTCCTCCTGTTTACAAAAATCCCAATCTAATTCCAAGACTCCTTCGTCAAGAGAGCTCTGTGACTCCCGTGTTTAAATCTCGTTCATGTCCTGCAATTTTTAAGTATCTTGAAGAACTTGATTTTGATGAAAAGTTTGAATTGTCATTGTTTGAAACCAAATCTAAAAGTGCTCTTGGTTCTATAGTCCCAAATCCAGACTTTGCTACAGCTCTTGAAGTTGAAAGAAATAATAAATCAATTGAGAATTTTATCTTGAAGCACCTTCAGATAGAAATTCATGTTCCAAATATCGTTGATTTCCTAGAAGCTGCATCTGCAACCCTCGGATCTTCCATAATGTAATCCTCCTCAAGAATTCCTACCGAACCGCCCTTCATTCCCACCCTTCCCCCGCAGCCTACTACTTCTGATCAAAAATCTGTGGTTGTATCGCCGCCGTCTACTCCTTCTACTCCTAAAATACCCAAGATTGCTTCACCTCCGCATACTCCTCCTCATACACCTCACACATCAGCTGCACCCACTCCTCCAACATCCCCCAGACCAAATCCACCAAGAGCAATGGCTGCTCGTTTTGCTCCTCTTGCGCTGCCTCAAGTTCTGAATGACATGCCCGCAGATTATCAGAGCAAAATTCCGTTGTTTGATGGCATGCCTTAGGGTATCAAATCTCAACAACATGTGGACAAAATGACTGATTTCTTCGATCTCCATGAGATTGATGCAGAAAACGTGACCATGAGATTATTCGTGCAGACTTTTGGTGGTGAGGTAAGAAAATGGTTTAGAGCTTTGCCAGCTAGAAGTATTCCTACATTAGAAGAGCTTAAAAGACAGTTCTTGGAACGCTGGGAAGTAAAGAAAGATCCCTTGCAAATCACTTCTGAATATACGAAGATCAATCGAAATGCCGGTGAGTCTGTTCAAGACTACTGTATTAGATTCAATGCAGTTTATAATGCAATTCCTGATGATTTAAAGCCAACTAGAAGATTAGGTTTGCTTAAGTTCCCGGATGGTTTTGATCCAGACATGGCTTATCAATTAAGAGAGAGAGATCCAGCTACCTTAGAAGAAATGCAGAAAATTGCCGTGAGTGTTGAGGCAAATTTGAATGACAAGAGAGCTGGATTGAAAGCAGAGAAGAAAGTCTCAACAAAAGAAGAAGCCTCTACCTCAGACCAAGTGCTTCGCAAGGCAGAAAAGATGATTGAAAGGTTGACACTTGATAAGCCTGAACCACAGATTCAGAATCCCAATTTCCGTGGCCAGCAGCAGCCACAATTCAGGACCAAACAGTGTGAGCAGTGAACACAAGACCTGGCATCACAACAGCAACAAGTAAAGACACCTCTTCAGCAGAATTTTGTTGGTCCCGAATCTAAAGATGAAGACAATGTAGTAGGAGAAGAAAACCACTTCTTTACTCCTGATGATATGCCCACCTTTATTACTGAAGATGATGAGTATGCAAAAAGTTCAGCTGTACAGAAGGATGCAGATTTTATCTTGGCGAATGACACAGCTCTTGAAGAGGAGTCAGATGAGTATCAGAGAGGTTATATGCATGCTTTGTCCGCCCAGCAATGTCAGTATTCACTTAGAAATAGAAATGTCCCCATCAATCCAATCCAGAAGAGAAAGGAAGCTCCAGCATCTAAGAATGAGCCACCTGTTGTACCAAATAAAGGAAAAGAAATTGCTGATCCTACCCCTAGTAAGTCTCCACCAGAAATTGAACGAGTCAATCAGCCCATTGTATCAAAGGATAAAGCTGAAAGAAAAGATCTTCCAGCCAAAGAGGTAGAAAAGACTTTTGCTTTTAGTTTAGAAAATGAAATTTCTAAATTGAAGGTATCCATTCCCTTGACTGAACTGATGAGGAACAACAGTTATAGAGGTCAAGTCTCTAAAATTTTGAATTTTGATCCAATGTCTGATATGGTGAGTGTGGAAGATGATAAACCTGAACTAATTTTTGGACCAGCATTAAATGGTGAGTCTCCAGACAGTGATGTGCCTCATTTTTATATCAGTTTGAGAGTGCATGAGTTTGTGTTGCATAATGCTATGTTTGATTCCGACGCTTCCCACAATCTTATGCCGAAAGCTATCATGGAGAAGTTGGGTTTGGATATCACAAGGAAATATCATGATCTATATTCATTTGATTCCAATAGGGTGAGATGTACTGGGCTCATTAAAGACTTGATGGTAAGTTTGGATCAGATTCCGACTAAGAATATTTTGATGGATGTTGTTGTGGCAGACATTCCTCCCCGATTCGGTATGCTTCTTTCCAGGTCTTGGGTAGCAAAGATTAAAGGAACAATACAACTTGACTTCTCCTATGCAACGATTCCTGTGTTTGGCCAAATGATAAAATTGTATCGGGAACAGAAAATGAAATACATGATTACAAGCAAGGAGAAACCAATTAATCATCTGATTAATTATGTACATACAGATCTAGAGTCTTTTGTTTTGTATTCAGATAGTTTCAATGATATTAATAATCAGTTAGTTGTAGCAGATGATATTCCAGAAATAACAGAAAATTTCAGAGAAGTTTTGAAGAAAGAAGGACAAGAGCAGGAAAATCCCATTCAGCAATCAGATAAAGACAATGGACATCAAGCAGAAAAAGCACAGCAAATAGAGTTTCAGCACTTGGAAGAAGAGGAAGATGGATTGTGGACCATGGATTTTGATGGAGCAGTGGGCAATGATGGTGCTGGAATTGGTATTTGGGTACGTAGTCCTTTCGCGGCTCCGAACAAAGTGCCTAGTAATGTGCGGGTATGTTCTTACAAGCTTGCTTTTGATTGTTCAAACAATGAAGTAGAGTACGAATCTTTGATTGTTGGCTTGAAAATTCTAAGAAAGCTGAATGCTAAGAGGATTGCTGTATATGGCGACTTTGAATTGGTCATTAAGCAAGTTAAAGGTGAATATCAAGCAAAGCATCCTCGGATGTAGGCATACCAAAATGCTGTTCTAGACATTTTGAAGTTGTTTTCAGATTATACCTTGACGTGTGTGCCTCGTATTCAAAATAGTATTGTTGATGCACTTGCTAAGGCAGCGAGTAATTTGAAGATTCCTATGAACTCAAGTAATAAATTTGAAATCCATGTGAAACATCGTCCGACTGTCCCGGACAATCAGAGATATTGGCAAGTTTTTCAAGATGATGAGGAGATTGATGATTTTCTGCAAAATAAAGGTAAGTTCAAAGATACCTCAATTGATGTAGAATATGATGATGGAAAAGATGATGTGCAGATCAATCAAATGGAAGTGTTGCAGCTCAAGGATAATGTGATTCCTAAAGGCTTGATACCTTTAGAAGAACTCTTTGATCATGATGACATAGCCCGCAAACCAACATTGCAGCCAACAAAAAAGGGAGTCGAAGAGGTGAATATTGGAACTGCTAAAAATCCAAAGATGGTAAAGCTGTCCAAAGCATTGCCACCAAAGGTAAAGGCCAAATATATCAGTTTTTTGTCATCCTTTGCCAATGTGTTTGCTTGGGACTATTCTGGTTTGAAGACATATGATACCAATATAATTCAGCATATTATTCCTATTAAGCCTAATCAGAAACCTTTCAGACAGAAGTTGAGAAGGTTAAATCCAAAATTGTTGCCATCAATTGAGAAGGAGGTAAATAGGTTGTACAAATCAGGAACCATTGTTCCCATCAGATTTTCTGATTGGATTTCTAATTTGGTGCCCGTACGAAAGAAGACAGGTGAGATTCGTTTGTGCATTGATTTTAGGAATCTCAACAAAGTTTCATTGAAGGATAATTTTCCGCTACCAAAAATGGATCACATACTTCAGCGAGTAGTTGGGGCATCTCGTATGTCACTACTCGATGGTTATTCTGGATATAACCAAATTTTGGTCCATGAAGATGACCGAGACAAAACAGTGCTCACCACTCCATGGGGGACTTTTCATTACGCCAAAATGCCTTTCGGTTTGAAGAATGCAGGTGCCACATTTCAGCGGGCAATGGATATGGATTTTGCAAATGAGAAGGATGTGTACCTTGATGATTTGACAATGTATTCCAATTCAGATGAAGAACACATGCATCATTTGAAAATTGTCTTTCAAAAGTGCAGAAAATATGGTGTGTCGTTGAATCCGAAGAAGAGCTTATTCGCCATGGATGAAGGCAAACTACTTGGACACATCATATCAAAAGACGACATTCGTATTGATCTAGCACATGTAGAAGTGATTTGGCAAATTGATCTTCCCCAGAACAAGAAGGAAATTCAGTCTTTTAATGGTAAGATGAATTTTTTACACCGCTTTTTACCTAATCTTGTTGAACACCTAAGAGAGATTACAAACATGCTTAAGAAGGACAGCCAAGTGAAATGGACTGAAGAGGCTATAAAATCTTTCAATCTAGTAAAATTGGCTCTTTCTTCAGCCCCGGTTCTAATAAGCTCGGATTACACTCAAGATTTTATATTGTTTTCATTTGCTTCGGAGCATACTATGGCAGCTGTGTTAATGCAGAAAAAAGATGAGCATGAAAGACCCATTGCTTTCTTCAGCCGAACTATACGAGATGCTGCCTTGAAGTGCAACATCATTGAAAAGCAAGCCCTTGCACTTGTAAAAGCATTGAAAGATTTTTGGGTATATATTCTGCATTCCCATATTTTGGCTTATGTTCCTAATGCTGTTGTTAAAGACATTTTGGTTCAAGCAGATCCGGAAGGAAGACGAGGCAAGTGGATTGCAGCTTTGCTGGAGTATGATGTGGAGATAAAGCCCACTAAGCTTGTTAAAGGACAAGGATTGGCAAAGTTGATAGCTGAAATGAATCTGCGTGTCTTAGACATAAATCTGATTGCTGTTATGTCCGATAATAATGAGGAAAGTTCGTCACTTCAGGTATCTGAAATGTTTTTTCTTTCTCCATGGTATTCAGATATCATATATGTGCTTCAAAATTTGTCACCACCACCCGGCATGGCTAAAAGCAAAGCTAGAACTCTCAAGTTAAAGGCTGCTAAGTTTTGTGTTTTGAATTTTGCACTTTATTGGAAAGATCCCGGTGGTGTTTTGTTGAATTGTTTGGTGGAAGAAGAAGCGAAGTAGGTGATGGAGGATTTCCATAAAGGAGATTGTGGCGGTCACCTTTTTTGGAAAACAACAAAAAATAAAATTCTGAGAGCCGGATACTATTGGATGACATTGTTTGCTGATGTGTTCAAAATTGTCAAGAGCTGTCATAACTGTCAGATTTTTGAAGGAAAGCAGAAATTACAGCCTTTGCCGCTTAAGCCCATTAAGGTGAGTGCCCCTTTTCAGCAGTGGGGGTTGGATTTCATTGGTGAAATTCATCCTACTTCTTTAGGTCAGCATAAATGGATCCTCACAGCGACAGATTACTTCACGAAACGGATCGAAGCAATTCCGACCAGGCAAGCTACGGATGCGGTAATAATTTCATTCCTTGAGAATAATATTTTGTCTCGTTTTGGTTGCCCAAATAAGCTAATCATTGATAACGAAGCAGCTTTCAAGTCAAAAAGGATGGTTGAGTTTTGTAATAAATATCACATTACTTTGGGGCACTCAACCGCCTACCATCCACAAGGCAATGGATTGGCGGAATCTTCCAACAAATCTTTGGTCAATATCATTAAAAAGTTGTTGGAAATAAATAAGAAAAGTTGGCATAAGAAGTTGGTCCATGCACTTTGGGCAGATCGAGTGAGTCAGAAGAAATCCATTGTTATGTCCCCCTTTGAGCTAGTTTATGGAGTTGATACAGTGTTTCCTACCTCTCTCGCAGCTCCAGTAGTCAAACTTCTTCAGGAGGCTAGTAGTGAAGATGATCCAATGCAGAGAAGACTAAATCAAATGATCCATTTGCAGCAGACATGGGAAGATGTTTTTCAAAACACGTTCAAGTTGCAGGAGAGAATTAAGAAAATTTATGACAGAAAAGCAAAGGCAGACAAATTTTAGTTAGATGATGTGGTGTTGAAATGGGATGCAAGGAATGAGGAAGAGGGCAAGCACGGTAAGTTCGAGAATCTCTAGAAAGGTCCCTTCAAAATTGCAGCATCTCAGGGTCAGAATTCCTTTCTTCTGAAGGAGATGAACGGGGAAGATTGTCCAGGAGGGCCTGTCAATGGTCGGCTGCTCAAGCGGTATCATTTCTGAGTTATTTCTGATGTTTACATTGTCACTGTAAATACCATTTTATTTCAGTATCATTGTAAGTGTGTGCTATGATCTTTTCTTCAGTCTGGGGCCCGAAGTGAAGGCTATAATTCTGAATAAAGATTTCAGTGTTGAGTTCAGTTGTCGAGTCAGTTTTTCAGTCATTTCAGTTTCATCATCGAGTCGTTTTGAGTCAGGTTTTAGTCAATAAATGAGTCAAAGTCTTGTGTTGTTTGTCGAAATAATGACTCCATAGCCCAATGGACGAAGGCACTGTCTAGCTCTCCCAGAGATCTACCATTCTTGGCACCTCCAAGGAGCTACCATCCCCACTGGAGCCAATGTTAGAGTCGGTCTTTACATCCCTCTATCAGAGATTAGTTCTCTTATTGAATTTCATTTTTAGGTGTCTCGCTCGATTCACTTAGTTGCATTCTACTAGTAGCATGCCATAATCTGACGGGAGGGTCTTGTCATTCATTACCCCTCATGCCTTATCATTGCTGGCTCAGGTCTATCCATCAAAATAAAGTTTTAAAATCACTTACAGTCTTATTTTAGTCCTTTGATCAGCAAAGTCATTTTAGTCACTAGGTCTAGGGTTTCATAAATTATGTCTTCAAAGTGTCCAATAATGCCAGCATGACTCATGAGGGAGGTCCTTAATAAGTTTTCAGTTTCAATATTTTCATCATCATATGCTCAGCTATGACTTTTCTTCAAAACTCTGTTTTGAAGAAAATTCGTCATTCCGTTTTGTAATAAATTGCCATGTAATTTTCATAATTTTTTCAGTTGTTGAAATCTCTAGGTGCAGCCCTGGTCTTCCTTTGCCAAAACATGCCATTATCCCTACAACAATTGCCAAAGATTCATTATTCAAGTCAAAAATCAGAAGGACATTTGAAAAGACAGAAGTTGTATTAAATGCAAAAGGTGCCAAAGTTAAAAACATATTACAAAATGGGTTATTGAGAAGAAAAAATTTAATCCATCTCTATATAAGATATTTCTCAAGTTATTGATCCATGTGCATTAAGAGACATTTAGAAATCCAAGAGAGAAGTTGATATTGAAGTTTGGAAGGCCGATTGTGTGTTTGAATACAGAGAACGGCATATTGGGATAGGTCGCGGCGCGCCCACAGAGCGCGGCGCATAGTGCCGACATACACTGTGTATTTTTCAAAGGGCGCGGCGCATCCAGGCTGCACGGCGCACTGGGCTTGCACGTAGTGCACATAACCTCCAACACAAAAACTTATTGTGGCCTCAACTAAAATCAAACCCATTACTCCATGAGCCATGTTCATCACTTGAAACACATTTTGCTGTGCCAAGAGGTCATAGGAATTCAACTAAAGCTTTGGAGGAGTGATCTTTTTGTTTAAAGAGCCGAGACTGTGTTTGGAGGGTTGCATGGCACATTGGAGGAGGTCGCAGCGCACACAGGCTGCGCGGTGCATCGGGAGAAATTCCGCAGTGTAAAATTACACTGTCACGGTGCATCTAGGAGGCGCGACGCACTGGGTTTGTGCGCGGCGCACAGAACCTACAGGCCAATTTCTCGCCACTTCGGTCATCAAAATCACAATTTCTTCTACTCCAAGTTCAAGAGCGCTTCTAGTGTATTTAACTTGTGTGGGGTGTTGTTTAGAGGGAAGATTCAAAGGTTCAAGGCGTGAGAATATAAACCCTATATATTAAAAGTTGCTCCTTTGGTGTTGATAAATTGGTGTTTTCAAATTATAATTTTGGTGCCAAGTTTATTTTCCTATTTGTGATCCCTTCCCTTCTCATAACCCTATAATTATAATTAATCCCTTATCCTCTATCCTCCTATCCCTGCTTACCATTTCCATATCCTAAGATCCTATCATTCCCAACCATTCTCCCTTTCCCATATCACTTTCAAAATCCCTAAATTCCCACATCCCTCAAAGTGACTATTGCACATTTTAAATTTCACTTGGAAAACTCCATCATCCACTTTCCCCACTGTCCCATATTCTTCCTCACAATCCCTCATTTTTCCTGTGGCACATTGGCATTGAAAACACATCACTTATTTCTCTTTGCCAAACCAAACACCTACTCAACATACACATTGCAGCATCATGACAGAGACAGATTCATCATATGAGCAAGAGTTTGAGCAAGGCAGTGACTCAACCACTGAGCTTAATGTGTCAAGGAGGCCTCGAAAAGGTGGCACACATGTCAGAGAAGAGCCTACTTCCTTAACTCAATTGCAGGCCTGCCCGCTTGCAATGACATGTTTTTAGCAAATGTCATGCTTTCAGTATTGTGAGATGATCGCTCAGATCCAGCATCATCAGGAGTTAGTTCGGTTGTTTGTTTTACATTTGCATGATAGTCATGTTACTCTTGTTGGAGTAAACTTTACCTTGACACCAGATACCATCTCTCAAGCCATCGGGATACCGAATATAGGGGAAGAGTGGAACAAGGGGCAGCAGTTGGATAGATCATATTATGAACCTTACATTAGGCCTAGCTATTTGAAGCAGCTTAGGAGAGTATTCCCATTTCAGTTTCTGAAGGAATCTTATGCACCGTTGATGAGACTCATTATCAGATACTTCAGTTGTGAAGGTCGCTTCTCACGCCTATATGCATACCATATCAGGTTATTGATGCATTTCACAAGAGTGAGATTCATGAACATTCCATATTTCATGTGCCAAAACATCAAGAGGATGACCACTCTTGTGCTGAATAAGACTCCGGAACAGCAGTACAACAACATTTACCACTATGCGCTCATCAAGATCATTGTTGTGCATCAGCTTGGTTTGCAGGGTGTCACTTGGGATGATTTCATCTCTCATGACTTCTTCAAAGCTTCATAGGGATTATCAGAAGTTAAGCATGAGACAGGTGGACCTTCTTATCAGTATGAGCGCCATGAGACTGCTAGTATGCCAGTATTCATTACTTATCAGAAGGGTACCAGACAGTTGTTTGCAGCAGCAAAGCGAGTGTTATCTCCACCCGGGGTGGAAGGGGCCTTGCTTCCTCCATCAGCACATCAGGTTCAGGATCGAGGGAAGGGGCCTCTACAAGAGGAAGGACCTTCAGGTGAATGAGAGACCGACTTCATTCTCATTCAGGATGACGAGACTGACATGGGCTCACAAAATGCAGATCTTAAAGAGATCATTCAGGTACAGCAAGTGGAGATTGATGTCTTGTCCACTCACTTAGATAGAGACCAGTGGACTATTCAGTATTTGGAGTGGAGGAACAAGTAGCTTGAGGATCAGTAGGAGGTGATGGAGTTGCAAAACATTTGGCAAACTCGTCAAGTTGCCCAAAGGAGGAGAATTGAATTCACTTTGTTGGAGCAAGAGATTAATGAGGACTGGGAGTCTAATCTCGAGAGAGTTAACATCCACTTAGAGATACCACTGGACAAGGCCAATAGCAACAATGCATTGCTGAGACACATGGCTTTCCACTACAGGGCACGGAAGAAGGTTTGCGAGGCACGAATAAGGAATCTAAAGGCAAAATTGAAGAAGGTGACAAAGAAGCAAAAGAGGCAAAAGGAACATGATCAACTCCAAATTTTGGCCGAAGCTTCTTTGGCTAAGCATGGTACTTGATTGGGGACCTCCAGCCCAAATTTCAAGGAATTTGGAGAAAATTTTGTCAAGTTTGAATTTTTTGGCTTTAAAAACAGGTTTTTCTGCCCCACGCGTAGCGCCGCTTGGCGCACCCTTATAATTGGAAGGTCCTCTGGAGGAAAACTTTGTATTTCTAGATTTTTCATCAAAAGTTATGTATGCTCATGGATTACCTAAGGATTTCATCAAGTTCTGGGTTGCCTAAAGGGTAAAAAACATGTAAAAAAATGACCTCACTGCCCCTATTTTGACACACAGGAAGCAGTCTTGGGAGATTGAGGTTTTGGAGGGGCAAATGACATCCAAATCTAGAGATTCCACTCGAGTTGGAAATTAGACATGCAGGGCTTTCCAACAAGCTATCTTGGGCTCAATTTGGACTTTAGGAAGTGCCTCAAATTCATCTCCAAAGTGGTGCGATGCATAGAGAATCAGGCGCGGCACATAGAGGATTTTTGCCCATTTTTCACTGTTCAGCTCAGTAATTCGCCCAGTTTTGACCGGTTTTGCTTCTTGATGTTATTCTTGATTTTTCATGATGTAATTTGATAACCATGATGTAATATTGGCACATTTTTACTTGTTCTAGAAGATTCATTCACCAAAAGATGAAATGTGAGTGAATGAATCGGTTTCCTAGCATATAGGGGTAAGTTGTTTGACTATCTAGATTTCAGTTCCTTGTTTAGAATTAGTTCAAACAGATCCTAGAATGATGAGCTCGACCCCTAGAGGTAAGGGAATAGGTTTGGCTTGTCTATATTATGTAATTTATAAGTTATTTTCATGGTTAGACTCTTGGGAAAAGTTTGGCACTCCATTGTACATTCACTTCTGCATTTTTGGCAAAGGAAAGACCAGGGTTTTGCAGCACTTGTTGGGATCCTTGTGGCTCTGTGTTTGGATGGTATTTTTATCCATGTATTTTTAAGTTCATTAATGTTTATGTATGCCATTTCCCTTCTCTTTGCTTCAGAAATTAAACAAATGAGTGCTTAAGGTGGAATTCATAAACTGCTATGCTCTGCCTTTGACTTTTGTTTGGTTTTATATGTTTTCTTCAGTTTGTAGAGGATCCTTGATATAATATTGCCCTCTTCAGCTTCTCAGCAATCCTTTCTATCCATTCATTCGAATTTAAGGCATCCTAACCATTGCTTTCCTCGCCCCAACTTGAACTTTGCAAGAATTGGCCTTCATCCCCGGACCCAAATTTGCCTTTCCCAATTTTTCAAACAAAACTCCCACAAAACCAAATCAAATCCTTGTACTTCATACCTAGCCTAAAATTAGTTGCAAAATCAGTCATCTCAAGCCCCATCTGATTATCTTTTGCTGAGATTGACCCGGAGAGAGCCCTCTCTTGTCCTCGTAGGGCTAGCTACGAGGCTAAGCGTGGTTTGATGTGGACCTAGAACCTTTTCTTTTTAGCCTGAGACAAATCTAGGCTCTAACACAACGCACCAGTGTTAAGATCCCAACAACCATTGCAACCACTTCAACATTGATAGACATGCAAAGGAGAAGTGTTAGAAGGTGCATCCATAACTTAACCTGAAGAAAAAAAAAAAGATAATAAGAATAAGAATCTCATGTCCATTGAATCGAGCAACCTACAAGTCGAAAGTAGCTCAGATGTGGATGAGAAAATTGCGTATGCATCAATGTAGAAGGAGGTGAATCTAAGTAGCCTTTAACTACCAAAAGAGAAAGAAATGACAAAAATCTTCCACATCAAAATTATAACACTCCCTCCCACCCCCTTAGAGTCATCCAGGCTGAATGTGAGATGTTACTTCAATTAAACCAACCTCCATAGTCAAATTCTGAAAATGGGGTTACAAAATTCCTCCTTCCCAAAGTTGGTGAGGTTAACTTCAAATAACACCATTTCTTTTAGCTCGTCGAGAGTTTGCGAGCTATATATTTTTTTGTTATATTGATATGATGCTCAGATCAAAATTTATTTCCATTTAAGGTATATCTAATTAATCCTTGTCACATTAGCAAGGACCTACCATGTGGCACCCATGTGGCCACTTCACCTCTCCCAGGTGGTTCCACATCACCTTGCCTACGAGCCCCAAATTCTTAGCCCTTAGTGTTATGTCAATACTTTACGTTATATCTAAATTATAGGAAGACCAATGCTCCCTTAAATGTTTACATGGAAACTGTCCTTCACCTTCAAACTAGTACTTCTCCAAAAGTAGATTATGGGTTTTGTCCACATCCAATCCTCCCATACTTGTTTCCTTGCACACATCATCTGCAACCCTAGATGCCTAGATGCATCCACCAACCATTAAATCTTGGTCCCATACCATATTTCTATTAGAGTACTCCACTCCATATTTTTGTTGAAATTTGGCTTGTGATGGATCCAACCCCGAACCCTACAATTTGTTTCCTAAGAAGTGCCCTATGCCAGATATGACTTATCTGGGTTATTTGAAATCAAAATTGCAACTGTATTTATCTCATATAAATATATTTCCGCTACAACATGCCACTTGGCATTTCTCTCAGACATATGAACTCCCAGATGAATCTTGATAGCTTGAATCCAACCAAGGCAGAAAGGAAATTTCAGCCTTATAAACTTCTAATTATTTTTTGGCTTTCCTTCAAACATTTCAAGGATTTAATCAAGGTGCTCCTGAGAGCCTGGTTTTGTGTGAGACACGAAAAATCACTAAAAGCTCAAGGTGAGCACTATTTCAAGTGTTGACCATTAATAAAACACCTTCACATAGACGTGAATCAAACTATTATGGTCAACATAATAAGCCTAATTCCATGGCCAATAGAACTATGTAATATTAGGCATATTTATACCAAATCTTTTTGATATTATACACATAGGATGCATTATATCATTTATGAATCTGTGAGCAAGCACACAATAGCTAGTCATGCACAATATATATCTAGGTAAATTCATAACAAGACATATGAAACTCTTCAGCAACAAATTTTTTTAATTCTCAAACACAAAGAACCTATGTTAAAACTTATAGGACTCAAACTATTGAATTTCACATAGCATAGTAGTCTAACTACATTCTCAAACACACATTTAAAAATCAAGCAAGTTGGTAAGAATATATCGGTAGTTTTAGGGATCTTCAAGTCCCCCACAACATGAGAATAGTCATACAAATATCGCATCTCATTACAAGCACACACGAATACATATTCTGCATTAAAGGTGTTGATATTCATACATCAGATAAAAACATCAATCATCATTCACATTGGATAAATATGCACAAAGATACAAGTAAGAAACTTATCTTAGTAGTTAAATAATTGGCAACTAAGGAAGGGACTTCAACTCTCCTTCCAACCTTACATCAAATTCACAGTTGTTCTTTATTGTAGTTAACCACCCCCAAGCTAGATTGAAATATTAAGTAATGAATTGCTTGAGGGAAATTCACACTATTCATGTCACAAACACATGCGAATTTAGGGCATGCGATGCCTCCACCTGATACCCAGGAGTATAAATTGTACAATGTTTCCACCCAAAGACACTTCGAGATATCTAAAGCACATTGTGCTCTAATCAACAATCACTACATGAATCTAGATCCCATAGTGTCTCCACTCAATTCACACTACAAGAATCTAGAGCAAACCATACCTCCACCTTATAACTTCCATGGGAATCCAAAGTCCAACTTTAGGGTCTCCAGCTATGAAAACACTGTGAGAAGTCCCAAAGTACCTAGTGTCTCTAATCAACAATCACTACATGAATCTAGAGCCCATAGTGTCTCCACTCAATTCACACTACAAGAATCTAGAGCAAACCATACCTCCACCTTATAACTTCCATGGGAATCCAAAGTCCAAGTTTAGGGTCTCCAGCTATGAAAACACCGTGAGAAGTCCCAGAGTACCTAGTGTCTGCACCTTAAGGTGGGAGTCAAAATTCTACTACTACTCTAACTCCCTAATGCCAAAACTTTATATTTCTTTCACATCCCTTAGCTAGCTTCAAGTCCTAAGCTTACGCTAAGTCTTTCCTAGTTCTTTACATGAATTGCTAATATGCAAATGTTCTTGTTGTTGTATTATCACCTTACTCAGGTCTTCTCCTAAATTCCTTAGCATCCCTCTAATATCAAATTATAACTCTCTTTTATTTTTGACTATTCAAATCCTCCCTTTCGCGAGAGTGTTTCTCCCTCTTCTGAATGCCTTTCCTCAATTTCCTATTACATGTTGACCAGTGCCAACACATCCCACAAGAGTAGATCCGGCTCATCTTCTACAAGTTTCCATACTCCATTTTTATTGCTTGTACATTCTACTCGTTTAATTTAGCAAATGGGTGGGTGGAAAATTAAATTCAAGCTTCTGAGCTCAGTTATTTACCCAAGTAAATCGTCCCTTTTGCGAGAGTGTTCCCCCCTCTTTTGAATTCCTTTCCTCAATTTCCTATTACATGTTGACGAATGCCAACACATCCCACAAGAGTAGGTCTGGCTCATCTTCTGCAGGTTTCCATACTCCATTTTTATTTCTTGTACATTCTACTCGTTTAATATAAGAAATAGGTGGGTGGAAAAATAAATGCAAGCTTCTGAGCTCAGTTATTTACCCATGTAATTCCCAACCTACTTCTCCTTCACAAAATCTGAATCCATGTCCTCTCTCTTTAGTTCAATCATTTTCACATTTTTCATATTTATTTTCTATTGTAATGAAAATATCTACATGAGGGGGTAGCCAAAAATGACTTTCATAGACCCAAACCCCCTAGAGAAACATCATCCTTAGTGTTCTATACCAAAAAAAAATTCAACCATGCTCTATATTGAACATAAAATTCATAGTGAGATGTATATATGTAGCTCCATAATTTCATTTACATTACTTACACAATTTACAAAAATGGGTAAGATACCCTGATTTTCTCAACCATCTCCAAAGTGGCCTCATCTATTCCAAAGTGCCTCAACTACACCTTGACCTACTTGATTACTCAATTACGGAGCGTGATTTGCCTCTGATATAGAATACATAATGGATCTCGTCAAAATTCTCCCATAGACCTATATCATAAACCAGTCAAAAACACAATTAGCATCATGCACATACTTTTTAAGAAAATAAATATGGAAAATATCATGTGCCTTCATTGTGGGTGGCAAGGCTAGTTTGTATGCCGTTGGCCCCAGTCTTTGTAAAATTTGAAATGGTCCAAAAAATCCTTGGCGCCAACTTGGCACAATATCTAATATTTAGTGAACATTTCCTTGGTGTGATGTGGAGGTAAGAATGATCCCCCACTTGAAACATTTTTTGCAGTCTTTTCTTATCTGCATAACTCATCTACAGTCCTTGGTTATCCTTAATTTCTTCTTGATAACAATTAGTTCTTGTTCCATTTCCTTCAGTATATGAGGCCTAATATGCCTGATATGCACCGTGTTTATTGGATGAGTCTAGCTGATAGGTGTATTGAATATTCTACAATAAAGAGCCTCAAATGGACTCATCTTTAGTGATTCCTAGTACCCATTATTTTTAGTAAACTCTACCAAAGGTAGAAACTCTTCCCACAACTTTAGCTGATGCATGACATACATTCTCAACGTTTATTCTAGCACCTTGTTAACTCTTTTACTATTCCCATTTGTTTGAGGATGGTTCATTGTGTTGAAGGCTAACCCTGTCCCGAAATTAGAAAAAAATACCTTCAGAAAATTAAAGGTTAACTTAGAATCCCTATTCAAGATGATCTTCTTGGGTATATCATGTAATTGCACTAGTTATTTTACAAAAATGTGAGCAACATCACTTTCATTATGAGTTGATTTAATAGCTACAAAATGAGCTACCTTATTAAGTTTATCTAACACCACCATTATCACATCATGTTGCCTAGATGTCCTTGGAAATCTGGTAATGGAGTCCATTGAAATGACCTCCCACTTCCACTCATGAATGGGGATTGGTTTCAAAAACCCTACTCGATGTCAACATTCTAATTTTACTTGCT
The DNA here is from genome assembly GCA_031772625.1 of Pinus tabuliformis. Classification (NCBI taxonomy): domain Eukaryota; kingdom Viridiplantae; phylum Streptophyta; class Pinopsida; order Pinales; family Pinaceae; genus Pinus; species Pinus tabuliformis. The sequence continues at coordinate 535,295,548 of CM062812.1, forward strand.
AGCTTTCTAGGAATCTAGCAATATATTCTACCACCCCCTTTTTCATACCTAGCCAATAATATACCTTTTCCATGGTTGTTATCATCTCCTAATAACTAGGATGAACATAGAATGGTCTTTTATGGAATTCATCAAAGATTATCTTCTTCAAGTTGCCCACAAAAGGTATATGTCACCTTTCTTTGAGTTTCAACATTCCATCCTCTACAAGTGAGAAATTTATAATCAATGTTCCTTCCAACTCTTGTTGCAAGCACTCTTTCACTTTCTAGTAGTGTTAATTCTACTGCAGACCCTATTTAATCTTTTCTTTAATTTCAATTTTGTAGGTGTTGATATCTACCACATGAGATACTTGCAACCTCCTACTAAGTGCATCCACCACCTTATTTTCATTTCCTTTGGTATATTTGATTTTAAAATAAAATTTTCTAACCACCTTGCCCATCTTTCATTCAGCTTGGGTTGATCAAATAAATACAACAACCCATGATCTGACATTAATACAAATTTCCTTCTAAGGAGTTAGTGCCTCCACATTTTTAATGCATGGACTATAGCTACCAATTCTAAGTCATGAGTGATGTAATTTCACTCATTCTCATTCAACTTCCTTGACTCGTAATATACAAATTTTCCTTCTTACATTAGGACTTCACCGAGCCCTTCCTTGTAGACATTTTTGCACACCAAAAAATAATTTTCTAGGTATTTTATCCTCAATATAGGTGCATGTGTGAGAAAGTAATTTAATTACTCAAAGTTAGCCTCACATTTTGACATCAATTTAATTCCTTTTCTTTGTAGCACCGTGATTGGGTGCTCAATCTTTGACAATTTGCAGATGAACCTATGATAATAACTAGCCAATCTCATGAAGAAAATTACTTTTATTACATTATGGGGAGTAGGAAAATCCATAATGGCCTTAATCTTCTCAAGGTCTACTACCACACCCTATTTAGAAACTATATGCCCCAAGTATTGCAGCTGTGAGTGAAATAAATCATAGTCGCCAAGTCTTGCATAAAGCTTGTGCTATCTCAACAATTACAATACTAGTTCTAAATGTTCCTCATGCTCCTCAATGGTTCTATAATAAACTTGTAAATCCTCCAAAAAAACTAGCACAAAGTTATCCAAGTATAGATTGAGGACATTATTCATTGGGCACATAAACATTGTTGGGCCATTTGTGAGCCCAAATGACAAACTTCAAATTTCTAGTGCCATACCTAGTTCTAAATGCCAGTTTATGAGTGCTATCATCTTTAATGCACACTTGATGGTACTTTGACTACAAATCGGTTTTTGAGAAGACCACAACTCTCCTCAACTGATGAAACATATGATCAATCCTTAGGAAATGATATTTGTTCTTTATTGTGGCCTTTTTAAACTAAATATAGTCGAAGCACAATCGTAATGTGTTGTATTTCTTATTTACAAACATCATAGGTGCTCCCTAGCGTGACATGTCAGGCCTGATGTAACCTCAGTCCAAAAAATATTTTAATAGTAATTTTAGCTCTACCGGATGTGGCATGGTCATGTGGTATGGGGCTCTTGACACGAGAATTAACCATAGCAATAATTCTATGGAGAAATTGGTTTCCCTATGTGGAAGTATTCCTAGGATCTCTTCTAGGGAACACATATTTTAATTGTTTTAAAACTAGGTGCTCTTCCAAGTTGTTGCCATTAATTTCTAAGTCCTTGGTCACTTGGATAGTGAATAACTAAAATTGCATTCAGCCGCATCACTTTAGTTGCATTGTTGCTATCTTCCTAACAGTCATAGGACTTAATTTTTCCTATAGTTTCACCTTTTCACCACTATCACTGAGGCATTTGATTGATTGATGAAGAAATCAACCTCAGTTCTATGAGTCATGAGTCAATTCATGTTTATTAACACATTATACAAGCCTAATGGTAATAAATTTAAGTCTATGTCTCTAGGCATGCCATTTATCTCTATTAGGCATGACATCACCACATGTTCAACTCGTTTCTTAGTCCCCGTAAACAACTAAGCCAATCATGTCCTATCATGGCTTATATTATGTAACGCAAAATTTTCTACAATTCCTGGACTTACATAACTAAAATTGGAGCCAGGGTCAATTAAAATTGGAATGAGTTGGTTTTTTTATCATACCTACCATTTCAATCCCTAAATCTTTTTCGTTAGATTGTCTGTTGTCCAACACAACATATATATGTGATGCACTGTAAGCCACATCCTTCACAGTCTCTACTTCTTCTATGTTGTACAACCTTGGACCATTTTGTTGTCGCTAAGGATAGTCCCTCTTCCGGTGATTTTTTACACGAGTCTAACACTACATAGGTCCTCCTTTGAACTTCTGAGACTCTTCTCTTATATGCCTTGTGAATCAGTCCTTATTAGGAGTAGTAGTCTTCTGCTAAAACTCACCCTTAGCGATGGCTATAAACATCACATTTCCTATTCCTGGATGATGTCCCACAAACTTTTATCCTTTCACTTTCAAATGTATCTTTCCCCTCATCTTACAGTCAACCCTGAACTTAGATTTATGCTTTGATTTCTCAGAGAAATACTTCATTTTCCTCATGGAATGATTCTAATGCTTTCAGCTCATAAAATTCTATTATGTCTTTGGTAGTCCACTAAGATATATATTTTTTATTTCCTTTCTCATCTTTGAGGTATAACACATACCTCAACAACTCCAAGAAACTGGTTGTATATTCATGAGTTATTAGTTTCCCTAGTTTGTGTTCATAGAATTCCTTGGCCTTGTTTTCATATTATTCTTTAGATAGGTACTTTTCCTTGAAATACCTCTCAAATGTCCGCTAGGACAAATATTTCTCTTTGATATCTTTTATATTCCTCAAATGTCCCCAACAGATATTAGCTTTTCCCTTTAGGTTGAAGATGACTACTCTTGCCTTCATGTTCTCATAGTAATCACGTAACCTAAAATGCTTCTTCTTCCATAAAAATCATGCCTCTACTTCTTCTTCCTTCGTCACCTCTCCATCAAAGATAGGAGGTTTTTCCTTCTTAAATTATTCTAGCATGAAGTAGTTCCCTTTCCTTAGTTGCAGCATTAGGTAACTACTCATGGCCATTTGTCCCCATCTCTGGAGTACTTAGTGGAGTTCCACCTATCATTGTATCCTCACTTTCCTACCTATGCCTTTCTTGAATTTGTTTACTTTTGAACCATTAGTTCGTAATTCTTGCTTCCAAAGTCCCGATGAATTTGACCTAAACTTGTAGCTAGCACCTAGTCCATATTGTTTGTCTTTATAGATCTAATAGCCTTCAAAGTATGAATGAATTCACTTCTACATGCTTCTCCTGAGATTTGAAATTTTTTTCATCGTCATCCTTATAGCATATTAGCTCATCTCTTAGAATTCTAAGAGTGTTCATCCATTCAAGGGACACTTCCTCTCTTCTTTTCTCAACAAACTCTTCCACCTGACCATGATGATATATGTCAATGTTATAATCCATTATTATTCTACTCTTCCTTTTACTATTTGTTGTTATTGGTGTCATCTTATGTGTTGTTACACACAAAAAATTATTAACAAATCAAAAATTGTTGGCATTATGACACAGGTTTGGAGCTATGGCACAGTTTTTGTCCTTGACAGCAACTCTCTTTGGTAACAGATCTTAGTTTAGGCTTTCAGAATGAAGGAAAAGACATATACGCAGGTTCATCTAGACGAAGACGCGTATACACGCGGGTTAGACGTTACAAAGACACGTATGCATATACACGCACTTTCACGCAAGGAAAAGCGCGTATATGTTGGAGAACTTACTTTTGGTCCGTGGTAGTTAGTCCTTCGTATTTGAACCTATGGTTTTGGACCATGGTATCTCGTCAGAAGTGTTGACCCCAAGTTTTGGGTCCAAGGTATTGTTTTATTATGGTTTTGGACCGTGGTATTGTGAAAGGCCTAAGACTATAAAAGAGGAAGGAGATCATTTGGCAAAGGATCATCTGAATTAATTGAATATCTAAGAGCGAGATCTGAAATATTGGTGATTGGGGTTATGGTGCAGATCTGGATCTGAATGAAGGAGGAACCTTAGTGCAAAGAAGGATAAGTTCTATTGATGGGTCATAATCTTTTGGCTTGAATGATAATATCTTTGCATGATTTTGATCTGTTATATGTGGCGCATGCTTGATCTATAAATCTGATAATCTGGGTTAATCAGTGTCTGAATATGTGAAAGAGTGAATTATCTTTTATAGATCTATACGCAGGTTCAGTGAAGTGAAGGCGCGTATACACGCTGGTTCAGTGAATGAAAACAACGTATACGCAGGTTTCTCCAAACGCAGAAGCATATGCACGCAGGTTTCAGGTTATTGAAGTAGCGTATATCTTTTGAGTTGTGATCTAGCTGCTTCTGTTTATTGCTGCAGTGTTCTGGGTTCAGAATTTGGTGTGTGGTTACTGTTACTGTGTTTTGGGTACAGTTGTCAGAGAAGTATCTACTTGATTCAGTTCTAATTGGTGAAAAGGAGATTGTTTGATGCAGAAATTGTTTATGCTTTATTGATGTTCATGGATCCAGTCTGAAAATTTATGAAACGTGGTCCCTGGAAGAAAGAGAAGGTTGTAGCCTTCTGTAGGCCAGCACCTACGTACTAGTATCTTGGCTAGTGCAAGAGCTAAGGGGGTTGTAGCTCCCTTCCAGGAGAGGTTGGAGAGCGAGAGAGGGTTGTAGCTCTCTGCAGGTTGTAGCCTGCGTACTGGTAAAGGACTGCACCAGTACATTGTAAAAAGAAGTTTCTAATTAAAAGAATATAGAGACGAATTGCAGCAGGTGGTTCTCACCCACATTGGGTTTCCACCTTATATCTTGTGTTCTTGTGTGTGATTATCTTCTGCTCTGTTTTACTGTTCCTGGTTACTGGTTATTTGATTCTGATACACAGATTAACAATCAACATCTAACAGATAAAGTAAATTATAAGTTTGCATGGTATACGCGGTTTTCTTTCAACATAGTTGCGTATATACGCGGGTTTAATTAACTAAAGTAGCATATATCATCTGGATTTGAAAAAGGGAATATTTGACTTGATAATACTGATTCACCCCCCCTCTCAGTATTATTTCCAACAAAAATACCATAAAATATTGTTTACCATCATCTTGCTAATCTACCATAAGCATATAGCTATGATGCTATCTGAAACACCAATTTCAAGTTAGTATAATTTTTAGAAGATATTTAATATATCAGAAACGACACTTTCATACAACATGTAACTTATAGTCAAAATGTTGCAAGTAACATACATTTCGCACACAAAAATAGTCACTATCAATTAGTAAACTTTGTCACAGAGTTCATGAATAATCCTTCTAGACCCATTCTATTTATTTCTAATCCCATTCACATCCAATGTTGAACCATGCTTTGACACCACTATGTAACACTCCCTCCCACTCCCTTAAAGATATCCAAGTCAAATGTGTTAGGTCTCTATAATACTAGTGATTACCCCATTACTATTGTAGTTGTATCCCTTATTAATATTGTTGTGCCCCTATTGTCCCCATATTGTTATTACTGTGCCCCATAGAATCCCTCTATTGTTAATTTTGTGCCTTTATATTATTATTGTTAGGTCGGCTGGGTTATATTGTGACTCCTTAGACTCCTATATATAGAAAGGAGGTTTTGTCATTTGAATCATTGAAGAATTGTTCATTTGTGTAATGTAAAGGAGGTTGCCCACTCGAAGATGCTGAATTCTAAGGCGTTCAACTATATTTTCTATCTTTTCGTGAGCTGGTTTCATAACATTTGGTATTAGAGCTTTTGGATTCTAGGGTTTCGCTGCTCCAAATAGGTCATCGTGGAATTTTCGCTATAACTTTCTTTTCTGCGACGTTTCAGAAGAAAAAACAAAACCCATTTGATAGGAAATCGTACTGAACCTCGAGTCCAAATTTCAGAGCTTTTCGCGCTATATTTGTGGAGATATGATCTGAGGAAGTTTGTCTTTGTGCAGACTCCTGAATTACATTCCAAACAGGTGACCTGGGGAAAATTGTCATAAGTTTCTCTCTGAAAATCAGATTGAAATTTCATAAGAAGGTACTAAAAAAGGATGGAATTTAGTTTCTTGTATATATTTTTCAGATCCAAAGGTCGAAATAGGGACACGTGGCACGTCGTACAAGTTTGCTCTACTAAACTAGTCTATAATCAGGTCACTGTGAGAGATTTGGCATAACTCTTCCTTGGAGAATCGAATTGGGATCAGATTGGTGGCATTGGAAAGAGGACACAGAGGGCCACGGCAAGTCACAATTTCAAAACTAGATGATTCGAAATTACAGAGATACATCAAAGGCAATATCGAGCTCCTACAAAGTGAAAAAAGGTGTGTAGATTTTTTTAAATTTTTTCTTAAGCTTGGTTTGAAAAATTATTTTTAAGGAATTCAAAGGGCATAGAGCATTATTATCAGTAACTGATGCCCCGAGGAAAGAAAATGCAAACACCTAGTAAGCAACCTGAAAGCTCTAGCATGACTCATGAAGAAGAGGAAGAAATGCTACATGATATATCAAAATTACAAGACCAAGTGCAACAAATTTCACTCTCACAAAAGCTAACAGAAGCTAAGATAAATGGCATGGAATCTAAGATAAATGGCATGGAAGCTAAGATGAATGGCATGGAAGCTAAGATGAATGGCATGGAAGCTAAGATTGATGATTTGAAGATAGATTTGAAGACAGATTTGACAAATTTTCTACAAGAAATACTTACTAATGGTGAAAGGGTAGCAAAGGAAACTCATGATGCGAACAAAAGAAATGTTAATCATGATTTCACAGACTCTAATGTTGGATTGATGACCTACCATATTCCAAAAATCGATATGAGGAAGTTTGATGGCAAGGATCTCGCAACATGGATATTACGGATGGAACAATTTTTCGATCTCAATAATGTGCAAAACACACAAAAGGTATGTATTGCAACTTTATATTTGGAACCAAATCAGTTTGTATGGTATCAACGGCTTTGCTCTTGTAAACAAATTATCACTTGGGCAATTTTTATGGAAGAATTGACAGCACATTATGAGGATACAAAAAGCAACACTTTTTTTAGCCAATTGATAAGTCTCAAACAAAAGGGTTCAATAATGGAGCACATTGAGGAGTTACAAAAATTGAACATAAGGGCAAAAAATATTCCAGAGGAGAATAGGATTGATGTGTTCATAGGGACTTTAAAGGATAATATCCAACATGATGTTTTCCTTTGGGAACCTGATTCATTAGAGAAGGCATTTAGGTTAGCAAGAAAAATGGAAAGAAAAATTATGGCAACCAGGAAGCATACCACTCACAACTATAAAGATGGAAGTGTTGTTGCCCCTAGTCTTCCACAGCCTATAAGGTTGACACCACAACAATTGGAAGAAAAAAGAGAAAAAGGACTTTGTTACAGTTGTGATAGCAAATACACTAAAGGTCATAAGTGTGTTGAGAAGAAATTATTCTACATAGATTGTGAAGAGGAAGAAGAAAAGGAGCAAGAAAGGTCAAAAGAAGAGGATATACTCCAGGAACAAAGCCTAGATAAAGAAGAAATGAATCCGACCATATCTTGTAATGCATTGGCTGGAATTACCACTCCTCAAATCATCAAGATAGAAGGACAAATCAATAAGAAAAAGGTAATAGTGTTGATTGATTCAGGGAGTACCCACAATTTTATTCATTGTAAGGTAGCAAAAGAATTGAATTGCTTCCTATATCTAGCACAAGAGTGTTAAGTGATGGTTGCAAATGGAGGAACAATAAATTACTCTGGAAAGTGCCATAATATCAAGCTATCCATGGGAGAATATGTATTGACTAGCCCAATGTTTTCCATTCCAATGGGAGGTGCTGATGTTGTACTAGGAGTCCAATGGCTACAATCCTTGGGTACAATAGCTTTTAATTTTTAAGAACTTTTCATGAAATTTTATGCAGAAGGAAAGGAAGTTGAATTAAGGGGTATTGTAGGGAAACCAGGAAAGATACTCAGCTCTAACGGTATGACAAAGCTTCTAAAAAAGGAACAAAGAGGTGTAATTTCACAATTATGTTCGCTAGATGTTTCCACATCAAAATCATCTATTTCTCCAAATCTCCAAAAAGTCTTGGACAATCATTCCAAGGTATTTGAGACTCCCAAAGGTCTCCCACCTATTCTTGACCATGATCATGCTATTCATCTGATTCCAGGAAGTGTTCCTCCAAACATCAGGCCATCCAGATATCCCTATGACCAAAAGAGTGAAATTGAACATATGGTTGCAGAAATGCTAGAGGCTAGTATAATTCAACCTAGTCAAAGTTCTTTCTCTGCTCCTGTAGTATTGGTTCACAAGAAGGATGGATCATGGCGCATGTGTCCGGATTATAGGGAGCTCAACAAGCTCACTATTAAAGATAAGTTTCCCATTCCTGTCATTGATGAATTACTGGATGAATTGCATGGATCAATTTACTTCACCAAGTTGGATCTTCGTTCAGGATATCATCAAATCAGAATGAAGACTGAAGACATTCCGAAAATAGCATTTAGAACTCATGAGGGTCATTATGAATTTTTGGTCATGCCTTTTGGCCTTACCAATGCACCTTCTACATTTCAAGGTTTGATGAATTCCATTTTCAAACCCTTCCTTAGAAAATTTGTGTTAGTATTTTTTGATGATATACTAATCTACAGCAAGTCTTGGAAGGATCATGTTGAACATGTTGACAGGGTGCTACAACTATTAGAGGAGAAACAATTATATGCAAAAAGATCCAAATGTTTTTTTGGAGTACAAGAGGTGGAATATCTGGGTCATATTGTATCTCATGAAGGAGTTAAGGTAGACCCTAGCAAAATTAAAGCCATTAAGGAATGGCAAATTCCCACATCCATAAAGCATCTGTGAGGATTTCTCGGGTTGACAGGGTATTATCGCAAGTTTGTTAAGAATTATGGGAGAATAGCAGCACCTCTAACAACATTATTTAAGAAAGATGCATTTTCATGGACTCCAAAAGCAACAAAGGCCTTCGAACATCTTAAAGAGGCAATGTGCCAAGCACCAGTCTTAGCTACACCAAACTTCACAAAAGCCTTTATTTTGGAATGTGATGCTTCAGGAAATGGAATTGGTGTTGTTTTAATGCAAGATGAAAGATCCATTGCTTTTGAAAGTCGTCCAATCAAGGGAAAGTTTTTACACAAAGCTATTTATGAGAAGGAAATGTTGGCAATACTACATGCACTTAAGAAATGGTGACCCTACCTAATGGGAAGAAACTTCAAAGTAAAAATGGATCATGATAGCCTTAAATACTTTTTAGAACAAAGATTATCCTCTGAAGAGCAACAAAATTGGGTCACAAAGATGTTGGGTTATGGCTTTGAAATCATCTACAAAAAAGGGAAGAAAAATGTGGTGGCAGATGCACTCTCAAGAAAGGATGAGGATGTGGAAGCATTGTTGTGTGCCATTTCTATTATCCAACCAGATTGGATAAACGAAGCAAGGGAGGAATGGAAGAATGATGAAGAAGTGTGGGAACTTATTTGAAGGTTACAACAAGATTCCAGTACATCTGATACATTTAGCTGGCAAAATGATTCATTATGGTACAAAGATTGCTTATACCTCTGTAAGAATTCCCAACTCAAACAAAAGATTCTTATGGAATTGCACACTTCTCCCTTAGGAGGGCACTCGGGATTTTTAAAAACTTACCACAGGGTTAAGACGGAATCTCTTTGGGATGGCCTTAAATCAGATATTCAAAAGTTTGTTGCAGAATGTTTGGTTTGCCAACAAAATAAAGTTGAAACAATTAAGACCCCGGGTCTATTACAACCTTTATCCATTCCAAGCCAACGTTGGTAGGAGGTTTCAATGGATTTTATCACAAGTTTACCCAAGTCTGAGGGAAAGAGTGTCATCGTGGTGGTAGTTGACAGACTTACCAAGTATGCACACTTTTGTGTATTATCACATCCATTTAAAGCCAGTACAGTTTCTACTGCATTTATGGAAACAATTCAAAAGCTACATGGAAACCCAAAGATTATTATAAGTGACAGAGATCCCATTTTCACTAGAAATTTTTGGACATAATTATTTTCTTGTCTCGGTACTCAGTTAGCTCATAGCTCATCTTATCATCCTCAATCTGATGGGAAAAATGAGATAGTAAAAAAATGTTTGGAAGGATATCTTCGTTGCTTTGTATCTGATAAACGGACACAATGGGTCAAATGGTTGCCTCTGGGTGAATGGTGGTATAACACTTCCTTCCATACAGCAACAAAAATGACCCCATTTATGGCACCTTATGGATATCAGCCACCATCCATCACATCATATTTAAGAGAAAATTCTAAGGTTCAAGCAGTGGAACATCACATCGAGCATCAACAACAAGTCCTCCAACTCTTAAAGGATAACCTCGCGTTGGCGCAGAATAGAATGAAACAACAGGCAGATCAACATTGTGGTGAAAGACGTTTTGATGTAGGTGATTGGGTAGTCCTATGACTACAACCATATAAACAAATGTCCCTCAAGCAAGCTAAGAAGGATAATAAATTATCACCAAAGTATTATGGTTCGTACAAGGTGTTGCAAAAGATTGGTACTATGGCATACAAATTGAAGCTTCCTGCAGCTTCTCGAGTGCACCCAGTTTTCCATGTTCCATGTTTAAAGAAGGTTATAGGCGACAAGCTCCCAGTTCAAACAATATTGCCAGAACTTGACGAGGAAGGAAAAATTATATTAGAACCGGAAGCAATCACAGAATCAAGAACTCGACAGCTACAAAATTGATCAATTTCAGAGTATCTCATCAAGTGGAAGAACTTATCCGTTGAAGATTCCACATGGGAGGATGAGAATTTTATATAGAAGCATCCAGAACTACTCAAGCATTGAGGACAACACTTTTTTGAAGGAGAGGGGCATGTTAGGTCCCTATAATACTAGTGATTACCCCATTACTATTGTAGTTGTATCCCTTATTAATATTGTTGTGCCCCTATTGTCCCCATATTGTTATTACTGTGCCCCATAGAATCCCTCTATTGTTATTTTTGTGCCTTTATATTATTATTGTTAGGTTGGCTGGGTTATATTGTGACTCCTTAAACTCCTATATATAGAAAGGAGGTTTTGTCATATGAATCATCGAATAATTGTTCATTTGTGTAATGTAAAGGAGGTTGCCCCCTCGAGGAGGCTAAATTCTAAGGCGTTCAACTATCTTTTCTATCTTTTTGTGAGTTGGTTTCATAACAAAATGAGAGTTATTATTTTCGATTAACCCAACCTCCATAGTCACACTATGGAAATGGGGTTACCAAATTCCTCCTTCCGAAAGTTATTGAAGTTGTCTTTGAATAACACCATCATGTTTGGCTCATCGAGAGATTTCCATATATATATATATATATATATATATATATATATATATATATATATATATATAGAGAGAGAGAGAGAGAGAGAGAGAGAGAGAGAGAGAGATATATATAGATATAGATATATATATTTATCATATGAATGGATCAAAACTAATGGCTATTTATGTTTTAGTCATTTAATCCCTGCCATGTGAGCAAATACTTGCTACATGGAACCCATGTGGCAACTCCACCTCTCCGAGGTGGTTCCACATAACCTAGCATATGGGCCCCACAAACCATTCTATTTATTTCTAATCCCATTCACATCCAATGTTGAACCATGCTTTGACACCACTCTGTAACACTCCCTCCCACTCCCTTAAAGTCATCCAAGTTGAATGAGAGGTGTTATTTTCAATTAACCCAACCTCCATAGTCAGACTATGGAAATGAGGTTACAAAATTCCTCCTGGTCCAAAGTTAGTGAAGTTGTCTTTAAATAACACCATCATGATTGGCTCATCGAGATATTCCCATATATATAGAGAGAGAGAGAGGGAGAGAGAGAGAGAGAGATATATTGATCATATGAATGGATCAAAACTTATGGCGATTTATGTTTTAGCCATTTAATCCCTACCATGTGAGAAAATAATTGACACATGGCACCCATGTGGCAACTCCACCTCTCCCAAGTGGTTCCACATTTGGCATATGGGCCCCACAAGCCCAAACCTTAGTTTTATGTTAACACTTGATGTTATATCTAGATTATATGAAGACTGATGCTCCCTTAAACTTTACTTGGAAAAATTATCTGACTCTTGGACCTTCGAACTAGTTCTTCTCCATAAGCACATCCATGTTGGCCCACATCTGGACCTCCCATACCTGTGTCTCCACATTGATATGTAACTAAAAACTTGAAGATTTTAACAAATTGCAAGTGAAATTTTATATTTGTTTTCGGTAATGGATCGAGTTACTAAACACATAAATAAGTGATTTAAAAAAATAATTAATAGCCAAAAAAGAGATAAAATACCATATCATAAACATATAACAACAGACATGATAAAGGCATTCACCCCTCTTGGGCTACATCTCCTGGTCCAACTTCCAATGGAAGGCCTCTATCATTAAGTGTTAAAATTTATCTTTTCATGGCTTTACAATGCTCAAAATGAAAAAAAAATGTCTCCAATGGTTCCAAAACTGTCAAAAATCCCCATTTGAGTTCTTTCTACACCTCATTTGCCAAAAAACTGAGAAAGGTATGCCTGTCACAAGTTTTTCCCAAATTCCATAGCTAACCTATTGGGTTGTGTTATATTCTTTCCACGACTAGCCCACATAGTTAATCGGGGACTAGAGGGGCGGTAGAGCCCCCCCTTCGTTGCGCCAATTGCGCAATAGGGGGGTCATAGGGGGTTTGAGGGGGGTGGGTAGTGCCCCTCTACGGGGTCCAAGGTAGCTCCCAGGGAATTATTTTTTTCTGGACCCTATATTAGGTTGGGTGGACCTACCTATGGTTTTGTGCATTGTTTTCGCACATGGTTTTTGACGCGGTGGTTTTTTGGTCCATGGTATTGGACGCTTTGGCATGTATAAATATGTATTGTAACATTGAAAAGAACATAATGAAAAATCAAGCTGGTAGTCCCGGTTTTGGGATCCAAGGGAAAATCTCTGTGTATATGTGTTTTATGTGTTATGCTCTCGCATTGTTTATTTTCTGTTCTTAGAATTTGTATGTTGGTAATCTATGTACGAGGTTAAAACCTAAATTTGGTATTAGAGTTGTTTTGGATTCAAGGGGATGCCTTTGTTGCTGAGGGGTTTCGCTCGGACCTTTGGTAGACCCTGTTTAATGGGAGATATGTGGGATCAATTCTGGTGGTGAAAGAAGATGGCAAGTAGTGGAAAGATAGAGATCTATAAATTTAATGGTCAGAGTTTTGAGTTGTGGATACTCAAGATGGAGGATCTATTGGTGGATAAAGATTAGTGGATCATGGTAGATCCAGGTACTAAACCAACGGGAGTGTCCAATGAAGAATGGAAGAAGTTGGATCGGAAGGTAAAGAGCACAATATGATTGTGTGTCTCAGATTCAGTATTGTTATGTATTAGGGGAAGCTACGCCGAAGGCTTTGTGGGACAAGTTACGCACTTTGTACCAATCTAAGTCTCTGGTGAATAAACTGTTCCTACGGAAAAAACTGTATAACTTGAGGATGAAAGATGGAGGCTCGGTGACAGAGCATCTGAATGCATTTAATACTGTGGTAAGTAGTTATTATCTGTTGATATTAAAATTTTAGATGAAGATAAGTGCATTAGTTTTTTGTGTTCTCTACCTGATTCGTGGGATAGTCTAGTTATTGCAATAGGTAGCAATGCAACTACCTTACAGTTTGATGAAATAGTCTCATCCTTACTGACAGAGGAGATGAGACAGAAAAATATGGAGATCCAGAATGGTGATGCCTTGTCTGTACGAGGATTGACCCAGAACAAAAAAAAAAAATAAGTCATTGAGTGTGAGATCTAAATCTCCAGGAAAACCTGTAAAGGTGGTGTGCAGGAAATACAAAAAGGAAGGGCACTACAAAAGGGACTATAAATCTAAAGCTCTGAGAAAGGAAAGGGATCTGATGATGCTCCTTCTGCAAAAGAAAAAACCAACTCAGATGAAGGTGGGGATGTGTACTTGGTTTCTTCAAGTAGACATGTAGATCATGAGGCGTGTTTGATTGACTTAGGTGCATCCTTTCACTTCACTCCCCATAGAGAGTGGTTCTGCGAATATGAGAAATATGATGGCGGTGATATCTTCTTAGGGGATGATTGGAAGGATAGAATCGTTGGTCACAGAAAAGTAAAGTTGAAGTTTCAAGGTGGAAGGGTTAGAACATTTCCAGGTGCTCTGCATATTCCTACATTGGCCAAAAATATGATTTATGTAAGCAAGTTAGATGATGTAGATGTAAAAACAGTGTTCGAGAAAGATATCTACAAGATGGTTCGAGAAGCATTGGTATTGATGCAGGGAGTTCATATTGGAACTGTGTACAAGCTACAAGGTAGCACTATTATTGATGGGTGCAACAGTTGTGTGGTTCCTGAAAGTGGAGTAGAAAATCTAGTGGTATTTGGAGAAAAGACCATGCTATGGCATCGAAAGCTTGGACATATTGGAGAGAAGGGCCTTTGAATACTTCATGGTAAAGGTATGGTAGAAGGTATGACTAATAGCTCTCTGAATTGTGATTTCTGTGAAAATTGTATATATGGGAAGTAGAATCGGGTGAGTTTCCCCTCTGGTAGTAAGAGGGAGAAACATATATTAGAGCTTGTGCACAGTGATGTGTATGGACCTATGAAGGTTCCATCATTGGGTAAGTCTGTATACTATGTATCATTTATAGATGACTTCTCAAGGAATACATGGATATATTTCCTCAAGAAGAAATCTGAAGTCTTTGAGAGGTTTAAAGAATTTAAGGCTCTGGTGGAAAACCAGACAGAGAAGAAGATAAAGGTGTCGATGATAGATAACAGTGAAGCGTTCTATAGCAAGGAATTTGAAGAATTCTGTAAGAAGTTTGGTATAGCATGATAGAACAATACTCCATACACACCTAAGCAAAATGGAGTTGCAAAAAGAATGAATAAGACGTTGATGGAAAGGGCAAGAAGCATGCTCAGTGGTGCCGGTTTAGGACAGGAATTCTTGGCAGAGGCGATGGAGACAGCATGTTACCGGGTCAACAGATCACCTTCATCAACGTTGGAGGATAAGACTCCACAAGAGGTATGGACTGGTAAGAAACTCTCTCTTTAACATATGAGGGTATTTGGATGTGATGCATATGTACATGTTCCAAAGGAGAAAAGAACAAAGCTGGATAGTAAATATGAAAAGTGCATTTTTATTGCGTATAAGGATGGTTTAAAGGGTTATAAGCTTTTGAACCCAGTAACAAGGAAGGTTGTGTACAGCCCAGAAGTGGTGTTCAGAGAGGTGAAAGATTTTATTAAACATTAAGTCCCATCAAAGTAACCTGAGAAGATAGTGTTTGAGCTAAAGGAGGAAGAATCAAACTCTACAACAGAGGAGGAATCAGAAGATGAAGGTCCACAAACTCCGTTTGTGAGAAGATCAGTTCGAGAAAGAAGGCAGCCAGAGAGGTAGATTCCATCTGCTTTCTGTTCAAATTTTTCTTTGTCTATTACTGTTGATGATCCCCGAACTATGAAGGAAGTAGTAGATTCAAAGGATGGAAAACTCTGGAAAGAGGCAATGGTTGATGAAATGGCATCTTTGCACAAAAATGAGGCTTGGGACCTAGTGGAGTTGCCGGCTATAAGGAAACCCATTGGTAGCAAATGGGTGTTCAAGAAGAAGACAAATGCAGAAGGAAAGGTGGAGAAATACAAAGCTCAGTTGGTAGAAAAAGGTTATTCCTAGGTGCCAGGAATTAATTTTTGGGATATTTTTTGTCCTATTGCAAAGGAAGATTTTATTAGATTACTTTTATCTGTTGTTGTTGCTTTTGATTTTGAGGTAGAATAGGTGGATGTGAAGACAACATTTCTTCATGGGGATCTGGAAAAGGAGATCTACATGAAGCAACTTGAAGGCCTTGCAATGAAGGGTAAGAAAGAACTTGTATGCAAGTTAAAAAAGTCTCTGTATGGGTTAAAACTATCACCAAGGATGTGGTATCAGAAATTTGATACATTTATATGGGGATTTGGCTTCACCAGAAGAAAAGCAGATCATTGTGTGTATTTTAAACTAATTGGTGACCGTGTTATTTATCTAGTCTTATATGTGGATGATATGTTGCTAGTTGGAAATGACAAAGAAATTATCCAAGATTTGAAGACCCAATTGTCCTCCAAATTCGACATGAAAGATCTTGGTGCTGCAAATTATATTTTGGGCATGGAAATTAAAAGAGATCGGGCAAAGAGGAAGTTGTGGTTAAACCAAAGGAAGTATGTCGAGGCAATACTGCAGAGGTTTAATATGCAGGATAGTAAGCCGGTGAAGGTTCCTATTCCTATTGGTGTAAAGCTATCTGTTGAATGGTGTCCCAAGACACAAGAAGAGGAAGAGGACATGTACCATGTTCCATATGCAAGTGCAGTCGGTAGTCTGATGTATGCGATGGTCTGTACTAGACCAAACATTGCACATGCAGTGGGAGTATTGAGTAAGTTTATATCAAAACCAAGGAAGGAGCACTGGACAGCAGTGAAGCAGGTTTTCAAGTATTTGTGTGGCACTAGTGATTATGGTTAGTGCTACCAAGGAAGACAAAGATTGGACAGAATGTTGGATATTTGTGGCTTTGTTGATGCAAACTGGGCTGGAGATCTAGATTAGAGAAGATCTACAAGTGTGTATGTGTTTAACCTATTTGGAGGTGCAGTCAGTTGGATGAGTAAGAAACAATCTGTAGTGGCACTATAAACTATAGAGGTAGAATACATGGGAACCACTCATGCAAGAAAGGAAGCAATCTAGTTTCAGAGTTTGTGTTCAATTATGGGGTTAGTACAGGGAGCTATAAGGATAGACTGTGATAGCCAAAGTGCAATTTTCTTGGAAAAGAACCTTGCTTATCACTCAAAGACAAAGCACATTGATGTTTAGTATCACTTTGTGAGGGATATGATAGAAGACAAAAAGGTGTTGTTTGTTAAAGGTGGACGCTTTGAAGAATACTGCAGATGCATTGACAAAATTTGTGAGCTCTAAGAAGTTCTCTTGGTGTAGAGAAATAATGGGCATTATAGGGCTAGATAAATGACTAAGCTCTCTCGTGGCCCCTTGTGGAAAAAAAACAACAAGCGGGAGAATGTTTGGTTGTGTTATATTATTTCAATGACTAGCCCACATAGTTAACCGGGGGGTCAGAGGGGGGGCTTCGTTGTGCCGATTTCACAGTGGGGGGGTCACAGGGGGGTTTGAGGGGGATGGGTAGCCTCCCTCGCTAGCTCAACGAAAATTTTTTTGGACCCTATATTAGGTTGGGCAGACCTACCTATGGTTTTGTGCATGGTTTTCGCACATGGTTTTGGACGCAATGGTTTTTCAGTCCATGGTATTGGATGCTTCGGCATGTATAAATATGTATTGTAACATTGAAAGGAACATAATGAAAAATCAAGCTGGTAGTCCTAGTTTTGGGATCCAGGGGAAAATCTATGTGTATATGTGTTTTATGTGTTATGCTCTCATATTTTTAATTTTTTGTTCTTAGAATTTGTATGTAGGTAATTTATGTACAAGGTTAAAACCTATCCTACAATTTGACCCAAATTTGGCTTGAGTGCCCCAAATCCAGAACCGGTGCACAAACTTGGCCTACAATCCCGCTGACGAGTGAAATTATTGGACATTAACTTGTCCACTAACTCTCATTTTCCAAATTTTTAGGTCATATTGGGTCCACGTGCCCAGGGGTCGGGGCTAACACCTTCCCTTGTCGGTCGGGCCCCCAAC
The DNA here is from genome assembly GCA_031772625.1 of Pinus tabuliformis. Lineage (NCBI taxonomy): Eukaryota > Viridiplantae > Streptophyta > Pinopsida > Pinales > Pinaceae > Pinus > Pinus tabuliformis. The sequence continues at coordinate 535,313,547 of CM062812.1, forward strand.
ACCTAGCATCGTGGTCATATGCACCCATAAAACCTAAGTTTGGTGCTATATTCCAACGCTGAGGCCTTAAATATCGGGCGCACTCATTTTTATTGGTGGTGAGGTCACATAATAGTCATGTGGCCCGGGGTTGGCCCCCTCTGCCCTTCGTGCTCCTAGTTATATGGAGGGTCATGTGACCCCAGGTTGGCCCCTATTCATTACACTACCATGGTTCTCCTCTCTCGGTTGTTGTGTTGTGTGCTATGACCATGAGGTTGGGGATAAGCCTTGGCCCTTAGTCCCACCCCTTGGTTCTCTTGGGCACGGTGACCAAGGTTAGGGTTTCTCCCCGACTCCAACCTCCAATGCGAATTGCACCAAACTTAAATCAAGCTTGACTCCTATATATGTTAAGTAACACATGCCTAGCGCATTGGTTGAGACTCTTGGTGCTTTTTGCTTGGTCATGGGTTTGATTCTCGTGGGCATCTTGGCCCCTTAACAAATTTTTACACAAACCCTTGGAGGCCACGTGGTTGCCTCTTATTTGCCTATGTGGCCTCCCACCATTAACCAATAATACATAGTTAGCCTAAAATATAATTAAAAAATTGAACCCACAACATTAAAATAATTTATGAGCCAATTAAACTTGAAATCTTTGGATGAATCAGGAGTGGCCAAGTGGCATCTTGCTACTGGCTCAAAATGTATAGTCACCCTGTCAATTTTGCAAATTTTTGCGTGTTTGATAATTCTATCGGAACACAATATCAGGACCATACGATATCAGTTTTGAGTGAAATGATTTTTATTGGATTCAGATCACCGAGATGTATGCACTGGCATAGGCTTCAAGCACTTTTTAACGCTTTGAATTTTGAGTACTAAACTGATCCCTTAGATCAGTCCTCCCCATTGGAAGCTTTTGGACCTCCAAAAGCTCATTTTCAGTCAACAAACATATGAGGGTACAATTCCGTCACCCTTACCTTCCCAATCCATTTGGCTTTGTTTGTATTTTTTTTCTTTGAGCTCCTCGCGAAGGTACTTCACTTTTGAAGTATTTATCTTTCTGTCAAAGATAGGACCTTGCTACAATTATTCAAGATGTTTAGAAGAGAACAATTTTGTTAAATATATTTGAACATTCTTTCCTATGTCTTCAACCAAAGGAGACTTATTCAATTTCAATTTCACTTAATCTCGAACACTATAGTCATAACGATGCTTAACACGTCTAGCCTTGTTTTGGGCTTGACTCTTCATCCAATGTGATCACCGTCGCCATGCACTATCCCTCTTCATGGCCAAAACATTATGAAACCCATAAGAAGATATTTTAGAACTAATTTCCTCTTTTTCAAATAGCTTTTTATTCTGCTTTTTGATCGCTGCATTCTTTAACACTGGCATCTTGTTCGTACCAATGTTCAACAATGATGCATCCTGCTGCAAATGAACTTAATATTATTTTCCTATTTTATGAGGCAATATGTTAGACTACTGAAACATCTTATCACATGGATTAGAAAACTCAATGAAATCAGATTTCAAACCTGATTCATATCCTTTAAAATATTCAGATTCCTCAACATCTTTATGTTTAATCATCAACAATGTAAAATTATAACTAGCATTTACAAACCTATTCATTTGTCCAACATTCACAAAAGATAAATTCAACTTCTTGCTATGTGCTCTAAAAATGTACTCAATCCCATCTTTAAACAAGTGGTACTTGTTCTCATGGCGATGAAAGATGGCTTTCCTGTCATATAAGTATGGACTTCCCAAAACAATCCCCCAAATATCAAGTGGTACCACATCAAGTTCTACCTCATCAATAAAATTTGCAGTGATGGGAAATATAAGTATGCATTTTCTTGTCACTTCTAACTTGGCATTCTCACATAGCCAACCCAAAGGATAAGGTTTAGGATGAGGAATGGTTTCCAAATTTAGTTTCTTGACAATGTATTCTAAAATGAGGTTTGCTTGTGAACCACTATTAAAAAAAGTATCTACCTTGTTATGTTTATTGATAATTATAATATGGAACAACTCTATTCTTTCTCTTTTATTTTGAGCTTCAATGGGTTTACTATAAGAACTAGTAGTTGCAATTGAATCCTTACCTTTAAATCCTATGTCTATGATTTTTGTTTCATCTCCAGAATCAGATCCTAGATCTTGTTGTGTAGTTGCAGAAATCTTTTCTTTCTCCTTGTGCTTAAACTTTTTGGGTCTCATCTTAGGATGAAGTTTCCAATAGTGGCCTTCATCATGGCCTTCTTTAGAACAGTGTTTAAATGTGAGTTTTTCTCCTTCTTTCTTGAATGAAGCATTATTTTTATCCTTGCCTTTAAACTTCCCTTTTCCTTTTTCTCCAGACTTGAATGACTTCTCACTATTTTCTTTAGAAACATTTTCCCCTCTTGCGTCTAAATGAGTTTCCTATACACAATCTTCATCTAGTTTTGTAGGGTTAAACATGAGAATTGTATGTCTCAAGTAACTATGTAATCCTCCAATGTATTTGAGAAAAGTATCTTGAGAGCACAAATCTATACCCAAATTTAAAGCTATTTTCATAAATTCTTGAGTATAGCTTTGCACATATTTCCCCTTAGCTTGCCTAAAGTTTTTCCAATCCATGATATTTTTTTGCATGTATGCTAATGGATAAAATTTCCTTCTTATTGCAACAAAAAAATCATTCCAAGAGGATTAAACCTTACCATGTTTCTTCATATCCTCTTAAGTTTTGGCTTCCCACCAAATAAGTGTCGCGCCTTCCAATCTAAGAGAAGCAAGATGAATTTTGGTCTCATCATCATTGATTCTTTGTATCCTACAATACACTTCAATCTGATGAATCCAATTATCTAGTTTATCAACATCTACCTCTCCATCATACATAGGCAATTAAAACTTTATATTGAGTTTTAACAAAGGAGTTTTGCCATGTTGTTTTGGAGAATTTGGAGGCGTTTGAGAAAGGGTAGAAGAATTAGAAGATGAGGATGAAGATGAGGATGAGGATGGAGGTGAAGGTGGTGGTTTGTCACCATTCCCTCCATTTCCTTTTGGAGGCTTGTCTTCTTTTCCTCTATCTCCTTTTCGAGGTTTTGAGCTCTCTCCATATAACCTTGAATTCCTCTCTTCATAAAGAACCTTTGCCATTTCAGACATCTCAAGGAATGCTTTTCTGAAAGTTCTTTCATGTTCAGGCATCCCTTCATGACCTTCTACATGTTCCATGACTAATGAAGCTTGAGGTGTGTTTGTTCTCCTTAAAACAATTTGAGATCTTAGCTCCACAAGTTTTCCTTCTCCTCTTTTAAGCTTCAACCTTGTAAGCATCATAAAAACACTTGCAAACAAAATCAAACCTTCACAATAACCTGATGCTATGATACCAAAATGATATATAATTGAAAACTTGAATATTTGAACAAATTGCAAGTGAAATTTTATATGTGTTTTGGGTAATGGATCAAGTTACTAAACACATAAACAAGTGATTTTTAAACACAATTAACAGCCAAAATAGAGACAAATACAATATCAAAAACACATAAAAACAAACATGATAAAGGAGTTCACCCTCTCCTAGGCTACATCTCCTGGTCCAACTTCCAATGCAGGGCCTCTTTCATTAAGTGCTTAAATTTGTGTTTTCGTGGCTTTAAAATGATCAGAATGAAAAAAATGTCTCCAATGGATCCAGAACTGTCAAAAAAACCCCCATCTGGGTTCTTTCTACACCTCATTTGGCCCAAAACTAAGAAAGTTATGCTTGTTACAAGCTTTTCCCAAATCCATAGCTAACCGTCCTACAATTCAACCCAAATCTAGCTTGAGCGCCCCAAACCCAGAACCAACACGCAAGCCTAGCCTACAATCTTGCCTGATAGGAGAAATTGTCTGGCAGTTAACTTGTCCACTAATGCCTAGTTCTGAAATTTGAGGTCATATGAAGGCCACGGGCCTAGGGGTCAGGGCTAATCGCCCGCCCCCATCGGTCAGGCACCCAACCCCTAGAATCATGATCATATGCACCCATAAAACATGTGTTTGGCTCTATATTCCCATATTGAGGCGTTAAATATCAAGCACACTCCTTTTTGTTGGCGGTGAGGTCACATAATAGCCATGTGGCCTAGGGCTAGCCCCCTATGCTCTCCATGCTCCTGGTTATATGGCGGGTCATGTGACTCAGGGCTAGCCCCTATTCATTACTCTGCCAAGGTTCTTCGCTCCCAGTTGTTTTGTTGTGTGTTGTGAGCATGGGGCTGGGGCTAAGCCATGGCCCTTGGTCCTACCCCATGGTTCTCTTGGGCACAGTGACCAGGGATGGGGTTTAGCCTCAACCCCAACCTCCAATGTTAATTGTGCCAAACCTAAATCAAACTTGAAGCCTCTACATGTTAAGTAACACATGTGGCGCGTTGGTTGAGACTCTTGGTGCTTGTTGCTTGGTTGCGGTTTGATTCTCGTATGGAGCTTGGCTTCTTAAAAAAAAATTACACCAACCCTTGGAGGCCACGTGGCTACCTCTCATTGTCCCATGTGGCCTCCCACCATTGGCCAATAATACACAGTCAGCCCAAAATATAATTAAAATTTTGAACCCACAACATTAATTTTTTTTTGAGCCAATTAAACTTGAAAATATTGGACCAATCAAGAGTGGCCAAGTGACAGCCCGCCACTGGCCCAAAATGTATAGTCACCTTATCAATTCTACAAATTCTTTCATGTTTGAGAATTTGATTAGAACATGATATTGAGAGAATACAACATCGGTTTTAAGTGAAATGAGTTGTGTTGGATTCAAAACGCCAATGTCTAAGCAATGGAACAGGTTTCGAGCACTTTTGAACACTTTAAATTTTAAGCACTAAACTAATCCCTTGGATCACACATGTACCACTAGATACCCTATATGGTCAGATGCATCCACGAACCATTAAATTTTCATCCCATGTCACCTTTGTATTAGAGGTCCCCACCCTATATTTCTATTCAAATATAACTTGTGACAGATCTAGCCATGAACACTATAATGTGCTACCTAAGAAGGGCACCATGTCTGATATGACTTATCTAGGTTATTCAATGTTTAACTCATAAATGTTTTGAGCCCATGTGAATTTAGTTCCACTACAACATGCCACTTAACATTTCTCCTAGACATCCAAACTCCATGTCCAAACTCTTGAATTATCTGGATAACATGATTATGACCTGGATATAAAGAAAACCTCAGGATTAGAAACTCAAAATGATTTTTTGGGTTTTATTCAAACATTTCAAAGATTATACAAGGTTATCCTAAGATTCTAGTTCTTCCAACAAATTATAAACTCAAGGTGATCACTATTCATTTCAAGTGTTGATTGTTAACAAAATACCTTCACAAAGATGTGAATCCAACTATTACGAATAATACATTAATCCCAATTCCATGACCAATAAAAACCTATGATTGTAGTCATAGCAATACCTTCTCTGTATACACATATGATACATTATTTCATTTATAAATCCATGAGTAAGGAAGAAAAAAATAGTCATGCACAATAGATATCTTGGTAAATTCATAAAAAAGATGTGCAATTCTTCATCAGTAAAACTTTTTAATTCTCAAATGCAGAGACCCTCTAAGAATTATAACACTTAAACCGTGGAATTTCACACACCCTAACAGTTTCTCTAGATTCTTATGTAGTCATTTGAAAATCATGCAAGTTGCTAACAATATATCTGCAGTTACAGAGATATTCGAGTCCCTCATACCATGAGAATAGTCATATAAATATCTCATTAAAAACACATAGGAACACATATTATGCATTAATGGTGCTAATACACTTGTATCATATAATAATATCAATAATAATTCACATTCCATAAATATGCACAAAGATACAATTAAGCCTACACATCTTAGTAGTTAAATGACTTTCAACTGTGAGAGGGACTTCAAATATCCTGCCAACCGTAGGCCAATTGCATTGTTGTTCATTCTTGTAGTGAATCACCCCTGAGCTAGATTCAGAGTCTGGAGAGCATAGTGCTCAAGGGAAATTCACACCAGTTAAGTTACAAAGGCATGAGAATCTACAACACGCAGTTCCTTGAAGATAAACCCAGGACTCTAGAGTACATAGTGTCTCCACCAAAACAGAATTCAACGAATCCATAACACACCATGCTCCACCAAAAAATCACTAGAGAAATCCAAAGACCATGGTGTCTCCACCCACTTCACAGTATAGGAATCAAGATTCCATAGTGCCTCCACTTATAACCCGGTAGCAATCTAGAGCACACCATGCCTCCACCTCATAGCTTTCATAGGAATCCAAAGTCCACCTTCAGGGTCTCCACTTGTGAAAACACCATGAGAAGTCCCAGAGTACCTAGTGGACTCATCTACATGGTAGGATTCCAAAGTCCAATGATACTCTACCTCCCCAACGCCACAAATTCACCTTTCTTCCACATCCCTCAATTGGCTTCAAGTCCTAATCTTGCACTGAGCCTTTCCCAGTGTTTTACATCCATTCCTAATATGTAGAGCTTCTTGCGATCATGTTATCACCTTGATGAGGTCTTCTTGTTCCTTCCTTAGTGTCCCACGGATACCACTCTATAGTTCTCTTTTTTCTTTTGTATCCTAATCCTCCATTTTATGATAGTGTTCTCACCTCTTTTGAATGCATTTCCCTAATTTTTTCTTGTGTGTTGACCAATACCAACACATTCCATGAGATTAGGGCTAGTTCATCCTTTACTCAGGTGGTCATACCCTGTTTTTTTTTCTTGTAAATTCTACTGTTTAAATGAAAGATAGAGGGGGGTGACAGATTAAATGTGAGCTTCTAAGATTAGCAATTTCCACAAGCAATTCCCAAGCAACTTCACCTATGTAGACTCTAAATCCATGTCCTCTCTCTCTAGTTTAGTCATTTCATATTTTTCACAATTATTTAAAATTGTAGATCAAAATACTTACATGAGTGTGAAACCAAAATGGGCTATCACAAAGATACAGATCAAGAAGACAAATATTGATGCTTTGTTTCATTCATGATCATAGAAAACTATTATTGTAGTAGAGCTAGCTAACAAATTAGGATTAGAATTTTGTGATCATCCAAGCCCATATCCATTGGGATGGGTAAATAAGGATGCAAAGGTGAAGGAAAAAGAACAAATGCAAAATTAGATTTGTCATCAGTGTTGATTTTATTAATGAAGTATAATCAGATGTAGCTCCACTTGATGTACGTGGAGTTGTGTTTGGAAGTCCCCACATGTACATGCATGATACAATATTAATGTGGAGAGCCAACCATTATCAGCTCGTAATGATGGAAAATTGTTCACAATCAACATGCGTAAAGGCAAGTCAACAATTTCACTAGTAAGTACCAACCAAGCCAAGAAACCAATCAATTCTAGTAATAAGTATGCTTTAATATTTTTAAGAGAAAATTAGTCTATAGAAGAGTCAGTGAGACGCAAGGCATCCCTAGAGGGTTGTACTATGAAACATAAACAACAACCAGAGGAGTTGCTATAGGCATATAGGGATGTGTTTAAGAAGCCTAAATGGTTACCACCCAAGAGGGAAAGTGGAGCATGGGATCTATTTATTGTCAAACTCCCCATTGCCAAACGATGGTTGTATAGTTAGTTTGTTACAGAAACGAGGAAAAGAGACAATTGCAACAACTATTGGCCTAAGGTGTCATTTGACCAAGTACATCACCATGTGGGTCACGCATTGTCATTGTGCCAAATAAGGAAGGGACTTGGTGGATGTGTATTTATTATAGGGCATTGAATAAAATAATGCTTGATAAGAGGTACCTCCTACCCACAATAGATGATTTATTGGATCAGTTGTAGTAAGAAAAATACTTCACCAAGCTAGACTTAAAATGTGGATATGACCAATTTCAAGTTAGAGAAGAAGATACTTAGAATATTTCCTTTAAATTGAGGCAAGGTTTATATTAGTGATTATTCATGCCATTTGGCCTATGCAATGTACTAGATATGTTTATGAGGTTAATGAATGATATATTGTGCCCTTTTATAGGTTAATTTGTTATTATCTTTTTGGATCATATACTGGTATACAATGCTACCTAAGAGGTGAACATCTCACATTTGGCACATGTGTTGGAGACATTAAAGAAGCACTAGTTGTGGGAAATTCTCAAGAAGTGTGAGTTTGCACAACAATATTTGGTGTTTCTAGGGTATGTCGTAGGTGGATGAGAGATGAAAATAGATCCTTCTAAGATGGAGGCCATCATGAAATGGCTGGTGCTTACTAATGTTTCTTAGGTTAGGAGTTTCATTTGGGAAAAATAGTAGCTGAGGAAACTCATAACCTCATTCTTAGTGGTAGAAACAGCACTCCATGCCATAAAAGCAAGTGAAAATAATTTATAGTTGTGAAAGGGTGATAAACGAGCCTTTGAGGAGTTGAAGAAGAAGATGATTTAAGTACTAGTTTTATAATTACCAAACTTGTACTAGCCCTTAGAGTGGAGACAAATTTGATTGAGTATGTTATGGAAGATGTATTGATGCAAGGATGAAGGCCTATATTCTAACATTATGAAGTATTTCATGGGTTATGTCCTAACTACCCCACATATGTCAAGGAGCTCTATTCCCTAGTGCAAGTTATGAAGAAGTGGAAACACTATCTAATGGGAAAGTAGAATGTAATCCAAATATATCACCAGCCACTACAGTACCTGTAGGCCTATATTAAGCTACAATAGACTAGGCATTGGAAGTGGATGGTGTTTCTACAACAATTTCATTCAATGATCAGATATCAAAAGGGAAGCACAAACAAGTTAGCAGACATGACTTTAAGGCCACCCACATTGAAGGTCAAAAATTTGGGAACTTTGATGCACATGGATCCATTCACCCATGATGCATATAGAGAGGCATATTCAAAGGATGAGGATTTCAAGGAGGTGCTCAACATTTATAGAGGAAGAGTCATGTGCACAGTGGTGACATCACCATTGACTACCATCTCCTAGATAGGTTACTCTATATGATGGATAAGTTTTGTGTTCCTAAAGGTGAGTGATTGTAGCTGATCAAAGAGGATCACACCTCCAAGGTTGACAGTGGCCAACTTACATATGTATGTGTATTGATTCAAGATGCAAGAAAACGTTGTTGGTTTCATAAAGGGATGCATGATTTGTTGTATCAATAAGCCTAGTAACATGAAACATAATCTATATCATCCCTTACCTCTACCCATTCATCCCTGGGAAAGAATTTCCATGGAATTTGTGGGATATTTACTAATGAACATGACTACCTATTCATGGTAGTTGAAAACTTAAATATGATGCATGTTTTGATGCCTTATAAGAAGACCATCAGTGGGCAAGAAGCAATGAACTTGTTCTTTGGACTACATCATCGAAGAATATGGACATGAAGTTGAAGAGGTCTACAACATTCCATCCATAGAAAAATGGGAAAACACAAGTAGTCAACAAGACTTTGGTGTAGCTTTCTAGGGGTTACAATCTGAAGCATCCAAAGACCTGGGATGAAAACCAGTGAAAATTTTAGGGGCTAATATTTACAAGTGGGCTAATTTTCCATGCTTTTTTCTGAAAAAAGGATTCATTAACTTGCGTTTTTCTAAAAAAGGATAGCCCAAATTTTATAGGTTAAAATTATTTTACCTTAAAAATCACCAAACAATTATAGAAACTATATAAATCATTAGAAATTTTAATATTCTTACAAAAATATCACAAATTTTTTTACAATTTGTAGATTAAGGACAAGTAGGATTTTCCAAGGTTTCTATACTTTAGGAGAAATTTCCATCCTTAAAATTTTCCGTGATGAAAATCTATTGTATATATATAATGCTCTTAGAACATAAAAGTCCACACTTCTACTAGTAAGTCCCCATTTGAAACTTGTTTTGGATAGTTTCTACCTTCACCTTTGGATATTGCATAGAACCAATAAGGACAAGTTAAGGAGGATCTTACAAAGGACACCTTAAGGGCTGAAAATTTTGTTGAAAAGGTCAAGTAGATCCATATGTGGGGACAAGAGACACTATAGAAGTCACAGGAAAATAAAAGGCTAGGCGAGATTATCACATAATAGAGAAGTCATTTAAAGTCGGAGACATAGTATGGTTACAGTTGAGCAAGAGGAGGCTACAGGGTCTTGGTAAGAAAATCAAGGATTTGTAGTATGGTCCCTTTGAGATATTGAAAAAGGTGGGAGATAACACCTATAGACTCAGTATACCACCATAACTACACATTTACTTAATTGTGAATGTAGAGAACCTAAAAGTCTATCAACCTTCCATTCTAGATCAGGAAGAGGGACAAGCCCTAAGTTTTGTAGAGGATATGGCACCATATGCTCAAGTAGAGTTGATAGAGGATAGAATTGTGTATAAGATATATGGAACTAGAAAATATGGGCAACATGGCCTTTGGAAAATTGGGTTGAAAGGACAACTTCTAAGTAGGGTTAAATGGTGCACCTGAGAAAAGGTAGAGGGAAAATTTCCTCATCTCATTCAGTAGAATCGTTTGGGGACCAAAAGCCTCCCAAAGTGGGGATGTTTGATTTGGATTGGATTATTGTATTTATTTTCATCCATATTAGTGATTTCATAGGGAAATAGTGGAGGAAACAACTCATAGGACGAGTTTTACCGGTGGGGCCTAGTTTGGAAAATTAGGATCTAAAACCTTTCAAGAGAAATTTGAGGCATAAAGAAACATTTTTTGGAGAGTAAAACTTTTCCAATTTAGTGGCACACCTTTTACTCATAGTATACATACAAATACCTTTCCAATAACATAAAAATCACCTCAATTAGAGTCCATATGCAAAATGTATGCCAGTCAAAAGTTGACCTTCTTATTTTAAACACCATAGTTTGAACGGATGCCACACTAGCCCCATAACTCATGGAAAGAGGACTATCCATGTTATCATGTTGAATAAGTCTCTAGAAGATTCCATATTGTAACTTTGGTTAAGAGTTTGGGTAGTCAAACCTATCCACTAGTAGGCTATCGTGATGTGTTCTAACCGAGCCATTAGGAGGAGAAGGGGTTCCATTTTCTTCGAGTGCATTTGTTCCATAGATGATAAAAATATCCATGAGGGATAGGGGGAGAGAACACAAAGAGGATTTGGGCACTATAGTAGCTCATGGACCACATACTATACTTCTCTATACTCACAACCATTTTCTATTTAGAGAAAGATAGCAGAGAGGCATCGCCTTCTAGATGGGTTTCCTCTTGAAAGTGTTTCTATTTTGTTGTTCTCTATTTTCTACATCATTTTAATTTGCATGCATAGACAATAAACAATAATTTGTAGATCTAGAAATATTAAAAGAAATAAACCCTAATAATGTAGATTTCAAGAATTTAAATATAGTTTTATTAGATCTACTATGATGAAATTTCCAGTGGAATATCCAAAATATTCTATGGATCAATTAATTTTAATGGGGTTCTTTTTATTTTTGTTAACATTTGTGATGTATTTTTCTTTATTGGAATTTTTTTCCAGAGGGAGATGGATCTTCAAAGATAATACATCCAATGATGATCTTCAAGATCAATGTTGTTCTTTTGACCATGCACATTCATAGGATCACATTCCATTGAGAATTCCCTTAACTAATGGCTCTTTTTGGGTTATTTCCAATGGCAACATCATCAACCTATGGATCTTCCATGACTTTTTTAATATTTCAGGCTCCCCTTTTTTAGGAGTTCACTATGTAAGAAAGGAACGCTATTCTTGAAACTCCTCCTAGTAATGTCAACTCTTAATTACGCATACTATCCTCATAATTAGTTCTCAAACTGGCGAAATATTTCCCATAAAACCTTTAATTTCTTAAGTATTCTTTAATATCAAATTATCAAGCCAAGGCATTCTACAATAATAAAATCAAATAATATATGTTTTCACATACCTACATTCTTCGTATGCTTCCCCCTATATTTATTGTGCTTGATACTATTATTTGGTAGTTGTTATTCCCATCCCACAATAGATTAGTAAATTTTTCCTCTATGATGTTGATTTGGATTGTCCCTAACCTTTTCATATTTTTTAGTCATAAAATGCCATTAATTAGGATGTATTCACTAGGATAAAGTATGGTATCCCTTCAAATATTACTATTATGTTGATCCACTCCCATGTAATTGTTTCAAATTATATAGTATTAGCCATATATAATTCTATTTTTCTACTTCTCCCTATTCTTCTATCATACAAGAAAACAAATTCTCCTTCCTTCGACTAATAGTTTTCTAGTTTACTAACATGATGTATCTCCATTTTCCCCTTTCCCATAAGTTGGTAGAATTATAAACATAATTCTATCTTTCTCTAAATTGGTAAGCCCTTTTAATATCTTCTTTGTTTATGCCTTTGTTTTGCACATTTCTCAATTGTTATTCTTATAAAATTAATCCATTTCTACTACTATTCCTTCAACATTATGAGGCACCACATTAGGATAAAGGAGAAAGGATGGAGTGGAGTTTCCACTTATTTTTCTATAAACATTGAAATTATAGAGGGAAGAGAGGAAGAGAAGAGAAGGAGAAAACCCACTAGAATAATTATGGTTTTAGGTTTGATTAAGATATATAAAGATATAGGTTAATTATGTTTATTTAGGTTTCATAACAAATAAGAGCCACAACAAATTAACAAAGGAAAAAAAACTAATTAGGGTTAATTTTATAGTTTTCTTTAGTTAGTGTATTAAGGAGAAACTTGCAATGACTCATGGTGAATAATTGATAGAGGAAATGATAAATAATTGTATTGAATATAGAACATTTTTTTTACAAAACATAATTTCCAAGGATAAGAGAAAGGAATAAAAAACATATGATTAAGGAGTTGTCTATTATCTTCCAAGTTGCACATGATATAAATAAATAACATTCCTTAAAACCAAATAGGAATACAATTGTGAGTCATAATAAATACATGAAATGATAACATCAATCTATAGTGAATTCTAACTATTTATGAAGATAGTTTAACCTCGGATCAAGAATTAAAGACAAATATTTAAACATGTTTACAATATTATCCAATGAGATAAATAGGAGAAATATTTATAAATTTATTAATCATGAACAAAAAACACATACAATTCAATGCAATTGATGTCAAAACATTTGTTAATTGAGTTTGGGTTCCTCTCACTCATTTATGTGTGCTCCACCTACACTGTCTAACTTTAGTATGGTTAGAGAAACCTTTGATATGTTATAACCAATTCAAAACCAAAAATAAATTAAAATCTAGGAGGAATTGAATAAGGGAAAGAAATAAAATGCAAGATTACTCCTGTATGAATTTCTCCAATATATATATATATATATATATATATATATATATATATATATATATATATATATATATATATATATATTTTTAATTTACACTCTTGTCCCTTCTCCTAATCAATAACTTTTATTTATATAACAAAAGGTATTTAAGATAGTTGGGGGTGGATGTTAGGGCCTGCAAGTGGATGGATCCTATGATTTCTAATCAAGAGCACACTTTTACTGTTTTATAATTGTATAAGGAATTTTTAAATTTCCTTAAGATAAATGATGAGTAGCTAATGTGTTTCTTGAAGATAATTTGTTGTCATGTCATAAATGGAGGAGAAATATATGTAGAGAGGAAGAATGAATAAATCTTGAACAATCTTTTCAATTTTAGTTTTGAGAGAAAATGGGTCAAGATAAGGGTGTAAAATATGTGTGACTCTATTTTCTATGGGATAAATATAATGACATTTTTCACTTCTAAAGGGTGAGAGGCCATAAGGGATATCAAACGATAACTGGTGTTAGTCCAACAATAACTACATGTTAGGATGGATGGGTTGGGAAGACATCACAAAGGATTCAATGGCATGGAACTAAGAAGAAATTCTAGCATGTTCCTTTTTAAGGAGTTATTTCATGTGATGTGAGTTGTGATCTCTAGAGGACCTATTTTAAAAGTGTAGAAATTCTTTCCCTAGTGGAAACCCATTTATAACTCCCTACAATAAATGGTGATGGGACCAATTTTTCTCAACCATTCAACAAACTAAATAATGTCAGAACCACCTATTTCATTATGAAACATGTTGGTTTTTAGGCAATATTCTTTTTTTTTGGTAGGTAAGCACCCACGAGGGATTTAAACCAGTGACCTTTCACAAGGAATGCCTTAACAATGCACCCATTCACCGTCAATCCAAAGCCCTGTGGGTGGGTTTTAGGGAATAATCACCCATTTGAAGTCCCGCATTTTCAAAAACAACCTCAACACTTCATGGAACCTCTATTACAAATCATGATCAAATCAATTCACAACTAGATATGGCAGTGTATCTCCTAGGTTACTTGATAGTGAGTAAATTTATGGGTCCTACACTATCAATTAATATGATGAATTTATTATTCTTGATGTAGCCATAGGTTTTTTAGAGATGGAATAAACCTATTCCTATAAAATTTCCCTTGAAATGTAAACAAAGATTTCTTTCATACTACATCTACGCTAATAAAATATTTGTCATTTGTACAATTGTAGAAAATACCTTTTAAGTTGATAATCTACCATTTCAACATGTATTAATTTGTGGCTCAAAGAGAGGGATCGATGGGAAATAAATGATGGATTTTTTATTTTGGCATTCAAAACCTTTGGGCTTCCCTATGATATTTAGAGGCTTTGATCCAAGTAGTAGGGTGATTCATTGAGACTTGAGCATGTGTTTCTTCCTACAGACCACTAATAAAGAATTCCATAAATTAGCTATCTAACGTGCCTTTGAAATGGAAATAAAGTTTCTCAAAAGTATTTTTGTAATCATTAACTCTATTAGACTATTTAATCTTGGTCAAGCTACCAAAATAAGGATTATCTGGTTCAAAAAATTCATATAGAATTTATAAATTGATTCCAAGCAATATAACCCTTGTGGGAGTTATTATGCACATGCCACCATTGCTAGCATTGAGGGCCTAGATATAAGACACCCACATGAATTTTCATTAACTCATCAATGATTCCATGCAATAGAAAAATAATGTTCCATTTGAGTGACCCAACTGGTGGGATAAAGCCATAAAACTTGTTTAAATCCACTTTTGGGAATCTAAAATCATAAAAAAATAAGTTATAGTGAGACCACAAGTATTTGGATGATTCAACTTTGTATGGGTGGAATGACTATTCCTTGAATTACTATATGAGTTACAAACTACATAGGGATTGAGTCTAATTTATTAATCTTGTAATTAAATGTAAAATTATTTTTCTTTGTAGTTGATTTTTAGTTGTCACACATTATTTCTAAGTGTCCAACACACAATGAAATTATAGTTTTGAGTAGCCATTGGGGTGGGGTTCAAAAAAGGTTACTAGAGAGTGGTACCAACGTGATAATAATTTTAGTTGGTGCTACTGATTTAGGTGTTGGGTAATGGGGCAAGTGGGTCCACACAGAAAAATTCTTACTAAAGTGTGGCACCAATGTGGCCAATTCTACTACTTGGGGATATTGAGGCGAGTATTAAGACAGGTGGGAGAAAAGAATGGGTTATGGGAGATTATTAGCACAACAATTACAACAGTTTAAGGAGTCTATTAATATAGGTCCCAAATAAGGGTGCTAATGAGACCACCTTTTTCTGAACTTCGTTGATGTTATACTCCCAACTAAATAATATTGTAAAAAATGCTCAAATTCTTAATATTGTAGATTATGTAGGAATTTCACTCACTATTTGAAAGAATCATTATTTCCAATGATTAAATGCTCGCTTTTTTAACATAGCCCTGTGTTTTATGCATTTCCAAGACTAGAAGTAAGGAGTAGGGCTTCAAGGGTCTTATGGACAAGCGAGTTCTATATGCTATAGATCTTTGATATATCTATGAGGTCCAATACTATTACTTGATTTAATATACTAAGTATCTAACTAGGGAGGGTCAAGAATACCCTTAGTTGTATTAGCCATTTACTAGGGTAGTAGAGAATAATCTTCCTAAGTGTTGTTATTGATGCTACTATAGTAGTTAGGTAGCCAATTAGCCAATCTAAAGTAGGTTTTAGGATACCTAGAAGAATTATAATATAATTGAGATTATGTGGAAGTGAAACTTTATATGCGGGTGCTTTTTGATGTGGTACTACTCAAATGGTACTAATAGGGGTTACAACAATTTCCAACAAAGTGAATTCTCTTGTATTTCTTCTTTGTCTACTTCTTCGATTGTAAGTTTATGTGATAAATCACATATCAATATTTTATTTATATACATAATAGCATTTCTATATCTTGAAAAAGAAAAAATTCCCTAAAAATCTGCTCTAGTACAACTTGTGACATGATGATAATTTCCAACAAAGTGAATTCTCTTGTATTTCTTCTTTGTATACTTATTCAATCGTAAGTTTATGTGATAAATCACATATCAATATTTTATTTATATACATAATAGCATTTCTATATCTTGAAAAAGAAAAAATTCCCTAAAAATGTGCTCTAGTACAACTTGTGACATGATGATTGCAATTATCACTGATATTACTTAGGTCTAGTGAAAAATAAAAACTAATTTATAAACATGATAGACAAATATGAACCAAGATATCATACCCTTATATATACGGAAGCAATATTCACTTTATTCTTTTCAGGGGGGCTCTAATAAATCATAGCTTTAATTACGAATGATTTTACAAGACATTTTTTATAATTATTTTACATCTATATATAAAACTTTCTATACCTAAGAACATTCTATAGAAATAATTTTCTAGTAGGTGGGACCTTGTTGTAATTCTTCTTATGTATATTACTTACACATTACTATGTGGACCTTATTTACTAATGGTGGCCTTCATACACAACATTACATAGTAACCTATCTATCTAATTGGGGGGTTAGGGGAGGAAGAACCCTAACAATATCCCTATTCATAGAGCTTTATAGATATCATGTTTTTCCATCCATCACATCACCTTTAAGAGGGGAACCTATGGTTCAAGAAGTGGGGGATTTCATCTCGTACCAACAAGGGGCTCCTCATCTAGTGAAGGACAACTTGGCTACAATAAAAAATATGATGAAATAACAACCAATTCAACAACATAGTGAAATTCACTTCGAAGTGGGGATTGCGTCTTTATGAGGCTTAAATGATTAAAATATATTGTCCTTCAAGGAGCAAAAGAAGGAAAATAAATTTTCATTTGATTACTATGGTCCCTCTAAGATGTTATAGAGGACCACTAATGTTGATTACAGATTAGAGTTACCACCTTCTTCATGGTGAATCTAACCTTTCATGCCTCTTTTCTAGAGAAGGTAATCAGTCTCAGTAGCCATATTTAGGCTATTTTTCTAAATATTAATTTCAAGTAGTTGTAGTTTGAGATTCTCCCCTCTGTTAGAATATTTTAGCTCTCTAAACTTTTCCCTCTCTTCCCATCAACAACTGGACTCTCATGAAGACGTCTGGTGGAAGCATTTGAACATCTTGTTCTCATCCACTAAGATGAGGTCCCAACAAGAAAGATGGTCCTTGCACCTCCCCTCAGAGGAGTTTAAAATATGGGTAGTCTCTTAGAAAATTTATATTCTCTTTTTTTGTTGCGTCTAAAAGGAATCTAGGCATGGTAGCTGTAGTGGAGATGGGCTTATTTTAAGCCTTAGAGTATAATTAAAATCTAGTTTCACCTGTACTTTTGGGATGGCTTCTAATAATCAAGATGAAGTGTATGGATGCTTTAAACAGATTTCGTTAGTCCAAACAAGTAATATTTAAAGGAATATCATAGTTGGAGACTTCGAACTCATTATAGGACACCTTTGAAATGGATTCAATCAAAATCCCCCTCTTCTCAATTCAATATTTAGTTGTATAAGGCTTATTCTCTCTCGATTCTCTGACCATCAATGATTTCATGTTTTAAGGAATAATAACTACAAATAAAATGAAATGGAAAACCAATAATTTATATTAATGGGGTGATTGTTATTAATTAACAATCAAGTTTTCTACTCTCTTATCCCATGATCCTTTCCTTGTCTACAAAACGTAAAATTCGGAGTTGGATTATACAAGCCTTGGCCGCAAAAACTCAAATTGGGTCCATCCAGTAAGGATCATTTTAGGTCATTAATATTGGTTTATGGTCCATGGATCATCTCACCATCCACATGGTTCCCACAAGTCCATTATTCTTTGTGACTTTCAAGGTTTGAAACGTGCATGCACGTGGAAGAATTAATTATGGAAGAATTGATTATGGATCACCATGGGGAGGAAAAAGATTTTATTTATACATTGAATAAGATAATGAGGGACTTTGGTTTTCCCCTGAGAGAGATGGGGTTGAAATCCTTCATTGTCCTTTGGCACAAATGGGCCACACCTCAATTGAGCATCTTCAACTCAAAGAGGTGACATCTAAGCATCAATTCAAGAGGTGGGTGAGGGAATTTTTTGCAATCCTAGAGAATTTTGAATTGTAGATTTCCATGTGTGATATTTTAAATAATTTTGTTAGAAATTCTATACGCCAAGGTATGATGATTCTGATTTATGAAATTTGTATGTATATGAAGTTTTGGTTTCATAATTTATATGGGTTATGTATTCCAAAGGTGGCCACTATCTCTAGCTAAGGGCTCCATGAGAGAACTGTGTTGTTTGGTTTTATCATTATCTCTAGGTATCCATTTCCTCACAAGGATTACAAAATTTGGGACCCTTTGTCTTTATCTACGATGAGGAAGGTATCTTGTGGCTTTTGATGGCATGCTAGGAGTAATACAAATTCCCTCTATGTTTTTCTTTGGGTTTTCCTTTAATGTAAACCTTGATGTTATTTCTAATTTGATGTGGATTTTGTTAGTTCTGTATTTCTCAATTTCCCTCCCTATTCTTCAGGATGCAACTTGGAAATTTGGGTTTTTTTGTCTCTTCTCATTTGGTTTGTCTGCTCCACGATTTTGGGTGATCGTGTGATTCTAGC
Source organism: Pinus tabuliformis (assembly GCA_031772625.1). NCBI lineage: Eukaryota > Viridiplantae > Streptophyta > Pinopsida > Pinales > Pinaceae > Pinus > Pinus tabuliformis. The sequence continues at coordinate 535,332,683 of CM062812.1, forward strand.
TTCCCGGTGCTACTTTTTCATGGTTGATATTTCAATGGTTTTAGTGGTGAGAAAGGGGTTTACCTCTACTTCAATGTGGTCGGATGTTGTGCCTTTTCTACTTGGAAGAATACCAACTATCTTTCATGAAGAAATTTCAATTGGGCTCCTTAACATTAAGTGCATGGTGAAACCATTCCCTAGGAAATGTCCTCCACTAGAAGTGGGAAGAGGTCATAACACAATTGCAACCAAATTGTGTCATATTTGACTATTTCTATGGAATTATTGGAAGAACATAGAGTGAAATTGTAGGGTCTTGAGGATGAGTTGGATATACTTTGTCAACAATTTTTAGAACTTTAACTTTCTATAGGATAACATAATCAGGGTGGAACCTCTCTAGTTCATTTAGAGTGAAATTGTAGGGTCTTGAGGATGAGTTGGGTATACTTTGTCAACAATTTTTAGAACTTTAACTTTCTATAGGATAACATAATCAGGGTGGAACCTCTCTAGTACATTCATCTTCTTCGGCCATGGAATGTCTCCCAAATTTGAATGCTTCTCCTACTAGTTCATTCATCTTCTTTGGCATTTGAATGTCTCCCAAATTTGAATGCTTCTCCTATTAGTGGAACCTCTCTAGTTCATTCATCTTCTTCGGCCATGGAATGTCTCCCAAATTTGAATGCTTCTCCTACTAGTTCATTCATCTTCTTCAGCCATGGAATGTCTCCCAAATTTGAATGCTTATCCTATTAATGTGTCTGGTAGATGTTTCCAGATTACATTGTTTAATTTGAATGTGTTTTAAATGTATTGAGATATTAAGGGAGTTTTCAAGACTCTATGTTCGTATGTTAATTAATTTATCACTTGATGCAAATAGAGAATTTTGGTTATCAATACCATAAATGCCTATATAAAACAACAAACTCAAGATTGTTAGATTAATGTAAATTCAAGTCCCTAAGAATAGATTTTATATTATTAATATAAATATTCCAAGTTCTACTTTAAAAAAACAAAACTTGAAATAGTCATTGAATCATGGATGAAACAATTAAGGACTTCATACACTTACTATGTTTCTCATCAAGTCCAAAATCCTACCTATAAAAGATGTGACTTATAAAAATAATTTTTTTATGCAAAAGCATCTCTAACTCATGAATATAAAAGGGACCATTTTCTCAATAAAAGTCAACTCCAAAAACCTACATATAAAAGATGTGACTTATAAAAATAATTTTTTTTTATGCAAAAGAATCTATAACACATCAATATAAAAGGGAAAATTTTCTCAATGAAAGAGTATGTTAAACCTCTAACCATAACTCTTACTCATTATATTTACATTTAAAAGATCATCTTATCGCGTGCATTTGATTTCTTATTCTTCATTATTTGTATGTTAAACCTCTTACCATAACTCTTCCTCATTATATTTACATTTAAAAGATCATCTTATCGGGTGCATTTGATTTCTTATTCTTCATTCTTTGAATTTATTTAAATATGGTGTTGCTTAATTATTATTTTTATACTTATTTAACTATTCAATTCACAATAATGAAGATATTAGACTAAGGATTAAGTTATTGTTTGATATATTATAATAAAAGTTTGTACAATTGATATTCTTCATTCTTCATTCTTTTAATGGATTTAAACATAGTTTTGTTTAATTAAATTTTTTTTTATACTTAATTATCAAATTTACAATAATGATTATACTAAATTAGGGATTAAGTTATGATGATATATCATACAAATTCTATGCTTAGTGCCATTTTTAAGAGGGAAAAATTAATAATGTTTATAAATTTTTAATATCAATTTAATATTAAAACTTTTTGGTATCTTTTTAAAGTTTATATTGGTTTTTTTGTATAATGTATAACAAAATGCATGTAAATTGTATTTATTTCAATTTTAATTTATAATTTTTAAGAGAAAATACATATTTTAAACCATCAAACCTAAAAAAGCGTTGTAAGTCCGTAGCACATATGGAAGAAGAAATGTTAAAAAAAAAAAATTGTAATTTGTTTTAAAAGAAGGAAAACTAAATGTTAAAAAGAAAACAATTCAATTTTATAATTTGTTTTAGGTGAAGGAAAATTAAAAGAAAAAAAATTCAATTTTATAATTTGTTTTAGGTGAAGGAAAACTAAATGAAAACTAAAATAAAACAATTCAATTTTATAATTTATTTTAGATGAAGGAAAACTAAATGTTAAAAAGAAAATTTAATTTTGTAATTTGTTTTAAATGAATGAAAACTAAATGTTGAAAAGAAAACAATTCAATTTTATAATTTGTTTTAGACGAAGGAAAACTAAATGTTAAAAAGAAAACAATAGCTTTTGTAATTTGTTTTAAATGAAGGAAAGCTAAATGTTAAAAAGAAAAATTTTATAAATAAAGGAAAACTAAATGTTAAAAAGAAAACAATTCAATTTTATAATTTGTTTTAGATAAAGGAAAACTAAAAGAAAACAATTCAATTTTATAATTTATTTTAGATGAAGGAAAAAAGAAAATTCAATTTTGTAATTTGTTTTAAATGAAGGAAAACTAAATGTTAAAAAGAAAACAATTTAATTTTATAAATGACATTATATAAATGAAGGAAAACAAAATGTTAAAAAGAAAACAATTCAATTTTATAATTTGTTTTAGATGAAGGAAAAATAAATGTTAAAAAGAAAACAATAGCTTTGACGAACTCTCGGATAAATCTAACACCTTTGAGCACTCTCCTTTGGTGTACTTCGAGCCTGCAAATCGAGGTTCATGCATAACCTCCAAAGGTTGAGTGATGCCTTGGTTATTAGCACCAATTTCTTTCTCCTCGTGCCTTGTCTTTGTAAGGAGCCTCATATTTGTCCCTGTAATCGGGATCTCCAAATCTCCAACAGACATCATACTATGAGAAGATGAAATCGAAAGCAAATCAACATCTTTTACTTTCTCTTTCGATTTGGAAAGAACTGATGAGGGCTTCTCATCATCCGTCGTTGGTGGTTCACTAACTGTCTCAGTGCATTCCCCAACTTCTTTCCTGACATACCCAAGTCCTGCTTGACGGGGTAATTCCTCTACTTTGATGGGATTGACAATGCCTTGGTCATTAATGCCCAAGCCTTTTCCTTCATATCCCATTCTCTTCAGCAGTTTGGAGCCAATTCTTGTGGTGTGATTTTCAAACATAGCGAAATCATCATCAGGAAACATACATGAAGATGGAGACCTAATTTTTACCTCACATGAGTTACATTGTAGCTTTTCCAAGGCCTCGTCCCTTGCTTGCAGCTGTAGTAGAAAATTTTTTTTCTCCTCCTTCTCTTCATGTAGACGCATCTTCAATTCATCATTCTCTGTTTGAAGATTATGTTTTTTTTTTATTTAGTTCCTCCATGGCCTCTTCTGTGGCTTTCAACTGAAGTTGTAACTGCTCCTTTTGCTTTGTTTCTTTCTGTAGAGTTTCGTACACAATTTCCACTTTCTTGGAAATGTTAAGCATGGTCTTGTACATTAATCTTTCATCCTCTATCATTGCACATTCCATTGTTCACACTGCAATTCACATCAACGTAAAGACCTACTCTGATACCACTTGATCCAGCTCTAGGTGTGAAGAAGGACCTTTCCAAGACCTTTTACTTTCGTGATGTGTTAAAATTGCATTTTTAAAAGAACATTAACAAATACAGCTACATACTATAAAGAAGAGGAACATAACAATCATCAACACATGAAAACATAAGCGTTGATAACGGAGTTCGTCCAGGAGGGACTACGTCTCCTAGCCCCGATGTCAAGATGGCATAAGCCGTTGCATTAAGTGCTGTCAATAAGGTGACGTACATAGAGATGATGTCTCGATCATACAAGGAAGAATGCCCTCACACAGGAGTGGCTCTAAGAGAAGTTCCACAACTAGAACTCTCAATCAAAAGACTCCTATCAATATGATACAAAAAACAAGTATGGTGCGCATCCCGCCAACTTGGCACAAAAGGAATGTCAAAGCAAAACACATGCATGATGACAACAAGAGTATCCCAACAACATAAAACAAGGGATCTCAAAGCATAACATGATGAGTTGTGACAACAAGTACATCATATAGAAGATTCCACATCAAATCAGCAAGGAATCATGACAACAAGAAATAAAGAAAATCCTGCATCAATATCAATCAAGGATCTGCAGCATAAAGTAAAAGAAGAAATATATAAATAAATCATATACCTCACACCACCACGGGCCATCTGAAGATTTGAATGAAGAAGTGGATAAAGCACTCCATGGTGAACATCTGTTCACATTATCAATGCGCAGGCACAGTCTGCTACCAATCTGTCACAGCCTCATTACGAATGACCATATGAAGAAGCGGGGCATCTGAAACAAACTGTCAAAATGCTGAAGCTTGTTGAATATCGATTCCACAGCATCGATTATACAAGAAGAAGAATCGATCACAGAGAATAATCGATCAAAAGAAACAATCAGAGAAGCATTAATCAAAAGATGAATCAATCATAAAGAGGAATTGATCACAAAAGAATAATCGACCATGAAGAGAGGAACTGCTCTGGACTCTCGGCTGTCTGGCTTCACAATGTTCTGGCTATGTCATTGTAGCTCTCTGCGGCTCAGCGGCGCTCTAGCCGTCTCCATCTCTGCCTATTCCTCTCGTTCTACAGCTCTCCATCGGGCATAGCCTCCTCAATGAGGTCTCTGTCACTCAGCATAGGCTCTCGGGCTCTCTCTCTCCCTCTGGTATGCAGGCTCTCTGTAGCACAGGCTCTCTCTGGCCTTTTTCTTCCTCTGGCATGCAGCTTCCTGGGCTTTCTGTCATAGCACTGCTACACAACCTTTCGCGCTCGCCCCTTTCAGCTCTGTATCACCCATCGTGTTTTATACACATTTGGGACAAGGCCGCATACAAATCGAAGGTCTGTTGTTTATAATGGAAGCCGTTTGCATAGAAGCATCAGTTGTTGCAAAAAAATCGAGAAAGTAGCCTTCTTTCTGTTTAAACATAAAATACTCTAAAATTTGATAAATTCAATAAAATCCCTTTAAGGGCAGACATCAAAATAGTTTGAATCGGCCCTACAAACCTTATCGGGTCCGCTTTAATCGCTTATCGCATCGCATAACATATTTGGCCAAAACCATAAGTATACGGGAATACACTGAAAAGTCTGAATTCCCAGATTTCAAATTTTGTCAAATCGGATCTATAATTCCGTCAGGTCCGTGCTTAATCGCAAGTCAGGATCGTCGATCACCGACGCCGATATCACCGATTTAATCGTGGTCGTTGATCTACTTCCTGATCCAACAACTAAGATTAAATCGCATATCACTATCGCATCAGCCCGTGGTCCTTCACCGATACATTGGTATATGCCGACGTCGATCGCTGATCATTCTGATCACCGATATTGGCGATCGCTAATCGCAGGGGTCTCAATCCTCAGCCTTTTGGTTTTCGCCGACACTGATCACCAATTTGATCGTCGATCGCATAAATAACTCTCCAACATCGCTGATTACCTGCCCCCGATACCGATTAATCGAAGATCATTGATCGGGGGTTCCAAAGGCCCACCTTAAGTCTGCCCTTTGGACTAGTCCAATTGCGATTTTCCTTTAAGGCCAAAAAACCCCATTTTTATGAGAAAATGCCTCATTTTCTTAAGGAACAGAGCCACCTCCTTTTCATGATAATTTCATCATCCGGACTCAGATTGACAAACTGTTTGCACTTTCACGATCAGGAAGATGAGCTCTTTGATTTGGTTCTGGTTCGACATCATTATTATCACTTTGATTTTCGAGCGTTTCCATGCCATGGTGTCTGAAGATCCCCCTGGATCAATATGAAAAAATATGAAGTGAAATACTTCAATGGATTGATTCTTTAGAGTTTAACAGAGCAAGATGTAATCACAAGCAGAAGTAAATATAAGGAGACAGAAATCCACATCAAACCTTAGAGTTGAATGGAAAGATTAAGAGATTCTACCTGATACGGAGTGTAAGCTTAATGGTTCTCATTCCGCAGCAATTTCATCTCCTCAGGCAAGGCAAAAAGCCATCGACTTTGCTCAAAGACTTAGTCCAAAAAATCTTCATCGATGACATGATGGACAATATAAAAAAAATACAGAGTCTACACATGACTATATAATGATCAATCAACCATTCCATGCATAATAATTTTAATTGGTTCCACCTAAATCAATGAACTGAATGAAAGGCCAAGGAAATGAAAGTTGAAAATTATAACTAAGAGTTAAAATACCTTGCGAACTTGTGTTGCACTCACTGTAAGGTTGGGATTAGAAATATAAATGCAAGTAAGATTCACAGGCTCAGAATAATCTACCTCAGTGATCGTTAATTCTGTCTTTTTTCATTTGTTTCTTCTAAATCTCTGATACCTTCAAAATATGCATGTTCACAGATAGCAATACATAGCTACTTCTCCTCTGCTATCAATGAATACGAACATAAACCTCATATCATCACTGCTAACTCTATCAGTGTTGCCATTATGACTGATGGCCTATGAATGGATGAGCAACCTCCATTGCTTCCCATTGCACTTTCTTAAATGGCCTGGGAATGCATGAACAACCTCCATTAATTCCCATTGCACTTTATTGAGTGTTGCCAGAACCTCAAGCAGACTTTAGAGTGTTACATCAGTCAGATAAGTGGAATTTTTTGAAATGGCAGCCCTTCATTGGGCATTTTATAATTTTTTTTTTTAATAAACTTGTAAAAATCAAAATTTAAATATTTTTTGACTAGTAAATTTCGCTGAACACTTCTTTGACATGCTAGAGGGCTTCAAAATGGTTGTGATGTGTCCAGATTTTAACACTGCACGGGACCATGGTTTTCAAGCCAAACATCAAAATATTATTGTAGAAAACACTAGTAACACAAATAAGAAACAAGGGGCGGGCGATGATATTAACAGTACTGCCAGCATGGCCCATCACGAGTTATGATCACATATGGTCATGAAAAAATAACTTTAACTGCCTTAGAGAGAAATTTTTGCAACTCATCCTGAAGCCAAAGTACCTATACAAAGTCGGAAACAATTCAAAACTTGTTTTGCAATATATACACATTCTCATAAAACTGTGTTCATATTTTTTCTCATACCTGTGTCACCAATAGTACAAAGATCTTTGCAAATACGAGAAAACTCTAGTGATGGCATATTTCAATGGCTTCATACTCAGACTCGGGAATACCCAAATGCTCAGTGTTAATATCCATCAACTTCATTTCAAAATCTGAAATCTTATCCTGGTCTGTGACAAATAAAAAAGCATTATGTAAAATTAAAAATAAATAACACTGAAACTGCCAATGAGATATTATAATTCTAATCTATATAAAAGAACTAGAACAAGAGTATCATAGTCTTATGTACAGAAAGCAAACCAACATACAAAAATACTACGTACTGGGTGATCAACTTCAATTGCTTCAATCACATCGTAGGGCGACCCTTGCATCCTCCCGATCATTTCCTACTAGCTTGAACAGTGTATTGCATCTTTCTTAAGTCTCTCAATGTTGGAGTCACGATTGTAGTTACACCAAAACCCCCAGGTGTTATTAAATAGACACATCGCTAGATTTAAACACATCCCACGAAACACACGGGGAGTGTTGGATTATCCTTCTACACTGCCATTAACGAGGAGCGCAACAATCTCCCCCCAATGCCAGCCAGGTGTGTTTCGATCTCGAGACCTTTGGCTCTGATACCACTTGTTGGAGTCAAGATTGCCATTACACCAAAACCCCCAGGTGCTAGTAAACAGACACATCACTAGATTTAATCACATGCCATGAAATACACGGGGAGCATTGGATTATCTTTCTACACCGCCATTAACTGCCATTAACTGGGAGCGCAACACTCGGGTTATGGGAAGAAAGGTCACTATCCAGAAAAACTTCCGAACTACGCCATTCGTCCCAAGCCAGTGTATTCAACCGGTCCTCCCAATAAAACCAGTTTGGCGAGCTCGCAACGTCTTAGCAAGAGTCTTCGTGCAGTGGAGATATCATCTTCTAGGCAGTGGCTTATCCCTACCGAACTGTAACTAATTGTAACTGACAATACGGTTTCAATCTGATTTGATAGCAGAAGTTATTCGAATCATTTAACACAAAAATCAACGTCCCATGATTGCACAAGTAGCATGAGAAACACTTTTTCCTTAGAGGTAATCAACGTCCCATGATTGCACAGGTGACATGAGAAAGACATTTTCCTCAAAGGGAACAAGTCCATCACCAACTGAAACCACTAAAATTTTGATGCTTGAAAACCATTCGTAATAGTCCCACCCCTATTCTAATGATCTTGAAACCTATTTACATACATATTTTTCCGCAATGTTCTCAACCTTTCCCGGCATACGTTCTGCCAGATGCCGATCACACTTTCTCTGGTTCTGCCCCATTACAATGTGACCATGATACGACGTCCATATATTTGGTTCTATCAAGCAGCAGCTATTACACTAATTTGTATCTCATTCTTTCACACCGTACCAGCAATTTTTCTATTAAGTCTAAGAGGTTATGCTTTCAATTTTTCTTTGATGTACAGAAATCAAGACCATCCCAATGAGAAAAATCTTCAATAATAAAAAAATATATCCAATCACCAAGTTCAACGGTCGTGCTGCAGAAAACTGAATGTAGCTCTCAAACTTCCAATCAAAATCGATTTCCCTTTGAACATCAAGATATATTCTCCATCTACGTAACTTGCAAATACAGTGCTCGATACAGTCTAATCAAACCTTTAAAATCTCTCCAATCTGTTCAACGTGTTGCTAATAATCTTAATTTAAACTCAGTAGGCCATATGAATCAAACTAGTCCGTAATACATGAAAATTTCCTTACAGTGGTGGAAATGCAATGTTCAATAACGAAAAACCCGTTCTTGCATAAAACCATTGCAAAGTCTTAATGTACATTAGTCATTTCTGTTCTTTTCAGGTTATGCACTCGTTCCCAAATGCAGTGAAGCCGGGATGATGGTATAGTAAATTCACATCAAAATGGTAGTAGCCTATTTGTTACTTGTTACAAGTTTTTGAGGTTTTTTGGCATAGTTTTCTGTTGAATTTATTTGGAATTTTAATTAAAAATTAACTAATTAAAACTATAAATTTCAATTGTTCACAAATTATCAGGAAGCTGAATGCCTCTATACAATCATTATAAGAAAACAAAAGAAATTAAAAGAAAAAAAAATTCTTAATTTAACTATATAAATACTTATATTAAAAATATATTAGTTTTATTTCTTCTTTAGGTTGTTCACCCATAGCCAAATGCACTGAACATATAAGTGATATGCACACTCTGCACAAAAGGGGGTGAATATAAGCTGCATTCTAACGACAATATAGTACAGATGTTGTACGCTGCATCCCAACCAAGAAACAGTTCACACATGTCATGGCTTTTGCAAAAAGAGCGTGGTGAGTATCTCTTTTCATTTTCTCTGTGAAATTCAGTAACTATATCTCTAGGTGTTGTTCATATTAGTGATTCAATGTTTTAGCTATATATATGAACAATGGAGAATTCTCATAATGGAGAAAATCTCATTTGATTCTTTTGGTTTATCATTAAGAAAAAATACCATTTGCAAGATACATTTATGTGGGCACTTTTGTCCATTATATTTCATACACATTTGGTTTATGGAGGGAGAAATTATAGAATTTAAAAATTAAAATAAAAATAGTTAAATTTAATAATTTTTAAAAGTATTTTTTTTTTTAATTTCATTTAAATAAATTATAAATTTGAACATATTTATATTGATATTTATATTTACATAATTATTTGAAAAAATCAATCAAAATATTTGTGATTAATATACATTGGTATTATTTTTACATATTTGAAAATTTGTGTGATAAATAAACATTTGTATTAAACAATATAATTTATAAAATATTTTTTCATATATTTGGAGATATTTATACTTACATAATTGTCAAAATAAAAATCAACCAATACATTTGTGCTAAATGTACATTGTTATTGAACAAAGAAAAATTCTTGAAAAACTAGGATTACATGGAGCATTAATAACAATGAAGTTAAATATTGTTGTTGTCAAAAAAATTGAACATTGGGTTTGGCTAGTATTGTTTTCAATATTGCTTCCACTAGCCTGATGCATCTATATGGAATTATGTAGTGCCTACAGTATCTAGAAAAGCACTCTTAATTCTCTGTAGTGCAATCACAATGTCTATCATATGGAGCTCCTTGTTTTCTTCATTGAAGGTCTTACTATTAGTCATCTTTCCACCACTTCCCCAATTTCATTTGGAATAGCTATACTCACCCATTTTCTCAAGTTCATTCCTTCCACAAACATGTTGTGGGTGGGTCGTTTTCTAGTCATTATCTCTAATAACAATATACCATAGCTATAAACATCTCCTTTTGTTGTGACATTCCCTCCAAGTCCATATTTTGCATTAAAATATCCTTAAACTAAGGTTTTTTTCCTTCACATTTTTTGATAAAAATACGACTTTCTCGTAATCATGAATCTCATTTAAATTTTGGTAAAAATATGAAACCTTGTATATAATATATCAGATAACAATACCTGGAGGAATGTAGCCTGCAGATCCTTTGAGTGCATTTGTGGAAGTAAAATTTGGATCCTCAATATTTGTAAAGCATATAGTAGCAATGCCAAAGTCTGCTAAATGTGCTATCATATCTTCATCAAGAAGCACATTACTGGGTTTCAAATCACAATCACTTGCACAAAACAATGGTGATGAAGATAAGCCAAGCCATGGGCAATGTCTATTGCTATATTCAACCTCTGAATCAAACTCAACTCATTTTTTGCATCTCTACTAGGATATAACCACTTTTCTAAACTTCCATTTGACATTAATGGAAATATCAAAGCTTTGAAATGTAGTTGTGAATAAGATGATATTAATTGAATCAAATTTCGGTGCCTCACTTTCCCCAAAACATTACACTCTCTATCAAAACTATTGTGAGCTCCTTCATTCTCCAAATTGAGAAGCTTGACAGCAATGATTGTGCCATCATTAAGAGTTCCTTTGTACACTTTACCAAAACTACCAACTCCTAACAAGTTGACATCACTAAATTCATTTGTTGCACCCATGATCTGTATATGAAACTTCTCGATCACCCCCATTGAAATGTCCTGAAGCATCTTTCACAATATTTCTCTTCCTATTTTGTCTCCATAAGAGTCCAAAATACAAACACCATACTATAATTGCAATAACTGAAACCAGAGGTATGCAGACTCTTTTGAAATAAAAAAAGCTTTTATGTTTGCTAGTAGAGCATGGCTGCAAATTTACCCAACTTCCACAAAGATCAACATTTCCCATAAATGCAGTGGCACTCAGATTCTTGAAAACACCACCTTGAGGTACTTTCCCTGACAACTTGTTAAAAGAAAAATTCAAATGGTTAAGCATTTTGAGAATTTTCAATGATAAGGGTATTTCACCGGACACGTTGTTGAAGGATAAATCCATATCTTGAAGATTTTGAATCTCTCTCAATGAAATTGATATTGAACCTTCAAGTTTGTTGTGAGAAAGATATAGGTATTCTAGTGCTTCACAATTCGAAGTGCACTTGGAATTCTCCCTATTAAATGATTTGCAGAAATGTCTATAGCTTGAACCTTAATCATCTTGTTTAGTTCCAAAGGTAGAAAGCCTTACAATAAATTGTTTGAAAGATTGAAATAGAAAGCTAAATTTTCAAGACCTGCAACCTCTGGAGGTATAGGCCCACTGAGCCTGTTATATGACAGGTCTAGCTGTAATAACTTCATACATTTTCCTAGACTTGCAGGTATATTCCCTGATAGTTGGTTCTGATTGAGATTTAGAGATATTAGTTGCTGGAGGTGGGAAAGAGAATCAGGAATTCTTCCAGAGAGATTATTTCCCTGGAGATCTAGGAGCCCTAAGCTTTTGATTTTGTTATAGCTCTGATACCACTTGTTGTAGATCTTATCCAAAAGATATATGAGAATAGAAATAAACCCAAGAATAATAAGATCCAAATATAGAAATGATTCACTTTATTGATATCAAGACCCTTAAGGTAGGGCAACACCATACATTCACTCCTTAAGGAGGGAGAACACTCCATAAGCCATATGCCTGTTCATACAATAATCATTCACTATCCCCTGACATGGAGTCTTTAGCCTCTATATAGGCCTCATACATACAATATCATGGGTCATTACCATGGTTCCCTCATACCATCAACTAATACCATGGGCCCATTACATTATTATTAACTACTTGTGGTCCCTTACATGATATGGGTTAACCACCTTATTTATTACTATGGCCCATCCCATTATTACATTATTACCTTGGGTACCTCCCTTGGTACCCCATATTATCCCCCCTAGGTATATAACATTCCACTCCCCTAAGCATGTTTTGTCCCCGAAACATGGGAAGAACACAAATAATAAGATCTACTCAAAAGAGTAGTCCACTGGTACCATGCACGTGCATCTAGCCATCCAAGAGAAAGGTGAACCCTTGATCTCGCTGGTGCCTCGCTCGCTTGAGATGGAAGTTGACCGTGGCATCTCTTCTGTGTTGATGTGTAGTAGGTGGATCTAGGCTCCTTGCTATCCATCATACGGGGGTTGTTGTCCTTGTGGCTAGTTGGTTGCCATCTTGTTGGTTGTTTTCTTGCGGGGTGATGTGGGTGATGATATGTTGAAGTTTTAACCCACGGTGTCTTTTTCTTTAATTCACCCTGCTGTGGTGCCTGTTGTGGTGTCTTCTTTTCCAATATGACTTCAACCACTGAGCCCTCCTCTGATGTATCAACACCTGTAACTTTTTCTGCTTCAGCCTCTGTTTGTGTTTGATTGTCTATCATCACTGGCTCATCATCTAATATGTCAGACCCTGGAACATCTTCTCCTTCAGCATCCTTGGACTCTATCTGTTTATTAATGGAAATATCCTGTAATGTAATTTCCTTTTTTTTATACCAGAGCTTCAAGAATTTCTTCTGCACATTAATATTGATAGTACCCTGTTGTGCCCTACAACAACCCCCCATTTCATAACATTTTCATTCACAAAGAATTAACATATGAAATGGGTCCCTTTTAAAAATTTAATTGGCATTAATGAATTTGTTCAAAAAAAGGTACGATAATCAAACGAATTTGTGAATGAGAGCCTTTTTGAATAAATATCAAGCAATTTTTGGTTAATGCGAAAAAGCAATCGCAAGATCGCATGACGCAATAACAAGAGAAACACATTTAAATATCACCTTGGTCCTTGCCGATGCGATATCGCTATCGGCGATAGGCGGTATTCAATGCACACACAAAAAGAGCACATATCTTACACCCCGATGCGATGTGATATCGGCAATCGGTTATCGGCGCTGCCTCTTGTGGAAAAACGCCTTAAGTTATAAGCCCCGACCCGATGCGATATCGCTATCGGTAGTCGGCGGAATCCCAAACACTTTCATAGGACGCGCAGGTCTTTTCCCCGATGCGATGTGATATCGCAATCGGAAGTCGGCAAATCATTTGACATACATCTGGTAATGTGCTCATGCGTTAATTCGATGCGATGTCGCAATCGGCATTCGCCAAAACAGCTCCCAAATGATAGTATCACTTACACTCCCAATGCGATGCGATGACGTGTAATGATGATTAGAGTTCTTAAAAGGTGATTGCTTCAAGCTTTTAAGTTATATTTAAATCTGGTTGATAAAGCACAGATTTCAAAATGCCGTTAAATGCAGGGATAAGGTAATGCATGCGTATTTAAAACTTTGCCCCTTCGATTTAACGAACATTTACGATTAGACCTTTAAAAAATCTGTTGCACGCTTTAAGGGGTCATTCAGCCTAATAACGATGTAATGGTCATTTATGGAGCTGCAGGCCGTAAAATCACCATCATTGCATCTGTGGTGTCTTCTTAAATAATTAGATCCGCAGCCCCTTTTAGAATTGATCTTGCCACGCTTCAAGTGATATATCTTTCCCGTTATGGATTGTCATTGTTATTTCCTCGTTACGATTTCTCTTGCATTTGTGTAGAGTTCAGCTGTCGATAGAAGCCTGAACATGATGGGGAAGAAGTTCAAGAAGGCTGCAGGTTCTACTGCAGCACCCGTCGCAGGTCAAGCTGCCACAGTTTCGAAGAAAGGCCTAATCTCAGATACTACATGCACCGGTCTTCCTAGCACTACATGGTAGGGTACATATAATCTGTTAGAAGCCGAGCAACCGGCGAAGACAGTGACAGAGGCTAGCGTGGATGAACAAAGGAAGTCTGATGCAACTCTCAAAGACTTGGCCGACTCCTTTTTGCACAGAATAGCAGCAAGAGAGCAGGTCCTACCTTTCACTGATGTGGTACGCTGGGCGATCGAGGAAATTCCTCTCACTGATAGAACTTTTCATACAAGGGATGGAAGGATTTTCGGGTCGTTCAAGCCTGATGACCTGAGGCAAATGTATCATTTGCCTGAACCGGAGCTAGTCTATAACAGAGCTTTCGTGGAGAAGTTCGCGAACGAGAATGAATCACCATCCGAACCCCTCCGAGATTGGAGGCAGAACCCAGCCAAACACAAGCATGAAAGTTCGGGTAAGTACTCCAATGCTTCTTTGGCTTCTCCCTATTGCTATGCGGGGATTATGATGTGTAGATTGTGGGGATTACATGACTCCGCTAATAGCCATATTGACATGGTTCCCCTAATGGAAGCGGCTGTCAATAGTACAATTATGGATTGGGCCACTATTCTGTCTGATAAGTTGGTCATAGCTGTTCGTGAATTTAGAGCCAAAACCATAGTCAGCGAAAGGAAAATCCCACCGTTTTATTACTCTGCTTACATTATGGATACCCTGTGTTTTAATTCTGAGTTTCCTGTCCTCGGATGGAGATGGACCACCCATGATCCAACACCCATCCATTTGTACCATCAGAAATTGTGGAAGTCCTCTTACAAGGACCATTTGTATCAAATTTGCAATGGTTTCATGGTGCCCATTCACTATTCTATTTTCGACAGACCTATCCCAAGAATTTCTCATGAAGCTTCTTTTGACTTACCAGCCTTAGCAAATTGGTTCGGGGAAGAGCATTTCACCTATATTAGAGTTTTTGGAAGCAAAGCTAGGCCACACGTTCTCCCTTTATACATCCCAGACAAACTGTTAGCCCGGGAAATCTACTACCAGATTATGTCCGAGAGTGTCACACAAACTCTCAAAGAGGAGAAGAAAAGAGGTTGGCCCTCTTTTCCTTTAAGAATTGGAGTTTATACTTTACTTAACTTCAAGCATGCAGAAAAAGAAGCAACACAACTCCAAATGATATCCCTGGCCACTATCCCAAACAGACTCTATGATCCAAACAAGACTGCTTTCATTGCCCTGGAACAGGCCAAACTGTCAAAGATTGTCCATCAAGAAGACGTGTTTGATGACCTGTTCGTAGGTGCCGGTTCAATAAGCCAAACCAAACAGCTTGCTGCAGTAAGATACAATGATGTGGCGTTAACTGAGTTTAATAAACTTAGAGAGTAGAGGTTGCAAACTCTGCCTCTAGATTTATTATCCACAACCCCAGCATCTTCTTCAAGCGAGCCTGGTCGGCAGCAGATACGTTCACCTCCTGTTACAACTAAAGAACAGGATAAACATCAGGAGGAAAGGCAAAACAAGCTGCAGGCAGAAAGGCAGAAAAAGGAGCAGTTAGAAAGGCAGCAAAAGGCATAGAAGGATCAAGAGAAAAGAAAGCAGAAAGAGATAGAGGAACAGAGGAAGAAGAAAGAAGAAGAGAAAGCAAAGAAAGAACGGGAAGATAGGCAGAAAAAGGAATTGGAGGAGCAGCAGAGGGAAAAACAAGAAAAAGAACGGAGCAAAGCCCACACAGAGCAACATGAGCAAACCTCCACTGATCCTGAATTGATTAAAGAATGGAACCAATTCGATTCCATTATCAGTGGTAAGGAAGCCTCCAAAGACTCAGACACCTCTAAAACAAGCAATGCTCCCGATACTACTTCTTCTCAGGTTCTAGAAAGAACCAGCGGCCCACCCATTTCACAGGATGTCGAGGTAATCACTCAAGACCCGTCCGATCAAGTTGATCTCCAGGTGGAAGAAATTCCTCCCCTGGATATTTTCTACAGCCCAAAGCATAGAGCCATTGTTAGGCGCTCTAGGAAGAGACGAAGGCTTGATCAACCTTCTATTTCTCCTGAGCAAACAGTCACGGGCAATGTGGTCTGGAAAGGGGAATTGGACCCCTCCGATGATCTAACTAAGCTATCGCAATTCGCGGGAGCTTAT
This sequence comes from Pinus tabuliformis, assembly GCA_031772625.1. Lineage (NCBI taxonomy): Eukaryota > Viridiplantae > Streptophyta > Pinopsida > Pinales > Pinaceae > Pinus > Pinus tabuliformis. Next base: position 535,349,147 of record CM062812.1, read on the forward strand.
TCGACAGCAACTATCGACAAAGCATCAGAGGTAAGTCTTATGTTAAAGACTAAGGACCATGAAATTTATGCATTACAGGCAGAAGTAATTGAGGCGAAAAACAAGGCAGCACAGGTAGAAGAGTAGTTGCTGGCTCAACAGCAAGAAAACAATTTGTTAACCCAGCAGCTGCAAATCGAAAAACAGAGCGCAGTCTAGAGGCAGAATGAATTGTCAGAGACATTGGCACAGTTGAGAATGGTGAATGAGCTGATAATGAAATCGAAAGATGAGCAAATAGATCAGCTATCGGCACAGCTCGAAAGCATCAAGGACGCCCAGAGTGTTAACGATTTCAGAGCAGAGGCAACTCGAATAAATGGCGCATTAATATCTCAGATCAGGCTCTTATGCCGACAACTTACTGACGCTGAGTCATTATGCGAAACATCCACAGCAGTATGTCAGCAGATAGAGAAAGCCAGAAATGAGCTAGATCAGGCCGAAGATACCATATCCGAATATCTTGAGTGGCAAGATTCTGAAGAAGGGAAAGTGGCAAACTTGCCCCGAATTTATGAAGCGTACAAGGACATACTCTTCATGGAATGGAACACCCAGGTAATGAAAGTGGAAAGGGCGGCCTCAAGATGTAAAATGATTGCCAGCAACATGATCAATCTAGTCAACGACACACTCTATCTGGCAAACATGATCTCCCAGTGCACACCTGGAAGCATAACAACAGCAAACATGCTTGAGCAGAGAAATTATCCTGATCTGGAGAAACAAGGAAGGTTAATTGCTGGAGTAAATACTTTAACCTCCGACGCATACTGGCTCTTTCTGATTAAACCACACTCCCAAAGGTCGGCTCTCAACTGTTTAACAGATGCCCTCCGATACCTGATTTCCCACATTCAGGATGCCACATATGATGCCCAGCTAACTTCGCGTCTCAACACTCCACCAGAAGTAGAGCCAATGCTGGTGATATGTCAGCAAAGGAATAAAGGCAAAGAGACCACCGAATGAAGCATCGCCGCCGACTGCCAGATCGCCCGAAAAGATGATGATATTTGTTAATGCCAATTTAGTAGCTTTTCAGTTTTTTTTTAGATATTTAGATTAGCATAGTATTTATAGACCCTTTCATTGTTTTGGAAAGGGTCGTAAAATTTTGTAACAGACTTAAAAGCTGAAGTTTGCACTACTGTGCTTCAGCCTATATTCTTTTGTGAAATTCGACCAATAGTTCTTAATTTAACGAGAACGCTGTTATATTCAATTGTGCACTATTGTCTCTTGTTTGGAATGCTTTCTGGTTTGAAGGAAGAACTGCGACATAGCGATTGATACACTGGATTGTTGAGCAGCTTACATGGTACTTTTATCTGCATCTGCATTCTTTCTTTTTATATGAATTGCTGTGTTATTATCTTTGCTATTGTTGAATACATGTATGCGATATAACAGCAAATCTTCATTTCATTTCACTATTGAATGTTTTGTGATTTGTTATCTCTTTTAATCATGCGTGTGTCAATAATATAAATGAATAAGTGTAGTAATTCGCTATTATCGCTCTGCATAACTAATTATGCAGAGCAATCTTAAATGATTTAAACCTCTATGCTTTAGTGTTAGAGTCATCTATATGCCTGCCTTAAAGCATAGATTATCAAACGCTACGCTTTGAAAGATTGATAAGACCCCGGGATAGATTTTAGTTGTTATATTCTTGCTAATAGTTTAAGTCCATCGCTTACCGCTAGCTTAATTCAGAAGTCACTCATCCATCCCATTTATCTATATTTCTGGGAAACTGGTCCCATTATCCCCAGTCGGAGCCACTATTCCAAACGGAAAAGGAGCTGCACTAAGGTCCGGACCGGGTGGTTTCCCCAATGTTGTTGCAACGATTTTCGGGGCATCAACATTTTTGGCGCTAGAAGGAGGGCCATCGACTGTGAATGGCAAGCAAACCCAAATCTGTAAGCCATTCTAAGAGTAATTCTCCCTCCAAATCCCCTCCTGCTTCTCAATCCCATGCTGGTTCTCCAGCACACAATCGAGAAGAAGGAGAATCAACCACCACTGCTCAATCCCATCATATCCCAGAACAGCTAAGTCTTGAATCTCCTGAAGTCCAGTCTCTAATCCATAAACTTCAGAGCTTCTCGATCTCACCACAGAAATCTGAGATATCAGAAAGCAGTGCGACTTCGCAGTTCAACGTCACTCATCCTCTTACCAGACTTCAGAGCGAGAAACTTGGCATTGAACCCACTGAGTTTCCTTTACCCAAAAGGAAAAAGTCAAAGAAAAATACTGAAGGATCTGATACTGGGGATTTTTCTTCCACATCCTCCATTTCATCTCCTCATCTGCAAAGTCAACCACCCACTCCTCCATTACATATTGTTGTTCACCAGGGAACAGAAGCCTCAATATCCCAATCTATTCACTCCTCATCTTCAACCCTTTCCAACACATCCGGAATCCCAACAGTAGTCCCAACCACTGTTGCCATTATAATGGCAGATCCATGGACTAGGCCAGGAGCAGTCAACATGCCTGGACCATTGCATGATCTACCCAATGACCCCAAAAAATGGCTGCCTAAATTCAATCCAGACGATGGGATCCAGGCTGAAGAACACATCAACAACTTCATGTTAGCAGTTAACCTAAAAGGAGTGACAGAGCAAGATGTCGTAGTAAGACTTTTCCCTTACACTTTACAAGGATCAGCAGGATCCTGGTATTTTTCCTTACCCTCTGGTTCGATTATCAGTTGGAATACATGCTAAGAGCAGTTTCTCACCAAATATGGAGACGATAGGTCCTTAGCAACTTTAATAAATGACCTCTCCAATTTGAGAATAGAGCACAGGGAACCAATAAAGGAGTTTAATGCCAGATTTAATAAACTACTGAATAAAATCCCTACCGCTTCTAAACCAAGTGAACAAATCCGAAGCGAATGGTACATCACTGCCCTACCTGCCAACATAGCTATCTTTGTTGACAGGGCTGGCAAACCTACGTTAGCTGAAAATATGAAAGAAGCACTTGCCGTTGAAAAGTGCATCAATGCTCTTGAAAAGAAAGCTGCTCTAGAAGATAGAAAAGCTAAAAAAGTCTCGTTTAAAGAAGATTCCAAGAAGAAAACCCCGAAGGACCCATATGACATGGAAGGTTTACAAAAGGTCCTTAAAACATTGTCCAATGAAATGGTTGAGATTAAAAAGCAGGTGGCCGAAACTTCAAACAAAAGACCATTTAGGATTTTTAAGAAAACCGAATCAAAGCCACCTAATGTTATATCTAACGTTGATTCGGACCAAGAAGAAGAGGAAGAGGAAACACCTTCACAGACCGATGATGAAGAAGAAGTAGTTGAATGCCACGGAATGTGGGATTTTATACTCCCAAACTCTGATATGGAGAATGAAGAAGAAGCCTTTCCGGTTACTACAAGAAGTAAAAGCACTCCTGAACCCGCCCAGGCAACTTCAAAGAAGAGGAGTGCAGGCGCTACTACAGCAAAGGAAAAAGTTCCCCCAAAAAAGTCACCTGTGGTAGTTCCTCAAAACCAGCCTTCAACTTCTAGTTCTCCTTCAACATCCAAGACTCTAGTGGTATCCGATTCAATGGAATATAACATTGTTGATGATATGAAGAAAACCAAGGCAAATATAACCATGTTTGAACTTAGTAAACTGAAACATCAGCAAAAGCTACTTCTCAAAGAATTAAATGTTGTTCCCTCTACTCCCCTTCCCAGTACAAGAGCTGCCAACGATCAAGGCCAGCCTCCCGCAGGTATGGTTGAAATTACCGATTCAATCTTAATCGGAGATAAATCAATTTCTCACACTCCACCCTTCCTGCTCACTTATGAGATTTATAATAGAAACCTACACAATTGTTTAATAGATTCAGGGGCCTCATCTAATATAATGCCAGCTTCAGTTTGCTCTAAGCTGAACATTGAACCCCAGAAGTCTGCCATTCATATTGTACAGTTAGACAGAACCAAAGTGCAGGTTGTGGGTGAAATTAATTCCATAACCATCAGGTTGTCTGCTGATCCTAGGGTTGTACAAAGAATAGATATTTTGATCGCCGACATACCTGAATTCTACGGCTTAATTCTGAGCAGAGATTGGTCCGAAAAACTGCATGGGTACATTTCCACTGATTGGTCACATATGTGGCTTCCCTACAAAGGCAAGCCTAATCAAATCAGGATTGATCGTGAGAAACATATGACCCACACAGTAACTGACTTCGAACAAGAAAACCAGCCTGTTGCGTTCAACAACAACATTTTGGGCAATTATTCGTCAGAATCATTCTTCGGCAACTTTGTTGCCCAACCTTCTCCTTTTTCAGTTAATCATTGTACATCTCAGATTGAGAATTTTTCACAAACAGATTTGTCTAGATGTTTTAATGATGATGAAAAAGCTGTAAATTTGTCTGTTAATACTCCTTTGTTTTGGTCTTTATATTTTGATGGCTCTAAGTCCAGCGAGGGCTCAGGAGCAGGTTGCATTTTGGTTAGTCCACAAGGAGAAAAGACAATGATGTCCTGTAGACTAGAATTTGAGTGCACCAATAATACAGCCGAATACGAAGCTTTGGTCCAAGGATTATATAAGGCGATCGGCCTTAAAGTCCAATATCTTAAAGTGTTCGGTGATAGTGAGATCATTGTTAAGCAGGTAAGGAATGCAATTCATTGCCTCTCAAGCCACCTTAAGCATTATCAATCGCTAGTGCAAGATCTCACCTCACATTTTTCAGCATTCAATATTTCCTCAATTCCTAGGTCACAGAATTCAGCAGCCGACTTACTAGCCAACGTAGCTTCCAAACTTCTGCCTTCTGAAGACTATAGCCTTGATAGATTTTCTGTAGAATTAATTTTTAGGCCTTCAGTTCCTGATAATATCACTAATTGGAGGGTTTTCAACCACGATGAAGATATCTTACAATTCTTAACCTCTGAAAAATCCTATGACAATCAAATCATTGAAGAAGATGAGCATGATTCCCAAATGAAAAGAACATCTCAAGAGAACGCGATCCCTAAGCCTGTGGTAAAGCTCGAAGACCTTTATGACATTAAAGACAGGTTCAAACCTATAATTAATGCAAAACTCCAAAGCTCTACCTTAAGGTTTGAATTGATTAATTTGGGAACTGAGCAAGCTCCTCAAAATATCAACTTAGGATTAGGACTTTCTGTAGAAGAAAAGGAAGCATTTGTTAAACTGTTAAAGAAAAACAAACAGGTTTTTGCTTGGAAGTATGATGACCTCAAGACATATGACACATCTATCATCCAGCATACTATTCCTATGCTTCCCGATCAGAAGTCGATTCAGCAGAAGTTAAGGAAAATCCACCCAAATTTGGAGAGCCAGATAAAGTCGGAACTTAACAAGCTTTTAAAAGCCAAGATTATTTTTCCTGTCCGACATTCAAATTGGGTCTCTAATATGGTACCAGTCAGGAAGAAAAATGGCGACATCCGAATTTTTATCGATTTCAGAAACTTGAATAAAGCGAGCTTGAGAGATAACTTCCCATTGCCTACTATGGACCAGATCCTCCAATCAGTAGTAGGATCTGAATTAATGTCCTTTCTTGATGGATTCTCAGGATATAACCAAGTTCTAGTTCATCCTGATGACCAACTCAAAACCACATTCAGAACAAAATGGGGAACATATGCATATCAAAAAATGCCTTTTGGACTCATAAATGCAGGAGCGACGTTCCAGAGAGCTATGGATACAGCCTTTAGAGGGTTGATTAACCGAACAGTAGTCGTCTACCTTGATGATATTACTGTGTATTCTAAAAAGAGATTTAATCATTTGCATGACTTGAATCAGATTTTTCAGTGATGCAAAAGATATGGCATCTCTCTCAACCCAAAAAAGTCTTTCTTTGCTCTTGACCAGGGTAAGCTTTTAGGCTTTATTGTATCTAAAGATGGCATTTATGTAGATCCTGATCGGATTAAGGAAATTTCTGAAATCCCTTTTCCACACAACAAAAAAGCGATGCAGTCATTTTTGGGTCAGATTAATTTCGTCAAACGATTTGTTCCAGATTTTTCGTAGATAGTATTACCACTCCAGACGATGATTAAGAAAAATTCAACCTTCAAGTGGGGATCAGAAGAAAAACATGCTTTTGATGTTATCAAGCAATCAATAATCACTACCCCAGCCTTGAATACTCCAAATTTTTCTAATCATTTTACGTTGTATACCATCGCATCCGACTTATCTTACGCTGCAGTACTCACGCAATTAAATGATGACAATTTGGAAGCGCCCATCTCCTTCTTTAGTTCAAACTTTCAGGGCGCCGAGTTAAATTATTCTGACGTTGAGAAACAAGCTTTTGTTGTGTTTAAGGCAGTCAAGCATTATCGACCCTTTCTTTTAAAAACCCATAATAAAGTAATAGTTCCTTTCCCGGCAGTCAGGCAACTATTAATTCAGAAAGAATTGGGTGAAAAAAGGGCAAACTGGTTCACAGCGCTCCAAGAGTATGACCTAGAAATAAAGCCAGCAAAGATTGTTAAAGGCCAAGGTTTTTGCAGGATATTGGCAGGAGCATCTAACGTTCTGGAATCAAGCGATACAGATCAAACCCAAGAAGTTAATCAGATAAGTGCTACAGATTCCGAATCTCAATATGCAGATTTAATCTTTTATTTAAAGAATGGTTATGCACCTCCAAATTTGTCTTACAAAAACAAAAGGGCCATTAGATTAAAAGCGAAGAATTTCTCGATTATTAATGATGTACTTTTCAAAAGAAATTATGATTCTGTTCTATTAAGATGTCTTGAAAAACCTGAGGCTCAAAAGGTTTTGCAGGAGCTACATGACGGACCGGCATGAGGACATTTTGGAGCTGATACAACAGCTCATAAAGTTATTCATGCTGGTTACTATTGGCCTACTTTGTTTAAAGACGCTCACGAGTATGTAAGGAAATGTCTCAAATGCCAAACTTCTGGTGGAAGACAACAAAAACCAGCTTTCCCTTTGCAACCAGTCAACATTGAACATCCTTTTGAACAATGGGGGATTGGACATCATTGGAGAAATCAATCCACCTTCTTCCAGGCAACATAAATATATCCTTACAGCCACCGATTACTTTACAAAGTGGGTAGAAGCAGTTCCGTTAAAGACAGCAAACTCTGAGGCTATCATTGAATTTATAAATCAGTTCATCATTACCAGGTTTGGTGTTCCAAACGCTCTTGTCTTTGATAATGCTTCTTATTTCTCAGGTAATGCAATCATTGATTTCGCTATCAAAAGAGGGTTTAAATTAAAGTATTCTGCTAATTACTACCCTCAGGGTAATGGCCTAGCAGAATCAACTAATAAAAACCTAATCAAAATTACTAAGCGAACAATCGAAGAGAATCATAGGAACTGGCATAAATCCTTAGTATTTGCATTATGGGCCGATAGGATAACACAGAAAGCCTCCATAGGAACCTCTCCGTTTAAACTTGTCTATGGAAAAGAAGCAATTATACCAACCAATCTTCTTCTTCCCTCTCTAGCCCTAGTGCAATTTATTGAGGAAACTCCTTCTTCCTCTATCCAGCTTAGATATGATCAAATTCTCAAACTTGAAGAGGAAAGGGAAAAGGCCAAGGTTACACACGCCAAACATCAGCAAGTCATTAAAGCAGCTTTTGATCTAGCCTCATCTAGTCCTAAACAATTCCAAGTCGGCGATCTAGTTCTGAAATGGGACAAAGCCCATGAAGACAAAGGTAAACACTCCAAGTTTCAGAAACTATGGCTTGGACCATTTCAGATCTGTGAAAAGATAGGCCATTCAACCTTTATACTGCAAGATTTATCAGGGATGAGAGATTCTCTCCCTGTTAATGGTCTGATCTTAAAGAAATTCTTTAATTGAGGAGGAAATCCCTTCTCCTTATAGTTTGATAGATTTTTATAGTTTGTAGGATTTGTAGAAAATAAGGGTGTAGGATATCTTCCATTGACCTTTTGCTGTAGTCAAAAGTTGTCTCGCTGGGGCACTATCAATATTTGCTTTTGGATAATAGAATCCTAAAACAAGAAAGATCATTTCTAGGAAATTAGATATCTTTTTATTTTGAGATCGCAGTCTTACTTTGTAAACTTCTCTCAAAACGTAAAAGTTCTATGAGTCATTGTGAGTCTTTTAAAATTTGGTCTCCAAAGGTTATCTATATTAAGATAGAAGCTAATCCATCTTCAGCATCTTTAACCCTTAATCTGTCATCCATTTACTCTCAAAGAGAAAATTGTTCATCCCATTCACTAAAGTTTATGATTACTCAGAGTGTAATTCTAAAATATAAAGATTAAAGATAAGAGGTCTTATTACAAGCCTGCTTACCGTGTTCATAGGAAAATAATTTAACTGACATTACCAAAACTGCATATCAAACAGGGTAATGGCTTGAAATTACAAGACAAGGGGTCTCATCACGAGCCAGCTTGTTCAGTTAGATTACTACCAGTGAATGGCATTGTCAACAGCTGGCCACCAAACCAGGACAATGGCTTTTTATCTTAAACAAAGAAGAAAAGAAAATGAAGTACAAAATATGCAAACATGTTTTGAATTCATTATGTTTAGTCACACTCTTAAGTGAATGGAACAATGGACAACAGCATGGTTAAAAGGTAACCCTACCGAGACTATAAACGTTTGCTGGCAGCAGAGGCTCTACCTATGACAGAGGAGTTTACTTTAAAAGCTGATTTGGGAAAAGTTTTCTGTTTTACCATTATAAACCATTAAAGACCTGTTTTAAAACTTAGAATGCATTTATTTCCTTTACAAAAAGAGGAAGTCAACAGAAGAATTCTACTTTATTCAGAATCAATAGATATCTAGTTATATTAGAAATTTTCTTTCCCTTATAGAGATTCTATTTGAAAAAGTTTAAGTATTTTTATCAGTCCAGAGATAACTGGTTCTACCAACAAATCGCCAATTGTTGTGCCCTACAACAACCCCCCATTTCATAACATTTTCATTCACAAACAATTAACATATGAAATGGGTCCCTTTTAAAAATTTAATTGCCATTAATGAATTTGTTCAAAAAAAGGTACGATAATCAAACGAATTTGTGAATGAGAGCCTTTTTGAATAAATATCAAGCAATTTTTGGTTAATGCGAAAAAGCAATCGCAAGATCACATGACGCAATAACAAGAGAAACACATTTAAATATCACCTTGGTCCTTGCCGATGCGATATCGCTATCGGCAATCGGCGGTATTCAATGCACACACAAAAAGAGCACATATCTTACACCCCGATGCGATGTGATATAGGCAATCAGTTATCGGCGCTGCCTCTTGTGGAAAAACACCTTAAGTTATAAGCCCCGACCCGATGCGATATCGCTATCGGTAGTCGGCGGAATCCCAAACACTTTCACAGGACGCGCAGGTCTTTTCCCCGATGCGATGTGATATCGCAATCGGAAGTCGGCAAATCATTTGACATACATCTGGTAATGTGCTCATGCGCTAATTCGATGCGATGTCGCAATCGGCATTCGCCAAAACAGCTCCCAAATGATAGTATCACTTACACCCCCAATGCGATGCGATGACGTGTAATGATGATTAGAGTTCTTAAAAGGTGATTGCTTCAAGCTTTTAAGTTATATTTAAATCCGGTTGATAAAGCACAGATTTCAAAATGCCGTTAAATGCAGGGATAAGGTAATGCATGCGTATTTAAAACTTTGCCCCTTCGATTTAACGAACATTTACGATTAGACCTTTAAAAAATCTGTTGCACGCTTTAAGGGGTCATTCAGCCTAATAACGATGTAATGGTCATTTATGGAGCTGCAGGCCGTAAAATCACCATCATTGCATCTGCGGTGTCTTCTTAAATAATTAGATCCGCAGCCCCTTTTAGAATTGATCTTGCCACGCTTCAAGTGATATATCTTTCCCGTTATGGATTGTCATTGTTATTTCCTCGTTACGATTTCTCTTGCATTTGTGTAGAGTTCAGCTGTCGATAGAAGCCTGAACATGATGGGGAAGAAGTTCAAGAAGGCTGCAGGTTCTACTGCAGCACCCGTCGCAGGTCAAGCTGCCACAGTTTCGAAGAAAGGCCTAATCTCAGATACTACATGCACCGGTCTTCCTAGCACTACATGGCAGGGTACATATAATCTGTTAGAAGCCGAGCAACCGGCGAAGACAGTGACAGAGGCTAGCGTGGATGAACAAAGGAAGTCTGATGCAACTCTCAAAGACTTGGCCGACTCCTTTTTGCACAGAATAGCAGCAAGAGAGCAGGTCCTACCTTTCACTGATGTGGTACGCTGGGTGATCGAGGAAATTCCTCTCACTGATAGAAATTTTCATACAAGGGATGGAAGGATTTTCGGGTCGTTCAAGCCTGATGACCTGAGGCAAATGTATCATTTGCCTGAACCGGAGCTAGTCTATAACAGAGCTTTCGTGGAGAAGTTTGCGAACGAGAATGAATCACCATCCGAACCCCTCCGAGATTGGAGGCAGAACCCAGCCAAACACAAGCATGAAAGTTCGGGTAAGTACTCCAATGCTTCTTTGGCTTCTCCCTATTGCTATGCGGGGATTATGATGTGTAGATTGTGGGGATTACATGACTCCACTAATATCCATATTGACATGGTTCCCCTAATGGAAGCGGCTGTCAATAGGACAATTATGGATTGGGCCACTATTCTGTCTGATAAGTTGGTCATAGCTGTTCGTGAATTTAGAGCCAAAACCATAGTCAGCGAAAGAAAAATCCCACCGTTTTAATACTCTGCTTACATTATGGATACCCTGTGTTTTAATTCTGAGTTTCCTGTCCTCGGATGGAGATGGACCACCCATGATCCAACACCCATCCATTTGTACCATCGGAAATTGTGGAAGTCCTCTTACAAGGACCATTTGTATCAAATTTGCAATGGTTTCATGGTGCCCATTCACTATTCTATTTTTGACAGACCTATCCCAAGAATTTCTCATGAAGCTTCTTTTGACTTACCAGCCTTAGCAAATTGGTTCGGGGAAGAGAATTTCACCTATATTAGAGTTTTTGGAAGCAAAGCTAGGCCACATGTTCTCCCTTTATACATCCCAGACAAACTGTTAGCCCGGGAAATCTGCTACCAGATTATGTCCGAGAGTGTCACACAAACTCTCAAAGAGGAGAAGAAAAAAGGTTGGCCCTCTTTTCCTTTAAGAATTGGAGTTTATACTTTACTTAACTTCAAGCATGCAGAAAAAGAAGCAACAAAACTCCAAATGATATCCCTGGCCACTATCCCAAACAGACTCTATGATCCAAACAAGACTGCTTTCATTGCCCTGGAACAGGCCAAACTGTCAAAGATTGTCCATCAAGAAGACGTGTTTGATGACCTGTTCGTAGGTGCCGGTTCAATAAGCCAAACCAAACAACTTGCTGCAGTAAGATACAATGATGTGGCGTTAACTGAGTTTAATAAACTTAGAGAGCAGAGGTTGCAAACTCTGCCTCTAGATTTATTATCCACAACCCCAGCATCTTCTTCAAGCGAGCCTGGTCGGCAGCAGATACGTTCACCTCCTGTTACAACTAAAGAACAGGATAAACATCAGGAGGAAAGGCAAAACAAGCTGCAGGCAGAAAGGCAGAAAAAGGAGCAGTTAGAAAGGCAGCAAAAGGCATAGAAGGATCAAGAGCAAAGAAAGCAGAAAGAGATAGAGGAACAGAGGAAGAAGAAAGAAGAAGAGAAAGCAAAGAAAGAACGGGAAGATAGGCAGAAAAAGGAATTGGAGGAGCAGCAGACGGCAGAACAAGAAAAAGAACGGAGCAAAGCCCACACAGAGCAACATGAGCAAACCTCCACTGATCCTGAATTGATTAAAGAATGGAACCAATTCGATTCCATTATCAGTGGTAAGGAAGCCTCCAAAGACTCAGACACCTCTAAAACAAGCAATGCTCCCGATACTACTTCTTCTCAGGTTCTAGAAAGAACCAGCGGCCCACCCATTTCACAGGATGTCGAGGTAATCACTCAAGACCCGTCCGATCAAGTTGATCTCCAGGTGGAAGAAATTCCTCCCCTGGATATTTTCTACAGCCCAAAGCATAGAGCCATTGTTAGGCGCTCTAGGAAGAGACGAAGGCTTGATCAACCTTCTATTTCTCCTGAGCAAACAGTCACGAGCAATGTGGTCTGGAAAGGGGAATTGGACCCCTCCGATGATCTAACTAAGCTATCGCAATTCGCGGGAGCTTATTCGGCAGCAACTATCGACAAAGCATCAGAGGTAAGTCTTATGTTAAAGACTAAGGACCATGAAATTTATGCATTACAGGCAGAAGTAATTGAGGCGAAAAACAAGGCAGCACAGGTAGAAGAGCAGTTGCTGGCTCAACAGCAAGAAAACAATTTGTTAACCCAGCAGCTGCAAATCGAAAAACAGAGCGCAGTCCAGAGGCAGAATGAATTGTCAGAGACATTGGCACAGTTGAGAATGGTGAATGAGCTGATAATGAAATCGAAAGATGAGCAAATAGATCAGCTATCGGCACAGCTCGAAAGCATCAAGGACGCCCAGAGTGTTAACGATTTCAGAGCAGAGGCAACTCGAAGAAATGGAGCATTAATATCTCAGATCAGGCTCTTATGCCGACAACTTACTGACGCTGAGTCATTATCCGAAACATCCACAGCAGTATGTCAGCAGATAGAGAAAGCCAGAAATGAGCTAGATCAGGCCGAAGATACCATATCCGAATATCTTGAGTGGCAAGATTCTGAAGAAGGGAAAGTGGCAAACTTGCCCCAAATTTATGAAGCGTACAAGGACATACTCTTCATGGAATGGAACACCCAGGTAATGAAAGCGGAAAGGGCGGCCTCAAGATGTAAAATGATTGCCAGCAACATGATCAATCTAGTCAACGACACACTCTATCTGGCAAACATGATCTCCCAGTGCACACCTGGAAGCATAAAAACAGCAAACATGATTGAGCAGAGAAATTATCCTGATCTGGAGAAACAAGGAAGGTTAATCGCTGGAGTAAATACTTTAACCTCCGACGCATACTGGCTCTTTCTGATTAAACCACACTCTCAAAGGTCGGCTCTCAACTGTTTAACAGATGCCCTCCGATACCTGATTTCCGACATTCAGGATGCCACATATGATGCCCAGCTAACTTCGCGTCTCAACACTCCACCAGAAGTAGAGCCAATGCTGGCGATATGTCAGCAAAGGAGTAAAGGCAAAGAGACCACCGAATGAAGCATCGCCACTGACTGCCAGATCGCCAGAAAAGATGATGATATTTGTTAATGCCAATTTAGTAGCTTTTCAGTTTTTTTTTAGATATTTAGATTAGCATAGTATTTATAGACCCTTTCATTGTTTTGGAAAGGGTCGTAAAATTTTTGTTGGGCCTCAAAATAGTCCCTATTTTCACTCCATTATTCACCAATATTTTCACATTTTACCTTCATGTGACCTCCATTCCACCTCCATATCATTACATTTACCTCATTATTGGGTTCTAACAATACTTTTCCAAAGTTTATTAATTCTTAACATTTTTAAGTGAATTTATGGCTAGAACTTAGAAAATAATATGCTTAAACTTATACCTAACAATTAGCATGAGTTTGTTGACATGTGTAGGCACAAAGGAAGCTTCCAAGACACCTTTATGTGGCCTTGAATGATCAAATTCGAATTTGATAAGCTAAGCTTCATGGAGAAGATCATGGACCTCATGGAGGAGATCATGGAGGATAGGGTTATGTGTCATCATTGGTTGAGAAATATGTGGGTCAAAGGAGAGAATAGTGGGTCTACATTTATGAGGTTGTTATCATAGTTTTTGTATAAATAGGAGTACCTCCTCCATTCCAAAGGGGAGGACTCTTAGAGCATTGTATCCAATTGATGATGGAATAGAATAAAGCTTCATTTTGCATATATTTCTATTATGTAGTTATAGATATAAGTTTTACATATATTTCCATTATGTAGTTGTTTTAGATATAAGTTTGCTTAATGTAGTATATGGAATAATTTGTCTTGTTCTTAGGAGAATTGAGCTCACTCTAAAAGGATGAGAGAAACATGTTATTTCATATTAGATTTTAGTTCATTTCATTGTTTAGATGTTTAAGGATTTGATTGATGAATGAGTTTTAAATTGGAATGTAATCAACATATGAGAGGACAACTAAGGGTCTAAGTTGGGCTCTCTCTCTCTATTTGATTTGTATGATAATTAAAATTCATTCTTTTGCTTTTATGTTTCAAGTATCATATGAGGAGATACCAAGAGTTTAAGTTAGGCTCTCTCTCCAATGATTTATATGGTAATTGAAATTCATTCTTTTGTTTCAAGTCATTTCATTTCTTATGCTCATGAATGACTCTTAGTTTAGTTTGGATTAGTACATGAGAGGACAATCAAGAGACTAAGTTAGTCTCTCTCTCTACTTGAATCTAAACAATAACTAAGTTCATTTTCTTGTTTTCATTTTAAGTTTTTTTAGTTTCATATGATACTGTAGGGAAGGACAACCAGGACCTCCTTAGTTAGGAGCCTCTTCCCTTGCATATTATATTGAATCGTAAATAATTTAGTTAGACATAGGTTAGTTGCCTACTCCTGCATATATTGTGCTGGCATCATCACAAGCTTACGAGTTTCCCTGGTCGATAATTTATGCAGCAATTTAAGTCCAATAAATTGCCCAACATTCTGGCGCTGTTGCCGGGGAATGGTGCTAAGGGATTAGGCATTAGAAATTTAATTCAGTTCTAGTAGTTTTCTTTAGATAAAATAACTTGTGAGACCTGGTGACAACAGGATCTTCACAAAGGAGTTTAAGTTTGAAGTTTTCTGATGTTTTAATATTTAGCTAGTTTTAAATTCAATCCTTTTTGAAACCCCCCTGCATGAATAAAAACGAATCAATCGATTAGTATGCTCTCTTCCTGCGCTTCGTGTGATCAGGAAGATCAGAAAATCTATTGATTTTGTTTAAATAAAAATACTCTTGCTGGAGAACTAATCTGCAATGCGACAATAAAGAATTTTGTGAATGAAAAAAATATCATCTTCAAAACGCAACCCCTTAAAAACGTCAGTTTTGAAAAGCAGTTTGTGATCCAACCAGGGAAAATATGGACAAACGAAGACATGGGTTTTTTCCATAATAGAATGAATTATATAACCCAGAAATCGTTTGCTTAAATTCCTAACGGTCTAAGAGTAAATCGTGGTTCTTCGGGACCCTATTTTGGTAACTGCGTGAATAAAAACGGTTTTTCTTTACATTCATTGCGCTTTTCTACTTCTCCACATTACATATTTCTGCTTTCCCATTCCAATTTTTTCCATACCCAATTCCTCCCCAAAATGTTTCAGCTACAAAATTTCGATTTTATTGTTAATTTGCAAATCATTTGTAGCCTGTCTCTCGCTTGCAATTGATTGCATTTTCTGCTCATACTAAAACCTGCAGCAAACAATTAGATGATACAGAAAATTCCAATCAAACTCTTTTACTTCAATCGAACTATTCCTTTTGGCAGACCCTTAAACCCAAAAACTCACAGAACAGAGGAATTTGCGAGGGAGACGAAGGTCCAGGAACAATGGTTTCGCTGAAGCTTGAAGCGGCTAGCGGCGAGCGTTCTGAAATGCGGGAAGGGAAAAGTCTGGCTCGACCCCAATGAAGTCAGCGAGATTTCCATGGCCAATTCCAGTGAAAACATTTGGAAGTTGGTCAAAGATGGATTTGTTATTCGGAAGCCAATGAAAATTCACTCTCGTGCTCGTGCTCGTCATGCTTTGGAAGCAAAAAGAAAGGGTCGTCATTCTGGATATGGTAAGCGCAAAGGTACTAGAGAGGCTAGGTTGCCTACAAAGATTCTATGGATGAGACGGATGAGGGTTTTGCGTCGATTGTTACGTAAGTACAGAGAATCTAAGAAAATTGACAAACACATGTATCATGATATGTACATGAAAGTCAAGGGTAATGTGTTCAAAAATAAGCGTGTCTTGATGGAAAGTATTCACAAATCCAAGGGAGAAAGCCAGAGAGAAGACCTTATCTGATCAATTTGAGGCAAAACGTGCAAAGAACTATTCCTTTTGGCTTGCAATTAAATGTTTGTATATTATTAGGTACCATTTTTAATATATATATTTGTTGTGATTTGTTGTGTATATATTTAGTTATAATTGGTTAACGATTGATTTGTTTTGATTTACATATTTAATTTATATTAATTATGATTCTATTAATATATTAATAGGATTAACTATATTAATATATTAATATATTATGATTATATTAATATATTAATTATATTAATACAATTGTATTAATTATATTAACCGTATTAATATATTATTATATTATGATTGTATTAATATATTAATAAATTAATAGGATTGTATACTAAAAAAATTCTTATTTTTATTGTTTTTTAAAAAAAGAAAAAGAAAAAAAAAGAGCTAACTTTAATTTAGTAATAGTTTTTTATTAGGTTTTAACAAATAAAATTTTGTTGTTTTTCATTTAAAAATAAAAAATATAAAAAATTTCACTTAAATAATAAATTAAAAATCTATGTTTTTAATTTATTGTTTAATGAAACATCTAAAAAATTATGTTTTCATTTAAAAAAATCTCTAAAAAATTTTCACAAAATTCACACAGATTCGAAAAATGGAATACTTGGAAACAAATTTTAAAAATCGATTGAGAGGATTCTTTCGATAGCTTCAAAATTGGCTCTTTGTGTCAGTTAACTCATGAAATGCTTTTATGTGACATATTAATATGCAGAAAGGTGCCCATACTTCTAATGTCAATCTTTTTGCGGAGCACATTTCATGACTTATCTGACAGGGAGTAGTATTTTACATGGTTATTTTGAAGAATGGATTGAAATTGATATCATGAATTGAGTTACATTCAACGCTTTGATTTTTCTTAAATCTGTTTTATTTGGTACGGAATTTTTGCGTAAGAATCATGAAGGATATGCGCAATTCTTCTTGAGCACACTTATGTTTTCTTTGTACCAAGTTTTTTTACAGGTTACAGGATAATCAAGTGATCATAAGGAGATTACATTATGTGCACAATTGGTCTTCCAAAGACTAATTCATGAAAAAATTCTCAAGACAAATCCATCTCCACAACCACTACCTTCCACCTCCCTTTCTGAAAAGATTTTGAATCCCACCAATTGTACATCCATAGAGCATGACATTTCCATATCCATTTTTCACAGCAAGAGTTCTTAATCATCCAACATGCATTTCCTTACATTCATTTCTTACAAGCTTATTGTCATTTCCATTGTCTTCACCATTCCCTTCATTTCCGCCAACAAAACTCTGCTTGAGTCAAAGTCCTAGAGTCTATGTATCATTGAAAAAACACCTAGAGGCTTGCATGCCTTAATGGAAAGTACTCTTGCCAATGAACAATGGGAGTACATTAATATCCCTTGTTCGTTGGATCTTGTAGGTGACTCGACTACGACAAATTTATTCGTACCTACAAAGATGTGTTAGGCATCCTGACTCCCATTGGAATCAATGGTGGGAGCTCTTGTGTTGGCTAGGGGCTTTCATTAACGGCCACTAAGTCAACAACTTCTTGCTATGTTCGACATCGACACATTTAATCACATAGTAAGATTTGTGCCATCGAGCGTTGAAGACTTGAAGACCCATATTTTGTAGCAGATGAAGCCAATTTCCATTCATTTTATTTCCATTCATTGTATACATTGTATTTCACTTGAGGACAAGTGAATAAATAAGGCTGGGAGGAAAATGTAACTTCTATATTTTGTATACCTTCCAAGCCTTATATGTTTTCAACCATATTCAGCAAGACTCATCAGATTCATCATCCAGCAGCAAATACAACTTTTAGCCATGATCAGCAGACTCCTCAGATTTTTCATCTAGTAGCAGAGGATCTAACAGCCAATACGATAATACAGATCCATCTTTCATCCACAACTTGAAGAAGCAGCTTCAGAGCAGAGTTGTGGCAGCAGAACATGCATAATCCATCCATGATTTTCCCAACCAAGTAAGGAGGACTATGAACAACAGTCTTTGCCGCCACACGTGCACAACTCTCATCTATTTTTGGAAGGGTAAGTTAAGGTATGATATTTTCTAACTTTTAACCATTAAATTCCTTGAAAAGTTAGAATAATAATTTTTGGAAAAACTTCACTTCCTTTCCCCTTTCTTTCCCCATTTCACATAACTATCCAAACCATCTGTTTAAGGGGAAAGATACACTTACATACATGCTTTGTCACATTCATATCCACATTCATATATCACAACCCCACTTAACCCCACTTACCTTCAAAGTATATTCACTATTACATGAGCATACAAATGGCTTTGTCGAAAGTCTTTAGAAGTTAATTGGATGCCAAAACAATCATGGTTGTTACACAAGAACCAACCATGACGCACTCCAACAAAAATACTCTGCCATTATTACATGAGCTCACAAATGGCTTTGACAAAAGTATTTAAAAGTTAATTGGATGCCAACACAATCATGGTTGTTACACAAGAACCAACCATGATGCATTCCAACACAAATACTCTGCAACAAAAATCACATTATCAATATGCAAAGATCATACATTGAATGCAACAAACAAAATATGGTTGAAACACAAGAACCAACCAAGTTGTAATTCATCAAAATAATGCTTTGCAAAAGTTATGTAAATGATATCATGCAGAGTTTAAGCCAAAGCTCAAAAAGTAATGTAATAGATTGCATGAGGACATGCAATACCATTGATTGCATGAGGACATGCAATATCTTGAGTTTGGGGGAGATGTTGGGCCTCAAAATAGTCCCTATTTTCACTCCATTATTCACCAATATTTTCACATTTTACCTTCATGTCACCTCCATTCCACCTCCATATCATTACATTTACCTCATTATTGGGTTCTAACAATACTTTTCCAAAGTTTATTAATTCTTAACATTTTTAAGTGAATTTATGGCTAGAACTTAGAAAATAATATGCTTAAACTTATACCTAACAATTAGCATGAGTTTGTTGACATGTGTAGGCACAAAGGAAGCTTCCAAGACACCTTTATGTGGCCTTGAATGATCAAATTCGAATTTGATAAGCTAAGCTTCATGGAGAAGATCATGGACCTCATGGAGGAGATCATGGAGGATAGGGTTATGTGTCATCATTGGTTGAGAAATATGTGGGTCAAAGGAGAGAATAGTGGGTCTACATTTATGAGGTTGTTATCATAGTTTTTGTATAAATAGGAGTACCTCCTCCATTCCAAAGGGGAGGACTCTTAGAGCATTGTATCCAATTGATGATGGAATAGAATAAAGCTTCATTTTGCATATATTTCTATTATGTAGTTATAGATATAAGTTTTACATATATTTCCATTATGTAGTTTTTTTAGATATAAGTTTGCTTAATGTAGTATATGGAATAATTGGTCTTGTTCTTAGGAGAATTGAGCTCACTCTAAAAGGATGAGAGAAACATGTTATGTCATATTAGATTTTAGTTCATTTCATTGTTTAGATGTTTAAGGATTTGATTGATGAATGAGTTTTAAATTGGAATGTAATCAACATATGAGAGGACAACTAAGGGTCTAAGTTGGGCTCTCTCTCTCTATTTGATTTGTATGATAATTAAAATTCATTCTTTTGCTTTTATGTTTCAAGTATCATATGAGGAGATACCAAGAGTTTAAGTTAGGCTCTCTCTCCAATGATTTATATAGTAATTGAAATTCATTCTTTTGTTTCAAGTCATTTCATTTCTTATGCTCATGAATGACTCTTAGTTTAGTTTGGATTAGTACATGAGAGGACAATCAAGAGACTAAGTTAGTCTCTCTCTCTACTTGAATCTAAACAATAATTAAGTTCATTTTCTTGTTTTCATTTTAAGTTTTTTTAGTTTCATATGATACTGTAGGGAAGGACAACCAGGACCTCCTTAGTTAGGAGCCTCTTCCCTTGCATATTATATTGAATCGTAAATAATTTAGTTAGACATAGGTTAGTTGCCTACTCCTGCATATATTGTGCTGGCATCATCACAAGCTTACGAGTTTCCCTGGTCGATAATTTATGCAGCAATTTAAGTCCAATAAATTGCCCAACAATTTTGTAACAGACTTAAAAGCTGAAGTTTTCACTACTGTGCTTCAGCCTATATTCTTTTGTGAAATTCGACCAATAGTTCTTAATTTAACGAGAACGCTGTTATATTCAATTGTGCACTATTGTCTCTTGTTTGGAATGCTTTCTGGTTTGAAGGAAGAACTGCGACATAGCGATTGATACACTGGATTGTTGAGCAGCTTACATGGTACTTTTATCTGCATCTGCATTCTTTCTTTTTATATGAATTGCTGTGTTATTATCTTTGCTATTGTTGAATACATGTATGCGATATAACAGCAAATCTTCATTTCATTTCACTATTGAATGTTTTGTGATTTGTTATCTCTTTTAATCATGCGTGTGTCAATAATATAAATGAATAAGTGTAGTAATTCGCTATTATCGCTCTGCATAACTAATTATGCAGAGCAATCTTAAATGATTTAAACCTCTATGCTTTAGTGTTAGAGTCATCTATATGCCTGCCTTAAAGCATAGATTATCAAACGCTACGCTTTGAAAGATTGATAAGACCCCGGGATAGATTTTAGTTGTTATATTCTTGCTAATAGTTTAAGTCCATCGCTTACCGCTAGCTTAATTCAGAAGTCACTCATCCATCCCATTTATCTATATTTCTGGGAAACTGGTCCCATTATCCCCAGTCGGAGCCACTATTCCAAACGGAAAAGGAGTTGCACTAAGGTCCGGACCGGGTGGTTTCCCCAATGTTGTTGCAACGATTTTCGGGGCATCAACATACCCGCAGATTCCATCCAAGGATATCCCAAAACAACATCCATATTATCCATCTCTGAAGTATAAAAATCACCATGCAACACATACTTATCCATAGAAAGCTTCAAATCCTTATAAATTTGAACATCCTCATCATCAACCTGTGTATTTTCAATTTGAACTTGCAATTTGTTTGCCAAATTAACATTGATGAAATTATGCTTGCAACTAGGATTTATAGAAACAATGATTTTCTCCCTCTGAATCAATCCATGAACCTGCAATAAGGAGATACCAGCAGAAAATAACCCTTTAGGTTCCTTGGTTTCCTTCTTTCCTGTAAAAATAAAATCTTTGCTAAGTTGTGTGTCTGTCTGTGTGAGCTTATCCACATGATTAGATTTATGGTCAAAGCGCTCTATAAGAGCTTTTTTGAAGGCATCCCAAGTCAAAAACCTTCCATTGGAACGTTGATGCTCTTGCCACCATTGTCGTCTTTCATTGTCCAAGTACATGCTTCCCACCATAAGCTGAGTCTCATTATCATAGACGTGATCCAAATATTTCTCCATTTGTGCTAGCCATCTAGCTGGATGAGAGCCATCAAATTTATACAAGTCCCTCAAAGCCCGATCTAGGCCCGCCATCACAAAAAATATTGGCGAAAATTTGAAATGGTCACAATTCCGTCAATATTGCTCAGAATCCCTATTATAACCTATTTTTAGAAATGGAACAATCATTTTTCATCTACCCATGTGGTAGAAATCTTGATCCCGGCACTAAAATTTCAGATCTGCACTGCAACTCTCCCGTCGTCACCAAAATTTCTGCAAAAAAGAGCTGATTTTAAATTAGCGATATCTCCCTCATCCGGACTCCGATTCGACTGATTTTTTTTTTGAATTTGGGTATTTTTTCACAAAGATTCCAAATCTACAATTAGATTTTGCAGATCGTGCACCAGGACGTCCAGATCTGCGCCGCAAACTCGCTGCCCTGAAAAATTGTCTGCAACCCCACTGATTTTTAGATCAACGATATCTCCTTCATCCGGACTCCGATTCAACCGATTTTTTTTTTTGAAATCGGCTATTTTTTCACAAAGAATATAGATCTGCAATTAGATTTTGCAGATCTTGCACCAAAACATACAGATCTGATCTGCAAACTCGCCGCCCCCGAAACCCTGCAAAAAAAAAAAATTCTCCACTGTTTGCCCAAGAAAGTGCTCTGATACCACTTGTTATAGCTCTGATACTTGTTGTAGATATGATCCAAAAGATATATGAGAATAGAAATAAACCCAAGAATAATAAGATCCAAATATAGAAATGATTCACTTTATTAATATCAAGACCCTTAAGGTAGGGCAACACCATACATTCACTCCTTAAGGAAGGAGAACACTCCACAAGTCATATGGCTGTTCATACAATAATCCTTCACTATCCCTTGACATGAAGTCTTTAGCCTCTATATAGGCCTCATACATACAATACCATGGGTCATTACCATGGTTCCCTCATACCATCAACTAATACCATGGGCCCATTACATTATTATTAACTACTTGTGGTCCCTTACATGATATGGGTTAACCACCTTATTTATTACTATGGCCCAGCCCATTATTACATTATTACCTTGGGTACCTCCCTTGGTACCCCATATTATCCCCCCTAGGTATATAACAGATTTTCCCTATCTCACTTGGGATACTTTGTTGCAACTTGTTGAATCCCAGAAAAAGCCTCTCCAACTTTTGAAGCATATTAAGTGAAGGAGGGATTGCCCCTGTAAAATTATTCCCGTGTAAATCGAGCAATGTTAAACCAATTAGGTTTCCAATCTGTGGAGGTATTTCTCCAGCCAATTCATTGCTTCCCAAGTAGATGACATCCATTTTTGTAGAGAGGTGATCGATAGAAGACGACAAACGTCCCCTGAGACGATTATAGGATAACGCTATTGCTTGCAGATTGGAACAATTAGTAAGGGTAGTAAGAATGGGCAAGCTTGTTGTGCTGCCGCTAATCAATTGATTGTTTTCTAAGTAAAGGTGCTCGAGTTGAGTCAACTTACCCAACCGCTGAGCTAGTTTCTCCCTAATTCAATCACTTGAAGCTTCGTGCAATTGAAGAGGGAAGCGGGAATGCTGCCACTCAATTGATTACCAAACAGATATAGTTTTGTCAACCGAGTGTTCTCGAGACAGAAATCAGCTGGAATGTGTCCAGTTAATTGGTTTTCAGGTAGAGTCGATTGACGGAGACTTGAACAGTTTGAAAAGGAGGAAGGAATTTGACCCGTCAGACTGTTGTTCCACATATTGATGACACCGACTCGACTTAGTAGACCTAATTCGGAAGGAATGCGGCCATGAAGGTGGTTGTTATTCAAATTGATGTAGTCCAAAGATGATATGTTTGCCAAGCAAGCAGGAAGTGTACCCATCAAATGGTTATATCCTAAGTGAATGTATTGTAAGATGGGGAGAAAACATAGTTGGGACGGAATGATTCCTCCCAAATAGTTGGAGGACATAGACAAGTTTTGTAAACTTCGGCACCCACCAAGAGTGGGAGGAATAGAACCTTGAAGTTGATTGAAACACAGGAGAAGCCTTTTTAAGCGAAACAGACTTCCCAATTGGTAGGGAATGTTGCCATGAAAATTGTTATTGCGAAGGTTGAGTATTCTAAGAAACAAGAGATTGGCGAGAGGAGGAGAGATTGTACCTTTCAATCCCATGCTCCGCACGTCGAGGGAAACCACTTGTGCGCGCCGGCTGCATGTGACACATGTCCAGTGGCAGGAGGAAGCATTTGGTTTCCTGTTAGTGCGTAATTAGTGTGGTGGATCAGAGGCATTGATAGCAAACATGAATTTGAGCAGAGCATGTTGATCAGATACTTTCATGAGAAAAGGATGGCAATTTGATAATTGAAGTGTGGAAATCCCTAAAGGAATGACGAAGAGAATAAAACAGAAGAGCAGAAAAGGCATTCTCAGACTGCACGATGACAAAGGACTGTAAACCAGGTTGGTATAAAGGGTAGTGGTTTAAGGATGACCACCAACACTAGAACACTTAGTGCAGTTCTCGGAACTCTTCCAAAACTGGCAAAAAGCTGAAGTCTTCTGCTAGAGGAAGTGCTCCTATTGATTTGAAGAGGGAAACCTTCAACCATGAAAGGGAGGTCTCACCTCGCATAAAAGGGAGAACTTAAACCTAAAAAGGGAAGTCTCAACCTATGATGGTTTAAGGATGACCAACAACTCTGGAATGCTTAATGCAATTCCTGGAACTCTTCCAAAACTGGCGAGAAGATGAAGTCTTCTGCTAGAGGAAGTGTTCTCAATTTTGTTCCTGGAATTCTTCTGAAACTGGTAAGAAGCTGAAGTCTTCTGCTAGAGGAAGTGTCCCAGATTACCAACTGAAGGCATGCTCAGGGGCATCTTTGTTTCTAGCTACAACTCTGAATTTGGTATGGCAAGTTGTGGCTCAGGCTCGCTTGACGTGACTTTGAAGCTTGTAGATGACCATCATTTCCCCCCCTGTCAGATACAAGGTGAGATGATGGAGAAAACTCAACTGCAAGACTATTCAATACTCTAGAAGAAGTTCTGACATGTGATTGGAATATCTTCTTGGCTATTGATGCCCATTGCCAAGAAGTGATCCATCCAAGATGAATCCTTTTTCTTGCAGGACGTTTGTTTCTGAAGCATCTGTGTGAAGAATGGGTGGTTTTATGACAATGCTTACATGGATGAAGATCAAAACAATGATCTTTCAAATGGCCAACTTGGTCACAGCGCTAGCATTTCACAATCTGTTGTGGTGGCTGTTGCTGTTGCTGTGAAAGAGGAGTAGAATCTGGAACAATTAGATGTGAACTGTTATGAATGAATCCAGCACTCTGAAACTGAATGGGCTTTGAGTAGTCTGGAATATGAAAGGACAAGTCCTTGTCATATCCATGACCAGTTCTGTGCTTGTTGTGGACAAGTTGTTCCCAAGGTCTGATGACGGGCTTGGGAAGTACAGACTGAGTTTTTACATTTGCATGTACAATTTCTGCTTTATGGGAGTCTTTTCAATCTTCTGAACAGAAACAGGTTCAAAATGATGACTCCTCTGTTTTAATTCTTCTTGCTGTAGCTGAGTTTAGAGTTGCAAAAATTCTATCTTCTCTTGTGCATTTTGCAGACAAATTCTAATGTTAGCCAGAGAGGATTTGTTGATTTTTACTGTGTCATTAGTAGTAGACTATATCAGAATCTTCAAAAAATCTAATACTTCATAAGCTTTCCCCATTTTCTCCAGTTCAAGAGTGCCAAGAAAAATGCAGAATAATAACAACAATTTTAAGCACTTGAATTCTCTAGAAAGAAATATGTAGACGTTTACAGCACAGTCGATATAAAATAATCTTGTCCCCTTTGAAATAATTCCCTTTCTCAATTTAATGGCTTCATATTTCGAGTATTTGAAGGAAATTGAAAGCACTTCAAGTTAGCACACGCTGGAATTTATACATGTGTTTGTCCTTTACTATATTGTGATGCTAGAAACAACAAGTAAAACACTCATAAATCTGAATTGTTGTTGCAAATAAATAGCAGACAATCTGGTGCATATAACACTGATATCACTCCAAAAATTAAAGCAAGTTTCTGTTGAGAAAAAACAAATTTGTTTGTTTTTCAGCACCTCAGTATCATCTACAGCAAGTTAATAAACACGTCCCTTGACTCTGCGAAACTCAGCTCACAAGGGGTAAATCAACCAGCAGTAAGTCACACTTCCCACAGTCAACAAATAGACTATAGCGGATCAAACCTCAATGATTATATATATGCATCCGCGGTCCTCAAAAATCGCTAATGCACAGTCATGTCTATTCTTAATTCATCAATGGCACAAGCTTCCAATCTGGCTTCCCCAATGACCTTACTGCACATTATTGGCTCACCTCCTCATGGGGTAACTGATCCAGCAACAAGTATAAATCAATCTCTGGTTAAGGGTTCTCATTAAGAGGTACCCTCAGTTTCACACGAATAGCCAGTGTTATGATCACACGAGTCAAAGTACACCTCATGGATGCTTTTAGTTATGTAGACTGAAAATAGTACATCTAATCTGATGGCGAAATCAGAGATATCAAAAGGAAGTTTGAAATGCTTATCAGAGGGAGGTAGCTCAAAAATGTCATCAGGGGCAGAGATTTCTCAAGCAGCAGAAGAAGATAGCTCTGAAAAATCACCTTTTCAAAAAGCTTCTAGAGCAGATGGAGGTGTTTTGAATAAACAATTTAATGGAGCAGCTAATCTGGTGACATATAATACACCTTTCCTGGCAAAAGACTTACAGGCAGCAAGTGCAATTCATGAAGTTGAAGCAACTTCTATGAAACATTCATCAAGGGAAGTAGGAATTTCACGCGCACCTAAAGTTGGCACATCAGGAACAGTGACATTGAAACAAGCTTTACGAGGGTTGACCCTTGCTCAGGCTTCAGAATTAGCTTCTTTGAAACGTCATTCAAGACCACCAGGCAGTTCTCAGTTATAAGATGCAGGCAAACCCATCGTATCCTCTGCCAGGAATCACCTCGGGTGCCACGTAATATGACAAATCGGATACAGAGAGCGCTGCCAAAGAAGAGGGAAGAACAAAAATGTTCCGAACGCGTATATTTTCCTTTGCATTTGGATTTTCAGTTACAGGCGCTGCAAGAAGTGGCCGAGACATGTATGGCATCCAACCAGTGTCATTGCATCATATGGTCGGTGCTCATTCAATGGGACTAAACTCAATACAGATGGTTTACAAGCAGAATTAGCTGTCGACCTTTTTTTTTTTGAAGGGAGCTTTGCTATTCGGAAAATGATTGGAAGTTAACTTTTCAAAACATCCACAGATACACCCATCTTCAGACTCTATTGACTACTCAGGCTCTAAATTGAACCGTTTTAACCGACCCATAAACAAGGGCTTGAACGCACTGCAATAGGTCTTGAACTGAGTATATAAGTGTGATATAACTGTGACAATATTCCTGTGTGTAGGCACATGTTGGACACTACATGTCTATAATCTGCGTTGGAGCTCTAATACCTTCTGAAACGTATGTGAGCATCGATAACACAGGAATAAGATTGAATGCAGGACCACAAGACGACAGGTCTGACAAGCTCAATAGAGTAAAAATTTGGCAGATTTCTGTGCAGGACCTATTGCTTTTGAATGAATAAATTTCAATCAATTAGGGATCTGACAGAACATAAAATCCAGAATCATGGTATCAAAAGCAAAGTCATTTAATATTCTCCAGCAAAGTTCATTTGTATGCTCTATGCATATATAATAGTAGGCATTGTCACTAAAATGGAAACCTTACAGTAAAGGAAATTAAGCTGAGTGCTCCAAAATTAGGCCTGCAGAATTGCAATAAATCAATCAATGGTTGATGGTTTGACTAGTCTACAACGTTGGGAGTCTCATGTCGTTTAAATCCAGGGCTGTGCTGGGGTTTGTTATTTGCACTAGATGTGAAGGAATTAAGTCTCAATTAAGGGGAGCACAAGGAACATTGCATTGGGTAACAGTACTGAACACAGGAATTGTGGAGGCGTTTTGGCCTAGTGATTGTACTGAAACCAAAAATAACGTATGCAGATTTTTTTTGCAGAGAAATATTTCAGTTACTCCTAAAGGGACAGACGCAGAGGTCAGATATGTCAGGCTGCAGAAATGCAGAATATGGGCAGAAAATCGCGACTACAATATCGCTGACAGGATTCACTGTGAGGTAAATGTAATATTTCTCCAAGAAGGATAGTGCAAAATGCAGAGATGACAACTAAAATAGTGCACAATGGCAGAGCACCCAGTTTGAAGAAGACCACCCAACTAATGGTGGGAGAAGGCCACACATCATGGCTTTGATACCATGTTAAACACACATGGGCAACAAAAGAATCTGAAGGATAAAACATGAGAGTATATCTTTTATTAACAACCGATATATATTTATAGTACATTGTTTGACCGTTGGGTTTCACATTCCAAAGTCTCTTGGACTTCTTTTTGTCTATTCGGCTTCCACACTAACCCATTGACGATTAAGTGTCCAACAATTCATCTCTCCATAAATAGAAATGGGAAGTGTATCGCAAGTTTAATCAATTCAAAGTTCAGTAGGCCGATTAGCTAATTTTTTGGGTTAAATACGATAACGCTGACGTCATTGTTATATCATGCAATGACATCAATGAAACTTATATTCGGTATTTCGGTAAAATAGACGGCAAAAGATATTAAAGTATGCCTCGGGTGGACAAGGAAAAGAGAAAAACCATTTTGTTATCCTGTATGATGGGATAAAAAACTCAAACATTATGAGACCAAAGATTTCAGAGATAATTAGACTAGACATTATTGAGGCCTTCAAAATTTCCCGCTCTATTCTCAAAAAAATGGTTTTCTCGCCCAAAAAATCGTTGTCAGTTTGTTGGAGATTTGATGTGGCGAATTTATCGCATGAATATGGGAGGGATCAACCGCTCACCTGATTTTTCGAGCAGCTACCATTGATTCGATTTTAAACGAAAAAAAAAAAAAAAGAGAAAAAGAAGTCTTACGTCCAATAGTGGCAAAGAATGAAGGCCCCCCGAAACCAACCATCCATGACATTTTTTTTGGTTTCTACCCACTGAACATGGAAATTTATAATTAATTAAAAATAGGATGTAACGTTAAGTCTTTTCAACCAAATACTCTTTGAATTCCCATTGAATAGAAGCGGATTAAAAAATCGAAAAGAAAACGGAAGGAAAGATATTTACATGAAGAATCAATGTTTAGATTCCAACTTATTAGCTCTATACTTACAAAATAATCCAATTTATTAACTTAAAAGAGTTTTAAAAAAATAACGGAGGGAAAGGTATTTACATGAAGAGTCAAAATTTAGATTCCAACTGATTAGCTCTATACTTTCACAATAATCCAATTTATTAACTTAAAGAGGAGTTTAAAAAAAAAAAAACTTCATAATCGTTTAATTTATTAGTTTTAAATATTTTTTAATTGTGACTCGTTTTACGGAGAGGGGAGGAGGGTAAGTTATAAACTGTCATAGATATATTAGTAATTAGGTTCATTGGGGAAGGCAAGTCATACAGTGCTAGAGGTATACTAGTAGTAATTAGGTAATTAGGTTCACTAGTAATTATGTGTGAGGCAGGTTGTTGGGTTCCTTTAGGATACAAATATATATATAATTTTGAGTTTAATAAAAGTATTATTTTTAAATGTAAAAATTAACTCAAAGTAGAGTTTAAAAAAAATTAAATTTTCATACTTGTTTCAATTTATTAGCTTTAAATTTCTTTTAATTGTGACTCAGTTTACAGAAAGGAGAGGAGGGCAAGTCATAAATTGTCACACGTATACTAGTAATTAGAGGGCAGGTCATACATTGCTAGAGGTATACTAGTAGTAATTAGGTTCACTAATAGTTACATGTGAGGAAGGTTGTTGGGTTCCTCTAGGATACAAAAAAATATATATAATTTTCAGTTTAATAAAACTATTATATTTAAATGTAAAAATAGATTTGCATTTAGATTTTAATGCAAAAATGATTTAAAGACTTTATAATAACTCTATTACAATTTTGGGCATGGAGCATGCCCTAAAACTTACTCTGGGTGGCTAAGAGCTGACTTCAGAAACAGTTAACGACTCAAAAAACAATTAACTAACGAAGACCTAGAGGCATATAGTAGGAGTGAAAGCCTGAAACAATTAACTACCCAAGACCCAGAGGCATCTAGTAGGAGTGAAAGCCTGAAACAGTTAACTACCCAAGACCCAAAGGCATCTAGTAGGAGTGAAAGCTTGAAACAGTTAACTACCAAAGACAACAGTTAACTACCAAATACCCTAAGGCATCTAGTAGGAGTGAAAGCCTAAAACAGTTAACTACCCAAGACCAAGAGACATCTAGTAAGAGTGAAAGCCGCATAATTTTCTTTGAAAAACAATGATGAGTCAACCTGCGTTATCAGTGAAGACAAGTAATGGTTATCCTCACTGGTGGTTTGACCACTAAGTTATGATAGATTTTCCCACCATACATATATATATATAATTTAATTATAACATACTATTAATTTAAAATATCTTTTATATAGTTTTTCTTCTGTATTACTATAAATAATAATAAAAAAACAATAACATAGTTAAGCTATTTTAAAGAAAAATATATTTCTTCTTGCATCAAAAAGAACTAGCGCGGACCGAAAATGCATTAATAAAAAATATTTCATTAATGTGTATGTTTTGGATTTAAGGTGCTCATTGTCATATTTTTTTTGAAAAATAATAAATTCACATTTAACAATTACAAATTTTAGATTAAAAGTTATTAAATGTTAAGAAAGATGGTAAAAAATTAATACGAACATTTTATTTTACATAAGTTTCAATTAATTTTATTTAATTTCATATACAAAATCATCTCCAAAATCATTGCTAATCGCCTCCACCTCATTCTTTCCACCCTTATCTCCTCAGAACAATTTGCCTTCGAGCAAGATCGTTAGATTCATGAAGCTATAGGAATGCCCCAGGAATTATTGCACTCAGTAGAGACAAATAATATCAAAGGTATGATTTTCAAAGCTGATCTATCTAAGACATTTGACCGGGTAAGCTGGTTATATATCAGAATGCTCCTAACACATTTAGGATTTCCTGTGAGAGCTATAAAATGAATAATGTGATGCATCACTAATATATCCTTTAGTGTCTTGATAAATGGTGGTGCTTCTCCTTTCTTCCACTCTAAAAGAGGACTCAAGCAAGGATGTCCATTATCACCCCTACTCTTCCTACTGGTTATGGAAGGGCTCAGTAGATTGCTTAAGGATATGCACCTTAGAGGTAGGGTCTCAGGCATTAGGATCATAGACAGATGCACGATAACACACCTCTTTGTGGATGATGTGTTAATCTTCCTTAATGGGGATTAGGAGATCTGACTACTATACAACACTCTATCAACCTTTTCAAAACTACAACTAGCATGACTATTAATAACTCAAAATCCACCATTATTGTATCTGACTGCTCCCCACATGAGATCCAGTTCGCACTTCAAAGGTTTCCTTTCACCCTGTTGCAGCTAGAAGAAGGCCTCCGGTATATGGGATACAGGCTGAAGCCACTCGGCTACAAAATAACTGACTGGACATGGTTGATCTCTAAGCTAGAAAGGAGACTTAATATATGGTATCACAAGTATCTCTCTAGAGCCAGAAGACTAGTGCTTATCAAAGTTTTTCTTGAGGCCACCCCGGTATACTGGATGTCACTAGCTTGGATCCCAAGGGGCATCCTTTCAAGAATACAAAATATCTGCTGCAAATTCCTGTGGAAAGGCAAACAAATAGGGAGGATCTTTGCATGGGAAAAATGGGATCTGTTGTCCATTCCTAAGAAATGGGGAGGCTGGGGCATTAAAAAAATGGAAGATTTCTCCACAACACTAGCATCCAAGTTAGGATGGCAATTAATCACCTCTAACAGTCTTTGGACCAAGGTAGCCTCCTCAAAATACATTGATCCATTAAGGCCGATGGATTGGATGAGACAAACAAGCTGGAACAAATCAGGGACCTCAAACATTTGGAAAGCGATACTAAAATCATTCTCACTGATCCGTGACAGACTTACATGGAGAATTTATGATGGGACATATGTTCATATTGGCCTTGACCCTTGGATAGGATGCGGGAATGCACACTTATTACTAGAAGGACTAATCCAGCACCTCAAAGAGATTAGCATCACCCACATTTGTCACATTACCTCATCATTGGCACCATCTTTGGAGGGCATACACAGTGGCTCTTACTAAGTCTCACATCTGAATACTGGAATGGGAGGATGAGATTACATGGGCAGCAACAAAAAATGGCTAGTACTCTCCCAAGGAGGGATATCTATGCCTTGCCAATAGACATAGACCACAACATATTGATATATGGTGGAAAGGAATGTGGAAGTTCAAAGCCCCTACTAGAACAAGACTGCTCATGTGGTCAATCCTGAAAAACAAAGCCCTGACCGGAGACAACCTGATCAAAAGGGGTCAACATGGGCCATTTTGGTGTTGCCTATGTAAAGCCAGCTCAGAAACAGTGGATCACCTTTTTCTCTCTTGCCCCATCACCACTGACCTCTGGAATTCTATGCTCTCACACACCCCTACCACCAAATCATGGAGTGGTCAAGCTATCAGGGAGGTTTGGGCCAATTGGTGGACAACAACATCCCCACAGAAAGCAAGGAACCTCCCCCTCCTCATTAGCTGGGAAATTTGGATTGCCAGGAACCGCATCATCTTTCTGGACACTGCCCCCCATTGGCCCTCCATCACCGCCCGAATCCTTGCCGACTATAGTAATATTCCAATTGGTGGATAACAACATCCCCGCAGAAAGCAAGGAACCTCCCCCTGCTCATTAACTGGGAAATTTGGATTGCCATGAACCGCATCATCTTTCTGGACACCGCCCCCCATTGGCCCTGCATTATCGCCCGAATCCTTGTCGACTATAGTAATATACCTAATGATGATGATAACACTCCACCCAGACATATCATCCCTGAAACCATTGATCACTCTGAACCACAGCCAAACATCTTATTCAATTTGCTATTGAAAAGAACTGCAGGAATCTACAAGTGTTTGGTGACTCAAAATTTGTTTGCAATTGGATAAACAAAACTACAACATGTCATGCATACACTCTGTGACACATTTTGGAGGAGGTTCATAGATATATATCATATTTGGACAGTTTTGCACGTCATCATATCTACAAGGAACGAAACTCACTCGCTGACCAACTTTCCGAAGAGGCAGCAATCTGATCATGTGACGTCTGAATGATACATGAACAAAGAGAATGCCACCCCTATATGGACCATGTTGCACAGGCCCACCAGGAGCCTGATAGCCTGATATCAGGTGGGCCTATCATTTGATATGTGTCTCATTTGATATGAGACCTATTTTTCTTTTTATATTTATTATGCTTATACATATTCAGCGTCATGTTATTATGCTTATCTATCTTCTTTTATTTTTTGACAAGCTTACAGCCTATAAAATCTACAAACTACATATGCACACAACATCTACAAAATGTAATTTTCCTTAATATTAATGAAAATTAGGATTTTTCCAAGGGGATTTTTTTATCAATTCAATATTAAAACTACCATAAACCTAAAAAAACACTTTAAGTCAGTAGCACATATGGAGGAAGAAATGTTAAAAAGAAAATTCAATTTTGTAATTTGTTTTAAATGAAGGAAAACTAAATGTTAAAAAGAAAACAATTCAATTTTATAAATGAAAGAAAACTAAATGTTAAAAAGAAAACAATTCAATTTTATAATTTGTTTCACATGAAGGAAAAGTAAATGTTAAAAATCAATTTTATAATTTATTATAGATGAAGGAAAAGTAAATGTTAAAAAGAAAACAATTAAATTTTATAATTTGTTTTAGAAAATAAAACAATTAAATTTTATAATTTGTTTTAGAGAAAGGAAAACTAAATGTTACAAAGAAAACATGAAAATTTAGTTTTATAATTTGTTTTAAATGAAAATTCAATTTTATAATTTGTTTTAAATGAAAAAGGAAAACAATTTCCCTTGATAAAAAAAATAGATTTTTATTATTTTTATAAAATTAGACTATTTTGACCAAAGAAAACAATTTCCATAGATAAAAAAAAATAGATTTTTATTATTTTTATAAAATTTTAAATTGTAATGATAATATAGATTTTTATTATTTTAATAAAGTTTCCTAAAAAAATAGATTTTTATTATTTTAATAAAATTTCCTTGACAAAAATTAGATTTTTATTATTTTTATAAAATTAGACTATTTTGACCAAAAAACGATTTCGCTAGATAAAAAAAAAAAAAAAAAATAGATTTTTATTATTTCTATAAAATTTTAAATTGTAATGATAATATAAATTTTTATTATTTTAATAAAATTTCCTTGACAAAAAATAGATTTTTATTATTTTCATAAAATTAGACTATTTTGACCTACTCATCAAAACAGACCAAGCAATAATATAAATTATGTTAAGCTAAATCAAAAGAAAACAATTTCCCTTCATAAAAAAAAAAAAAAAAGATTTTTATTATTTTTATAAAATTTGAAATTGTTGATGATAATGATGGTTAACGTCCACTGAGACCAAACATTGGTCTATCGGACCTAAAGAAACAAATTATTTATTTTGATTTAAGATTTTGTTCCTATGCTCAAAAAGTTTGGAGAGAAGCCTCCCGAGCTCACTATAATTTTGACATTGTAAAAGGCTAGGAAGGTCAGTATAATGTGGTTGTACGCAGGACACTCTAAGAGGAAGTGGTTTTCATCCTCGATGTTCCCATTCTCACATAGATAGCAAATCCTTTCCATCCATGGTGTTTTAGGAACTGCCCAACGACCTGTTTCACTATGGAGCTCATGAGAATTCGTTCTAATCTTTGCTATATTAATTTTCTTCTTTGAACTAGTTAAAATAGAGAGATACTTTTGATCTTCTAGGATGGGGTTGATGACCTCCTTATAATAACTTAATTTTTTTTTAGCTACTAAATCTTTCTCACACCATATTTTTTCTTTTAACTTAGAAGTAACAATATCTTTAATGTTATTGATGTTTTGCAGTGCGTCATTCTTGTTGATCTCCCAATAATTATGATAATATAAATTTTTATTATTTTAATAAAATTTCTTTGAAAAAAATTAGATTTTTAGAATTTTTTATTATTTTTATAAAATTAGAATATTTTAACGGACTCATCAAAACAAACCAAGCAATAATATAAATTATGTTAAGCTTAATCATATACGGACAGCTGTGATGTTTTAGAATGCCCTACGCAGGAATACTTCCCAAAATAAATAAAAATTTGGAAGCAATAATATATTATATTATGTTAAGCTAAATCATATGCGGTCAGCTGTATTTTTTTGGAATCCCCTAGGCAGGAATACTTTCCCAAATAAATAAAAATTTGGAGGCAATTTAAAGGCCCAGATAGCAGCGGAAACCTAACAAAAGACAGACCAAGCCATAATATAAATTATGTTGAGCTAAATCAAATGCGGTCAGCAGTAATTTTTTAGAATCCCCTACGCTGGAATACTTCCCAAAATAAATAAAAATTTGGGGGCAATTTAAAAAGCACACGTAGAAGCCGAAACCTAACAAAATATGGGTATCTTGTAGCAACCACTCATGTATATATACACATGAAACTAAATTCGATAAGAAGAAATGTTCATCTTGACATCGAGCAAGCGTCGGTTCTATGCAAATTACGTAGAAGAAGGGAACCCTCCGTTCCCCACGGGACCATGGTTTTCAAGCCAAACATCGAAATATTACTTCTGTAGAAAACACTGGTAAAGTTATGATCACATATGGTCATGAAAAAAGAACTTTAACTGCCTTAGAGAGCAATTTTTGCGACTCATTCGTGAAACCAAAGTAACTGGACAAAGTCGGAAAGAATTCAAAACTTGTTTTGCAATACACACACCTTCCTCATAAAACTGTGTTCATATTTTCTCTCATACCCGTGTCACCAATAGTGCTAAGATCTTTGCAAATACGAGCAAACTCTGGTCACGGCATCTTTCAATGGCTTCGTACTCAGACTCGGGAATACCCAAATGCTCAGTGTCAATATCCATCAACTTCATTTCAAAATCTGAAATCTTATCCTGTTCTGTGACAAATAGAAAAGCCACAGAAAAGCATTATGTAAAATTAAAAATAAATAACACTGTAATGGCCAATAAAATAATTTAATTAAGCCTTAAGGCGTTCCCCTCTGAAAATAACTTTCCTCGCTACCTTCGTGTCATAATCTGTGCCATTGGAAATTTTGTTAGACGATTGAGTTATTATTGTCCGTTGATTTGAATTTGAATATTGGAGAACAGTTACTACTCGGTTTCCCAACCGCACAAACGAGTCTGGCTTGTGACTCAACGTGTTTATTTTTCCCAGCCAGATAGTTATTCCGTTGCAAGAAACACTCCAGATAGTTAATCCGTTGCAAGAAATGCTCTAGATAGTTAATAATCCATTGCAAGAAATAATCCATTGCAAGAAACGCTCCAGATAGTTAATACCAAGGTCTTCAGTTAGTCGAGATCACATATCTTTTCTGGCAATTTTGTCATGTGTGAATTGCGTAAAAGTAAGGGTGATG
The DNA here is from genome assembly GCA_031772625.1 of Pinus tabuliformis. Taxonomy (NCBI): domain Eukaryota; kingdom Viridiplantae; phylum Streptophyta; class Pinopsida; order Pinales; family Pinaceae; genus Pinus; species Pinus tabuliformis. Next base: position 535,385,524 of record CM062812.1, read on the forward strand.
GTCCACAGCAAGGAATATTACCAGGTAATGGGATGAGCCCTGCAAAGGGGCAACAAAGAGAGAACAAGCACCTGCAGAGACAGAAGCAAGGGTGCCCTCGTGGGAAAGGCAGGAGCACAGCCAGTAGCAGCATCATGGACAAAGGAAGCATATAACATAGAGGAATTTACCCTGAACTAGGTTCACGCAGACTCCCCTCCCATGCCACTTGTTCTCTTGTGCAACATTGATATTAGTGTTAGATGATTGAAATGGTCTTGGCCATCCGATTGAAAACAGTTATGTGTCAGTTAACAGTTATGTGTCAGCTACGAAACATAATGGAATAACCAAACGTACTGCCATGGGACAAAGAAATGCTCTGCTAAAACAAAGCCCTTTAAAGCTTCCAGTCGGCCACAGCCCCAATGTCGGCTCCCACACCCCATCGGCCACGCCTGTGCAGTTTTCAAATTTCAAAGAAAATCTCAACAAATATTTGGCACCTCCGATAAAGAAATTCTGTGGGATGGGCCCCTGAGCCCTCGTCGAAGTAAGCGCTAAAACTGTACTAATCTTTCTTCTACTAATTTTGGGGTATTTCCATAGCACTTCTACTCTTTGTTCTACTAATTTTCGGGTATTTCCATAACACTTCTACTCTTTCTTCTACTAATTTTGGGGTATTTCCATAGCACTAGTGAGATGATGTTCCTCTCCAAATTTATGCCCAATTTTAATTTGGAAACTCTACTACACGGTCCACAAAATTGCCTATTGAATTGGAGAGAAAGAGTGAATATAGCGGTGGGAGTGGCTTCTGCGTTGGAGTACCTTCATCACGGCTGCAGCAAATCTATCGTTCACTGCGATGTGAAGCTGACCAACATACTTTTGGACGAACATTTGGAACCCCATCTTATCTTGGTGACTTCAGTTTGGACCTAATTATTAGCAACAATCACCGCACCCATAGCTCCTCTAGGTCTCCCTTTGCTCGCTTTTACTGTTGGTTATACTGCTTCCGTTGCAAATAAACCGAATAGGGATTTTCTCAATTTATTCCTCGAGGCCTCCCTTTGCTTTCTTTTGCTGTTGGTAGCCTCCGTTTGCTTTCTTTTGCTGTTGGTAGCCTCCCTTTGCTTGCTTTTACTGTTGGTTATACTGCTCCCGGTACAGATAAACTGAATAGAGATTTTCTCATAAATTTATAGGATACATAGATTTAAAATATATTATAATAATTTTATATTAAATATTAATGAAATTTAAAATATATTCAATTGCAATTTTCATTAATTGGTTTTTTTGGGGTTCAGGTTCTTTTTTCCTTTCATATTAAATATTAAAGAAAATTAAATTTATTATATTTTTCTTTAAAAATTAAACATTGTTTTTTATTTTTATATGCATCAAGTAAATAATTCTTCAATAAAAACAATAAATTGAATCTAAAGGGACATTCCAGTCCTTTACTATACATCTCTAACAATTTTTAAGTGTATTTTGTCATGTAGTTTTCAGACCAGGATTTTGAACCGTACATTACAATGAATCAATTTCTAAGTGTATTTTGTCATGTAGTTTTCATACCAGCATTTTGAACCATACATTACAATGAATCAAAATAGTTGAATTTTATCATTAGTATCAGAAAAAGTAGTAATGTTCATGTAATATCGAAGTTGCAATGTATATAATATCAACAGAGGAGATGAGTTTAATGCAAGACCTAAAATGTGCATATATATAAAACAATCTAACTAGAGAGCATAGAAATTCATGGGTTCCTCTGTCATACACGATAATTTAGTGGAGGAACAACCAAAGGAAGACACAGTCCAAATTATTTACACAATCAGTATGATCTTAATTCAAAATCAAACAAAAAAAAATATGCCAAGGGAAAAATGTGAGCAAGCACCTGAAATGGTGAAAGACATAGAAGACCAGATTCCCAAGTTATTCCTCAGGCAACCCCGTTCTTGTGGCTAAAATTAGCATTCACAGCAGATGGCCTCACACCCTGCAGATCAACCAAGAGAAGAAATAAGGAAACTATTGTAAAACCCTAATCGAAGAACAAATCGAATTCTTGCAATTGTCAGCCATCACTTACCAGGCTTCACGCTCCACATTAGATCAAAAATTTTCCTGTAGGGTCTTCGGATTCAACAGGGAAGTCGTCTGCGTGATGGATTCGGGCAACCTGGGAGGAACCCTATGCATCACAGTAAATTTAACTCAGATTAGACATGGGAAATTGAGCTAAAATCTAAATTAAACATCTCAGGGCATGATAAAGGCTATACCTGTTGGGCAATTGTGTGAATGAGGGAATCGAAACTCCAGGGAAGCCATCACTATTGTCTGCGAAGGGTATCGAGAAGGTAATCTCTACAGCATGAGATAAACAGGGAGGTTTGCATTATCCGTTATACCCTGTGTAAGGAGACATTGAAACCCTGTACACAAAAGAAGTAATGAATAGTACCCTGCAGCATGAGAGAAATACTGATTCTAGTAATCAGAATGTCTGTAGCAAGAATTTACCTGTGTTTGAAGCCACCAGCAGGTGAGGGTTGGCGAGGTTGTCGAATTTGCAGAGCTCTGCACCGCGGAGTCCAGACGCAAATGAACTACTAGTGAAGCAAAGGGGGTAGGGTTTCGTTACCCTAACAAACTCTAGGCAGCCCATGACCGTGTGATGTTCAGCTTGATGATCCAACGGTTATAGTGAACCCTTGACCATGCAGCTGACACCTAGCGAGTGCAGACCCTGATTTGAGAAGGTTCTGTGTAAGCTAGGTGTAGGGTTATCGTCCATGGTAGGTTAAGGCATTGGGAGGATGGTTAAATTAAACAAGGGAGGCTGCATCGCAGCTAGTCCCTGCCTTTTGCTGGGAGAGCCCTAAGTATCGGACAACTCAGCCAGATTAGCACTTCCCTGGCAAAGGCAACAAAAAACTAGAAACAGAACAAGGCTGCAACCATGGCCTTGATTTTCATTTCATCATATTTGACATGAGATACGGGTTGCAAGCGTGGACCGAAGACTGCAATCTTTCAGTAATTAAATTTGCAATGAATGCTAGCTTGCAAGAATTAGACTCCCTACACACAGATAACCTCGATACACATTAATGGTTAATTGATAATTGAACAAGCAGGCACATTAGCATTAGCAGTCACCTCCAGTAATTACAATATCTGCACTTGAAAATTTTGAATTTGCTGATGAAAAGAATGAATGAGGTATCCCAGAAATAAGAATGCCTGAGACGTTACAAGAGGAGAGCCTTAAGATCAAGAGTGACCAGCTCAATCACAGAGATGAAATAAGAATGCCTGAGACGTTACAAGAGGATCTTGGTGAAATGGGGAATTTGACCAATCTTGAACACTTGGATATGTGAGCCTAAGTTTGGAAATGTTTCCAGATTCTTTAGCGAATTTGAAAAATCTTCAGCACCTAGATTTGTCTGGAAGCCAAAGTTTGGATATCTTTGCAGATTCCTTGGAGAAATTTGACAAATATTCAAGACTTCTGGCGAAAGATCAAATATGCTTTCCCTATTTTAGGAGTTCAACAAATTTCACCACCCAAAATCTGACGGTGGGAGAGTTAGGAGAGGTCAAAGAATTGATCCCTCTCCTAACTATTAAAAAACTTGGGATATTCACAAAATCAAAATCTGCAATGTAATATTTGTTACAATGTAAAAAAAATTGTAATTTATGAAAGTGCCAAAATTCGAATATGCTTCCAGATTGCCTGTGGAATCCGACAAATCTCCAGCATATGGAGCTCAGTTCTTGCAAAAGTTTGAAAACATTTCAGGCTCATAAAAGAAGTATCTCGCTTCCTGATATGTATGTCATTATGCATGAATGACTCGATATATGTCATTTCGCAAGCAATTAGATCGATCTCGCGAACCTCTGCATCATCGCCGATGTCTGAACATGCTGCCAAATTCGTCAGGAAATTTGAGGAATCTCCGTCACATCGATCTGAGAAATTGTCAAAGTTTGAAGATATTTCCAGATTCCTTTCAAAATCTATCGTAACCATCCGCGTTCGAGAGGGATTGCTGCAACTTGACTAACTCCAACTTGCAAGTTCGTGTAACGTGTAAACGTGTCACTACTATTTCAATGCCTGCAACGTTCCAACTGTCTTCCCCGATTACAGATGGAATGTGATTTCCAAATTGTCATTCGTAAATGTTTTCGCTATCAAATTTGATAAAACAATTTCACGTTGACATCATTAAAATTAATATCTACACTGATTTCGTCCAAAATGTTAAATTGAATGGATTTAATTTGTTTTCAATCAACTGCACATGCACATTCATTCCTATGAACAACATGACATGGAGTGTTTTGTTTTATCTAAAAATTCAATAAAATATGTGTGAATCAAACTAAGAAGTGAGGTGAGGTCCCCCTATTCCGCGTGTGACATCGGGCCGGAAAGGGTGGACGTTCTTAAGTGGCTTGGACACAACCTTGTAGTAACGCGAGGTTGTGCCAATGAGAAATTGTTAGTTAGGCACGGTACAAAGTCAAAGAACCTAATTCATTGAACTCTTCGAGGACAGGTGCTAAACTGGAGCGAAGGCAACCATCTGTATCCGCGCTAGCGTAGCGACACCCACATGATTGTTTTGTCATGAAAAGCACAGCCACGTATCTCTCATGTTGAACGCCAAGCTGCATGCATACCAAATGCCTTATTACCATAAACGCCAACATGCCTGCATGCATACCAAATGCCTTACAATAAACGCCAACATGCCTGCACGCATACCAAATGCTTTATTCTGGCATAGAGAAATCATCACCGGGGAGAAACGGGGGATTTACAGTACGCCACGAACTTGTTCAGGACAGGGACTTAGCCGAAGGAACCAGTAAGTAATACATTACTAAACCAGTCAATAAAATACTTCTGCTATTTTTGTTGAAGGTTCTCTCGAATTCCTCAGTTAATAAATGAAATAGGGTTGCAGAAGGTTGTCTGTAGTAAACCCTAGCTCTTTTCATCTTCAAATTGGGAGCAAGTCTAAGTTCAGGAAATTCATTTATAAAGGTCAGTAAGTCTAAGCAACATAGCAGAGGGAAAATGACAGCCGGTTTCATTCGAAGAGAGCCCACAGACCATACCAGGCTCCATAGTCAACCTAAAGTCGTAGCTTCTTTGAAAGGGGTAGGATGGTTATCATTTTTCGATAAGTTAGATGGATTTGATGATGCAATTGCACTCGAATTCGCCCAGAATTCTGAGCATATTCAGGTTCAGAACAATTGCACGCCCTTTTATTTTTTGCACCCTTCTGCAGTCTGCAGTAATCATTTGAACTAATGTTCTCATGGTGACCTCTGTTGTTGCTGTGATGATGAAGCTAACAACGTGGAGCCAGGTGAGTATTTTTGTCCAAGAATCGTTTGTTTTGGCAAAGATGCTGGACTGCTGTCTAAAATTGAGCCTTTATGGTTGCACGCCCTTTTATTTTTTGAACCCTTCTGAACAATTGCACGCCCTTTTATTTTTTGAACCCTTCTGCAGTCTGCAGTAATCATTTGAACTAATGTTCTCATGGTGACCTCTGTTGTTGCTGTGATGATGAAGCTAACAACGTGGAGCCAGGTGCATATTTTTGTCCAAGAATCGTTTGTTTTGGCAAAGATGCTGGACTGCTGTCTAAAATTGAGCCTTTATGGTTGCTTTGCGAAATTGCTTTTTTAAATTTTTTTCTTTGCATCTATCAGAGAATTATGAAGCTTTTTCGATGAATTCCACTTTGTTAGTGTTCTGAGCTAAAACTTTGGCTGTAAGACTAGCGATTTCGCGCAATTGCTTCATATGATGAAGAAAATTTGCTATTAACGAGAGACAATCTGGTCAATATGATATTTTCACAGTTCGGTAAAATTGCGTTATAATAGGATGCCTGAAAAGGTTCTGCGGAATCGGCTGATTAGTACTCGAAAATATTTTTGATCTTATCTTCTGTGTTCTTCGTGCTCAATTTTCAATTTTCATTAGATACTCAATTTTCTCTCTCTCACGAAAAAAAAAAAGAAAAAATCATTTATGCATTTCTTGGCTAAATAGAGCTGCTTTAAGGTTAAATTGTTTCATTAGATGCTAAAGATGAAGATCTTGGAGAACTTGATATCTGACCGGTAAATGCCTTCTGACTGCAAAGTTCCAGTCTTCTCAGGATTACGAGTGCAGTAAATCAAGCCCATACAGGCCATTGGATGGAAGTCCAGAGACTCAAAAAAATTGCTCTGTTGTGCAGATATATTTAATAAATGAGGATCGCATTGCCACCCGAAGCCCTTATAATGAGGTCGGTTCTAAACATTTAACATATTCGCTTCGCTTTTTAACCACTCTCGTGGATGGATATAGATGGTTATAGTTTAAACTTTCAAGGAGTGCTTGATTCAACTGATACAATTTTTTTGTGTTTTTCAATTTACATTTCATACTTTTGATTGATTGTGCAGAGAATAAAGGAAGCTTGCCAATCTGTGGCAGGGAGGCTCTGGAATGCAGAAGAGAAGTAAGAACTTAAAATATTTTGTTAGAGAATCAATTATAATCTACTCAATTGCATTTTGTTTTGTCAATGAGTGAGGGTAAGCTCTTAAATGGAATCATCGAAAACTAAGGCACTGAAAGATTCATTACTGTTTCGCAGATTTGGCCATAAAAGAAAAGGAATATGGCAGTTTATAAGCACTTCATTAGATCTACCATCCTTACTAAAGCTTTCTATAACATCAGCATTCCAAAAAAAGTTAATTGTTCGCTGATAACTACATACCCTACAATTCATTATTTTGTCGTTGTCTATGATATTGTCTCTGCAACAAAAAGCCCCAACAAAGATAGGGGAGCTGAAGCCTGCAATAGAAAATCAACTTCCAGGCCTCTTTTCTATGCCTCTGTTGCTGGTGCTGGAACAGAATGAATTTTTTGGCTTCTCGGATTCTCTTGTTCCAGCAATGTCCAATTCTGCTTTCAAACCTGAAAGTCCTTATTGCAGCGCCATCCTATTCCGAAAGTCAGGTCAGTGCCACAGGTTCTTCTCAAGCATCAACATCAAAGAGCTCCAATGCCCTTACTTGAATCTAATCTAAGGAGGTCGATGTCCATTCAAAAGGGGAATTGATAGAGTCAGATGAATGCGCAGGGGATTCTTACTAAGACTAGCACCGGATTTTCCACATGCAGTTGCAGAATTAGCACTCTCGGATTCATTCTTCCTAACAGCAGGGGATTGATTTGCCCACTACTAGAACGAGGACAGGCCTAGCCCCTGGTTTTTGCCTTCCTATTATGCCAGGCTTCTGCCTTCCTGCTATCCTACTTGTTAACCTGTTAACCATGTGTCTGACGCAGTGTTGTCAACTTTCGAATGTACGACACATATATGACACATGTTTAGATGTAAACGAAGTGGTGGCAGGCGTAATGCAGTGGCGGTGCAGTGGTGGATAATATAGTTACATGTAGTGGTGGATATTCATAACATTTAATGCTTCAAACTAATACTAGAATTAGTTTACCTCTCTCAAAAATTTTCAAAAATGCGAAAGGAACATACTAATATATGATATGATTTTAGGCTCTTATAGCCTCCCCGCCTCGAATAAAGTTAGGTTATCCATGAAAATGACTAGCTAGAACTAATGCTATCTCACAATTTTCGATTGCTATAGTCCCTGGCCATTGCCAAATGGCAGGGACTAATAATAACAATGCCAAAATAACATACATTACTCTGCTTTAAATTAATTCCAAACACTATTGGTCGACCTTACAAATTACAAAACTTAGTAAGATAAATAAATTGGTTTCGGTATCCAAAAACATGACTAGGGTCCACTTGTGTGGTAAAATTCTTGCCTTATTTAATTTCATGTCTTAAAAGAAAATTTGATTATAACAATTAACATATATTATAACAATTTTATATTAAATATTAATGACATTTAAAATATATTCAAATGCAATTCTCATTAATTGATTTTTTTTGCTTCAGTTTTTTTTCCCTTTCATATTAAATATTAATAATAATTATATTTATTATATATTTTTTTAATATTAAAATTAAACATTGTTTTTTTTTTTTTTTTTTTAATATGCATCAAGTAGATAATCCTTTAATAAAAACGAATCTCTTTATTGTTATATTCTTAATATTTTATTGGTTTGTAAATTTGTCTATTAATTTTTTTTTAATGGGATACATATTTTTATTTTTATTTTATTATTGATGTTATATATATATATATATATATATATTGAATTTTATAATAAAAATTTTAAAATATGAATTTATGTAACTTTGGAATGTGAATAGAATTCTTAATCTCTGACATATAGCTATTAGATTTGCTTACCTAATATGAATTTATGTAACTTTGAAAGCCAAACTGGGTAAGCACTTAATCTCTGACATATAGCTATTAGATCTGAAGCCTATCTACAAGATCCATTCAGTGGGATACAATGGGCTAAATAATGGCAGGGTTGCATGCATAAGACATAATCCACAAAACTAGGGAGGGTTTCGCTTGCAATGTTGATTGCAGAGAATCATTCCTGTAGTCCTTCATACCAAGAAGTTAGTCTACTAGATCCTTTTCAATTCGATATAATTTACTTATGTGCTAGCTTATGCGCTTGAAAATGGCAGGGTCTTTGCATGGTTGATAGCAGAGAAACATTGTTGTGGTTGTTCATATGAAGAAGCTCTAACTCTGTTTGATCGCAGATGGATAGAATATTCGCAGTCTATGGAATCCTTATACTCAGATTTCAGAAAACATAAAAAGGGCACTTACAGTTGCTCTTGTGCAGATATGGATTATTGCCCGTGTTTCTTATTTTAGAAAACTATCACTGGGAGTCATAGTTTGAAAAAGATGGCAGTGGAAGTTGTAACCTTCTTCCCTGAGGTTTATCAACATGATTTCGAAAGTCTCATTACAAAATAAACCTAGTTAAGAAACATTTGAGGATGCTTTGCTCTGCCATTTTTTAAAGATTTAGTTTACATAATTAATTATAATACAAAAATATTTATAATATAACAAAAGAACAAAATTTATTTTGTTTTCTGAAAAATCTTTGAAGCACTTAAATTATGTAAATTTCAAATTGCACTTATAAATACAACCAATTCCTGTCACACTATCCAAATAATTTCTAGATTCTCATTACAACAAAAAGCGCATAGGATACAGAAGAAAAAAGAACAAGAGGAGATTTTATGGAAACAAAAATCAAGAGTGAACTGGCTTAGAGAAAGAGAAAGAAATATGAAAATTTTCCATCAAGCCATGATTCAGCACAGACAGCGAAATCAAATTTTTTCCATCACAAATGAAGATGGACGCTGCCTAACCCAGCATGAGGAAATGGAGCAGACTCTAGTAGATCATTTCAAAGATCTCCTTACGGAACCTCAGGTGGACAGAAGAACAGCTATTGGTAAGATTTGTAATGAGATCCCTAAACTAATCACTAGAGATCAGAACCTGGCTCTTATGAGAGCTGCAACCCTAGAGGAAGTGGAAGAGATTGTGAAAGGGATGAAGAAGAATAAAGCCCCAGGACCAGACGGATTCACAGTGGAATTCTATCAAGAGGGCTGGAAATTCTTAGGGCAAGACATTTTGGAGGTGGTTGAAGAATCGCGCCGAAATCAGAAGGTATGTCCTGGTCTAAACTCAACCCTCTTGTCTCTTATTCCCAAAACTGCTAACTCTGATACTGCCCAGGGTTTTTGACCCATTGCTTTATGTAATGTAATTTACAAGATTATTGCCACTCTGATAGCTAAGAGACTGAAACCAATCCTGTCAAGTATTATCTCTCCGGAACAAACTGGGTTTGTGGAAGGAAGACAAATACTTGATGGCTTAGTAGTATCCCAGGAGGTGGTGCACTCCTTGAAAATAAAAAAGGAAGTGGGCATGATGATCAAACTGGATCTCTCAAAGGCATATGACCGTCTGAACTGGGACTATCTTAAATCGGTTTTAGTGGCATTTGGTTTTTGCAACAAGTGGATACAATGGGTGCAAGACATGATCTCTATGCCAAACCTCTCCATCCTCTTGAACGAGACACCAACTTCAACGTTCAATGCCACAAGAGGATTGAGACAAGGGGATCCCCTATCCCCATCTCTGTTCATCATAGCAGCAGAAGGACTGGGCAGATATATCAAAAAAGAACTGAGAGAGAAAAATCAAAGGGTTAAGACTATGGGGCAACAACCTACCAATCACCCACTAGCAATTTGTAGATGATATCATGCTTTTCTACGTTGTTTCCCTAAGAGAAGTCAAAAGAATAAAAAGATTCTTGACCTTTTTATGGAAGCCTCAGGCACTCAAATCAACAAGGACAAGTCTTGCACATTCCTCTTCAACACGCCAGTTATTTGTTAAATCTTTCTTGACTAGAATATTGGGCTTTCGCTCTGGAGATTTACCCACAAAGTATTTGGGAACCCAATTAGCCCTAAATCCACTCGAGATGGCTAACTGGCACCAAACCTTAGAAAAACTCAAAAACAAACTGGCTAACTGGTCCTTTCGAACCTTGAATATAGCAGGAAGAACAATGCTTCTTCGATTAGTCTTACAAGCAATACCCATATACTCTTTGTCGGCAATGGCGGTACCTAAAGGGGTGTGCACAAAAATGGTAGAGATATTCAAAAAATTCCTTTGAGGAGGGCCACAGTAACAAAAGAAATGGGCCCTGATATCATGGAAGGCCCTGACAAAGAACAAAGCAGAAGGGGGATTAGGGCTAAGAGATCCATACATCCTGAATCAAGTAATGGGAGCGAAGCTGTGGTGGAGATGGATAAAGGGAGGAGGAGACCTATGGAAAAGAATCTGGAAGCAAAAATACAACATGGACACCACTATGGAAGATCTCCTAAGAATTGAAGAAACACCAAGAGGTTCTACAATATGGAACCTGGCCATCCAAAACAGAGACATAACTTCCAAGTATGCATTTTGGGAAATTCGGAATGGGAACTCGGCGAAATTCTGGGATGAAGCTTGGCAGCAAAGAGGAAAACTAAAGGAAATGGAGGGCCTTCGAAACACATGTCAGAGGGCTAAGGAGGAAGGACTAAATTATGTAAGAGATTACTGGAATGAAGGAAGATAGGAGGAAACCTGGAGAACTTGGAAGGACCCGGAAGTGTGGGATAGAAACATTGGTTCAAAACAAAGAGAAATATATACAAGAGAAATGAGGACTAGGAGAAAAACTATTAGAACAAGTCAAGATATATTGAGATGGGGTAAATTCACGAAAGGCACCTTCACGATCAAAAAATCCTATCACTTAATCACGCAGCATGGGCAAGATGAAGATGCTCCCATCTGGAAACAAATATGGCAGAGTCACTGGTGGCCAAAGGTAACCATGTTTTTATGGCTGGTAGGGAAGGGTCGCATTTTGACATGGGACTAGCTTCAGAAGCGTGGAATCCATGGACCCTCCAGATGCTGTCTATGTAAACAAGCTCAGGAAACTCAGGAACATCTCCTAAACTCATGCCCTTTCGCTCAGCAGCAATGGGAAGAAATCAACAAGCTTTTTGGGAAGACAAACAGAGATCCTCACAGCATTAAAGAAACTATTAAGCAATGGGGAAGAGGCCAATTCCTGAGCCCAGTGGTTAGAAGGGCCTGGAGTTTAACGGTGGGCTTAAACATGTGGATGATATGGAAAGAGAGAAATAGGAGAATATTTCAAGACAAAGAAATACCACCTGAATTGATCTGGGAAAAAACTCAAAACCACATAAGGGAAACAATCCTAGTGGAAAACTGGAATCAAGAGGACTGGAAAACAACTCCGGAGGAAGGAAAGATCTTGGCATACCTCAATTTAGAACAAGGAATGGTTCACCCCCAGAAACAGAAAGACCCAGCAACGCTTATCCATAGCCCTGCCAATTTTAGGCACCCTCAAGATGGCTTCATCAAATTGAACTTCGATGGAGCCTCTAAAGGAAATCCAGGGACAGCTGGGTTCGGAGGCATCTTCCGAGATCATCAAGGGAGGACAAGATGGGTGTACGCAGACTATGGGGGTATTATGAGCAACAATGAAGCAGAACTAATGGCAATTCACCAAGGATTAAGAATAGCAATCCGCAATGGATACAATAATCTGGAAATAGAGGGTGATTAAAAGCTTGTGATAGAGATGCTCAGAAAATTGAATAATGGCAAGGGTTGGGAAAAAGTAGCGCAGAGCTGGAGGACGGCAGGCCTAATTCAGGACATGGAAACGCTCATAAAAAGAATTGACTACAAAATCATTAATCATATCAGAAGAGATGGTAATAAGGCATCGGACCTCCTTGCTAATTGGGGATGCAATGAACAAGGGAGCAAGGTTGATGGTATATGGCCGCTGCATACGAAAAATCAAAGGTGGGAGCCCCTCAAAGCAATCATTACCCATGACAATAATGCGGACACAAACTCTAGATAATCGATACAAGTGGCCCCCGATTGGGGTGAGAGACAGAGATATGACGTGGGCACGGATCAGGACGAGGAGAGGACGACAGGGCCGGCCACCAAACATTCCCATTATAAAACAAGACACGGGGGCGGCATGCAGGTGGGATAGCATCCCGAGAAACAGAGGTGATAGGGGAATGGGGGAAGAAACAACAAAAATTAACGACAGAAAAATTATGGGCTGCGGGACAAGTGGGAGACGGCTGATAAAGGTGGCGAAGGGAGTAAAGGAAATCATAACGTAGCAAAGGAGGAAGATAGCAGGAGCGCAGGGTGAACTGGTTCCATCTGAGGTGAAGCAAAGTTCTAGGTATGTTTTCATAAAGCCAAACCCTATAATTTTTTTAATCTTAGGCAGTCTGATGGAAGTGGGAGGTGAGCTAGGAATAGCAGAGAGAGGTAGAAGTATGCCAAAGGGGGCAATACCCCTTGTAATTCGCAGCAAGAAGGCGGATGGTGGCACGAAGGAAAATTCAGAGGAAGCGCAGAGCATGGGAAAAAACCGTGGAAACCAGGGTGAAGAACTGTTGGGCTCCTGTAAGTGTTGCGCTCAAAGCCAGCCTGAAGAGGAAAAGGAAACAATCTGGGAGATAAAGAAGAATACGGAGAATAAACAATTGTCTAGGCTAGCGAGAGGAAAACCTGGAAGCAGCCAAACCATCAGGAGAAATTGGAGAGAGGAGGGCAGAAGCTGGGAAAAGGCAACTCAGGAAACGGGAACAAAAGCCATTACAGAGAATCTAACCTTTTATGTTGGTCGTGATACACAGGAGGTTGTAAGGAGGAAAATGGCATGCCAGGGACGGGGCAGAGCGTGTGGTGGAAGAGGTCGGTCTAATCAACCCGGTCGTAGCAACCCAGCAACCTCAAAGCCGACCATTCAAAGACGTCGTTGGAAAACAATGAGGACATCTATTCAAGAGGCGGAAAGGGCATACAGAGAAGGCACCGATGAGGAGATCCATAAGCTCATTAAGGAACTAGAAGAAAACGTAATGGAAGAAGATTCAGAGCCTGAAATGGAAGAATGGGGAACCTCATTCCGGACCCAGGTAACACCAAGGAATGGATGACGTTATATAAACAGGCTTTGCACATTTATTGGGTGTTGAAAAGCTTACTAGCTAAGGCGTTGGAGCAAGTTGCAGGCGAAATGGTGGAATTGGCCCAAGGCATGCCTAACACGAAGAAGGAAATGAAGAACCTGCAAATCACTATGATCATGCAGGATAGCAAGCTGGATGAAATCCAACAACAGTTGATGCAGCTTATTCCAGCAAAGAGGGAAGTGGCAGCAGCACCCGAGCTTATGGAAGAATGATATTTTAGATCTTGCAAATGTTTACCATGTTGATTTTCTGAAGCTAGTTTTCCATTTTCCTGTTTATTATTATGACTGTCAGATATATGCTTAGTATTTTTTGTTGCGAAGTTTATTTAGCATGGATTGATAGACTTTCTCATCTTTGCTATTGGATGGCCTATATTAATTTGAGGTGGCCAACAGATTCGGTTTCCCATCTGGGCATGTTGAGGCCACCAAAACGATGTACATGGCTTAACTTGATTTTATGTGAATAGAAAAGGAAAGGCACTACCTCAACTTACAAAAAAAAAAAAAAAACACATAGGATACTTTGTTTTGCTAATTTTTGTTAAGGTTGTTTTGTGGCTTCCGGTTCCAGCTATGGTTTTGCCCATGGTATTTATTTATGAGAAAGGCTATTTATATTCCAAAAAACCTATCTTAAATTGTCTTCTGGTCAGTGGGAACAAACAACAGTGTTTTTAAACCCCACAATTTCTATCGGTACTCTATAATCCTAACATTTTTCTAGATTTTGATTTACATAATAAATCATAATATAACAAAAAGTATTTAACCTTCATGAAACACACAAATTTTACAAATTTCAAATCTTAAGCTTATAATTCCAACTAATTCCTATTAGATTTTAACAAAAATAATTAAGAAAAATATCCAAAATAAACCAAACATATGAAAAGTTTAAACTGTAGAAATTTTTGCCATACTGATTTTTAATGATGTACCTCTACACCAACCATTACAATAACTAATTTATGTTTATTTCTTATTTACATTAACTTACACCAACCATTACCATGGCTAATTTATGTTTATTTCATATTTACATAAACTTACTTCAATACATAATGAGAGCTCTTGCTTATGCTAGGTAGCTGAGATTATCGCAGTCGAATTCCACAGAATATACTTTTACTTTTACTTCATCATTACATAAAGAGTAGCTCACATAATAACAGTTCGCCCCCCATATGCCCTGTGTACATGAAGTTCGGAGCAGAAGCCTCTGCAGGGGAATCAGCTGCTACCCATATGTATGTTAGTTAAGGGCGTAGCTGGAGCAACCAACTTCACCTCCAAAATCCAGCCGGGTCGCGCGTTGCTGCATATAAATTAACATCAGCATCAGCAACGAAAATGTTACTGGTCATATAAACAACAGTAGATAATTGAAAACCCTAGATTCATATAAAAGCCAATGTTCCACCAAAATTCCAGGACGAGGGGGTGAGGATACGCAGGAGCGGCCTATGCAAAAGCTCCCCACCAATTTTTAGGAAACGTAGGGGGATGTCAAGGTCTTAAAAGCTTATAAATATAAAATATAATTTATAAATTGAGTCCATTATGACAACTGGGTTTGAATTGAAAAGCTGCAAAGCATGATCATTAATATGAATATCATTATCTAATATCATATAAATTTAAAATTCTAATTTATAATCATACATCATACATCATACATTATGATTAAAGTTTAAACCATATTGATGTTCCACTTCCTACTATGAACATTGAATACTGAACAATGAATATTGACATAAAATTATAAAAGTCAAGTCTGATACATCAAGAGTCAAAATTTTATAGAGTCAGAATAACATAAGAACATCAACATATCGAAAGATAAACGAGCATACTTTTTCTCATGCCTCAAGGTAATGCCCCGCTAGTCTTTGCATCTAGCTACTGCATGAATAAATAAGGATCAACCATATCACCATCTGAATCTGAATCACTAGCATTCTCAAACCTACTAAGTGGCACACCAACCAACCCCATCTGTCTCTCATCAAGTCTCTCCTCCATATCTATCGGTGCATCATCCTTTGGATCAACATCCCATCGTGTTGTTGGTCCCTTCAAATACTCAAGTGTCTTCTTATGCTCAAGGCGTAGGGCACTGTGCACAACAACTAACTTCTCTGCTCTTTTAGAGGTAAGCTTGTTCCTCTTGATAGAGTGGATGAAGCTATATGTGGACCAATTCCTCTTTGCTGCAGAGGAACTAGGAGCGTCTTGCGAATGGAGTGAGGGGCCAAGGCGAATAATGAATTAAATTTATAAGAAAACGAATTGAAACCCTAAAGTATTAAAACTAATATTCAATTTTAATTATAAACAAAAGTTTATTTTAAAAAATCAGGCCCCTTGACCCCCCACGTCCCCCCTCGACCCGTCACAACCCCCTTTTCGGAAACGACCCCTCAGCACAAGGAAACGTCCCCCTGGCACATCCCCCTGCATACCCTGTTTTTTGCGACCGTGGGGAAACGACCCCTTCTCGTCCCCAAGTCCATGGAGCGCGGGGGAGCTAGGAAACTAGACCCCTAGGGGTGGGGGCGAGTCCCCGTGGAACACTGATAAAAGCTCAGTTGCAGTACCTCCTGTAGACGAGGATCTAGATCTGGAAATGGGTGGGGATATTTTCTTAAATAATTGCGCACACTTCCAAATCATTCAACAACTTCCCGTTTTATTTCCCTAACCGCCATTGTGCCCTCTGGACACTGACTGGGTTCAAATTGAACGCGTCTAATGTTACTTACAGTCTTTGAAGTATTGAGCTCCTCCGATTTTATCCTTCCATCATCCGAACGCTGCAACATTCTCCTTAAATTCTCTTCAGCCTTTTCCTTCAGCTTTTTATTCAAACGCGCCCACTCTTCATCTGTCTGCATTTTTTCCAAACCCTTGTCAATGATATTTTTTGAATTTTAGTTTCTGATTTCTTTGAAATTTAAAATATAGTGAGAACACTAAGCTGTTATACCCGCTGCGGAAAATTTCCATATTTAATAGATATTTGATCGGCAAATTTAACGCATCGGATGGTTTGTCTAGACTTAGAAAAATATATTATAAAATTGAAGTCATGGGGTTGGAGGTGAGGACCTGATATTTGTGGACTGCTGGAGGATTAACATACTTGATGTATTCATCAATACTCATTTCGCGCAGGTCTGGCCCAACTCCAGAAGCCAAAGCAACAAAAACAAAAAGCCAAAGCAACAAGAAGCTAAAGCAACAAGAAGCCAAACCAATGAAAACACTTATCACAAAAAAACAGGATAAAGAGAAGCCATAGCTCATTCAATCATAGACAAATTACATTTCACACAATGATATCTCTCTATATATCTATATTTCAGCTGGCTACATTTATTTGAATTTTTATGTACCCAGCTGAAATATAGATATATAGAGAGATAGCATTGTGTGAAATGTAATCTATGTTTATGACTGAATGAGCTATGGCTTCTCTTTATCCTGTTTTTCTTGTGATAAGTGTTTTTGCTGCTTTGGCTTCATACTAATTTGGCTTTTTGTTTTTTGCTACTTTGGCTTCTTGCTGCTTTGGCTTTTTGTTTTTGCTGCTTTGGCTTTTTGACCCAGCTTTTCGCTGCTTTGGCTTCTTGCTACTTTGGCTTTTTGTTTTTGCTGCTTTGGATTTTTGACCCGCGCGAGTAACAAACAACAAACTGGGCAAGAATGAATCAATAATTAGCTATCAAACACAAATTTTCATTTATGATATGGAAATAACTCAATAAATTTAATGACAGTACTTTTCATTAAATCATAACAATTAAAAGAAGGGAGGCTGCATGGCAGCTAGTCCCTACCTTTGGGATTTTGTTAGAAAATTTAGGAAGCGTCTCAAGAGTTCATAGTGCTGGTAGTGTTGTTAAATCATGGGCAAAGCCGAAGTTCTGGGTGGGCAGAAAGAAGTATGTACCTTGTAACCTTGAACTTTTAGACATCCAACCTTCAGCGTACAACCTGTAAGCCTCTCTTTTTCCAAGTCCAACAAGTCCCACATAAAGAAGTATGTGACTTGTAACCTTGAACCCTTAAACATCCAACCTTCTGCCTACAAAATGTAACCTATCAAAAGAAGAAACCCTAGTTTTCCTTTATCACTGGAACTTGAAACCATGCTGCTTAAAAGATAGTTTGATCTGAATTAGACTATTGCTATATACAAATTAGCTAACAATAATAAAATCTAGATGGGTTTCCTTTTAATTACCATGATAAACATAGATCCCTTCGGCCTTGAGTGACACCATAGAGAGTTGATTTTCTGGATTCGATCGTAGAACATGACTGTTGCTCTTTGCAACAAGTGTAATGTCTGCTCAAAAAATTCTTGGCTGCTGTCTCATAAAATACTTGGAACAATAGCCTCTTGTCACAAGAATACACAATTGCCATGCCAGTTAAAAACATGAAATTGATTTGAAATTTTCTTCTGAACATGAGTTGAACAGTAGAACTAAATACAGAGATCAATCATGAAAATGCCTAACATTGTTTAAGGATTCCTTTTAAAATCAAGAAAGAACAGTGAATATGAACAATCATTCCAATAAGTGCACTGAACTTGAGGTGAAATGTATTTACAGTTGGAGCTTCAATGATGAAAGTGTACAATAAAACCCTAGCTAGCCCTATACTCCATTAACCAGAAACATTTTCAGAATGATAAAATAAAATGAAGCCCCTGCAAACGCCCTCTTCCACATATATATATAGAGAGAGAACTGATGCAGAGATCCCTTGTCTACCGCTATTTTTAATAATATTTCCTAATATTCCGATCATGTGCATTGGCAATCATATATAAATTACTGGTATCCCATCCATAAAAGTGGAACAAGATATCCTAGATATCGAATTAAATGATTTGGGTAGAGAGCTTACCTATCTATTCTTGTATCAGTGGGATCAAGATCAGCTTCCACAGTCCACAATCTGAGATAAATGATGGTGCCAATGACCATCATCGATAGCAATACAAAGAAGCTTGTCGAGCTGAGCTTGGCCATCATACTCGAGACAAACAATTGGTAAAATGTGTGGCACTCTATATTACATGAAATATGTTGCAACAGTGGGGTTTGCAGTACATGGACCGAAAAAAAATCAAACAATTTATATCTCCAACTTCGAGTAAATTGTAAATGAAGCAATAGGAAGACAATAAAAGAAAGGGGAAGATGTATATAAAACCTACAATGTTATTGATCGCTTCATTAGAATCTGATTGCCAAGTTTTAAAAGCCCAGATGGCTTAGGTTTTCTAATGCATGGATTTTGCAATTAAAAGGAACAAAACTGGAAGTAAGGTCATTAGCATGCCTAACCACTGAAGGATTTAAATTTTCAAATCCAAAAATAAAAGAATGCAGGTGAAGTTATTAAATAGTATTACTAAAAAATAACATATCAAAAAAGAGAGAAAACCAAAGTGGCATAATCGTTGTAGGACTAGGAGTTATGTTCATGAGCATCTCGACTCCTTGGATTTGTCATCCAAACAGAGAAGTTATTCATCATTTAAATATATTTCTTTCCGAATTTCTCCTCTCAACTACTTCCATACACTCGAAGATTCATTTTTCCTTCTGCACCACTAAGCATCAAGCACTGTGCAGTCACTTATCACTGGAACTTGAAACCATGCTGCTAAAAAGATAGTTTGATCTGAATTAGACTATTGCTATATACAAATTAGCTAACAATAATAAAATCTACATGGGTTTCCTTTTAATTACCATGATAAACATAGATCCCTTCGGCATTGAGTGACACCATAGAGAGTTGATTTTTTGGATTCGATTGTAGAACATGTCTGCTGCTCTTTGCAATAAGTGTAATGTCTGCTCAAAAAATTCTTGGCTGTTGTCTCGTAAAATACTTGGAACAATCGCCTGTTGTCACAAGAATACACAATTGCCATGCCAGTTAAAAACATGAAATTGATTTGAAATTTTCTTCTGAACATGAGTTGAACAGTAGAACTAAATACAGACATCAATCATGAAAATGCATAACCTTGCTGAAGGATTCCTTTTAAAATCAAGAAACAACTATGAATGTGAACAATCATTCCAATAAGTACACTGCACCTAAGATGAAATGTATTTACAGTTGGAGCTTCAATGACGAAAGTGTACAATAAAACCCACAACACATAATCCTGAACCCTCACCATCATGATGCATTGAAAATATATAGCTAGCCCTATACTCCATTAACCAGAAGCATTTTCAGAATGATAAAATAAAATGAAGCCCACAATCCACAGTCCACAATCTGAGATAAATGATGGTGCCAATGACCATCATCGATAACAATACAAAGAAGCCTGTCGAGCTGAGCAAAGAAGCCTGACGAGTTGAGCTTGGCCATCGTACTCGAGACGAATAATTGGTAAAATGTGTGGGACTTTGTATTACATGAAATATGTTGCAACAGTGGGGTTTGAAGTACACGGGTCGAAAAAAAATCAAGCTATTTCTATCTCCAACTTCGAGTAAATGTAAATGAAGCAATAGGAAGACAATAAAACAAAGGGGAAGACGTATATAAAACCTACAATGTTATTGATCACTTCATCAGAATCTGATTACCAAGCTTTAAAAGCCCAGATGGCTTAGGTTTTCTAATGCATAGATTTTGCAGTTAAAAGAAACAAAACTGGAAGTAAGGTCATTAGCATGCCTAACAACTGAAATTATTGGTATCCCATCCATAAAAGTGGAACAAGGTATCCTAGATATCGAATTAAATGATTTGGGTAGAGAGCTTACCTATCTATTCTTGTATCAGTGGGATCAAGATCAACTTCCACAGTCCACAATCTGAGATAAATGATGGTGCCAATGACCATCATCGATAGCAATACAAAGAAGCCTATCGAGCTGAGCTTGGCCATCGTACTCGAGACAAATAATTGGTAAAATGTGTGGCACTCTGTATTACATGAAATATGTTGCAACAGTGGGGTTTGTAGTACACGGGCCAAAAAAAAATCAAGCAATTTCTATCTCCAACTTCGAGTAAATAGTAAATGAAGCAATAGGAAGACAATAAAAGAAAGGGGAAGACATATATAAAACCTACAATGTTATTGATCACTTCATCAGAATCTGATTACCAAGCTTTAAAAGCCCAGATGGCTTAGGTTTTCTAATGCATAGATTTTGTAGTTAAAAGAAACAAAACAGGAAGTAAGGTCATTAGCATGCCTAACAACTGAAGGATTTAAATTTTCAAATCCAGGAATAAAAGAATGCAGGTGGTACACTGCTGAGGTTCATAACTTTGGAAATCATAAAGCATGACAGATGTTAAGCATTGGTATTATGAGTTACTCGATTGTCCAAAGAAACTCCAACTTTAGCACACTAAGAAACGTTATAGAATGCTCAGAGGGGAGGGGTAATAATATGGAAAAATGGTCAAGATACAAATACTGATCTATTTGCTGCAGACATGGGCCATCCCAATGATCCCACTAAAGGGACCTGTAGGATAACCATTGATTATATTCTATTCATCATCCTCCTGTATAGAATACACCTAAACATGCCAACATCAATTACCATTTAGTAATATCGAACTGATCTTCATCTTAGTACCTATATTATACTTCCGATGAACCTCTAACCATTAGAAAACACTAGGCTAGTTTCTTGTTTTTCTCTGGAAAAATATGTAGGGCATGGCCTTTAACTTTTTCGAATGACTAATAAAAAAAACTTTCAAAAGACAAACATGTCCAGAGAGAATAATACTCCCTAGAGTACATGCTCAGTTAATTCATTAGTCACTTGTTCAAGCCCATGGGCAAAGCAAAAATAGGACCAGACTGGAAGTAAAATATGAGTATTTATGTATGATGGATTATGTAAATACTAACAACTGGAAATTGAAACAATTTGGATTCCCGACTATTGTTTCATTAGACTAGTACCATGTTTAGCTATGTTTAATTAAGTACAAAGGGAGATTAAAAATGGCCTAATCTAGGGTATTTTATGAGATAATGCCAATTTTTTCAATGACTACAATCAAAATTCATGTTAATGGTGGACTAATCTAGGGTAATTTCTAAACTCCTACCAAGCTTTTATCAAGTAGAAAAGAGCAAAATTAAGTTCAATACTCAAATAAACAGAAGACTATAGTGAAAATTCATCTAAAAGACATGGTGGAGAGAGAAGTTGGCAAGCATCTGGGTTTTACTAGATGGAAAAATGGGTTTAATTTCTACATCAGTACCGACAAAAACTGTACAATTTACAAAATGCGTACCCATTTGACTATTAAATATAATCCATTGAGTCTTCATTCCTCAAGAAATCTCAGAAAAAATACTACCAGAAGACTGACAACCCTAACCCATATAGCAAACATATGGATTTTATATCTAAGTGAAAACCAATCTTTCTCCTCAAATGCCCACTCTCAGCAAGATTTTGGCATATCGCTGGGTAACAGAAATGATCAAGCACAAAGAACAATAGAGTTCAATACCTAAATAAACAGAAGATTACAGTGAAAATTCATCTAAAAGACATGGTGAAGAGTGAAGTTGGCAAGCATCTGGGTTTTACTAGATGGAAAAATGGGTTTAATTTCTACATCAGTACCGACAGAAACTGTACAACTTACAAAATGCGTACTAAAGATAATCTATTGTGTCTTCATTCCTCAAGAACTCTCAGCAAAAAAAAATTACTAGAAGACTGACAACCCTAACCCATATAGCAAACATATAGATTTTATATCTAAGTGAAAATCAATATTCTCCTCAATGCCCTTTCTTAGCAAGATTTTGGCATATCGTTGGATAACAAAAATTATCAAGCATAGAGAACACATTACCAAACCAACTTGCAAAGGACCAACAGAGTAATTACGCCGTAAGGCGTTCCCCTTTGAAAATAACTTTCCTACTTTGAAAATAACTTTCCTAGCTGCCTTCCTGTCATAATCTGTGCCATTGGAAATTTTGTTAGACGATTGAGTTATTATTGTCCATTGATTTGAATTTGAATATTGGAGAACGGTTACTACTCGGTTTCCCAACTGCACAAACGAGTTTGGCTTGTGACTCAACGTGTTTATTTTTCCCAACCAAATAGTTAATCCGTTGCAAGAAACACTCCAGATAGTTAATCCGTTGCAAGAAACACTCTAGATAGTTAATAATCCATTGCAAGAAACGCTCCAGATAGTTAATACCAAGGTCTTCAGTTACTCGAGATCGCAGATCTTTTCTGGCAATTTTGTCATGTGTGAATTGCGTAAGAGGAAGGGACCACTGATGGTCCATAGCAAGGCATATTACCAGGTAATGGGACGAGCCCTGCAAAGGGGCAACAAAGAGAGCACAAGCACCTGTAGAGACAGAAGCAAGGGTGCCCTCGTGGGAAAGGCAAGAGCACAGCCAATAGCAGCATCATGGACAAAGGAAGCATATAACATAGAGGAATTTATCCTGAACTAGGTTCATGCAGAGGACCAGCACCTATTGATGCTGATACTGATCCATCAAATCACAGTATAGCGAATCCTACCCGTCCCACTGAACGCTTCAAATATGCGAATCTGAGCACCTCTATTACATAGAGTGGCTCGTTCCTCGCACCTCGCAAAGCCAGCAGCTAGGGCAGAGCTAGCAGAGGCTAAGGCAGGAGAAGCAGTTGTAGTTTTTGTATATTAATCTAGTATACCCAATAATGGTAGAGAAAGCAGTTCTTATTTGTCGATTCTAAAAAATGATATGCAATAGCTATTAACTAGAAACTGAACCCAGATTTTTATTGAATAACGTACAAAAGGAATGGATAGGAATGGATGATTGAGCACTTACAGATGATAGCGGCGAGAAATCGTCGATTACTTTCTCTGTCCAACGCCAAAGACGACGCGGCAACCTTGAATCCTCAGTAAGATCTCTCCCCATATCCCTAAGCTGGTTATGCATATGTATGTTATTTAGACTGTCCACTTCTACAAAACTCTTATCCTCTAGATTTTCAAACCCCCGCCTTCCTTTCCAGCATGATCCATCCCATATTCTAATGGTTGTATCTCTCTTTTGTATGAAAAAGCATGCTTGCTGCAACAACACTGTATCTTCAAAATGTTTGAGCATCTCATGTAAAGCTGTTGGATATTTTGCAATGTACAAGTCTCACTTTCTTCACCATTTTGGACACAGACGTTCAACCACATTAGCTCATCAATTATTCAAAAGAAAATAAATAGAAGCGGTGCCAGGAAAACTTGCATGGTCTGACCATTGTGGCATTACCCAGAAAAGTGATCATTCCCCGCAATTGAAGGCTAATCCAAATGGTGGCCTAGCTCTCTCAATCATAAGCCACGTCCATGAATCAGCGTTGGAGTAGCCTGCATGGTCTGCCCATCGTGGCAAGGCAGCTCCAAATGATGGCCCTTTTCTGTCTCCACAAAGAACAAGCGCTAGGAAGACTGCATGGTGTTACCATCGTGGCATTTCCAGAGAAGGCATCGGTCGTGGCAACTGGGACAGCCCGAATTGGTGGCCACACAAACCTTGACTGAATGTTTTTATTTCCTATTTAAATAGTATGGCGAGATGTGGATCAAATGACGAATGTTAAGACCAAAAAAAGCCAAATAGTCGCAGAACAGTGACGTATGAAAAAATGAAATACTTGTGTACACAATTGGCATCTCTCTTGCCTACTACTCCTCCCAAGGTAATTACAACATTAGATGCCTTCCACGACTCATACTGTATCTATATCAAACTGTAACATCGCAGGTGATTGCTTTAAGATTTTTATAGGCCTAAATTATATATTTGAATTCTTCATATAGCTTGACAGATGTGGATTGTATGAGGAAGCCATTAATTACATTAGAAAGCTCGAGGAGGATCTCCATCAACTGAAGAGAAAGAGAGACCGTTTGCTGGAAATCCAATCTGGACAAAAAACAAACATGAACACAGACCTGAAGGTAGCCGTGGAAATTTATGACAGGGAAGCAATTATCATTATTACCAGCCAAAGAAGGCCGAGATATATGTGGAGGATTCTGGAGGAATTTGAAAAGCATGATCTAGATCTGGAGACCTCGCATCTTTCTACAGGAGAATCTTTTGTTCTTCTACCCTTCCATGTCAATTTCAGAGACAATATTTACCATGATCCAGCTCAGATCCAGAGTTCTCTAGAATGCAGGCTTTGATTAACTTATTAAAAAATTGCAACATCTTGTTGCTGATGTGAAATTTGTACGGTTGCGGATTGCTTTGTTGTGATGCCATTGGCGCATAACCATCATGTACTCTTGACTTTTACAGGCTACAGTGGTTTTAGAACCAACTTCTATGATGGTATTGCTAATTCTAAGGGTGATGAGCAGTAGATTTTTTGCAAAGCTTGATGACAGCAAGAAAACACAGCCAAGAATCTCCAAAATCCAATGTAAGAAGAAGACCTGGGTTGTACATTTATAAATAAATTTTTTTAAAAAGCATACTTTCTCTTTATCTATGAAGTGCGTGCTTGTTATTTCTATGGGCAGGGACTACTACTGAAGATAATTACAAGTAGTTAGTTTGGTCACATTTATAAGCTGAAACCCAAAACTCGGGCTCTCAACCCACTTGAAAAAATGGACATAGAGTATTTATCAATAAATCCAATCCACAAAGGAGACCAAGGCAGGAAAACACTGTATTCAGATGAGGCTTGATGTGAAGAAAGATGAATTAGTTTGTACTGAATATCAGAGTTGCACTAATATGAATGTGAATTCAATTTCATTTTTGCTCCGAAGTTAGCCCCTGTTTAACAATCTTAATTTCATTTAGCATAATATGTTTTTTTGGTGTCTCCACCATGTCGCAGATTCGATTTGTACAATACATAATGTCCTCAGTGGGTAGTTAATTGCTACACATCTTATTCTTTCATTAAATATCCCCCCACTTCATCCAAAAGGCAAAATCCATTAATTTTGACTTCAATGACATCTTCGTCAGCTAATCCATTCATTTTGACCTCAATGACATCTTCGTCAGCTTTGATGTTGTCTTCTTCTTTACAAAAATCCTTGTTCCTGAAGCTTTAGAATTAATATCCAAGTTGGTCGACCTTGAAACTCTTAACCTTATTAAAACTTGTCTATCCTCGACCTTCTTCTCTTACAATGGTATTTTCTATAAATTAATATCCAAGTTGGTCGACCTTGAAACCCTTAACCTTATTAAAATGTCTATCCTCGACCTTCTTCTCTTACAATGGTATTTTCTATGACAATGGTATTTTCTATGAACAGACAGAAATAATGACAATGGGGTCTTCCCAATTTGCTTGTGGCAAATATCTTTATGGAGCATTTCGATTCTATGGTCCTTAATTTTTGGCATAAGAAACCCAAACGTTCGTACAAGTTTATTGATGACACTTCCGTAGTGTGGCCTTATGGGCTTCAATCCCTCCAAGCTTTTCTTCATCACCTCAACAATATTCCCTTGCATATCCAATTTACAAGGGAATTGGAAGAGCACTCATCCCTACCCTTCCTAAATGTCATTATTACTCATCTCTATGGTTCACTTTCCTTTTAAGCTTATCACATAAAAACTCACACTAACCAATACCTCCATGCTAACTCTCATCATCACCCTATGCAGATATTCATGTTTAATTCTTTATTATTGATGACACTTCCGTAGTGTGGCCTCATGGGCTTCCATCCCTCCAAGCTTTTCTTCATCACCTCAACAATGTTCCCTTGCATATCCAATTTACAAGGGAATTGGAAGAGCACTCATCCCTACCCTTCCTAAATGTCTTTTATACTCATCTCTATGGTTCACTTTCCTTTTAAGCTTATCAAATAAAAACTCACACTAACCAATACCTCCATGCTAACTCTCATCATCACCCTATGCAGATATTCATGTTTAATTCTTTATCATATTGTTCATGAATTAATATGATTTTATTTAGTTTATCTCATCTACTAGTATTTTTTCAAAATCTATGAAATATTTGCTATTGGAACTTGAAATACCATCTTTGAA
The DNA here is from genome assembly GCA_031772625.1 of Pinus tabuliformis. Classification (NCBI taxonomy): domain Eukaryota; kingdom Viridiplantae; phylum Streptophyta; class Pinopsida; order Pinales; family Pinaceae; genus Pinus; species Pinus tabuliformis. Next base: position 535,412,310 of record CM062812.1, read on the forward strand.
GATTAAGAGGCAATCTGTGTTCGAAAATGTTATAGAATTTGTCAAATTTGGCATAACATAAGTGATTTCTCTTTATCTTCTAGCTTTGAATGGCATTTTGTTTACTAATTTTTATCTTTAATTATTTTTTATATGTCATGATTCTTATTGAATTGATGTCTTACAACGTTTCCTTTGCAACATCTGGTGCAAATGCTAGTTCTAATGAATCTAATCCATATAAAAGAATTGGAACAAGAGTATCATAGTCTTATGTATAGAAAGCAAACCAACATACAAAAATACTACGTACTGGGTGATCATCTTCAATAGCTTCAATCATATGGAGGGGAAACCCTTGCATCAACTTCAATTGCTTCAATCACATGGAGGGGCAACCCTTGCATCCTCCGGATCATTTCCTACTGGCTTGAACAGTATATTGCATCTTTCCTAAGTCTCTCGGGTTATGGGAAGAAAGGTCACTATCCAGAAAAACCTCCGAACTTCCCCATTCGTCCCAAGCCAGCGTATTCAACCGGTCCTCCGGATAAATCCAGTTTGGCGAGCTCGCAACGTCTTAGCAAGAGTCTTCGTGCAGTGGAGATATCATCTTCTGGGCAGTGGCTTATCCCTACGGAATTGTAACTAATTGTAACTGACAATACGGTTTCAATCCGATCTGATGGCAGAAGTTATTAAAACGTCTTAGCAAGAGTCTTCGTGCAGTGAAGATATCATCTTGTGGGCAGTGGCTTATCTCTACGGAATTGTAACTAATTGTAACTGACAATACGGTTTCAATCTGATCTGATGGCAGAAGTTATTCAAATCTTCTAACACAAAAGTCAAGGTCCCATGATTGCACAGTTGGCATGGGAAGGCCTCTTTCCTCAGAGGTAATCAACGTCCCATGATTACACGGGTGGCATGGGAAAGACTTTTTCCTAGAGAGAACGCCTTACGAGGTAACAAGTCCATCACCAACTGAAACCTCTGAACTTTTGATGTTTGAAAACCATTCGTAATAGTCCCACCCCTATTCTAATGATCTTGAAACTTATTTACATACATATTTTTCCGCAATGTTCTCAACCTTTCCCGGCATAGGTTCTGCCAGATGCCGATCACACTTTCTCTGGTTCTGCCCCATTACAATGTGACCATGATACCACGTCCATATATTTGGTTCTATCAAGCAGCAGCTATTACGCTAATTTGTATCTCATTCTTTCACACTGTACCATCAATTTTTCTATTAAGTCTAAGAGGTTATGCTTTCAATTTTTCTTTGATGTACAGAAATCAAGACCATCGCAATGAGAAAAATCTTCAATACTAAAAAAATATACCAATACTCAAACGGAATCCAATCACCAAGTTCAACGGTCGTGCTGCAGAAAACTGAAAGTAGCTCTCAAACTTCCAATCAAAATCGGTTTCCCTTTGAACATCAAGATATATTCTCCATCTACGTAACTTGCAAATACAATGCTCGATACAGTCTAGTCAAACCTTTAAAATCTCTCCAATCTGTTCAACGTGTTGCTAATAATCTTAATTTAAATTCAGTAGGCCATATGAATCAAACTAGTCCGTAATACATGAAAATTTCCTTACTGTGGTGGAAATGCAATGTTCAATAACGAAAAAGCCGTTCTTGCATAAAACCATTGCAAAGTCTTAATGTCCATTAGTTATTTCTGTTCTTTTCAGGTTGTGCACTCGTTCCCAAATGCAGTGAAGCCGGGATGATGGTACAGTAAATTCACATCAAAAAGGTAGTAGCCTATTTGTTTCTTGTTATAAGTTTTTGAGGCTTTTTGGCATCTTTCTCTGTTGAATTTATTTAGAATTTTAATTAAAAATTAACTAATTAAAACTATAAATTTGAATGGTTAACAAATTATCAGGAAGCTGAATACCTCTATGCAATCATTAAAAGAAAAGAAAACAAATAAATAAAAAAATTTAATTTAACTACATAAATACTTATATTAAAAATATATTAGTTTTTTTTTCTTCTTTAGGTTGTTCACCCATGCCCAAATGCACTGAATATGACAGTGAGTTTGCCCTTCATTCATTAGAATGCGGTGCATCAATTTCCAAATGCATTGAACATATAAGTGATTTTACACTATTTTCATTAGAATGCACACTCTGCGCAAAAGGGGGTGAATATAAGCTGCATTCTAACGAGAATATAGTACAGATGTTATACGCTGCATCCCAACCAAGAAACAGTACACACATGTCATGGCTTCTGCAAAATGAGCTTGTTGAGTATCTCTTTTCATTTTCTCTGTGAAATTCAGTAACTATCTCTCTAGGTGTTGGTCATATTAGTGATTCAATGTTTTAGCTATATAAGAACAACGGAGAATTATCATAATGGAGAAAATCTCATGTGATTCTTTTGGTTTATTATTAAGAAAAAATACCATTTGCAAAATACATTTATGTGGGCACTTTTGTCCATTATATTTCATATACATTTCGTTTATATCTGGAGAAATGTTAGAATTAAAATAATAATAATAATAATAATAATAACTAAATTTAATCATTCTAAAAATTAAAAATTATTTTTTAATTTTAGTTAAAAAGATTATAAATTTGACCATATTTATATTTACATAATTATTTTAGAAAATCAATCAAAATATTTGCGATTGATATACATTGGTATTATTTTTATATATTTGAATTTTTTTTCCATAAATAAATATTTGGATTGAACAATATAATTGATAAAGAAATCTTTTACATATTTGGAGATATTTATACTTACATAATTATTAAAATGAAAATCAACTAATACATTTGTGCTAAATGTACATTGATATTGAACAATACAATTGATAAAGAAAAATTCCTAAAAATCTAAGGTTACATGGAGCATTAATAACAATGAAGTTAAATATTGTTGTTGTCAAAAAATTAAGCTTTGGGTTTGGCTAGTATTGTTTTCAATATTGCTTCCACTAGCCTGATGCATCTGTTTGGATTTCTGTAGTGCCTGTAGTATCCAGAAAAGTGCCTTTAATTCTTTGTAGTGCATTCACAATGTCTATCATATTAGGTCTTTCCTGAGGAGATTCTCTTGTGCAAAACAAACCCAAACTTGTTAGCTGATTAACACAATGGAGCTCCTTGTTTTCTTCATTGGCTGTCATCTTTAGTAGACTCTTATCCACCACTTCCCCAATTTGATTTGGAACAGCTATACTCACCCATTTTCTCAAGTTCATTCCTTCCACAAACATGTTGTGGGTGGGTCTCTTTCTAGTCATTATTTCCAATAACAATATTCCATAGCTATAAACATCTCCTTTTGTTGTGACATGCCCTCCAAGTCCATAGTCTGCATTCAAATATCCTTAAAATAAGGTTTTTGCTTCACAATTTTAACAAAAATAAGATATTGTCATAATCATGTTTCTTACTTAAAATATTTGGTAAAAATAGGAAACCTTGTCTATACTATATCAAATAACAATACCTGGAGGAATGTAGCCTGCAGATCCTTTGAGTGCATTTGTGGAAGTAAAAGTTGGATCCTCAATATTTGTAAAGCATATAGTAGCAATGCCAAAGTCTGCTAAATGTGCTGTCATATCTTCATCAAGAAGCACATTACTGGGTTTCAAATCACAATGAATCACTTGCATAAAACAATGGTGATGAAGATATGCCATGCCCTGCGCAATGTCTATTGCTATATTCACCCACTGAATCAAACTCAACTCATTTTTTGCATCTCTACTAGGATATAACCACTTTTCTAAACTTCCATTTGACATTAATGGAAATATCAAAGCTTTGAAATGTAGTTGTGAGTAAGATGATATTAACTGAATCAAATTCCGGTGCCTCACTTTCCCCAAAACATTGCACTCTCTATCAAAACTATTGTGAGCTCCTTCATTCTCCAAATTGAGAAGCTTGACAGCAATGATTGTGCCATCATTAAGAATTCCTTTGTACACTTTCCCAAAACTACCAACTCCTAACAAGTTGGCATCACTAAATTCATTTGTTGCACCCATGAGCTCTCTATATGAAACTTCTCGATCACCCCCATTGAAATGTCCTGAAGCATCTCTCACAATATTTCTCTTGCTATTTTGTCTCCATAAGATTCCAAAATACAAACACCATACTATAATTGCAATAACCGAAACCAAAGGTATGAAGACTCTTTTGAAATAAAAAAAGCTTTTATGTTTGTTAGTAGAGCATGGCTGCAAATTTACCCAACTTCCACAAAGATCAACATTTCCCATAAATGCAGTGGCACTCAGATTCTTGAAAACACCACCTTGAGGTACTTTCCCCGACAACTTGTTAAAAGACAAATTCAAATGGTTAAGCATTTTGAGATTTTTCAATGATAAGGGTATTTCACCGGACAAGTTGTTGAAGGATAAATCCATATCTTGAAGATTTTGAAGCTCGCCCAATGAAATTGGTATTGAACCTTCAAATTTGTTGTGAGAAAGATATAGGTATTCTAGTGCTTCACAACTCCCAAGTGCACTTGGAATGCTCCCTGTTAAATGATTTGCAGAAATGTCTATAGCTTGAACCTTAATCATCTTGCTTAGTTCCGAAGGTAAAAGGCCTTGCAATAAATTATTTGAAAGATTGAAATAGAAAGCTATATTTTCAAGACCTGCGACCTCCGGAGGTATAGGCCCACTGAGCCTATTATATGACAGATCTAGCTGTAATAGCTTCAGACAATTCCCTAGACTTGCGGGGATATTCCCTGATAATTGGTTCTGATTGAGATATAGATATTCTAGCTGCTGGAGGTGGGAAAGAGAATCAGGAATTCTTCCAGAGAGATTATTTCCCTGGAGATCTAGGAGCCCTAAACTTTTGATTTGCCCTATCTCAGTTGGAATACTTTGTTGCAACTTGTTGAATCCCAGATATAGACTCTCCAGCTTTTGAAGCCTATTAAGTGAAGCAGGGATTGCCCCTGTAAAAGTATTCCCGTGTAAATCAAGAAATGTTAAAGCAGTTAGGTTTCCAATCCCTGGAGGTATTTCTCCTGATAATTCATTGTCACCCAAGTACATGACATTCATTTTGGCAGAGAGGTGGCCGATAGAGAAGGGCAAACGTCCCGTGAGACGATTAGAAGATAATGCTATTTTCTGCAGGATGGAACAGTTAGTCAGAGTGATAAGAATGGGCAAGTTTGTTGTGCTGCCGCTAATCAATTGATTATTTTGTAAGTAAAGGTGCTCGAGTTGAGTCAACTTACCCAATTCCATGGGCACTACTCCGCTGAGCTGGTTTCTCCCTAATTCAATCACTCGAAGCTTCGTGCAATTGAAGAGGGAAGCGGGAATGCTGCCACTCAACTGATTACCAAACAGATATAGTCCTGTCAACTGAGTGTTCTCGGTACATAAATCAGCTGGAATGTGTCCAGTTAATTGGTTGTCAGCTAGAGTCAATTGACGGAGACTTGAGCAGTTTGAAAAGGAGGAAGGAATTTGACCCGTCAGACTGTTGTTCCACATATTGATGACGCCGACTCGACTTAGCAGACCTAATTCGGAAGGGATGCGGCCTTGAAGGTGGTTGCTATTCAAATTGATGTAGTCCAAAGAGGATAAGTTTCCCAAGCAGGCGGGAATTGTACCTATCAAATGGTTAGATCCTAAGTGAATGTATTGTAAGTTGGGGAGAAAACACAGTTGGGACGGAATGATTCCTCCCAAATAATTGGAGGACATAGACAAGTTCTTTAAACTTCGGCACCCACCAAGAGTGGGAGGAATAGAACCTTCAAGTTGATTGAAAGACAGGAGAAGCCTCTTTAAGCGAAACAGACTTCCCAATTGGTAGGGAATGTGGCTATGAAAACTGTTATTGCGAAGGTCGAGTATTCTAAGAAACGAGAGATTGGCGAGAAGAGGAGAGATTGTACCTTTCAATCCCATGCTCCGCACGTTGAGGGAAACCACTCGTTGTGCGCGCCGGCTGCATGTGACACCTGTCCAGTGGCAGGAGGAAGCATTTGGTTTCCAGTTAGTCCGTAATGAGTGTGGTGGGTCAGAGGCACTGATAGCAGACATGAATCCGAGCAGAGCCTGTTGATCAGACACATTCGTGAGAAAAGGATGGCAATTTGATAATTGAAGCGTGGAAAACCCTAAAGGAATGACGAAGGGAATAAAACAGAAGAGCAGAAAAGGCATTCTCAGACTGCACAATGACAAAGGACTGTAAACCATGTTGGCCTGGGTTTGTTCATCTATCTATAAATAGCAATAGGAAGTGTATCGCGATTCGCGAGTTTAATAAATTCAAAGTTTAGTATGCCGATCGCTAATTTTTTGGGTTCACATACCGCTAACGTCATTGTTATATCATGCAATGACATCAGTGAAACTTATATTCTGGTGGAATTATTTGCAAATCATTTCAAAAGCTAAAATGTTAAAAGTAAAATAAGTTAACAAATATTCAGCGTGATATAGGGTATTAAATGAAGGGTGATTGTATAGGTTTATTATTAAATTTGGCCAAAATCAAAATAAAACCATAAACCTATACAGCCGGGGCCATTTAATTTCTTATAATGCTATTTATTTTCAGCCCAAAATAAATAGACCTGTCTTAAAGAAATAAAAAATAATGAAATAAAGAAAAAGCATGCTTCCGGTGGACAAGGAAAAGGGAAAGGGAAAAACCAATTTGTTATCCTGTATGATGGGATAAAAAAACTCAATCATTATGACACCAAAGATTTCGGAGATAATCTATTCTCAATAAAATGGTTTTCTCGCCCAAACAATCGTTATCAGTTTGTTGGAGATTTGACGTGGCGAATTTATCGCATGAATATGGAAGGGATTTATCGCATGAATATGGAAGGGATCAATCGCTCGCCTAATTTTTCGAGCATCTACCACCGATTCGATTTTAACCCAAAAAAAGAAAAAGAAGAAGTCTTACGTCCAATAGTGGCAAAGAATGAAGTCCCCGCGATACCAACCACCCATGACATTTTTTTGGTTTCTACCCCCTTGAACTTGGAAATTTATAATTAATTAAAAATAGGATGTAACGTAAGTCTTTTCAACGAAATACTCTCTGAATTCCCATTGAATAGAAGCCGATTAAAAAATCGAAAAGAAAACGGAGGGATAGATATTTACATGACGAGTCAAAGTTTAGATTCCAACTTATTAGTTCTATACAAAAAAAATAACGGAGGGAAATATATTTACATGAAGAGTCAAAGTTTAGATTCCAACTTATTAGCTCTATACTTTCAAAATAATCCAATTTATTAACTTAAAGAGGAGTTTTAAAAAATTAAATTTGAATAACGGAGGGAAATATATTTACATGAAGAGTCAAAGTTTAGATTCCAACTTATTAGCCCTATACTTTCAAAATAATCCAATTTATTAACTTAAAGAGGAGTTTTAAAAAAATTAAATTTTCATACTAGTTTCAATTTATTAGTTCTAAATTTCTTCTAACTCAGTTTATGGAGAGGAGAGGAGCAGAAGTTATAAACTGTCCCATGTATATTAGTAATTAGGTTCACTAGGGGAGGTAAGTCATACTATGCTAGAGGTATATTAGTAGTAATTAAGTTTACTAGTAATTATCTGTGAGCAGATAACTCTATTACAATTTTGGGCATGGAGGATGTCCTAAAACTTCTTATGTGTGGCTAAGAGTTCGTTTTCCTATTACTTAAGGAAATAGTTAACAACTCAAGACATAGTTAACTACCCAAGACCCAAAGGTATCTAGTAGGAGTGAAAGCCTACCCCATTACAGACCACCAGCAGGTTATTCCAAGTGACATGGTTTTCCTTGAATAAGGATGATGAGTCAACCTGCATTAGCAGGGAGTAATGATTGTCTTCACTAGTGATTTGACCACTAAGTTATGATAGAGTTTCCCACTAATATAGTAAAAATAAAATACTATATTACAATTAAATTATATAATTTAATTTTAAAATAATATTAATTTAAAATATTTTTTATATGGTTTAACTTTCTTATTATTATAAATAATAATTAAAAACGATAACATAGTTAAGCTCTTTTAAAAAAAATATAGAACTAGCCCGGATAAAAAATGCATTAATAAAAATATATTTCATTAATGTGTAAGTTTTGGATTTTTGGTGCTTAGTGCCACATTTTTTTGAAAAATAATAAATTCACATTTAAAAATTATGCGTTTTAAATTAAAATTTATTAAACGTTAAGAAAGACTGTAAAAAAATAATATGAATATTTTATTTTACATGAATTTAAATTAATTTTATTTAATTTATATTTTAATTTTTATTATATATATAAATTTAGATTGATTTTATTTAATTTATATTTTAATTTTAATTATATATATATATTTAAATTAATTTTATTTTATTTTTATTTTTATTTTAATTATATATATATAGGGTAAATGAGTTTTCAAATGGGGTGGCACTTGGATGTATAGGAGGTGGTGGCAACTCGCTTCGGACTTATATTAATGTTGACCTATGTGGTTATTAAGACATTTTTTGTAGAAATTATTGTGTAGATTCAATCGAGAAATCACATAAACATGAGACAAAATTCAATTACATATGCTCAAAGATTTATCTAAGGGGAAAGCTTGCTGCTCAAAACCCCTTCCTATCTCTATTGCATTAGATTAGAAAATAGAGAAGAAATACAATGGTTATTCAAGCCTAAACAATCTTTGCACAAGTATAACCAATTATGTTGCTTACCAAGCTCCTATTTCCTTGTATTGTTTCTAAGGAATTAACCCCTATTAATTAGGGAAATCCTCAACCTTAATTGTGCAATCCCTATAAGCCCTTCTCTAACTGCATTCACCACTTGTACAACTCAGAAAATTATACAACCGATAGTACACTACCCTTGAACTCCAATATCAACTGGGTAAATTGAATTTCATGCATGCATGAGTTAATTATCGTTGATTTATCAATTAACTGGTTGAACACATGAAGATGCACCCCACTTATAGACCTCCTACTAGTTCCTCCAACAATTGGAACTAGTTTAACTGACATTAACTCACTTTAACTGAATTAAACTATTACAATTCAAAATAAACTCAACCTAGGCGCCTAAAATTTAAGAACCGCTATACATGACTCAAGTTAGGCTCTCAACCTAAATTAATTGAGCCAACTAAGTGAAATTAACTTAGCTAACTCATTCTTATTGTCATGTGATGTGGAATTACAATTTTCTCCTAATTTAATTCAAGGAAAAATTAAATCAGGATTTCCTTGTTGTCATTTTCAACATTCCTCTTTTCGCAAATGATGAGAGAGTGTTCAAGACTAGGTAGGCAACACGACAAGGTGAAGCGTCTAACTCCCATGGCGGTTCAGCTCATTTGTTTGAGGCTCGATGGGCGGGGCTACAAATTTAGGCCTCTAAGAAGGACACTACTTGATGAATGATCTCAAGTTAATTGTGTTGAATTACAGAGGTCTTAATAATAAACTTGGGCTTGGGCGACTGCAGTAGTTGTTTCTATTCCAGTCCCAACTCTTGGTGCAACGTTTCTTCCTAATTCTATGGAATTCATGTTGTTACTCATTCTGGGTTCTAAATTCTACCCTTAGAGATGTTTTTTTCGTTTTGATATGGATTCTAGTCATGTACCCTTTCCCCAGTTGGAAAGCATTTGTTGTTTAGATTCTTTGGTGGGTTGTTTTTCATCCTAAGGCAAGGTCTTGGGAAACTCAATGCAAGAGGAAGAATCTGAGCTCCCCCTCATTTTGTGAGAATTGCATCCTCCATGTGTATCTGGACTCTTCTCTGTTCGAGACACCTCTCCTGGTTCTTGGGCATATTCCCTGGTTAGATGGTGGTCTACTGAAGCCTCGATGGTAGGTGGCATTATTGGGTCCTTCTGTTAGTGCTAGCATGGCTTTTCTAAGCCCTTGGGGAATTCTTCCTTTGTAGGATATATGGGAGTATAAGGCTCAGTGGGTGAGCACGTTTAGCATCGGGTCGATTTTCTCCTTACATTATTAGCCTGCGAAAATAGTTTCATTGTTTCATTATCAAAGTGTCTCTACATTATATGGTCCTTATGTTGGTGCAAGTGTGACTCGACTAAGCCCTTCACATATTCGTCCTTTGTAGGCTACGTGGTTGTATCAACTAAATTCATCTGTTTCTCTATTCAAAGTTTTATTTTTTCTTATGGGGTGGCACCTCTTTTGTAAAGCTAATAAATTGTGGCCTCGGTGGTGCAAAGAGGGTTTGTGGGTCACCATGTCTAGCAGTGGCTCAAGTTTCTCTTTTTTATGAGGGGATGGTTTCAATGTCTTTTCATCATAGTGTCGTTATGATTACTTTATTTTGCAAGGAACTCTTCATGCTATGAAATGATAAGTGGTTTGGAATAATTTGGTGGTTGGCAATGTAATTACAAGCACAATGTAATTGTTCTCCCACACTGGGTTGTATTCTAGCTAACTCCTACATCCTCTACAAGCAATGTGTAACTATATTCTTGCACTAACTTTTATTGTGTTGGTATCATCCATCGTGAGCCCTCTAGTTTTCCTTTAATCCCTATGCAAAAAGGACTACCCCTAATTTCTTGGTTGTTTTCTTCCTCATGCCACGTCAAAGAGCTCGAGTTTGAAGATGGGCTACTTCTTATCGTGAGTGAATCTACCATGGAAGAACTGACATGCACCATAAGATTCGAGGCTCCACTTGTTAGGTCCCTATAATACTAGTGTATTCCCCTTATTGTTATTGTTAGTGTAACCCCCTAGTGTTATTGATGTGCCCATGTATCCCCCACATTGTTATTGTTGTGCCCCATAGAAGCCCACTATTGTTATTATTGTGCCCTTACATCATTATTGTTATGTAGGCTTTGATTATATTCTGACCCCTTAGACTCCTATATATACCAAGGAGGCGTTATCATTTGTATCATCCAAGATTTGTTCATTTATGTAATGTAAAGGAAGTTTCCCCCTCGAAGAGGACCATTTCTAAGTAATTGATCCATATTTTCTTCTATTCTTTGAGCTGGTTGAATAACATTTGGTATCAGAGCTTTGAATTCTATGGTTTTTCTTCAAACAGGTCATCTTGGAAAATTTGTTATAACATTTTTTCTATGAGGTTTCAGAAGCTGAAATTTCGACTACATGGCGCTAAAATATTGGTGAACTTCGTGTACAAATTTCAGTTCTTTTTTTTTTCCGCTATTTTATGAGATATGATCTGGGGAAGTTAGGGTTTTTGCAGGCTCCAAAATTCAGTATCAAATAGGTGACCTAGGTAAAATCTTCATAACTTTAATTTTAGACATCATAATTGAATTCTGTAAAAAGTCTTTAAAATTTCATGGATTGTAGCTTTTTGTGTAGAAATTTTAGGATCGAAGGTTGAAACAGTGACACGTGGCATCCCATACTATTGGGCATGGAATCCCCCCAAGGCATGTTTTGGGGCTCAAAGCCCAAGTTTTGACCTAATATTGTTGTAAAGCTCCACAAATTGTAGGCACAGAGCATGAAGGTATGATAGAGTCACAGGGTTATCTACCCTAGTTTTGTAATGTAATGTCGGCTGGATAGACCTACCCATGATCCTTGGAGCATGGGATTGTATAAATAGAGTGAGGCTCTAAGTAGATGGAAGGAAGAGAAGAGGAAGAGTCTAAGTAACTAAGTGAAGTGTGTCTTTGGGTCGTAGAGTAGGAGAAGGCTTTGCAACTAAGTGCACAGAGGCCTAGTAGTCTACAGCTGAGTGCGCGGACCCTTGTAGCTGAGTGCGTAGGGCGGAGTCGAGTCTGTAACCGAAGAAGGAATTAATAAAGAGAAGTTTTGTCATAATTTTGTGTATCTATATTTGGGTTAATACATGTTTGATATAGTTTGCAATTATACTATTTATTTACTATGCGTACTTGTATGAACAATTTATATTGTTAAGTATAACTTAAAGCACGCAAGTAGGCTAAGATAATCAACTAACATTGGAATACCAGTAAGATAGTGGGTAATAATGCAAGGGTGTGGCGTTTGGCCCTGGGTAGGGTTGTGCAAAGGAAGTATATTAGGTTGCGAGGTGCGGGAAAGTGCGCGAAGCAACCTGAGCGCAGGGTCAAACCGCAGACCACTTGAACTCATCAGACATCTCTAGGATGCAAAAACCTGGTTCTGACACCCTCCCATACTACTTCGAGTGAGACCTCAATCCGCGCTCTGTGAAGTATTGCCGAAAGGACCAATAGTACAGGGATTTGTTTGGCTAAATTAACTCTAAACCTGGGCCAGGCCCCAATAAGCCAACAAATGGTTCCATTGTCGGGAATGGGATTTACATAGAGATGTCTAATGTCGTATCACTGGAATCTGACAAAGAAAGGAATTGAAGAGTGGTTGGACAGAAAGATTCACGAGTTCGCAGCGCAGGAAAACAGGATTCTGTGACTATTGAAGGAAGAGTGGTTAGATTTCTACTTATATATCGAAATCCATGAAATTTTCTTTGCATCCTTCCCCTCTGAGTTGTATGAGTGGATCACAAAGCTAGCAAACAGTCAAGGAAGGTGTAGGCTCGATAGACTCATTGTGTGGACTCCGAAGTTGGTGCGCAGACTGGAAGCATTAGAAGATAAGATTATGCATGCTGTGGATCACTGGCTTGATTGAATTATAGGAGGATTTATCACCAAGTTTGTGGTAGATACTTCAGTCAGCTATAGCGAGGCAGAATGACGCTTCCTCAAGGGACCGCGAGGTAAGTACGTTAAATCTTTGAACACTTGGATTAAAATGCTACTGTGTGAAAAGCGGGTTATGCGAATAAATTGATGTTTGGGGCTACGAGAAGTGGGAGGATCTATAGAAATGAAGGTAGCGCAGAACTAGAAACTAGCCCCTTGATTTCACCTCCGCGAGAAAGCGAGGAAGAGCTCGTAAAGGTTTCACCAAGAAGTGCGATAAGTCTGATAAAGCAGCGAATTCCACGCATACCAACCCCACCTACACCACCAACAATTTCACCATCTTCACCCTCGTCTTTGTCCACACCACCTCCACCACCACCACAGTTCAATATGGCAAGTGCGATAAAGTTGCCGGTGTTCAAAGGAGTAGGGAACGAAGACCCGAACCAGTTTTGGTTCATGGTAAAGGCTATATGGGAAGCACAGTGAGTCATAGAAGATAATATAAAGAAAGCAACACTGGTCAATCTTTGCAAGATCACGCACTGACTTGGTACATTAAGCACTCCAATGACAACCCAAACACAAGGATCACAAATATCCAAGCTACGCTAAATAAGGAATTTAGCAGACCAAAGTTAGAGACACAGTCGATCATCGAATTTAAGGAAATCGCGATGCTTCCAGATGAGACCCCTTGGGAGTTGGATCAAAGACTGAAGGGTATGATACGTGAACCCAACATGACCTTGATGGATGGGCAACACCACGCATGGTTTGTAGCATCGCTAATGCCGCATCTAAGGAACGCGCTATCACAGCAGAAGTTGTCCACTCAAGCCGAGGCCTTGGAGATTACAATGAGACTACACGAGACCCTGATACAAGATCCTAACCTTGGAGTTCAACAGATCCACGCGCAGTCGAAAAACTTGTGCCTTGAGATGCAGAGTTTAAAACAAGACATGACAGCTTTCCCAGAATCGCGCGAGGAGGTATGGTGCATAAAGTGCAAAGGCCAGGGACACGACAAGAATCATTGTCTAGTCTTCGCAAACTACCTTGCGAGAGGAGGACCAATGCCATTGAGACCAAAGGCACAAGCAGGACCAAGAGTGGCACCTGAATTATGGTGCACGATTTGTCAGATAGGAGGGAAGCATGCTCTGAATAACTACCACCTATTACAGAAGTATACGCAGAATTCCCAGCAGTTGTTCTGTAATTTCTGCAGGTCAGTAGGCCAGGATGAGCAAACCTGTAGAAGTTATGAACTGATGATGGATCAAACTCCTACCTACAGAGTTCAGACCAAAACACGAGCCCTAGATCAAAATGCAGGGATGACACGCGCTGGATTTCAGGGGCGCGGATGAGGTCATGGTGGAATGGGACCAGGAAGAGGTCACAAACAATTGATATGTTACAACTGCGAAGGACCGGGGCATTATGCCCACGATTATACAAATCTGATGAGACCGTCATGCTTATATTGTACCCAGTTTGATCATGAGACAAATGACTGTCCCACGCTGATAGCGAGGTTGCATGATAAAGGAGCACTCCAACCTCCCCCAACTCAAAACCTGCAAATGATGAGGTCTGAGCCACGCGAGGAAGACCCAAATGTAAATATCATGCTTCGAAGTGGTATTACGACAGGAGATGACAAAGGCAAGCAACTCAAAGAGAGTGCCTAGATTCGCAAGGCTCCAACAAAGGAACCAAAATTTGATTTAGAGCGCACTAAGGAGACATTCATGGAAGCTAAGAAGAGCTTCGTAGAGGCCTCCACTTCAGGTAGTAAAGACAAACTGGAACCGGAAATGGACCCATCAATGCTCACTACCTTTTTGGAGACATGCATGAAGCTACTGCACAATAGAAAGGTTGTGAAGGGGCTGCAAGAACTCATAACTAGATGTGTTGGGACTGCACTAGGAGAACTGTGCATAGTCTGGAAGCTCGAGAAGCACACAATGCGAACATGAAGAGGGATGAGAATGACCACGCATATCGGGGAATATGAAATGGATCAAGTGATTTTGGATCTAGGATGGAATGCGAACAACCTGCCAAAGGAGACATGGGAGTGCATGGGCAAGCCTGCACTCCAATGGTCACCGATCTAGCTGCGAATGGCAAACCAGCAAAAGATCCTACCTATGGGAAGATTGCAGGGAATAATGGTAGATATCAAAGGTGTGAGCGTGCTAGAAAATTTCAAAGTGATAGTGATTTTTGATGACAATAATCCTTATCCAGTGCTACTGGGAATAGATTAGGCTACTGACATGAATGGAGTGATAAATCTAAAGAAGTGCAAGATGATTTTTGAGAAAAAGTCACTGCACGTAGTGGTACCTTTAGACCTTGCGAAAGGATCATGCTACACATAGGCAATGCATGACTACGATAGCGACGACGATCTAGAATGTATCTACAAGATAACCACGCGGGAGCAGGACTGGGTAAATACGACTGCAGATGGCAGGATCTTGTGGGAGCGCGAAATCTCCTGCACCTCAGATTCGGATGAAGATATAAAATGATGGCAGAACCGGTTACACAAGGTAACCACCCTCAATTTCAACATGATGATAAGGTCACTGCGCTACGTGGCAATAGAGGTAAGAGATCTGCCCGTGTATGACAAATTGAGCGAGGTGGATGATTTCCTGAGAAAATTTGAAAGAGAAGTATCGAAACAACAATGTTTCGATGCTCTGAAATGGGTACTACGCACTACGCCGGCAAGGTGGTGGGATACGCACCAACAAAAGTTTGAGGATTGGCATGAATGCAGAAGGATGATGCACTTACTGTTTGGGAAGCCTCAGATGTAGATGAAAGCTAAGTATGATGGGTGAAACAACCCGCATGCCCACCTGCCTAGATGGGTACATGCGTATGGTGTGCAACCTGCACAAAGGCACTCCGTCCCTATGGTAGGAAACACAATCGGCAAGTAGGAGTGGGCAAGACAATGGTGCGAACAACCCCTTCGTGTGGGACCAGGAGGTATGATAAGACCAAGCACGTAGAAGATTATCTGTGTGGAAGCCTTTGACAAAGTACGCGAAGCACTGAATGCGGTCCACCATGTGAAGCGAACTGACTGGGACCTACGCGTACCAGTGGTTCTATGGGCTTATAGAACTATGTGCAAAACCCTGACCGCATGGGCACTTCTGAAGCTGAAGTATGAAGCAGAAGCTGTAATCCCTATGGAGCATGCAAAGCCTAGTCTGTGCATAGTAGTACTCGTAGATATGATGGTTCACGAAGCCCAGAAAGAAAGGATCACATAGCCGCAGGAAATAGAACACATGGGACTTGAGGAAGAAATCCAACAGCAAAACCTTAGACTTCACAAAATTGAAGAGGAAAGGGTATGGTTAAGGAAGAAAATCTCTTTGATGGACGTGGAACTCAAGAAGATGGAGGATTAATCTGATACTGAAGATCTTAGACAAGTATTAAGGTACTACAAACTCATGTGCATGGATTTTCCTATATTACTTAGTGCAATGGATCGATAAGATTGCGAATAACATAGGTAATGAAGCAGTTAAAGAAACATAATAGAAAACACATATAACACAACAAGTTTAATCAAGGAGTTTGCCCAACACTCTTGGGCTACGTCTCTTGGTCCAGCCTTTAGTGGTGACCTCTCTATTATGTCTTCAAAAATAGAGTTTTACAAAAGTGAGCTCAATTTGAGTCTCACTCAGTAGATACAAAATAAGAGGGCTTGACTCAGATCCCCTAAGTCATTTTGAGTACACAAACTCTCCTCACTAACTATCTATCTATATTTTCTCTCTGTCTCAACACTTCTTGCCTCTGCCTTCTATCTTCTGTGGCTTTAAAGCCAATCAACATTGTCTATTCATTTCCCCTTCTCAGGCTTTCTGGCTCCTAGCCTCTATTCACTCGAATCCCCTTCTGAGTGTTAGCAATCATTTCTAAATGCCTTTAGGAATGGTGGAAACCTGTTATGTAACAGAATGGACCATCGATGCCTTTGAAATCCAAAAAATGGTCATTCTCTGTTTACACAGAGAAATACATGTAAAACTGTGAAAATCTGCCAATCTGTCGTTTATCGGATTTGAAACACTATAAATTCTGCCTTATAACTCCTATCGGGTCCACCTTTATATCGCTTATCGCATCTTCACCATTGATCTGAGAGATCTAGATCCAACGACTGAGGTTCATTTTGGGTGGCCCATGCGTATGGGGGTTAACCGCCCGAAAAGGGTGGTTTTCTCTCTTTGGCGCCTGGACACATGGAAGCTAGTGTATGGGCTCGGGTGAAGCCCGGCCAAAACCACTTACTGCCTACGGCCTGCCTGAAATCCCACTGGTTTCGTATCTCAAAACATATACATCTGCATGTATAAACCCTTTCAGGTCTGGTTTCATCACTTTATTTGCATTTCTTTTGTTTTTCGTTTATTTAACAAAAATGCGATTTACATTGAAAAAACCCTTTTACTGGACTTGAAATATTATCAACTATCATCCATAATCCTATCGAGTCCATTTTGATCGCATCGACACTTTGTTCTTTGTATTTCGTTTATTTAATAAAGATGCGAAATACAAAGGAAAACCTTGTTTTCCGAAACTCAAAATATATGTTGTTTTCATTTATAATCACATCGGGTCCAACTATCGCAGTCGCATACATTGCTCCCACTCCTTTGTGTTGCTCCAATGTGATATTGCGATATCGCAATCACATATCACTGATCCTTCGGGCCGTAGTTAAGTCCATATATATATATATATATATATATATATATATATATATATATATATATATATATATATATATATATATATGTATGTATGTATGTATGTATGTATTTATGTACGTATGTATACGTATGTATGTATGTATATACATATACATACATACATACATACATACATATCTATATATATATAGATATCTATCTATATATATATATATATATATATATATATATATATATATCAACGATGTGATAGTGCGATTGAATCTGAACTGTCGATCTGCGTGCATAGATCAACAACTCTCATTTAATCGCACTTCCCATATAGCCGCCTCTGATAGACTCTGCCTGCCATAGCCGATTACGATATGCCGATAAGATCTAGACTGTTGATCGGCTAGATCCGATGGCTCTCATGCAAATTACTTTTAAGTCCTCGATAGCTCTGTTTTTCAATGTTTTTCAGGCCCGATAGTGTTAGCCGCCTTTTTTAAAGATTTTCCCCATGCGATAGTTTTTAAATATATGAAGACTTAGAATGTTTTAGGATCCATTTGGATCACACCTTCTTAATGCCAAAAAAAAGAAAAAGAAAAAAAAAGAGCTTTTGGACCACCAAAAGTTGCTTTTTAAGCATCAATCAAGTGAGGATACAACTTCCTCACTTGTCCAATCTCTATCCATCTTGCACTGCTTGGTTTTGAACCCTTGAGTCCAAATCTTAGGTACTCAATATTCCCTCTCTGCATAGTTCTCACCTTCCTGTCTAGAACTGTATCTTCCTGCAACTCATTGAGATATTCAGGCAACAAATCATCAATAGAAGGCAACTAAATTTGATCTTCGGGATCTTCAATCAATGAAGGTTCAAATAGTCTCAAGTTCTCTGCATTAACAACTGAATAGATGTGCATGTAAGCTGGCAAATCAAGGTGAAAAGCATTCTCACCAATTTTCTCAAGTATCTTGAAAGGCGATACCTTATTGGCTTCAACATCTTACCTTCACCTTACATTTTGTCTTTTCTGATGTACAACCACACTTGATCGCCAACTTGGAAGCTATTCTTAATTCGATGCCTATCATGCCTTGCCTTGTACTTGGCTTGGATTCTTTCCAGCTATTCCTGCACTGCCTAGTGAATTTCTTGGATCCGTTCAATGAACTTGGTTGCTTTGTCCACGTCACTATGTCCATCAACTACTGTGTATTTACTAAAAACAAAATCCAAGGGAGACCTTGGTGTAAAACCAAAACAAGTCTCAAAAGGAGATATCTGTGTAGAAGTGTGTTTAGCACAGTTGTAAGCATGTTGCACATAACATAAATGTTAGCTTGGGATGCTTGCTGCAATAGCCTCTGAGCAACTGGATCACTATCTTGTTGACCACCTCTGTTTGTCCATCTGTTTGTGGCTGAAAGGTTATGCTCTTCTTTAGTCTGGTGTCCATTAACTCCCATGGACTTGACCAAAACTTCCCAACAAATCGGGAATCTTGATCAGATACAATAGAAGTGGGTAACCCAAAATGAACCCATACATGATAAAAGAACAACTTTGTTGTTTGTTCAACTGTAATATGCTTGTTACAAGGTATTAAAATACACATTTTGCTGAACCTGTCCACAATAACATATAAATAATCATGACCTTTTCTAGATTTTGGCAATCCCCCAACAAAGTCCATGGAAACACTTTCCCAAGGATGAGAAGGAATTGGAAGTGGAGTGTACAAGCCTAGTTTTCTATTGCTGGGCTTGCTTTTAGCACACATGGTACACCCTTTAATATATCTAGAAATTGTTTCATGCATTCTTGGCAAATAACAGAACCTTTGCAGCTATGCAACTGTTTTACTTACACCAAAATGACCTGATATGAGAGAAGTATGTGCTTCTCAGATTATGTTAACTCTTTCAGTTTGAGGAATGCATAACTTTCCCAAATGATATAAGAGTTGGTCCTTAACTTGATAATCCAATTATTCTACTTGTTTTCATGACTTAAAGTTGCATATACATCTTTAAAATCTACATCTTGAGCATATTGTTCAATGTAGCTTTCATGCAATACTAAGTTATGCTTAAGTATAGTAGATGCATTTATGATTGGTCTTGATAACATATCTGCAACCTTATTGTGTATGCCTTTCTTATATCTAATGACAAGATGAAACTGCTGTAGAAAACCCATCCACCTATAGTGTCTTGATTGCTGCAATTAATTTGTGAGTGAAAATATTGAAGTGGTTGATGATCAGTATGTATAACTGTTTCTTTGCCCATTAGGTAATGTTTCCATTTTTTCACACTCTGTAATAATGCATACAATTCTTTATCATATGTGGGATAATTAACTACAGTAGAATTAAATGTCTCAGAATGATAACATATGGGTTTACCATGTTGCATCAACACTGCTCCCATGGCATAGTCACTAGCATCTATTTCAATCTCAAATGGTCTTTGAAGATCTGGAAATGCTAGTACTAGTGCTGTACTAATTTTTTCTTTCAAGGTGTCGAAGGCTTTCTATTATTTTCCTCCCCAATAAAACACCTTGTTCAATCCTGTTAAAGCATGTAAAGGAGCTGCAATCAAGGAAAAGTTAACAATGAACTTTCTCCAATATTGTGTTGCTCCTAGGAAGCTCCTAACTTCTGTAGCAGATTTGGGTTTAGGCCAATTCACAATGACTTCAACCTTAGAGGGATCTATCTTCAATTCACCACCTGCTACAATATGACCCAAATAATTCAAAGATGTTTTTCCAAATTCACATTTTGATAATTTAACATAGAGATTTTCTCTTTTCAAAACATCTAGAGTCTGATTTACATGCTTCAAATGTTCTTCCCATGTTTTACTGAAAACAAGAATGCCATCTAAATATAAAATTACGAAATCATCAATAAAAGGTCCGAGTACATCATTCATAACTCTCATGAAAGTGGTAGGAGCATTAGTTAAGCCAAAAGGCATAAAAAGCCATTCATACAACCCTTGCTTTGTTTTGAAATCAGTCTTCCATGCATCTTGTTCTGCAACTGTGACCTGATGGTAGCCACTATGCAAGTCTAACTTGGAAAAGTAAACTGCTTCTTTCAACTAATCTAATAGATCATCTATGCAAGGAAGAGGATAACGATTCTTGATCATTATTTTATTCAGTGCTCTGTAATCAATGCACATCCTCCATGAACCATCTTTCATCCTCACCAACACAATTGGAGATCCACATGGTGATGTGCTTGGCCTTATGAACCCTTTATCGAGCAGCTCATGTACCTGCTTCTTTATCTCTGCATTCTCTAAAGTGGATAACATTTTATACCCTTGGTTGTGACTATTGTTTCATGACCTTAGTCTGACCCCAAGTCTTTCTGAATAGCAGTAGTAGTCTTCTTCTTATTACCACCGAAATTCTTGGGTTTCAACTCCAGATGCAAAGACCAGTGGTGTTCATCATCATGTCCATCCTTTTTGCAGTGAGTGCATGAAGGTTTGTCTTTCTGTACAATGTTTGTCTTCCTCTCCTTCCATTTTTGCTTCTTTTCCTTGTTCTTACTTGCAGTGGGTTTTGATGATCCCCCAATCTCTGGGTTCACATTCTTGCCTCTAGCCTCTAGATGTGTAGCCTAAACTGATACCTCATCTATGCTAGTAGGGTTTAACATGAGAATGGTGTGCCTCAAATAGCTATGCAAACCACCTATATTCTTCAACAAAGTTTCAAGTGAGCCTAGAGAAATGCCTAGAATTAAAGCTCTTTTTCGAAATTCCTGGGTATAGCTATGTACACTTTGTCCTTTTAATTAGCGAAGAGTTCTCCAACTCATCATTTCTTGCTACATATAAGCTAGTGGATAGAATTGTTTTTTAATGACAAAAACAAATTCACTCTAGGTAGAAAGAATTTTACCATGCTTCTTCAAATCATCTTGTGTCCTACCTTCCCACCACACCAGGGCAGTTCCTCCAAGGCAAAGGCTGGCCAGCTGAATCTCTCTCCTTTTTGAATCGATGTTCTACACCCTGCAATATACATCAATCTATCTAATCTAGTTATCTAGCATTTCTTCATTTAATTCTCCATCATATATTGGCAAATCAAATTTTACATCTAATTTAATCAAAGATGTTTTCTTCTTTTTATTTTCAGGTCTAGAAGGAGGTGTTGATGGAGGAGGCTCTTCCCTTTTCCCTTTGCCTTCTAAATGGACATCTAGAAGAGGTTCCTCTATTCCTTTGTCTTGGTTGGAGGTGGAAGTACTTTCACCTCGACCTTTCTTAAATTCTCAATACATCTCTTCCACCATGCCTCTCATGGTCATGAAAATTTCCATGAACTAAGAGTCTGATTCTGATGAGACTTGTTCTCCCATTTTACTCCTAGGATAGATTCTTCCAATTTCTGGGTTAGCCTCAACCAGTTCTCCTTCTCCTAATTTGAGCTGTGACCTAGTTAGCATTCAAAAATCTAGCACAAGCTTGTCTAACCTTAGCAAACCTAAAGCTCTGATACCACTTGATCTGATAATGAAGATCTTATACAATTATTAATGTATTAAAGACTCATGTGCATGGATTTTCCTATATTACTTAGTGCAATGGATCGATAAGATTGTGAATAACATAGACAATGAAGTAGTTAAAGAAACATAATAGACAACACACATAACACAACAAGTTTAATCAAGGAGTTCACCCAACACTCCTGGGCTACATCTCCTGGTCTAGCCTTCAGTGGTGACCTCTCTATTATGTCTTCGAAAATAGAGTTTTACAAAAGTGAGCTCAATTTGAGTCTCACTCAACAGATACAAAATAACATGGCTTGACTCGGATCCCCCAACTCTTTTTGAGTACACAGACTCTCCTCACTAACTCTTTGTCTCTGTCTTCTCTCTATTTTAGCACTGCTTGCCTCTGTCTTTTGTATTCTATGGCTTTAAAGCCAATCGGCATTGTTTGTTCGTTTCCCCTTCTCGGGCTTTTTGGCTGCTAGCCTCTGTCCACTCGAATCCCCTTCTGAGCATTAGCAATCATTGCTAAACACCTTCAAGGATGGTGGCCACCTGTTCTCTAACGGAATGTACCATTGATGCCTTTGAAATCCCAAATATGGTCGTTCTCTATTTACACAGAGAAATACACGTAAAACTGTGAAAATTGGCAATCTGTAATTTATGAAATTTGAAAGACTATAAATTCTACCTTATAACTCCTATCGAGTCCGCCTTTATATCGCTTATCACATCTCCACCGTCGATCTGAGAGATCTAGATCCAATGGCTGAGGTTCATTTCAGGTGGCCCATGCATATAGGGTTAACTGCTCGAAAAGGGTAGTTTTCTCTCTCCGGTGCCTAGACACGTGGCAGCCAGTGTATGGGCTCGGGCAAAGCCTGGCCAAAACCACTTACTACCTATGGCTTGCTCGAAATCTCACTAGTTTCAGATTGCAAAACATATACACCTGCATGTATAAACCCTTTTGGGTCTGGTTTCATCGCTTTATTCGCATTTCTTTTGTTTTTCATTTATTTAATGAGAATGTGATTTACATTGAAAAGCCCCTTTTACCGGACTTGAAATATTATCAACTATCATCTATCATCCTGTCGGGTCCATTTTCATCAGATCAGCGCTTTTCTCTTTGTATTTCATTTATTTAACAACAATGCGAAATACGAAGGAAAACCCTATTTTCCATAACTCAAAATATATGTGTTTTCGTTTATAATCCCGTCGGGTGTGGCTATTGCAGTCGCATGCATCGCCCCCACTCCTTTGTGTTGCTCCGATTTGATATTGCGATATCGCAATCGCATATCACCGATCCTTCGGGCCGCAATTAAGTCCATACATACATACATACATACATACATACATACATACATACATACATACATACATACATACATACATACATACATACATACATACATATATATATATATATATATATATATATATTAGTGATGCAATAGCGCAATTGAATCTAAACCATTGATCTACGCACATAGATCAATAGCTCTCATTTAATCACGCTTCCCATATAGCTGCCTCTGATAGACTCCGCCTGCCATCACCAATTGCGATACACCAATCAGATTTGGACTGATGATCGGCCAGATCCGACGACTCTCGTGCAAAGTACTTTTAAGCCCCCGATAGCTCTGTTTTTAAATGTTTTTCAGGCTCGATAATGTTATCCACCTTTTTTAAAGGTTTTCCCCTTGCGATAGTTTTTAACTATATGAAGACTTAGAGGGTTTTAGGATCCATTTGGATCAAGGATGAAATAAAGAGATTTTCTCAGCAAAAAGACCAAAGTGGTAAGGCAGGAGGCATGCGATCATGATGATAGGGTTAAGGTCTATTACCATGAATTGATCAGTCTGATGCCTTGGCTTGGACCGCATATTTCTAAGCATAGTGACCAGGGTAGCACGTTGCAAATGGTGAAGTGCACGATGCCGACCGTAACAATAAAAGGTGGGGATTCTCCAGGAACCATGATGGAGGATAGGATGGAACTCCACACGGGTGGTGTGACCACCTAACTGGCCAAGGGAAGGACAGTCTTAGTGCTCCAGGAAGTTGGAAGGGAGCGTGGGACTATAAAATATCCTGCCTAGGAGCTGCGCGATGTTGGAGATGTGCAGAGAAGCAGAGAGTCACAAGGTCTGCGATCGCACACGAGGGACTGCGTTGCTATGTGAGTTGGCCAGAAAGTGATCATTGAAGTCACTATTCACGATGGGATGCTCGACTTGAGGCCAGATGGAGTGGGCGGTAGTTATTTAAGATGTGATTTATGGGCAAGGTTTGGGAAAATCTGCCACCGAGAAAGCATTAATGAACCAAAATTAGGGGGGATGGTCGAATTCGAATTCAAAAAGCACTATAAAATACAAAGGGCTTCCCAGCAAACAACACTTGGTCATTTTTGAATTGAGCGATTGAGCAGAGCCCTGAGTATTGTGAGTCGAGCATTGATTAAGCCCTTGAATTCATGAGTGATAGATTGTTGCACAACTACAATGACAACAACTAAGGATGGTATGGGGATAAAAGAGGTGACCACCAGTGAGGCCATGTAGGCCCTAACTATGGAGGATGTTCCACAAGGCACCGAGATTGTGGTAGAAATCCCGAAATCACCACGCATGCCAAAACCCAAGAAGGATAAGCAAGCAATGGCTCCCATACGCGTGTCCTCGCGAAACCCGCTGTACAGCAAACTGTTGATGGAGGAGAAAGGGAAAGTTTTCACTATATTAATAGATGAAGAAGAAGAAGATTTGCAAGCCCTTATCATCGCAGAGGAAGAAGATGAAGGCATGGAGGTGGATACTCAACCTATGCACTCTGCGACAAAACTACCCACCTATGTCCCCTCGCGAAAAGGGAATGCCAAAGTGCCTAAGGACCTGGATGAGACCAAGAGTTCACTCCAGACCCTGCTCCTCCCAAATGGCATTATGTTTGAAGGCACGCACCTGGGCCGTGTGCCGACCATGAAATTCGAAGATTGGGACCTCACTGACTACAAGAAGTTCCCTCACCTTGAGACCAGAAAACTCATGAAGCAAAACACTTTGGGGGTGGTGACAACATTAAAGCTGCAGAAGTGGCTGAGCGGAGTGGAAAAGGCCAGGCTACTGAACCTACTATGGGTGTCGCATTTCCACTGCACCCCAATAGCCATTTTCGTATGATGGGTATTTATGGCTAGAGGATCCCATCCCCATCACAGCAGACCTGATTCATCGCATTTCCTGAGTTCCATACAAAGGAAAGGACCCCATGACCATATTGGAAGGGAAGGGCAGTGATTTGACCCTCGTGGAAACCATGAAGTACAAGCTGGAAAGGAAGAAGAGGGGCTATGCCATCTACAACACCAAGGAAAAAGTAGTATGTGTAGCAACCCAAATGATGGCAGGAAAAGTTATGTGGAAGTGTCGCACAGATGAGGTACCTATGCTGGTGATTTCACTAGCCGAGTAGTGTGTGGAGGGGGTCCAGTTTAACTAGTCCAAATTCCTCTGCACATAATTTTTAGAAAATTGTCGTGAAGCCTAGGAACAGGGCAAAACGTTCCACTATGCATGGTTGTTACTGTCCATAGTTCTCGTAGATGGGGAATTATCGGAGGATAGTCGATCCCCATAATTGACAGAGATTTACTGGAGGCTGCAAAGTATGCTTCACTCAAAACCACGAAGGATGCAAAAAGGATATGCGACAACAAGATCTTATGGGTGCTCATAGAGATGAACATTTGAATGTGGATCAACTATCAGCCACGGTTTACAACAGTTTGCAGAGTTTTGCATAATTTAAGGCAAACATACATAACATATATATCAGGGCGCACAAGGACCTGACAAAGAAGTGGACAAAGCTACCCTTTGTAGCAATTGACGATGCCATTTTCAATGTTTTGGAAGCATGGCCACCAAAATGGCGCGCCCCATACATTGTATAAATCGAGAAGTCAGTAGCGCAAAAGAAGAAAGACAATGCTAAGCTACACATCGCACAGTTGGCTAAAAAATGAAGGAAGGAAACAGCAGCAGCAAAAGTGCGGGTAGCGCGGGACGTGGCACATAAAGCAGCTGAGCAGGAAAAGGTCATAGCAGTAGCAGCACAAGAAACAACCACGAAGATGGGTGAGGGCTAGAAAATGACTTCGCAGGGCCAGGAAGTAGAGGAAGCAGAAACAGAGGAAGGAGGTGTGGACCCATGAACCGTGTCCACATAGCTGAAGCGCCAACACCCAATGGAGTGGGTAGGACCACGGAAGAAGGTCAAGGTTGTCAAATTGTCCATTAATCTGATCACCCTAACCAAGGGTGGTATGCATGACATTGGCGAGATGGTGCACAATGTCACAAATGAGGCTCTCCAAGATTTCATGCAGGAGAACCATATTGTGTTGGGGGCCCTTAGAGTGTAGTTGCAGGAATTATAAGCGCACCCCTCTCAGGTTGGTACCTTTTTGACCAACCTCATAGTCGAATCCATGGCAGTAGAGAATATGTTGTGTGCACGGATGACAAACACAATAGTGTTGCCGGAAGGGGCTTTAGTGACATCAAATGAGGCCAATAGGTTTTCACTTAGCACGATGAAAGGTCTCAGCGTTAATCTAGTTTCCCTTCCGCACAAGACATTATATCTATTGCAGGATGGGATAAAGGAAGAGCTACGCACTAGGGATAGTCACATGCTCGATGTCCTCAATGAGAAAAAGATAAATATGGAACAACTTAGCTTGCAGCTCAACGACTTGGTGTCGGAAAATCAACAGTTCGTGCAGGTAATAGACAACGCTTTCTAAAGCGTCTCGGAGTTGGCCATCATAGCAGATCTACCAATGGAGGTGCAGATCCACAAGTTAGTAGAAGGAGTCTACGAGGCCAGGGAAGAAATGACCAAGGTTCAGCTGGAGCTAAATCTTTAGATTTTCGAGTTGCGATTAAAGGCATAGCCATCCTGTCCCCTGGAAGTCAAAGAGTGCACTAGCGCTATCACAACGGGATTAGAGGAAATCAGAGGTGCAGTTTGAGACTGCACCAACATGTTGGAAGAATCACTTGAGGTCCTCACAACTCTACAGGAGGACCTTAATATCAAGCGCTTAGAGACAAAGGTGTGAGAACTCCAACAATAGTACGACAGTGTTCGAGAACAGTTGGAGGGACTTTGGGCAAAGATTGTTGTGCTGACAAAGTGACTCGAGGGCAAGTCACGATGTTTGTGTTGGGGGCCTATTTGGCATGGAATCCCCCCAAGACATGCTTTGGGGCTCAAAGCCCAAGTTTTGACCTAATATTATTGTAAAGCTTCGCAAATTCCAGGCACGAAGCACGAAAGTATGATAGAGTCACAGGGTTGTCTGCCCTACTTTTGTAATGTAATGTCAGCTCGATAGACCTACCCATG
Organism: Pinus tabuliformis; assembly: GCA_031772625.1. Taxonomy (NCBI): domain Eukaryota; kingdom Viridiplantae; phylum Streptophyta; class Pinopsida; order Pinales; family Pinaceae; genus Pinus; species Pinus tabuliformis. The sequence continues at coordinate 535,439,750 of CM062812.1, forward strand.
GTTCGTGGACCATGGGATTGTATAAATAGAGTGAGGCTCTAAGTAGATGGAAGGAAGAGAAGAGGAAGAGTCTAAGTAACTAAGTGAAGTGTGCCTTTGGGTCGTAGAGTAGGAGAAGGCTCTGCAGCTGAGTGCGCAGAGGCCTAGTAGTTCATAGCTGAGTGCGCAGACCCCTACAGCTAAGTGCATAGGGTGGAGTCGAGTCTGTAACCGAAGAAGTAATTAATAAAGAGAAGTTTTGTCATAATTCTGTGTATCTATATTTGGGTTAATACATGTTTGATATACTTTGCAATTATACTGTTTATTTATTGCACGCACTTGTATGAACGATTTATATTGTTAAGTATAACTTAAAGCATGCAAGTAGGCTAAGATAATCAACTAACATTGGAATACCAGTAAGATCGTGGGTAGTAGAGCAAGAGCGTGGTGTTCAGCCCTGGGTAGGGCTGCGCAAAGGCAGTATATTAGGTTGCGAGGTGTGGGAAAGTGCGTGAAGAAACCTGTGCGCAGGGTCAAATTGCAGACCACTTGAACTCATCAGACATCTCTAGGGTGCGGAAACCTGGTTCTAGCACCCTCCCATACTACTTCGGGTGAGACCTCAGTCCACGCTCTGTAGAATATTGCTGAAAGAGCCAGTAGTACCAGGATTTGTTTGGCTAAATTAACTCTGAACCTGGGTCAAGCCCCAATAAGCCAACACATACAACTTCACTCTATTGAACCAATCCATAATCAAGTCATCGTGGTAGATTTGGAATAACTCTTTCTTGAAGAATCTAATCTCAGTTTGACTTGTGGGGTTGGAAAGAAGACTCAAAGGGATGTCGAAATATGAAAGTTCATATCTTGGAGATATGAAAGTACAAAGATACAATAGTTTCAATATCGAGCTCCTAAAAAGCAAGAAAAATGTGTGTATTTTTTTAAAATTTTACATAACTTTTGTTTGAAAAATCAGTTTGAAGTGATTCAAAGGGCATAGTGAAGCATAGATATCATTGTTTGATTCCAAAATGCCTCAAAACAAAAAAATAGAAACAACTAGTAAGAAACCAGAAAGATCTTCTTTCAGGCATGAAGAATAGGAAGAAATGCAACATGATATATCAAAATTACAAGACCAAGTGCAGCGAACTTCGCTGTCACAAAATGTAACAAAAAAGGAAATGGAAGCCATGATTCATGTTAAGGTAGATGGTATAAAAGGGGACATGGGAGTTTTGAATGATGGTTTAAAAGCAAACATGGAAGCAATGATGAATGTCAAGATAGAAGGTTTGAAGGAAGGTTTGGCAAAGTTTCTAGAAGAAAGGCTTCCCAGTGGTGACAAGGTAATCCCTGAAAATCATGATGAGGAAAAAATGAATGTGAATTATGATTTCAAAGACTCCAATGTTGGGTTTACAAACCACCACATTCCAAAGATTGATATTGATTTGAATCTCTTCATCTACTGGAATTAACCAAGATCTTTTACTTTTGTGATGTTAGCAGAATTACATGTGAAAGAGTATAAAACAACCACATGTGCATAATCTAAAGAAGATGAAACATAACCACAACCATCAAATCAAAGAACAGACACACATTTATAATGGAGTTCACCCAATGTGGGTTACATCTCTGGGCCCAGTGTTAAGAGTGGGGAGGTCGCTTCATTAAATCCTACAAATGATGATGATGTGCATGGTATATTTTTCGTCATTATAAGGATAAATACCCTCAAATGCAAGTGTTGTGTTACATTGTTTGCACCACAAGTGTCCTGACATGCCACACTTCCTCCTCCTTCACCATTGTTCTTCAGAGCCACGAGTGATGAGCCAACACCTACATCCTCTACAAACCTCCAGTACATATTTGCAAATGACATGCTCTATTACATGACCAAATCATCCCCATACTTTCCAAGAGTTTAGAAGACAAACTCTCTCGTCAAGTTTACATCATAATAGAAACCAGTACCCCAACTATCAATACAAGGCCAAAACATCATCACTTTTACATTTATATTTCAACACATGATTTACAAAATGAGGCCATGACAAGCTACCATATCTAGTAAAACTATCTCTTACTCAACAAAGTGAACCACGATGAATGTGGTAGATTTTCTTGTTGAACACCTTCACCGGCTGGTTTCTGCACGGGTGCTTTGTCCTTGAGACGCTGCTTTGGATGGAGCCTCCAACATGTGGCTCTTTGATTTCCACCTCCATTGCAATGATTGCAACAAGTATTCCTCCTCCAAACCTGCTTAACCTTCTTCCATCCCTATTGTGGAGAAGGCCTTTCACGCCTCATCCTCTTTCTTGCCACCATTCTCTTCCAACACTCAACAACCACATGGTTATGTAAACCACAAAAACTACATGGTTTTCTACGCCATGATTTTTGTTCATCATTAACATGCTTATAATCAATATGAACTTTAGAATATTGAGATTGTTTATACCTCTCTTGGATGTCTCTGGTGTGATCTTGGCGATGAGAGCTTTCCTTAGCTCATCCTCTACAATGTGCACTACCATGGGAGGATTGTGAGGTATTCCAATCGTCCTCTTTCTTCAATGGCTTCAACAATTCCTTGCAAGATTATGATACCTTTGAGCACTCTTCTTCAATTATCCCAAACTTGCAAACCAAGGTCTTTGTACAACCTACAATGGTTGAGTTATTCCTTGGCCATTAACACAAAGTCCTCCTCCTTTATACCCCATCTTGGTAAGGAGTCTCATGCCAGTTCCTGAAATGTGTACCTCCACATTTCCAACAGAAATAGCATCATGTGAAGATGAAACTAAAGAACGATCAACATTGTTTACCTCAATTGTCGATTCTGAAATAGATGATGATGGCTTTGTTAAGACTTCATTGTGCTTCAACTTTTCCAAGGCCTCTTTCATGGCTTGTAACTAAAGCTGCAATCTCTACTTCTCCTTTTTTTCTTCTCATAGAAGCCTCCACAATTCAGAACTACCTGTTTGAAGGCTCTAATTGATGTCCTCATATGAATGATGAGAGGATGATGAAGAAGATGAATTTTCACTCGACGGGTAGATGGAGCATCGTCCTCTACTATTTATTTTTCATGTTCCTCTCTTTCCATCTTCTCCTCATAATCTGCATACATATTTCCACCATGTGTGCCATCCTAAGGAGGTCCTCATATAGATATTTGTTGTTCTCCATTTCCCTTCTTGTTTCACATTCAATCATTCACACTTGCAATTCACATCAGCGAGATGACTACTCTGATACCAAACTTGATCTGAATCTCTTTAGCTACTAAAATTAACCAAGATCTTTTACTTTTGTGATGTTAACAGAATTGCATGTGAAAGAGTATAAAACAATCACATGTTCATACTATAAAGAAGATGAAACATAATGACAACCATCAAATCAAAGAACACACACACATTGATAATGGAGTTCACCTAGTGTGGGTTACATCGTCGGGCCTAGTGTCAAGAGTGGGGAGTCCGCTTCATTAAATGTTGCAAATGATAATGATGTACATGGTATATTCATTATCATTACAGGGATAAATACCCTCAACCAAAGTGGCATGTCTCTCCATGAGATGTTCTCCCTATTATAACTCTCACTCAATTGAGCCTTCCTTCAGCATGCAAACTAATAAATTATCACATGACGTGGCATACAAGCATCTTTAAACATAATAGTATCAATAATCTCAACAATAGAAACATCATTTGAGAAAATTAAAAGAAATAAATGGCATCACTGCATCATTTACCTCAATTTTGGAGATGGCCTAAAAATGCAAAGCTCAATTCACAAAATGAATTGCATGGTTAGATTCCTAATGCAAAAACATGCAAAATAAACTATAAACTTATCAAATTCTGACACTGGCACCTCTGTCCCTCTAAGGGAATCCTTTTAGCATCTCAAAAGATCCCATAATCATGGTTCCACCGCCCTTGGGCTACTCAGGGTTCTACTCCACTCCGCTCTCCATCGATCCCCGTTCAAATGAGCAGTGAAATGTTTAAGTAGTCTTTGGTGGTGGAGTCCGGGCTGTTGGCCCATTGGTTGGTAGCTCTGTGTTAAGGTGGTCGGGTTCTCGACATCCCAGAGTCCAATCCCCGTGGGACCCCATTATAGCACACAACATGTTAATTTTTAACAGCGGTTTGATGGTTAATACAAATTTGGCAGTCAATGTATGTGGTTCCATTAGGTTGGTTATATGTTGTATATTAATGTGATTTGGGGTTGGGCGGGTCTGTCGGGGGTGGCCCGCCCACCCCATTTTAAATACATATTATATCAGACTGTTGGGGGGGTGGCAAGGGTGGCAGCCCGCCACCCCAAGTTTTTTCTTTTTTTTTATAACCATAATACTTCATTTTGTTTCCACTAGAAAATAAGGGATATTAGACAAATTAAAGAGGTGACAAATTCACCTGTTCTAGAGTATGGATTCCATGCACCGGGACTCTGCCAAATTGTTGCCTCGTTAGTGATTGCCACTTGGCCTAGTTTGACCCGAACTTTGACCAGCTAGACCTTGAGCATACAAACTCAAATTTGAGTGTCGTTCACACCATTGGAATTAGGACAATGAGCACTATGATCTGGTCCTAGTTTGGGTGAAAGCTAAGAAATTTTATTCTCGAACCTTTCTATAGCCACTGCCGAATTGTGAGCATGTCTGGAGCCACCTGGATCAGATATGAGGAAGTTTGATGGAAAGGATCCGGTAACATGGATATTACAGATGGAGCAATATTTTGATCTCCATGATGTGAAAAACTCACAAAAGGTACACATTGCAACTTTATATTTAGAACCCAATAAGTTTGTATGGTATCGATGGCTTTGTTCTTGTAAACCACTTGTCACTTTTTCAATTTTTATGGAGGAAATTGTAGCACATTATGAGGATAAAAAGATAAACACCCTCTTTAGCCAATTCATAAATCTCAAACAAAAGGGTTTAATGGCGGAGCACATTGAGGACTTCCAAAAATTGAATATGAGGGTAACAGATATTCCATAGGGCATATGATTGATGTCTTCATAGGGACTTTGAAGGATAAAATCCAACATGAGGTTCACCTTTGGGAACCTGATTCATTAGATAAGGCATTCAGGGTGGAAAGAAAAGTTGAAAGCAAAATTATGGCAACAAGGAAGTCTACCACTCACAACTCTAAAGATGGAAGTGTTGTTTCTCCTAACCTTCCACAACCTACAATATTGACACCACAATAATTGGAGGAAAAAAGAGAAAAAGGGCTTTGTTACAATTGTGATGGAAAATAAACTAAAGGTCATAAGTGTGTTGAGAAGAAATTATTCTACATAGATTTTGAAGAGGAATAAGAAAAGGAACAACAAATATCAAAAGAGGAGGATATACACCATGAACCAACCCCTGAGAAAGAAGAAATGAACCCGACCATATCTTGCAATGCATTGGTAGGAATTAACACTCCTCAAATACTCAAGATAGAAGGATATATCAAGAAGAAAAAGGTAATAGTACAGATTGATTTAGGTAGTATTCATAATTTTATTCATTGTAAGATAACCAAGGAATTGAATTGCTTCCCACATCCAGAACCAAAATGTTAAGTGATGGTTGCAAATTGATCCAAGTGGATCCAGAAATAGAAGTGCTCTTGAAATAGCTTAAAACTCAAAGTCATCATATGGAAGTGAAACTATGATCAAATCATAGTGCTCATCATCCTGATTCCAACAGTGTGAACGACACTCAAATCTGAATACGTATGTTCAAGTTATAGCTGGTCAAAGTCCTGGTCAAACTTGGCCAAGTGGCAATCTAACGAGGAATAAATTTGGTAGAATATTGGTGCACGAAATCTGAAATTCGTAACAGGTGAATTTTTCTCTTACTCAGTTTGTCTAATATCCCTTAAAAACTGACAGGAAAATTTGAACTACATAGTTATAAAAAAATAAAATAAGATATTTTTTTGGGGTGGCAAGCCAACAACCCTGCTACCCCCAAACGAAATATACATATATATGTTATGAAATATGGGAGGGCCTCAATAAGCAGACCTGCCACACCACTTGTAAACATTACCAGGGTCGGCAGGGTTTGAACCTGCCTAGCCAGCATGGTCGGCCAACCTCCCGGGCTGCCCCAAACTAAAAGTCACCACATTAAACGTAACCATTAGCCATAATATATGTAACCACATGAACCAAAGTTAACCAACGATGTTAAATATATATAAGTTGTGTTTGTTAAAACAATGCACCATATTTGGGGTGGGTGGGGTTTGAACCATGTCTGCCCCCACCAAATCCGTCGAACTTTACCATTGGGCCAATGACCTATACATTGGCCAATCCACCCCAATTTTTATATATACACTCACTTCTGCCATTCGAACTAGACCGTGGTGGAGGATAGGAGTGGAACCTTGAGCAACCAAGAGGGTCAGAACCCTGAGCAAGGGAATCTCTTGAATGTTGAAAAGATTCTCTTGAGGGCTAGAGGTGCCAGTGTCAAATTTTGACAAGTTTATAGTCAATTTTACATATTTTCACTCCAAAAATCCACAGGTGTAGTCCGTTTCTCCAATCGAGGTGTCCATTTTCAGGCCCTCATCCAAATTGGAGGTATAAGGGTCATTTTTGTAAAGTTTCTTGTAACTGATTTCATTGATGTCTCTTAATGAAAGAAGGCCTCCCCACTTTTGAGAAGGGCCTAGAAACATAGCCCACATTGGGTGAAATCCATAATCAAATAGTTATGTCTTTGATCTCATGGTTTATTTATGATTTTTTCTTATTTCCCATGTGTTTAAGTTACTTGGTTATGTATGCTCTTTTAGCTGCAATTTTGTATGCATCCTTAAAGTTAAAATATCTTAATCAAGTTTAGTTACATCATAACAGGTCTTCTTGATGCGAGTTGCTTGAGTGAATGCTAACTAGGAACAAAATCCAAAAAGGTGAAGGAAAACTTAAATCCTTTGATCTCGAAGTGGGGTGTTCACCATGAAGACGAAACATTGTAGATGAGGAAGCTCGATTGGAGGAAGAGCAAAATTATCACATGATCTTCTTCACCATGGAAGAGAAAGTTGACAAGTTGTTTTCAGAGTATGAGAAGACAATCAAGCATGAGAAGAAGGTACCAGATGATCATGACTCGGTAAATCATGAAGGTGGAGGAGAAGACCCTCCTCACTCTTCATCCTCTTCTCATAATTCTAACAGGAATCAGAGGAATGCATCTACAAAGCCCCTTTTCAAGTTAGATGTCAAATTTGATTTACTTGTATTTAGTGGATAATTTGATGCAAAAAATCTAGATAACTCGATAAGACAGGTTGAAGTGTATTGCCACATACAACAAATCAAAGACGATGAAGCCAAGATCCATCTAGCATCCCTTCGATTGAGTGGCACCCTCTTGTCTAGTGGGAAGGCAAGCTGCAGCAAGGTGGTAAGAGTAGTCGTAAACTTATTTCTTGGTCTGAGTTCATTTCTTCTTTACGAGGAAAATTTTACCCAATGGGTTACAAACATAAGGCCATGATGGAATGGAAACATTTGAAGCAAAACAAAGGTCAAATTGTTCATAATTTTACAGAGGAGTTTAGAAAATAAGCATTAGCATTGAATGTTCCTCTAGACACTTATGAGACATTGATGAAATATATTGGCTCTTTTCATAGTTATTTGAATCATTCATTATTAATATTTGAACCTAAGTATCTTAATGAAGCTAGTGTGAAGGTTGTACATCTTGAAAGCAGGGAGAAGCATGAGTAAGATGACGGCCCGTAGAGGGTAGAAATGACCAAGAGAAGTACTCATTGTGAGAAATAAGGAAGATGAGGAGAATCTTGAATGTGTGTTATATTATTTTCACGACTAGCCACTACAAGAAAAAAGGACATTGGTGAGGGGAAAAAAATATCACCATAAGCTCATTGGTGATGGTCAAAAGAGCATTCGTCACCAAAAATTGAACGTCACCAAAGGTGGTGTTGCCAAAAGTATAGGTGTTGTAGTGGAATACAAAGTCCATCAGCAATAATGATTTATAATGATGGATAATTATCGTCACCATTTCATATGAGAAATGGTGATGGACCATAGCTTCCGTCACCAAAAACTGAACATCACCAAAGGTGGCATTGCCAAAAGTATAGATGTTGTATTGAAATTCAAAGTTCGTCACCAATAATGATTTATAATGACGGATAGCAACCATCACCATTACATATGAGCAATGGTGATGGACCATAGCCTTAGTCACCAAAAACTGAATGTCACCGAAGGTGGTGTCGCCAAAACTATATGTGTTATGGTTACATTCAAGGTCCATCACGAATATTGATTATAATGATGGATAGTGACCGTCACCATTTCATATGAACAATAATGATTTATTGTGATGGATATTTAATGGCCATCACTATTGGTGCATATATATGGTGACCTTTATTGACCGTCACCAAAAGCTGCATTGCTAGAAGTATAGGTGTTGTGGTGACATTCAATGTCCATCATGAATAATGACTATAACGATGGATAACGACTGTCACCATTTCATATCAACAATAACGATTTATGGTTATGGAAATTTGAGGGTTGTCACTATTGATGCATATATATGGTGGCGTTCGTTGACCATCACAATTTCATATTTTTGGTGAGGGTCAAAAAATGTCACCAAAGCTCATTGGTGATGGTCAAAAGAGTGGCTCCCGTCACTAAAAATTAATCGTATCCATTCCATATGGATGTTAGGGCACAATGCAATCGAACCACCAACCTCCTGCTTATAAAGCAAGTGCTCTTCCATTGAGCTAGCACCCTTTAAAGAATTATATTTTTTAAAATTAGACCTTGAAACTTCAAAAATTGTAAATTCTATAACTTTCAATAAATTAACATCTCAACAATATTTTATTAAACAAGCAAGGCAACATCGAAGATGTAGGTCCCTACCTAATGGTTATTGAAGTTATGAAAATTGGGTGGAGGGAAAAATAGTTATGTATAAGAGAATCAATATGTTTAGTTGAATACTCAATTAGAAGTGAAACTCTGAAGACATTTATAACCTATAAATGACCTATAACTATCAAATGCACCAAATATTGCAAAGGAAATGTCATAAGTGGATATCATATGGAAGAAGAGGAGGCAGGGACTTGGAACCCTTGTACATCTTGGAATTCCTTAGCACTTGGCACATCTTAGCTTGTTTGACATGTCTTCGTACTATCTGGCACATCTTAGCATGCCCTAGCATTCCCTAACACACCTTGGCAGTCATGACCTCACAACTAGCTTTTCATTTTTCCATGACTTGGGAACCTTACATTCACAAGAACACCTTAGCACTCCCTAGTTGTCATGCCCTTTTTTATCCTCCATAATGTCCCAAGTTGATGAAGAGATCGATGGAGGTAACCACAGACCAGGCTTTTAGTTTGGTAGCTAGCCCTACCAAACTAGAGAGGGCTCTCTCTATGAAATCATAGCCAAGAGATGACTGAAATGTAAAGGATTTTAGGCTAGATAGCTAGGGTTAGGTGGGTTTTTGGAAAATTTAGAGACTTGGAACTCTATCCACCGGTGTCTTGTTTGGCAGGTACTTTGTTAAGGAGGCAAGGACTTGGAACTCTTTCTAGGACAAAACACCTAAAATGCATGGCAGAAGCTCCCTAGAATAGAGTACCTCCTACCTAGAAGAGTGTCCCCTCCTCAAAATATAGAACTCTTCTCTATTGTGCACTTTTCTTAAAGATAGATTTGTGCATTAAATAGTACTAAGAAAAACACTTAAATTAAGAAAAGTGAGCATCTAAGTCAAACTATAAAAGTATAATAAATATGGCTCTACATAGGTTTGGGAAACACTATACAGGCATGCTTTCATACAACAACAATAAGATGCCTAAAATCAATGTGATTCTTTCATCATTTCTATACCCTCACAGCAAAACTAGAATCTATAGCATGTACCCCAAGGCTGTATGCATTTGCTGAAGGTGTAGATTGAAAGGATATGCTGAGATGAAGTATTATTGAAGGAGAAACACCTTCAAAACAATAGATAAAGTCTATTGTGAATTCAACCCATTTGCACATAGACCAAGGCTGCTACTAGGTACACTTCTCCGCTGAATGGAAACTACAATGTATTGTAGTGCTGCTGAAGCAAAAAAACCTTTAGTGCAACATAGATAAAACTCTAACAGATATTGCCATTATGGCCTCGGTTTTCGATGATCTCATCAATATAGGTAACAACTTCGATAATTGAAAAACCGAAAGGTGAGATGCATAGATCATTTGAAATGGCAGATTTGGGCATACTTTATTATTGTTTAGGAGTGTTAGTATAGAAAATGCAAGGTAACTTGTTGCGTCTTTATGTCACAGGCCATGGATGCGAAGAAATACATAAAATATTAAATAGCATGGTATAAGTCGATTAGAGGTTATTTTAAAATGGGAATGAAATTCTCCTTGTGCAGGTTCTAATATAGTGGGTATAATTTTGAATAAGAAACTAATAGTTATGGGGTTGAAATTGTCTCACAATTCATGAAAAGACCCAAATTTGTTCACTAGAAATAAGTAGAGCGATTCGTCAGGTTTATGGAAGGGAACACCCTATTCACAAGAAGATAACTTGAAACTAGTTAGGCCTATTATTTCTCGTCTTCTTGTACGTGTTTGCTTTGAAAAGATAACCACATCCAAAGACTCAATAACAATTCTGGTAAAGTTTATAGATGTGAAGCATTTCTGAGAGAACCCATCACTTAATGACAATTGAACGAGGAATATGTTGAAGGATTCAATATTGCACTCAGTCATAAAAAGGAAGTTGGGGTATCCAGCGTCTTGCCAACAAACTGACTCCAACCATAATGTGAAAGGCAGGTTAACTACGAAACCTCTTTCCCACTTTGTAGTATTGTTCCCTCTTTAATTCACAGGTATCTGGCTGCTTAGATCCATAAAACTTGTGCCAGGTAAACTCTACATGATACAATTGTGACGTGCAAGCTTGACACACACTCTATTTTCCCTCTAAAAGAGGCTAAGTCAAAATATTATGACAATCTTAACTATAATTTGATCATACAATATTGAGGTATTGCATGGAATAAACAATATACTATCAATGCATTAATGAAGAACTCAAAATAAACGAATTTCTTATTGCTACAATAGCGCCTCTTGGGATTCTCAGATAAAGCACCTAACCTGCATGGCAAAAGCTTCCTAGAATAGAGTACCTCCTACCTAGAAGTGTGTCCCCTGCTCAAAATATAGAACCCTTATCTATTGTGCACTTTTCTTAAAGATAAATATGTGCATAAAATAGAACTAAGAAAAACACCTAAATTAAGAAAAGTGAGCATCTAAGTCAAACTATAAAAGCATACTAAATATGGTTGTATACAATATTGAGGTATTGCATGGAATAAACAATATACTATGAATGCACTAATGAAGAACTCAAAATAAACAAATTTCTTATTACTACAATAGTGCCTCTTGGGATTCTCAGATAAAGTACCTAACCTACATGGCAAAAGCTTCCGAGAATAGAGTACCTCCTACCTAGAATTGTGTCCCCTACTCAAAATATAGAACCCTTCTCTACTGTGCATTTTTATTAAAGATAAATCTGTGCATAAAACAGAACTAAGAAAAACACCTAAATTAAGAAAAGTAAGCATCTAAGTCAAACTATAAAAGCATACTAAATATGCCTAAAATCGATGCACTTCTTTCATCGCTGCTACAACCTCATAGGAAAACTATAATCTACAACACGTATCCAAAGGCTGCATGCATCTACTAAAGGTGCAGACTGAAAGTATCTACTAAGATGAAGTATTTTTGAAGGAGAAACACCTTGAAAACAACAGATAGAGTCTAATGTGAATTCAACTGATCTGCACACAGGCCAAGGTTGCTACTGGGTACACTTCTCCCCTAAATGGAAACTATAGTGTATTTCTACTCTACTGAAGGAGAAACACGGATAAAACTATAACATATATTGTCATTGTGGTATCGGTTGTAGAAGTTCTCATCAATATACGTAACAACTTTGATAATTGAAAAACCAAAAGGTGAGCTACATAGATCATTTAAAATGATATATTTGGGCATACTTTATTATTTTTTAGGAGTGTTAGTATAGAAAATGCAAGGTAGCCTGTTACATCTTTATGTCACAGACCAAGGATGTGAATAAATACAAAAAAGATTAAATAACATGGTACAAGTTGATTGCAGGTTCTTTTGAAACAAGAATGGAGTTCTCCTTGTGTAGATTCTAATCTATTGGGTATATATTTAAATAATAAATTTATAGTTATGGGGTTGGAATTGTCTCACGATTCATAGCAAGTCCCAAAGTTTTTCACTAGAAAGAAGTAGAGTGAGTCGTCAGGTTTATGAATGGGAACACCCTATTCATAGGTAGATAACTTCAAATTAGCTGAGCATATTATTTGTCCTCTTCTTGTATGTGTGTGCTTTGAAAATCTAACCACCTCTGAAGACTCAAGAACAACTCTAGTAAAGTTTATAGGTGGGCATCACTTCTGACAAAACCCATCACTTAATGACAATTTAGCGAGTAATATGTTGAAGGATTCAATCTTGCACTCATTCATAAAAAGTAAGTTGGGGTATCTAGAATCTTGCCAATAAACCGACTCCAACCATAATGTGAAATCCAGGTTAACTGTGAAACCTCTTTCCCACTTTGTAGTATTGTTGCCTCTTGAATTCTAACAGGTATCTTGCTGCTTAAATCCACAAAACTTGTCCCAGGTAAACTTTGCATGATACAATTGTGATGTGCAAGTTTGACACACACTCTAGTTTCCCTCTAAAAGAGGGTAAGTCAAAATATTATGACAGGGTTAGCTGTAATTTGATCATACACTGTTGAGGTATTGTATGGAATAAACAATATACTATCAATGCACTAATGACGAACTCAAAATAAACGAATTTCTTGTTGCTACAATAGCGCCACTCTTTGGATTCTCCAAGGAGCCACTAATTTATACACATTTGGAATCTTTAATTAGTCTGTAGAAAGATTAAACAATGGTAGTGATCACTCTTTGCCCTCCCATGGAAGGTCTATACAGAGTCAGCAATAAATTTATTTAAAAGTGAGGTATATGCCTAAAAAATAGGATTCTGACTCTTCAACTCTAATTTAGTGGCAAGTTAAATATTCAACTGTAAATGCTTGATCTTCTACAGTGTAAATTTCTAGATAAATGGTTGCGTAAATCTTTCCATTGTCCACATATCCCAAAAAACCATGTATGTCTGGACTCTGGTTGTGTGTAAGAGAGGGGAGATCATATAAATAATCCATTATCAAAATAAAAAGTTAAAGTACAACATTCTATAGAGAATTTTTTTAAAATTTTATTACATACCTTAGAAAGTTTGAAAGGACATAACTGAAGCTTCCCTCTCCTTCCACACTTCATTAAATATGCCCCTTTTCCAATGCAGATGTGGCCTACAGAATCACAATCAACAAATATAATATGAAAAGTAAGTTTAATGAATTAAAGTAGCTTTGTTATACCTCAAGAAAATGGACTATGAGAAATTGGATTCATTCTCTACAAAAGATGATAGAGCAAGATCTAATTACATTTTTAATTGAAACAAAGGCAAATTAGATTCATGCTCTGCAATAGATGATATAATGAGATCTAATGACATTTTCAACTCAAACAAAGGTAAGTTGAGTAAGCTCAAGCTCCAAAATGATGGCATCCAACTTCTGAGTGGCGGTTACTGTATATATCTAGCTAGAGGCTATAACATAAAAATATTTGTTATATGTGAAGATAAAAAAATGAAAGGAATGTGAAATTTTGACCATCAACTATAAGTTCCTTTCAAGGACTAGATCAAACCATAACATTGTTATCAAGATAATCAACTCACCCATTCTAGTATGCTTCTAGTAGTTTCATGATAAAACTCAAATCAATAAACTTCAAACAACATAAATTAACCAACAATATGTCTGAGGTTGGTTACCTAAGGATTATATCATACTAAATTACCTTTTACATCTAACATTGAAAATGACTGTGAAAGAAATGAAGACAAATAAGTGATTATGATGGATGCATGTGATGAAATAAAATAAAATAAAAGACCTTTCTTCTTGCTACTAATGAGCCTTCTATGGGATTTGTGGATGAAGTTAATCCTGATCTGCTTTCTGAAATCAAAGAGACACTTTCTAGCTACTCTGATTTGATGGACAACAACCCTAATGCTTATGAAAATGAATATGGAATGAAATAAATATCGATGAACCTGGTCTTGAAGAAGGTGTCTCAAAGTCTAATATGGATAGTATTTTAAATTTCTACAACTAGCAGAGGGTTTTCCTAGTTGGGTTCCTTAGAAAATTTTGTTGTTTTTGCTATAGTGTGACTGTGTTTTATTTCAGTTCTATTCCACTACAAATTGGTAGAGATATTTTTTGTCTTCATGCAACAATTAGTTTCAGATTTATTCATTCAAGAAGTAGCAGAATTTCAAGGAAATTCTACACAAGGGGAAATTAATCTATATTTTCACTTATATCTTTTGCAAGTAAAATTCACAACTAAATTTTTATCCAAAGTGTTTAGGTTACTAGCAAGTGGTATCACAGCATATCTCAACATTGCAAGGCATAAATCATACTATTCAATAAGGTTGAGACTTGAGATACAAAAATATTCCTAAGTTATGAAAGCAAGAAAACTACTGATTTTTAGTTCTAAATCTATCCAACCAGAACAAAATTATGCCATTTTCAACACCCTCTAGTCAAAGTTATTCCTGGACTCATTCAAATCAATTAAGAATATGTCAATGTCGTTGAGATTTCTTCTTCATTCATGCTTCTAAGTTATATATTTATGCAACCTAATATATCATTTATGTTAAGTGATTATTCATTAAAAATTATTTAGTCCGTCCAGCGTTTCTACATAATTTTCTGATCAGTTTCTGGGAAGACTCTATTAGACATTTGTAGCAGAAAATAGAAGACTGTTTTAGTACCTAGTGTTATAAAACTCTAATCTTGAAATAGTATTTTGGGCTATTTCCCTAAAAATATTTACAAAATTTTCAATCCAAAAGCCATTTCAGGGAGAATTTAGTCAGGGAGAAATTTAGTATTATTTTTGGAAAATTTGAATGCAAATAAAAGAAATTCTTCCCGGTTGCTCAAAAGATTCCAACACCAAATATGTGTGAATTCACAAAACTTAATATTTGGAAATAATTAAATTTCACTTCTCTTTTCCAGGACCATATATGAGTGAATTCACAAAACCTGAGATTTGGATTCTGGAAACACTTAAATTTCACCTCATTTATTAGGATTGGAAGTTGCCTAAGATACAAACATGTAGCATTAAGGATCTACTTTGCTTGTTTAAGGACAATGTTCAGTTTATAAATAGTGATACAGAGAATCCTTGTATAAATGCCTGACACAGTTCTTTGGTCACAACTAGTGAAACTGAACTCCATCAATACATAACAGACAAGGTAGAATGTAAGAGAGCATCTACTTTTCAACATATACTTTGACAAAAATAAACATCTCTATTGTCATATAATGTTGCCACCACACCAAAGAAGGAATTAAAAACCAAAATAAAAATAGGAACATGCTTGTATTGTTATGGTTACTGTAACAAAATGTTAAATAGGATCAATATGTTAATATGGAAAATAGTGTAGTTGATTATGATTTATTGAGCCCAAGGGGTTAGCCCAACTGAATGTCATTAATGTTAATGGTTATTTGGCTAGTTCTGTGCTGGCAGGTGCCCTGTTTGAAATCTCTTATGTGAGGTGCACTAGTTAATGCCAATGGTTTTACCAGGGATGCCATCCATGAATGTGGGGAAACATCCATTGGGATTCAGAGAGCTTTTCTTGGAAAGAATAAAAATAGGATTTCCTAAAGAGAAATTTTGAGATGCATACAATGTACACTCAGTAAAATCAACTCTATAGAGACAAACCATAAAAGAAGGAAAAATACATATGTTTTTACCTATGTTCCCTCGTTTTCCCTCCCACCCTGTGAAAAGTGAAAATATGCTACTCTTAAACTTAAAAGAAGGGATGAAAAAAATAGTGAATTTTGAACCAGTCCTCCTTGTGTGGAAGAAGACTAAAAGTGGGGTGGAAATGAATTTAACTCACAACTCTCTTCAATCTTGTTTTCCCTCCTGCCCTGTGAAAAGTGAAAATATGCTACTCATAAAGTTAAATGAAAGGATGAAAAAAATAGTGAATTTTGAACCAGAGATCTGAGGTGTGTGCACTCCACCCTGTGTGGAAGAAGACTAAAAGTGGGGTGTAAATGCAGAAAGGTTAGAAATGAAAAATACCTAGGCGCCATTAATGGATTGAAGATCCAATGGTGGAAGATCTGAGGTGTGTGTACTCCTCCCTGTGTGTAAGAAGACTAAAAGTCGGGTGGAAATGCAGCGAGGTTAGAAATGAAACATAACTAGGTGCCATTAATGGATTGAAGATCCAAATGAAACATAACTAGGCGCCATTAATGGATTGAAGATCCAATGGAGGGGTTCGATATTAGTCTGCTACTGGTAAAACCTTAATTCACAACACTCTTCAATCTCGTTTTCCCTCCTGCCCTGTGAAAAGTGAAAATATGCTACTCTTAAACCTAAAAGAAAGGATGAAAAAAATAGTGAATTTTGAACAAGTCCTCCTTCTGTGGAAGAAGACTAAAAGTGGGGTGGAAATGCAGGGAGGTTAGAAATGAAACATACTTGGGTGTCATTAATGGATTTAAGATCCAATGGTGGGGTTCGATATTAATCTACGGTAAAACCTTAATTCACATATGCTACTAGTAAACTTAAAAGCAAGGATGAAAAAGATAGTGAATTTTGAACCAGAGATCTGAGATGTGTGTACTCCTCCCTGTGTGAAAGAAGACTAAAAGTGGGGTGTAGATGCAGCGAGGTTAGAAATGAAACATACCTGGGTGCCATTAATGGATTGAAGATCTGATGGTGGGGTTCGATATCAATCTACTACTGGTAAAACCTTAATTCACAACTCTCTTCAATCTCATTTTCCCTACCGCCCTATGAAAAATGAAAATATGCTACTAGTTTTCCCTCCCTCTGCCTTATAAAAGGTGAAAATTTAATTCACAACTCTCTTCAATCTCGTTTTCCCTCTTGCCGTGTGAAAAAATGAAAATATCTACTAGTTTTCCCTCCACCCTATGAAAAGTGAAAATATACTACTTGTTTTAGAAAGTAAATGAAGATTGGAATTAAATTTTTTCAAAAATGTTAAAATTTCCCTCCCTAAAAAAAATAAATACAATATTTATAGAGTATAGAGTAGATGTGTAGGTGTAATGTAAGTATGTAAACAATTCGAAATATGGGCTTAGTTAAAGAATAATAGTAATAATAATAATAAAAGTCAAAAGTATGAGGATGAGTGCAAAAATCTAAATGTTGGCTCAATTAATAATAAAAATAATAAAATTCAATTTGTTATATTTTGATTTTGTTATTAACTTGTGAATAGGTTTTGTTACAATACCATGAGCCAATACCATGGCTTATCAATACCTCAAGCCCAAAAACCATAACTTATTTCACAACCAAAATATTTTATAACAATATGACAAGATTCTTTACCATGGATATTCATCCCCCACTTTACAGTGGATATTATTAACTTGTAAAAATTTGGTTTTGTTATAATACCATGGGCCAATACTATGGCTTATCAATACCACATGCTCTAAAAACATAACTTATTTCACAATCAAAATATTTTATAACAATATGAAAATATTCTTAACCATGGATATTCATTCTCACTTTACCATGGATGTTATTAACTTGGAAATAGACTTTGTTACAATACCATGAGCCAATACCATGGCTTATCAATATCACATGCCCAAAAAACATGACTTATTTCAAAATCAAAATATTTTATAAGAATATGACAAGATTCTTAATCATTGGTATTCACCCCCACTTTGTCATTGATATTATGAATCTGTGAATAGGCTTTGTTACAATAGCATGGGCTAATACCATGGCTTATCAATACCACATGCCAAAAAATCATATCTTATTTCACAATCTAAATATTTTATAACAACATGACAAGATTCTTAACCATGGATATTCACCCTCACTTTACCATGGATATTATTAACTTGTAAATAGGCTTTGTTACAATACCATGGGCCAATATCATGCCTTATCAATACCACATGCCCAAAAACCATAACTTATTTTACAATAAAAATATTTTAATTTTATTTTATTTTATAACATTTTTTATCTGAAGCTAATAGGAAAAGGGTTGTAATTAGTTTTGAGATATATATAAACCCTCTATCCTCACTACTACTAAAATTATCCACATATAAATTAAATTAAGGTTTTAATAAAATTAAAAATGAGAATACTTTGTATTCAAAGATGTGAACTGTATATAATACAAATATTAGTAAGAACCAACATAGATCTATCTTAACTAAGGATCCAAGTGATGATAGCTAGCAAAGTGAAGGGAAGAGAGGGGGAGGGAGATAGTGAAAAATATGGAGGGTGGAGAGAGAGAGAGAGAGAAAGTGAGAGTGTCAGAGTGATGGGGGGAGACAGAGAGAAGGTGGTAGGAAGAGAGAGAGGGGAGAGAGAGAAGAAGAGAGTGGGGAAGAGAGATATGGAGTTGGAGGGGGAGAGAGAGGGAGGAAAGAACTAAGGCATAGGGAGATAGAGGTGGAGAGAGAGGGAGGAAAGAACTAAGGCATAGGGAGATAGAGGTGGAGAGAGAGAGGGAGTGACAAGGGATAGATGGATAGAGAGAGGGAGAGAAGAGAGGAGGGGAGAGAGAGAATAGGTGGGGATAAAGATAGGGAAAGAAGGGAAAGAGAGAGAGAGGGAGGCACAAATATGGAGGGGGGGAGAGAGAGAGAGTGATGGGGGGGGGACAGAGGGAGGTGAGAGAGAAAGGGAGAGAGAGGACTGAGAGAGAGGAGAGAGAGATGAAGTTAGAGGAAGAGATAGGGAAGGAAGAAGAAATACATAGAGGGAGAAAGGTAGAGAGAGAGAGGGAGTGACAAGGGAGCGATGGAGAGAGGAGAGATAGAGGGAAGAGAGAGAGGTAGAGAGGAAGAGGGAGGGAGAGAGAGATAGATATGGAGAGAGAGTGTGTATGTTTGGGGGTGTGAGATAGAGAGAGGGAATAAGAAAGAGACACATAGATACAAATATAGATATTATATATTATTCTATAGCCAGCCTAGATCCATCCTAACCTGCATCTATCAAGCACCAAAAAAGAGGTTTGCACATTGAGAGATTGGATCCCTCTCGGCACTTGATAGATCTGAGTTAAGATGGATCTAGGCCGGCTTAATAAGTTTGCAGTTGTATTTGATAAACTAACACTTTTTTTAATGTTTGTGTTTGAATTTTTTTTTTCCATATTTGTTGTATTTATCATAATAATAATAATCTAATTTTAATTTAATTTTAAGATTACCTTTTTTATGCAATGATTTTGTTGTTAGTTTATAGAGATAGACATGTTATACTTTTGGAATTTGAAAAGGAAACATGTTCTCTTAACTTGGTTGTATTGAAAACATTTTAGTGTAAGAAAGAAACATGCCCTCTTAACTTGGTTGTATTAAAAACATAAGTGTTCTTTTATACTAGGTGGGTAAAAACAAGAGAGAGTATATGGTAAGTGGATTAAATAGTTAAAAAAAAATGTTAGTTAAGGAGAAAGTTACAAAAATCTAACAAATAGGCTAGGGTTAGGATATTGTTGTTTTGCGACATATAAAGTTGAAGGTACATTTTATGGAGGTGTAGTCTAAGCCCTTGGGTGTAGGGCACATATTATGGGTATATTGAACTTTTGGTATGTGTTAGTGGTGTAAAATAGTGGTGGAGTGTCCAACCAATGAGTAGGAAAATTTTTTCATTTACAAGGTTGGCATTAATCAAGTATTCTCCCTCTCTACCCAACTCTAAGATGAGGAGTGTGCATAATGGACTTATTATTGTAACAAATTGCAAATATTTGATTATCTTTAAGTTCAAGGGCTTGAAGTGGCTGCCTCAACCTATAAATATTTAAAGGAACTATGTGTTTTAAATTAAACCCTTGTGGTAAAGGAGCTGCAAAAGAGGAAGGCCTTATGGTTATTTTTAAGGGGTTGTAATGACCCTCGTCTTTTGGTAAATATGTAGATATGATGCTAATGGGCCCGCTCTTAGTACATTCACGTATATAATGTAAATATTTTCCTATCACTTTGCATTGTGTAAATATGATAAATATTTTATGGTTACCTTGATGTACATGTTGAAGTTCCACTTGCATGATTATGGGAAACACTTCTCAGTTATCCTTGTGTACATGGGGAAGATCATAATTAATCTATGCGATAAAAACACCTAGTAATATTTTCACACTGAACACTATACAATAAACTTAACCCTAATATCTTAGTGAAGAATAAGTAATTAGCTAGACTCTTGAAGGGTTTTTGGATTGACGGTTAGTGAAACTCATTGCAGTTAGGTGTGCCAATGCGTGGCGAGTGTTAGTGAGTGCTAGGGAAACACAACGGAGCACTAAGTCAAAATGCATGGAAATGAAAGAATAAGAGTGTGTGACAGGGAGTGTCAATGAGTTCCAGGTGTGGTAAGAGGGGAGTGACATGGTATGCTAGGCTGCGCTAAGTCATTCTAGCATGCCAGAGTGACATGCAACCAATATGTGCTAGGTGCCAAGGTGTGCCAAATAGTGCTAGCAAGTGTTAGGGAGCGTTAGGGAATCACAAGGGAGCACTAGGTGAAAATAGTGCATGCAAATGAATGATTAAGATTTTATGACAGGAAGTGTCAGTGATTTCAGGGTGTGCTAAGGAGGGAGTGACAAGGTATGCTAGGCAGTGCTAAGGCATTCTAGAGGCCAGGAAAACATGACAAGATGTGCTAGGTGCTAAGGTATTCCAATGCATGCCAAGGAGAGTTATGGAGTGTTAGGAAAAACAAGGGAGCACTAGTTTCAAATGCATGGAAATGAATGAATAAGATTGCGTGACAGGGATTGTCAGCGAATTCTAGGTGTGCTAAGGAGGGAGTGACAAGGTATGCTAGGTAGTTCCAAGGAATGCTAGAGTGCCAGGGCAACATGCCAAGATGTGCCAAATCCTAGGGTGTGCTAATGCGTGTCAGGGAGTGCCATGAGAACACAAGGGAGAACTAGTTCAAATTGCATGGAAATGAATAGATAAGAGTGTGTGATAGGGAGTGTTAGCAAGTTCCAATTTTGTTGAGGGAGTGACAAGGGTATATGCTAGGCAGTGCCAAGGCATGCTAGAGTGTCAAGGCATGTTAGGGAGTGGTAGGGTCTGTTAGGGAGTGGAAAATCATGCCAAGGAATGTAGGGGATGATAATGTGTGCCATGTAGTGCCAATGGATTGTTATACATGCTAGATGTTATGGCATGTGAAGATGTAAACTATGTTGCTTAGTTGTTTTATGGGCACTGTTGGATGTGAGCCTTGACTTGGTAACTTTTTAAGTGGAATGAGTTAATATTGGACATGAGAGGCCTAAGATGATTTATAGTCCATTAGGGGAACAAGGAATAGTCTAGTTGTAGTAAATGTAACTTGGTAAAGTTGTTGTAGTCGAGGCAGGACTTGGTTGGGTTCCTAAGTCTAAAAGAAAATAAGGGTAATTATGAGGGAATGATAATTAAGGAGTGCCATGACATGCCAAGGAATGAAAAGGCATGCTAAAATATGCTAGATAGTGTTAATGCATTTCAAGGAGTGTTTGGGAGTGTCACGGAATCATAAGGGAGAACTAGGTCAAAGTGCATGGAAATGAATGAATAAGAGATTATGCCAGGGAGTGTCAGTGAATTCTAGGTGTCCCATGGATGAAGTGTGTTAGGAGAATTTCAAATTAGGACTTGTAGGAGGAAAGCCTACAATTGTGATAAGAGGATGGAAAAAGCAGTTTGAGACAAAGGGAGACTTTGGTCTAGGCACAACACTATCTTTTCAGTGACTTGGTTGGGTTCCCAACTCACAAAAAAAGTAAGATTATCTATGAGGGCATGAAAACTAGGGAGTGTGAAGGTATGCAAGGAATTTCAGGAGGTGCTAAATCATGTTATAAAGTTGTAAGGAATGTTAGGCATGTCAAGACATGCCAATGTGTGCTAGGTTTTAGGATGTGGCACCAACACGTGCTAGGGATTGCCAAGGAAACACAAGGGAGGACTCGTTTCAATTACATGTAAATGAATGAATGTGTGTGTGTGATAGGGAGTGTTAACAAGTTATAGGTGTGCTAAGGAGGGAGTGACAACGTATGATAAGCAGTGCCAATAGATGATAGAGTGCTACGAAATTCTACTAAGATGTGACAAGTGCCATGGTGTGCCAATATGTTCCAAGGAGTGTTAGGGAGTGTTAGGGAAACACAAGGGAGCACTAGGTCATAATGCATGGAAATGAAGGAATAAGAGTGTGTGGCATGGAGTGTTAGTGATTTCCAAGTGTGTTAAGGAGGAGTTACAAGGCATGCTTGGCAATGCTAAGAAATGATAGAGTTTTAGGGTGACATGCGGCCAATATGTGCCAACGCGTGTAAGGAAGTGTTAGCTGGGAGTGCCAGGGAAACACAAGGGATAACTATGTCAAAATGAATGGAAATGAACAAATAAGATTTTGTGATTAGAAGTTTCAGTGAGTTCTAGGTGTGCTAAGGACAAATTAACAAGGTATGCTAGGTAGTGTTAAGGCATGCTAGAGGCTAGGGTGACATGCCAAGATGTCATAGGTGCTAGGGTGTAACAACACATGTCAAGGAGTGATAAGGAGTGCTAGGGAAAAACAAGGGAGAATTAGGTAAAAATACATGGAAATGAATGAATAAGAGTTTGTGACCAAGAGTGTCAGTGATTTATAGGTGTGCTAAGGAGAGAGTGACAAGGTATACTATGTAGTGCCAAGGAATTCTAGAGTGTTAAGGCAGTAGGCCAAGATGTGTCAGGTGCTAGGGTGAGCTAGGGAGTGTTAAGGTGTGTCAAGGAAACATAAGGAAGCACTAGTTCAAAATTCATGGAAATTAACGAATAAGAGTGTGTCAGAGGGAGTTTCAATGAGTTCTAGGTGTGTTAAGGAGGGAGTGACAAGGTTATATGTTAGGCTATGCCATTGTATGCTAAACTACCAAGGCAAGTCAGGAAGTGCCATGGTGTGCTAGGGAGTGTCAAAGCATATCAAGGAATGTAGGGGATGTTAACGCATGCCACATAGCGCCAAGGAATTCTAAGATATGTCAGGTGTTATGGCATGTCAAGATGTAAATTGTGTTGCTTAATTGTTTTAGACCAAGGTTGAGTGTGATGAGCCTTGTCTTGGTAACTTGTTAAGTGGGATGAGTGAGATTGTACATGAGTACCCTAAGATGAGTTACAAGTAGTTCTTAGGTGAACAAGGCATATGTTGAATTTCCATGACATATGAGAATCCGGGTTTGGCCTTAGAATTTTTTATGCGAACACACTCAATTGACACAACACATCTACTATGTGGAATGAAATCTGCCATGAAAGAAAAAGTAATGGATTGAATGCACATATCTTAGGGTCTGCACATCTTCATATGTTAATGCTTATTATTTTGATATACAATAGCCATTATATGTCTGGTGTAAGACTCCTCTGGAGTATTGTGGTAAAAGGTGTACTGTCAGAGGTTGCTCCATCAAAAATAACAACCAAAAGGGACCTTACTATTTACACAGATGAATAATTAAGAATATTGTTATCTATGCGTGCTAATGTGAAGGTATGGGACAAAATTACATAGGAAATGAACTTTTTCGTTCAACCAATCAAGATCTGGAAATGAAAATGTGTGATTACATATACATGTGTGATAGTATTTGGAGAAATGGCAACCTAACCCACAAATGTGTTGACATTTTGCTAGAGCTGACCTATAATTGCTCCTAAATTTAATAAACATGTAAAATAGGACTGACTTTTCAATACAAAATATAAATTGATAGGAACATGGCCAAATTGTGAAAGTGTAAAAATTGGTATGGTTTAAAGGGCCCGATCCATTTCAAAAGTCTTAAATGTGGTAATGAAGGTTGAGCCTCATTTTAGAATCCATTTGGGCATCCATCTTAGAAATTGGGGTAGGATGTAACGCTTCAGAATAATTTTTGTAGCACTGATTTCAACACTTGTATAGTGACACGGGGTTGGAGTTGGCCTGTCAAAGCTCATTGGTCTACTTTGAAACTTCTCTAGGGTGATGCCTTAGATGATTTGGAGTACGAGGGCATGATTTGATATTTAGTTTGCATTGAAGAAGCTTTGGAGGCTAGATACTACAAAAAAACCCCTTGTTCTGAACATGGAAGCACATGCCACTAAACAAAGTAACAACAAGTACACAGATTTGAAACTCAAATAACATCACTATTTATTACTCTTTGAAACAAGAAATAACTAAAAAATTCAAACACTACTATTCACTTTTCCTTTAGTCTAGAAGGTACAATGAATCTGGAAACATGTACAACAATGTCTCAACTTTATTAACTCCTAATCCTAATGCACCTTCCTTGCATGGAGAGACAAGATAATTAAAGTTTGCTGCTAGTGAATATGATATCAGATATGCAAACATGCTTCCTTAGATAACATTGAGAATTAATAACTAGGGAAGTGCTCCTTTTAACTGTGCATGCAAAAACTAAATAAAGCAAAGAGTTTCGCTACTCCATTTTCCAGAAACAAATCCATTGCCTAAGGTAAGTGCTTTGCCCAGAACAAGATATTAAGGACTCAGAAACTATGGTGCTTCCTTCAAGAGAGGTGTATGCCAAATAGAACTAAGCTATCATGCACTATCCTCCAAATTCATTAACCTTTAACAGAAATCTTGTGCCCATAAAAAGACAAGAGACCAATATCCAACAGAATTCGCTGACGAACCAGAGACCCCTGTTCTTAGACAACGAGATAATAAGGGAATGTCAACTAGGGTGGAATATTTCACCACCGAAATTGACAAGAGATAGAAGGGGTCAAAAAATATCAGACCTAATGCTCAAGAACAAATGAATTAATCCACATTTGGTGATCCAAATTGAATTCAATCCTTGTTTATTTATAGATTTTCCAGAGGGGTTTCATATTCTTAAGTGATTAAGTAAACCTTACTCCAAACCCCAAATTTCGGTTTTTTAAGCCCAGTTTCCCAAAAAAGTGCCCAACAATGGGTATTTTGGTTTTTTTCCCCTTTATGGAGGACTATAGTCTATAGGGATGGATAGGATATTACGTCCCATTCGTCCTCAATTTGTAGAGGACATTACATGGCACCTAATAAAAGAAACGGTGCTTTAGCTTAGGAGGTAATAACTAAACGCTTATGTCTTTCCACATAGGACATACATCTTGAAAATATGATCATGGAGTAGAAATACTACAAAATGCCTAAATCTTACTAGCATTGTCATAGTCCAAAAATAAAAACCCTTTTAGGTGAAACAAGGTCAGTACCACATACTACAAGCACAAATGACAAATGACAAATTCAAAAACAATATGCTTATTAAATGAAAGAATGACGAATCATATTAGCGCACTTTCAATTTAATAGCTCTTGAGTTGTAGTGTCAATCAAAATTTCCCAGGTTGGATCATAATTAAGTACTCAATGTTGTTTTCGGTCTAATTTGGGTGAAAGGAGGAGCTCTTGGTGACAATGGGATGATCAAGCTTTTCAGAAGGGAGCTCTGCTATACTTTTCAACATACAAGCCATTCGTTCTAGTGGAGGAGATATATAGAAGCCTTTAATAAGGACCTTCCCAAGATCAATTTGGAGGAAAATCAATTTTCAAAGCTTAAACGTAGCTCTAGATTCAAACGAGAGTAGTCATTTTTCAAAACAATTATTAATTCCCAAGAAATTGGAGCCAAGATGACATGTTAACCATTTATTCTTCTACTGGACAAGGAAGCATTTATGAAAAGCCCTTGGCTCTTTGATCCAGTATTTTATGTAAATCTCTTGATTAGAAATGTAATAAGAGATGCAGTTTATATTAAGGAAAAGGGAAAAGTAGAGGGCTAGTTAATAATTATCTCTAAAAAACTCTCAATAGAATCCTAACATATTTGAAATGGAAAAGGATAACTCCATGGTTATTTTTTGCTTTAGAAACTTTGCTAATTTCCATGATTGAAGCATGTATTCATGCCTTGAAAGAAGCTCACAAATTATTTTGATATTGGTTGAAGCAAAGAAAATGTGCAAAGTTACACTCACATAGAGGTATGGAAAAAAAGTATGTGGAGCTTGTTATCCTAGACTCCAAAAAAAGAATGGACAAAAGGTGAAAAAACCAAGTCAAAAGGTATGTGTAGCTTTTGTCATGCAAAGGTAGGTGTTAATTCCACACTCTACAGTGAAGGCTTTGCAGCGCAAGTGACACAAAGGTTTGCATGTAGAATTTTGGATTAAAAGGAGTTGAGATTGATGCCACATGTCCACTATTACCCCACTTTCTGTATGAGTTACAAGACATAAAAATAATGAGATATAGCAGATACAATGTAGATACTATTGTTATTCAAATTTAATAAAAAATATTACCATGTCTTCCTTGACATAAAGGAAACATCTTCCATAAAATATTTTCTCCATGAACCTAATTTAAAATGAATCTCTTCTGTTGACGCACCCAGCTGCAAATAGAAACAATGCCGATGGCCTAATTTTAGTTTAGAAAATTCACAATTAGTTTCAATTGTAAGATCTCCTATTTTCAGTTCAGATTTCAATTACAAGCAGTGAAACAGGACTCGCCGACCAATTGCGATTAATCACGAGTCAGAATCTGCTCACTCTCTAAACGATCCGATCTAAATATTTACGATTCAAGCTCACGTTGACAAAGTTTAACTCATGGTTAATGCAAGTTTGACTTGAGACTTTATGATTAAAGTAGATTCCTGTGATTGATTCCAATTTATTTGATTTTTAGCCTTGACTCGACGAGCACAAGTTTTTCAAGTTTAGGTATGCCGCATTGATAAAAACTAAATGTCAATCATTCCAAAATTTCTTTCTCATTTCTCAAGCCCAAAACTCATACATCGAGACCTTTAGTAATCAATAACTACTCACTATTACACAATCCATACTCAATATCAGGGAACCACCAAGCTGAGCCTAAGTCCAAACTCCATATCTGGTAGTCGCCAATGTGTGCTCTATCCATACTCCATATCTACCCTCGGGCAGTCGTGCATCACCTTCAGCATGTGTTACCTTTAGGCATAGCTACCTCACTATTCAACAATCGAGGTACATTAGAACTTGGGTTAAATAATAGGTGTATTACTATAATGAAGTTTCATTGTTGTTTTCAATGGCAAGTTTCAAGTTTCACTATTCAATAATCGTATTTTTGGCATATTCCTTTGGTTATGACTTTTCAACCCTATAAATGGGGCTTAAATAGATTTTTAAAATGCACTAATAAATGATTTCATACCAACCATCGAACAAGTCATTAAGCATCCCTTCCTTTGTCGATGTCTTGCTGACTTAAAGGCTTTAACCATGCATTCACAACTTTGGGTATTTTTGTTCTTCTAAAATTTGTTATTGATGTATTGGTTCAGTTGTCTTATCCTAAACGAACTTGAAAATTCAAGATTACAATGCAATATATGTTAATAATATTTCCTTTAGGTAGAATTTCCTCATATATACCTAATTGTGTTTCAAGGTCATAATAATATATTAAGTCGAAATGTGCTTGTGTTGCTGGACAACCTCCTCTTTGATCCTTAACAAAACCTCATATCTTTTAAAACCAACCCTATTTTTTGTGAAATTATATACAAAATTTTTAATTTTAATTTTTTATTGTATTTTACAGGAGCCAAATGAAATAGAATGCACAACTCCAAATCTAAACACAAGTTGCAATTTAAACACAAGTCCAAAACAACAACAATGTCGAGGGAGAAGGACTTTGCTTGGGCTTATCGTGGGAAGATTCTTGGAGACCATAAGCTCCTTCGTAAATTTTTCAAAGCAAAATGTAGTGGAGACATTTATAGATTCAAGTACCACCTTGCACAAATACCCAGCCATGATATAGGTCTCTGCAAAAAAATTGATGAAAATGTCAAACACCAAGCAACCTTGGCCATTGATATCTTGAGTCAACATAATGCAAAGAAAGAAAAGAAAAAAAAGAAATAGGAACTCCTAGAGTTGACATTTTTTCTTCCACTACCCCATTGTCATTTCCCTTCGTTGAATCCTCAATGAAGTTCCTAAGTTTCCCACACATGCCTCCAAGTCCAAGTCAAACTCAAGGTTGAATGAATCCTCCTGCATGCAACATTGGAGGTGGAAACATAAACACCTTTTTTTCTCCCCGCACAAAACCTGGTTCCCAACCTACCTTGGATACCACTGGTTGGAAAGAAAATATCCATAGTCAGGCAAGGATGGCCATTGCTAACTTTTGGTTCTATTCTGACATACCTTTCCACTGTGCCATAAGTCCTTATTGGCAAGCTATGATTGCTATAGTTTCTGTAGTAGGTCCAAGGCTCAAAGCTCCTTCATTAGAGATAATTAGGACAAATTTGCTATTATAAAGTGTTGAAGATGCCATTCTTGTGCTATCTGAGTTTCGTTCATCATGGGTAGAAATAGGGTGCGTGATCATGAGTGATGGATGGACAGATCAGAGGAATAGAACTTTAATAAATCTCCTTGTATCTTGTCCAGTAGGTACAATGTTTCTCAAATTAGTGGATGCCTCAGACAAGGTTAAGACTGCACAACTTATTTGTGAAATGATGGAGGAAGTCGTTCAAGAAGTGGGAGAAGAACATGTTGTACAAATTGTCACCGACAAAGCAGCTAATTATATGGTTGCTGGTAGAATTTTTGACATTAGGCACCCCACTATTTTTTGGACCTATTATGTTCCCCATTGTATAGATTTAATGCTTGAGGACATTGGTAAGCTTCATTGGATACATGAGGTTGTGGAGAAGGAAAATTCGATAACTAAATACCTATACAACCACATTATTGTCCTAAACACCATGAGAAAATACAATGAAGGTAAAGAAATTGTTCGACCTAGAGTGACTAGATTTGCAACAAATTTCATATCTTTGCAATTTTTGGTTGAGAAAAAGATAAATCTAAAGAGCATGTCCTTGGGACCTAAGTGGATGGCATCTAAACATTCCAAGACCCTTGAAGGCATTGAAGTTGTTGCACTTGTGTTTAATGATGGTTTCTGCAAAGATGTCAAAGAGATTATTGTTGTGATGGAGTCCCTTGTTAGAGTTCTCAGGTACTTCAAGTCTTTTAATGTTTTCATGTTTTAAATTTCATTTCAAGCTTCTTTTTATTTTCAATGTTTCATATTAATTTAAATTTGAAAGATTGAACTTTCAGGATGGTTGATGGTGACAAACTCGCTATGGGTTACATCTATGAGGCAATGGATCTCGCAAAGGAGGCCATCAAAAGAAGATATGAGGATGAGAAGGCAAAGTATATGCCTCTTTGGGACATTATTGATGCACATTGGGATAGGAAATTGCATTCCCCATTACATGCTGCTAGGTACTTCTTAAACCCATATTATTTTTATGATAAGAGTAAATTTAATGAGGATGGGGAGGTTCACAGAGGACTTATGACATGCATGGAATGGTGCTTTCCTGCTCCAAAATTTCAAAGTTGTGTCTTTTCCCAATTGTAAGATTATAGAGCACCACCTATCCTATACCAATGTTATACGAGAAAGGTCTAAGGTGTTGCCAGGTACCCTTTGAGGCTTGAAGGATTTATCAGTTCATTAAATTTTTTTAACCTTTACTTTGCATGTTAAATGTTTTATTAAATTTTCTTGTCTTTTTAAGTTTTTACTATTTAGTATTTAGTACGTCTACTCACAAACCCTTTCCACTTGCTAGGTCTTTGGTGGCAAAACTTTTGTAGTGATACGCCAGATTTGAAGAGATATTCGAATCATAAACCAAACATGTAGTTCTTCAAGTTGTGAGTGAAAAGAGAGCATGTTTGAGAAAATACATTCTAAGAAGCACAACCAATTGAAACAAAAGTGCTTAAATGACCTTGTATTTTTCCATTACAATCTACAACTTCGCAACAAGAAAATACTAAGTGAGAGCTTGAATTTGAAGGTTTCATAATCTGATTTGGAATTTAAACTTTAAATTTAAAGTTCAAAGTCAAACTTAAATTCACATTTCAATGTCTCATTATAATGATAGGTTTGGATCATTCACCAATAGACCTTGAAGAGATAGATTTGCAAACTACAAATGCAACAGATTGGGTCCAATTAGAGGAGGCTCCTCTTTTAAGCCTACATGACTTGAAAAACTTTGAGAGTCAAGAAAGCGGAGGAGTGGGAGGAATCGCTTCTAGTTCTCACTCTTAAGAGTCTTAGACTTTCAGTTACTGATTTTTTCTAATTAGTATGTAGTTGTTTGTAAACTTTTGGAAGAAGTTGCTTCTAGTTCTATGTAGTCACCAGTTACGAGTCATGACTCAATACTTTCGATCATGTTTGGACTCATAACATATATGAGATGCTTATTCATTCATGATATTTTGGAAATCTATTTATATTATGAATTGTTTGGACATGGTTTTACTGAATATCAATGAAAACTATTTTTTTAATTCAATATATGTGTATATTTTTATTTATTGAATTCACTGATTATTTCCCGATTTTTTTCTGATTTTTCCCCAATCTGATTAAAACTCTTAGCTATTTTTCCTCATCAATTTATTGTCTATTCTGAGTCTGGTAACATTGGTTACAAGTTTCATTCTTCACTTATGAGTGTAAAGGTGTATTGGTGACGGTCAATAAAAAATCGTCACTGGAAGTGTCACCAAAGAGATAATTAGTGATGGGCCTTTAACGACCCTCACCAAAAGTGTCACCAAAGAGAGAATTAGTGATGGGCCTTTAACGACTGTCACCAAAAGTTTCATTGAAAATGGTTTTGGTGACAAACTGTAAAGGACCATCACTATATACACTTACAACAATGCTTTTTGAAAGACCGTCACCATATGTCACATTGGTGACGGACCTTAAAGGTCTGTCACAAGCATGACCCTCACCAATGACCTTTTTTCTTGTAGTGAGCCCTAAGGGGATGGGGGGCTCACACGAGGGGTGATAATTCCCCCTATTTGTTGCGTCATGTGTAGTAGCTAGGTCATAGGGGGGAGGCAGTGCCCCGGGAATTTTTTTTTGGACCCTATATTAGGTGGGTGGACCTACCTATGATTTTTTGCGTGGTTTTTGCACATGGTATTTTGTAGATCTGGTCAAGGAAACTATGGTTATGTTCTAATCCAAGGTTAATGGATTGGGATTTATGGATGCTTCAGCATGTATATATGTGTATTGTAACATTGAAAGGAAAATAATGAAAAATCAATCTGGTAGCCCCAGTTTTTGGATCCCGGGGAAAATATATGGGTATATTTGTTTTATGTTCTATGCTCTCGCCATTATTTATTTTTTGTTTTTAGAATTTGTGTGCAGGTGATTTCTGTACGGGTTTAAAACCTACATATGGTATCAGAGTTGTTTCTGCTTCAAGGGGATGCCTTTGCTACTAAGGGGTTTTGATCGGCCCTTTGGTAGACCCTATTCAGTGGGAGACCTGTGGGATCGATTCTTGTGGTGAAAGAAGATGGTGAGAAGTGGAAAGATAAAGATCGAGAAATTTAATGGTCAGAGTTTTAAGTTGTGGAAACTCAAGATGGAGGATCTACTAGTGGATAAAGATCAATTGATCGTAGTAGATACGGGTACTAAACCAACAACAATGTCAACTGAAGACTGGGAAAAGTTGGATCAAAAAGCAAAGAGCACAATAGAGTTGTGTATCTCATATTCAGTATTGTTGAATGTATCATGGGAAGCTTCGATGAAGGGTTTGTGGGACAATTTAGGGACTTTGTACCAATCTAAGTCTCTGGTGAATAAATTGTTCCTATGGAAAAATTTGTGTAACCTAAGGATGAATGATGGAGTCTCGGTGACAGAGCATCTGAATGCCTTTAATACAGTGGTAAGCCAGTTGTTATCTGTTGATATAAAAATTTCAGATGAAGAGTAGTGCATCATTTTGTTGTGTTCTCTACCAAATTCATGGGATAGTCTGGTTGTTGCAATAGGTAGCAATGTGACCACCTTGCAGTTTGATGAAATAGTCTCATCCTTAGATATCTTTTTTTGGGATCCAGCTGTGTTAAGTAAGTCATTCACGTATGACCATTTCCATGAGAGGTAGTCGTAATTGACTAATTTCTCATGAACGTTGAATATTTCACTTAGCACTCATGAAATAGTCTCATCCTTGCGGTTGGAGGAGATGAGATAGAAAGATACAGAGGGCTAGAATGGTGATGCCCTGTTGGTATGAGTATGGTCCTAAAACAGAAACAAAAATAAATCCTTGAGTGGGAGATCTAAATCTCTAGGAAAACCTGTAAAGGTGTGCTAGAAATGTGGAAAGGAAGGGCACTTGAAAAAGGACTTTATATCTAAAGCTTCTGAGAAAGGAAAGGGATTTGATGATGCTCCTTCTGTAGAAGCAAAAACCACCTCAAATGAAGGTGGGGATGTGTACTTGGCTTCTTCTTCAATTACACATGTAGATCATGAGGCATGGTTGATTGACTTAGGTGCATCCTTTCACTTCACTCATCAGAGGGAGTGGTTCTATGAGTATGATAAATATGATGGTGGTGATTTGTTCTTAGGGGATGAGAGGAAGGCTAGAATCATCGATCGCAGAAAATTCAAGTTGAAGTTGCAAGGTGGAAGGAGTATAAAACTTCTAGGTGTTCTGAATATTCCTACATTAGCAAAAAATCTGATTTTTGTAAGCAAGTTGGATGATTCTAATCCGAACATAATCCAGAATGCAACAACTTATAGGTATAATCATAAACACAGAGATGCAGTAGAATAACACTTCATTTCATTAATAGAAAAATACTGAACTATGCTTACAAATAGAATGGAAATAAGATAGCTCGGGCGATGGTAGCTTATCTCTGAGGAGAAATGTGGCATCTAAAAGCCTTTGAACTGTGTTACAATGAGGCTCAAGGGCCTATTTATTATTGGAAAACATGGGAAAACTCTAAACAACCAAAATCCTAACCCCAGGAGATGTAACACCAAAGGTTTGTGGGCCTTGTTAAGGTTAGTTGGGTAGCCAACTTCCCAGGGTCATAACTTGGTCATATTATCTATGTTTGGTGCGTATGATACCTTGTTGGAAAGGTCTACTTGAGTACTACAAGTTTTGTTGCAAGACCCTAATTTTGGCTATGGTCATGTTGTAGACCCCAAAAAACTACATTTAGGGGGTCAAAACTACTCCGAAAGTTCAGGACTCGAAAAATGCTAAAAATAGTAAATTATGAAATGAACATGGAAACAGATGAAACTAACTGGGGGGTCTAGGTGGAATAGGGCTGGTGACACCAATATCCACCTGGATCATTCCTCCCTCCTTAGGAAGAAATGGTCCCCATTGCATGTAGAGCCTCCATGAGGTGAGGAAATTTCTGTTAAACCTAGTCCCTTGTGAACCACTTGCCCTGGTGAAGGAGTTGGCCTGCTTTGACAACTCAATATAGATGTATCCTCTATTGATGAATGCTCGTGATTTTTGTGTCCATGATCTGATTAGTTATGGCCTATTCCATGCATCTGGGTTGAGTTATGCTAGTGTGAGTTGTTCTGCAATGTTAGATGTGTCCAACAATGGTGGAAAGTATGACTGAAGGCGATCTACATTGAACACTAGGTGCAGACCAAGGAATGGTGGGATGCTGAGCTCGAAAACATTGTTACTGATGGCCTTAGTGATGGTGTATGGCCCATATCAGAGCAGGTGAATCTTGTGGTGGGATCCAGCAAGGCACTACTTCCACAAATATAGCCAAACTTTGTCGCCCACCTAGAACTTGTGTGACACTCAATGTTGATCATGGTGCTACTTTTACTTAGCATTGGCTCTGCCCAATATATCATCGACCTACTGGAGAATGTGCTGGATGCACTCAATGAAGCTATTAGCCTTTTCATCTTCAGACTAAACATGAGCCAAATCTACTTGAGTGGCTACAAATGGTATGGCCACATCAATGGGGCATAATGGATGAAATCCCAGCCCTACCTGAAAGGGGTTGTGGCCTATTGAGCTGTGGAGAGCTAAGTTGTAGTTGTGTTGGACATATGGGATACTTTCATCGCACGTGCGTGGATGCTTTGAGTTGTACATGTGAAAAATGTGTATGATCATCCTGTTGACAACCTCTATTTCGCCATCATTTTGGGGATGGAAAGTTGTGGAGT
This sequence comes from Pinus tabuliformis, assembly GCA_031772625.1. Taxonomy (NCBI): domain Eukaryota; kingdom Viridiplantae; phylum Streptophyta; class Pinopsida; order Pinales; family Pinaceae; genus Pinus; species Pinus tabuliformis. The sequence continues at coordinate 535,474,378 of CM062812.1, forward strand.
TTGTAAGTTTTGTATCCATCATTGACTAGATACTTGACCAAAATGCACTCAAGAATCTGCTATCCTGATCTGATACAATGGACTGTGGGATCCCAAAGTGTACCCATACTCGCTCAAAGAAGAGCTTAGTAGTGGCCTCTACTGTGATACTCTTCTTGCAGGCCACCATGAAGGCCATTTTAGAGAATCTGTCGATGACCATGAAATTGCAATTGTTGTCATGCTTAGTAGAAGGAAGGCTCGACATGTAATCCATGGAGACATATTCCCAAGGCCATCTAGGAATAGGTAGAGGAGTATACAGGTCTTGCTTCTTGATGGTTCATTGGCAATGACACAAGCGGTGGAGGATCTAATGTACTTCCCAATATCCTAACGAAGTTTCGTCTAGTAAAAATACTTCTGCAATACCACCATTGTTTTCTCTACTCTGAAATGTCTAATGACCCGATTGTAGTGCACCTCCCAAATCCTCTTGTCACGCTCACTTGAAGGAACACAAATGTGTCCTAAGTGGCATAACAGTGCATCCTGAAGGTGAAAATTTGGAACTTGCTTCCCTTCCAGGAGTGTCTAGTATATGCTACCGAATTCTGGATTGCTCTTGAAAAGTTGCGGCCACCTCGATGTCTCGTGCCCACAAGAGTCGAGCACAGTGATCAACGCCATTACTGGTGGTCGCCTGAGGTAATCAACAACATTATTGGTGTTTCCCTTCTTATACTTAATTTTCAAATGCAACTATTGCAAATAGGTAGACCATTTTTTATGGTGATCATTCTACAACTTCCCTTATGTTTGTATGAAATGCATAGGTCATCGGTCTGTGTGGATGACGGTTTCCTTCCCCATAATGTAATGCTTCCATTGACGATAGTCTTGCACAATGGAATACATTTCTTTGTCATAAGTGGGGTACTTTCAGACTATGTCTGAAAGTGTCTCACTCTAGTAAGCCACTATATGCCCATGTTGAGTAAGAACCACACCAATTGCATAGTCAGACGCATCTGTCTCATTCTCAAATGGTTGTTGCAGGTCTGGTAATGTGAGCACTGATGGAGAACAGATGTGATTCTTCAACTCGGAGAACACTTGTTGTTGGGTTTCCAACCAAGCAAACTTTTCTTTTTCTCCACCCTTGGTGACTTGACTTAAAGGCAAAGTGATATGAGAGAACCCCAACACAAGACTATCGTAGAAATTAGCAAGACCCAAAAAGCTGCGGAGCTCTGTTAGAGTTTTTGGGTTGCCAAATCATGAATGACTTGTATCTTGGATGGGTCCACATGTACACCTTTCTCATCAATGATGTACCTAAGATATTGAACCTGGGTCAGGCCAAAGGTGCATTTCTCCAAGTTAGCGCACAACTTGTTTTGGCGGAGGGTTTGAAGGACCTATCGAATATGGTGGAGGTGCTCTTCCCAACTCTAGCTGAATATCAAGATGTCATCTAAATATACCACCACGAAAGCATTGGTCAAGGGCCTCAATATATCGTCCATCAGTCTCATGAAGGTTGCAAGGGCATTCGTCAATCTAGATGACATGGTCAACCATTCAAAAAGGTCCTCCTTGGATTTGAAGGAAATCTTTCAAACATTAGAGGGTTCGATAGGCACTTGGTGATAGCTTGACTTCAAGTCAATCTTTCTGAAATGTTTGGCCCCCTTGAGCTGATACAGAAGGTCATCAATCCATGAGATTGAGTACCTATTCCGAACAGTGATCTTGTTCAACACCTGATAGTTAATACAAAGCCTCTAGGTCCCATCCTTCTTCTGTACCAATACAATCAGGCTCCCATAAGGTGATGAACTTGGCTTGATGTGCCTTTTCTACAATAGTTCCTGAATCTGCCTCTTGATCTCATCGTTCTCCATAACAGAGTGTCAATAGATTGGTCCACTGGGGAGCGACGCCCCTTAGGGTCAGATCGATGGAGTGCTTGATCTGAGAGTGTAGAGTTACCCCTGTGGGTGAGGTGAAAATATCCCTGTACTCCTCCACGACCTTGTCCATCTACTGTTATTGTGTAGAGGAGCCCTGCCTAGAAGCCGTGGCCACAACCTTCTTCTTTCCCTGGGGGTTAATCATAGAGAAAACAAATTTCTTGGTCTAGGAAATCATCTTACTACATTTCTTTGTATTGATCAAAGAGATGGCGGTAGGCAGGCCTACCTCCGGTATCTTGTACAACTTATTAGACAAAGTAATAATCATAGAGTGAGGTCTAGACTCATATACATCATGTCGCTTCCACAAGTATGGTTGTCCTAACAATACATGACAAACTTCAAGAGGTCCAACATCACACAATAACTCATCTATGAAGGGCTTGATGATGTAGGGAAGGTGACACTACTAGCTGACACGAAGATCTTGTCCTTGGTGAAGCCACTCGATGGTGTATGACTATGGATGTGATATAGTCTTTAGTCCCAACTGCTTCACAGCCTCTACTGAAATGAGGTTATTTTGGCTCCCGCTATCGACGATGAACTGTAGTGGAGAACCCTTCACCCACATATTTGAGTAGAAGAGGCGTTCCTCCTCCTCTAGATCTTCAAGCTCAATATTATGGATCTTCGTGGTGGCTATGGTAGCACTGGGCTCTGCATCAATGATTTGCTTCCCTTTGTTAGTTCCCTTATCAGGTTCTGATTTAGAGTCGGAACCTGCATCTGATTCGAGAGCCTTCAGCTCGGCCACCAATGACTGCTTGGCCCAACACTCACTTGTATTGTGAGTGGATCTCTTATGGAACTCACACCATTTTCCCATGTCCTTCTTCATCTTTGGGGTGTTGTTCTTTACTTGCAGCTTTGGTGGGCTGTCCTGGGTAGCACCGCCTTGGCTTGGTCCTTTGTTCTGTGGTTTGGGGGTTCCTTTTCCCTGATTTGGATTTGTAAATACAAAGTCCCGCTTTTTCTGTTTAAACTTATGCTCAATATTGAAAGTGTATAGATACACCATGCCAAGTGAGGAAATGTCCAGGAACTCCATCTCATCCTGGATGTACTTGTGTAGACGGTCACGGTACTGGTGCACCAAATGGCGCTCATTATCCTTGATACCCAGCTTCGTGCGAAGGGTATGGAAAGTATTTGTGAACTCTAGCACATCTTGGTCCCTTGCCTACCATAGCATGGTCCACTTTATGTATTCTTCTTCATATCTCCCAACAGGGTAATATTGTTCCTTGATGGCATCTCAGAAATAATTCCAAGTGAGTGTGGATGAAAACAACAAGGCGTCACTCTTTTCCTTTTGTTCACAGTAGGTTTCCCACCAATCCTTTACGTGTGGGGCAACATTAAGAACTACATATCCTTCCAATAGATTTAACCATTTATCTATGGCATCTACATCTATCAAGCCTTCGAATATGGGAATATCGAAGTTAACTTATAACTTAAAAGCAGTGTCAGCTCCAAAGTGATTGCTAGATGAAGATGAATCACCTATGGGTAGTTGTCAAAGGATCTAGGAAAAGTTATCCATCATCGCATCCCTCTGTCGCTCAAGTGCTTCCTCGAGAAACATTTTGAAAGGATCTCCAGAACCTTCATCTTTCTTTAATTCTGCCATGGGCGGTCGTCAAGTTTTGCGAGGCTGATCTTGCAATGGTTCAACCAGATCAAGCCCTAACTCCTTATACCCTGACCTCATTAGGGACATGCAAAGAAAAATAGAGAAAGAGCAGACTGATCGGATACCACTGATCTGAACTTAAATCGAAACACAACAAATTATACATATAATCATAAGCATAGAGATGTAGCAGAAAAACACTTCATTTCATTAATGGAAAAATACTGAACTATGCTTACAAACATAATGGAAATAAGATAGCTCGGGCAATGGTAGCTTATCTCTAAGAAGAGATGTGGTAGCTACATGCATATGAACTATGTTACAATGAGGCTCAAGGGCCTATTTATTATTGGAAAACATGATAAAATCGTAAACAACCAAAACCCTAACCCCAAGAGATGTAACACTAGGAGTTTGTGGGCCCCATTGGGGTTAGTTGGGAAACTAACTTCCTAGGATCATAACTTGGTCATATTATCTCCGTTGGCACTTATGTAGAAATTTTGAATAATATGACACATATTCACAAAGATTATCCTGATTTTACACTTATAAGCGGAACATGCATAATACATAACCTCCTCTACGTTGATCATCAATTTACAGAAGCAGAAACATTCACAAGCGTACATAGAAGCATCAATCACACATATCAACACAGTATTTTCCTGGGGAAAGCATCTCACTAAAAACCCCAACTATCTATATATTATAGTGATTGAATCATGTAACAATACATAGTACAATACTCATCACAAGTACTCAGTACTATCTCCACATGCTACACACAATACAGCTCAGATCGGATCTCCAAATCTCCCTCGCTGCTTACCTGCCTCCACAGCTCAATACTTGCTCAAGAATGAATGAGAATGGTTTACCAAACTCGTATTTAACCTCCAAAGAATCACTCACACTGGGAAAGACATGAGCAGAGGCTATAATACTTGGTATTGGCCAATTCATTGGCATACTCAATCCCTTTGATTGTGCAAATCCTCATGCACAACTATAGTCACAACTGATAGCAATCTGATCCTCTAACACCTGTCCCTGTTGAACTGAACATGCACTAACATGCAACTGAGTTAACTGATCTATTCTATAGTTGCATTATGAGTTACTAATTAGTTTAACAACTCATCATTAGTCTATTTGCAGTTAGACTAATTACAACTAGTTTAACCAAGTCAAACTGAACACAACTTCATTAACTCTACAATCAACTCCACCAAACTCAACTAATTGAGTTCTAACTGAAGTCATGCATGCAACAACTCAACTGACCCACAAAGAAAGCCTACTTCCTTCTGGCAGCTGCATGTGCCACATCTGTAGCTCAAACTGAAGTGCTCCAAGAGAATAAGATCAAGTTTATAGTCCAAATATTATTATGAGACAATAATATTTGACTTTTCTATTTTTGACAGCCAGTCTAAAAATAGACTTTGATCACTCATTCTGTGATCACTCCTACTGTGATCACTCCTACTGTGGTCACTCCTGCTGTGATCATCCCTACTGTGGTCACTCCTGTTTTGATCATCCTTGCTGGTCACTTAGTGAAGGCGACTCTTTTCACTAAGCTCCATCATCTTGTTGCATTCTCAACAAGAATTTCTTGTTGCACACTTTTCAACACTCCCTCTCAACAAGAAAGGCTTCCTCTCAAACCCGATCCTGTAACTCTGGAATGTTCTCCATGCAACACATCTGGTCGGTCCACTTGCTCTGTCATCAAAGTCTCTGACTTCTATTGCCTCTGTCGACTGAAGACTCTGCATCTCTATGCTCTTCAGTATCTAACTGCTCTAGCCTCTATCACTTTGATCTCTGACTACATCCATGCTACTGCTGGTTCTATCTCCCAGCATTGCATCCGCAATGCACCTCCCAACTGGCCTCCCTGTTGGGCTAGAAACACCCTCTGATGTTGAATCTCTACCTGCTGCTGACAAGTGCTCCCTCTCTGACATCTGCGCTACTGCAACATCTCCATGCATCTCGCACCATTTCACACCTCTCTGTGCCACCTAGCACTGTGCAAAACACTTGTGCCTCTCACATTGCTGCAGCCTGCTAGCTATGCGCTGTCCTGGGATTCCCTACGTTGTCGCTCCATCCGCATCTGTCTCTACCCAATCAGTTAGTTCCTGCTACTCCACATCAGGGCTCCCGTAGCAAGGTCTCTTCCAAGAGGTTGGGTACCTCAAGGATCTTGCCCCTCCTCCTTGGGATGATCAATCCACATCACCGCACCTCCTACCTGGAGGTATGGCTGCATGCGATCCCTCAGCCCACTTGGATCGAAGTTTCCCCCTACTGGAGGTCTCTGCATTAGTAGATGTCTCTACTTGATCTCCACTCAGCTTCCCTTGTTGTGGCTACTCCACAACCTCCTGAAGCTGCTGCACCAATCGTGGCTCCTCCACAATTGTCTGAGACTTCTTCTGGCTCTGCATGTTGAGAGGTAATATACGCTCCCTCTCAACCACCAAGTCTCCATCAGTTGCCTCGTTTCTCAAGGCTTCGCATGCATCTTGAACCTCAAGAGCATACAGGTTCCTGACCTATGAACCAATCTCATGACAACGAAAGCATCTCACCTTCGACTTGTCAACCTTCTTCCCATCATTGGAAGAACTGGATTCGGAAAGAGAAACCTTCTCCTTCCCCTTCTTTGCCTTACTCACTAAGGCACAGTTATCCTCATCCTACATGGATGAAGAACTGTCTCTGGTGCTCCATCTAATCTCCTCCTGCACAAAATCTGACCAAAGTCTCTCCCATCCTGGCAGTTTCTCCCTTCCATTCACCGAGTCCTGGTAGCTATGCCAACTCTTAGGAAGGTCAAGGAGTCCTAGACTCACCATCCTCATCCGACAGTCACCCCCACACTTACCAGCTCATCCCGGCATTGGGTGAACTTTGCGAGATACTGGGGCATACTGTCTCCATTCTCACATTTAATGTTTCTAAGTTTTATCTCTTGCTTTGGAATTAAATTCGAATTCCACCAGCTCAAAAACTTAACCACTTCCGATCTAGAATTCGTGAGAACAAAGTATTTCTTGTACAGAGATTGACTATCTGGGCATTCACCAGATATCTCACCTTCCGAAAGAAGGATGAATCTAGAGGCTACCTGGCCCGATTACAGACTTTGCCTGATGAAATAAAATGTAAACAATTTCTGAATAATAGATCCGATGATCAATCCTCGCTTGATATCCTGTAAAAATCTCTTCTACAAATCAAGCAGCTCTGATACCATGTAGAAATTTTGAATAATATGACACATATTCACAGAGATTATCTTGATTATACACTTATAAGCGGAATATGCATAATACATAACCTCCTCTACGTTGATCATCAATTTACAGAAGCAGAAACATTCACAGGCGTACATAGAAGCATCAATCACACATATCAACACAGTATTTTCCCGGGGAAAGCATCTCACTAACAACCCCAACTATCTATATATTATAGTGATTGAATCATGTAACAATACATAGTACAATACTCCTCACAAGTATTCAGTACTATCTCCACATGCTACACACAATACAGCTCAGATCTGATCTCCAAATCTCCCCCGCTACTTGCCTGCCTCCACAGCTCAATACCTGCTCAAGAATGAATGAGAATGGTTTACCAAAATCATATTTAACCTCCAAAGAATCACTCGCACTAGGAAAGATGTGATCAGAGGCTATAATACTTGGTATTGGCCAATTCATTGGCATACTCAATCCCTTTGATTGTGCAAATCCTCATGCACAACTATAGTCACAACTGATAGCAATCTGATCCTCTAACACCTGTCCCTGTTGAACTGAACATGCACTGACATGCAACTGAGTTAAATGATGTATTCTATAGTTGCATTATGAGTTACTAATTAGTTTAACAACTCATCATTAGTCTATTTGCAGTTAGACTAATTACAACTAGTTTAACCAAGTCAAACTGAACACAACTTCATTAACTCTACAATCAACTCCACCAAACTCAACTGATTGAGTTCTAATTGAAGTCATGCATGCAACAACTCAACTGAACCACAAAGAAAGCGTACTTCCTTCTGACAGCTGTGTGTGCCACATCTGTAGCTCAAACTGAAGTGCTCCAAGAGAATAAGATCAAGTTTATAGTCCAAATATTATTATGAGACAATAATATTTGAATTTTCTATTTTTGACAGCCAGTCTAAAAATAGACTTTGATCACTCCTGCTGTGATCACTCCTGCTGTGATCACTCCTGCTGTGGTCACTCATGTTGTGATCATCCCTGCTGGGATCCTAAAATAGAACTTGCACCATAATTTGCCTGCGGGCCCACTTAGTGAAGGCAACTCTTTTCACTAAGCTCCATCATCTTGTTGCATTCTCAACAAGCATTTCTTGTTGCACACTTTTCAACAACTTATGATAACCTGTTGGAAAGGCTCTCTGGGTACTACAAGTTTCACCGCAAGCCCCTACCTATAGCTACAGGTCTGCTACGAACCCAAAAAAAATGCCATTTAGGGGTCAAAACTGCTTCGGAAGTTCAAGACCTGAAAAAACTACTAAAAATAGTAAATGCTGAAATGTACAAGGAAACAGATGAAATTGACTGGGGGGTCTAGGTGAAATAGGAAGGTGGCCACCAATATAAACCTGGATTAGATGCAGGTGTAAAAATAGTGTTAGAGAAAGATACCTGCAAGATGGTTCATAGAGCATTGGTATTGATGTGGGGAGTTCAGATTGGAACTCTGTACAAGTTTCAGGGTAACATTGTTATTGATCGGTGCAATAGTTCTATGGTTCCAGAAAGTGGAGCAGAAAATCTAGTCGTCTCGAGAGAAAAGACCATGCTATGGCATCAAAGGTTTGGACATATTAGAGAGAAGGGCCTTCGAATACTTCAACGTAATGGTATGGTATAAGGTATGTCTAATTTCTCTATGGATTTTGATTTTTGTGAATGTTGTGTATATGGGAAGCAGAATCGGGTAAGTTTCCCCTCTGGTGCTAAGAGGGTGAAACATATATTAGAGATTATTCAAAGTGTTGTTTTTGGACCTGTGTCAATTCCATCACTGGGTAAGTCTATGTACTATGTATCATTTATAGATAACTTCTCAAGGAATACATGGATATATTTCCTTAGGAATAAATCTGAAGTCTTTGACAGGTTTAAAGAATTTAAGGCTTTGGTGGAAAACTAAGCAGTAAAGAAGATAAAGGTGTTGAGGGCAGATAATGGTGGAGAGTTTTACAAGAAGGAATTTGAAGAGTTCTATAAGAAGTGTGGTATAACACAACAAAAGACTACTCCATACACACCTCATTAAAATGGAGTTGCGGAAAGAATGAAGAAGACATTGGTGGAAAAGGAAAGGAGCATGGTTATTGGTGATGGGTTAGGACATGAATTATGGGTAGACACTACAACAAAACCAGCGATTAGCGTCCCTTTTTACTTCTTTTTTTGCATCTAGAGCCCATTTTTGGTGCTATTTGCATCCATTTATCAAATATGGTGCAAAACTTGACACAAAATTTGCATCAAGTTTTGCACCAAATCTTACATCCAGTTTAGCACCAGGTATTGCAATAGGTTTTGCACCACGTTTTGCACCAAATTTTATGCCAAGTTTTGTGTCATCCTTTACACCAGGTTTTGTTCCAGGTTTTGCATCAAGTTTGGCACCTAATTTTGTTTGACATACTTTTGCATCCTCATTTGCATCCACTTTTTGCACCTACACTTGCATCAAATTTTGCATCGACTTTTGCATCCTTTTTTACATCCTTTTTTAAATCATTTTTTGCATCCATTTTTTCATCCATTTGTGCATCCCTTTTGCACCAAGTTTTACATCGAGTTTTGTGTCTAGTTTTGCATAAAATTTTGCATCTACTTTTGTTGCATCAACTTTTCCCTCTTGTTTGGCATCCATATTTACATCCTCTTTTGCATCTATTATTGTACCCACTATTGCATCTAATATTTTTGTGCCACAATTAGCGCCGAGTTTGGCACCTCCTTTTGCACCCACTTTTGATTATAATTTTGCATCCACGTTTGCATCCTCATTTGCGTCGAGGTTTTCATCAACTACTACATCTATTTTTGCATCCCTTTTTGTATCCAATTTTGGACCGGGATTTGCATCGGGTTTTGTGTATCGTTTTGCATCTACTTTTGCATCGACTTCTATTGCATCCACTTTTGCACACAATTTTGCATCCACTGTTGCACCCATTTTAAATTACACTTTTTGCATCCCTTTTTACATCTTCATTTCCATCATACTTTGATTCTTTTTTTGCATCTATCATTACATCCACTTTTGTTATGCCACAATTTGCACCATGTTTTGCACTCACTGTTGTATCCATGTTTGCTTCCAATTTTGCAACCATGTTCACATCCTCTTTTGCATCAAATATTGCATCTATTTTTGCATCCACTTTTATGTCAGGTTTATGCATTGGGTTTTTCATCTCGTTTTGTATCTACTTTTGCATCTACTTACATTATATCCATTTTTTGCATCCAATTTTGTTTTGCCTGTTGCATCAATGTTTGCTTCCACTTTTACATCCATTTTTGCATCTTATTTTGCATATTTTTTGTCTATTGTTACATCCACTTTTGTTGCACCATATCTTGCGCCTACCATTGCAACCACATTTGCTTCCACGTTTGCATCCCCTATTACATCCACTTTTGTTTCATCCATTTTTGCATATACTTTTGTTTCCGTTGTTGCATCCACATTTGTTTCACCACAATTTGTGCCAAGTTTTACACCTACCATTGGACCCATGTTTGCTTCCACTTTTGCCTTCATGTTTGCATCCAAGTTTGCATTGACAACTACATCTACTTTTGCATCCACTTTTGTGTCAGGTTTTTCATGTTGTTGTGCATCTACTTATGTTGTATCCACTTTTCATCCAATTTTACTTCTATTGTTGCCCCCATTTCTATGTTCGCTTTTGCATCCCTTTTCCAACACTCATCATATTCTGCATTGATGATATTCCTTATGGCATTGACAATTATGAACAATTGATGACAATGTCAATAATATTGACAATGATGAAAATGAAGATGATGGCGATGACATGAATTGTGATTATGATGATAAAGACGATAGTGGTTACAATGACAATGATGATGATGGCAATGATTATGATGATGACGATGCTAATGACGTTGGCGAATCTTCCCAATTTTAGATGTTGTCATTGTCATAATCATAAGCATTATCTTTGGTGTCATGATCATCATTTTCATCTAGGTCATCATCAAAAACAATAATGGCATGAATGATGATGATGCATGATTACAACAATGTCGATAGAAATTACATTAATGATGATGATGGGGATGATAAAAATGACAATGACGATGATAATGGTGGTGATGATGATCATCATCGATCATCTGTCAAAAATAGAGTTGTTATTTCTCTTACGTATATCAATGTGTCCTAAACAACCCTTTTCTAGCACTGATCACTTTTTTTGGGTTGATGATATTTCTTACAACATCTACAATTATGAACAATTGCAAACAATGTCCATAATGATGATGATGATGGCATGAATGGTGATTATGATGATAATGTAATGATGGCAATAACAATGACAAGGATGATGGTGATGATGATGACAATGATTATGATAATGAGAATGACCTTACAATCTTATGGATTTGTGAACAATTACTAGTTTCAATACCATCTTCTAGATACGTATTACTATCATACTTCTAAAATTTTCTGTCTCTCTTGAGGTATCTTACTATAACGGTGTTGTCAACACTAGAAAGATATCTTGTTGTAATGGTGGTTCTAATGTTAGCACTAGCAAAGTTTTTGTTAAATTTTGGTTTAAAAAAACCGATTTATGCAATTATTTTGACAATCTATGTAAAAAAGTAAATAACATCCAATTATTTTGACTGTAGTCCCATTGATTATCATGAATTCACTAGTCTGAAGACCATCTTCTACATACATATTATTATTAAACTTTTTGCATTATATCCCTCTTATATCTTGTGGTAATGGCAATATTAGCACTAGAAAAATATCTTGTTGTAATGGTGATGTTAGTATTAGCACTAAAAAAATCACTAAATTTTGGTAAAAAAAGTTTATCATTTATTTATTTTTAATTTGGGAAATTTTTGTTTTTATATTTTTTGTTTTTAATTCTATTTTTATGAAGTAATATTTTTTTTGGTTGAATTTTGGTAGTAACTAGTTTTTGGTCTAATCATATGTATTAACCATGTTCTTTATGCTACAAGTATAATTGTTGGGACAAAATTGCTCTTTCAAATAAGTTGCAAAAAGCATATAAATGGAAGAATAGCGATGACAACTATTTTCATTGTCCAACTGTTCAGTATATCATGTATGAAAATATTCAACATTTTTATAAACAATGGATTAGAGGTGAGTCTGTAATTGTACATAATGTTTGGATGATACATAAAAACAAAGTTTGTTTCATTGATGTGGTTAGGATCTACTTTGGATACGAAACCCTAGGTTTGGAAGTATGCAAATAATGAATTTGGTTTACCTTTGATAACAAATGAAATTTTATTTCTTTTTCCTCGTAAAACCAAGGAAGATATGGCAATAATTCTCGTTAGAAAACTACTTGTTGAAGGTTTATAATTGGTTGCAAAAGTTCAACAACTGGGTATAGAAGTTTTTAGTTGCTATTAAGGAAACAATGTGATTATAGGTTTTAGCAGACATAGATCATTCTTGGTATTTGATTCACTTTGACGATGGCCTCTTCTGACTAATATATGAGATTGTGAATTTGTTGATATTTTTTAGATTACCAAGTAGATATAGTTGTTTATAGGAATTTTGTAAAACCTGAAGTATTGACAAATGGTTTTTCACTGTTAAGCAAATTTAAGTCAAATTGGGTTGCAAAACTTAAGGAGAAAGCAAAAACAATTGTTAGTAGTTGTGAATTGATATAGTCATTAAATAATTCCCAACCATTTTCTTTGTGCTACAAGTCTAATTTTCAAGACAAAATTAATAATTTTGTTCAGTTACAAAGAGCATATAAGTAGAATAATATCAACCGTACTGGAAACTATTTGTAGTGTCCATTAACTATTCAGTATATCATGCGTGAAAATATTTAACATTTTAAAAAACAATGAAAATGACAAGTGAACTTGTAAATATACAGAATGCTTGGATGATACATCCAAGACAAAGTTGCATTCATCAATGTGTTCAAGATCTACCTTGGAATAGAAACCATATGTTTTGGAAGTGTGCAAAAAAATAATTTGATCTACCTTTAAAGATAGTCTAGACGTATGGTAACCTTTTATGACCAATGAATTTTTTTTTTTCTCATCATCATCATATACATATATATATTAGAAACCAAGGAAGATATGATGATAATCGTTATCAAAAATGACCTATGATAGTGGTGGCGATGGTGAATATGATGACGATGACAATGGCAATGAGGATGATGATTAAATGATGATAACGATGACAACAATACAATGATAGGGACCCTATGCCATTAGGGATTCCCTATATGGGGAAAATATTACCTGCGTGTGGGAAAGTTATTATTGATCACAAAAATGAATAAACTCAGTAGAAAATTTGAATCACCTTCATTACCCATCCAAATATCCTTAATAATTCGAATTTTTATTTAGTGTAGTTTAATATATTTGTGTTAATTAATTCCATAAATTCAACTTAACAAGTTATATTTGTGTGTTAAGCTATATTTGTCTATATTCACAATATGTGACAATTTATACACACATAAATTATTTTCATTTTGTCTCAGTCATAACTTCATATTATTTCTAACCATTTTCAACTAATAGATGAAACTAACCATAGTAACTCTTATCTAACTAACTGAGCTTGTTATTTCCAACCAACAAACCATATTAACTAACATACATTTTAATGACATTAATTGCATCAAGTAATGAGTATACCTATAAGAATATTCAAAACACCAATTTAGATTATGAGTTCTAAACATGGTAATTAAATGACTATTACAACCAAATAACAATGAATCATTTGAAAATGGGACATAATAATTGTCCTTATTTAAACATGAATGACATACCCTGTAAATTATCTAGAAGTCTTCATTTATGTTATCATCTGCATCTATGTCTTCCAATGCTTCCTTGTCAATGTTCATATGTTCTTGCAAGAAATTAATATTACTCTTCCTAAACCATTCTGCTAAAGTAATATTGTGATCATCCTCATCTTCACCTTCGTCATATTCTGTATCAATAAAAGTTGTTTCGTCATCAAAAATATCAGTGTTACCAGATCTATTAATTTGATCTTCATATTGTATATCATCAATATTGCCTTCTTCTATAAGATCATTTGCCTTTGGAAATTGTTGGTTGTCATGGTGAATTGCCTCATCTAATTTATCATTTTGTGAAAATACACCTCTAGCCCTACTTGTCCATACTGCTAAAGGAATGTTGTCACCATCATCTAGTTCACAGTCCTCTGGTTGAACATCATCATTGATGCCAATTTGTTCAATGTTCCCCGATTCTTGAACTATATTTGGTTGGTCATCATTACTTTTCTCTGTATTGATTGAGCATCTTCGAATATATGCCTTAATCTTGGATCATAATGAATGACAAATATCCATTTTGGATCCAAAATATCTTCATAGAAAAAAACCTGCATGTGAAGAAGATAAATATATTAGATCTCCAGTGGTATCAAATTTTATTATCAATGAGAATGTATATATCCACAATAAAAATGAATTACAAAATTACATACAACCGTTATTTCTTATATTTCTTATATTGTTTTAGTGAAAAAATACCTGCTCACAATGAATTGGTAGAACATAGGGCTCCTTATCCAGTGGTAGGTATTTTGATGAATCTATAGAAAACAATCCACTATGGATATCATGTCTCCGTGTCCTGTTAAATGCTTCATACCATTTACATTTAAAAATACTACATTTGAAAGAGCGGTAATCTAACTCAATAATTTCTTGTATTTTTCCAACGTATTGAAGATTCCCTTCAATAACATTTTTATCTTTTGAACTTGCTCGACTTGATTGCTTGAAATCAACCATGACACCACAATCGAAGGATCGTCTTTTTGCATCTACTCTTTCTACACAATAATGATGACTGTATGCCCACATTGCAGGATACTTCCTCACCTGTGACAAGCCATTTACTTGAGTGAAATTAAATATGATTGTGCATAGTTAAATAGTTAACAATGTGATTAATGTATTCAAGCAACATTTTGTAATAATTCAAAATTTACCTTTTTTTCACATCCTCTGCACATGTTGATCTCATCTTCTATTATGTTTGCATCTATTCCTTCCTCATCTATTTGGTTTTGAATTTGTTTAGAAACCCATTCTATTGTGCATTCTTTTCCCCATTGATCAGAAATATTAGTGGGAAGTGGGGTATTCCTTGGGTTTGATATCTTAAAATGTTTCCTTGCTTCCAACACTTCTTTCCTTTTTATATCATACATATCAATCCATTTATTCATGAATTCCATTTGGTAGAGGACAAATTTGTTGAGCACAACACTTTCATCAACACCTATTAAAAATCAACATGTATAATTCAAACTTAAAATATTATTCTTTCAATTCGGGAAGCCCAAAATGATATAGTAAATGATTCTAAAATAATTGTAATAATGAATATTTTACATACCAATTACTTCTTGAACACCATTAGTTTGAGGCTTTTCTCCATCTATAATATCAGATGCACGTTCTTGATCCCAAAATTGTGCACCATCTTCAAAATCTTTACCAAGGAATTCACATAGGAAGAAAAATGCTTCATTTAGTACATACCCTTCAGCCATGCAACCCTCTGGATGTGCCTTCTATCGGACATATCTTTTTAGGTTTTTCATGTATCTCTCAAAGAAAAACATCCATCTTGTTGAAATGATACCTGCCATTTCAATGTCATCAACTAGATGTATAAGTAAATGGACCTGTAGGTCCATGAAACTTGTAGAGAGCTCCTTTTCAAATACACATACAATTTCTGTGATTTCTTTCTTCCATCTTGGCACTTCAGACTCATGGATCTCTTTAGAGGTCACCCACCTAATTAGATATTGTCATTAAGTTAGTATGAATTTTTAGTGACATTTAGAATGAGATATAATATATCATTGTATCATATAGAGGAACATTTCATACCATGTAAAACCTTGTAAATATCAAGCGACCACATACCTCGTAAAGGCTGACAATTGACATATGGCATTCCTTAAGTCAGTTGTAAGGCATGAATCCCCTTTATTGCTAGTGGCATGATATGCTATCAAACCAAATTATTATAGTTCATTAGTATTGATTTATCATAATATATCAAAATAAGTTTTAGTCAGTAAATGATAAGAATAACAATTAATTGATGTTAATACCTTCATAAAATTGTGATAATCATGTGTTTTGAATCCTGTGATATGTCCCTCTACTGTAAAAGCTTTATTCAATGATGATCCATATCCAGTGGGTGTTCTTATTGAATGAATCACATTTTTTAGTTGATCTAACTCTTTCCTTTTTAGTATCCATGGAGCTTCTGCATATGATTCATTTTCCTTACTTGGCCACAAATGTCTTCTATCAAATTTGGTACGTGAAAGAGCAATATCCCTCCTTGATGATAAAGTGTCTTTATCTTTGCTAGATATATGTCGAAAAATAGAATCAGGGACATTTTTGAAAACATGCATAGGATCTAATAAATGAGATATTAATAGATCCTTCCAGTAAGGGAGATCATAAAATATGGATTTCCTTTTCATTCCTTTTGGCATTTCAACCATAACTTGTTCTGGTTCCTCAATTGAATGATCATGACGAAAAAAATGGTTCCAAGCTTTTGATTCAGCATCTCCATACATTTTAAGCCAATCAGCTGGACCCATAACCTTGGGAGGAGGTTTATTTTCAATTTTTCCATCAAATTGATTCTTTAGGCGGCTTCTGAACTTATGGTCAGGTGGTAGAAAAACCCTGTTGTTTGCATATATAACTTTGTGTAGATCTTTAGAATATCGCCCCTCAAATTGTTCTGCACATCTTGGACATGCAAAAATCCCTTTTGTTTGTAGCCCTATAATCAATAACTAGCTTACATAAGAAAACAATAATAATGTAATACTTATATACAACTTGAATTGAAAATAAATTATGATGTACTACGAATATGCAAATTATTTGATCTCTTACCAGAACAAACACCAAGTCCTGGGAAATCATGAATTGTCCAACATAGTATGCCATAAAAAATGAAGGACCTATTTGATGGAGGACGTGATATGTCATACATTCTTATGCCTTTCCATAACAATTGCATCTCATCAATAAAAGGTGCAATGTAAACATCCATTTTTTTCACTTGATGTTTTCCTGGAACGATGAGAGTTAGCATAAGGTGTTCCTTTCTAACACTCATCCATGGGGGAATATTGTATACTATCAGTCCAACTGGCCAAACACTATAATTTGAGCTTAGGAAAGAGAAAGGGCACACTCCATCCATTGCAAGTCCTAACCTAATACTGCGAGGTTCATCCTTGAATTTTCTTGGCCATTTTTCCTCTATATGTTTCATTGCTTTGGAGTCCATAGGAATTCGCATGAATCCATCTTTACTCCTATTCTTTGCATGCCAATCCATCAATTGTGCAAGAGATTTACAACGAAACATCCGTTGTAGTTTAGGAATAATTGGCATGTGTCGTAAAACCTTATTTGGAACCTAATTTTGACTTTCACCTCTTCATAAAGTCTATGGACAACGACTCTCTAATGCAAAGGAATTTCAAGTTCTCCCATTCTATGGGAATGTACGAACAACATGCAATTCAACATGTAGTTCACGGGCACTCATGGATAATGTTACTTATAAAGAACAACATATAATCAAAGGTTAGATTCCATAATGTATAAAGCAAGTGTAACATATTACTTATTTTTATTTTTATTTTTAAAGAGTGAGAAAATCTATCATAACTCAATTAGAAAACCAACAGTGAGGATAACCATCACTAACTGTTATCTGCTAGGCTAATATAGGTTGACTCATTATTATTATTAAAGAAAAACTATACCACTTATAATTACTTGCTAGTAATTTCACTCTTGCAAGATATTTTGAATCTTCAGTAATTAATCTATTTCTTTACCTTCAAAAAAGGCAAATTCTTAACCAAATAAAAACAATTTTTCATTAAAAAAAGTTGATTAAATCTAACTTTACAACATTGATAAAGCATTACCCCGTATAAAGAACTTAAAACTCAAAATGAAAAATAAGGTTCAAATAATAATATCAAATCAATTAAACAACATGAAGGGATCTTAATGAAACTAGAAGAGATACCCAATTCCTTGCCTTAATTTTAATGTTATTTTAGAAAAGGTATTTTATTTTCCAATATTTTTCCATTACAAATCTAGGTAACGGGGAGACTTGAACCTCAATAAACTCATGAGATAATTTCATTATGCCAAATTATTTTACGCACCACCACTAAACTTACTCACCGCCGAAAACACAAGGGGAGAAAATCGATGGGATAAATCTTTGAAGGATTTATTTAAATTTCAACGAGCCGGCTGCCGACCAACAAATTCACATTGTAACCTGCATGGTCCCGTATAAGTATTTTGATAGCTTACCGCAGAGAGGGTTTCATTTTTTCGATCAGGGTTTGGTGCTTCTCTCCGATGTTCAACTGCAGAGCTTCGAAGAGAATTTGAAATTCTTCGAACGGCGCGCCGATTCTTCATTCCACGGGTAAAAATATAAATAAAACCCTCAAACTATTCTCTCTGCAGAAGCGCCAGGTTTCATTTTGAAGCTCTTTTTGGACTAGGTTTCAATTGTATTATTTGTTCTTCTGTGTTCAGTGCTTAGTCCGTTTTCGAAGATGGCAGGATCACTACTTGGGAGCCTTCCAGCTCCCAAGGTAAACAACGGGCCACAGTATGATTTTGCTTCGGATCCATGGTTCAGGGATCGGGTAGATCAACACCAACCCAGTTCAGTCGTAAAGGTTAAGCAAGTACCCCCTTACGGGAAGCGGGTAGGATTTGTCCCTCGCAAGATCGAAGACTTCGGCGATGGGGGCGCCTTCCCAGAGATTCACATTGCCCAATATCCACTGGACATGGGGCGCAAGGAAGAAAGGAAAGACACCAAGATTCTGCCCGTGAGCATTGATGCGCAGGGCAATATAGCCTTCGACGCCATTGTTAAGCAGAACGAGAATGCATCCAAGGTTGTGTATTCTCAACATAGGGATCTCGTGCCTAAGCTAGGTGACGAGGTTGGTGGGATCCAGAAGATGGACGAAGAGGAGGAGGATAAGGAGATAAACGAAACAACCCTAAGAACAAAGGCAGCCCTGGAAAAGATTGTAAATGTTTGTCTCAGTGCCGCACAGCCGAAGAATGTCCCCCAGCAGTCCTCTGAAGCAACCCATATCAAATACACGCCTTCACAGCAATCAGTGGCTTTTAATTCCGGTGCGAAAGAAAGGATTATTAGGATGGTTGAGATGCCCAAGGATCCTCTTGAGCCTCCCAAGTTCAAACATAAGAGGGTACCAAAAGCTTCCGGATCACCCCCCGTTCCTGTTATGCATTCACCTCCGAGGCCTGTGACTGTCAAGGATCAGCAAGACTGGAAAATCCCACCTTGCATCTCCAATTGGAAGAATCCCAAAGGGTATACAATTCCGCTCGACAAGCGTCTTGCGGCTGATGGAAGAGGGCTCCAGGAGGTCCAGATTAATGACAACTTTGCGAAGCTTTCAGAGGTGTTGTATGTAGCTGAACAGAAGGCCAGAGAGGCGGTTGAGATGAGATCCAAGATCCAGAAGGAGTTGATGCTCAAGGAGAAGGAGAAGGAGAAGAAAGAACAGGAACTGCGTGCTCTGGCTCAACGAGCTAGGATGGAGAGAAGTGGAGCAGGTGCAGGTACAGGTGCCGGAGCCGGTGCTGGTGGTGGTGATAAGGTCGCTATTGGAGTACCTGAAAGGGCAACTGTCACGCCCTTTGTAGGTGGAAGTGAAAGGAAGACGGAGTCTGATCGTGATGCCCCCAAGGAGAGCATAAGAGAGAATAAAGAGGAAAGAGAGGAATGGCTTAAGCGTGAAGCGCTTCGCGATGAGAGGAGAAGGGAGAGAGAAAGGGAAAGAAGGTTGGAGGCTAAAGAAGGGCACGTTGGGAAGAAAAGCAAGATTACCAGAGACAGCGACCGTGATGTTAGTGAGAAAATTGCGCTTGGAATGGCCAATACCACTGTAGGTACAGGTGAAGTTGCCTACGATCAGAGACTATTCAACCAGGAGAAGGGCATGGAGTCTGGATTTGCAACTGATGATCAGTACAATATTTATGATAAAGGTCTATTTACTGCTCATAACACACTGTCCACTCTTTATAGACCCAAGAAGGATGCAGATAATGAAATGTACGGAGGGGCAGATGAACAGCTTGATAAGGTGCTTAAGACTGACCGTTTCAGAGCTGATAAAGGATTTGCTGGTGCTACTGAAAGGGGTGGACCTAGGGACAGACCTGTTGAGTTTGAAAAGGATGCAGAAGAAGCTGATCCATTTGGTTTGGATCAGTTCTTGACGGAAGTGAAGAAAGGGAAGAAAGCAATGGACAAGATTGGAGGTGGAGGAACCATGAAGGCAAGTGCTGGGTCTGCAATGAAGGAAAGTTATGAAGGAGGCTCCAGTAGGACTCGTGTTGACTTTGAGAGAGGGCGCTAAATTTGACTATTGCCAAAAACTGGTAAGCGCTTCTTTTGTGAGAGGTTGGTCGTTGTTAATGCCTCGAGAGAAATTTTATTGGGTGATTTTATACTTGATATGAATGTGAACAACCAAATTAAAATTCTTCTCTTTAGTTACAGAAACGACTTGTTGCCACAACTCTTTCAAGTTTCATGGGTATGTACTTAGCCATGAAATCCAGGGCAAAGCATGTCACAATGCATTTAGTTGTGTCATGCATACAATAGTATTCTCTTAAAATTTGTAATTTTAAAACAGTCCTATTGTTGTAATTTCTGTTTTATGTAATGACTAAAACTGCAAAAGGGTTGAGTGTATTACTGCCCACTTTAATTTCCAAAGTGTTTTAAAAAAAAACACGATTTCAGTTTGGTGCATTTTAGTTCAAAGATTTCCAAATCGTTATCCTTATTATTGGTTGGATGCAAATTTGTTTTGGTAGATATGCTTTTAATGGTTAAATTACTGTATTTATTATATATTTGCTTAAAATTGTATAAATTTTAACTCAGGAGAAGTATTTATATCATAGGTAGGCCAGTGAGCTGGCACTATGTCATCAGAACAATAAAATTAAGATTGTCTAGTGCATCTTAACATATTATGGGGGCTTTAGCAGAAAATTATCTCTCTCTTGAAACTTTGTCGAAATGTTACGAAGTATGCAAAGTTGCTCTCTATACATATATGGAATCCCAGTTTTATCATTTAGGCCAGCATTATGCTTGTGGGTTCATTCTTGCTAGATGCAAATAAATTGAGTATGCGTGCTGTTGATTAAGAATTGGTTAAACACTGTAGTAGGAGAAGCAGTTTGCATTTGACATACTTATAATGCCCAATTGTAATGATATTAGTTTTTTGATCCCATATCAGTAGAAGACAAAATCAATTATCTTCTTGGTCACAATTATTTGTGTAGGTGTGTAAAAGGAGAGAATCTTAATCTTACTGTTATTGCCTCATAACTGCTGAACTTCTTTGCCTGTATTTCAGTGATACTAAGATGTTGAATAAGAAACTGGTTCATTTTGGAATTTAATCTCAACAGAAAAATGAATTTAATCTCAACAGAATCAAAATATTGTACATTTCCCCCAGCTATACATTTGAGTTACATAATCAGCTAATTCCCCAACTGAGATCTGGTTTGCGGGCTTTTAAAGATATCTCAGAATATATAGAAATGGCTGAGTAACTAGCTATTGTTTACATGTTCTATTTTTCCCGTGGGCTGAAAGAGAGACTGATGCCTAATTGTAAAATTTCATCGGACAATGAAGAAGGTCCTATGGGACACACTCACCCTAAGTCATCTCATTGGGGAACTAACATTTTCCACCCTATGTTGAGCAATAGGCATGATACAATATCTCATCCATCCTATTGCTTCTTGATCTTCCAAACAATAACCCTCAAGAGTCATGTGGTAGAACACATTGCATCATATGTTTGGGTGAGATTCCTGACTTACCAAAGACAAGGATCAAACACCATAGCATCCTTCCAACTTGTTCTTTCACAGCTTCTTCAAGGGTGTGAGGGTCAACTTGAATAAACCTGTGAATACTTCTTCAGGAGTCTTGTTGTCCAATGATTGATGGGGTACCTGTTTTGAACATATACAACTGCATTAGTTGCTTCCCCCAAAGGAACTTCAACAACTTTTGATCATGGAGCATGGCATGGGCAACTTCTACAATAGACCTGTTCTTCCTTTTGGCTATTCCATTTTGTTTGAGATTATAGGGCACAATCATCTCTTTCGTGATGCCTTCTTGCAAATATTTATGAATTCATTGGAAATGTACTCTCCACCAATGTCAGACCTGAAGATCTTAATTTTCTTTCCAGTTTGATTTTTGACCAAGGCTTTGAAATTCTTGAACAAATCGAAGGCCTCATCCTTATGCTTCATGTAATATATCCATGTCTTCTTTAAAATATCATCAATGAAGATAATGTAGTAGAGATGACCACCAATGTACGGGCATCAGACCACATATCTCGTAATGACTGAGATGGAGGATGTCTTTTGTATTTTTGTCTTGTTCTCACTAGAGGGAAATGGACCCCTTCTCTTCTTTCCACTAGCACATCCAGGACATACTCTATCGTGTTGGGCTTGAACATCAGGAATTCCAGAAATCAATTTCTTCAATTTCGTGAGGACTGATCATCCAATTTAACTGATGGAATCATATATTATTTTGGCCTGCTAGATTTGTTTGGGTTTGAAAATAGGCTTCTAGGCTAAATTTCACACGTCTAACTTCTCTCTGCTAATCATCTGCTGGAACATCATCACATCATGGATAAGTTTTGCATGTGTTAATTTTAGGTATGATCTATGCTTAGAGCAATTTACTTCAATTTTTCATATTAGCCCAATGAAAATATTCAGATTAGCAATCGCATCAACATGATAGTAAAGTGCAGATAGAACATAAACATAAACAGTAGAAGACAAGCCAAGAGAAGAGGACACAAGATGTGGCACCAGCCAGGGACAAACCCCAATGTGGGGAACCCTTGATCAATTCTTCTTATAATCTTCAATAGTTCAGCAGAGAGAGAGATAGTACAAATACATAAATCTGAGAGAGAGAGATCGTACAAATACATAAATCTGAGATTTTATGACAGCAGAAGAAGGTACATCATTATGACAGTCTTCAATCATCAAGAGTGCTGAAGCATATCCTGATGCAGCATTCTTCAAATCGCTAGCTGCTCCAGCAATTCTGGTTGCAGGCCAAAACTCCCTTGACTGTGATGAATGGCTAATCTGATCAGTCTCCGAACAGTCCTAAGACAGCAGCCCCAAGGTAACCCTTGCTATGGTGCTATGGCCCGTGGCCTAGCACATAGCAACACTGAAGAAAATGTCTTCAAAACATCACCAACCGAATGCTCAAAGCATCTCTTAAAAGTGCTGTAGACTTCTTGCTGCACTGTTGCAATTCTGGGACTGTTTAGGGCACCAATCACAGTCCCTAACAGTTCATCAAACTAGCCCAGAATTGCTTTCCCTTTCTGCGGCTCTCCTCCAATAAGATGCTTCCCTCCATGCTACTTTTTTAGAGCAGATTCAAGCCTAACATAAGGACTGTCCACCCTCCAGCAAGTCCTAATCTTGGTCTTCAAGATCAGGGCCTTGGCCTTCCAATCAGCAACTCGGACCCTTATGAAATTTTGAGATCAGGCCTTGTCATTCACTGTAACTTCAAGATCACAACATGACTTAAGTCGCTGAATATGATTGACAACTTCTGGTAAAGTAGATTTATTTGATTCTTTATTTTTGTGTTTAATATGGAACCTATTAGTTCCTTTACCAAAACACCACATCCCCGCAATAGCTCTCAACATAGATATTTTATTACTTCCATTTTGGCTCATTATCAATGAGTAATCTCCTTTAGTGTTCCCTAATGACAATCCTTCAATAAGAGTCATAATGCACTATGGTGTATGCATTATGGTAGGTTTGCAACCAAATTTCCTTAGTGGAGCAACAACTGCATTACTCCCATCTACAGTACTGTAAGAGACAGCCCTGTCAGGAACAGAGTATCGAAGAACTTCTTCTCTACAGAAATAGGCTTTCATATCAGCAGAACTTGGGGTGATAGTGATTGAACTTTTTTGAGCTCTAAAGTCCTGAAGAGTTTCATTCCAATTTTTCATCCAATGATGGGAATCAATGGAAGCAGCGTGGTGTAGGAACAGTAAAGTTTCTTAAGCACAAGGATACTACAAAGGTTCGGCTGGTCATGAGGCAATCCAAGACATTGAAAATATGTGCAAACCATTTAAGTATGTAAATTTGTTTGTTTGTTTTTTTTTTTTTTGTAATTTCCCCCCTGAGATTGTAATAGCTTATCTTACGTCCAAGTTTTAAGAGGCTTTCTGTGCCGAGAATTTGTGTTGATCCTTATTATCTGGATTATATTGTTTTTTTTTTGCCTTGCAGTTCATTCCCCAATGTCACTTCAGGAGCACGCAGGTAGTGATAAAACTTGGGTCTGGCATGCAACTGATTTCTCAGATGGGGAACTGAAGGAAGAACTCTTCTACATTCGTCTTGGCTCTGTAGACAGTGAGCACTGTTCTTAGACTCTTCTAATCCTTGTTATGATCTTTTCTTTCTGTCTTGTATTTTTCTTTGATAAAATCAATGTTTGAGTACCTATATTCTTGGATCATTTCATTGAAGGGTTGATTTTGCATATGTTCTTAGGATGCTTTTGTGCAGATTATAGTGGGTTGGTAAGGGATCCCCCTGCCCAAACACCCTATCAGCATAGTTAAGACTTGAGTTTAGGGTGGCTTTAATTATCTCTAGTAATAGCAAATGATACGGAGGATTGTGCATAACCCACCCCCTTTTTGATTCCAATAAGCAGAGGTGGTCACTATGGTAATCCGATTTCAATTTGTAGTTAGAAAATGGGGTCACAACTTTCCATATTTTTTGTTTTGTTTTGTCTTTTTACATCAAACAATAGTATATTTATTAGAACCATAGTCAACTAAACAAACAGGAAACAATTTATTTGACAGGTGGAAGAAGTGATAGGCTTAGAGCAATTGAATTGTAGGCCATGCTTCTTGACAAATTGATGAACAGATGTCTCCTTACTTGAGATTTAGGTTGGCACCATGGCACCATCTTGTCCATCATTATACACTAATCTTGTCATTATCTTCTTCCCTGTGAATGACTGGCCTGTTCCCTGCAAATAAATCTAGGCATAGAGGAGCCAATCCAAGAACAGTAATCTCTAGCACAAGACAATATTAATGATCTAAATACCTAATCCTGAAGCTTGAGTTTGATTTTTCTCTACTGGTTCTGAATCTTTGATTGAGAATCTCCCACTCGTCATTATCAAACCTTCTCCTTCATCATTGGCATCAGCTGCACTGCTGAGGTACTTTGGTTGGTTGTCATTGGAATTGGGAGCTTGAAGTTTCAAATGATTATAGTAACAGACAGCGAGAAAAGCCAGTCCACACCCACTCAAGTTTATGACTGTAACCTTTTCATTTATTACAGACAAAGATTATGTTATGAGCAGCCAGTCCTTGACAAGACCAGCAACATTCATAGTCAAGGCTGAAGTCTTTCCTATCAGAAGAAACACTGCAAGATTAAGAGCCAAGGCACAAGCAGAAATGTCATGTAATCCAAATCAAAGGAAGAGACCCTGATTATCAGAAATGGGTATTCTACTAAGGCCCAGGGGGTGCTGAGAAAAACAAGGCAACAAGGAGCAACAAAGATGTGATGGGATTCAACTTAATCCCTTTTGATGTTCGTGGAATTTGTATGAGAACCAATTGGGTAGTCTCACATGCAACTGCACTTAACTGGAGAATCACCTCCCATGCATTCATCTTGGCCTCCCCATAAGCTGAAATAGTAACTCCAATGGATATGGCCAACATATTGGCCTCGGGCTCACCTTTATAAGCTTCTTTCTTTAGGGAAACCACAATCAAATACACAGCAATGGGAATTAGAGCTTTCAGCATTTGAAATAATGATACTGAGAGGAAAACATAGGCAGAATTTGAAAACCAGAGACCCAAAGAATACACTTATCAATACTATGGGTTCAACGAGCTTGAAGACTCTTACAATAGCAACAGCCAGTGTTGAGTAGAAGCCCATGTGAATCATGGTGGGACTGATCACACTAAAGTTGTCAAGCAATGGCAACTCCAATGGATATGGCTAACATATTGGCCATGGCCTCACCTTTATAAGATTCTTTCTTCAGGGGAACTGCAATCGAATGCATATCAAATGGGCACAAGAGCTTTCAACATTTGAAATATCGATACTTTGAGAGACATGCACCAAGGGCTGCATCATTTAGGATCTGTACTCAGTTTAGGTGTCATATTCAAGGGGAAGTTGTTATGCTTTCCACCACTTCATAGATTGTTAGAGTGATGAAACAAAAGAGGCTCCCTCTTGAGGCTAGATTATGTCATTCATATCAGCTGTGTTGTTGATGTCCTAGCTCAGCCAGGTCTTGCCAAAACTCTGTTGAGGTGCAAAATTTATTATAAACTGAAATGTCTTCACAAGAATTGACCTCATAAAATGCCATAATTACAAGATATGCCATACATGGCTGTGATTATGGCTCGCAAGACCCTTAGACTTTGAGCAATGAGGCTCGCAACATCACTTACGATTATGCACTCTACAATTTTGTGACCAGCTGAATGTCAAGCAATTGAATTGCGATTTAAATACTATTTTGTCAGCAATAAGTACTATACTTTGTCTTTATTTAGTGTAGAGAACCAAGCACTTATTCTGCTCATGTATAGAAGGGACAATGGTTGTTTGCCTATGAGGTATAAGGAAATCCTATCAGATGTTTTGTATTTTCGTATGGAATTGAATCATACTCCTGCACACTGTAACATTCATATATATCAACCTGTAGAGGCTTTAATAACACCTGGTATTCTGGTTAGTGATTTTATTGGACCTCATCTGCATATCCTACATGCACAGGATGGACTATTCATCTGTTACATGGTATTATTCTTATTATTTAGGGTGCACATCTTCAGGTGCTTAAGAACGATTACTAGAACAGTCAGTTAATTCTACAATTTAAAGGATGAAAAAGCAGGTTATAGGAGTCTAGTTTTGGTTCTCATCCACAATGTCACACTAGTCTGCCTGGGCATGGTTGTCATGGTTTAATAGTGACTTGAGGAGTCATAATACCATAGATCACTAAACACGAACAGCTAAGGTAGCCCAAGGACAATAGCCATCTTTACACATTAATTAACAGGTCTTACATTAATTATCCTAGGGGGTTTTAATACTTCCAAATGCTTAAAAAATAGTTAGCAGAGCATTCACATTACACATTCCAGCAATCTTTTCTATAAACCAACCAAATGCAATCAGGAGAGCCCTCCATTTAAACTATACAACCTTATTGTTAGTATGATCAACCTTATTTTAATATATAGTGTGACAAACCGTATGTGACAGGCAAGTGGAAAACTTTTCTCGCAATTGACTAAGCGACGTCCTGTGAGCCAGACTTGAGACAGAAACCCTCGTCAGAAGTATATGCTTGGCTCTTTTCCAAACAAATGAAGAGTTAATGAGGTTTTGTGTAATCACTTCTGGTATCGTATTGGGTTATTGTTAGAAGCGATAATTGGATTCGGATTCTCATCGAGTGAGTTGTTCTGCTTTCTCAATTTGAGAGGGTTTGTTTGGAGGGAAAAACGAAAGAGGACATACAAGAATAGTGAGGGGAAAGATGCAGAGGAAGAGGATTGAGAACATCGCCAACAGGCAGGCTACATTTTCCAAACGTAGGTGGATTGCTGAAGAAAGCTTACGAGCTCTCAGTGCTCTGCACTGCAGAAGTTGAACTTGTGATTTTCTCCCCAGCAGGAAAGCTCTATGAACTGTTTTTTAGTGCAAATCCTACTATTTTGATTCTAATAATCATGGCTATGCAAACCTCATGAGATTCTTACTAATAACCTCGGTGGTGCAAGCCCTAGTATGCTCGATGTTGAAAAACTTAGTGTAAAACCTCCAAATTGCTGGTTTTGTTGTAGTGCTTATTGGAGAGTATATAAAAAATTTCACACCTTTTTATGAGATATGGGAGGAAAACATGTTAAAGATTTTTAATAAATATAAAATTTCCAAAATGATGCTAGTTACGTGTGATTCTTTTTTCATTGTTTGTGATTATGAAAAATGAAACTCAATGTTTTTTCATTAGTGCACGCATATTTCATTATATAATTGCATATAGAAAAATCATTCCAGAGCCGATAACAATAAAAGTGAAGAATTTATGGTCCAATATTATATTTAAGGGAGATGTTTAAGGATGATGTTTGAATTTTGTTTTCATTTTAAGACATTTGGAGCAAATATTAGGAAGGACTTTGAGAAAGGATTGTCCTTGATTTTCGAAAATGGAGTTGTTCCTTTCCAGCCATATGCCCCAAGTGACCATCAAAGGGAGAGCTCATATGTTTTTTGGATGTTTTCTTTATAGCCATTTTTTTACACATATCCATAGAGTCCCCATGCCATTGATGTGAATTACTTGTTCGGTTTTTTTTAACCAAAATTTTTAACCAAGCAAGAAAAATTAAAAAAATGCCTCAAGATCAAAGACTGAAACAAAGACCTATTGACATACCTTTTAAAGTATGGAAAGAACTTGTAAAATCATATGAGAAGTTGGATGCACAAAGAAAAGCCAACAATGAGAGCATTCAGGTATTGAATTTTTCATTAAACATTATTTAGAATGTATTAATACTTATAAGTATCTTAGACATGTATTTGTGTGAAAATAAATTGAATTGGTTTATGTTTAAGGACAAGGCATCCAAGGCGAGGTTAACCAAGACAAAAGTCACTCATCGTAGTGGCTAGAAAGGTTTAAAAGCACTGATAACAACCTTTGTAAGTATATTAAACATGTGATATTTTTTTAATAAATTTTGTACTAGAAGAAAGTCATTGTTATCTAATTTCTCCCTATTTACTGATTGATAGGAACTAAAATATGGAAGACCTCCAAATCATTTGGAAAAGGAGGTGCTGCAGCAAAAGAGATGGGTTGAATTTGTTGTTTGGATGGACTCTATGGTATGTACTCTTAGTTGGATTTCCAATATACTTTTAAACCATATTTTCATTTTATTTTTTAGTACTATTAGATATTATATCTTACCTCATTTTATGGTTAACATTGTATAACAAAAACATGTGTTGTGTTATGTAATTAATACTAACATGTAATATTGATTTTTTTTGTCAGAATGCTGTAGGTAATGATTGCCAAGACGATGATCCAAATTATGTTCAACATATATCAGGAGATGATGAGGATGAGGATGAGGATGATGGTGGTGAAGGAGGAGATGATGATGATAGTTGCGGTGTTGGTGATGATGTGGATCAGAGTAATGAGGATGGTCAAGATGATCATGAGGATGATCTTGGTGGTGGTAGCTAGGCATGCACATGCATTGTTTTTTATGAAGAAATTATTGTGTAGAATGACATTGTTATGTTTAGATGGGTGTTGTGAATTTACCCTATATCAATGAGACATTTTGATTTTGTAATCATACGATGAGTTTGATTTATGTATGTTGTTAATTTATCGTAGAATAACGATATTCATGAAATATTTTGATTTTTTAATCATATTTGAATTTTAGTTGTTTTGATTAAAAATAATACTGATTTTATTAGTATTATGTTGCTATTTTATACATGTTTTGAAAATTGTTAATGACACATTGTTATTTTTTTGGATGGATGTTGTCAATTTCTCTTAAATTTCTTTACAAATGATTTTGAATTGTGATATCTGCTTTAATGATATTTAGAAACTATCATATATTTCACTATGAATCTATAAAGGGGGTCATATATGTAAAGAAAAATATACTCTATATAAGAAGTCAAATGCGGATGTAACCATGGATGCAAAATTGAAAGTAAAATTGGATGTTAAACTAGGAATTAATACAAAATGCAAACAATTGACATACAAAGTGTTTTAAATTAGAAGTGAAAAACTGTGCAATAGTTGACACAAAGAAGGGAACAAAACATGGCCTACAAAAGGATATCAAATTGGGCAAAAACAAGGACACATAAATGGGCACCAAATTAGATGCAAAAAAAGGCAACAACTAGATGTAAAATAAGATGCAAAGTTGAGTGTTAAAAAGAAGAAAAAAATGTTACAAATTAATATGCCAAATGATGATGCAAATAATGGTGTAAATTTGGGATGCAAACTTGGGTGCAAAAAAGGAAAAAAAAAAAAGATGTAAGAAAAGACATAAAACATGATGCAAAATGGGGCTGAAAAAAAGGTGAAACCAAGGATGCCATATTGGATGTAAAAAATGATTCCTAATCTCATGCAAATTTAGGCTCGAACTCAGACACAAAATTATATGCAAATGTGGACACAAAATGAGGCAAAAAAAGATGCAAATTTGGATGGTGAAAACGATGTAAAACTAGACACCAAAAAAATGCAAAATTGGATGAAAAAGTCGGTGTAAATAATGGTGCAACATTGGACACAAGTAGACACAAAAAAATGGTGCAAAAAGGGGCATAACATATCTTAAAATTGGATGCAAAACTTGGTGCAAAAACAAATACAAAATTAGACATAAAAAATGGCTCTACATTGAATGTACCATTAGACACAAAATAAGATGAAAAGGTGGACACAACACATGACTCAACATAAGATGCAAATATAAATGCAAATTTGGATGCTCAAAATGATGTAACATTAGATGCAAGAGATGGTGTTAAAAATGATGCAAAATTGGATGAAACAAATGACGCAAAATATGGTGCAAAATGAGATGGGAAAAATGGAGACAAATCAAACGTAAATGTGGATGTAAAAAATGGTCCAAAAAAAGATGCAAAAATGGGCACAAAAATGGATGCAAAATTTGGTGCTAAATCAAATTCAACACATGGTGCAAAGATAGGCACCAAAACTGGTGCAAAAATAGAAGCAAAAACTAGTGTAAGACTAGATACAAAACCTGGCGTAAGACTAGATGCAAAAACTGATACAAAATGGATGCATAAAAAGACGTTAAATTGGATTCAAAATATAGTGTAAACTTGATGGAAATGATGGTGCAAAAATGGGAGCAAAGAATGACACAAAATAGGAAGCAAAAGAGAATGAAAAATAGATGCAAAAAATGACACAAAACTAGAAGCAAAACCTGTCATAAAATAAGATGCAAATCTTGGTTCAAAATTTGACGCAAAAAATGATGCATAGTTTGGTGTAAAAAATGATGCAAAATCTAGCGTGAAAAAGGATGCAAAATCAGGTGCAAAAAAGGACGCTTTAAAAATTGTAAAATAGAGCCAGATTTAGCGCCAGGTTGCTCATCACAATTACAAAAAAAATGCACTAAAATCTGGCGCTAAATCTGGCGCAAATCGCTGGTTTTGTTGTAGTGAGAGGCAATGGAGATTGCATGTTACCTGGTCAATAGATCACCTTCATCAGTGTTGAAGGATAAGATTCCACAAGAGGTATGGGCGGGTAAGAAACTCTCTCTTTCCAATCTGACCATATCTAGATGTGATGCATATGTACATGTTCCAAAGGAGAAAAGAACTAAGTTGGCTAGTAAATCTGAAAGGTGCATCTTTATTGGGTATAAGGATGGTTTAAAAGGTTATAAGCTTTGGAACTCAGAAATAAGGAAGGTTGTGTATAGTCACAATGTGGTGTTTAGAAAGGTGAAATATGTTATTAAACATGAAGTCCTACCAAAGGAACCTGATAAGATAAAGTTTGAGCTAAAGGAGGAGGAATCAAAATCTACCGCAGAAGAGGAATAAGAAGATGAAGAGCCAAAAAATCTAGTTGTACGAAGATCAGTATGAGAAAGAAGGCAACCAGAAAGGTATAGTCCAACTTCTTTCTATTCAATTTTTTCTTTATATATTACTAATGATGATCCCAAAGATGTTAGGGAAGCAGTAGATTCAGAGGATGGAAATTTCTGGAAAGAAGCCATGGTTGATGAAATGACATATTTGCACAAAAATGAGGTGTGGGATCTAGTGGATTTGTCAGCTGGAAGGAAACCCATTGGAATCAAATGGGTGTTTAAGAAGAAGATGAATGTAGAAGGCAAGGTGGAGAAATACAAAGATCGGTTGGTAAAAAAAGGTAATTCCTAGATGTCGGGAATTGATTTTGGTGATATTTTTTCTCCTATTGCCAAGGTAGCTTTTATTAGATTACTTTTATCTATTGCTGCTACTTTTTATTTTGGGGTAGAATAGGTGGATGTGAAGAAAACATTTCCCCATGGGGATCTGGAAGAAGATATCTACATGAAGCAACTTGAAGGCTTTGTGGTGAAGGGTAAGAAAGAACTAGTATGCAGGTTAAAAAAGTCTCTGTATGGCATTAAAACAGTCACCAAGGATGCGGTATCAGAAATTTGATACATATATACAGGGACTTGGGTTCACCAAAAACAAATTAGATCACTTTGTATATTTTAAATTAATCGATGACTGTGTTATTATTTGGTCTTGTATGTGGATGATATGTTGTTGATTGGAAATAACAAAGAAATTATCCAGGAATTGAAGACCCAATTGTCCTCCAAATTCGACATGAAAGATCTTGGTGCTGGAAACTATA
Source organism: Pinus tabuliformis (assembly GCA_031772625.1). Classification (NCBI taxonomy): domain Eukaryota; kingdom Viridiplantae; phylum Streptophyta; class Pinopsida; order Pinales; family Pinaceae; genus Pinus; species Pinus tabuliformis. The sequence continues at coordinate 535,507,137 of CM062812.1, forward strand.
TTTTTGGCATGGAAATTAAATGAGATCGAGAAAAAAGGAAGCTCTAGTTAAACCATAGGAAGTATGTCGAGACAATATTGTAGACCTTTAATATGTAGGATAGTAAACTCGTGAAGGTTCCTAATCCTGTTGGTGTGAAGTTATCTACTAAAGAGTGTCCCAAGACACAATAAGAGGAATAGCACATGTCCCGTGTTCCATACGCAAGTGTAGTTGGTAGCCTGATGTATGTAATGGTATGTACTATACCAGACATTACACATGCAGTGGGAGTATTGAGCAAGTTTATGTCAAAACCAGGGAAGGAGAATTAGACAACATTGAAGAAGATTTTTAGGTATTTGTGTGGCACTAGTGATTATGGTTTGTTCTACCAAGGAAGACCAGGAATAGATAGAGTTTTGGACATATGTGGATTTGTTGATGCAGTCTGGGCTGGAGATTTGGATCATAGAATATCTAAAAGTGGGTATGTATTTAACCTGTTTGGAGGTGTAGTCAATTGGATGAGAAAGAGACACTCTGTAGTGGAACTTTCAACTATAGAGGAAGAATACATGGTAGCCACTCATGCAAGAAAGGAAGCAGTTTATGATGCCAGGGTTACCCCTGCTAACACCCACAGTATGCATGTAAAATGCATACACACATTTGTCCCAGGTATTTAACTCTTAAAGGAGTCAAATTTTCAACCATAAATGGTTAAGGCCCTCTTTTAGTCTTATTTGGAATTATTCATAGACTTAAAAAAGCCTAAACATTAACCCACCCTTTCGTTTCTATCAGAAATTAATCACCCCGCTTAAACCCTCATTAACCTTTATTTCCGACCTTTCATTCAAATCCTTCTTATCGAGACTTTAAAACCCCTTCCTAACCTTCATTATCCCTTTAACCACATATATATAACCTTTCCCTTCTTTATGCTTGGTTAATATATATTTATCGCATAAAAGCTTCTATCAGCTCTATTTTCCTTGTAAAACCTTTTACAAAGGAAAAACCCCACAAACATACCTTTTGCCTTTGTACGGCCTCTGCACACTTTTTGAGATTAACTTTATCACAATCGGGGTATCGCTTCTCCGTGGCACACAACATACTCCTTCTGCTTCCCTGATATGTGACTATATCATTTTCCAGAATACACCAGAAAACAAAGGAAAACCCACTTCGAACCCTTGAGCCGGACTTCAAAAGTTATAAGCCCGCATTAAAAAGTATCGTTGGGTACACTCCTTCCAAGCCTCATGTTACGCTACTCTGATGTCTATATTCTCCAATTGCTGATACCTTTTATCTCCAATCGCCAACACCACCGATCTCTGCTTATCATCTATTGGCACATCTCCTCATCACAATATCGCAAGTCGGAGGTTTTCAAGGCCCAATGCTAAAACACTTAAAAGCTCTGATGTGATCAGGCTCTCGGACCCGATAGGATTATAAATCCACCTTTATAGAATTTCAAATCCGGTTATGTCGCAATATCAGAGTTTGGCAGTTCAATAGGCTGGTTCCTCTCCATTGAAATGATGTGATGCGATAGTCTTTTGTTGATGTGACTTAATCCTGGCCGTTGATCTTAAAGATTCAACAGTTGCTGTGCAACCATACTTCACTTCTCTGTTCGACTTGTTTACTTAGATTTTACACTGTTTTGAGTGATTGTGATGGTTCCCTGGTTTCTTTAAAAGGTTTTGGACCTTTGCTATTCCACTACGCACTATCTCTTCTAAGCTTAAACTCTGCGCTCTTCTTTGATCTCTATTTTTGCAGAGCTCTACCTTGGCTTCTAATGGATTCAATGATCCATCGTGATCCTCTGTATCATTTTCTCCCTCTGCGTGTTCTGTAGAACTCTGCCTGCAACCCCCTGTTACAGAACCTATGAATTCACATATAAATCAACACTCGAAACACGCATTCCAACTCAGAATTGAGTTGATTCTATTAATAAATATAAACAATGATTACAGAATGAGATCTCTGTGTCTTGCATAAGCCTGATCTTCAACTATCAGTGGCCTCTCCTTCTACTCTACCCATAGGCTTACATTTATACTAGAAAGATATGTTTAACTAATTTTGGTTCCATTCCTAAATCTATTGAACTAACTCCTAAATCCTCTCTATCTTCTATGTCCACTTCTAATCTCCATTTAATTCCTAAGATCTCTCCTTAGTTCCTTGAATCATGGAACTATTTCAAGAGTCCTAATTGACTTTTAACTCTTTTGTCATTAATAGCCACTCATGTTCTCATTTATTCAAGAGCATTTACAAACATCTTACATTATCTAATTAAATCACTTAAAAGCCTAAATATTACAATAACTTGAGACTTAGGAAACTGACTTCCTAAAAATACATGACCCCCTATGTCTACTTAATTACAATGATTTTCTCTTGGGTTGAATTCTCCTGCATCAGGCTCCCAAAGTGGAAATTATTCATGATCTCCTGATCATGTGTCTCCCGATATTTGCCTTCCTAGATCACATACTTTGTTTTGTAATTGCCCAAATGTCTTGTTCCTTTGCTGCTGCTATACTTTTGCTATCTTTTGCTCCATCTTCTTCTCCTTGTCAATCAGGTTCATGCTCTGATTGATCATTCTTCCTATTGCTATCATTTTCCTCCATTTGGACTGCTTCATCATCAGCTGCCACATTTCTTCAATCTCTGTCTCTAGTACATCCTTGTACTGGTCCATACTTTGCCACTTACTTCTACCTTTTTCTCTTTGGTTCAAGTTGTTGCCGCTGTCCACTAACTCTTCAAACTGCCATTTGTTACTTTCACTTTGTAGTTGCTAGTTGACTTTTTCTTCCACTTTTCCTCTTGATCCAACTTTTGCTATTCTTACTATGTTTACTGCCTCTCTTTCATCCTTACCCTCTTTCATGATTATTTCTGCCTGTACCAAATCATGACTTTCTAGCATTCTCTCCAGCGATTGAGCATCTGTGTTCCATGGATTGAATTCTTCCACATAATTTTATTATTTCATCTTTATTTGGTTGTTCATCTGTGCCAAATTTTCTTCAGCATCTGCAACTAAACCTTCATTCACAACACATTTGTTAAAATAAAAAACATAAGGCTTCTATGCCTTATCTTCCTTTGGCAACAATTAGATTTGCTGCTCTGTTTCTTTCTCCTTTGTCAGCACATTAGTATGTTGTTTTGAATTCTCAAAAGAACTCATGAGATTGTCAACTAGTCTCTCCTCCACATCATTTGCTCTAATGATGTCTTCCTGCTCTTGTCTACCGTAGTGAACTCCTTCTGCAATCACACTATCATACTCTGAATTTTCCACCAAATATTCCAGCAATGCAATTTCTTTGTGACACTTCGCAAGTATTTCATCATCACTTATCATCTTAAGTTCTTTTTGTTACATTAAGTCATTGCTTCTCTCATTTAAGATACATTCTCCATCCTCCTTTACTTCAGAGTTTTTATCTTCTGAAAGATACTTCTCCATACTTCTGACAGCTTCAAAAGATTGCTCATTCTCTGCAAAAATCTCCTTTGTTAGTGTTCTTTCTCCCAAGTTTAAATCCTTTCCATAGGTTTCTTCCTTCTTAAGATCTTTCAGTAGATGCCCTTGTTTCTTACTGACTGTCTCAATAGTTTCCATGGCTATTTCCACTGTGCCTATCATCATAGTGAACTAATGATCTTTTACTATGTTTTTAGCTAACATAGTCTCTTCTTCAAGTTTTCTTTTAATCTCTTGTTGTTTACCTTCTCCAAGAGCTATCCTTGTCTCACCATCTTCATTAATATTCTCCTTTATTTGTTCTACATCCACAGACAAACTATCAGTCTTAAAAACATAAGACTCTGTGGTCCCACTTGATGTTTCAACCATCATATCTCCTTGATGTTCTAAATCCTTAATATGATTCAGAAATTATTTGATGGTCTCCTCTTCAATTTCCTCAAGCCCTTCACTTGGTTGCTTAATATCTTCCCCCAATTGTATATGAGATCTATCTATCTCATCTTCTTCCAGAAAAAAATTTAGATTCTTCTTGTCTTCTTCCTCCTTTATGACAATATCAGCAAATTGTCCTTCACATGTTTCACCTGCAAACATACAAAAATTGTCAGATTTAAAATCTTCAGACCTTTTGATCCAACTTGAAGTTTTAGCCTTCAAGTCTTCATCTTCAGTCAGCATCTCCTCATGCTGTTTTGAACTATCTCAATAGTCCATGAGATCTTCACTTGATCTTCATTCTTTATCTTCAGTGTAGTCTTCACTTTCTCCCAGAATTTCTCCCTGTTATAGTTCACAAATGGACTCTTCCATTTCTAGCTCAAATTCCTTGAGTTTTTCCCTTAGCCACTTTACTTGCTTTTGCTGTAGCCTTCCCTCCATCTCATGCCACTCCACTGGCTTCTTCCTCAAGACCCAACTTAGTCTCTAGATTTCCTCAAGTATCCTCCTTAATGCATCAAGTTGTTCTTTTAACTCTGCAATATCTTTGTCAATTTCCTCTTGACTCATCCTCTTACCACTTGTTTTGTCATCCTCTTTCTTTATCTTTCTTCTATTGTGGCTTCTCTCTGAACCTCTGCTATGACCATCAGTAGTCATCTTCTTCTCCTCTTTCTTCATGAGCTCCTCACTCATCTGCAATAAGCCTCTGCAACAACTAGTCCTCCTTGCTGCAATCTTACCTCACTAAGCTCTCCTCACTCAATCTTTTGGTAAGCACAGGTCCTATGTCTGGAACCTCATCTTGCTACTTCTAGGCTTCTACAATATCTCACTCTCTCTTGACAACACTTCAGTTGTCCTCTCTGTCCAATCTCTTGTTGGATTTTTTTTTTTTTTCAAGTTCACTACCACTTCTTCTTTAGAATGTTTTCCTTACTCTACCTTCAAGAACACATTTGGTTCTCCTCATAAAAAATTTCTTGCTGTCCTTTGCTGAGATGTTTCATCTGCAACCACAGTATTCAATTTCATTTTGAAACAAACACACTATCTTACCTCCAAGATCTATGTATGATCTTGTTCTCCCATTATTCTACACTTTGAATGGATTGTCCTTTGTTTGGTCTCCAAGTCCTATTTCCTTTAGAACTTGTACTAAGAAATCTTGCTCTTACTTTTCCTTAAGGAGTCCATTGTTCTTGTCTACTCCAAGCCTCTGCTGGAACTACTACAAACTCCAAAAGTTCCCCTACAATCTTCTATTGTAGCCTTTATCATTTATCAATTAACTTATGCACATTACCTTCTTTTTTGTGCACACTCCTTTTCATAGGAAATCTTTCCCTGCTCTGATTACAATTCTACTCTCACACCAATTGATGTCAGGGTTACCCCCACTAACACTCACAATATGCATCTAAAATGCATACATATATTTGTCCCATGTATTTAACACTTAAAGGAGTCAAATTTTCAACCATAAATGGTTAAGGCCCTCTTTTAGTCTTATGTGGAATTATTCATAGACTGAACAAAGTCTAAACATTAACCCACCTTTTCCTTTCTATTGGAAATTAATCACCCCGCTTAAAACCTCATTAACCTTTATTTCTAACCTTTCATTCAAATCTTTCTTATTGGGACTTTAAAACCCCTTCCTAACCTTCGTTATCCCTTTAACTGCATATATATATAACCTTTCCCTTCTTTATTCTTGGTTAATATATATTTATCGCATAAAACCTTTTATCGGCACTATTTTCCTTATAAAACCCTTTACAAAGGAAAAACCCCGCAAACATAGTTCTTTTCCTTTGTATGGCCTCTGCACACTTTCTGAGATTAACTTTATCACAATTGGGGTATTTCTTCTCCGTGGCACACATCATACTCCTTCTGCTTCCCCGATATGTGACTATATCATTTTCTAGAATACACTGGAAAACAAAGGAAAACCCGCTTTGAACCCTTGAGCTGAACATCAAAAGTTATAAGCCCACGTTCACAAATATTATCGGGTCCACTCCTTCCAAGCCTTATGTTGTGCTACTCCAATCTCCACCTTCTCTGATTGCCGATACCTTTTACCTCCAATCGTCGACACCTCTGATCTCCACTTATCGGCTATCGGCACATCTCTTCATCACAATATCGCAAGTCGAAGGTTTTCAAGGCCTAATGCTAAAACACTTAAAAGCTTCGATGCAATCAGGCTCTCAGACCCAATAGGATTATAAATCTACCATTATATAATTTCGGATCCAGTTATGTCGCAATATCGGAGTTCGGCAATTCAATAGACCGGTTCCTTTCCACTGAAACGATGTGATGCGATAGTCTTTCGCCGATGCGACTTAATCCTGGCCGTTGATCTTAAAGATTCAACAGCTGCTGTGAAACCATACTTCACTTCTCTGTTCGACTTGTTTACTTAGATTTTACGCTATTTTTAGTGATTGTGATGGTTCCCAGGTTTCTTCAAAAGGTTCTAGACCTTCACTATTCCATTGCACACTATCTCTTCTGAGCTTAAACTCTGCACTCTCCTTTGATCTCTATTTTTTCAGAGCTCTACCTTGGCTTCTAATGGATACAATGATCCATCGTGATCCTCTATATCATTTTCTCCCTCTATGTGTTCTACAGAGCTCTGCCTGCAACCCCCTATTACAGAACCTACGAATTCACATATAAATCAACACTCGAAACAGGCATTCCAACTCAGAATTGATTTGATTCTATTAATAAATATAAACAATGATTACAGAATGAGATATCTATGTCTCGCACAGGCTTGATCTTCAACTATCAATGGCCTCTCTTTCTACTTTGCCTGTAAGCTTACATTTATACCAAAAATCTCTATTTAACTAATTCTGGTTACATTCCTAAATCTATTGAACTGACTCTTAAATCCTCTCTGTTCTATATATCCACTTCTAATCTCCATTTAATTCCTAAGGGCTCTCCTTATTTCCTCGAATCATGGAATTGTTTTAAGAGTCCTAATTGACTTTTAACTCTTTTGTCATTAATAACCACTCTTGTTCTCATTTATTCAAGAGCATTTACAAACATCTCACATTATCTAATTAAATCACTTAAAATCTTAAATATTACATTAACTTGAGACTTAGGAAACTAACTTCCTAAAAATGCATGACCCCCTATGTCTACTTAATTACAATGATTTTCTCTTAGGTTGAATGCTCCTGCATCAGTTTAGTTGCAGAGATTGTGTTCAAGTATGGGGTTGTTACAACGAGCTATAAGGATAGACTATGACAAGCAAAGTGCAGTTTTCTTGGAAAAGGACCCTTCTTATCATTCAAACACAAAGCACATTAATGTTCAGTATCACTTTGTGATGGATATGGTTGAGGAAAAAAAGGTGCTAGCAAAGGTGGACACTTTGAAGAATGTTGCAAATGCATTGACAAAGTCTGTGATCATTGAGAAGCTTTCTTTGTGTAGAGAAATAGTGGTAATTATAGGGATGGACCAATGACTAAGCTCTCCTGTGGCCCCCCATGGAAAGAAATAACATGTGGGAGAATGTTGGGTGTGTGTGATATTCTTTCCATGATTAGCACCATGTGCGAGGGTTCGATAACCCCCCCTATTCGTTGAGCTGGGTGCAACAGGGGGTTCACAAGGGGTTTCGAGTGGGGCGGTAGCCCTCCTCTACAGGGTCTGGGAAAACACCCTGGGGAAATATCTTTTTGCCCTATATTAGGTGGGAGGAGCTACCTAAGGTTTTGTGTGTGGTTTTCGCACATGGTTTTGGGCATGATGGTTTTCTTCCCATGTTATTTTGTAGATTTGGTCAAGGGAACTACAATTATGTTCTAATCCAAGGTTAATGGATTGGGGCTTATGGATGCTTCGGCATGTATATATATGTATTGTAACATTGAAAGGAAAATAATGAAAAATCAATGTAGTAGTCCCGGTATTGGGATCCAGGGGAAAATATCTGTGTATATCTATTTTATGTTTTATGCTCTCACCATTGTTTATTTTCTGTCTTTAGAATTTGTATGCAGGTAATTTTTGTATGGGTTTAAAACCTATAGAGAATTGCTAGAAACTACATCTAGATTTGAGACCTAAGAAGAACGACAGAAAAGAGAAGTAAAAGAAAATTGCAACTATGAAACAAGACCATGAATCTGAATCAGAAGATGATGAGAAGACCACAACTACGAGATTTGTAGGTAGTGGACCAATTGACCTGGGATCAGACTCACGTGATGAAATGAAGATTGTAGCTCTTGGGATTTTAGTGGCTAGACCCATCGACTTAGATTCTAATTTGAGCGATGAGGCAAAGATTTCAGCAGATGTTGTGCCAAAAATGAGAAGGGCACCAAATGTGTCATGGCTGCAAGAACTCGATGAAATCAACCAAAGAATTCGGGTGGAAAATTCTGAACTAAGGAAACTCCTACAAGAAGCAGAGAAGGAGAAACAAAGGTTACAACATCATTTACAAGCTAGGGAGGAGGCCTTGGAAAAGTTGTAGAATAACAATTCTAAGGTAAAAAGTGATTCTTCAATTTCATGTACTTCTTATGATAATGATTTAGTTGCTTTTGAGAAACATACTATAGGAATTGGATCAAAACTTTTGAAGAAAATTGGGTATCAAGGAAAGGGCCTCGATATTAATGGCCAAGGCATTGTGAATCCCATCAAAGTGGAGGAATTTCCTCATTATGCAGGACTTGGATATGTCAAAAATGAATTTAGGGAACACTCCAAGATAGCGAGTGACCAACCAATGATAGAAGATGAGAGCACTTCATCAAATTATAGTGATAGTGAGGGTTCCACGAGAACTTATTAGAGGCGCACCGGGAGAAAGTGTTCCAAGATGATCTGGAAAGTTTGGAGGAGAAAGAATCATTGTAGTTACTACAATGAGGATGGACACTTAAAAGCCATGAGTAAGACACTCCAATCCCTGAAAGCACCTATGAAGAAACCAGTTGGTGAAGATGTTCAACAAGAAAATCCACCATAAGGAGATGACCCATTAACTTTGTTGAGTAAGAGATGGTTTTACTAGGCATAGTCGCTTATCATGGACACAATTTGTAAATCATGCGTTGCAAATAATTGTAAATTGATGATGTGTTTTCCATCGCTTATTAAAGCAATGGTGATGTTTCTGGCCTTTTTTTGGTAGCTAGGGTATTGGTTTCTTTTATGTAAAACTTGACCAAAGAGTGTGCATTAAACTCTTGGCAAGTATGGGGTTGTTTGAGTCATGTGTGGTTTTATGTTAACTCCCTATACTACTAGTGTAACCCCTTATTGTTATTAGTAAAACCCCCTTATTATATTGTTGTGGCCATGTAATCCCCATATTGTTATTATTGTGCCCCATAGAAGCCCACTATTGTTATTATTGTGCCCTTAAATTATTATTTTTATGTCGACTCTCATTATATTATGACCCCTTAGACTCTATATATAAAGGAGGTCTTGTCATTTGTATCATCCAAGAATTGTTCATTTGTGTAATGGAAAGGAGGTTTCCCCATCGAAGAGGTTGATTTCTAAGGTGTTGATCCATCTTTTCTATCTTTTTGTGAGCTGGTTTCATAACGCTTGGTATCAGAGCTTTGGATTCTAGGGTTTCGTTGCTCCAAACAGGTCATCGTGGAATTTTCGCTATAACATTTTTTCTGTGACGTTTTAGAAGATTAAAAAAACCCCATTTGACACTTCTTGTTGAACCTCCGGTCCGAATTTCAGATCTTGTCTCGCTATATTTTCGAAGATATTATCTGAGGATGTTAGGGTTTTTTCAAACTCCAAAATTCCTTCTCAAACAGGTCGTCGTGGAATTTTTTCTATAATTGTTTTTATACAAAGTTTGAAACTCTGAAATTAAAACCTATTTGAGCTGAAAACATGGTGAAGCTCAACCACGAATTTCAAATCTTGTTTTGTTATATGTTCGAAGATACAGTCCAAGACATTTAGGGTTTCTGTAGGCTCTTGAATTACATCCCAAATAGGTGACCTTGGGAAAATCGTCATAACTTTCTCTTTGAGTATTAGATTGAAATTTCGTCAGAAGTTACAAAAAGAGGACGTAAATTAGTTTTTTGTGTATCGGTTTCAAGTCCTAAGGTTCAAATAGTGACACATGGCACTTTGTACAGGTTCTATCTATAGAACTAGTCTATAATCAGGTCATCGTGGGAGATTTTAATTAACACTTCCTTGCAGAATCCAATCTTGATCAGACTTGCAGTGTTAGAAAGAGGACCTAGAGGGCTACTGCAGGAAGCAGTTTCAAATCTTGGAGATCTTAAATACAAAGTCACAATCGTTTCAAGATCGAGCTTCTCAAATCAAGAAAAGACGATATGAGGAAGTTTGATGGCAAGGATCCATTAAATTGGATACTACATATGGAGAAATATTTTGATCTACATGAGGTGCAACTGTTACAAAAGGTAAGTATTGCATATTTATGTTTAGAGCCAAATCAATTTTTATGGTATGAAGGGTGTTTTTCTCGTAAACCACTTGTCACGTGGTCAATTTTCATAGAGGAAATGATAGCACATTATGAGAATACAAAGAGAAACACCTTCTTTAGCCAATTGATAAATCTCAAACAAAAGGGTTCAATGGCAGAGAAAATTGAGGACTTTCAAAAATTGAATATAAGGGTAAATGATATTCCAGAGAAGAAAAGGGTTGATGTCTTCATATGGACTTTAAAGGATAACATTCAACATGAGGTTCGTCTTTAGGAACCTGATTCATTGGAGAAGGCATTCAAGTTGGCAAGAAAAATTGAAAACGATATTATGAAAACAAGGAATCCCACCACTCATGACTATAATTATGGAAGTGTTTTTTCTCCTATCCTTCCACAACCTACAAGGTTTACACCACAATAATTGGAAGAGAAAAGAAAAAAAGGGCTTTGTTACAATTGTGATAGAAAATACACTAAAGGTCATAAGTGTGCTGAGAAGAACTTATTTTACATAGATTATGAAGAGGACGAGAAAAGGATCAAGAAACATCAAAAGAAGATGATATACACCAGGAACCAACCCCAAAGAAAGAAGACATGAATCTGACAATATCTTGTAAAGCATTAGAAAGAATTACCACTCCTCAAACTCTCAAGATAGAAGGACATATCAAGAAGAAAAAGGTTCAAGAAGTGAAAGATCACATTGAGAAAGAAGAAATGAATCTGACCATATCTTGTAATGCATTGGCCAGAATTACCACTCATAAAACTATAAAGATAGAAGGATATATCAAGAAGAAAAATGTTCAAGAAGTGAAAGATCACATCGAGCATCAAGAAATGAATCCGACCATATCTTGTAATGCATTGGAAGAAATTACCACTCCTAAAACTCTCAAGATAGAAGGACATATCAAAAAGAAAAATATTCAAGCAGTGAAAGATCACATCGAGCGTCAACAACAAGTTCTCCAACATTTAAAGGATAACGCCACTTTGGTGGAGAATCAAATGAAACAACAGACAGATCAACATTGCAATGAAATAAGTTTTGATGTAGGCAATTGGGTATTTTTACGGCTACATCTCAAGCAAGGTATTTATGAGAAGGAAATGTTTGCAATACTACATGCACTTAAGAAATGGAAAACTTACCTAATGGGAAGACACTGCAAGGTAAAAATGGATCATGATAGTCTTAAATACTTTTTATAACAAATATTATCTTTAGAAGAACAAAAAAAATGGGTCACAAATATGTTGGGTTATGACTTTGAAATCATCAACTAAAAAGGGAAGCAAAATGTTGTTGTAAATGCACTCTCAAGAAAGGATGAGGATGTGGAAGCATTGTTTTGTGCTATTTCTATTAGCTAACTAGATTGGATAAACGAAGCAAGGGATGTATGGAAGAAGGATGAAGAAGTGTGGGGCCACTCATTCAAAAGTTGCAGAAGATCCCAGTTCAAACAATATTGCTAGAACTTAACGAGGAAGGAAAAATCATATTGGAACATAGAGCAGTCACAGAAACAAGAACCCGATAGCTACAAAATCGATTAATTTTAGCGTATCTCATCAAGTGGAAGAACTTACCCACTAAATATTCCACATGGGAGGACAAGAATTCTATATAGAAGCATCAAGAACTACTCAAGCGTTGAGGACAACAGTTTTGGAAGGAAAGGGGCATGTTAGGTCCCTATGCTACTAGTGTAACCCCTTATTATTATTAGTACAACCCCCTTATTAGATTGTGGTGCCCATGTAGTACCCATATTGTTATTATTGTGCCCCATAGAAGCCTGCTATTGTTATTATTGTGCCCATACATTATTATTGTTACTTCGGCTCTGATTATATTATGACCCCTTAGACTCCTATATATAGAAAGGAGGTCTTATCATTTCTATCATCCAAGAATTGTTCATTTGTGTAAAGTAAAGGAGGTTGCCCCCTTGAAGAGGCCGATTTATAAGGCATTGATCTATCTTTTCTATCTTTTTATGAGCTGGTTTGATACATTTCAATGTGATTGCAAAGGATGTACCAAATTTGCATGCAATGTAGATGTTGAAAGTGTCGCTTGACGAGGACATAGGAAGTGTGCAGGATGTGACCATGCTTTTCGAGGACCAAAATCTCCTGAACGGGGAGGAATGATCGATGTGCATCCATAAATAGAAGTGGCCTTGAAATAGCTCAAAACTCAAAGTAATCATATGGAAGTGAAGCTAGGAATAGATTGTAGTGTTCGTTGTCCTGATTCCAACAGTGTAAATAACACTAAAATCCAAGTTCGTATGGTCAAGTTATAGCTAGTCAAAGTTTTGCTCAAACTTGGCCAAGTGGTAGTCTAACAAGGCAACAATTTGGCATAATATTAGTGCACAAAATCCACCAGTCGAAATAGGTGAATTTTTCACCTACTTAGTTTCTCTAGTATCCCTTAAAAAACCAGCGAGAAATTATAGCTACATACTTATAAAAAATAAAAAAATAAAACATTTTGAGGTAGCGGGCCACCAACCCCACCACCCCGCAATGGAATATACATATATATGTTATGAGATAAGGGTGGGTCACCATATGTGGACCTGCCACCCCACTTTTAAACATTTCTCGGGTCGTCGGGGTTTGAACCCCCCCGATTAGCATGATTGGCGCATTGTTGGGATGGGGACCCCCACGTATAATTTAGTATAAGTTTTGAATCAATTTTGATGTAAGATTGTAAAGTCTCCACATTTTGAGGAGTGAAGTGCGTATAACGTTAAGAGTCAAAGGGGATTTTAGGAAGGTCAAAGCCCCTTATTTTGTTAAAGAGATGGGTTGTTTTGAGTAAACAATGAACTCTACCCATGGTTCACAGACCATGGTAATGTAATGTAAAAGATATAAAAGGGAGTCATCTAGGAGTCATTAGGCAATGAATTTCTATGCTTATGGATAGTTGATGAGTAAGATTTTGAGTCTTTAATTATGTATTCTAGTGAAGGGGAAAGATCATGTAGCTGAGTGAGTGGAGACCTTAGTAACTTCATAGGTGAGTGCGCGGGCCCCTGCAACTCTGTTTGCAGGGTTAGAGGAAGTGTATGTATTCAAGATCTAAAATAATAGAGAATATTTGAAGCAAATTTGTGCATTTTGTATATATTTATATGTTTATGTGTTTTATTCTTAGTTATAATATTACTCTTGGCTATATTATCTTAAGTGCATCACGAAGGTTCAGATCTACTTTTGTATGTTAACTTATGCATGTTAGAATACTTAGGCCAAGCTCATAGATCAAGTTCAAGTAGAAATAATTTTAAGTCTGTGATTCTGAAGATAAGGGTTTGTGAAAGTTGGATCAGGCCTTAGATTAAGGAAAGCCTCGTTGCTACATCACATAGCCTTTTGGATGAGAAAACCTAGTTCTAGGATTCCCCAACACTGCCGCAGGTGAGACTGCAATCTACGTTAAGCGGATTGTCTCCGAAAGGGTCAGCAATGTAGGGTTTTGTTAGTTAGCATAGCTAAATTTAAACCTAGGTCTAAGACCCATCAAACTAACAAATGGTTCCATTGACAGGATCGAGATCTATCTGAAGGATGTGTGATGTGGCGTCCGTGGATACCAACTAAGAAAGAAATCGAGAAGTGGATAGATCAGAAGTTGCACGAGTTTGCAGCTCAGGAAAATCATAATCTGTGTTGGTCAAAAGAGAGGTGGTTATAGAGATATCTCTATAGAAAAGAACATGAGATACTTTTCACATCATTCCCTAATGAACTGCACGAGTGGCTTTCAAAGTTAGCAGAAAATGAACCTACTTGGAAACCCGATGATCCTATTGTGTCGACTCTTGAATTGATCAAGAATCTTAAGGAGTCTAGTTATAAGGTTGCAAGAGTTGTCGACGATTGGATCAATAATATTTTGGGTGGTTTCATCACTGAAATTGCAATTGAGACATTTGTATCTTATATCGAAGCTGAACACTGATTCTTTGAGGGTTCGAGAGGTAAATACCTGAGATCACTAAAAACTTGGATTAAAATGTTGTTGTGCAAAAAGGGTGTTATGCCTTCGAATTGATGTTTAAAAGAGGTTATGCCGAATCTACATGAAGCGGAAAAATATTCAGATCCAATTGGGAAAAAATATACTAAGGGTGCATAAATTCCATTATTTGGAGAATCAAACAATGAATGAGAAAGGACCAACCCTAACACACCTGGAGGTGCACTGTAGATAGAAGGTTAGGGTACTTCTAGGATTTCGCATCCATCCACACCATCTCCACCTTCATCACCACCTCATACACCTATGCCTCCACATCCTTCTTAGTAGGCACAGAAAGCTAGGGAAAATATGTGGCATGATCGCCACATTAAGCAATGCACTTTTAAAAATGGAGATTTGGTCCTGATGTATGACAACAAGTTCAAAAAATTTCCTGGGAAGTTTCAGATGCATTGGCTAGGACCCTATGTGATCCGTGATATTTCCGATGGTGTCATAGTTAAACTTGCAAATCTGAATGCAGAGTTGCTTCCTGGAAGGATTAATGGAAGCATATTGAAAGTCTACAGGGACGATCCTACCTCTGTAGGGCAGCGACGACTATATGACAGCAAGAAAGTCTTAGTGCTTCAGGAAGCTGAAAGGAAGCGTAGGACTATAGACTAATATGTTGAGAAATGGTTTTTTCGAAGAAGGAGGGCTACACACTGGCACAAGTGGAGGAAGATGCAACATTGTAGATGTGCCATAAGAGAGGGTACAATGTAGCCTACCCAGAATGTGACCGTTGAAAAAGATACAGTTGATTTGATCATGATTTTTCCATTAAAGTGAGTAGGGAAAGTGCATTTACAGAACATATCTATGAAAATCACACCAAATTCAGATTTATGAGGAGGATCTGAAGGTATTCAAGGTATTTGAATTTGAATTTGGCTATAAAAATTGCATCCCACTCTACATTTGGACACTTTACCTCTTAAAGAAATCTTGTGAGATTTTGTGCCTAAGTCTGAGCCAAGAGAATTGTTGCATGTCTGGTGAGGATTGGTAGGATGTCTACTAGGAATTTCTGAAACATGGTTCAACGAACATCATTACTACTACCCCTCCTACACACACCGCAACTCATAGATCACCAAGGTTGAATCCCATAGCTGCAAGAGCGAAAACAACATTCGTAGAACCTACAAAAGAAATAACAGTGGAGAAGTAGAAGAAACTGTAGAAGAAAACAATAAGATAGTCACTTAGGAAGGTGTCAGTTGAGCCGTAGAGCAAGGAAAATATGGATAAAGAGAAAAAGAAGCAACCAATGGAACTAGTTGACTTAGAGGAGCAAGAACTTGGGACAAGAGTTGAGGATGTAAATGTTCACAAGGCTGAGCCAATTTCGTAGTTACTTCCATATATGCCACCAAGAAAGCCAATTGCTAAGGTGACCAAGGACCCTGATGCAGTGAAATTTTCCATTTGTACACCTTTATAGCCCGACGATGTGCCCTTTGAAGGAGTGTTGTTGGCACAGGTCTTACAACTACGCATGGAGGACTAGGATTTTTCTAATAGGGCTAAATTCCCTCATTTTGATCCAAGAAAATATCTGAATATGGTATACTATGAGGAGGATAATGTAACATGAGCAGAACCAATGGATTGGGTGGCTGGGATCCAATGTGCCGGTTTTCTGAATATGTTGATTATACCTCATTTTGGGCGTAGAAACATTAATACAATGTGTGCGCCAGTTGCTAAGTTTGGTGCATGATGGAGCCTTATGGCTGAGGGAGAGGATCACAATCGGCACTATGTTGATTAGGAGGATCACTACGCTACCATGTGCAGGGCCAGACCCTGCCAAAACTTTTGTTCGCAAGTCCCAAGAAAAAAAGCTCGCAGACTAGGTGAAGAATTATTACAATGTCATCAAGAATTCGTGAGGCTACTTCTGATAAGGTTGTCACCTTTTCCACGTCCATTATAGCTGGTAAAATTATGAGGAAGTGTAGGGAAGATGAGGTGTCGTCCCTAGTAATTCAGTTGATTGCGCAGTGTATTTATTTGGGCAGGATACCTCTACCAAGAGTTTCTGGATGATTGTCGCGAGGCCCAGGAAGATGTGAAACAATTCCACTATGCATGTTTGTTGTTGATGATTGTGTTGACAACCTGGAGAATCCCTGATGAGTTGAATTTCCCTAATGTTGACCTAGATTTGTGCAAAGCTGCGAGGTACTCTTTGATGTGGGAGTTGAAGGATCGAAGTTGGGTGGTAGAGGATAAACAATTTTGGGTGTTGTTTGAGATGGATTTACGCACTATGGATCTATCACTGGTGTTATTTACCCAATATCGTAGAGTTGCGAACTTCAAAGAAGATTTCCAAAATGTACACTTAGAGGCAACGAAAGATGTAGGGGGCATATCACATGAGTTGCCCTATTTGGTCACAGAGTAAGATATTTTTTCTGTAATTTCTAACTGGTCAAGCATGTGGCTGGACCCCAATAAGGAAGTCGAAGGAGACCAAGCATGTACCATCAAAATAAAATATATGCCAATGGAAGACCCCAAGGAGGTGCCTCAAAAGGTCACTGTAGACCTTGAGAAGAATACCACAAAGGAGTGAGAGCATGTAGATGAAGAGGAGCCAGACACAGAGGAACTAGAGCAGGGTGGAGGAGACCCTTTGAAGGATATATAAGATATTGAGTTTCCTTTCATACTAAAGAAGATGAATAAATCCACCACCAGAGGTGCGCGAAAGAAGCAGAAATTTGACAAGACTTCTAGCATTGAACCGATGGTGCTCACTGAGGGGGACATCGATGAGATTGGTGATAATATTCTCTCTATAACTAAGGATATGTGGGGACACATCAAGGATTAGTACAAGTCCATACTGACGCATGTCCAACAGGGCCTTAAAGAGCTACAAGTGCAAGAGAGTGCAATTCTAGTAAGCATGGTTCAAGCGAGCAAGAATCAAGCAAGCGTGGCAATGACAAGTGGAACACTAGAATTACCTTCAACGTTGGTGGTAACCACAAAATTCTGCATAATTCCATTCCAGGAGGGTCATTGTGCTTTCCTACTGTAGTGGATCAGGTAACAACGCCATATGGGAGGAACTCAGAGCTGAACTTAGCGGCATTTCCCATTCAATCATTACATGAACTCCACTAGGGAGTATCTACCGAATTGAAAATTAGAGAAGAGTGGGTGCTCTTCGTGATCAAGGACATCAAGAGACACAATGAGAAGCTAGCTGAGGAAGCTACTAGGGTGATGCAAGATAGGGACGTAGCCACTGCGTGTAGGTAGGAGCTAGAGGATTCCATCACTCAGACTTGCATTGAGCTTCCAGAGCACTCCTCATACAAACTGAAGCAGCTTCCGAAGAGAAGCTCCACAAGCAGGAAACCTTGGGAAGGAGTCCAAAGCAGAGGTTGCACAAGTCAAATTTGAAATGCAAATACAGGTTGCAGAGCTACAGATGAAGCTACAACCAAAAGCACCTCCAAAAGTTTGAGAGTAGTGTGAGGTTGCTATTCAGGATGACATGGATGTACTAGAAGTTGCAATTAAGGACTACAACCAAATTTTTGAGGACACCATAGAGTTTTGGGCCTCGCTATTGGATGACCCACATGTGCAGAAGATTGAGGTAGACATACGAGATAAAAAACTACAGTTTGATGAAATCAGGACAAAAACATGAACCTTAGCACTTATGCAATGGTTTTCTAGACTCTAGGAAGGGAAGGCTATTCAGAATTAGATAGACGAGTCATGACAGAAAGTCTTAATCATTTTGGAAAGAACATAGTCATGGGATGATGAGCTAGTCAACTCTCTCGGTCTATCGAAAGTAAACAGAAAGGAATGCGATAGACGCAAAGGACCATTGGCTTAGCAATAGAGGGGCCAACCATTGAGAATTTAGTCAAGGAGGTTTGGCAGGCCGCCTCATAGTGCACATCATAGTTTTAAGCATTGAAGGCTGATTTCAACGGCATTAAAGCACGTGTTAAGGATGTAAGAACAGAGTGACTCGGGATGAGTCACATCTTTGTGTTGGGGGCTTGTTGGGATGGGGACCCCCTGGTATAATTTTGTCTAAGTTTTGATTCAATTTCCTCAAGCCCTTCACTTGGTTGCTTAATATCTTCCCCCAATTGTATATGAGATCTATCTATCTCATCTTCTTCCAGAACAAAATTTAGATTCTTCTTGTCTTCTTCCTCCTTTATGACAATATCAGCAAATTGTCCTTCACATGTTTCACCTGCAAACATACAAAAATTGTCAGATTTAAAATCATCAGACCTTTTGGTCCAACTTGAAGTTTCAGCCTTCAAGTCTTCATCTTCAGTCAACATCTCCTCATGCTGTTTTGAACTATCTCAATAGTCCATGAGATCTTCACTTGATCTTCATTCTTTATCTTCAGTGTAGTCTTCACTTTCTCCCAGAATTTCTCCCTGTTATAGTTCACAAATGGACTCTTCCATTTCTAGCTCAAATTCCTTGAGTTTTTCCCTTAGCCACTTTACTTGCTTTTGCTGTAGCCTTCCCTCCATCTCATGCCACTCCACTGGCTTCTTCCTCAAGACCCAACTTAGCCTCTAGATTTCCTCAAGTATCCTCCTTAATGCATCAAGTTGTTCTTTTAACTCTGCAATATCTTTGTCAATTTCCTCTTGACTCATCCTCTTACCATTTGCTTTGTCATCCTCTTTCTTTATCTTTCTTCTGTTGTGGCTTCTCTCTGAACCTCTGCTATGACCATCAGTAGTCATCTTCTTCTCCTCTTCCTTCATGAGCTCCTCACTCATCTGCAATACGCCTCTGCAACAACTAGTCCTCCTTGCTGCAATCTTACCTCACTAAGCTCTCCTCACTCAATCTTTTGGTAAGCACGGGTCCTCTTTCTGGAACCTCATCTTGAGCAACACCTTTGCTACTTCTAGGCTTCTACAATATCTCACTCTCTCTTGACAACACTTCAGTTGTCCTCTCTGTCCAATCTCTTGTTGGATTTTTTATTTTTTTTCAAGTTCACTGCCACTTCTTCTTTAGAATGTTTTCCTTACTCTACCTTCAAGAACACATTTGGTTCTCCTCATAAAACTTTTCTTGTTGTCCTTTGCTGAGATGTTTCATCTGCAACCGCAGTATTCAATTTCATTTTGAAACAAACACACTATCTTACCTCCAAGATCTATGTATGATCTTGTTCTCCCATTATTCTACACTTTGAATGGATTGTCCTTTGTTTGGTCTCCAAGTCCTATTTCCTTTAGAACTTGTACTAAGCAATCTTGCTCTTACTTTTCCTTAAGGAGTCCATTGTTCTTGTCTACTCCAAGCCTCTGCTGGAACTACTACATCCAAGGAACTCCAAAAGTTCCCCTACAATCTTCTGTTGTAGCCTTTATCATTTATCAATTAACTTATGCACATTACCTTCTTTTTTGTGCACACTCCTTTTCATAGGAAATCTTTCCCTGCTCTGATTACAATTCTACTCTCACACCAATTGATGTCAGGGTTACCCCCACT
This sequence comes from Pinus tabuliformis, assembly GCA_031772625.1. NCBI lineage: Eukaryota > Viridiplantae > Streptophyta > Pinopsida > Pinales > Pinaceae > Pinus > Pinus tabuliformis. Next base: position 535,527,180 of record CM062812.1, read on the forward strand.
AACACTCACAATATGCATCTAAAATGAATACATACATTTGTCCCATGTATTTAACACTTAAAGGAGTCAAATTTTCAACAATAAATAGTTAAGGCCCTTTTTTAGTCTTATGTGGAATTATTCATAGACTGAACAAAGTCTAAACATTAACCCACCTTTTCCTTTCTATTGGAAATTAATCACCCCGTTTAAAACCTCATTAACCTTTATTTCTAACCTTTCATTCAAATCTTTCTTATTGGGACTTTAAAACCCCTTCCTAACCTTCGTTATCCCTTTAACTGCATATATATAACCTTTCCCTTCTTTATTCTTGGTTAATATATATTTATCGCATAAAACCTTTTATCGGCACTATTTTCCTTATAAAACCCTTTACAAAGGAAAAACCCCGCAAACATAGTTTTTTTCCTTTGTATGGCCTCTGCACACTTTCTGAGATTAACTTTATGACAATTGGGGTATTGCTTCTCCGTGGCACACATCATACTCCTTCTGCTTCCCCGATATGTGACTATATCATTTTCTAGAATACACTGGAAAACAAAGGAAAACTCGCTTTGAACCCTTGAGCTGAACATCAAAAGTTATAAGCCCACGTTCACAAATATTATCGGGTCCACTCCTTCCAAACCTTATGTTGTGCTGCTCCAATCTCCGCCTTCTCTGATTTCCGATACCTTTTACCTCCAATCGTCGACACCTCTGATCTCCACTTATCGGCTATCGGCACATCTCTTCATCACAATATCGCAAGTCGAAGGTTTTCAAGGCCTAATGCTAAAACACTTAAAAGCTTCGATGCAATCAGGCTCTCAGACCCAATAGGATTATAAATCTACCTTTATAGAATTTTGGATCCAGTTATGTCGCAATATCGGAGTTCGGCAATTCAATAGACCGGTTCCTTTCCACTAAAACGATGTGATGCGATAGTCTTTTGCCGATGCGACTTAATCCTGGCCGATGATCTTAAAGATTCAACAACTGCTGTGAAATCATACTTCACTTCTCTGTTCGACTTGTTTACTTAGATTTTACACTATTTTTAGTGATTGTGATGGTTCCCAGGTTTCTTCAAAAGGTTCTAGACCTTCGCTATTCCATTGCACACTATCTCTTCTGAGCTTAAACTCTACACTCTCCTTTGATCTCTATTTTTTCAGAGCTCTACCTTGGCTTCTAATGGATACAATGATCCATCGTGATCCTCTATATCATTTTCTCCCTCTATGTGTTCTACAGAGCTCTGCCTGCAACCCCCTATTACAGAACCTACGAATTCACATATAAATCAACACTCGAAACATGCATTCCAACTTAGAATTGATTTGATTCTATTAATAAATATAAACAATGATTACAGAATGAGATATCTATGTCTCGCACAGGCTTGATCTTCAACTATCAATGGCCTCTCTTTCTACTCTGCCTGTAAGCTTACATTTATACCAAAAATCTCTATTTAACTAATTCTGGTTACATTCCTAAATCTATTGAACTGACTCTTAAATCCTCTCTGTTCTATATATCCACTTCTAATCTCCATTTAATTCCTAAGGGCTCTCCTTATTTCCTCGAATCATGGAATTGTTTTAAGAGTCCTAATTGACTTTTAACTCTTTTGTCATTAATAACCACTCTTGTTCTCATTTATTCAAGAGCATTTACAAACATCTCACATTATCTAATTAAATCACTTAAAAGCTTAAATATTACATTAACTTGAGACTTAGGAAACTAACTTCCTAAAAATGCATGACCCCCTATGTCTACTTAATTACAATGATTTTCTCTTAGGTTGAATGCTCCTGCATCAGTTTAGTTGCAGAGATTGTGTTCAAGTATGGGGTTGTTACAACGAGATATAAGGATAGACTATGACAAGCAAAGTGCAGTTTTCTTGGAAAAGGACCCTTCTTATCATTCAAACACAAAGCACATTAATGTTCAGTATCACTTTGTGATGGATATGGTTGAGGAAAAAAAGGTGCTAGTAAAGGTGGACACTTTGAAGAATGTTGCAAATGCATTGACAAAGTCTATGATCACTGAGAAGCTTTCTTTGTGTAGAGAAATAGTGGTAATTATAGGGATGGACCAATGACTAAGCTCTCTTGTGGCCCCCCATGGAAAGAAATAACATGTGGGAGAATGTTGGGTGTGTGTGATATTCTTTCCATGATTAGCACCACGTGCGAGGGTTCGATAACCCCCCCTATTCGTTGAGCTGGGTGCAACAGGGGGTTCACAAGGGGTTTCGAGTGGGGCGGTAGCCCTCCTCTACAGGGTCTGGGAAAACACCCTGGGGAAATATCTTTTTGCCCTATATTAGGTGGGAGGACCTACCTAAGGTTTTGTGTGTGGCTTTCGCACATGGTTTTGGGCATGATGGTTTTCTTCCCATGTTATTTTGTAGATTTGGTCAAGGGAACTACAATTATGTTCTAATCCAAGGTTAATGGATTGGGGTTTATGGATGATTCGGCATGTATATATATGTATTGTAACATTGAAAGGAAAATAATGAAAAATCAATGTAGTAGTCCCGGTATTGGGATCCAGGGGAAAATATCTGTGTATATCTATTTTATTTTTTATGCTCTCACCATTGTTTATTTTCTACTTTTATAATTTGTATGTAGGTAATTTTGTATGGGTTTAAATCCTATAGAGAATTGCTAGAAACTACATCCAGATTTGAGACCTAAGAAGAACGACAGAAAAAAGAAGTAAAAGAAAATTGCAACTATGAAACAAGACCATGAATCTGAATCAGAAGATGATGAGAAGACCACAACTACGAGATTTGTAGGTAGTGGACCAATTGACCTGGGATCAGACTCACGTGATGAAATGAAGATTGTAGCTCTTAGGATTTTAGTGGCTAGACCCATCAACTTAGATTCTAATTTGAGCGATGAGGCAAAGATTTCAGCAGATGTTGTGCTAAAAATGAGAAGGGCACCAAATGTGGCATGGCTACAAGAACTCGATGAAATCAACCAAAGAATTCAGGTGGAAAATTCTGAACTAAGGAAACTCCTACAAGAAGCAGAGAAGGAGAAACAAAGGTTACAACATCATTTACAATCTAGGGAGGAGGCCTTGGAAATGTTGTAGAATAACAATTCTAAGGTAAAAAGTGATTCTTCAATTTCATGTATTTCTTATGATAATGATTTAGTTGCTTTTGAGAAACATACTATAGGAATTGGATCAAAAATTTTGAAGAAAATTGGGTATCAAGGAAAGGGCCTCGATATTAATGGCCAAGGCATTGTGAATCCCATCAAAGTGGAGGAATTTCCTCATTATGCAAGACTTGGATATGTCAGAAATGAATTTAGGGAACACTCCAAGATAGCGAGTGACCAACCACTGATAGAAGATGAGAGAACTTCATCAAATTATAATGATAGTGAGGGTTCCACGAGAACTTATTAGAGGCGCACTGGGAGAAAGTGTTCCAAGATGATCTGGAAAGTTTGGAGGAGAAAGAATCATTGTAGTTACTACAACGAGGATGGACACCTAAAAGCCATGAGTAAGACACTCCAATCCCTGAAAGCACCTATGAAGAAACCAGTTGGTGAAGATGTTCAACAAGAAAATCCACCATAAGGAGATGACCCATTAACTTTGTTGAGTAAGAGATGGTTTTACTAGGTATAGTCGCTTGTCATGGACACAATTTGTAAATCATGCATTGCAAATAATTGTAAAAGTGATGATGTGTTTTCCATCGCTTATTAAAGCAATGGTGATGTTTCTGGCCTTTTTTTGGTAGCTAGGGTATTGGTTTCTATTATGTAAAACTTGACCAAAGAGTGTGCATTAAACTCTTGGCAAGAATGGGGTTGTTTGAGTCATGTGTGGTTTTATGTTAACTCCCTATACTACTAGTGTAACCCCTTATTGTAATTAGTAAAACCCCCTTATTATATTGTTGTGCCCATGTAGTCCCCATATTGTTATTATTGTGCCCCATAGAAGCCCACTATTGTTATTATTGTGCCCTTAAATTATTATTGTTATGTCGACTCTCATTATATTATGACCCCTTAGACTCTATATATAAAGGAGGTCTTGTCATTTGTATCATCCAAGAATTGTTCATTTGTGTAATGGAAAGGAGGTTTCCCCATCGAAGAGGTTGATTTCTAAGGTGTTGATCCATCTTTTCTATCTTTTTGTGAGCTGGTTTCATAACGCTTGGTATCAGAGCTTTGGATTCTAGGGTTTCGTTGCTCCAAACAGGTCATCGTGGAATTTTCGCTATAAAATTTTTTCTGTGACGTTTTAGAAGATTAAATAAACCCCATTTGACACATCTTGTTGAACCTCCGGTCCGAATTTCAGATCTTGTCTCGCTATATTTTCGAAGATATTATCTGAGGATGTTAGGGTTTTTTCAAACTCCAAAATTCCTTCTCAAACAGGTCATCGTGGAATTTTTTCTATAATTGTTTTTATACAAAGTTTGAAACTCTGAAATTAAAACCTATTTGAGCTGAAAACATGGTGAAGCTCAACCACGAATTTCAAATCTTGTTTTGTTATATGCTCGGAGATACAGTCCAAGACATTTAGGGTTTCTGTAGGCTCTTGAATTACATCCCAAATAGGTGACCTTGGGAAAATCGTCATAACCTTCTCTTTGAGTATTAGATTGAAATTTCGTAAGAAGTTACAAAAAGAGGACGGAATTTAGTTTTTTGTGTATCGGTTTCAAGTCCTAAGGTACAAATAGTGACACATGGAACTTTGTACAGGTTCTATCTATAGAACTAGTCTATAATTAGGTCATCGTGGGAGATTTTAATTAACGCTTCCTTGCAAAATCCAATCTTGATCAGACTTGCAGTGTTAGAAAGAGGACCTAGAGGGCTACTGCAGGAAGCAGTTTCAAATCTTGGAGATCTTAAATACAAAGTCACAATCGTTTCAAGATCGAGCTCCTCAAATCAAGAAAAGACGATATGAGGAAGTTTGATGGCAAGGATCCATTAAATTGGATACTACAGATGGAGAAATATTTTGATCTACATGAGGTGCAACTGTTACAAAAGGTAAGTATTGCATATTTATGTTTAGAGCCAAATCAGTTTTTATGGTATGAAGGGTGTTTTTCTCGTAAACCACTTGTCACGTGGTCAATTTTCACAGAGGAAATGATAGCACATTATGAGAATACAAAGAGAAACACCTTCTTTAGCCAATTGATAAATCTCAAACAAAAGGGTTCAATGGCAGAGCAAATTGAGGACTTTCAAAAATTGAATATAAGGGTAAATGATATTCCAGAGAAGAAAAGGGTTGATGTCTTCATATGGACTTTAAAGGATAACATTCAACATGAGGTTCGTCTTTAGGAACCTGATTCATTGGAGAAGGCATTCAAGTTGGCAAGAAAAATTGAAAACGATATTATGAAAACAAGGAATCCCACCACTCATGACTATAATTATGGAAGTGTTTTTTCTCCTATCCTTCCACAACCTACAAGGTTTACACCACAATAATTGGAAGAGAAAAGAAAAAAAGGGCTTTGTTACAATTGTGATAGAAAATACATTAAAGGTCATAAGTGTGCTGAGAAGAACTTATTTTACATAGATTATGAAGAGGACAAGAAAAGGATCAAGAAACATCAAAAGAAGAGGATATACACTTGGAACCAACCCCAAAGAAAGAAGACATGAATCTGACAATATCTTGTAAAGCATTAGAAAGAATTACCACTCCTCAAACTCTCAAGATAGAAGGACATATCAAGAAGAAAAAGGTTCAAGAAGTGAAAGATCACATCGAGAAAGAAGAAATGAATCTGACCATATCTTGTAATGCATTGGATGGAATTACCACTCATAAAACTATCAAGATAGAAGGATATATCAAGAAGAAAAATGTTCAAGAAGTGAAAGATCACATCGAGCATCAAGAATGAATCCGACCATATCTTGTAATGCATTGGAAGAAATTACCACTCCTAAAACTCTCAAGATAGAAGGACATATCAAAAAGAAAAAGATTCAAGCAGTGAAAGATCACATCGAGCGTCAACAACAAGTTCTCCAACATTTAAAGGATAACGCCACTTTGGTGGAGAATCAAATGAAACAACAGACAGATCAACATTGCAATGAAATAAGTTTTGATGTAGGCGATTGGGTATTTTTACGGCTACATCTCAAGCAAGGTATTTATGAGAAGGAAATTTTTGCAATACTACATGCACTTAAGAAATGGAAAACTTACCTAATGGGAAGACACTGCAAGGTAAAAATGGATCATGATAGTCTTAAATACTTTTTAGAACAAATATTATCTTTAGAAGAACAAAAAAAATGGGTCACAAATATGTTGGGTTATGACTTTGAAATCATCAACTAAAAAGGGAAGCAAAATGTTGTTGCAAATGCACTCTTAAGAAAGGATGAGGATGTGGAAGCATTGTTTTGTGCTATTTCTATTAGCCAACTAGATTGGATAAACGAAGCAAGGGATGTATGGAAGAAGGATGAAGAAGTGTGGGGCCACTCATTCAAAAGTTGCAGAAGATCCCAGTTCAAACAATATTGCTAGAACTTAACGAGGAAGGAAAAATCATATTGGAACATAGAGCAGTCACAGAAACAAGAACCCGACAGCTACAAAATCGATTAATTTTAGCGTATCTCATCAAGTGGAAGAACTTACCCACTAAATATTCCACATGGGAGGACAAGAATTCTATATAGAAGCATCAAGAACTACTCAAGCGTTGAGGACAACAGTTTTGGAAGGAAAGGGGCATGTTAGGTCCCTATGCTACTAGTGTAACCCCTTATTATTATTAGTACAACCCCCTTATTAGATTGTGGTGCCCATGTAGTACCCATATTGTTATTATTGTGCCCCATAGAAGCCTGCTATTGTTATTATTGTGCCCATACATTATTATTGTTACTTCGGCTCTGATTATATTATGACCCCTTAGACTCCTATATATAGAAAGGAGGTCTTATCATTTCTATCATCCAAGAATTGTTCATTTGTGTAAAGTAAAGGAGGTTGCCCCCTTGAAGAGGCCGATTTATAAGTCATTGATCTATCTTTTCTATCTTTTTATGAGCTGGTTTGATAACATTTTATATGTGATTGCAAAGGATGTACCAAATTTGCATGCAATGTAGATGTTGAAAGTGTCACTTGACGAGGACATAGGAAGTGTGCAGGATCTGACCATGCTTTTCGAGGACCAAAATCTCCTGAATGGGGAGGAATGATCGATGTGCATCCATAAATAGAAGTGGCCTTGAAATAGCTCAAAACTCAAAGTAATCATATGGAAGTGAAGCTAGGAATAGATCGTAGTGTTCGTTGTCCTGATTCCAACAGTGTAAATAACACTAAAATCCAAGTTCGTATGGTCAAGTTATAGCTAGTCAAAGTTTTGCTCAAGCTTGGCCAAGTGGTAGTCTAACAAGGCAACAATTTGGCATAATATTAGTGCACAAAATCCACCAGTCGAAATAGGTGAATTTTTCACCTACTTAGTTTCTCTAGTATCCCTTAAAAAACCAGCGAGAAATTATAGCTACATACTTATAAAAAATAAAAAAATAAAACATTTTGGGGTAGCGAGCCACCAACCCCACCACCCCGCAATGGAATATACATATATATGTTATGAAATAAGGGTGGGCCACCATATGCGGACCTACCACCCCACTTTTAAACATTTCTCGGGTCGGCAGGGTTTGAACCCACCCGATTAGCATGATTGGCCCGTTGTTGCGATGGGGACCCCCAGGTATAATTTAGTCTAAGTTATGAGTCAATTTTGATGTAAGATTGTAAAGTCTCCACATTTTGAGGAGCGAAGTGCGTATAACGTTAAGAGTCAAAGGGGATTTTAGGAAGGTCAAAGCCCCTTATTTTGTAAAAGAGATGGGTTGTTTTGAGTAAACAATGAACTCTACCCATGGTTCATAGACCATGGTAATGTAATGTAAAAGATATAAAAGGGAGTCATCTAGGAGTCATTAGGCAATGAAGTTCTATGCTTATGGATAGTTGATGAGTAAGATTTTGAGTCTTTAATTATGTATTCTAGTGAAGGGGAAGGATCATGTAGCTGAGTGAGCGGAGACCTTAGTAACTTCACAGGTGAGTGCGCGGGCCCCTGCAACTGTGTTTGCAGGGTTAGAGGAAGTGTATGTATTCAAGATCTAAAATAATAAAGAATATTTGAAGAAAATTTGTGCATTTTGTATATATTTATATGTTTATGTGTTTTATTCTTAGTTATAATATTACTCTCGGCTATATTATCTTAAGTGCATCACGAAGGTTCAGATCTACTTTTGTATGTTAACTTATGCATGTTAGAATACTTAGGCCAAGCTCATAGATCAAGTTCAAGCAGAAATAATTTTAAGTCTGTGATTCTGAAGATAAGGGTTTATGAAGGTTGGATCAGGCCTTAGATTAAGGAAAGCCTCGTTGCTACATCACATAGCCTTTTGGATGAAAAAACCTAGTTCTGGGATTCCCCAATACTGCCGCAGGTGAGACTGCAATCTACGTTAAGCGGATTGTTTCCGAAAGCGTCGGCAATGTAGGGTTTTGTTGGTTAGCATAGCTAAATTTAAACCTAGGTCTAAGACCCATCAAACTAACAAATGGTTCCATTGACGGGATCGAGATCTATCTGAAGGATGTGTGATGTGGCATCCATGGATACCAACTAAGAAAGAAATCGAGAAGTGGATAGATCAGAAGTTGCACGAGTTTGCAGCTCAAGAAAATCACAATCTGTGTTGGTCAAAAGAGAGGTGGTTATAGAGATATCTCTATAGAAAAGAACATGAGATATTTTTCACATCATTCCCTAATGAACTGCACGAGTGGCTTTCAAAGTTAGCAGAAAATGAACCTACTTGGAAACCCGATGATCCTATTGTGTCGACTCTTGAATTGATCAAGAATCTTAAGGAGTCTAGTTATAAGGTTGCAAGAGTTGTCGACGATTGGATCAATAATATTTTGGGTGGTTTCATCACTGAAATTGCAATTGAGACATTTGTATCTTATATCGAAGCTGAACACTGATTCTTTGAGGGTTCGAGAGGTAAATACCTGAGATCACTAAAAACTTAGATTAAAATGTTGTTGTGCAAAAAGGGTGTTATGCCTTCGAATTGATGTTTAAAAGAGGTTATGCCGGATCTACACGAAGCGGAAAAATATTCAGATCCGATTGGGAAAAAATATACTAAGGGTGCATAAATTCCATTATTTGGAGAATCAAACAATGAATGAGAAAGGACCAACCCTAACACACCTGGAGGTGCACTGTAGATAGAAGGTTAGGGCACTTCTAGGATTTCGCATCCATCCACACCATCTCCACCTTCATCACCACCTCATACACCTATGCCTCCACATCCTTCTTAGTAGGCACAGAAAGCTAGGGAAAATATGTGGCATGATCGCCACATTAAGCAATGCACTTTTAAAAATGGAGATTTGGTCCTGATGTATGACAACAAGTTCACAAAATTTCCTGGGAAGTTTCAGATGCATTGGCTGGGACCCTATGTGATCCAGGATATTTCCGATGGTGTCATAGTTAAACTTGCAAATATGAATGCAGAGTTGCTTCATGGAAGGATTAATGGAAGCAGATTGAAAGTCTACAGCGACGATCCTACCTCTGTAGGGCAGCGACGACTATATGACAACAAGAAAGTCTTAGTGCTTCAGGAAGCTGAAAGGAAGCGTAGGACTATAGACTAATATGTTGAGAAATGGTTTTTTCAAAGAAGGAGGGCTACACACTGGCACAAGTGGAGGAAGATGCAACATTGTAGATGTGCCATAAGAGAGGGTACAATGTAGCCTACCCAGAATGTGACCGTTGAAAAAGCTACAGTTGATTTGATCATGATTTTTCCATTAAAGTGAGTAGGGAAAGTGCATTTACAGAATATATCTATGAAAATCACACCAAATTTAGATTTATGAGGAGGATCTGAAGGTATTCAAGGTATTTGAATTTGAATTTGGCTATAAAAATGGCATCCCGCTCTACATTTGGACACTTTACCTCTTAAAGAAATCTTGTGAGATTTTGTGCCTAAGTCTGAGCCAAGAGAATTGTTGCATGTCTGGTGAGGATTGGTAGGATGTCTACTAGGAATTTCTGAAACATGGTTCAACGAACATCATTACTACTACCCCTCCTACACACACCGCAACTCATAGATCACCAAGGCTGAATCCCATAGCTGCAAGAGTGAAAACAACATTCGTAGAAACTACAAAAGAAATAACAGTGGAGAAGCAGAAGAAACCGTAGAAGAAAACAGTAAGATAGTCACTTAGGAAGGTGTCAGTTGAGCTGTAGAGCAAGGAAAATATGGATAAATAGCAAAAGAAGCAACCAATGGAACTAGTTGACTTAGGGGAGCAAGAACTTTGGACAAGAGTTGAGGATGTAAATGTTCACAAGGCCGAGCCAATTTCGTAGTTACTTCCATAAATGCCACCAAGAAAGTCAACTGCTAAGGTGACCAAGGGCCCTAATGCAGTGAAATTTTCCATTTGTACACCTTTATAGCCTGACGATGTGCCCTTTGAAGGAGTGTTGTTGGCACAGGTCTTACAACTACGCATGGAGGACTAGGATTCTGAAAATAGGGCTAAATTCCCTCATTTTGATCCAAGAAAATACCTGAAGATGGTATACTATGAGGAGGATAATGTAACATGAGCAGAACCAATGGATTGGGTGGCTGGGATCCAATGCGCCGGTTTTCTGAATATGTTGATTATGCCTCATTTTGGGCGTAGAAACATTAATACAATGTGTGCACCAGTTGCTAAGTTTGGTGCATGATGGAGCCTTATGGCTGAGGGAGAGGATCACAATCGGCACTATGTTGATTAGGAGGATCACTACGCTACCATGTGTAGGGCCAGACCCTGCCAAAACTTTTGTTCGCAAGTCCCAAGAAAAAAAGCTCGCAGACTAGGTGAAGAATTATTACAATGTCATCAAGAATTCGTGAGGCTACTTCTGATAAGGTTGTCACCTTTTCCACGTCCATTATAGCTGGTAAAATCATGAGGAAGTGTAGGGAAGATGAGGTGTCGTCCCTAGTAATTCAGTTGATTGCGCAGTGTATTTATTTGGGCAGGATACCTCTACCAAGAGTTTCTGGATGATTGTCGCGAGGCCCAAGAAGATGTGAAACAATTCCACTATGCATGTTTGTTGTTGATGATTGTGTTGACAACCTGGAGAATCCCTAATGAGTTGAATTTCCCTAATGTTGACCTAGATTTGTGCAAAGCTGTGAGGTACTCTTTGCTGTGGGAGTTGAAGGATCGAAGTTGGGTGGTAGAGGATAAACAATTTTGGGTGTTGTTTGAGATGGATTTACACACTATGGATCTATCGCTGGTGTTATTTACCCAATATCGTAGAGTTGCAAACTTCAAAGAAGATTTCCACAATGTACACTTAGAGGCAACGAAAGATGTAGGGGGCATATCACATGAGTTGCCCTATTTGGTCACAGAGCAAGATATTTTTTCTGTAATTTCTAACTGGTCAAGCATGTGGCTGGACCCCAACAAGGAAGTCAAAGGAGACCAATCATGTACCATCAAAATAAAATATATGCCAATGGAAGACCCCAAGGAGGTGCCTCAAAAGGTCACTGTAGACCTTGAGAAGAATACCACAAAGGAGTGAGAGCACGTAGATGAAGAGGAGCCAGACACAGAGGAACTAGAGCAGGGTGGACGAGACCCTTTGAAGGATATATAAGATATTGAGTTTCCTTTCATACTAAAGAAGATGAATAAATCCACCACCAGAGGTGCGCGAAAGAAGCAGAAATTTGACAAGACTTCTAGCATTGAACTGATGGTCCTCACTGAGGGGGACATCGATGAGATTGGTGATAATATTCTCTCTATAACTAAGGATATGTGGGGACACATCAAGGATCAATACAAGTCCATACTGACGCATGTCCTACAGGGCCTTAAAGAGCTACAAGTGCAAGAGAGTGCAATTCTAGTAAGCATGGTTCAGGCGAGCGAGAATCAAGCAAGCGTGGCAATGACAAGTGGAACACTAGAATTACCTTCAACGTTGGTGGTAACCACAAAGTTCTACATAATGCCATTCCAGGAGGGTCATTGTGCTTTCCTACTGTAGTGGATCAGGTAACAACGCCATATGGGAGGAACTCAGAGCTGAACTTAGCGGCGTTTCCCATTCAAGCATTACATGAACTCCACTAGGGAGTATCTACCGAATTGAAAATTAGAGAAGAGTGGGTGCTCTTCGTGATCAAGGACATCAAGAGACACAATGAGAAGCTAGCTGAGGAAGCTGCCAGGGTGATGCAAGATAGGGACGTAGCCACTGCGTGTAGGTAGGAGCTAGAGGATTCCATCACTCAGACTTGCATTGAGCTGCCAGAGCTCCTCATACAAACTGAAGCAGATTCCGAAGAGAATCTCCACAAGCGGGAAACCTTGGGAAGGAGTCCAAAGCAGAGGTTGCATAAGTCAAATTTGAAATGCAAATACAGGTTGCAGAGCTACAGATGAAGCTACAACCAAAAGCACCTCCAAAAGTTTGAGAGTAGTGTGAGGTTGCTATTCAGGATGACATGGATGTACTAGAAGTTACAATTAAGGACTACAACCAAATTTTTGAGGACACCATAGAGATTTGGGCCTCGCTATAGGATGACCCACATGTGCAGAAGATTGAGGTAGACATACGAGATAAAAAACTACAGTTTGATGAAATCAGGACAAAAACATGAACGTTAGCACTTATGCAATGGTTTTCTAGACTCCAGGAAGGGAAGGCTATTCAGAATCAGATAGACGAGTCATGACAGAATGTCTCAATCATTTTGGAAAGAACATAGTCATGGGATGATGAGCTAGTCAACTCTCTCAGTCTATTGAAAGTAAACTGAAAGGAATGAGATAGACGCAAAGGACCATTGGCTTAGCAGTAGAGGGGCCAACCATTGAGAAGTTGGTCAAGGAGGTTTGGCAGGCCGCCTCATAGTGCACATCATAGTTTTAAGCATTGAAGGCAGATTTCAACGGCCTTAAAGCACGTGTCAAGGATGTAAGAACAGAGTGACTCGGGATGAGTCACATCTTTGTGTTGGGGGCTTGTTGGGATGGGGACCCCCAGGTATAATTTTGTCTAAGTTTTGAGTCAATTTTGATGTAATATTGTAATGTCTCCACATTTTGAGGAGCAGAGCGCACAAAACGTTAAGAGTCGAAGGGGGTTTTAGGAATGTCAAAGCCCCTCATTTTGTAAAAGGATCGACTGTTTTGAGTAAAAAATGAACTTTTCCCATGGTTTGCGGACCATGATAATGTAATGTAAAATATATAAAAGGGAGTCATCTAGAAGTCATTAGGCAGTGAAGTTCTATGCTTATGGATAGTTGATGAGTAAGATTTCAAGTCTGTAATTTGGTATTCTCACGAAGGGGAAGGCTCCTGCAGCTGAGTGCGTAGAAGCCTTGGTATGTCTACAACTGAGTGCGCGGGACCCTGTAGCTGTGTGCGTAGGATCAGAAGAAGTGTATGTATTGAAGATTTGAAGTAATAAAGCATATTTGAAGTAAATCAATGTGTTCTGTGTATATTTATATGTTTATGTGTTTTATGCTCAGTTATAATTCGACTCTCTATTATATTGTTTTAAGTGCGTCATGAAGGTTCAGATCTACTTTTGTATGTTAACTTATGCATGTTAGAATACTTAGGCGAAGCTCATAGATCTAGTTCAAGTAGAAATCGTTTTAAGTATGTGATTCTAAAGATAAGGGTTTGCAAAGGTCAGATTGAGCCTTAGATTAAGGAACGCCTCGCTGCTACATCACATAGCCTTCCGAATACAGAAACTTGGTTCTAGCATACCCCAATACTGCCTCTGGTGAGACTGCAGTCTGTGCTAAGTGGATTGTTGCTAAAAGAGCTGGTAGTGTAGGTTTTGTTGGTTCATGCACCTAACTCTAAACCTGGGTCTAAGCCCCCTCAAGCCAACACTCGCCTCCCGGGCAACCCCAAACCAAAAGCTACCGCATTAAATGTAATCGTTGGCCATAATAATGTAACCTCCTAAACTAAAGTTAATCGCTGATGTTAATATATATATATATATATATATATATATATATATATAAGCCTTGTTTGTTGAAACAATGCACCATATTTGGGGTGGGCGGGGTTTGAACCTTATCCACCCCTACCAAATCGACCAAAATTTACCATTGGGCCAATGACCCGTACCTTGGCCAATCTGCCCCAATTTATATATACAATCACTTCGTCCATTCGAACCAGACTGACAATGGAGGAGCAGAGCGAAACCTTGAGCAGCCAAGAAGGCCAAAACCATGAGCTAGGGAATCTCTTAGATGCTGAAAATATTCTCTTGAGGGCCAAAGGTGTCAGTGTCATATTTTGACAAGTTTATAGTTGATTTTTCATGTTTTCATGCTATGAATCCAAACATGTAGTCCGTTTCTCCAACCGAGGTCTCCATTTTTTGGCCCTCATCCGAATTGAAGGTATAAGGGTCATCTTATTAAAGTTGCTTGTAACTGTGGAGCGATAAAAAGGTGTCTTGTGAACTCCTAATTACCTCACATTAATTATCAACCCAGGGACGACTTTTTATTTCAAGAGTGTACTCTGTCTGAGGCGGCTATTTACTCAAGAGTAATGTTTCGCAGTATAGTGCTTAAAACCCACAAGTAAATGAATGCTTGAAAAAGAAATCTAATTGAAACAGCAAGAAACCGAAATGTTCTAAACTAAAATCATTCATTCAAACGACCATCAATCGAGGATATAGTAGCAATAACTCATTCCTCTAGAAATTGATGAAGGAAAAGGAATTAGAGTATGGATCATGGATCTGGGAGCATAATAGCGTCTGCTGTGTCTCACGATAGCCTTGATCCTCCTCCCACACTAAAACAGTAAATGCAAGCAAATGGAATGGAAATTAGAGCATGGACCAAAGATCTGGGAGCTAAGCAGCGGCTTGCTGACTCACTACAGCTTTAGACCTTCTCTCACACCAAAGCAATAAAGGCAAGTAAATAAATCAGCAGAAAGTAAAACGGAACAACGAAATGGAAATGGGACAGCAATAAATGATACAGCAGTAAAATGGAACAGCAATAATCAAATGGAACAACAGCAATCAAATGGAACAGCAATCCTTAATGAATTACGAAACAACAACTATCACCCGTATGTACATGATTTACATTAATATAGCAATCTGAAAGTATTGAATGATATGATTACGTTTCTGAACAAAGTAATATTGTCTTCAAGCCTCGCAAATACTTATTTTATATGAATCCAATGATGATAACATTTATACAAATATCTTGCTATGGAAATAGATGCAATTCAAATAGATTCACTTCGCGTAATACAAAGACATGAGTTAAAGAACTTATTCAGATTCAGATATTAAGTATAAAGCATAGTCTATCATATGAAAGATATATCAGATTGCTGAAACAATAGAAATAAGCAAACCAAACACAATTTACTGTATAACAATACAACGGCAAGTGTCTGTTGGAGCCGGGCCCGTAGCTTCCAATGGCACCACCGTAACTTACTTCAGATGCAGGGACGAATTAAACACCAAATCCTTTATATTGATTGCATTAACAAAAGTATACAAAATCAGATCTCAACAAGACTCCATGATCAAAGTTGTTCTGAAACTTATAATTACAACAACAGCCGTTTTTTTTTCGCCCTCTGATCTTTGGTTTCATTAAATAGAGAAAGATCAGAGCATAGATAATTACAATCATGATTTCTCTTACAAATTTAGGTTGATTCTAACCCATTGATCAACAAGAACAAGGCGGATTTGGGTTTGCAGCTAAGATTTGGAGGGCGGCCGCAACAACAAATCTCAGAAAATCGTGCTCAAAGAACCCTGTGTTTCTCCCTGTACAAGCCGAATTTGGGCAAACTGTTCTTTATGAAGATAATTGGGCCCGTTTTGGACAAAACCCATGTTCCGGATTTTCCAAATTCGTCTTCATTTGCTCAGAATCTTAACCGTAAAACTGTCACTCCTTAAACCAGCGAATTTCTGAGTTGGCTGATTTAAAAATCAAATCTTCAATCTGGAAGTTACTTTGGAGGCTAAAAATGGTAAATAAGGTTACAACCAACTTATTAGAACTATCATTGGTAAAATAATGTATAATAATCAATTTATTAGAAATAAAGGAGAATAAATAATATTCATCCATGAGAGCATAAATCATTTATAAAATGGATTTAAATGATAAATTATAATAAATGGCATGATGAAGAATGGTAGAAATGGGTGAAATAAACGTTCACAAGTTACAATAATAATGGTATATTAACGACTCTACACACCCGCACACTCAATATATTGCATGTCCTCATGCAACGAAAACTGAATATATTGCATGTCCTCATGCAACCCAAAGACAAAAGCCATGTGTTAACCAAGCAATAAAAATTTGAGAATAAATGAATGCTTCCTTAATTAATGAATATTCAATTTTAGTAATCTTGATGAAGGCATAACAATTTTTATATTGACATTCAACTATATGTATGAAGTTGCAGCAAAATATGACATAGATAACAACAAACTTCATTAACCATTTTCCCCAAAAACTACAAACCAGATTTTGTTGAAATGTTGCAAGTAGATTTGTAATATATGAAGGCTTCTATGATCCAAAAATCAGATCGTTTTGATGCATGGATCATGAGATATAAACAAAATGGCTGTAGGTGAGAGTGCATGATTTCCGAAATTTTATGAACCAATATTTCTTGAAATTGTCTAGGTATGTGTATTTCAATAGTATGTCTGTGTTTCCTAGAGATCACAAGAATTGAGTTCATAGTTTTTAAAAATATTAGGGAAATCAATTTCTACACTGAAATTGTATGCCTTAAAGGAGAGAAAATAGAAAACATCCATCATGCGTAGCAATTCCTCCCCCTCTCTGAAAAATTAGCATGTCCTCATGCGATGCTAGAAAACAAATAGAGGTGGTTGCTACCAGCTGTTGAATTCTATGCTTGGTGTAAAACAACATGGAATAAGGGAGGTGTTGAGAGTGAATAAGAATAGCAATGGATGATAAAGAATATAAATGGCGTGGTGATAAGAAAAAAATGAAGGAACACTCCCCCATACTCGGAAATGATATGCTGCTGAAAAATGGGAAGTGGTAGAAATGAAGGATGGTAAATAATGCTCAAAATGGATTTTCATTAGATTCTCCTAAATTTATAATAAATTAGAAAACTATGCAATTTTACCTCAAGTTTTACCTCCAAAAATGTGGAATGACATATAAATACTGGCAGTTGTTGAAGCTGATGTAGGCAGAGTTGGTGCTAAAAGTGATGCAAAAGGTGGAATCCAGAGAAGCACATCATGTCTGAAGAATTGTTCACGTTCACGAGCCTCTACGGTGAAGTGCAATAGTGTGGTCATGCTACGAATAGAATTCTGCCCATACTTGTTGTTCTCCTGTAAACAAAGCACTATTTTGCATACAATGTTCTTGAATCCATAGTGTTAGCTTTGAATAGCAACAGATAAAATGCATGCAAAATTGCGATTAGAAAAACTCAAATCAACAAGGTATGGCAAAGTGCAGTAATCATATCGCATGCAATCCCATAATGCATACATTCCCCCCTCCAATTGGAAAATGGGTTCCATAACCATAAAGCATATGAAAGGGGTGGTGCTGACGGCAAGGCAATGGAATGAACAATATATCAGTAAGGGAGGCAGAGTACACTTATCAATGATAGGACGGTGAAAGTTATGGTTATTTTGAGAGCAAAGTGTGTAAAGATAGTTATGAATAAGAGATAGGACACTTTGGAGTGATGATAGTTTATACAAAACGAAAAAGGACAACAATATGCTAAAAAAGATGCTTTGCTGACGGTATTCTAGCTTAAAATGATGTGATTGATCATAAAACAATTTCTCATGCATAAAGGTTCAAACAGGGAAAAAGTTAAGGAAATAACTTCTCTGATAAAAAGAAAATAAGAAAATGGTATTATAATAATAATTGACGAAAAGATATAACTTCAATACCATAAGCAGAGCCGCTGCTGCCAGCAGGCGTCCATAGCCTCGGCAGGGTTGCTTTTTAACCCATATGAGCCAGGATCCTCAATTTATAAATGGAGAGTTTTAGTGTTGTTCTACAGAAGAGATCAGTGTGCTGGCGTGGTAACCAGATAACCACACTGCCATTCACTAGGAGGTAGCAAAAGTGATCAGGCCGGCTCGTGATGAGACCTCCTGTTCCAAGGATAATTTGGCTATCCAATGGATCATAACCCTGGTGTGGTGGCCATAATGGGAATGTCACTTTGTTACAGCCTTATGAACATGGTAGGCTGGCTCATAATGAGACCCCCTATCCTCCATTTGCGAACAAAATTTTGTTATTATTACACATTTTTATGATAAAAAGAGGGAGGCTCAGTACTCCTTAAGAGCAGGGATGGCAGAAGAAGTTGAAGATGTCAATAGAAAAAAATATACCCATAATCTCATTTATTACAGACAAAGAAGATTATAACCAGGGATAATGGAACCAGCATGGTATTAAAATGATCAATCAATATCATGTTCAACAGAAAACAATGCAGTAAAGTAGTATATAAATAATTGTGTCTCTTTTGAAAAAAATCTATCATCAAGGAGTTGTCCTGTTAAAGATCATAACGTGAATGATATTAACTTGCTTCAATAGAATCCATAATTCTTGTCCTCATAAAAATAGTGTACTTTATGCCGTGAAAGAGAATCAGGAGAATGTGGTTGAGCTGAACTATGAATAATCCCACAAGAGAAAGGAAAGGGTTGCCCTCAAAAATATTCCCAAAGTGTTGCTCTTTTGAATGAACAGCAAAAACACTCACAAAGCGGTGTTTCGTGTAAGGAACATCAAAGAAAATGCACACTAAAAAAACAAAAATACATACAAAAATGTGAAAATGCAAATGTCGTTCGAAAAATCACAAATGCTGTTTCTTCTGAGAAAGGAACAGCAAAGACACTCAAATGTTGTTCCTTTTCGCAAAGGATGAGCAAAAACACACAAGTGCTGTTCCTTTTCGCAAAGGAACAGCAAAAACATGCACGTGCTGTTCCTTTTCGCAAAGGAACAGCAAAAAACAGACAAATGCTGTTCCTTTTTGAAAAGGAACAGCAAAGTCACACAAGTGCTGTTCCATTTCGAAAAGGAACAACAAAATCACACAAATGCTGTTCCATTTCGAAAAGGAACAGCAAAAACACACAAATGTTGTTCCATTTCGAAAAGGAACAGCAAAAACACGCAAGTGCTGTTCCATTTCGAAAAGGAACAGCAAAATCACACAAATGCTGTTCCATTCCGAAAAGGAACAGCAAAAATACACAAGTGCTGTTCCATTTCGAAAAGGAACAGCAAAACCACAGAAATGTTGTTCCATTTCGAAAAGGAATGGCAAAAACACACGAATGCTGTTCCATTTCGAAAAGGAACATCAAAAACACACAAGTGCTGTTCCTTTTTCGCAAAGGAACAGCAAAAACACGCAAGTGTTGTTCCTTTTGAAAAGGAACAGCAAAATCACACAAATGATGTTCCATTTCGAAAAGGGACAGCAAAAACACGCAAGTGCTGTTTCATTTCGAAAAGGAACAACAAAATCACACAAATGCTGTTCCATTTCGAAAAGGAACAGCAAAGATAGCAAAAACACGCAAAGAATGAATTAGCTGTTCACTGCATTGATGCTGAGGATGAGTTGCACTTTGAATGAAGCAACACCTGAAACACAAAATATAAAAGAAATTAGAAAAAAACAACATTTTATTTAAAAACAATATGTAAATTAAGTTACAACAGCTATGATATTATGTAAAAAATGATCTTTTTGAAAAATGTTTTGGCAGCAGTGACAAGACATGAATCTTGAAATTGAAATCAATTCTTCATTTGTTCTATTATGAATCCGTTGGGTAATGATTTGGATAAAATTCCTTTGTTTTATAAAAATTTCTTTGAAAAATCACTCGTCCATAAATTGACCTTCTTTATTTTCCCAGGACCTGCAAAAAACGAGTGTCTACCTGCAATAAAACATTCAATCATGGAGAAAGAGAGGTGATCGGGCTCCCCTAATCCAAGAATTATGCAAAAAACAACAAGTAGTTACTCTGTTATAACAAATCCATAGAGAAAATAACAAAGTAAAATTTATTTGTTACCTGCGGGAGAGCAGTGGTCGACCATACTAACCAGCAGTGTTTTAATCACAACCTCTTTGTTTTTCGTCGAAATTGAGTGATTCCAAAGCCAAATGAGAGCTAATTCAAAGGTGTATCTCCAACAGAAACAGGTTTTAAAAACTCAATGATATGATATGTCAAATTTGTTTAGAACAACCTGCATAACAGAGTCATTTTCGATTACCCGGCTTAGACCAACAGTTGATATTTCAAGCATAACTTTTTCGTTTGATGTCGGATTCGAATGATTCAAATTGGAAATGAAAATAGATTCATTTATTGATCTCCAATAGAAACAGGTTTTGAAGACAAGAAGAATTGATAGGTCAAATACTTTAAGGAATAGCTGGAAAGACATAGTTTTAAGAGTGCTGATTTACGATAGGCAGTCAGTATTTTGATCATAACTTCCCCATAAGATATCAAAAATGAGTGATTCTAATTGCATTCTAAACTAGATTCATAGGGGAATCTACCATAGAGACAGGTGTTAAAAATTCATTCATTTAGGCCTCCAAAAACTGACTGTCCCAACTCTATTCCTGAGCTGCCCGCTAGACATCCGGTCAATGTTTTGGCTCTAACTTTTTCGTTTCAAATCCAAATTGAGTGATTCAAATTGGATTGGAAATTAAATATCAAGGGATACTTAGGATAGAAACAGGTTTTTTAAAAATATGGTCATTTAGGCCTCCAAAAACTGACTGTCCCAACTCTGTTCCTGAGCTGCCCGCTAGATAACCGGTCAATGTTTTGGTTCTAACTTTTTCGTTTCAAATCCAAATTGAGTGATTCAAATTGGGTTAGAAAGTAGAAATCAAGGGCTACCTAGGGTAGAAATAGGTTTTAAAAATATTCACTTTTGGTCCCTCAAAACATGACTGTCCCGACAGTTTTTCCAGAAAGTTCATCAAGCCCGCAATGCCAAAAAAATGAAATTCAAGCATTTTTTCGAATTGGTGATAAAAATGAAAATGAGTGTTTGTAGAACTTATTATTTCCATTATGATTCATCTACATACACAAATTATAAAAAAATTATCACCGATGTTGATTTGCATAGCATGTTGCAACAAAAACCCTAGTTTTACATGGAAAAACAAAATGCATTTATTTATTCCCTTATTTATTTTATTTTCTTTTCTCCACTATCCTACTTTTCTTTGAGAATCGAATATGTTTATGTATAAGAGTATTTCCAGTGGAACCATTTTAGAAATAAGGCCTCTAGTATGCACATACCCAAATTTAAAAAAATGCATGTTAATGGATATTAGGGTATGAGAAGGTGGCTTCCCTTGAAAAAATGATATCAAAAATTGTTGAAGCATAGAGTGATGTTGCAAACAAATGATGGAGTGAAACCAATCTTCAATGTATCCTTTATTTTCTTGATTTCGCATAGCCATCATATCATGAAGTTCTTGAGCTTTTAAAATAGTTTGTTGATGCATCCTACAAGAAACCTCATTTTCTTCCATAGCTTCTACAATTTTTGCATTTGAAACATTCTGAATCTCATTGTAGGTTTTCTCTAATAACACATGTGAGATAGAATGGGTGGGAAGGGTGGGTAAATTTGCCAGTTCAACATTGTAAGCATGTTGTACTGGTTTATTATGGTGAGGGTGTGGAATTAGTTGAGCAGTAAAATGTGTATGGAATGGAGCATTTTGATGATGTGGTTGATTGGGTTGTGTGAATGGTTTTGATGGGCAAGCAAGGTGTTGTGAAAGAGCTGGTGGAGAATATGGAGAATGTGCTTGTGCTACAAGATGAGGGAGAGTAGTCATGCCATCATAAGATGAACCATGCCCAACTTGTAAACAAGATAGGTGGTTATATTGAAATTGACATGGCTGCCCTAACACATTAGCATTCCATAATGGATTATGCAAGTATGACAATGGAGAAAAAATGTTTTGAACCATACCTGTAGGCCTTGTTGCAGCTTCCTCACCTCTTTGATATGCTACTTCCATTGTAGATAAGGAAGAGTGAGTATCTATGAGATGCTCCTTTCGGTCATGAGAACAAAACACTTTATCAAATTCTTCATTTTTATGAACCTGCCAAACATCCAATTTTTCATTTAGAGAGCTAATAAAATCAACTTTAAAATTTTCAAATAAAACATTGATTTCAGCTCTTATGTCTCCTATTCTTGTAGCAGATTTGGAAAACAAAGAAAAAACATCTCTAGAATTCTTACCAGCCTTGGAGATTCCTCTTGAATACCTTATGCACAACTCACAAACATCATCATATGATAACTGAAAAACATCACCTTTTCCTATCAGATTTAAAAGTTCTAAAAATTCATCTTTGATTCCTTTAAGAAGGAGTGTTTTTAAGATCTCTTTTTCCAAATGCTTATGCTTTGATTTTTGAAGGTTATAATGAAATCGATCTACATAGTCCTCCAAACTTTCTTCTTCCCCTTGTATCATATCGAAAATATCTTCATTGGCTTTGCAATAGTCTTGGTACTTCTTCAAGAATATGTTCTTCATGTCCTCCCATGATTGGATGCAATTCCCACCTAGGCTCGTGAACCATCGGAGAGTTGCTCCTTTTAGAGTAAGAGGAAACACTTTCAATCTTTGATCATTTGTACAATAATCATATCCTCTACAAAGTATTTCGAACTCAAATAAAAATGTATCTGGATCTTCATTTGCTAAACCATGAAAATTTGGTAAAGATGGGGGAATTATGTGCATTTGTGTCACTCCTAGATCTTTGATAGGAAATTCAAAAGTAGAAACGTGAGCCATTTCTTACCATAATATAAGATGTTCTTCATGTGTTTCTTCGAGGCTCCTTCTTCAACTGTTCCTGTCAATCGGTTAGTGAAATGGGTGGTGCTTACATCACCACTTGCGTGAGATCATGTAATTCTTTTTTTGAAAATTTCTATCTTTTTCCTAATCATTCACACAAAAATTCAAACATCTATTTCTACTCTAGGTTCTTTAACAGTCCTGCTGGAAAGCGGACGGGGGAGCAGGGCTTTTACATGCTCCGTACGCAGGTTCTTACCTTCCGTTTTTAAGATCCAACTCTTCCCTAGCAGGCACTCATCAGATTCACACTACTCTTTAGAAATGGCTACACTCTCCCCGACAACGGCGCCAAAATGTGGAGCGATAAAAAGATGTGTTGTGAACTCCTAATTACCTCACATTAATTATCAACCCAGGGACGACTTTTTATTTCAAGAGTGTACTCTGTCTGAGGCGGCTATTTACTCAAGAGTAATGTTTCGCAGTATAGTGCTTAAAACCCACAAGTAAATGAATGCTTGAAAAAGAAATCTAATTGAAACAGCAAGAAACCGAAATGTTCTAAACTAAAATCATTCATTCAAATGACCATCAATCGAGGATATAGTAGCAATAACTCATTCCTCTAGAAATTGATGAAGGAAAAGGAATTAGAGTATGGATCATGGATCTGGGAGCATAATAGCGTCTGCTGTGTCTCACGACAGCCTTGATCCTCCTCCCACACTAAAACAGTAAATGCAAGCAAATGGAATGGAAATTAGAGCATGGACCAAAGATCTGGGAGCTAAGCAGCGGCTTGCTGACTCACTACAGCTTTAGAACTTCTCTCACACCAAAGCAATAAAGGCAAGTAAATAAATCAGCAGAAAGTAAAACGGAACAGCGAAATGGAAATGGGACAGCAATAAATGATACAGCAGTAAAATGGAACAGCAATAATCAAATGGAACAACAGCAATCAAATGGAACAGCAATCCTTAATGAATTACGAAACAACAACTATCACCCGTATGTACATGATTTACATTAATATAGCAATCTGAAAGTATTGAATGATATGATTACGTTTCTGAACAAAGTAATATTGTCTTCAAGCCTCGCAAATACTTATTTTATATGAATCCAATGATGATAACATTTATACAAATATCTTGCTATGGAAATAGATGCAATTCAAATAGATTCACTTCGCGTAATACAGAGACATGAGTTAAAGAACTTATTCAGATTCAGATATTAAGTATAAAGCATAGTCTATCATATGAAAGATATATCAGATTGCTGAAACAATAGAAATAAGCAAACCAAACACAATTTACCGTATAACAATACAACGGCAAGTGTCCGTTGGAGCCGGGCCCGTAGCTTCCAATGGCACCGCCGTAACTTACTTCAGATGCAGGGACGAATTGAACACCAAATCCTTTATATTGATTGCATTAACAAAAGTATACAAAATCAGATCTCAACAAGACTCCATGATCAAAGTTGTTCTGAAACTTATAATTACAACAACAGCCGTTTTTTTTTTCGCCCTCTGATCTTTGGTTTCATTAAATAGAGAAATATCAGAGCATAGATAATTACAATCATGATTTCTCTTACAAATTTAGGTTGATTCTAACCCATTGATCAACAAGAACAAGGCGGATTTGGGTTTGCAGCTAAGATTTGGAGGGCGGCCGCAACAGCAAATCTCAGAAAATCGTGCTCAAAGAACCCTGCGTTTCTCCCTGTACAAGCCGAATTTGGGCAAAATGTTCTTTGAGAAGATAATTGGGCCCGTTCTGGACAAAACCCATGTTCCGGATTTTCCAAATTCGTCTTCATTTGCTCAGAATCTTAACTGCAAAACTGTCACTCCTTAAACCAGCGAATTTCTGAGTTGGCTGATTTAAAAATCAAATCTTCAATCTGGAAGTTACTTTGGAGGCTAAAAATGGTAAATAAGGTTACAACCAACTTATTAGAACTATCATTGGTAAAATAATGCATAATAATCAATTTATTAGAAATAAAGGAGAATAAATAATATTCATCCATGAGAGCATAAATCATTTATAAAATGGATTTAAATGATAAATTATAATAAATGGCATGATGAAGAATGGTAGAAATGAGTGAAATAATCGTTCACAAGTGACAATAATAATGGTATATTAACGACTCTACAGTAACTGATTTCTTTGATGCCACTTAATCAAAGAAGGCCTCCCCACTTTTGACTAGGGCTTGGAGACATAGTCCACATTGGGTGATCTCCATAGTAAAATCTGCCTGTCTTTGATCTCATTGTTGCTGTATGATTTTCACTTCTTTCCCATGTGTTTAAGTTACTTGGTTATGTATGCTCTTCTATATGCAATTATGCATGCATCCTTGAAGTTAAAATATTTGGATCACAAATGGAGGAATTATAAATTTCTCTAGAAAGTGACATAATATCAATCTAAATATGGGGGAATATGTATTAAATAGTTCAACGTCTTCCATTCCAATGGGTGGTGATGATGTTGTACTAGGATTCCAATGGTTACAATATTTGGGGATGGTAGCTTTTAATTTTCAAGAACTTTTCTTGAAATTTTTTTGGGAAGGAAAGGAAGTTGAATTGACAGGTATTGTAGGCAAGCCGGGAAAAATAATCAACTCTAATGGCATGAAAAAACTTCTGGAGAAAGAATAACAAGGCGTAATTACACAATTACGCTCATTAGAGTTTCAAACATCAAAATAATCTATTTCTCTAGATCTCCAAAAAGTCTTAGACATTCATTACAAGGTATTTGAGACTCCCAAAGGCCTGCCATCTATTCGCGATCATGATCATGCTATTCATTTGATTCCAGGAATTGTTCCTCCAAACATCAGACCTTACAGACATCCCTATGCCCAAAAGAGTGAAATTTAACATATGGTTGTAGAAATGCTAGAGGCTGGTATAATTCAACCTTTTCGAAGTTCTTTCTCTTCTCCAATAGTATTGGTGCACAAGAAGGATGGATCATGGTGTATGTGTCCAGATTATAGGGAGTTCAAAAGGATCACTATTAAAGATAAATTTCCCATTCTTGTTATTGATAAATTTTTGGATGAATTACATGGAGCAATTTACTTCACCAAGCTAGATCAATGTTTAGGATATCATCAAATTAGAATGAAGACTAAAGACATTATGAAAACAAAATTTTGAACTCATTAGGATCATTATAAATTTTTGGTCACGCCTTTTGGCCTTACCAATGCACCTTCGACATTTAAAGGTTTGATGAATTCCATATTCAAACCCTTAGAAAATTTGTGTTAGTATTTTTTGATGATATACTAATCTACAACAAGTCTTGGAAGGATCATGTTCAACATGTTGACAAAGTGCTCAAACTATTAGAGGAGAAACAATTATATCCAAAAACCTCCAAATGTTTCTTTGGAGTACATGAGGTGCAATATTTGGGTCATATGTATCTCATGAGGGTGTTAATGTAAACACTAACAAAATTAAATCCATTAAGGAATGGAGAATCCCCACAACCATAAAGCATCTTTGAGGATTTCTTAGGTTGATGGGGTACTATCGCAATTTTGTTAAGAATCATGCGAGAATAATAGTACCTCTAACATCATTACTGAAGAAAGATGCATTTTCTTGGACTCCAAAAGAAACTTAGGCCTTTGAACATCTTAAAGAGGAAATGTGCAAAGCACCAGTCTTAGCTACGGTTGACTTCACAAAAACCTTTGTTGCGGAATGTGATGCCTTGAGAAATGGAATTGGTGTTGTTTTAATGCAATAAGGAAGACCCATTTCTTTTGAAAGTCATCCAATCAAAGGAAAGTATTTACACAAACTTATTTATGAGAAGGAAATGTTAGCAATACTACACGCACTAAAGCAATGGAGACCTTACCTAATGGTAATACACTTCAATGTAAAAACAAATCATGAGAGCCTTAAATACTTTTTCAAAAAAAGATTATCTTCAGAAGAGAAAAAAAAAAGGGTCACAAAGATGTTGGGTTATCACTTTGAAATCATCTACAAAAAAAGGAAGAAAAATGTCGTTGCAGATGCACTCTAAAGAAAGGATGAGGATGTGGAAGCATTGGGTTGTGCCATTTATATTATCCAACCTAATTGGATAACCGAAGCAAGGGATGAATGGAAGAATTACAAAGAGGTGTGGACACTCATTCAAAATTTGTAGTAAGATCCCAGTACATCTGATACATTTAACTGGAAAAATGATTCATTATGGTATAAGGATCGTTAATATCTTTGTAATAATTCCCAACTCAAACAAAATATTCTTTTGGAATTTCACACCTCCCCCTTAGGAGGGCACTCAGGATTTTTAAAAAATTACCACAGGGTCAAGAAGGAATTTTTTGGGATGACCTTAAACATGATATTCAAAAGTTTGTGGCATAATGTTTAGTCTGCCAACAAAATAAATTTGAGACAATTAAGACCCTGGGTATGTTACAAACTTTACCGATTCCAATTCAATATTGGGAGGAGATCTCAATGGATTTTATCATAGGTTTACCCAACTCTGAAGGAAAGAGTTCCATCATGGTGGTAGTTTATAGACTTACCAAGTACGCACACTTTTGTGCATTATCTCATCCTTTTAAAGCCAGTAGAGTTGCTATTGCAATTATGGAAAAAATTCAAAAGCTACATGGAAATACAGACACTATTGTAAGTGACAAATATCCCAATTTCACTAGAAATTTTGAGATGGAATTATTTTCTTTTCTTGGTACTCAATTAACTCATAGTTCATCTTATCATCCTCAATCTGACGGGAAAACTGAAATAATGAACAAATGTTTGGAAGGATATCTTCGTTGCTTTGTATCTGATAAACAAACACAATGGGTCAAGTGGTTACCTCAAGCTTAATGGTGGTATAACACTTCCTTCCACACTGCAACAAAAATGACCCCATTTATGGAACTTTATGGATATCATCCACCATACATCACATCATATTTAAGAGAAAATTCTAAGGTCCAAGCTGTGGAAAATCACATTAAGAATCAACAGAAAGTTCTCCAACTCTTAAAGGAAAACCTCACTCTGGTGCAAAATTGAATGAAAAAACAGGCATAAAAAAATCAGAGTGAAAGAAGTTTTGATGTAGGCAACTGGGTATTTTTAAGGCTACAACCATTCAAACAAATGTCCCTAAAGCAAGATAAGAAGGATAATAAATTATCACCCAATTACTATGGTCCTTACAAGGTGTTACAAAAGATTGGTACTATGGAATACAAATTGGAATTCCCTGCATATTCCTGAGTACACATAGTTTTCCATGTTTCATGCTTAAAGAAGGTTATTGGTGACAAGATCCCAGTTCAAACAATGTTTCCAAAACTTGACAAAGAAGGAAAAATCATATTTGAGCCTGAAGCAGTTACCGAAACAAGAACCCGATAGCTATGGAATCGATTAATTTCAGAGTATCTCATTAAGTGGAAGAACTTACCCACTGAAGACTCCACATGGGAGGATGAGAATGTTATACAGAAGCATCCAAAACTACTCAAGCATTTAGGAAAACACTTTTTTGAAGGAGAGGGGCATGGTAGGTCCCTATAATACTAGTGTATTACCCTTATTGTTATTTTTAGTGCAACCCCCTATTGTTATTGTCGTGCCCATGTATCCCCCATGTTGTTATAAATGTGCCCCATAAAAGCCCACTATTGTTATTTTTGTTCCCTTACATATTATTGTTATGTAGGATTTTATTATATTATGACCCCTTAGACTCCTAAATAAACCAAGGAGGTCTTATCATTTGTATCATTCGAGAATTGTTCATTTATGCAGTGTCAAGTAGGTTTCCCCCTTGAAGAGGACAATTTCCAAGTTGTTGATCTATCTTTTCATTTTTTCTTTGAGTTGGTTTCATAACACAACTTCTCTTTTTTTAGAACTCTCCCTTGCCCATGTTCATGATGAACTTGCCAATATGGAGGAGGAAGCCTCTTCTCATCGTTCCACCCTCTTAGACATAGAAGTCCTAGCTGAATGAGCTGACTAGGTTATGGACACAAGCCACATGACAGGGAGGTACAATTAGATATATGCACAAAATTGATCTATATTGGAAAATGCAATTTCTAATGGGTCAGATTATCCTAGATAACCATGAATCTTGTTTGGATATCATCCATTCTCTTGAGAGCATGCACACACATCCAAATACACTCGACTGAAGTATTGAGTGGATTGATCATCATCTTGGCATTCCCCACCAAAAGGGAAAACTTCAGCAAACCTGATAGCTCTCATTCGGTAATAGGATTTGATTTAGACCCCTAAGCATGAGGCTTTATGGTTTTGATGTATGATCAATTTTTTTTGTTTCTTTTGTAGCTAGATAATCATGCCCAAATATTAGATATAGCTTGGTTATTTTTATAACATGCGAGTTTCATCTAGCTCTCACTTCCTTATGAAGAGTCTATTTTTGGCTCTGGTCCGGTCTCCTTTGTAATACATTAGCCTAAATTTTGAAAACTACTATATAATTTTCCCCATAAAAAGAAATAATAAATTGGTAAATGAGACTCCTTTGTTTATGAGACAATGGATCCACTTCCATGTTTGAATTTTATGAATGTGTATACATGCTCTACCCCACCTTTAGATTTAAATTTGTAATCTCTTATGAAAAATAACATAGTCTTAACTATTAAACTCTCTCTTTCTCTCTCTCTACACACACAAACACACAATGATAAAATTAACTTAAACAAAGCATTTTTTTCTTAAATAAAAAATTTATATTAATTTAGATCATTGATAGTGAGGGGCTACATATCAAAACATTTTGGTCTCATTCGTACCATACTTTTTAGCCAATAGATAATATAAAAACCACAAATAAACAAACAAAGGGAACAAGAGAACCACACATAGATATGCCAAAAATACCAAAAAATAGCAAGAACTTGGAAGAAATAAACTTTCTGTTGATTTTGTAGCTTGGGAGGTCCTCCCATAACCCATGGGGTACTGGGTTTCTGAGGAGTTGACCCAAAAATGTGGTTCGTGGGTAGTGTACCCAAACAATGGGTTTGTACCCAAAGTTGTGGGCATAAGACCAAGAGGATAAAATGATTTTTTATTCGTGGATGAATGAAGGGTGCCCTTGATGGGCTAAGGGAAACCTAGGGAATCATGATTTGGTGAAACAACCTACGAAATAATTTTATTTCCTATGATTGGTGGGGTTTGTATGTGTAGGCTCAAGTCAGTTTGGCATACAAGACACAACCCTTGGTGAGAAAGGACACCACCATAAAAACCTATAATAAGGAGTAAGATGAGTTCATTGGAGATCATTCCAAGAATATATTCTCATGTGATCTACTCAAGAAACAAGTGTGAATAGCCTCAAGGAGTCACAAGACTTAGGATGACGAAGATTGGAGCATGTGAGGTCTTCCATAAGTCTATTGGGAGGACATGTTTTCTCAGGTTAGAGGAGAAGCATCTCTGTGATTTTCCACCCTTAAGTATGATTTTGCGTTAGTTTGGAGGAATATTACTATAATTTTTTCTGCCCTCGTTATGGTTTTTTCTATGCATACACAACCATGTTGAATTCTACTCAAGAAGTCTAGTTAATCTACTCTATTATGTGCATGGAGAAAGGGATTCTGAGTCATCCAAAGGAGGCCTAACAACCACATTTTGTTGACTATGTAAGGGGCCATAGTACCTTAGGAAATGTGGTTGGTATTTTTGGGTTATTAGGCCAAGTATAACCTCAAGGAGTTGAACAAGGGTGTGAGTTGAAAGGACTAAAGTGAGGGATGGTATGGTGGGTAGGGTAAAGGACTGATCATTGGAGGAGAGTGCTAGAAATGGAGGTTTATCTACAGTGGTTTTTGAAAAGATGTTTGGTTGCCGAAGTATAGTTATGGTTGGGGTTAAACATCACTATTAGGAGGATATTGTTTATATTCCTTAGTGACTATGTTTGGTGTGATAAAATCATTGTTGTATGAGCTAGTAAGTGAGCCCTAGTTTTTGTGACATTATGTGATAAGTAATTGTTGTATGGGATAATTATAGAAGCCCCAGTACAATGAATAACGAGGAGACTTGTCATTGTTAAGAGGGTAGTCTTTGAATCTCTAAGTCTTATCATCTTTGGAGCAACAAAGAGGTAGCATGATGGCAGATTGAAGATCCTATGTACAATCATCTTTGAGGAAACAATGTGACTATGTGAAGGTAGGAGAAGAAGACCCTAAGAGTAGTGATATTGGAGTTGCCTTGTCAGTGCTAGAGGGTAGTTTGGGTGATGCCTTAGTTCAATTATTTGAGTTTGTAAACCAATGATAAGAGGTTTTTGATTGAATACCCTAAGAGTAGACTTCTTGAAGGAGCAATAAGGTTCCTAGAGGGAAGTTTGAAGACCTAAATCAATCATCCTTGGAGAAATAGGAGTGATTGATAGAGGTATATTTATGGTTCAACATGCAAGAAATTCTAGAGAAATAGAACTACTTGTGAGCAACTAAAAATGTGGAAAAGGACCTACCAAATGTGTTCAAGGTACGTGGACTGGAAGGACTGAGTCAATATATCCTTAAACAAGTAAGTCAAGTGTACTTTATTCAAGGGTATTGTGATAGTTATAAGTTGTTGACATCAAGCCCTAGTTTGTTCTTGTATCAAGGATAATTGTAAGGGCCATGATCCCTAGTACGAGAGCCCTATTTTTGTTGCATTAACGATTGTAAAATAACAAAATTTGGCTTGCATAATTATCTTGCGCTGCATTGATTCACGGTTGGATGTTTTCCACTATGCAAAGTGATAATGTTGTGATATTTCATTGTGTTTATGATTTTGTTCCTATACATAGATCTAATTCTCAAGTGCCAAAGAAAAATCAACACAGTATCAGAGCTACTTTGAAGGGATAGATGAAGCAAAGTGTGCACAATGAAGCAACTTAAGAGGAAGCCATGAAATTTCCTAGAACATAGATTAGAAGGTTCATAGGAGAACATAGAAATGTGGTCTTGACTAGCTAGGTGACGAGACAGGTTGGGAGTTCTGGTGGATTGGTGGAGAACCTAGTGAACGATAGTTTGTTGTATGGAAAGTTGCAAATCATAGACTTTCGATGACTTATCAAATTTTATTGGGACTACTCAAGGGGGGCTTTGGCATGAGATAGTTAGCTTCATGTGAAGGATGAGATGATGAAAAGCTAGTATATTCATTGGGTTATGATGTTGCACATATGAGATTGGAGCCATGTTCATGTGAGGTATTTGACCTAGGAGGATGAGATCGCTTGCTGAGTTGAGTTGCAGTGGTCTAGGTGAGGCTCAGTTTTCAACCACAAATCAGAATAACCTTGGAAGGACAAAAGTTCAATTGTAGCATATGCGAGTGGAAGTTGTGTAGACTCAGAGGGAGTCTAGCTTCATAGGGAGTATGCCCTATGGAATTTTTATTCAAGTTTTGATGAGATGAAGGTAGACACACTCTTGAGAATAGTGTGGTTCATTCTACAATGTATGCTCCAGTGGTGAACACTAGAGATTAGGCTAGTGTCATTGATGACGACAAGATATTTCCGAGTGGTGGAAATATCTCCCTTGATAAAAGGGAGGGTTTATTTTTGTAGCTTGGGAGGTAACTCCCAAAACCCCTAGGGTACTGGGTTTAGGAGGAGTTGAACCATAAATGTGGTTTGTGGGAAGTGTACTGAAGTAGTGAGTTTTGTACCCAAAGTTGTGGGAACAAGACCAAGAGGAGAAAATCATATTTTAATCATGGATGCATGAGGAGCACCCTTGATGGGTTAAGGGGGACCTAGGGCATCATGATGTGGTGAAAGAACCAATGAAATAATTTTATTTCTTATGATTGGTGGGGTTTGTATGCATAGGATCAAGTCAACTTGGATTGTAAAAAGACACAACCCTTGGTGAGAAAGGACACCACTATAGAAACCTATAAGAAGGTGTAAGGTTAGTTTGTTCGAGACCATTCCATACATATACTCTTATGTGATCTTCTCAAGCAACAAGTTTGAATAGCCTCAGAGAGCCGAACAACATAAGAGGATAAGGATTGGAGTATCAGAGGTCTGTCATAAGTCTGTTGGGAGGTTGTGTTCTCTTAGGTTAGAGGAGAAGAATATTTGTGTTCTTCCACCCTCAAGAAAATATGATTCTTCCCTAGTTTGGAGCACTATTCCTTTATTGTTTCATTCCCCAGTTAGGGATGTTACTATGCATAATCAACCACATTGAAGTAAGATCAAGAAGTCTAGTTAATATTCTTTATTTTGTGCATGGAGGAAGGGATGTCAAGCCATAGAAAGGAGGCCTAATTGCCACAATTTTTTTACTGTGTAAGGGGCCTCAATACCTTACAAAATGTGGCTGGTATCTATGGGTTATTAGGCCAAGTATAACCTCAAGGAGTTGAACAAAGGTGTGAGATGAAAGGACATAAGTGAGGGTTGGTATGGTGTGCAGGGTTAAGGGATGATCCTTGGAGGAGAGTGCTAGAAATGGAGGTCTATTCATAGGGGTTTTGGGTAGCATGTTTGGTTGCACAATTACAGTGATGGTTGAGGGTCAACATCATTGCGATGAGGCCACTGTTTATATTCCCTAGTGATTGTGATTTGTTGTGATAAAGTCACTATTGTATGGGTTGGTAAGTGAGCCCTAGTTGTTGTGAATTTATGTGACAAGGAACTATTGAGTGGACTGATTATAGAAGCCCCAATATAGCAAATAAGGAGGATACTTTTCACTATCAAGAGGGAAGTCTTTGAAGCCCTAAATCTTATCATCTTTGGAGCAACAAAGAGGTAGTATGAGGGCAGATTGAAGATCCTGTATATAGTCATCTTTGAGGAAGAAAAGAGACTATGTGAAGGTATCAGAAGAAGACCCTAAGAGTAATGATATTGGAGCATCCTTGTCAGTGCTAGAGGGAAATTTGGGTGATGCCCTAGTTCAATGAATTGATTTGGTAAACCAGTGATAATAGGGTTGTGAGTTAACACCCCAAGAGAAGACTTCTTGGAGAAGAAATAAGGTTTCTAGGGGGTAGTTTGAAGACCTAAGATCAATCATCATTGGAGTAGCATGAGTGATTAATAGAGGCAGATTGTTAGCTGAAGATGAAAGCAATTATGGAGCAACAAAACTACTTGTGAGCAAACGAAAAGGTGGAAAAATACTTACCAAATGTGTTCAAGGTGAGTGGATTGAAAGGGTCAAGTCGATATTTCCTTCACAAAGTAAGTCAAGTGTAATTTGTTCAAGGGTAATTTGATAGTCATAAGTCGATGAATTCAAGCCCTAGTTTGTTCTTGTATCAAGGCTAATTGTAAGGGCCATGGTCCCTATTATGGGAGCGTGATGTTTTTTGTATTAAATATTGTAATATAACAAGTTTTGGGTTGAAAATTTGTCTTGTGCAGTACATTGATTCACACTTTCATCCTTGATCTAGAAGGTGATTTGGAGCTGGGTTTCCATTTTCATTGCTTAGAGATGTAGGTGCATTGAAAGAACAATGTACATGACCTTCCATGTGGTCTAATCTTCCTTCCAGTCGCTCCAATCTCTCATAAATCATTTTTTCTTTAACAAAAAAGGCCAGTTTGTCGATCATACACCATAATTTGATCATTAGAGAAATTATGAGGTCTAAAATGGCCCTTTTAAGCAATATTATAAAATAATAATGGAAATAATAAAATAATATTAGATTACCTCATCAAGTTTTGGAGGGAAAAAATAAAAAAAAAAACAGTTGTTCAAATCATATTTTCAACTTAACTCCTGATGATTTTACTCAAATTTCATGCAAGAGCACTCATTGGATGCGAAATTTAATGTTGCATATGATGAGTTCCCATGTTCCATACTTTCAATGGACCCTAGTAAATGAAAAAATGTGAAATACAAGAAAAAACATGATTGCAATCGCGTTTTTCATGTATTTCACATTTTTTGTGTAGCAAGGTCCATCCAAAGTATGCAACATGGGTACTCCTTGGATGAAAAAAAAAACATTTTTCACCCTATGAGTGCCCTCGCTCAAAATTTGAGTAAAATCGTAGGGAAAGAAGAGGTGGAAAAAGACTTACCAAATGTGTTCAAGGTGAGTGGATTGAAAGGGTCAAGTCGAGATTTCCTTCACAAAGTAAGTCAAGTGTAATTTGTTCAAGGGTAGTTTGATAGTCATAAGTTGATGAATTCAAGCCCTAGTTTGTTCTTGTATCAAGGCTAATTGTAAGGGCCATGGTCCCTATTATGGGAGCACTATGTTTTTTGTATTAAATATTGTAATATAACAAGTTTTGGGTTGAAAATTTGTCTTGTGCAGTACATTGATTCACACTTTCATCCTTGATCTAGAAGGTGATTTGGAGCCGGGTTTCCATTTTCATTGCTTAGAGATGTAGGTGCATTGAAAGAACAATGTACATGACCTTCCATGTGCTATAATCTTCCTTCCAGTCTCTCCAATCTCTCATGAATCTTTTTTTTTCTTTAACAAAAGAGGCCAGTTTGTCCATCATACACCATAATTTGATCATTAGAGAAATTATGAGGTCTAAAATGGCCCTTTTAAGCAATATCATAAATTAATAATGGAAATAATAAAATAATATTAGATTACCTCATCAAGTTTTGGAGGGAAAAAACAAAAAAAAATAGTTGTTCAAATCGTATTTTCAACTTAACTCATGATGATTTTACCTCAAATTTAATGTTTCATATGATGAGTTCCCATGTTCCATACTTTCAATGGACCCTAGTAAACGAAAAAATGTGAAATACAAGAAAAAACATGATTGCAATTGCGTTTTTCATGTATTTCACATTTTCTGTGTAGCAAGGTCCATCCAAAGTATGCAACATGGGTACTCCTTGGATGAAAAGAAAACATTTTTCACCCTATGAGTTCCCTCGCTCAAAAATTGACTAAAATCGTAGGGAAATAAGTTGAAAATATGACTTGTTTTTTCATTTTTTTAATCTTTTTAACTTTTAATTCTAGAAATAATGAATCACCCCCCATGGTTGACATCATTGTATTGAATCCTATTGGTTTTTATAAAGTTTATTTTTGTTGTACATTTTTATTTTGAGTCCCATTTTTTACCTCAAAAATTCTCTAATGTTTTCTGAAGGTCATTCAAAAATCCAAGGACCTTGTTCCTGTCCCCATGCCTATTCCTAGAAAGTTGTTCCAAGAGCAATGTAATTTGTTGAAGGCGTTCATCCATAGAATTGAAGGGGGGATGCAGTTCAATTCTACCAGGAGAATGCATAGGTTGCAGATCTACCCCTTCCCCCAGATCATGATTATCCCCAAGGTGAACTGTCACACAACCTCTTGGTCCTAAACCCCGATGGAATTGTCCACATTACTACAACATGGGACCAAAATAGGCGAGATTACACCAACTATAAAAAGAATACCACCCCCACTATTACCCATCAGTTACCGCAACATCCATGTCCCCAACACACCCAGGATCATGCTTACAGAAATAATGTCCAATGACATGAAAGTTGATATGAATGACCAAAGACCAAGTGCCTTCCTCAAACTAGCCCACACATTCCTAGCACATTGGCTGCCCTGTATGGACAACCAGCCTCCACAACTACACCACTCCACAGAGCACATCCTTGACCACAGAGTCTCTGCCCAGAAACTAAAAGCCTGGAAAATAGAGGGGTTTTTTCCTTCTAGACACCGACACTCTTAGCTCCTTATCACTAGGTTCAACCATAGATACCTAGAGATATTCAACAGACCAGACAAAATATTCTGCACACCTACAAAAAAATTATAGAAGAATTGACCTTAACTCGGGGTATATAAAGCTTACTAGAAGACAGTATCTCAAAGCGTACCCTAGTTTATCCACCCTCCCTTCTATTCCTTACCACTATCAAACCAACTAGGCCACAGAAACACCACGAATAGACTGAGGAGTCCACCTCAGTGAGTTACCTTGCCAATAAAGTTTGTATTACCTAAAGCATCATAGTTATGGGACACCTGTAGCATTATAGGTTCAACACTTTCTTTATACTATAACTTAGTATGTTGCATTTTATTCACATTTTATCATTGTCCAATATAAGAATTACTCACATACCGTGACATATACATATACACTTGGACAATTACTTAAATACCCTCGGTCTAGATGTAGTGTCATTGTAACCAATATATAGATCTAGAATATTGCAACTATGGAATATTCCATCTATCTTCGATTTATCCAAGACATGATCCATTGTGCTTTAGATTATATATAACAAAGATATGTCACTTCAATGATGGCACAAGCTACTGTAATAACACACTAGCTATGTAGTCCTCAGACTATTTAATCCTAGAAGTAGTCCTAGGACTACTTAGCAACTTGCAATAAAACTATCATTCAAGAAATGGTGTAACATACCTTAGGAATGATGTTAGATATCTGAACTATGCTTATATGAACTCCAACAAAGGACTGAACTAATTCCACTGAGTTCCGAACTTGTATCCCATAGATCTGCATTAGTACCATAGAAATCCGTACTTGATCACATAGATCAATCCAAACTATCCTCAAGAGATTTGAGCTAGTAGTCACTATAATAAACAGAGATCGTTATATTCTCTATCCAAGACCATGGTAGAAACCTTCAAACTATGCCTTCATAAGCCTTCCACAAACCCTAAAAACATTAAAGAAGACCTAGCTAGTTATTATGTGATGAGAGAATGACAATGATAATATATATATATATATTGATATATATATATATATATATATATATATATATATATATATATATATATATATATATATATATATATATATATATATATATATATATGATTGCTCCACGGGACATGATTGTTGAGGAGGGTAGCTGACATAAGGTCGACCTACGTTAATTCAAATTTCAATTATTTCCTTTTTTCCTCCAATATAGATCAAGCTGACTTAGTGAATGTATATACAATTGCTTGATCGAATGAGCTAGGGGATTCTTCCCTAGCTGCCCAATTTCAACAACTAAACTATTACATATAATATAAAACTATTACATATTATGCATATAAACTAATCCAAAAAAAAATGTTGACTTAGAAAGAATGTTCACAAAAAACTATTTCTAAACAAGTAGAATAATATAGCCCAAAGTCCTAAACTTTGGAGTCATTTTTTTGATAATTTATCCACCAAAGTATTCAGTTCCATGTAAACACAATCGAAAGAAGTGATCAAATCTACCTTCACACTTTTTCCCATTTCTAAATAATGCATTTTATTCCTAGGGTGTAAATATGTAAATATCTATGTAAAAAATTGAAATAAACCTATTTGCAAAACAAATAAAATTTCATGTGAGCCAAATATTCCAACAGAATTTAAGTTCTTATAATGTTTGACTTTGATGCATGACATGTACTAGGTGCAAGCACATGAAGACAATGTTTATGGTACAACACACTACATAATGAAACAATATGGTACAAATTAGAAACGAATCAAAATACTTTTATTCACTTTAAATGCACTTTTCATGATGGATTTAATGTATCTATTAATGATGCATTGTTGAAACTTGAAATTATATATATATATATATATATATATATATAAATGATATTTTAAATAGTTATCCTATGTTAAATGTTATATTATGTTATAGTTATGTTGTACATGTTCCACTATGTTATGTTATAGTTATAATAATTAAATATATAGTTATATAATTATATAGTTGTGTTATGAATTATATATATAGTTAAATGTTATATATATATATATATATATATATATATATATATATATATATATATATATATATATCTATATATATATATATATATATATTAGATTTTTAACATTAAAAATAATATTTTATTTAAGTAATTAATTTTTTTAAACTAATTTTACTTTAAAAAATATTTTAAATATAAATTAATTTAAATTTAAAATAAGAAAATGAAAAAAAAATCTTATTTCATAAATAAATTTTCACCATGAACAACCATATTCATCATGTCTATCTCAGGTTTCTAATTTATTTATTTATTAGTTTTAGTTTGGTTGTTTTTGGTTTTGGAGTTTTTTAGGTATATTTTCAATGAAATTTATTGGAAATTTAAAATGCATTTTAAATAACAAAAAATAAAAATTGATTTATTTTCACTAAATTCCTAACGAAAAACTTTAAAGCCTAAAATAATTAGAAAATAAAGTTTTTACCATTCAAAATTAGAAAAAAAATCATAATAAACATGTTACCATTGCAAGTAAGAAAAAAATTTAAAACCTAAATTATAGTTCTTTTGGTGGTTTTGAAGTGTTTTCTTGGTGGTTTTTTGTGGTTTTCTAAGTTGGTTTTTTTTTTTTTTTTTTTTGAAGGGGTTTTTGGTGGTCTTCATCATTTTTGTATGGTTAGTTTTTTTTCAAATTAAATTTTTTAATTTTGCAAGAAAAATTTAAATAAAAAAGATAGGAAATTGACCTTGGCATGTGGCTCTACGATGTTGGCAGGGTTGTTGGGAAGGTTGGTTGGGTTGCTCCTTGGCTAAATACCTCGATCGAGTTTTAAGATCCTCGGGAGCATTAAAGTATCATTCGAGCTCGCGATCTGCGCAAAAATGACTTGCATAGACCACAAGCTCGACTTTTAATACAACATAGGGGATCAATCAAGCTTTTATGCTTGATCGAGCCGTAATGTCAGGTTAAACAATTGCTTGATCAAGGGTTTTTTTAATCCTCGATCGAGTTATGTTTTAGTGCTCAAGGAGCTCGATTGAGCGCTTAAAAATATCTCGATTGAGCCACTTTAAGTGCTTGATCGAGCTATCTTTTTTCACCTAAACGTGCCCTCCCTTGCCAAAAAATGTAACCCATCTCTATGCTTTTAAAAACATTTCAAATACCTAGTTGAAAACGACATCGATTTAAAAATCAAGTTCTTAAGATTAGACAGAGGAAGTTAGTTTACCTCTAATGAATTTAATGAATTTTGTGAGATTCGTGAAATCAAGAGATATTTTTCAGTAGCAAGGACTCAAAGTAAAAGTGGGTTTGTAGAATGGAAAAACAAAGTTGTATAGGAAATGGATAGAACAATGTTGAATGAAGAAAAACTACCAAATACATTTTGGGGAGAAGAAGTTAGGATTATAGTCTACATTTGAATGCAAATTAGAGTGAACAACAACAAGACACCTTATGAATTATGGAAAGGTAGACCAACTACAGTGAAATACTTCAAAGTATTTTGGAGCAAGTGCAATATAAAGATAATTGAAGATAATATAAGAATACTTTACTCTAGAACAAATGAAGTTATCTTTCTTAAATATGCATCTAGAAGCAAGGCCTGCAAATGTTACAACAAAGGATTGCACAAGGTGGTAGAAATTATTGATGTAAGACGGATGAAGCAACACATCAAAAAACGAAGTCACAAACAAATGGAAATCCATAGGAGAAAATCTATAAAGAATGAGAAAATAAAGAAAAAGAGAGAACAAGAAACATTCAACGCCAATATCCAAAGACACCATCTAGAATTGTCCAACCAAATTATATTTTTGGTGATATAGATATAGGAGTTCAAACTAGAAGAGGTTTGGTAAGTACACCATAACAAGAAAAAAATTCTTTGTTATCCAAAATAGAGCCCAAGAACTTTACAAAATATAGTGAATATAAGAATTAGGTTAATGCTATGGAAGAAGAAATGAATCAAATTAAGAATAATGAGGCATGTGAACTTGTGCCTAGACCAAAATATAAGAATCTGATTAGCACAAAATGGGTCTTTAGGAACAAGTTTAATTAATTTTTACAAGTAGTAATAAATAACGCAAGATTGGTCTATAAAGGGTGTGCTCAACTTGATGGTATTGACTTTCAAGAAACTATTGATCTAATTGCAAGATTAAAATAAATTATAATGTTTTTGGAATTTGGGTATTTCAAGTACTTCAAAGTCTATGAAATGGATGTCAAGTCAACCTTTCTAAATGGGAATCTAGAATTAGAAGTATATATTGAACATCCATAATGACTTCAATTGTCAAAAAATGAAGATAATGTCTGCAGACTGAAGAAAAAAAATCTATAGACTAAAGTAAGCTTCCAAAGCTTAATATTCAAGACTGAACAAATACCTACAACAACAAGGTTTGAAAATATGAGTTGTGAACAAAAATATTTACATCAAAACAAACAAACAAAAAAATGTTAATCATTGTGGTTTATATGGATGATACCATTTTTGGAAGTAATGTTGATATAATGAGCCAAAATTT
This sequence comes from Pinus tabuliformis, assembly GCA_031772625.1. Taxonomy (NCBI): domain Eukaryota; kingdom Viridiplantae; phylum Streptophyta; class Pinopsida; order Pinales; family Pinaceae; genus Pinus; species Pinus tabuliformis. The sequence continues at coordinate 535,568,737 of CM062812.1, forward strand.
TGTAGAAGAAATGAAAAAAGAATTTGAGAATTCCATAATTGTCATTCCACATAGGTTTGCATATTTCTCAATCTATTAAAGGAATATTCATTTCATATACCAAATATATCAAGGAGATGTTGAAGAAATTTGGAATGGAAGATTGTGCACCTATTAGCACACCCATGACCATAGGATGTAAATTGAGCAAAGAAGATGAATCCCTATAATCAAGTCAAATATTTAATAGGCAAATTATTGGAAACCTACTATATGTGACAACATAAAGGATGGACATCATGCATGTATTAGGATTGGTTGGAATATTTCAATATACACCAAAGGAGACATGTGCAAGTAGCACAAAGAATATTCAGATATCTAAAGGGCATATTGGACTTTTCCTTGTGGTATTCAGGAAGTAAGGCCTTCATTCTAATAGAATATACATATGCATATTGGTCTGGAAGTATTGATGGCAAGAAATGTACAATTGAAGGAAATTTCTTTCTAGGAATCTATCTAGTAGCATGATTGAGCAGAAGCAAGCTTCAATCTCTCTATCCACAACATAATCCAAATTTATTGCAGGAACAACATGTTGCAAAAAATATCTCTAAAAGAAGTTGACACTAAAGGATATCAAGGTAGAAAATGATCATCCAATCTCAATTATTTGTGACAACACAAGTGTAATCAACATTTCAAATAATCCTATCATGAACTCAAATGCAAAGCATATTCCCATCATGTACCACTTCCTAAGAGAATAAGTATCCAAACAATGTTAAGCTAGAATACATTTTCTCCAAGGAAAATGTTGCAGATATTTTTACCAAACCCCTTCTTAGAGAAACATTTGAATATCTCAAACAAAATATGGGAGTGATATCCTTCTCATCTCTCTAGTAAAGGGAAGCACAATATTAGGGGGAGAAACCCTTCAAAATTGATGTCAAAGATGGAGAATTTGAGGACAAAGGAACAATTAAAAACACAAGCAAAGTTGCAGATAGAGGGTGTACTACAATATCATTGCAAAATTTACTAAGGGTTTCCATTAATGATGAAGGATTAGAAATATTTTTGTCATTGATGTTAAATAAAGTGGGAGATTACAGATGTCCAAGACAAAGGTTATAAGATGAATATTATTGGAAATTTTGTTGTCATTTATTTAAAAGATAGGGTGAGACTACAAATGTCCAAGATAGTGATTGCAATATGAATAATGTTGGAAATATCGTTTGGATACCTAGTTTTTTTTCCTTGTTTGGACACCCTCTCTTTGAAGGAATTTTCACTCTTAATAACTAACTCAAATGGGCACATAGATATATGGTTGAAAATATTATTCTAGTACCTTTCCAATGGTATATAACACTCCATCTACCTCCATATGAACGAGGGCTTATGAAATATTATGTCAAGTCAACCTAGCCAAAAAGTAGAGGTTAGCCTAGCCAGTTTTACAAGTTGGCCATAAAAGTGAATGAAAAATAAAATATTAATAAATGATATTTTTCTTCATTTGAAGATCATGCAAAAAAAGAACATATCTGAGTTATGTAATACAAGTTGGGGGATACCCTTAGGCTTTTAATGGAGGAGTAAAAATGTGATTTATGGAGTGAACAAGTCATCTTGGTGTTTTCACTATAAACTTTCCTCTGGGACGTTTCAAACCGTGATTTTTTTAAGAGATAGAGTGAGTTCTTATGTACATGTGGTAAAAGTTGCAAAACTTGGTTCTCTATAATTTTTGAGATATGCCCTATGGAAGTTATAGTTTCAAAATTCTCTAGAAATCTACTTCAAAGATGTCATTTTGGAAATTTCATTACAAGTTATTTTATGATATGCTTTAGAATATGAAACATTTAGGACATAATAGTAAGATATCTAGGCATCTATTGGTAAAATTTCAGATCTTGTTTTTATATATTTTTGGAGGTATGCACTGTGGAAATTAAGGTTTGTGAAATAGCCCTAAATTCATTTTGAAACAAGTGAGTTTGGAATTTTTTCTATATCTTATTTCTTGGGATGTTTTAGACCATGAAATTTTTAGAGATCTTTAGAGATATATAACAGTACCTTCGGTAAAAATTTCCAACATTGGTTCACTATATTTTTTAATATATGCCTTGTGTAAATTAGAGTTATTCTATGATCTTGAAATTAGTTTTGAACATGTAAGCTTGGAATTTTTGCTGTAACTTCTTTTCTAGGACTTTTCATACTATGAAATTTTCATAGATCCAAGGAGACATAAAATAATTCCTAATGTAAAAATTTCATAATAATATTTGCAAAAGTGGATACATGGTATTATTTGCAAGTTCATTATTGGGAAGAGTCCAAAAATAACAAGTTTTGGGAGAAGCAGACTTGGGGACAAAATTAGCAGCATGTAAACCTAGTAAAGGCAGAAACAACTAGGAGACCTAATGAAGGAATAAGTAGCAAGAAGAGTTAGTGAAGTAGGTTGGTCCCTACATATATTTTTAGCAGTAGGGATTGATCTCTCCACTAAGTTGGTTCATATGAGTATTTGCAACGATAGGGTTTGTTGTCTACAAATATTTGTAGTAGTGGGGACTTGTGCCTCCCATAGGTTAGTGCCTACAAATAATTATGGAAGAATTTTTTCGGTTTTACCCTAAAAGGTTTTCCACATAAATATTGAGTTTCATTTTTTGCAATGGATAGATCTGATATGTGATTGTTTTCTTATGGTTCATGAAGGTTTGATTAAGTCAAGATTGTCTTATACTAGTTCACCCTATAATGACCCATCCACAAACACACACAAACACACACATATTCTTCATACCCAACAATGACCACGACTCAAAGCATAAGGAAGGCAAGAATAAAAGAAAATCAAGGATCATAACAACTCGTAATAACATTAGAAAATCACAAACAAAGTAGCATGGCCATGAACTTCAATAGTCAAAACAACAATCAAGGATAAAGCCAATAGTAAAATAAAAAATACATGAGACACTCAAGAAACCACAACTCAATCCCCACAAGTTCCAGTATTCCATTTCTCCTTCACCCATATATAAATGGAGATATATAAAATCATACAGAGTCTTTTTCCAAGGTTTATTATGGAGGGACCTTCCAACATGTTTATATATATATATTAGAGAGCTTGAGAGGATTCTCCCTCCTCTCCTCCAGTATTACGTGTTGTTGATTCATGCGCCTGAGGCTCACATGAAATTGTCTCCTTCTTTTGCTATAAGTTAGGACAATCTCTTCTCAAGTGATCCCCTCTACAATGCCAAAGGGAAATTAGATTCTTTTCTTTTTCAAAGTTAGAACAAAGGTAGGATAAAGGATAGACTCCAAAGATAGGTTTTAAAATATATTAATTAGGCATCAAGGGAAATACCTAAATTCAATGGAGATGAATATAAAGATGAAAAAAATTGATACATACTGTTAGCTTTGCTACATACTTCATCATTTGGAGGACCAGATACTAGCTTGGCCATGTGTTTATGCAAAAAAGGAGCTCGCAGCAGTCTGTTTCCTTCTTCTCCTTCATTTTCCTTATACTCTCATAGCCCTCGCTATCTCTGTTTTCCTCCAAAACCCTGGATAAACCCGCTTTCCCTCAGGTCCCTGGGCGCAAAGTTTAAACCCATAAGACCATGATCGCGTGACCGTGCACTTTTCATAAGCCCTTTTCCATCACAACAATCATTTTCTCCTTCCCTCATTCTCCCTTCATCAGTCTTAAAAACAGTTAATTCCTTTATCGGGTCCGGTTTTAATCACTATCGCAAATCGCATCCATGTGTGTATAAAGGCTACACCCCTTGACTTCCGCTGATGTGATATTGTGATCACTCCTCCGCCGTCCAATCAGTCTCGACAAGATCCAACGACCCACACCCATATCGCTATTGCAAATCACATCCATGTGTGTATAAGGCTACACCCCTTGACTTCTACCTATGCGATATTGTGACCACTCCTCCACCGTCCGATCAGTCCCAACAAGATCCAATGGCCCATGCCCATTTCGCCCTCATATCTCCCAATATCTCCTACAAACCAATCTCTTCCTTCCATCCATTTAATCCAATGGCATTTGCACCTCCCACACCCATAAGATTCCCGCTCATTAACTCGCTATCGAAGTGGTTTTCATCCCATCCCGTCTGCCACGCATCACCCGATGATTGTGATCACTCATCCTTGTGCCTTTACCACTTTCTCCCCAATGGCGGTGCGATACATACCACTTACCACCCATTTTTCCATCCTCGCTCGTTATCTCCTATGCTACTATCCCGCCCGATGGCCGTCGGATCTGTCCGCCCGAGATCCGACGGCTCATGTTTGTTTGCCCCCACTTCCGCTCGATTCTTCTCGCCAACAGATCTCTGCCGTCCATTCACTTGATCCAACGGCTGATATCCGTTCCACCATGCAGTCAGCTCATCCATAGCCTATCCCGTGCATCTAAAGGAAGAAGGTGGCTAGTATTCAGCACTCCGTGCAGTTAATATTCAACCACCGCATTCAACGAGCATGATGGTCGAGAAGAAAAAGGACAAGCCTCAAGCAGTTAAATGCATTTATCAGTTATGGAACTTCTTCCATACGACACTCCACCTGCTCGTGAAGGAAAACAGAGCATCCAATAAGATCAATTGTGCTCACTGAAGCAGGCAGACTGCACCAGAGACTCCATTAGAGAGTTAAAGTGGTTGGTGGTCAATTATGATCCCTCCATGCCTAGTAGCAGAACATTTTTGTAATGAAACTCTATATATACCCAAAAAACAGATATAATCAAGGTTGATGGTTGTTGTTTTGATGTAAGGTTCAACTTCTGGAGATTGTGACTGCTTTGATACTTGCAGCGTCTCATCGGCATTTTCAGCTAATACAAGCTTCTTTTGTTATTAATTGCTCACTTTCCACATCCATTCTATTCTAGGTTGTGCCTGTTATGCATTTGTTCATGTGCTCTTGATATTTAACAGTATAGGAGTTGTCATCCTACATCTATGTTGAAGTATTCTATGTATCATTGAATGTGTTACGCATGTTTCTGTTTATTTAGTGCCAGAGAGCTGTCATCCTGTCTGTGCATTAGGAAATAGAATTGCAGACCTTTTTTACTAGTTGCAGCCGGCCATCACATGGTCTTGTGCATCTGCTAGTGTGGTCAGTATTCTCCATATTCACTTAATCCTTAAACAGTGAGTGATTGGTGGTCTAAAGCCTTGTAGTCTGGGGGATGTTCATGCATGTCTAGAGTTAAGCACAGTAGAAGTGGTTATCTGGCTTGAACAAGCATCATTCCTTCCATTCATCCATTTCCAGCATTTAGTTGAGTTTTTTAATGTTCTCGAGCATCTTCGAGCTACAACTTAGGAGATTTTCTTGGGGTGATAACATTAATTAGCGCCGTTGTCGGGGAGAGGAGGTTGAAGCTCAGCTTCCTTGGGAAAATGACACAGTTCCAGATTTTGATGATAGACAAAGTCTGAGCACATTTCTGGTTGTAATCATCTATATGGCAACTCCACTAGAGGAAGAACAACCTTTGGCGACTCCACATTGCAGTTATAGCTTAGTTTGTGAGACATGCTCGGAGAAATCCTCAGAAATCACCAGCTAACCCAGTGCCTAATCATGAGAAGATCGTTAAGCTGAAGAAAGCATCATAGAAAGGAGCATCAGGATCAGGTAAGCCTAAGAAATCTTATGTATCTCTACTAGAGAAGAATCAAGTTCGGAGATTCATAAAGCTCCTTGTTCATTTAGTTCCCCTTTGGATATCTGTGCAAAGAAAGCATCCCATATAGTCCATCATATTCCCTTGTCTCTGTCATCCATTGCATTGCTTCATACCACTCAGTTTACCAGTATCGTTCCACCCAACTCAGTCATGGCAGGCCAACAAGCTCCTACAAAGATGGAAAGAATTACAACTGCTAGGTATGGACCCTTGGTCTTGCCTATCCCTTTAAATGCCATGCCTGTAGGAGATTATCAGAAGTATATGCCTAAGTTCACTGGTACAGAGGGAGTATCAGCTAAAGAACATCTAGAGTCCTTTTATAGCTATGCTAATAATCTAGATATTAATGAAGATGATGTGTGGATGAGGGTTTTTGTCCAAAGCCTAGATGGAGAAGCTAGAAAATGGTTCAGAGAATTAACCCCTAGGTCTATAGCAGACATTGAGGCCTTAGATAATGCGTTCTTAAAGCATTGGGGCGATAAGAAAGATCTTCTCTTCTATCATACTGAATTTGGGAACTTGCAGAGGGAGAATGGTGAGATTCTGTCTAATTTCAACAAGAGATTCAACTATATGTATAGCAGAATACCAGCTGAAGTGAAACCTACCCCTACTTCTGCTATGCTTACTTATGCCAATGCCTTCGATTCTCAGTTCTGCCTACTGTTAAGAGAAAGAAGATGTGTTTCTTTCGCTGATATGCAAGATGCATCCCTGGAAGTAGAATCAAACATCATAGCTGCAGAGAGGCTCAGAGGTGATGCTAATAGGAGAAGATAGGGAGGAGAGCTCTCATCATCCTCAGATATTAAGATCAATAAAATGGCTAGGATGATAGAGTTATTAGCCTATGAATTTTCCAAATTAAAGGATGAGCAGCAGTTTCAGGAAGCAGGAGCTCCTAGTACCTTTGCTCTTTCGAAGCCAAATCTATATAGAGGAGCAAAGGAGCAGTTGCAGATTTTGCAAAGAAACAAAGATGTAAACGAAGACAAAAGGGTGAAGACCCTTTTTCAAAATATAGTCATGGAAGAAGAGCAGTTCAAAGAGGAGGATGAGGTTCGTGATATGGAAGATAAGGGTAGTGCCCCTTTCTTAACCAGAGCTGCCTATGAAAATTCATTACCCAGAGGCACTGCTCGTGAGCTTGTTGTCCCTGCAGAACAACAAGCTGATTAGTAGAAGAAACAAGTAGTAGGTCCTACCATCCTCGAAGAATCTAAGCCTAAAGCCAGCCCAGTTTCCAATGACTATGCAGATCTGAAGATTGACCAACCTATTGTTATCCCCAACCCAATGATTAAAAAGGGTGAAGTCAGTTCCCCATCATCTTATGCTTCTCTGTCTGTTCAAGAGACAATCCCTCATAGTTTCCTCCTAGGCACTGAGGTAGGCCATATCTCGATGCCCAAGGTTGATACTGATAATCTCAGTCTTGATATTCCGAAGCCTACCCAGGTGGCCTCCACACACCTTGAAGGGGTAGTTTGTCAGATCACAGAGGAAGAGGGTGCACAGTTTTGGGACACCTCCTTGGATGTGGACTATTCTAAGAAATATGCAAGAGCAGATGAAGTCTTTGTGTCCTCCACACAAGAATACATCGGTTCACCATTTATATTAATTGTGCAGGCTACAGATGACATAGACAAGTACACAACAACCATTGTTATTCAACAAGTGTACAAAAGCTCCTATGAAGAACATCCGAGGATGAGAGCATAAAAAGAGGGGGTGAAATAAAAACCATCTCTACCTGATAAGGTCAAATGCCCTAAAATTTTTGAGGTAGAGGATCAAATCAGCCCAATTTTACAGATCTTTGATGAACTGGCTGATAGGCCAGCCGAGAAGAGGAGAAATAGTTTTGATGGTCTAGTAGATGGCTAGTTTTTGAAGATTTATGTTGTTTAAGGTTTTCGAGCCTTAATGATTGTAAGCATGTTATTTTATAGGTTTTAGTGTAGACTTAATTAGACTCCATGCCCAATGGAATACTAGGCAATGTTTTTAAGCTTGTTTTGTATGAATGCATTGATCTGCAGTTCTTGAGACCTCACAGGGAGGATCTCATCCCTAGAAGGAGCCAGCGTTATCTCTGCTACATACTTCAGCATTTGGAGGAATAGATACTAGCTTAGCCATCTGTTTATGCAAAAAAGGAGCTCGCAGCAGTCTTTTTCCTTTTTCTCCTTCATTTTCCTTATACTCTCATAGCCCTCGCTATCTCTGTTTTCCTCCAAAACCCTAGATAAACCCGCTTTCCCTCAGGTTCCCGAGTGCAAATTTTAAACCCATAAGACCATGATCGCATGACCGCACACTTTTCATAAGCCCTTTTCCATCACAATAGCCACTTTCTCCTTCCCTCATTCTTCCTTCATCGGTCTTAAAAACAGTTAATTCCTTTATCGCATCCGGTTCTAATCGCTATTGCAAATCGCATCCATGTGTGTATAAAGGCTACGCCCCTTGACTTCTGCTGATGCGATATTGCGATCACTCCTCTGTCGTCCGATCAGTCCTGACAAGATCCAACGACCCACGCCCATATCGCTATTGCAAATCGCATCCATGTGTGTATAAAGGCTACGCCCCTTAACTTCTGCCGATGCAATATTGTGATCACTCCTCTGTCATCCGATCAGTCCTGACAAGATCCAACGGCCCATGCCCATTTCGCTCTCATATCTCCCGATATCTCCCGCAAACCAATCTCCACCTTCCATCCATTTAATCCAACGACATTCGCACCTCCCGCGCCCATAAGCTGCCCGCACATTAACTCGCGATCGAAGTGGTTTTCATCCCATCCCGTCTACCACGTGTCACCCGATGATTATGATTGCTCGCCCTTGTACCTTTACCACCTTCTCCCCAATGGCAGTGTGATACATACCACTTACCACCCATTTGCCCGTCCTCGCTCGTTATCTCCCGTGCTACGTTTGTTTTCCCCCACTTTCGCTCAATTCTTCTCACCAACAGATCTCTACCCTCCATTCACTTGATCCAACGGCTGATATCTGTTCCGCCATGCAGTCAGCTCGTCCATAGCCTGTCCCATGCATCTGAAGGAAGAAGGTGGCCAGTATTGAGTACTCTGCGCAGTTAATCTTCAACCATTGCATTCAGTAAGCAGGATGGCCGAGAAGGAAAAGGACAAGCCTCGAGCAGTTAAATGCATTTATCAGTTATGGAATTTCTTCCATACGACACTCCACCTGCTCGAGAAGGACAATAGAGCATCCAAGAAGATCAATTGTGCTCACTGAAGCAGGCAGATTTCACTAGAGACTCCATCAGAGAGTTAAAGTTGTTGGTGGTCAATTATGATCCCTCCACGCCTAGTAACAGAACATTTTTGTAATGAAGCTCTATATATACCCAAAAAATAGATGTAATCAGGGTTGATGGTTGCTGTTTTGATGTAAGGTTCAACTTCTGGAGACTGTGACTACTTTGATACTTGCAGCGTCTCGTCAGCATTTTCAGCTAATACAAGCTTCTTTTGCTGTTAATTGCTCACTTTCCACTTCCATTATGTTCTAGGTTGTGCCTGTTATGCATTTATTCATGTGCTCTTGATATTTAACATTAGAGGAGCTGTCATCCTACCTCTGTGTTGAAGTCTAGTATGTATCATTGAATGTGTTATGCAAGTTTCTATTTATTTAGTGCAAGAGAGCTGTTATCCTATTTGTGCATTAGGAAATAGATTTTCAGACCTTTTTTATTGGTTGTAGCCGATCATCACATGGTCTTGTGGATTTGCTGGTGTGGTCAGTATTCTGCTGGAAATGTGTTCACGCATGTCTGGAGTTAAGCATAGTAGAAGTGGTTATCTGGCTCGAACAAGCATCATTCCTTCCATTCATCCATTTCCAACATTTAGTTGAGTTTTGTAATGTTCCCGAGCATCTCCGAGCTACAACCAAGGAGAGTTTCTTGGGGTGATAACACATACTAGATCACTATTTATTTTTTCATACATCTTGATGCTTTTAGAGTTGAAAAATTGGAGGAATTAGGCTAAAGGGTTAGTTTGATTGGCAACACCCATTTTGGAGAATTTGTATCTAAAATACTAAAGTCATTTTGAGTCCTTAAATCAAGTTTTCTAAGAGTAAATTATTTTTTCTCAAGCTCCAGATCTTATGATGCCATTTTGTACTCATATATCTTTCCAAAAATACAAGAAAGACATAAATTAGGTTTATTGTGCAAAAGTTATGCCTCTTGGAAGCTGGCCTATTGTGCTTAACCATGATAATTCAAGAAGATGTCACATCATCCCCCATTACTCATGGAAAAGGGGATATCCAGATGAAGAATATAAAAAAGAATTTAGAAGGGTTAAATTTGTAACACTAGTCGAGAGTTGTAGGAGTCAAACTCAACCCCTATTTGGCTATTAGGCTATGTTATAATTGAGCCACTAGGAGGAAAAGGATTTTCATTCATTTTTAATTTTATTCCAAAATAGAGTAGAGAAACAAATAGTGGGAGTGAGAAAGAATAATACAGAGGTTTTAATGTCTGTAACGGCCTATCATGCCATAGATATCAAGTAACTCCACAAAGAATGTCTTCTCCTTTTTACTTGCATTGTTTCTATTCCATAGAAAGGGAGAGTAGACAAGGCTCACCATCTAACTACGTGTTCTCTTGTAAGGGTTTCTTAGAGCATATCTTGTGTTAAATGTGGTTGGTGTGTGATTGGTTTTATTGTTCTCAATTTTCCATATTTTATATATTAAATGCATAAGTAAAAAAAAATAGCAATTAAAAAATGTGGAATCAATGGAAATTAACCATCATAGTATAGATTCTAGTCTATTATCATTATATTTGTTGAGATGAACTATCTTATGGAATATCCATGGTAGTTTACAAATTATCATTCTTGTGTAATGGTTGATTGTGGTAAAGGAACATGGCATTAAAAACTCAATGAAAAAATCTTATTTCATGGTGAACCTTGAAAATAGTGAATACATATTGATTTTTTTATTAGATGAGACATCATGTGGAAAGCATTTGAAAAACATTTACCAAATAAATGGATCAAGGATGAAAAAATGGAAGATCGTATAAAATTTGAGATGAATTAAAACAAGATAAATAGGTTATCAAGGAGAATGGTGATGAGCTATCTAAGACAAAAAAACCATAATGAAGAACTCATTAAGGACATTGAACAATTAAAACATGTAAAGAGTAGCAAGAGGAATTCGAAAAAATATGGCTCAAGGAAATAATAGGTGCATTATGAAACCATAATAAAAGCCTATTAGATGATGTCAAAAGATTGAAATAAGAAAAGAAACATTATTAAATTCAAGAAGAAACAATGATCTTAGATGAAGAGACTAACAAAAGACTCGACGATGAAATTTGGAAAAAGACTAAATAAGTCTTAGACACAGATGAGGTAACATTAGAAATGTATTCTATAATTAATGAAGGACATTAGAATTTGAAGATGGCATCACACTACAACTTCGAAAAGAGAAAGGATACAATATTCAAGAAGTTCATAAGAAGATTCCTAAAGAAATTAAGCTCCACCTAAAGGATGAAAATGTTAAATATAATAGTATTATCTCCAACACAAGTAATTAAAGACTTGTAAAAGAGGATAGAAGAGGCAATTTTCTGTAAAAATAAGATAGATGAAATGGGTATGCATAAGAAGTTGAAATAAGGCTTCAAAAAGGAAAATTTCAATAGGATGTTATCAACGACAAACAACTACTGCAAGTTGGAGAAGTCACAAACAAAATACTATGGAAAAAAATTATTTCACAACCGACCATCAATGGTTAAGACCAAAAAAATTGAATTTGGATCGATGAATCATCCTCAATGGAAATAACAATGTAGGAACATAAATAAATCCCATTATTTGGTTTCATTACATGTAACACACTTAATTGTAAAGCTTTGAGGACAAATCTTTTTGAAGGAGGTACTATGATATGAGCCAAAAGGGGGCATACATTAGGTTCAATGCATATGATATGACCCTATAGCGGGAATATATTGGTTAAATGCACATTTATTATGTAAATATATATGTAATATAGTTGGTCTAATAAGTAAGGGAACATATGTGAAATATGTGAATATGAAAATATGGAAATAATATAATCATTACCAAGGACATGATTTCTATATATACCTATTTGTCCCTTACTTATTAGTTTTGCAATATTACATATATAGTTACAAATGACATGTGTATCTAACCCCATATATGCCCTCCACCTTGGGGTTATATATCATAAACATTTAACCCCATATATCCCCCTCCTAGAGGTCATATCATATACATTTATCACCATATATGCCCCCATTGGGGTCATATCAATATCAACCCATTTTATATCAAATTTAATGGCCTTTTATCCTCACTTTCTCAATCTCTTTGATTGTTAGTGTTACAAATCATGACTACCTTGCTCACTCATATCCTTCTGCAATGCTTCATTGTGTTCATAGATTGTTGTCATTAGTTTTAAAAATTATTAGTTAGTTATTAATATAATATTTAAGGTTTTATCCACTTAGTCTTCATCTTAGATGTCTTCCACAATACTTTCTTCCCTCAATATTTCATCTTTAGCAACGCCATTCATGACCAACCCTCAGTGCATGGTTTTACAATGTAATTTGTCATAGTAAGGCTAACATCTTCGCTTGCACTACAATATATTTGACCTAGGTAGGGAATTCCTTCATTGACTTCCCTTGTACTCACTTCATGAATTGTTCGACATCTAAGTAGTATGATAAATTTTATTTTATTTCAAATTATATAATATACCCCTCCAAAGTTTTCATAACCCCTAAATAAACTTTTTTTTTTCTATTTAATTATTGCTACATTAATTGTACCAATATTTATACCACTTCTACCTCTCGGTAGAAATATTGGTTCTAATTTTATTTCTAGATTTAGGATGTGTTAAAACATCTCAAAGACTTTCCCAATGGTAAGAAAGTTGGAGAGACTAGGTGGATCATAAGAAGATAAGTGGTCTAGGTATGAGGAGCCTAGACATGTGACAAAGATGCTAGAAAAAACTATTAAGTATTGTATGTATCTATTATCCACAATTAATTATTTTTGTGAAGGTCTCTCCTCTTTCCATCCCCATATCACAAATGTATTTAATAATGTTTGTTTAAATTTTGGGTTAATGTTGACTTAGTTTTTTTAATAATTAGCTAAAATAAGTTTATTTTATATTCATGTTCTCATTTAATATATTTATCATTATTCACACTTATATGCCTATATGGATTTGAAAAAGATTTATTGCTTTTGAAAATATAGAAGATGTTGTAATGTCTTATTCTGTTAAACATTTTGACTTGGTAGAATTGCAATAAAATAAAATAACCAATCCATCTTAACTCTTTGGGAGGGATAAAATCTCTCCTCTAAACCTCTTTTAGAGTGAAAAAAGATTTGAGCCTAATAGACATTTGGTAGAACTGGACTTAAGAAAGCAAATGGTAAATTGACTAATTTAGCTCAATTTTATTTTAATTATTAATCTAATTGCGCCCGAGCTCTCAGTATGGAAGATATGTTTTAATTTCTTGTGTTGTAAACATTTTGACTAGGTCAAATTATATATAATAATAACATTAATAATAATTAATAACGTGAAAACATTTCTACTCAGTTAAAAAAAATGTTAAAATATAAATAACTTCATGGTATTCACCATGAGTATTGACCCATGGTATTCATGTGGAATATAGCCTATTTAAAGGGGGAAATTAAACCAATCTAGATCCAACGTAAGAGATCCCTTTAAATTAAACCAACCTATATCCAACGTAAGGGATCCCTTTAAATTAAACCAACCTAGATCCATCTTAAGCGTGGAAATTTTTAGGGGCTAATATTCGCAAGTGGGCTAACTTTCCATGATTTTTCCAAAAATAAGATTCGCCCAATTTTCATTTTTTCTAAAAATGATTCACCCAAATTTTACAATATAAAATTATTTTGCCTAAAACATTGCCAACATTATATAGATAATATATATAAAATCATTATGAATTTAAATAATTTTACAAATATATCAATAAACATTTTATAATTTGCATATTAGGGACTAGTGAGATTCGCCAATGTTTTTAAATTTCAAGATAATTTTCCATCCTTAAAATTTTCCTTGAGATTCTTAAGGTGAGATTCACCAATGTTTTTAAATTTCAAAATAATTTTCCATCCTTAAAATTTTCCCTGAGATTCTTAAGGGATCAAATATCCTCAGATTCAAACCTCCTTTAAAGTGAAAAGAGATTTGATCCCTTCGGGATCTTGGTAGAAAATGCCTAAAGTGAAAAGAGATTTGATCCCTTTGGGAGGTTGGTAGAAAACGCCTATATGTGATTGTATTGATCTAAAACCAGGATATCCACATTAACTCTGGATCTACCAAGGTGGAGAGGGATCAAATCGCTTGAGGTGCAAACATCTTTAAGAGTGAAAAAAATTTGATTCCTCTAGACCCTTAGCAAGATTTGGAGTTAAGACCCTAGTTTTAAATCAATAAAATCACATATATTATATGTTAAAATTAGGTTTTTTCTAAATATGCTAAGTTTTTGAGTTCTTGGCTGGAATTCGATGATTTTTCTTGTCAGCTCTTTATTTTTGCTGTTTAAAATGGGTTTTCAATTGCATATATAGATTCAACACCCTAAAAATTCTCTATGATACTAAGATTATGAAGAGTTTACAACTCAAACTTGTGACTACATGAAATCCCAACCAACGAAAAAATATGTTGGAAAACCGACAAAACATCAAACAAATAGACTTAAAATTATTATATTTTACATTTAAAATACTAATTTATTAAAATCCAAATTAGAATTTTTTTTTATATATAAACAACTTTTCATAATAATATTTTTTTCAATACACTGTTTTTTTATAAACTTTTTTCAATCTTCCTAATAAAAATATATTTATATTTAAATAATATAAATTAATAAAAACAAAATATCAACCTGAAATTTTTAAAAGGACCAAAAGAAACTATACTTAATTCTTTGAACACGTTTGTACTCTTAAGTTAGTTGAGTGAAAATTTATTTTTTTAAACTTCTCTTTAAAGTTAATAAATTGGATTTAACTCTTTCACAACTACTTTGATTCTTCATGTAAATATCTTTACCTCCGTTTTCTTTTTGAATTTTTAACCCGCTTCTGTTCAATGAAAATGGAGAGAGTATTTGATTGAAAAGACTTAAATCTTTTTCAATTAAGAGCATTGATGGCTTTCTATTTATACAAATATTTTTTCAAGTCACATGAAACAAGATTCAATTTCTCTTTTAATTTGTTACTTCCCTTTATTCAATTCAAAGTCATAAAGTATTTGATTGAAAAGGAAAGAGAAATCTTATTTTAAATAATCATACTTTTCCAAGTTAACGGGGCAGAAACAATTCAAAGTCATAAAGTATTTGATTGAAAGAAATCTTATTTTAAATAATCATACTTTTCCAAGTTGGCCGGGCAGAAACAAAAAATAGTCATGGATGGTTGGTTTCGTGGGGACTTCATTCTTAAAGGCGTATCAGTGGTAAGCGTGCTATCATTGCTCGAAAAATTAGGCGAGAGGCTGAGCCCTTCCATGTTCATGCGATGAATTCGCCACCATCATCTAGATGAAGAATCTCCAACTAACCGATAACGATTTGTTGGGCGAGAAAACCATTTTATTGAGAATATATTGATGCCATAGTGTTCCCGAATTCTGTGGTCTCATAATGATTGAGTTTTTATCCATACAGGGAACAAATTATTACTATACGGTTTCTCTTTCCGTCCCAACTATGTTTTCTCCCTAGCTTACAATACATTCACTTAGGATCTAACCATTTGATAGGTACAATGCCCTCCGGCTTGGCAAACATATCCTCTTTTGTAACATCCTACCTATGTATAAAAAAAAATTATTTCTTTTATCTATTATGCATTAATCATTATAATAATAATAATATCTTGTTTTTTCCTTTGGTTCGTCACATCATGGACTCATATGATGGTTGCGTTAATAAATTTTGATTGCGTTTATGATTTGGGGTTAGAATTTGAGCTGCGGGGTTGGTACGAGATCACCACGTTGGCAGCCTACGTGGTACATTCCACAGCTTCCTGTATCGTTTTCGCGCGCCTTCATCGATCTCGGGTAGGCTGCCCTCCATTAATGTTGAAGAGTCCCGAGGTGTCCTCCTGTCTGGTTCATGCATGCTTGTCCTCGCCACCTGTGATGGTGTTAATGACCCTATCTACCTTACCTTGGAGGAGTCTCGATACTGCGCTTGTTGCCTGTCTATCATTCGATCAACGACGATTAACGGTCTTGATTGCTCGAGCTTGGTTGGAGGGTTTATTGATTGTTTTGGCGAAAGGAATAGTTCATTTGGTTATTCTCTATCTCGGCGCTCTGCTCTGTTATGGCGACCCTGTGAAAATCTTTAGCCATTTCGCCTTTGAGGCTCCAGGTGCCATCTTCATCCCACTTCCACTCACATTATATTGTTAGGTCTTTTCTTCCATTGATGGTAGGTTGTGACAGTTCTAGAGTTTATTTGACGGGTTATTGGCATTTTGGAACAACAATGGAGAGTCCAACCTGGTCCTTAGCGGTCTTGAAGAAAGGAATACTCCCCCGACATTCCGAGGTAACCACTATTCAACTGATGATAATGTCTTTTGAGTCTTTTTTTGTGTTTATTTTCCATTCCTTCCTTGGCTGAGGCAGTTCGGTTCTGTACAGGTCTAGTCGCGACTTCAATGGTTACCCAATGCATGCACAGGTAAGTCATACTTACATTTCACGGTTTGTCGTTGTTGTTGAGTTATTATAGAGGTGGCCTCTCTCATAGTTCTTGCTGTGCAAGTAATGTCTCTAGATCTAGTTCAAAACCCTCGTTTGATTTGTGCATTGTCGAGGGCGACTTCCTTGCTAATCTCCGCTCCTTCCTACACTTTCCAAGTGTATTGGAAACCTCGTTTATGAGCTTTGGTTCAGTGAACCACTTTCTGCGATAAAGGGTTTCATGAGTTGTAATAATTGATATTGCAACTATGACCAGTATGTGCTGTTCATTATGAATTGTGGTAATATTTGAGGTTTTGGTTTATTTCTACTTATATGAGCCACCCCAGGGTTGATATAGCTCAGGTCTTTTCCTGCATGTTCTCATCGAACACATGACATAACTTTTTTATAAATTTTGTATAATATTTTTCGAACTAGACTGATTCTGACGAAATACAGTTATAACAGACTTGTTAATAAATTTTGTGTTTTTTTTTATGTAAATTCTAGTTGCTGTATAATCAGTTGTTGAGCTTTGAAATTTGGTTGATTACTGAAGGTTATTTGTCTTGTATGATTTTCTCAGCCGCTTTGCAGATTATGTCATTCGTTTTAGCAGATAATTTATATATATTCGTGATAAGTATGATTAGAAGTCATGGGTTTCGGTTTAAGGAACTGGGGTACATGGCTCTAGATGGGTTCTTTCCAAACTCGTCTGAGGCTACAAAGCCTAGGTGTATAACGAAATGTGATGCAATCATAGAATTAACCGAAAGCATAGAGAAGGGTTCACCGTGTTGACTTCACTCTACAGTTTGAGGGAAGATTTCCTGTGTATGATGGAGGTATGATATTTAGACATATATTGCTATATGAATATGTTTACAGTTTCGTATAATTTGTTTATTTATATTCTTGCAGAAAACTGATAGGCATTTGCTTTACTGTTTGTACACTTGTATGTTTTCAAGTTAAATCAACAATTGTCTGTAACACTATTTTTCTTATTAACTCAGCGTTTATTGTTAATTGACAGTGTACAGTTCTATATATATATATATATATATATGTATATATATATATATATATATATATATATATATATCGATTAGGAAAGAATACATCATCTATTTGTTTTACTATTCTACTCAGAAATTAATGGATGACTGTTACCAATGCTAAATCATTTCCATACTTTCTGCTTACAGTAGATAGGTCATTCACTATTGCTATTTTATTTCTATTTACAGTAAACATTCGAACTACTCTACTGATAATGATTACCATGTCAGTATCACTTATCTATCTTTTGTTATGCATACATTAATTAATTGGAAGATCTCTCCACCCAGTGTCGAAACTGGAAATTACGTCCAGATTCCCCCTCCGAGCCCTTCCACTTTTGCAAATTAGGAACAACTGGGTACCTTGGGCATCAAGACTCTGTCCAGCCTCAAGTCCCGTACCTCATAGCTTCTTACTTTAACTTTCTTTCCCACTGGTTAAGTTTGCCAGCTCAAGGAAGAATGCAACACAATCCTCATTCCTTGCACCCCCCGAAGGGTTCTGCACTCTTTTCCTCTTAAGGAAAAAGGGTGAAGGAACAGTTGTAACTGTTCTCAGCAGTTTGTTCAACTGTTTCTTTGCTTCTTTTAACAATCTGGTCCAAAGTCTTTTAATTAATAATTAAGAGTATTTGTTCTGGCTATTTAAGCCCAATTGTTTTAATAGTTAAATAACATAAATGAAATTAAACTTGGTAAAAACAATTCATGATGTCTCGTTGTATGTTACAGCTCCCTCCCCTCGAGAGGAACACCGTCCCTGGTGTTCTTCCTCTACGTAAACAGTGTAGGATAAGATTTTCGCATGGCCTCCTCTTCTTCCCAGGTAGCCTCATCCGGGCCAAAGTTCTTCCACTGCACTTTAACTTGGATGATGGCTCACCTCTGCAAGGTGGTTTCTCTCTGATCGAGGATACGAAGAGGCTCTGCCAGAAATTCTCCCTCGGATTCTACCTGCACATTCATAATATGTTGTCAAAACATTCCAAAACAACAATTATTTAATCATATTACTTTCTATTTATCATTACCTGAATACTTTCCGAGTTAATAATATGTTGTAACAGCCCAAAATAAATATCTAATTAACTTTCTAATTAACATTAAATTTAAATCAAAGTGGCACTTACCTAGCCAAATAAACATGTGATTAATAAACTAAATTCAAAATATGAATAGTGCTTACCTATGGTAGAAGTAGGCTTACAGCAACAAGGTTTTGGAGATGACTCTCCACCCAACCGTAGACTCAATTGCGCAAGGATTTACTACAACTGGCCACCCCCAAGCCCTCAATCAATGTACTACTGCCAGTGACTCTTATGACTTAGAACACCATTCTCCCAAGAAAATGAAAGATAGAATCTTGGAATGATGGAATACCTCCCATCCTCCTCACCATCTAATAAATAGAACAACATTGGATGGGAAACCACATGTACACACTCCATGTGTCTACATGCGACTTTTATTTTTGATTTTTAGCTTTCTTGTTTTATTTCTTTACTTTTCTTTTGATTTTTGGCTTTCTTGTTTTATTTTCTTCTTTTTGATAGTTTTCTTGTTTTATTTCTATTTATTCTTATTTAGAGTTTTAGTATGGTTATTACTATTTTTATTTTTATTATTTTTATTTATTTTCTTGTATATATTTTTAATATCATTTATTATTTAACATTTATGATTTATTATTTTTATTATTTATTATTAAGTGATTTATTTATTATTAGTTATTATTAATATTATTATTTATTATTTTGTATTATTTATTATTTATTATTTATTATTAAGGGGAGGGATATTACATACTCTCCCACTTTAAGGAACTTTGTACCAAAATTAAGTTGAATTATTGTATTATTTATTATTTACTATTTTGTTTACTTCATGTTGTCAACACCCTCTACTGAACTAGTATAACCAGCAGGCATCGAAAGTTCCACAACACCCGGGAAATCTCAAGGAATCTTTGTCCTTTTTCCCACTTTCGGCACCAGGCATAAGCCTGACCCGGTCTGTATCCTAGTCCAAGGCTGGCCCCAAGGCTCACGCCTGATTCAGACCTCATCTGCCCCAAGGCAGGCATCCGGTATGGTACTCAATGACTCCGGGCATCTCGCAAGGTTGGCCCATTCCCTCCACAACTACTAAAGTGCACAGCCCAAGGTATCGAAGTCCTTACACCCCCACCAGACTTCGACATCCCAATCTAATAACAAGCACCTAGCCTAGAACATTAGGCACTTAGCCTCCTCAAGATGGTCCCATAGCCCTTCAAGAGCTATCCATCAAGAGCTAAACAAGACAAAGGAACCACTGGCATATGTAGTGTTGATTGATTTTTGTCCCCAACCCATATGGTGTTACTTATTCTCCCTCGTGCGTATGGGCCCGCACGAGATCATCAAATAAACCGGCCCTCTCGGCCCATTTGTGGAGTCCTATAAATCATCACATGCCAACATGCAACCAATGCATTAACCATACCATCGTAGTATCATAGGAAATAATCGACATGCTAAGTCTTGCATGTCATCATGAGAACATTTATCAATGTTAATGGCAACATTATGACTAATAACGAACTGCATGCTCATGCATATCATAAATTTGTATGCAACTATCGCATGCTTCACCTCATGAAATACCATCGTAAGTTAGATCATCAATGTATTTGCGTCAAAGACATATCATAACTTCAAATAAGTGAATCACATGTCGATAAACCTCATATTACAACATCATAACTCTTATGCCACGTTATGCATGAGTATTCAACATTAAATACTTATCATCATGTAGTAAATGAATATGTCAATATACCTTGACTTATGCATATCACTATCATCGTATGGATACATTAACACTATAAGAACCATATGTGCATCATTATCCTCCTACCATGATATCATGAAACATCGTCAATATGTTTTCATCAAGTTGTCAATTACTTTTCAATAATCATTTCCACTTCTTTCTACTAGGTAGTTGATCATTTACACCAACGGTATAATCATCTAAGTACATCATTAAATTTCACATGAGCCTCATCATCTGGGGTCTTAATCTCTCGTTATATATTCTTCCTTCCCTAAGGAAATTCTGGTGAAATTCATTGTTTAAGATATTTACTACCTATTCCATCATCATCTATTTCAAAATTAAAATTCCTTGATTTACATCCATTTACCCTTTGGCTTACTGATTTCAATACCGCTATATGCAATTTCATATAAACATTATTTCATCATGATTTAATTTTATATCATGCTTAATTTACTTGCACGAGGATTTGTTGATCCATGTTAACTTATTTAACAATTAGCACTTCATACACAAAAATATTTTCTTATCTCATTAAGTTTGTCAAGTTCGTATCTTAATACCATTTGATTGCTTTATCATAAAAAAATTATTTCTTATTAAATAGTATCATTATTTTAGATTTTGAAACAGTTGGAAACACTACTACTATCATTGTCCATGAAAAATTTAAATGTGAGGTGTTATGTGGAAACAATCTCTTTTAACTTAATGGGAAGTCCTACTCATGAACAATGACTGAAAATTAGTCAAGTACAACCCCTATTAATTGAATTTCACTTCTTTTGTCACTATGTACACAATCCTTCTCAAGGTATCCTTGTAAAACTTCTAGTAACATTCCTTCCCATATCTTCCTCGTTTATTATCACTTGGTCATCATGCAACTTCACACCTCCACTTTTTTTTTAAATATGTAGATCATCATTATGACCATTACCAATCATGTTTCTCGCTCCACTCATCAATACCTTTAAAAGAACTTTCTTCTTGATAGAACATCCCTTCATTTCCTCCTACCCAATATTCTTAGATATATTTTTATTTTTCTCCCTGTCTTGATTTCCTACTATTCCATGTCTACTGGCTTAAAAAAATGGAAGTTTCTTCACTTCATTCTATTTTATTAAATTGACTTTAATTTCTCACCTCCAGTCATTGTGGTTTCTTCTCCTTTTCTCCTATAGCACTGATATACCTTGGAAATGTTGTTACTATTTCCCAACTTGGGTAATACCTGATAAATTCATTAAGATGGCTGCCAAATGTAATCCGCTTTTCTTTTCCTGTTTTAAGACATCAACATAATAAAATCTCCTGATCCTTTATCTTGTTATCCCTAATTCATTCATATAGTTAGTCACCTATGGAAAACTTTTACAATGCGGCTCTCCCCATGTTATAGATGTTGTTATGCACACAACTTATCTTCTCCAATCATTCTATTTTATCATACCTTACAGGTTCCTTAAAATGACCTTCATTATTACCATGATTTTTCAACTTCACTAGTTGATTGCCAATATTTTCTTCTTTATGTGCATCATCCTTAGATAGACCTTATAGTGATACCTTTAGAGTACCCAGTTATGATTATACCAAATGCTTTCATTATGTTCTAAAATAGGTTGTCTCTTCTTACTGATTTCTTACTCTTGTTGTGATACTTCTTCTCTACCACCTTAATCATCTGATCCAAGTTGGCCATAATCACATGAACTATCATTAGTTATCATCCTAAAAGAAAAAAAATTGCAAGTTTCTCCTTTCCATTTCTCCTTAGACAACTTTAACCATTATATGCAATTAACCTTGAATCATGAACCTCATGTAACGTTATACTCAACATCTGAACTTTAATCCAAATCTGTATGATTTTCCACTGAGACTAAAATATACCATCCTGTGGTTTATATATATATACTGCAAATCCAACTGATTCAGTCAAGAATGAAGGGGACTTCAATGGTAGCTTGATGATGTTTAATATACAAATGATATGAGTAGTAAATGAGCAGATACATGTAATCTGAATGGAAATTGAAATGCAAAATTAAATTTATTAGAAGATCATATTGAGAGAGTTGTGTTCTTGCAATAATGGACTAGAGAAATGCCAAGCAGCTGTTATTGCTAAAGGATAGTAATCCAACAAATAATTAGTGAATAATATGATAAACATTCACGGAATGTCATCTCTCTGTTTTTAGATCACATTGAACCATAAAATAATGAACCAATGCAAGTGAACAATGATCATCTAAAGGTAATAAGATATCAAAGTTTATCCATTGTGAATTGGAACAGATTTCACTATTTTAGAGCACTTTAATTGGTGACAATTTCAACATCAATTATCCAAATACTTCAAGTGCTATGTAAACTGTGTTGTAAAATGAACCGATGGTGAGTAGTTACACCAGCATTAAAGATTTGTTCCTCCACAAAAGAATTCCAGTATCACAATACTTAAACCATAAATTACCATAAATTATCAACAATCACAAATTTTGTAGTATAAAACCATTGAAAACATGAGTTAGAAGGTAATAATGATGTCAGAATAAAACTTAGTGAATTGTCTCAATGTAAAATCCAAATTTGAATGACTAAAGCTTAAGAATAGTGGTGGCATTATTGTGTTAAAAAGGTACTTGAATTTCGAAAGAAAATTTATTCATCATTATATGTCACACCAATACAGATTCATGATTTTTAAGGATAAAGATAAATTGACATTTTGTGTTGTAGAGTGAAATATTTAAGTATCGGTTTAAGCAATCATAACTTATGTTACAAGAATTAAATGGACTTCTTTTAACAAAAGAAATCGTTAAACAAATTTATTGAATGTATCTTGAGATTCTTATGGCTATTAAATGATTACTCTAAGGAAATTTAAGAAATCAAACAACCAACAAAATATTTCACACCAAAAACAAGAGGCACCGCCACCCAACCCAAAACGGGATCGGATGACTGGGAAGGTTATCCTTCCCCAAAACACAAAATAAAATCATTTTATTAATAAGATGGCCCACCTGCAAGCGCACCCGCAAAGGCAACACCATGTCAAAGCCCTTAAATTACAATACATTTTAGCCATAATGATTTCCTAGATAAGACATAAAATTGTAGTTCTACATGGCCGAGCATTAAACTGTACCCAGTGCCATGATGATATGCCTACAGATTTCCAAAAATCTTTGCTTCCATTTTTTTTTTTCACAATTTACAAAAATTCCAAATTGGACTATGTCTATGATCCAATTCCTATATTGAAACAAGAACCCATGTTTCTTTGAGAAACATGCCCTAGCTGCACCACAAAGAACGGATTTCCTTAGGAGCGAAACCATACCATGGGAAATGACAGATAAATTAGTATATATATGAAATAAATGCACTCATTATAAAATATATGATATGATCAGCTGAGACTGGAGATATTATCTTGTTTCTTGGGCATTTTCTGTGCAATTCATCATCATCATTATGTCCTCTGTCAATTTGAGCCAAGGACTTCACCAATTTCTACCCATAGATTCTTCTTGATAGTCAAACACGTTGAACCTTTGAGATCGAATGGAGCTCGGTTTAGAATCATCAACCCACAGATCAGTCATATTATAGTAAAATTCAACCTTCACAATTTGAATCTCAGACCTTCGACATTAA
This sequence comes from Pinus tabuliformis, assembly GCA_031772625.1. NCBI lineage: Eukaryota > Viridiplantae > Streptophyta > Pinopsida > Pinales > Pinaceae > Pinus > Pinus tabuliformis. The sequence goes on from CM062812.1 coordinate 535,592,928, forward strand.
AGTCGGTGTATGGCGTCAATCTATTCGTCTAAATGTTTGCCAGGAAAAAGACAAAATAATTGCCGGAAAAATGACATGTATAGAACTGTAAGGACATGGATCAATGATAAAAATCTAGAGCAGATCTCAATTCCAGGGCAGATCAATGATAGAATTCCAGGACAGAATGCTAGACACTGTTAACTAATTTTGATATCCGTCATATTTGACAAGGTACGAGACTTCCACCAAATTTGATCAAGGAAATCATTCATTTCCAACAACTGGTTATCACTTTTCAATATGATCGTATAACCACTGTGTTATCAAGCACTGGAATTGCTCAGAAATTTGGCATAGTCGGGGGTCGGGTTTAACTAAACCTTGGTTCAGATTGAGCCTTTGTGAAGGAGCATTTCCTTAGTGACCGGATATGTACTTCCAACGTGTTGCTTCCAAAATAATATAGATAACATTCAAAAAGTTCTTGCAAAAAGACAGTCTCGGCCAACATATGGAGCCACTGAAAAACTCGGCCTGTACTTGATGCCAAAACAATACAAAAACTAGTAATCAAAAGATAAAAATTAACCCCATGACCAAGTAAATATGTCCATCAATTGTTGTGGGACAAGTCTTCCTGTCAATCGCCGATTCTGTGGGTCTCTCTCCAGACTTACTAGGAAACTGCTCTGAGAATACTTCTGAGTTTGTTTCTAGCCCGAACCTTTGCGTAGGCATACAGACCAAGCAGGAAAAGATTTCGGACTCGCATTGTTACAAAAAAAAAATATTAGATAAAACAAAAAGAAAACTCAGAGAGAGTACGTGTATGGTTACTCTACAATAGGAACCAAAAATTACAATAATGCCTGTCCAAAAGGACACAGAGATTGTCGTTACCTGGTTTAAACCCCATTGATTTTCTTGCAACCAAATCAGAAGGGAAAAATCGAAAATAAAATAGGTCATCAATGAAACGCATATAATAAGAAGGCGAAAAGGGCAATGCATCCATATTCTTCGATAGCTACAAGGAAAAGCAGTAGCTAGTGAGAGCAGAAAATTATAGTAGACCCAATATACGAAGAAACCCAGTCAGTTTGGAAACCCTCTTCAATAGACCAGAATCGAAAATAAAAGGAAATAACATGCAGGTTAATATATGGCTAGATTGTTACCTCTAAGAAGAATCGGACCCTAAATAACTCGGCTGGAAACCATTAAAATTCTGAAGTCACTCATGATTTTTTTTTGTCTTAGAGAACTGTAATTATTCAAGCAAACAGAAAAGGGACGAATACAATGAAAAATATGAATTATAAAATATCTGCACAATCGGCAAAGGTCCTAAGGGATTCCTGAGGATTTCATGCCTCCCTGGTAAATTAAAAAAAATATGACAGAGAAAATTCTTTACCAGAGAATCCGCCGAAGGCCTTGTATAGTAGGAACCTGGCTTCGCAAAGTGAAGAATACTCCCCTAGATTCAGCCTGCAAAGGCGACCTCTCAGATGTAGGCACCTGTCTGCAGTGCACGCAAAGTGGAGGTCTCATGCATGGCCTTCTGTGCTACCATTGTGAGCTTGAAATTGATCCTCGGAACACGGCCAGAGAAGTTATATGGCCATGGCATTCGGTGGACTCCTCATCCATTTTCGCAAGAATATTACTCACAATCTTCTTATTGTAATCCTCGGCCACATAAAGAAGTGAAAGAAATTAACAGAAAACGAATGGTTAAACACACACCACTCAGTTTATGTTGTGGCAGAGCCTGCAACCAATTGTTAAAAATTGCTAACGAATTAATGAAAACAAATCTGCACTCAAAATTGCAGAAATCTAGAAACCCCAATCCCAAATTTCAGTTGCGGTGGTTAAAGGACTTCATGGAAATACTGAAAAAATAATTATGCGGCCTCCCGGAAGTAAGCATCCTGTAACTTTCAAAACAAGTCAAGTAAAAATCCAACCAATTTTTATTTTTTATTTTTAGCTTTCTTGTTTTATTTCTTTACTTTTCTTTTGATTTTTGGCTTTCTTGTTTTATTTTCTTCTTTTTGATAGTTTTCTTGTTTTATTTCTATTTATTCTTATTTAGAGTTTTAGTATGGTTATTACTATTTTTATTTTTATTATTTTTATTTATTTTCTTATATATATTTCTAATATCATTTATTATTTAACATTTATGATTCATTATTTTTATTATTTATTATTAAGTGATTTATTTATTATTAAGGGGAGGGATATTACATATGTCGAGGGTTGTAAATATACTCTTTTAACAAGGACACATGAAAGACATTGTGTACTCAGATGTAGCCTCATAGTGCTAGTTTATATGCCACGGGCCCAATTCGTTCCAAAATTTGGAAAGGCCCAAAGTATCATGGTGCCAATTTTGCACAACCTTTCCATTGCAAGGTGCTCTTCCGAGGTTTCTCCTTTAGATACATGTGATCACTCAGCTGGAATTCTTTATGAGTTCTATTCTTGTTTGCATACACTTTTTGCCTACCTTGTGCCTCCTTTAAGTTCTAGAGAACCTTCTTAACGATAGCCTCCATTTCCACTAGCATGTCCAGACCCAATGCTAATTTATTTTCTGGACTATTCCAGTCCGTGGGTACCCGACACTTTCTTCCGTAAAGTACTTTGAAAGGACTCATACCCAAAGATTCGTGATACCCATTATTGTAGGAGAATTCTACCAAGTGGAGGTAATCTTCCCACTTCTGTGGTTGTTGCATTACAAAACATTCACAACATATCCTCCAAAACTTGATTTACTCGCTCTGTCTGACCATCTGTCTGCGGATGATAAGCAGTACTGAAATGGATTTGGGTACCCAGTCCTGTAAAGAGAGTTTTCCAAAAAGCAGATGTAAATTTTACATCACTATCAGAGATCACCACTCGGGGTATCCCATGTAGGTGGAAGATTTTTCTCATAAATATGTCTGTAATCTCTATCATTTTATAGGTGGATTTTACAGGAATGAAATGAGCAGTCTTGCTCAGCTTGTCTATGACCACCATGATTGAGTCGTGTTGCTTTCTGGTACGAGGTAATCCCATAATAAAATCTAGAGTGATGGTCTCCCATTTCCATTCCAGAATGGGTAGCGGTTGCAACAGACCTGGAGGATGCTGATGTTCTGCTTTCACTAATTGGCACTCTAAGCACTTGGATAAATATTTAGCCACATCTTTTCGTAAACCAGGCCAGAAATAACTTTTCTTAATGGAAGAATACAATTTTTGGTATCCTGGGTGGGCAACATAAGGTTTCCTATGAAACTCATCTAATAACATCTGCTTCATGGAAATCTAGTTAGGAATGTAAATTCGATTTCTGAATGTTAACATTTTATCAGAATTGATTGCATACTCACATTGCTTCCCTCTTTCTTGAGCTTCTGAAGCTTGCTGCCATATGAATGCATATTCTGGATCCTTGAGGGAGGCTTCTCAAATAACCCCTGGTAGGTTAGATTGTGCTTGACTGAAATGTACTTCATAGATGCAATGTAATTTTCTGCTTAAAGCATCAACTACTTGGTTTTCTTTTCCTTTGATGTGTTTCAAGTCAAAATCAAATTCACTCAGGAATGCAGTCCATCTGGCCTGGCCTGCATTTAAATTAGATTGATTAAAGAAATTTGTTAAATTTCTGTGGTCAGTTAACAACAAAAATTTCTTCCCAAGAAGGTAGTGCCGCCACATCTTTAGTGCATGCACTACCGTGGTCAACTCCAGATCATAGGCAGAGTAATGCTGCTCATAATCCTTCAGTTTTCGTGACTCATAAGCAATGACCTTTCCCTCCTAAGTTAGTACTCCACCGACGCCTTCTTTTCTTGCATCTATACATACTACAAAGGATTTTTCCAGATCTGCTACCTTTAGCACCGGAGCGGTTGTAAGCAGTTGTTTTAGCTGCTCAAAACTTTGTTGGCATTCTGTTGTCCAATGGAAATCTCGTCCCTTTTTCTGAAGTGAAGTCATTGGGAAGGCTATTTTCGAAAAGTCCTTAATAAATTGGCGGTAATACCCTGCCAAGCCTAAGAAGGATCTTATGTCAGCCACGTTTTTCAGTGCGGTCCATTCCATAATAGTTTTGATTTTCTCTGGATCCACTGCTATCCCTTCTACTAATATAACATGGCCTAGGTACTGGATTTGATCTTTGTAAAAATCACACTTGCTAAACTTCGTGTATAGCTGGTTTTCTCACAAAATCTGCAGTACCATTCTCAAGTGTTGCTCATGTTCCTCTTGGTTTTTAGAGTATATTAGTATATCGTCGATAAAAATCAATACAAATTTATCTAGAAATGGTTGGAAAATATCGTGCATTAGGCTCATGAATGTGGCTAGTGCATTGGTAAGGCCAAAAGGCAGTACCACGAACTCGTAATGTCCATAATGAGTTCGGAATGTGGTTTTACAGATGTCTTCATCCTTTATTCTTATTTGGTGGTATCTGGACCTTAAATCGATTTTCGAGAACATGTTAGCTCCTTGTACTTGGTCAAATAAGTCATCGATGAAAGGTAGTGGGTATTTGTTCTTGACGGAAAGCTTATTCAGCCGACGATAGTCAATGCATAATCGTAAGGTTCCGTCCCTTTTGCGTACAAATAGCACTAGGGCTCCCCAAGGAGACACACTTGGGCGTATGTACCCTTTATCTAACAACTCTTGTAGCTTCATTTTAAGTTCAGTAAACTCTGGAATGCTCATACGATAAGGGGATTTCGAAACAGGGGCTGCTCCGGGCACTAGCTCAATAGTAAAATCGATGTCTCGCCTTCGCGGTAATCCTGGAATAGATTAAGGGAATACGTCTAATAAATCCTAGATTACAGGGATATTCTCCAAACAGGTCATTTTATTTTTATCATTGTTGTACCCTACCTGGAAAGCATAAATCTGACACCCTTTTCTTATACATTTTCCGAGTTGATTGGCTATAATAGGGCGCAACTTGATATTTTTCTTAATTCCCTGAATTTCCTTTCGCTGTCCTAACTCGGTAAGATAACTTATCGACTTTTCTTTGCAATCTACTAGGGACCAGAGACCTTCTAACTAGTCCATCCCTATTAATACATCATATGAGCCTAGAGGAAGAATATTAAGATTGACCCGGATAGGCTGTCCTGAAACTATTATAGGGAATTTTTCCATTTTAGCTGACACCTTTCTTTTGGTTCCAGTAGCTAGTTGAACTAGCCACGACTGTTTATATTTACTGCTTTACAGTTGACATCTTTCTACCACTTTAGGACTCATGTAACTTAGGCTAGCGCTTGGATCAAATAAAACAGAAATAGATTGATCAGTAGTCATACCTTCGCATTCGATCATGGTGGGATGATATTCCGCCAAATGATCATCCAAGGCAACATTAATCCTGGGCATGCTCCTTGTGATATCCCCTACCATAGAGGCTTCTTGCATGTTAGAAAGTTGCTCAGTCCGAGCTTTGTGCAGGCAGTTTTTGTAATAATGCACTTCTCCGCATCCCCAACATTGTAGTGGTAGTTTTGATGGTTGTTCAGTAACAGTTCTGCTAATTCCTTTAGGTTGTCTATTCTCAGTGAATGTCTTAGTTCTGGGTGGGTTTCTTGCAAACTTTCCGAAAGTCCTTTGCTGATTGTTTCTACCATGTATGGTTTTCCGATGTCTATTTGGTGGCAAATTCCTCATTTTCTTGGCAACAACTCCTTTAGATCCCTCATTTCTTTGCTTCATCTTCTGATAATAGATGCAAGCCTTCTGGACTACATCATCCATGGTTCTGGGATAGTCGAATTCTAGTTTTTCTTTCATGAAGTTGGGAAAACTGCGAATAAACCGTTGGATCTTAGCTTCTTCTTCTGGCATATATGGGACGTATCGCAACAGGGAAGTAAAGCATGCTACATATTCATCCATGGTTAGGGTTCCCGGTCTTAACTCATGGAACTCATTTGCCTTTTCGTCATAATAATGTTCTGTTAGATATTTATCTTTAAAGTGTTTCTAGAATTCCCTCCATGTTACTTGTTCTTCATCAATCTTTCTTACGATTTTAATTTCTTCCCATCAGAGGGTGGCTTTTCCTCGTAATTGGTAAACTACCAACCTTAATTTAAGTTTTTTAGTATATTCATAAATCTAGAAGTATTTACCCATGTCTATTATCCAAGCTTCTGCTACTTCTTCTGACTCTCCTTCGAACAGTGAGGGTCTGATTTTTTTGAGCTCACCTTGTAATTATATCTTTGGCCTTTTTGGCTTTCCTTGGTCAAAAACATTATCTGAACACCCTTCATATTCTTCTTTGTGACCTTCTGCGGATTCTGCATGATCCTCCTCATTATGAGCAGTGGGGGTCTTTTCTCTATTTTCTGTATTAGGGTCTAGTCCTCTCTGATTTTTCCAATCTGACAAACTTTTAAGAATCTTATCCTACTCTTGTCTTAATCATTTTTTGTTCGTTCTAAGGTTCATCATCTCTACTCGAAGTTGTTGTATTGTCTCAAGTAAGGTAGTGTTAGCCTGTCTCGATTCTTCTCCCAATTACACCCATAGTTCTAGGTTGGCCTTTACATAATGCACCTCCGGCTAGCTCAACGATCTGGGGCTCCTATGCATTTTATCCTTGATGCTAACTCACCTTCTGTGTTCATAATCAACCAAAACTCAATTTATTTTATTTCATATATATAGAAATATCACAACTTAATTGACTGTTAGAATAACCCAGAGGTCTCAATATGCGAGCCTGGGTTTTGATACCATTTGTAACATCCTACTTATGTATAAAAAAAATATTTCTTTTATCTATTATGCATTAGTCATTATAATAATAATATCTTGTCTTTTCCCTTGGTCCGTCACATCGTGGACTCATATGATTGTTGCGTTAATAAATTTTGATTGCGTTTATGATTTGGGGTTAGAATTTGAGCTGCGGGTTTGGTACGAGATCACCACGTTGGCAGCCTATGTGACACATTCCACAACTTCTGATATCGTTTTCGCACGCCTTCATCGATCTAGGGTAGGATGCCCCCTATTAATGTTGAAGAGTCCCGAGGTGTCCTCCTGTCTAGTTCATGCGTGCTTGTCCTCGGCACCTGTGATGGTGTTAATGACCCTATCTACCTTACCTTGGAGGAGTCCTGATACTACATTGGCTACCTGTCAGCCATTCAATCGGAAATGATTAACAGTCTTGATTGCCCGAGCTTGGCTCGAGGGTTTATTGATTTTTTTGGCAAAAGGAATAGTTCATTTGGTTATTCTCTGTCTCGGCGCTCTACTCTGTTATGGCAACCTTGTGAAAATATTTGGCCATTTCACCTCTGAGGCTCCAAGTGCCATCTTTGTCCCACTTTTGCTCACATTATGTTGTTAGGTCTTTTCTTCCGCTAATGGTACATTGTGACAATTATGGAGTTTATTTGATGGGTTATAGGCATTTTGGAACAACAATGGAGAGTCCAACTTGGTCCTTAATGGTCTTGAAGAAAGGAATACTACCTCGACATTCTGAGGTAACCACTATTCAACTGATGATAATGTCTTTTGAGTCTTTTTTTGTGTTTATTTTCCATTCCTTCCTCGGCTCAGGCGGGCCGGTTCTGTATAAGTCTGGTCGTAGCTTCAATGGTTACCTATCTTATGCACAAGTAAGCCATACTTACATTTCATGGTTTGTCGTTGCTCTCGAGTTATTACAGAGGTGGCCTCTCTCATAGTTCTTGTTGTGCAGGTAATGTCTCTGGATCTGGTTCAAAACCCTCATTTGATTTGTGCATTATCGAGGGCGACTCCCTTGTTAATCTCCGCTCCTTCCTATGCTTTCTAGGTGTGTTGGAAACCTCGTTTATGTGCCTTGGTTCAGTGAACCACTTTCTGTGACAGAGGGTTTCATGATTTGTAATAATTGATATTGCGGCTACGGCCAGGATGTGCTGTTAATTATGAATTGTGGTAATATTTGAGGTTTTGGTTTATTTCTGCTTATATGAGCCACCCCAGGCTTGATATAGCTAAGGTCTTTTCCTGCATGTTCTCATCGAACACATGACAAAACTTTTTTATAAATTTTGTATAATGTTTTTCGAATTGGACTGATTTTGACGAAATACAGTTATAACAGACCTGTTAATAAATTTTGGGTTTTTATTTATGTAAATTCCAGTTGCTGTATAATTATTTGTTGAGCTTTGAAATTTGGTTGATTACCGAAGGTTATTTGTTTTGTATGATTTTCTCAGTCGCTTTGCAGATTATGTCATTCGTTTTAGCAGATAATTTATATATATTCGTGATAAGTATGATTAGATTTCATGGGTTTTGGTTTAAGGAAACGGGGTACACGGCTCTAGATGGGTTCTTTCAGAACTTGTCCTAGGTGTATAACGAAATGTGATGCAATCATAGAATTAACCAAAAGCATACAGAAGGGTTCACGGTGTTGACTTCTCTCTCCAGTTTGAGGGAAGATTTCCTGCGTATGATGGAGGTCTGATATTTAGACATATATTTCTATATGAATATGTTTACAGTTTTGTATAATTTGTCTATTTATATTCTTGCATAAAACTGATAGGCATTTTCTTTACTGTTTGTACACTAAAACAGGTTAAATTAACAATTGTCTGTAACGTTATTTTGCTTATTAACTCAACGTTTATTGCTAATTGACAATGTACAATTATATATATATGAATTGTGGTAATATTTGAGGTTTTGGTTTATTTCTGCTTATATGAGCCACCCCAGGCTTAATATAGCTAAGGTCTTTTCCTGCATGTTCTCATCGAACACATGACAGAACTTTTTAATAAATTTTGTATATTGTTTTTCGAATTGGACTGATTTTGACGAAATATAGTTATAACAGACCTGTTAATAAATTTTGGGTTTTTATTTATGTAAATTCCAGTTGCTGTATAATTATTTGTTGAGCTTTGAAATTTGGTTGATTACCGAAGGTTATTTGTTTTGTATGATTTTCTCAGTCGCTTTGCAGATTATGTCATTCGTTTTAGCAGATAATTTATATATATTCGTGATAAGTATGATTAGATGTCATGGGTTTTGGTTTAAGGAAACGGGGTACACGGCTCTAGATGGGTTCTTTCAGAACTTGTCTGAGGCTACAAAGCCTAGGTGTATAACGAAATGTGATGCAATCATAGAATTAACCGAAAGCATACAGAAGGGTTCACGGTGTTGACTTCTCTCTCCAGTTTGAGGGAAGATTTCCTGCGTATGATGGAGGTCTGATATTTAGACATATATTTCTATATGAATATGTTTACAGTTTTGTATAATTTGTCTATTTATATTCTTGCATAAAACTGATAGGCATTTTCTTTACTCTTTGTACACTAAAACAGGTTAAATTAACAATTGTCTGTAACGTTATTTTGCTTATTAACTCAACGTTTATTGCTAATTGACAATGTACAATTATATATATATATATATGAATTGTGGTAATATTTGAGGTTTTGGTTTATTTCTGCTTATATGAGCCACCCCAGGCTTAATATAGCTAAGGTCTTTTCCTGCATGTTCTCATCGAACACATGACAAAACTTTTTTATAAATTTTGTATATTGTTTTTCGAATTGGATTGATTTTGACGAAATACAGTTATAACAGACCTGTTAATAAATTTTGGGTTTTTATTTATGTAAATTCCAGTTGCTGTATAATTATTTGTTGAGCTTTGAAATTTGGTTGATTACCGAAGGTTATTTGTTTTGTATGATTTCCTCAGTCGCTTTGCAAATTATGTCATTCGTTTTAGCAGATAATTTATATATATTCGTGATAAGTATGATTAGATGTCATGGGTTTTGGTTTAAGGAAACGGGGTACACGGCTCTAGATGGGTTCTTTCAGAACTTGTCTGAGGCTACAAAGCCTAGGTGTATAACGAAATGTGATGCAATCATAGAATTAACCGAAAGCATACAGAAGGGTTTACGGTGTTGACTTCTCTCTCCTGTTTGAGGGAAGATTTCCTGCGTATGATGGAGGTCTGATATTTAGACATATATTTCTATATGAATATGTTTACAGTTTTGTATAATTTGTCTATTTATATTCTTGCATAAAACTGATAGGCATTTTCTTTACTGTTTGTACACTAAAACAGGTTAAATTAACAATTGCCTGTAACGTTATTTTGCTTTTGCTTATTAACTCAACGTTTATTGCTAATTGACAATGTACAATTATATATATATATATATATATATATCCATTAAGAAAGCATACATCATCTATTTGTTTTACTATTCTACTCAGAAATTAATGGATGACTGTTACCAATGCTAAATCATTTCCATACTTTCTGCTTACAGTAGATAGGTCATTCACTACTGCTATTTTATTTCTATTTACAGTAAACATTCGAACTACTCTACTGATAATGATTACCATGTCAGTATCACTTATCTGTCTTTCATTATGCATACATTAATTAATTGGAAGACCTCTCCACCCAGTGTCAGAACTGGAAATTACAACCAGATTCCCCCTCTGAGCCCTTCCACTTTTGCCAATCAGGAACAGTTGGGTACCTTGGGCGTCAGGACTCTATCCAGTGTCCAGATTCCCCCTCTGAGCCCTTCCACTTCTGCCAATCAGGAGCAGTTGGGTACCTTGGGCGCCAGGACTCTGTCCAGTGTCAAGTCCCATACCTCACAGCTTGTTACCTTAACTTTCTTTCCCACCGGTTAAGTTGACAGCTCAAGGAAGAATGCAACATAGTTCTCATTGCTTCCACCCCAAGGGTTCTATCCTATTTTCTTCTTAAGGAAAATGGGTGAAGGAACGATTGTAACTGTTCTCAGAAGTTTGTTCAATTGTTTCTTTGATTCTTTTAACAATGTGGTCCAAAGTCTTTTAATTAAAATTAAAATTGGTAAAACAATTCATGATGTCTGGCTGTATGTTACATCTTTGGACTACGTCAACTTGAATCATAGTTACCAAATACGAATTCAGGAAAAAATTGACTACCTAAAATTCAATATCGGAAAAATTTGGAAATATACATCTTTCCAAATAATTTTATTTTATTTTATTTTATTTTCTATATTTTTACTTTCTATTTTTATGAATTAATTATTTATAAATTAAAACAATTAAAAATATTATAGATATATCTAATATTATATAATTCTATTAAAAAACTATAAAACAATATATTTTTAGAAAAGAGTAACAACCTCAAATCATAAATTTTAATATAACTTTTAAAAATGAAAAATAACAATATTATTATAATAACTAAAACAATCTAAATCTCTTTGGATAGATTTAAGGATTCCCTTGAGAGCACGATTTCAAAGAGTTGTTTGAGAGTTGTTTACCCAGTTGAAAGTTGCACATTCTACTCAATCCAAAATAGCTAGCAAGAGAGAAGCACACCCAAACCTTAATTCATGGTTTTCTATTTCATTAAAGGTGGGGAAGAGCGTTGAAGTGAATATCATTATATCAAATTCAATATGGAAAAAAGTGTATTAAATTTAATATGGAAAAAATGGATATTATAAATATTTATAGCCAACACATTTGAGAATTTTGAAAAATAATACCACTACATAAAATTCAATATGAAAAAAGTTGGAGATTATATATTTTACAAATATTTATAAATATGAATTTATTATTTTCTAGTATAATTTAATATGAAATTTACTGTTTTTAATAACTGTAATTTTTTTAATATACAATTTACTGTTTACTATATTTTTTAATATAGAAATATCTATTTTTTTAATTTTTTAAATATTATATTTTTTATTAACAAAAATTCTTACCAAATTAGATCATAATTGTAATTTTTTAAATATAAAAAATTCTATTTTAAATTTTTTAAATAGTAAATTTTATATTAACACTTTATCAAATTCCATCCCAATGGTTTTTAATAGGAGTTGTCTACCTAGGTGGAGGAATTGCCTGGATGGCCAAAAGTGGCCAGAATTCGGTAAAAAAAAATTCAAAAAATCTTGTAGAGGCACTGTTTGAATCATGTTTTTGATGGTGTAAATGGATTCAACACCATCAGAAACGTTCAAAACACCTAAAATTTTCAAGTTTAATAATTATAACTGGGATTTACAAAAACCAGATTTTCTCAAAATATTACTAGAATTTCCATAACTTTCAGTACAAAAAAATAGTCTCTCTAGACTAGAAACGTTAGATATACCATTTAAAATTTATTATAATATTTTTTTAATATAATATTTTTTTTTATTATTGAATTGTATATACACAAACCGCATACCGAATTCGAAATACCGATTTTTCTGCGGAACCGAATAGAACGGGCATATTTTCGAATTTTTATGGCCAATACGGTCTAACTTGGTAACTAAGATTTGAATAACAACCACCTTCACGGCCGCATTCCTTCGGTCTGTTAAGTTTATGCGGCGTCATTAATATGTGGAACAACGCTGTGAGGGGTCAAATTCCTTCTTCCTTTTCAAAATGTTCAGGTCTCCGTCAATTGACTCTAGCAGACAACCAATTAACTGTAGACATTCTAGCTGATTTCTATATCGAGAACACTTGGTTACATCACTATATCTGTTTGGTACTCAGTTGAGTGGCAACATTCCGGCTTCCCTCTTCAATTGCACGAAGCTTCAAGTGATCGAATTTGTGAGTAACCATTTTAGAGGAGGGGTGTTCATCGAGTAATCATTTCAGGTGAGTAGCGTCTATCAGCGTTGATTTTGGATTTTTCTTTACTTATTATATTATTATTTTTATTTTTGGATTTTTATATATCTTTTCAACAAATTTTATATTTCAAAAGTGATATTTTTATAATAAATTAATTTTTCACTAATAAAAATTTGATTAAAAAATTATTTTTGAGTAACAATTATATTAAAAAATGTTATTTTTTTATTATAAATAAAAAAACAAATGACGATAACACACAAATAACTAGATTTTTGAAAAAAAACTTCTTACACTCTTGCGATTTCGTTCTTACAGAGAACGACCCTGGGCCGGCATCTACACCAATTTTGGCGACAAATTTGATGTTTTCTTACATAGCTTACAATAAGCTATGGTAGTTGGCTAATTCGGAGCACCAATCTCTTTTCTTCTAGGTTTAGTGCAACTTGAATTTTTATGTTGTTACCATTGCAGTTTTCTTATTAAAAATTAGCCTATATGAGATTCTGATTGAAAGTACTAAAGGGATGAACCTCATTTCTGTATGCCGCACTATCATAGTAGTTTAATGTAAATTGAGAAAAGTTAACCCCTGACGTGAACCTTGCCCACAAATGTTTTCTCCTTACTATTTTATATTAGTAAACACTACGATTGTTCATATAATAAATCATCATAGATTAAAGGATACATTTTCTCATCCATAAAAACTCATAATATGCAAATGTATTATGCAAATTATGAGTTTCAGAGGTTGAAGGGGAAAGCTAACACGGGTGCTCGTAAGTTGTATTTGAGGCTGAGTACTTATAGATTTCTAAGGTGTTGTGGACGCAGATTATCATACCATTCTTATTGTTATTCTCTCCATGGTCCAAAGCGAGAGCTTCTTTTACATTCATTGCTGGGGAATTAGCTCGATCCAGGGCTGGACAAACAGGTTGTTTTCAAGCGATAAACTGATGGCCGGAGAAAGGCGAATCCTTGTCCACTCTCAACCGTCTACTATCCAGAGGACCCTAAACTACATTATCCATATTCATTCGGAAAATAATGTACCGAAATGCTTAACAGAATAACTATGAATATTATCGTAGTTCTATGAGACCTTCCATGGAGATTTCCTCTAGTGGTTGAAATTTATTGCGTTAATTAGAGATCATACTGCAAGGTGTGAGATTTTCCATCAATATTTTCATTTAGTTATTTTGTTTTATAGATAACGTACTAATGATTAGAGAGTTGATCAAATTTTAGGATTTTGAATTGTTAGAAAAAGTTTAATGGGCAAAGAAGAGGAGTCTGGGTTAGAAATCTGTTGTGGCAAAGTCAATTTCAGTTGCAGCAAGGACATCACAATTATACATAGGTTTGATTGAAATTGAAATTTAAAGCAATAGAGTAAAACAAAAAAGTTATGGTAAATTTATTCATGAAGGTTTAAAACTACATTTGCAGTAAATCATGCTTTAGATCATAGTTACCAAATTCGAATTCGATTCGGATTCGAATTCGATACGATACGGAAAAAATTCGACTCCATAAAATTTAATACGGAAAAAATTCGAGACTATACATCTTACAAATACTTAAATATATTAATTTTTTAATTTTATTTATAAATTTAAATAAACAATCCTTATATTCAAAATTTTGATGAAAATATAAAAGTTGTATATGTTAATTTTTTTCCAAAATAGAAGTTATTGTTTTTTATGTTTTAGTTATTGATTTGCAAACAATTTGCTATTTTATAATTTCCAATTTTCTATTTTATAATTTCTTGTAAGGTAGGAATTTCCTTTTTTTTAATTGCAATTGTCATTTTATGAAATTTTCTAATATAGAAATTACTATTTTTTTATTTTTTTTTATGAAAATTATGTTTTTTTTTTCAATAAGAATTACCAATTTGCTAAGATAGAAATTACTGTTTTTTCTTCTACAAAAATCATCTTTCCTTTTTATTTTTGTCCAATAAGAAATATGAACTTGCTAATTCTTATAACAAAATATATAAAAGCTAATTGATCTTAGTATTAGCTTTACCTTTCTCTATATTATTTCAATTTTCCACCAAAGTTGCCTAGTTCTAAACTTGTTTTGCCCTTCCTCTATTATTATTATTTCCACCTGGGTTGCGCAGGGCGAATTTGTATTCTTCTAATGCATGAACAAAGCAAAGCTGGAATTAAAATTTTACCTTGCAAGGACGATTCCTATTCAACAATTGAAGAGTAAGTTCAATAACCTATTTCCAACAATTCAACGATTGAAAGTAAATTCCTAAATTATGGAGTAACTGTAAGTTTTATTAAAAATACAAAAAAAAAAAATCAATACTTTTCCATTTACATACATACAACACCATTTTCTGAATTTATAAAATATATTTAAACAAAGTTTAAAAATCTGTAATTTGAAAAATTCTTATATATTTAGTCAACCATATAGATTGGTATATATCAAACTTCCAGATCTACATACATACAACACCATTTTCTGAATTTATAAAATATATTTAAACAAGGTTTAAAAATCTGTAATTTGAAAAATTTAACCATATAAATTGGTATATATCAAACTTCCAGATCTATTTACCTTATACCTTACTTTTCTTATATGGCCACTCTTCAGTGTAACCAAGCACATCAGGTATTTATTTTGGGGGCGAAACACATTCAAGTTCACGGACGAAACAGAGTCATGTTGGGAGCGAAACACATTCAAGCCACGGGCCGAAGCAGAGTGAATGTTGGGGACAGCGAATCGAATTGGAATTCTGCGAATTAATACCATATCGAACCGAACTGACGAATTAACGAATTTTTCTCGGCGGTACGGACGAACTTGGTAACTATGCTTTAGATTATATTTCAAAACATATGAAAATACATTTATGTAAATGGAGGTTGCAGCTCTAAGTGAAAACACAAAACTATAACTATGTAAAATTCTTAAAACTGGTTTTGACGAGCACATCACAAATTGCTCCACTATTTTCTCTTCACAAATTTTTACCTTTTCTCTAACTCAACCATACAAATGATTCTTTACATTCATCTCTATCTCAACATACAAATTTGACATTAATGCATGACAAAGAAAATCATTAAAACAATAAATCGATCATTATAAAAAAATGAGGGTAGAGGATGACAAAAAATTGCTCAATAAATACTTGAATATACATTTTTACCAACTATGTATTAAGTACTTTAACTATCTGATGTGTTGCAAACAAAATCGTAAACTTCAAAATTTGACAAGACAAACATGCTGGTTGTCAGTTCGTTTGCGATGATTGAGATTATTATTTCCAACATGAATCGAGTTCCTGCTTCGAGCCCTACGACAGTGTCTGTAATTCTTTCTCGATGAAATTGTTGGCATGACAGTGTCTGTAATTCTTTCTCCGTGAAATTGTTGGCATGACGGTCGGCTCGTAAAGATATATATATTATATTTTCTCTCCCCTCGAGCACTGACGGAATTTATTTAAACTCAATTCATTTATATATTTCAAAAATGGTTTTTAAAAACACCAAAAACTTATTGAAGTGAAACTCAAGATTGATGAGTTGTTACACGCTTCATTTGTATTGCAACCCTTTATAGCATTGAACACATGTCCTTGAAATGAGTGACTTTCTGTAAAGTCTATGGAAATGGATACATACTTATTAATGGTTGATCGGTGATTTAACGTATAGATACTTAAGGTATGGACACTCCACGATAACAAGACTGCTGACTTGATTCGCTTCAAGCACGACCCATCTAAGCGTTCGGAGAAACTTAGACCATGTAGTGCATTTATAGGAAATTATTATGAGAGGAGGATTGCTTTACCATGCTACACGCAACGATCCGCGAAGAAGAGGCTAATCAACATGAGTCCCATGCTGCCGAAGCCTTTGTTGTATGGTTATACGTTATGGCTATTGAGTCTCAATTATCCTTGCAGTTGCAACTTGAGCCAAATAGTGAGAATTCATGTTTTATGGTCATTGCCAACTCTAACTTACAAGTATACACTAACTTGTCAACAATCTCTGGGCTTTAGAGCATTTGGTAAGCGGTTGGTTCGAAACACGTTGACAATAGAAATATCATGTGATTTACACTGAAAAATTTCTTATAAACTTGATATAGAAGGAGCCTCAATTCAACACTAGATATAATGATGTTTTCAGAAAATGGTTGACAGTCAAAAATACAATGTTACTCTTCAAATTCCATCCCTGGGGCCCATTGAGTTGGGTAAGCAGCTCCAACACCTTTACTTACACGACAAATTCGTTAGCGATATCACAACAAGCTTTCCCAATCTTATCACTCAAGCTTTCCCAATCTTACCACTCTGGCTAACTGTTCCACATTGACTAACTGTTTCACGTTGCAAGAAATAACGTTGCCATAGTTTAATTAGAAAAATTGCCTAGAAAGTTGTGGAAATTTTGATTATATTTAGAGAAAATCAAGTAAGGATTTTTGTAAATCCAAATTATAGTTGTTAAACTTCAAAATTTTAGGTGTTCTAGAAGTTTTTGATGGTGCTGAATCCATTTCCACCATCAAAAAACAAGATTCAAACACTGCCTTTATAAGATCTTTTGAAATCTTTTTGCCTGGATTCCAACCACTTTTGAGCGTGTATGCAATTCCTCAACCTATATAAAAGACTCCAATAACGTTATCTAATAATTGTCTCAGGGCACGTTTACCCTTTTCTATCGACCACCTCTCTGCCAAAATGAATATCATATAGTTAGGTGGCAATGAATTATCATGAGAAATACCTCCACGAATTGGAAATGTTTACCCCTTCTCTATCGACCTCCTCTCTGCCAAAATGAATATCATATAGTTAGGTGGCAATGAATTATCATGAGAAATACCTTCATAGATTGGAAACCTAATTGCTTTAACATTTCTTGATTTACACACGAATACTTTTATAGGGTAAATCCCTCCTTCACTTAATATGCTTTAAAAGTTGGAGAGGTTATTAGGATTAAACAAGTTACAAGAAATCATCCCAACTGGGATCGGGAAAATCAAAAGTTTAGCACTCCTAGATCTAGGGAAATAATCTCTCTGGAAGAACCCATGATTCTCTTTCCCATCTCCAACGGCTAATATATTTATTTCCCAATCAAAACCAATTATCAAGGAATATCCTTATCATCCTAGAGAAATGTATAAAGTTATTAGACTAAATCTTTCATATAATAGGCTATGTGAGCCTATGCCTCAAGAAATTGCAGGTCTTGCAAATTTAGCTCTATATTTCAATTTTTTAAACAATTTATTGCAAGGTCTTCTACCTTTGGTCCTCTACCTTTGGAACTAAACAAGACGATTAAGGTTCAAGTTATAGACATTTTATCAAATAATTTAACAAGGAGCATTCCAAGTGTGCTTGGGAGTTGTGAAGCACTAGAATACTTAAGTCTTTCTCACAACACAGGTGAGCTTCAAAATCTTTGTCAGGCCAGGCAGTAACTCCATAAGGCAAAAATGATTTGATTGTTCTATTCCATCAGGTAGGTCTTCATTATATACATGAGGGAGAGACTGTTCAGTTCGTCTCTCGATGACTGTTCATATTTCCTATTTATCTATTTACATAAAATCACACAATCGCAAGGATTAGGTGTTAGCATTCCCCCCCTTAATCTGAAGGGATGTTGGTGAGTCCAATCATCATTCTGAATCATTCAAGCTTTTCTCTTCCAAGCACTTTCGTGAAGATGTCTGCAATTTGCTCATTTGTGGAACAATGACAGAGATGGATTGTTTTGGCCTCAACATGATGTCAAATTAGATGATATTTAGTATTGATGTGCTTCATTCGATCATCGAAATTTGGGTTCTTGGCCAACTTTATTGCAGAGGTATTGTCAATCATGAGTGGAGTTGATTGTACTTGTTTTACCTGAAAATCTTCAAGAAGTTTCCTGAGCCACACAATTTCTTTTGTTGCTTCAGCTGCTGCCACGTATTCTACTTCTGTTGTGGAATCTGCGGGGACTGATTGTTTGTGTGATCTCTAGGAGACAACTCCTGATCCAAGACTCATAGCATATCCTGAAGTTGATACCCCAGTTTCTTTGTCTCCATCGAAGTCTGAATCAAAGTATCCAATCAAATTGAAGTTGTCCACCTGTGTATACTTGAT
Organism: Pinus tabuliformis; assembly: GCA_031772625.1. Taxonomy (NCBI): domain Eukaryota; kingdom Viridiplantae; phylum Streptophyta; class Pinopsida; order Pinales; family Pinaceae; genus Pinus; species Pinus tabuliformis. The sequence continues at coordinate 535,611,823 of CM062812.1, forward strand.
TCCAAAGTCTTCAGTTCCCTTCAAGTACCTTAGAACTCTTTTTTCAGTAGACCAATGTCCCTCACAAGGCTTTTGCATAAACTTGGAGAGGATTCCAACAGCAAACGAAATGTCTGGTCTAGTAGTAGTTAGGTCGTTGAGACCTCCTACAAGCTGTCTATACTTTGTTGCATCCTCAAATTCTTTTCCTTCAATAGATGTGAGCTTTAAGTTCTGTTCCATTGGAGTAGTAAGAGGATTGCACTCTGTCATGCCAAACCTGTTCAACAAATATCCAACGTATTTCTTTTGAGAAAGAAATATGGACTTTGGATGTTGGGTTACTTCAATGCCAAGATAGTAATGAACATAGCCCAAATTAGTCATTTCAAAACCTTTCCCCAATTCCTTCTTTATGAATGCAATGTAGCTTTCATTGTTCCCTGTCATCAAAAGATCATCTACATATACCACAAGATATACAACTATTTTGCCAACTTTCCTAACAAATAAAGTTGCATCATCAAGATCAAAATGTTTGAAATTGAGTTTCAAAAGATGCTCGGTTAGTTTTTCATACTAGGCTCACGGTGCTTGTTTGAGGCCATACAAGGACTTCACAAGTTTGCATACTTTATGTTCATGTCCTTTCATCACAAATCCTTCAGGTTGGGACATAAAAATATTCTCTTTTAGATCTCCATTCAAGAAAGCAGTTTTTACATCCATTTGATGGACTTTCCAACCGTTCTCAGTTGCTAGTGCAAAGAGTGTCCGAATGGTAGCCCATTTTGTTGTGGGGAAAAAAGTCTCCTCATAATCAACCCCTTCCTTCTGTGAAAAATCTTTTGCCACAAGCCTAGATTTGTGCTTGTCAAGTGAGCCATCAACTTTATACTTGTTCTTGTAGACCCACTTGCAGCCAATTGGTTTGGTTCCTAATGGAGGATCAACCAGCTTCCAAGTGTCGTTCTTTATGAGGGCATCATACTCCTTTTGTTGCATCACTTCTTTCCATTCATCATGACAAGCAGCTTCTTTGAAGGAAGTTGGTTCAAAATCTATAGACAAGTTCAATTCACAATCATAAGAAACATCCATATCAACAGGTGAATTAGAGTCATCTACATCACCTCCATTTTGCCAGTTTCAATTTCTGGTTCCTGTCTTTCCATCTTCATTAGGATGAACACTTTCAAGTGTCTTTGTCAGCCACTTTAGGGACCTTTCTCAGATGGTTCAGGCTACCCCGTTGATTGAGTTGGGACTGAATCAAGATTGAGTCTCCTAATTCTATCAATTACATCACTTAAAGCATCATTCATTGTTGGAGTTTCATGCAGGGGAGAGTGTTCTTCAGAAGAAGATTCCACATGTTGATCTAATATAGGAATCCCCCCTTCAAGATGTGGAATCTGATTATCAAATTCTTGAAATGATTTTGCTTTTCCGAATCTGTCCAAGCGATCAAGTTGCTGCTCAACAACATTGTCAGTTTTGGATGATTCAAGAAAAATTACATCTCTAGATAGAACAAACTTTTTATTTACTTCATCATAGAGATGGTATGCTTTGGAGGTGTTTGAATATCCCAGAAAGATACACTTACAACTTCTAGCACCAAGTTTGTTTCTATGTACCTTTGGTATCAAGGAATAATAGGTGGAACCAAAGACCCTGAGATGCTTTACCGAAGGAACATGTCCATACCACATTTCATATGGAGTCTTGTTTCTTATAGCATTAGATGGATATCTATTCTTTATATATGCAGCACATAGAACAACATCAGCCCAAAACATTATCTTTACATTTTTTAAGAAGAGCATGGATCGTACCATATTTAAGATTGTCCTATTCATTCTTTCAGCTACAGCATCCTGTTGGGGATTATAAGGCACAATTGTTTGATGTTTGATCCCATGTTGGCGAAGATAGTTTTCAAATTCATTTGATGTGTATTCTTTTCCATTATCAGTGTGAATAGATCCTATATGAGATTGTGCATCACTTTCAATCCATTTATGAAAATTCTTGAATGTTTGAAAAGCATCAGATTTGTTCTTCAATAAATAAACCCAACACATTCTCGTTTAGTCATCAATAAATGTCATGATATATTTATTTCCATTTGTAGAAGGAACAGGCATTGGACCACATAAATCTGAATGAATGAGTTCAAGTTTTCTATGTGCTCTTGAATGTGAATCATGAAAATACTATTTGCTATGCTTTCCTAGAATGCAAGCATCACATTGCTGAAGTTTCTTAGGAATTGTAAGCAAACCAGAAACACCATTTTTCTTCAACAAGCGGATACTGTCATAGTTCAAATGTCCAAATCTAGCATGCCATAATAAACTTGATGGAAGTGTACCTTCTTCATGATGAGAATTGTATGAGAACTGTTGTGCATGAGCGGAGGTTCCTTGCAGTTTGAGAAGCCTTTCTTCTTCTATTCCCCTCATGACAAGTGAGTGGTCAGATGCTTTTCTCACCTCAAACTTGCCATCAAACATATGAATGGAGTGACATTGCTGGCGGATGTGGACAAAGGACAACAAGTTTCTCTCGAGCTGTGGGAGATATAGAACATGATGCAGAAGAAAGTCTGGAAGACTAGGCAGTTTAAGCCTGATTGTGCCAAGCCCTGATGGCTTGATTTTTTATTGATCTACAAAGTATACTGCTCCATCAACATTGTCAGTGAAATCTTCAAAAAAATATTTTCTATGAGTCATGTGGCAGGTTTCTCTTGAATCAAGAAACCAAGCATTTTTCCAAGAAGCAAGTGAAGCATTAAATAAATCTTCATTTACTCCAATGTTACATTGTGCCACAACATAGTGAGCGGATTTAGGTGCTTTACCTTTGTCTGTATCGTCAATTTTACCTTTTTGTTGGTTTCTTTGCTGCTCAATTTTGTCCCATGGTAGCTTGCAGTGCAAATCTGCCTTTTCTCCTTGAGAGTGTCTACCCCCCTGCCTCTGAAATATCTTCCTCTTCCTCTTGAATGCATACTGTAACAAAAAATCACTTCTACTGGAAAATTTTACTCTTAATGGGAAGGAAAAATATAGTGTCAATACACAAAACTCTGTAAATATATGAAACTGTACAGTGTATGCAACTGGACAGCACTCCAACAAAGGTATATTTACATCTTATCAATCACCAAGGGGCAGTGAGCATGGATTATAAGGCGCAGTTGGCATTCTCGACTAGTGCACTCACATGAAAATGAGAAAACGAGTCTATATTCCCAATAAGAGACCTTGAGCTTTGATACCTCCTTGCAACTATACCAGCACGTTACTAAAAATACAGTGACTAATATTGATGTTTTTCAACACTTAATCCCAAAATTGAACAAAAGTTATCTATTCAACATTCCATTGGTCATAAGTCCATGAGATTTTTCTGAAGACAAACGTACTGCACAAATTGGTTATAAAGATTTAAGTCAGAAAGGTTACATAGCATTCCTATCGAAATAAATGCATTTGCAATCCTCGCTGTTTGACATGACAAGAAAGAAGACCAGCCAGAATTATGCTCATCACATATTAATGTAACGCTGCAGAGATGAGCTCTAATTGTAGAAACTGTTCCCTTGGAGGAGTAATTGACACACGAGCTCCTTAAAAGAGATGAATATCTTTGTGATCCGAGTGTATGCTTGTTGTTATGCATCCAGACCTTCAAAACACCCTTCCCAATGCCAATTTCATTACAAAACTGCTGCACAATAGCCTCATCCCGCAGTCTGGTGGTAGGGTTTTGGAAACAGTCAAAACGATGGCCATGACAATGATAACATGGACAATGAAGAGATGATCAAGAGGCACCAAGGTGCACAGCTTGTACTCAATGGAGGGCACATGGTTTTACATGCAACAGAGGTTCATGCAAGAGGCATGGGGTTTTACATGCAACAGATGTTCAAAATGGATATGGAAAGCTGTAGAAACGTAAAGAAGTGGTGCATTGATGTCATCAATAGCAGGACGCAAGGGTTTCCAGCCCTCTTTACAAGAGACAATGAGAAATACGTCGTTTCAAAAATTTTAATGCACATGACAGTGCTTCTTTTTATGTCAGGCCATTCAAAAATTTTAACGCACAGGACAACGCTTCTTTTATGAAACGTTTATGGACACTCAAGACAACGCTTTTTTTGTGAAACGTTTATGGACAGTCAGGACAGCATGGACAACGCTGGACAATGTGGACAGTATGGAGGGGGCAGCTACCATGTCAGGAGTAGCTAATTATATGGAGGAGAAGCTCTACTATATTGAGAGCAGACTGGGAGTTAAAAGGGACATAAAAGCTAAAAAGGAGCAGGTTCTGATACCATGTCAGGCTAGGCAGTAACACCATAAGGCAAAAATGATTCGACTATTCTATTCCATCAAGTAGGTCTTCATTATATACATGAGGGAGAGACTGTTCAGTTTGGCTCCCGATGACTGTTCATATTTCCTATTTATCTATTTACATAAATTCACCCAATAACAAGGATTAGGTGTCAACAATCTTGAAGACATGGTTCTATCCTTCAATGACTTGTCTGGTATGGTAGAATACCTTTAGCATTGAAAAATCTCCAAATGCTTAACCATTTGAGTTTTTCCTTTAACAAGTTGTGAGGCAAAGTACTTCAAGGTGGTGTTTTCAAAAATCTCATTGTCACTGTATTTATGAGAAATGTTGATCTTTGTGGAAGTTGGGTAAGTTCCTAGCCATGCTCTAGCAAACATAAAGTCCCTTTTTTTCTTTTTTAAAGTGTGTTCATACCTCTGGTTGCAGTTATTGCAATATTGTAATTATAGTATGGTGTTTGTATTTTGAAATTTTAGGGAGAGAAAATGGCAAGAGAAAGATTGTGAGACATGTTTTAGGATATTTCATTGGGGTGATCTAGAAATTTCATATAGATAGCACAGGGTTGTAATAAATAAATTTAGTGATGCCAATTTGTTAGGAGTTGGTAGTTTTGGGAAAGTGTGTGTACAAAGAAATTCTTAATAATAGCACAATCATTGTTGTTAAGCTGCTCAATTTGGAGGATGAAGGAGTTCACAATAGTTTTGATAGAGTGCAATATTTTGGGGAAAGTGAGGCATGAAAATATGATTTAATTAATACCATCTTATTCACAAGTCTATTTCAAAGCTTTGATATTTCCATTAATGTCAAATATAAGTTTAAAAAAGTGGTTATATCCTAGTGGAGATGCAAAAAATGAGTTGAGTTTTATTCAATGGGTGGATATAGCAATAGGCATTGCCTAGGGTATGACATATCTTCATCACCATTGTTTTATGCAAGTTATTCATTGTGATCTGAAACCTAGTAATGTGCTTCTTGATGAAGACGTGAAAGCGCATTTAGTAGACTTTGGCATTGCTACTATATGTGTTAAGAATATTGAGAATCCAACTTTTACTTCCACAAATGCACTTGATCTAAAGGCTACATTACTTAGGGTATTGTTATTTGCTATATTACAGACAACATAAGGTTTTGTATTTTTACTAAAAGCTTTAAATTAGAAACGTGATCGTGAGGATGTCTTCTTTTTATTAAATATTGTGAATTGAAAACCTTATTTTAAGGATCTTTGAATATGGACTTGGAGGGCATGTCACAACAAAAGGAGATGTTTATAGCCACGTAATATTGTTATTGGAGATACTCACTAGAAAGATACCCACCCACAAGAAGTTTGTGGAAGAAATGAAATTGCAAAAATAGGTGAGTATTGTTAGGCCAAACCAAGTTGGAGAAATGCTGGATAAGATTCTATTAAAAAAGACTAACAATCAATAAAGAAAACATCAAGCTCTATTATATCAATCAATTGCTAAGTTTAAATTTGCTTTGCACAAAAAAATTTCCAAAAAAAACTTTAAATGATAAACATCGTAAAACCATCGCACAGAATTAAGAAATGAACATTATTGGTAATACCTACATCAAACAAATATATCAAGCAAGTGGAAACAATATTGACTACAATACTAGCCAAAGCCCAAGTTTTTCTACAATGTACAATTAAAAAATACTTCAAAATATGATATTTAACTTCATTTCCATCAAATGTATTTTTATCAATTGCATTGTTCGACAGGAATGTGCATATGTTCAATGCATTTGGGAATAGATGTACAATCACTTATATGTTCCATACATTCGGGAATTGATACACCGCATTCTAATGATGATAATGTAGTGCAGAATCATTGTCATATTCAGTATATTTGGGGATTGATGAAAATATGAAACGATAAAAAGAGTTAATATATTTTTTATGTAAGTATTTGTAGGGTTAAATTGAGATTTTTTTGTGGTTTAATATGTTTTTTTAACTCTTTACATATTTAATATTATAAATCGATATATTATAAATTCAATATTATAAATCTATATATATTATAAAAATTTTAGAAAAGTTAGCAATTAAAATGTGTAATTCTAATCACTCAAATTTCAAAAAAAAAAAATATTAAATAAATTCAACAAGAAAATATGCCAGAAGAAACTCTAAAATTTATAGCAAATAAATTAGTATCACTTTATAATGTGAATGTAGTGTCCCATCATTCCAGCTTTAATGCATTTGGGAATGACTGCCCAGCTTGAAAGAGAAAGAACAGCAATAACAATAGACATTATCCCATATATTATTATTTTATATATTATCCTAAAAGATTTTGGAGAATTCATAACTCAAAAAGGGTCATTTGAACCAGTCAAATCCCAATAAAATTTTAAATAAAACAGGAAAATATGCCTAAAAACTCCAAATTTTATGGCAGATAGATTAGTACCAATTTAATGTGAATATAGTGTACCATCATTCTCGATTTAATGCATTTGGGAATGACTGTGCAACATGAAAGAGAAATAACAACAATAACTGGTTTTATGGAAGAACTTCGAAATGGTTTTATGCAAGAACTGGTTTTTCGTTATTGAACGTTGATTTCCCCATAAGGAAAATTCCATGTATTAAGGACTGTTTGATTCATATGGCCTACTGAATTTAAATTAAGATTAGCGAGACGTTTAACAGATTGGAGAGATTTTGAATGTTTGATTAGAGTGCATCGAGCACTGTATTTGCAAGTTACGTAGATGGAGAAGATATATCTACTGTATTTGCAAGTACCAATGGCAATTTTGGGGGCTAGATTGAGTTCTCTGCAACTTGGCCATGTCACTTGGTGATTGGAAAGATTTTAAAGGTTTGACCACTTTATCGAGCACTGTATTTGCAAGTTATGTAAATGGAAAATATATATTGATGTTCAATGACATATAGATTTGGATTGGAGCTTCAGCGCTGAATTGAGTTTTACGGGACTTGGTTTAGTATTTGGAGATTTTGGATTATTGCATATTTTTCACATTGCGATGGGCTTCATTTCTGTACACAATGAAACAATATTGAGAGCATAACCTGTTAGACTTAATCATAAAATTGATGGTATAGTGTGAAAGGTTGAGATACAAATTAACATAATAGCGGCTGCTTTGATAGAACCAAATATTTGGAGGTGGTATCCTGGTCAGACTGTAATGGGGCAGAGCCCGAGAAAGTGTGGTCGGCATTTAGCAGAATGTTTGTGCGGAAGGGTTTAGACATCTGTATATTTCGAATGCAAACAGGTTCCAAGATCATTATTTTGAAGAGTTTTATTAATAAGTGTCGTTTGATTGGATAAATGAGAAATTACATGGGTCAAAATAATATGTCATCATGTATATAGATAAAGTGAGTATAGCTTGGGTAGGTTTATTAAAAATATGTGTTTTCCCTTGAAAATTAAAAGTTTAAATTATAAGGAAGATAGAGTATATATATCTAGCTGTACATTTTTTTTGGGAGTGGAAAAAAATGTTACTTCTTATTAGGGAAAAAAAAAAAAAATTAAGTAAAAATTCATGTTTCTTTTCCAGCGTTTTATGAAACTTCTTACATCAACTTATTTGATCTTTGTCCAAGATTACATTTTATTTGTTATAAAACTTAAAAAAAAAAAAACAAAATTAAAAAAACAGTCCTCATGTTTTGACATAAATCTGTCCATGTTTTTAGATATCCCATATTTCTCTCTTTTTCTTTGAGTACTTTCTACTACCAGCATTGATAAAGTGTCCCTGTTCATAAGTAGAAAAGTAAAATTTACCTGTTGCTTTCATCATCCTTCTCTTTGGCAACAGATCGGTTATCCAATTTAGTTCTTTATAAATATGATGGAAGTTAACAGCTTGAAAGGGACTAAAACATGTGGTGCTTTGCACCCAATCTATGATACCTTTTGCATGAGTACACCCCCATAATGCAATAAGTTATTCTTTACTACTCGTTCCATGTCCTCCTTTCGACCAGAAAAGCAAATACTTTCCGAGATTGATAACTATAACAGCTCCACATCTGCACCTCCTCCCTTTGGATGCTTCGTCAAAAAAATCCACATGATAGCTACCCCATATATCTTTGTGTTTGATAATCCTCACTCCTTTGTTCCTTTTACTCGGACCCATCTCCTCATATATTGATATAATCTTGTTGATGTCATTTTGAACCAACCTAGCTTTATGATAAAAAATAGTTGCATTTCTACTACCCCAGATAGTCCATAAGATAAAGAGAGCGGGGGTCTTGTGATTGTTTTTAATGAAGAACAACCTCTTTATATATATGTCCACTGAGCCACTTCGTTGTATCAGATTAATTTTCAATATTTCGAGGGTCTCATCCCATACTTCCGCCCCATACTGAGACTTGAAAAGAAGATGTTCCTTGTTTTCCAATCCATTTTTACATAATACACATATATTCGGTCCAATCATGCCTATTCTTTGGAGATTATTCCAAGTAAAAATTTTATCATTTAACACTAGCCAAAAGAAACTTATAATCTTTAAGGGAATGTCTCATTTCCAGATGACTTGTAACCAACTGTTTGTAACATGTGCCTGTAGATTCAGATTCTAATTCAGATAAATATCTTTCACCTTTGGAGCTCCTTTATAAAATTTCCCATTCCAACACATTTTATGGTGTTGATCTTGTAAAAATATGCATGTGTTTCTAAGCTTAGATACATATTCCTCCCATTCTTGTTTGTGCATGACCGGCAAGCCTAAATCCCAATCGTAATCCTGGCACTGTCTCCAATCTCTCATGGGATGAAACCCATCATACAAGGAAGTAAATTCATCATGCATCACCAAATATATGAGTTTTTTGTTTTATTCCTGGCCCCAAGTGTTATCCCAGACTTAAAACAATTATCAAACATGTATTTATCCTTCATGATGAGAGACCACATACCTTGACTTGTAGTAGCCCTCAACATATTCTTAATAATAAGAGCTTTATTAAAACTATATATATATATAATGCCCCACCCTCCTTCCTCTGCAGGCTTGGTTATCACCTCCCACTTTATCAAATGGTACTTTCCCTTTAGCTGCACCCATCCCATAGAAAACGACCCATAATAGCCTTCTTCCTATGAATAATTTTCTTCGGCAAGAGATATAAATGCATCCAATATACTACAATGTTCTGCAATACCACTTTCAACATGATCAATCTGCCACCCATGAATAACCACCTATGTTTCCAACCTTCCAGTTTTCTCTGAAACCTATCAATCATCCACTCCCAATCTTGAATGAAGTATCCGTTTGATTTAATTTTGTAACCAAGATAATTAAACCCTTTGTCAATATGTTTAACCAGGATCCCAAATAAAATTCTAATTTTTGTTTCCACTTCCTCATTTATATTATCATATATCAACAGAGACTTACCACCATTCATATTTAAACCTATAGCTGAACTAAACCTGGAAAGGATCATGTGAATTTGGCACCATTCTGTCACTGAAGTCTCCCCCGTAAAAAGAAGATTGCCAACAAACATCATATGGGTGAACCACTGATGTCTGGACACCTTAATCCCGAAAATATATCCTTTCTCTTTAGACTCCCTCATCTTCCAGCTAAGACAATCAATAACTATCAGGAAGAGAAAGGGCGAGAGGGCACATCCTTGACTTAGCCCTCTTTGAGCATTAAAAAATTGCGTCGTCAACCCATTAATAATGACTGAAGAGTTTGTAGATTGAATGCAAGCCATGATCCAAATGATGAGTATTTGTGACATACCTGATTTTATCGAAATCATTTTCTAAAAATCCGAGTCGATACAGTGATATGCCTTAGACAAGTCTGCCTTCATCATACAAGATATCATTTTCCAGGACTTGATAGAGTCACTACTACACCAAGGACACTTCTAACACATTTTTTTAAGACAAAAAAATCTTTTGTCTTAAAAGATCACTTTTATTTTAATTATTTTACATTAAAATTTAATATCAATTGAATTGTCTTAAATATAAAATTTAAGACAAAAACATTTTAATACAAATTTATATTTAAGACAAAAACAACTTAAGACAAATATATTTTAAGACACAATTTTAAATTTAAGACAAAAACAATTTAGGGAAAAAATATTTTAAGACAAAAACAATTTGAGACAAAAATATTTTAAGACAAAACTTTATTTTAAGACAAAACTTTATTTTAAGACAAAAATAGTTTAAGACAGCATCATTTTAAGGCAAAACTTTATATTTAAGACAAAAGAGTTTGAGACAAAAATATTTTAAGACAACTTATATTTAAGACAATGGCCACTTAAGATGAAACTCATTTAAGACAATTAACAATTATGGAAAAAACATCAATTTAAGAAAATATTATCTAACAACTACGAAATTGACTCTGATAGTGCACCCTAAGTCCGCCAACTTGTAGGCTACTACTATATCGTGCCTATACTAATGTTGTTATTTCACTTTCGATTCACATTATCTTATATAAAGACAACGACTTGTTGGGCTCTTCATTTTGTGGGGGTAGTCGACTTTGAAGAACACAAAAACTTTCCGTGGCAAGATTTCCCACACATTAATTACTCTTTTATCCCTTCGATCTCTATTGATATGATTAGAGACGACTTGTATGTCGTTTTATTCGACACTACTACATGGAGGGGAATTTTAAGATAATTTTTAAGACAAAATAAATCTTTTGTCCTAAAATTTTCAATATGAGGCGCTAGTAAAAAGGTAAAGGATTAGGGATTCGTCTTTACGCTATTGATGGGTACTTCAAGAAGTAGAACGATGGAGGTTAACAACAACTAATGGGATTTTGGGCAATGGAGGCCAACAATGGGGGTGTGCATCATGAGAGGAGTGATGGAGGCACTTTCGATGAATATGGATAGGTGGTAACATAGTTGGAGTACTTTTTGGGGTCTCCATTGATTGTGTTTTAATATGTTTTTTTTACAGTTTATTTATTTTGAACACTACTTATATCCATTGGTTGTTGTTATTAGAACATTTTTGTGCTGGATTTGCAACATGGATTAGATTCACTTGAAGGATTGTTGAAAAATGCAGCAAGAAATTCTCAATTTGATTTTTCCTTGATTAAATTGAGAAAAATTGAATTTCCACATCAGCAGACAACTTGGATGCAATTAACTTGTATGACATGGCTTGTGTCACCCATTTTACTCAATAAATTCGAGTTGGAGGAGTTAGATTTCAGTTAAGCATGTGTGATTGCTAATTTGTAGCAATCAAAGTCAATTATCTCAATTTGTTTTTAGTTAAACTAGTTCTAACTGTTGGAGGAACTAGTGGAAGGCTAGTTGTGCAATGGGACTTCAGTCAAATGCAGTGATCATCTAGTTATCAAACAATCAGTCTAAAATAGCTAGTGCATGAAATAATTTGAGTTCCCCAGCTATGGTGGAGATTCTAAGGTAGTGTAACATTAGTTGTAGACTAGTCTTGAGTGTACAAGTGTTGCATGCAGTCACATGATCAACCTTAGGAATTGCGCAATCCATTTTGGAAAAATTCCTAAATAATAAGGGCCTAATTTCTCAAGGAATTGCCCAAGGAAATAGGGGCTCAAGCAGAGGTAAGAATTGACAAAGTTTGGGTTTGAGCTTCTTAGTGAGTAGAGAGATAGGTTATTCACTTACAGGTTGTGCACAATTGAGTAAAGAAATTGTAATACATCTATATTCATCAAATTGATGCAAGAAGTCATTAGAGTTTTTAGCAGATTTCTTTCCCCACTAAAAATATTATGTGCATGTGTTTTATTTCTTATTGCATGCTTGAATTTTTTGTTCTAAATTGTGAATTAACTTCCGTAGAGCAGTAGAGTAGGTTTGTGTCTTGTGATTTTGAAAAAACTTCATGAGAATTTGAAAATATACACCATAATTTCTACATCATATCACATCACGATTCACAATAGAGTAGGGATTTCGAGTTTGTTTCTCGGGAGGTTTGAATTTGGAGTTCAGTGTAGCAAGATCTCTTAAGAGCTGAGAAGATGACCTTCAATGGGTTGAGGCTAGAGTGTGCCTTGGAAGGAAACTCTAATTTCATTGAATGGAAGGATCACATGGAGGAGGTATTCGATGACAATGGATTGCTAGAATACATCAAGAGAGATGTTACAAAGCCAACAAAATCTGATGCCCAAAACCTTTCTCAATGGAAGAAAGATGTAGCCAAGGTGTGGAGAATAATATTGGAGGGAGTACAGGACCACATTGTCAGCAATCTCCATGGGAAAGAAAATCCTTATGCAATGTGGTAGGCATTGAAAAATCTATTCTAGAATAGTATTGACCACAAAAGTTGGTGCTCAAGGATAAACTTTTAAATATCAAGATGTAGAAGAATGACTTTATCTTGCAATATCTGAGGAGGTTCACACAAGTTCATGATGAGCTTGCAGGAGTTTGTGTTACTATTTTAAAGGATGACTTGGTAAGCATAGCCCTTCTGGGCCTTCCCAAGAGTTGGCATAACTATCAAGATTAAGTGAACGGGAGGGAGAAACTACTGAATTGGAAAAACTTATGGTATGATTTGGTACAGGAGGAAATAAGGAAGAATACCAGATATGGGACCTCATCCAAGGGTAAGGATGAAGAAAACTTTGCATTTGTTGGAAAGGAAAAAAGGGAAAAGGGAAGAAATCTCAAACCAAACCAGAATCCAGCCAAGGGGGAAAGAAGAAAGATTTTTCAAAAAATAAATGCTTCCATTGTCATGAATACAGACACTATGCCACGAAGTGCCCATAGAAAAAGGCAAGAAAGATGACCTTAGGAGGAGTAATGGGTGAAGCCTCGACTTCACACTTTGACCTTGACTTTACCCTTATCGCATGCATGTCCAACACAATGATGGGGAGTGTGTGGTACTTGGACTCAGGTGCATTTTTCCACATGACAGGGTGTAGATATTTTTTTAGTGACCTGGAGGAGAAATATCTCCAGATGCACATCAAGCTAGGGGACAATAGAAGGTACAACATGATCATATTGGTACAGTCACCTTCCAGACGGAGTCAGGCTCTCCTCTCAGGCTCAAGGATGTCATGGTTGTTCTAGGTCTAAAGAAAAATCTCATCTCTATTGGAGTTTTGGAAGACTGTGGTTATGATGTGATCTTCAACAAATGAAAAGCATTCCTAAGACACATAGCCACAGGATAGGTGAAGAAGATCTAGGTTTATGTGAATAATATGTATAAATTAGATGTGGAAGACTGTGTTTCATTAAGCACTAAGGAAGGGAAAGTGCAGGGCCACGATGTAGGTGAAATTTAGCACATAAGACTTAGCCATTTGCATCATGGCACCTTGAATATTATACAACAAATAACCACTAGCCTCCCTAAAGGAGCACTTGAGTAGCAGGATGTATGAAAAGGATGTACCTTGGGGAAGTACCTAAAATCTACATTCCATGAACGTGACAACAAAGCGCGTGCAGTCCATGAAATGATCCACTCTGATGTTTGTGGACCTTTCTTGGATAGCCTCCACTACCATACAAAATTATTTTTTCTTTTTTATTGATGACTTCTCACATAACTGTTAGATCTCTTCATGCGAAAGAAAGATGAGACGTTCTCCAAGTTTGTAGAATTCAAGGCACTGGTTGAGAAAGAAACCAGCAAGAAGGTGAAGGCTCTTGGGAGCAATAATGGAGGTGAGTATGTGTCGAATGAATTTAAAAATTTATGTGTGAAAGAAGACATTCGACGAGAGTTGACAACACCTCACAACCCACATCAAAATGGGGTGGTTGAGAGAAAGAATCGTAGCATTTTGGGAGAAACGAGGGTGATGTTGCATGACCAAGGCCTACCTCTGCATTTGTGGGTTGAGGCATGCAATACAACATTTTGTTTGTAGAACCGAAGTCCTCATTAGATTCTTGGCATGATTACACTGGAGGAGGCTTTCTTGGGAAGAAAGTGGGATGTGTCGCACTTCAAGATTTTTGGAGCCTCTGTTTACTGCCATGTCTCCAAAGAACCAAGGAATAAGCTTGAGTCAACCATAGAATTGGGGGTATTTGTGGGTTACACAGAAAATCCCCACAACTACCATGTGTACTTGCCATCACTCAGAATGATAGTTGTGTGAAGGGATGTAAATTTTGATGAGGAGAAAGCTATGTGGTGCTCTCTTGAGAGGGAGCTTTTAGCTCCAAAGGAGGAACCTCAGGAAGTTGTAGAGAAACCACAAATTGAGGAGCAGAGAGTGGAGACATTCACTCAAGAAAAACCATCCAGAGAAGGCAGAAAAAGAACTAAGGAAGTTGATAGACTTGTGCAGGATGCGAGGGAGAATGTGGGATATCCTTCAAATTTGTGCAAGCAAAGGAGGTCACCTGAGAGGTACACTGGCTACATGGTTCTTATGATTGAGCTTATAGAGATTGAGCCATCATATTTTGAGGAAGAAATAGAGCAACCTATATGGGTTGATGCAATGGTGGAGGAATATGAATCCATTGCAAATAACAATGTTTGGGAAAAGGTCTCAAGACTAGCATATAAATCAATAGTGGGTTTGATATGGATCTTCAAGGTGAAGTAGGAAATAGACAAAAGCATAGAGAAGTATAAGGCTAGATTTGTGGCCAAGGGGTATTCTCAAGTTGAGGGAATTGAATATGAGGATATGTTTTCTCTTGTAGCAAGGTACTCATCCATTATATCAATTCTTGCTCTCGCTACACAGATGGGGTAGAATATCCACCAGATGGGTGTAAAAATAACATTTCTCAATGGGGTTATTAAGGAGGTGGTGTACATAGAGAAACACAAAGGTTTTGAGACATTTGATCAAGATTCTCATGTGTGTAGACTCTAGCGAGCATTGTATGATCTCAAACAAGCACCTGGTGCTTGGTACACCAAGATCAATAGCTATCTCATTGGTTTGGGCTTCACCATAAGTGAAGCGGAAGAAAACCTCATCACATATGGATAGAAGGTAAATTGCTTATTATTGTCTTATATGTTGATAATTTTATTTTAACTAGTGATGAGTAGTTGATCATATCTTGCAAGGAGGATCTTGCAAGGGAATTTGAAATGAAGGACATGGGTCTCATGCACTACTTTCTCAGGTTGGAAGTATGACAAGGTGATGGGGAATTGTTTGTCTCTCAAGGCAAGTATGAAAATTAGATACTACAGAGATTCTACATGGAGAGTTGTGAACCCATGGATACACCTCTAGTGAGCAACTAAAGTAAGGAGGATGTCGCTTCAGGTGAAGAAGTGGATGCTACCATTTATCGGCAACTAGTGGGTTCACTCATGTATCTTGTGAACACATGACCATATATGTGTTGTGCAGTCAACCAGCTAAGCCAAGCTATGTTAGGTCAACCAAATTATTTTGGAAGGCAACTAAGCATGTTTTACGGTACCTCAAAGGCACTACCCAGTTTGGAATATGGTATAGATGAGTAGAGGGAGTGAATTTGTACGGCTTCACAGATGCAGATTGGGCATGATGTCCATCAGGCTGAAAGAGTACATCAAGTGGAATTTTCAGTGCTGGGTCCACAGTTGTTTCTTGGTACGATAGGAAGCAAATATATGTGGTGCTTAGCTCAACAGAAGCATAATACATGGTTGCAAGTCAAGCAACATGTGAGGCGATATGGATGAGAAAGATACTTATTGGACTATTTGGTTAGATGATGGATCAAATTGTGATAATCATATTTGCATCAATCTCTCTAAGAATCTTGTATTTCATGATCGATCCAAGCATATATATATCCAGTATCACCATTTACGAGACTATGTGCAGAGGTGGATGATGTTGCTACATTCCATTCTGACAAAGGAGAAAGATGTTGACATTTTGACAAAAGCTTTGTCAAGAGGGAAGTTCGAGTTCCATAGGTGCAAGATAGGGGTGGTTGATAATCCCTTTCTTGCAGTGAGGGAGTCTTGAAAAATGTAGCAAGAAATTCTCAATTTGACTTTTCCTTGATTAAATTGAGAACATTTGAATTTCCACATCAATAGACAACTTGGACGCAGTTAACTTGTGTGACATGGCTTGTGTCACTCAGTTTACTCAGTAAATTTGAGTTGGAGGAGTTAGAGTTTAGTTAAGCATGTATGATTGCTAATTTGTAGCAATGAAATTTAGTTATCTCAAGTTGTTTTCAATTAAACTAGTTCCAACTGCTTGAGGAACTAGTGGAAGGCCAATTGTGCAGTGGGACTTCAGTCAAACTCAGTGATCATCCAGTTAACTGATCAATCAACCCAAAATAGCTAGTGCATGGAGAATTTGAGTTCCCTAGCTATGGTGGATATTCCAAGTCAGTGTAACATCAATTGTAGACTAGTTTTAAGTGTACAGGTGTTGCATGTAGTCAGATGATCAACCTTGGGAATTGCACAATCCATTTTGTAAAAATTCCTAAATAATAGGGGCCTAATTTCTTAAGGAATTGTGCAAGGAAATATGGGCTCAAGAAGAGGTAGAAATTTACTAGGTCTGGGTCAGAGCTTCTCAGTGAGTAGAGAAACAAGTTATTCACTTGTAGGTTGTTCTCAGTTGAGCAAAGAAATTGTAATACATTTCTATTCATCATATTAATGCAAGCAGACATTGGGGTTTTTAGCATATTTCTTTCCCCGGGAAAACTTTTGTGTGCATGTGTGTTATTTCTTATTGCATGTATGAATTTTTTTTTCTAAATTGTGAATTAACTTCCACAGAGCAGTAGAGTAGGTTTGTGCCTTGTGATTTTGATTAAAACTTCATGAGTAGTTGAAAATATACACCATAATTTCTACAAGGATGGTGGAGGAAAATTAGAGAATATTTATTAGTAGACAATATGCCTACTTCAAAATATCTATGACAACTTTTGCGACAAGCAGACATTGAGGATAAAATATTGGATTGTGGAATAATTAGTCACAAAATTCACAAGGTCAGTAATTTTGGTTGCAAGTGTGGAGGTAGATGGATTAAATGTAATTTTGGATGTAGGTGTGTAGGTAGATAAGTCACAGTTACTCCTTTAATTTTTGTCGATGATGTGTTACTATGGTAGATTGACCTCGTTTGATCAGTCTCTGGACTCCTTATGAATAATATTAAATCTCATATGATTTCTTCTTACCTAGATGATGCATTGGTACTAGAGATTTATCATATTTTTGGTGTTATCTACACTACATTGGATGTGATTTTAAATATCTTAGATTTATGTTCCAACCTAATTGTTATGGAATTAAGTATTGGAGTTGGCATATAGATAAAATCCACTATAAAATTTTATGGGCACACAGGTTGCCCTCCCTAGGAGGCAAGTTGACTCTAGTTCGAGCAGTCCTTCAAAGCATCTTTGTATATTGGCTTCATATTTTCACTCTGCCTAAGAATATCATTAAATGTATCTATCCAGCTTCATTTTGGCATGGGAAAATTTGTGTCGTAAAGCACAGAGTGGGCCTGGTTGTTGTTTACTCTGTATGGAGGTAATGGATGACCACACTCATATATTTCTTTGATTCTCCTTAGCAAAATCAATTTGGAATGATGTATTTAATATGTTGCATTTATAGGCAGATTATAACTACTCTTTTGTGGTTTATTGTATTCGAGACTCGATTATTGAATATAAAACATTTGGACCACTTCCAATATACATTGGGGTTTCGACCCAAAGAATGCATTACTGTCCCAAGCTCCTTTGTTGTGATACATCCACCTCAATCCTTGTCAAACAAGCTAAAAGCCTCCTTGAACTTATACATAACATCAATCCCATATTCTTTTAGTAGATAAAACCATTCTTTCATTTTCTGACCATGCCAATCTACCCTCCATCCCATATTCTCTCATGAGCCCTGTGTAAAGCACCATTTCATTCAAGGATGGGTATTTTGATGCGTACTCTAACCATATTTGTTAGATACTTTCCCCCTTTTCTTGCTTATGATTTCTTGAGTTGGCCTCCTCTAAATATGCACTACTCTCCTTAAATTATTTGGAAGGTAGCCTTTGGTTGCTAACCCCATTTTACGAGAGATCCTTGATATGTCCCTTGAAATTTTGATTTAGCCCCATGATCTATTTTATGCCAATGAGTCAAAAACTTTAGATTAATTTGCCACGTATTTATTCATGACCAAACACTATACCACTAGTTCTAAGAATCTTGTGGTTACTATCACCATAATAAATGTATATTGTATTTTAGAGGAGACAAGAATTGTATATTTCCCTTTGGGACACTCCAAAAATATTTTCATGCACCCTATTTCTCTAACACTCTAGTCTACTTTATGACCTTAATTCTCATTCCATGTTCATCCATGTGGATGCACTTTATGATGTTCTAGAAGAAGCTAATGTCCTTGTCTACTCGCTCTCATCTTCCTTGTCATGTTTTCTAGGACTTGTATCCAACAAGAAATTTGGGAGATGAATATCGTCAAGGTAGAAAATCAAGGGGTTTTCAAGTCATTTATATAGGGTTCCTACTAGCATAGTTCCACCATATGATCGACCCAATCCCTAAATTGGGGTTTGGTGCTATTTCAATGAATTATTAGATGATCATGGTGGGCCATAATTCTAAGTTAAATGTTATGACTCTTCATAGGATATTATTGGAGACACTTGAGGAGACACCTCTTTGGCTAAAGGGTTAAGGAAGGTGTTGGCTTGAGGGGGCCTGACCCAGGTTCAGTGTTAATTAGCCAAACAAATCCCTACACTACTGACCCTTACTTCATTAGTCTACAGAGCACGGATGGAAGTCTCACCTGAAGCAGTATGGGGGGACGCTAGAACCAAGTTTCTGCACCCTGAGATGGTCGTGATGTCGTTTTATTCCTTCTATTCCTGCCTTCACATAGGTCACTTAGTTTTACGGCTCTGTCTTCCTAACCCCGTATTCCTCCCCTCGATACCTCCATGAAACGGTACGGCTAGCCTTCACACATCCTTAACCTTCGATTCAGATACTTTCGTGTGGCTAAGGCAGTGTATTGCACAAATTGTCCAGTTATCTTAGGAATCTTACTTATCTTATTAAATAAGTATAGTTAGCACCGCGTAAGCAGATGTTCTTACTTGCATTCTCTTAACCAATGAAATTACATATATTCGCGCATCATATAAGCATTATAAATGAAATTCATACATAACATGTCAAGATGCATTAACAAGAACAAAGACACAAAATTTGTAGAATACTTCTCTTTATTGATACCTTCCAAGTGATTACAGACTCTATCCACCCAATGCACACAGCTGCAAGGGTCCGTGCACTCAGTTGCAGACTTCCACCCTAGGCCTCTATGCACTCAGTTGCAGAGCCTCTACCTATGCTACGACCCCAAACTTAGAATTCTTACTTCAGAGCTATGACTATCTAAGACTTCAACCCATGACTCTAAAACTACTTAGAGCTTATCTCTTTTTTATACAATCCCATGGTCTGTGGACCATGGGTACATCTTTTACAACCAAATTTACTTTACAAAACTAAGGGTAGACAACCCTTTATGACACATGACACCTTCACACTCCACCACCACAAAATGCGGAGTCTTTACAAGTTTATTACAAAATTTGACCAAAACATGGCCTTTTAGCCCCAAATCTATCCTTGGCAAATCCCGTTCCCAACAGAAGGATTTCGACGTCAATATCGAACCATCAACCAGATCCTCA
Source organism: Pinus tabuliformis (assembly GCA_031772625.1). Classification (NCBI taxonomy): domain Eukaryota; kingdom Viridiplantae; phylum Streptophyta; class Pinopsida; order Pinales; family Pinaceae; genus Pinus; species Pinus tabuliformis. Next base: position 535,631,956 of record CM062812.1, read on the forward strand.
ACATATCTAACCATCAATCAAGAAGACAGCTGAGGTGAAGCATGGGCATCTTCTCTTGCCCACGTTATTCGGGATATATATCAATCTTCGAGTTCCTCTACACTCCACAAACTGTGCATCAATAATATTTTGGGTTGCCGCACTGTCCACCAAGATGGATACATGTTGTCCCTGCATTGTGCCTCTAATTGCAAAATTGCAAAATTGGGATTTTCCATGTCAAAATTCAAGACTGACCATGCATTGGAAGGCCATTAACACAATGTTAAAACATAAAAAATGAATAATTGACACAATACCAAATACAATATATACATTGAGTTTTATCTCACAGGGTATCTAGATGCTAATTGACCAAGTTCACATGAAGAGAGAAAGGAAATGTCATGATACATTGTTCAATTTGTAATCAAGAGCATTATCTTGGATAAGGGAGAAGTAACATTTAGTTGCTTTCTCATATACAAAGGCAAAATTATGAAGCAATGTCAAATTCCTTTCATGAAGAAATGTTGTTGTAAAGGGTGTTAGAAAGCTTGCATTGTAGGCAAGACCCACACACCATACGAGATTGCGTTAACCAAAGCATGTTAGCCATGTCCAGTGATCTCAAATTTCATGAGCATGTTCAATGAGTGACCATAAATGAGGGGTGTCAGAGTGGCTAATAATCATTGTTTATAGTGGATGATTATCATCATACATAACATCCGTGGTCCAAGTCATTTTTTTGGTGCCCAATGTTGGTGAATCATTGTAGTGCATCATGGTAGCATATCTTTCCTTTTTTAAAGAAAAAATTTATTGAAAATAAATTAAGTTATGTCTCATGCAAATGTTAAATATTGTTGTGTTGTGAGTGGTTTTCATATTATATGTATCATATACCTATAATCACTTATTTCAATCCTACCTTAAGAAATAAAGGAAGAGGTGTAGGGCCTTGCCATAGGAAGGACTCCCACCAACTCCTCTCCTCATAGCAATCTTTCAAATGTTGGCCCATAAATCAAACACATGCCCTTGTTTATCTAGTTTGGAAACCCTTGGATGGATCTGACAATGAACTCCTCCAAACCACTTCTTTAACCATCTATTGAATGCCTTTGATTGGTATGTGTAAATGATTTTGATTGATTCCTGGAGAGGTGTGAAATCTAATTTTGCATTGACATAATAAACACACCAAATTTAACCCGAGGTAGCCAAAATTTCAGCCTTACAACTCTATCATCCAATATTAAATACTTCACTAATTAGTTGAGGGGTAATGTCCTTAACAATATATTAAATATTAGAAGGATTCATATTAAATGGAAAAATGAGAATAGTATTTAATATTAAGTTATAATGCAGGTATCTGCCAAGTGGACATATGAGACCCACTTGTTTGTGAGACAAGGGATGCCCTCCATTCAATGCTTTAACTATTTAATCTATGGAGGTGTACATACCTTAATTTCCTTTGGATCCAAACCTGTGACCTTTAAAGAGGAAACACTTTAACACAAATCGAACAAGTAAATACAAACTTAATTTGTATATGTATCAAAGTTACTTTGAGAGTTTCATGACACGCTTAATTTTGTATAGAAGCAAGGGAAAACTTGAAGGGTTGATCACAACAAACATGTATGGTCAATTGTGATTATCATAGGTATATTAGTTTGGTTTGCCCAACCCAGAACTTTCACACTTTGTTACTACTGTTAAATGCATGTCATGATGGTTTACTGGTTTAATATCATGTACATTTAGTTGTGTCTATTAAAGGCATGTCAGTTCAATGAAAAAACCAATGGTTTGTCAACTTGGTCAGCTTAGTGAGTTATGTGTTAATCATCTCAATGAAAAACATATAAAGTCAATTAGCTTAATCATTGACATGCACATTCCATTTTCACTATTAATGACATGTTAAGATGGATATTAACATTTACTTTTGATTAACATTATCTAGGAGATTAACCGGATCAACATGCATGTTTGACTACAATTGTGGGAGGTATGTTAGATAGGTCAACCCCATCAACAACATTTATGTTCAATTGCACATGTTAGAGGCATGACACAATGGTCACTTGATTAGTAACATGTACATTTTGGTTATCACTATTAAAGGTGTGTTAGTTTGGTTAACTTGATCAACAACTTGTATGTTTGGTTATAATTATTAAAGTCTCACTTGATTGTTTAATGCAGTAAATGTAGTGTAAGTCTAGTTACCATTATTGAAGGCATGTTTTGTTGGTTAACTTAGTTAACATCATATACATTCAAATATGATTGTTAGAGCCATCCAAGGCTACTAAACCCATTTAAAGTAGTGTATAACATCAATGGGGGCTTGCTTATTTCATTGTGTGTGAGTACAGTGTGTTATTTTTTTTGTAAGTCGAATATTTTTCATTAATCAAAGACTATGTACAAGGGTGTCAAAATGCATGTGGCCTCACCTCAACTAGGTTTTTCGACCAATGTTATTACCATGGTACAGACAAAAAGAAAAATACCCAACTGGGAGACCCATAGCCTTATAGGCCTTACATGCCAAAAAACAAAATGAACTAATAAGACACTAGTTACCATAATTAGTCATCAGAAGTGATAGAGGCAAGATTATTTGGCCCCATCCCTAGAGGAGGAGGCGGGAGATAGAGATAATGGACATGAGTATAGTGTGTTATCATTCCCCCACATGTGTTCAATTATTGCCACGTGACATGTTCACCCTTCATGGACTGAATTTCCTTCTTAAGGGGGTTTCTTATTGAAGATGGGGCTATGTCTAAATATCAAGTGACTTTAATAGAATAAATTCCATGTAGTTGTGATTGTTGAACCAAAGGGGTGCTTTCATAACTTTTGAGACGCTTCTACCACATTGCAATGTCTCAAATAAAATAATTGCCACTTTCTTGTGTTCATCGAAAACATTTCAATCCAAAAGATAAATGTATGTCAAAGCAAGTTAAATAGCCCAATTCTCATTGACCCACACCACCAACCTTCCTAAATTTTTCTCCTTGCTTGTGTTTGTTGGGTTTCAACCTGACCCCCCTACCATGAGTTATTTTCTCCACCAATTACACATGCATATCTCTAAAACACATGCCAAACTTAACCATTTTCATGCCTTACAAAAGAATTTTAAAGCATTATTACATTTGCATCATAAAATATACATATTTATAATCATATTTAATTATAGCTTCAATACAGAGGGTCGTTACACCTTTACCTTTGGTAACAATGCAATTTCTCCATGATAATACTCGTGGTCCCTCTCTCGAAAACTCTAGAGGCTACCAGCTAGAATACATGGTGGTAGTCATGTCATCGAGTTTTGCACTACTAAGGTGTCGCTAGATCAATGATTTGTAGGAGTAAGGGAAGGAATCGACGGTAGCTAGCATCACCAGGGAGTTATGGAGAGCTACCCCTCCCTGTCATGCCGTATCACCCTCATTCTCACTTCCTCACCTTCCAAGCGAGCTCTGCAACCTTCTCCACTACAACCCTGCATCATTCTTTGTTTGATAACTGAATTCTCTGCCACAACAGAGCAACAATGGATCTCCACACTCGTTCACTTTATTTCCTAGGTCATGGATAGTGAATTCTACCATAGGTTCCCTTCATTCTTTTACATAGTCAATATTTTATAAGAAATCCTTTTAACCTTTTTAGTTATGGTCACTTTCATTTTAATCCTATTCTCTTTGAACTTTGGCACCTAGGTAAGCCCGACCAGGGTTTAGACGAGTCAATATATCCTCGGCTTTAGCTGGAGCACCTTTGAATTTCTGCCAGCGAACTAGGTAACACACTATTTATATTCATCAGTTTCTATAGAATAATAATTTTTCTCTTTGTTATTTTTATTTGCTATTCTGGTTATAGGGACAAAGTTTGAACCTGGTATTTTTTTGACTAGGTTAGTCTTCTCTTCCCACAAAATATTAATATTTTTTTACTTCACTAACTGATGAACATTCCTTGGCTGTTGCCGGATAGATTTTCCTACATTTGGGCTAGGGTTTTCTATTTCCAGCTTGGAGCGGATAAACACTCCATATTTTTTCTGAAATTTTAGTTGTTCTAATTGCAAGGTTGGAGTGCAAGGCCTCAACCTGACTTATAGTTTCTCACATTGGGGTTATACGTCTTTTTCCAGGTTCTTTCCAAGATCAAATTTCCAATGTACACATCACTAAACCAATGTTGTACTTCAAAATTCCTCTTTAGTATTATATATGGTTAATGAACAATGGTTGCCAAGGATGATTGCTGAAATTTCTTTTAGGCCTATCATCTCCTCAAGAGTTATATATGTGTTGTTTTATTAAAATTTGTTACCATGCATATAAATATGTACTCTGGTATCATTGAGTTCGTTTCCTGCAAAGGGTTTCCTCTTCTGAGGATTTGATTACAATTTTGTTTGTATCACATAGTTTATGTGACCCTATTAAAAATTAGTATTGCTTTGAGTCTATCAGGTGAATGTATATCTTTACATAATTTTCTTCTTTTAAAAAAACAAAGACTGGTAAAGTTTGATTCTAAAATATTTCTTGAACCCACCATTCATTTTCTATTATTAATGAATTTATATTTCCCTTTTTTTACTTCCCATAACTATCTGATGATTTAGACTTCCCATAACTATCAGATGATTTAGTGATGGGTCTCGGTTGCTGACTATGTTGGCTGGACCCAAAATCTAACCCAATTTCAAGCAGAGTCCTCCCTAACTTCTCTGTTACTATTTCCTTTTTTTTATTTAAGGACTTGAGATTAACAAACAATAATCTAAATTCAGTAAATAGATGTAAGTCATTTCTTCTAGTCTGTACAACAGATTTTATCTTTGAAGACTTATCTAACACCACATAGTTTGTATAGTTTCTTGGAATCTTTCATAATTACACATAGCTGATCAACACAAGTAAAACAAACTTCTACAATACTTACTGATTTCCCTTTTTTTACATTCTCAAGTTAGCCGCAAGTCATAAACTCTTCTACATGACAAACATATCATTTTTTTTATAACCAGTATATAGAGACTTACAATAAAAATTATTGAAATGGATTCAAATAGTATTATACGTACTATAATTTATAGAATTAGAAGTACTTATCTTTTTAAGGTTAGGCTACCAGGAAATTTACAGAGGAGAAGACCACTCCTCCCAACCAATGAGAACGACAACCACCAGTTCTCCCCATGAGCTAGTTTTCCACTTCTAGAATAGTTCAGATCAAGAACCTTCACAGGTTCACCCTAGAACCACCTAGTCCCAACTAGCTATAGTCTAGGGCCCTTAGTTTGAGCACTAGGGCTTCAGATAGAGTTCCACCGACCAACCAGGTCAAGAATTCTAGCTGCTGGCAGCGTCCTTCCACTCTCTGCAGCATCTTGCTAGAGAGTTTGGCCTCTTTCCATCTCCATTTTTTTGTTTCCACGGGAATTCTCTCATACTCCCCTCCCCGCCTCTTTCCCATCTGAGATAATTTATCTCTAGGGAAAGGAGTAATTGTCCTAACTATCTGGTAAGTGAAAACTTTTACTCAGTGTCTTTCCCCATAAATTCCATGGCTTGCCATAACCAAATTTTAAATAAAATTAAAATAACTTAAAACATTTAAATTTCCCACTGGGCTTTCCACATAGCCCATGGTTTACCGAGTCACTGTAGTAAAAGTAACCTAAATAGTTACTTTTCACTAAGGGGCATTACACATAATAGGAGCGGAATCAACACAATTCACAGGATGTATATCAGAGGATGGGAAAGGAATATAATAAGACGATTTACCTGATGAGTGATGTGCACCACCTGGATGATTTATCACCCCATGGCCAATCACTAGTTTTGTAGAACGTCCACCAGCCTTATCTCTCACACCAAAGAAATTTTACCTTTGTGTCATACGTCGTCCACCCATCCAGCATGGACACTAAGCCATAAGATGCCCTGTGTGATGGCATATGAGAAAATAGAAGGGAACACCCTAAAAGTCTCACCTTTGCACCAGATGTGTGCCCTCCCATTGAAGTTTGATGTGGTCTGGGAAGCCTCCACTATATTCCTTCTCAATCAAGATCCAAGTAATTCTTTTATCCCATGCTCCCAAACACTGTGGGTTGACGTAAACAAACTTTCCAATCGCATTGCCTATGTCCATGAATACTTTCTGAGTCCAAAATTCGATTGACAAGCCAGGAAATTTAACCCATATCAGCTTATTTTTAGGCGTCTCCTTAAGGGGATTGAATCCAACATACCAAGAATGCAGAGCCAAGAAACCCCTCCCTTTAATCCATGGGAGTGCCTTGATTTTGAATAAATTGTCCTAGATGAGGAAATGGAAATTGTACCATTCATTCATCAAACACACCACCGAAGACATATAACCCAAAAGAGACTTCCATTTTGTTTCAACCCAATGCCTCATCTCGACTTCACCCAATTCAGTAAAGTATCATTTACCAACAAGTTCCCTATTTTGTAGACTATTAACTCGGTCTATCATAACATCATGGCCAAAATAGAGAACAGGCACCAGAGTGGAGAATTTGATAGATCAATGTTGTTTCCGAGATCGTATTCCTTTGTTGTCGTGTATCTCCCCATGTGAACTGGGGATTGCATGTCCACCACCTGGAAAGTCCATCAGGGTGCCCACTGAGTGCCAAGTATTAATGCATAAAGACCCACCATCCAACTCCAACCCAAAAAATAACCGATGATTTGATTCAACCTCCAGCGTGGCATGAATGAAAGCCTTGTGTGCTGATCTTTCCAACTCTAAAGGATCCATCATAGACACCATGCAATAGCAAATGTAGGGGTTGCGAAAATAGAGGATTAAATACAGTCATAAAAGCACATCAGGGTGGTAGGTCAATTAACAGGTATATCCTACAGAAAATCCCAACAGGAATGTCTAGGGATCCTCAGTCATTAGGCACAATGTAATAACCCACACAACATTATACCTACATACCACCAATTGAAGTTCCAATCCATCAGATCGTAGTTTGAAAGGGGAAAGAATCAGATGAGTGCATATAAAAAATTTGTAGCCCAATTAGTACCTACAACACTCAGTAAATTAAAGTAAATTAGATCATTCTGTTGATTAAGACAACACCCTCATTCTAGTCAGCTTAGAAGTTAGAAATATCTAGCCAGCAAGAACCCCTGAAACAGAAAGAAGAGGCCAAATAGGTCTGTGTTGAGCTGTGGAGGGCCTCTAAAGGTCTACGTTAAATATTAAAAGGCAGATTTTAGGCTTGAAAGAGTGCGTGTAGGAGATAGAGGCTACTACAAGCAGCGTTATGGTTACTACTGAAGATATTTTTGATGCTTTGCAACTAAGAAATTAACTAGGAATAGTGGGATAGATGGGTGCTAATATGCATCATTGGCAAGCCAAGGCTCCATAGTATAGCTGGTTCCTAAATCAACCATACATATGGGCCATGGTAGTATGCCATTATTTCAGCGCAACCTACTACAAAAATTAATTAATGATTGCACAATCTACATCTTGCACTAACTTTAGGTTCTATACACCATGATGAATACTTAAGGGTAGCATAGCAGGTCCACACAAGACATTGACTACTATGTCCAAAACAACTGAGGTAAGGGCTAGTGATAGCATTTGCATGGTTATCAAAGAAACATAGAAGGAATACTATAGTAGAGCTGATGTAATGATTCATCAGGGCAATCTATAATAAGTCACATAGTAAAGATGGTATTCTATTAGTTATTGTAATCCAAGCATTTCTCACTGCATAGTATATGTGAAAATTGTATAAAAAGGGCATTCATATGCTCAGGACTATGTTATAGATGCGACACACAAGGACTACGGTTTCAGCTTCAAAGACTCTATTTTCCAACCATCTTTTGGAAAGTTTTCACAACAACCCACATGTTTATGTACAATATTTTATGGTATTAAGTTATTAACAAAGTTATTAGTAGTCATGGTTTAGTGATGGTGGTAGCCTTTCAAAAATTCCCATTACTTGTTGTACTATTATAGGTTGTATCGAGGTAGAGAATGGTCCCACGCCTAGTCATAAATGACTCTATATCTGGTGATTATACCACAAAACGACAACACTTCATCTAGTCACCAGAAATTAGTACCATTACTAGCCTTTGTTGCTTAAACAATTTCCTATTGCTCATACAATAACCAATTCTTATGGTTGTAGCAGAGAGGGTGTTTATCTTCTATAATTATCAGCAGTAACCATCGATTTCATAAACAATGTAGCATATGCCAACAGAGCATGCACATTGCTACACTAAGAATGAAGTCATAATTTAATGTGTCCAACTCGCTATACTAGGAACAAAGCCCTATTTTGTGCAGTTCAATGAAGCATGTATAAAATTTATACCAGGAACATAATTACTCTTTGATAAGTTGCAAACAAAGAGGAGCCTACTGTCTCAGGGATCATGTAAACTATCCCACTTGTGGGAGTTTGTGGATCAACAACATTGCCCTAAACCTCAGGTTTATCCATGGCTATAAAACCCTTAAGTAATTTTGTAGTCTGGTAGCTTCATTACATGGTACAGTTAGTGAACTATCACAACATGGGCATTGGGATGAGGTTCATGATGTTTTTCCTCCCAACCATTGGCAGACTGCCAATAGTGCACATATCACGTTTATTTGTTGACATCCCAGAACCAGGTCTTCCAACATTAGTTTGTGGTATAGCTTGTTGGTTACTTGCATGAGTTCATGGAATATCCATTGGTAACAACTTCAAGCATAAGTCCCTAGAGTTTAGGAAATATCAACGACCATACCGGGGAGCAAGGAAGGACCGCATAGATGATACCTTACTATTTATATAAATTTTATTCATTCCTTCGACTGGCCTATCTCGACTATGCTTTCTGTCATTTTACCATGAGAGAGAAACCTGCATTAAATGTGTAATTTACTATGGAATCACTCGTGCGATCGTCGGAACTACCAGATTGAGTAGCTAGAAGAATGACTCTAGAGATTGGATGAGCGAGCTTGGGTATGTGAGCACTTTAACACGGCTGAAAGAGAAGCCATTATCTTCCTAACCTCTATTGCAAAGACAAGCCCTTATGATGTTTGAATTTGAATTTGTGTGTAAATTTGAGCCTATCCTTAGAAATGGGCACTTGTGCATTTGAGAATGAAATGGAGGAAAAGTCTGAGAGACTGCTTGAAAGTGGAATCGACATGTAGATTGCTTTTGAATATAGGAAATAATAGCTTTGACAAGGTAGTTAGAAGCATACAGGGCACACAAAAATTACAGTCAAAATCAACTTTGACAGGGCACACAAACTACAGTTAGAAGCATACAAGGCACACATATAAAAGTAGCTTTGGGAGGGCACACAATTTACATTTCATTTAGATACCTGTATTTCTGAAATGTGTTAGTGTCTCAAAAGAAATGAAACTAGGACCTAAAATTGCTTTGGAGGAAGCAACATCTACAAGATGCAAGCTAGAGGAGGCAGTGAAATGCATGTGTCAAAAGAAATGGGAGCAAGATGCAGAACCCTAGGTATGCTTACTGCAGTGAATAGATACAATGAATCACTTGTAATGAATAAAAGTATAATCCCTTACAATGTAAAAAAGTAAAATTGTGCCATTATTAGCTTAGGGTGGCCTCTACTTACATTTTTAGCTATTGGTATCACATTTCTTCTCTTTATGGTTGTCAATAGAGATCCTCATTGTGTGACTTTTATATATTGTGGATCTCTCTGCAACTTTCTTTGCTTTATGATATCATAATAGAGGGCATTTGAAGGCTTGGACTAGGAGAGGGAAAACTATGGCAGCTCCTGGTAGAGAATGACTTTAAATTCTATCGGCAATGTTTCTAAGACAAAGGATTTCTCTCACTTCTAATTTGGTTCCCAGTCACCCCCTTATTGAATGTGTTTATCATTTGTACCAGGGTTTGGTGACTTCCAATTGCTTTTTAAAGTCTATTTTTATGCCCCCTGGTGACTTCCAATTTCTTCTTTAAGTTTGTTTTTATGGCCCCTGTGAGGGGAGCTAGCTAAGGCATCAGGTGGACTAGGAGTGAAGTAGGTGAGAGGGAGGTGGATTCGAGGTCTGAGTTTTGTAGCATATTAGCATGAAAACCATTTTCTCTCCATATAGGCATATTAGGATGACATAATGTTAAGTGGCATGGTTGAAGCTTGCATGTTATTTTGTGGATACAAAGTTATGGGCAAAGTGGCTTTCATGTAAAGGCCCACATGGTCCATTGAGGTCGATTTTTTTTAATATATTTGTTTCAATTTTTTTTATAATAATAGAGAATAGGACCTCCAATTTATCCATGACAAACCTCAAAGCAATCATATGCAGTCAGAAATAGCATGCTTTAAGTGTGCATAGGCTGTAAATACCTCTCTCAGGTTAGTTGGTAATACACTTTCAACATGTGCTTTCTTTCTTGAGTTTTGTGAGAGATGGTTGAGATATAAGACCATTTTCAAAGAGGCCTTTTTCTATAATGGATCAAGTCCTCCTTTCCATTCTAGGTGTTTCCTCAAAATAAGACGTTATGGGCCAGGGATGGCCTTGAAAAATATCTTGTTACCATTTATTATCCCTTATCCAGATTTGATGTAGTGGTTGTTATTTAAGATAATGTACCAAATGTTTTGCATATATCTCCTACAACAGCTATATAAGAGGTTACTAAGGATGAGTCACTTAGTTAGGATAGATTTCCCTGAATTCACGATAAAATATTCAAAGGGAATTGACTAGTTGAGATCATAACCTTAATGCAATAGGAAGAAATATTGACTCAGCTAGTGTATATTGCTCTCTTTAGGTTGAAAAGTTCTTGTGGTGCTCTTTCAAATGTGAAATATTGTGCTTTTTGAAGTGACTAAAATTTTTGAGCATTGCTTAGTTTTTTTTTTCATTTTCTCAGTTGATTCAGAGCTGAGGTTCTAGCTGAGGTTCTATCTGTCTCTATTCTACCAAAGATCCCTAGGACTTGCACCTAGCCCAAACTAAAAACACAAGTACAAACACTAGGACATGCAAGTGGTCTAGAAGGGAAAAGCATGTTTCTCAGGAGACTTTATTCTTGGTGGAGGCATTAACAGCATGCTGCTTTCACTGACCAGGCAAGCCCTCCTTGACAAACCTTGTAGAACTTGATGCCATGTTATTAGTTTATCTAGAATTCCATAGAAATTCCAAGTTGTAGAGATGGATACACATGTATGGCTCCGTAGCATTAAAAATTGATGGAAAGCTAGTGGGATTGTTCATGCTCGCTTAAATGTGAAAACAATGAAACTTTTTCACCTGAACATGTTATGAAATTATATCTTTATATGAGGCAATTATTCATAAAAAAAATCTTGTTCCTCTCTTCCTTTGTACTTTTAAATTGGCGCTATGACATTGCTCTTCAGAATGAGATTGCTCATTGTTCTTGAAGATCACACAACATTGTGTATGAACCTTAGGAATATTGTATATAAGCTTGTCTCATAGAAACAAAGAAATCCATGCTTAAGAATAAACCTGGTAGAACTAGGAGCCACAAAGGGTAGCTCAACTAGTTTAAGTACTGTGATTTTCACTACAGACTTAGGTTCAATTCCTTTGGTGAGGGTCAGTGGTTCTAGTGACAGGTGGTCATGGGGATGAATATCCTTGGCTGGGTTTGGGAGGGTGAGGTGTAGCTGACTACACTGATGAGTTTATTATGGACGCCATCCACAAAATGCGGGGAAGCATCCCTAGGTGATTGTTTTGTTGAAAAAAAGGCCCCATAGAACTTGATATCATACTATTTGGTTTGTTTAGAAATGCCCAGATGCCTAAGCTGTAAATATTGATAGGCGTGTATGGTTGGGTGAGCATTTAGAACATGATGCTATTCGAGTGAGCTTGCTCTTGGTTACTTGAACGCTAAAGTTGTGGAGTTTTTTTGCATCAAGAAATTATACTCAATACATAGTCTTGTTTCTTAATGGCTCTATTGTTCTAAGTCAGTGCTATGGCATTGCTTTTCACTACTTTTAGGAGTTTTATTATTGTGCTTTGAAGATTGCACAACTTTGTGTATGAATTCTTACAAAAATTATGCATTAATCCATCTAATAGAAACAAAAAGATCCATACCTATGTGCTTATTGAAACCTCACAAAACCTCAAAGATCCATGCTATTGGGTTTGTTTATAATTTTGCAGATGCAAGTATGGTAGAGTTTGTTCTATATATTTTGTTTCAATGACAGAGACACATGTTATACTCCTAGCATGTGTACTGGATATAACATCTAATGATTACATAAAGAAAAAATATTTTTCTTTTTTTTAGTTGATTATTAAAAAATGTTTTGAATAAGGTCTTTATTCTAGTATGGCTAACTACAATCCTAATTGGATTGACAGATGACTGCACATTGAGCCTTTCAGTTCTGTTTGTAATATAAATGGACAACAGAGTTTCATTGGCTTAGTGAAATAATACACAAACATCTTGTGAATTTCAATAAGTACAGGGATCAAAGAGACAGGCCTGACTTGAATCTCTGTGAGAGTTTGTAGCTTTACCTTGATACAAGGTTTGAGCAACTGAAGGCTGCAACTGAGCTTGAGCTCTCGCAGGTTGGTGAGCTAAATTTTTTATTTGTAATATATTTTTTCCTTATGCTATTTCTTATGACGGATGGCATATGATATGTAGGAAGCTTTTCACTCTATAGAATATATTCACGGCCTTATGTGTATGGTCAAGATTCTAAAGAAGACTCCTAAACCTCAAATAATGGAAATCTACTATTCAAAGTTTAAAAAGATATTTTGGATATTAGAAAGTCATTTGTATCATGATTATGCATGGTACAAGCTCTATATCCTACATAAAAGCTACAATAAATACTTAACATAGAAGGATTTGTAGCTGATGGCATCATTTAGATTGTTGGCTGCTATTTCTATTATGCCTTATGATCACAAGCATGGGGCTCAAATTTTGAACTGGAGAACGAGAGGGAAAGAAGTTCAAGAATGGCCAGTCTTTTGGGATTTAGTTTGGATTCTAAAATGGATAACAGAGAAGTGGTAAGTTATTTCAATGAAAGGGCTTAAGTTCATTTGTCATTGTTTGATATGTTTGCATTTGTATAGGTTTTTCCAGTATAAGTATTATATTTTATGCTAAGTTCAAAGAGTTTTCTTCCAATATGTCTCATAATAATGTGTTTTTTTGGAAATTGTCATGCTCAACAATTCTATATGAAATGGTAAGTAATAGGTATAGAGCTCATTAAAGCATTTATTGATGAAATTAAGTCCTTCCTCGATGTTGCTGAGAAGTCAGAGCACACATATATTCTACTAAGCACTTTTTATGCTTGTACAATTTTTTGTTTTAGCAAGCTACATGGTTTCAATTATAACTAGATAGAATGTGGTGCAATATTAGGACAAATTTTACTATATCTATTTATATTTATAGCTTATACTAAAGTTTTGTACCATATAATCATAACATGCTTCATTTTTTAATAATTCAAAAGTGTCTTCACCTCAAATGTTTTGGTTCTACATATCTCCATTATTGCTTATAAAAAGATGGTTTATGTTAACTGTTGCCTTCAAATATAAGTTAACATTTGAGGATATGTGAATATAAGTTAATCGTACTGACTTTAAAGGTTCTTTGGGTTCATGAAAAGATACTGGCAACATCTAGTTATGTGGGTAACTTGTGTCTTTATTATATTTTAGGTTTCCAAAGGTGTCATGACATATGTTCTGCAAGAAGTGAAAAATTTGTATCATATATTGGAAAATGATTTCCACCCTTTAAGTATTGCTGATAAAGTTCAGTCACTACTAGTAAGGCTCTCTAAGCTTAGTGACAAATTGTCTTCATCTTCTCTAGTCCCAGAAGTGCAATTGGAGCAACACATTCCTTCTTTAGAAAGGCTAACTACTTTGAGAGTGTTACAGTAGGTGATGGGATTTAATTCCTACTTTTGTTTCATGCTTTCTATTATTCTGTGGTGTGACTACTTGTGATTTGTAAATGTGGCCTACTTTTAGAGTTACACAACTTACAAAATATGATGGGGAATTTAATTATTACTTTGTTCAGTTCATTTGTCTCTACTATTTTATGCCATATGGTGTGACAATCTTGGATTTGGTATATTTCTTACACTTTGGTGTTAAAGTGTACACATTCTCTTGTGTCTTCTAAAAGTAGAATTCTTGAGGTTTTCTAAAGTTAACCCTTGCATGTTCCAGGTATCACAAGTGTATCAAACAATGAAAATCACGGTCTTGTCAAGGATGATACCATTTTCTGATTTTTCTGTTATAAAGAGGCTTAGTGCAGATGATATGAAGTACAATTTTGTATGGTTGAAGATTGACCATTTAAAAGGAATTGTATAGTTTGGCAGTCAAGTGAAGTAATACAATTTTCTGATTTTCAATATTTTGTATAAAAATACAACTTCTACTAATTTTGAGGATTTAGCTTTTGTGCATGGAGTCTTTTTTAGAGTGTGCATAATATAAGCTCGTTAGTGAATTTATTTATGCAAGATCTTGAATCAGAACAATCCATATATCATAATCTTATTGAATTGTTTGAACAATCCATAGATCAAGGCTATGAATTGCAGTAGGAGGGGCTCAATACCTTAAGCACTGTTATTAACTTACCATAGGAAGATGCCATAGAAGTTTAGATCATTTCTTCATCTTATGATGGAAATCAAATAGGTAGTCTTAGGTTTTGGTTTGCATACAGTGAAGGCCTGAAGTAAATACTTTGAATCTTAATAGAATTTTCTTTTCCCTTAAGCATGTACTTTCATGATGATATTATCTAAAAGCCAAGTCTTGTCATCAATTAATATTATCCCATATAAACTTCTTCATGGAAAACTCTACTACTCAATAGCACATAATAATAAATTTGGTCTTTATTAAATGTTTCAAACTAATAATTAAGTATATTCATTCATGATAAGATAAGATAGGTTTATTAGTGTCCAACGAATGACCAAAGGTAGGTCAACGAGACTGCTCAGTGCAAAAGTGGCAACACAGAGTGGGAGTGCAAAGGTCAGTATCTAAGCATAACTAACACAACACCAAAAAGAATAAATACAATGCTCTAAATGCCCACTATCAAGTGAAGGAGAGGGTGTTATCCTTTGAAGTTGAAAGGGAATATCTCTTACCATTTGGAGACCAAAAGGAAAGAAACATTGTATAGATGACTAGCCAAAGGAGATGGATCTAGTTTGGGGACGTGTCTCTCTTTGGAAAAGGTGGCTCTCTGCCATGTGGTGGTAGGAGGCGGTTTCCTACCAATTGCGCATGAACAACAACTCCACGTGGGTCTCACTGTAGGGAATTAATTTGTCTCTCGATCTGGAATGGTTCTGCAATTTGTCTACATCTTGTTGCCCCTATCTAGGAGCACTGGGAAGAAAATTGTGATCCTCCTAGTAGTGTCCTATCAAGGGGGCAGGGGAAGGGCAAGAGAATGTGAGCTGTGGACCTAACAGCCTCTCCTAATTATAAGATTTGGCATTCTCTAGGCAGGCACCAACAAAAGGTGGAGAGGGAGTTATGGCACTCCCTAAATATAATAGATGTGACCATGTATCTCATTGGAATAGGGACACCTAAAAGTGCAATGCTCCCCTGTCTCTATCTCCTATATATGGCATATCCAACATAACTTATCCTCTTGTGACATTTAGTGCTCAGCTTCCACTTGAAGCTTATCAATGCACACTCAGAACTAGCCTAAGGGGATCCTAATTCGATGCATAAAGTGTCAAAGAGTGTAAGTGGATCAACACTATAAAGTTGTCTCTAAGAGCCAACAAGTGCTCTACATAAAAGGACATTTTGGGTCTCAAATCCCCAAGAGGGGAATCCAAGTGACCTAGAAATACTACTTGTACATATCCTCCTAGATAATCCCATCCATCTCTTGCTTATTAGAGAAAAAGTGACCAGGAGCATCCAAAGTGTGTTTGAATGGGGGAAGATGATCTATCAATATATTGATGGATCAAAAGAAACAAGAAACTTCTAAATACCAACATTGTGCTCTCCTAAAAGGGGGAAAATTGGGCAATGGCCTCCAAAGATAAATAAGCAAGATATGGGTACCAGTCTCTTCCTACTATTGAGTAAATATCTAAAGCAGATAAAACAACTCTACCAATCTAAACGTAGTCTAGATCCAGAAAGGGTTTATTGAAAACTATGTATGGATGATGGACTAGGGGATCATCCTCTTGCATTTGATGATGCAACACAGTAAGTGGGCCTGTACTCAAGGTCACTATAACCTAACCGAAGGCCCAATCTAACCTGAGTAAGCTTGACCTCCATACCTCTGAACCATATAAAAATGTAAGTGTCAAATTCGAGTCCATGAGGTCCAGTCTGGATGAGATGCCCTAAAAATGGTGTTGGAAACATTTGTATTTTTATAAGAGAAAGGCATCCATACCCCTTATTCACTCAAGGTTGGAGATCCTCCCTCAAACCAAACTTAAAACCTAAAAAGTGAGCCCTGAGATATGTGTATGTGTCGGTAATCTCAACCTCCACCCCTCTAAAGTAAGAATGGAAACTAGATCTAGAAAGGGTTTATTGCAAACTATGTATGGATGATGAACTAGGGGATCATCCTCTTGCATTTGATGATGTGACATAGTAAGTGGGACTAGTTTCGTGCAACTTAGATTTAGGGGAAATAGATGATTTTTCTCTAAGGGTGTTGCATGCATCTGCAGGTTCCTTTAATTCTAAAGGGATGGAATTCAATGAGGCAATAAGTTACTTCTTACAAGGCTTTATATTACCTGGAGAAGCACAGAAAGTTGATTGCATCACAGAAAAATTTGCAAAGCGCTATTGTAAGTGCAACCCAAGGGTTTTCACTGGAATGGACACTGTTTATGTGCTTGCATACTCTCTCATTATGTTCAACACTGATGCACATAATCCAATGGTGAAGAATAAGGTATTCCTTTTTCATCTGTGTAATTAGTTGGTAGTTCTCATGGATCATCATATTTCAAATTATTTTGGGATCATCCTTTGTTTAACTGCCTCTTTCCTAACTGACAATGTTATTGCAAATGTCAAAGGTAGATTTCATAGGGAATAACTGAGGTATATATGATGGAAAAGATTTACCAGATGACCATATGGGATCCTTGTATGATCGTATTGTGAAAAGTTAAATCAAGATGAAGATGATAATTTAATGCCACAAAATAAACTTCCCATAAATGCAAACGAAATCTTAGATCTAGATAGTATACTAAATATTGTAATTTGTAATAGGGGGAAGAAAAAGGTCTAGAAACGAGTGGTGTGCTTCTCATCTGCTTCTATGTCGTCTCCTGTGCTTCGTCACGGGGCCCTCTTGGATGGTTGGTCCCCAGCAAGATCTTCCCTCTGGAGGTCCGCTCAGGTGGGCAGAGTATTAGACCCACATCTATGAGCACTTATGTAAGTCATGGGCTCTCTTTTATGCATATTAGTGGTGATAGTCCCCTAATCTTGCACTGATCTAGGGGCAAGGGGCATAATTTGAATGATCTATCTCTGGAACATAGTCAAAAGATACTATTTTCAAGAAAAATATTGAAATGAATAGTTGTTGGTAAACCATTGATTTTTCAAAAATGGGAATGAATTTATGATGTCAGTGAGAATTCTTACTTTATCTTATCTCTGATTCCATGTTGGCCCTTCATTTCTAGGTAGTTCCACAACATTGTTAGTCTTGGTGAAAGTCAACAGGATCTTGATGAGTGAATCCTGACTTAAATTGCCTTGAATAGTTTCATGAATCTTGACAAAAAGTATTCAACATATATTTTGATTTCTATAAGACATAAGTTAACAAAGTACTAAAAAAATGTAAAAGCATGTGTTTTCAATCTTGACATATAATCCCAAGATTTAGCTGCATATGATCAATTTTTTTCTCATTATTTGTTTTGATTCCAAAATCAACAACTTGAACACCTTTACGTGACTCATAATTTATTTCCTACCAATGGAAATTGTGATCATGAGCAATGACAAAGGCCAATTGGTACAATTGTCATGTCATAAGCAGGAAATCAACCGTGAAACTTCTTAGAAGATTATAGTCTATAGAGACAGTTTCTATCCCCCACTAATTACAAAATGTTATAGCACGAGAAACAAGAATTCTTTCTTGGAAATTCAACATGGAAACAAACTTTAGATAAAATTGATATTGTTCACACCACCATAAATGGTAAACCCAATCCAATTGTGGTTCCTAGTTCTGGCATGCTTGTCTATCAAATACTCTGTGCTCTTAATGGTTGAAGGTGAAACATTGGCTGGATGCAACATGTGTTAGAATGAAGCTCGATTATGTATCCAAGTCATGCTCAAGTCTCAACCTCATCATATATTTGAAACCCAACCTTGTAGACACATGACTAACATTAGACACAGCAAGTCAAAGCTCCACATATTAGAATACAATTTATAGAAATGGAAATCTGATACTGAATATTCCCTTTATCCTGGTCATGAAACATTATTCTTCATATTCATAAATCTATGACTATTCTTGATCTGAAAAATAAGAGGGTTGTTGTGATTGAGAACATGCATTATTTTATGAGGAGGTTATTGATATGCACTGATCAACAAATTTGGAGAAGATAAATCTCAGAGATAGAGGGTGGGCTTTAGAAAGGGCCACCAAGACATTTATCACATTTTCACTTTACAAGCTATCATTGAAGAAGCTAGAAAAAAAACAAATGCCAAGCCTTTTCCTTTGTTGTTGTTGTTTTCTTTTCTACTCTTGGTTTTAATGGATGGTCAAGACTACTTCGAAAATGGAAGAAAATAAAAGGAGACAGATCTGGAATTTAGTATTGTGCTGCTTAGGAAACCCATTCTATTTGAAAGAAATCTCCCTTGACAAAACAGTAGTCATATTTATCTTAGAGCAATTCCTTTTTGTGGCCACACCTCATCACTTGTTCTCTCCAAAAATTTCAAGTTGATTAATTTTCTCAGCAAAAAGAACCATGAAATTCTAAACTTCTTATCTCTTTGGATGAAATTTCCTACTGTGGTTATGGGGTGTTTTGAAGAAATTGTAAAACTATGGTTATGTGTATATAGATCTGGTTCTCTAATGCATACATTTTATGATGCAGAAAACTTGTGCAATATGTCTTGATGCAATGAAACTAGGTCATGGCCATGCCTTATTTACTGTAGAGTGTTCCCACACTTTCCACTTTGCTTGCATTGCTTCCAATGTGAAGCATGGAAATAGGGTGTGTCCAGTTTGTCAAGCCAAGTGGAAATAAGGTCCCTTACAAGGGATTCATTCAGAACCACTGCATTGCAGAGCACAAATAAGTCCTTTGAATTGGCCACAAAAGCAAGATAGTAGGACGACAATTTTACCCTGTTTGCCACATGCTCATCCCCCACATCCTAAAGTTGCAAGACATGTTATAGACCCTGCTTTTTTTGCTGATGATGAGCCATTGGAGCATCAGTCAAGTGGAGAAAATGGGTCAGGTGTGGAAAATGGGAATGAACCTACTTTGGTTGAAATTGAGATAGCAGCAGGAAATTCATAGGCTACGGATTCAAGAGGAAAATTGGCATAAGGAAGTGGTGGGATTCAAGGCAGAGATGTTGATAGTACATCTGTACAGTTAAAAATGTTTCCTGAGTTTTCTGGAATTCCATGCTCAGAGTTTCGTGAGAAGTTCAGTGTCCTAGTACATCTAAAATTTCTGTGTCCTAGTACATCTAGTGCAAAAAAGCAGCAAAGCCAAAGAACTTGGAATACTGGAAATCCATCCCAAACCCTTGATATGCCCATAGATCGAGCCCCCAATGATTTTGTAATTTTTCTTGATGTTAGTGGAAGCATGGCAGGCACAAAACTAGCACTATTGAAGTGTGTTGTGGGCTTCGTGATTCATAATGTTGGCCCCATGGACCGCCTTTCAGTCATTGTCTTCTCATCAACTGCTAGTCATTTGTTTCCTCTATGACATATGTCTGAGGAGGGTCAGCAATTTTCTTTGCAATCAATGAATGGCCAAGTGTCCACTAGTGGAACCAACATTGCTGAAGGATTGAAAAAGGGTGCCAAAGTGCTAGAAGACTCGTGTGAGAAGAACCTTGTCTATAGTATCATTTTACTCTCAGATGGGCAGGACACCTACAATGTGGGAAACCATAGGCAGGTTTCCATTTTATCAAATTCCAAGAGGGTTTTGGATTATCAGTCCTTGTTTCCAAGATCAATAAGGAAAACCTGTAGAGCAACATAACATACAGATCCTTGTACACACTTTTGGATTTGGGACGGATCATGATTCAGCATCCATGCACTCCATAACAAAGACTTCTGGTGGCACCTTTTCCTTCATTGAGACATAAAGTATTATCCAAGATGCTTTTTCAAAGTGCATTAGTGGTTTTCTGGGTGTGGTGATTTAATATATGCATGTTATTGTCACATATGCAAGTTGAAGAGTGCAATTGAGTGCCATACATGCAGGCAATTATGTAGGCAATATTCCAAATGATGGGCAGAAGGTACTGGTAAATATTGGAGATTTGTATGCAGAGGAGGAGAGGGACTTCTTGGTTCATGTTAAGCTTCCTCCATTTAGAAAACCTGAAGAGAGCACCACTGTTAATGAAATGAAAATGTTAAAAGTTATTTGTTCTTACAGGGATCCTATTTCACAAGAAATTATTCAGACACAAGTGGAAAAACTATCTATTCAATGTCCTGAATATGTTAGCAGCAAAGAACAGGCTATCTGTCTTGAGGTTGATAGGCAAAGAGACAGATTATGCACTGCAGAATCCATAGCAGAGGCTAGAGCACTAGCAGATGGGTGATTTAACAGGCACCCAACTTGTATTAGGGATTCAGAGAAGGGATTTGTAGGCATCCCAAGGATTTATGGATTAGTTATCAGCTAGTTTTGAAAACCCGGTGGCTTCTCTGACCTTATTCTAAGTGTTGAGGGGCTTAAATAGGGTTGCACTCTTTTCCCCATCTTAATCAGGATTTACATTGAATCATGAGCTTGACTAGTTTCTAAGGGAGATGACACAAGCCAATGAAGGGTGCATTTTACACCATGGTCTAAGTACTTATTAACGTTGACTAATTTGTTCTTAATTGCTTCCTCTCTTGAGAGTCTTCAGTCACAGATTGATTTGTTGGCTTTCTATTTATAAGTTGGGGTTGTTAATCTTAGTAAGGCTAAGAATACATTTTTTAGTGTAACCAAAGATACTATGTCTTGGTTGCATTTCTCCAACAGAGGAGAACCAGTTAAGTTCACCCCTACCTATTATTATTAAGTTATTTAGGTGTCTAGTTTTCAAGGCCACATTTTAATTTGGGACCAGTTTCTCAAATGTGGCTATGCAAGGCATACACTTCTTTAGCTGTTTTGGAAAAGCAACACTTCCAATTTCATTTTCAAGACATCCTTCAATGATGGCACTCTTTCACTATCTTGTTAGACCAATTGTATTAGATGGATCAAAGATCTAATTAGATCGAACTTGGGTGAGGCCAGTTGATCACTTGTTGATATATGATCAGATGATAGATCAACCATCATGCTGCACCAGATGATCATATGTAAGTACACAGTTCCACATTCCATTATACAAGTTGATTTACACCTCACCCACTTCAACTAGAGACTTTGTTCAAGCTTACCTCTTACCTATACAGCCTTTGCACTCTTGGAGATTTGGCCTTTGGAGAGGAGAGGTATGTTATGAAAGGAACTCACAAAAAGAAAGAAAATATAGATCAACGCCTTAGAAATAAGCCTCTTCGAGTGGGGAACCTCCTTTAGATTACACAAATGAACAATTCTTAGATGATTCAAATGAAAAAACCTCCTCTCTATATATAGAAGTCTAAGGGGTCACAATATAACCAAAGATGACCTAACAATAATAATATAAAGGCACAATAATAACAATATGGGGACAATAAGAGCACAACAACAATAATAAGAGATACAATGACAATAGTAATGGGGGAATCACTAGTATTATAGGGACCTAACATGCCCCTCTCCTTCAAAAAGGTGTTTTCCTGAACGCTTGAGTAGTTCTGGATGCTTCTATATAAAATTCTCATCCTCCCATGTGGAATCTTCAACGGGTAAGTTCTTCCACTTGATCAGATACTCTGAAATTGATCAATTTCATAGCTATCGAGTTCTTGTTTCTTTGACTGCTTCAGGTTCCAATATGGTTTTTCCTTCCTCATCAAGTTCTTGCAATATTGTTTGAACTGGAAGCTTGTCACCTATAACCTTGTTTAAGCATGAAACATGAAAAACTGGGTGCACTCGGGAAGCTGCAGGAAGCTCCAATTTGTATGCCATAGTACCTATCTTTTGCAACACCTTGTATGGACCATAATACTTTGGCAATAATTTATTATCCTTCTTAGCTTGCATGAGGGACTTTTTTTATATGGCTGTAGCTGTAGGAATACCCAATCACCTACATCAAAACGTATTTCGTTGCGATGTTGATTTCCCTGCTGTTTCATTCTATTCTGTGCTAAGGTGAGGTTATCCTTTAAGAGTTGGAGAACTTGTTGCTGATGCTCGATGTGATCCTCGAACAACTCATAAATGTTGACACATTTTTAATGAGTATTTATTGAAATCCTCGAACAGTTAGAGATTTTTTTATAAGAATTGGAAAAATATTAATGTTCAAGCAACCTTTGTGACAAATATAGGTAGCCATTGAGGTTTCCCATGTTGAAACAATTTATAATAAGCTACTACCTATTCATGAAACACAATGCTTTGTAGAAGACAGCCAATGGGAACATTTTATTTTATGGACTGCGAGCTGCAAAGAGGTGCTATGAATAAAAATATTTTTGTATTAATCTTTACTTAGTAAATTTATTTTGAAATATTTTAAAATTTGTAATGGAATTAAATTCAAATTAATTTATATATTATTTAAGTAATTTAGGGTTATTTTCTTTAAGGTGGCTACTCAGTAAAATTATATTTTTAAAATATATGAAATATTTTAAAATTTATGTCTAAATTAAATTTATATTATTTTGACTTATATTTAAACATAAAAAATTATTGTGGAAATATTTTAAAATCTACAATTAAATTATAAGCATATTGTTTATTTCCATGCACATAACACTTTCTGTAGGAAACATTAGATGCAAAGAAGGTAGCCATTGTAAAGAAGACGTTGAGAAATAACTTCAACAAATAGAAATTGTCTTATATTATCAATTAAATCAATGCACTCCATTAAATTCTCTTATACTATTGCTTAAATCTCTCGATTAAATTAAAGAGGGATTTTTATCTAGTTGAAAGGCTGATGAGAAAAAGGGAAAATTAGAATATGAATAGGCAAGATTGGAAAAGGTTTATACAATGACAAAGTATAAAATAAATAATGTTTTAAAAATATTTATTTCTATTAATATGTTTACATTTTATTATAAATCAATTAAAATTGTAAAGCATTTTTATATACATTATAAATAAAATGTTCCATTGCCATAAAGTTAAGAAAAAAATATGATGAAAAAAAGAATTTACAATTTTAATGGGCTATTTCGACTTTAGCTAAGCCTTTCAACATAATTAAAAATTGGACAAAACAAAAATTGGATTGACATAAATCTTGGTGACAGAAATGTATTTACATGGAATTTCTACTGTTGTATAAAAATTTGAATGGCCTATTATCAACAAAATTCAAATGCACAATTAAATTATCCATGACATCTAAATTAGAGATAAGTTAACTTGCGAAAATGGTAGACAATATGGCATATTGTAAAGGTCCTTTAACAACCTGCGAAAACCCCAAGGATGTTGTAGTCAATAGAATGAATTTTGATAAAAAAGTTAGATGCTCGACAAGCACTAAAATAAAATTGTTATGTGCACCTATTAATAAGGGTCGTAATATTCAAGTTTAAATCTGATAAAAATTCTCGACATTTCAATTAACATAGTGATTATTAGGGAAAATGTAATATTTCTTACTATTGAAAGCTCAAGGTACAATTTCAATAAGGAATGTGAGACGTGTTCTGTAAAAACAATAATTATCATTTACCAAAATGAGAAACTCTTTAAACCCTAGTCTGATGCAGCTGGAATTTTGACCAATCAAGAAAAAACAATGTGAAATAAGGTCTCGATGGGTAGTCAATCCTACAAATTTGATCCACTATTTGATTTCTGAAAATTGCTAATTTTCTGTACATGCATCCGCAAACTCATGCACTCCTATTGTGGAGAAGGGAAAATAGAAGCAGAGCGAGTATTTCTGTACATGCATCCGCAAACTCATGCACTCCTATTGTGGAGAAGGGAAAATAGAAGCAGAGCGAGTAGATAAAACATAATTTGATCCACTATTTGATTTCTGAAAATTGCTAATTTTCTGTACATGCATCCGCAAACTCATGCACTCCTATTGTGCAGAAGGGAAAATAGAAGCAGAGCGAGTAGATAAAACATAATGAATGGGTGAAATTGATGGAAACACTTGTTATTAGGAATTGGATACAGGTTATCAATGTTTTGAAACGGATAATCATGTTAATTCGAAATACACTTATTCACTATTATGACAAGTGTATGTGTAACATTTTGTAATTCTCTTATTATTGTTATGGTAGGTGTGTGTAAAGTTTTGTAGTCTTACCATTCTCATTAATCGTGATAGCTGTCAATTAACAAATGGCATGGTAAATTTTTAATCAAGATTTGTCAAAATTTAATTTAAACAAGGTTTAATCATGTGATTTAGATATGCAGGGAAGTTAGTGGTGTGAATGGCATTTATGATATTGTGGCGAGGATGAGAATATACTGACATCTTTAAATTTAAACCCTCTGATCAATTTTTTTAATTAGTGGAAGGATTAAAGTACCCAATTCCAATAGGAAGAATGCCTATCAGTAATAATCCCTACAACACATTGATAAGATTTCAGAGAAATCTTGTTGGGGTTCCACATAATCCCAAGACCCCGATAAATCCAGTTGTCTAGTAGTGCATACATGTGAGTCAGAAAGAATTGACAGCATGGAGAATTGACATCATGGCTTCCCATGATTTTTCCCTAAAAATCATGGTTTATGGGATAAGAATCAAAGACGGATTACAAGTCTAATGAGACCCTTAATGGAACGGATTTTATGGGTCGCCCCCAAACCTTTGATGTTCATTGATATCATTATCATGGGGTCGCCTCAAAAACTAGTGTATCCCCTCTAAGGACCTAGTGACCGTCAACATCAGAAATAGACATGTTCCCTACCATATAGGTAGCATCGATATTAGAAGGTGCATCAGGATCTCGAGACCCTGAAGCCGCAGAGAATTCAAGATTGTCATAAGCAGAAACCTTCTTGTATATGGGGGGCTTCTTTTTTTCTGTGAGTAACATTATGTCGGGACAAGGGACAGGGCGAATCTGACATGCCATGGAAAAATGATCTTTTGATTGAAAGGGGCTCCAACCTTTCCCAAGATGCGAGAAGAGCATCTATTTCCCTCTCTGGCGAACCAGAGAAATTACTAATCGACTCCCGAGGTAGGGTCGTTGAGGGGGATCCAAGATGTGGACCATAATCCGATGGAATGAAGAAACTACCCTTGTTATGATTTATACCCAAATTTGTTTGCGAGACCGAATTATTACCACGACGTTGAACCTGGCCATAAAGATAATTATTGCCTAAATCAGACTTAGCAATTACATGAAATTCCTTGGTGATAGACCTTCCAATGTTTGGATTCTTAAACCTTAAATCATTAAGGAATACATCTAAATCCTTATCGAAAGAAAAGAATTACTGGGTGAATATGGGCCGACATTTATCCCTTTGTCTGTCACTGAATATTTCGATATATAAGAATTTCTGAATCTGCTTTCCCCGCTAACTCTGGAACCCTTTGATGGAGAGAGAAATTGCGGACATGGTTGAATGAGGTGTCCCGTACCGTGGCACGGTAAACATCAATATGGAACCCCTAATAGTCAATGGATAACCTGGAAGTAAAATTGTTCCATTTTATATCTAATTCAGCTAACAACCCACATCCCATCTCAACTTCCACCAAAAACCATGCCATACGTGTATCCATCTTCCTGAAGCTACCTTCATACTAGTAATAATACTTCCCTATACGATTAGCAATCTCCTTAATAGCCACAAAGTTCCATATTTCCATATCTTGTTATACGTACACAATCTCAAAAAATTCTAATATCACCCTAAAATAATTCGTAGTTTAATATATTCATTATTACAGCTGAGGATTTTGTGATCTAAAATGTAATAAGAATATTTTTCAGATTTATCACATTATTATTATTTGGTAGACGTTTCGAACCAACTAATGTGGTTCATCCTTAGGACAAAGTTAATGTGATTGATGTGAAAAACATTCTTATTATATTCATTATTGTGAATCTAACAATTAAATAAGTATAAAAAAGAATTAATTAAGCAACACTATCTTTTAATCAATTGAAAGAATGAATAAGAAGAATATCACTTGAACGGGGAAATTTTTATTATAATAAACCAAACCATAACTTAATCCATGTCTAATTGTTGAGATTTTCTGTTTTGGAGCAAAATAGGAAAAATCTCAGCTGATGACAACAATAGAAATTCAGTTCCTAGATTAGCTCCAGGTTGTTGGGAGGGAGTTAATGCCTCCTATATTTGATGTGAGTGAGTTAATGAGGCTGTTAGATTCTCTATGCTATATAACAGGCAACCATTCGGATGGTTTGCTAAGAGTGTGAGAGTTTTGTGAGGATTTCTTGATGTAATCTCCTGTTTTGAATAATAAAATTGCCGATGCCTATGTTTGGTGGACGTAGCCCAGATTGGTTGGGTGAACCACGTTAAAAGCTGTGTTTACTGTGCATGATTAATTCTGCTGTGTTATTTGTTGTTTAATTTAGTTGTGCATCACTCCAACAAGTGGTATCAGAGCGTGTTGGAGTGTTGGAGGTGCTAAGACTACATGTTGGAGGTGCGTGTTGGAGGTGCGTATGACTGAGTGTGGAGGGTGTATATCACTGCTGCGCGGAAGACAGACAGACCAGTGCTGGGGTGTGGAGTTTACTGCTGCGTGGATCGTTTGCGGGCGTGGAGCTGCTGGTGCGCTGGTTAAAGATCTGATCTGCACGGAGTGCTGGCTGCATGGAGTGCTGGCTGCAGCCTACGTATGACCAAACCTGGTATGCAACCTACGAAATACCCAACATATAAATTCAATATATGGAATTCACTTAACTCACGCTAGCATGCTATAAGTAATTTGACGGACCCGTGGCTAAGAGCGTAACTGTGGCTGAGACTCGCTGCTGCCAACACAAGATTATTGTAGTGTTGATCTATTTATACACGTCCATACATCAAATTTCACTGTGTATGTTTCCTTGGGAGTACGCACATAACTGGAATGATGCTTGTATGGTTCGGTTGATTTCTTGAAGGAACCGTAGTCACTTTTATGAATATATATATTCTTCTACTCTTGGAACAGGGCAAAAGACTATTACAGTTATCTAATACGCAAAACTAAAGCTTGGATATAGTTCAGAAAATAGTAATTTAATACTTGAGATAATACACGAATCATCACGGTGATAGATCGAGAGTTTCTTTTAATAATTGCTGGTACTCGTAAAATCCGAACAACATTAAAAGTCCAGGGCGCATTGCTGTTATCGGATTTTGAAAGGGCTGCTGAATTTGCTGCAAATTGGGTTTTTTTTTTAATTGCTTTCATATTGTGAATTGGTATATCAACCAACATCCCCAAAGAAAAACAAATAGTAGAAATCAATTCATAGGACTGAGCTGTGAACATTAATGGTTGGTGTGTGGGTTGATTGCTGGCGCATGGTTGATACTCAGTTTAAACTGTAATTTTGCACAGAAATAAGTTAGTTTTTTTTGTGTGTAAAAGCAAAGGCAGAAAGGCATAGGCAGTTGTTTTTTAATTGCTGGTTAGTTTTGGAGATTATTGTGCTTTTTTGATACAAAATGGCGAAAACTCAAAGTGCCCGGTTTGAAATAGAGAAATTTAATGGGAAAAATAATTTTGAGATCTGGAAGGTAAAGATGCACTATCTGTTGGTTCAACAAGGTGTGGCGAAAGCACTGTTGGGGAAAAACAAAAGGCCTCCTTCCATGACGGAGGATGAATGGGATGAGATGGACGATAGAGCTCTGAGCGCAATTCGGTTATGTCTGGCGGACGATGTTCTGTTCAACATTGTGTCAGAAAAAACCCCCGCAGGCTTGTGGTCGAAGCTTGAGAAGCTCTATATGACGAAATCTTTGACAAATCGGATTCTCCTGAAACGGCAGCTTTACGGTTTGCGGATGAAAGAAGGTACCTCGATTGCTGATCACCTGAATGTTTTTAATACCTTACTAGTGCAATTAGACAGTATAGATGTGAAATTTGATTCAGAGGATAAGGCAATAACTCTATTGTGTTCATTGCCCGAATCCTGGGATCACTTTGTTACTTCCATAAGCTTTAGTACATCAGACATCCTTGAGTTTGACGATGTTGTTAGAGCCTTGTTGGCTGAGGAGACGAGGAAGAGGCCGAATGCAGACACCTCTACATCAAAGGTAATGATGGCCAGAGGTCGCTCACGAGAGAGACACTCTGGGGGAAAGCATAGCAACTCTCGCTCAAAGTCCAAAGGAAAGAAGCCAAAGGTGAAGTGCTGGCATTGTGGCAAGGCTGGAAATCTGAAAAAGGATTGCTGGAAGCGAAAGCAGGCTGCTAAAGAAGGCTCTTCGACAGAAAAGAAGGAAGCCAACACCACAGATACAGGTTCAGGTATGAGTGATGAGGTATTGTCTGTTAATGTTTCTAAACATGATCAACATTGGTTGTTAGATTCCAGGGCATCTAACCACATGTGTATTCATAAAGATTGGTTTAAAACATATAGATCAGTTGATGATGGAGTCGTGTACATGGGTAATGATGTCACTTGCAGTATTATTGGAATAGGAAGTGTACAACTACAAATGTTTGATGGCACAACCAAAATGTTAACTGATGTGAGACATGTACCAGATCTAAGAAAAAATCTAATTTCATTAGGAGCACTAGATACGAATGGATATAAAACTGTAATTCAAGGTGGAGTTATGAAAATCTATAAAGGTATTTTACTAGTGATGAAGGCTAAGAAGGTAGGAAATCTTTTTCAATTAGAAGGTAGAACTGGGTCAGATCATGTGTCTGTGTCTGAACATGACAATAGTTCCATTCACTTATGGCATCAAAGATTGGGGCATATGAGTGAAAGAGGATTGAAAATTTTGGCTGATCGGAAGTTACTTCCAAATCTAAAGTCTAGAAAGTTAGATTTTTGTAAGCATTGTCTGTTTGGAAAACAAAGTAAACAAAAGTTTAAAACATGCAAACATACTAGTAAAGGCATACTTGATTATATCCATTCAGATGTGTGGGGTCCAGCTCCTACAACTTCATATGGTGGTTCGTCTTATTTTGTATCATTCATTGATGACTTTTCTAGAAAAGTGTGGGTCTACATGTTGAAACGGAAGTCTGATGTTTTTACAGTTTTCAAGCAGTTTAGAGCATTGGTAGAAAACAAGACTGGTAGAACAATAAAGTGTTTAAGAACTGACAATGGTGGTGAGTTTACTTCCAAGGAGTTTGACAGCTATTGCAAGGATGCAGGGATCGAGAGGCATAAGACCACGGTTTATACTCCTCAGAAAAATGGAGTTGTTGAACGCATGAACAGGACTCTTCTAGAGAGAGCAAGGTGTATGCTGAGTAATGCCGGGTTGCAAAAGGAGTTGTGGACGGAAGCAGTGGCAACAGCTTGTTATGTGATAAACTGATCTCCATCAACGGCAATAGGCTGCAAGATTCCGCAAGAGGTATGGAAAGGACACCCTTGTGACTATTCTAAACTCGAGTGTTTGGTTGTGATGCATATGCTCTAGTGCCTAAACATCAGCGAACTAAATTAAATCCGAAATCGAAAAGGTATGTCTTTGTTGGGTATGGTGATGGAACAAAGGGATATAGATTGTGGGATCCTACTACCCGCAAAATCATCATCAACAGAGATGTAAAGTTTAATGAATCCTCTCTTGTACAGTTAGATGTAGATAGAAGATTGAAACAGGATGATGTATTTGATTTCTAGCACATTCAGTTTGACAACATTTCTAATGATAGTCATAACGACCATAGTTCAGATTCTAGTCATGAACAGGTTTCAGAATCAGATTTTGAACAGGCTTCAGATGGAGGTCATGAACAGGTCTCAGATGGCGATCATGAAGAAGTTCCTACAGATGATAGACAGCCAATTGTGGAAGCACCAGAAACATTCTTAAGGAGGTCTACAAGGATCAAACGTCCTCCGAGAAGGTATGATGATCATGTTACTTCAGTTGCTTTGATCGCTAATGATGATGAACCTTTGTGTTATCAGGAAGCTGTAGAAGGTTCAAATAGTGACAAATGGAAAGCAGCCATGAAGGAAGAAATGATGGCCTTAGGTAAGAATGGCACGTGGGATCTGGTTGAACTTCCCAAAGGCAGGAAAACTGTGGGATGCAAGTGGGTGTTCAAGGTGAAATGGGGTGTGAATGATACAGAAGACAGGTACAAAGCGAGGCTGGTTGCAAAAGGGTTTTCTCAGAAAGTTGGCATAGACTTTCATGAGATATTTTCACCAGTGGTTAAAATTGTTTCAATTAGAATTGTGCTAGCATTAGTGGCTTTGTTTGATTTAGAGTTGCAGCAATTAGATGTCAAGACTGCATTTCTACATGGAAACTTAGATGAGGAAATATATATGGAACAACCGGAAGGGTTTGTTCAGCATCGCAATGAGAAATTTGTCTGCAGGCTCAAGAAGTCATTATATGGCCTGAAGCAGTCGCCTCGGCAGTGGTATAAGAAGTTTGATTCTTTCATGTTGAGTCAGAAATATGTAAGAAGTGAATATGATCATTGTGTTTACTTTAAGCAGTTAAATAATGGCATGTTCATTATCTTAGTGTTGTATGTTGATGATATGCTTTTAGCAAGCAAAAGCATTGAAGAAATCAACAGGTTGAAGACTCAGATGGCAAGGACGTTTGATATGAAAGATCTAGGAGCAACAAGACAGATTTTGGGCATGGAGATTTTCAGAGACAGGAGCAATGGTAAGCTATGGCTATCACAACAAAAGTATATTGAGAAAATACTTTTGAGGTTTGGTATGGATAATGTGAAGCCTGTGTCAGTCCCTTTAGCTTCCCATTTTAAGCTTTCTTCGAGTTTATGTCCTAATACAGATGAAGAAAAGGATTATATGTTTCAAATTCCATATGCCAATGTAGTAGGATGTTTGATGTATGCGATGGTGTGTATGCGACCAGATATTTCACATGCAGTTGGGGTTGTCAGCAGGTACATGGAAAATCCTGGTAAAGAGCACTGGTCAGCAGTAAAATGGGTGCTTCGGTATATGAGAGGCACAAGTAGTTATTGTATTTCTTACAATAAGAGTAGTGAATTTGTTTGCGGATATGTTGATTCCGATTTTGCAGGTGATTTGGATAAGAGAAGATCAACTTCAGGGTACGTCTTTACTCTTGCAGGTGGAGCTATAAGCTGGATGTCAAAGCTACAGAATATTGTTGCTTTATCCACTACTGAAGCAGAATACATTGCTGCTTCTCATGCTTGCAAAGAGGCGGTTTGGTTGAAAGGTTTGCTTGGTGAGTTTGGTAGGTTACAGGACAACATCAGGTTACTTTGTGATAGTCAAAGTGCAATACATTTGGCTAAGAATCCGGCCTATCATAGTAAATCAAAGCATATTCCAATTAAGTACCATTTTGTAAGACATGTTATCACTGAAAGGGGAGTCTCTCTTGAAAAGGTGCATACAAAGGAGAACTGTGCAGACATGTTCACGAAACCAGTTTTGTTGGAGAAGCTACGCTGGTGTTTGGCTTCTCTTGGCTTGCAGAAAAGATAAAATAATAATAACAGGGCATCAGGCTAATTGTTGTCAAGGTGGAGATTGTTGAGATTTTCTGTTTTGGAGCAAAATAGGAAAAATCTCAGCTGATGACAACAATAGAAATTCAGTTCCTAGATTAGCTCCAGGTTGTTGGGAGGGAGTTAATGCCTCCTATATTTGATGTGAGTGAGTTAATGAGGCTGTTAGATTCTCTATGCTATATAACAGGCAACCATTCGGATGGTTTGCTAAGAGTGTGAGAGTTTTGTGAGGATTTCTTGATGTAATCTCCTGTTTTGAATAATAAAATTGCCGATGCGTATGTTTGGTGGACGTAACCCAGATTGGTTGGGTGAACCACGTTAAAAGCTGTGTTTACTGTGCATGATTAATTATGCTGTGTTATTTGTTGTTTAATAAGAATATTTTTCAGATTTATCACATTATTATTATTTGGTAGATGTTTCGAACCAACTAATGTGGTTCATCCTTAGGACAAAATTAATGTGATTGATGTGAAAAACATTCTTATTATATTCATTATTGTGAATGTAACAAATAAAAAAAACTAATTAAGCAACACTATCTTTTAATCAATTGAAAGAATGAATAAGAAGAATATCACTTGAACGGGGAAATTTTTATTATAATAAACCAAACCATAACTTAATCCATGTCTAATATCTTCATTATTGTGAATTGAATAATTAAATAAGCATAAAAATGATTTAACTAAATAAACACCATGTTTAAATAAATTGAATGAATGAGGAATAAAACTAGCCCAACCACATTTACCAATGTAAATGATATACGCCGATAGGCATATATGAAACGCATATACAACAACATTTACCAATGTAGTTGATATATGCCAATAGGCATATATCCACTACCCACCACATTAATAACTTTAAGTGTATTTTGTTAAAAGTTCTCATTATTAATAACTATATAAATAATAATAGCTTTATTATTTTTTATTTATATAGATATATTTATTATATTAACATTATTTTGTATATTAATAAAATATTAGTTATTACTTAAAATTTTGTTAATATAGTAATAGTTGTATTTAAAACTGTAATATAATTTACATGTAATATAATAACAATATTTAGTTATTATTAATAATATGTATTTATCTTTATTATTTTATTATCTTTAATAATTATTATATATTTATTAATATAATTGTCAATATATTGTATATATATCTTGGAGTATATATATATATATATATATATTACATTCAACTCAAATATATTACACTATTACTTGCAAATAAAATATATAATATAAATTACAATTTAATATAATAATATATAAAAATCTGTTATATAATAATATAATATGTAATAATAATATATTATAAAATTTAAACCCTAGGGTTGAGTACTAAAAACCTAGGGTTTATTAATTCTTGGGTTTATTAATCCCTTGTGTTTAAATAATGAGCCCAAGATATTAATAACTTCTAGGAATTAATATTTTAAACCCAACAGATTAATAACTGAAGGGATTAAATCATAAAACCCAAGGAATTATTAATATTATAAACTGAAGTTACTAATAAACCTAGGGGTTTAATATTATAAATTCAATGAATTAGTAAACCCAAATGCTAAATATTGTAAACCTAAAGGATCAACAAACCCAAGGAATCAATATTAAAACACATGGGATTAATAAACCCTAACAATTAAAAATTTAAACCCAACGGTTAATGAACCATAGGAATTAATATTTTAAGCTAAAGGGATTATTAATATTATAAACCCAATGGATTAAATTATGAACCTAAGGAATTATTAATATGATAAATCCAATGGACTAATAAACCCAAGAGATTGATATTTTAAGCTAAAGGGATTATTAATATTATAAACCCAATGGATTAAATTATGAACCTAAGGAATTATTAATATGATAAATCCAATGGACTAATAAACCCAAGAGATTGATGAACCCTTCAGATTATTAATATTAAAACTCTATGGATTGTTAATATTATAAACTCAACCACATTAATAAATGTGGTAGAAAAATGTCGTTAATGATATAAGTCTAATATTAATCACAAAAGTAATATTCACATTAATAAATATATGACAATAAATATAATATTAATAATATTAAAACATAAATATTATAATAAAAATGTTATTATTATTAATTAATTAAATTTTAATAAATTATTATTATAATGCTTTTAAAATAATTATAGTTATTACTAATTATATTTTATTAAATTTAATAATATTATTAATTAATAAATATTAATAATAAGAAAGTATTTAATTAGCAATAATTTCATAATAATAATTATTATTTTTTTAAAAATATAAATAATGTTTTTTATTATTTATATTATTTATCATAAATAATAGTAACAACCCAATGGTTTAATACTAAAAATCCAAGCGAATAAAATTACACAAAAGGGATTAATATTATAAACCCAAGGTATATAAGCCCTAAGATAAATATTGTAAACCCTAAAATTATCATGGTTAACCATGGTTTTCCATTGTTGATTTCATATTGAGACAATGTCTATGACAATGCAAAGTTGCACCATGGTTGACCACCATTAATTTTCATATGCATAAAATATTTGTCACAATGCAATGTTAGACCATGGTTGATTTTCATATTGAGAAAATCTTTGTCACAATGTGACTTTGGACCATGGTTGGCCATGATTATAAGCCAAGGGGATTTATCTTAGACCTAGAGATTAATATTATAAATCATATGAATAATATTAAACCCTAGGAATAAGAACTCTTATATTAATAAGCATAAGGCATTGATATTATAAACCCAAGAGAATAATAAACCAAAGGGATCAATACTAAAGCCCCAAGGGAATAATAGTAAACTCAAGGGAAAAATATTATAAACCCAAAGTATATAAACCCTAAGATAAATAGTATAAACCCTAAAATAAACATTGTTGACCATGGTTTACTATGGTTGATTTTCATATTGAGACAATATTTGTCACAATGCGACATTGGACCATGGTTGACAATAGTTGATTTGCATATTGAAACAATCTTTGTCACAATGTGATGTTGGACCATGGTTGGCCATGGTTGACAATGTTTGATTTTCATATTGAGACAATCTTTTTCATAATTTAACATTGGAACATGGTTGACCATGGTTGACGATGATTATAAACCCAAGGGATTTATATTAAATCGTAGGATTAATATTATAAACCCTATGAATAATATTTCATATTAAGACAGTCTTTGTCAGAATGCAACGTTGGACCATGTTTAACCATGCTTGATTTTCATATTGAGATAGTCTTTGTCACAGTGGGATCTCACACCATGGTTGACCATGATTGATTTTCATATGGAGAAAATCTTAGTCACAAGGGGACGTTGGACCATGGTTGATTTTCATATTGAGAAAAAATTTGTCACAATGTGATGTTGGACCATGGTTGACAATGGCTATAAACCAAGGAGATTTATATTAGAGCCAAGGATTAATATTATAAACCCAAGGATTAATATTATAATCCTTAGGAATAATATTAAACCCTAGGAATAAGAACCCTTAGATTAATAAACCTAAGGGATTGATATTATAAACCCAAGCGAATAATAAACCAAAGGGATTAATACTAAATATGCAAGGGATTATAAACCCAAGGGAATAATATTAAACTCAAGGGGATAATATTATAAACCCTAAGATATATAATATAAACCCTAAAATAAACATGGTTGACCATGGTTTTCCATGGTTGATTTTCAGATTGAGAGAATATTTGTCACAATGCAATGTTGGACCATGGTTAACCATGGTTGATTTGCATATTGAAATGATCTTTGGCACAATGTGACGTTGCACCATGGTTGACAATGTTTGATTTTCATATTGAGACAATATTTGTCACAATGTGACATTGGAACATAGTCAAACGTGGTTGACCATAATTATAAACCCAAGGAATTTATATTAAATCATAGGATTAATATTATAAACCCTGTGAATAATATTTCATATTAAGATGATCTTTGTAAGAATGCGATGTTGGACCATGGTTGACCATAGTTTATTTTCATATTGAGACAATCTTTGTCACGGTGCGACGTCGCACCATGGTTGACCATGATTAATTTTCATATGGAGACAATATTTGTCACAATGCAATGTTGGACCATGGTTGATTTTCATATTGAGAAAATATTTGTCACCATGCTTGACCATGACTATAAACTAAAGAGATTTATACTAGACCCGAGGATTAATATTATAAACCCTATGAATAATATTATACCATAGCAACAATAATTCTTAGATTAATAAACCCAAAGGATTCACATTATAAATCCGAGGGAATAATAAATCAAAAATATTAATACTAAAAACCTAAGCGATTATAAACAAAAAGTAATAATATTAAACCCAAGGGATAAATATTATAAACCCAAAGTATATAAAGTCAAAGATAAATATTATAAACCCTAAAATAAACATCGCTGACAATGTTTTGCCATGGTTGATTTTCATTTTGAGACAATCCTTGTCACAATGCGATGTAGGACGATGGTTGACCATGTTTGACCATTATTGATTGCCATATCGACACAATATTTGTCACAATGCGACAGTGGACTGTGGAAACCATCTGAATAATATTATGCCCTAGGAATAAGAATATGTTGATTAATAAACCCAAGGGATTGACATTATAAACTCAAGGGAATAATAAACCAAAAGGATTAATACTCTAAACCCAAGGGAATAATATTAGACCTAAGGGATAAATATTATAAACCCAAGGTATATAAACGCCAAGATAAATATTATAAACCTTAAAATAAACATGGTTGACAATGGTTTACCAATGTTGACTTTCATATTGAGACAATCCTTGTCACAATGCAACATAGAAACAATGGTCGACCATGTTTGACCATTACTGATAGCCATATCGACACAATCTTTATCAGAATATGATGTTGCACTATGGAAACCTTATGAATAATATTATACCCTAGGAATATGAATCCTTAAATTAATAAACCCAAGGGATGGACATTATAAACCCAAGGGAATAATAAACCAAAAGGGTTAATACTAAAAACCCAAGGGATTATAAACCCAAGGGAATAATATTAAACCCAAGAATTAAATATTATAAACCTAAGGTATATAAATCCTAGGATAAATATTGTAAACCCTAAAATAAACATGATTTACCATGGTTGATTTTCATATTGAGACAATCCTTGTCACAATGCAATGTAGGATGATGGTCAACCCTGTTCGACCATTATTGATTTCCATATTGACACAATCTTTGTCACAATGCAACAATGGATTGTGGAAATCCTATGAATAATATTATACCCTAGGAATAAGAAGCCTTATATTAATAAACCCAATACAATGTTGCTCATATTTCTGCACTATTTCAACATCATGCTATTAAATCCTAATATTGAATTGAATATTATAAACCCTTACATAATAAACACAATATTATAAATGATAAGATTATAAACCCTAAGATATATATATTAAACCTAAGATTATAAACCCTAACATTAATATTATAAACCCAAGGGGTAAACCATTGCGGCTATAATATTAATCGTAAGGGTTATGGAGACATTTTGATAATATTTAATATTATATATATATATATATATATATATATATAAACTATAAATATTATTAATATTAATGTTATTATGTTAATAACAATAAATGTTAAAAAAAATTTAAAATGATTATGAAGAATAATGTTATTAACATTATTTTTTTAAACAAGATTTATATTGTATTAATGATGTTATTAATTTTACTAATAATATTCCCCCGATCACGGTGCATGCCAGGTCACTGTCCCACTTGGGACTCACAATAATGGTGATTATATGGAAGGTATTGAGGAGGGGCAACTTCGGCAGATGAACGACATGTGTGACCAGATGGATGCGATGGGAGGATGTGTGGTATGTATTAAGGCAGGTGTTAATTTTTGTCGCGATATAACCCTCCAGGTGGTGGAAGTATGCATCGCATTTCATGCAATTGAATTGTGGTACAATGAGGTTTTGAGAACTATGAGGAAACACGGTGGCTCCCTTCTCGTGGCAAGCTTGGCAAGGAGGCAACAGTTCTGGGAGGTAAGTCGAGTCGGCTCTATAGCACTGGTAATAGGGTATGTATCATTTCTCTCCACCCATCCTTGCTCATGACATACTAGTACTCGTAATGCTGCCTATAGAATTTTTGCACCCTCCTGCGAATGGGTGATTGCGCATCTTAGTAATGTTTGTTCGTCTGAAGAGCATGTCTCTATGGCTCAATTTTATCTTAAAATAGTTGTTTCCAATATGATATCTGTTTCCTATGGTATCTTATTGCTTCATATGGGAATGTATGGTTTAATTTGCGCTCCTTGTTTGTATGGAAAGAAATTACCATCCGATTGGAATTGGTTTGTGAGTACTCTCTGCTTGTCGCTGGTGCTATTTTTGCAATGTTTTGGTGTTTGCATATATGGGAAGTGGTCAGAGGCGTCGGTGGGTAGTTCTGTCATATGGTGGAGACATACCCTCTCTGGCTTTTATATATTTTGTGTAATATCTGAGCACAGACTGTGGTTAATGGGATGAAAGAGCTAATGGAGGATGGTCGGCACGACCTACTCTTCTTTCACTTTTATTAGGTTTAATATTTCTTGTTTCTTGCTCCTGTTATCGGTAATTATTCCAAGTGTTATTAATTGGAGAGACCGCCTAGTCGACGAGTCGAGGGTATCCGCTCATTCAACAGTTTGGTTAGTTAATTATATGGTAACTCAAAAGAGGTTGATGGAAATGGAAAGACCATCCATGGGCACAAGCCAGGCAGGAACTGGGGGTCGCGGATGCAGTTGTAAGAGAGATTCTTTGGGAGGACGAGGAGCATCCTCGTCGAAGTCGCCGAGGAGAAGCAGATGAAAAATGGATGCCCAACATATCACCGACGTGACCCATGCATATACAACAGGTACTCTTTAGTAGGTAAGACAAATGATAACGGGTTGGGAGGATGACCTCAACTAATGGGCTGAATAGGAAATTCAGATGGAGGATTGGTGCTTGCTAGTCCCTGATCCTGGCCACACCCGGGGTCGTCTTACCCAATACAAGAATACTATTCATTTATATCAGATGATCTAGAGCACACTAGCCAGAGGTATCATGCATGCAATAGGTTCCATCAAAGTTGATCCTGGATTCCAGGAAATTCAGAAAGAATTCCAGCTTGTCCAATTTCAAATTCAGCAGTAGAATGTTTGTCTGGGTCATATTGAAAAGAACATTCCATGCCTTCCTCAATCTGAATTACTAGGTTCCAGTGCAAAGGACCCAACTCCGTGGAGTCCTCTCATGAATAGTTTTTAGCTATTTTCTTTTTGTCAAATTTTGAGTATGTATATGTTGAGTAACAGTACTTTTGTTAGCATGTTAAGGGTGAACCATTTTTTAGACATTCGGGCATATAAGTTTGAATATGAAAGACTTAAGAACCTCATATTTTGGATGGCTTATAATGTGTTCTGGTGGCCAACAGACCTCATTGCCCATTGGGCAGGTTTAGGCCACAAAATGTCTTGTATGGTTGTAACCTGCTTTAAAAATGAATAAATGAAACGTCCTACTAAACTTAAAAAAAAATACTAATAATATTGTTTTTAATTTTAATATTAATGTTATATTTAACCATCATTTTTATTTTTATTTTCTTTAAGAGATATTATTTATTTATGATAATAACTATTATAAACTTATCAAAAGTTTACTATAAAATATTTATAAACTAATTTAAAAGTAACAACACTATTATAAACCCAAAGCTTTAGTATTATAAACTTTTGGGATTAATATTATATGTGTGACAAATTAACATTATAAATCCTAGGGATTAAACTTTTGACTTTTCATATTAACCCATTGAGTTTATAATATTAATTTGATAGTTTTATAATATTAATTGGGATGCCTTTTTACTAATATATTAATATCTATAATATAAAATATTGGTATGATTATAAAGAATAACCATTATACTAATTATTATTAATTATTAATTCATAAACACAATGAATATTAATAATTTTAATTATTAGTATTAATTTTAATATTAATATTAATATGAATGATAATAATAATTATTATTATAATATTAATAGGGTTAATATAAATATGTTTTTAATATTATCTACCTATAATATATATATATATATATATATATATATATATATATAAATAATATGTATAATGATAATAATATTAATATATATATATATATATATATATATATATATATATATATATATTGAGAATATTATTATTATTCTCGTTAATAATATTAATATGGATGTTAATAGTAACATTATTATATTATATTATTTTTAATAAAAAAAATATATTAAATATTTACAACATTAATATTAATATAAATTATTATTCTAATTACTAATAAATAATTTTATTATTAAGGTTATTAGTATTATTATAAATATTAATATTATCATCATTTGGAAAATTATTACTAAAAACTAATATTATTATTATATAATTATTGTTAGAGATTTCCAGAATAATACTATGTAACATGTGTGATCTGTCCAACGTTTCGGATGGTGACTCCATCCATCATCAGGGACCACAAAGATCTTTATGGGAAAATGAGTGTTGGATAGTCTTTTTATAGGAAAAACTAGTTAAATGTTGGATTGATGGTAAAAAATTAATAAATAATATTTGACCAAATTTTGAGATCAAAAATTATTTGAATTAAATAAATAACAATATTTGACCAATAATAATTATGATTTGGTGATTTTTGGAATTTTAAAATAGTAAAAATTTTGAAATAAGATTTTATTTTTATATTTTAATAGCCAATTAAGAATTAATTAAGAATTAAGACTTTTTTATTTATGAATAATACTAATTAAATGAAAGATAATTATATGAAATCCAATGAATAATTAATGAGAAATGGGTCCATCTAAATCTATTATTAGACAATCATAATGACTAGGAGAGAGGCTAAGGATTAAAGGAGGAATATAAAATATAAAATAAAATAATAAAGGGAGGTTAAGGAGAAAAGGATTAAAGCAGATAAAAAGGAGTAAAGGTTAAGAAATAAAGAGAGAAAAAAGAAATTTAAGGGTTAATATAAAATAAGATGAAGATGTAATTATAGATAAATATTCTAAAAGATGACCATCAAAAACTTTAAGATGAAGGGAGGGATAAAGAGGAGGAAGACGAGGATCGGGGATGGGTTAAGATTCAATGGGTGAGATGGTGGATGACGAGTTTCTAGGAATGGCTAAGCTTATAACCATCCTCTCTATTAAATTTATTAGGGTTCTTCTCGATTTTGATGGCTTCTCGAATAATATGAGAGTTGTAGAATGGTTTAGGGGCTATGATTTTTTATTGATCGAAACACATTAAGTGTTTGGATTTGTGAAAGTATTCAGCTATGGTAGACTTTGAAAGTCGGTTGTGGTTGGTGTCATTAATGTGTTCCTTGAGGCGGGCCTTGAAAGGTCAACCCATTTTACCAATGTAAGCTTTACTACAGGAACAAGGAATTTTGTAAACCCCTGATCCTTGCATGGGATCTAAAGTGTCTTTGGCTGAACGGATCAAGTGCTTTTTTTTCTTAGTTATAATTTTAGCAATAAGATCTGTGGTCCCTTTGATGTAAGGTAGGGTTACAAGGCCACAAGAGGAAGAGGGGTCTGACTTTTTGGGTTTGGGGTGAGCAACAGACTAGATTTCAAAGCTTTAGAGATATGGATAGAGGAATAGCCAATATCTTTGAAATCTGGTCTGTTGCTCACCCCAAACCCAAAAAG
This sequence comes from Pinus tabuliformis, assembly GCA_031772625.1. NCBI lineage: Eukaryota > Viridiplantae > Streptophyta > Pinopsida > Pinales > Pinaceae > Pinus > Pinus tabuliformis. Next base: position 535,674,093 of record CM062812.1, read on the forward strand.
TCAGACCCCTCTTCCTCTTGTAGCCTTGTAACCCTTACTTACATCAAAGGGACCATGGATCTTATTGCTAAAATTCTGACTAAGAAAAGCATAAAACCCGTATTTAGACCCCACAAAACCCTCAAGCAATTGTTCTGATCGGCCAAAGACAGTCTAGATCCCATGCAAGGATCACGGGGTTACAAAATTCCCTGTTCTTACAGTAAAGGTTACCTTGGTCAAATGGGTCGACCTTTCAAGGCCCGCCCCAAGGAACACATTTCTGACACCAACCACAACTGGATTTCAAAGCCTGTCATAGCTTAACACTCTCATAAACCCAAAAACTTAATTTGTTTTGTTCAATCAAAAATCATTGCCCTTGAACCATTCATCTCTCGTATTATTCAAGAAGCCCTCGAAATGGAGAAGAACCCTAATAACTTTAATAGAGAGGATGGTTATAACCTCATCCATTCCAGGAAACTCGTCATCCACCATCTCACCCATTGAATCTTAACACATCTATGATCCTCGTCTTCCTCCTCTTTATCCCTCCCTTCATCTTAAAGTTTTCAATGGTCATATTTTAGAATCTTTATCTATAATTACCTCTTCATCTTATTTTATATTAACCCTTAACTTTATTTCTTCTCTCTTTATTTCTTAACCTTTACTCCTTTTTATCCACTTTAATCATTTTCTCCTTAACCTCCCTTTATTATTTTCTTTTATATTCTATATTCCTCCTTTAATCCTTAGCCTCTCTCCTAGTCATTATGATTGTCTCTTGTTGATCCCCCATTTTACCATTTCATTTTAATCTATGATTTAATAATAGATTTAGATGGACCAATTTCTCATTAATTGTTCATTGAATTTCATATAATTATCTTTCATTTAATTAGTTTTATTCATAAATAAAAAAATCTTAATTCTTAACTAAATCTTAATTTGCTATTAAAATATAAAAATAAAAATCTTATTTCAAAATTTTTACTATTTTAAATTTCCAAAAATCACCAAATCATAATTATTATTGCTTAAATATGGTTGTTTATTTAATTCAATTAATTTTTGGTTTCAAAATTTGGTCAAACATTATTTATTAATTGTTTACTGTTAATCCAACATTTAAATATTAATATGATGGATGGAGTCACCATTATCACACATGTTACACAGTGTTATTCTGGAAATACCTAACATTATGACAAACTGTGTAAGTATTCAATCACTTATATATAATTATTATTAATATTATATATAAATGATATTTAATATTATTAATAATAATCAATAATTTTATTATTAATATTAATATTGTTAATATAATTGTGTTTATATATATATAGATTAATATTTATGTTAAGAGCAATATTAATATTGTATTATGTTTTTAATAGTACAACACATTATTATTATATATATATATTTGTGATCTTATAATTAAGATAATATTGTTAATGTAATACTGTATTAATGTAATATTATTATAATTATTAATAATAATATTATTATTAAACATTTTATTATAATATAAAATTACAAACCAGCTTATCATTATTATTAATATAAAAAATATTTAATCTTTAATATTATTATATTATTGCTAAAATAAATAATAATATTACTAAAAATAACTTTTCTCGAAAGAAAAATTAAAAAAACACTTTATTAAATTTAATATTAATATTAATATTAAACATAATAATAAAATATATTATTACTAAAAATAACTTTTCTCGAAAGAAAAATTAAAAAAAAAAACTTTATTAAATTTAATATTAATATTAATATTAAACATAATAATAAAGCTTGATATTATTATAAGCGTAATAAAACTTAATATTTTTATTATAGAACTTAATATTATTATTATATTACTACCTTAATTAAAACTTAATAATTGTTATTAAATTATAATAAAAATAATAAACTTAAACTCGATAACAAATTTAAATCTAAATATAATAATATTAAAATTTATTCTATTATATTAAAATTTAATAGTAGAAATTCTTAAAGCCTTGTAAAACCTATCTACTAAAACATTAAAAACCGGAAAGATATCATTACATCAAAACATATCATATAACTTAATAATTATTATTAAATTTATAATAAAAATAATTTACTTAAATTTAATAACAAATTTAAATCTAAATATAATAATAATAAAACTTATTCTATTATATTAAAATTTAATAATAGAAATTCTAAAGGCCTTATAAAACCTACCTATTAAAACATTAAAAACCTGAAAAATATCATTAAATTAAAACATATCACATAGTACAAATTTTAATGAATAATAAACCATTATGATTTAATAGGTTTTATATTATCATACATGGACATATTATATTATACTAAGTAAAACATTAAAACCCTCATATTATATTTGGGGACCGTTATACAACTGTTATTAATGGAAGCTTTATATAATTGCTATATTAGGATATAATTGATGGAACCTTATATAATTAAGGGAGCGTTATATAACATTGTCATATTATACCCTTTCATGTTATATTTACACTAAAATTTACACCCTAAAAAATATTTATGGAGCGTTATAGGTGTCGTATTTTAGTTATGGCTCGTCACAACTATGGCTGCAAACCCCAATAGCCACACCTCATCGGCATGCCTAAACTGCAACGCACATCGGAGAAACATAACGTACGTGTTTTAATGGGCGTTTCATAACTTTTGATGGGCATATCACGATTTGAATTGTAACAAACAATTTAACTTAAGAGGGACACGTTAACAAACATCCACATTTCGATCTATTTTTTATTTTTAATTGTAGTTTTTTTATAATACGTGTTTTTATTTTTCTCCAATACTCATACATGGACATAAACAAAAAGCATAGAAATTTGGCAAAAAGTTATTTTAAACTAGGTTTAAATATTTGATTTAGATATGAAAGGAAGTTATTCATTTTATCCATTGATTTAGTGGAGATAATGAGAATATGCCCACATCTTTCAATTTACACTATGCAAAATTTTTAATTAGAAAATCCATTGAAATAGTCAATTCCAATAGGAGGGACACCTATCGGCATGATTATCACTTCAAAGTGGATAAATGATCATAATTCCCTATTATAATAAATCAAATGCACTAGATAATATGACCCTTTAAATGTAAGTATAATAATTAAGAGTTATGGTTACATGTTTAACATACTCCGTTTAAAAAATTGTCCCCATAATGTTGATGAGTTATGGATGTTGTTGCATAAATTTTTTTATCTTTAAAAGTCACATATTTTATTAGTAGGTTCTTTCACTGGATAAGAAACCTAATAATATCATGGGTCCTTAATTGCTTGATCCACGTTTCAATGGTTATTTCAAGTTTTAATATGATTTTTTTTTTTAAATCTAGGACTCAAAATATTTATATTAATATAAAATCCATTTTTTTATGAGAGATTTTTCGGTGAAAATCACATGGAATACCATTTGTCGACGCGTTTCGAACCGACAATGAACCACACTAGTTGGTTCGAAACGCATCGACAAATGGTATTCCATGTGATTTTCGCCGAAAAATCTCTCATAAACTTGATATGGATCACAGAAGCCTGAACTCTATAATAAAATCCATTCTTAGAGACATGACCTTGCTTCAAAATTACAAAAATAAACGTTTCCTCTCTTGAGTCTATTGTTACATATAGGCCTTTCTAGGATCAACAACCAAAATTCTCAATTTGTATTAGTGCAAAACTAATTAACTTAGAAACATGGAATCTCCAAAACACCCCTAATATCTCAATACATTTAAATTGCAAACAAATTAAATAGTATAAGGGGGGAAACCATTAGTGCCTTGTCCAAACTCATCAGTAGGAAAAACATACAAATTTGGGAGACATTCCATGGCCAAAGAAGATAAATCAACTAAAGAGGTTTCACCTTAATTGTGCTAGAGTACAAAAAGTTTAAGTTCTAACAATTGTTGACAAAGTGCTGCCAAATCATCCTCAAGACCATGCAATTTCACTCCACGTTATACTGATAATTCCATGGGAACAATAAAAGATGACATAGTTTATTTGTGCTAAAGATGGAGATGCTATAAATCTTGTTGCAATTGTGATATGACCTCTTCCTACATTTGTCGAAGAGATTTCCTAGGTATTGGTTTTTACATGCATTTAATCGTAAAGACCCCAATTGAAATTAATTCATGAAAGAGATACAATATTCTCCAAAGAATAAAAGGTACAACACCCCATGACATCGAAACTAAGACAGACCCATTCAACCGCCAAAACCATTTAAATCCCAACCTTGAAAAGGTAGCACTCGGAAGCTAGAGTCACTTCACCACCCAAAATTGGGGAGGAGAGAAATCAAAGAAGAGATAGAAAAACCTAATTTTCCATGTTGTAGCCTAAAGAAAAGGGAGGGAAATTTCCCAATCTAGAACTAACACAATCCACATCAAATCAGAAATAACATCCTTAGAAGGTTGACATTAAAGGAAAACCAGAATAAAGACATAGAAAGAATTCACATCAATGCCAACATGCTACCAAAACTCACAGGATAACTTCCTCCTCCCAATTAAATCTAAAGATTCCCAAATTGAGAAATCCTTGAGGAAAAAAGGCTACCTAGAGGCTATGATAAAACCATACACCAGAAGTCTCTCATGGAGTCCCTACCTAGAGATAATCATAACCTTTACAATATATAACCCATATAAATTAGGAAAGCAAAAATTTAAGGACATACAAATGTCATAAATCAAAATCATCATACCTTGTTGTGCATAATTTCTAATAAATTAATATAAAATATCGCACATGTAAATCTACAAATAAAAAATCTCTTGGATTGCAAAGAACTCCCTCACCAACCTCATGAATTAATGCTCAATTGTCACCTCCTAGATTTGAATCATTAAGATGCTTAATTGAGGTGTGCCTCATTTGTGCCAAATGACAATGAAGGATTGCATACCCATCACTATCTGAGGAAAACCAATATCCCTCTTTATCTTGTTGAATTTACCAATTACACCTTTTTATACCCACGATGAGTCATGGTTAGTTAATCCATGTGCACGCAAGTTTGAAGCTCTAGAAGTACCATACAATGATTAACTTGCATGGAAGGAGTATTGAGGGGGAGAGGATCCATGGCCCCTAAAACAATATTAATGACCTAAAATGATATTCACTAGATGAACATAATTTAACTTTTTTCAGTCAAGGATTCTACACTCGAACTCTGAATTTGACCTTTTGCAAACAAGGGAAGAATCATGAGATAGGAGAGTAGAATACTTCATTGTTAATTAATAACAATCCCCCCTTTAATCTAACTTCCTAATTTTCCATTTCATTTTCCTTGTAATTATTACTCCCTAAAACATGAAAACATTGGTAATCAGAGAAATAAGGGAGAATAAGCCTTATACAACTAAATATTTAATTGAGAAGAGGGTTCTTAGGATTGAATCGATATTGAAGGTGGCCTATAATGAGTTTGAAGTCTCCAATTATGATAGCCCTTACAATATTACTTGTATGGGCCAAAGAAATCCTTAGAAAGAGCCCATACACTTTTTCTTGATTATTAGAAGTCACCCCCAAATGTCGAGCAAAGGTACTTCCTAATTTCCCACCAGGGCTTAAAATAACCCCACCTTCCCCACACCTACCACCCCTAGATTCCTTTTAGATGCACCATCAAAATGACGAATATAAGTGTACTAAGAGACTACCCATATTTTAAAACCCTCCTGGGAGAGGTGCCAACACCATCCTTCCTATTGAGACCTCATATTAGGGGATTATAACAAGATGTTCAAATTATTCCACCAAAGGTATTCATGAGATTCCAGTTGTCGAGGAGAAGAGAGGGAAAAGTTCAAAGAGTTGAAATATTCTAACAGAGGGGAGAGAGGTCAAATTTCAATTTCTTCACTTTAATATTTGGAAAAATAATCAAAATATGGGTACTTATACTAATTTCCTTACCTAAACAAGAAGCATGGAAGGTTATATTGACCATGAAGAAGGTGGTAGAAACAATTTGTAGTGAACATTGATGATCCTCTTGTGTTAGGGTCCCCCCTAACCCCCTTATTTATGTAATGGGATCGAGTCATAGTCAAGAGTCAATAAAGCCCACATTAATAATTGTAAGTGGTTAACCCGCAATTAATGATGAGACCACAGTTAGTTGCAAATGGGCCGTAGTATTAGATAGATGGTAATAATAAAACCCATGGTATTGATCCTTGGTATTGCATGTATGAGTCATATATAAAGGATAGAGACTCCCTGCGAGGAGCATCGTGTCTTATTTCTGTATTGAGCTCTGCTCTATTGGAGGTTGCCCCCTCGAAGAGGCCAGTGAACATTGCTTTCTCAATAATAAAGTATTTGTTGTTGTCTCTCACTGTTCTATGTTCCGGGTATCTTTCTTCGCATATTCTGTATTTGGGTATCTTTTGCAGGTTAAGAGCATAACATCTTGGCATTATGATACAAGTGTTGTCCTTGATGACAACTCTCTTAGATGACAGTTCATAGTACAACAGGTTAACAGCAAAGGATTATAGATCAAAATCCAAAGAATGAAGAAAAAGAGGGATACGCTAGTTCACTTTTTCCAAGAAGCATATACATGCGGGTTAACATAACAAAATAAGCGTATAACGTATACATGCACTTTCACAGGAGTAAAAGCACATACATGTTGGAAAACCAAGTATTTGATCCAAGGTATTTGGTTTGAGGTATTTGGTCCAAGGTATTGACCCTAGGTATTTGGTCCAAGGTATTGATCCTAAGTGGTTTTGGTCGAAGGTATTGAGAAAGGCCTAAGAGTATATAAGGAGGAGAAGATCATTAGGCCAAGTGTGCAAACAATAAGATTATAAGGAATACTTCTATCTGAAGTATATTTTATGTTGTAGAGTTATGTTTGGGACTAGATCTAAAATACTCATGTGAACCTTCAGTCCAATATTGGATCAGGAATCATGAGACTTGAAATGACTTATTCTTGAATGATCTAATATTGGGTGAGACTCAATCTGATGTTTTGCACCCGCTCTATTCATGATCTGGGTTTTTCTGAAGTCTGGAATAGCAGAAAAGTTTTGAGTCAATATTTGCAGATCTGTATGCAGGTTCGTCTCAGCCAAAGAGCGTATACACGCAGGTTCGATTCTTTCAAGTAGCGTATACAAAAGAAAAACTTCTTTTCAAATCTGATTGATCTATTTGATAAAATTCTGTTATTTTACTGTTTTCTGGCATTTGATTGATTGATTTTATAAGTAAGAAGAAGTGATCTTTGTCCCTGCCTATGTAAAACTTTGATAGTTGGCAGTATATACGTAGAATATTGATAGTGGGTACAAACTTGATTCAAAAGTTTATGTTTGTAGTAACTTTTAAGGTATACGCAAGTTCAATTAATGGAAGTAGCGTATACACGCAGTTTGGGTGCAACCAATTAGCGTATACACTCTAATGCGTGATTTTTGAGGTTACAGCTAGTTCAGAATGATGATGCAGGGTTTTGGGTTCAGCACAGTGTTCTGGTGTTAGTGATCTGATTGCTCAGATCAGCTGAATATTGGTTGATGCAGTTTAAGTTTAAAATCTTTGATGGGTCTAGTGTGAAAATTTGATGAAACGTGGCCTTCAGTTTGTGGTGTTGTGATTTAGAAGTATCCAGTCTGAAAATTCATGAAACATGTTCCCTGGTGGAAGGGTGGAGTTTTTCTGTAGGCCAACACCTACGTACTAGTAAACATATTGGCTAGTACAAGAGCTAGGGAGTTGTAGCTCCCTTCCAGTAGAAGCTGGACAATGAGAGAAGATTGTAACCTTCTGCAGGTAGAAGCCTGCGTATTGGCACCATTTAAGATTGTAAACAGATTTTCTTATTACTAAAAGAAAACAGAGATGATAGCAACAGGTAGTTTTTACCCACATTGGGTTTCCACCTTAAATCTTGGTGTTCATGTGTGTTGCTTAAGTGTGATGCTTTATTCTACTTTTACTGCATTGTCTAATAAATCTCTGATATACTGGTTGAAGCTCAAAACATAAATCAGAAGTTCTCTACATTTATGCTAGTTTCTTTAAGCATAGTCGCGTATATGCACTAGTTCACTTCACTAAAGTAGCGTATATAAATCTATTTGGGAAATAAAATTTTTGATCATATAATATTGATTCACCCCCCTCTTAGTATTATTTCCAACAATTGGTATCAAAGCAGGTTCTTCAGAAGAAGCTTGATTGCTTGAAGGGAGATCCTTCAACATGAATAATCAAGAAAGCATGGGATCCATCAGACCACCAATCTTCGATGGGAGCAACATTGTTTATTGCAAAATATGAACCACAACTTATCTACAATCGCTTGGAACGGATGTCTGGGAAATTGTGGAAAGAGGCTATACATTTCCAATAGTAATTCCTATAGATATGGTAGGTAAAAAGCAATATGAAACCAATTCCAAAATTATCAATACTTTATTGGGAAGTTTGTCACAACCAGAGTTTTTCAAAGTCATGCAACTCAAATCATCCAAAAAAATATTGGACAAAATCGTTCTGAGCTACGAAGGAGACTCTTAGGTAAAACATGCTAAGCTTCAAACTCTTAGAATTCAGTATGAAACTCTTAAGGTGCATAGTGATGAAAGTATAGCTAGTTACTTCTTACGTATAGATGAGGTTGTTAATTGTATGAAGAATTTGGGTGAAGAAATAAAGGAAGTTACCTTAGTTGAGAAAGTTTTGAGATCCTTGCCTATTAAATTTGAATCCAAAGTGTCTGCCATAGAAGAAAAATAGGATCTGCATAATATCACTATGACACAGCTTCCCGAAATCTTAATTACCTTTGAGATGAGAAAAGGAGGACCATCAGATATGAGAGAAGCTGCATTTAAAGCTTCAGCAAAAGGAAAGGAAGAACACAATGAATCGGGATATATTTCAGAATAAGAAGAAGAGGTAAACTTTGTTAAGAAGCTTCAATGGGGTTCTGGAAGGTTTAGAGGTAAGCTACCCTTCAAATTCTTTGCTTGTGGCAGAGTTGGTCATTATGCTACTAGATTTCCTTATAAAGATAAATATGAAACAGGAAAGGAATATGCAAAAGGGAATAAAAAACAAGTTGTGAATAAAAGGAGCTACTATACTCATGAAGATAGTGATAGTTTATCTAATAGTGATGAAGATGAAACTGGACAGGATTATAGACTTCTCATGGCTTATGACGATGATAATTTTTGGGATGCTTTACAAGAGGAAGATCTTCATGAAGAAATATCTAAACTCAAAATATGTTTGGAAGAAAATAATATTACTATAGATATCTTGACATACCAACTTGCTGAAAAGGAAAAACACAATGAAAAACTAGAATGTGAAATTGTGGGTCTAAGAAAGGATATTGAGAAAACGAAATCTCTCAATTTGCTAAAGGATCATAAAATTTAAATGAAATTATCAAAGTTCAGCGTTCTCCTTTGATAAAGACATGTCTTGGATATACTGAAAAAACATCTCAATCACAGAAGCCGTCAACCTCCACCAAAAGTTATCTTGATGTAGCAAAGACCAGTGAACAGTATGAAATTCGTCAGCAAAGGCATAAAGCAAATCATCAGGTAAATCATACTCAATTTACTCCAAGAATGAATAGAATCCATACCCAATCTCAGGCAAATCATACTCAATTTTCTCCAAAGATGAATATCAATAGAAACTACAATCACCAAGTTAATAGATTTGATAGTCGCAGGAGCTTCTTTAATGGGTAATGTTTTTCATGTCATAATTTTGGGCACAAAGCTGCTCAATGTGTTTCTTACAAAACCATCATGACTAGAGAAGCACGAAATCAAAGGAATGTAGGGGGATCAAGAGAAGTTCCTATAATAACTTTTCTCCTCTTGAAAATGAAATAGAATGCTCAATCTGTAGCAACTTTGGTCATGAAGAATCTGAATGCAGGAGCAAATTTCGGCAAACATCTCAAAAGGCACAAATGCCATTAAATACCAAGATATGGAGAACGAAAGAATCTCAAATAGAAAGATGTGGTATAGCCTTGTATGTAGAAGGACAAGAAAATTAGTGGTACATCGATATTGGATGATCAAAACACATGACAGGTGACAAAGAAAAACTTCAATCATATAATACCTTAAAAAAGGAAAAGAATGTCTCATTTTGAAATGACACTCCTTCTATCATAAAAGGTAAAGGCTCTGTTTTCTTGAAAGAAAGCGTTAAAGCTGGAAATGTTATGTATGTAGACGGTTTAAAGAATAACCTGTTGAGTGTCAGTCAAATGTGTGATCAAGGAAATGAAGTGGTGTTTCGATCAAACAGATGTATTGTTCATTAACTTGATACAAGAGAGACCATGATCAAAGGTACAAGAACTCCAAACAACTTATACATACTGAAGGGAGGACAACAACAATGCTATCTAAGCAAAAATGATGAAAACTGGTTGTGGCATAGAATATTGGGACATCTAAGCTTTTCTCAAATAAGAAAAGCATGTAGACTCAAGGTTGTTCGTAATCTTCCATATATTAGCATCCCAGAAAATACAATATGCAAACCATGTCAAATCATTAAGAAAACTAGAGACCACTTCATGGAAAAAGAATAGTCAGCTAGTAAGCCTCTTGAACTTGTCCATACTAATTTATGTGGACCGTCAAGGAAAAAGTCACCTCGCGGAGAAGAATACTTTATTTTGTTCATTGATGATTTTTCTAGAATGTGTTGGATAGGTCTTCTAAAGCACAAAGATAAATCATTTGAAAAGTTCCAAGCCTTCAAAGCTTTGGTTGAAAATGAATCAGATCGAAAAATCAAATGTCTCAGATCTGATCGAGGAGGGGAATTTACATCGGATGAATTCTTTGGCTTTTGTGAACAACATGGAATAAAAAGGCAATTCTCAACCACAAGGACTCCTCAACAAAATGGTGTGGTAGAAAGAATGAACAGAACAGTTCAACAAATGGCTCGAGCTATGCTAGATGAATGTGGAACTCCTGCAACCTTCTGGGGTGAAGCTGCATTCGCTGCCATAACTATTCTCTAAAAAGAAAATGTTTGGGTAAATAGCACTCAAACTCCATAGGAACTTAGGTATGGCAAGACTCCTATTGTAAAATACTTTAAAGTTTTTGGAAGCAAATGTTTTATCAAAAAGGACTGATGAAAAACTTGGTAAGATTGAACCCAGAGTAGATGAAGGTATTCTTCTTGGTTATTCTTCCAAAAGTAAAGCATATAAATGTTATAATAAAATACTTGGGAAAATTGTTGAAAGCATTGATGTTGTATTTGATGAAGCATGCAAAAATCCAAAATAGATAAAATCAACAGAAGATTATGACAATGAAGAAGATGGGGATTATTTTCCCACATCAAATCAAAATGATATTGAAGAAGAAGCCAATGAAGCACCAGAAGAAGAGATAATGGTAGAAGAAAAGACTCCGGCCATATATGTTCAGAAAAATCATCCAAAAACTAAAATTTTAGGGGAAAAAGAGGTAGGTGTATAAACAATAAGAACTATCGCAGGGACCTCAAGCTATCTAGCATTACTATCCTCCACCGAACCTCAAAACGTAAATGAAGCATGCAAAGATGAATGTTGGGTCAAGGCCATGGATGAATAAATTGAGCAAATTGAAAAGAATGATACTTGGGAATTAGTTCCTAGACCTCATGATAAAAATATTATAGGAACTAAATGGATATTCAAAAACAAGCTAAATGAAAATGGAGAACTCATTAGAAACAAGGCTAGACTTGTTTGTAAAGGGTATGCTCAATAAGAAGGTATAGGTTTTGAAGAAACCTTTGCACCTGTTGCTAGACTTGAAGGCATAATGATGTTTCTTACTCTTTCTAGCTTTCAGAAATTCAAAGTATACCAAATGGATGTAAAATCAACCTTCCTTAATGGAGATTTAGAAAAAGAAGTTTATATTGAACAGCTAGAAGGATTCATTCTTGGAAATGATGCAAAATTTGTATGCAGACTCAAAAATGCTCTCTATGTTCTGAAACAGGCTCCAAGTTCCTGCTATTACCGTCTTGACAAATATCTACACCAACAAGGTTTTACAAAAGGTTCTCCAGATAGCAATCTATATACAAAGATTGAAACTGATAAATTGCTAATTATCATTGTTTATGTTGATGATATCACTTTTGGTAGCAATGAATAATCCATGAGTCGGAATTTTGCTTCAATAATGCAACAAGAATTTGAAATGTCCTTGCTTGGTGAACTTACCTATTTTCTTGGTCTACAAGTTCAACAAACTAAAGATGGTATTTTTCTGTCACAAACCAAATATCTCAAACATATCTTGAAAAGGTACAGAATGGAAGATTCTAAACCTATATGTACTCCAATGGTAATAGGATGTAGTCTTAGCTCAAATGATGAATCAACGGCAGTACATCAACAAACTTATAGATCCATGATTGGCAGTCTGCTTTATCTAACAGGTACCCGACCTGACATCATGCATACAGTAGGAATAGTTGGAAGATCCCAAGAAAATCCAAAGGAATCACACCTTCAAGCAGTCAAAAGAATTTTCAAATATCTTCAAGGAACTCAGGACGTTGTTTTATGGTGTCCTAGAGATACAGATCTTACTCTTCATGCATATACAGATGCAGATTGGGTCGAAAGCGTTGATGATAGAAAAATCACTAGTGGTGGTGCATTCTATATGGATTCTGGGTTAGTGTCTTGGTTCAGCAAGAAACAAAGCCCAATTGCTTTATCTACAGCTGAAGCAGAATATGTGGATGTTGCATCTTGTTGCACACAACTACTTTGGATAATGCAAACTTTGAAAGACATTCAGATCACATGTACTCTGCCTATATCCATTTTATGTGATAATACAAGTTCCATCAATATTTCGAAGAATCCAGTCATGCACTCCAAGACCAAGCACATACCCATCAAGTGCCATTTTCTACTTGAATAAGTGCTCGAACAAAAGGTCAAATTGGAGTATGTTCCCTCCAAAGAACAAGTTGCTGATATATTCACTAAACCACTGCCCAGAGATACATTTGAATATCTCAGACAAAAGCTGGGAGTAGTTGCTGCATCATCCTGTTGTTAAATCCAACTTTTTCAGAGAAATGTTATTATATGCATGTTTCATGAAGTATAGTCGTGTACACACGTGGGTTTATGTGGGTCAAGGAGCATATATATTCTTCAGATAGGAAAAACGGTGGTGCAGACTCTGATATGGGTGCTCTGTCTAATGTTGAAGATTATTTTCTATCGATATGCTTTGTTCATTAATTTTTATCTGACTGACAAAGATGCCTTGATCATTGACTTGTTAAAAATTCACAGGTAGCACAAGTTCAGGGGGGGCATTAGCCTTCATGTACTTTTAGCATTGTTGGCATTATGGTTACTGTGTCCAGCTATGGATTTAGATATTTATACTATTTGTTGCTTAAGTTATGTAAAAGTCTACGGTGCGATATGTCTTCTCATACATTTGAATGAGTCCTCTTGGACAAATGATGTAATTTATATCCCCACTTTGCATGGGATGGATGATGTAATATTTATTATTTCTGTCATGTATAAACATTTGGTATATCCCCACTTGGTTGGGAGATGGATGTATGTATGAGTCATTGGTGATAGGAAAGTCATACGCACATAGTGGAGTTATAGAGTCATGTTATTCTTTTGGAGAATATTTTTGCAGACTTTGCATGTGCTCAGGGGGAGCATGAATGGTTTTAGTGCATCTCAGCATGTACAAAGGGGAGCTCAATCAGAGAATTCAGCATGTACTTAGGGGAAGCATGGACAACATGATGTATGTCAAAGGGAGAGAATATCTTGGTCCGCCCTTTTCCCTTGATGTCAAAGGGGGACAGTGTCTTGGTGTTGTTGTTGCCATTAAGTCCAAAGGGGGAGATTGTTGGCGTTATGATACAGGTATTGTCCTTGATGGCAACTCTCTCAGATGGTAGTTCACAATGCAGCAGGTTAACAACAAAGGATTACAGATCAGAATCCAAAGAATGAAGAAAGAGAGGTATACGCTGGTTCACTTTGTCCAAGAAGCGTATACACGTGGGTTAACAGAACAAAAGAAGCGTATAACGTATACACACACTTTCACAGGAGGAAAAACATGTACATGTTGGAAAACCAAGTATTTGATCCAAGGTATTGGTCCTAAGTGGTTTTGGTCAAAGGTATTGAGAAAGGCCTAAGAGTATATAAGGAAGAGAAGATCATTAGGCCAAGTGTGCAAGCAATAAGATTCTAAGGAATACTTCTATATAAAGTATATTTTATGTTGCAGGGTTATGTTTGGAACTAGATCTGAAATATTCATGTGCACCTTGAGTCCAATATTGGATCAGGAATCATGAGACTTGAAATGACTTATTCTTGAATGATCTGATATTGGGTGAGACTAGATCTGATGTTTTTCACCTATTCTATTCATGATCTGGGTTTGTCTAAAGTCTGGAATAGCAGCAAAGTTCTAAGTCAATATTTCCAGATTTGTACGCAGGTTCGTCTCAGCCAAAGAGCATATACACGCAAGTTCGATTCTTTCAAGTAGCGTATACAAAAGAAAAACTTCTTTTAAGATCTGATTGATCTATCTAATAAGATTATGTTATTTTACTGTTGTCTAGCAATGAAGTCTTCTTAGATCTGAATGTAAAACTGAATGCATAAGAAGGCTGGCATTTGATTGATTGATTGTATAAGTAAGAAGAAGTGATCTCTGTCCACGCCTGTGTAAAGCTATGATAGTTGATAGTAGATATTGAGAATATTGATAGTGGGTACAAACTTGATTCAAAAGTTTATGTTTGTAGTAGTTTTTAAGGTATACGCAGGTTCAATTAACGGAAGTAGCATATACACGCAGTTTGGGTGCATTCAAGTAGTGTATACACTCTAATGCATTATTTTTGAGGTTACAGCTAGTTCAGAATGATGATGCAGGGTTTTGGGTTCAGCACTGTTTTCTGGTGTCAGTGATATGATTGTTCAGATCAACTGAATATTGGTTGATGCAGTTTAAGTTTAAAATTTTTGATGGCTCTAGTGTGAAAATTTGATGAAACGTGGCCTTCAGTTTGTGGTGTTGTGATCCAAAAGTATCCAGCCTGAAAATTCATGAAACATGGTCCCTGGTGGAAGAGTGGAATTTTTTTGTAGGTTGGCACCTACATACTAGTAAACATATTGGCTAGTACAAGAGCTGTGGGGTTGTAGCTCCCTTCCAGTAGAAGTTGGAGAATGAGAGAAGGTTGTAACCTTCTGCAGGTAGAAGCCTACGTACTAGTATGAGTCTGCACTAGTACAAGATTGTAAACAGATTTTCTTATTATTAAAAGAAGATAGAGACAACAACAACAGGTGGTTTTTAACTACATTGGGTTTCCACCTTAAATCTTGGTGTTCATGTGTACTACTTATGTGTGATGCTTTATTCTACTTTTACTGCATTGTCTAATAAATCTCTGTTCTCTGCATATACACTGGTTTCTTTAAGAACAGTCGCATATACACGCTAGTTCACTTCACTGAAGTAGCATATATAAATCTGTTTGGGAAATAAAAATTTTGATCAGATAATACTGATTCACCCCCCTCTTAGTATTATTTCCAACAGATCCTCTATAACATCTTAGAGGGACCATAGCAATTGGATGCAAATTTATTTCTCTTCTCTTTCTCCTTGAAGGAAAATAGCTTTTATTAGTCAAGCCTCATAAATACCCAATACCCACAACAAAGTTCCTTTCACTATAAAGTTGAATTACTTGTTGTTTCGTCATATTTTGTATTATATCTGAGTTTTCCTTCACTAGTTGGGGAGCCACTTGTTGGTGCTAGATTCAATCCTCCAATTCTTGAAACTTTGGTTTCCCTCTTAAAAGTGATGTGATGGATGAACATATATATCTATAAAGTGCTATAGATAGGGACATTTTTAGGGTTCTTTCTCCCCTAACCACCCAAGTAGATAGATAGCTTACTATGTAATGTTATGTATCAAAGCCATCATTAGTAAATAAGTTCCATGTAGTACTATGTAAGTAATAAATATAGCAATATTTACAATAAGGTCCAACATGCTAGAAAATTATTTCTATAGAATATTCCTAGGGATAGAAACTTCTATATGTACATGTAAAATAATTGTAAAAGATGCCTTATAAAATCATGTGTAATCAGAGTTATTCTCTATTGGAGGTCTCCTCGAAAAGAGGGAAGTGAGCATTGCTTCCATATATATAAAGGTATAATATCTTGTTCATATTTGTCTATTGTGTTTATAAATTTGTTATTTTATGCATTAGACCTAAGTAATATTAGTGATTTTTACTTTGAAAATTTTTAATCGACATGTCACAAGTGGTAAGAGAGCACATTTTTAGGGATTTTTTTCTTTTTTAAGATATAGAAATGTTCTTATGTCCATAAATAACATATTGATATGTGATCTATCAGGTAAAATTATGATCAAAGACGTATACATGAAGGAAATACAAGATGTTTCACTTTGTTGGAAACAATTGTGACCCATATTATCCCTTGAGTAGTACCACATCAAAAGACACATACATACAAAGTTTCACTTCCACTTAATGTCAGGTATATTAAAATTCTTTTAGGTATCCTAAAATATGTTGTAGATTGGCTAGTTGGCTACTTAGCTACTATATTGGCATCAAGAACAATGCTTTTGAAGATTACTCTCGAATACCCTAGTAAATGGATAGTACAATTGAGGGTACCATTGAACATCCTTTGTTGGATATGTAAGATGTTCAATAAAGTAAAACTATTAGACCTCACACATATATCAAAGAGTTATAGTATAGGGCATTTCCTTGTCCATAGGAAGCTTGAAGCCCTACTCCTTGCTTCTAGGCTTGAAAGCACATATTTTTAGGGCTCCTAGATCTCAAGGGAAATAATCACTTTGGAAAAATCCCTTCCCATATCCAAGAACTAATATATTTGTATCTCAATCATAACTAGTTATCAGGAAATATTCTTGAAATTCTAGGGAAATGTCTTAAGTTACTACAGCTAGATTTGTCATATAACAAGCTTAGTGGGCATATACCTCCACATGTTGTAGGTCCTGCAAATTTATCTTTGTATTTCAATCTTTCAAACAACTTATTGTAAGGCCCTTTGGCTTTGGAACTAAAAAAATTATTAAAGTTCAAGCTATAGACATTTCAACAAATAATTTAATAGGGAGCATTCGAAGTGCACTTGGGAGTTGTGAAGCACTAGTATACTTATATCTTTCTCACAAAAAACTCAAAGGTTCAATACCAATTTCATTGGGAGAGCTTCAAAATCTCCAGGACATGGATTTATCCTTCAATAACTTGTGTAGTGGAATACCCTTATCATTGAAAAATCTCAAAATGCTTAACCATTTAGATTTTTCTTTTAACAAGTTGTTAGGTAAAGTGTCTCAAGAAGGTGTTTTAAAAAATTCCAATGCCATTGTATTTATGGGAAATATTGATATTTCTGGAAGCTAGGTAAGTTTGTCACCATGCTCTACTCGCAATCATAATCGACTTTTTCATTTCAAAAGAGTTTTCATACATCTTGTTGTAGTCATTACAATTATAGTATGGTATTTGTATTTTGGAATCTTATGGAGACAAAATGGAAAGATAAATATTGTGAGAGATGCTTCAGGATATTTCAATGGCGATGATTGAGAAATTGCATAGAGATCTCATGGCTGCAACAAATGAATTTACTGATGCCAACTTGTTAGGAGTTGGCAATTTTGGGAAAGTGTACAAACGAATTCTTAATAATGACACAATCATTGTTTTCAAGCTTCTCAATTTGGAGAATGAAGGATCTCACCATAGTTTTGATAGAGAGTGCATTGTTTTGGGAAAAGTGAGGCACTGAAATCTTATTATATTAATATCATCTTATTCAAAACTCCATTTCATTGCTTTGATATTTCCATTAATGTCAAATGGAAGTTTAGAAAAGTGGTTATATCCTAGTGGAGATGCAAAAATGTGTGGGTTTTGATCGAGTGGGTGAATATAGAAATAGACATTGTCCAGGGCATGGCATATCTTCATCACCATTGTGTTATTTAAGTGATTCATTATCATATGTAACCCGGTAATGTGCTTCTTGATTAAGATATGGAAATACATTTAGTAGAATTTGGCATTGCTACTATATGTTTTACAAAAATTGAGGATCCAACTTTTACTTCCACCTAAGTTGCACGAAGCGTCGAAAAGTTTCAGAGTTTCCAAAATGGATATATTTAGAAATGTCACCTCCCAAAAATGGAAACATTGGTCGAAACATCGGTCAAAACATCACACACATACACACACACATCTAAGTCAATAACACATTATCTTGCAAAAAAAAGGGAATAAGACCCATATATGGTAATTGAGAAGGAAAACCAAGTCTATATTAACTCTCATAGATGATTACATGATGGTCGAGTTTTGGTAGAGTTTCGACCGAGTTCCAGAGTTTCAGGTACAGGTAGAACCTGGAACGTCTAGTTCATTGAAGTTTCGTGCAAGATAGACTTCCAAAAATGCACTCAAAGGGTCCTCAGGCTACATTTTTCTAGGTATTGTTATTTGATATATTACAGACAAGATTTCCTATTTTTACCCAAAAAAAAAAATTAGAAACATGATTATGAGGATTTCTTATTTTTATTAAAAATTGTGAATAAAAAATATTATTTTGAGGATATTTGAATGCATAATATGGGCTTATAGGGCATCTCACAATGAAAGGACATGTTTATAGCTATAGAATATTGTTATTGGAAATATTGACATTTAGTGAGTATTGTTGTTCCAAATGAAGTTGGAGAAGTAGTGGATAAGATTCTATTAAGGAGGAATAGTAATAAGACAATCAGTGAAGAAAAGAAAGAGATATATTGTGTTAATTAGTTGCTAAGTTTGGGTTTGTCTTTCACAAGAGAATCTCATCAAAAAAGACCTAATATGATAGACATTGTGAACACACTACAAAGAATTAAAGGTGTTTTTCTGGACATTATTGGCAATACATACATCCAAACAAATGCATCAAGCCAATGGAAACAATATTGACAACAATATTATTCAACAATCTATAAGAAATAAATACTTCAAAATAAACATATTTAACTTCATTGCCATTAAATGTATCTAAACTCCATCTCTTAAGAATTTTATTTTTATCAATTGTAGTTTTCATTACCAATATATAATTATCTCAAATGCATTAATATCTATAAATATATATATATATAACTTTTAATTTTTGCAACTATTCAAAAAATCATATATATATATAAGTTAATTAATGCATCTAAAATGTTTTAAAATATATATAAACAAAAATAAGTATCTTCCCAATGGTATTTTTTCTTAATGAGAAACTAAATGACTTACAGAAAATTGTCTTCTTTATGATAATTCTCCAATGTTGATTATATATGTAGTTAAAATTAAATAGAATATTGAATCACTAATAGGGCCAGCATCTAGAGAGATAGTTACTCAATTTCACACATAAAAAGAAAGAGATACTCCCCATAATCATTTTTTCAGAAGCCATGATTTGTGTACTAGATCTTGGTTGGGATGTATGTTAGAAATTGTAATTACTCTTGCATGAGGAGTTGGCTAAACATAGAGAGTAAGTTAACTGAGTGATTGAGTGTTGAGCGTTGAGTCAAGTCGAGTTATGGATAAAGAGTTAAGTGCAGTCCATATTTAGAGTGTGAGTTAACTGAGTTAAGTTGTGTGGTTGGATGTCAAGATATTTTAGGTGAGTCACTAGTCGAAAAAGTTTAAATACCCTTCATCGGGTTCATTGTAAGCATCATGTTTTATGTGATCAATAGAAGAGTGACAGCTCATGTTTTATGTCATGTTTTATGTGTGAACTCATGCTTTGTCTCCTCCACCTTTTCAACAAATTGGTATCAGAGCAAGGTTTGAGACAGAGAGAATCTGCAGCTGCAACTTTCAGAGTCGCATTGTGTGAGTTATAAGAGAATCGAAAGTTTCTCAGTGGCTGAGCTCGTTTGGTCTGCAGACAACGTGGAAAACTCGTGTTTTGAAAAAGTAGCCGCAGCTGCCATAAACACCGATCGCCCGGTGCTCTCAAATAAGTGAACGTCAGCTTGCAGAGACGCCACTATATTTAAAAGCTACAGTAGCCACGGATTTCCTGCGATATTGAGGTGTCGTAGCCTTGATCCAGCGGCCTCCTGTGCATGCAGGTTTTTGGCTCCGCCAAGAGCGTTGGAACACTAATGCGTGAGTTCGTCATCGTGAACAGCATTTGCACCCAGCCCTCTCATCACAAGATGCGCGTTAATAGAGCGAAGAGGATTTTTCGAAGTCAAGTTGTCTGACGGTCAAGCGACAGCCATAACCAACGGAACAAACCGGCAGCAGCGCGTCGTAAAAACCATTCTGTGGCCAATGTTTTAAAGTGCTTGGGAAAATATTCACCGAAACTTGTTTTGAAAGTCAAGTGGGGGAGTTAACAGGTTTGAAAAACAACCATTATTATAAAAGGGTGTTTTAAAGTACTTTTTAAAAAGGGCCACCGAAAGTTATTCAAAGGGTATTTTAAAAGGGTTTTTATATTAAAAAGTGCATGGTATGAAAAGAATTAAAAAGGAAAGGTTTATAAAAGGTTTTTAAAGTGGAAATTTTTTGTGGAAGATATTTAAAGTAATTTTTATTAAAAGAAAATCAAATAAATAAAAATATTTTATTGGGAAGAAAGTTTAGGGCTTTGCAAAGTCTATTCGTCTATAAAATATTTTGTTTGTTTTGTCAAGCATTAGAGTTTTTGGGTGAAGATTGTGCCTTATGGGGGCGTATATTGAAAATTATATTTTTTTTCAGGGTCGATATGGAAGACAACCTCATGCAATCAACAAAACAACTATAAGAAAAAGAATGACAATTGTCATGGGTCGCAAAGCGTGACTGAAGAAGACTAAGAAAATGAATCAAAAAAGAGGCAAAGATCATTGCCATGGTTAGAGAGGTTCAGGCCGTAACCAATGAACTGAGAATTCTAACAGAAGACAAAGAAGAAATCGAGGGTGATTGGTGTAGCTTTGATCTGCTACCACTTTCTATGTTTATAGGTAAATATTTTGATCATTGGGTTATCAAAATGTTGACTTTTCTTAGAGCTAAAGAGTTAATTGAGTACGGGTCTAATAACCCATATGATGAAGTATGTGATGCTTTAGCATTGAATTTTATAAAACAGGCATTGGATGAGAAGTGTTTGTGCAAGGTAGCAAAAGCTACAACTTTCAAGGAAGCATGGAAGTTCTTGGAAGCAGAGTTTGGTGCAAGGGGGAGTGACATGCAACAATAGGTTATGTCACAAGCAAAGAAGTCAGCCACAGATCTGAGCATAGATGAGCAAGACTCTGAGAGGAAAACAGAGCTTGGAGAATCCCACTCAAAAGTGGATGATGGTTGTCAAGACCATAAAATTGAAACCCATTATGCAAGCATGCATATGGATGAAGAAGATGCAACAAAGATTGCAAAGAGATAAGCAGGAGTCTCTGTGTGTGAAACAGAGCAAGAGCAAATAAATGCTCAAGGACTCCATTGTAACGTGGATGATGCAGATGATTGTGAATCCCACTGTGATGAGACACATGTGGATTATGACTACAAAGTTATATGTGAATTGGTGAATCCAGACGCAACTATTAGATTTGGTGAATTTGAAATTGTCAATGAAATTGACAATGAGCACATGTATGCTCGAATATCCCACCATAGTGTGGATGAACATTATATTGATGATATGTGTGGTTTATTTTTTGAAACAGAGATTGATTGTGACAATATGGTAAGCGCAATGTTTGATGAAACATTGAAGGTTGAAGCTGCCATTGTAGTAGCAAGATATGAAGTAGTTGGAACTGCTCATGAAGCAGTATGTCATCTAGCAGCAGTTGATGATCAAGAACAAGATAAAGTGATTGAAGTGTTTTTGATGAGAATATCCACTAACATCATAACAATGGAAAACAACCTCCATGCAGTTGAAAAGAAGGCAGATGTAGAGCAAGAAGCTCTCACTGAAGAGAGTCATATTAAAGATGTTTTTAACATTATTTTTTAATATGCAGGTGTTCAAAATAGCACAAGAGCATAAGTTGAAAACAAAGTTGTTATTATGTTTGATGCGGATTTGAAGCTCATTGAAGAATGGATTCAGAAACCAATAGAACAAATTGAAATGAGTCTTAAAGCAGCAGATGGAATAACAGAATTTAATGAAATGGTGAATGATGATCTTGAGTGTGCAGATTACAGGAAAAAAATAGCAGTACCTGATGATGAAAGTGAAAAGAATGATATGGATGTTTCTGAAGACAAAGATGAATGCATTGAAACCATTTTTTAGCAATGGAGTCAAGAAGAGATAAGATTCTACTATCAAGAAATATGGCAAAAGAAATTCAGGAATATGAAAAACAAGAAGCAAAACAAAGAAGAAAGTTTGAAGATGCAATGTTTTGGCAGCAGTCCATGGTTGGACGAATATTTGAAGAGGAATATGTAGTAGACAAGATCAAATTGTGTTTAAGCACAAATTCAATAAAAGTCAAAGAAAAATTGCAGCAACAACAAGTAAATAAAGCCTACAGCAAGAAAGTTCAACAGAGAATGAAGCAATTTCGAGGATATAAAATTTGGAAGAAGAGAAAAATAAAATGCAAAATTGTGAAAGTCTTGAGTCATTGTAAGCCTAGCTGAGACATAGACCAGTAGACATGTTTGAGTGATAATCAAGTCAAGTTAAGTTATGTTGACTCATACGGTCGTAATTAAGGGGGAGTGTTAGAAATTGCAATTACTCCCACATGAAGAGTTGGATAAACATAGAGAGTCAGTTAACTGAGTGATTGAGTGGTTGAGTGTTGAGCATTGAGTCAAGTCGAGTCATGGATAAAGAGTTAAGTGCGGTCCATATTTAGAGTGTGAGTTAACTGAGTTAAGTTGTGTGGTTGCATGTCAAGATATTTTAGGCGAGTCACTAGTCAAAAAGGTTTAAATACCCTTCATCAGGTTCATTGTAAGCATCATGTTTTGTGTGATCAATAGAAGAGCAGTAGCTCGTGTTTTATGTGTGAATTCATGCTTTGTCTCCTCCGCCTTTCCAACAATGCACCGTACAAACTCTATACTATATTCTCGTTGGGGATGCATCGTACAATCTCTGTACTATATTCTCGTTAGAATGCACCTTATAATACTATATTCTAATGAAAAGAGTGTGAGTGTAAAAGCACTCATATGTTCAAATAATTTGTGAATTGATACAATGCATTTTAATGAATGTAGTGCATAATGAATGCCATATTCAGTGTATTTGGGTATGACTAATAACATAAAAGTACAAAAAATAATATAAGTATTTATATAATTAAATTGAAATGTTTTTGTTGTTTAAAATGTATTTTTGATTATATATAAATTTAAAATCTTAAACATTTATAAATTTATGATTCAAATTTGTAATTTCAACGAATCAAATATCAATAAAATTTTGAATAAATTCAACTAAATAATATGCCAAAAAATATTCCAAAACTTATAATGTAAATGTAAATGTAGTGTACACCATTCGAGTTCTTCAATGCATTAGGGAATGACTATACAACATGAAAGAGCAAGAACTGCAATAACCAGTGTATGTTAGGACTTTGAAATGATTTTATGCAAGAACGGGATTTTCGTTATTGAACATTGCTTTTCTACCACGACAAGGAAAATTCCATGTATTACGAACATTGAGGCAAAATATGTATATTTTGAATGCAAATATGTTCGTAGATGAAGATTTTTATTAATCAAATGTGGTTTAATAAGGTAAATAAGAATTTTTTTATAAGTGGAAACCAGTGGTGAGAACAGCCATATCTAGTTGTTAACTGTTAAGGCAGGTTGTCTCATTACTGTTATTTAAGGAAAACCATGTCATTTGAATAATCTGCTGGTGATCCATAATGGGGTAAGCTTTTGCTCATCTGAGTCTTGGGTAGTTAACTTGTTTTCTTACTTCGAAAAAATGAGCTCTTAGCCAAACAAAAGCAATTTTAGAGCATACTCCAGACCTTAGATAAATAAAAAATTATTTAAAAAATAAAATAATAAATTATTAATTTATTATTTTTCTAAATTAATATAGTTTGTTGATTAAAAATATGTGTTTTCTCTTAAAACTTCGTAAATTAAAATTCAAAGGGGAATACAATTTGTTATACATTATACATAAAAGAAAACTAACCTAAACTATTTGAATATCAAAAAATTATAATATTTAATTGGTAGTAAAAGTTTATAAACATTATTAATTTTTCTTTTCAAAAATTACAAGTAGAAAATGTAAATGATAAAAATGTCACTAAGCGTTGAATTTGCATTATTTATATCACCATATTTTAATATATTGATTATTGTGAATTTAATAATTAAATAAAACTTAGTTCATGTTATACAAATTTGCAAAAGATATTAATGTGTAAAAAAATATTACTTAATTATTAGCCTAACTCAAATGATTACAAAAGCATTTAATTCAATTTATATATGAAGTTACATAAATTGAATATTTTTGGCTTTATTGTAATGAATTTGTGTAATTGATTTACACACAAGGAAAAATATATTAATTATTATCCTAAACCAAGTGATTACAAAAAAAAAAAAATCAATTTATGTATGAAGTAACATGAATTGAATTTTTATGGCATTTTAAACTTTGTTTTAGTTGATTTAGATGAAACTAAATGAACCTGAACCATGAGTAATATGCTCATAAAATTTGTAGCATCTCAAATCGTATTTACGCATTGTGGTAAGATTACTAATAAATACACACTCCCAATCAAAATAAAGGAGTCATATTTTTATACAGAAATAGAAATATTATTTGTTTGTAAGTATTGCATAATTAGTTAGGTTACGAAACTATTGAGTAACCGTATTGTTCATGGAAACAAGTTCCTTAGCATGGGAGGAGTGTGGTTACTAGGACCGCATACAAAATATTTTCATATATTTTTCTATTGAAAGGAACGCTAGAAAAAAGGATAGATTGCAAAAGAAGTTTAGGGAATGCACTATATATGGCAATTGGTTGTTAAACAAAATATATATAGATAGAAAGCAGGGTGTAATGAATGTATTGAACAATGATACTCTGATAAATGTGATGTTGTTCACGACCCCTTCACCTTTTGAATCTCACTGAATGGAGATATATCATAGAGCGAAAGACTGTGACACAATACATAATGGTGGTAGATGACGAGAAGAGAAATGGTGGCGATCCCGAGGAGGGACACGTAGCTATGACCGTTTAATTCTTTTGCTTTCGAATTAAAGTTAGTGGCAGGGTTTTGGTATATGGCTTTAATATGGTTTATTGTATACTGCTCACCCTCTGTACTGGCCTCGGGCTTGAAACCATGGGTTATCACTTTCGCCGAGGGTATTTGGAATTCATTTCTTCTTTGCTATGGTTTGGCGTTGTGGGTGATCAGTGCTTTCGCCTGGTTCTTGTGATGGTTGGTAAGTATCGTGCCTTGCTTGTCCCATATGGTGGTTTGCTATGCTTCAGTGGTTCTCTATGGTTTGTTGGTGTTGTGCCTCTGCTCGCTCTCTGTGGTGATTCTCTGCTC
Source organism: Pinus tabuliformis (assembly GCA_031772625.1). NCBI lineage: Eukaryota > Viridiplantae > Streptophyta > Pinopsida > Pinales > Pinaceae > Pinus > Pinus tabuliformis. The sequence continues at coordinate 535,699,917 of CM062812.1, forward strand.
TAGTTTTTGGAGGGTTTCAGGTCATTTTCCACCCACAAGTCTATTTGTCTCTGTCATTTGGCTCAAGCTTCGTTTCTACTCTGTTTGTGGTGATTTGTATGTTTGATGTTGGGTCTGGTGATGGTTCAGCTCTGCAAACATAGGTTCTTGCCTGGCTATTGCACGGGACGGCTCGGCGAACTCGCTCTCAGGTAATCTTCTCGTTCCAATTGCAATTTCCCCCTTCGTTTTTGAGGTTCTAACACTCTGGCTCCTTGGTGAGCAGGCAGAACGTGTTCATGGCACTTCTGTTGGTAGAAACCCTCTATTGCGGGTCTCGGCTCTCATCCTCTATTGCGAAATCAATCCTCCTCCAGGTAAAACCCTCGCTCCTCTTTCGGTTTGCTGTTCATTGTTGTTTTGGTATCATGGCCCTAACTAATCATTGCCCTGTTCTATGGTGGTGTGCAAGCCCTTATAGGGGGACGCTACTCCATGGCTTCATCCTTGGGACTGTTCACAGGCTTAGGGAAAACCCGGATAGGGTCTTTCCGTGGCTGTAGTGGTTTCTTGCTTGCTTTGTTGCTTGTTCTTCCTGTAATTTCTCTATTGCTTGCTCTATCTGTAGTCAGTTATACCCTTGGGGTTTTAGTTCCTTCGTGTATGTATGTGGTCTCCGAGGTGTTCATGCCCTTGCTATTTGATTAGGGTCTAGCCTGTGGACTGTAATGTTTTTGGTTTGCATGGGTTTGGAACCCTCCATGATTTCCAGGTTATAGATTTTGTACAGTGAACTTTGTTGAATGGAAAACGAAAATGAAATGTATAGGAAATGCTTAAAGTGTTGAATATAATAGTACCTAGTATTTTTGTTGAGGAAAAAGGAAAAATATATGCCGGTGTACCTCTGTTTGGTTCTCGGTTTTGAAATGCTTCCTGTTACAAAATTCTTGTCGATGCTTATTCAGATCTTTTGATAAATTGTTTCACTGTCTTGCTTTCATTTTGATGCCTGAAACATCTATGCACAGGGAATATAATAAAAACTACTCTACTTTCTTAATGACAGATATTTTGAATTGTTTGCTTCTATAGAGATTCAAAATAATTGTAAATTACAACTTCTGGGCTCTCTCTCCTCTCTGGATGGCAGCCCCTCCATCCTCTCTGGTTTTTCCTTTTCAATGCATTATTAGCAATTTCTTTACAGTTGAGGAATTGTTCCTCAGTTACTTTTCAATTGTTTAGTAGTTTCTTCAAACAAGTCCCTAACTAATCCTATCTTGATCTACTTGCCTAATTTTAAAAACTAACAATGGATGAGTCAACCTTAATTTTAAATGAAACAAAATGAAACAGAAACTCAAAGTGTTTTCCTCTCTATCTAGCAAAATAAAATAAAATAAAAACATTTCCCAGTTGTCACCTTTTCACTCGGATGCTCCTACATCAGGCTCCCGGGGTAAATTAAACTCATGGCTCCTGTCCATGAGCTCTTCAATAGAGTACCCGATGCTTTGAATCTAGCCAACATCTAACCAAGAACTATCTTCAATAGGATGACCCTTCCACTTGACTAGGTACTGCAAATATTCTTTCCTTCGAGTCCGTTTGGCCACCTGGGTGTTTAGGATCTATTCAATCTCTAGAGGCTTTGCTGGGGGCATTTGTTTAATCCACGAATCATTCTCATTCTAGGTGTCCCGTGTTCATCTTTCTGAATTGTCTACTTCATTTGCCACAATGTAGGGGTACAAATCTGCCACAATGAAAATGGGTTAAATTCCAATACATGGGTGTAACTGCAATTCATAAGCATTCGCAGAAAATTTTTGAAGAATCCTGCAAGGCCCAATTTTTTTCCATTTCAACTTGTTGTATTCGCCATTAGGAAACCTCTCCTTGCGTAGGTGTGCTAATACCAGGTCTCCTACATTGAATTGTACCTCCCGCCTTTTCAAATATGCTTTCTTCTTGTATCTTTGGCTACTGTCTTGTAATTTTAATTTCATTTGTTCATGAAGATCATTGATTGGCTTTGTGAAATCTTCACCATCAGCACTCCTACGCTCCAACTGACCCAAATCCCGTAACTCGTGTACTCCACATGGGTGCATTCCGTATAGGATCTGGAAAGGACTACTATTGGTGCTTCGATTGGGCGAATCATTATAAGAGAATTCCACTTGTGCAAGCACATGATCCCACTGTCGAGAATTTTCTCCAACCAAACTCCTCAATAAATTTCCCAGACTTCAGTTCACCACTTCGGTTTGACCATCGGTCTACGGATGATAAGCTGAGCTGAAGTTTAGTTTGGTGCCTAATTTTTTCCATAAGGTTTGCCAAAAATGTCTTGTAAACTTAACGTCTCGATCCGAAACAATAGACTTCGGCAAGCCATGTAATCTGACTATCTCTATGAAGAAAAAATTTGCTACATGTGTGGCATCACTGGTTTTCCTGCATGGAATTAAATGTGCCATTTTGGTGAAACGAACCATCAGCACCATGATGGAATCAAATCCCCATTGTGTCTTCGGCAGACCTAAGACAAAGTCTAAATAGACTGAATCCCATGGTCTGCTTGGAATAGGTAAGGGTGTATACAAGCTTGTGTTCTGGTTGTGTCCCTTTGCAAGCTGACACACTTTGCATCTAGTCACAAACCTCTGTACATCTCTGTGCATCTTCGTCCAATAATAAAAGTGGCTCAACTGATCCAAGGTCTTGTCTATGCCAAAATGCCTGGCTAAACCTCCATTACGATTTTCCTTAATTATGTTCTATCTCATAGAATATTCTGGTATACACCACTACCCTCCTTTGAACAGCAACCCTTCCTGCATATTATAGTCCATCCATGAGCTGTTATCTCTCAATAATGGTTTTGGCAAGCCTCATAAGCTTCCTTAAAATCTGCATCTGCCTCATACAAGTCCTTAAGATGTTCAAATCCTAATACTTGTATCGTAATTTCCTATAGGATCAAATTCCTCCTGCTCAATGCATCTGCCACTTTGTTGGCTTGACCGTTGATGTGTTTCAACACAAACGTAAAACTCTGCAGGTACTCCACCCACTTCGCATGTTTATGGTTCAGCTTATGTTGTTGCATAATATACTACAACGCAGAATTGTCTGAAAATAAGACAAATTCATTGGCCAACAGATAATATCTCCAATGCTTTAGCGCTTGCACCACTGCATAAAATTCCTTGTCATAAGACATGTACTTTTGCCTACTTTCATTTAGTTTCTCACTAAAATAGGCCACTGACTTGTCCTCTTGGCTGAGTACTGCACCAATGGCTATTCCACTAGCATCACAACGAACTTGAAAAAGTTTGTTAAAGTTTGGTAATCTCAAAATCGGTTTTTCAATAATTTTTCTTTTGAAATGCTGAAAACTCTTCTCTGCCATTTCTGTCCAATGGAAAGGCTGATTTGCCTTCTTAATGGTGTCCACCATGGGTGCACAAATCCCACTGAAATTTTTAATAAATTTCCGATAAAAACTCGTCAATCCATGTAAACTTCGTACCTCAAACAAACTTTTGGTAGATGGACAGCTAACTATGGCTGCAACCTTTTCCGGATCCATTTTTAGTTCATTCTCGGAAATCAAAAACCCCAAATAAATTAACTCTTTTTTGAATGAAGAACATTTCTTCAAATTTATCAGTAATTTATTTTGCTGCAATTTTTCCAATACATACCTCACATGTCGAAAATTCTCTTCCTCCATCTTACTGAATATAAGTATATCATCGAGATATACAATCACAAATTTACCAATGAATTCCTTCAGCATCTCGTTCATCAACCGCATGAACATGCTGGGGGCATTGCTCAATCCAAATGGCATAACCAGCCATTCATACAAGCCTTCATTAGTCTTGAAAGTTGTCTTCCACTCGTCACCTTCATGAATTCTTATTTGGTGGTAGCCGCTTTTCAAGTCTATCTTTGAAAAGTACACTGCTCCACTCAAAAAATCCATCCAAGGTAAAGGGAACCTGTACCTGATAGTGATCTTGTTAATGGCCTGGGAATCTGTGCACATTCGCCACTCAATTCCTTTCTTGGGAGCTAAAACAGTAGGAACTGCACAAGGGTTTAAACTCTCCCAAATCAGACCTTTATCCAACAACTCTTGCACCTGCTTCCGGATTTCTTCATTATCCTTCAGACTCATCTGGTAGGCAGCCTTGTTTGGCAAACTGGCTCCTGGAATAAAATCAATATGGTGACTAATGCTCCACTTCTGTGGTAATTTGTCCGGTAGATCATCTACCACAATATCACTAAACTCCTGCAGCGTGTCTTGTATCTCCTTAGGTAAGCCAGTGACTTCAGTATTGATCAATACTGGTTTTGGCCTTCGCACAATTGCATACTTCACCTCATCATCCTCCATCTATCGTATAAACTCTTTTCTGCCTAATAGTAATGCTTTTGTCCCACTAGTTTCTGCAGCATCCTCTTCCTTCATGGGCACTAGCATATGCTTTATCCCATCTTTAACAAAATTGTAACAATTTGTTGCCTCGTCATGGACGACCTTCCTATCATACTGCCATGGTCTGCCCAACAAAATATGGCACATGTCCATAGGCATAATATCGCAAGTCACCTTGTCCTTGTACTTGCCAATATGAAACTCTACTTCACACTACTCATCGACTAGCAGTTGGTGACCTTTCTGCAACCAAGACACCCTATATGGAGTTGGGTGATTCAACTTCTTCAAACCCAATTTCCCCACCATTTCAGTAGCTACCAAATTATCAGTACTTCCACTGTCTATGATTAATTCGCAGCATTTCCCATGTGACTTGCACACAGTCCGGAACAATGCTTTCCTCTGTGTCTAATCAGCTACTTCCTTAGTTGCTTTTAATAATACCTTGTTCAACACTGAGGCTACCCCGGTTTCTGGAATATTTTCCACCTCCTGTGGTGGTGCCTCCACTTCGTCAAGTTGAGCAACATATTCTCCCCACTTGTGACACTTGTAACACTGATAGGCATTTCCTCTACCTCTACCATTACCTCTTCCTTGCTGATATGACCTTCCTCCTCTGGTGTTACCTTCCCTTTCACTCTATCCCGAAGTCTTCGAACTACTGCCCTCTTCATTACTGTTGGCAGTCCTACCTTTGCCAAAGGTCTGTCCCCGACCTCTACCAGAAACACCTCCTCTTATGACATTTTGTTTCCTAGCAATCTTTTCCTCTAACTTCAAAGCACTCTGATAAGATTCCTCTATGGTCTTATGGGAAAGAATACTAATTTCATCTAAGATTTCCATCCATAGACCATTTGCAAACCTCAATATTTTCTCAGGGGTATCTTCAACATAACCAACTCTCAAGTTAACTTTATAAAATTATTTAGTATATTCCTTTACGGTCATCATTCTCTGCCTCAGGTTTTGTACTTGTTTATAAAGGGCAATTTGATAATCTTTAGGCAGAAACTTTCTCTTCATTCTAACAATCATCCTGTCCCATATTTTAATCAATGGTTTGTTCAATATCCTCCTCTCTGCCTGTACACTGTCTTGCCATAGTGCTGCATGTCCCTTCAACTTGGTGACAGCAAACCTGATCCTCTTGTCTTCGCTGATTTCTTCATACTCAAAATATTTATCTAGTTCACTTATCTAGTCTAATAATGCCTCTGTGGACAAACTATCATCATAATTAGAGAGCTCCAGTCTTGGCTTGCTACTAGCCAACAAAAATGACCTCAATAGTTTAATTTATGGTCCTTCGTCATCTGACCCATCCGTCGTGGCTATGTTTTCCTCCTCAATATCATCCCCACCTTCCAGATCTCTACGCATTCCTGCTTCCACTGCTGCCAAACGTGCAGTTAAATTCCTAATTTCTTCTCATAACCCTTCATCTGCTACTCTTCTGATGGCTCTTCCTCAACCCCTTCTTCCTACCTCCATCTTTGATGAGAGAAAGGAACAACCTTCTCTGATACCAAAAATTGGTGGCGATCCCGAGGAGGGACACGTAGCTATGATTGTTTAATTCTTTCACTTTCGAATTAAAGTTAGTGGCAGGGTTTTGGTATATGGCTTTAATGTGGTTTATTTTATATTGCCTGCCCTCTGTACTGGCCTTGGGCTTGCAACCATGGGTTATCACTTTCACCGAGGGTATTTGGAATTCATTTCTTCTTTGTTATGGTTTGGCTCTATGGGTGCTCAGTGCTTTTGCCTGGTTCTTGCGATGGTTGGTAAGTATCGTGCCTTGCTTGTCCCGTATGGTGGTTTGTTGTGCTTCACTGGTTCTCTGTAGTTTTTTGGTGTTGTGCCTCTGCTTGCTCTCTGTGGTGATTCTCTACTCTGGTTTTTGGATGGTTTCAGGTCATTTTCCACCCACAAGTCTATTTGTCTCTGTCATTTGGCTCAAGCTTCATTTATGCTCTATTTATGGTGATTTGTATGTTTGATGTTGGGTCTAGTGATATTTCGGCTCTACAAACACAGGTTCCTACCTGGCTGCTGCATGGGACGTCTCGGCGAATGTTGAGCCCCAAACTTGCATCTTTCCTATACACCTTTCTAGACCTTTTTCCATTTACCCGGACCTCCTAAGCTTTCAACATCATTGCATATTAGTTTAAAAGAGCATATAAAGTGGTTTCCTAACTATGTTTGGTGTCTACTGTTTGAATCAAATTTTTGCTCATTGAGCTGCAGAATCTTGTCACTTTCTGCAGCCAGTTCAACTATCCACAGCCTTTTTGTTAAAGTTTATATTGCAGGTGTCTTCAGGCAAATCGAGCCACATGGGCAAGTTGGAAATGATGTGGACATGGACCGAGTCCTATTCGCTCAATCGAATTCATCATAGGAGGCCATGGTCAACGGGGTTCAAGCGGTTGTCAACAAAAGAGTCTTACGGTAACAGGACTCCGTTTTTCACCACATGAAGACTTGCGTGGCCGTTCCTAGATCTCTGGGGACATATCAACACCTGTGGACTACTCCATAAGGTCAATCCAACAGCAACCCTCAATAGATTTAATCAGCACGGCAACCATGATGCTAGATCCCTGGACGTCGTTGTTCATGTGTCCTTTATCAGCGCAGTTCTTAGGAAATCAGTTATGTAAACGTTTGCTATAAATAATGTGTTTCCATACGCATAGTAGTTAGCTTTTGTAATGTAATTTTGTTGTAAAGAAAGCCCATTGTGCCATGACATTATTTCTTTGTTATGACCGTTTTGAATACATGAGAAGACTCTATTCATAAGCATAATTCGTGGTTGATAGTTGTTGCCCGAGGTTGTGCAGAGGGCCCCTGTACACACCGAGGTTTTGTTGATTGTTGTATAGTTTCATGATTTATTTCTTTACGTTCCTTATTCCATAATCATTCACTTGTATATATTGCATTTCTTATGGTATTAACGTTTTATTTTTGTCCATAATTTTTCATGCTTTATACTGTTGTTAACTGATCAGTGTCTTTGTTCCAGATTACAGTAGGCAGCCCGGGCATTTGCACATAGTTTTACAATGACTAATGACATGGAATCAGTCTTGTCCTTCTGCTGATTTATTTTTCTCAGTTTTTAATTCCAGCATTGTTTTATTTATTTCAGTTTTGTTCATTTGCTTTATTAGTTAGATTAGATATTAAATTACTCATGTCATTATCAGTTACCTCCGAAATCCATAGCGAGACTAATGGTGAGGGATTGAAGTATGAGTGTGTAGTTTGATATTAGTTTATTTTTCTGCAAGTTAGATATTAAATTTCTCATGTCATTGTCAGTTACCTCCGAAAGCCATAGTGAGACTAATGGTGAGGGATTGAAGTATGAGTGTGTAGTTTGATATTAGTTTATTTTTCTGCAAGTTAGATATTAAATTGCTCATGTCATTATCAGTTACCTCCGAAAGCCATAGCGAGACTAATGGTGAGGGATTGAACTATGAGTGTGTAGTTTGATATTAGTTTTTTTTTTGCAAATTAGATATCAGATTGCTCAAGTTGTTTATGATTACCTCCGAAAGCCATAGCGAGACTAATAGTGAGGGGTCAGAATATGAGTTGATGTAATTTGAGTTTAGCTTTACTTTGATTGCAATTTTTGGATTTCTTTGAGTGTAGTTTCTTTTGTATTTAGACAGCAGCAAGGATAATGGTTTCATGATCAATATCTCACTGTTTGTTTGATTAGAATAGTGGCACATTTTCATTCTCTTTTAGGAATTAATTTCATCATTGCATGTTTTAAAACCTTTTTGAGAAGTTTGAAGTTTTGGAAATCATCTTAAAGGACATCATAGCCTTAAAAATTTATATTCATAATTGTATTGTAGAATTTCCATCTCACATTAGGAAATCAACAGAGATAAACCCAAAACGAAATAAAGATCAAAAACGACAAAAAGTAAGAAATAGGTTATCTTGCACATATAGTGCGCCGCACTTCAACAGTTTACGACTCCCGGATTGACAATTAATGTAGCAATTCAAGACACTCTAAATTGACCAAACATTTTGGCACCGTTGTCAGGGAAGTGTAACTAGGTAGCCAATTTCTTAAAAAAAAGAGAGAGAAAAAATTTCAAGGAAGGTAAAAAATTGATAACTTCTCAAAGTATGCTCTCCTCTTGCACCTAATGTGATCTGGAGGATCAGAAAAGGGAGTTATTTATTTAATAATTTCTTGAGTATGCTCTCTTCTTGCACCTAGTGTGATCTGGAAGATCAGAAAGAGAATTATTAACCCGACTTGAAGATAAAAAAATAAAAAATGACATGCATAGAGCAAGAGATTCTAGGGGAAGGTTTATAGCTAGGGCCAAGAGTTTGATTTTTCAATTCCATCTACTTCAAGGCATAGACAAGATACACCTCCATCATCTCCAACTCACACTCCCAGCCTTAGGATTCCTGGAATTCAAGGGGCAACAGCTGAATTAGGAGACTCTCCCATGCTATCCACCAAATCTGACCTAGGAAAAGAACCTTTCTTCACTTCTACAGGGGAACAGATTGTAATCAAAGAAGTAGAATCACCTGAAGAATAAGAGGGAGAAATTCCTCCTCGTTCACCATTAATAGAAGAACCAGAGGATTCTGAAATCTTTGAGGAAAATATCATGACAGAGGAAGTAGTAAACAATGGAGGAGGTAGAGGTAACAATGGGGGGAATAGGGATGGAGATAACTCATTTGGATTTCTTATAGTTGATGAGGAATCTCATACAACAATGAAAAACATCTCACCATCTGTCCTCCCAAACTTTTATGGGTTACGAAGTGAGGATCCTGAAACATTTTTATTTGAGTTTGAAGTCGTGTGCCGAACTTATGACTATATGGAAGACTCTCAAATTGTTTCCTTCAACATTGAAAGGGGCTGCTTTGAAATGGTTCGTGGGATTAGTCACTCAATCTATTAGGACTTGGAATGATATGAAACAAACATTTTTAGATAGATACCTGGACTATTGCATTCCCACCAACCATAAGGATGAGGTATTCAAAATGGTGCAAAAAGAAGATGAAAACTTGGAGGATTTACTTGAAATATTTCAATACAACCTAAAACAAGCAAAAATGAGTAACTTAGATGAGAAGACCTTGAAAGCCCTTCTATTAAAAGCCATTAGAGATGAATGGATAGATATTTTAAACATGATGGGAAAGGGAGATATTTCTCAACTTCCACTTCATGACATAACAGAACTATGTGTCCATCTCTCGAGGGGAAAATCTAAAATGGGAAAGGGGATAGATCCTTCTCTTATTAGAGAAAACAAATTTGCAACTGGATCTGTAAGTAGGGAAAAGATTGGCAATATGCTTGATGAGTTTAAAACTGATATCCTAGGGGGCCTTACTGAACAACTAGACACCCTTAAAATACAAAACAAGCAGAAAGCAGAAGCTGAGCTTTGGCCATCTTTTGTCCAAAATGTAGGAAGAAACATTTTCTAAGGGAATGCCCCTTGGATGCAAAAGTTGTAGAAACATGTATGATTTGCTCAGAAAGCCATGAGACCAGCGATTGTCCTTCAATTCCTGGGCTCAAATTTGTCTTTCAAGAAGATCCAAATTCAGTAGAATCTCTCTGTTTTGTTTCAAGGAGACCTTGGCAGGGGCAACAAAATCAAGGTTTTAACAACCCCATGAACTTTCAACCCCCACCAAATTGGAATCCTTGGCAACAACCTTGGTCCCAACCATAAAATCCATATCAGTCATGGGTACAAGGTATGCAAAATCCTTATGGGAGATTTGCTCAATTTTATCAGTATCCTCCATCTTTTCAAAATCAACAAGCTCCACAACTTCCAAATCAAAATCCACAACCTTCATTTCCATTTCCACAACAACAACCTTCTCAATAGAATCCAAATTTTCAACTCTTTCTTCCATTCCAACAAAAGACAAATCAACTATCATCCCAGCCATTTCTAAATCCCAATAATAAAAATCCTCAGAATTCTTACATGGTAGAAGGACAACAATTTCCTACCTATATGATTGTTCCTCTCAATGATGTACAACTCAGATTTGGTAGAGTTTTATAAAATCCTTCTATAGATGCTCAAAAGCAAAGTATTTATGAGGAAGAGTCTCTTGAAGCCAATAAAGGTTTTGAAGCATCTCTTCAAAACCCAAACACTCAAAAAGAAAAAGGAAAAGAGTCAACCCCCACAACTCCTATAGTTGAGCAACCTGCATCTTCATCCACACCTCCTTTCCCTGAAAGATTACAAATTGACAGAGTGGAAAAACAAATCTTGTTGCCTGACTATGATTTCCTAGATGAATTAAAGAATGTCTGTATCAAGATTCCCTTGCTACAAGCCATTAGAGAGATTCCTATTCTAGCAAAAACAATAAAGGAGTTGAGTCTCAAAAGACCAGGAAGGAAAACAAGAGATACAAGAAGAATCCACCTTGTAGGAAAAATTGCAGATCATGATGGGAAAAATTACCATGCAGAAGTATGTAGATCCCAGTAGTCCAATTGTCAAGACACATATAAATGGGGTAGAAATTCCAAATACTTTGATTGACTTAGGGGTTGCTATCAACATTATGAGTAGACAGACTATCGAACAACTAAAACTTCCTAATCTTGTTTTTACACCTACCTTACTGCAACTTGCATATCGATCCATTATCAAACCAGATGATGTATTAGAAGATATTTCAGTCTCCTTGGATTCTTGGGAATATCCAGTAGGTTTCATGATTTTGACTCCCAAGAGTAATTTAGGAGGGAACCCACTCATTTTAGGAAGACCTTGGCTAGCCACAGCTGATGCTTTCATTAGTTGTAGATCTGGAGATATGTACATTTTTTATGGTAATTCAACAAAGAAGTTCAATTTGTATCCTCCAGAAAAAGAAATTACAGAAGTAGGAGATAATGAATGGGTCGATGATGAGGACACTATACAACCTGTCTTTACCATTTCTGAAATCAGTGAAGATAGTCAAATTTTGAACACATTAGAAAATTTTGAAACATCTTCATAATATGACCACATACAATTTCAGTTAGATTCTGACATTGAGTATCTATCATTTAGAGAAATGTCTCTTTACTCTATGGAATAGTTCAGTAGTTCCGCCATTGAGATTTTTCCAGGTAAAACATTGAATATCAATAAAAATTTGGAAAAGTCACAACAGGAAGAGCTAACCAAAATCTTGCAAAAACATTCTACTGCATTTACATGGGAGTATACTGATATGAAAGGTATTGACCCTAAAACTTGCATCCATCACATCTACATTGAGGAAAACAGTAGACCAATCAAACAACCTCAGAGAAGGACGAATCCAAACCTTAGGGAGTTAGTGAAAGAAGAGCTCCAAAAACTACTCAATGTAAACTTCATTTATCCAATTTCAGATAGCTGATGGGTTTATCCTTTGGTTATAGTACCTAAAAAGAATTGTAAATGGAGAGTATGCATTGATTATAGGGAATTGAATAAATCAACTTTGAAGGATCACTTTCCTTTGCCCTTTATCGATCAAGTATTAGATACAATAGCAGGCAAAAAGTACTTTTCATTCTTGGATGGTTTTAGTGGCTATAATCAAATTCAGGTAGCACCTGAAGATCAAGATAAGACCACATTTACCTGTCCATGGGGAACTTTTTCTTATCGAGTGCTTCCTTTTGGATTATGTAATGCACCCGCAACATTCCAAAGAGCAGTACTAGGAATCTTTTCTGATCTAATCCATGATTTTGTAGAGGTTTTTATGGATGATTTTACAGTTTATGGTAATTCATTTGAAGAGGCATTAGAGAATTTGGAAAAAATCCTTATAAGATGTAAAGAAACAAACCTTTCATTAAGTCATGAAAAATGCTTTATGATGTTTACTGAAGGTATTGTTTTGGGACATCACATTTCAGGGGATGGGATTAAAGTTGATAGATCAAAATCTGAAGTCATCTCCAAGTTGCCTATTCCAAATTGTCAAAAAGATGTTAGAAGTTTTCTGGGATTTACTGGGTACTATAGAAGATTTATAGAGAACTTCACCAAAATAGCATCTCCACTCTTCAAATTTCTTACAAAAGACTGTGAATTCAAATGGGATCCTGATTGCCAATCAACATTTGAAACTTTGAAAACAAGAATATCTGAAGCACCCATCTTGAGAGAGCCAAATTGGAAACTTCCTTTCCATATTTGTACAGATGCTTTAGATACAGCTCTAGGAGTTGTGTTGGGTCAAAAGGATTTAGTTCCTTATGCCATTTGCTATACCAGTAAAAACTTAACTCCCACTGAGTTGAACTATACTGTGACTGAAAAAGAGTTCTTAGTTGTTGTTCATGCAATCAATAAGTTTAGACATTATATAACAGGCTATGAAACTTTTTTCCATACTGATCATTCTACGATTAGATACCTAATGAACAAACCTGTTACTAATGGCAGAGTTACAAGGTGGCTCTTACTTTTACAGGAATTCAATATTACTGTGTTCGATAGACCAGGGAAACAAAATACAGTAGCTGATTTCTTGTCTAGGATCCAAAATACTAAAGAAGATTCTCCTATAGAGGATAAGTTTTCGGATGAATATTTATTTGTAGTAACTACTAAGACTCCTTGGTATGCAGATATTGCTAACTATTTGGTTACAAGGAAACTACCTCCACATCTATTTCCTAGTGAAAGAAGAAAGATTATATAGGAGAGTTCAAAATATTCATGGATTTCTAACGAATTGTTTAAAACAGGGCCAAATCTTGTGATCAGAAGATGTGTTAGGGAAGATGAAATGCCTGACATCCTCAAGGCATGTCATGATGAACAATGCGACAGACACTTTGCTGGAAAAAGGACAACCTATAAAATCCTTTCTTTAGGATATCATTGGCCTTTCCTCTTCAAAGATACAAAAGAATATGTCAAAAGGTTTGACAACTGCCAAAGAGTAGGGAAACCGACTCTTTTAAATGAAATTCCATTGCAACCACAGGTACTCATCGAACCCTTTGAAAAATGGGCTTTAGATTTTATTGGACCTATTAATCCACCATCTAAACAAAAGAAGTATATATTGGTATGTACTGATTATGTCACTAAATGGGTAGAAGCCAAAGCATTAATTTCTGTTACTGAAAATTCAGTTGTTAGTTTCCTTTATGAGGATATTTTTACTCGCTTTGGTGTTCCAAGAGAAATTGTGACAGATCAGGGAAGTCAATTCACATCCAACATGGTGGAGAAGCTGATGGAAGAATACAAAATCAAGCACAGAAAATCTACTCCTTACCATCCGGGCAAGTGGAGTCTACAAACAAATTTATTGAAGGCATCATCACCAAAATTGTTCATCTACACAGAAGAGATTGGGCAAAAAGGCTTTCTGAAGCCTTATGGGCCTACAAAACTGCATGGAGGAATACAACAAAACATTCTCCCTATGAACTTGTTTATGGGAAAGAAGTCCTGCTCCCCATTGAGTTCCAAGTCAAAACTTTCAAGATGGTAGTTCAGTTGGGGATGGATCTATTAGAAGCCCAAAAGCACAGAATGGATTAGTTGAATGAGCTAGATGAGATCAGACAAGAAGCAATCCTAAGAACTGATCTAGTTCAGTATCAAAGAGCTAAGTGGCATAACAAATACATCAAAGAGAAAAAGTTTCAAGAGGGAGATTGGGCATCACTATTTGATTGCAAGTTTAAAGATTTTAAAGGAAAATTTCAGACTCATTGGCTTCGGCCATATGAGATTGACAAAATCTTTAGCAATGGAGCGGTAAGAATCAAGACCATTGATGAATTTCAAACTCCTCTTATTGTGAATGGCCACAAATTAAAGATCTATCATAAGCCACTCTGAAAAGAGGAATTTTTCAAAATGTTTCAAGATAATTCTGCAATAAGGCTGGTGAAGAAGAATCCTTCTTCTCCACCAGCCTAGCCTTTGTTCCTTTCTGTCGAAAATTAAAAATAAATAAATAAATAAATAATAATAATTTTGTATAAGCCTGAAAACCAATCACAGATTGGCAGTCTTATACAGAAAATATAGAGTGAAAATTAGGAACACCTGACACCCTATATTTTCCAAAAAAAAAAATTCTCTCTCATTTCACAAGTTTTGTGACACTCCACTCCATTTTATTCCACTTCATTCCACTCCACTTCATTTCATTTCACTCCATTTCATTTCATTTCACCAATAAAAGTTTCTTTCATGACCATTTTCATTCAGTCGGATATCATCTATCCATCTTCATTCAATTAAGTGGTTGTTGTGTCAGTTTCCGTAGCTGGAACCAATTTCCGCAGCCAGAAGCAGTTTCTGCAGCCAGCACTCTGTTTTTCAAATTGACAGTCAAGATGTTAGTTCAATAATCATGAAATCAAATGCAGGTATAACCGAGGACATATTATGAAGACATGGAGAAACTAAAGGCATCAATAAGGAGCAGTTGATCAAGGGATAATGGACAACAAATGGCAAAAATTCCAAGGTATGAGTAAAAATTTCTTTCAAATAGCAATGAAAGCACTTTTTTGCATAGTTATTAAACCATAAGCTGCACTATATGCAATGAATGTCGTGATAGCTCCATAACCATTCCATGACATTCCTCCACGAACCATGCATTTATTTTCCAAATGGTCTTATGATTAACCTTCGGATTTAGTTTGTGTTGGCTGCATTTTAACACTCCACTTGTAATCATAAGGATGTGGTCGATTTGACTACGGCTCTTCTCAGCCGCACAAAATACGCAGTCGTTTCATGAATGTGCTTGTGTCTACTCTGTAGCCACCCAATTTAAATTCCGCTGGATGCACTGTACTCTCCCTACTGTTTTATTAACATCACAACTGCATTTCCACCTTGCTCACCTTCACCCCATTTCACGAATTCACTTCCGCTGTCTATCCTCTGTTTTTTTCACTCACAGTCACTGGTTTTCTCCATAAACTCTGTTCACTCCCATAACCAGCCGTCTCACTTCCGCTAAACCCTCCTCACGCAGACAAATCTTAAGAACAGAAGGAGGGATGGGTGTATTGTTGAGGGTAGAACCGGAAGGGCCTAAGTTTTTGGAAGGATACCCACAAGTGAAAGACTTACTGAAGAAGGCAAGATGGCTACATTTCATTCAAAAAATTTAAGGGCCACAATAAGGAGATTACAAAGGCTTTTGTGAGGTCTTTTAACGGCCACGTGGTGGAAATTGGGGACCTTAAGTTTACAATCACTGAGGCATCCATAGCAGTTGCTACAGAACTTCGCCAAGAAGGTGAACGCTGGTTCAAGAACAAGAACTTTGACGAGTAGGCTTGGAGAGTCATATTACGCAACCCAGGTATGGACGTAACTATATTCAAACGAGGAATTCTTGTCCATGCTTTAAAAGAGGAGTGGGCCAGCTTATTGTTAATCATTCAAAAGTTCATTACTTGTGAAGGCTGTTTTGGGGCAATGCATATGTATCATACTCGGTTGTTGATGAACTTTTTAGAAAACCAAACCCTCAATCTGCCTTACTTTTTATTGTTGAGCTTGAAAAAGATGTGCACAACATGCCAAAAGAATATATAGAGCCCCATTTGTATCATCATGGGCTTGTGAAAATTCTAATTGAAGACCAATTGAAGAAAAATAGGGACACCTGGGAACGGTTTTTGGTGAGAAACTACTTTCAAGAGCCACCCAAGGTACTTGAGAGCAGTAAAGCAAGAAGGAGTAGGAGGAAAGTGAAAAGTGTAATAATTGAAGACCCTCCTATTAGAAAAACCAAAGAAGTTGATCAAGAAGAGAGGCTGGAAAGAACCAAGGATAGAAACCAAAGAAAATAAAAAGGAAACGAGACATAGAAGCTGTATCTCAAACTGCAGAGCCTTCTAAAAAAGAAGATCGCCAAACACTATCCGAAAGGTTAGCTTATCTTAGAAAACAAGCAGCTGCAGCCAAGAAGAAACGAAAAGGAAAAAAGAGTATGGATATGGAGGAAGATACTAGTCCACAGCAAGTAAGAAGAAGCTCTAGGCTTAAAGGGAATTAAAGACAGTAAAAACCAAAGGGCCCCACTTTATTGATTTGGGGGAGGAAACCCCAGAGAAGCCTCCAGCAACCTCTCCTGACCATAGCCCACACCATACTTTCATTTCACAGCCAGATGTTGATATGAGTCCTTCTCGGCCAGAGTTTGAAATCAGTCCCTCTCAACAGGATTTTGGGGTCATCCCAAGGAAGGCTACACCCGAGGTAGACCCAAATCAGCAA
This sequence comes from Pinus tabuliformis, assembly GCA_031772625.1. NCBI lineage: Eukaryota > Viridiplantae > Streptophyta > Pinopsida > Pinales > Pinaceae > Pinus > Pinus tabuliformis. The sequence continues at coordinate 535,716,684 of CM062812.1, forward strand.
GAGATGTACGATTATATAGAATCCTTAGAGAAGACAGTTGTAGGTCCAAGCACGTCATCCACTCAGCCTCACACAACACAAGAAGATCTAGTCCAATCATTCAAACAAGAAGTCTTTGAATTGGAGGTTTTAAATAGACATATTAAAAATGAAAATGAAGCATTAAAGGAGCAAAGCAGATTGGACAAGATCATTCATGACAACACTATGTTACATCTGGGACTGTGGCAGAAAAAGAACAGGAAATTAAAGAAAAAGTGCAGGAAGTTGAGTAGGGAATTGATCAATCTCAAATTGAGATGCTTGATGAGGAAGCCCAGGATGGTAGTAGTACCAAGGAAGAGGAGAAGAGGAGTGGATGTACTAGCAGAAGCTTTAGAGCACATGGACTAAAGGGAGGATGCTCAAAATTTTGGTTGCATGGGGACATGCAACACCTTCACAGTGGGGATATGTTGAGCCCCAAACTTGCATCTTTCCTATACACCTTTCTAGACTTTTTCCATTTACCTGTACCTCCTAAGCTGTCAACATCATTGCATATTAGTTTAAAAGAGCATATAAAGTGGTTTCCTAACTATGTTTTGTGTCTGCTGTTTGAATTAGATTTTTTCTCATTGAGCTGCGGAATCTTGTCACTTTCTGTAGCCAGTTCAACTTTCCGTAGCCTTTTTGTTAAAGTCTATATTGCAGGTGTCTTCAGACAAATCGAGACACATGGGAAAGTTGGAAATGACGTGGACATGGACCGAGTCCTATTAGCTCAGTCGAATTCATCAGAGGAGGCCATAGTCAACGGGGGTCAAGCGGTGGTCAACAAAAGAGTCTTACGGTAATAGGACTCTATTTTTCACCACGTGAAGACTTGCGTGGCTGTTCCTAGATCTCTGGGGACACATCAACACCTGTGGACTGCTCCATAAGGCGAATCCAATAGCCACCCTCAATAGATTTAATCACCACAGCAGCCATGATGCTAGATCCCTAGACGTCGTTGTTCACGTGTCCTCTGTCAGCATAGTTCTTAGGAAATCAGTTATGTAAACGTTTGCTATAAATAATGTGTTTCCATACACATAGTAGTTAGCTTTTGTAATGTAATTTTGCTGTAAAGAAAGCCCACTGTGCCGTGACATTATTTCTTTGTTATGACTGCGTTTTGAATACATGAGAAGACTCTGTTCATAAGCATAATTCGTGGTTGATAGCTGTTTCCCGAGGTTGTGCAGAGAGCCCCTGTACACACCGAGGTTTTATTGATTGTTGTATAGTTTCATGCTTTAGTTCTTTACGTTCCTTATGCCATAATCATTCACTTGTATATATTGCATTTCTTATGGTATTAACGTTTTATTTCTTTCCATAATTTTTCATTCTTTATACTATTGTTAACTGATCAGTGTCTTTGTTCCAGATTATAGTAGGTAGCCCGAGCATTTGCACATAGTTTTATAATGACTAATGACATGGAATCAGTCTTGTCCTTCTGCTGATTTATTTTTCTTAGTTTTTAATTCTAGCATTGTTTTATTTATTTCAGTTTTGTTCATTTTCTTTATTAGTTAGATTAGATATGATATTACTCATGTCATTATCAGTTACCTCCGAAAGCCAAAGCGAGACTAATGGTGAGGGATTGAAGTATGAGTGTGTAGTTTGATATTAGTTTATTTTTCCACAAGTTAAATATTAAATTGCTCATGTCATTATCAGTTACCTCCGAAAGCCATAGCGAGACTAATGGTGAGGGATTGAAGTATGAGTGTGTAGTTTGATATTAGTTTATTTTTCTGCAAGTTAGATATTAAATTGCTCATGTCATTATCAGTTACCTCTGAAAGCCATAGCGAGACTAATGGTGAGGGATTGAAGTATGTGTGTAGTTTGATATTAGTTTATTTTCTGCAAATTAGATATCAGATTGCTCAAGTTGTTTATGATTACCTCCGAAAGCCATAGCGAGACTAATGGTGAGGGGTCAGAATATGAGTTGATGTAATTTGATTTTAGCTTTACTTTGCTTGCAATTTTTGGATTTCTTTGAGTACAGTTTCTTTTGTATTTAGACAGCAACAAGGATAATGGTTTCATGATCAAGAGCTCACTATTTGTTTGATTAGAATAGTGGCACATTTTCATTCTCTTTTAGGAATTAATTTCATCATTGCATGTTTTAAAACCTTTTTGAAAAGTTTGAAGTTTTGGAAATCATCTTAAAGGACATCATAGCCTTAAGCATTTATATCCATACTTGTCTTTTAGAATTTCCATCTCACATTAGGAAATCAACAGAGATAAGCCCAAAACGAAATAAAAATCAAAAATGACAAAAAGTAAGAAATAGGTTATCTTGCACATATAGTGCGCAGCACTTCAACAGTTTACGACTCCCAGATTGACAATTAATATAGCAATTTAGGACACTCTAAATTGACCAAACAGCGAACTCGCTCTCAGGTAATCTTCTCATTCTAATTACAATTTCCCCCTTCATTTTTGAGGTTCTAACGCTTTGGCTCCTTGGTGAGTAGGCAGAACACGTTCATGGCACTTCTATTGGTAGAAACCCTCTATTGCAGGTCTCGACTCTTATCCTCTGTCGCGGAATCGATCCTCCTCCAGGTAAAACCCTCGCTCCTCTTTTGGTTTGTTGTTCACTGTTATTTTGGTATCGTGGCCCTAACTAACCACTTCCCTGTTCTGTGGTGGTGTGCAGGCCCTTCCAGGGGGACGTTGCTCCATGGCTTCATCCTTGGGACTATTCACAGGCTTAGGGAAAACCCAGGTAGGGTCTTTCCGTGGCTGTAGTGGTTTCTTGCTTGCTTTGTTGCTTGTTCTGTCTGTAATTTCTCTGTTGCTTGCTCTGTCTATAATCGGTTATACCCTTGGGGTTTCAGTTCCTTCGTGTATGTATGTGGTCTCCAAGGTGTTCATGCCCTCATTGTTTGATTAGGGTCTAGCCTATGGACTGTAATGTTTTTGGTTTGCATGGGTTTGGAACCCTCCACGATTTCCAGGTTATAGATTTTGTACAGTGAACTTTGTTGAATGGAAAACGAAAATGAAATGTACAGGAAATGCTTAAAGTGCTGAATATAATAGTACCTGGTTTTTTTGTTGAGGAAAAAGGAAAATATATGCTAGTGTACCTCTGTTTGGTTCTCAGTCTTGAAATGCTTCCTGTTACAAAATTCTTGTCGATGCTTATTCAGATTTTTTAATAAATTGTTTCATTGTCTTGCTTTTATTTTGATTCTTGAAACATCTATGCACAGGGAATATAATAAAAACTACTCTACTTCCTTAATGATAGATATTTTGAATTGTTTTCTTCTATAGAGATTCAAAATAATTGTAAATTACAACTTATGGGCTCTCTCTCCTCTCTGGATGGCAGCCCCTCCATCCTCTCTAGTTTTTCCTTTTCAATGCATTATTAGCAGTTTCTTTACAGTTAAGGAACCCTTCCTCAATTACTTTTCAGTTGTTTAGTAGTTTCTTCAAACAAGTCCCTAACTAATCCTATCTTGATCTGCTTGCCTAATTTTAAAATCTAACAATGGCTAAGTCAGCCTTAATTTTAAATGAAACAAAAACTCAAAGTGTTTTCCTCTCTGTCCAGCAAAATAAAATAAAATAAAAGCATTTCCCAGCTGTCGCCTTTTCACTCGGATTCTCCTGCATCAAGAAAGTGAAAATAAAAGGAAGAAAGGGGCAGATTCTTCAAAGAAAAGATAAAGAACCTTGCTCATCTTTAAAAAAAAAATATTGCATGTGCATTTTATATAAGAAAAGATAGGATGCATGTTATTTTTTAAAAAGATTTCATATAGATTTTGTGTGTGAAATGATAAGATATTCAAGTTATTTTTTTGAAAATGAAAATAGGTTAAAGAGGATAATTCCTTAAAGTAAATAAAAGGATATGAATTGTTGCATAAAAGATTTGCCACGCTTATTCTTAGAAAAATATCATGGTAAAAGACAAATTCACTATGCTAATCTATCGAAAAAGAAATCATGTCATTTCTTAAAAGGAATGGATAATAATACCATGGTAAAAGACAAATTCACTGTGCTAATCTATCGAAAAAAATCATGTCATTTCTTAAAAGGAATGGATGGATTATCATGTAAATAATAATAATAATAAATTATATTTCCTTAATAATATTTGCATGAATTCCTATTGGATTGAATTTTTGAAAATAAATATATAATTGCATGCAAAGAAATAGTTGCTATGCTTTTAATTTCTTGAAAAAGAAAAAAATTATAAGTTTACATGCAAGAAAAATAGCTACCATGTATTTGAGTTCTAGAAAAAATACATGATACCTTGCATACAAAAAAACATGTAAGCTTTGTTTATGAAATGACAAAGAAACTAAGTTATTTCATTTAAAATATTACAGGGGATATTCTCATGATGCCTATGAGCTAGATTTCTAAAAAGAAACATTGGTATTAAAGAAAATATGTGCTTATGTGCATATGAATAATATCTATTATATAAGATCTACTGGAAAAGAATATGTGAATTTACATGCATGGGAAGCTTGAGTTGTCCGGAAGAGATAAGTAACTTTCTTGAGAAATATTTTATATAAAACCTTTTTATAATTTACATGCATGGGAAGCTTGAGTTGTGCAGAAGAGATAAGTAACTTTCTTGAGAAATATTTTACATTATTTTTTTTTTATAAAAGATAATTGTTTGTGTTATTTGAGAAGAATTTGTTATTTATGCTATTTCTTGAGGAAATATTGCATATTTATCTTATCTGCGAAATGATATAAAAGATTTTGTAATGCATGCATAATAGTTGGCGAGTTATCTATCTCTTGGAGAAAAAATACTTAGTGTGTTAGATTACTTGGAATATATATATATGAAAATATTTTTTTATGTTAGAACTCTTTAAAAAAAAAGAGAAGGGAAAACATGTCCTTGCATGCATTATTGTTTTAGATTATTGGAGAGAAGAACGAGTGATCACATGCTTTATTGTGTTAAGATTTTTTTGAAAGATTTTTTAGAGAAAGATATGCCTTGCATGGATGGAAAATAATAGTTTTGGTATTAGATTTCTAGAGGAAATAAATGTGTAATTGCATAATATTTATGGTGTTAGTCTTCTTTTGGGAAAAATAATATGCATTTGCACACATAACAGGATTAGCTATGGTATTAGCTTCATTTTGGGAGAATATTATGTATAGTGATTGGGTTAAATCATTTGGTAAGAGAAAATAAGTTCATTGCATCCACAAAAATAGAATTGTTATGCTTATATTTCTTGAGAGGACATAAGTTTTAATTTAGTAACCGAAGAACCCACAGTAATAGCCATTTTTCATCAACGTTTCAAATCCCAACAAGGATCCATCATCAGGACATTCTTGAATGATGATAGTAGAAGAGCTTGAATGGGGGTATTAAATAGTTTTTAATAGTTTGAAGTGGGAAGATTAAATGAATGTTGGCTGCTTTAATCACTTTTATTATTATGTATTTATTTTTATTTAATTTTTAATTTTTAATTAGTTTTAAGAATTTTAAGTATTTTTCAAAAGATTATAATAAATTATGGTTTACTCATTAATTATTTAAACAATCGTACTAAATGTTTTAAATTTATTATTAAGATTTTTAATATAGTTAATAGATTCTTAATAATAATATTAATGTTAATAATTGATAATTAATAACTAATAATTAATAATAATATTAATGTATTACTAGTAATTAATAATTAATACTTATTAACTAATAATTATTAATAATATTAATAATTAATCACTAATAATTATTAATAATATTAATGTGTTAATAATAATTGTGAAAGTTGAAGGGCAGGAAAATAGATATTCAGGGGTAGGATGACTTATTTTGCATACACCATGAAGTAAGGAGACATATTCAGGGAAGGTTTTGGCATGACTTGGTCAACCCATAAGACATTCACCAAAGCAGAGTACCAATTCCTTTGTTAAGAGAAAACAATCTTCATGATAATGTGGGTAAGGTTCTTATTAGTAGACTTAGCAAGACTATTTCCCTACAAATAGTAATTAGCAAAATGTTTCAATACAATGTCATTTTCCAATGCAAAATCATATAATCTTAACAATGAAAAATTCGTTGGACTGTAAAAAACAAGTGAAGTCGGAATGCCAAACCTGGAAATGATATTCTTCTTGAGGAAGATGATGACTTCTTGATCATTCGTTTGTTTGAGTGGAACTGCTTTTGTCCACCACGTGAAGTATTGTGTGGCAGTGAGAATGTAGTGGTGTTTCTTTGATGAGTGTAGAAAAATATCACTGATAACATCCAAGCCCCATTGTTGAAATGGTTCTTCCACAGTGACATGCTGCAACGGGGTAGCTGAATTCTTTCCTCGGTCGGCACACTTCTGACAGAAAAGACACTTGCAGGCATATGCGTGATCATCCTTGAATAATGTGGGCCAATAAAAACCAGCCCACATAAATTTGTTCACTGTTTTGTCACCCGTGAAGTGTCCCTAGCTAGTCCATCATGGAGATCACACAACACTTTCTCTGAATCATGTGCTTCCAAGCATCTGATAAATAATCCATTATGGTGCTTTCTAAAAAGCACCCCATGCACTAATTGCTAAGATAATTCTTTTAATCTAACTACCCTCTTCTGTCATGCAGATAAGTGAGAGGGAAAAGTGCCATGCTCAAGATATTGGTGCACATCCGTGTACTAAGAGTTTGTGATAGTAGTGGGGGAGGCTTGCTCAACATTATACATCTCAATTTCCTACTCCCATCTAGATGGATCATCTTCTGTTGCATCCACCACTTCTACTGCTAGATGACATAGACCATGGCCCTTGATGGTGTGAACTGGTTTAAATTCTAGATCATACCCTTGTAAATTGGTCATCTAGTTTGCTCTTCTCTCACCCAACTCTTATCGGATTAAAAAACGATCTAACTGCTGGGTGCAAAACAAAGATAATGCAATGATTCTTCAAGAGATAGTGTCAAAAGTGTTTTACCACCTTATAAATTGCATATGCCTGCTTATCAATGGCAGGATGGTTAAGTTTGAATCTTTGTAGGTTGGAGCTCATGAAAGATATTAGTCACTCATTGTTTTGATCATCTTTCTACCTAAGTACATCGACAAGAGAAGTATCAGAAACGAAGGTGTAGAGAAGAAAATCCTTGTTGAAATATGGGTTGTATAAGGCTAGTGCTTCTATGATATCTTGCTTAATACGGAAAAACACATCCTTTTCCCTTTTATCCCACTTGTATATTGCATCCTTATTTACCATCTCTTGTATAGGTTTGACAATTGAACGTAATCAAAGATGAACTTGTGAAGAAATTTGATCGCCCCCGGGAAGGACTGCATGGCTTTCTTGTTCACTGGGAAGGGAATCTGTGTAATAGATCTGACCCTTTCAATGTCCACTTTAATCCCAATTTTCGTGATGATATGGCTCGAACAACGTAAAATTTGAAACGAGAACTAATAATGTTACCCGTTTTGTAGAGATAGCAAAAAAGTGACCCGATTTCGAAAAGGGGCGATGCAAAACACACATATTTTTTTTATAGCATAGTTTTTGGCACTTTAAATAACCGATACGATTACCCATTTTGTAGGGTTAGTAAAAACATGACCCAATTTTGAAAAGTGGTGATGCAAAATTTACGTCTTTCTTTTCGGAGCATATGTTTTACACTTTAAATTTTCTTATGTATCAAATATAAATATTTGTTTTTAAATGTTAGTGATTTTCATGCTGATTTTGTAACGTGTTGATGCAACATACCTTTTTTTTTAGCGGACTTAAGTTTCACACTTTAAAATTTATTATGTCCAATTTTTTTTAAAATATGATTACTTAACGAATTTTCAAGTTGTTTTATTTTTCTTTTTTTAAATGTTGATTACTTAAAAAAACAAATATATATATATATGACGAAAAAAAAATATATCATAAACCATAAAATAATTTGAAAAAAAAAAAAAAATTAAAAAAAAAAAAAAAAAAATATATATATATATATATATATACACACACACACACACACACACATATATATATATATATAATTAAGTAAAAATTTAAAAATTTAAAAAAACATTAACAAAAACTAGAAAAAAAATAAAAAAATAAAAATTGAAAAACAAATTAGATTAAAAAAAAAAAATTAACAAAAAATAATTTAAAAACTAGTAAATTTAATATTAAAAACATTTAAAAAACTAAAAAAACAAAAATAAACACAAATTATAAAACATATATATATATATATATAAAGCTCTCTCTTTAATTTAAAAATGCAACCAAAAAAAATAAAACTTAAATTTAAAATTTAAAACTATTTTCTTTAAACCATTATTTTTTATTTCAAAAAAAAAAAGTAACAATGTTTTCTTAAACAATTTTTTTATTATAAAAAAATAAATAAATTTAAATTATGTTTTCAAACAAAGTTTTATCATTTTTATATATATTTAAAAAAAAAAATATTCTGACCGTGGTGGCACGGCCTTGGGCAGAGGGGTCTCCGTGCAAGCCCCTCCGCCCAGGGCCGCGCCACCACGAGCAGCTAGGGTCGGGGAGGCGATTCCACGCAGACCCCTCCGCCCAGAGTCGTGCCACCACGAGCGGCAGGGGGACGGAAAATAATTTATTCTTTTTTTATATATAAAATTTAAAAAAAAAATGTTTAAAAAGATAATTTAATTTAAAAAAAAATGTTTGAAAAAACATGGTTAATTTTTTTTTTAAATAAAAAAAAATTGGTTTTAAAAAAATAATTTAAAATTTTTTTGTTTTTAAATTAAAGAGATCGGGCTTTATATATATATATATATTGAAAAATACATATTTTCTTAAACTTTAATTTTTTTATTTATTTATTATTTTTTAACTTTAAAAGATACATATATTTTTAAAAATTTCATAGTTTTTTGTTTTTTTTGGTTTTATAATTTGTATTTATTTTAGTTTTTTCTAAATGTTTTCAATATTAATTTTACTAGTTTTTAAAATTATTTTTGTTAATTTTCTATCTATTTTTTTTAATCTAGTTTGTTTTTCATTTTTTTTATTTATTTTTCTAGTTTTGGTTAATGTTTTTTTAAACTTTTCTATTTTTACTTACTTAATTTTATATATATTTTTTTAAATTTTGTTTTCTTTTTCAAATTATATGAGATATTTTTTTTTTTAGTAATTAACATTTAAAAAAGAAAAATAAAACAAGTTGATTTTTTTTTTTATTGTTTACAAGATAACTTTTTTCCTTTTCCATTTTTTTTAATACATTTTTCTTACTATTTACTTGTTTATAATTTTTATGTTTTTTTTTAGTTTTTTAATTCTTATCTTTTGTAGGTTAATTTTGGGTTTTTTTTTTTTTTTTACATTTTTATGAATGATTTATTATTTATTTATTTTGTCTTTCTTTTATATGTTCAATTTTTTTTAGTATATATTTTAATTTATGTTTTGTTATTTTTTTTAACTTTTTTTGTTTTGTGTTTTTTCATTTTTTATTTTATTTTATGTTTTCATTATTCTTTTGAAATTTTAATGTTTTTTGGGGTCATGATAAAATCTTTTACACCATTATTTCGAAATGTTGAAATTTTACCCTTGAAAAAAAGTGTTATCCCAGCGTCAATACTTATCGTTTTCAGGGTGTTTTTTGCACAAAATTTACCATTGAAAAAAGAGGTGTTATTCAAACATCAACACTTTTCATTTTGAGGGTGTGTTTTGAACATTTTTTGCACAAAAAATTGGTTTTCACTACCATTTTTAAAACATGTTGAAAATTTACCCTAGGAAAAAAAAAAAGGTGTTATTCTAGCATCAACACTTTTCATTTTTAGCACAGTTTTTGATGTTTTTATGGGGTTTTTTTGCTAGAGTTCATGTTTTGAGTTTATAGTTCTTGTTTCAAAGTTTACATTGCTCACAAGAGGTTTTGATCGTACAATGAAAAAATACTCTTCTTGAGATTAAGAGATATCCTGTATTTTAAACATCACTCGACGATTTGATTGAAGTGGCATAGGTGGTCAGATCTCTTCTTTGAAAACACCGTGACATCGTCAAGATACACCACCACACTCTATTCGATCAATTCGTGAAATGTGATGTCCATCGCATGTTGAAAGGTTGCATTGGCATTAACTAGCCCAAATCAAATTCTTCTCAATGCAAACATGACCTACTTCATTCGAAAGGTAGTTTTAAGTCTGTCAGCCTTCGAGACCAGAACTTGATTGTATCCAGAATAACCATCAAGCAAAGAGAACATTTCTAACCCCGATATTGTCAAAAATATCTATTACATAGACGACACAAAGTAATTGTCTATGTCTAAGGCGTGGTTGACATTTCAGAAATCCTAACTGGGATTGAATTTTACACCCATATTGAATGTCACACTTTATAGATGATCCAAGCATCCAAAAGCTTCTTTAATTCCTTCTTAATCAGGGGCTCACCATTCGATGTACCTTTCACAACGTTTGCTGAAAAGGCTTGGCCCCTTATTCAATTGGGATAACATGTTGGATTATTCGTGTGTCATGAGTTTTGAGATCATCATATTTCCACATGAACACATCTTGGTACCACTTGAATAAGTGGATAAAATCTTGTCGCTCTTATGGTGTGCAACGAGTGCCAAGATTAAAAAACTTCGAATATTTCTCCATTCCAAGATTAATATGCTCATGCAACGTCGTTGAATTGTGAGTCTTGGCATTGGTTGGACCTCTAAATAAATTTTTCAAGTCATAAATCTTTTCTAATGATACCACAACCTTCGACAAGGGTTTCTCCTTGTTCACGTGTGTTGAATCTTACTACGCTTTTTCATGCTCGTCTTCATCAATAGCTACATATTTGAGTACATCAACATTCGCCATGAACTGCAGTATCTATTGATCATCATTAAAAGCACGTAAATTAGTGATATTATTAGGGATGTATGGTTTATAAATAATTTCAACAAAAAAACCATCCCTAAGCAGTGACAACCTAACAACAGCATTTGCTAATGCATATGCAACTATGTTACACATTCTAGGCACATATATAATGTTAAAAGCTTGGAATTGAGACATTAAATGCCATACCTCTTATTGATAGCTTTTCAAATTAGGTGACACACAGTGTATAGTATTGTGTACCTGCTACATGACGATCTATGAGTCACCTATTGCTTTAAGAACCCCAACATTGAGTTCAATGGCCTTATGTAAGCCTAGGATGAGTGCCTCTTATTTCGCTGTGTTATTATTGCACTCGAACGCATTAAGACCATATTCTAGGAGACCAAAAGACTTACTAGATACCTTCTGTGAAGAAGCATTGTTGCTTGATGCAATTTGTTCAAGAGCGTGGAAAAGCATTGCCCGCTGGCTCGCTATTCTTGTAAATTTGAAGAGTGAAATATTAGCGCAAGATTTCTTCATGTCTTTGACTATGTTATAATCAAGCACAACGGGAAAAACCAAAGTGTCTGGAGGAGAAACCTTATCTGATACTTCCAAAATGGTAGGGTTGACTTTTACGTTGGTGGAAATACTTTTTGCTGTAGCAGTATTTCCAGACTTGTTCTAAGTCTTTTGTGCCGAGTTAATAGGCAGAGTGATCTTACTTAAAAATGTTCTTTCAATTTTTTCCTTGTCAACTTTGGTTTGGAAACTAGACCTTGGCTCCTCAACTTATATTGATTGTTCTTCTTTTGAGTTGGGTCCTCACTCAATAAGACTCTTCGACATTTTTATTTTTAGTTGCAAATACACAACTGAATGTATTCACTGCATGCCCAACACTTGCAATTTCTTTAGTCACAACAATTTCTTCCTTTTCTTCCGCTATCTTAGTCTACTCATCTGAAAGTATAGTGTCAATGATATGCGCAGCCAAAGCATTGATGTTGTGATTCCATTGCGTGCATGTCTCTTGTGAATGATATTCCTGATGAAATGTGTTGACACCTAATCTTTGGGATTAGGAAATTTATGTAAATAATGTAAATAGAAAGTAAGGAGATTAGGAATATGAAGAGAAACTAGGAGGTGAAACCCAAGAGTCTCTCCCTCCATGTATATATCCATGAGCAATCTCAATGAAAAATCATAATTCGCATTATGGAGTTACCTACTGGCCTAACATGGTATCAGAGCCAGCGTCATTTTTAGTTTTCTTACCCTTGTAACTCCCTTCTACCATTTATGTAGTCTTCCTCATTTTAGCAGTCTCCCATATTCTTTGTCCTTTTGTATCTGCGTTAGTGTTGAATTCGTATTCCACTCTGATTTCACTCCTCACTCTCCCCTCTATGCATTTAACCTGGAACCCTATATCGATTCGTTATACAATACCAGAGAGTAATACCCTCTCCTCCCATAGTAGAACCCATTCCTCCTATTGGTGCATTTTTCCAAAGATTCATAGTTGGCCTTGAGAGACGAAGTGTTGTGTGGTTTTCCTGAGGGACGAAGTTTTATGTTGTGGGTCTGGTTACAAATATGGGTGCATAGTATGTAATCTAGTCTGATTGTAATTGTCAACCCATCTATGGAGATAAGAAGTGTGAATGGATGTCAATGCATACACTTGTGTGTTAATGCTCATATCAAAGTGGCTACCTACATATGGATTGTTCTTGTTGTTGATTGTTTAGGTTCCTGTGTGTTATGAAGGACATGAGCCCTACGCATTGAGATGTGTTATATATAGTGACAAAGTAGTATTGAGGCCTACACTGTGTTATTAACAAAGTCAGCTCCCCTCCATAAAAAACTCCCCTCTCCACAGTCAATTTTGAATGCCATACCTCATGTTTTAATGTTGCCATATAGTTCTCCCTCTCACCATTGAGTCTGTTATCACCCCAAGAAACTCACCTAGGTTGTAAATCAGCGATGCTCAGGAACATTAAAAATTCAACAGTTTTGTTGGATAAAATGATGGATAAATGGAAGATGTGCAGCACCTTTAAGCCAGATAACCACTCCTACTATGATTTACCCCAGACATGGGTGAAGACCCCCAGACTACAAGGCTTTCAACCACCAACTACTCACAGCTTAAAGTTAAGGTGATGATGGAGAAGGCTGATTGCACCAGCAGATGCACAAAGCTCTGTGATGGCCAGCTGCAATCAGTTAGAGGATCAGCATGACTATTATTCAATAGGCAGTGAGGATGACAGCTCTCTGCTATTTGAACAATAGCAACCTGCAAACAAGTTTCAATAAACTACTAGATTTTAACATAGAGGTGGGATGACAGCCCCTCCGATGCCAAAAATTCACAGCATATCAAATAAATGCAAGCAGGCGCAGTCTAGAACAAGAAGAAGAAGTGGAAAGTGAGCAGGTGATAGCAAAAGAAGCTTGTATTAATAGAAATCAAGACCAGAAGCTGCAGGTCTCATAGTATTTACAGTCTCCAGAAGTTAAAAGGCTACAATAAGCTCTCATTCATCAAACACTCATCAATCCATTACATCTCTGTTCTGGGTATATATACTGTCACAATACAAAATATCTCTGCTGAACAATGCGTGGAGGAGCCTATAAATGCCCACCAACCATATTTATATTCAAGAATGGGCCTCTGGTACAAATCTGGCAGTGCTTTGAATAGGTTTGTCCCTCTCTGGTGCTCTGCGATCCTTCTAGGGCAGGTGAGATGAAGTATGGGCAAATCCCATAACCACTGAATGCTTTGACTGGATCTGTGGCGTCCTATTTCCTCCTCAGCCATACTGCTGATTAAATGCTGCTGTTGAATTATTGAACGGCTCTAATATGACTGCCTGGCTTGGTGACACTGAAACACTGCTACACTGTTCATTCCCGCCCACAATGCTTCATCTGGACTTGAAAGTCCCAACCACGGGTCAATCATGACTGATAAATGTTGATCTGTTTTGGGCACATCTCCTTTCCTGCTAGGCCATACTGTCAATTGAAGACAGCTGCCTACTGCGCTGTACTGCTGCATGCTTGCATTAATCATTTCCGCGCCATTTATAAATACTGCCCACCTTACTATTTTTTAAATGTCAAAGGCCCTCACACATATATCTTTTCTATCGGGTCCGCCCCTTGTATTTTTATATTTCATTAAACACAGAAAATGCACCCAAAATCATTAAAAGTGGCTTAAGCGCGGATTTGAAATTTATAAAAAAGACCTCAGTACACCCATCGGATCCGGCCCATCGCATCGGCAGATAACTGAAGGTAAAGACCTTGTCCACTTTGGCATCCCGACAGCGAAATGCCGATGCGATATCAGCGAACATTGCAGATCCGAAAACACTATAGAAGACAACGCTGTATGGTCGCCGGGTCCGGCCCATCGGCGGTCACTCATATATGCACAGGCCATGCTCCATTGAAATGCCGATAGCGATATGCCGATGCGATATCGGCGATCGCTCATCGGTGATACCACATCACTGCCGCTACCGCCGATGCGATAAGACCCGCCGATCTACCTCCTCCGATTGCGACCCGCCGATGCGATCTGGACCGATGATCGGCCGGATCAAACGGCTGTCGCTCATTTGAACTGCTAGGCCTGCGATTTTAAATTTTTGCTTGTCTCGGAGTGTTTCAGGCCTCCCGATAGATCATTTTGGCCCAACAATGAGGATTTTGACAGCATCAATGGTTCCTTCGGGATGATTATGAAGGTATTTGCAGCCTTCGAGAGTGTTTAAATTCATTTTTTATGCCTTTTGCATAGCAGCGCTAACACTGGCTCCTTCTGGGGATGAGATCCTCCCTGTGAGGTCTCAAGAACCTGCAGATCAATGCCTTTCCAGCAGCAAACAAATTAGCCAAAATTCCTAGTGTTCCATTGGGCATGGAGTCTATTACAGCTACACTAAAAACTGATAAAAGCAGAATATTTACATCTTTTAAGGCCAAAAGACCTTAAATCACATAGTTCTTCAGAAATCGCCCATTAACTGGGCCATCAAAGACTCTGTCTTCTCCCATACTTTTCAGTATGAAGGTATTGTTCCCTTGAATCTGTGAAATGATGAAAGGACCTGTCCAGAGAGCATCAAACTTCCCATGATTGCCTTTCTTTTCCTTAACAGCATCCCATTTCATGACCAAATCCCCAACCTGAAAGTTGTTACTTTTTGTGTTCTTGTCAAAGGCTTCCTTGACCTTTTGTTGATGTGATGTAGCCTTTTCAATCAGCTGCTCTCTGATCTGATATAATTCTGTTAAATCAATGATTCTATTGGCCATGTTATCTTCCTCATTATGCGCTGTTTGGAGCAACTTTGCCACAGGGAGGGTAAGTTGAATGGGAAAAACGGCATCAGTACCATATACCAGCTTGAAGGGAGAGCAACCTGTGGATCTTTTGATAGTCACTCTGTCTGCCCAAAGTGCATATTTGAGCTTGGTATCCCAATTCTTCTTATTTTCCTCTAACAGCTTCTTTATAATCCTGATCAGACTTTTATTAGAGGATTCTGCTAGACCATTCCCTTGGGGGTAATAGGGGGTGGAATGAACAAGTTTAATGCCCATTGAATCACACATTTCCACCAATTCTTTTGCCTTGAAGGCTGCTGCATTATCTATTATAAGCTTATGTGGGCAACCAAATCTGCTGAAAATGTTTTCTGATAAAAATTTCATTACCACATTATGATCAGCCTTCCTTGTTGGGATTGCTTCAATCCATTTTGTAAAATAATCAGTGGCGACTAATATCCACCTGTGCTGGCCACTGGAATGTGGGTTGATTTCACCAATGAAATCCAAGCCCCACTGCTGAAAAGGTCCTTTCGCAATGATTGGCTTTAGGGGCAGGGATTTCAGCTGCTGCTTACCTTCAAATCTCTGGCACCTGTCACAAGATTTAACAAAAGCAAATACATCAGAAAATAGAGAGGGCCAATAGTACCCGGCTCTGAGAATCTTTTGGGCTGTTGTCCTCCAATAATGATGTCCTCCACACATGCTGTCATGGAACTGCTGCATAACTTCTATTGATTGTTGTTTATCCAGGCATCTTAAAAGCACTCCAGATGGATCCCTCCAATAAAGCAAGCTACCATTGATGCAATATTTCATTGCCTTGAGCTTTAACGTTGTTGCTTGACTTTGAGAAAATTCTGAAGGAACTTCTAGCTTTAGCAGGAAATTAATTATTGCAGCATACCAGCTACATGAGGCTAGGTTCTTGGCCACTGACTGTCCTTTCTGCGTTTCGGCTATTTCAAGTTCTTCTATTTGGCCAATTTCTGCTATATTGAACAAGAAATCAATGTCCAAAGACCTGCAATTTTCTTCAGCCAACAGCTTAGCAAGCCCCTGACCTCTTACCAGCTTGGTGGGTTTCAGCTCTATGTTGAATTCTATTATTTTTGCAATCCACTTCGCTCTTCTTCCATCGGCATCAGGCTGCGTTAAAACATCCTTTATTGCGGCAAAAGGGACATATGCAACTATTTTGGAATGCAATATGTATACTCTGAAAGCCTTTAAAGATTTGATAAGCGCATAAGCCTGCTTTTCAATAATATCATACCTTAGTTCAGCATCCCTCAGATTTTTGCTGAAAAAGGCAACTGGATGCTCTTGCCCTGCTTCATCTTGCTGCAACAGAACAGCTGCAATGGTATCCTTGGAGGCAAATGAAAATAGGTGAAACTCCTTGCTATAATCAGGGCTTATTAAAGTGGGAGCTTCTACAATAGCCATCTTAATGGACTCAAAAGATCTTCTGGCCGCATCAGTCCACTTCACCTCTGCTCCCTTTTTCAACATAGAGGTTATGTGCTTGACTAGCTCTGCAAAATTTGGGATGAACCTCCGTACAAAGTTAATTTTGCCAAGAAAAGACTGTATATCTTTCTTTGATCGTGGAAGAGTCAAGGCCTGAATTGCTTTTACCCTTTCTGGGTCAATCTGAACACCTGCAGCAGACACTACATGCCCCAACAGTTTGCCTTCTTCTAAAGCGAAATGGGACTTTTTGGGATTGAGTGAAATTCCAAACTTCCTGCACTTCAAAAACACCTTTCTTAAATGCTGTAAATGATCATGGTGGCTGCCAGAAAAAACAGTTATGTCATCAAGATAAATCAACACGAATTTATCCTTTTCACCCATAAAAGCAATATCCATAGCGCGTTGAAAGGTGGCTCCAGCATTCATTAGCCCAAACGACATTTTTGCATACATGAACATGCCCCAAGGAGTGGTAAATGCTGTCTTTTCTTGATCGTCTGGATGCACAGCGATTTGATTGAAGCCTGAAAACCCATCTATGAAAGACATCACTTTGGCACCTGAGACCTGCTGCAACAAATGCTCCATTTTGGGCAAGGGATAATTATCTTTTTTGGAGCACTTATTTAGATTCTTGAAATCAACACACAGTCTGATTTCTCCATTCTTCTTCCTCACAACAACCAGATTGGCCACCCATTTAGAATATCTGAGAGGCACTATAATTTTGGCCGCCAACAACTTCTTAATTTCTTTCTCGACCAGAGGAAGGAGCATAGGGTTCATTGGCCTCAGCTTCTGTTTGAAAGGAACAGTGCCTTTTTCAAGCGGAATTTTATGTTGTATTATACTCCTGTCATAGGTTTTCAGATCACTGTACTCCCAAGCGAACACATCAGAAAATTGCCTCATTAATTTGCAATATTCAGCATTCTGATCAGCAGATAGCTTAGTGGACAAATTTATGAATTTGGGCTGACCTGGACCTCCTATATCATGCTTGCAGACTTGAGACTGATCTTCTTTTTGGGCAGCTCTGTAAGGCACATCATTGTGGTCAAACAATTTCTCCAGAGGAATTAGACCCTTAGGAATATGGTTACTAGGAAGCTGGACTATGCTATTCTTGCCAATTTTATTTCTAAGCTGGGACTTGGGATTTTCTAACAAAGCATCATCGTTTTGGTCAATTTGCATTTCAGAGAACTCATCAATGACTTGAAGGAACCTACTTAACTCATTATCATCATCAAAAACCTTCCAATGGTGGACATTATCAGGCACAGAGGGTCTATACTTCATTTGTACCTCATAAACTAGTTTGGGAGGCGATGGAGGGATGAACAAACTAGCAGAGACAGCAAGGGAATCAGCAAGCTGATTTTGGGCTCTAGGAATATATGAAATGCAGAAAAAATCAAAGAACTCTTTGACTCTCCATACCTCATCTCTATAAGCTTTCAGCCTTGGGTGCTTTGCTTGGAACGTTCTGTTTACTTGCTGAATTATCAGATCAGCATCTCCAAAAACCTTCAGATTTTTTATTCCTCTATCTTTGGCTTCATAAAGGCCCAGCAGCAGTGCTTCATATTCTGCTACGTTGTTTGTCACCTGAAAAACCAGCTTTATAGATAACTGAACTGTTTCTTGCTGTGGAGACACTAGCACCACCCCTGCTCCTGCAGTCTCCTTGGTACATGCTCCATCAAAAAACATTTCCCAAATCTGACCACCCATGTCATGTTCAGCCTGAGCTGCCGGTTTCCGGATATGCAGTGCAGCCTTCTGAGATTCTTCTATTTGGAGGATGCAAGCCCCAAAATCAGTGTCCACTGCATATATGGGATGGTTTGTAGGATTCTTCTCATCACTAATAACATATGCCAGCTGTGCTTCTCTATATAACCTCCTGCTTTCTCCTCCAAACACTGGGACAGTTGCATAAGACAGATCATTCTGTAATGTCCCTCCTAGTCTCTTAATCCACCCTCTAGACAACAACATACCAAACTTAGGAGGAACATCAGCCACCACTATATCCATCATCATACTTTTCATGGGCAGCTGGGTTAAGGTAATAGTCAGATCCTTAATTAATCCAAGGCATTTTACCTTCCCTGAATCAAACGAGAACAAATCATGATAAGGTTTAGTGATATCAAGGCCTAACCCTTCCATGACGGTTTTTGGCATTAGATTGTGGCTGGCCCCTGTGTCTAGCAGGCAATTGTGGAGGATTTTATCATGGATAGTTAATGAAACATAAAAAGATGGAGAAGTATCATCTGCAGGTTCAATCATAGGGCTAAGCACAATAGCAGGTTTGTCGTCTTGCAAATTGACAGAGTCAATGGAGGGTTGGTTAGGCTCTAGCTCGAGGGCTTTAAAGATGGTTTTCCTAAATAATTCACTCTTCACCAACTCAGCAATAGGCACGGCTATTTTCAATTTCTGAATTTCTGACTCAAAACTAAAAGAAGAGGATACTTTATCAGCAGTTTTTACCTCTTGAATTGGAGTTCTGAGGGTGACAGGATCAGCTGCTGGTCTTCTTTGCCTGCTATTTTGTGGCACTGTTCGAGCAGCTGCTTCTTGCGCAGTATTTTCTTTGACATTCTTTGCATTGGATCTTAGATTATATCTTTGCTGCTGTTCATCAGATTGCAGAACAGCACCACTGTCCCACCTCTGGCTGTTTTGCCCTTGCAGCAATGACTCTTCATACTCGGCCAATGTTAAAAATGCAGCATTCCCTTTATCCTCCAAGCAGTGAATTTCATCCTCGTCTTCTTCGGATCGTTCACCCTCCATGACTGCATTCTGAAAGGGAGCTTTTACTTTATGATCTTCTCTTACTTCTTCACCCCTTTGCATAATCTGCAGCTGTTCATTTACTTTTCTGAAGGGGTTTGGATTTCTTGGGACAAATGTGTTTTGCTGCCTTGTTTTGCCTGAGGTCTGATCAACCTTTAACTTAGAAATTTCAGCAGCCAATGACTCTATCATTTTGGTCATTTTGTCTAACTTAGGCTCGGAAGTTGATGCAGTGGAAGAAGAAGCCTCAGCTCTAGGCCTTCTTCTGTCACCTTGACTCTTTAACTTTTCTGCTGCCATAATATTTGATTCCACCTCCAAGGCTGCCTCTTGCATATCACCCAGCGTAACACATCGTCTTTCTCTCAACAATAAGCAAAAGTCAGAATCAAAAGCTTTGGCATATGTGAGTTTGGCAGCAGTAGGGGTAGGCTTTACCTCAGCTGGTATTTTACTATACATTCTATTAAATCTTTTATTGAAGTCAGGCAAAGACTCACCCTTTTCTCTTTTCAAGATTCCAAACTCTGTATGATAATACAACAAGTCCTTCTTATCTCCCCATTGCTTCAAAAATGCTTCATCTAATGCTTCTATATCAGTTATAGATCTCTGGGGTAGTTCTCTAAACCACTTCCTAGCCTCTCCATCAAGACTTTGGACAAAAACTCTCATCCATACATCGTTCTCACTTATGTCTAAATTATCAGCATAACTATAAAAAGCTTCAAGATGTTCTTCTGCTGTAACTCCTTCTGTTCCAGTAAATTTGGGCATATATTTTTGATATTCTCCTGTAGGCATGGCATTTAAAGGTGTAGGCAATATCAAAGGTCCATATCTAGCAGCAACAATCCTTTCAATCCTAGTAGGTGCTTGCTGTCCTGCCATGTTTGGAATATGTGGAAGAATACTAACAGATGGAGCAGTAGGAGATAATGTAATGGATAGGAATGATATTGGGATGTTTTGGACAGTATGGGAAACTTTCTTCGGACTCAGCTTCAGAGGGGAATTAAATGGAGAAGGAGCTTTATGAGTCTCTGTAGGTATTTCTTCCTTAACAGTACTAGGCTCTAAATCTTCAAACTGTGTATCTTCAACTAAAAACTCCTCATACAGAGACAAATTAGATTTCTTGGGCTTACGTGATCCTGATGCTCCTCTCTGCGATGTTTTCTTCGAGTTAACTATCTTTTCAGGGTCAAGCACTGGAACAGCTGAAGACTTCTGCGGATTTCTTCTAGTATGCCTCACAAACTGCGCCAGAACTTCAATGTGGAGTCGCCAAAGGATGGACTTCCTCCAGTGGAGTCGCCAGACAGATGATTACAACCAAAATCTGTGTTCAAACCTTGTCTGTCATCAAAGTTTGAAGCTGTGTCGTCTCCCAGGGAAGTTGAGCTTCGATTCTCCTCTCCCCGGCAACGGCGCTAATTAATGTTATCACCCCAAGAAACTCACCTAGGTTGTAAATCAGTGATGCTCAGGAACATTAAAAATTCAACAGTTTTGTTGGATAAAATGATGGATAAATGGAAGATGTGCAACACCTTTAAGCCAGATAACCACTCCTACTATGATTTACCCCAGACATGGGTGAAGACCCCCGGACTACAAGGCTTTCAACCACCAACTACTCACAGCTTAAAGTTAAGGTGATGATGGAGAAGGCTGATTGCACCAGCAGATGCACAGAGCTCTGTGATGGCCAGCTGCAATCAGTTAGAGGATCAGCACGACTATTATTCAATAGGCAGTGAGGATGACAGCTCTCTGCTATTTGAACAATAGCAACCTGCAAACAAGTTTCAATAAACTACTAGATTTTAACATAGAGGTGGGATGACAGCCCCTCCGATGCCAAAAATTCACAGCATATCAAATAAATGCAAGCAGGCGCAGTCTAGAACAAGAAGAAGAAGTGGAAAGTGAGCAGGTGATAGCAAAAGAAGCTTGTATTAATAGAAATCAAGACCAGAAGCTGCAGGTCTCATAGTATTTACAGTCTCCAGAAGTTAAAAGGCTACAATAAGCTCTCATTCATCAAACACTCATCAATCCATTACATCTCTGTTCTGGGTATATATACTGTTACAATACAAAATATCTCTGCTGAACAATGCGTGGAGGAGCCTATAAATGCCCACCAACCATATTTATATTCAAGAATGGGCCTCTAGTACAAATCTGGCAGTGCTTTGAATAGGTTTGTCCCTCTCTGGTGCTCTGCGATCCTTCTAGGGCAGGTGAGACGAAGTATGGGCAAATCCCATAACCACTGAATGCTTTGACTGGATCTGTGGTGTCCTATTTCCTCCTCGGCCATACTGCTGATTAAATGCTGCTGTTGAATTATTGAACGGCTCTAATATGACTGCCTGGCTTGGCGACACTGAAACACTGCTACACTGTTCATTCCCGCCCACAATGCTTCATCTGGACTTGAAAGTCCCAACCACGGGTCAATCA
The DNA here is from genome assembly GCA_031772625.1 of Pinus tabuliformis. Lineage (NCBI taxonomy): Eukaryota > Viridiplantae > Streptophyta > Pinopsida > Pinales > Pinaceae > Pinus > Pinus tabuliformis. The sequence continues at coordinate 535,738,774 of CM062812.1, forward strand.
TGACTGATAAATGTTGATCTGTTTTGGGCACATCTCCTTTCCTGCTAGGCCATACTGTCGATTGAAGACAGCTGCCTACTGCGCTGTACTGCTGCATGCTTGCATTAATCATTTCCGCGCCATTTATAAATACTGCCCACCTTACTATTTTTTAAATGTCAAAGGCCCTCACACATATATCTTTTCTATCGGGTCCGCCCCTTGTATTTTTATATTTCATTAAACACAGAAAATGCGCCCAAAATCATTAAAAGTGGCTTAAGCGCGGATTTGAAATTTATAAAAAAGACCTCAGTACACCCATCGGATCCGGCCCATCACATCGGCAGATAACTGAAGGTAAAGACCTTGTCCACTTTGGCATCCCGACAGCGAAATGCCGATGCGATATCAGCGAACATTGCAGATCCGAAAAAACTATAGAAGACAACGCTGTATGGTCGCCGGGTCCGGCCCATCGGCGGTCACTCATATATGCACAAGCCATGCTCCATTGAAATGCCGATAGCGATATGCCGATGCGATATCGGCGATCGCTCATCGGTGATACCACATCACTGCCGCTGCCGCCGATGCGATAAGACCCGCCGATCTACCTCCTCCGATTGCGACCCGCCGATGCGATCTGGACCGATGATCGGCCGGATCAAACGGCTGTCGCTCATTTGAACTGCCAGGCCTGCGATTTTAAATTTTTTGCTTGTCTCGGAGTGTTTCAGGCCTCCCGATAGATCATTTTGGCCCAACAATGAGGATTTTGACAGCATCAATGGTTCCTTCGGGATGATTATGAAGGTATTGCAGCCTTCGAGAGTGTTTAAATTCATTTTTTATGCCTTTTGCATAGCAGCGCTAACAGAGTCCACAGTGGACTACCCTCCATACAGCTCCGGACCAACCTCTCCCAGTTGTCTCTGCTCTACACACCGCACTCCAGTTCACATCTCCCTAGTGACCCTCTAATACCACCCTCCCATATGTTGTAATATGCACCGATAGTTTTAACGCATACCTTAATACCGCTCTACCCACCGGTTAATACTTCCCCCACTTACTCCCTACCCCAAATATTCCCTCCCCCACATAATACCTCCCCCATATAACAACTCCGCAAATCAATACCTTTGTCATATATATCAGAGTGCATTTTTTTACAATTTTATACCAGAACTACATTTTTTTACCACTAGGAGTGCAAATTTTTATATATTGGCAACAAAGTATATTTTTTTACACAGTACATAGTCTTTAAGATGCATTCATTGAGATCAATTGTTGGAGTATTCCTGTCTAGAAAAGAGAATTGTCCATAATGGTCAAGGAAGATTAAACATACTATCATTTCTAATGAGTTGTGGAAAGGAATTTGTGAAGGAGAAGGAGATAATGAACCTACAAAGCCCACCTTAGATAAGGAGATCAACATTTGGGAAAACAAGAAAAGCAATGCCTATACCTTGATTGCAGCATCTGTAAATGAAGAGGTGAGTCATCATATTTCACCATTTTCAAATGCTTTTGAAGCCTTATAGAAGTTGAAGTAACTCTATGACTCACACTGTGAAACTAAAGTTGTCCAATTGATGATTAAATTGTTCAGTCTTGAATTGAAAAATGATGACACTTAGCATTAGAAGTAAAATCTATTATGCATGATATCAAAACCATTGGTGTTCAAATAGACATTCCTCTTATAGCTTATGTCAAGGCAGTATATCCCACCTATTCAAATTATCTTGAGTCATTGCAAGCAAGTGGAAACCTCAAGGAGATTACTTTTGACTCCCTTGAGAAAAAGTTTGTTCAGAGAAAGAAGGCTTTTGGGAAAAAGAAAACTCCTTAGTAATATAAAGAAGCTATGTGTATTAAACATAGAGAGAAGAATCATGCTCAAGATTCTTCTAGAGGAAGAGGTGGTTGAAGAGGAAGAGGAAGAAGAAATTTTAGAGGCGGGGGGGACAGATAGTTTCAAGGAGAAAAGTTTGATCTTCATTGCATACTTTGCAATGGAGATAGACATGATGCATACACACTTAAATTACCTTGGGACATAATTAAGCAGGAAATAAATGAAGCCAAAGGTAAAACCCATGATAAAGAGAAAGGTAAAGAACCCAAATCCACTCACAATGTTGTGGCACATTGTAACATTGGAGTAACTGAAGACTTGTTTAATGCTTCACTTGCTTCTTGGAAAAATGATTGGTTGCTTGATTCAGGAGCAACTTGCCACATGAATTTTAGAAGATATTTTCTTTAAGGATTTACTGACAATGTTTATGGAGTAGTATACTTTGCAGACAAATCAAAACTCAAGCCATCAAGACTTGGAACCATCAGGCTCAAACTACCTAGTCTTCCAGACTTTCTTCTGCATGATGTTTTATATCTCCCAGAGTTGAGAAGAAAATTATTGTCTTTGGTCTACATCACCCAATAAGGACACTCCATTCATATGTTTGATGGCAAGGTTGAGGTAAGAAAAGCATCAGATCGCTCACTTGTCATGACGGGGATAGAAGAAGAAAGACTTTTGAAGTTGCAAGGTACCTCTACTCATGCACAAAACTTCTCATACGATTCTCAATATGATGAATGTAAATTTCCATCGTCTTTTATGGAATGCTATATTTGTACACTTGAATTATGACAGCCTTCGTATGTTGAAGAAAAGTGGTGTTACTGCTTTGCCTACAATTCCTAGGAAACTTAAGCAATGTGATGTTTGTATTCTAGGAAAGAATAGAAAAAAGTCTTTTCATGATTAACATTCCAGAGAACATATAAAACTTGAACTCATTCATTAAATCTTATGTGGCATAATGCCCGTTCCTTCTACAAATGGAAACAAATATATGATGACATTTATTGATGACTACACTAGAATGTGTTGGGTTTATTTATTGAAGAACAAATATGATGTTTTTCAAACATTCAAGAACTTTCATCCATGGATTGAAAATGATGCACAATATCGTATTGACTCTATTTGCACTAATAATGGAAAAGAATACACTTCAAATGAATTTGAAAACTATCTTCACTAGCATGGGATCAAACATCAAATAATTGTACCTTATAATCCCTAACATAACAGAGTAGCTAAAAGAATGAACAGGACAATCTTAAATATGGTACGTTCCATGATGTTTTTCAAGAATGTAAAATTGATTTTTTGGGATGATGCAGTTCTATGTGCTATGTATGTAAAGAATAGATGTCCATCTAATGCTATTAGAAAAAATAATCCTTATGAAATGTGTTATGGCCACATTCCTTCAATAAAACATCTCAGGATCTTTGGTTCCACTTGTTATGCCTTGATACCAAAGGAACAAAGAAACAAACTTTGTGCAAGGAGTCGTAAGTGTATCTTCTTAGGGTATTCAAATACCTCCAAAGCATATAGTCTCTATGATGAAGTCAATAAGAAGTTTGTTGTATCTAGACAGTGATCTTTCTTAAAGTTTCCAAGGCTGACAATGTTTTTGAGCAGCAGATTGATTGCTTGGATAGATTTAGACATGCACAGTCATTTCAAGAATTTGATAATTAGATTCCACATCTTGAAGGGGGGATTCCTATACTGGATAAATCAGTGGAATCTTCTTTTGAAGCACCCTCTCCCCCACATGAAGCTCCACCCGTTGATGATACTTTGAGTGATGTGATTAACAAAATTGGGAGACTAAATACTGATGAGCCTAGGTATTGCAACAAGAATGCTGCAACTCCCAAGGCTACTAGCTTTACTTATCAAACCAGGGTTCGTACAAACTTGGAGGTGATAGTTCTATATGCACAAGTAAAAGTGAAGGTACTTCCTATTGCCACTGCTCATCTAGCAAGAGACCCTAGGGGTTCCAAGCCAGACTTCTATAGGGTCAAAAGAAGCTTAATTCTTTGATGGAAGAAGAGAAAATATATTCTAAGAGAGAGCTACTCTACTGCAGTAATGAAGAAAACAACATGTAATGCTAAACCACACCATAACCTAATTAACCAATTAAACAGCTATGCTAAGCAAAATTGCTAAATCAATCACTAACCTAATGCTGATATCTAAGTTGCAAAGGTAAAGAGAATCAAACTATACTAAGGTGTAAGCAAAGAAACTTAAGCTAAATCGGTTTTCAAGTAGAAGAGAAATTGGAGGTCGAAATGAGTGAAAGGAGGACGTAAGGAAGCAGTAGTGCATAAGAACCATTGGATCAGCCAACGAACAGAAGATGAACAGCGGAGATCTTATCACGAAGGCTTAAGTGACTAGATGGATGAACAAGGTGAATGCACAGGATGAACAATTGAGGTCTTATCGCAGAGGTTAAGTGGATAGATGGATGAACCGGATGAATGAACAGGATGAACGGCGGAGATCTTATCGCGGAGATTAAGTCAAGAGATGGATGGACATGATTAATTAGAGGATGGATGGCGGATATCATATTATGGGAAAAAGAAACGTGCAGAAATGATGGAGCAGGTTTCGAAGGTGGTAAGTAGTTTCTCATGCACCCTTAAGGCTATAAGCTGTATTTTGAAATTTCACGCGATTAGCCTAACTGTGTGACACGTATCACGAGAAAACCACTTTTCTCGCGTGCTCTCAAGTGGATAATGGTTGTGCAAGAATCCATGCGAGATTGCGTGATAGCCATTGGATCAGGCTAGACAGATCAATGGTGGAGATCGGCCAAGCTAGTTGGCGATCGGGTGACGCGATAGCTGTCAGATCAAGCGAGGCAGATTGACGGTGGGGACTTAAAGCGCATAAAGTAAGTGGAAGACTTCACGCGAGGCGACAGTTGGATAAACAAATGAATCAGACGGTGATTGGGAAGGTTTGTTGTGGATCAGACGGTAATGAAACAATGCATGAAGAACGTGCTGAAGGTGACTTCAAATGAAAAATGACAGAAAAACCAGTGAGGGTGGACAAGTAACTGCATCAAACTACAAACTCCATAGCTCATGTAAGAACTAGAAACCTGTGTTTTTAGGGTTGCTGAAGGGTCTCTTCCTCAAGTCATGGTCCCAGAGGGAGGAGATGAGGTCGAGACACCTGAGCACAACCTTATGGTGATCTTTTTCCTCCATCTACCCTGTGAACTGAAAGAAGGCACAAATGGAAGTAAAATTAAGCACCACCGATCTACTCTATGCTACGGTAATGAAAATGCATCTATTTAAGAAAATTAACAGAACCAGAAAGCTACTTAAGCAAATGAACAGAACATAAATCTATGCTACTTAAGCCAATGAACAAAACCAGAAAGCTACTTAAGCAAATGAACAGAAGCAGAAACCTATGCTAGCATACATGTATAGTAAAGAGGAGCTTTGGCTTCTCAAGTTGGGCCCTAACCCAAGAACTTTAGCCCTTTGACTTAACTCAGACCTGGCTCAAAACAAAAATCATTCTCATTATCAAAACCATGGATTACATAACAAATTGTCACAAGTCTTACATCTCAAAGATAAAGCAGAGTTTTACAATAATAATCTGAATCCTATTGAGGTCCTAAGCCTCTCTACTTATACATCTGAAGTCTCCAACGAATTCCTTTCAATTAGGGAGGCTAGGCTCCCCACTCAAGATAAACTAGTTTCTGTCTCTTTCACTTGCTCGGTTGTCTTCTACTCCTTAAAGTGATGGTTGTTTGCACTCCGAGCTGATGGAGGAATATTTGAATGGAGGGGTGGTAAATGAGGAGTATTTACCTCCTATCATTACTCTCCCTTGTCCCATTTGAGTTTTTACCAAGGTCTTTGCCATAGTTCCTTGATTTTACCCTTTGTTCCTTTATTCCTGCATTTTTCGTTGCTTTTATCCTTTATTCCTACATTTTTCCTTGCTTTTATCCTTCATTCCTGCATTACATTCACATTAGACCACAAAGCAAAATATCCAACTCTAACTCATCTCATAAACAAAATATAATCAAAAGTATGCAATAAGTTGTGATAATAGTTGGTTTGACTAAGCTAGGAGGTGAATTAAGGCCAATTAAGGCCCATATAATTACCCAATGATGAGGCTCCTCATCACCCCCCTACTAAAAGTGTTTCTCATCCTCTAAGCAACTTAGTCAATGTCCATGTCCTTCATGGCTCTGGTAGCCTTTCTGACATCCCATGCTTCTGATGTGGTCTCTTCTTCTTGTTCATAGAAGCTTGCTTTCCTTTCTACTTCTTCCCACTCCCTCTTTTCCTCTTCTTCTTTTCTCCCCTCTAGCATCCCTAGGAGTAGTGGTGGACTAGGTTTTAGGCCTATCCAATTGACCTTCAACCTTTGCATTGATTGCTTATACATAGGTGTCCTGTTGAGTGCCTCTCTCAAGCTTTGAGGGGAGTGATATTCACTGATCTTCAAAGTGTGTGGAGGTGTGTTCCATCTCCTTTAGTAGGCATGTATTTTATCATCTCTTAGAAGCCTAAACATATCCTCAAAATGTCAAATTGCTTGCTCTTAGGTAGCAAGATATCTAGGTTCCTGTTGAGGATCATTTGTAATTAGATTATGGGTGTTGATTAGGGCCATGGGATTTGATTTTTCAGCTCTGATGAAAAAAAAGGTTCATTTTTCTCTCTGGCCAATATTATTTTCATCTTTGCAGCCCTTGACTTCTCATGGTTCATCGATGATTCCAAAGCCATTGAATGTAGATCTACTAGCTCTACATTAGGATCTTAAATATTCATGTCTATGAGGTCCATGTTGTGCAATTAAAACTCAACCATTTTGGCCCTATCCTCTAGCGCACTTTGATCACAAAGATCAATAAATTGCCTACAATCCTGAAATGGCATGGTGCCCCTTTATGATATTATTTTAATCTGAAATTGTAGCCATTGTTCTCTAAGGTAAAGAGAATATGATTTAGCTAGAATCCTACACTAGATGGCCTCTAAGGAGAGGTTGGTCATACATGCTAGTTGGTTTTCCTTTTCCTGTAGCTTTCCTTTCAGGGGCCTCTGGAGACACCCTAGGTGACTCCTCCTTTTGTTCTTCCCCTTCTGTTTCAATGCCTTCTTCCTCTCTGATAGAAGGACTAACATCATAGATGACGGTTTGATGTCATACTCTGCTGATAAGTCTTGGAAGACTGACCATTTTATAGGGATCTTGAGGTTTTGGAGGGAATCCTCAATGAGGATTCTGATCAAACCATGGTGAGCCAACTGTTTGGAATTCCCTTCCTTTACTTTGTTGTTGGATTCTATAAGTGATTGCATCAAGAAATAGGGTATGCTAAGTTTTGGTGAACTGGTTTTTCTACCCCAAATCTTAGTACTTCAAGCATCCTAAAATGGTAGCCATAAAGAACATTGTATCTACCCTCATATGAGATATATTTGATGAGTGGTAGCATACCTCACTCCATGGGTACGGCAGACTATCTCTCTTTAATCCATTTTTATCCTCTATCGATTCTTCACCTATTAAACCCTCCTGTCATCTTCCTTGTGGGGCTTGAGGAGGAAATGAGAGGTGTGACATAAGAATTTTAAATTCAGGAGAAAACAAAGTTTCCTATGTATGTAATACACTAGCTTTTAGAGCACTTCTAGTTCATTTTCTTGTAAATGGGGATGGATTTTTAGATCCTACCTCTTTGGAATGGTGGCAGTGGACAATTTTCTTGATATTCCCTCTTGAACCCCTCTCTACCTATCCTGTAGATTGCCTCTATGTATCTCGTAGACTTCTCAAGTAGACTGTTCTTGTAGGAATTCTCTTGGAGAATGATGGTTCTTTGCTTCCAGTGGGTGGCCAGAGTTATGAAAGCTACTTGAGTGAGGGAGTTTCAAGGAGGTGGAATGCATGAATGAATGCAAACGATGTTTTTTTCTCTTTATAGCCCCTCATCATTCCCACTCCTTGTAGTCAGCTCCCACAGTTGTTAAATCCATAGTTAACCACTTCTTGTCCTACTTCTCCTCTGTTCTTTGAGTTGACTGCAACCACATGTGAGAGGACAACCTGCTTTGTATGTGATGACTAAACGAATGTGGCCAAGTTCACTGGCCACCTTTTCACTTACAAACCAACTACCTCTTAACCTTTACAAGTTTTGATCAATTGATGGATATGAGTGAGTGATTGGGATACTTACCTGTGGTGTTGATACCATGCTGCAGTTGTCAAAGATCAAAGGTGCTACATTGTCTATTTGTTGCATGGTCATTCTTCTTCCTCCTCTGTTGTCTGCTGATGGTTTCTTAGATTTTAGAGGTGTCTATGACTGGAGATCTGATGTTTTTGCTGCTATGTAGCTCTTGGATTACCACTTGGAAATGTTTGGTGTCTCCCTTAGAATTTCTTGACCATGTTGCTGGCTAGTGCTGTGAGGATGTTGTAATGAATGGACAGAGGGAGTAGGAGTGTTTGTGGATGCAGGGATGATTCTAATGGATGAGGTGAGGGGTTAGATCATGTCTAGAATTAATTTTGGGGACCTAACCAATCTACCATTCAGGGGATCCTGTAGAAAACACAATATTCACCTGAATTGAAGTAATGAAGTGAAAAACAATGGAATTGAAGGAGGGATGCATGGTAAGGAGTGGAGGAGATGAATATATGTGAGGCAAGGTTCCCTTTGGATCTTCTCTTTGCTCCTTGATTGTCTTTCTCACCCACCTACAATTAACAATTATGCCTTTTTTCTTTTTTTCTTTTATTATTATATTTAAGAAAAAACAGTTAGGCTGCCTCAGAGAGGTTTTTACCCTAGATATCTACCCTATGTGCCTCAAGGAAGGTTTTCACCCAGGGATCTTCTTACTCTTTTTCATTTTTTCTCATCGTTGGGCCGCCTCACGAGGTTTTCAACCCAAAGATGGGACTTAGGTGCCTCATGGAGGTTTTCACCTAAATCCTTATTCTCTTTTTTTCTCTTTTTCAATGCCCTGATGAGGGAGGAGCTGGAACTTGCTCCACCATCATCACTGTCTTATTGATATTGTCAATGAACTCTTGTTTTGATAAAGGCCTCTTGTACATTTTCAATTGGTGTCCATTAACAAGTAATGGAATGGCTTCTTCATTTATAGTTTTGATTTGCACTGAACCATTATCATGGCATCTTTCCACCACATATGGTATGAGTCATCTTGTCCTTAGCTTGCCCTTGAAGTCTTTATACCTAGAATCATATAACAACACCCAGTCTCCCTCTTGAAATTGCTTCTCCTTAATATGTTTTTCATGCCAAATCTTCCACTAAAGCTGAACTATCTCTGTATGTAGGAGGGGCTGCATTCTGAATTCATCCAAGCCACTCAAATGTAACAATATTTCTTTCTATGCATGACTGAGATCCAAATCTAGTTGGGCCACCATCCTCAATGTGTTATATTCAAACTCAATGGACAACAAAGCCTTTTTCCCATAGAATAGCTCATAGGGTGTAAATCTAGTGGTGGTCTTCCATGTTGTATTATAGGCCCAGGTGGCCTCAACTACTCTCTCTGCCCAATCCTTCCTACTGCTGCTCACTACCTTGGCTAAGATGTTCTCCAGTGCCTTTTTGGTCACCTCCACTTGCCCATTGTCTTGTGGATGATAAGGAGTGGAGGTCCTATGCTTGATTTTGTGATGGCTGAGAAGTTCTTCAATCATGTTGGAGGTAAATTGGCTACCTTGGTCTGTGACTAGCTCTCTAGGCTACCCAAATTTGTAGAATACATTCTCCCTTAGGAACTAAACCACCTTCTCTTATGTTGTTGCCTTAATTTCCTTGGTTTCAGCCCACTTAGTCAAATAATCAGTGCACACAATGATGTGTTGTTTTTTCTTTGAAGGAGATTTGATAGGCCGAATGAAGTCCATTCCCCACTTGTCAAATGGCTTGAAAGTCCATTAAGGTTGTAGGGGAATTTCATCTCTTGGAGTAGGCTTTCCCATCCTCTAGAACCGATCACGCTGAATAATGTACTTTTTCACATCCTGATGAAGAGTAGGCCAATAATAGCCTGCTTGCAACACTTTGAATGATGTCCTATTTGCTGCAAAGTGACCTCCACAAGGCCCATCATGACAGGTCAGAAGGATGTCAAAGACTCCCTCTTCCCTTACACACTTTCCCAAGATTTGATCTGGGCCAAGTCTGAACATATTTCCCCCAATCCAAGTGAATGGGGCACTTTTCCTGACTATCTTGCTCTTTTCCTTGGAGGGCAAGTTTGGTGAGAACAATGCTAATACCAAATAGTTTTCTATACCAACAAACCATGGGGAGAGAACTGAAATAACAAACAAATGCTCATCTGGTAACTGGTCATCCACCATTCCTTCTTCACCTGCAGGCAGATTCATCCTAGATAGAAAGTCAACAACAACATTTTCCTTACCAAGCTTATCAACAATTGTTAGATCTAACTGCTGTAATAAAAACAACCATCTTATAATTCTAGCATTCACATCTAGTTTTTTCATTAAATATTTGATTGCAGCATGATCAGTATGCACAAATGTTTGATAGTCTGTAATGTAATGCCTAAATTTGTTTAATGAATGCACAACAACCAGGAGTTCTTTTTGGGTCACAATATAGTTTAGCTCAGCCTTTGACAGGTTCTTACTAATAAAATAGATGGCATAGGGCAATTTCTCCTCTTCCTTACCTAAGGTTGCTCATATGGATTTGTGTGAGGCATCAGCATGAATATGAAAATGGAGGGCCCAGTTTGGGCATCTAAGGACTGGTGTAGTGGTTAACTTACCCTTTAGAATGTCTAAGGCTTCTTGACAGCTCTTTGAACATATTATCTTAGAATATTTGGCCAACAACCCAAACAAAGGAGAGGCCAACTTGCTGAAGTCCTTTATGAACCTTCGGTAGTATCCTGCTAACCCTAAGAAACTCTTGACATCTCTCTACTTTTGTGGAGGTGGGACCCTTTGGATGATTGTTATTTTGTTTAGGTCCACCTGTAGTCCTTGCTGAGATATTGAATGGCCTAGCATGGTCCCTTCAGTCGTTAAGAATTCACATTTTTCTGGACTGAGAGACAGGTTCATTTCAATGCATTTGTGCAATACTTTGCCTAGATTAGTCAGGGCTTCTTGAAAATCACAGCCATAAGGTGTAAAATCATCCATATAGATTTCCACAAGATCATGTACTAATTCAGCAAAAATATTCAAGACTACTCTCTAGAAAGTGGTAGGAGCATTGCATATGCCAAAAGGAAGGACCGTATAGGAAAAAGTACCCCAAGGATAGGTGAATGTGGTCTTATCCTGGTCTTCTAGGTAGATTTGGGTTTGGTTGTACCCACTGAATCCATCTAGGAAGGGAGAAAACTTTTCCTTGCCAGGCCATCTAGCACTTGGTCAATGAAGGGTAGGGGAAAACGATCCTTCTTTGTGGCTTTTTTCAACTCCCTATAATCAACACAAATCCTCCAGTTACCATTTTTCTTGGGAACTAACACTAAAGGAGAGACCCACTCATTGTTTGAGATAGGGTAAATGAATCTTGCATCTAGCAATTTTTGCAGTGCTTCTTTGACTATGTCTTTAAGAATTGGATTCATCCTCCTTTGTGGTTGCCTGACTAGCTCGCAACCTTCTTTTATGTATATGTGGTGAGTACACACTGAGGGGTGTACTCCCTTCATTTCCTTATAACTCCAAGCGAAGGATTCTAGGTTTTCTTTCAACATGTTGCATATCTTTTCCTCTTCTAAAGAAGAAAGAGATGGATTAATTTTCAAAGTTTTATCTGCATCAAATTTTATGGTTTTTCCAAGGAGTGGGTTGGAATTGGCTAAGCATAAGTCAATTGGATGATTGTTCTAGGTTTCCCTTACTTCTTCTTCTAATGGTAGTGAACTAGGAGTTGGAATTTGGAGCAGGTGTTCAATTAAGTCATCCTCATCTTGTTGTCCTCCTCCTATGGTTGCTTCTGAAGCATAAAGTTGGGCAGAATAAACCTCATCTTCTTCCTCCTCCAACCATAAAGGTAAATCATGCTCTAGGGTAGGTTGAGCAGGAGGGTATAGGACTAACTATTTGGACATATGCCCATTCTTGATGGTCATATTCCGAGCTCTGCAGCTAATGTAAGCATTAGTTGTGGCCAACCATTGCCTCCCAAGGATGAGAGGGTAACCAGTAAGCTTAGCCTTAGGCTAGATAACTATGAAATCTGCAGGGTACTCCCAGGAGTCAATGGATACCATCACATCCTCCACAATTCCCTCAGAGGTGACTGTGGAACAGTCTGCAAGTTACAGAACTATTGTGGTCTTCCTCAATGACCCTTGGAGGTTGAGCTTGAGCATGGTGTCCTTGTTCATCACATTAATGGCAGCACCAAGATCAATCAAAGTGTGTGGGACAATGGTACCATTGATGTTCACATCTACTACAGGGCTTCCAAGGTCCAAATATTTTGGACATATTACCTACCCCAGCATTAAGTCAGACAACTGCCCAATGACATTAATGGTAGGGCATCCCTTTTTCTTCTTCCTTGATGCTTGGAGCACTTCTCCTTAATCAACTTATTGTAAAGGGAACATCCTTGATTTCCTGGAGAAGGGGGATCTTTACACATAGATTTTTCAATTGTCCCAAAAGTTCAATTTCTTCTGGGGTAGGCTGGAGTGATTGGGCTAATCTCTCAGGAAAGGGTGGATTTACTTTAAGGTTTCTTTCCTCTATTTCTTCCTCAACCTCCCTACGTGGAGAGGGAGGTTGGTTATCAGGGATAATTCTCCTAGATCTTAGGTTGATCTCCTGGATTTCTATAGCATAAGCGGGGTATGATGTCTCTCCCCTGTATACTTGTTGAGACTGCCTATTGTTTAGGTTCAGATTTGGCTAGGTAGGTATCTAAGGTTGCTTGGGTGGAGCAGAGTGTAAGAGTTGTGGTTGGGTAGGTGGTGGGGGGCAATAGGTTTGGAACATTGTTGAATTGGGGCCTCCACCCCTAGAGTGGGATATTCCACTGATGTTGTGGCTAAACACAAGGTTGAAATGACTGGTTGGATGGCTGGGAATGATACTGAGATGTATAGGACCAAGGAGGGGGTGTAGACCAGGAAGGATGAGCAGGGGGTCCCCAAGAAGGTATAGTTGTGGTTTGGTTGGGGTTGTAATATGCATGGTATGACCGTTGCATACCTTGCTGGTATGGTCTAGGCCCAGGAGGTCTCCTTTGGTTGATGTAGCAAAGCTGCTCAGTGACCCCTTCAACTCCTTGATATACAATTTTTAGTCCAGGTAAAGAAGGGAACTTGTCTGTGGAGTGGTTTTCTTCAGAGACTGAGCAAATATTAATACAGTTCAATGGACATTCATTCCTAGGATGCCTCCTGGTGCATCTAGGACAAAAGATGGCCAGGGCTCTTTCTGCTTCCTCTTGCTTCCTTTTGATGTTTATGGTGTCCAATTGCAAGGCAAGGGTTTGCAGCATATCACTTTTGAAATCTTCCAGCATATTTCCAATTTCACCCTTGAAGTATGAGTTGGAGGATGATGTATTGGCCATAGTTTGACTACCCCTACCTTTTTTCCTGATTGCCCTATAATGGTTTCTAAAGACAATCTTAATATCCTCATAGGGTAATTGGTAGATATCTCCTCCTGCTATCATATGTAAGGTGTCCAAAAGATCCTCCCTTACTCCTCTAAGGAGGACCAGCTTTAATGACTCAGGGTCAAGTGTGCACCTGACCCTTTTGTAACTGAGTTGGAATCTTTCTTCATAGTCTTCTAAGGATTCATCCTAGCCTATGGTCATCCTGAAAATCTCTTGTTTAATATCCTTTGACCTACATTAGTCCCTATATTTGTTGTTAAAATCTTGTTGCATCTGAGCCCAATTTGTGATGCTATCTCCAGGTAAACCCATGAACCAGCACAATGCTGCATCCTTGAGGGTAGATGGAAATAGTTTTAACTTTCTCTTATCATTTGTATAGCTATATGTTCGGCATATAATAGCAAACTCAAATAGGAAAGTGTCAAGTTCCTTTATGGTTAGGCGATGGAAATGAGGTAGAGCAGAGCGGCTTATATTCTTCATCTTAGTGTCCCCATTGGTCTCCCTAATGGGGAAGGCACCCTCAATTCTCTCTCTATTTCCTCTGTCATTTCGGTTTTCAGCCATTGGCTCAATAAGAATGGGTTCTTCCTCTTCTTCTTCCCCTGTAGGTTCCTCAAATATGTAAGGTTTCTCACCTAAAGAGTCTTCCAATTCACCGTCACTGAAGAAGAGAGAAGGTTGACTGTTGGATGCAGTGGGAGTATTTGACAAGAATTTCCCTGAATTGTCCCTATTCCTACGAGGCATGAAAAGAAATGTTTTTGGGTTGGTTTTTGTAATATTTATTTTCTTTTTAAGTTGGAAAGTACTCTGCAGAAAGGAAATTGCTGATTGGATGAAAAACCACTAACAAGAAAAACTACTTGCTGAATTGAAATTCTACTTGTAGAATGAAATTGTTGATTGAAGGAAGACTACTGACAGAAAAAGACTACTTGCTGAATTGAAATTCTACTTGCAGAATGGAAAGGAAAGTAGATAATGACAACTGAAAGAAAGGAAGAAACTAGATTACTTTTGCATAAATAAACTAATGGAAGAAAATTGGAGACTAGAAATAGAAGAAAGAAGTAATCACATTCTACTTAGACACCTCCCCGGCAACGATGCCAAAAAGTGATGAGCCTAGGTATTGCAACAAGAATGTTGCAACTCCCAGGGCTACCAGCTTTACTTATCAACCTGAGGTTCGTATAAACTTGCAGGTGAGAGTGCTATATGCATAAGTAAAAGTGAAGGTACTACATGTTGTCATTGCTCATCTGGCAAAAGACCCCAGGGGTTCCAAGCCAGACTTCTATAGGGTCAGCAAAAGCTCAATTCATTGATGGAAGAAGAGAAAATCTATCCTAAGAGAGAGCTACTCTATTGCAGTAATGAAGAAAACAACATGTAATGCTAAACCACACCATAACCTAATTAACCAATTAAACAGCTATGCTAAGGAAACTTGCTAAATCAATCACTAACCTAATGCTGCAATCTAAGATGCAGAGGTAAAGAGCATCAAACTATACTAAGGTGTTACCAAAGAAACTTAAGCTAAATCATTTTTCAAGCGGAAGAGAAATCGGAGGTCGAAATCAGTGAAAGGAGGACGTAAGGAAGCAATAGTGCATAAGAACCGTTGGATTAGCCAATGAACAGAAGATGAATGGCGGAGATCTTATCGTGAAGGCTTAAGTGACTAGATGGATGAATATGGTGAACACACAGGATGAACGACTGAGGTCTTATCACGGAGGTTAAGTGGATTGATGGAGGAACCGGATGAATGAACAATATGAACGACAAAGATATTATCACGGAGATTAAGTCAAGAGATGGACAGACAGGATTAATCAGAGGACAGTGGAGATTGTAACACGGGAAAAAGAAACGTGTGGAAATGATGGAGCGGGTTTCGAAGGCGGTAAGTAGTTTCTCGCGTGCCCTCAAGGCTGTAAGCTGTATTTTGAAATTTCACGCGATTAGCCTAACTACGTGACACATAGCACGAGAAAACCACTTTTCTCGCGTGCTCTCAGGTGGATAACGGTCGTGCAAGAATCCACGTGAGATTGAGTGATAGTCGTTGAATTAGGCTAGACAGATCAACGGTGGAGATCGGCCAAGCTATTTGGTGATCGAGTGATGTGATAGCTGTCTGATCAAGTGAGGCAGATCGAGGGTGGGGACTTAAAGCGCATAAAGTAAGTGGAAGACTTCAAGCAAGGCAATAGTTGGATAAACAAATGAATTGGACGGTGATTGGGAAGGTTTGTTATGGATCAGAGGGTAATGAAATGATGCATGAAGAACGTGCTGAAGGTAGTTTTAAATGAAAAATGATAGAAAAACCAGTAAATGTGGACAAGTAAATGCATCAAACTACAAACTCCATAGCTCATGCAAGAACCAGAAACCTGCGTTTTTGGGGTTGCTAAAGGGTCTCTTCCTCAAGTCATGGTCCTAGAGGGAGGAGATGAGGGCGAGACACCTGCGCACAAACTTATGTTGATCTTTTTCCTCTAGCTACCCTGTGAACTAAAAGCAGGCACAAATTGAAGTAAACTTAATCACAATTGATCTACTCTACACTACTGTAATGAAAATGCATCTATTTAAGCAAATGAACAGAACTAGAAAGCTACTTAAGAAAATGAACAGAACAGAAATCTATGCTACTTAAGCAAATGAATAGAACCAGAAAGCTACTTAAGAAAATGAACATAAACATAAACCTATGTTAGCATACATATACAGTAAAGAGAAGCTTTGGCTGCTCGAGTTGGACCCTAACCCAAGAGCTTCAACCCTCTGAGTTAACTCAGAGCTGGCTCAAAACAAAACTCATTCTCATTATCAAAACCATGGATTACATAAAAAAATTTCACAAGTCTTGCAGCTCAGAGATAAAGCAGAGTTTTACAATAATAATATGAATCCTATTGAGGTCCTAAGCCTCTCTACTTATACATCTGAAGTCTCCAACAAATTCCTTTCAATTAGGAAGGCTAGGCTCCCCACTCAAGGTAAACTGGTTTCTATCCCTTTCACTTGTTTGGTTGTGTTCTACTCCTAAAAGTGATGGTTGTTTGCACTCCGAGTTGATGGAGGAATATTCGAATGGAGGGGTAGTAAATGAGGAGTATTTACCTCCTATAATTACTCTCCCTTGTCCCATTCAAGTTTTTACCAAGGTCTTTGCCACAGTTCCTTGATTTTACCCTTTATTCCTTTATCCCTGCATTTCTCCTTGCTTTTATCCTTTATTCCTGCATTACATGCACATTAGACCACAAAGAGAAATATCCAACTCTAACTCATCTCATAAACAAAATATAATCAAAAGTATGCAATAAGTTGTGAGAATAGTTGGTTTGACTAAGCTAGGAGGTGAGTTAAGGCCAATTAAGGCCCATATAATTACCCAATGTTGAGGCTCATCAAGTATTGACTTAGCTCCAATTCCATCAACTGAGTAGCCTAGGCCATCTCATAAAGGTCCTCCAAAATGGCTAACAAAGACACTAGAAAGTGTTCATCCTGATGGGGTTGGAAAGATAGGAACAAGAAATTCAACTAGGAAAAATGGAGATGATGTAGACGATTATGATTCACCTGTTAATATGGATGTTTCTTATGATTGTGAACTGAATTTTTCTACAGATTTTGAGCCAACTTCTTTCAAAGAAACCTCTTCTCATGATGAATGGAAAGAAGAAATGCAAAAAGAATATGATGCCTTAATAAAGAATGGAACTTGGAAGTTTGTTGATGCTCCATTGGGAACCAAACCAATTAGCTGCAAGTGGGTCTACAAAACAAGTATAAAGCTGATGGCTCACTTGACAAGCACAAAGCCAAGCTTGTGGCAAAGGGTTTTGCACAAAAATAAGGGGTCTATTATGGATAGACTTTTTCCCCCACAGCAAAATGGGTTGCCATCCTGACATTATCTACCTTGGAAGCTCATAACAGTTGGAACGTCCATCAAATGGATGTAAAAATTACTTTCTTGAATGGAGATATGAATGAGAGTATTTTTATGTCCCATCCAGAAGGATTTGTTGTGAAGGGCCAAGAACACAAAGTATGCAAGATTGTGAAATAATTGTATGGCCTCAAGCAAGCACTGCGAGCCTGGTATGAAAATTTAATTGAGCATCTTCTAAAACTCAACTTCAAACATTATGATCTTGATGATGCAACTTTGTTTGTCAAGAAAGTTGGCAAAATAGTTGTATATCTTGTGGTGTATGTAGATGATCATTTAGTGATAGGGAACAAGGAGAGTTACATTGCATCCATAAAGAAGGAATTTAGGAAAGGTTTTGAAATGAATGACTTGGGCTATGTTCACTACTATCTTGGTATTGAAGTAACTCAACATCTAAAGTTTATATTCCTCTCTTGGAAGAAGTACATTGGAGATCTGTTGAACATGTTTAGCATGGTAGAGTGCAATCATTTGACTACTCCAATGAACAAAAATTGAATCCCACATTCATTGAAGGAAAAGAATTTGAGGATGCAAGAAAGTATAGAAAGCTTGTAGGAAGTCTCAAATATCTAACTACTACCAGACCAAACATCTCATTTGTTGTTGTAATCCTCTCTAGGTTTATGCAAAAACCTTGTGAGGGACATTGGTCTGCTACAAAAAGAGTTCTAAAGTACTTGAAGGGAACTCAAGACTTTGGACTCAAGTATACACAGGTGGGTGACTTCAGCTTGATTAGATACTCTGATTTAGACTTCAATGGAGATAAAGAAACTGGGGTATCTACTTTAGGTTATGCTATGCATCTTGGATCGAGAGTTGTCTCCTGGAGGTCACACAAACAATCAGTTCCAGCATATTCCACAATAGAGGCAGAACATGTGGCAGCAGCTGAAGCAACAAAGGAAATTGTGTGGCTTAGGAAAATTATAGAAGATTTGCAAGTGAAACAAGTGCATTCAACTCCACTCATGATTGAAAACGCTTCTACCATAAATTTGGCCAAGAACCCAAAGTTCCATGATCGAATGAAACACATCAATACAAAATACCATCTGATTCAACATCATGTTGAGGCCAAGACAATCCATTTACGCCATTGTTCCACAAATGAGTAGATTGTTGACATCTTCACCAAATCACTTGGAAGAGAAAAGTTCAAAAGATTCAAAATGATGCTTGGACTGACCCACATCCCTTCAGATTAAGGGGGACAATGTTGACACCTAATCTTTGGGATTAGGAAATGTATGTAAATAATGTAAATAGAAAATAAGGAGATTAAGAATATGAAGATACACTAGGAGGTGAAGCCCAAGAGTCTCTCCCTCCATGAATATATCCATGAGCAATATTAATGCAAAATCACAATTTTCATTGTGGAGTTACCTCCTGGAATGAAAAAACGAACAATATTGATCCATGCCCATGCTCTCAACATTCAACATGACGTTCGAGCTTTGTGCAAACTTGGGTGGTTGATTGTTGTTGTTGTTGGAGTTGGCATCCCTTCTCAAGAAGTTGAAATTTAGGGGCTTGTTGCTGGCGATGGTCTCACTTGACCTCTGTTTCAACTCTGCCAACTCGTTGGACAGAGACTTGATGGTATGGGTCAAGTTTTCAAGATTAGTAGCTTATTTATACTTGGTATTACTTAAGGAGACCTGAGACCTTTTTCCCGTGTCCTTGGAGTCCTTCGATGATTCATCGTCTATGATGACTCCAATTTTGTGCAAGTCATTTTCAACCATAATGGCCTCTTCATAATTTTTTACCAAAGTTCCTTTCATAGTTCTCTTCATGAATTGCACAATGCTTTTTGGTAAGGCAGAAGTGTAATAATCAATGGTGATGGAGTCATGAGGTTTCGTATATGTAGGAAATATGTTGAATATACGATTGAACCACTGATTAAAATATTTAATTTTTTCTTTCTGCTCCATCTTCAGATTGCCCATATCTTTCAATAACATGGCAAGGGTTTTGTCATCGGAAAACTTTTCAAGTAACAACTTTTTAAACCCCTACCAATTTTGGATTGAGTTTGGAGGAAAACGGTGGTACCATACAACTTCTCTGCAATCTAAGGTACAAGGTAAATGTCGTACATGTAACATCATCGTAATGTACTTGAAGCATTTGTAGATGTAGGTAGAATTTGTCCAAATGATCCTCTGATTTACTTCTTTGTCATGGTTTTACTTCATTAACAACTTCTATGGGTGCCTCGAAATCTTGTGTAAAACACCCGAAAGAGTAAGTGTGCCCTAAGACATCCAATCTAGATCTTGGTCCACCATATCTCCATCTTTGTGCTCCCCCTCTTTGTCAGAATATAATGGACATTCCTCCTCTTCTTCGTCACCTCCTAACCAGTAGAAAGTTTCGTCTAAGAGTACAATGTTGTGTTAAAATTGGAAACCAGGGCAAAACTTCATGTGGGTAATCTTATTCATGGCTAATAATATTTTTATTAGATTCCTCTCGTTGAGAGGTGTAGGATTGATATAAAGATCATCCAATTCCGATAAGTATTCATGGAGATATGAATTTATTTTGACTATGGAATTATTATCAAGCCGACCTACAACTCATGTAGGCTCAGAAGCCCAACAGTCGCATCTATTCACCCACCAACGTTGTGTATAAATATAAGAGGACTTTTCCTCATTTAGACTCACTCATCTCATCACATCTTTCTCTCTCTACTGCGCAGATATGAGTCTCTTCTCTACTGTGCTGAAATGGGTCTCTCTCTCTCACACATGTGAAGTCAGAAGCTATTGAATTTGAAGCTGCAACTGTAGAAGTAAAGATTGACTTGAGTGGCCTAGAAGATCTCCTCTTTGGAACTGCACTGTAGGTTCATCTGAACCTCCTTTGAAAGCTGCAACTTTTGGTGGTGGAATGAAGTCAATCCGACGAATGGTTTGCAAGATATCGACTGCCCTAGTTTGAAGCCGGAAACTACTGAAACTGAAGCTGCAACTGCAGAAGTAAAGATTGACTTGCGTGGCCTAGAAGATCTCCTCTTTGGAACTGCATTGTAGGTTCATCTGAACCTCCTTTGAAAGCTGCAACTTTTGGTGGTCGAATGAAGTCAATCCGACGAACGGTTTGCAAGATATCGACTGCCCTAGTTTGAAGCCAGAAACTGCTGAAACTGAAGCTGCAACTGCAGAAGTAAAGATTGACTTGCGTGGCCTAGAAGATATCCTCATCTAAACTGCGTTGTAGGTTCATCTGAACCTCCTCTGGAAGCCAAAACTTTTGGTGGTGGAATGAAGTCAATCCGACTGTCGGTTTGTGAGATATGGTCTGCCCTAGTTTGATAATGAAGTCGCTAATGCTGATGCTACTGATCTAGGGTTTGCTACTGCTGATATGAATCAGATTTATTGTACTATTTCTCTCTGTTGAATTATTGAAGATAAGAGAAGATTTGATCAAAGGGTTTCCCCACACATTGTGGGGTTTGTCCCTGGCTAGCCGCCACATCTTGTGTCTCTTGTCTTGGCTTGTTTTCTGTCGATCGTTTAATGTTCTATCTGCACTTTACTTTATGTACATGTGATTGGTAATCGGTGGAATATAATAAGAAAAAGAAGTAAACTGTTATAAGCATAGAACATACCATAACTTAACATGGTATCAGAGCTGAGGTGAAGACAAAGCCCGAGCAAGAGCAAGAGCAATCATCGAAGAGAATATTGGCAAGGCTATCCTAAAAGAACTATGGGGTCCTCAACACTCTTTCCTGCTGAAGACAAGCTCCATGAGAAAGCTGACTATCACGGATGGAAGATGTCTATCGATCTAAACCTTGAGAATCAAGGAGTGTTGGATCATGTGAGAGGCAATATTGTTGAGCCTCCATCAAATGCATCCGCTACTCCCTGGAACAAATGAAAAAATGGAGAAGTCAAAACAATAGAAGATCATACGGGACTCTATCGACAAGCACTTGGTGGCCTACATCTCTGAACGGACACCTCCAAGGAAATGTACGATAGATTGGTGAGTTTATTTAAAGTTAATGATGCAAATCAAGTTTTGTTTCTTAGAAATAAGCTGAGGGAAATCAAGAAGGGTAAAGATGAAAGTATGCAAGCATACTTCTTAAGAATCACCGAGATCAAGAATGATCTCCTATCTATTGGGGAAACTATTACTGACAAAGAAATGGCACTCACAACTCTCGGAGGATTACCATCTGAATGGTATGTGTTCAGGACTACTCTTCTAAACAATAATGTAATTCCTAGTTTCGAGGAATTAATGGCTAGATGCATTCAAGAACAAACAAGGGTAGAAGAGCAGGAAATGCCCTTGCCTAAAGGTCCTCCTACTGCTTTTTCTTCTCATGCTAAGAAAAGAAATAATTCCGGGACTAAATCAAAAGGAAAGGCTGGACCTAAGGCTAGAAGAAAATGACGATGTTACATTTGCGATAAAGCAAGTCACTATGCAAGGGAGTTCCCTGATAGAAAGGACTCACTCTAGGACGATGATCAAAATCCCTCTGATGGCAATCAAAGGAATGACAAATTCAACAGCAAAGGTAAGAGGAGAGCTGGGAATCAAGGAAGAGGACAAACATTCAAGAAGGCCAGAAATTCTAGGATGTATTAAATGCACCTGACCTCAAAAAGAACCTAGTGTCCATCTCGGGAACGGAAGACAAAGGCTACAAGGTAACCTTCAGCGATGGCAAGGTATGTATATGGAAAAATAATGTTAAAGATGCCTTTACTCTTGGGTTTAGTGTTGATTCATTATATCAAGTTGATGGAAGTCTGCTAGGTGTCATGTCTTATGACACATCTCTTCAGTCCAAACTTTGGCATTAGAGGTTTTCCCCCCTTCATTACAAAGCTCTACCCGATGTAAGACAGATGGTAACAGGGATGCCTGAATTCCAAGTAGAGAAAGAAGGTGTATGTCTGGGATGTGCCGAAGGAAAGCTCAAAAGGGGACCATTCCCTTCAAGCCAAAGCAAGACCTCTGATATATTACAATTGGTTCACTCAGGCATACCTGAGGTTGGCATTAAGAGGGAGACTGCTACACCACATACTCCTGAGCAGAATGGTCTGGTGGGAATGAAGAACCACACGATGATGGAAGCTGTCTGGGCCATGCTACATGATCAAAGACTTCTGAAGTTTCTATGGGCTGAAGCTGCAAACACTGTCGTATATGTACAAAATCGATGCCCTCATCAAGCATTGGGTTCCAAGACTCCTGAAGAAAAATTCACCGGTAAGAATCCTGATGTTTCTCATTTTTAAAATTTTTGGAAGCCCTGTATACTTTCATGTGCCAAAAGAGAAAAGAAATAAATTGGGAGCATCTGGAAAGAAGGAAATTTTCGTGGGCTATGGTGAAAATACTAAAGGCTATAGAATCTATGTAGCTGGTCAAAGGGAAGTCATAATTAGTCATGATGTCACCTTTGACGAAGATATGGCTCTCAGCAAGGTGATCAATCTTCCGACTTTGAGGAGCTCTCAAGAAGCTGACACCAGGGAACCAAAAGAAAAGGATGATGAATCGATGCCTGATGTAGAAGAACCCATGGATCCGATTGATCCTCCTCCATATGAGCCTTCCTCTTCTAGGAAGAGGCCTTCATGGCTTAAGGGGTTACTTGATGATGCTGAAGGACATGCTGCACCCCGAGGAACCTTTCGTGAAAGTAAGAAACTTAATAGGTATCAAGGATACCTGACCATCATGAGCACGATCATACAAAATGAGCCTTCGTCATTCTCGGATGCCGTCAAGCATCAAGTATGGAAGGATGCTATGACTGTAGAATATGAGTCTATTATGGAGAATGATGTCTGGGAAGTAGTTCCCAGACCTTGGACAAGACAATTGTTACTTCAAAATGGCTTTACAAGATAAAGCATGGAGCAGATGGAAGCACGGAAAAGTATAAGGCTCGTTTTGTTGCTCAAGGTTTCTCCCAAAAGGAAGGTATAGACTATGATGAGATATTTGCACCTGTTGCCAGATATACGACCATCCGCTCGATCATAGCCCTTGTCGCTTCACAAGGATGGAACCTACATCAGATGGATGTCAAGACTGCGTTCTTGCATGACTCGATCAAAGAAGAGGTCTACGCGGAGCAACCTGAAGGATTTGAGATTTATGATCGAAAATCTCATGTATGCACGTTGAAGAAAGCTCTCTATGGGCTGAAGCAAGCACCCCAAGCATGGTATGAGAGGATCAATAGCTACTTGATGAAGCTGAGATTCACTAGGAGTGAAGTCGATCCTAACCTTTACTTTAAGGTTGAAGATGACAAGCCTCTCATACTAGTATTGCATGTGGATGACCTCTTTCTAACAGGTGCAGACCCTCTCATTCACAAATGTAAGAGGGAGCTGGCCTCTGAATTTGAAATGAAAGACCTAGGACTGATGCACTACTTCCTAGGACTTGAAGTATGGCAGAAGCCAAGGGAAATTTTCCTATCTCAAGGGAAATATGTGGTAAAGATATTGGAAAGATTTGGTATGATGGACTGCAAGCTTGTGACTACCTCGAGGATCTTAACTTTTAGAAGTTATATGGTAGTGATGTCGGACCAGATTTGGGAAAGGCCTCTAAGTTTCATAAACTCATTCGCATTGATGTTCTTGGTGAACCTCCGTCCGAACATATTTTTTGCAGTTAGCATTGTGAGCTCATATTTGCTTGAGCCTCACTGGATTGATGCCAGGAATCTTCTGAGATGTCTTCAGGACACAGTCTCTCATGGATTAAGATACACTGCCGGAGATGTGAGACTACTTGGATATACTGATGTTGATTGGGCAGGCAGTGTGGTGGACCGTAAGAGCACTTTCGAGTGTTGTTTCACCTTGGGATCTGCTTCGATATCCTGGATGAGCAGGAAACAGAAGTCGGTGGCTTTGAGCACCGCCGAAGCAGGATATATTGTTGCTAGCATAACCTCGTGTGAGGTAGTCTGGTTTCGAAAGCTCTTCAGTGAACTGTTTGGATTTACATTGGATACCACTGTGATTCTCTATAACAACCAGAGGTGGGATTCGATTATTGAGGAATCCCATATTCGTTGATTGCTCCAGCAGATAGACATCATCTTGGATATGGTAAGTTGATGAGCAAGGAGGCTCCATCGCATTAAGATAATGTACAGGTTGATACACCTTGTCAAAGCCCCGAGGAAAGATCTAATCTGTGATTTTCCCAAACGACTTGGAGTCGGTAAGAAACCCTTGTACAAGGGTCCTGCATGTTGCATACATTGAGCTCTGGGAGCTCTGAGGGCTTGCGATTATTACTGGAGCAACATACGACCACAGGGTGACTCACCCTCCCCTGGTGGTGCACACTGGAATAAGATGATTCGCTCTCTTATGGGACAAGATGATTCGCTCTCTTGTGGAACAGGATGATTCGCTCTCCTATGTAGTAGGATGATTAGTTCTCCTGTGAGGCCTGGATTGATGTGTTCTCCATGGCGATTGTAGCAAGATTGATGTGTTCTCCTATGAGGCTTGGATTGATGTGTTCTCCATGGTGATTGTAGCAGGATTGATGTGTTCTGTTGTGAGGCCTGGATTGATGTGTTCTCCATGGCGGCCTGGATTGATGTGTTCTCCATGGCAATTGTAGCAGGATTGATGTGTTCTCCTGTGAGGCCTGGATTGATGTGTTCTCCATGGCAATTGTAGTAGGATTGATGTGTTCTCCTCTGAGGACAGGATTGATTAGTTCTCCTGTCGAGGCATCCTACCCATGCAGTCTGGGACTCATGGGAAGTACCTCTCATCTGATCAATGAGCAGGGAAATGAAGTTAGGGACCATAGTAGTACCGATGGACGCATCGTTGTAACTACCGTACTCCTTACGCTAGGATGACCTCCATTGATCTGGGATCAATGATACTGGTCTGGGACCAGTGGTAGGAGTTGTACCATACTATGACGTTGACTTCGGGTCGGTTGAGACTGGTCTGGGATCAGTGGTACATACTCTGAGACTAACTTTGAGTCAGTGGAGGATGATATTGGTCTGGGACCATTGGAGTTGTACTCACTATGATTCTGACTTTGGGTTGGTTGAGATTGGTCTGGGACCAGTGGTACATACTCTGAGACTGACTTTGAGTCAGTATGATACATCCTCGATCATTTATTCTTCTTCATAATTCGAACAAAAGCAAAGTAGAACAAAACAATGCAAGAGCAGAGCAGAACAGAACAAAAAAGTACAGATCAGTGCAGGGCAGAACAAGACAAAGCAGGACAGGAAAAATAGAGCAAAGCAGGGCAAGGGTCAGGCTGTACAAAGCAGTGCATTTGATGGATGAATAGTAACGACCGATAGACAGATTGCAGATGAAGTTCTCCATGGTTGAGAGGGAGTGTTAAAATTGGCAACCAGGGAAAAACTTCATGTGGGTCATCTTATTCATGGCTAATAATATTTTTATTAGATTCCTCTCGTCGAGAGGTGTAGGATTGATACAAAGATCATCCAATTCCGATAAGTATTCATGGAGATATGAATTTATTTTGATTATGGAATTATTATCAAACCGACCTACAACTCATGTAGGCTCAGAAGCCCAACAGTCGCATCTATTCACCCACCAACGTTGTGTATAATATAAGAGGACTTTTCCTCATTTAGACTCACTCATCTCATCACATCTCTCTCTCTCTACTGCGCAGATATGAGTCTCTTCTCCACTGCGCTGAAATGGGTCTCTCTCTCTCACACATGTGAAGTCAGAAGCTGTTGAATTTGAAGCTGCAACTGCAGAAGTAAAGATTGACTTGCGTGGCCTAGAATATCTCCTCTTTGGAACTGCATTGTAGGTTCATCTGAACCTCCTTTGAAAGCTGCAACCTTTGGTGGTGGAATGAAGTCAATCCGACGAACGGTTTGCAAGATATCGACTGCCCTAGTTTGAAGCCAGAAACTGCTGAAACTGAAGTTGCAACTGCAGAAGTAAAGATTGACTTACGTGGCCTAGAAAATCTCCTCTTTGGAACTACGCTGTAGATTCATCTGAACCTCCTTTGAAAGCTGCAACTTTTGGTGGTCGAATGAAGTCAATCCGACGAACGGTTTGCAAGATATCAACTACCCTAGTTTGAAGCCGGAAACTGCTGAAACTGAAGCTGCAACTACAGAAGTAAAGATTGACTTGCGTGGCCTAGAAGATCTCCTCATTTGAACTGCGCTGTAGGTTCATCTGAACCTCCTCTGGAAGCCAAAACTTTTGGTGGTGGAATGAAGTCAATCCGACTGTCGGTTTGTGAGATATGGTATGCCCTAGTTTGATAATGAAGTCGCTAATGCTGATGCTACTGATCTAGGGTTTGCTACTGCTGATATGAATCAGATTTATTGTACTATTTCTCTTTGCTGAATTATTGAAGATAAAAGAAGATTTGATCAAAGGGTTTCCCCACACATTGTGGGGTTTGTCCCTCGCTAGCCGCCACATCTTGTGTCTCTTGTCTTGGCTTGTTTTCTGTCGATCGTTTAATGTTCTATCTGCACTTTACCTTATGTACATGTGATTGCTAATCGGTGGAATATAATAATAAAAAGAAGTAAACTGTTATAAGCATAGAACATACCATAACTTAACATGTTGTCTCTGTCACCTTTGTTAAAAGATGTAGATTGCTCTAGTTTCTATGTGTTTTTTGTAGTCTTTGCTAACTATTCAAGGGTAGTGAGAACAAGATCTTTGACTATTGAAACCACTATCCCAGTAGGAGTGGTTGTGTTCTTCTTTGGAAAATAAGGAAGATTATGTACTCTAGGAATCAATCCAATAGCCTTTGTAAACTTATGGGTTATAGGCTAGATGGCCCAGATGTGCTTGTAAGAGATTTCACAAGTTTGTTCAAGACTAGGCTGAGAAGATCTGCTAACTTCAAGAATACGAGCAAGGGAGGTGCTGGGAATATTGTTGCATTGACTAGAAGAAGTATGATGAGGGTGGGTGAGGTTATCAACCATAAAAATCTAGTTTCCCTCCTTCTAGAACCAGAAATGTTGATAGTGTTGGACCTGCCAACATTTAAGGGGTCTCCCTAATATGTGGTCCCAATTAGACCTCAAACCGTTTGGGATAGGATCCCCATTCGGAATACTGCCCAATTACTATTTCCTAAAAGGTTTTCTTTGGCTCTAAATGTTAGCAAGAGAGAGGAATGCATAAACATGAATCATAAACATTCACAGAAAACAAACATGAATCATAAACATTCACAGAAAAATCTTACAAATATTCATAATCCATGCATGAAGAACGTGATGACCATCAAGCTTCATATATTAAGTAAAATTCCCAAGGCACATGTATATATCAAACACCATTAACTCCAATAGTGGAGCATTAGAGCCATCACTTGCTCCTCAAAAGAACTAGCTTGTTTCTCTAATGCCTTCCGAGAGGAGACAAGGTGAAAAGTCCTTTGCTCATACAATGAGGGTGTGTAAATAACCAATGGGGTGATGCTTCACATCCCTTGTGACTCTTTGACTACCCTCATGATTGTTTGACTTCCTATGACTTTTCGAATTTACATGACTCTTCATATTTTGTACATGTCCTTTAGACTTCCAATTTACAATACATTTTTGAATAGGAATTTACATAATCCCAAAAAATTATGTGGAATATGGTGACTCATGACATAACACTGATGACATGGCAATGTCAAGTCATTATTTCTGTTTCTTGCTATATGTCTTCTTCATAATGTTCTTCTGCCTACCTCCATATGGATTAGAGATAAGGATTCTTCAGTGATATCAGGTCTTGAGTTGCGGTCGCAAACTAGTGTCTTTTTTCTTTCTTCTTGATTGATAAACTTGCGTATTCAGCTACAAAGGCATCTTCTAGCATGTTCTCCTTCTCCATATCCTTCTTCATCCTCCTTTCATGGTATGATATAGTATCTGCATATGCAATTCACTCATGAAAAGACGACATCAGTGTGATAAACCCCTAGTCTAAGATGTTGCATGATGATCCACTGATTAAGCCGCATCTGGGTTGTAGGCTGAGGGAGATGCTCAATGACTATGCAATTGCACAAATCATGAAGTCAGGGGTTAGGATGGAGCCCTGAGACTGTGCAAGGGTTCAGTTTAGGTTGGACTAGGCATGATGATTACACAGTTGGGGAGCTCAAGGAGCCAGACTGAGGGCTTGATGACTGAATTCACCCACTACGTAGTGCTACAAAGAAAAGGAGGCCAGGTGACTATGCAATTGTACTCTTCAGCAGCTCAAGGGTCGGGCTTCAATTTTGAGACTGCACAATGTGCAGTTTAGGCCTGGCTGGAGGGCAGGATTGTGCAGTTTTAGAGCTCAAGGTTCAGGCTTGAGCACTGAGACTGCACACTGCACAGTCCTGGGAGTCAGGAACTATGCATTTCACAGTGTCAAGAGGTAGCGTTGTTGCTTGAGGGCTGAGATTGCACAATTCACAGTTCAGGAGGGTTGGATGAGGCTAAGTTGCTTGGTCAGGGAGTTTTTCGAATTTGGCTAAGTGTGGGATCAATGAAGCTTATGTGAACAATGATAATAATTGACTGTGATCGCACACTTAGAACACTTAAAAACACAACATATATCATTTAGAACACATGAAAAACATACTTCCCTCAGTGCGAAAACTTCGTGATGACTCACAACAAGTGTGACACCAAAGATACACTTTACAAATACCATGATGACACTTGTGCGACAGTGCTTAAAACTTTGGAAATGAGTGTAACGAATGTTTACATGGTAATATCAACTCATTTACACCAAGATAACCCCTTGAAACCACCAAAAGAAGCTTATGTACATCGTTCAACACTTAACATGTGAAAAGAGGAAATTTTGATTTTCTCACAAATGGGACCAAAACACTTAGACAAAATACATGCAATAAGTCTTAATGTTTATGACGATAGTATACAAGATCAAAGTAGGCTCCCAAATTTGGTGTAGGCTAAAATTTTGGAGGGTGTTGTGGCAACGACAACATAACTTTTAGTATAATTCTGCTCATATATTATTAATTAATGCATACATAAGAGTAGCATCTTTATACATTGAGTTGAATAATGCCTTGCTTAGATTATTCACTTCACCCAGTCTAATTAACTGAAGGAAGCGAAATTAATGGAGATTTATGGTTTTGGTCGAGCTTACCCAGTTCAATAGAGATATTATTTATTGATCTTGTACTTTTAATACTTCATAGCGTATAACCTAGTCACCGTAATCTACTCACCATAAATGTGTGTGTGTGTGTGTGTGTGTATATATATCAATTAGTTTTAAGAATATAAAAACACTTTTTTTCATTACAATATTTTCTTTGTTTAATTACTATTATAACTTAATAAAAAGAACTTCAATTTCCCATAAAATAAATTATTTAATAATTAAAATTTTAACTCACTGTCCTAGGGGAGAAACTCAATTGGTGATCGAAGTAATGTGGGTCCTAAGAAAATT
Source organism: Pinus tabuliformis (assembly GCA_031772625.1). Taxonomy (NCBI): domain Eukaryota; kingdom Viridiplantae; phylum Streptophyta; class Pinopsida; order Pinales; family Pinaceae; genus Pinus; species Pinus tabuliformis. The sequence goes on from CM062812.1 coordinate 535,768,848, forward strand.
GGGAGATCTAAGGTTCAAACACCCCCCCTACCCCCGATTGTGACCAAATATACGAGAGGAGGATAGGTCATAGACCCCCAGCGGTTTACTAGTACCTACGTGGCAGGCGAGTTGTTGGGTTCCTCTAGGATACAAAAGAAATTCAACTCCCTCGAAGTAACAGAAGCATTTCAAGTCATTCTTAATGGATTCACGATGATTGTCTTGTTCCTGAAATAAATCGTGTCCCGAATCATGAAACTATCTAGAACCTCATAATTAATCCAAATAGTTGTTGAAAGGATATCTTAAGTTATTTGACAAAAACCACCATTTCAAAAACTATGGGGTGGGGATTAGTCAGGGACTGGCCACTGAATTACTTGCAAATTGGCCATGTAAATAAATTCCCAAGTACCAACTCGTTCCCTAATAATTAAGATATCATTTGGAATTGGAATTCCTTACTACACATATTATGTTTGTATGATATTCTCAGTACAGTGTTTACAATTGCCATTCTTCAAAATATGGTCGTTGAACTACATATTCTTATTTCGTTAACATTGAGTTCATTTATTAAGATACTGCACAACAAGAGATAGTTGATCCTAGTAAAAATCATGCTTAGTTATCAGTTCTAGTCCATGATAATTCATGGAGAAGTGTTCGGTGTAATTAATAGTGATAATAACTCTAGATTTTGTGGAGAAGTGTTTGTTGCTAACTCATCTCACAACACTATGAGATGGTTGGAGATCAGCCCTTTATAGAAGATATTTTTGTCAATGGTTAAATTCGTCCTTTAAATAAGAAAACACACCATCATCCATCTTTTGGATTGAATATAAGGGAAGTTAATTCCTCAATGGATGAGGATGAGTTTTAAGTTGTTCATGCCACTTCCAAGGGCAAAGATGATAAGGAATATACTACAAAGGTCAGTAAGGGTGATTTACTTCTCTATGTAATCTTCTTTGGGAGTAATATATGAAGAAGAATAAAATTCATCAAGGTTGGATGAAGGTTGAATTGTAGAGAGATTCTTATGGGATAGGTTCTAAATGTTGGAGACTAGAAAATATTTCTCGATAGAAGTTGTGGCACCCATAGAAAGATAAGGAAGGATATGATGTAGATATTTCCCAGCTTGAATATATATACATGATGCAGAGATTTCCTAGCTTGAATATTCCTCCTCAAGAGGTTCACTGCAAGGATAATTGAGTTCAGTATCAAAAATAGTAAGAGGCACTTTCTGCCTAACACATGGGGCTTGCTGAAATGCTTGATGAATAGCCTTACAAGAAATTTGCATCCATTCTCTTCAATATAACCCTTGTTTTTGGCTTCCCATGTGTTCATATCCCTACCTATATTGCTCCTATAATTCACAAGGATCCTTTATAATATCTAAGGCAAGTTGGTTGTATTTTTTTATATCAACATCCAGAGTCTAGTGAGTGTGTCCAAGCTCTTACAAATATTGAGAGGGTAGCAGTGAAATATGACAAGAAGAATGTCATGATGTATGTTGCATTGTTTCAATGTTAATGAATCTTAAATTCCTACACGTTTGTGTTAGTATGTGAAAATGATTTAATTTTTTTGATTTCTTTTCCATGGGCCTTTGCATAACTTATAGAATTTTTTCTTTATATAGTTGTATGGTAGCCAATACCTTTTGCACCCCTCAGCCTCCTAGCAGAAAAAGAAAATGGTGCAACCTAGTATTTTAAGTGCTCTAGAGTAGTTATTGAATTTATTGTGCAAACTTATATTAAAAACAAAGTGAATGGTTGTCATGAAAAAAATTGCAATGGTGGAGGGTCTAATGTGGAGCTAATCTACATGAATAAATGAACAAGATGACAAAAAACATTAAAACTACAAGTTTGAAGTGTCAAAAATATCCAAAGCCAACCCAAAAGCCATTAGATAAATGTTGAGGTCTAAAATGGGTGTCTCAAGGAATATTATAAAAAAAATAGTGGAAATAATAAAATAAGATTAGATTACCTCATCAAGTTTTGGAGGGAAAAAATGATTTTACTCAAATTTCAAGTGAGAGCACTTATTGGATGTGGAATTTAATTTTTCATCCAAGCAGTACCCATGTTGCATACTTTCAATGGACCCTACTATACGAAAAATGTGAAATACATGAAAGACATGGTTGCAATCATGTTTTTTCATGTATTTCACATTTTTCATGTAGTAGGATCCATCAAAAGTATGCAACATGGGTACTCCTTGGATGTAAAATTAAATTCCACATCCAATGAGTGTTCCCACTTGAAATTTGAGTAAAATTGTAGGGAGATAAGTTATAAATATGAGTTGAGTTTTTTATTTTATTTTTAATATTTTTAGCTTTTTACTCCAAAAATGGTGAATCATCTCCCATGGTTGAAATCATCATATATAATCATATTGGTTCTTATAAAGTTGACTTTTGTTGTATTTTTTTTTTTTGAGACTCATTTTTTACCTCAAAATTTATCTAATGTTAAGTTGGAATTGACCTAAACATAAAATTTGGATTAGGGGCTAAAATTCAAAGGATTATAATGTTATTCTAAATCTAAAGGTTGGATGGCAGCCCTCATACATTGTTTAGGGGCAAAAAATAGTATATATTTAACAAAACTAGATAGGAAGGCTTGGGTACACATGCCTCAAAGTTTCAAACATGGCTTTGATACCAAGTGTAGAGACCTTCCCTAAGATTTTTTATTTTTTTTAACAACCAAATCTAGATAATAGCAAGTGAAAAAACATGCTTACATTTCATTAAAAAATAAGAGATGCATTCAAGTTACTGTATTACAAATGATAAGCAAATAAAGATTTCCATTTTAAAACTAATCATTTGCTAACAACATCAATTATGAAAGTCACATAGTAATTAAAAACACATCAACATTGGAAGCACGTATAAATTTCAAGCTACATACATCAATAGTCCATAATTTTACAATTCAACCATCATATCATTCACTTTTACAATTTGATAAATAAAACATGCAATAAAAGTTTATGGAAACACGAGGTATCATTTACCAAAGAGGTGGAGACTCGATCTTGACTTGTTGCTTCCTGTGCCTCCTTGTTGTTTTCCACACACATGTGTGAAGGATGTTGCATCTCGGCCGAATATCCCTGACTCAACAGTTGACCTCCCAACCTACTCCTTGGGTACTCTTCTTCCCCACGGGCCCCTGAGTTGCAATGGGGTTTTAAAATAGACAAAGAATACTAGTTTATGGAGGAGAGCACTCATGGCTCGAGAGTTCCCTCTCTAATGGCTTCCACCACTCCAAGCTCACTATATACTTCATAGTCACTCATAATAGCATAATGTAATCCATCCAATAGTAGGGAAAAAAGAGATCCCTCTCCCATAGCTTGTTTCTTCTTTTATAAGAGGCTTCATAGGTGATATTTGTCACTTAAGTAAAAATAATTATTTTAATTGAAATAGAAGTTTGATTATTCACCCATCCATGTGTCATCCTCTCACCAAGGCTCTCCTAAATTATTTACTTGAATTCTTATTTAAAAATAATATTTTTCCTCGCCTCCAACATGACTCCTTATTTATTCTCCTAGTTGTCTCTTAATACCCCTTTTATTCTCCTTATTTTGTGTTCATTACTGAAGTCAATTAGTAGGTCTCAAATTTGGTTCCCAAACTTCTCCCTAGTTTATCTCAAATTAACTCTTAGATGGAGATCCTTGTGTTGGCTCTTGCCACATGGAGGTTCTCTCATGAAATGAAATTGATCTAATTTACATTCACCACCCTCTTTTCTTAATGAGGTTAATCTATACTAGGATTAATGTTCTAATTAAACCTATGCCCCCTTCCCTTTTTTCTTATTAAAACACTTGCATATTTTGGAGTTACTTTATATGCACATTATCTACTCAAGATTTTCCAAATGTTGGAAGGATAAAGTTGCTCAATAGTTCCAATTGTTTTTTTTCTTCATATTCTACCTTTATCCAAAGTTTTACTCTTGATTTAGTTAACTTGGTTCTGAAAGGTCACTTACCATGTTATGTGAATTAGTATGATTATCAAATATTAATTATATTTCAATAGTTTCTTCTTGGTGCCAATGGTGCCAAGTCGGTCATGCCCTTCAAGGAATTCCCTTGAAGTTCCAAGGGTGTCACGCCAATCAATTTCTTCTTGATGTGAAGGGTGCCTAGTCGGTCATGCCCTTCAAGAACTTTCATTGAAGTTCCAAGGGTACCACACTACTTGCCCTTCAAGAATCCAATGACTAAAAGAGGAAAAACTAGGTGCGATGACGAATTCCACTATCCTCTCCCATGTCACCCTCTATAGTGAGACTAACGGTGCTGGAGATCAAGGAATATCCCTTGATGTGCGCCCCCAAGTAAAATCCTTGTGAGCGACCCAATCAGGGTCTGCCCCCGTGACATCGTGATATTTAAGGCAAAGGTATCCTAACACCTTTCAACCCAAGTCATGGTAGGAGTGCTAGTGGGTGAAATCAAGGACATTGTCCCACCCCTCCCATGAATTTCCATCTATATGTATAACCCCATCACCCATGCGTGAGTCATACGAATGGGAAACTAACTTGTTCTTTTAGTGAGTAACATATCATTAGAATTCAAAAATAAAAAAATAAAAAAATTTGAGACAATATTATGCAATTCAAATCAAACCAGATGTCATCGAATCATCACATGCAAGTGCATCTGGGCAGTCTCATTCCATGCTAAATAATCTTTAGCAATATTTTTCATATTTTTCATAATATCATTCACCACTATAATTGTGCATACTAAATCATCATCATGACATAATCATCAAAAAATTCATAATTGTGAGCAAGAGCTAAAGTAAACAGACAACATAATGAATCCATCTCATGATTATACAGTCATAAAACACAACCATCACAACTGTTATCATCACAACATCAATTGGAAAACAATTATTATCATATCCACTAACAACAAGAGTAAAATATCCATATCCTTAAACTAAGGTCCTCAAAGAATAATGTATGAGCCTTGAGACTATACCAAGGCTAATGCCATATTGAGGTCGGTCAACCAAAGTGGGGTACTACAAAAATCACTTCTCACGTGGGGTCCACAACAAACATATATCATTCCATCCCCCCTAACCTACTTCGTCTTCCACCCTATCCATCCTCTACTATAATATACTATGGTGTCAACTATACAATCGTAACCATTGATAGAATCAAAATGGTTGAAGTTCCAACTACATTTACCTACTTCTCCAAATAAACAAATAGTAGTTGTAATCACATGTCTATAGAAATTTCACTTGTAGAACAAACCGATATATGCAATTTCCTAAAGCATAATATTTGTTCTACTTTTACAAAACATTAAGCAGAAGCATAATCGAATTCATGAGCAACATCAAGTAGGAACATGCATAATTGATCAAGAGAAATAATCACGCATAACACAAGATATATCCAGGGGAAAGAACCAACATAAAACCCCAACCATGTATTATCAATCAAGTGGAGATCCTCAACAACATACAAAAAGAATCAACTCAATAGCTATCCTACTCTCTCTGTAATCAGAAGATCATGATGATCTTCAATCAGAAGATGAAAGTCATGGACTACCTAGGCCTCAATATAAAGGCCACAAGTCCTCCAATCTCCTATAATAGATCCTTCTCCATGCAAGGAATACTTATTAGAAATATCTAAGCATCTGATAGTACATTGTCCCACATCTGATCCCAACTGGGTCTCTGACAGAACTGATATGCAACAGTTATCCATGAGTGAATCCTCAGTTATCTAAAATAATAGTTGTCACATGCATGCAAACATTAACAAACTATATTTTATTATTTTAACAACTTGTTAAAATAATCTAACTGGACTTGACTAGTTAAAACTAGCTCAACTGATTCTCTCATTATAGAACTCATACGTATTCCCTCAATCAGTGGAGGAAATTAAGGATAAATTCCTCAATCAGTGGGACAACTCATGTGCATGCTCACAAAGATTTCAAATTCGTATTTCCTTAACTAATTAACTCAACTGAATTAATTAATTAATATTTCCAACTGTTGTTAAGACCAAAATTAATTTTACTTCCTATAGATAGACTAGGGACTGTTATAAATAGGAAGGGACCCAGAAATGCTATTTTTAGAACTTTCTATTTTTAGCAGTTTCACCTCTCACCCAATGTGGCCAATGACCTCACTGACCAAACTGCTATTTTTAGACATGCTATTTTTAGCAGGTCTATTTTTAGCACATTCTAAATTTAGCATTTCTTGTTGCACATTTTTCAACACTCCCTCTCAACAATAAAAGCTTCCTCTCGAACCCAATCCTGTAACTCTGGAATGTTCTACATGCACACATCTACCTAGTCCACTTGCTCCAACAACACTTGGAACAAAAACACTCCCAACTTATCACTCTATTGGGCTAGGAACATACTCTAATGCTGAAGCTCTACGTGCTGCTGACAAGTGCTCCCTCTCTGACCTCTGCGCTATTGCAACATCTTCATGCATCTTGCACCATTGCACACCTATTTGTGCCACCTAGCACTGTGCAAAACACTTGTGCCTCTCGCATTGTTGCAGCCCGCTAGCTATGCACTGTCCTGGGATTCCCTGCACTGTCGCTCCATCTGCATCTGTCTCTACCAAATCAATCAGTTCCTGCTACTCCACATTGGGGCTCCTGTAGAAAGGTCTCATCCAAGAGGTTAGGTACCTCAAGGATCCTTCCCCTCCTCCTTGGGACGATCACTCTATATCGCCCCACCTCCTACCTGGAGGTATGGCTGCATGTGATCCCTCTATCCACCTGGCTCGAAGTTTCCCCATATTGGAGGTCTCTGCATGAGTAGATGTCTCTACTCAATCTCCTCTTAGTTTCCCCTATTGTGGCTGCTCCACAACCTCCTAAAGCTGCTGCACCAATCATGGCTCCTCCACAATCGTCTGAGACTTCTTCTCGCTCTGCATGTTCAGAGGTAATATGCCCTCCCTCTCAACCACAAAGTCTCCATCAATTTCCTTGTTGCTTAAGGCTTTGCATGCATCTTGAACCTCAAGAGCATACAGGTTCTTGACCCATGAACCAATCTGCTTCACCTGTCTAGTGATGATGTGTCTAAGGAAAACCTTTCCCTTACTGAAGACCACAACCTAGCCTCTGTCTTCCAGCATCGTGATTGACACCAAGTTTCTCTTTAGTCCTAGTACATACTTGACATCGGTCAAGGTAAGGCGAGATCCATGCTCCCTCTGAAAAATAACTATGCCTACACCTGAGACACTATACTTCTCATCATTACCCATCGCTATGAGTATCTGGAGATCTTTCTCCTCTAAAGTACTGAACAAACTCTTATCGCCAGTCATGTGGAAAGAAGCTCCACTGTCAAGAAACCAACCACTTCCCACCATGGATGAAACCATGCATGCAGAGAGTGTGAAATCCAACTCAAACTGTGAAGCAAGTGCCTCACCTTCAGATCCTTCCCCGGATCCCTTCTTGGATTTCCTCTATGGACAATTTGCAGCATAATGGCCCACCTCATGACAACGAAAGCATCGCACTTTCAATTTTTCAACCTTCCTCCCATCATTGGAAGAACTGGATTCAAAAAGAGAAACCTTCTCCTTCCCCTTCTTCGCCTTACTTACTAAGGCACAGTTCTCCTCATCATGCATGGATGAAGAACTGTCTCTGGTGCTCCGTCTGATCTCCTCCTGCATCAAATCCGACCATAGTCGTTCCCAATCTGGCAGTTTCTCTCTTCCATTCACCGAGTCTTGGTAGCTATGCCAACTCTTAGGAAGGCCAAGGAGTGCTAGACTCACCATATCCTCATCCAATGTCATGACCCCTACACTTGCAAGCTCATCCCTGCATGTGATGAGCTTGGTCAAATACATAGAGATCGTCTCATCCCTTTCACACTTGATCTTTTGAAGTTTTTCCTTCAGTGCCGACTTCCTTTTATCACTACTATTCTGATATAAATCTTTCAATATTTTCCACATTGCAAATGGAGACTCCTTCCCATGGAGGCTTGAGACAATGTGATCTCGCACTCCCTCCAAGAGAATTCTCCTAGCTCTAGCCACACACTTCCTCCATTTCACCTGCTTACTCTTGTCAGTAGGCTTAGGAATTTCTTGATCATTGAAATCCTTAAGGCCATTATCTTCCCAAACTGCCTCCATGTGATCCTTCCAAGCTATATAGTTTGAGCTGCCATCAAGGGCATACTCAAGCCTCAAACCATAAAATGCCATCGATGAAATAGATGTGATAAAAACTTGAGATCTATATCCTAAATAATAAACTTCAAATTTCTCCTGCTAGTATATTGTTCTTGCTTGATCACCTGTGCTCCGATACCATGTAGAAATTTCACTTGTAGAACTAACCGATATATGCAATGTCCTAAAGCATAATACTTGTTCTACTTCTACAAAACATTAAGTGGAAGCATAATCGAATTCATGAGAAACATCAAGTAGAAACATGCATAACTGATCAAGAGAAATAATCACACATAACACAAGATATATCTAGGGGAAAGCACTAGCATAAAACCCTAACCATGTATTATCAATCAAGTGGAGATCCTCAACAACATAAAAAAAGAATCAGCTCAATAGCTATCATGCTCTCTCTGGAATCAAAAGATCTTGATGACCTTCAATCAGAAGATGAAAATCATGGACTAACTAGGCCTCAATATATAGGCCACAAGTCCTCCAATCTCCTATAATAGATCCTTCTCCATGCAAGGAATACTTGAAATATCCAAGCATCTGATAGTACACTTTCCCACATCTAATCTCAACTGGGTCTCTGACAGAACTGACACGCAACAGTTATCCATGAGTGAATGCTCAGTTATCTGAAATAATAGTTGTCACATGCATGCAAGCATTAACAAACTATATTTTATTATTTTAACAACTTGTTAAAATAATCTAACTGGACTTGACTAGTTAGAACTAACTCAACTGATTCTCTCATTATAGAACTCATACTTATTCCCTCAATCAGTGGAGGAAATTAAGGATAAATTCCTCAATCAGTGGGACAACTCATGTGCATGCTCACAAAGACTTCAAATTCGAATTTCCTTATAATTAATTCAACTGAATTAATTAATTAATATTTCCAACTGCTGTTAAGACCAAAATTAATTTTACTTCCTATAGATAGACTAGGGACTACTATAAATAGGAAGGGACCCAGAAATGCTATTTTTAGAGCTTTCTATTTTTAGCAGTTTCACCTCTCACCCAATGTGGCCAATGACCTCACTGGCCAAACTGTTATTTTTAGACATGCTATTTTTAGCAGGTCTATTTTTAGCACATTCTAAATTTAGCATTTCTTGTTGCACATTTTTCAACAATGTCTAGGGGAGCACGTCCATCTCAAACCTCCCATGATTGTAGGCTGGATCTTACACAATGGGAGATGCTTCCACCCCTCCTCATAGAAATAGGATCAACACCCTATCATGGACCACAATATGACATTGGTTTTGGGTGATTATCATCAAATTATACAATTGGGTAGTCATGTTACCTAGAAACCTACATCTTACCCACTATTACAACAACTCACATCAATTAATAAAAAATACAATAGAACAATGTACAACACACCATTATTCATTCAATGTCATGACATCGACCAATTACCAGTATGGTTCTCTAACTATCATGTTACCCCATTCGAATCTACAAGTTAGTTTTACTCTGAGCACACACACACACACTTATAACATAGACATTTGATCCTAATTATCATATCATTATATCGGCTATCCACATACCAGAATCTTTCAATTAACATCAACATGTTGGGAGTAGATCATACATCTATTTTTTAGAGCATAAAAATAATCCTCAAGTGTTTTATAAAATGAGTCCATCAGTCCAAAATTTGAAATGAAACAATATTGCATAGTGTTCATAAATAATACATCATGAAAATATGATTAGGGCCTCAGTATAAGTAACTTCCTAGGTTAAAATTAGTTGTTACTTATGAACAAAAACAAAAGTAAGAGGCATTTTTAACATAAAGTCTCTACATCCTCCCAAGTACCAAATCGTAGGTTATACTTGTCCTACTGGACCTTAACATGGTCCACCAAATGACATTTGAGTTTTCGAACTCTACGGTCCAATATGTGTAATCGTTTAACCATAATAGTTCCCATGTATGAGACCTATAGTTCCCTCCAATCAAGTTCGTGAGATTCATCAACAACATAATGTTGTAAAACATAGACATGAAAAACACCATGAGCTTTATGCAAGTGGGGTGGCAATAAAAGACGATAGGAAATTGATACAATTTTCTCTTTGATCTTAAAAGGTCCTTGTCAGTCCTATCTTTGATCAAGGATTTTGCTATGATTTTTTACTTATTTAGCTCTAAAAATACCTATGTTAGTCACTTACGAAAATATTTTTCCATATTTTACCAATATAATCACTTTCCAAAGGTATTTTTATTTAATTTTTTATTTTTAAAATTTCAAGTAATTAATTGCATTGTAAAAGAAAATTATAGATTTTATTAGAATTCATATATCATCCTTCGTTGTGATATTTGCAAGAGGTCTAGGCAAAATATAGAACATGGGTTGATCATGGATGTCCCGAGATGGTGAGTTTCCTACTCACCCAATCTGAAACAACTCAGAGACACCCAATCAATGCATGGTCAACGTGGGAAATCTAGTAGGAAAAACACAACACAAACTTCTAAATTCACCTTGATGTGATTTTTAGAGAGAGAATCCACAATTTGAGTGCCCAACAAGATCAATTGGATTAGATTTCTTCTCTAGAATAGGCTGTAATTAATAAAGAAAATGTGTTTTGGGTATTTTGTTGAATTATTTCCTATAAAGGAAAACAAACTTAGCTTTCCAAGGCATGATATTATATTTGATAACTTGGATTTTGACTTGAGAGCTTAGATTTTGTTTGCAAACCCATTTTTAGTCATATTAATCAATTTATGGAGTGCCTTTGATGTTTTCAATCATTGATTCAAATTAAGAGTGCTTGTTGAAATGTGGAAGGGCCCCCACTACTCAAGCTAGTACACTCTTTCACTATCGTGCATTAATATCGTATACGTTTTATTTTTAATGCTGTCTAGTATCATATTTTTCTTTTTCTTATGCTCTTATTACATTTTGTACATTCAAATCTAAATTTGTTTATAAAACTAGTTTCCTAGTCATTGTGTAGATATTATTTAACGATAATTTAAAATCGTTGTTTATAAGTATTAGTTTCTTATTAAACCATAGTTGTATTATCTTCTTTCTAAAGCTTTCGATGTTTTTTTAATTTATTTATATCAGCTGATTCTTACTATGAGCTCACTAGACTTCATAAACCATGTATCACCATATATCATTAGATTGCATTGGTATATCATAACATTCATATTTATTTTACACTCCATCATTATAATATATACACTTTGATATAGATTTTATTATGTTTATGAGTCTTATTTATCATAGAGTAACTATTGTTTGAAGGATGACCTAATTGGAAAAAAATAACCAAGTCACTGAGAGTGCCATTCATCATCTTTCTCAATCAAAAAGGCCCCAACTTCTTGATAACTTTTCCATTTATCCTTGAGCTATCAAACACCATAGTTCACTATTTTTTTCATTTATTGCTTTTCTTAGATTATATTAATGGTTTGAGAACATACTAGCTAAAAGAATGAGTAGAATACTAATTTTCATTCTCACAATTGGGGAAAGTTGTAGCACATTCTCCACCTCTCAACTAGTATTGGGTCAAAATCTATTGAATTGTCTAAAATACTACTGAAGTGTCTAGTTGCCTCTAATAGAAAGAAAGGCCCTAGTGTATTAATAAAAAATTTGGATTAAAAATCGCTTTAACGATTTTCATTTCCAATAATTTAAGTGAAAGCTTGATATCTTGAGCATGATCGCATAGCGAACATTGACTTGTGTCAGAAGTATTGGTATATTCCTAGTATGAAGTGCTTATATGTCAAGTTTATGTGTCTTACATTCCAAGCATATGTGATTAGATTGAATGTTTTATTTCATGCTTCCTTAATTTAGTCCCTAGTTTTGACTTAACCTAGAAGTGATAACTAATGTAATCTAACTCATTACATATTGTAGTGTGATTGCAACTTTATGAACATCGGATTGATATGAATATTATGTCCGAACTTAGGTCTCTAAATTACCATGAAATTCCTATAAATTGAGGTAACAAATTTGTCCATTCTCCATGCTAAATGGTTTCTTATTATGTAGATATGAATAAAACCTTGATCCCCCACCACATAAATTCAATTAGTCCTATGTGCATCAACATAATCATTTTTCTATCTTGAGCTTGCTTTAATTGTTTTCTAATTTGAGTCACATGTTCCTCCATTTCTTGTACCAATCCATGCCCTTCTATTACTCTATCCTCTAACATTTCCAAACTCAATGATGTCCTACATGGCCTCCCATATAAAGCTTGACAAGGATGCATCCCAATTGAAGTGTGGTAATTTTTATTATAGGTGAGTTCTACCAATGGTACATACTTATCCCATTGGGTTTGTTTATCGATAAAATACACTCTGCACATGTCTTCCATAACCTAATTTAATCTTTCAGTCTTCCCATCTATTTCTAGATGATATGTAGTGTTTATGCTCAACTGAGTCCCTAATGTTGATTGGAAACTTGTCCAAAATCTGGATGTAAATCAATATTCTCTATTAGAAATGATCTTTGTGGGTAACCCATGTCACTGAATAACTTCTCTTATAAGCACTCATGGTACATCGATGACATTATAAGTATCTTTGACTAGGATGAAATGGGATATTTTGGTTAACTTATCCACTATGACTATGATGGGATTGTGCCTTTATGGCGTGAGTGGAAAACCCATGGAAAAATCCGTAAAGATTAATTCCCACTTGGACATAGGAATGCCATGCAGTTATAGAAGTATTGCTAGGTGGTGATTTCCATCCTTCACGTGATGCCATTCAAGACACTTAGCAACAAACTAGACCATGTCACACTTCATTCCTACCCAAAAGAAAATCTTGTCAATGCATACATAGATCTTCTTCGCACTAGGATGTGAAAAATAATTTTCTTTACGCAATTACTCAAGGATAGTTATTTGTATATTCCCTTCTTGTGAGATATATATCCTTCCTTGGAATCTTAACAACCCATCTGGTTCAAGGACATAGCCCTCAAACCTTGGTTTTAACTGCTTGTGACTCTAGAGAGTTAAAGTCAACTTTAGATACAAACTATCTTCAGAGATTTTTTCTATCACATGTTCACTCAAATTGACCCTCAGTGATACCAAGGAGAAATATAGTGGTCTTCTAATTAGTGCATGGACCACTACATTCTCATTTCCTTTGATGTAATAAATCCAAAAATTGTACTTGATCATGAATTCGCTATATCATCTTTACCTAGGTGAAGAGATGCTTTAATCTTTGATGATTATTCTTTAGACCAAAGCTCCTCCTGACGAGGTAATTCCTCCAAAGCTTCATATCTAGCATCATTGATGCCAATTCTAAGTCATGTGTAGCATAAATCTCCTCATGTTTCATCAATTTCTTAGAGGCATGGGCTATTACTCCCCCTTTTTGCATTAACACAACTCCAAACCCTTGCTTTAAAGCATCTATGCATATAGAGAAGTCCTTATCCATATCAGGCATGCAAAGGATCAATGCACTAGTTAGTAATATCTTCAACTTAATGATTTCAATATGAAGGAATGATGGGAGACATGTACAATTCAACCATGAGTGAGAGTATGAGGAAATGATGGAAAATGTTATGTATAGTGGGGATAGGTACACGATACCCATTTTCAATCACTCTTCAATAGCACAACCAAACCCAATAAATTCCTCACCTTACTTAAAGAGCATTATGACCTCTAACTAAAAACTACAAAAAAAAATGAAAAATAAAAATAAGGAGTTTCTTGATCCATTCAAAAAATCTTCCAATTATCTCTAGGATGGTTTATATATATTAAAATGGCACCCATTATGGAGAATGGAAATAATGTACCTTGTAAGTATGTCATGCCATAATCATCTAACTTGAATACGAGCTTAACAAGGCATCAAAGGCATCATCAATCATCTACATTGTGGAAAAGTGAAGAACATGCATAGCTACTAGTTGGAAATATATATCATGGGAGGAAAAAAATTCTCTTTTTGTTACCCATGCATGTGGATGGTGAACATTAGACATATGAGTAGTTATTGGTATAAAGGAGATTATTTCATTATCATACACACTCAATCATGATTATTGCAAGAGTTGAATATGTTTTTAATCAAGATGATTCAACTCACACAACATTTATTCAGGTAAGGAAAATGCTTGTTGTAGGCATAAATCAATCCAATAATGATTCTAACTAAGGTAAAGTAGGATACGTAGTGCGATGGGGAAGAAAAGTTCAAGAATTATGCTCAATGTCTACATACACTCACCAAGATAAATTGTGTTCATACATGATTTTTTCATTATTTCTAGTTGGTTTGTCTCCACAAAATGACATGATACATTGGTTCCTCAACCATTTCTATTAAAGGCTATGGATATCTTGGCATCACTACATTCATCAAGCTTAGTGTTGGTGGGTTGCTTTTGTACATTTATCATATATAGGAGGAATTGAGGCATATAAAGAAGTTGAAGCCTCTTATTTGGTGCTTTTCAAAGTTCAATATGCATGCAAAAAGATATATGTGGATAGTGAGATTCTAACTACCTATGGCATCAACATTTCAAAATGTATGAAATACATAAGGCTCTGGCACTTGAATAAATAAATTGTATCGAGTAATTTAACAAACTACATTAGGAATAAAGTTCAACTAAAGGTATATATTCTATTCATGGTTTTACTTAATATATTAGTTATACCATAGTGTAGCACTTAATTATTATGTTTGTTGGTTACAATAGGTGTAGTACATTGGTTGGCATCTAGAATGTGATAAATCATTGGCATTTCTCTCCCTTTAGATTTATTATTCTCCTTGAACTACGAGTTGTATGAATTTAGGACTAGAACATGAACCCACTTATTCAAGTCCTATATTCTCTACCCATATGTGTATCCCTTCCTATCCATATTTCCATGCTAATGTAAAGTGATTATTCTAAATCAATAAAAATATTTGATGCATATCCAATTTAGTATAGACAAAATTTAGGGTGATGTAATCTAATTCTACATTACCACAATCTAAATGGTGTTTTTGTCTTGAAATATGTAGTTTTCCCAAAGTTCCATTTAGAAAATTGATTGTTTTCAAAGACAACATTACTTTTTCATGTTATTTTCTCATTGTATCATGTAAATTTTATTTTATCTTGAGTAAGCAACTTCTCTGATTGGGAAGAATGTAGACTATACTTACGATTGCATATCTATCTCCATAGTTATTGTCCACCTTAGATTCATCTCCACCATAACTTTTCACTCATTACATTGTTAAGTGTTTGTGGGTCCCATAGACCCAACCCACTTGACAATCTTGGAAGACAAAGTTTCTCCCATGTGACAAATGACCATTTTCTTTCTCTAGTAGACCCACCCCAGAGGAAGCTTCTATAAATATTCTTTATTGGTCTAAGGATTGCTTTGGGGTTGGAATCACTAAGAGATAGTATAATGGACAAGCTTATAAGACTGATTTCAAAAGCACTAATCATCCAACTAAGTTTAACGACTAGAACTTCGAGCTATCAAGCTTTTGTGAAATACACTATAGGGTTCTTTTTAAGTGAGTGGTTCATATTGAGCTTTCAAATAGAGGGGCACTAAGGCATTGTCTAGTAGGGAATTGATTTGGAATCGCATTAGTCAAGCCAGATGGTGCTACACAACCACATTAGTATTAAAAAAACAAATGGTTTTTTTTATCATCAATAGAGGTACCTGATGCACCCATGAAATCACTGATGATTTGTTTCAAAGCATTGGATTCTCTAGTTGTTGGTACACCAAACAACATGATATCATTTATGAATTTTTGATGTGGGAGGAGAATGTCATCTCCCTATAAGCACAACCCTTTTGAGTTTACCTTGATTTACTATTTATTTAAGTGACCACCCTAGACCCTCTCCCACTAGAATGAATAGACATGGGGATAAATGGTCTCCCTAGAAGATCTCCCTAAAACAGTAGAAAGTGGAGGTGGGGGAGCCATTCAAAAGTATCAAGAAGAGGGGAGTTGATATCATAGAGTAGATCCATTCGATCCAGTGGTCTGGGAAGCCATAGGCTTATATAATATGAAGGAGGTAATCCTAGTTTAGTTTGTGGTATGCTTTAGAAAAATCAAGTTTAATCATCATCCCAACCTTCTTAGTTTGTCTCAGAGAGTGTATTGTTTACTGATCCACTATGATTCGATCCAAGATCTATCATCCTTCAAGAAATCTTGTTTGTTCAGGGGATATGATAGAGCTTAAAAGGGATTTGAGGCGATTAGCTATGTCTGTTGAGATAAATTTATAGACAATGTTACAAAGGGAAATTGATCGAAAACTATTAGTTGCATTCGCTTTATCCTCTTTTGGGATCAACATGACGAGCGTAACATTAAGGCCTGACCACATAAATAAGTGAGTGGATTCCAAGGCCTAGGAATGACCAACAAGCTTGGAAGAAGTCTGTTTTAAATCCATATGGCCCAAGAGAATTATTATTTGGCTTAGATATTATGGGTTCCTTCACTTCCGTAAACGATGTTTCTTTCATTTGTGCATCATTTTCAGCTAGTTGTATTAGGTTTGGAATATTTTAGGTTATCCTCTGGATGGAAAGTTTGCAATTGGGAGATGGTTCCGAAAGGAGGGATTGATAATATGTTATTGATTCTTGTTCTAGATCTGCATTTTCCATGAGTCTTCTCCCATCTATAGAGGTTCAAGGTAAGATTTTGTTGTTTTTGTGTTGTGGAAGAATTTTGTGTTCTTTTGTCCTTGTTTTAAACACCTTATTTAGGACTTTTGTTTCCATAGTACTTCTTCTTGCTTACAATGCTCCTCTATTTTAGTGAGTAGTTGTCCTTCTTCCTTGTCATATCTTCTTTGTGGCCTTCCATGATGATTTTTCGTTGAACTTTCTACATTCGAGATTCCAAAGCTTGCTTATCTGTTAAAATACTGCAAAACTTTGATTTACTCAAGTTTTTTAACTTTTGTTTAAACACATTTAATTTCAATTGGAAGGTGTGGCATGTTATTCCCCCTGCCTATCTATTTCCAACCATTATTCCTTAGATTTAGTTTAGAATGATGAGTCTTGTAGCCATAAAATTTTGAATAAGAAAGGATGGTTACAAGGCGTGATGTTAAGATCTAATTCCAAGCATATGGGCCTGTGATCTGAGCCTATACTTTGTAAGATTTAAGATTCCACAAAAAATTCCTTCTATAAGAGTGATTCAAAGGCAATAAATATGTAAATTCCGTAGGTGATTTGATGCTTCCCTTCGTATCTATTATTCCAGGTGAATGTATCATTTATGTTATTCAAATTTGTCACTTGGAGTTGTTGAAATAGGTACTTAAATTGTCGAGAATCTGAATCTAATCTTTGGATACTGCATTTTTTTCTCATATATGGATTTTATTAGATTAAATTTATTTCCTAGTGTCCAGAGTTCCTCCTAATGGATGGCTCTAGTGGCTTCTATGTTTCTAAGGAAACTGTGTTTTTCTATTGGGAGATGGGGGCCATAGACCATAGTAAGACAACCAATCTCCTTGGCTCCTACATATTGAAATCTTCCTGATATAATGCAAGGCATGCAAATCTAGTCAATAAATGATACTTCTTGGGATTCCATAAGATCGTTAGGCCACCATCTGTGTCCACAACATCAAGTGCTATTGATTCACAATCTCTCCAACATATGGGGGCTATTTCACCAATTTTTGTCTCCAGATATTTTTGTCTTATGTAGTATAATGACTGTTGAGCTTTCGATCTAAATTATTTCCTTGAGAAGTGTTTTCTTTCAACCCTCCATAATCTGACATTAAAACAAACTTTCTTCCAAATAGGTAATGTCTCCACATTTTCAATGCATGCACTATTGTTGCAAGCTCAAAGCCGTGAGTTACATAATTCATCTCATACTCACTTAATTTTCTTGATTCATAACACATGTGATTCATGCATTAGGACTCTATCGATTGCCTCCTTGCTAGTATTTTTGCAAAACACGGAATCTTTTTCTAGATAAGTTATTCCCAATATTGGGACATGTGTGAGTAGGTGTTTTAATTGTTCAAAATTGGTTGCACACTCTGATGTCCATTGGAACTTAACTCCCTTCCTTTGTACAACTATGATCAGATGCTCAATATTTGAATTTTTTTTAATGAACCTCCAGTAATATCCAGTTAACCCCATGAATGATCTACTTTATACAACATTTTGAGAAGAAGAACACTCCACAATGGCCTTGATCTTCTCAGGATCTACTGCCATTCCTTCCTTGGAGACAATATGTCCCAAATAATGAACTTGTGATTGGAAGAAATCTCATTTGATGAACTTGGCATAGAGCACGTGCTCTCTCAGCAATTGCAACACTACTTTCAAATGATCTTCATGTTATTCTTTGGTTTTGGAGTAAACCATGATCATCTACAAAGACCAACATAAACTTGTCTAGATATGGGCTGAGGACATTGTTCATTAAGCATATAAATGTGGCTGGATCATTTGTAAGCCCAAATGGCACCACCACAAACACATAATGTCCACATATGGTTTTAAAAAACTGTCTTTTGGATATCCTTATCTTTAATCTAAACTTGGTGATACCCAGACCTAAAGTCTATTTTCGAGAATACTACGAACCCTCTCAACTAGTCGAACAAGTCATCAATCCTAGGCAAAGGATGCTTGTTCTTTACTGTGGATTTATTTAGCTTCATGTGGTCAACACACAATCACAGTGTCCTATCCTTTTTCTTTACAAATAACGTTATGGGTTCCCAAGGTGACACACTGGGTCTAATATACCCCTTGTCCAATTGTTCCTTAAATGGTAATTTCAACTCCACTAACTTTGGCGTGCTTAGAGGATATGGAGCTTTTGACACGGGTGTTAATCTCGACAATAATTTGATGAAGAATTTGGTTTCTCTTATTAATGGAAATCATGGTTTTTCCTCAAGAAACACATCACTAAATTACCTTAATATCATATGCTCTTCCATTTTGTCACTACCATTATCTAGTTCACTAGTCTCCTGAACCACATATAAAGAACATCCTTTTCAACTACATCTTTTCATTTTTAGCGTTGATATCTTCCCGACATTCATAGACTTTCTTATCCCCTCAAATGTCACTCTTTCCTCTTCATTGCCAAGACATTTTGTCGACTCGTTGTAGCAATCGAATTTTGTGTTGTGGGTTGTTATCTTGTCCATGTCGACTAGCATATCATATGAGTCCAACAACAATGGATTCAATTTGACCAACATGGGCATGTCATTAATTACCACTAAGCATTATTCCACCATGTTAGCAACTCACCTTTTGGTTCCCGTTGCTCACTGAACTAACCATGATCTTTCATTGGCTTTCTTCTGTGGCTCACACTTTTCCACGGCCTTCAAACTAACATGGGTGAAATTAGAATCTGGATCAATCAAAATCGAAACAGGTTGGTTAACAACCATAACTTCTATCTTAATCACCGAAGCTTCATGGTCAACCTGCCTATTGTCCAACATGGCATCAGTTTGTGGCATGTTTTGAGCCACATCATTCACCATCTCTACTTCTTGCACATTATACAACCTTGGGTCATATTGTTGTTGCTGAGGAAAATCTTTCCACATGTGGATTTTCCACAATTCCAACACTATATGGGTCCTCTTCTGAACCCCTTGGCATCCTCTCTTGTTGGCTTAGAGGATTGATCTCTACTGGAAGTAGTACTGTTTTGCTAAAACTCACCCTTGGCATGAGTTATGAACTTCACATTCGTTCCTCCTTACTATTGTCCTAAAACTTTTTGACCCTTTCCTTCAACGCTCAGCCTACCTCTTGCTTTCCAATCCTCTCAGAACTCTATTTTATGCTTGGAATTTTCATTACAATATTTCACCTTTTAGATGGTGTCCTCCAATGTTTTTGGCTCTTTAAACTCAATTATATCCTTGTAATCTTGTGGCAACCCATTGAGGTACATCTAAATCTTTACTTTCTCATCCTTGATCTATGGTACATGCCTCAATAGTTCAAAAATCTATTAGTGTACTCACCGGTTGTAAGTTTCCCCAATCTGTGCTCATGAAATACCTCTCAAACAAGTACTTCTCACATAAATATCTCTCAAATATTCTCTAGGAAAACTCTTTCTCTCTAATGTCCTTGACATTCCTCAAATCTTCCCACCAAATGTCAGCTTTGTCTTTCAAGCTAAAAATGGCCACTCTAGCCTTCATGTTCTCAGAGAAGTCATGTATTATGAAGTACTTCTTCATTCCTAATAACCATGCTTCTACCTCTTCAGCCTTCTTGACCTACCCATTAAAGGTAGGAGTTTTTTCCTTCTTAAATTCCTCTAGCATCATTTTTTTTCTCATTCTTCCTTTGCTAGTGATGTCTCTTATCGCAACACTAGATACTTGCTCATGAAAACCTATTATTCTCTCTAGAGTAATGAGTGGACTTTCTCCTCTCACTATATCTTGACTTGCCTATCTATGTATTTTCCTTAAATTACTTCTTTTGCTCCATTGGCCCCTAACTCATGCTTCCATAATCTTGATGGACATTGCTTGGATTTATGTTTCTTATGTAGTTGGAACCTAGTTCGTGTTGCTTTTATCTTCACATATATGATAAGCTTTGAAATATCACTACAATTACTTCTTCTTGCTTCTCTTGAGCTCCGGAAATCATTTCATTATTTTCCCAACAACTTCTCAACCCAACCCTGAAGCTTCTAAGGGTGTCCAATTAGTCAGGGCAATTTTCCTCCTTCCTCTTCCCAACTAAGTCTTCTTCCTGAAAATGTTGGGATCTATCAGTGTAGTATTGCACCATTTTGTTGCTCATTATTTTTATTTTCTTTTTGTACCTTGCTATCTTCTTATTCTTGTTGGAAATAATACTGAGAGGGGGGGGGGGTGAATCAGTATTATCACATTAGTAAAACTTTTTCATTTCCATAATCAGATTCATATATGCTACTTCCACAACTTCTTATGATTAAGTTAATTGATCTTCAATGAGTCATTAGAATATTATCAACCATATTATCAGATAACAGAGGCAGTAATAGAGAATAGATCATCATACATAAGGCACACACATGAACACCATGATATAAGGTGGAAACCCAATGCGGGAGAAAACCACCTACTGCAAGTCATCTCAATCTTCTTCTTAATAAGAAAATCCTTTTACAATATTTGTACTGGTGCAGTCTTATACCAGTATGGGAGCTACAACCCCCTTTGCTCTTGTACTAGCCGATCCATTTACTAGTACGCAGGCTACTACCTGCTACAATGCTCCAAAGATTTCCTTTAGCTCTTGTACTAGCTTAGATACTAGTACGTAGGCGCCGACCTACAATCTTCTCTCCTCCAAGTACCACGTTTCATCAATTTTCATACCGGATACACTGAAGCACAACCCATAATCTGAAAGGCCACATTTCATCCAATTTTCATACTGGACCCAACAACAACATTGAAGCTCATAATCAAACAACCTTCTGAAACACCCAATCACTAGATCAATACATATACAATGAGAGTCATCAATCAGATCTAGTCCATCAGATCATTAAGAACCTAATCCATCAATTCTGAAGCTAATCATAATCATTCACTCAATCACTGCTGTTATCAGAACATAATACTAGAAACCAGACATCACTTCAAAACCCAGAACACAGCAATGATAAACATGAACAGCTAAATTGATTTCAAGAGAAGTACGCAGCTTGACCCATGTAATGCCTGTGTACAGTACGCACTGTTCTGAACTGTGCACCTGCGTACCCACGCACTGTGCCAAATAGACTTCCTGCGTACCTCCACAACTGCAGCGCTTTTGCGCCTGCGTACCGACGCACCTGCAGCGCTTCTGCACCTGCGTCCCGGCGCACCTGCAGCGCTTCTGAGCCTGCGTACCGGCACACTTTTCTTTCACTGTACCTGCGTACCTTCGGGCATAAATGATTTCAAGACTTCAAGAATAACCCAGACAGTCAAATCTACAGATCTGATCATGCGCTGAAGAGATCTCAGTCCATCAGTAGATTCGCCTTCTTTAGATCTAGACCAGATCTAGCCCTCATAAGATATTCAACCAAAGACATACATAAGCCAAATGATCTCCTTTGCTTTATATAGGCAAGCTCCTCCTAAAAACATGGAACAATACCACGAGCCGACACCATAATAACCCAATACCGTCGGCTAAATACCAAGAGTAACACATAAGAAAACCCCACATGTGAATTTCTTTGCCTTGAAATGTGTGCACTGGGGGGACGCACCTCCTGAACGGCTGGTCTGCGTATCTGGACGCAGTCCCTGCATGGTGTACCTGCGGGTACGCACTTGCTGTAAGGTGTACCTGCGTACCCCTTATTTTCTTCAATATTTGATAGCTGATCATCAACCTCTGCTGCTGACTTGAAGTACAGTGATCTATCACCTGAATGGGTTGCCATCAAGGACAACACTTTAGCCATAATGCCAACAATCTCCCCCTTTGGACTTGATGGCAAAGCTTACTAAGAACTTGCCATTTGATTCCTTTGATCTTAATGTAGATTCATCTGAATGTATATAAGTGAGATGATCTTCTATGAGAGGGTTGCCATCAAGTACAACACATGCATCATAATGCCAACAATCTCCCCCTTTGGACTTGATGGCAACAACACCAAATCACTCTCCCCCTTTGACATCAAGGGCAAAGGGGTATGCTCCCCCTAAGAACATGCTCCCCTTGACTATAAACCAGATCTGCTGAAGTCTCTAAATGAGCTCCCCCTTTGTATATGTCATGGTGCTCCAATCTGATAATGGTCTTTCTGAGAACAAGCCGAGATGTCTTCTCTGCTATATAGTGCTGTTCATGCTCAAGCTCCCCCTGACTGTAAGCAAGGTCTGCAAAAATATGTTCTATAAGAAGAACATGACTTTATATATCATAAATGACCTTCCTATCACCAAAAGACTCAATACATACACCCATCACCCATCACAATAAGGATCATCCATCCAACCAAGTGGGAATACATCAGAAATATGAAAACCAAATACATTACATCTTCATCCCATGCATAGTGAGGGGACATAGGCCGTTACATGACCTGAAGAGATGACTACAATAGATAGACCATTACAACATGAGTCTTGCTATGGCCTTTACATCAAACATCTAAAGATCATAACAAACATCATCAACAGCACTGTATAATCTGCTCCATAGTATCTGTCAACATCAAGGACTTCTGCATCAACTCATAACCATCCAGATCTACATGAATCAAGAGCCATCAAATGAAAGCATCTGCATCAATCAACATATGTATGAATAATCATCCTTATATCCAGCCAACAATCCTCATCCATTTGTGCCAAGAAAGAAATCATGCATCATGCACATGTCAACAGCAGCATATGAGTGACTCATCATCATCATGTCTCCAACAATGCAACTTTGAATAATCATCCATGAAATGTGCCAAGAACAATAAGCATCATTAGAGAATCAACCATAAATCTGATCATGTGACCAACTCATAACCATAGCAAGATGAATCATAAGCATTGTCACCAAGGACCATAATGCCAACAATGCATTCAGGACATATGCTCCCCCTGAACCAGTGCCATCTGTTAAATCTAATCATGCATATCAATATGAAGAATCAGCCAATAAATGCCTTAAGACAGGTACGCACTTCATCTTCTGCTCCCCTGCGTACACCTGCAGATATCCTTCTGCTGCACTGCGTATATACGCAGACAGTCTTCTATTACAGAGCGTACCCACGCACCTGTTCCATCAGTTGCGCCGCGTACTATTACTGCAGGGACGCACCCAAAAATACTATCGTGCCGCGTACTTTTACTATGCGGACGCACCTGAACCTTAGTCGCTCTGCGTACCCACGCAACTCTCCTTCTTCTGCTCTGCGTACCCACGTAGGTCTCCTGTTACTGCACTGCGTCCCCACGCAGATCTCCTGTTACTGCACTACGTCCCCACGCAGCTCTTCTGTTAAACACCTGCAGCCTTCTGATTAGGGCCGAATTAATAGTCCTCCTTTGTGCTACTGACAGTCAGATTCCCAGATCTGATAGATTCATTTCCAACTTCACTTGCCTATTGCCTTCAAACAAGCATATACGCAATTGTGCAGTATCCAACTCGCGTATATATGCGACTTGTCTTTATGAAGTTTGCATATGAGATTCAGGAACCTGAAGTTTTGTACTTTCAGCTCCCTCTGATTCTGGTATGTCTGTACATTGTGCTGTGCCATCCTTTTCTGACTGTACTTCCTTTTTCCTCCATATCTTCAAGCGTGATGATGACATTTTCTCCTTTTGATATGGTGCCCACACTTTGTTCCTGCATTCCTTAGCTATATGTCCAGGCTTGTTACATGCATAACATCTTACATGTTTCATATTCCTCCTGTAACAATCAGCAGCTTTGTGACCAAACGTATTGCAAGCAAAGAAATATCCATAAAAATACCTTGATTGAGATGACTTGTCTACATAATGGTCTTGAACTCTTCTTCTTCTACATCTAGCTGCAACATGTCCAAGATTATGACATACATAACATTCAACATTATTCATAGAAGGAGTAAAGGATTTTCTTTGAGGAATTTCTTTCCTTGGTTGATGATGAGATTGATCTTTCATTTCTTCATTGATCACTTTAGATTTCTCTTTAGAATTTCTTGCCTCACCTTGTGAACTAGATTCACCTTCAACAGATTCATGGAAACCAAGACCAGTCTTTATAGCAGGGGACCTTTGACTACTAAGAATATCATCCAATACTTTAGAGCTATCTTGAAATCGTAAAAGCTTATCCTTTTCTTCTAGTTTACCTTTCAAGATATTTACCTCAACCTGAAGCTGTTCTTCCTTTTCAAGAGATTTCTTTTTCAAAACTTCTTCAGCTTTCCTTCCTTCTTCCATTTGTTCCCTTAGTTTGAGAATCTCCTTTTCTTGTTCTTCATTCAGATCCTGCTGCATTTGACGAACTCGGAAGGCACATTCTAGTTGAGATTTTAAGCTGGTGACTTCGTTTTCTTGTTTTTCAATGGCTTGGAGTAGATCTGTATTCTGCTTCTTTGATTCTTCAAGATCTCCTTTTAGTGAGAGGATTGTAGCTTCAAGATTTTCATAATAACTGGATCGATCTCTGAGCTCCTTGATTGTTGTGTTCTTTTCAATGACTTCATTTCTTAGAGATGTTGCTTCATCCTGCAACTTTTGATACCTTTCCTTGCATAACTTGAGGGCACCACTCTTTACGTCAAAACGTTTTTCTTGTTCAATAATTTTGTTTGTCAGCCTGTTAAATTCTGCCTCTATTTGACATCTTTCTTGCTCACCCATCAGAGCAAGTTCAGTAGTCTCACTATCACTTTCATCTCTTTCACAAGGAAATATAGCTGGAACATCAGAGGATAACACATTCATACCTGATAATGATTCTGAATCTGAAGAGCTTCTTATCCCTAATCCCCAATCGATTCTCCCACTGTCATAGTTCTTCTGAGATGACTTCTTTTTCTTAGGTGCTTTCTTCTTAAGCTTCTTTCCCATTGTTCCACGGATCTCCTTCAAGCGATCAAGCTTCTATCAAAGGACCTGCTCTGATACCAATTGTTGGAAATAATACTGAGAGGGGGGGGGGGGTGAATCAGTATTATCACATTAGTAAAACTTTTTCATTTCCATAATCAGATTCATATATGCTACTTCCACAACTTCTTATGATTAAGTTAATTGATCTTCAATGAGTCATTAGAATATTATCAACCATATTATCAGATAACAGATGCAGTAATAGAGAATAGATCATCACACATAAGGCACACACATGAACACCATGATATAAGGTGGAAACCCAATGCGGGAGAAAACCACCTGCTGCAAGTCATCTCAATCTTCTTCTTAATAAGAAAATCCTTTTACAATATTTGTACTGGTGCAGTCTTATACCAGTATGGGAGCTACAACCCCCTTTGCTCTTGTACTAGCCGATCCATTTACTAGTACGCAGGCTACTACCTGCTACAATGCTCCAAAGATTTCCTTTAGCTCTTGTACTAGCTTAGATACTAGTACGTAGGCGCCGGCCTACAATCTTCTCTCCTCCAAGTACCACGTTTCATCAATTTTCATACTGGATACACTGAAGCACAACCCATAATCTGAAAGGCCACATTTCATCCAATTTTCATACTGGACCCAACAACAACATTGAAGCTCATAATCAAACAACCTTCTGAAACACCCAATCACTAGATCAATACATATACAATGAGAGTCATCAATCAGATCTAGTCCATCAGATCATTAAGAACCTGATCCATCAATTCTGAAGCTAATCATAATCATTCACTCAATCACTGCTGTTATCAGAACATAATACCAGAAACCAGACATCACTTCAAAACCCAGAACACAGCAATGATAAACATGAATAGCTAAATTGATTTCAAGAGAAGTACGCAGCTTGACCCATGTAATGCCTGCGTACAGTACGCACTGTTCTGAACTGTGCACCTGCGTACCCACGCACTGTGCCAAATAGACTTCCTGCGTACCTCCGCAACTGCAGCGCTTTTGCGCCTGCGTACCGCCGCACCTGCAGCGCTTCTGTGCCTGCGTCCCGGCGCACCTGCAGCGCTTCTGAGCCTGCGTATCGGCGCACTTTTCTTTCACTGTACCTGCGTACCTTCGGGCATAAATGATTTCAAGACTTCAAGAATAACCCAGACAGTCATATCTACAGATCTGATCATGCGCCGAAGAGATCTCAGTCCATCAGTAGATTCGCCTTCTTTAGATCTAGACCAGATCTAGCCCTCATAATATATTCAACCAAAGACATACATAAGCCAAATGATCTCCTTTGCTTTATATAGGCAAGCTCCTCCTAAAAACATGGAACAATACCACGAGCCGACACCATAATAACCCAATACCGTCGGCTAAATACCAAGAGTAACACATAAGAAAACCCCACATGTGAATTTCTTTGCCTTGAAATGTGTGCACTGGGGGGACGCACCTCCTGAACGGCTGGTCTGCGTATCTGGACGCGGTCCCTGCATGGTGTACCTGCGGGTACGCACTTGCTGTAAGGTGTACCTGCGTACCCCTTATTTTCTTCAATATTTGATAGCTGATCATCAACCTCTGTTGCTGACTTGAAGTACAGTGATCTATCACCTGAATGGGTTGCCATCAAGGACAACACTTTAGCCATAATGCCAACAATCTCCCCCTTTGGACTTGATGGCAAAGCTTACTAAGAACTTGCCATTTGATTCCTTTGATCTGAATGTAGATTCATCTGAATGTATATAAGTGAGATGATCTTCTATGAGAGGGTTGCCATCAAATACAACACATGCATCATAATGCCAACAATTCTTTGTTACACACACAAGACTGTTAGTGAAATCAAAATGAATAGTCATTCACTCATAACTTGTAATCTTCACATGCTTGTAACAAGCATGATGATGCAAAGCTAGCTAAAACATAAAAAATAAGGTTAATAGGTATGTTTAGAAAATAAAATAACACAAAAATATATCATGCCAACCATCTTATTAGTCAAAGTTATGAAATCAACATACATATGCATAAAATAATCAACTATCAAAACAAACACAATTTTTTGTGATTCTTCATAAAGCTCCTAATCATTATTTTCTAGGCCCATTCAATCCAAGTGTTGAACTTGGAAAATTTGATACCACTCTGTATCGGAGCTCTCAATTTTATCTTCAAAAGTCTAGTGTTAAACTTACACTTTGATACCACACCATAGTGCTCCCTCTCATCCCCTTTCACATTCTCAAACTGTGGGAGGTGTTACTAATGAATTCACCCAACCTCCACGATTTGTTATGAAGATGGGGTTACAAAAATCCTCCTTGTACAAAGTTTGTAGAATAAATTTTAAATATCACCATCATGTCTATGTCATCAAAAGCTTTCCGGTGGTATAAATTTTCTCAATCTGACTCCTAGATTGAAAGTTATGCCCATTTAAAAATTGACCAATTAAACTCTTGCCACATCAATAAGACATTGCCACATGGAACCCACATGTGACCCACGTGGCTCTGCGATGTCACTCAAATAATGTCACATCACTCATGTAACCAACATGGCAGGGTTTCCACCTCATCCCATTTTGGAAAGTCCCCACTAAGTCAACCCCACCACGCAATTCAACTCCTTCGCATTATACCTAGTTCTAAGGGAAATCTGAGTACACACAATATGCCATATTGGCACACTCCTTGAACCTTGAGATCACATGAAACTCCAAGTAGATCCAGTCCTGACCCCCATATGGGACTTTTGTGAACGTATAATTAAACTTCTCTAGATATTCCGAACCTTCGAACTTTTGTTGCCACTTTTGCAAAGTGTCCGGCTTAGCAAACATATGGGAGTTCCACCAAGGTGCACACTACATGCAACCCCAGATTCTGAATGCCTCATATACCTACTTTGCTTGTGATGTTATTTGGTCTCACACTTATAGTTCACCTAAAGTGACCCTTCCCCAGATAAACTAAATTACACTACCACCAAAATCCAGATTGTTGCATAATTGGTGTTGTTCGATTGTGCATAAGCGATGGCTCATCGAATGCCCGAATCTCCAGATACATTTTTCAACCTTACAGATATTTAGCCCTCTGTATATCTAGGTATAACTAATCTTATTGAAATACAAATATATCCAACCGGGATATGGGGTTCACCCAAGAACCATCCAACCCCTGGATACAAGTGTAGAATTTTACCAGAACTTGCATGAAGGGAAATTCGAAGGATTTAAACAAAAAATTCCTTTAGGAAAAGCATTGCCTAGAACACCAAATTTATTAGGAATAAAATCCATATCTGAACATGAATCCTCCAAGGGATTCTACCAAGACCATGAAAAGGTAAATGGTGTTACCATACCTATCATATATCAAATGCATAATAAAGGTTAAGAAATGGCTACAAAACACACATCTTACCGGAATTTCATGCCAAACTTCCTTTGTGAAGTCCAACCTCATAAAATCACATAGAAATACAAAACTACATAATTCTCACCTTGATCTTAAACAAGTATTTAGTAAATCTAATTGAATCTTTCATGCATCAGGTAGTATTTGATTACCTTCCCCATCATAGAAGGTAGTCTACAACCTTTAACAAACCATGGATTGTGATATTCATAACATGTCAAATAATAAAAATCACATACCATAATAGGTTAACTAAGAGAAATCAACAACCATGCATATTCATGTAAATAACTATGTAGTTCATGGGAATAATAGTGAACACAAAGGTTCAAATGTTTCACATAACCATGAAATCATGTAAATAAATATTCACAATAAACATGCAAATATATCAACATTCCTCCATTAGTAGTGTTGATCCATATACTTTCATATCACATATTATAAAATGTTCATCATCCATAACATAATGGATACAAGTAACTATATTTATCTATTCAACTTGAATGACTACATACCGATGAAGGGATTTCAACTCTCCACCCAACCATAGGCAAACTACACTACAATATTTCTTGTAGTCGACCACCCCTAAGCCAGATTCAAAGTCTGAGGAGTTAATTGCTCAAAGGAATTTCACATTGATATCAAGTCAACCAAGCAAGAGAGGGAGTGAACTATATAGGTGGTTTATAAACTGCCTCATGCAGTAAGCAGCACAGTGACTCTTTTGCCTCTCCAAAATAGCTCACAGGGATTCACTCAAGGCTCAATGAAGTTCTGCGTAGTTTCAGGAGAATGACCACACTCTAAGGGTGGTTTATCAGCTCAATTTTCAAGGCAAGCACTACAAGATTCCAAATCCAACTATCCAGGTGGTTTATCAACGTACTTAACAAGCACTTAAGTGGTTTATCAACCCCAAGGAAAGCATTTAGAGGTTCATCACCCCTTTTTAGCAAGCACTTGAGTGTCTTATCCTACCAAGTGGTTTATTATCCTTCCAACAAGCACCCCAGTAGTTTACCATCCTATTCAACAAGCTATATGTGGTTTATCAGCCCCAAGGAAAGCACTTAGAGGTTTAACCACTAAAAAAAACACTAGTAAGTCAATATCTCCACTGAATCTTCGTTGGCCATTCTAGCGTCGATAAGCAACACTGACCACACCAATGTTATAGGGATCGACATGCCATTATAAGCATTGGCTTGTAGCCATATTCTCTTATCTTCTTTTCTCTTCTCTTCTATGATGTGTTTTTCTCATCACTCTTTTACATGCTCTTGTTTTCTCCCACACATCCTCGTCTTCTCTCTCCACATAGAGGTGCACCTCATTGCATATTTCATGCCTTTCTCTCCCTTTTCTTGTTGACTTTCCCAACACATCCCACAAAGATAGGGACAACATGGGCCTCGTTCTTCACTTTAGACTGCCCATACACAACTTCAATGTTTGCACCAATAGACCATTAATATGTCAGGAAGATAGACGGGGGAAATAAATAAAGTAGGTGTGGGTTTTGGGCTTAAACACAACATAAGTAACCTCCCCCTCCTTAAATATTTGAATCTGTGTCCACTCCTCTATTCCAACCATAATTTTCATTTTTACATAAATTCATAAACAAATATATATGTAGTGACATTTATATGGGGTAGAAAAAATGGTTATTCATAAACAAATATATACGTAGTGACATTTATATGGGGTAGAAAAAATGGTTGTTACAATAATGCCTTATGTATTTTGCTTAACTTTTGGCTTTAGGTTAAGAGAAGAGTTCACTTGGTTTAAGTTTACCTCTAGGCATTTGGTTTTTTCCTTTTCTCTCTAGTTTGGTGGTCAAGTGGTTCTCTCCACCAACTCTAAGCTTTGTTCTTAGGTGGGATTGCTCTTCTTCCAGGTGCTTGGAATTGGTTCTTTTGCTGGGTGTCTCTTTTTACATTTTTTGGGTGTTTGTTTGTTTTTGGATTGGTGCTCTCGCTGAATTTAGGTCCTCCTTCGTTAGTCGAGTATTTATCTCTCTCTTCAAGAAGTTTTAGGGGTGTTTGGGGGTTATTTCTTTTCTTTGTCTTGTCCGAAGTCGCATCTAGTTTTTGTGTCCTCCTCAAGGCCTCTCTAGATTTTTGGTAGGGTTGGAGAAGTTGTCTGCTCTCTTGGTCAGGTTGGTTTCTAGTCTTTTGTGTCCTTTCTTTACCTATTTTATGGGCTCTTCTTCAAGGCATGGCTTCTACTCTTCTTGAAAGGGGGTATTTTACCTTCTATGTGGCCTCTCTATCGAAATGCATAGCGAAGAGCTCCCTTTGGGGGGTAGGGTACCAAGAAGGATCAACCAACTTCATAGCTACGAGGCCAAGTGGAAGCTCGATGTTCCATGGCTAGATATAATGAGTCTACCCTAGTGGAAATTCACAACATCATTTTAGATATGGAAGAGGAAGTGCATTTTAAAAGAAGATTTATCCATGATCAACATGTGGAGATTGAAACTCACAACTAGATCACTGAAACATGAAATACCAAGTCTCACAAGACCTAATACATGCAAGTAGTTGACCTCTATTGGAAAATTAAAACACTATTGGGGACATGCTCTAGTGGAGTATTTAAAGACTTAGCAAGAGCAACTGCTGTGCATTAACAAGGTTCTACAAAAAGTGCAAAAACTAGATGACAAAGTCTCAATCTTCGCAAAGAGGTTAGTTTACCTCAAAATCATTCTACCAAATGCAAACACTAATCCACCCCTTCCGATTTAGGTGGACTCTCCTTCTAGTTAATATGGTTTACATAATTAGTTTTTGTTATGTTGTAATCAGCTGTGAGGCTGCATCTTTTAAACATGATAAATTTGACATATTATTAACATATTAGTTTGTTTTGGTCTAAATTGTGTAAGAGAAAACTCTTTTTGACTTACAACTTGAAGACTTTAAATCTCTACTATTTAAATCTTTACCCTCGATGATGCTATGCACCTATTTTTTATAATAATATAAACAGTTTAAACTTATAAAAAATACATGGCTTAATCTGTTATATAACAATAAAGAATGGCGTAAATAGAAGAGAATTCCTGGCCAAAATGATCTGAAATATCACATGATAGAGCCAACTCTTGCCCTGATGCAGGTGGGTATTACCTTACGCCAAAATTCCATCCTGATGATCAGGACAAACACGAATCACTATTTGTAAAAGATGAATATGGGGATGCACGGCCCGAAAAAACCAAGACACAACATAATACACAAAGATAAGAAAATCTTTCAAAATAATACACAGATGGGAAAATGTGAAAACTGAAGCTATAAAATTGTCCAGGGCTCTCCAGCCCTGTCATTGGTGTTAAAATTGTGAGAGATATACTATGATACGAAGAAAAAAAGTAGAAAAGGAAAAGAAAGCTGAAGCCAGTGATCAACATTGATTGGGTAATGTAGATTAGCGTTGTATTCAAATACCCACATTCAGATATAGTGAGATATGGAACATCTGATTTAATGAATGGTATTTCAATAAAATAACATAAATATTGTTTTTCACTATTTTCATTTTGGCCTAACTTTGAATATTAAGATTAACTATTTCTTTTCTAAAAATAACCATTTTAAATTTTGAAAGATACATATGTATAATTTAATAAAATTTTAGCAATAAAATATTTGAGTAAAGAAATCCCTGTCCAAAGATTTTATATATGAAAACTATGATTTCAACTTATAACAATTCAGTAATGTACAAAGATGGATTTTAATTTTAATCAAACTCAAACCATTTCATTAATAAAAGTTTCGCTTGAAATATCTTCGTTTGACCAAAGTTACTCTCGAAATATAAGTTACACAAGTGTACATTAAATCTAGAATACTTTTTAAATCCAACAATTTCTTTGCACTTTACTGTAGCGTTTATGAGTTTGTCACAATGCTCAACACTCGCCTAATTATAAAAGGTATTTTTAACAATAAATTTATACAAATATATATACAACTTTATGTCTATCATTAATTGAGATGTGTTACATGAAGGCTATGGTTATGCAAATATACATCATTGTTTGCGGCTGTTCATAAGATTTATATGCCATTTTAGTAATTACAGATCTTGATTTTTGAATTATGCTGGTGTTCGAATTTGGAATTAAGTGGTGTTCGAATTTTGTATTAAGTGGATGTGGCTGTGATAGGATTTATAATCCATTTTGGCAATTAAACCGCTTATTGTTGAATTAAACAAATGAATGGGGAAAATACATTGGTAAATTCGCTTTGGAAGCCTGAGTTAGGAGGATAGAGATTGCTTTTATTTTTTTTAAACAAATAAATATTACTTCATATCAAAAAAATGCCATCATGATCTTACTTATACTGCTAAACTGTTATATGTCCTGACATTTATTTTACCGATAATGATATTTTTAGAAAAACCTGAAACTTGCCAAATAATGATATTTTCATACAAATCTGAAACTAGATGATTGGCAAATTTGGAGTATTACTCTCATTGAGAAAAAACAGTGACTCTCAGTTAAACCTCTGAGCACAAAGCTTATGAATCTATGAATTCACATCACATTAAGTTTCCGTAAATAGTTCATAAGTGAAGATTAGGAATTTAAAATAAAATCGCAAATGATCGCTTATTTTGACCTATAACATCCAAATAAGTTATCAGTGACTTTTTAAAAATCAAATTCACACATTCACCGACCAGTACACCTTTGCATTATTGTTATGCCATTTTAATGTGATTTTACATCAGTGACTTTTTCAAAATCAAATTCGCACATTCACCGACCAGTACACCTTTGCATTATTGTTATGTGATTTTACATAAGTGACTTTTTCAAAATCAAATTCGCACATTCACCAGCCAGTACACCTTTGCCTTATTGTTATTTGACATATGGCGTTCCAGGAATAGAATGACCACAGTGGTTAAACATTAGGGTTACCCATGAAAATAAAAAACATTATTCAAAAACTACCCGGAAATTATAGTGGCAGCCATCAAAGATCGACCCGTGTCATGCAAATATGGGAGCTAGCCCGTTACTGATTCCTCCTCCCGTCACAATAAAAAAACACAAACAAACAAATAAGGGTGAAGAAAATGAGATATGAAAATTATATGTTGATTTGTCTTTACAGTTAAATTTAACAATATAATTGTGTTCTAAGTTTTTGTGTTTATAACTGGAATTGGATAATATAATTTCTGGTTAAATTGGTTTTTTTAATGCATAAAATAATTCAGAATTCTGAAAACTTTCAAAATATAGTCAATCTATCAACATTTAAAACCTCAAATTTATTATTTTAACTAAAACTCACAAAAACATATACCCAACAAAGGGTTTAATTAAAAAAAAAGTAAGACTACGTTGAACAGCAGTTCGTGTAAGATGTGTTTGCCTAATTATTCGTCCTGTACAATCCTTACCCTTACATTTACAGGAGGGGAATGCACTGGACTGGGGTTTGACCACCCTTATGCCCTATCTACACTGGCTCTTACAGTGCCTCAAACATGGAAGGAAGGAAAGCGGAACATCATTTGGTTCGGAAGGTACTCGTTACAACAACGATGTCTATTTCTAATCCCTCTTTGCTTGCAAAGGTCTTAGCAAGGGGGCGCTAAAATAAAGGTAGGGGTGCCAGCAAATCAATGCAGAGCCTGCCACAATTCAATCAATACCGGGTGATCGGGGAGAAATCAGATGATTTGAGATTCGTGCCTGTTGTTCTAGACCTTTATTGAGAAATAGCCCAATTCTGAACGGAGGGGCAGGGGGAGAGGGAGTGGGAGCGGGAGCGGGAGGGGCATAGATAATATTAATTACCTAAGTTGCGTAAGAAAGAAAAGAAAATATTGAAACCCCAATTCCTTTATAAGGGGAGGGATATAGATAATTACCTAAGTAGTGTAAGAAAGAAAAGAAAAATTTCAAACCCCAATTCCTGTATATCCGTAAATGAAGAATATGGAAAGCAAAGCCACAACATAATACACATATATAGGAAAATCCTCCAACATTATTCACGAGATAAGGAAAATGTGAAAACTGAAGCTACAAAATCCGCCGCAATAGTACACAGACAGGAAAATGTCAAAACTGGAAAAAGAGTAGAAAAGGAAAAGCCAGCGATCAGCATTGAGTAGGTAATGCAGATCGGCCTTGTATTCAAATCTGCACACTCAGATATGGAGACAGGGCATTTGATTTAACGGGCGGCATTTGATAAAACAGAACGAACACAAAGATATCACAGGCATGGGCTTCTTTAGAGAACTAAATACTCAATTCTAAATCCAAATGAGGAAAAGCACCTTACCTGAATAACCATGCGTCTGGCGAACAGCTTTCGAACAGAGCGGCCCCACAGAGCAGTAGGGTAAGTCAGAAGATAGTGAGCAGCAGTGATCAAATTTGAAGGGTTGGTCTTAATTTTATTTGGAAGGGCATATATTTATCTAACTTTTCAAAGATGAAAAGTTTAAAAAAAAAAATTGTACTTCTATTAAGTATATTAAATAAACTTTTTATAAAAAAAATGCAAAAATGAAATGGTGTCCTAAATCTTTAAAATTTAAAATGTGGCTACATTAAAACACTATAAAATCTCAATAGAACTTGGTAAATAGGCAAACATTTTTCTCAAATTCTATTAAAAAAAGGTAAACATATGTTTTTTCTATTCATTAGATGATCTTCAAAAGCATTTGAATTTACATCATTGAAAATATAAATCTATTTGCACAATGGAAAAGGTTGTTTTAGTTTCCATTTGTTTCTAATTTATACTGTCTATTTTGTTAAGCTTGAAGCAATTTAAAGCAAACCAAAGAAACAAATATATACCTTCAACAACCAAGGGAATTGAACTTTTCTCTTAACATTGCTAACACTATCAATAGACTTTCATCTCCATTAAAAACTTCAAGCTCTATAGATTCAAAAATTTATGTAATTAATAAGAAAGTTTTCTATATCTAATAGGGAAATATTGTAATATGTAATACACATCTACAATGTTGTTGTTGTATGGCTTGGTTGATTGTTTTTCTTCTTCTTTGAAAATGGTTTTCAAATTTGGTCCTCACAATGAATTCAATCTTGGTTGATGTCTTTTTCTAATAATGCGGTTTCTTTTTGTTGATGTTTTTTCTCTAATAATGTGGTTTCTTTTCGTTAACAATGTCGTTTAATTTTTCTATGATTTCAACATCTCCTTAAAGACCCTTCATAGCTGCAGCTACATGGACAGCCACACGCACTCCTTATTTCCTAGATGCTGAATGGAGAGAATGAAGCGGGAGACACAATAGTAGTTGTATGGATAGCTATTGGCATTCTATATCTTTTGGGAAGACCAACAGAGGAAAAATAAAATTAAGTTGTAACCCTATAGGTAGACCAATCTTTAGTTGTATGGTTATTAATAGAGTCATGGAGTTTCATTTTAACACTTGAGAGTTCTCCCTAGTTCAAAACTCTACATAATTTTATGGGAAGCACACTTATTATTTCTCAATTTTTTTTATAGTATTAATTTGTATGCTTTCAAAAACTAGAGAGTTAATAAAGAAAAATGCTTTTAAGATAAGACAAGGAATACGGGGTTTTAAATAAAGCTTGATTTTATAAATGCTATGCTTAATAGTAAGCTTGATTACAGTAAGTTCAAATGGAAGCAATGCTAGGATTTTGTAAGCATTCTGGTTGTCAGTCACGAAATCATCTAAAAAGAGAAAAGAGATGGTAGTAGTTATTTATGATAGTATAAAAAACATTCGTGAATCACTAAGCATAATTACCACCATCTAATGGGGTAATTTCATAATTGAACAATCTTGTCTGAATGGTTGGTTGACAAGAAAGAAAGAAAATTTTGCAAATTAGGAAAGAAAATGAAGATATAATAGAAAATGTCTATAGTTATGATGTAAAAATGTCAATACTATCACTTTAATCTATTTTTAAGCTCGATAAAATTACATCTTTAACTAATCTATTTCATTTATTACTATAAAATGAAAATTTATTCATTTATACCCTCTAGTGCCTTTGATCGTGGAGAAGCAGAAAGTACGTTCTCTATCCACAACCTGGCCAGCCTGAAGTTTGGTACTTTAGGAATGATATTTTCGTCCAGGAGGATGTTTTCAGGTTTTATGTCACAGTAAAGAACCTAGTGCAGGCATTTTTTGTGCAAGTACCTAAGTACGTTCTCTATCCACAACCTGGCCAGCCTGAAGTTTGGTACTTTAAGAATGATATTTACGTCCAGGAGGATGTTTTCAGGTTTTATGTCACAGTGAAGAACCTAGTGCAGGCATTTCTTGTGCAAGTACCTAATGCCTCTCGTCATGCCTAATGTATC
This sequence comes from Pinus tabuliformis, assembly GCA_031772625.1. NCBI lineage: Eukaryota > Viridiplantae > Streptophyta > Pinopsida > Pinales > Pinaceae > Pinus > Pinus tabuliformis. The sequence goes on from CM062812.1 coordinate 535,806,661, forward strand.
AGGTAGATGGTAGTAGTTATTTACAAGATGAAAAAAAAAGTTTGTGAATCACTAATCGTAGTTATCACTATCTAATGGGGTAATCTCATATTTGAACAATCTTGTGTTAATGGTGGGTTGAGAAGAAAGAATAAAATTTTACAAATTAAGGAAGGAAAATGGAGATACCACAGAAAATTTATGTGGTTATGATGTAAAAATGTCAACACTGTCACTTTAATCTATTTTTAAGCGCTGGACAAGTATGAAAAATATCGTTTCAAATGATGAACTGGCCATTGATTGGAACCATGAAATCGCTTTCCTTTATCGACACTAGCTTTGTAAGCTTTAGATTGGGACCGTGAAATCGCTTTCCTTTATCGACACTAGCTTCATAAGCTTCATAACTCCCCTTCCAATCCCCTGGAATAACGAATATATGAAAAATTACGAAGTGAAATACTTCAATGGATTGATTTTTGAGAGTTGAACAGAGCCAGATGTAATTACAAGCAAAATTAAATATAAGGAGACACAAATCCACATTAGACCTTTGGGTTGAATGGAAGGATTCAGAGATTCTGTTTGATACAGAGTGTAACCTCGATGGTTCTCATTTCGCAACAATTTCATCGTTTCCTCCTCTAGAAGGGCAAAAATCCACCGAAATATTCATCGATGCCATGATGGACAATATAAAAAAAATCTAGAGTCCACACATGACTATATAAAGATCAATCAACCATTCCATACATAATAATTTTAACCAGTTCTCCCTAAATCATTGAACTAAATGAAAATCCAGGGAAATGAAAGTTGAAAATTAAAACTGAGAGTTAAAAATACCTTGCAAACTTGTGTTGCACTCGTCATAAGGTTGGGATTAGAAAGATCAATGCAGGAAAGATTCACAGGCTCAGAACAATCTACCTCAATCATCGTGAATTCTTTGTCTTTTGTCATTTGTTTCTTATGAATCTCTAATACCTTCAAAAGATGCCCTTGGTTCACATATACCAATAGATAGCTACTTCTCCTCTGGTATTAATGAATGCAAAAAGAAACCTATGTTATCAATGAATGCGAATAGAAACCTTAGATCATGATTGCCAGCTCTATAAGTGCCGCCATTATCACTGATGGCTTGGGAATGCATGAACAACCTCCATTACGTCCCATTTCACTTTTTTTAGTGTTGCCAGAACCTCGTGCAAACTTTAAAGTGTTACATCAGTCTGAGAACTGGAATTTTTTGAAATGTCGTAGGGACAGGCAACCCTTCATAGGGAATTTTATAATATTATTTAAAATTTTAAAAAGACTTGTAAAAATCAAAATTTAAATTTCTTTTGACTAGTAAATTTCGCTGAACACTTCTCTGACGTGCTAGAGGGCTTCGGAAGGGCTGTGATGTGTTCAAATTTGAACATTGGTGAGCAGCACATTTAGAGGACGGTGTTGTTCGCTTTCAAAGGCAGGTTAGTGGGTAATTAATGAATTACCCACTAATCCTATTGGAATTTGACAAAAATATTTACGTCTTAATCACAAATTGATTCAACGAGTCAAATCCATTAACCAAATAAAATAATTTACATAAAAGATAATTGAAGTATCATATTAAAAATAATTTATTTAATTTAATAAAAAATATATTTTTGATATCCTCAATTGAGCTGCATTTTATAATGTTATTTAAAATTTTAAAAAGACTTGAAAAAATCAAAATTTAAATTTCTTTTGACTAGTAAATTTTGCTTAACACTTCTCTAACCTGCTAGAGAGCTTCGGAAGGGCTGTGATGTGCTCAAATTTGAGCATTGGTGAGCAGCACATTTAGAGGACGGTGTTGTTCGCTTTCAAAGGCAGGTTAGTGGGTAATTAATGAATTACCCACTAATCCTATTGGAATTTGACAAAAATATTTACGTCTTAATCACAAATTGATTCAACGAGTCAAATCCATTAACCAAATAAAATAATTTACATAAAAGATAATTGAAGTATCATATTAAACATAATTTATTTAATTTAATAAAAAATATATTTTTGATATCCTCAATTGAGCTGCATTTTATAATGTTATTTAAAATTTTAAAAAGACTTGAAAAAATCAAAATTTAAATTTCTTTTGACTAGTAAATTTCGCTTAACACTTCTCTAACCTGCTAGAGGGCTTCGGAGTGATGTGTTCAAATTTGAGCATTGGTGAGCAGCACATTTAGAGGACGGTGTTGTTCGCTTTCAAAGGCAGGTTAGTGGGTAATTAATGAATTACCCACTAATCCTATTGAAATTTGACAAAAATATTTACGTCTTAATCACAAATTGATTCAACGAGTCAAATCCATTAGCCAAATAAAATAATTTACATAAAAGATAATTGAAGTATCATATTAAAAATAATTTATTTAATTTAATAAAAAAATATATTTTTGATATTCTCAATTGAGCTACTGACATAGTCAATATATTAATCTTGACCCAATGAATTTTAATGAAATCATCAGAGTTGGAAGAATTGTTGAAATGTCATAACTTTAATTTAAATTTACAAAAATCCCTGCAACATTATATCAAAATGTTGTTTAAATTTCCATAATTTTCAGGGCAAAAAACAGTATAATTATACTACTACATAAAATTATTAAAAAAATTAAATCAAATATTAAGTAAATGGTTTATATAGAAAATAATCTATGTTGCATGAGTTTCTAGCACGTGGGAACATTGGGAACTTGAGTAGGGGTGTCGAGAATGGCTAGAGATTTCCCCAAAATTTACAGGAAATGGCTGATCGGAGCGGTAATATTATATAATAAAAAATAAAGAATATATTTTAATCATATAATTTATATAATAATCTAAATTAATATTAAATCAAAATATTCAAATAAAATCAATTTAAATATATAATCTCTCATATATATATATATATATATATATATATATATATATATGGAGTTGTTTAGCGCAACTTTTTGGACTTTCCAATGTCGGAATCCAATGGAAAAATTTGAGGTAAAACTTTGATTTGTGTTATTTAAACTAGTTTTTTTGACTGTATATCTGGATTCAGCACGCTGGAAAATCCCTAGGGCACTTAGATTGCATAGGATTACCCATCAATCTTGTGATTTCAATAAATTTCTGCTGGATTTTAGACAAATTACACCAGATAACTCTTTTTTTTGGGTGTCCCTCTCCCTGAGTCTCTCCCTTTTATATATATAAAATATTAAAATGTGTTCATTATGAGTTCTCTGACACATGGCCAGTGTTTGAAACAATCTGCCTTAAAAATACAAAGGAATAATTTTACCTATGTTTCTCTAGTTATTCTTAAGAGAAAAAGTAAAGCAGCTCTAATGGTTAAACATTGATTGCCACATACAATATGCACACAATCTTCTGTGATATAAATACTCATCGGCATGACATCCCAAATATCACCCTTACATTGAGGTGCCACATGCTTTCTTAACTCATCAAGGGATTGCTCTAGTTTCTCAATTAAGGATATCGGTGTTAAGGATGTCTTTGTCCTTTCTTCCTGCATAGGTTTCAACAAAGGATCATGTGGCTCTTGTTTTGTGAGCAATTCAACATATTGGTCTACAGGTTTTGTATTCCCCAACCTCAGGGAATGTCATAACTCCCAAAAAAACAGTCTTCAAACTCCCAGAACTTTCCCAAGCTCCCATTGGAGTTCCCTCTGAAAGTTCCCATACAGTTTCGAACAAGTTTCCTACTTCTAAAAAACAGTTCCCGTGTAACCCAAAAATAATCTACCTATCCTATAAAATATTATAATATTAAAAATAATAAACTTCGTTAAATAAAAAAACAAAACATTATTTCCATAACTCCCACATCGATCATGCCTCTCAAACTCCTTCCAAATTCTTTTATATGTCATATAAAATATATAATATTAAAAAGAGTACATATAATTCAATGAAATACACCATTCCGAAACTGCCAAGCCGACCACGCCTATTAAGGTCCGTTTTCAAATATTCTTGTAATTCTTCCTTTTAAAAATCTCGTACTTCATTTTTGAGTTTAAAAAAATAATTAAACGCGTACTTCATTTTAGGGTTTTACGACTTAAATGCTTTTTTTACAGGGTGGGAAAATTTCAGGATAATTCAATTGTTAAATTAGTATTTAAGGGAATTATTATTAGTTATTAATTTTTAATAATTTAGATGGTTCATTACTGTTATTTAAAAAAATTATATTATCTGAAATAATTTGTTGGTGGTGTGGTTTTTAAGGGGTTAGGTTTTCACTTTTGTGAGATGTGGTTTTTATTCGTGCCAGATGTCTCTAGAATTTGGGACCTTGTTTTCTTATGTAGGAGGAAAACGAGCTCTTAATTAAACAAAAACAGTTTTGTGATTTAAATGTTAAAGATATTAAAGTTATTTATATATTAAAAGTATAATTTAAATAATAATAAAATATAATTTTAATTTTTAGAAAAAATTTAATTAATAGTTAAGCGTGAAAATAAAATGCTATATGCAAAAAAGTTCAAGATTCAAATTCCTAAAATATATATATAGACATCTAGAAATTATAGTAATAACAGTTAAAATTAATCCCATATCAGACAAATACAAAATCAATTTAATTTTCATTTCCTCTACTTACAAAAATAAAATACAATAATATAATTTCATAAAAATAACATTTTAAAATTTTAATTAAAATATAAATAATAAATGGTTAATTATTAAAAAGATAAATTAATTTCCTCGGGATGTATATTATCCTCCCAATGCCTTGTCAATAACTGACTTAACCAAGAGTATTTTTGTCTTTGTTCACAACACTATGTACGTTGCCCGCAAATATTTTAGCATGAAATAAAAATATTTAAACTTCAAAAAGATAAATTAATTTCCTCCCCATGTCTTATCCATAACCGACCTAACAAAGAATATTTTTGTTTTGTTTTACGGCCGTTCTTTTCACAGGACTATGTACTTTGCCAGCAAATATAGTTGTTTTTTCAAAACATTTCATCTTTATATGACCAAATAAATTTTAGAATACTTATCATTGTACAATACACACTTAGAAAAATGTATTATTTTTACATGAGTGTGATTTACCAATAAGATTTAGGTGATTAAATTTATACCAATGAAGTGGAATTAAAACCCTTGAAACTAATCCAACAACGATTTATTAATTTTCATAAACATAATTTTTATTTTTTATTTTTTTTGTTTTCTAGTATTTTTTAATTGAAATAGTGAGAAAATCTATCATAATTGATTTGTCAAATTTAACTGGAGAAAATGTTATCATTAAATATAAACTGATTAATTATTGTTATTTAAAGAAAACCACACTATCTATAATTATCTTGCTAATGATTTCTTAAAAGATAATCTTAAATCATTAACTTACTTCTTTAAATCCCAAAAAAATAAACTCTTAACCAAAAAAAAATATTTTAACTAGTCTTTTCTATTTATAAATTATACTAATAATTTATAAAAAAAATCACAATGGTTAATCAGTTAATCAATCAATATCTATAGGTAACTCACATTATTTGGAAAACATAGTATCAACATTTTTTTCCCTTGTAGATAACCCCCAAAATAAATTGGAATGTACAAGAATTCCCCTGCAAATCTAATCTAAGTTGAAAGCATAGAACCATTTCTGATCCCTTCTTCTCGTCACATAAAAGTAGACCTAACTAATCGAGCACATCCACCCTGAATACATTCCGATCATAGATAGTGAAGTCCACATTCTCAACTAGGTAATCATCCATCGCAGCAAATGGAACCTACTTCGATTTGCTTACAAAAACATTGTCCACAGTGATCAACTGGATGGCAATTTGGCAGTATTTTGTGCACCACAGGAACCTTCTCGCCATCACAAGAAGCTATATCCGCCATTCCACTCAGTTTATCCACTACAGGGACGCCCTCACTGCCGAAAGAAGCTATATCTGCCATTCCATTCCAGTCAATACTTCGAAATAAGCATAATAATAGCATGATTCACACATCTTTAAAAACCTAAGAGAAAATGTCCGAATGGATTGCAGGCACACATAGATTACCAGTCTTTATTCTTACCAGTATAGAATACAATCTTCGTTATCTGCCTGTTGATGAAAAGTGCAGTTGCATCTAGGGCTGCTGTTTACAATCTTCGTTATCTGCCTGTTGATGAAAAGTGCAGTTGCATCTAGGGCTGTTGTTGCCACTCTTCAGAATACTGGTAAGAATAAAGACTGGTAATCTATGTGTGACTGCAATCCATTGGGACATTTTCCTTTAGGTTTTTAAAGATGTGTGAATCATGCTATTTATTATGCTTATTTCGAAGTACTGAGTGGAATGGAATGGCAGCAGATACAGCTTCTTTCGGCAGTGAGGGCGTCCCTGCAGTGGATAATTTGAGTGGAATGGCAGATATAGCTTCTTCCGATGGCGAGAACGTTCCTGAGGTGGACAAAATACCGCCAAATTGCCATCCAGTTGATCACTGTGGACAATGTTTATGTAAGCAAATCGAAGTAGGTTCCGTTTGCTGCGATGGATGATTACCTAGTTGAGAATGTGGACTTCACTATCTATGATTGGAATGTATGTAGGGTGGATGTGCTCGATTAGTTAGGTCCATTTTTACGTGACGAGAAGAAGGGATCAGAAATGGTTTTATGCTTTCAACTTAGATTAGATTTGCAGGGGAATTCTTGTACATTCCAATTTATTTTGGGGGTTATCTACAGGGTAAAAAAATGTTGATACTATGTTTTCATGTGAGTTACCTATAGATATTGATGGATTGATTGATTAACTGATTAACCATTGTGATTTAACTGATTAACCATTGTGATTTTTTTATAAATTATTAATATAATTTATAAATAGAAAAGACTGGTTAAAATATTTTTGTTTGGTTAAGAGTTTATTTTTTTGGGATTTAAAGAAGTAAGTTAGTGATTTAAGATTATCTTTTAAGAATTATTAACAAGATAATTATAGATAGTGTGGTTTTCTTTAAATAACAATAATTAATCAGTTTATATTTAATGATAACACTTTCTCCAGTTAAATTTGACAAATCAATTATGATAGATTTTCTCACTATTTCAATTAAAAAATACTAGAAAACAAAAGAAAATTAAAAAAAAAAATTATGTTTATGACCATTAAAATTAATAAAATCGTTGTTGGATTAGTTTTCGAGGGTTTTAATTCCAATTCATTGGTATAAATTTAATCGCCTAAATCTTATTGGTAAATCACACTCATGTAAAAATAATACATTTTTGTAAGTGTGTATTGTACAATGATAAGTATTCTAAAATTTATTTGGTCATATAAAGATGAAATGTTTAAAAAAACAACTATATTTGCTGGCAAAGTACATAGTCCTGTGAAAAGAACGGCCGTAAAACAAAACAAAAATACTCTTTGTTAGGTCGGTTATGGATAAGACATGGGGAGGAAATTAATTTATCTTTTCTAAGTTTAAATATTTTTATTTCATGCTAAAATATTTCTACCAGGGCGTCATTTGTTGACAACGAGCAATTTTTGAATTCATATTCGTCCCCGGAAACCCAAATTGAAGAGATTTTAGCCGGGGCAGTCTTTGATTTCTCGTGGACTGCGTATAAACCCTCGCAGAGTCGCAGCTGCGGCTCCTCTCTGTGTTAAAAGATTATGCGAATTCACGTCATTCACCATTGAATGATGTGGATGGATAGTCAACTACTGATGCGATTTGAAAGTGTTGATCAAGGTACCCGGATTTATCCTTTCCCTGGGCGGCTAAACCTATTCTTTGCGTGTTTTAATAGATATTCCCTTCATTTCTTTGTGTTTTTCTAAACCAAATTGCAGAAGGGTTCGAACTTATTTTAAATCAGTTGCAAGGGTTTTGATATTTGACCTTTATCAGATTGGGAAGGGTTCCTTCTAAAAAAGGCAAACTATTCGTAAACTACAACATGGACAGCATCAAATAATGAACTTTGATTTAGTTGTGTTGATGTTTACTTTCGGCATTCGAATTCTTTTTATGAGAAAAAAAGATTGGCATTTTTTTCGAAAAAATATTGGAATTGTATTATTATTATTATTATTAATATATTGGATTATGTGTATTGATAATTATTTAAAGAAAGGTTTTTTAATTTTACTTTTGATTTATGTAATGTGAAGTGGAGAATTAAAATGTTTATGTTGTATGAGAAAGAAAAGTACATATAATGTAATTAACAATATTGTGAAATACATATATCCAATATATTTATTAATGTATTTATTCATGAGAGAAAAATTAAGGCTTAAATTATTTTAAATATGTTTTAATATATTGAAGTGCTTTGATTAAACAAATTACAAAGCTGAAATGTATTATTCTAAAAAAAATCTCCATAAATGAAAAATATTGATATTTAATGATTAAATTTCATACATAAAAAACAAAAATCAAATATAAAAATACTAAAATATTAATATTTAAGAATTAAACTACTGAAAAAAATCAAAAGTAAAAATACAAAATAGCAATTTTGTATTGATATATTTAGGAAATGTTAAAATATTTGCAACCATTGTTGTATTATGTATTTTGGATATTTATTTAAAAGTTGTGGATTTTTGTTGTTAAAGTTAAAGTTAAAGTTAAAATAGAGTACTTGCAAAGTGGGAGAGTGTTACGCACCATTACAGATCTAAATTTTTTTTTTTACCATCATAAAATTATGCATATATGTTGCACTGAATTTCTTCGCACCGTCAAACAAATTATAAATATTATGATTGCCGAGCATTACAATCAAAAATTACTTAATATAAAAACATTCATATATTGTATGTATACTTCTACCCGCTCATGCAAAGGTTAATAATGTCTCCCTATACACATCTTTCCATACCCATGATACGATGACGATTATGCTATGGGTAACTCTTGATATGTTATGATCTTCTAACATGCGGATCCCAATTTCAAAGGTATATACAGGGTACAATGAACGGTTCTCATTCTTAAATGTTTTTTTATGGCATTTACTATATTTATGTGCTGGTTTAAGTCCCCGAGGGAGCTGAAGCCGTGGGATTCTGTCCGGCTCCGGCGCTCATCTAGCTGGCCTGTTATGCGTCGACCATTTGGCTTGATGAACGGCCAGCCAACAGGCCGTCATGTGCCATCGCGTGCCCGGTGCTCCAAACGCCATACGGCCTGACATCTCGAACTTGCCAATTCGCGGTTGCTTTTCCCGGTTCTTTCCTGCTGATCGGACGATGGTAACAGGCTCGCCCAGATCTAGGGCTATTGTTGAGCCACGAGGTAGAGAAAGCTATTGAAGTATTTATGAGGTGATTCACCTTTCGGCTTGTTTCTTGTTTTCATTGTGGAGCGACTGTCTGTCACTTACAGCGTTGTGGCGCTCTGCCTTACCCTGAACCTTCCGTCTCCAAGTAATCGGTGCACAGCAGAATGCCTCTGCCATCCTTCACGGTTTCAGGTATAATTTCTTCTTATTCAGGTCCCGCTTCTCTCTTTTCCTACTTGTGTTTTGCCCAGATGCATGAGCCTCCGCGGCTCCAGTTATGGTTACAGTCTCTGCTAGCTCATTTACTTTTCCTCTCGGCGTTTTTATTTAGAGCTCTCAGTTTATGGTTTTGTTGTCGTGCTCAGGAGGATGGCTCGACGGCTAACCAGCGATGTTGGGAGTCTTCTCCACTCCTCTGCCATCCCAAATTCAGGTAAGAGCCATGCGTTTACCATAGACCCGTTTTGGCTTTTCCCAAGGGTAATGGCTGAACCGCTGTTCGCCTGAACAGGAATGTCGGGGGTCTGCTCTTGTATTTGGAGTCCCTCCGCCATACTCAAGGGGTTTCCTCGCTTGGAAGTTTCTATGTCTCATTCTCATATTTGGTGGTTGCATTATGTCTGGTTTCCTCGCCCATACTCAGGCGGGAACCACTGCTAAGAGGCGCTGTACGCCGAGCTTAAATTGTATAACTGTCTTTCATTATATGATCTACGCTCCTGAGCGCAGACAATGCTTCTTGTTAAACGATGTTTTCGGTCTATATAATACTATTTCTTGGTTTAGACTTGGTTACGAAATTGTTATTGTGACACGGGAATTCTTGGTATGACTCTAGCTCTGTATTATGATGTTTTCTGGCTTACTCGCCTTCTCTGTAGCTTTACTGTGAACACAGGCTTAATTACTAATTTCTAATCGTTTCTTTTCCAGTGTAAATTCGTTTTTATGGTTAGTTCTTCTATATTAATGGTTCGGGCATTAGAAGCCCCTGCTGGCTAAGCACATGCTTAAGCTCAGCTACGGCGACTCTTTTAGAGCCGGGACAATCTGTTAATACCTGTTGTGCATGCATAATGTTAATGGTTCTTCTTTCGTTCCACGGTGACAGGGATGTATCCGTCTGTTTTATGTTTTATCCTGCATGCATATGTATCTTCAGTCAAATGTTTCAGTTATATAATTGTGAAAGAATGTTGTCGCTCCGAAGCTTGTGCTTTGTTCCGCCGACGATTTGTTCGGCCTGCGATTTTCCTTGGTAGAAGGTTTGGGTAGTTCGTTGTTTTTAATGCTGTTATGATTCGGAATATGAACCCATTAATTCTGTACAATGCTAGATTTCTTTTCGTTTTCACTCCCATTTGATTACAGAGAAGGGTTTTACAGTATTCTTTTCTGTTTAATATTCTTGCTATCACCTGTACCACAGAGTTTTCAGTTCGATATGTTCTATGCTTGTGTTCTTTGACTGAAAGATCCAGATTCTGTCTCTGCCGGTTGCGCAGAGACTAGATTTTTAAAAGAAATGAATAGATTGCTTTTCCATTATTTTTACTTGCCTACAAAAGACCATAAAAGGATTCCACAGATAAAATGCTTAGCAAGCCATACCTGTTTAGCAGCAAACCTGTTCGTAATGCTTGTCAACCTCCCGTCCGTAGGAAGATCCTCCTCGATCTTCCACCCCCAAGCACTTCTGCAGATCTTCTGATCTGCGAATTCTCTGGCTATGCCAGATCACGCTATCTGATCCTAACCAGACGTAGCGGTTTCAGGAAGTCTCTTCCTTCCAACACATGCTATCTGGTCACTACCAGACGTAGCACCTCACCCATTCCTGCCATCTGATCCTCACCAGACTTGGCATTTCCCCCCTTTTCCTCCTGGGGTCTCAACTGTCTCCTGAATGTAGTTAGGTTTTTTATTTAACTACCTCAACAGTTATTAACCACAATTAATCATACACTCAAATTAAATAGTGATGACACAATTAATTATCATAATAATTAACAACACTAACAACAGAGTTTTTATACTTATCAAACAGAGTTTTAGCTCACAGTTAAATTTACTATTTTACCCAACATTATCACTTCACGAGGAGCATTACAGAGAGGCATATATATGTACACTTTCGAAGTAGTATTAATAAATTATAAGAGAATGATGTGGTGGGAGAATAAATATGTTATGACTATATGTATATGTATGTATAATTTTGAAGTAGTAATGATGAAATATAAGATTGGTGTGGTGGGTGAATAGAAAAGTTAGGGTTATGGGATTTCGAAAAGGGAAAATGAATTAATGGGTTTAGTTAATTTTTTCTCTTTAGTAAATTTTAAAATATAAATTTGAAGTTTATCACCTATAGTATTAAAAAAGACAAGTATTAATAGACAAATAAACTTTTGAAATATAAATTTAAATTAGATCATTTATATATATATATATAACATTAGTGGAAAAATAAACATATGACAGCTCTTTACAAGATTAATGCTCTAAACAGCCCCACTTTGGATTTCTATAAAAAACATAGAAAACTACAGGTTGGAGGTCATCTTCGAAGAGTAGTGAGCTCAACATGAAAGCTTAAGCATATATTTAGGTAGAGATTTGTGAAAGAGGCTCAATTCTTAGTCTCGTTGTACTTAGAACAAGATTGGTAGGTGCACAAGCATCTTGAGCTAAAGACACTTTATGAATTTAAAGTACTACATAAATATGGTGGTAGAGTCTTGGTGTCACAAATATCCTAGGAAATACTAAAGTGTCAAAAGATTCAATATCAAAGAGGGGCATCCTTTCTACCACATTTCAATATTTTTATGCATTTTTTTGGTATTTTATCTACCTTCAATCGGGCCATGTCTTTTTAATTTGTCAACCCTGCAAAATTAATGTGAAGTGTGGTAACATTTAAATTCAACTTAAGCTCTAATGGGTGACTCTTATTAGGAAAAGGTACTGATATATATTTTTTATTTGTAAATTTTGTTAAATTCTTTTGATATAATGCTTCCAATAAAAATTTGGAAAAGAAAGAAGAAAGTTAGGATTTGATTGGGGTGAGGGAAGCTATTTTATTTGTAAATCAAATTTTTGTTGAAAAATTAAGGTTTCAAATGCTAAAATTAAAAGAAGGAAGTCAAAATCAATCTTAATGTCAAGGTGGAATAAAATAATAATGATTTTTTTTTGTTGTTACTGGTTTATGCATATGAAGTACACATAATAATGAATTCTTTATTGTTACTAGTTTATGCATATGATGTCGCTTGACTAGCAAAGTTTGATAACAACTAACTTGTAATAAGGACATTATGAACATATTTCATGGTAAAAAATCAGAGGCATTATTTATTAAATATTGGATTTTCTCAATTATAAAGTAGCAATCTTAATTTTTAATGTTTTTTCTCTTTTTTTAACATTAAAATTCAATTTGTTTTAAGGATGTATTTTTTCCCTAAAAATTTCAATATTAAAACAAAATAATTAATAAATAAAACTAAATTTTTAATATTACTAAAAAAAATTATGTGATTTAATTTTACTTTATAAAATTGTATATAATTATTATTTATGGTATATCTAATTATTTATTATTCATTAGTTTGCAATAACATACTTTTTAAACGAAACATAAAATAAATATAATCTAAATAATCTTTATTTATTTTTTTTATCATTTTCATTTTTCCTCTTTAATCCATTTTACCCAAAATCTTTAGATCTATTTTACCTAAAATCATATGGCACAATAAAAGTATTTAGAAGATTTCTAAAAATATTGAATAGAATTATACATTCACAAATATCATTTAATCCATGCAAAATTATAATTGCAAGATTTCTAAAAACATTAAATAAATTTATACATTCACAAATATCATTTAATCCATGCAAAATTATAATTGCACTAACAATTGTGTGCTCAAATTATAATGATAATCCAAAAAAATAAAATAAAAAACATGACACATTTAAAGTCTTCATAAAATATAAATTTTAAACACATATATATTTCTCTCATAAAATATAATTTTTGAACACTTTTTATATATATCTATATATATATATATATATAAAACAATAAATAATAAATATATTTTGAACTTAAAAGATTCTCAAAATCACTCTTCTCTTTTAAAATCCTCATATCCAATGCCATCACGAAACCACCTTCCTTTCAAACTCCCAGAACTTTCGCGAGCTCCTATTGCAGTTCCTTCTAAACGTTCTCATACAGTTCTGAACAAGTTTCCTACCGCTAAAGAGCCATTCCCGTGTAACAGAGAAAATAATCTACCTATCATACAAAATATTATAATATTAAAAATAATAAACTTCCATAAATTAAAAAACAAAACATTATTTCCATAACTCACACATCGATCATGCCTATCAAACTCCTTCCAAATTCTTTTATATGTCCTATAAAATATAGGATATTAAAAAGAGTACATATAATTCAATGAAATACACCATTCCGAAACTGCCAAGCCCACCACGCCTATTTAGGTCCTTCGTTTTCAAATATTCTTGTAATTCTTCCTTTTAAAAATCGCGTACTTCATTTTTGAGTTTTAAAAATAATTAAACGCGTACTTCATTTTGGGGTTTTTAAAATAATTTTTTACGATTTAAATGTTTTTTTACAGGGTGGGAAAATTTAGGATAATTCAATTGCTAAATTAGTATTTAAATCAATTATTATTAATTTTTAATTTTTAATAATTTAGATTGTTCATTACTGTTATTTAAAAGAAAATTATATTATCTAAAATAATTTGTTAGTGGTGTGACCTTTAAGGGGTTAGGTTTTCACTTCTGTGAGATGTGGTTTCTATTCTCGCCAGATGTTTCTAGAATTTGGGACCCTATTTCTTTAAGTAGGAGGAAGACTAACTTCTAGCTAAACAAAAGCAGTTTTGTGATTTAAATGTTAAAAATATTAAAGTTATTTATATATTAAAAATATAATTTAAATAATAATAAAATATAATTTTAATTTTTGAAAAATAATTTTATTAATGATTAATTGTGAAAATGAAATGTTATGTGCAAACAAGTTTAAGATTCAAATTCCCAAAATATATATATAAATATCTAGAAATTATAGTAATAACAATTAAAATTAATCCCATATCGGACAAATACAAAATCAACTTAATTTTCATTTCCTCTATTTACAAAATAAAATACAATAATATAATTTCATAAAAAATAACATTTTAAAACTTTAATTAAGATATAAATAATAAATGGTTAATTATTAAAAAGATAAATTAATTTCCTCGGGATGTATATTATCCTCCCAATGCCTTGTCAATAACTGACTTAACCAAGAGTATTTTTGTCTTTGTTCACAACACTATGTACGTTGCCCGCAAATATTTTAGCATGAAATAAAAATATTTAAACTTAAAAAAGATAAATTAATTTCCTCCCCATGTCTTATCCATAACCAACCTAACGAAGAGTATTTTTGTTTTGTTTAACGGCCGTTCTTTTCACAGGACTATGTACTTTGCAGCAAATATAGTTGTTTTTTTTTAACCTTTCATCTTTATATGACCAAATAAATTTTAGAATACTTATCATTGTACAATACACACTTAGAAAAATGTATTATTTTTACATGAGTGTGATTTACTAATAAGATTTAGGTGATTAAATTTATACCAATGAATTGGAATTAAACCTCTCGAAAACTAATCCAATAACGATTTTATTAATTTTCATAAACATAATTTTTTTTAATTTTCTTTTGTTTTCTAGTATTTTTAATTGAAAATAGTGAGAAAATATATCATAATTGATTTCTCAAATTTAACTGGAGAAAGTGTTATCATTAAATATAAACTGATTTATTATTGTTACTTAAAGAAAACCACACTATCTATATCTTGCTAATGATTTCTTAAAAGATAATCTTAAATCATTAACTTACTTCTTTAAATCCCAAAAAAATAAACTCTTAACCAAACAAAAATATTTTAACTAATCTTTTCTCTTTATAAATTATAAAAAATAATTTATAAAAAAAATTACACTGGTTAATCAATCAATATCTATAGGCAACTCACATTATTTGGAAAACATAGTATCAATATTTTTTTTCCCTTGTAGATAACACCCAAAATAAATTGGAATGTACAAGAATTCCCCTGCAAATATAATCTAAGTTGAAACCATAAAACCATTTCTGGTCCCTTCTTCTCGTCACGTAAAAGTAGACCTAACTAATCGAGCACATCCACCCTACATGCATTCCAATCATAGATAGTGAAGTCCACATTCTCAACTAAGTAATCATCCATCGCAGCAAACGGAACCTCCTTTGATTTGCTTACATAAACATTGTCCACAGTGATCAACTGGATGGCAATTTGGCGGTATTTTGTCCACCTCAGGAACGTTCTCGCCATCGGAAGAAGCTATATCTGCCATTCCACTCAAATTATCCACTGCAGGGACGCCCTCACTGCCGAAAGAAGCTGTATCTGCCATTCCTGTCAGTGAATCCAAATAAGCATAATAAATAGCATGATTCACACATCTTTAAAAACCTAAAAGAAAATGTCCCAATGGATTGCAGTCACACATAGATTACCAGTCTTTATTCTTACCAGTATTCTGAAGAGTGGCAACAGCAGCCCTAGATGCAACTGCACTTTTCATCAACAGGCAGATAACGCAGATTGTATAGGGTGCACTCTTCATCTGCTGAAAAGTGCACCCTATACAATCTGCGTTATCTGCCTGTTGATGAAAAGTGCAGTTGCATCTAGGGCTGCTGTTGCCACTCTTCAGAATACTGGTAAGAATAAAGACTGGTAATCTATGTGTGCCTGCAATCCACTTGGACATTTTCTCTTAGGTTTTTAAAGATGTGTGAATCATGCTATTTATTATGCTTATTTCGAAGTATTGAGTGGAATGGAATGGCAGATTATGCTATTTATTATGCTTATTTCTCGTAGAATGCGGATAAACCCTCGCAGCTGCTGTTCTCCACGTCTGCCATGATTACTCCGTAATTAGAAATCAAATTACAATTCTGTCAAATTTTCCCAAACCCTCGCAGCTTCTGTTGCGCTCCCCGTCTGCCATGGTTGCTGCGTGATTAGAAATCAAAGCACAATTGTGTGAAAATTGGCCACTGCATTGAAAAACAATGTACACAATATAGATCCTATTACAACAACATAATCGATTTACACGAATTTACGTCATTCGTGAGTCAACTACCTTGCAAATACAGCCGCTGCTCTCCGCGCCTGCCATGATTGCCATCTAATTAGAAATCAAATTATATAGCCCATTACGAACATATTTGATTTACGTGAATCCGCGACATTCTTAGCCAACAACAGTTGATTATCACTTCCATTAGGTGGATTTATAGTAGTAATATTTTATTCTAGTAATAATCATCACTGATTACTATCACTCCCTTGCATTCTGTCGAACCACATTCTCTCGTTTTTCTCATAAAAAGGAGGAACATGCCTATCTCTCCCATAAACAAGAAGCGAAATGGCCAAGTTCTGCCTAGGAAAAGGGGCACGACAATACATAAAGGAAGTTCCATGGAATCGAATAACCTTTAATGATTTCGGTTGACAGTCGGTTACTATTCATTTCTTAATTTAAGAGAAGGAAAACATAAAAATTTGGTACAACTGGTTTAACAATGATTTAAATGGAAAAGGAAAAGAGAGAATAAAATAATATTTAACCATATAAAAGGAAAAGTAAAAACTAATATTTTAAAAAGAAAAGAGAATCAAACAAAGATATTGAATTATGTGCGGATGAAGCATACATATATAATTTATGGAGTATAAGTTTATAAAAATACATATAATTGTTTAACAATATATGATTTGTTTATCAATACCCCAGCTGAAATGCACCTTAATTTGAAATTTATTATGTATAAGGCTAAATTTAATTTTTTATTAAATGTATTTTTAGAGTATATAGTTAAGGAAATGTTTGTAATTTAAGAGATTTGTTTTTGAGGCACAGATTGATTTAGGTTTGTACGTGTATGCTAAGTTTAATGGGCAAGTTAAGAAATAGAATAAGTTTGTGGAATTGCTCATGTTTTATTTTTGTGACTCACATTATTTATTGAAAAATGAAATGTGAGAAACTGCTTCAACAATTATGAGAAATTTAATGCTTTGTTGTCCCTTATCAAGTGCATAACATATATAAGTGTAATAAATGGGTTTTTGGGAACTTATATCTCATGGTTAATTGGAAGAATAATAGGTAACATGTCACGAACTTGGGTTTGGTGTATATATCTCAACAACTATTGTAACATAATTTCGTTGTATCTCTTCCTCTCAAGTTTAACAAGAACTGAATTTCCGCACAAATTCATTGTTTAAAGAGGCCATAGAGATGGATACTAACAAGTTGATCACTTTAAAAAACTATTGTCTTAGAGAAAAATTCAGTTCATGATGTGACTATGTCTCTTTTGAGTTGGTTCACTATGGTCTTTTTAATGTTTTGATATTGTGTGTTGTTTTTGTAAAGTAATCAGTGTTCAAGTCTCGAAACTTTGTGGAGAGACTAAAACACAGGAGTTCTCCAAAACCTAGAAATCAATTCTCAAAAATGGCTCAATTAGATTATTAACCTATTTTTAAATATTTCCTAAGCCTAAACTTAGAAAAAGTGGCTAATTGATCAGTATTAATTGAGAAATGTGAGAATTCTCTAGAAACTCACACGGATCAACTAGCAATTAATCTCAGTTATTGATTAAGATTTAATCTTGGTCGTTGGAATCCCATAATGAGAATATAAGAAGAAGTCAATGGGTAGATGGAGAAACACACTTGAGAGACTTGAGATCAATTTCCTTAGGCAGTTTGATTCTCTAGAGAAGCAGCAACATTTGCCAAAAGAGTTTGAGCCAGAGAAGGGAAGAAAATACAGAGAGGGGCAAGGACAATGAGTCGGGAGGAAGTTTTTCATATATAGAGAGTAGCTTGTAGAGAGGCAGAGATAGCCACAGAGAGGTTGACGCAGGTGCTACACATAAGTCTTTAGAGAGCAACTCAATTTTGCTAGAGAGAAGCTTGTTTTCAATTCCAAAGGCTGGAAAGATTTTCCACCGTGCCAAAGAGATAGTTTCTCAATCAGCATCAGACTATATGACTTGAGGAGCAACTATTTCAGACAGAGCGTGGAAAGGACTACGCTAGGGCGACACAGGTTTGTGTAGAAGTTGTTTGAATGGCTCACTTTGAGTTGGAAATCAGAGCCCGAATTGTTTGTGGGGTGAGGAAAATTTGAACCAAGTGGTTCCAGGGACACACAGGACAAAGAGGGCTTAGGGAAGCTTGAAAATCAAAGTGATCAGAATGATTTGAACCAGGACCAGAGCATAGATCTCGGCGTCCTGATTATGGTGGTGTGAATGGTTCGTTAAACCGAGTCTGTATGCGAAAGTTAGGAGAAGTCAAAGTTCAGGTTGACTTTGGTGACTGGGCAGGGTTAAGGAGGCCGCAATTTGGACAAAATCCAGCGACCAGATTCCGGCCAACCTGGACTAGATTCCAGTCAAATTTGTGGCCTGCTTAATTTGTCTCCTTCGGTCAAATTTTGAATTTTTAAAAATGACCATGGACTTTTTTTTAACAAAAAAAATATACCTTTAGGGTGGCAGGCCACCAACCTTGCCACCCCCCCATATATCCAATAATAAAAAATATATTAATTATGGGTCGGCGGGCCATGACCCCCGCCGGCCCTCCCTCAACCACCGTAAGTAATTAATTAATTAAGGGGTGAACAACCATGACCCCGCCACCCTCGGATCCTCCAACCAAACTACCATTGCCTATATATATATTAATATATGGGGTGGGCGTGGGCCACCTCCGGTGGACTTGGCCCACACCCCCAAACCTTGTACCAACCATGTGTTTAATGCAGGGCCAGTAGGGATTGAACCCACCAGGCCCATGTGGGCTAGCCCCTACCGAGCAGCCCCATGAACCACCACACTAATACCATGATACGTAACAAGTACCTCCGTGCACCATTAATAAAATGCGCCAACAGATGCAAGATGATTACAGAGGATATGGGGCGGGTCGCCCAATGCAGACCTGACCCCCAAATCGAATCAATGCAGTTGATAAAACAATAAGTGTATTAAAATGGAGGGGTCAGAGTTTGACCACCTGACCTCCTCCTTATTCGAATTCCTAACCAACTTTCCAAACAAATTCATTGGTTTATCCGCCCTCAAATTTATATGAACCTGCATTTCACCAGGTGCCCAAGAAGCATGGAGGAACCAGGAGCGGGCACAGAATTCGAGGTGATATTTTTTAATTAATTTATTTGTAGGTGGAACCATGACTGAGCAAAATTTCTAGGAGGGTGAAATTTTTGCAGTGTCCAAATTGGAAAAACTTTATGTCGATCTTACACTTCTCGGCGACACTAACCTGATGGTGTAGTCAGTTTCCTGATCTGAGCATCAGATTTGCAGAGGACCTGAAGGAGGGAATCTTTGAAGAATATAGGGGGATCTAAAAGATTCCTTGAGCCCCAGATTTTCATTTTCTCATAATTCAGAAATTTGACAGTTGATTTTGCATTACTCGACGCCACAAATCTGATGGTGTGTTCATATTTTCCATTTGCTCATTTCATTTTTCAGCTAATATTCTGAGTGGAGTACAGGTGTCAGCATTCATGTGCCAGTAGTCATTTCCATGCGATTCGACGTCGTGAGGTCGATGGTGTGACCAACTTCAATAGTTTGACATCCTCTTCTTCAGATGGCCCCAATATGTGAGGTATATGCAATGTGTTCATGTACTTCTTTTTCTATGCATTGTACTGCATAAATCCCTGTTTGATGTTTGATGAGGGATCTTGTTTCTTACTTGTTCTCATGATTCCTGCTTGATGTGATGCGAAATCATTGGTGGGATGTACTTGTTGTCATGATTCGTCATGTTGTTTTTTGAGATCCCTTTGTTGTATGTTGATGGGATACTCATGTGTCGTCATGTGTGTTTGCATTGAGATCCCTTTTAGGCCATGTTGGCGGGATGCTCATTATCATCATGCATGAGTTTGGGTCATACTGATAGGAGTCCTTTTTTACTGAGAGTTCCTGTAGCGGAACATCTCTTGGAGCCACTCCTGCATGAGGGAATTTTCCTTGTATGATAGTGACAGCGCCTCTTATGTACATCATCACTATTGACAACACTTAATGCAGCGGCCTACAACATCTTGACACCGGGGCCCAGAGACATAATCCCTCCTGGATGAACTCTGTTATCAACATCTTGTTATTTCATGTGTTGACTCTTGTCATGTTCCTCTTCTTTACAGGATGCAGATGTATTCATTTAAGTTATTTTAAAAATGCAATTTAACACATCACGAAAGTAAAAGGTCTTGGAAGGGTCCTTTGTCACACCCAGACCTGGATCAAGTGGTATCAGAGTAGTCTTTGTGTGAATGTGAATTGCAAGTGTGAACAATGGAACGTGCAATGACAGAGGATGAAAAAACGATGTACGAGACCATGCTCAAAATTTTCAAAAGGGTGGAAATAATGTATGAAGCTCTACAGAAAGAGAGAGAGGAAAAAGAACGACTATAACTTTAGTTGCGAGCCACGAAAGAGGCCCTGGAAGAACTGAAGCACAACAACCAGAATTTTCAAACAGATAACGTTGAATTGAATATGCGTCTACATGAAGAGAAAGAGGAGAAACACGGTTTGCTACGACAGCTACAAGCTAAGGACGAGGGCTTGGAAAAGTTGTAGTGTGACCCATGTGAGGTAAAAAGTAGTTCTCTGTCTTCATGTATATTTCCTAATGATGATTTCAATTTTTTTGAAAATCATACCATAGGAATTGGCTCCAAACTATTGAAGAAAATGGGGTATGAAGGAAAAGGCTTGGGCGTTAATGGCCAAGGCATTGTCAACCCCATCAAAGTAGAAGAATTACCCCGTTAGACAAGACTTGGGTATGTCTTGCGGAATGCGCCGAGACAGCTAGCAAACCACCAACAACAGATGATGAGAATTCATCATCAATTCTTTCCAAATCAACAGAGGAGGTAAAAGATGTTGATTTCCTTTTAGTTTCGTCTTCACATAGTATGATTTCTATTGGAGATGTGGAAATCCCAATTACAGGGACAAACATGAGGCTCCTTACCAGGACGAGGCACGAGGAGGAAAAATAACTTGGTGTTAATAACCAAGGCATAGCTCAACCATTGGAAGTTGTGAAGAGAACTCAATTTGCAGGCTTGAGATACACTAAGGGAGAATGCTCAAAGGTGTCAGATGCTTCCGAGACATCGTCAAAATCGTCGAGGAGAGAGAATGATGGGAACACATCCCCATCATCCCATGACAGTGCCCATTGCAAGGAAAGAGCTGAGGCAAGCTCTTATCACCATACTTACACCAGAGATAGCAAGGAAAGGTATAACCACTCTCGACATTCGAATGTTCATTTCAATTATAATCATGTTTTTAATGATGAGCGTAAAACATGGCATCAAAAAACATGTACCTTTTGTGGATTACATAACCATACATTTTCTAAGTGTTGGAAAAGAATGGCAGCACACAAAAGGATGAGGTGTGAAAGACCCTCTCAATTGCAAGTAAAGAAATAGGTTAAATAGATCTGGAAGAAGAAAACTCTTTGCAGTCATTACAACAGAAGTGGCCATCAAAGAGCCACATGTTAGAGGCTCCATCCAGAGCAGTGCCTTAAAGACAAAGTGTCAATGCATGAACCGGGTGAAACAATCATTCGACAAGCAAAACCACCACAGGAAGGCGACCCATTCACCTTGATAAGTGAAAAATGTTTTCTAGATATGTTAGCTTGTCATGGTCATGCTTTTGTAAATCATTTGTTGCAGCGATGATGTGTTTTCTATCACTTGTTGGAGAAACAATGATATGTTGGCCTTGTTTTCATAGCTGGGGTATAGTGTCCATCTTGATGTAAACTTGACCACTGAGTATGTGTTATAAACTCGTGGCAAGTGTGGGATGCTTGGGTCATTAGTTCATCATGAAATTCAAGCATGTAATTTTCAAAACAATGTACTATAGGTTGCAGAGGTTGCAGGTGTCGGATCCTCACTTAAGGCTCCGAAGAACAAAGGTGAAGGAGATGGAAGTGAGACCTTTCAGGACACTTGTGATGTAGGCAAGGTACAGAGAAGTTGCATATTATTTTTCATGCTTTTGGAG
The DNA here is from genome assembly GCA_031772625.1 of Pinus tabuliformis. NCBI lineage: Eukaryota > Viridiplantae > Streptophyta > Pinopsida > Pinales > Pinaceae > Pinus > Pinus tabuliformis. The sequence goes on from CM062812.1 coordinate 535,829,271, forward strand.
GACCAAAATCTCTTCAGTGGGGAGGATTGATCCAGGTGGCTCTAGGGACACACACAAGACAAAGAGGGCTTAGGGAAGCTTGAAAATCAAAGTGATCATAATGATTTTGAACTAGGACCAAAGCGTATATCTCGTCGTCCTGATTGTGGTGGTGTGAACAGTTTGTCAAACCGAGCCCGTATGCGAAAGTTAGGAGCAATCAAAGTTTAGGTTGACTTTGGTGACTAGGCAGGCTTAAGGAGGCCACAATTTGGAAAAAATACTGCCACCAGATTCCGTCCAACCTGGGCCAGATTCCGGGTGAATTTGTGGCCTGTTTAATTTGTCTCCTTCGGTCAAATTTCAAATTTTTTAAAATGACCATGGACTTTCTTTTAACAAAAAAAATATAACTTTGGGGTGGCGGGCCACCAACCCTGCCGCGCCCCCATATATCTAATAATAATAAAATATATTAATTATGGGCCGACGGGCCATGACCCCTGCTAGCCCTCCCTCAACCACTGTAAGAATTAATTAATTAAGGGGTGGGCGGCCATGACCCTGCCACCCCCGGAGCCTCCAACCAAACTACCATTGCCTATATATATATATATATATATATATATATATATATATATATGGGGTCATGGCCCACACCCCCAAACCTTGTACCAACCATGTGTTTAATGTGGGGCCGTCGGGGATTGAACCCGCCCGACCCACGTGGGTTGGCCCCCACCAGGTGGCCCCATGAACCACCACACCAATACCATGATAGGTACCAAGTACCTTCGTGCACCATTAATAAAACACACCAACAGATCCAGGTTGATTACGGAGGATATGGGGCGGGCTGCCCAATGTGAACCCGAACCCCAAATCGAATCAATGCAGTTGATAGAATGATAATTGTATTAAAATGGAGGGGTCGGGGTTTGACCACCCGACCTCCTCCTTCTTATTTGAATTCATAACCAACTTGCTAAACAACTTCATTGGTTTATCTGCCCTCAAATTTATATAAACCTTCATTTCACCAAGTGCCCAAGCAGCATGGAAGAACCAGGAGTGGGAACGGAATTCAAGGCGATATTTTTTTAATTAATTTGTTTACAAGTGGAACCATCACTGAGCAAAATTTCCAAGAGGATGAAATTTTTGTAGTGTCCAAATTGGACAAACTTTTTGTCAATCTTACACTTCTCAGCGACACGAACCCGATGGTGCAGTCAGTTCCCTGATCTGAGCAGCAGATTTGCAGAGGACCCAAAGGAGGTAATCTTCAAAGAATCGAGGGGGAACCTAAAAGATTCCTTAAGCCCTAGGTTTCCATTTTCTCGGAATTCAGAAATTTGACAGTCGATTTTGCACTATTCAATGCCAAAAATCTGATGGTGTGTTCAGATTTTCCATTTGCTCATTTCATTTTTCGGCTACTTTTCTCAGTGGAGTGTAGGTGTCAGCATTCATGTGCGAGCAATCATTTCCATGCGATTCGATGCCGTGAGATTGATGGTGCGACCAACTTCAGCATTTTGACATCCTCTTCTTCAGATGGCCCCAGGATATGAGGTATATGCAATGTGTTCATGTACTTCTTTTGTTATGCATTGTGCTACACAGATCCCTGTTTGATGTTTGATGAGGGATCTTGTTTCTTACTTGTTCTCATAATTCCTGCTTGATGTGATGCAGAATCATTTGTGGGATGTATTTGTTGTCATGATTCGTGATGTTGTGTTTTGAGATCCCTTTGTTGTATGCTGATGGGATCCATGTTTGCATTGAGATCCCTTTTAGGCCATGTTGGCGGGATGCTCATTATCATCATGCATGAGTTTGAATCATACTGATAGGAGTTCTTTTTTAATGAGAGTTCCTGTAGCAGAACATCTCTTGGAGCCACTCCTGCGTGAGGGCATTTTCCTTGTATGATAGCGACAACACCTCTTATGTACACCATCACTATTGACAGCACTTAATGTAGCGGCCTACACCATCTTGACATTGGGGCCCGGAAACGTAGTCCCTCCTGGAAGAACTCTGTTATCAACGTCTTGTTATTTCATGTGTTGATTCTTGTCATGTTCCTCTTCTTTACATCATGAAGATGTATTCATTTATGTTCTTTTAAAAATGCAATTTAACACATCACAAAAGTAAAAGGTCTTGGAAGGGTCCTTTGTCACACCCGGACCTATATCAAAATTCCTCACTAGATTTTTTGTTAGATGATCCAAAAATAAAATATTATCATAGGTTGGAATAAAATAATTATTAATTTAAGATATTAAATTAATAATTATTATTCTAGAATATTTAATTATTTAATGGAGACATTTAGAATTAGTATATTGTTGTAACAAGATATGACTCTCCAAATGTGTCATATCTTAAGCTCTATTTTAGGAGATTTGTTAGCTACTTGTTTTGAATAGTATTTATTGTAAATGGATACTTTTTATTTAATAAATGATCCATAATTAGAGGTATTTAGGACATTGAGCTTATAAATAGCTCATTGCAAAAGTGTTTGGTTGTTCGGGTGTAAACTCTTGCAAAATCAAATATGTAATTATTTTTCTGATTAATAAAATTACGTGTCTGAGGACACTTCTGCCATTATTGTGGTATCAGAGCTCCAGTAATGTTGCAGTGGATGTGAAGAGGAGATTCCAGCTCTACAAGTTTTTGGAAAACTCCATTGAACTGCTCAGCATATGATTGGTATGGAATTTGTCCAGTTTTTTGTTTTAAAAGAACATAAATTTTATTATTGATTTTAGATTTGTAAATTCTAAAATCATTTTTATTATCAAAAATATGCAAAATCTGTGTGACTTTTCTGCAAAATCTGTATGGCTATTGTGATGCAACGATGTGGATTTGCATCTATTGAGTGACGGTGCCAGTGTCAGCATTCAGAATTTGATAAAGACTCTTGTGCCCGGCGGATCCTCCAGTTTCTGTCATGAGATCATCTGACTTCTTCAGACTTCTTTGATTCCTGTGTTCTCACACTTGACTTAAGTCTCTCCCTCAAAACTGCTTAAGTCTCTCCCTTGAAACCGCTGTGAGTGAAATCTTGATTAATCGAATTCTCTGGAAGAATCACAGAACTATGGCCATTTCCTGTTGCTGTAGTTGGGCCAAAGACCGTGAATGGAAAAGTCGTAAGCAAGCTTTCTTGTGCAAGGGTAACAACATCCTCTACGCGTATCAACTAGGCCACTATTACACAAGGAAACAATCTCAGAAAAGCCTACAGAGGAAACAGATCTCAGATCTTGAGAAAAGCCTGCCACGAACGCAGATCTCAGAAACTGATCCAGACGACAAATCGAAGCTTGGGAGCAGTACCTTGGTTTGGAGCATTCTGATAGTGCTTCAAAGAAATCCCACCAAGCTAATCATAACCACCACACTTTTGAAAAACCTATATAGATATACAATTAAATGCGGAAATGTATTCCCTCAATATAGACCGAAGGATTGGACCATTGGGGGCGTTTGCTTAAATGAATGAAATTCGAGGAGTCATATAATTGTGGACCTTGGTTTGGATACACGGCTTGCCATCCATTTTTTGAGTGGCAACTACATTTTATTTCATTTTGTTATACATGTTTTCGCTGCATATATTCGTGTTTCACTACAATTGGGAGTGGTCGACTCGGAGGTCTGACGGTGCTTTATGCAGTAAGGCGAGCAGCTAACATTCAGTTCATAATGGCTCCCTTCATCTTTTGTCACTCGAAGCTTACTTATGAATAGCTTGAACGTTCATGATTTCATAATCATGCAACTGTATGTCAAATTGCCAAGTATATCTTCCAAATTATAAATTGGAATATTGTAGTGTTTTTTGTTTGCTATCAGATAGTCAAACAGATGGAATATGGGAAAATTTGAGAGTCTTGGCTTTGATGCCTTGCAATGTGATAAAGAAAATTTCTCCTTATTTTCATAATCAGCAGATGCCGATAAGGAAATTTTGCGATTTTTCAAGCCATACTCCATTCGAAGGTCTCGTGCAGAGGTTACATGGAAGATAATTTTCCTAGCCAACTACAGTTCCGTTGGGGAATCAAGACTGTAACAGGGGTTTCATTTACATAGTACATGGCTTTTTCATTTAAATTTGTGGAAATAGGAATTTGGGGATACAAGGTATATATTTTTATGCAATATTATTGGAGTAATAAGGAGATTCTATATGTAATTTTTTTTTTTGAGGGATAAGTGTGACATTGTAACTTAAAGTCATTTTACTTTGAGGGGGGGGGGTAGCTTTTTTTTTTACCAAGTCTTGCAAAAACATAGTTGTAAAAATCAAATTTTGAAAGTTACCTTGTAATTTTTGAGAAATTGACTAGAGCCAAGTGCAAAGCTTAGTCATTTTTCTCTTGTGTCAACGACTATACGAGGGTCAAGGCCAAGCCCCAATAGATCGTGTTTTTGTGTGGTGTGTTGCATGTTGTGTTTCCCATCTTGACATTTTTGTTCTGATTTTTGGTGCAAAGCTTCAACACTACAATGTCCAAGTTAATTAATTTGTTCTCTAATTTCGACAAACTTGAAGGTACAAAATCCTTTAAAACATGGTACCACCTCATCGAAAGCACTCGCATTTACAATGAATTATGGTAGGGTATATGTGATGGTGATATTAAGCCAAATAAACCCACAGATGCAGCTGCACTAGCAAGAAGCTAAGAATGCCAAAGCCTTAGCTCTTATTAAATCTTCTGTCAATGATGAAATGTATGTCCATATAGAAAATGCTACAGATGCATGGTCTACTTTGAAAACTTTTAAAGACCTCTTTGATACTCAGCTTGAATCAAAGAAAATTGATCTACAATTAAAATTGTTGCAACAAAAATTGACTGAAGGAGGTGGTGTTCTTGAATATATCTCAAGACTTAAGAATATTAGGCAGGAAATCATTAATGTTGGTTTTCCAGCAATAGATGATAACTTTATGATCACAATTGTAATTGCTGGACTTCCTTCTTCCTACACGCATTTTTTGGAGACTCTACAATTAACTGGGAAATTAGAGAAACTAAAGTCTGATGAGCTCTGTGAAATGTTAACCCAACATGATAAAACCTTTGGGAAGAAGAAAAAAGTTGGTGAAGATGTTTTTTTCACAGAGGCCAGCACTAGTAAATCATCAGCTGACAGTTCTCGAGGCAGAGGCAGAGGGAATTTCAATCAGAATCAAGCAACACACAATGTACAAAGTCGAGGTCGAAGACAAAGAAAAGGAAACAACTTTAATAGAGGCAGCAGTTCAGGAAGGAGTAATTTTCAAGGTAGAGGAAACAACCAAGGAAGAGGCAATTTTCAAGGACAAGGAAATAATAATCAAAGTAGAGGAAAATCTCAAAATAGAAGTCAAAGCAGAGGCAGAGGACAATCTTCAGGAAGAGGAAGAGACTTAATTCAAATTGTGTGTCGAAGATGTAATAAAGTTGGCCATTACGCTGAAGATTGTCGAACTTCTCTTAATAAAATTCCCAAGTTTCAGCAGCACTCAACGCAATTTGCAAATTATCAAGATGATGATAACTCAAAAGATGTTTTTACTTCCTTTCCAGCATTACAACTTTCATCCCATCTTAGAAGTGATTATGAAGATGCGTGGATCTTGGATTCAGGGGTAACTCAGCGCATGACTTGTTGACGTGATTTTTTTTTGGAATTTTCAAGATTGCCAACTTAATTCCATTTTTCTTGCAGATGATACAAAACATACTCCTTATGGAAAAGGACCAGTTAAAATTTTTCTCCCTGGCGTTGGAGAAAAAATGATTTCCAATGTATGGTATGTACCAACTTTTAAGAAAAATTTTCTCTCTTTAGTCACGATTCGACAAGCAGGACATCAAGTGATTATGGAAGATGGTGTAGTCAAGATTAATTCAGTCAAACAGAGCTTGAAAACTGTCATGATAGGTTATGAAGATGGAAAACTGTTACAGATGAAAGGGACAGTTATTCCAAGGCATTCTGATTTTGCAAGGGTAGTGACTACAGGTATTTCACCTGTAAGACTATGGCATGTAAGATATGGACATTTAAATTTTGAGAGTCTTTCTTAATTGCATAAACAAGGAATGGTTAAAGGACTTCCCACTTTCAAAAGGAAAAATACAAAATGTGAAGCTTGCATCTATGGCAAACAAAGTCAAGAAAGTTTTCCAACAAGTTCATGGCATGCAAATAGGCGGCTACAACTAGTTCACAATGATGTTTGTGGACCACTACAAACTTCATTTGGTGGTTGCAAATATTTCTTACTATTCATTGATGATTTCAGTAGAATGACTTTGGTTTACTTCTTGAACAACAAGTCAAAAGTATTTAAGAAGTTTAAAATTTTTCACCAACTTGTTGAAAATGAAGTCAAAGAAAAGATAGGTACTCTCAAGATAGATAATGGGGGAGAATTCACTTCAAATGAATTCAAAACTTATTGCAGTGAAAATGGCATAATACGACATCTTACTAATGTTTACACTCCGCAGAAAAATGGAGTAGTCGAAAGAATGAATCGCACCTTGTTAGGAATGGCGAGATCCATGTTAACTTTCAAGAGGTTAAGTCCAACATATTGGGCAGAAACAATACATACAGTTGTCTACTTAAGAAACAGATCTCCAACTGCTTCTTTAGACGGAATCACACCTTATGAAGCTTGGTTTGGTTTCAAACCTCGAGTTAAACATCTTCGAGTTTTTGGATCAGTATGTTATGCCTTAGTTCCGAAAGAAAAACGAACTAAGCTTGACTCAAGAAGTTTGAAATGCACAATGATTGGATATTCTGATGAGAAGAAAGGGTATCGTCTTTTGACCAATGGAAAATTCATTGTCAGTAGGGATGTCATTTTTGATGAAACAGAGAGTAAGAGTGCTGAAGAAATCGAAAGTCTTCTTATAAAGTTAGAAACTAAGGGCAGTAAAAGAAGGAAAAATGCAAAGTCAACAAACTTCACCAAATTGGTATGAACTTGATTTTCCTTCCTCTAAAGAGGAGTCATCCAGTCCATCTACTTCAACAACATCATCTGGGTCTTCTGGCAATTCATCCGCATCTCCGAGCAACAGTAGTTCTTCTGACAGTGATTCTCGAGACTCTTCACCTGAACAAAGAACATCAGTTTATATTAATCCTATTTACATTGATGGAGACTTTTCAGAATCATAAACAAGTGAGCACCAACTACCGAAATGGGAAATTCAACTTTTGAAAGATGTAAAGCCTGATGAGCAGAATAAAACGGGCACCAGAAGGGCACATAGAAGTGAAGACAATTTTGCCTTGTTAGCAAATAATTTTACCGAATCTTCCACATACAAAGAAGCAGTAAAACATAAAGAATGGCAACAGGCTATGGTTGAAGAATATCACGCAGTAATTGATAACAACACTTGGAAACTTGTTGATTGTCCACAAAATGTTAAACCCATAGGATGCAAATGGGTTTACAGAATTAAGTATAATCAAAAGGGAGAACTTGAAAAGTATAAAGCACGACTTGTCGCAAAAGGTTTTGCGCAACAGGAAGGCATTGATTACGAGGAAACTTTTACTCCTACAGCTAAATGGAACACCATCCAATTAACACTTGCATTGGCTGCTCAGAAAGGATGGAAAGTTCATCAAATGGATGTGAAAAGTGCTTTTCTCAACGGGGATTTACAGGGAGAAATGTATATGTCACAACCACCAGGTTTTAAAATTGAAGGGCAAAAACATAAAGTATGAAAATTGATCAAGGCTTTATATGGATTAAAACAAGATCCCCAAGCTTGGTATGCAAAGATGGATGAATACCTTAAGAAAGTTGGTTTTCAACGAAGTGAATTTGATGATACTTTGTATGTGCGACAACAGGGAAAATATCTGGTAATTCTTGTTATGTATGTAGATGATTTGATCATTACTGGCAACCATGATGATCATATTGCACAGGTGAAAAAGGAGTTACATGCAGGTTTTAAGATGACAGATTTAGGATTACTTCACTACTATCTTGGAGTTGAAGTCTTCCAACATCCACATCATATTTTCATTTCTCAAAGTAAGTACGCAGCAGAGGTTCTTCAACGATTTGGCATGCAGGATTGCAAGCCCATTCTTACCCCCATGGAGCAAAACTTGAAACTTTCAAAATTTGAAGGGGGGGAAAGGTGGACAGTACGACTTACGAACAGTTGATTGGCAGCTTGATTTATTTGACAAATACTCGCCCCAATCTATCATATGCAGTCAATATTCTTTCACGTTTTATGCAGGAACCATGAGACAACCACTGGAATGCAGCTAAAAGAGGTATTCGATATATCCAAGGGACAAAAGATTTTGGTCTTATTTACACCAAGACTAAAAACTTTGTACTTGGTGGATATTTCGATGCCGACTTTGCTAGAAGTATTGATGATCGAGCATCAACATCAGGTTATTTAACGAACATGGGGTCAGCAGCAGTATCTTGGAGCTGTAAGAAACAAGCTACAGTGGCCACTTCTTCAGTAGAAGCAGAGTACATTTCAGCATGGGAAGCAACATGTGAAATTGTTTGGTTGCGCAGAATTTTGCAGGCCTTGGACATTTCTCAGGCCGAAGCTACATCATTATTCATTGACAGCCAGTCAGCCATCAAATTTGCCAAGAACCCAGTTTTTCATTCAAAGACAAAGCATGTGGACACCAAGTATCATCATATCAGATCTCTCATTGCCAAAGATGTCCTCAAGCCAATTTATTGTCCTTCTGAAGACCAGATCTCCGACATTTTCACGAAACCGCTTAGCAGAATAAAATTTACTAAGTTCAAGGATGAACTTGGTATCTGTTGTAATGTATCTTTGGATCATAGGGGAAATGTTAGATGATCCAAAAATAAAATAATATCATAGGTTGGAATAAAATAATTATTAATTTAAGATATTAAATTAATAATTATTATTCTAGAATATTTAATTATTTAATGGAGACATTTAGAATTATTATATTGTTATAACAAGATATGACTCTCCAAATGTGTCGTATTTTAGGCTCTATTTTAGGAGATTTGTTAGCTAGTTTTTTTGAATAGAATTTATTGTAAATGGACACTTGTTATTTAATAAGTGATCCATAATTAGAGGTAATTAGGACATTGAGCTTATAAATAGCTCATTGCAAGATTGTTTGGTTGTTTGAGTGTAAACTCTTGCAAAATCAAATATGTAATTATTTTTTTCTGATTAATAAAATTAAGTGTCTAAGGACACTTCTGCCATTATTTTTGCAAGTATTTTTCTCTGTAGGATTTCCAAATTTCGACATCTAGTTATACTCAGAATTTCTCATTGTTGCTTAATAAAAAAACCCTCAGTTGCTGCATCGATTTCCCCAAGTTGGGTAATTCTGGGGACTTTTGTTCAAAACTAACTGTGTTGAATATTGTGTGTAGGTGCCAACATTTTCTCAGTTTCTAGCGCTTTTATTTTCCACAAAATTTATTTATGAATTTTGTACTATGATTAATTGTTGTTGTTGTAGCAATAAACTGCATGATTAATTTACAGTTAGAAGAACTAATTCCAGTTGTTGCAATAAAATTCCAAGGTTAAAATTTTCACATTTTGCTTGGTAATTGGCTCTTGTAGTCATGAATGTTTTTTGTATTCTATGATATCATCTTATGTGTCAATTACCTTTTTAATTGTGGTAGTGACCTGAAAAGGTTTTTTATTGTTCCATGTGCATAACAATGTACTTTAATTTAAGTTGAAATAAATATATTTTTTTCTATCAAAAAAATTATAAATATAAATGCTGATTATTAAAAACTTTGAAATGAGCTTAGTAATTTGAAATTGATTCAAATAAGTGAATGTTTGTAAAACTTGATATTGGAAAATGTAAGTTAGATAAACTATTAAAGACCATGAAAATATATAAGTAAATGAGATAAAAGAGAGGAAAACAAAAATTAAATAAAATAGAAAATATGAAAAAGTTTTTTATGGGAAAAAATTATAAATATCAATACTCATTATTAAAAACTTTGAGATGGTCTTAGTAATTTAAAATTCATCCAAATAAGTGAATGGATGTAAGACTCCATACCCGCAAATGTTAGCTAGATAAACTATTAAATACAATGAAAATGTAAAAGTAAATAAGATAAAAAAGAGGAAAAACAAAAATAAAATAAAATAGAAAAAATAAAATAAGAGAGGATGAACCTTTGAACCCATACATACCCTTGGTGGTAGTTCACCTTTGGTTGGGATTTATGTTTAGATGTTAATGGTGGGTAGTTCACCTTTGGTTGGGATTTATGCTTAGATGTTAATGGTGGGGTTTTTCTAGGGAGAAAATATTTTATTTAGGTGGTACAACACTAAATGGCACCTTTATTTGATATACATATTTCTCATTTTTTAATCTATTGGTGACTAAATGGAGGGGAACTATGATTATATTTGAGCATAAACCTTTATGAACACATAGTGAGATTATGAAATTGTTCAAATCATTAAATTAATATAATTTATCTAAATTAATTCTAATAGCTTAAGCGCCCTATTTTATTTGGAATATTTTCATTCTTGGAGGGTGTACCCATGTCAAGTCGGTTGGAGATTAGTTAATTTATTATTGTGGACTCCTTTGCACAAGTATTGATGAGTTGTAATTATCTTGGAATTTTTTTTGGTTGAGGTGGTTAAACATTATAGAAAGAGCTCATGGAGAATATTTATATTTTGAAAAAGTTGTTGGAGACTACCCATACCTTTCTCATGAAGCACTACATATAATGGGTATCTTGAACACTCTTCATGGACCACTCATTATTTTGAGAGGGTGATTATGAAGTACTCTCCTATATCAAGAGTATTTTTTTTGCATGCATCTTTGGGTTGCACTATTGAAACTATTTTACTATTTGATGAAGCATTTCACGTGGTAAACTATTTATTTTAGAGAAGGTGTTATCACTTAAAAAATAATTATCTAGCCAATTTCTACTAGGATAATCAAAATACGTCATGTACTATCTTACACCTAAAAACCCACTTTCACCGTAGGAAATAATTTAGAGAACCATTTTTCTTAAATTATTTCAATTTATCCACTTGAAAATAATCCAAAAATTCATTTAATTAATTTCATATTTATCCATTTAGTGAACATAATTGAAAAAGAAATTGCTCATCCATAGAAATAATTAACTAAATAGTTATTTATTATTATTCATTAACTATTTACCTTCTCTACCTTGAAATAATTATTTACTGATTATTTCTACTTTCTTGACTGTATCACCCAGGAATAATTAAATAAATCATTATTTATATATTATTCCTTAATTATTTAAATTATCTCTCCCGAGATAATTATTAAATAAATCAAAATTTAATAATTATCCCTAAATCACTTGACGATATTTCTTAAAAGTAATTAATAACTCATTATCTATTTATTAATTACTTTAACTATTTTTTTTATTAACTCAATAAATCATTATCTTTTAAGTCAGTCCACTAAATAAGGATTTTTTAACCATTTGAAGAATCTTTTCCTCTCTTAAATATGATAAAATATTTTTAATGGATAGATATTCAATTAGTTTAATAATTTTTTATTATTTCTCTATATCTAGATCTATCCTAGAATTTTATTATAAATAGAGATGTTTCTCGTTACTCGCTACCCATGGCCATTTTATCATCATCACTATTGTCCTAAATCATTCGAGCTCACATTATGAGTTCATTCATTCAATCTCCATTATGTCTATTGCAACCAAAGAGAGGGAGACCAAGTGTAGAAGCATAGGAAATAAAACAACTCATCCCACTTACGGGGATGCTCTAGACTCAAGTCTACATTCTTCTCCAGTATGTGTATCCCTCCATTCTAATAAAAATCATTTTAATTTCCATTGCTTTTTTATTGTCTTATGAGTTGTTATATATTTCTTAGTATGTGCAGATCATATTTTGGAGAGTTTCTAATAGTATTTTTATAGATTTGAAGACCATTAGCAACTTTTTCTTTTATCTTTGTTGTTGTTAGGCAGATCGTCACCAACCAAAATTCCTCTTCTTATTCAGTTGGAAAGAAAAGAAAAGGTTACTAATGGTCTTCACATCTGCAAAAATTATATTAAAAACTCTACAAAATATGATCTGCAAATACTAAAAAACGTATTACAGTTGATAAGATAATAAAAACCCAATGGAACTTAAAATGATTTTTATTATAATGGAGGGATACACCTATTCTCTAAAGCATCACCCTCTGTAGGATGGGTTCTTTTAGTCCCTATGCTTCTGTAGTTAGTCTCTCTCTCTCGCTGCTTACAATGGGCAAAATGAAGAGTGAATAGATGAACTCAAAGTGGGAGCTTGAAAGATTTAGGATGATAGTGACAATGATGAGATGATACTGTGCATAGAGAGGAGAAACATCTATATTTACAATAAAATGTTAGGATAGATATAGATCTAGATAAATAATTAAAAATTATTAGACTGAATGAAGATCTAGATGTTAGAAATATTTTACTATATTTAAGAGAGAAAACAAATCTTGAAATGGTCAACAAAAATATTTATTTAGTGGACTAGCTCAAAGAAATAATAATTTATTAAATTTTAAAAGAAAAATGGTTAAAATAATTAATAAATAAAAAATTATTTATTAATTATTTTAAGGAGACATGGTCAAAGTGATTTAGAGATCATTATTAAATAATGATTTAATAATTATCTCGTGGGAGAGAATTTAAATAAATAATTAAAAATAATAATAATAATTATTAAATTTTCATGAGTAATACAGTCAAAAGGAGTTAGAAATAATTAGTAATAGTGGTTTAATAATTATTTCAAGGGAAAGAATCTAACACCCTCATCCCACAACTACCTAAGTAGTTCACCAACTAGGTAAATATGTGACGAGAGGCCACTATAATGGGATTCAACCTCCTAATTCACCTTAAGGACGTGGAATTAACGGAAACACACCACACAGACCTTCCACATCAGTAACAGAACTCCTAGGAGTCATCCCAACTACTCAGGTATCCAACTCCTGAGACCAACTTAAGTTTTAGTGCATCAAACCATTGGACGCTCCCTTGATATGGACAAGGGTGGGTCTAGGAGGCTCCAGAAGATCCCACAACAAGGGAAAGGGAGCTTCTGGAGAATGTTTTCCCCAGTGTTTTGCATGCAACTCTAGGATTTGTGCCACTTTTCCAGGGCCAGAGCCGAGGTCACTGCTGAGAACTCAATGACACTTTCATAAATGAAATTTAACAGTGGGACAATGATACGTTTGCAAAAACATCAACAAGGATGAGACTGGACCCCTACTAGCCATGACGGACATTTCGTCAAACATGTCACAAACATGAAAGCTACAGGTATTAAAAGCATAACTTAGCATAGGGATCTCATACTTATTTGAGAATCGCTAAGAAGCATTGATGGCTCAACACATTCGTTGCAATTTCATCTATTTGTTCATAAACACATTTTTCATTCATTTACAATTAAAAACATGATAAGAGCCATACATAGCCACTGTCATAATACATGTTCATAACTAGCATAATAACAACAAAGAAACAACAACCATATAATCCACATATAAATCAGTGTAATACTCATGAATTAACATGGAGAAATAACCTCGTATTAATGAATGCAATGACCAACCAGGTTTGGGACTTCCACGAACCACCCAACCATAGATTGGTTGAACCGAATCTTTTTTTTAGCCAATCACCCTTGTGCCATATTCTAATAATGAATGTGGGACTTAAAACAAAACTCAATCATGGCTTCCCGAGGCTATGCCACCTCACCCTCATCAATAGAACCATACTTTACCACAACCCATCTCGGATCACTAGGCCATAAAACAAGCATGGATGCCACCAGATTTCTCTACCTACACTGTGAGGAATTTTCTTATCTCCCATTCTCTAGGCTTTACCGCAATCCACACCGATTCACTAGGCCAAAACAAGCATGGATGCCACCGGATTTATCCACCTACACCGTGAGGAATTTTCCTGTCTCCTAGTCTCTAGGATTTACAACAATCCACAGTCTGATCCAGGGATCACTAGGCCATAACCGAGACACTAGTCTCTAGGCTTTACCGCAATCCACATCGGATCACTAGGCCCTAACCGAAACTCCACACTCTAGGCTTTACTGTATATCCCATCATTCACTGATAGGGATTCCTAAGCCTAATAAAGGGAAACCACTTCTAGGCTTTACCATATATCTCACCATTAAACGGTTGAGGATTCCTGGGCCCATTGAGAAACACAATACTTGGCTTTACCACAACCCACAATCTGGTTCAGGGGTTACTAGGCCAGTGGCTTTACCACAATCCACAATCTAGTTCAGGGATCACTAGGCCATGTGTTCTTTATTTCGGATATCCACCTCACTCAACTTTGAATCCATCTAGCAATCTAGCTCAACCAAAACATGAGAACCCCGTCACACCATGGCTATTTGGAAATGGCGATACTAGGCTGAAAAATTGTCACACCTGGCAAAACCCATGCCATGACATCAAAGAACCGCATGCAATACCATACATGCCAAATATAGCAAGGAAATCACACATGCAAATCAATACCTATAAAAAATCTTGTTGTAGCTGTTTGATCTTTCTCTTCCTTCCTTGCTCCATCCTTCCTCTTTCCTTCTTTTCTATTCTTGATCCAATGCCAAAGTGCTCCAAGTAAGCTCTAAGTGTCCAAGAGTGAGAGAGAGAGAGAGAGAGTAATGAGAGAGCTCCAAAACTGAATTGACAAAATGTTACACTGACCAAGCTTGCCCACTGATCCTCAGAAGCCTTTTTATCAACGAGGCCTCTATTTTCTTCATTTTCTTGATTATTTTCTCATTTTCTACCTCACATGCAACCTGTGACCTTTCACCTTCATTTTCTCTCAATTTCCATTATTTTGATAAATACATGTGCTAAAAATGTCATTTTTCCTTTCCAAAGCCTTTTCCATTGTCTTTGCCAATTTCCTTTAGCCATAATAAACCAAAGAACACTCACACTAGGATGTTTTTCCCACCATTTAGCTTGGAATATGTGTCCCATGACCTTGGTCTTATATTATTTTACATGAATTTTTAACCAAGGCTATTACAGAACCCTCCCCCTTAGGGGAACACCGTCCTCGATGTTCAATGATACCTATAACCAACAAGACTGCTGAAAATAAAAAATACTTCCCATGGAGCTTTATAACATAGCTTGTTGCAGTAATTACAATGACCACTTTTGAAACATGACAATAATATCGTTTACTAGAGCTTTATAACATAGATCATTACGGTATTTACCATAACAACCACATATACTTAAACACATTTTCTTCATCCACCAAATAACCATTATGTTTATGGAGCTTTATAAACCAGTTCGATATAGTATTTACAATAATATTCACATATCCACATTTTCTCAACTAGTAAATAAAAGGATATGATGTTCATATCAATAAACAAGGGAATTTAGAGGATCACACCTCCACCCTCAAAAGTAGCACCAGGATTCACCTCCTTCCCAAGTAGTTTAGAATCCCCTACCAAAGTCAAAGCTACATCTAATGTCTAGTACTACAATCTTGCATTATATGTCCTCTCAGTGAAATATTACTGGCTCATTGTTCCAGGGCACACTCCCAATGTGCATTTGATTCCATATGGAAATTCTAATGACCAAAACAAATCCATCCCCGACCTTCCCTTCTTTACTACACAGTCCCTCGGGAAATCTGATCATCCCTTTCGTGCAGTCACTCACCTTCCAAGTTCCCCCACATCCCCTATCCTAGGTAATCCATCCCTTGACAAGGCTTCCTTACATCAAATTGTCAAACAATCAAGGCATTTACCAGCCTCAACACCATCATATCGGCCATAGAATTCTCATGGAAATCAATGGACACTATTGGGTACTAGTGTCCCATAATGACATTGCTCTTAAAGTGCTTTACTAACATACTGCTACCTAATCCAATTTCTTCAACTGTTGCTGCTAATTTTTGCAGTCGATTTCAACCACCCAACCTGAGAATTTCCCATGCTTTGTTGTACCAAGCACATAACTAACATTAGATTTAAAATAAAATTTAAATAAATTTACATCATACCTCATTGGTAACTCATCAACAAGGTACGCATGCAATTATGTTTGCTTCTTGTCACAACAAGTCAAACTAGTTGTTCGATCAAAGCATCATGTATAAACATATCACATCCGGTTAGCTAAAAACGCAACCATCATAATTAAAATCATGAATCACATGCAATAATCATAAACCAGAATCATAGATCACATATAACCATCATACATCAGAATCATACGTCATATGTATAATAAAATTGAAACGAAATACTAATACTTATCCTTCATTAGTCCTTACTTCTGGATTTTTTCTTTTTGTACACACATTAGATCGGTTTCCACGCCCGGCAAGCACCCAGTGCCTTTGCTTCTCTTCAATCACATAAACATGCACAATGTACATCACAATACATACATCCACACACAACATACAACATCACACAATGCATACACCTACACCTGATATACATCACGACACATACACCTACACCTAGTGTACAACACAACACAATACATAGTCCTACATCTGATGTACAACACAATACACATACATACACAGTACAAAACAATGAATACATAGTTCACAATGCCACGATTACACAATGCACATACATAATACCGCATGTACCCAACACAACATGTACGACATGCACATAATACCACATGTACACCAGTACCACATGTACAACATGTACACAGTACCACCTATACACAACACCACCTGCATAACGTGTACACAACATCACATGTACACAACACCACCTACATAATGTTTACACAGTGCCACATGTACATCGCACCACCTGGATAATGTGTACACAATAACACATATACAGAACACCACATGCATGACATGTACACGACACCACCTACATAATGTTTACACAGTGCCACATGTACATCGCACCACCTGGATAATGTGTACACAATAACACATATACAGAACACCACATGCACGACATGTACACGACACCACATGTACACAACGCCACACACATGACATATACACATCACCACCTGCACACAACACCACATGTAAAACATGTACACAACACCACATGCACACAACACCACATGTACAATAATACACACAACACCATATGTACATGGCACCACATGTACAACATGCACACAACACCATATGTACATAGCATTGCATATACAACATATACATAGAACCATATGCACACAACACAACATATCCATCATGCGCATAATACAATATGTACACAACACCACATATCCAATATGTACATAGCACTATCTATACCCAGCACTGCATATGCAATATGCACACAACACCATATATACAACAGGCACTCAACACCATAAGTACAATCACTGAATATACAATATGCACAATGCATACAAAACAATAACACTGCACATCCAAAACCACATTATTTCTACCAAACAACCTTGCTTCAAGTGTCTCTTCGCCATCCATGTTTATCCTAGCATGTCGTAGATCATATTGTTTTCATTCCGTTGATGTATCCCTCAATATAGCCTGTCCATAACATAGACATAATATAATCACATAATATCAACTCATAACCACATGATATTGACCTCGTAGATTTGTCACGACTACTCTTCCGACTTGATTCCTCATAAACTAAGAACCTCTTCATGTCATTAACCTGCGTAAGCAATCATTCCTCCATAAGAATGATTCCTAATGACCTTGTCAAACAACAACATGCATGCATACATACATACATACATATACATATAAATACTAGCATTAAACAATCATGATCCTATCAGATAACGACATACATACATACATACATACATATAAACATTAACATAAAAAAAAAACATGATCCATGATGACGCTGACGTACATGCATGAATACATGTATGCATATATAGACATCAACATAATCATGATTACAACATAATTACCAGATATCATAAGGTCCATTTTAAAAAACTCCCTTTATTTTTTCACAACATGCGCAACATTGAAAACAATAATTCACAACATACCCAAAGAATCTGACACCTCAAGTCCATTTACTTTACCCTTTATGTTACATTTCTCATGATTTTCCTATCAATATCCATTTACCTCAATGGGCCCAACCAATCCAATTAGTTGTCATACTCTTGCTTTCAATTTCCCTTATACATGCACTAGCTTCATTTGAGTCTTACATTGATTGCTAGATTTCATTTAGATCTCCTCGGGCTCCACTAACTTTCCCCTTTTCCCAACCAATTCCCAAGAATCTGAAAACATAAAAGGAAATACCAAGAAGCAAGCAAGAGAAAACTATGAAAACCAACGACGTCAGTAACAAAGTGGTGTGGCCATACACTAGATGTAAACAAAGTCGTAATCAAGCACAAAAAATCACAAAAGACTAGCAACAAACACCATGACTCAATCCCATGGCTTCCCAGTGATTCCAGAGGAAATCTCAAATATTGTATTTTATTGTAAGAAAGATGAACTTACCTTGCTATAATACCACTCTATAACACCCTCATCCCATATCTACCCAGGTAACCAAACAACCAGGGTAAATATGGGATGAGAGACCACTATAATGGGATTCAACCTCCTAAGTCACCTTAAGAAAGTGGAATCGATGAAAACACACCATGCATACCTTCCACATTAGCAACATAACTCCCATGCGCCATCCTAACCACTCAGGTAACTAGCTCCTGAGACCAATTGAAATTTTAATGCATTAAACCCCCGAACGCTCCCTTGATATGGACAAGGATGCGTCTGGGAGGCTCCAGAAGCTCACACAACAAGGGAAAGGGAGCTTCTGGGGACTTTTTCCCCCAGTGTTGTGCCTAAAACTCTGAGATTTGTGCTACTTTTCCAAACCAGAGCCTAGGTCAATGTCCAGAACTCAATGACACCTTCATAAATGAAATTTCACAGCATAACAATGATACATTTGCAAAAACATCAACAAGGACTAGACTGGACCCCTACTAGCCATGATAGGCATTTTGTCAAACATGTCACAAACATGAAAGCTATAGGTCTTAACAAAAGAACTGAGCATAGGGGTCTCATACTTATCTAAGAATTGCTAAGAAGCATTGATGCTTCAACACATTAGCTGTAATTTCATCTATAGGCCATAAATACATTGTTTATTCATTTACAAGTAAAAACACGATGAGAGCCATACATAGCCACTGTCATAAAACATGTTCATAACCAACATAATAAA
This sequence comes from Pinus tabuliformis, assembly GCA_031772625.1. Classification (NCBI taxonomy): domain Eukaryota; kingdom Viridiplantae; phylum Streptophyta; class Pinopsida; order Pinales; family Pinaceae; genus Pinus; species Pinus tabuliformis. The sequence continues at coordinate 535,848,650 of CM062812.1, forward strand.
AACAACAAAAATCAAAGAAACAGTAGCCATATAATCCACATATAAACCATTATAATACTCATGAATTAACAAGGAGAAATAACCTCATATTAATGAATGCAACGACCAACCAGGTTTGAGAGTTCCATGAATCAATCGACCATAATTAGCTAAACAAAATCTTTCTTTTAGCTAATCACCCTCGTGCTATATTCCAAGAATGAATGTGAGACTTAAAACCAAACTCAACTAGGGCTTCTTGAGACTACACCACCTCACCCTCATTAATAGAACCAGGCTTTAACACAATCCATCCCGGATCACTAAGCCATATAACAAGCATGGATGCCACCAGATTTCTCCACCTACACCGTGAGGAATTTTCTTGTCTACTAGTCTCTAGGCTTTACTGCAATCCACACCGGATCACTAGGTCAAAACAAGCATGGATACCACTAGATTTATCCACCTACACTATGATGAATTTTCCTGTCTCCTAGTTTTTAGGCTTTATCGCAATCCATAGTCTGATATAGGGATCACTAGGCCATAACCGAGACACCAGTCTCTGGGCTTTACCGCAATCCACACCGAATCACTAGGCCCTAATCGAGACTCCACCCTCTAGACTTTACCGTATATCCCATCATTCATCGACAATGATTCCTAAGCATAGTCAAGGGAAACCACTTCTAGGCTTTACCATATGTCCCGCCATTAACCAGTTGAGGATTCCTAGGCCCATTTAGGAACAAAATACTTGGATTTACCACAACCCACATTCTAGTTAGGGGGTCACTGGGCCAGTGGATTTACCACAATCCACAATCCAGTTCAGGGATCACTAGGCCATGTGTTCTTTCTTTCGGAGATCCACCTCACTCAACTTTGAATCCATCTGGCAATCCAACTCAACCAAAACATGAGAACCCCATCACACCATAGCTATTCGAAAATGGAAAGGCTAGGCTAAAAACATTGTCACACCTAGCAAAACCCATGCCATGACAACAAAGAACCACATGCAATACCATGCATGCCAAATCTAGCAAGGAAATCACACATGCAAATCAATACCTGTAAAGAATCATGTTGTAGCTGCTTGATCCTTCTCTTCCTTGCTTGCTCCATCCTTCTTCTTTCCTTATTTTCCATTCTTGATCCAATGCCAAAGTTCTCCAAGTAAACACTAAGTGTCCAAGAGTGAGAGAGAGGGAAATGAGAGAACTCCAAAACTAAACTAACCAAAGGTTACACTGACCAAGCCTGCCCATTGATCCTCGAAAGCTTTTTTATCAATGAGGCCTATATTTTCTTTATTTTCCATTAATTTCATTCATTTTTCTCCTGACATGCAACCTATGACCTTTCACCTTCCCTTTTTCTGAATTTCTATTATTTTCATAAATAAGTGCCAAAAATGTCATTTTTCCTTTCCATTGCCTTTATTCATAATAAACCAATGAACACCCACATTAGGATGTTTTGCCCACCATTCAACTTGGAATACATGTCCCATGACCTTGGTCTTATATTTTTTTACATGGATTTTTGACCAAGGATGTTACAGAGAAGTTAAATGTTTATGGAGTGATAAATAAATATTGATTTATTTGTTTTTTCCTATGGATAAGCAATTTTTTATTATTTTCCCTAAATGTGTAAATATAAAAATAACATGAAATTAATTAAATGATTTTTTGGGTTATTTTCGAGTGGATAAACAAAAATAATTTATGAAAAGTGGTTCTCTAAATTATTTCCTAAGGTGAAAGTGGTTTCTAGGTGTAAAACCCATACTACAATGTGTATTTCGATTATCCTAATGGAAAATGTCTAGGTGATTACCTTTTAGTTGATAACAAGAGGCACCTTTGTTATTTTTAGAGGATGTTACTTAATTACTATATTATATTTTTATTTTTTGACATGCTATGGAGTTGGTTAGCACATATTGTATTTTATTGTAAGAAAGATGAATTTACCTTTATATAGAGAAGAGTTTCTCTCCATTTAATGAGGGGTTTAACATTTGAAGATTTAGAAATTAAATAAGTATGAAGTATCAAGATTAGGAGTCAAAGCTCGATGGAGCTCTCATGTACTATGATTATTGAATATTAATGGAATATTTATGTATTGATCCACTTTGATGTATGGTTTATTTATTCTCTTCAAGTTGTTGTTCATGTCATTAAAAATTCTTCTTATTGTCATTATTTTATAAATGTTTAGCCATGAATTTATTCATCTAGGAGTAAAGCAATTTGAGGAGGTTTTACTTTTTCTTTATTTGTTGTTTTATTTCTACGCTTATTAAATTTTATTCTATCAACCAAGTGGTAGATATGAAAGCACATTACAATATAAAATAACACATTTATAATTTGATTGATTTTTGGTAATCCTAGCCCTCCAAGGATGGTTTTCTACAAAATATTGCAATAAATACAAGGTTTGAATGTATCAAATAACAACCTTTCTACCTTAAGTACATACCATAAACATGACTATACAAATAGTTTCCTGATTTACTAATTGGTGGAAGATGGTAAGAAAGCATCTTCTATTATATGCCCTACTTCAAAATAGTTATTTGTGACACATTTGTTCTCCCTTTTATGTAGACCTTATGGATGCATTAACTCATGATTGATAGGTCCAATTTTCCTTTCATATATTTTTATTTTTTATTTTTTGTAAATCAACATTCTATTGATCAACAGAAATAAATTTGCATCATTTACCATCATTCCTCATTTTCCAGCACAGTTTTCCCTAAATTAGAAGAACCCTAACGACAATATGTTTTCTCTCTTCCTTGATTTAGGTTCCAAGATTATACATTTACTTTTCCTTTTTCATTTTCCTTTTCTATACGTCTATCCAATCCGAGGGTTTCTTAGGAACCTCAGGAGATTGGACAACGATTTCCTTTCCTTGAGATGTCTCTGGTGCCTCATGCTCCAACATATTTGTTGGCTCTTTATCACTATCTAAATGGTCATATTCATGGGTGCGTTTGTGCCCACTCATTTGTGATCCCATAATATGAGCTACATCATGAAATAAATTGGTCAATGTGTGATATTTCTCTCTCATTGGTTGGGATGGAACATCATGAGCCTACACAGAGTCTAGATGAGTGTTTCCTGCATTAGGTGCATTTTGGTTTTTTGGTTTATCGTGCTCATGAGCTACAAAGGACTTAAATCTTTGATTCTCTTAGATATCACCATTGATGATTCTTATTTTTTATTTTTAGTTGCAAAGAGTGACTTTACAAACATGGATAGACATCTAGAAGGTGAGGAGGTTGTTGAAAATTTATGCAATGAAAAGTTGTATTCTCATAATCCACTGGTTGTTCATAAACCTTGCCTCTCCATTTGAGGAGGATTTTTGCTAGCAGACCTTTGCTAAGGTCCACTTCCACACATATATGAACAAAAGTCATGATTCCTTTTGCAATCCACTTAGCATTAGTTTTGATAAACCACCCAAGAAAATTTCGCTTATCCTCCAAAACAACTAGGTGTGCCATATGGACGGGAAAGTTGGGAAGTTGGACCCATACTAAGGTTTTCAAGGACAACATAGAAAGAGGGTTAAATGATAGGAACCAGGGTTTAAAGGAAAGGCTAGGCCGACCCAAAAGCCAAGGACTGATTAGAAACCTTTTGCCTGTCCTCCATATTCTAAAAGACCACAATAAAAATCCCTTTAGAACAAAAAAATAATCTCTACATCACGAGACCAATTCCGATAAACCCACTCTTGAAGAGTTAATGAGGAAGGACATAATCCATTAAAGCGGTAGTTAATCGCTTCCCGCTCATAATCATTAGCTATGAAATAACATGTAATATTATTAACCTAAATATAAGGGTTTGAGCCTTCTAATCCACCACAAATGTAGAACCAACAAGATATTTTGGTTTTAGTGAGGAAAACGCGGGATTCAAAATGTACTTAAAATATCTTGGAGGGGATGGCGAACATGCACCCCCCTAGCTCCATCTCTAATCTAGCCACAATTTGAATCCAAGTGTCCTTAGTAATGTTGTAATCCAAAAAGGGGTTTTCGATCCTGAAGTTGTCGGCCTTTATAAATGAGTCAGAAATATTCGCGAGGGATTTACACCTTCTCTTGAATTCTCATTGCAAGAGAGGAAACCAGATCTATGTTTGAGACCTATAAACCAAAGGAACCCCTAGAAATTTGGTTTACCAGGATTGAGAAAATATCTAGATCTGGAGTAGAAAATGAATCATTGACATAGAGCGAGCTTGACCCCTACATTGGCCTGGAGATCTGAGGATTTCTACTTCAATCTAAGGGAAACCTCACAAATCTAGGATCGCATGGTGTAGATTTGTCACCTGAGTGGAGGTAGATCTACCATTCAGGCCCTTTCGTACAAGTGTAGTTCAATTGAAAGTTTGGGTTGTAGAGCTTACCAACATGGTTCTCCATCTTCCTTTCATATCTTTCCATTATCTTTTTGTCCTTTATTTTTCTACCTTGTCCTTGTCCTATTTCCATTTCCATCTCATTTAATATACTCCAACAACTATACATTTTGTTAAGGCTTATTGTTCTTATATCACCTAAGACTCTGATCCAAGTGGATATCGTTGGCCACCTGCCTAATCCACTTAGACCCCCACCATTGTCTCCTTCAAATTCTTTATATATAGCAAAATTTACTATTTTTGGCAGTTTTTCGAGTCCTGAACTTCTGGAGCCATTTTGAGGCCCTAAACGACGTTTTTTGGGAAAAATAGTAATTAGCAATTGTAATGGAAATCACATTAACAACTATAATCCTTAGAGAGATCTTTCCAACGAGGTATCATATGCGCCAAATGAAGATAATATGACCATGTTACGACCCCAGGAAGTTGGTTGCCCAACTAACCCCAATGGGGCCCATAAACTCTTGGTGTTACATCTCCTCGGGTTAGGGTTTTGGTTGTTTATGGTTTTCTCTTATTATTAAATAATAAAAAGGCCCTTGAGCCTCATTGTAACGCATTTCAGAGGCATGTAGCTGTCACATCTCTTCTTAGAGATAAGCTACCATCGCCCAAGCTAGTGTTATTTCCATTTTGTTTGTAAGCATACTTTAGTATTTGATATTAATGAAATGAAGTGTTATTCTATTTCATCTCTGCATTTATGATTATATTTGTAATTTGTTGCATTCCTGTTTAAGTTTGAATCAGTGATATCAGAGCATTCTGCTCTTTCTCTATTTTTCTTTGCATGTCCCCACCGAGGTCGGGATATAAGGAGTTAGGGCTTGAACTGGTCAAACCTTTGCAAGACCAGCCTCGCAAATCCCAACGGCCTCCCATGGCAGACAAAAAGAAAGACGAGGGGGAAGGAAATCGTATAAAAGTATTGCTTGAAGAATCCCTCGAGTGACAAAGGAACTGAATGATGGACAACTTTGTCCAGATCCTTCAGCAGCTACCTATGGGCGACGCATCTACTTCCAACAACTACTCTGGAAGCGCCACACCCTTTAAGGTACAAGTTAAATTTGACTTTCCCATATTTGAGGGTCAGATAGATGCGGATTTCATAGATAAATGGTTAAATTTTCTAGAAGGATATTTTTCTATTCATGATTTTTCCAACCGGGAAAAGATCACTTTTGCACTTCTCAAAGTTGCCTCCCACGTTAAGGACTAGTGGGAAACCTACTGCGAGCAGAAGGATGAAAGTACGGCCCCATTGTTTTCAGCCGCACCCACTTGGAATTCATTCCAAGATGCCATCAAGGAGAAGTAATATCCTGTCGGAAGCTACGAGGATAAATAAATAAAGTGGACCACGCTGCGGCAGGGAAGGGACCAAGACATGCCACAGTTTACCAATATTTTTCATACCTTTCGTACAAAGTTGGGTATCAAGGATTTTGAACGAAATTTGGTACTCAACTACCACGACTGCCTACACAAGTACATCCAAGACGAGATGGAGTTCTTGGACATCTCCTCACTTGGCATGACGTACTGATACGTTGTCGAGATCGAGCAAAAGTTTAAACAAAAGAAGTGAGACTTTGGATATGTGAATCCGAAGTACAAAGGACAAAGCCAAAGCAGGGTGATCCAAGATAACCTGTCGAAGACACAAGAAAAGAACACCACCATGAAGTCAATGAAGGACACAGGAAAGTGGTGTGAATTCCATAAGAGCCCCACTCATAACACAAGTGAGTGTCGGGCCAAGCAATCACTAGTGGCTGAGTTGAAGGATTCAGATTCAGATGCATGTTTTGACTATGAGTCAGAACCCAACAATATGAATGACAAAGGGAAGCAGATTATTGATGTGGAGCCCAGTGCCACTATTTACACCGCCAAGATCCAGAAGGATGAGCCCAAAGATCTATAGGAAGGGGAACGTCTCTTCCACTCATAGAAGTGGGTGAAGGGTTCGCCACTGCAATTCGTTGTCGACATTTGGAGCCAAGAGAAACTCATTTCAACAGAGGTCATGAAGTGGTTGGTCCTACCAACTACACCACATCCGTAGTCATACAGTATCGGGTGGCTTCACTAAGGATGAGATCTCTTAGTCAACCAGGTGTGTCGCCTCCCCTAGAACATCAATCCCTTCACATATGAGGTATTGTGTGACACTACTCCTCTTGACGTTTTTTATGTATTATTAGGACAACCATACTTGTGGAAGTGACATGTTGTATATGAGTCTAGACCTTGCTCTGTGATTATTTCTTTGGGTAATTCATTATACAGGATACCGGAGATAGCCCCACCTACCGTCCCCTCGTTGATCTCTGCTAAAAAATGCAATAAGATCATCTCCTAGACTATGAAATTCATTTTCTTTCTAGTTCGCTCTCAAAGTAAGGGGAAAGTCGTAGCCACATCCATGGCCCCCGAGAAGGGTTCCTACACATAATAGAAGAAGGTCGATACGGTCATGAAAGAATATACAGACATCTTCTCCTCACCCACAAGGGTACCGTTGCACTGTCAGGGCAAGCATTCGTTCGATATGACTCCTGGAGCACCTCTACCCAACGGACCGATATATCGCCGCTCCATTGTGGAAAATTCCAAGTACAAGAAGTGACATGATCAACATCGGTGCCACACAAGTTTCAGGTGGGCAACAAAGTCTGGTTGCATTTGCAGAAAGAACGCCCTACAAGATCCCATCAAAAGCTGAGACCACTTTGATATAGTCTTTACACCATTACCAAGGTTGTGGGAAACAATGCTTTGGAGCACAACATTCCCCCATTCCTTGGCTTTCACCGAGTGTTCAATGTGGACCGCCCTCGACCATGCTTCCCACCATTACTAGACACATCAGACATTGAAGAACAACTCACACCAGCAGAAGTTTCATCATCTCATGGAGGAACCCAATGCAATGGGGACCATTACTTCCTAATGGGGAAGGAATGATCCAGGTGGATATTGGTGGCCACCTACCTATCCCACTTGGACCCCCACCATTGTCTCTTTTAGTTTTTCAGTTTCCTTAATTGTAGCACAGTGTACTATTTTTGGCAGTTTTTCGGGTCCTGAACTTCTGGAGCCATTTTGAGGCCCTAAACGACGTTTTTTGGGGAAAAATAACTTTGGTGGTTGCTATGGAAATCGTGTCAACAGCACTAGCCCTCGGAGATATCTTTCCAACAAGGTATCATACACATCAAATGGAGATAATATGACCAAGTTACGACACCAGGAAGTTGGTTGCCCAACTAAACCCAACGGGGCCCATAAAATCTTGGTGTTACATCTCCTCGAGTTAGGGTTTTGGTTGTTTAGGGTTTTCTCTTATTGTTCAATAATAAAAAGGCCCTTTAGCCTCATTGTAACTCATTTTAGAGGCATGTAGCCGCCACATCTCTTCTTAGAGATAAGCTACCATCACCCAAGCTAGTCTTATTTCCATTCCGTTTGTAAGCATACTTCAATGTTTGATATTAATGAAATGAATTGTTATTCTACTACATCTTTGCATTTATGATTATATCTGTAATTTGTTGTGTTCCTGTTTAAGTTTGGATCAGACTCCAACTTCATAATCTTAGAAATTTTATTTAGGGACACATACCTCGAGTTGGAGAAACCCAATCAGAAAAGAGAGGAACAAATACTACAATAACAGGGGTATCCTTCTTGAGTTGCGCAAGACTAACCCATTAATTCCTGGTACTTTACATCTTTTGGGTGTGCTAAATTTTGTTGTAATAGAATTGGCTACCATTATGTTGTTTTCTAGTTTGCTTGTATGTAGGTTATAGTATGAGAGAGAAATCCATCTCACTAATCTTTATTAGTGTTTTAGAGTGAGTTTCACTCAGATTGGTGGGCGTAGTATATGGTGGACTAATGGACCAACATTTAATTGTCAATTCAGGGTCCGTGGAATTTGAGATGCAACACTAGAAATACGAAAGATGGACTTCGGGAACCTGTAGAAAAAAACTATAATTTGTCTAGGAACTGCTCATACCTTAAGTTTTTGCACTAATCAATATCATGTTCCAATCCTGCATTCAAAAACATTCATTAGAGACGAAACTATAATTATTGCAAACATTAATCCTACAAATAACAACAAGCATAAGCAAATCCTAACTATTGGAAAAAATAGCAAAACCCTATTTAAGGAAGAAACCCTAACTAGAGAGCAAACCATATCTATTTGATAGAAGAAAAAAACCCTAAATATCGACAACTAAGAGGCAAACCCTAATTATTGGGAGTATGGATTCTAGCTTTGTGCCAACCACCACACCAGTAAAAGAACTATAAAGATGATTAATCTCCAAAGCAACAAATAAATCTACATTTAACCATGTGTGATTTTTTTTTCTTCTAAATCTACTTAAATCAACCTAGTGCAAAGAATGTAATGTTTTTATTCAGATCAGGTAATGCTTTCTTCTAACCGTATTCAAATCTAGAATTTGATGTTTGTCTACTAACCATGAGTATGTCCTCTTGTTAAATGTACAGTTCGACCAATGTGTTGCCATAACATCAATTGTTATTCTGCCTATTTAGAAATCTTACAAGTCAATGATATTTATGGAGCAACCAATGAGTAACACCAGATTTGGAACAATGTATATATATTCGAGCATATATGATCCAAACAAATTATAAATGCAAGTAAGAATTAAGATGAACCCATTACAATCATTGAGAGATTCCCAATTTTGATGGTGTGAATGCTATTTGGGTTGCAAAATAACAGAAGGTTTTAGAGCACGATAATTTGAATGCAATTTGTGTTGCATAAAATTGAAAGTTTCCAGATCACAATATATCTACGCACTTAGTTCATTATAGTTTGCATAAGGAGAACTTCTGTTGCTTTAAGAGTGGAATTTACGATCATTTGTCATTGCGACTTATCATGTTTGCAAGCACTAAATTTCCACATCAATATATGAAACCAAGTATAAAATATTAAACCAAAGGGAAAAGTGTACAATCTTTATTGCAATAAAGAACCAGATCTAAAAATGCAAACTAGCACACCAGAAAATGAATTCATATCTAAAACCTATGATGTCAAATGAAAACAAAGGACGCAAATGAGAGAGAGGACAACAAGTTTGGTTTGGTAGCCTTAACATCTGGCTTGTTACCTCTTAGAATAAATGAAATTATAGAATCACTAGTTGAATAAAAAGCTGAAAAAATTATACCTGGCACAAGATTCTTATATTGAAAATCTAACTCAACCTTCTACATTGTGAATTTTCAGGATCTAACGCTAAAAAGAGAGTTTCCTCAAAGTCTAAACCAAAAACCTTGCCCAATAATATCACTACTACCTCCTTTTGCACAGGGCCATGATTTGGCTTTATACAAGTCTTTATAATACAAATTTGGCTCTAGAAAAACCATTATATTCCAAAAAAAGATGAACACTCGAATCAAAATAATTTTTCATCAATGTAGGTCCAATACAACCATTAACTAATCAAGAAAATGTGTATTCTATGTCAGGCCAGGCAGTAACTCCATAGGGCAGAAATAAATTGACTATATTATTCCATCAGGTAGGTCTTCATTATATACATGAGGGAGAGACTGTTCAGTTCGTCTCCCGATGACTGTTCATATTTCCTATCTATCTATTTACAATAATTCACCCAATCACAAGGATTAGGTGTCAACGTTCCCCCCCTTAATCTGAAGGGATGTTGGTGAGTCCAAGCATCATTATGAATCGTTCAATATTTTCCCTTCCAAGCGCTTTGTTGAAGATGTCTGCAATTTTCTCATTTGTGGAACAATGACGGAGATGGATTGTTTTGGCCTCAACATGATGTCGAATCAGATGATATTTAGTATTGATGTGCTTCGTTCGATCATGGAACTTTGGGTTCTTGGCCAACTTTATTGCAGAGGTATTTTCAATCATGAGTGGAGTTGATTGTACTTGTTTTACCTGAAAATCTTCAAGAATTTTCCTGAGCCACACAATTTCTTTTGTTGCTTCAGCTGCTACCGCATATTCTGCTTCTGTTGTGGAATCTGCTGGAACTGATTGTTTGCGTGATCTCCAGGAGACAACTCCTGATCCAAGACTCATAGCATATCCTAAAGTAGATACCCCAGTTTCTTTGTTTCCATCGAAGTTTGAATCAGAGTATCCAATCAAGCTGAAGTCATCCACCTGTGTATACTTGATTCCAAAGTTTCGAGTTCCCTTCAAGTACCTTAGAACTTTTTTTGCAGCAGACCAATGTCCCTCACAAGGCTTTTGCATAAACCTGGAAAGGATTCCAACAGCAAACGAAATGTCTGGTCTGGTAGTAGTTAGGTAGTTGAGACTTCCTACAAGATGTCTATACTTTGTTGCATCCTCAAATTCTTTTCCTTCAATAGATGTGAGCTTTAAGTTTTGTTCCATTGGAGCAGTAAAGGGATTGCACTCTGTCATACCAAACCTATTCAACAAATCTCCAATGTATTTCTTTTGAGAAAGAAATATGGACTTTGGATGTTGGGTTACTTCAATGCCAAGATAGTAATGAACATAGCCCAAATTAGTGATTTCAAAACTTTTCCCCAATTCCTTCTTTATCGATGCAATGTAGCTTTCGTTGTTCCCTGTCATCAAAAGATCATCCACATATACCACAAGATATACAACTGTTTTGCCAACTTTCTTGACAAATAAAGTTGCATCATCAAGATCAAAATGTTTGAAATTGAGTTCAGAAGATGCTCAGTTAGTTTTTCATACCAGGCTTGCGGTGCTTGTTTGAGGCCATACAATGACTTCACAAGTTTGCATACTTTATGTTCATGTCCTTTCACAGCAAATCCTTCAGGCTGGGACATAAAAACATTCTCTTTTAGATCTCCATTCAAGAAAGCAGTTTTTACATCCATTTGATGGACTTTCCAACCATTCTGAGCTGCTAGTGCAAAGAGTGTCCAGATGGTAGCCCATTTTGCTGTGGGGGCAAAAGTCTCCTCATAATCGACCCCTTCCTTATGTGCAAAACCTTTTGCCACAAGCTTGGCTTTGTGCTTGTCAAGTGAGCCATCAGCGAATTGGTTTGGTTCCAAATGGAGGATCAACCAGCTTCCAAGTGCCGTTCTTTATGAGGGCATCATACTCCTTTTTCATCGCTTATTTCCATTCATTATGAGAAGCAGCTTCTTTGAGGGAAGTTGGTTCAAAATCTGTAGACAAGTTCAATTCACAATCATAAGAAACATCCATATCAACAGGTGAATTAGAGTCATCTACATCACCTCCATTTTGCCGGTTTGAATTTCTGGTTCCTGTCTTTCCAACTTCATCAGGATGAACACTTTCAAGTGTCTTTTTCAGCCACTTTGGGGGACCTTTCTCAGATGGTCCAGGTTGCTCCGTTGATTGAGTTGGGACTGAATCAAGATTGAGTCTCCAAATTCTATCAATTACATCACTTAAAGCATCATCCGTCGTTGGAGTTTCATGCGGGGGAGAGTGTTCTTCAGAAGAAGATTCCACATGTTGATCTAGTATAGGAATCCCCCCTTCAAGATGTGGAATCTGATTATCAAATTCTTGAAATTATTTTGCTTTTGCGAATCTATCCAAGCGATCAAGTTGCTGCTCAACAAAATTGTCAGTTTTGGATGATTCAAGGAAAATTACATCTCTAGATACAAAAAACTTCTTATTTACTTCATCATAGAGGCGGTATGCTTTGGAAGTGTTTGAATACCCCAGGAAGATACACTTACGACTTCTAACACCAAGTTTGTTTCTATATACCTTTGGTATCAAAGCATAACAGGTGGAACCAAAGACCGTGAGATGTTTTACCGAAGGAACATGTCCATACCACATTTCATAAGGAGTCTTGTTTCTTATAGCATTAGATGGACATCTATTCTTTATATATGCAGCACATAGAACAGCATCAGCCCAAAACATTATCTTTACATATTTGAAGAAGAGCATGGTTCGTACCATATTTAAGTTTGTCCTATTCATTATTTCAGCTACACCATTCTGTTGGGGATTATAAGGCACAGTTGTTTGATGTTTGATCCCATGTTTGCGAAGATAGTTTTCAAATTCATTTGATGTGTATTCTTTTCCATTATCAGTCCGAATAGACCCAATATGAGATTGTACATCATTTTCAATCCATTTATGAAAATTCTTGAATGTTTGAAAGGCATCAGATTTGTTCTTCAATAAATAAACCCAACACATTCTGGTGTAGTCATCAATAAATGTCATGATATATTTATTTCCATTTGCAGAAGGAACAGGCATTGGACAACATAAATATGAATGAATAAGTTCAAGTTTCCTATGTGCTCTTGAATGTGAATCATGAAATAACTGTTTGCTATGCTTTCCTAGAATGCAAGCATCACATTGCTTAAGTTTCCTAGGAATTGTAGGCAAACCAGCAACACCATTTTTCTTCAACAAGCGGAGACTGTCATAGTTCAAATGTCCAAATCTAGCATGCCATAATAAACTTGATGGAAGTGTACCTTCTTCATGATGAGCATTGTATGAAAAATGTTGTGCATGAGTAGAGGTTCCTTGCAATTTGAGAAGCCTTTCTTCTTCTATTCCCCTCATGACAAGTGAGTGGTCAGATGCTTTTCTTACCTCAAGCTTGCCATCAAACATATGAATGGAGTGACCTTGCTGGTGGATGTGGACCAAGGACAGCAAGTTTCTCTTGAGCTGTGGGAGATATAGAACATGATCCAGAAGAAAGTCTGAAAGACCAGGCAGTTTAAGCCTGATTGTGCCAAGCCTTGATGGCTTGATTTTTGATTGATCTGCAAAGTATACTGCTCCATCAACATTGTCAATGAAATCTTCAAAAAAATATTTTATGTGAGTCATGTGGCAGGTTTCTCCTGAATCAAGCAACCAATCATTTTTCCAAGAATCAAGTGAAGCATTAAATAGATCTTCATTTACTCCTATGTTACATTGTGCCACAACATAGTGAGCGGATTCAGGTGCTTTACCTTTGTTTGTATCATCGGTTTTACTTTTCTGTTGGTTTCTTTTCTACTCAATTTTGTCCCATGGTAGCTTGCATGTAGAGGCATCATGTGATCCATTTCTTTTGCAGCGAATGCAGTGCAAATCTACCTTTTCTCCTTGAGAATGTCTTCTCCCCTTGCCTCTGAAATATCTTCCTCTTCCTCTTCGTCCACCTCTTCCTCTTGTAGAATCTTAAGTAGGATGCTTTTCTTTATGAGCAAGGCACACAGCCTCTTCAGAAGATTCAGGGGCTATCTTCTTTCCAAAAGCTTTCTCTCTTTCAGCAAACTTTTTCACAAGAGAGTCGAAGGTTATATCTTTGAGATTTCCATTTGCTTGCAATGACTCAAGATAATTGGAGTAAGTAGGATACAATGCCTTGAGAAAAGCAATAAGAGGAATATCCAATTCAACCTTAGTGGATTTGATATCATGCATTATATATTTTACTTCAGATGCAAGAGCAAGAGGATCATTATTTTGCAGTTCAAGAGTGAAGAGTTTAATCATGAGTTGGACAACTTCAAGTGCAGAATGTGAGTCGTAAAGTTCTTTTAGCTTTTGTAAGGCTTCAAAGGCAGCTAAATATGACTAAATATGACGACTCACCTCTTCATTTACAGATGTTGGAATTAATGCATAAGATTTGTTGTTCTTGTTTTCCCAAATGACGAGCTCTTTGTCTGAGGTAGGTTGTACTGGGTCATTGTCTCCTTCTTCGACACACACTCATTTCCACAACTCATTGAAAATGAGGGTGTGCTTTATCATCTAGGACCATTCAAGATAGTTCTCCTTGCCAGTCAGAACTATTCCCACCATGGATATGATTGAATGCATTCTGTAAAAAATTATTTCTGCTGATAGAAAAATACTTCTGCTAGCAAGAAAAAATCTGTGTACTGTAAAAAAATACTTCTGCTAGCAAAGAGCAAAACTATATTTTATCCATATAGAATATCACCATTTGTATTTTCAACCTTATTTCATACAATATATCAAGCATCCATGCCCTTGACAAGAAGGAACTGCTCATAGCACCATTATCAATATATTGTATTCCTTAAATCCAGAATGACTAATAAAATAAGGAAAATCTTGAGCAAAATTGTTTCTGCTCAACGCCCCTTTTTTTTCTTTAGTGATACCAAGGTTAGTCAAACACCTTCACAGTCTTAACATCTACCACACAAAAATAAACTATTACTCCTTTAACCTTCTGCGCTGATACAATCATAAAAACTGTGGTGAAAATTACAGAAATATGGCCAAAGCAAAGCGTGTATCCCATCCATATCCACGCATAGCCATGCTGTCTCACCAAATATTCACGCGCAGGAGCGACAAAACATATGGAAGCTTCGGGCAAATAATAATTGTAATAGCGTTCAATGGAATGGTGTTTTCATTGAAAGACTATATGCGAATTAATACCGGTGTTTTTATTGAAAAAATATATGTGTATTAATAATCACTATAGTAGCGTTCAACGAAAAAATATATGTGTATTAATAATTCAGCGTTCGCATCTAATCTCATATATCCAGCGTTCGCATCTCCACGATACCCAGCTTCTCCACTAGACTCCAAACGGGACCACACTCACCGCAGCTCCTCCATGTGACAGTGTTCAATATTGCAGGTAAAGGAGTGTGTTGGTTGATATTGCAAACCGTACAGATGTGCATGAAAAGCCAAAACAGAGCAACTTGAAAGGAAATCAAAACCCAAGCGATGTCAATGGAAAGCCAAACCCAAGCGATGTGATTGAAACACAAACAATGAGAGCGCAGTGAGAGAGCGCAGGTACAGAGAGAGCAGGTAATGTCAGACAATGAGAGCGTAGTGAGAGAGCGCAGGTACAGAGAGCGCAGGTAATGTTAGATAATGAGAGCGCAGGTACAGAGAGCGCAGGTGATGTCAGACAGAGAGCATAGGTATGGCAGACAGAACGCAGGTAATCAGTCACTGAATCATATGGAGAGCAGAGGAGCAGACCAGTAGTTACAAAGACATAAAGGCTAAAAAAAGGAACTGGCTTTGATACCATGTCAGGCCAGGCAGTAACTCCATAGGGCATAAATAAATTGACTATATTATTCCATCAGGTAGGTCCTCATTATATACATAAGGGAGAGACTGTTCAGTTCATCTCCCGATGACTGTTCATATTTCCTATCTATCTATTTACAACAATTCACCCAATCACAAGGATTAAGTGTCAACATTCTACAAATCTCGACATGATCCTAGAATTCTGGAAAATCGTGTTTTTTCATAAATATGCCTCAAAGAACCCTTCAGATCTCCCAAACCATGGTGAATTTTGGAAAACATCCCATGATATACTCAATTTTCCGTATGGGTAAAAAAACCCATGTTCCATAATTTTGAGACTCATCTTCACTGGCACACAAATCAAGGAGTTGGCAATTTGAAAATTGTGCAAATTTAGGGATGAATAATTAATTATTTTCTAAAAATACATTTTTACAACCTGGGTGCATTCGGACTAATGTGTGAGCATGAAAACTCATTATGGATTCAAACCAAGTCTCAATTTCCTCCTGAAAGAGCACTAATATGTCAAATACCAAATCAGTGCAATTATTGTTGTTGTCGTGAGAACATGTTAGTGAAAGATTAGCACATCTTTGACTTTGAGTCAGATAGGTTCTAAAATAGTCTCAAATAAGTGTTCATAATGTTAGCTAGCATTTTCCTTAATGGCAAACTCATATGATAAAGTGGTCCACATGTATTTTAACTTTGGTGTAGGAATTGTGTAACACATAAACAAAGGAACTGGACTAAAAATAAAGATTTAATTTTAGAAAAAATACACATTTAAACAAAATATTCATTTTTAAATAAAAAATATGTAGAAATGTAAGGTATAGGTTCAATATTGGTAAAACAAGGGAACCAAATAAGGTGTCATATGGCAAAAAGTTGTATTAGATACGACAATTATGGGGCTTGACATCTCATCCATGCCAATCATCTTGCATGTCCTCATGCAAGAGAACTAGATGTTGTATTTTTTTCCCTTGCAAGAAACAAAATTGAAACATCTCCTTGGACATTAATACAGTGTTAAAAAAGTATGTAGTTACAATGACCACTAAGTAGTTTGAACTCTATAGGTGATCCCACACTCACAATAATGTTCCTGCAATTATGTGTAAACAAAAGTTCCTTGCTAGATAAATGCATGTTGATTTTTTTGTACTAGATTCTTTACTGATAAAGACCGATCCCCATGAAAATATGATGCTAGGAGCACCACAGGAATGTTAACAATGTCGTTACTGTAGGGATATTGTTACCATCAAATATCTAGCCATATAGATTTCCACAAGCATCTAAGGGGCTGACTTAGTCAATAGTTTTTAACATCAATTTCCTCATTAGAAATAAAGGTGATATAATTTGAAATTCATGGCATTAAATGTGAATGGAAATAGGGAAAAATAAATGTAACAAAGTGATACCTTCTCATGGTGACCATCTTACCATTACCTAAGCATATAGCTAAAGATCGTCTTGTTCAAGCAAAGTGAATCACCTATACCAAGGGTCCTAAATCCATCAAAACATTCTTATTTCTAGAAGATAGAACTCCAAAGCACAACACCTAAAGGATCTTAAGATCATTCTCTAAGAGAGATAAATTTAATTTCCTAGCTTCAATTTTAATGATAATTGCTTTAGAATGTGACCTGGGATTTTTAATTTTAAATGTGCCAATGTGTATTCTCCATATCTCTTTACTTAGCATAGACCCACTACCAATAGGACTGTTTAGTACCCTGACGGGTTTTCCTTGGTACCATACAAAAATAGCCCCACTACTAGTATGCCTATTTAGTACCCCGATAGGTTTGGTTGTACTTCCTGGTACTTCCCTTTTTATTTATATATCACTTAGAAGATTTGAAATAATGTATGTTTCTTATCGACACATTTAGAGAAAATATCCTATCCAAAGTGATGATAAGCAAATGATTTCATCTCACTTATATTTATACACAACTAAGGAGTTCAAATTAGCCTCCTTCACCTACATAGGCCCCAAAAATAAAATAATGTTCTAATAATTCAACTTTTGGTGACAAACCCACCAAGATAGCTCATAAATAAAAAAGTAAGCCTCTCAAGAGGTCAGATAATAATTTATGCATATTGTAATGCCCTCTAAGAGGCCTAATGAGGTCCATGGGTGCCACACTGAAGAATAGGACCCTCAAAAGAAGTGGACAAGGGGTTGACCCCTTGTAATATCCTGTGGTGCTACAAATGACATGTGGGGGCACACAAGTGCCCTCGTGGGCCTCCAAATAAATTGAAGATGCCTGTAGATTGCCTGAAAGATATAGGATGATGTTATCATGCATGGCCCAAATCATCTTCCAATTGTATAGTGTAAATCTGGGGCCAGCTGGGCATTGTGGATCTGGTGCATCTTCCTCGTCTAATAAGTGAACCACGAGAAATATATGAATGGCTGTGGGGATCCATGGAGTGTTGTCTGATGTTGTGGAAGCCCATGGCTCTCAACTCACACCCTACAAGTGTCAATGTATCCCTCTGAAGGATTAGGACCCCATATAGGAAGACCAAACCCAAAATGGAGACCATCTGCAATCCTGCATAAGATTCAATGTGTACCCTAGCCTTCCAGTACAACGAGTCATTAGAAAAATCGAGTAAATGAGGTTACTAAATCATGTACCACAGGTGGGGACTTCATAATGGCATGCCCTTCCATAATGGGCTTCGGGATGTGCTAATGTCTCATAAAATCCAAATGGGGTTAACCAATAATACTATTAAGTGGTTTCTACTTCTAAAGGGGATGATATAGTTAGGGCACATCCTTCAAGAGGTGATGACATGTGAAGGGGCAACCCTCAGTCACATGTTGGGGTACAAGGGTAGCTAATAAGAGGGAAGCCCACACTTGAGTTTATAATGTATATGAGGGAGAAATCGTGGTACATGAGGTTCCCCGACATTGATTTTTTCACCCTTCTTTATATGTCTTTTGTTTTTTTATGATTTTCTTTAATTAACTGCTCGGGGCTTAATGGATGAGAGCATGATGTATAAGATATAACAGTGAATACCCCCTTTTAATGGTGGGGTGGTTCATTGTTCACCAGGGGTTGGGAAAATCATGGGTTCCTATATGATGAAGGAGGTTCATAGAACTTGTAAGAACCAGGGTGATGGCCATGATGATGGGGTAGATCTCATGTATTGGATTTAACCCATGTGTTAAATGTGTTGTCCTGACCATTTTTTGCATTTTGTGGTACATTTTCCTGTTGAATGTGGCCATGTATGCAACCTCCTGAGCTTTATTCCGGGTCGTGACCCAAGGTGTGGGCAAGGGGAAGGGGCATGCTAACCCTATGTGGACCTAGTGGAGGAATGTGGGCCCAGGTTGGAGAAATGATGAATAGGGTAGCAATGAATGGAAAGAGGGTAATATAAGCCGATAATGGAGTGGGACCACGCAACCAAAATCAAATTTTCCCGTGAAATACCATCCCTAGATCCAAATGATCAGTAAAAGAGATCCAATGAGACTAGAATCCAATTTTAATATCCAACAGAAGTCTAGGGGACAAGAGCACAAACCTAGCCCATTATTTTGTCGAATCCCCCAGTAATCTGTGCCTAGAAGTTTCCATGATAAGCAAACTACAATACTTAATTTCCAAATGAAACGACATATCTTTAGGTTCGAGAGGCCCACCTTCAAACCTACGATCATGACAAATGTGCAAGGGTAACATGGTTGGCTCAGGTGGTGAAGAAATGGCACAATGAGCTAACTTGTGGCTACAAGGCGCTACTATTTGTCAACTGAGGATCATCTTGGAGAAAACATTTCTCGTAGGGATATTAGCCACAAAATGGTGGGTAACATTTGGCTCCAACTGGTACGTGATCTCTCGAAGAAGCGGGTGAAACTACTCGAACGGAAGGTCACAAGAAATCTAGAAATCTCTTGGTTACCATAGACATGTCACTTGCACATATAGTATATGGAAAAACATGGGGTAGCATGCTTTCACGACGTCTCATGATATCACATGCTATATGTTAGGCCATAAAAAGAACATAAAATAAAATATGCAGATATGCAACTATCTACCATAAGAAATATCATATGATGTTATTCCTAATGCAAAAAATCAGCATGCAATGCATCTTACTCTAGCATGCATATAGTAAGGCTAATACTAAATGTAATAATAAAGCGAGTCCAACCAACATATCATCACATCAATATACATATGCCTACCAATATGCTTACTCATGTAAAAACTACCAAATCGAATGTGGACATAATCACATGGTAGATGAAGCAAGTGGGAGGCGCAAAAACATGATCTCCATTCAAGGTAAAGGACAGTCCCCGGAGAAATAAAATCAGTCGATCTAAAGGTCCCAGGCTTTCCTTCTAAGTACACAATAATGGAATGAAAGATAACTCTCAATAACTCCTCATCACAATCATTTCTTGTAATATGATGCTTTGAAGATGTCACACGGTTGTGATGAGAGGGTAACGGAGGGTGAGAGAAAGGAGTGCAACAAACAAGTTGCTCAATGTGATGGCCACATCCATGAGGGGAGGTCATGGAGTGATTAAAACCCTATGGGTGAGTCAAAGGGGATAAATTATATTCAATGAAGGGTTCTTCCTTGACACCATATTTAGAAAAGGGAAAATGGGCATGGTCACTTGAGGTCATACCAAAAGGGGCGAGGGACCCACTTGAGGAAGACTCAAGATGGTGTATAAGAGGGAAAGGCAAAGGAGAAGGTGAAGTTCCATATTCAACGGGTTTTCCTTCCACATAATCTAAATGCTCAAGTGATTTGAATGTATAATCATGATGTGGGTAGGTAGGAGCCTCATTCTTTTCCCCATTATAAGCATCAAAGATTGGTTTTCCGTTAAAAGGAGAATGAGTCACTCCCAATTGTCCTTCTTCATGCAAGGGAAACTAATAATTTCCCTTCCCAAGGGTATTGATGGATATGTCATCGCAAGTAATGTATGTAATAAAGGGAAAACCAATCTCAACCTCGTCTTCTTTGTCAATATCATAAATGGGAGCACACTCAAATTGAGACCCAACAATCTCCCATTTCTCCTTTTCAATGCAGAAATAATCGCCAATGTCATCTTCCAAGGAGCTCGTGGGATCACCTTCCTCAAGGTTCTCAAAAGGAGATTCATCAAGAGTGATATCATTAAGAGAGGTAAGGTCAGTCTCGACCTTACTTTCCATAGCCTCATTCTCCTCAACACATGTGCTCTCAAAATCATCATACCCATCTTGCAGCCCTAACGAGGACTCATCTTCCTGTTCATCACTGAGATCCTCAAGGTCATCTTCATCTTGGTTGGTTGACAAGTGGGACCTCTCTTCTTCTATCTTATTTTGAAGAACAATGTCTAAGGTATTTGTTACATGATTTTGGTAATATTCTTCTAGGAGGAGAGAATTAGTAGGGTTATCTTTATATTCAAATTTCATCTTATGAAGCTTCACCTCTTCATCATATAAACGAGAGAATAATTTATTATAATTATATTCCCTTACTAACCCCTTGCATAACCTACTATATTCATCCATTCTTTCTTGAGTAATTTGTAGGCTTTCAGGATCCAATTCTTCATCGTCCTTAGAGGAGATGTCTTTCACTTCACTGTTATTAGCCCCCAATTCCATAACTGATATTTTCTCATCATCCTCATTTTCTTGGTCATCCTTTTCATCCAAATCCTTATCTAGTAATGAGCCATATTTTCCTTTGATCTTGTGAGACAAGGAATTAAATGCACCAGTATAATAGGCAATCTCCAAGAAGAGATAATTTATGGGCCCTTCTTCATACTCCTGCCTTATGCTGTCGAGGTTTGACCTGGTCTTGTTATAAAAATTGAGTATGAAGTCCTCATTCTTGTGCTCTATAAGATGATCACAAAGCTCAGACCACGAATCCAATATTTCCCATAGGTCTTGTTCTTCTTCGGGGCTAATGTCGTGGATACTTTCTTTAACCATTTTTCATGATCTTGCATATAATGCCAAAATGGAGTCACTGGGGTGAATTAGAATGCCTTCACAAACGCTTGTTTCACCCTACAAGCATTGACTTTGAAGTTCAATGAGGAACTAAGACTTCATTCCTCTAATGGAGTCACCAAATGATATATCAATAATGTCATATGGGGAACAAAGCACATGTTTCGTGTCCCTGGAAATGACGCCAAAATATTACCGCTCAAACTAACAGGGGGCCTAAAGGGGAAATGTTAGGCCAAGGGCAACAAATGGAAACTTAGCCCACTTTCACCTCAATTAAGGCTCCTTTTTATTTTTGGACTTTCACTGATGGGACAAGACCCAGTATAGTATGGAGTCACTAACAAAGGATAAGTTAATGAAACGATGTGGAGTGACCGAAACAATTCCTTCCCCAAAAGAATTAGAAGGGTAAGGCTTGCTTGCTTCCTAAGAAAAGTACAAGGTCTTCTAGGGAAAGGAGAAGAGGATTCAAGGGTTAGGTTTATGGGATATGAATTATGAAGGAAATTCCCAATCCCTAAAATCCTTATTGTAATTGGTATTCTGGATGGTTCTTGAGGAATTGTCTTTTCAAAGAAATGGGACCACACGGGACCAAGTGGATCTAGTCTAAGATAGAGGAAATGAGTATAGAAACCAATGATGTTCTTACCTTAGACAAGGTGGGGGAAATGATCAAAGAAATAATTTTCACTTGAAAGAGTTGAATTGATCATATGAGGTATTATCCTTGGGAATGTTAAGGCATAGTTTGATCCCAGAGCTAGGGCTTGACTTTTCTCCCAACTCCACTATCGGAATGGCTTCAAAATTGGAGGAGACCTTGAGGAAACACCAGTTCAGGAGATCCTAGAAGATCAAACAATTTGTGCAGCTAGATTTTCAGGACACTGATGGTGCCCCAACTTGGCTAGACCTGGAAGGAGGTGAAGGAATATGATTTTTTTGTGACCACCTTTTGGTAGATTAGTGCCTTAGCCTTTGGGAGAATAGAGTCTATGAAGAATATGAGAACGATTTCTTGGTTTCCAGTCAAGGAGGCCTCAAGACCACCTCATTACCCTTCTAGGTCAAGAAGAAGTAATCTTGCAACGTTTATACTTCAATGAACAAAGGGAATGACTTATCAAGGTCTAATTTTTTGATACAATTACCCAGTAGGAGATTTTTTTCATATTACATGGTTCATACATTGAGAGATGTTATAATAGAGACAAAATTCCACAATTTTAAGCAGTAAATGCATGCAGCAATTATCCCTAGAAAAATGAAAATCCTAGTCCAATGTATATGAAAAAGTAAAATAGGGATAACATTTAAATCATATACTTACATGTAATAGAATATATCCAACCATTCACAATTGACAAGAGATAATCTCCAAGAGAAAATAGACGAATATCCAAACATCAAAATTCATCCGCAAAACTCCAATTCATCCTCTAGAAAAAGTGTGAAAATCTCAAGAGAGAGAGACAAGAGGTCAAATAATAAATTATGCATGTCGTAGGGCCCTTTAAGAAGCCTAATGAGGTCCATGGGTGCCACAATGAAGAATAGGACCCTCAAAAGTAGTGGACAAGGGGTTGGCACCTTGTAATAACTTGCGGTGCTCCAAATGACATGTGGGGGAACACAAGTGTCCTCAAGGTTCTCCAAACAAATCGAAGATGACTTTAGATCTCCTGGCAAGGCCCAGAATGATGGTGTAGGTGGTGTCAAATCATCGTCCAAGGCTTGGATTATCTGCCAAGTGTATGGTGTAAATTTGGGGCCAACTAGGAATGATGGATCAAGTGCATCTTTCTCGTCTACTAAGTGAACTACGAACAATATCTGAATGGTTGTGGGGATCCATGGAGTGTTTTCTGCTACTTTGGAATCCCATGGCTCTCAACGCACACCTTACAAGAACCAATGTAGCCCTCTAAAGTATTAGGACACCATAGAGGGAGACCAAATCCAAAATGGATACCATCTGCAATCCTGCATAAGATCCAATGCGTCCCTTAGCCTTCCAGTACAACAAGTCATTAGAGAAATTGAGTAAATGAGCTTCCCAAATCATGGACCATAAGTGGGGACTTCATAATGGCCTGGCCTTCCATAATGGGCTTCAGCATCTGTCAATATCTCCTAAACTCTTAATGGGGTTAACCAATAATCCTATTAAGTGGTTTCTACTTCTAAAGGTACATCCTTCAAGAGGCGATGGCATGTGACATATAGGTGAATGAAGTACAGGATGAGAAGAGGTATCTCTGGGTCACATGCTGGGGTATAAGGGAAGCTAATAAGAGGGAATCCCACACTTGGGTTTATAATGTATATGAGGAAGAAATCATGGTACATGAGGTGCCCCGTCCTTGATTTTTCCACCCTTCTTTATATGTCTTTTGCCTTTTATGGTTTTCTTTAATTAACTGCTCGGAGCTCAAGAGGTGAAAGCGTGATGTATAAGACAATGATGGGTTCTTATATGATGAAGGAGGTTCATAAAACCTGTAGGAACTAGGGTGATGGGTGTTGTAACATGCATTTTTGTTTCTTGTAGTATTCATTTTTCATACAAAAATTTGAAAATATTTCAAAAATAAATAAAAGCAAAAGGAAGGAGTAATAATGGTATATAGGGTATGTTTTCTTTGTAAAGTAACAAGTAAAAATAAAAAAATCGGCCCCTATATAGCCAAGGATTAATCCAATGGTAATATGAATGTATATGTATATATATCGCGAAGCATATTGTGTATCGGAATCACAAAAGAAACAAGTTATAAAGTGTCAAAAATCCGGACCCGAAATATATATATTATATTTAAAAGCCCGGCGGGTCCGTAAAGCGCTGAATGCATATGTATTGGTTCATTCACCGATTGCCGATTGCGATTCACAATATCCGGACCCGAAACATATATTCATTGTGTTTATAATTTCGGCAGGTCCGCTATATCCGAAAGCCCTTTATATACATGTATATGGGTTCCGCTGATTGCGATTTGCAATGACAGACCCGTAAAACTATATATTGCATTTTATAATTCTGGTGGGTCCGCAAGGCGTACGAAAAGGTGGATTTTAAGCTAAAAGGCAGAATTTCGGGCGGATGCAAAGTGGTAAGCGGTTTTTAGTGGAGCTCACCCGATTCCACTTATTGATCGACACATAGCAGCCGAGTGGAGAGAGAAAACTGCTCATTTCGGGTGGGTATTCTCCGTGCTTATGTCCCACCTGAAATCTTTGTAGACCATCAAATCCACTAATCGCAAATCTACGGTGGGGATCTATCAGTCAAGTTGTGTTTTTCAGAGAAGACACTAGCCATTGATCTGGTGGCGAAAGATCAATGACGGGGATTTAAATATCGCATCACAAACATTATATAGGCGGAAAAGGCATGTTTTATGGCATATTTCTATTATAAAAGGTATATAATAGAAATAGCACAAATATGAAGGATTTATGCATATGCGGCTTAAGGGTGCATAAAGTTAAGTTTTGTGGTGATATATCATTTGAAAGGGTCGATTTCGATTTGCAGTGGAAGTCAATGGAGCGCAGAACAGACAGATTTGGCAAATTTATAAAGCAAGATTAACTCTTTTTGAGTTCCATATTAAGCAAAGGTTCGCGTTAATTTCGCTGTGTAAAGTGGAAAATCAGGGTTAGAGCCGAATTTGAAGAGGAAGACAATCGGGTATGTTTTCTTTGTATTTTGGCCAATCAAACGTCTGATACGTATGTAAGCCCAGGATTACACAAGCTAAACACATTTCATTATGGATAAAACGAATGAAACATCATTAGGGCATTTACAGAGGAATTCGGCCGCAGATTAACAAAGCAAGCCAACAGTTATCGTCCTCTTCTAAATTCTATTATGTTCCTATTATTTCATGTTCTTTGAGGTATCTTTTACCCTCTGTAAAATTCTGTAATAGTTTTTACTTCATATCGTTAGAGAAGCAATTAAATAATTTGGGCAGTTTCAGAAATCAACAACCGTTCCACAATGTATAAAAAGATAAAAATTTACAAAGAAAAGATTGATTGTTCGAACTTTGGAGAACCCAGAGACTAGACCACTGTATTCCTGATATAATTGTTAATTAATGAAAGAATCAGAAGTTTCCATGAATTGTTGGGTATAATTTTGTAACCCTCTCTGTTATGTGTCATCTTATGTTTTCTTCTTTCAAGTATTGTAATAAAGTTGTAGGTCTTTATATGCTTATGTAAATAAAGTTAAAATTCCTTAAAAAAGCACTCCTATACTTGAAGTTTTCACCTTCCTTTCTAAGTTATAGATAATGGTTTCTGTCAAAGACCAACATATTATCTTTAACTTCTCCAAGAGTCACAGATAGTAGTTTCTGTGTTAAGCAGCATATTGTCTATGATTTAGTTCTCATTTTCATAATTCTTCTAAGTTACAGATGGTAGTTTCTGTGAAGGACCAACATATTATCTTTAACTTCCCCTTCAAGCTTTCTTCATTCATCATTTGTATCTAGCAACAAATGACATTCTGAGATGTTCTTGTCATACATGTATTAAGGGTTAAAGACCAAGTTTTCCAGGTCCTTCATTTTATAACACAACAAACAATAAGTGACAGTAAATAATATTTATTAATGTCTTAAGCACAATTTCTCTACAGCGAGGAAATTGGTTTCTTAAGGTACAACAATGGGCATGATGATGGGGTAGAGCTCATGTATTGGCTTTTTCCCACGTGTTAAATGTGTTTGTCCCGACCACCTTTTGCATTTTTTTGGTACATTTTCCTATTGAATGTTACCATGTGTGATTTTTTTTTAGTTGAATCAAACTTTCGGGCTTTATTCCAGGACATGACCGAAGGTGTGGGCAAGGGGAAGGGGCATGCTAACCCTATATGGGTCCAGTGGAAGAATGTGAGCCCAGTGGAAGAATGTGGGCCCAGGTGGGAGAAATGATCAATAGATTAATAATGAATGGAAAGAGGGTAATATAAGCGGATAAGGGAGTGGGAGCACACAACAAAAATCAGGTTTTCCCATGAAATACCATCCCTAGAGCCAAATGGTTTGTAAAAGAGATCCCACAAAGCTAGAATCCAAGGTTAATAGCGAAATGGGGTCTAGGGGACAAGAGCATAGACCTAGGCCATTATTTACGCTTAAAACCCTCATTAATCCATGCTCAGAATTGTCCATGATAAACAAACTACAATACTCAATTTCCAAATGACACAACATACTTTTAGTTTCAGGAGGCCCACCTTCAAACCTACGATAATGGAAGATTAGCGAGGGACCACATGGCTCGTTCAAGTGGTGAAGAAATGACACAATAAGCTAGTTGTGTGGTACTGGCTACTAGCTAAGGACCATCTTGGAGAAATTTTTTCTCCTAGGGACATTACCCACAAAATGGTGGGCAACAGAAACCTTCTCTGCCTACACAAAGCTGTAGGAGCTCCCACATTCTCTCGTCCATCCTACACCAATCTGTCAGCTTATTTGGTTCTCTTCCTCCCCTCTTGAAGTTTTTGGTTCATTGGGTGCTTCCATTTGGCCTCTTGTCTGCTCCTCCATATGTGGCTGCTCCACAAGATCTAGAAGCTATGTCTGAGGCTCCTCCTTAGGAACTAGCATCTTCTCCTCTGGCGGGATACTCAGGTCTCACTCTAGAGAGAATCTCATAGCATTTTCCTCATCAGATTTAACATCTCTCCTCACCACTGTCATCCAGAGTGAGGGAAAATACACCCTATAGTTATTTGGAGTCTTTGTGTATCCCACAAAGACCCCCATCTCAGTTGAAGGCTTCATTTTCTTCTTGCTATCCTTGTACACATGAAAATACATTAGTATCTCCAAAAATTTGAAATTGAGATACATCTGGTTTTCTCCTAGAGAAAGCTTCTTCAAGTGTGATCATGTCAAGTATTCTATAAGGATTCTGGTTCTACAAATAAACTACTATGTTGCATGCTTCTGCCCATAGATGTAATCATAGACCTTGATCATGTAACATAGCTCTTACAGCGACAATGATCCAGATTTAAACAGGAACGCAACAAAATACAGAGATAACCATATACACAGAGATGCAACGGAAATAATACTTCATTTCATTAATGTAAAATACTGAAATATGCTTACAAACAAAAATGGAAATAAACCAGCTAGGGCGATGGTAGCTTATCTTTGGGAAGAGATGTGGCGGATACATGCCTCTGAATTGTGTTACAATGAGGTTCGAAGGCCTATTTATTGTTGAGAAACAATGGAAAACCTTTCACATCCCAAAACCTAACCCTAAAAGATGAAACACCAAATTGTGGGCCCTGTTTTGCGTAAGTTGGTACATCAACATCCCGGGGTCGTAACTTTGGCACCTGATCTTCGTTTGACGTGTACAATAGCTCGTTAGAAAGATCTATCCGAGCACTACAACTTTGCGAAGAGCAACATAGATCCATGGACCCATGTTGCTCCCACATTTCCCAAAAAACGTCGTTTAGGGCTTCAAAACGGCTCCGGAAGTTCAGGACCCAAAAAAACTGCTAAAAATAGTAAATTGTGCGACAATTATGGAAACTGAAAAGCTGAAAGAGACAGTTGTGGGGGTCCAAATGGGATAGACAGGTGGCCACCAACATCCACCTGGATCATTCCTCCCCCCTTAGGAATCAATGGTTCCCATTGTGTTGAGTTCCTCCATCCGCTGAACTTGGTCCCTAGTGAGTTGTTCTGCAATCTCGGGTGTGTCCAGTAATGGTGGGAAGCATGGTCGAGGGCAGTACACATTGAACACTCAGTGTAATCGAAGGAATGGGGGAATGCTATGCTTTAGATCATTGTTTCCCGTAGCCTTGGTACTGATGTAAGGACCATGTCGAAGTAGTTGGAGTTTCTGATGGACTCTTGTAAGGTGTTCTTTCTGCAGATGCAACCAGACTTTGTTGCCCACCTGAAGCTTGCATGGTACCCCTGTGGGTGAGGAGAAGTTGTTCCTATATTCTCTCATGACCATATCCCTCTGCTGCTGCGGCTGCAAGGAAGAACCCTTCGCGGGGGTCATGGATGTGGTGATGATCTTCCCCTTACTTTGGGAGCAAACCAGACAAAAAATGAATTTCCGAGTCTGTGAGATGAGCTTTCTACCTTTCTTAGCAGCGATCAAAGAGGTGGTGGTAGGTGGGGCTACCTCTGGAATCCTATATAATGAATACCCAAAGAAATAATGACAACGCGAGGCCTTGACTCATACATAGCATGTCACCTCCACAAGTATGGCTGGCCTAATAGTACATCACAAACATCCAAAGGTGTAACATCACACAAAACCTCCTCTGTGAAGGGCTTGATGCTGTAGGGAAGGCGACACTGCTGGCGAACTTTGAGATCTCGCCCTTCATGAAGCCACCTGTGGTGTAGTCGATAGGCCCAACCACTTCACGACCTCTACTAAAATGAGATTCTTTTGGCTGCCACTGTCGACAATGAATTGCAACGGCGAACCCTTCACCCACATCTGTGAGTGGAAAAGACGCTCCCCCTCCTCTGGGTCTTCGGACTCATTCTTCTGGATCTTGGTGGTGGCAACATTGACACTAGGCTCCGCATCAATGATCTGCTCCCCTTTTCCATTCCCCTTGTTGGGTTATGACTCAGGGTAACAACATGCATCTGATTCTGAAGCCTTTAACTAGGCCACCAACGACTGCTTGGTCTGACACTCACTTGTGTTATGAGTGGGACTCTTGTGGAACTCACACCACTTTCCTGTGTCCTTCTTTGACTTCATGGTGTTGTTCTTTTCTTGTGGATTCGACGGGTTGTCTTGGGTTACCCCGCCTTGGCTTTGTCCTTTGGCCTTCGGATTTGCAGATCCGAAGTCTCGCTTCTTTTGTTTGAACTTTTGCTCGATTTTGACAGCGTATCGGTATGTTGTTCCGAGCGAAGAGATGTTCAGGAACTCCATCTCTTCCTAGATGTATCTGTGTAGGCAGCCGCAGTATTTGAGTACCAGATGCAACTCAGAATCTTTCATACCCAATTGTGTACGAAGCGTATGAAAAATGTTTGTGAACTCTGGCACATTTTGGTCCCTTCCCTGCCGCAGCGTGGTCCATTCGATGTATTTGTCCTCATAGCTTTTGACAGGGTAGTACTGCTCCTTGACAGCATCCCGGAATGAATCCCAAGTGGGTGCGGCTGAAAATAGTGAGCCCATACTTTCATTCTTCTGCTCGCACTAGGTTTCCCACCAGTCTTTGATGTGGGGGGCTGCTTTGAGAAGAGCGAAAACAATTTTTTCCCAACTTGAAAATTCATGAACAGAAGAATAACCCTCTAGCAGATTTAACCATTTATCTACGGCATCTGCGTCTATCTGACCTTCGAATATGGGGATTTCAAAATTAACTTGTACTTAAATGGTGTGGCATTTCCAGAGTAGCTGTTGGAAGCTGATGCGTCGCCTCTGGGTAGCCGCTGAAGGATCTGGGCAAAGTTGTCCATAATCGCGTTCCTTTGTCGCTCGAGGGCTTCTTCGAGCAAGATTTTGATAGGATCTCTTGACCCCTCGTCTTTCTTTTCATGCGCCATGGGAGGCCGTTGGGACATGCAAAGAAAAACAGAGAAAAAGCAGACCGCTCTGATACCACTGATCCGGATTTAAAAAAGAACGCAACAAAATACAGATATAACCATATACACAGAGATGCAGCGGAAATAATACTTCATTTCATTAATGTAAAATATTGAAATATGCTTACAAACAGAAATGGAAATAAACCAGCTAGGGCGATGGTAGCTTATCTCTGAGTAAAGATGTGGGGGCTACATGCCTCTGAACTGTGTTACAATGAGGCTCGAACGCCTATTTATTGTTGAGAAACAATGGAAAACCCTTTACATCCCAAAACCTAACCCTCAAAGATAAATCACCAAATTGTGGGCCCCGTTTTGGGTAAGTTGGTACATCAACTTCTCGGGGTCGTAACTTTGGCACCCAATCTTCGTTTGACGTGTATAATAGCAAAGTTAAAAATATCTATCCAAGCACTACAACTTTGAGAAGAGCTACATCGGTCCATAGACCCATGTTGCTCCTAGATTTCCCAAAAAACGTCGTTTAAGGTCTCAAAACGGCTCTAGAAATTCAAGAACCAAAAAAATTGCTAAAAATAGTAAATTGTGCTATAATTACGGAAACTGAAAAGCTGAAAGAGACAGTTGTGGGGGTCCAAACGAGTTAGGTGGGTGGCCACCAACATCCACCTAGATCATTCCTCCTCCCTTAGGAAGCAATGGTCCCCATTGCGTTGAGTTCCTCCATCTGCTGAACTTGGTCCCTACCGAGCTGTTCTGCAATCTCAGATATGTCCAATAATGGTGGGAAGCATGGTCGAGGGCGGTACACATTGAACACACCGTGTAATCGAAGGAATGGGGAAATGTTATGATTTAGAGCATTGTTTCTTGTAGCCTTGGTATTGGTGTAAGGACCATGTCGGAGTGGTCAAAGTTTCTGATGGGCTCTTGTAAGGCGTTTTTTCTGTAGATGCAACTAGACTTTGTTGCCCACTTGAAGCTTGTGTGGTACCCCTGTGGGTGAGGAGAAGTTGTTTCTTTGTTTTATCATGACCATATCCCTCTGCTGTTGCTGCTGCGTGGAGGAACCCTTTGCGGGGGTCATGGATGTGGTGATGATCTTCCCCTTACTTTAGGAGCAAACCAGACAGAAAATGAATTTCCAAGTCTGTGAGATGAGCTTTCTGCCTTTCTTAGCAGTGATCAAAGAGGTGGTGGTAGGAGGGCTACCTATGGTATCTTGTATAATGAATTACCCAAAGAAATAATGACAGCGAGAGGTCTTGACTCATACATAGCATGTCACCTCCACAAGTATGGTTGGCCTAATAGTACATCACAAACATCTAGAGGTGTATCATCACACAATACCTCGTCTGTGAAGGGCTTGATGTTGTAGGGAAGGTGACACTGTTGCAAAACTTTGAGATCTCGTCCTTCATGAAGCCACCCGACACTGTATGGCTGCGGGTGTGGTGTAGTTGGTAGGCCCAACCACTTCACGACCTCTGCTGAAATGAGTTTCTTTTCGCTACCACTATCGACAATGAATTATAGCGACGAACCCTTCACCCACATTTGTGAGTGGAAAAGACACTCCCCCTCCTTTGGGTCTTCGGGCTCATTCTTCTGGATCTTGGCGGTGGCAACAGTGACGCTGGGTTCCGCATCAATGATCTGCTTCCCTTTGCCATTCCCCTTGTTGGGTTCTGACTCAGGGTTAGAACATGCATCTAATTCTGAAGCCTTCAAATCGGCCACCAGCGACTGCTTGGTCCGATGCTCACTTGTGTTATGAGTGGGACTCTTGTGGAACTCACACAACTTTCCTATGTCCTTCTTCGACTTCATGGTGTTGTTCTTTTCTTGCGACTTCGACGAGTTGTCTTGGGTCACCCCGCCTTGGCTTTGTCCTTTGGTCTTCGGATTTGCAGATCCGAAGTCTTGCTTCTTCTGTTTGAACTTTTGCTCGATTTTGACAGCATATCGATATGCTATGCCAAGCGAGGAGATGTTCAGGAACTCCATCTCTTCCTGGATGTATCTGTGTAGGCAGCCACGGTATTTGAGTACTAGATGCAGCTCAGAATCTTTGATACCCAACTATGTACGAAGGGTATGAAAAATGTTTGTGAACTCCAACACATCTTGGTCCCTTCCCTACTGCAGCATGGTCCATTTGATGTATTTGTCCTCATAGCTTTTGACAGGGTAGTACTGCTCCTTGACAGCATCCCGGAATGAATCCCAAGTGGGTGCGGTTGAAAATAGTGAGCCCGTACTTTCATTCTTCTGCTCGCAGTAGGTTTCCCACCAGTCTTTGATGTGGGGCGTTGCTTTGAGAAGAGAAAAAAAAATCTTTCCCCGACTCAAAAATTCATGAACAGAAAAATAACCCTCTAGCAGATTTAACCATTTATCTACGGCATCTGTGTCTATTTGAACCTCAAATATGGGGATTTCAAAATTAACTTGTACCTTAAATGGTGTGGCGTTTCCAGAGTAGCTGTTGGACGCCGATACGTCGCCTCTAGGTAGTCGCTAAAGGATCTGGGCAAAGTTTTCCATCATCACGTTCCTTTGTCGCTCGAGGGCTTCTTCGAGCAAGATTTTGATAAGATCTCCTGCCCCCTCATCTTTCTTTTCATCCGCCATGGGAGGCCGTCGGGACATGCAAAGAAAAACAGAGAAAAAACAGACCGCTCTGATACCACTGATCCAGATTAAACAAGAACGCAACAAAATACAGAGATAACCATATACACAAAAATGCAGCGGAAATAATACTTCATTTCATTAATGTAAAATACTGAAATATGCTTACAAACAGAAATGGAAATAAACTAGCTAAGGCGATGGTAGCTTATCTCTGAGTAGAGATGTGGTGGCTACATGCCTTTGAACTTTGTCACAATGAGACTTGAAGGCCTATTTATTGTTGAGAAACAATGGAAAACCCTTCACATCCTAAAACCTAACCCTCGAAGACGAAACACCAAATTGTGGGCCCCGTTTTGGGTAAGTTGGTACATCCACTTCCCGGGGTCGTAACTTTGGCACCTGATCTTCGTTTGACGTGTATAATAGCTTGTTAGAAATATCTATCCGAGCACTAAAACTTTCGAAAAAACAACGTGTTGCTCCCACATTTGCCAAAAAACGTCGTTTATGGCCTCAAAATGGCTCCGGAAGTTTAGGACCTGAAAAAACTGCTAAAAATAGTAAATTGTGCTACAATTACAGAAACTGAAATGCTGAAAGAGATAGCTGTGGGGGTCCAAATGGGATAGGTGGGTGGCCACCAACATCCACCTGGATCATTCCCCCCCCTTAGGAAGCAATGGTCCCCATTGCGTTGAGTTGCTCCATCTGCTGAACTTGGTCCTTAGTGCGCTGTTTTGCAATCTTGGGTGTGTCCAATAATGGTGGGAAGCATGGTCAAGGGCGGTACACATTGAACACTTGGTGTAATCGAAGGAATGGGGGAATGCTATGCTTTAGAGCATTTTTTCCCATAGCCCTGGTACTGGTGTAAGGACCATGTCAGAGTGGTCGGAGTTTTTGATGAGCTCTTGTAAGGCGTTCTTTCTGCAGATGCAACCAGACTTTGTTGCCCACCTAAAGCTTGTGTGGTACCCCTGTGGGTGAGGAGAAGTTGTTCCTATGTTCTATCATGACCATATCCCTCTACTGCTGCTGCTACGTGGAGGAACCCTTTGCGGGGGTCATAGATGTGGTGATGATCTTCCCCTTACTTTGGGAGCGAACCAGACAGAAAATGAATTTCTGAGTCTGTGAGATGAGCTTTCTGCCTTTCTTAGCAGTGATCAAAGAAGTGGTGGTAGGTGGGGCTACCTCTGGTATCCTGTATAATGAATTACCCAAATAAATAATGACAGCGCGAGGCCTTGACTCATACACAGCATGTCGCCTCCACAAGTATGGCTAGCCTAATAGTACATCACAAACATCCAGAGGTGTAACATCACACAATACCTCATCTGTGAAGGGCTTGATGCTATAGGGAAGGCGACACTGTTGGCGAACTTTGAGATCTTGTCCTTCATGAAGCCACCTGATACTGTATGGCTGCGGGTGTGGTGTAGTCGGTAGGCCCAACCGCTTCACGACCTCTACTGAAATGAGGTTCTTTTGGCTGCCACTGTCGACAATGAATTGCAGCGGCGAACCCTTCACCCACATCTGTGAGTGGAAAAGACACTCCCCCTCCTCTGGGTCTTCGGGCTCATTCTTCTGGATCTTGGCGGTGGCAACAGTGACGCTGGGCTCCGCATCAATGATCTGCTTCCCTTTGCCATTCCCCTTGTTGGGTTCTAACTCAAGGTCGAAACATGCATCTAATTCTGAAGCCTTCAACTCGGCCATCAACGACTGCTTGGTCTGACACTCATTTGTGTTATGAGTGGGACTCTTGTGGAACTCACACAACTTTCCTGTGTCCTTCTTCGACTTCGTGGTGTTGTTCTTTTCTTGCGGCTTTGACGGGTTGCCTTGGGTCACCCCGCCTTGGCTTTGTCCTTTGGTCTTCAAATTTGTAGATCCGAAGTCTTGCTTCTTCTGTTTGAACTTTTGCTCGATTTTGATAACGTATTGATATGTTGTGCCGAGCGAGATGTTCAGGAACTCCATCTCTTCCTAGATGTATCTGTGTAGGCAACCGCAGTATTTGAGTACCAAATGTAGCTTAAAATCTTTGATACCCAACTGTGTACGAAGGGTATGAAAAATGTTTGTGAACTACGGCACATCTTGGTCCCTTCCCTGCCGCAGCGTGATCCATTTGATGTATTTGTCCTCATAGCTTTTGACAAGGTAGTACTACTCCTTGATGGCATCCCGGAATGAATCCTAAGTGGGTGCGGCTGAAAATAGTGAGCCTGTACTTTCATTATTCTGCTTGCAGTAGGTTCTCCACCAGTGTTTGATGTGGGAGGCTGCTTTGAGAAGAGCGAAACAAATCTTTTCCCAACTCGAAAATTCATGAATAGAAAAATAACCCGCTAGCATATTTAACCATTTATCTACGACATCTGCATCTATCTGACCCTCAAATATGGGGATTTCAAAATTAACTTGTACCTTAAATAGTGTGGCGTTAACAGACTAGCTGTTGGACGCTGATGCGTTGCCTCTGGGTAGCTGCTGAAGGATCTGGGCAAATTTGTCCATCATCGCGCTCCTTTGTCGCTCGAGGGCTCCTTCGAGCAAGATTTTGATAGGATCTCTTGCCCCTCGTCTTTCTTTTCATCCGCCATGGGACGCCATTGGGACATGCAAAGAAAAACAGAGAAAAAGCAGACCGCTTTGATACCATCGATCCGGATTTAAACAAGAATGCAACAAAATACAGAGATAACCATATACACAGAGATGCAGTGGAAATAATACTTCATTTCATTAATATAAAATACTGAAATATGCTTACAAAAAGAAATGGAAATAAACCAGCTAAGGCAATGGTAGCTTCTCTCTGGGAAGAGATGTGGCAGCTACATGCCTTTTAACTGTGTTACAATGAGGCTCGAAGGCCTATTTATTGTTGAGAAACAATGGAAACCCTTCACATCCCAAAACCTAACCCTCGAAGATGAAACACCAAATTTTGGGCCCCGTTTTGGGTAAGTTGGTACATCAACTTCCCGGGGTTGTAACTTCGACACCCGATCTTCGTTTGACGTGTACAATAGCTCGTTAGAAAGATCTATCCGAGAAATACAACTTTGGAAAAAGCAACATGTGTCCATGGACCCATGTTGCTCCCACATTTCCAAAAAAAACGTCGTTTAAGGCCTCAAAACAGCTCTGGAAATTCAGGACCCGAAAAAACTGCTAAAAATAGTAAATTGTGTGACAATTACGGAAATTGAAAAGTTGAAAGAGATAGTTGTGGGGGTCGAAATGGGATAGGTGGGTGGCCACCAACATCCACCTGCATCATTCCTCCCCCCTTAGGAAGCAATGGTCCCCATTGCGTTGAGTTCCTCCATCTGCTGAACTTGGTCCCTAGTGAGTTGTTCTGCAATCTCAGGTGTGTCCAATAATGGTGGGAAGCATGGTCGAGAGCGGTCCACATTGAAAACTCGGTGTAATCGAAGGAATGGGAGAATGTTATGCTTTAGAGCATTGTTTCCCGCAGCCTTGGTACTGGTGTAAGGACCATGTCGGAGTGGTCGGAGTTTCTGATGGGCTCTTGTAAGGTGTTCTTTCTGCAGATGCAACCAGACTTTGTTGCCCACCTGAAGCTTGTGTGGTACCCATGTGGGTGAGAAGTTGTTCCTATGTTTTGTCATGACCATATCCCTCTGTTGTTGTTGCTGCATGGAGGAACCCTTCGCGGGGGTCATGGATGTGGTGATGATCTTCCCCTTACTTTGGGAGTGAACGAGACAAAAAATGAATTTCCAAGTCTATGAGATGAGCTTTCTGCCTTTATTAGCAACGATCAAAGAGGTGGTGGTAGGTGAGGCTACCTATGGTACCCTGTATAATGAATTACCCAAAGAAATAATGACAGCGTGAGGCCTTGAATCATACACAACATGTCGCCTCCACAAGTATCGCTGGCCTAATAGTACATCACAAACATCTAGAGGTGTAACATTACACAATACCTCATCTGTGAAGGGCTTGATGTTGTAGGGAAGGCGGAACTACTAGCGAACTTTGAGATCTCGTCCTTCATGAAGCCAACCAATACTGTATGGTTGTGGTTGTGGTGTATTCAGTAGGTCCAACCGCTTCACGACCTCTGCTGAGTTCTTTTGGCTGCCACTGTCGATAATGAATTGCAGTGTCGAACCCTTCACCCAAATTTGTGAGTGGAAAAGACGCTCCCCCTCTCTTGGTCTTCGGGCTCATTCTTCTGGATCTTGGCAGGGGCAACAGTGACGCTAAGCTCCGCATCAATGATCTGATTTCCTTTTCCATTTCCCTTGTTGGGTTCTGACTCGGGGTCGGAACATGCATCTAATTCTGAAACCTTCAACTTAGCCACCAACGACTGCTTGGTCTGACACTCACTTGTGTTATCAGTGAGACTCTTGTCGAACTCACACAACTTTACTGTGTCCTTCTTCGACTTCGTGGTATTGTTATTTTCTTGCGGCTTCGATGGGTTGTCTTGGTCACCCCACCTTGGCTTTGTCCTTTGGTCTTCGGATTTGCAGATCCGAAGTCTTGCTTCTTCTGTTTGAACTTTTGCTCGATTTTGACAGCGTATCGGTATGTTGTGCCGATCGAGATGTTCAGGAACTCCATCTCTTCCTAAACGTATCTGTATAGGCAGCCGCGATATTTGAGTACCAGATGCAGCTAAGAATCTTTGATACCCAACTGTGTACGAAGAGTATGAAAAATGTTTGTGAACTACGGCACATTTTGGTCCCTTCCCTATCGCAGCATGGTCCATTTGATGTATATGTCCTCATAGCTTTTGACAGGGTAGTACTGCTCCTTGACGGTATCCCGTAATGAATCCCAAGTGGGTGCAGCTGAAAATAGTGAGCCCGTACTTTCATTCTATTTCTCGCAGTAGGTTCCCCACCAGTTTTTGATGTGGGGGGCTGCTTCGAGAAGAGCGAAAACAATCTTTTCCCAACTCGAAAATTCATGAATAGAAAAATAACCCGCTAGCAGATTTAACCATTTATCTACGGCGTCTGCGTCTATCTGACCCTCGAATATGGGGATTTCAAAATTAACTTGTACCTTAAATGGTGTGGCGTTTCCAGAGTAGCTGTTGGAAGCTGATGCGTCGCCTCTGGGTAGCCACTGAAGGATCTGGGCAAAATTTTTCATCATCACGTTCCTTTGTTGCTCGAGGGCTTCTTCGAGCAATATTTTGATAGGATCTCCTTCCCCCTCGTCTTTCTTTTCATCCACCATGGGAGGTCGTCGGGACATGCAAAGAAAATCAGAAAAAAAAGCAGACCGCTCTAATACCACTGATCCGGATTTAAACAGGAACGCAACAAAATACAGAGATAACCATATACACAGAGATGCAGCGGAAATAATACTTCATTTCATTAATGTAAAATACTGAAATATGCTACAAACAGAAATGGAAATAAACCAGCTAGGGTGATGGTAGCTTATCTCTGAGAAGAGATGTGGTAGCTACATGCCTCTGAACTGTGTTACAATGAGGCTCAAAGGCTTATTTATTGTTGAGAAACAATGGAAAACCCTTCACATCCCAAAACATAACCCTCAAATATGAAACACCAAATTGTGGGCCCTGTTTTGGGTAAGTTGGTACATCAACTTCCCAGGGTCGTAACTTTGGCACTCGATCTTCGTTTTACATGTACAATAGCTTGTTAGAAAGATCTATCCGAGCACTACAACTTTGGGAAGAGAAACATCGATCCATGGACCCATGTTTCTCCCAGATTTCCCAAAAAATGTTGTTTAGGGCCTCAAAATTGCTCTGAAATTTCAAGACCCGAAAAAACTGCTAAAAACAGTAAATTGTGCTATAATTACAGAAACTAAAAAGCTGAAAGAGATAGTTGTGGCAGTCGAAATGGGATAGGTGGGTGGCGACCAACATCCACCTAGATCATTCCTCCCCCCTTAGGAAGCAATGGTCCCCATTGCATTGAGTTCCTCCATCTGCTAAACTTGGTCCCTAGTGAGTTGTTCTGCAATCTCGGGTGTGTCCAGTAATGGTTGGAAGCATGTTCGAGGGCGATACACATTGAACACTCGGTGTAATCGAAGGAATGGGGGAATGTTATGCTTTAGAGCATTGTTTCCTGTAGCCTTGGTACTATTGTAAGGACCATGTCGGAGTGGTCAGAGTTTCTGATGGGCTCTTGTAAGGCATTCTTTCTGCAGATGCAACCAGACTTTGTTGCCCACCTAAAGCTTGTGTGGTACCCCTGTGGGTGAGGAGAACTTGTTCCTATGTTCTGTCATAACCACATCCCTTTGTTGCTGCTACTACATGGAGGAACCCTTCGCGGGGGTCATGGATGTGGTGATGATCTTCCCCTTACTTTGGGAGCGAACCAGACAGAAAATGAATTTCCGAGTCTGTGAGATGAGATTTCTGCCTTTCTTAGCAGCGATCAAAGAGGTGGTGGTAGGTGGGGCTACCTCTGGTATCCTGTATAATGAATTACCCAAAGAAATCATGATAGCGCGAGGCCTTGACTCATACACAGCATGTCGCCTCCACAAGTATGGTTGGCCTAATAGTACATCACAAACATCCAGATGTGTAACATTACACAATACCTCGTCTGTGAAGCGCTTGATGCTGTAGGGAAGGCGACACTGCTCGCCAACTTTGAGATCTCGTCCTTCATGAATCCACCCGATACTATATGGCTACGGGTGTGGTGTAGTCGGTAGGCCCAACCACTTCACGACCTCTGCTGAAATGAGGTCTTTTCGCTGCCACTGTCGACAATGAATCGCATCGGCGAACCCTTCACCCACATTTGTGAGTGGAAAAGACGCTCCCCCTCCTCTGGGTCTTCAGGCTCATTCTTCTGGATCTTGGCGGTGGCAACAGTGACACTGGGCTCCACATCAATGATCTGCTTCCCTTTGCCATTCCCCTTGTTGGGTTCTGACTTAGGGTAACAACATGCATCTAATTCTAAAGCCTTCAACTAGGCCACCAGTGACTGCTTGGTCCGACACTCAGTTGTGTTATGAGTGGGACTCTTGTGGAACTCACACAACTTTCTTGTGTCCTTCTTCGACTTCGTGGTGTTGTTCTTTTCTAGCGGCTTCGACGGGTTGTCTTCGGTCACCCCACCTTGGCTTTGTCCTTTGGTCTTCGGATTTGCAAATCCGAAGTCTCGCTTCTTCTGTTTGAAATTTTGCTCGATTTTGACAGCGTATCGGTATGTTGTGCCGAGCGAGGAGATGTTCAGGAACTCCATCTCTTCCTAGATGTATCTATGTAGGCAGCCATGGTATTTGAGTACCAAATGCAGCTAAGAATATTTGATACCCAACTATGTACGAAGGGTATGAAAAATGTTTGTGAACTATGACACATCTTGGTCCCTTCCCTGCCGTAACGTGGTCCATTTGATGTATTTGTCCTCATAGCTTTTGACAGGGTAGTACCGCTCCTTGACGGCATCCCGGAATGAATCCCAAGTGGGTGCAGTTGAAAATAGTGAGCCCGTACTTTCATTTTTCTGCACGCACTAGGTTTCCCACTAGTCTCTGATGTGGGGGGCTGCTTTGAGAAGAGTGAAAACAATCTTTTCCCGACTTGAAAATTCATGAATAGAAAAATAACCCTCTAGCAGATTTAACCATTTATCTACGGCATCTACGTCTATCTGACCCTCAAATATGGGGATTTCAAAATTAACTAGTACCTTAAATGGTGTTGTTGGAAGCCGATGCGTCGTGTTTGGGTAGCCGCTGAAGGATCTAGGCAAAGTTGTCCATCGTCGCGTTCCTTTGTTGATCGAGGGCTTCTTCGAGCAAGATTTTGATAGGATCTTCTGCCCCCTCATCTTTCTTTTCATCCACCATGGGAGGCCGTCGGGACATGCAAAGAAAAACAGAAAAAAAAAAAAAAAAAAAAAAGCAGACCGCTCTGCTACCACTAATCCGGATTTAAATAGGAATGCAACAAAATACAGATATAACCATATACACAGAGATGCAGCAGAAATAATACTTCATTTTATTAATGTAAAATATTGAAATATGCTTACAAACAAAATTGGAAATAAACTAGTTAGGGTGATGGTAGCTTATCTCTGAAAAGAGATATGGGGGCTACATGCCTCTGAACTATGTTACAATGAGCCTCGAAGGCCTATTTATTGTTGAGAAACAATGGAAAACCCTTCACATCCCAAAACCTAACCCTCGAAGATGAAACACCAAATTGTGGGCCCCGTTTTGGGTAAGTTAGTACATCAACTTCCCGAGGTCATAAATTTGGCACCCGATCTTCAGTTGACGTGTACAATAGCTCGTTCAAAACATCTATCTGAGCACTACAACTTTGGGAAGAGCAACATCAGTCCATGTACCCCTGTTGCTCCCAGATTTCCCAAAAAACGTCGTTTAGGGCCTCAAAACGGCTCTAGAAGTTCAGGACCTGAAAAAACTGCTAAAAATAGTAAATTGTGCTAGAATTACGGAAACTGGAAAGCTGAAAGAGATAGTTGTGGGGGTCCAAATGGGATAGGTGGGTGGCCACCAACATCCACCTGGATCAGCCAACTATGCTCTTGTTCTTCCTTGCAACCACACCATTTTGCTATGGGTTATGGGGTGCTATCAGTGCTCTTCTAATACCCTCTTTGGCACAAAAATTCCTTAAAGGTGTTGGAAACAAATTATCCTCCATTATCACTTCTCAGGGATTTCAATTCAACAAATTTGGAAAAACCTTCATCCTTTTTCCTCATGAAGAAAATCAAACATTTTATAGAAGAGTCATCAACAAAAATTACATAATACCTATGTTTTGTTGTCAATGTTGTAGAAAATGGTCCACATACATCATTGTGGACTCACTCCAAGATTGCTATGGCTCTGCTATATCGGCCCTAGAAGGTGGATTTAACATATTTCCGCAATGTGCCTCCCTTACATACACATGTTGGTCAAAGGTACATTTCGAGAGACCGGTGGTAATATGTTGCATGATTTTAAGGCCCCATTGTGTAATTAACCCATGTGCATGTGCAAGAGTTCTTCAACATCTTGAATCTACACACTTGATGCCTTCTTACTCAGTGTAGCATAGTCATCCACCTAAAGTTTGTAGAGGTTCTTCACATGAACACCAATCAGTTTCACTTTCTCGATAGCTACATATTTCAGAAAGGATTTCCCCATATTAAAAATAACATCATAACCTCTATCATCCAATACATCTATAGAAATTAAATTCTTCTAAGCCCTAGTGATCGGAATCTCGATTAGGGGCAAAAATTTGCTCAAAAATCAAAGTTCTCGGAATCAATCAAAACTTGAACGAACGTATCTATCTCGGTGATATGATCCCAACACAACTCATTTCATTCAAAATGGAGTTCGTATGACGAAGATAAAGCCCACTGACCGCTTTGCCAAACAGAGAAATTTTAGTACAGGGCTGATTGGATCTTGACTAGGCATTCGTACAGCCTAGTCAGCCAAAAAGGATATTCCACAAAATATTCCTTGGAATATTCCTGGAATAGTTCGATAGGTGGACAAATTATGGGTTGCCAAGTGTCAGAGTGGTATTGGGCAGGCACTGTTGAGGTGGACCAATGAGAGGGTGACATGTGGAAAGCCTAGAGGCTACCACATGCCCTCTCAAAGGTCAATTAAAATTTTTATGGAGGTGTTAGGGTTCGACCCTGCAACCTCCTCTACATATACCAAGCGCTTAATCGTCTTCGCTACCATTTGTGTCTTAACATACTA
This sequence comes from Pinus tabuliformis, assembly GCA_031772625.1. Lineage (NCBI taxonomy): Eukaryota > Viridiplantae > Streptophyta > Pinopsida > Pinales > Pinaceae > Pinus > Pinus tabuliformis. The sequence continues at coordinate 535,891,303 of CM062812.1, forward strand.
TGGACTTCACATATATTTGTTATGTGTTACGTCTGCAGTTGGGGTTTAGGAGGGAGCCAACCCGCAGGCCAGCCCCCTCCATGTGAACACTCCATCCAACTACGATTATAGTTAACCAACTGGCAGCTAGTGTTACTATAACTTCCAGCGTAAACCGCAAAATTTAAACCACGATATGTGTCCACCATTGTGGAGACCGTCAGCATTTAGGCTAACGATTAGCCATAACTGCGCAGTATTAGCACTAATCACGCTTAACTGTAATTAAATCACGCTTACCCTTAATTAACCTCCAGTTTAATTCAGTGGAGTATTTGGTGGTCCTTCCAAATCAGAGATTCCTCCCGTTTTAGTGGGACTAACTAGAGTTCCTCCAGTTTTAATGGAGGTTCACTAGGAGAAACAATTTTGACCATAAATTGGGAAGAATTCAACCAAATTGGGAGCATAAAAAGGTGTTCCTAGATGATTTTGATGCTCTGAGCACATTGAAGCAAGTTTCAAGAGTTGTAGAACATTATAAACAACACATTTTTCCATTTTTAGCAAATACAAAAGTCCAAACCATGGAAGTTGGACCAAGGAGATGTAGCCCAAAAGGGGTGAACTCTTTTATCAAAACATTGTGTTAAGTGTTTATTTTGATGGTTTGTTGTACAATTGTTTGATGTTGTTCAACACTTTACTTTCATGCTATTATATTCATGAACTTAACATAAAACTTGACAAATTTCCCTGTTTTCATTCACAAATACCATAAGGAAACCTATGCACATGAAGCAATTGATAAGCATTTGTTTTTAAATCTAAAGTTGAAATTAGCACAACAAAACTAACATTCAATAAAATATCAAGCTGGTATCAGAGTTAGGTTATTTGCTTGATTGCTTGAGTTTTTCTGCAAGTAGGGTTTAATGGTTGCATATTTGTGAAGCTTTTTTATGCATTACACGTGTGATGGCAGCTTCAATAAGTGATGTTTATAATCCCTCTTCCTTAGCAAGATTCTTTGATGAAGAGATGTTGCAAGAGCTTATTATCATGAGAGATATGGTATAAGCATTGTATGAAGATAGGAAGGAGAACACAATACTTCAAGAGAAGTTGATGGCCATAATGAGGAGAAGCAAGAGCTTCTTGAAAAAATGTGTGAGATGGAGATTCTACTCCATGATGCCAAGGAAACCCTAGCCAAGTATGTGCATGAAAATGAGGTATGCAATTCAAGTTTATCTTCCATTTCCGCTCAAAATGAATGTTTTGGTGCTTTTGAAATACACATTGGAGTAATAAGGTCCAAATTATTGATGAATATGGGCTATGAAGGTAAAGGGTTAGGCAAACATGCACAAGGCATAGTTGAGCCAATTGTTGTTGATGAAAGGCCTAAGTATTTGGGTCTTGGTTATGGAAAACATGATGGAGAATGCTCTAATGCCAGGGAGGCATATGAAGATGTTCCAAGGACTTTCATTACATGTTCATTACCTCAAGCTTGTGAAGTTTGTATTCATAAGGAATGCAAGAGTTTTATACCCACTTTGCAAGAAGATGCTCATAAGCATATGTCAACTAGTGGAAATGGAAAACAAGAGGATTTTGAAATCTCTAAGGTCATTGAAACCGTATTCCAAAGAGAGCTACTATCTCATCAAGTTCACCTCCTCAAGAAGGCGAAAAAGGTGAATGTGCAAGGTATAAATCTACTCTTAATCAAGTTTCTTTTAATTACGATAAACATGGTAAATCGTCACATAATATTTGGAGAAAATTTACCTGTTCTTTTTGCGGTTTGAATAACCATACGGTTTTGAGGTGTTGGAAGAGGATAACCATACACAGGAAACTTTCAAAACAAAAGAGGTTGAAAGCCAAAGGTCCATTGGATAATGGAGGCTATGTTGAAAAGAAGTTGAAATTATTTTGCACTCATTTCCATAAGCAGGGTCGTCTTGTAGACAAGTGTTGGACTTTACATCCAACAAGTCATCCACGACAATTGAAGAAGGTGGAGAGAGATTTTGGCAAGAATGGAAAAGAGGATTACATAATTGATGTGGGTCAGGAGGATACACATGATGAAGTGTAGCTCAAATAATCGCCATTGAAATGGTTTGGAAATAGATGGTTATATTTATTAACTAATTAAGGCCTTGTATTTCTTTTGATAATTGATGCAAATAAGATAAGATTTGCATTTCCTTGTTATCTGGATGCATTTCGTTTCTCCTGAAAGTATGTTGCATATTGCATGAAGCCAAATGTTGGAAATGTAGAGTATGTTGACTCACTTAGATGCATCAAAGATGGCAATTTGCAACTACAAATTTGAATGCATGTTGCATTCTTGAAGTTGCATGTTTACACCAGGAAGGTGTTCGAAAGTGGAGTATGTTGACTCACTTTATTGCAGCAAATTTGGTCATTTCATCTCTTTAAGTACTCGTACATACCAATGGGATTCTTGTATTTGTGATTGTACTTGTGAGAGAGTTGAGAAGTGTTATACATGCATAAGTGTTTGTATGTGTGAACAGTGGAATTTGTAATAGCTTCATTGTGCTTTAACATGTATGAGTGATTGAATTGTGTTGGTTGATTTCTTTGTTAACATGTATGTTGTCAACTTGAGAATGTTGATCATTTGCACATGCATGAGTGTCCGCTTCGTTGTTGATCGGTTGTTACATGTATGTTATATTGACTTGGAAGAGTTGATTGTATCTCCAAAGATGAAAGGGAGGTGTGATGAATTGTTTCATGAGAATGTGGAATTCTTGTTGTAAATCGTCAAGTTGTTGTACGTGTTTGCTTGACTTGAAAGTAAGTTGCTTTGAAGAATTATGTTTTGTCGACTTGTGTTTAATCGATGATTTATACACCAAGATGTAAGAGTATATGGTGATGTTCACATGATGTGACATTTGTTGCTTTGAAGAAACAAAAGGAAGAGGTCGTCAAGTTATATTCTTGCATGAGTGTTTTTCAAACACCATTAACGTTGAAAAACAAGATAAGTGTGTTTCTTATGACTAAGGTGTCGCAAAATTTTGGAAGGTCCATGCTTGAGCAAGAGGCTCATGATTAACCTTCATTCTCAAATCATGACATGAGCAACATGTTAATTTTGGAGGATGATGGAATCAAGAAGCAAAAATGGAAAAAAATGCCAAAAATTTGCAGCCCTTGTAAAATATCAAATGGTCTACAATGTGATTTGATGTGTTGACACCAAAACACAAAAAATATGGCGAATGTATTCTTCTAGATGTGGAATTTCGAACCGTGGAAGTAAAAGAATGGTCATTTATTTTCTTATTATTATTGATATTGGAACTTATTGTTGTAGTTCACTCAGATGGGCTTAACTTGGAAAAGTGGTTTCCAAGGAGAAGCTTCCATCAAATGCATATGTTGCAAAGGAGGAACATGCTTCTCAGTGGGAAGGCCATCAGTCAACTTTCCAAGCACCGAGGAATTTCTTTGGTACAGTAAGGTGTTTAATCAGCAAGCACCCAACAATTGTTGGATTGGGTCAGCAGCAAAAGGAGAACATTGGTTTAGTGCCAAGCCATTTGCAAGGCAAAGCATGTCAGTGAACCCAAGTGATTGTCATGGAGATTTTTCCAAGTAGAATCAATTGATATAACTTGGAAAGGAGAAGAGTATTCAACTCTCATCAAATAACCATCTTTTGTGGGTCCAAAACCCTGTCAGTGGGAAGGAATGATCAGAATCTGGATTACGGGCAAAAATTTGCTCAAAAATCAAAGTGTTCGAAATCGATCAAAACCTAAATGGCCGCGTCCATCTCGGGGATACGATCCCAAAGAAACTCGTTTCGTTCAAAATGCAGTCCATATGAGGAAGAAAGTTTCCGCTCACCGCTTTGCCAAACAGGTAAATTTTGGTACAGGTTTGACTAGGATGTTGACTAGGCATTCATACAACCCAGTGAGCCAAAAATGATATTCCTTGGAATATTCCTGAAATATTCTGACAGGTGGACAAATTATGGGTTACCAAGTGTAAGAGCGATATTGGGTAGGTAGTGTTGAGGCGGACCAATGAGAGGGTGACACGTGGCAAGCCTGGACGTCGCCACGTGCCCTCCCAAAGGTCAATTAAAATTTTAATGGAGGCATTGGGGTTCGATGCCGCGACCTCCTCTGCACAAACCAAGCACTTAACCATCTCTACTATCGTTTGTGTCCTAACATATTATGGACTTCACATATATTTGTTATGTATTACGTTTGCAGTTGGGGGTTAGGAGGAAGCCAACCCCCTGCATATGAACACTCCATCTAGCTACAGTTACGATTAACCAACCAGTGGCTAGCGTTACCATAACATCCAGTGTAAACCATGATCTTTAAACCACGACATTTGTCTATCATTGCTACTAGCATTTACGCTAACGGTTAGCCATCATTGGTAGTATTAGCGCTAATCATGCTTAACTGTAATTAAACCACAATTATCCTTAATTAACCTCTAGTTTAATTCGGCAAAGTTTTTTTGCGGTCCCTCCAAATCTGGAGATTCCTCTAGTTTTAGCAAGACTAACTAGAGTTCCTCCAGTTTTAGTGGAGGTTTACTAGGAGAAATAGTTTTGACCATAATTTGCGCAAAATTTGACCAAATTGGGAGCAGAAAAAAGTGTTCCTAGGTGATTTTGATGCTCTGAGCACATTGACGCATGTTTCAGGAGCAGTAGAGAATTATAAACATTTTTTTTCCCATTTTGAACAAATACAAAGGTTCAAGCCATGGACACTGGACTAAGGAGATGTAGCCCAGGAAGAGTGAACTCCTTTATCAAAGCACTGTGTTAAGTGTATTTTTTATGGTTTGTTTTACATTTGTTTGTCGTTGTTCAACACTTTACTTTCATGCTATTATGCTCATGAACTTAACATAAAACTTGGCAAATTTACCTTTTTCATTCACAAACACCATAAGGAAACCTATGCACATGAAGAAATTGATAAGTATTTGTTTTTAAATTTGAAGTTGAAATTAGCACAACAAAACTAACATTCAATAACAGATCAAGTTGGCATCAGAGCCATGTTATTTTCTTGATTTCTTGTGTTTTTGTGCAAATAGGGTTTTAAGGTTGCATATTTGTGAAGCTTTTTGATGCATTACAAGTGTGCTCACAGATTCAATAAGTTATGTTTCTAATCCCTCTTCCTTAGCAAGATTCTTTGATGTAGAGATGTTGCAAGAGCTTATCATGGCGAGAGATATGGTGCAAGAGTTGTATGAAGATAGGAAGAAGAACATTATACTTCAAGAGAAATTGATGGCAATGAAGGAGGAGAAGAAAGAGTTTCTTGAAAAAATGCATGAGATGGAGATTCAACTCCATGATGCCAAGGAAACCCTAGCCAAGTATGTGCATGAAAAATGAGGTATGCAATTCAAGTTTATCTTCCATTTCCTCTCAAAATGAATGTTTTGGTGCTTTTGAAAGACACACTAGAGGAATAGGGTCCAAATTATTGATGAATATGGGCTATGAAGGTAAATGATTAGGCAAACATGCACAAGGCATAGTTGAGCCAATTGTTGTTTAGGAAAGGCCTAGGTATTTAGGTCTTGTCTATGTACAAAATGATGGAGAAAACTCCAAAGCCAAGGAGCCACATGAAGGTGTTCCAAGAAGGACTTTCATTACATTCTCATTACCTCAAGCTTGTGAAATTTGTATTCATCAAGAATGCAAAGTTTTATATCCACTTTGCAAGAAAATGTTCATAAGCATACAACTAATGGAAATGGAAAACAAGAGGATGTTGAAAGCTCTAAGGTCATTGAAACCACTTTTGGTATTCCAAAGAGAGCCACTACCTCATCAAATTCACCTCCTCAAGAAGGCGACAAAGGTGAATGTGCAAGGTATAAATCTGTCTTTAATCAAGTTTCTTTTGATTATGATAAACATGATAAATCTTCACATAAGATTTGGAGGAAAATTACATGTTCTTTTTGTGGTTTGAATAACCACATTGTTTCGAGGTGTTGGAAGTGGATAGCCGTACATAGGAAACTTCCAAAACAAAAGACACAGAAAGCCAAAGGTCCATTGGATAATGGAGGCTATGTTGAAAAGAAGTTGCAATTATTTTGCACTTATTTCCATAATTAGGGTCATCTTGTAGACAAGTATTGGACTTTGCATCCAATAAGTGATCCACAACAGTTGAACAAGGTGGAGAGAGAATTTGGCAAGAATGGAAAAAAGGATTCCATAATTTATGTGGGTCAGGAGGATACACATGATGAATTGCAGCTGAAAGAAGTGTCACTGAAATGGTTTGGAAAGAGATGGTTAGATTTCTTCACAAATTAAGGCCTTGCATTTCTTTTGATAATTGATGTAAATAAGACAAGATTTTCATTTCCTTATTGATGCATTTCCTTGTTATTTGGATGCATTTATTTTCTCCTAAAAGTATGCTGCATATTGCGTGAAGCAAGATGTTAGAAAAGTAGAGTATGTTGGACTCACTTAGATGCAACAAAGATGGAAATTTGCAACTACAAGTTTGAATTCATGCTGCATTCTTGAACTTGTATGTTTACACCAAAAGGTTTTCGAAAGTGGAGTATGTTGACTCACTTTATTGCAACAAATTTGGTCATTTCAGCTCTTTAAGTACTCATACATACCAATCGGATTTTTGTACTTGTGATTGTTCTTGTGAGAGAGTTGAGAATTGTTATACATGCATAAAAGTTTGTATGTGTGAACAGTGCAATTTGTAATAGTTTCATTGTGCTTGAACATGCATGAGTGATTGACTTGTGTTGGTTGATTTCTTTGTTAACATGTATGTTGTCAATTTGAGAATGTTGATCATTTGCACATGCATGAGTGTTTGCTTGGTCGTCAATTAGTTATTACATGTATGTTATATCGACATAGAAGATTTGATTTTATCTCCAAATATGAAAGGGAGATGTGATGAATTGTTTCATGAGAATGTGGAATTCTTGTTGTAAATCATCAAGTTGTTGTACATGCTTTTGCTTGACTTGAAAGTCAGTTGCTGAATCAGGGGGCTCAAGAGATGCACTCAGGACAAGGAGGACTCAGGGAAGCTCGAAAGTCAAAGAGTTTGGATTATGCTCGAACCAGGGCCAAAGCGTAGATCTCATCTTCCTGATCGCAGCGGTGCAAACAGTTCGTCAATCCGAGTCCGGATGAGAAAGTTAGAAGTAGTCAAAGTTGGGTTGGCTTTTTGATCGCTGGGCAAGCTTAAGGAGGCCACAAATTGGACATTTTCCGGCCACCGGATTCCGGCCAACCTAGGCTGGATTCCGGGCGAAATTATGGGGTCGTTAATTTGACTCCTACGGCTTAAAATTGAAATTTCAAAAATGTGACTTTATTGTTAATTAAAACAAAAACATATATATAATAATAGGAAGGTGGGAGCCACCAGCCCCCCATGTAACCAACCTATGCACCAAAAATGGTGACGCCGGTGGGAGTTGAACCCGCCCGGCCACGTGGGCAAGCGCACCGAACGACCCCTTCCATTAACCACACCCAAACTGAAACCCAAAAAAACATATGCACCAACCTATCATGGTACGACCGGAGATCGCGGAGGAGGGTACAGGGGCGGGCCGCCCAATGCAGACCCGACCCCCCCTTATAATTCGATTTTGAGTTATAGAAAAACATGAATTGGTTTAAAAAAAAAAAAAACAATTTTGTTCAAAAAAAAATTATATGCCAAACAAATTTGAACACAACCACTTCCACACTATTTTTACTATTTACCAATGAACTACAATAGATTTCTTGGTATGTCCACCCAGGATATTATTTAAGAACTCAGTTTTTGCCAGAGCTGGGGGGAGAAGGACTGCACGGTTTTTGAAGTAGAAGGCAAGCATGCAAATCAAGGCAGTGTAATAATTTTTTAATGCAGGAACCATGAATTTTGCAAGAAGGCAAAATTTTCAACTTCTCAGAAATTGACAAATTTTATATGGATTTTACACCTCTCGTCGCCACGAACATGATGGCACTATCTGTTTTTCAATCTGAGTTTTGCATCTTCCAGTAATTTCCAGAATGCATGTGGAACCATGATTTCAGCAAAAACAAGACGCAGAACCATGAGCCATGAAATTTTCCCAAGGAGGTAAAATTTCACTTTGTCATAATATGGTCAAGTTTATACTTATTTTTCATGGTTTTCCACGGGGATTCAATGGTGAAATCAGATTTGACATCTGATCAGTGGATTTTCAGCTCATCCCTGAAACAAAATCTTTGAGGAATCCCGAGGGAATTTAAAAGATTCCTTGAGCTCCAAATTTTCAAATTCTCAGAATTCGGATTTTGGACAGTCAATTCAGCACTACTCGACGCCACAAATCTGATGGTGTATTCAGATCTGTCTTTATCTCATTTCTTCTTTCAGTCACTTTTCTAAGTGCGAGTTCAGATGTCCATCTTCATGTGCGAACAGTCTTCTTGCGATTAACGCTGTGAGATCGATGTTTCAACAAGCTTCAGCGCTTTGATAGCCTTTGCTTCAGATGGCCCTTGGTGGTGAGGTATATGATGTGTTCATGTACTTCTTCTTTCTGCATTATGTTGTACATATCCATGATTGATGTTGATGCAAGATCTTGTTTATTACATGTTGTCATGATTCCTTGCTTGATTTGATGCGGAATCTTTCTATGTGATGTACTTTCTATCATAACTCTTTATGTTATGCTTTGAGATCCCTTGTTGTATGTTGTTGGAATACTTTTTTTGTCATAATGCATGTGTTTTGCTTAGACATCCCTTTTGTGCCATGTTGGTGGGATTCTCACCATGTTTGTTTTTGTGTCATACTAATAGGAGGCTTTTCATTGAGAGTTCTAGCTGTGGAACATCTTTTAGAGCCACTCCTACGTGAGGGCATTCTTCTTTGTATGATCGAGACATAATCTCTATGTACATCATCTTTATTGACAGCAGCCTACACCATCTTGACACTGGGCCCCGAAGACGTCCCTCCTGGACGAACTCCATTATCAACGGCTTATGTTTTCATGTGTTGATGATTGTTATGTTCCTCTTCTTTTCCGCATGCATATGTATTCATTAATGTTCTTTTAAAAAGCAATTTTAACACATCACGAAAGTAAAAGGTCTTGGAAGGGTCCTTCTTCACACCCAGACCTAGATCAGTTGCTTTGAAGAAGTATGTCTTGTCGACTTGTGTTTAATCGATGATTTATACACCAAGATGTAAGAGTACATGGCGATGTTCACATGATGTGACATTTTTTGCTTTGAAGAAGCAAAAGGAAGAGGTTGTCAAAATATATTCTTACATGAGTGTTTTTCAAACACCATTAACTTTGAAAAACAACATGAGTGTGTTTTTTGTGATAAGATGTCGCAGGATTTTGGAAGGTCCATGCTTGAACTAGAGGCTCATGATTAGAATTCATTCTCAAATAATGACATGAGTAGCATGTTAATTTTGGAGGATGATGGAATCAAGAAGAGAAAGTGGACAAAAATGCCAAAAATATGCAGCCCTTGTAAAATATCAAATGGTCTATAATGCGATTTGATGTGTGGAAGCTCAGAAGCAAAAGAGATGGCGAATGCATTCTTCCAGTGGTGGAATTTGGAACCATGGAGGTTAAAGAATGGTAATTTATTTTCTTATTATTACTGATATTGGCACTCATTGTTTTAGTTCACTCAGATGGACTTAACTTGAAAAAGTGGTTTCCAAGGAGAAGCTTGCATCGAATGCATGTTGCAAAAGGAGAACATGATTCTCAGTGGGAAGGCCATCAACCAGCTTTCCAAGCAACAAGGGATCACTTTGGTACAACAAGATGTTTAATCAACAAGAAGCCAACTAGTGTTGGATTGAGTCAGCAACAAAGTGAGAACATTGGTTGAGTGCCAAGCTATTTGCAAGGCAAGGCATGTCAATGAACCCAAGTGATTGTCATGGAGATTTTTCCAAGTAGAATTAATTGATAGAACTTGGGAAGGAGAATAGTATTCAACTCTCATCACATAACCAAATTTTGTGGGTCTAAAAGCCTGTCAATGGGAAGGAGTGATCGAAATCTGGATTAGGAGCAAAATTTTTCTCAAAAATCAAATTTCTCGGAATCGATCAAAACTTGAACAACCGCGTCCGTCTTGGCAAGACAATCCCAACGCAATTTGTTTCGTTCAAAACGGAGTTCGTACGAAGAAGATAGAGCCCGCTAACCTCTTTGCCAAACAGGTAAATTTTGGTACAATGCTGACTAGGCATCCGCATAGCCCAGTCAGCGAAAAAAATATTCCAAGGAATATTCCTTGGAATATTCTGACAGGTGAACGAATTATAGGTTGCCAAGTGTGAGAGCGATATTGGGCAGACACTGTTGAGGTGGACCAATGAGAGGGTGACACATGGCAAGCCTAGAGGCCGCCACATGCCCTCTCAAAGGTCAATTACAATATTTATGGAGGCATTGGAGTTCGACTTTGCAACCTCCTCTACACAGACCAAGCACATAACCATCTCCGCTACCATTTGTGTCTTAACATACTTTGGACTTCACATATATTTGTTAAGTATTACGTTTGCCGCTGGGGGTTAGGAGGGAGCCAACCCTCTCCATGTGAACACTGCATCCAGCTACGGTTACGGTTAACCAACCAGCGGCTAGAGTTACCATAAATGCCAGCATAAACCGCAAACTTTAAACCACGACAGGTGTCCACCATTTGAGACTGTCAGCATTTAGGATAACAGTTATCCATAACTGCACAGTATTAGCACTAATCACACTTAATTGTAATTAAATCGCACTTATCCTTAATTAACCTCTAGTTTAATTCGGCAGAGTTTTTGGCAGCCCCTCCAACTCTGAATATTCCTCCAATTTTCGCGAGACTAACTGGAGTTCCTCGAGTTTTAGTGGAGGTTTACTAGTAGAAACCGTTTTGACCATAGCGTGCGCAAAATTCGACCAAATTAGGAGCAGAAAAAAGTGCTCCTAGATGATTTTGATGCTCTAAGCACATTGAAGTAGGTTTCAGAAGCAGTAGAGCGTTGTAAACAACATGTTTTTCTATTTTGATCAAATACAGAGGTCCAAGCCATGGAAGCTGGACCAAGGAGATGTAGCCCAAGAGGGGTGAACTCCTTTATCAAAACACTGTATTAAGTGTTTCTTTTGATGATTTGTTGTACATTTGTTTGTTGGTTTTCAACACTTTACTTTCATTCTATTATGCTCATGAACTTAACATAAAACTTGACAAATTTACCTGTTTTCATTCACAAACACCATAAGGAAACATATGCATATGAAGCAATTGATAAGAATTTGTTTTTAAATCTGAAGTTGAAATTATCATAAAAAAACTAACATTCAATAACAGATCACCCGGTGCATGCATAACATTTTTCAGACGACAATGAGAGCTTGACTCCCTCTTAAAGTTGATGGTATCAATTCCTTGAGTATTGTACGTCCCATCATCCGCAAGTTCTATATGCAACTGGACATCCTTCTCTTATAGGATACTAAGTAATTCTTTGTATCCTATCGTATGGAACAAGGCACCTAAATCAAGGTACCCCACACTCCCCATTATAGTGTTTTCCATGCATGCAATTAAGGTGAAGTCTAATTTGAATTTTGAGGCTAATGTTTCACCCCCTGCTCCTCCTGAAGGCTTATTTTTAGACTTCTTGTGCAAACACTTTGTTGCATAATGTCCATATTCATGGCAGTGAAAACACTTTATCTTGCGTAGGTCCTTCTTTTTGCCATTGTTTTGACTGGATTCTGGTTTGCATTGGGCCTTCTTGCCCTTAGCCTTATTTTCCTTCCTAGCCAAGGAAAAATTATCCTCCTCTTCAGCTCTCGATGTTACTCCATCTCAAGTGTTCCTTATAATCTCTTGTTGTACCAAATCAAAGCACAATCTCTCCCAATTTGGTAAGTTTTACCTTCCATTTATAAAGTCCCGGCAGCCATGCCAAGATTTTGGAAGGCCTAGAAGAACTAGGCTCAACAAAACACTTGATGGTACATTTTCTCCAACCCATCCAAGCTCTTCTCAAACCTGATTGAACATTTTAAGGTATTGGAATACTCATTCATTTTTCTGCATCCTGATGTTTCTAAGCTTGTCCTTCAGTTCCAATTTCCCGTGGACACTGATATTTTCGAATAATTCAGTGAGTCTTCCACATAGAAATTCGAGTTTCCTTGCCATGTAAATTCAAGGCTATGTGGTCTCTTACACCCTCTAGGATGATCCACCTAGATTTTGTAGCATCCTTCTTGTAACAACTCCGATTTAAAAGTACATGTAATAAAATTAATAAAGTTAGAATAAGACCAAGGGCTTGGGACACATATTCCAAGCTAAATGTTGGGAAAAAAGTCTTAGTTCGCATCGCTTGTTGTTTACTATAGTAAAGGGGAAATTGGCAAAGACAATGACAAATGCTTTGAAAAGGCAAAAAGACATTATTGACATTTTATTTTATGAAAATAATGGAAAATAGGATAAAAAGAAGGTGAAAGGTCGCAGGTTTCATGTGAGGAGGAAATTGAAAGAAAATATATGGAAAATGAAAAAATTAGATATATCAATAATAAAAAGACATCAAAGCATCAGTTTGGGGCTTTTGTCAGTTGAGTTTTGGAATTGGTTTGAGAGAGGAGAAGATCACCAAGAGGAGAAAGCAAGCAAGAAAGAAAATGAAAGACAAGGAAAGAAAAGGAAGGATAGGCAAGGATCAAGCAAGGAAAGTTTGGATCAAGCATGTATGATTTCCTAGCTGGTTTTGGCATACATGTTTTATGCATGTGTTTATTTGGTTCATTTCTTTCATTGACATGGGTTTTGTTGGCTTTCGATAATGGTTTCAACCTTTACTTTTCATTTCCAGATAGCCATGGTGTGATGGGATTCATTCTTGGTTGAGATTTGGATTACTATAAGGTTTTGGATTCGAGTGAAGTGGTCTCAGGAAAATCCCAATGGTTGGGGGTGGAAATGGTTTTCTTCTGGAAGCCCTCAACAAGTGGGCGGAGATAGGAAAATTCTTCAAGGGTTGGTGAAGGAATTCTAAAGCATCTAAGCTCATTTAGGTTTTGTGATCTCAGGACCACTTTAGGTTAGATGTAGTGTGAGGGTGGACTTGGTTTAACCTATGGATTCCCTTAGTTTTTTATGGATTGGTTCATCCCATGAGATCCCACATTCATGCTTTAAATATGGCACGGGGGTGATTACCTGAAAGAAATATTTGGTTCAGCCCAATCTATAGTCAGGTGGTACATGGAGGTCCCTGACTTGGTTGGATTTCGCATATGTCAATAAGAGCTAAGTTCCTCATTATATTTTATGAGTAAAAGTACTTGTTATTATGCAAATTTAATGGTTGTTCTATCATTTTTATTTATCTAGTTATATGCTTGCTATAAACACGGTTTTATGATAGATCCATGTTATAGCTCTTATAATGTTTGATTGATAAAGGAATGGTTATTGAATGTATGACCTAATACATGTTATTGCAGCTATTGTGAGAGGGCATTAGTCCTTCTTGGTAAACCTCAAATAAGTTTGAGATCTCTATGTATAATGTTTGATTGATAAAAGAATGGTTATTGAATGCATGACCTAATACATGTTATTGCAACTATTGTGAGAGGGCGTTAGTCCTTTTTGGTAAACCTTAGATAAGTTTCAGATCTCTATTTCCAGAGATGCATTCATGACTTGTAGGCTGCATGTTCATCATGTGTTTGACATAATGTCTTTCATGGTTAGGATGGGCTAGGGCGAGTCCCTGATCAAGTTTTGAGTTAAAATCTTTGTCATTATGATATTTATCTTTTTAGAGTGTTTAATTAAGTTTTGGGAAGAGGTTTGCATCCTAGCCCTAAAAAAGTGATTAGATCTCGTGGTCATTGACATAAAGTTTCTTGAAAGAGACTACAGTCATTGGGAAGGCCTATGGAAACAACTGGAGGGTTCCAGCGACATGGAGGCCTTATCATGGGAGCGACTAAGGCTCTAGATCAGTGAAAAAGCAAGTTAACTCAAGGGTTGGGCACCTAGAGTGGTTGGTTAGCTCCTGGTGTCCTGTAGCACCTTAGGGAAGTCAGTAAGGTCTTGTTTGTCAAATTCATTTTCTTAAGGTTATCTAAGCCATTGAGTCCTGTCATAGTAGCCCTCAAATCATGTTTACCCTGGGAAGGGAAGTGAAAGAAGGTAGATATGAGAGGTGGCGTTACAGAGTGGTATCAGAGCATGGTTCAAATGCTTGGCCCGAATGTGGTTATGCATGCATTGTAATGGTTGTCACGCTTGAGTTCAGGGTATGTAGTTGGTATTTTCATGCATGATGTTCAGATATTGATATGATTATGATTATACATGTATCGTGCTAATGTGGATTTATTTTTCAAATGAGATAAGTCTCCTTTGAACGTCATTGAGGTATGATTTTGGTTATGGTATCTATTTGGTTTATCTGACATGGTAGACTTGCAGGAAGAAGATAATCAAAGATGATGAGAAAAATGGTGGACTACAATCCGTGTGAATCTCCCTATAGATTAGTTGGGCAGCACGGAGATGAGTATTCTCCTGATATAGCAGACACATTGAGGAGTCTGATGGTAGTGATCAAAAGTTTCAAAGTAGAAAATGACAAGTTGGTTGAGGCTCAAGAAAGACTTGCAAGGGCTCAAGAAAAGCAGGTAGAGGTTAATGCAATCATCCTTTAGAGTTTGTCAGACTTGCAGAGATAGGGACAATTGAGGATTAGTCAAGAATAAGAAGAGAAGACTAATGGGACATATGGTAGCAAGTATTGGTCAGAATACAAATTGGATAGAGGGGATATAGTGAGAGGTGGCAGATCATTGGGTACACCTAACAGGAGGACTGGTATATATGAGTTCCATTCTAGTTCCTCGTCTAGGAGACATCATCATCATCACAACCAACATCTTTATAGGAAAAGTGATTACTTGCCCGATGAGTTCAAGAATGCCAAGTCGCCTACATTTTATGGAGAGATGAAGAAGTCAGAGGATGAAAAGGCACGATTGCTTGGAATGAAGAAATTCTTCAGATTGTATAACTATTCAGAGAACATGAAAGCCAAAATATCAGCCTTCAGTCTTAAAGGTAAAGCAGGTATGTCGTGCGAAGATGTGAATACTGTCAACGACGTTTGAGAAGAAGATATGATTTGGGATGAGTTAGAGAGACTCTTTCAGAAGAAGTACCTATCTGAGAGATATTACGATGACAAAGCTGAGTTTTATGAGTTGCATATGTGTTCTATGGAAGATGATGAATATACTAGAAGGTTCCTAGAGTTATTGAGGTATGTGTCTTACCCCAAGGAAGAGAAAGAAAAGATTCAAGGTTTCATCAGTGGGTTGCCAAAAACATATAGAGACTCGATTGAGTTTGATGAGCCACGGTCACTGGAGGAAGGGATCAAGAAACTGAAGCATTGTTACGAGAAGTCAAAGTATAAAGCTTAGCTTAAGCGTGATTTGAAGGGGAATGAGAAAGTTAAAGGGAAGTGGACACCAAAGCAGGGAAGACCTCAGGATGCAGGTGAGAAAAAGAATGTGGTTCCTTACAAGAAGTTTAATGCAATTAACAAGGGACATGGGTCGTACCCTGGACAGCAGTCAAATAGAGGTTATGGTAGGGGACCACTACAATGTTAGATATGTGGAAAAGATCATGCAAGAAGGATTGTCCATTGTACCAGGATGGCAGGCCTCAAATCTAAAGTGCTCAAGAGGCACAGACGGTTGGGGATGTGGGCCATAGCATTCCTCGAATTTATCCACATGTAGAAAACAAGCAGGCTAATCACTAGGCATCCATTATTGAGATGGAAGGTAAGCTCTATGGTCGAGTTGTTTCTATTTTGATCGACCCTAGATATAATTATAGTTTTGTTAATCCTGACCTGGTGGATAAGTGTGGTTTGGGGAAAGAAATTCACGCGAAGTCTCAGTGGTTGTAGTTGGCTACAGATACTAAGAAGAGATTTCATCAATGGGTAAGAACTTGTGCATTTGAGCTTAATGTAGCAGTGCGTCTAAATGTGCTTCCATTGGGATCGTATAGTATGCTTTTGGGCATGGATTGATTGTATCTCCACAAGACCAAAGTAGATTTCTATGACAATACTATTGAGTGCCTCGATGATAACGGGGAAAAGAGAATCTTGCAGGAAAAGAAGAAGCCTACATAAGTGAGGATGATTACAACTATGTAAGCCAATCGCAGTGACAGAAAGTGGTGTGTGATATTTGCAATCCATATTTCCAGTGACAATGGTAAGGATGTTGACGATGCAAGAATCTTCTAGAGGTACCTTGTATTACAACAGTTTCAGGATGTGTTTCTAGCAAAGATTTCAAAGTTTCCTCCTCACAGGGAAGCGGAATTTTCTATTGAGTTGGTACCAAGGGAAGCACCAACATTGAAGGATCCTTACAGGATGAGTTCTCCGGAGTTAGTGGAATTGAAGTTGCAGTTGAAGGAAATGATTAGCAAGGGGTACATTAGGCCAACTGTGTCACCTTGGGGTGAACCATTATTGTTTGTAAAGAAGGATGGTACTCTCAGATTGTGCATTGATTACAGGGAGCTGAACAAGGTGACCATCAAGAAAAGGTATCCATTGTCAAGGATCGATGACTTGTTTGACCAATTGAAAGAAGCAACATTATCAAAGATTGATTTGAGATCAAGATACCATCAGGTACACATTAAAGAAGAGGACATCTACAAGACTGTTTTCTGGACCAGGTATGGGCATTATGATTTTTTTGTAGTTCCTTTTGGTTTGACTAATGCTCCAACTATTTTTATGTGCTTGATGAATAATGTATTGCATCCTTATATGGACAACTTTGTTATTGTATTCATTGATGATATATTGATATATTTAAAGAATGAGGAAGATAATCCCAAACACTTAGCAAAAATATTGAGATTGCTAAGAGAACATCAATTGTATGCCAAGCTTAATAAGTGAAGTTTCTTTCAGACGGAGGTACATTACTTGGGACATGTCGTTTCCAAGGAAGGCATAGCAATGGATCCAGAAAACATAAGAGCTATCATGGAGTGGAAAACTCCTAAGAATGTGGATGAGGTCAAATCATTCATGGGGCTAGCAAGTTACTACAAGAGGTTCATCAAGAACTTCTCATAGATTTCATATCATATTACATCATTGCATAAGAAAGGAAAGAAATTTGAATGGACTGAAGGGTGTGCATCTAGTTTCGAGCAGTTGAAGCAGTTGCTTACCAACGCTTCAATTCTAAAGATTGCATATCTAGATAAAGATTTTGTAGTGTGCACATATGCATACAATAGAGGACTTGGTGGAATCTTGATGCAGGAGGGACAGGTGGTGTGCTATGATTCACAAAAATTGAATGAACGTAGGCAGAACTATTTGACTGATGACATTGAATTGGCAACGATCATTCATGCATTGAATATGCGGAGGCACTATCTTCTTGGCAGAAGGTTTGTGTTGATGAGTGATCACAGTGGGATGAGGTACTTGTTTTACCAACTGAATATGAATACCAAGAAAGCTAGATGGTTTTCCACTCTTAGTGAGTTTAGTGAGGTGGAATCTTGATGCAGGAGGGACAGGTGGTGTGCTATGATTCACAAAAATTGAATGAACGTAGGCAGAACTATTTGACTGATGACATTGAATTCGCAACGATCATTCACGCATTGAATATGTGGAGGCACTATCTTCTTGGCAAAAGGTTTGTGTTGATGAGTGATCACAGTGGGATGAGGTACTTGTTTTACCAACTGAATATGAATACCAAGAAAGCTAGATGGTTTTCCACTCTTAGTGAGTTTGACTTTGAGATCATATACATTAAAGGAAAGGAGAACATTGTTGCAAATGCTCTGAGTAGGAGAGTGCAAGTAAACATTGTTGCAATGGTGAGCTCTTATGGGACAGATTTACATGATCAGATCTTACAGGTAGGTCATCAGGATAACAACTATCAACAACTTAGGAACAGGTTACAACAGAGTAAAAGTGACTAGGATGTCGACTATTGTCTTACAGCGAATGGCTTGGTCAGATTTAGGGACATGATTTATGTGCCGGATGACAGTGAGCTCAAGAAGCTTATCTTGAGGGAGTTTCATGTAAATCCATATTCAAAACACACAAGATATCAAAAGGCGTTGAAAACCGTGAAGAAGTTCTACTATTGGCTAAATTTGAAGAGGGAAGTGGCTGAGAGTATTGCTAGATGCTTGGTTTGTTTGTAGGTGAACGCTGAGTGTAAACACCTAACTGGTTTGTTACAACCTAATCTGATTCCAAAGTGGAAATGGAAAGTCATTTCCATGAATCGTTAAATAAAATATATGAAAAATATGTTGATAATTTTATTGATTGGTTTGTATTACATGTAGAGCTGGAAGGAGAATTTCAGCTAGAACCTCAACGTATACTGCAGCGAAAACAACCCATGCTCTGAAACGGAGCAATCAAGCAAGTTAAAGTGCAATGGAAACACTTTGGGGCCAAGGAAGCTACATGGGAAATGGATGATGAAATGCAAGCTATGTATCATTCATTATTTGTAGGTGGAGGCAAAAGAGTTTTTGGTGTATGTACATAGTTATGTATGGATTTTATTATAAATACCACAATGAGCTATGTTATAAAGCTCTAATAAGCGGTATGGTTATTATGTTGTCATGTTTGTCATGATGGCTTTGCTTTTGAGTAGGTTGTGCATAATAAATACTATAACGAATTGGGTTATAAAGCTCCATGGGCAGTGTGTCTTGTTTTTCAGCGGTTCTACTAGTCATAGGTGTCATAGAAAACTGAGGATGGTGTTTCCCTAAGGGGAAGGGGTCTATAACAACCCCAGGTTAAAAGTACATAATAAAATTGATAAAGACAAAATAAGACCAAGGTCATGGCACACATATTCCAAGTTGAATGTTGGGAAAAACATCCTAGTGGACATCACTTGTTGTCTATTATGGCTAAGGGGAAATTGGCAAAGGCAACAACAAAGGATTTGAAAAGGAAAAAAAACATTATTGACATTATATTTTATGAAAATAATGGAAAATAGGAGAAAAGAAAGGTGAAAGGTCACAAGTTGCATGTGGGGCTTTTATCAATTGAGTTCTGAAATTGGTTTCAGAGAGGATAATATCACCAAGAGGAGAAAGCAAGCAAGCAAAGGAATGAAAAAGAAAGCAAATGAAAGCGGATCAAACAAGGAAAGGTTGGTTCAGGTAGTTTCATCAAGAATACTTGCACATAACATATTTCATGTATGATTTCCTAGTTGGTTTTGGCATGCATGGTTTATGCATGTGTGTATTTGGTTCATTGTTGTCATTGGCATGGGTTTTGTAGAGTTTCAATAGTGGTTTCAGCCGTGCCTTGCCATTTATGGATAGTCTTGGTATGATGGGATTCATTCTTAGTCGAGCTTTGGATTACTAGAGGGTTTTGGATGCAGATGAGGTGGTCTCAAGAAAATCCCAACGGTTGGGGGTGGAGAAGATTTTCTTTGGGAAGCCCTCAACAAGTGGATGGAGAGAGGAAAATTACTCAAGGGATGGTGAAGGTATTCTAAAGCATCCAAGCTTAGTTAGGTTTTGTGATCTCGTGACCAGTTTATGTGAAATCACGATAGTGTGAGGGTGGAAAGTAGAAATTTCACCGTAGATTAAATTGATTATGCAATGTACTAAAGCAAAATACTTAATCTACTTCTACAATCAAACTTGCGGAAGCTTAATCGATTTTGAGCAAGATCAAATAGAACACATATAACAAAGAAGAAGATTCAATCACACATGAAACACAGAAGAATACTCTAGGGAAAGCCTTAGCTAAAAGCCCCGCTATCTGTATTATCATACAAATGGAAATATCTCAAGATTACACAAATCTTTAGCTCACAAGTTATCCAACTCTCAGTACAATCCCTCACTGCTGCTCATAGATAGAATCAACAACACATATGCCTTCCTTCAGTGCTCCAAGCCTCCTATTTCCTTACGTAGTTTCTCCTGGGTCCTCAAGCTACCCCCTGTGTGTAATAATCACCTCACACACTGCTCTGACCTTAGAAATGAACTACGCAGTCCTTAAGGAATGACTTCCTTTTACATGCAAGAGATATTCACATGGAAATATTCTAGCAACTGATAGTACATTATCCCTTCCTTTAATATCAACTGAGTCTTTCTCTAAATTGACGTGCATGAGTTATATTCAGTTATCTGGAGAACACTAGTTGCATGCATTAACTGACTGAACTCACAATTAGTTCCTCAAACTGTTTGGAACTAATTTCACTGGACTTAACTCAGTTAACTGAACTGACTAATTACAACTCAAATACAACTCATCCATATCTCCTTAATTAAAGGATAACTTCGTCAATCAAAGAGATAACTGTTGCATGTCTTCACAAAGACTTCATGTTTGATTTTCTCCAACTAATTAACTCAAGATGAATTAATTATTTATTTTTCAAATAGCTGCTGAGACCAAATTCGAATTTTAATTCAGGGACTAATTAAAATTGGAATCTATCCTAAAATGTTGTTTATAGCAATGCTATTTTTAGCATTTCTATTTTATCATTTCTTGTTGCTATTTTCCACATTGGTACCTGAAATGCTATCTATAGCAATGCTATTTATAACATTTCTATTTTTAGCATTTCTTGTTGCCATTTTCAACACTACCTCTCAACAAGAAAGGCATTCAACTCGAACCCAATCCCGAACCTTTGGAATGTTCTGCATGCAACACTTCTCTCAAGTGTTTTGCTCCAGCTACTCCAGAAACAAAAATATCCAACCTGAATCAGAATGATGCCTATGTCATCAAAGTCTCTGACTGTTATTGCCTCTATCGACTGAAAACTCTGCGCCTTTGTGCCCTTCAGTATCTGACTACTCTAACCTCTGTCACTTTGATCTCTGACTGCATCAATCACACTGATTCCTCCTGTTGCATCCGTGCTGTTGTTGGTCCTTTCTCCCAGCACTGCATCTGCACTCCACCTCCTCTCATCATGTTGCATCGTGCTGCCCACTACTGCATTGCAACTCAGTAATTGAGAAGTAAGTAACTAATCTCCCAACTGACCTCCCTGTTGGGCTAGAAACACCCTCTGATGCTGAAGCTTCGTCTGCTGCTCCATCCGCATATGTCTCTACCCACTTAGCTAGTCCTGCTACTCTTCGTTGGGGCTCTCGTAGCAAGGTATAATCAAAGAGGATGGGTACTTCAAGGATCCTACCCCTATTTCAGCCTTCATGAGACTATCACTTCACATCGCCCCACCTCCCACCTGGAGGTATGGCTACATGTGATACCTCTACCCACTTCGCTTGAAATTTCCCCCTACTAGAGGTCTCTGCATGAGTGGATACCTCCACTCGATCTCCTCTTGGCTTCTCTAGTTGTGGCTACTCCAAAACCTCCTGAAGCTGCTTTACCAATTGTGTTCCTCCTCAATTGTCTGAGACTTCTTCTGGCACTGCATGTTGAGAGGTAATGTACTCTTCCTCTCAAACACCAAGTCTCCAACATTTGGCTTGCTCCTCAAGGCTTTGCATGTATCTTGAACCTCGAGAGCATATAGGTTCTTGACTCGTGAACCAATCTGCTTGACTTTTCTTGTGGTGATGTGTCTAAGGAAAACCTTTCCTTTATTGAAGACTACATCATAGCCTTTGTCCTCCAACATCGCGATCGATACCAAGTTCTTCTTCAGTCCTGGCACATACTTCACATCTGTCAAGGTGATGCGAGCTCCATGCTCCCTCTGGAAAGCAACCGTGCCCACTCCTAAAACACTATAATTTTCATCATTACCCATCTCTATGCACATCTGGAGGTATTTCTCCTCCAAGGCACTGAACAAACTCTTATCACCAGTCATGTGGAATGAGGCTCCACTGTCAAGAAATCAACCACAACCCATTATCGATGAAACCATGCATGCGATGAGGGTAAAATCCAATTCGAACTGAGAGGCCAATGCCTCACCTTCAGATCCTTCTAATGATCCCTTCTTGGATTTCTTCAATGGACAATTAGTTGCATAATGGCCCACCTCATGACAATTAAAGCATCTCACTTTAGATTTGTCAATCTTATTCCCTCCATGAGAAAAACTCAATTTGGGATGAGAATCCTTCTCCTTCCCTTTCCTTGCCTTACTCACTAAGGCAAAATTTTCTTCATCCTCCTTGGATGAAGAACCATCTCTTGTGCTCCTCCTGATCTCCTCCTACATCAAATCCAACCATAGTCGTTCCCAATCTGGCAGTTTCTCTCTTCCATTCACTGAGTCTTGGTAACTATGCCAACTCTTAGGAAAATCGAGGAGAGTAAGATTCACCATATCATCATCGACTGTCGTGATTCATACACTTCCAAGCTCATCTCTTTAGGTGGTGAGCTTGTTCAAATATGTAGAGATCGTGTCGCCCTTTTCACACTTGATTTTCCAAAGCTTGTCCTTTAGCGCCAGCTTCCTCTGGTCACTGTTGTTCTGATATAGATCCTTCAATGTCTTCCACATTGAAAACGAAGTCTCCTTCGCATGGAGACTCGAGACAATATGGTCTCGAACTCCTTCCAGAAGAATCCTCCTCGCTCTCGCCACACATTTCTTCCATTCCGCCAATTCTTGGGCATTAACTGCTGCTAGCTTTGGGAATTATTGATCAATGAAATCCTTCAAACCATTGTCCTCTAATACTGTTTCCATGTGATCCTTCCATGCTATTTAACTCGAGCTGCCATCCAGGGCACATTCGAGTCTAAAGCCATTGAACACCATTGATGAACTTTGAGATGTGATAAGAAATCGATTTTGTACCTACAATCAAGAACTTCAAACTTCGAACTTCTCCCTTCTTTGTATATTGTTCTCCGCTTTGATCACCTTTGCTCCGATACCATGTAGAAATTTCACTATAGATTAAACTGATTATGCAATGTACTAAAGCAAAATATTTAATTTACCTCTACAATCAAACTTGTGGAAGTTTAATCGATTTCGAGCAAGATCAAATAGAACACATATAACAGAGAAGAAGATTCAATCACACATAAAACACAGAAGAATACTGTGGGGAAAACCTCAGCTAAAACCCTCGCAATCTGTATTATCATACAATTGGAAATATCTCAAGATTACACAAAGCTTTAACTCACAAGCTATCCAGCTCTCAATACAATTCCTCACTGCTGCTCATAGACAGAATAGACAACACATGTCTTCATTCAGTCCTCCAAGCCTCCTATTTCCTTGCGCAGTTTCTCCTGGGTCCTCAAGCTGCCACCTGTGTGTAATAATCACCTCACACACTACTCTGACCTCTGAAATGAATTGCACAATCCTGAAAAAATGAATTCCTTCTGCATGCAAGAGATATTCACATGGGAATATTCTAGCAACTGATAGTACACTGTCCCTTCCTTTAATTTTAACTAAGTCTTTCTCTGAACTGACATGCATGAGTTATTTATGAGAGAATATTCATTTATCTGAAAAACACTAATTGCATGCATGCATTAACTAACTGAACTCAATTAATTCCTCAAACTGTTTTAAACTAATTTCACTGGACTTAACTCAGTTAACTGAGCTAACTAATTACAACTCAAATACAACACATCCTTGTCTCCTTAATTAAGGGATAACTTCCTCAATCAAAAAGATAACTGTTGCATGTCTTCACAAAGACTTCATGTTTGATTTTCTCCAACTAATTAACTCAAGATGAATTAATTAATTATTTTTCAAAGAGCTTCTGAGACCAAATTCGAATTTTAATTCTCAATTTTAATTCAGGGACTAATTAAAATTGGAATCTATCCTGAAATGCTATTTTTAGCATTTTTATTTTATCATTTCTTGTTGCTATTTTCCACACTGGTACCTGAAATGCTATCTATAGCAATGTTATTTATAACACTTCTATTTTTAGCATTTCTTGTTGCCATTTTCAACGTGGACTTGGTTTAACCTATGGATTTTCCTAGTTGTTTATGGATTGATTCATCCCGTGCGATCCCACATTCATGCTCAGAATATGGCATATGAGTGATTAGCTGAAAGAAAGATTTGGTTCAGGCCAATCTATGGTCGAGTGGTATGTGGAAGCCCTCACTTGGTTGACTTTTGCATATGTCAATAAGATAAAAGTCCCTCATTGTATTTTATGAGTAAAAGTATTTTTTATTATGTGGCTTTAATGGTTGTTCTATCATTGTTATTTATCTGTTTATATGTTGGTTATAAGCATGGTTTTATGGCAGATCTAAGTTATGGCTCTTCTCATGTTTGATTGATAAAGGAATGATTATTGAATGCGTAACCTAATAGATGTTTTTCTAGCTATTGTGAGAGGGAATTAGTCCTTGGTAAACCTCAGATAACTTTCAAATAACTATGTTCAGATATGCATTCATGACCTATAAGTTGCATGTTCATCATGTGTTTGACAAAATGATTGTCATGGTTAGGATGGGCTAGGGCGAGTCTCTGATCAAGTTTGAGTTAAAATCGTTGTCATTATGATATTTATTTTTTCAAAGTGTTTCATTAAGTTATGGGCATAGGTTTGGATCCTAGCCCTGAAAAAGTGGCTTAGAATTCACGGTCACTGGCCCAGAGCTGCCTAAAAAATATTGCAGTCATTGGGAAGGAGTGATGTGCAAGTGACTGGAGGGTTCCAGTCACATGGAGGCCTTATCATGGGAGCGACTGAGGTTCTAAGTCAATGAAAAAGCAAGTTAACTTAGGGGTTGGGCACATGGAGTGGTTGGTTAGCTCTTAGAGGTCCTGTAGGACTTGAGGGAAGTCAGTGAAGTCTTGTTTTATCAACCTCATTTCTTTAAGGTTATCTAGGAGGTTGAGTCGTGTCATAGTAGCCCTCAGCTCATGTTTACCCTGAGCAGGCCAATGAAAGTGGGTAGACATGAGAGGTGGGATTACACTTCTTCCACTGGGTTAACTCTTGTGCATCCGACTCTGGAGGTTTTGCAATATTAGTTTTAATATATTCCAGCACACCATTATCTTCAAGAACAACTTCCATCCTATCATGGGCCAAGCTATGAAATTCGAGCTTCCCTTCAGGGCATACTCTAATCTTAATCCGTTGAAAAACATTTTCTTTCACAAAACCTACAATTTGAAATTTCTAAAGGAGAGGCTCATGTAAGAGGTTTCTACTGTGATTTCAGGGCTCTGATACCATGTGGAAATTAATGGAAATTGCAACTACTCAAGAATTTGAACTGAAAACAAGAGACACAAATTCTTCTCTACAATTCTACGAAATGGAAATCATAATTTAGAGACACATGCAGGGAAAATTTTAAGGATGGATGTTTATCTTAAAGTTTAGAAACCTTGGCAAATCTTACTAGTCCTTAATATGCAAATTGTAAATTTTTTGGTGATATTTTTGTAGAAATATTTAGATTTTCAATGATTTTATATTAGTCGATATAATATTCCCCTGCACTATAAACATATTCCCCTGCTGAATGACTAACTCAAACCAACACTTAGCTTATTGAAATCTCAACTAATCTCCTATTTCCTTGCGCAATTCTGGCGAGATTGAGCTCCTAAAGAATAGGGAAATTCCCTATTTCCTTGTGCAATTCCCAAAGATTGATTACCTAAACCAATGAAAAATTTGTATACTCAACTAATATACAATTAATTTTACATTATTGCATTTTCCTCCACTCCAACTAGAAAATTCATATTCCATACATGTCTGGCTATTTTGGGTTGATTGATCATTTAATTGAGATATCACTAAGTTGACATCAGTCCTAACTACTCAACTAACCTTTAACTGACTCAATTAATTATTGGAGCTCAGTTAACTGAGTTCAACTGAAAATAACTAAACTAGATTGCTAAATTTTAGCAATCACCACATGCACAACTGAACTCCAAGCCTACAAAATCAAATTAGCTTATCTAACTAGGAGACAAGGTCATGTCATACAAATTAACTGCCATCCAAATTGTCCTGCTAATGTGGAAAATCGAATTACTCAATTTGACTAAAAACAGTCTTCCATACATAGTAAGAGGCATTTTTCTATGATCTAAATTATGTCGAGACAAATCGATTAATAGTCATTTTAACTTATAATCTAAAGATAATCTGAAAACTTTAAATCTCTACAATTGATTTGGATGCTATGTACTTATTCCTTATAATAATATAAATTGTATAGCTTTACCAAGAAAACCCCATAACTTAATCTGTTTGACCGGAAATATCACGCGTTAGAACCAACTTTTGTCCTGATACGTTATCTTCACGCTAAAATTCCATTAATACCTGGTGATCAAGTAAAAAAAAACCAAACCCAAATCATTAGGATTCGTGATTGTCGTTCTCTCCCTTTATTCAAAAATGACCAGATTCTGAACGGAGAGGATGGGATACAGAAGACTGCCTAGCCTGTAGTGTTAAAAAGGAAAAGAAAATATTCCAATCCAAATTCCTGCATATCGATAAAAGATGAATATGGGGAAGTACAGACCGAAAACCCCCAGCCACAGCATGATACACAAAGATAAGAATATCCTTCGAAATAAGACGCAGAGATAGGAAAATGTGAAAACTGAACTTACTAAATCCTCTGCAATAATAAACAAAGATTAGAAAATGTGAGAACAGAAGTTACAAACTTGTCCGAGGCTCTCAGGCCTTGTTATTGATGTTAAAATTCTGAAAGAGATAGACTGAGGAAAAAGAGTACAAAAGGAAAAGCATGATGAAGACAGTGATCAACATTGACCGGGCAATGCAGATTGGCACTATATTCACCTACCCCCACACACATATGGTCAGATATGGAGACAGGACATTTGATTTAACTGGCTGTGGTATTCTATATAACATCTATTTAAGACAACACAAATATATGTTTTGGTCGATTTTCATTTTGGTGTAATTTGAAATATAACTTATATTTGGTTGTGATTGCTGGTTTCCTTGTAAGAATTTACAGCCTTAAATCTTTATAAATTTTTAACATCTAGAGATTTTTGTTTAAATATTCAATGTTTCACTAAATTATAATTTTAAATAATTTATTATTAATATAAGACCATAATTAATTTAAAAAATTAATGAAAACTTTCAATGAAATCCACCTCCCTGTCATAATCCAAACGGATATAAAAGTGAAGTTTAACATCTCTTTTCCAAATAAAGGACTCATCCATCACTGTGATAAAGATGTGCTCAGAAACTTAAGTACCAAATCAGTATCACACATTTCTTTCGGCATCACTACATCTCATAATGCTGCATGTGCTTTACCCAGACAACCAAATTCTGAAAAAGTTAATTTTAAATAAAAATTAAGTTCTTTTGTCTATACATTTAGACATAGGTGTGTAACTTGATACACAGAAACTCAAACTCAAGTACCAAATCAGTATCACACATTTCTTTTGCCGATTTATATCACTATATCTCATAATGCTACATGTGCTTTACCCAGACAACCAATTTCTGAAGAAGTTAATTTTAAATAAAAATTAAGTTCCTTTTTCTATACATTTAGACATAAGTGTATAACTTGATACACATTGGACCAATATAAGCATGAAATTTCATTTCAACCAAATAATCTACAAAATAGATTTTAATTTTAATCAAAACTCAAACAAATTCATTGATAAAAGTTATACTTGAAATATAAGTTATGCTGGTGTAGAGAGTCAATGAATATAAAATATTTTTACTGTCGGATCCAACGATTTCTCAGCACTTTACCGCAGCATTTATGAATTTGTCACATGCTCACCATTTGCTAATTATAAAGCTTACCTTAAACAATGAATTTATTAAAAATATGCATCCAACTCTATGCCTATCATAAATTGTTACATGAAGGTTGTGGTTATACAAATATATATCCAACTGTTTGCATGTCATTTAGTAGCTATATGTTGTATTGAATGCTTAGCTTTGACATGTGTGGATGTTGATAGGATTTATATGTGATTTTGGTAATTACATATTGGTGTTTGAATTTTGTATTAATGCGGTGTGATTTTGACAAAATTTATAGGTGATTTGTTGGAAGCAATGTTTTTATGTTATGTGTAATTGTTATTATGAGTCAGTTTAGATGTTGTTTTTTATATATGAGTTGTAGTTGTGATCTAGATGTATGAAAGTCAGTATATCTTATATATTTGTAATGTTGTGATCAAAGTGTGTATTTTGGCGTTGTGTGTAATAGCTCTTTGTTCTCTCTATTTTCTATCATTTAATAGGTGCTAACCTTGACTGTTAAATAAAGCTAATGCTTAGGCCAAATACATAGGAAGATTCGCTTTGGAAAACTAAGTTATGTACTTATTCTCATCATAAAATGCATTTATTTTTGGTAAAGAAAAAAATACTTCTGATCCATTCAAAAAAATGTCATCCGGACCCACTTATGTTGCCAAACTATTTTTATCTTGACATTTACCTGGGACAAATCTGAAACTCGATTCGCAATTTGGAATATTACTCTCTTTGAGACAAAACAATTATGACTCTCAGTTAAAATTTTAAGCGCAAATTTTATGAATTCATGTCACGTTAAGTTTTTGGTCAATAGAAGTATTAACTAGCAATTTAAAAAAATAATACAAATAATCACTTATTACCTCTAACATTCAAATAATGTTATTAATGCCTTTTTCAAAATCAAATCCACACATTCACCGGCCAGTACACTTTTATGTGTGTTTTATATCACTTTAGGTGATTTGAAATTCTGGTGTTCCAGGGATAGTATCCATCCCAAAATTTGGTGGTTAAAATTTACAGAGGGACAAGTTGACAACACTGTAAGGCTACCCGTGATAATAATAATAAAAAGTGTTACAATAGATTAGAATACATTTATCAAGAATTATAGATTAGAAGACATTAACTAAGCTACGAATGCCCAAAAGGTCCGCCAGCATGTTTTGGCCGAAGGAAGGAGGATGGCCGAAAGGTTCTAGAATGGCCAAATTACATCGGATTTGACCACCTTATTTTTGGTGCCTTTTATTCAAAAGTCTTCCCCAAATCCCTATACATATATTCTGCTACTGCACCCTTCAAAAATGGTTAGTTTTGGTTATGGATTCCATAAATACTCACGGTTAGTTTTGGTTACGGATTCCATAAATACATAAATACTCATCCATGCATATAAATTAGTTGAAAAGTATTGGTTAGTTTTGGTTATGGATTCCATAAATACTCACGGTTAGTTTTGGTTATGGATTCCATAAATATATAAATAATCATCCATGCATATAAATTAGTTGAAAAGTATTTAGGTCTGATGTAACCTACAAGTAGGTTTGGAAAAAATAAAATCTAAAAACTACATTGAACACTACAACTTTGCATAGAACTTAAATGAGTTGAAAAGTATTTAGGTCTGATGTAACCTACAAGTAGGTTTGGAAAAAATAAAATCTAAAAACTACATTGAACACTACAACTTTGCATAGAACTTAAATGTATAAGCCAGGGTGACTGTTAGCTAGTAAGTCGGGCCACAAACAGGATTGACTAGTAAACTTGGCTAGACACAGAACCACAATCTGTATTATGTAAAATGGCATCTTTTACTTGAGTATTGAGTATCCAATATTGTTGTTTCAGTATATTCATCAACCGTGAATAGGATAAGACATGAAACTTAAATAAGTGCGTTTCAGAGATAGGCAAAAAAACATTAGAAGAACCAGGAGAAGTATAATTGTTTTAATTTTTTAGTAGTTAATCTGTGTACATATTTAACCAAATTTTAAACGAGCTTTACCAAAATCCTAACAAAATTTTATGTGAAGGATCCTATCGACTCTAAGAACATGAAGGGTGTCTATATTATTCTTTGTTCCTGTGGGACCCCCTACATTGGTGACACTAGACGCTCTATTAATCAAAGGATTAATGAGCACGCAGCAGACCTAAAACATGGGAGAACCAAGTCTTCTGCACTAGCGGAGCATGTTGAGAAAACTAAACATCATGTTTGTATTGAAGAAGCATGGGTCATTGCTAAAGTTGCACAGTTTCATCACCGAAAATTTAGGGAAGCCATTGAGATTGAAAAAAGGCCAAGCAATCTCAATAGAGATGACCGTTGGAAAATTAGTAGTTGTTGGATCCCTGCCCTCTCATCCCTCTCTTCCTAGTCGTTTTTTACCCTTCCTTTCCCCCTCCATTAATGACTTGATCTAATTTTTTCCTTTTTTAAGTGAAGCTTCTAACTAACCTGTTTTCTTTCTTCTCATTAATTCTTTTTTGAGGTTGTGTGTCCTCTTTTAGATATCTACCTCTTGTTCTTTTCTTTATGTTTAGGAGATAGTCCTTGTTATGACTAACTAAATGGGTTAACGTTAGCTATGATAAGATAATGATTTTAATTTAACAGTAAGTTTAAGTTCCCTTTAGATAGCTTAACTAATAAAATTTTATATTAATAAGTTACCCAAACTTTAATAATAATAAGAATATTTAATATTATTAAAATCCATAACATTACTCATTATTATTATCCCTAGATATTTTAATATATGTTACATGTTACTTTTTATTATAGTCAGGAGTTTTATTATTTTTAAATCAAATTTGGTTAACATTTACTTAACCAACTAAAAATATTAGAGTAAAATTAGTATTTAATTTTAATGACAAAGGTTAGAAAAATATATTAATATTAAATACTAATACATATATTAACTATTCTAATAATATTATTTTAACTAAATCATTTCACTAATCAAATCTAGCCGTTTCATAATAGATTATAGCGGTTGTCCAGTCTAGTCTAATATAGCTGTTTTCTAGTCAAACTTAGCCATTGGAAGTTCTGCTATCCCTATTTAACATTCTGAAAATAAACCACACTAGTTGATTCAAAACGCATTTCCGAAAATATTTCTATCATAGAAATTTAAACAAATTAAAAATTTAAACTAAGATTCTATGTCTTGCGTAATAATGTAATTATTCGTCTAAATAAAAATTTAAACTAAGATTCGTCCAAATAAACTAACCATCCTTACCCATATATTTAAGGGGAAAATGCACTGCTACAGACTTGAGCTTTTTGACGACCTCTTAGAGTGCCTCAAACACGGGAAGGAAAGTGGAACATCTATTTACTGCGGTTGGTTCGGAAGGTACTCCTCACAACAGCGACGTCTACTTCTAATCCCTCTTTGCTGGTAAAGGTCTTGGCCATGGGGAGGCTAAAATAAAGGTAGGGGGCCAGCAAATCAATGCAGAGCCTGCCACAATTGCATCAATACCGGGTGATCAGGGAGAAATCAGATGATTTGCGATTCGTGTCTGTTGTTTTCGGCCTTCAGAACTGGCCCAAATCTGAACGGAGGGTGAGGGACATAGATAATTCCCTAATTTGTGTAAGAAAGAAAAGAAAATATTCAAACCCCAATTCCAGTAGAGGGGGAGGGTTATAGATAATCACCTAAGTTGTCTAAGAAAGAAAAGAAAATATTCAAACCCCAATTCCAGTAGAGTGGCAGGGTTATAGATAATTACATAAGTTGTCTAAGAAAGAAAAGAAAATATTCAAACCCCAATTCCAGTAGAGGGGGAGGCTTATAGATAATTACCTAAGTTGTCTAAGAAAGAAAAGAAAATTTTCAAACCCCAATTCCAGTAGAGGAGGAGGGTTATAGATAATTACCTAAGAAAGAAACGAAAATTTTCAAACCCCAATTTCTGTACATCCGTAAAGGAAGAATATGGGAAGCAAAGCCACAGCATAATACAAATAGATAGAAAAATCCACCAACATTATACACCGAGATAAGGAAAATGTGAAAACTGAAGCTATAAAATCCGCCGTAATAGTACACAGATACAGGAAAATGTGAAAACTGGAGTTTCAAAATTATCCAAGGCTCTCAAACCCTGTGATTGATGTTCAAATTGTGAGAGAGATAGGATGATACGAGGAAAAAGAGTAGAAAAGGAAAACCTAGCGATCAGCACTGAGTAGGTAATGCAGATCGGCCCTGTATTCAAATCTGCACACTCAGATATGGAGACAGGGCATATGATTTAACGGGCAGCATTTGATAAAACAGAACGAACACAAAGATATCAGAGGCATGGTTTATTTAGAGAGCTAAATACTCTAAAAAAATCTGATTCCAAATTGGGCACGAGCGCCTTACCTGAATAACTATCCGTCTCACGAACAGCTTTCGAACAGAGCAGCGCCGCAGAGCAGGAGGGCAAGTCAGAACGATAGTGAGCAGCACATTTGGAGGGCGGGGTTAGCCGCTTTCAAAGAGAGGCAGGTTAGTCGGTAATTAATGAATTACCTACTAAACCTATTGGAATTTGACAAAAGTATTCACAGCTTAATCACAAATTGATTCAACGAGTCAAATCCATAACTAAACAAGACCGGCTGCGAAGCAGCGAGTCCCTGCGAATGCAAAAAATAGCAAATACTCTTGCAGAAACGAAAGCAAAAAATAGCAAAAACTCTTGCAGAAACGAAGGGAACGGTTCAGCTTCATCTGCCATCTCCAGCAACTTCTTGAGCAATGATACCAACGGACATCTCCAGCAGCAACTTCTTGAGCAATGATACCCGCTGCTGCTACCAAAGAATCAGTGAGAGTGGATTTTCCTGCGACACAAAAAAGCACCAAGCTCATAGTCAGACATTTTGAAAAATAAAATGATACCAAAGAATCAGTGAGTCTGCAGATACAGTGAATTTTCAGGTGCTCAATACAGATCCTATTAACGTTATATATTGAAAGTAATGACTGTGAGGGCTCTAAATCTTCATTAGGTCTGCAAGAATGTTTAGCTAGTTGTTTCTGTACATTATACGACTTTTAGAAAGGATCCAGTGTCTATGCTTTATTTACTATTTTAAAATTTGTATTATTAATGTATACAGGAAAACCCCGGGACTAGTTTTACAGCGTAGTTTATGTTCTAGGCGAGTTTGGATTGAGAGCAATTCATGCAAAAAAAGATGGTAGTCCTGTCTGTTATATTACAGGCATCACCGATTTTGGGGACTGTACAGTCTGTTGTTGTGATTACCAAGCTACTTAATGCGCCACCGCCACCGCCACCCTCTGTCGCATGATCAGAAATCTTGTCACTCCGTTAATTCATTGTTCCACTCTGTCGCATGATCAGAAATCTTGTCACTCCGTTAATTCATTGTTCCACTGCACTGGATATCTGGGAGTCAAGCGCCTTGTATCGGTAGTAATCCTCGGTACTACTAAATTCAGAAGTTTGTTTAGAAGGGATATGGGGCCTCTGTAAGTCAACCGCTACTTCCAATAATAGCAAGGCAGCACCCTGCCCAGATACGCATCCAAAGCCCAGCACCTTAGCTTTCTCAAAATCCCACACGCTGACGGTGCCCCGCGTGACTGAAGAAGTGAGACTGGGCCAACACGTCACCGTCGCTGTTTTTAGAGACCATTGAGATAGTTTTGAGGCGTAGAGGATTTGGTTCAATGTTTACGTGAGATTTGGTTTTATAGTGTTATTGATTTGTGATTTAATTTTAAAACGATTAAGTGAGATTTGGTTTTATAGTATACATGATTTTTTATTCAATTTTAAATAAAATCATTAAAATTTAACCTTCATCATTTTCGTGATTCAATTTTGAATAAAACTAATATTGAACAAAACTATATATACTATTTTATTGGGAAGGGAAGAGTCTACTGCACAATTTGTTGTGATTACCACGCTCCTTCACGCGCCACCACCACCGTTTTCAGAGATCTTGTCACGCATCGGAAATCTTAAATTGTTCTGGAAGTTAAGCGCCTTGCATCTCTACTAATCACACCCTACCTAATTTCATCTGTCAAAATCGAATTGTAAGGCCACGTGTGATCTCTGAGAATTACAGTCGACCACGTCTCTTTTTAATCTGTCATTTTCGATAACGCTGGATCGAACCGGTGACTTCCCATAGTCAAAGCAGGTGGAGGGCATCGCAGATTTAGCTGTGCAACTGAAAATTAAAGCGGGTGGAGGATATGGCAGATTTAGCTATGCAAAAGGAAACTAAGCTCTAATCAGTGGAACGCCTGGAGCGTGGCTCAAAGCACGTTTAAGAAATCACCTTCAACAAATGTCATATATGGCTTGACACTTAGTCAATATGCATTCAAATGCCCATGCAGGCTGGCAGCAATGCATATGCTCTCTGTGCTACCTTTGCTTCTGTCTCCGTCTCTGTAACCTTCTGTAACCTTGAAAAGAGAATTCAGTGCTGGTTTTCGTTCTTGGTTTTTCTGTGTTTCAGAAGGTATATTATTTTCTTTGTTTTCTTTGTTACAGAATCTCGCCCAGAAAACCCTAGCGCAACAGGAATATCTATGCAAGGCGTCGGCGTTGCCGAATCGGACACAGTAGTAACCAACGTGCAGAGGCGTTGTTTGTTCCAGAACTTTATGCATAATTTATATCGCTTGAATATTTAGATTTTTGTGAAATGAACAGGAATATATAAGTTTGTGTTTACTTGTTGCAGCAAACAGCCGAGATACAGGAGGAAGGAAGGATACTGTTGGCGGACGGCAACGGCGTAATGAGCAGCTTCTGTGTGAATGAAAAACTTGAGCAGCTTCTGTGTGAATGAAAAACTTGCATATTGTAAGCACGGATTTGGTCATCAAGGTATGATTCATGAAAGCATGTATTGAATTGGGCTATTGAAATTGAAAACTTGAATCAATGTAGGATACGGCATACCGCATGTATCCTTCAATCACTTCAGCATGATTGATTTAGTATCACGATCCTCTGATTGCTTGCTTCTTATTGCATTAATGAAAAGTGGAAATTTGTGTGAATAGATTTTATTAAACTCGGTCATCCACCTAATATAGGGAAACCTGATGAGTCTTTTAATTTCCTATTGCAGATATGGCCTAATTTGGTCTGCTTGAAGTTGCGTCATACTAAAAAGTCCTTAAAAATAAAAATAAACTCAAATTGAAAATGTTGCCTACGTAATTCACTGGACTTTTGTTGACCTTTAGAGAGCCTAAAAGAAACTCTTATAATGCATCTGTTTCTGCAAAGCAGGACTTTTGTAACTCGTGATTCTATGATATGGGAGATGACAAGCATACTGGGAGTCAATCTCCAAGTTCTGTTGTAGATACAATAAGAAAGCGCAGGAGGCCAGTGAGTTATTTTAAATTGTACCGAGATATAGTATCTTAGAGTCATCTAAGCCAGTGTTTGATATTGATACAATATTCTGTATCTAAATCATTCACAGTTATAATATAACTTTCCTCCTTAAAATGACCTAGGTTGCCAACAATGAGTTTGAAGTAGACTCTCAATTGATATCAGATAAAGAAAAAAGCGATGATGACAACACAGCAGAGCAGGGGGATTGTGGTGGAGACAGTGAACAGTTTCAGACAGCAACAGAAGAAGATAGACATAACGAAGATGATAATGCAAAAGACGGTCAGGGAGAAGAAATTGTTGCATCTGAGGCCATGGAAGCAAATATACAGCAAATTCGAGAGAAGATGGAGCACTTTACTCAGCAGGTTTGTTATCGTAATGTCAGCTCTTAAACTTTGGTTTCGGAATTTCAAACACAATGAAAGTAGTATCCATATTTCACTATCCTAATACTACAAGTAGATCTATATAGCCAACCCAAATATAAATGTCTTTTGCAGTCAGAAAAATGTCTCCAAGTCTATCCCGGATAATGAAATTACCGTGCAAGAAAATGGGATTGGTGATGAGCTGAGCATTGAACAAATTTTTGCCAACAAGGAGGTGCCTGGATGGCGGCAGCAAATCACATTCCGGGGACTGATTGTGAACCTGATGATTAGTATCCTGCTCGCTCCAGATCTACCAGCAGGTTTAGGAGCGTACCAAAGAAAGGACTTCCAGTTGGGATAACGTCAGGACTGCAAACAGACCACACTAGGTTTAGGAGCGTACCAAAAAAAGGACTTCCAGTTGGGATAACGTCAGGACTGCAAACAGACCACACTAGGTTCTGATTTGGAAAAGGGCATACAGCATAGAAGCTAATGAATATACAGCATAGAAGCTAATGAATATAAAGCAAAGCACAGCTGCGCTGCATCATCCACCTGTAACACATGCAAAGACACTTGTAATTACCTGCGATTGCTAATGAACTTATGATATGTTGCTTGTAACTACCTGCCAATCTCAGACATTTAACGTTTCAAACTAATGTTAACATTAAAACAAAACCGTTTACGGTTAGCCAAAATGCAGCAGGCGTAAAACTAATATAAGCCATGGTCGGGCCTCTTCCGCCTCGGGAAGAGGCCAAATAAGATGGCAAAAGTTAAGTTTGAAATAAAACTTTGGTTATCCGGCACAGCGCGTTAATCGAGCGTTTGAAAACTTTGTAATAAGCAGCGTATAACACAGTGATAAAACGTGAAACTAATGCTATCTCGCACCGGATCGATTACAATAGTCCCTGCCGAATGCCAGATGGCAGGGACTAATAAAATAAGTTACATAAAAGATAATTATCATGTTAAAAATAATTCATTTAATTTAATAAAATATTATTAATTTTTCAATATCATCAATTGCTCTCCAACATAGTCAATATCTTGACCCAGTGAATTTTAATTGAAGATTATTAAGAAAATCAAATCAAATATTAAATAAATAATTTACATAGAAAATAATTTACATATCATATAAACTATTATAATGTTAAAAATAAACGACTTCGATAATTAAAAAAACAAAATATTATTTCCATAACTCCCGCACCGATCACGCCTATCAAACTCCTTCCAAATTATTTTATATATCATATAAAGTATTATATATTATATCATATAAAATATTATAATATTAAAAAGAGTACACATAATTCAATAAAATACACAATTCCCAAACTGCCACACCGACCAAGCTTATTACAGTCCTTCCATCCTTCCTTTTGAAATATTCTTGCAATTCATCCTTTTAAAAGACGCGTACTTCATTTTAGGTGTTTAAAATATTTTTTTTATGATTTAAATGTTAAAAATATTAAAATATTAAAGTTATTTATATATTAAAAGTATAACTTAAATAATAATAAAATATAATTGTAATTTTTGAGAGATAATTTAATGAGTGATTAATTGTAAAAATAAATTTGTTTAACTTATAATATTACTACAAGAATAGATAATTTATTATTAAGCATTAAATGAATTAAAACTATATATATATATATATCTATTATTAAATTTTAATTAATTAATTATCTAAAAATAAACACGCACTCATTCAACACCCATTAACAAACTACATATTTGTTACAGTATATTATCCTCTCATCATTTAACACCCATTAAGAAACTACGTATTTATTACAGTATATTATCCTCACAATTTCTTATCAGTATATTATCTTCCCAAACCGACATAACAAAAGTATTTTTGTCTTTGTTCAACCACTGCTCTGTTCACACTATGTACGTTACCGGCAAATATTTTGGCATGAAATAAGAAATATTTAAACTTTAAAAAGATAAATTTATTTCCTCCCAATGTCTTATCAATAACCGACCTAACAAAAAAATACTCTTTTTCAACGGCTTTTCACAGGACTATGTACTTTGCCAGCAAATATTGTTTCATGGGGCCTTAATGTTTTCATTCGACGATCAAATTCAAAACATAGTCTTTTTAAAACAACATCTCATCTCTATATGACCAAATAAATTTTATAAATATATTTTAGAACACTTGTCATCGTACAATACACACTTACAAAAATGTGCAGTTATTTTATTTTTATAGTAATATTATTTTATTGTTAACATAGGTGTGATTTACCAGTAGGAATTAGGTGATTAAATTTATACCAATGAGTAAATTGGAATTAAAACTCTCGAAAACTAATCCAATGACATTTAACAACAATTTTATCAATTCGAGTTTATTAGTTTTTATAATTATAATATTTTTTTTAAACTTATTATTTTTGTTTTTTTGCTGATTAGTTTTTTATAATATGTAAAAATAAACTTTAATTGCTACCAAATACCTCAGGGCTTCGACATTAACCTGCTTCTTTAAGTCCTAGAAAAATGAACTCTTATTCAAATAAAAAATACTTTAACAGATACTTTTTCTCTAAATAACAGATACTAATGAGAAATTTGAAAGCTTTTTTATTTTTTTGCTAATTTAATTCTGATTGTTTTTCACCATGGTTCATCCATATATGTTGTTTTTCACAATGGTTCATCAATAGTGGAAAACATAGTATCAACGTTTTTTAATCTATTTCAATAGATAATACCCAAAGTAAATTGGATTTTACAAAAATTCCAGACACATCAATTCTGCAAATCTAATCTAACTGGATAGTACAGAACCATTCCTGGTCCCTGCTTCTAGTCACTTAAAAGTAGACCCACAAATGATATAGATAGTTAGGTTCACATTCTCCACAACTGCAATCATCCATCGCAGCAAAAGGAATCTCCTTTGATTTGCTTACAAGGAAAACATTGTCCACAGTCATCAACGTGATGGCAATTTGGCGGTATTTTGTCCACCACGGGGACGTCCTCGCCGTCAGAAGAAGCTATACCTGCCATTCCACTCATTTTATCCACCACGGGGACGTCCTTACTGCCGAAAGAATCTGTATCTGCCATTCCAGTCAGTGAATCGAAACAAGCATAATAAATAGCATGATTCATAGACCTTTAAAAACCTAAAAGAAAATGTTCCAATGAATTGCAAGCACACACAAATTACCAATTACCAATCTTTATTCTTACCAGTGTTCTTAAGAGTGGTAACAACAGCCCTAGATGCAATTGCAGTTTTCATCAACAAGCAGATAGTGAAGACTGTATAGAATACCCGTACCAGGTGCGTCATTTCTTGACAACGAGCAATCTTTGGATTCATATTCGTCCCTGGAAACCCAAATTGAAGAGATTTTAAGGCCGGAGCAGTCTTTGATTTCTCGTGGACTGCGGATAAACCCTTGGAGAGTCGCTCCTCTGTATCAACTATGATTGCTGTGAAATAGATTCCTCAACCCTACAAAATATATATATATATATATATATATATCCGAGTAAAAGGATTTGATCAGGTTACCCCAGATTTTTGCTTTTCCCAGGGGCGGCTAAACCTATTCTTTACGTATTTTAATAGATTCCCTTCATTTCCTTTTTTCCAAACCAAACTGCGAAGGGTTCGAACTTATTTTGAAAAAATTGCAAGGATTTGATTTTCAAAATGTACTTGTTTTTTATCCCTCGTCTATTTTTTCGAACCATTTATTAATATATTGGATTTTCGGACCATTTATTAATATATTGGAGTTTCTTGATTGTAAAGTAACCATTTTAATTTTTAATGTTATATTTTTACATTAAAATTTAATTGGTTTTAAAGATTTTTTTGTTTGTTTTTTTTAATTTTCAATGTTAAAACAAAATAATAAATAAATAAAACTTTTAATATTACTAAAAAAATTTATGTCATTTATTTTTAATTTATAAAATTATATATAATTATAATTTATGGTATATCTAATTATTTATTATTAATTAGTTTGCAATGAATACATTTTAAATGAAAAATAAAATAAATATAATCTAAATAATTTATATTTTTAACATTTTTTATCACTTTTTTTTCTAGTTGTTTTTAGTGAGATTTTTTGGAAGCTGTTCTGGTGGGTTTTTCTGGTCTAATTTTTCTAAAATCCAATAATTTATTGAAATCTCAAGCTTGATGGGTAACCCCTGCACAATCAAAGTGCCATAGGGGTTTTTCAAGGTGTTGAATCCATATATAGAGTCAAAAAATCAGTTTAAATAACACAAATCAAGATTTCACATCAATTTTTTTTCGGCCAAATTCCGACCTAAAAGTAAAAAAATCTAAAAAATCACACTAAAGACAACACCCTTTCTTTTTTCCATTAGATCAATTTTACCCAAAATCTTATTGCATAATGAAAATATTTTGAATATTTCTAAAAGCATTAAATAGATTTATATATTCACAAATGATACAAAATTATGATTTCACCAACAATTATAATTAATATATATATATATATATATATATATATTAGTTGTTAAACACTTATATATATGTTAATAATATTTTATTTTTATTTTTTTAAACCATATGTTATAAATTTTAATTTTTTTATTTTAAAGTGATTTTTTAAAATATAATTTAAAAACAACAACAACAAAACTAAATAATAAATAATAAATATATTTTCAACTTCCCTTCTCCTTTTAAAATCCCATCACGAAACCACCTTTCTTTCAAACGCCACCATTCTCTGCCTTCCCGTAACCTATTGAGCTACAAGGGATATGGCCAAGAAAAGGGAAAGAGGAGTGGAATGTGATAAAAAAATGGTAATATCTATATTAATATTTAAAAAAAAAAAAGAAATTTAGTAATTCAATTACTAATGATAATATGAAGTATATGTGAGAAGAAATTTGAGATTCATGAAAATAAAATATTATATAAAAAAATTAAAATTCATATATCTTTAAATATATATACTCAAAAGGCAAGCATAATCACTTAT
The DNA here is from genome assembly GCA_031772625.1 of Pinus tabuliformis. Lineage (NCBI taxonomy): Eukaryota > Viridiplantae > Streptophyta > Pinopsida > Pinales > Pinaceae > Pinus > Pinus tabuliformis. Next base: position 535,932,102 of record CM062812.1, read on the forward strand.
AACCAAAATAAAATAAAACTTAAAATACCCATATCGACTGCCATCACGCAACCACCGTACTTTCAAACGCCACCATCATCTGTCTTCCCGTAACTTATTGAGCTATAAGGGATATGGCCAAGAGGGGTGGGATGAGATGTGACAAAAGAATTGGCGTTATATTTTTGTATATATATTTTAATTTTTAATATTTTAAATAAAATATTAAGTTTTATTATTTTTATTAAAGTTTTTTTTTTTGGGTAGTTTAATTGGTGAGGAGGGTGAAATTATGTGAGAAAAAATTCATGAAAATAGAAGAAGTTTAAGATTAATGAATTTTTGGATCTACTTGTCTATGCTTAAAGGTATGAATAATCACTTATAATGAAAATAAATTAAAATTTAAAATAATATTAATTTAATTATCAATAAATATATTAATATAAATAATAAATATTTAATTTTTAAAAATATATATAAAAATATTTAAAAATTATAACGAAAATAAAATAAAACTTAAAATATTATTAATTTAATTATCAATAAATATTAAATGAATAGTAAATATTTAGCTTTTAGATCAAAACAATTACTCAAATTAATTAATTTCCTTTCCTTTCAGCAAACAACCCGTGACAGTGAACCACCCAATGGATTTAAAATTCCAGTTCATAAACCATTGGACACCGTTACAAGTGGGTCAAATTTGCCGGCCGTCAGCCAGAGGCGCATTTGATGAGATATTCTGATGATAGATAATATTGTCAATGAAAAAGTAAGAGATAAACCATCAATTCAACAAGCCAATTTTAAAATTTCTCGGAATTTATTATTAAAAAATTATACGGTATATATAAGCAACCCAAGCTTCTTAAGGATTTCTGCTCTACCATGGGTATGACTGTTAACACAGACAAAACAAAAGTTATGATTATCAAATCTAAAAAGGACACTTGCGCTAATTTTACGTATGACAATAATAACTTGGAGGAAGTGTATTCTTACAAGTACCTAGGAATTGATATCCATCACAAGCTCAACTGGAACCATAGCATTGAGAAAAGGATCAATGGGGGATGGAAAACTTATTTTGGTCTTGAAAATAATTGTAAAACAGCAAACCTCGTAATGTGGGATAAAAAGAAGTTCCTCTTTGAAACCTTAGTCACTCCGGTTATCTTATATGGCTGTGAAGTTTGGGGCTGCAGCATCTCCAGAGAATCATGGAGGAAGATTGAGCAAATCCAGAAGCGTTTTATAACTTATAACCTGAAAATTAAAAGTAATACACCCTACCCTATTCTCCTTATAGAAGCAGGTCTTTCCTCTATTGAGAGCCTAGCTATGCTCAGGTTTCTGATATACAAGCACAAGCTCAATAACATAGACAATCATAGACTTCCTAAGCTAGCTTTAATTTCCAGCCAAAATCACCTGAGGCTTAACCGAGGATGGCATAAGGACACAAGGGCCTGGTTAAACTATTGGAAGATCAATGAGAATGATGCTTTGCAAAACATAAATAACATTAAAGATATTGTTACTTCTAAGTTCAAAGAAAAATTGTGGTGTGAGAAAGATTTAGCGTCTAAAAGAAAATTAAGTTATTATAAGAAGGTCATCAACCCCACCCTTGAGGATCAAAAGTATCTCTCTATTCTAACTAGCTCAAAAAAGAAAATTAATATAGCAAAGATTAGAACGAATTCTCATGAGCTCCATAGTGAGACTGGCCGCTGGGTAGTTCCTAAAACGCCTTGGATGGAAAGGATCTGCCATATCTGTGAGAATAAGAGCATCGAGGATGAAAACCACTTCCTCTTAGAGTGCCCTGCATACAACCACATTAGATCTCAATTTCACAACCTTTGTTATAATACTGACCTTTCTAGCCTTTTACAATGCCAAAATTATAGTGAACTCGGGAGGCTTCTCTCCAAGCTTTTTGAGCATCGGAATAAAATCATAAATCAAAATAAATAATTCGTCTTTTTAGGTCCGATAGATCATTATTTGGTCTCAGTGGACGTTAACAATCATCATCATCATCATCATATATATATATATATATATATATATATAATATTTTAAACTTAAATAAAATTTCATAAATAAAAAAATACATTTATGAATATTAGACAAACGCTATATGGCAACTTAGTTTTTGCAGATGTAAAATCAAGAAGCAAGGAAAACCATAAAAGATTAAAATCCTAATTAAGAAGCAAAGGAAACCGTCACTAAAACATATTATAAAAAATACACATATATGGGTGAAGCTAGTGTTTACAACCCTCAAGCCAATATTACAAGGAATTAGTGGCTTGGAAAAGATGGAGATGTTTGAAACATTTCTGTTAATTATAATTTGAGATTACATTTATTTTTCAAATTTCATTGCAACATGTTAATATTGAAGTAATACACAATTAATAATAAATTAGTTAATATATTTCCAACATTGACCACAAATAAATTAATAATATTTAGATACTCAATAATTACGGCAAAGTAAATAAAGTAAATGGTTAATAAAAAATCATAGATATTAAAATATTTATTTTATGATATATTTTACATTGCCATAAAAATTAGTTATTATTATTATTATTATTTATGAGTTATATATATATAAAAACATACAATGATATTTTTTTATGGTGGAGATTCACTTTCATTTTATCATGTAGATTCTTAATTTGTATAGGGGCTTTGTTACAATACCATAATCCAATGTCATGGTTTAATAATACTACTATAACTCATGTTTATATAAAACATGTTCCTATCACATTCTTTTAATTAATCAACTCAATTTAAATGCTAAAAAAGTATAACAACTGTCGATATAAATCTCAACCTTTAATTTATCACTACTACTACAAAATATTCTAAAATATATAAATCTCAGTCTTTAATTTATTAGTGCTACTACAAAATATTTTAAAATATTTATGATCTTTATCATCCACCTAATAATAATTAAATTAAACATAACTATCAACTTAATGTCAAAATAATCTCCTAGCTTTGTTGGGTGAGAACAGGGGTGGGATTCTTGCAAATCTATTCCAAACACCAAAACTCCAGAGGCCAAAGTTAGTAATGGTACTTGCTTTCATATTGTTTGTATCTTCCTACACTAGGGGCTTATGGGTGGGTGACACCTCCAGAGATTTAAACTGCTTGCAAAACTATTCCAAACACCAAAACTCCAGAGGCCAAAGTTAGTAATGGTACTTGTTTTCATATTGTTTGTATCTTCCTACACTAGGGGCTTATGGGTGGGTGACACCTCCAGATATTTAAACTCCACAGGTCGAAGTTGGTAATGGGACTTGCTTTTATATTGCTTGTATCTTCTTACACTACGGGAGTATGGGTGGAAGTGGAAGACACCTCCAGAAATTTGAACACAAGTGGGACTCTTGCAAATCTATTCCAAACACCAAAATTCCAAATGTCCGAGTTGGTTATTGGACTTGCTTTCATATTGCTTATATCTTCCTACACTAGGGGAGTGAGACTCTTGCAAATGGATTCCAAACACCAAAAGTCCAGAAATAGAAATTGGTGAGATGTTAAATACAAAATCAATAAAAATCCAACTAAAAGCGATAAATGTGGTCTACCCAGCTGCTGCTCTCCACGTCTGCCATGACTGCTGCGTAATTAGAAATCAAATTACAATTCTGTAAAATTTCCCCACTGCATTGAACAGCAAAGAAAATGTTTATCCATTCCAGCAACATAATTGCTTTACATGAATTCACGTCATTCTTGAGTCATCTAGCTTACGATTTCTCGTAGGATGTGAGTAAACCCTCGCACCTTTTGTTGCGCTCCCCGTCTGCCATGGTTGCTGCGTGATTAGAAATCAAAGTACAATTCTGTGAAAATTGGGCACTGCATTGAACAACAATGTACAAAATATAGATCCTATTACAACAACATAATCGATTTACATGAATTTACGTCATTCGTGAGTCAACTACCTTGTAAACACAGCCGCTGCTCTCCGCGCCTGCCATGATTGCCATCTAATTAGAAATCAAATTACAATTCTGTGAAATTTTCCCACTGCACTCCACAGCTATATATGCACAAAATATATAGCATTAGTAGTATCCATTCTTTACATTTTCTCTCGATTTTCTCATAAAGGAGGAACGGGACGGAAAGGAAACAGGAATAATCTGTTGGGAACATGCTTCCATTATCTCGCGGAAAGGCAAGCTCTCTCTTGGAAAAAAGGTACGACATAAAGGAAGTTCAATGGAATCGAGAAACCTTTAATTATTTCGGTGGACCCTCGTTCGTTACTATTCCTTTCTTGATTTAAGAGAAAGAGAAAGGAAAATTTTGGGGCAACTTGTTTAACAATACTTTAAAAAACGAAAAGAGAGGATCAAATAATAATTAAAATAAAAGCGATGCTCTAAAAAGGAAGAGAGAATCAAATAAAGACCTTGAATGATGTGTTAACCCAGCAAACATAGTATTATTTATGTAGCCTGAGTTTATGGGAAAAATATATTTATGTACCCTGAGCTTATGCGGAAAAAAAAGAGAAATAAAGAAAAAATTTGTTTATTTATTTTTTAAAAGTTATTTTAATTTTAAATTTATTAAATATAGAGATTGATAAATTAAAAAAATAAATTAGTGAATTTAATTTTAAAAATGAATTTTCAATATAGAGATTGACGATAAATAAATAAAAAAAAATCTAATTTTAAATTTATTATGTATAGAGTAGATTAATTTTTTTAAGTGTAAATGTATTTTTAGAATATACAGATAAAGAAATATTTGTAATTTAAGGAATTTTTTTAAAATATTTTCTATAAAAATTTAAGTTGGGTTTAGATTTGTATATATTTGTTTCAAATTTGATAAATAAGTTACAAATTTTATAAAATTAATCATATTCTCTCTTTTCTAATTCACATTATATTATGGAAACCAATAATGTAGGAAACTACTAGAATAATTATGGAAAATTTAATGTTCTATTGCCCCTTCTCAAGTGCATAGTAGATATGAGCATTGCAAACTTTATGTTTATGGGAAGTTAGATGTCATGGTTGGTTGGATGAAGGATAAATTTACACGTCATAAATTTGTGTTTATTTCTCAAGGGCATGGTGACATGAGCATTGCAAACTTTATGTTTATGGGAACTTTATATGTCATGGTTTGTTGGATGAATGATAGATTACAAGCCATAAATTTGTGTTTGATGTACAAGAATCAAAGACTAACATAAATTTAACAATAATTGAACTCCTATGCAAATTCATGTCTAAAGAGGCCCTCGTCTTAGATACTCACAACTCTCGTGCAAATTCATTCTCTAAAGAGACCTAGTGTAGAATACTAAAAAGTTGATCACTCAAAAAATTATTTTTGGGAAATTGTTATCCTAGCGCAAAAACCCAATTCATGATGTGATTATGTCTTTATATAGTTGGTTCGCTATGATCATTTTAATGTTTTATATAGTTGGTTCGCTATGATCATTTTAATGTTTTGGTCTTTTGTTGGTTAATTGGTTCTAGAAATCATTAATGTTTTTTTATAAGCTAGGATTTGTTATTTTTAGTCCCTGCCATCTGGCATCCGGCAGGGACTATAGTAATCGATAGGACCCCGACTTAGCATTAGTTGACCCCTGCCCTTCTCTGTTATACGGCGGTTAGAGCGGGGATATGCTAAGTTTCGTTTGCACTCACTCTTTCGCGATCCTTCGCCATCTTATTTGGCCTCTTCCCGAGGCGGAAGAGGCCGGAGCATAGCTTAAACTCGTATTTACGCACAATCGAGTGGCCCTGACCGTGTGCGGTTTCGTTTTAATGCTAACATTAATTCCTTAATGTTTAATGTTAAGTGCGAATGGGCATACATATGCTAAGGTTTGCTTGTTCTTTTGCAGGTGTCGGCCGTATGCTCAAGGTTTGCATGGCGGGAGGTGTCCGCCTACCGGCTCGGCGGTTTTGTGCGAAGCATTTGAAGAGCAGGCGGTGTGTTGCCTCAGTATCTTTCACTGGTAAACCAGTGTCACTCTTTGCATTCCGTTTTCCATTGTGGCATCCGCGAAAAACGGGTTCATAGCTGAAAACGACGGGTTCCTGGTTCTGCAATGGGGTTTTTGGTTTGGAAAGTGGGGCGCATGCCCAACCACATACAGAGGTCAAAAACCCTAGGTCAGTTGGAAGGGGCGGTTTTGTGCGAAGCATTTGAAGAGCAGGCGGGTTCATAGCTGAAAACGACGGGTTTCTGGTTCTGCAATGGGGTTTTTGGTTGGGAAAGTGGGGCGCATGCCCAACCACATACAGAGGTCAAAAACCCTAGGTCACAAGACCCCTTCCCATGCCAGACTGTTCAACTTCCGCGCAGCTCAAACATAGCTTTTGCATGTAACTTGTGAAATGATGTTATGCATAGATTTATATCGGTAATCCTTTAATCCGCTCCTATATTCGTATCCGCTCAGTTATCCATATCGGCTTCTATAGCAGTATAAACAATTATTCGCTAAAGCCGAGCTATCATCCCCTTATAGTTCCTGCGCCACTTCTGCGTTCAGGGTTCAAATATCATCTTTCTATGATGATGACTCAGACGCTCAGAAAACGCGACCGAGAGCCGGAAGCTCTGCCGGTCTCCACTGACGTGCAGGAGGCGAAACGCTTCCACGGCGAAGAAACAGAGCGGTTTTGTCAATTAGACAAAACCCTGTCACAAGAAGAAGACGAATGGGCTGCCAGTGAGGAGGTCATAAATGAGGTCATGAAAAGCCTGGAGGAAGAGATGGGCACGCCTCCTTTCACTTCTTGTCCATCAAATTCTGGGCATAATTTGGCGTCGTCCGATATTCCTAGCGGCCAAGAAGGTGGAACCCTAGCTTCGGACTTGGGGGATGATCTGTTTTATCTGTTGGGGGCTTCAGATGACGAGCTCGGCATTCCTTTGAGCCCTCTTACGAATGTGATGGACGAAGCACGCCAGTCTCCTGAGGAGAAGGCTGATTTTAAATCTATTAGCGAAGTCTGGGACTTCGATGACAATTTTGGAAACTATCGACAGTTTGCATCGTATGACGATGCCCATCAAGCGAGCGAGCTACAGATGCCGGGGGAAAATCCAGCACGAGGGTGGATAGCAAATCGAAAACGAATTGCAAGGCACTGATTTCCTTTCTGGAAAAAAAGACCACCCAGGACTTGAGGTTTGCAAGACGAGATCGATACCTACAGAAAGGCATGGGGACGAGCGAACCAGAACCCCTAACCAGTTCCGAAGAAAGGCCAGTAATTACGAGAATTCGAAGTCGAGCAAAGAGACATGGGTTCGTGACCTTCTGTAGAGAAGGGCAGACAACGATGGATTTCAGGCTGGGAGTTGTGAGTCACGAAGCGGACTTCAATAACATTCCCCCGGAAATAGTTGAATGGGTCGAGCAAGCATGGAGGGATCGAACGCCTGATCAGTTACTTTTTTTTCCGGGGCCAGGCAGGTTTCTGGTTGTGTACATCGGGTATACAGAGATTGAAACGTATGCTACAGAGGATTGGGAATTTCGTATTTCACGTGTAAGAGACGGGAACAGGATCGGTGTGGCGCAGAACGAGAAATGGGAGTGCGCGTTGAGAAGCAGATGGTTGGAGTCGAAGGATGAGGTTGGCAAATGCGGTTGAGAAGGAAGACCTAGCGTTATAAGAAATTCGGAAGGTATTTTCATTGGACCATCAGCTTAGCTGATTTGACGTGGGTTAGGGTGATTCAGGGGATATGCTTAACATCTGTTGCGCCCTCACATAGACTGATTTGATGGGGGTTACATGTCTTGTGTACAGATTTCATTCCAGGTGACATTGTGCATGCAGCGTGGGGCTACGTGTAACGTAATTTTCTTCTTATATAAGAAGCTTATACATGATTTCGTCGTTACGGCTTGTTATTTCGCGCTTCCGCTCCAGGGTTCTAGGATATGCTACTGAACATTGCTTTATTTACAGTTTTTTGGCCTGTAAGTTCTGAATTCTTTTACAATTGCATGCTTGTATTTCTTTACTTTGCTCTCGCACATATCACATATACATGCTAAGTAACCCATTAATTGAATTGATGAATAGATTGATTGGTATCTCTAATGCCATATCCCTGTAGCTTCGTTAAACATTTGTTTGCAAGGTATTGATTGTATTCCTAGGGTCATAGAGTGCTTTGCCTTTGGTTTCCTTCTTGCATTGCTATTGATAGCATAGTATTTCCAGTCTTGATATTAGGTTCAAGAACTAGGATATTTTTTGGAGTGTGCATATGAGTTTGTGAGGATATTAGATCAGAGAGAGGATATTTTCATTTATGCGTGCAGTGCCTCTTCAGAAAATTAATGCATTTGGTTGAATTAATAGCACGTTAAGCAGATCTGAGTCCATTCTTTTATTTTCTTGATTTTACAGAGGGTTGAGTGGTGATTATACATGCTAAGTAACCCATTAATTGAATTGATGAATAGATTGATTGGTATCTCTAATGCCATATCCTTTTTGGATGCTTTCAATTTACACAATACTTACATGAAAAGCTCTGCTGCTTTTTGGATGAAAAGCAGATGTCTGGTCCTTGAGTGTTGAGGAATCATGTTCTCTGCCTGGAGCAAATTCAATGGGGTTTTCCATGAGCTAGAGCTAGTGTCCAAGACAGACAATGGACTAGTGCTCTGAATTGGGTTTGCTATATGGGGCTTCTCTTCGTCTTTGTTTGTTCTGTCATCTCTAAATTTCGAAGGAAATATTGGCTTGGTATCCCTGTAGCTTCGTCAAACATTTGTTTGCAAGGTATTGATTGTATTCCTAGGGTCATAGAGTGCTTTGCCTTTGGTTTCCTTCTTGCATTGCTATTGATAGCATAGTATTTCCAGTCTTGATATTAGGTTCAAGAACTAGGATATTTTTTGGAGTGTGCATATGAGTTTGTCACGATATTAGATCAGAGAGAGGATATTTTCATTTATGCGTGCAGTGCCTCTTCAGAAAATTAATGCATTTGGTTGAATTAATAGCACGTTAAGCAGATCTGAGTCCATTCTTTTATTTTCTTGATTTTACAGAGGGTTGAGTGGTGATTATACATGCTAAGTAACCCATTAATTGAATTGATGAATAGATTGATTGGTATCTCTAATGCCATATCCTTTTTGGATGCTTTCAATTTACACAATACTTACATGAAAAGCTCTGCTGCTTTTTGGATGAAAAGCAGATGTCTGGTCCTTCAGTGTTGAGGAATCATGTTCTCTGCCTGGAGCAAATTCAATGTTCCCTAAGTGTAATATAGCTGCCAACCAGTCCAGCACGTCACCTCTCTTGTTTCTTTATCTATTTGAGTGGTTTGCTAATCTGCTGAGTGGTGTGTGTTATGTCATATTCTAGTGTGATAACTGCTGTGGTTTGACTTCTGATTTAAGGATCCTGTGTGTATAATTTTTATGCTTTGTCTCTAAGGTTTACAGAACTCAGCTAAATTTGTTTCATATTTAAATCTGCAAATCCGATGGTTGTCCGTGTGGTAAATCTTTATGGGAAGCATTATATACTTCTTTGTGTGAACACTGATCAGAAGTTATAATAATATTCTTTCATATGCTCTGAGGTGTCTCACTCTTTCAACACTTTGTTTCTGAGCTTTGGTTTAGGGTTTCAATGTTGTTATCAATAGGTAATGTTTTGATGAAGTGTTGGTATAGAGATATCATAAAACGAGAGCTAGATCTACAGCTCTTGAGTCAATAGTGACACTCAAACTAATAGAGATTTGGAACCATTAGTTGGATGTAACTTTAATGCAAACACTGTGATAATATTATTTGATTCCTGTTGTATTGATGTGAAACAGAGTATGCATATTTAATTTTTGTGGTTGCCAAATTTACAAAACTTGCATATTCAACTTCTGTTGTTTGATTCACAGAGCTTGTACATTCACTCACTCTTTTGAGACAGTGATCTTAATTGATACTTGTGACTTTTGGTAAACATTGACTATTGCATGAAGGAAAGTTAATCTCTAAAACCATACATTTGTAGCCTTTCTGACTAGTTGTTTACAGAGTATTGATTGGTATCTCTAATGCCATATCCCTGTAGCTTCTTCAAACATTTGTTTGCAAGGTATACACAATCAATCGTTAGCTTTATGATGCTTTCAATTTACACAATACTTACATGAAAAGCTCTGCTGCTTTTTGGATGAAATGCAGATGTCTGGTCCTTCAGTGTTGAGGAATCATGTTCTCTGCCTGGAGCAAATTCAATGTTCCCTAAGTGCAATATAGCTGCCAACCAATCCAGCACGTCACCCCTCTTCTTTCTTTATCTATTTGAGTGGTTTGCTAATCTGCTGAGTGGTGTGTGTTATGTCATATTCTAGTGTGATAACTGCTGTGGTTTGACTTCTGATTTAAGGATCCTGTGTGTATAATTTTTATGCTTTGTCTCTAAGATTTACAGAACTCAGCTAAATTTGTTTCATATTTAAATCTGGAAATCCGATGGTTGTCCGTGTGGTAAATCTTTATGGGAAGCATTATATACTTCTTTGTGTGAACACTGATCAGAAGTTATAATAATATTCTTTCATATGCTCTGAGGTGTCTCACTCTTTCAACACTTTGTTTCTGAGCTTTGGTTTAGGGTTTCAATGTTGTTATCAATAGGTAATGTTTTGATGAAGTGTTGGTATAGAGATATCATAAAACGAGAGCTAGATCTACAGCTCTTGAGTCAATAGTGACACAAGAGCTGGAGATCTCTCAAAACTCAGTGTCCTCTGTCACATTATATGTATAACAGAGCCTTGGATATTCGAGACCCTTCAATTGTAACTTGGGGGTTAGTAAATCACATAATGAGATCTTCAGTTCTTGTTGAATAAGTTAACAAGCCTGTTGAGTATTGTGGTTTAACCTACACTTATTGGACCTTAAGCTTCTTTATGTCTAGTGACCCGAGTTGCATCAAACTAATAGAGATTTGGAACCATTAGTTGGATGTAACTTTAATGCAAACACTGTGATAATATTATTTGATTCCTGTTGTATTGATGTGAAACAGAGTATGCATATTTAATTTTTGTGGTTGCCTAATTTACAAAACTTGCATATTCAACTTCTGTTGTTTGATTCACAGAGCTTGTACATTCACTCACTCTTTTGAGACAGTGATCTTAATTCATACTTGTGACTTTTGGTAAACATTGACTATTGCATGAAGGAAAGTTAATCTCTAAAACCATACATTTGTAGCCTTTCTGACTAGTTGTTTACAGAGTATTGATTGGTATCTCTAATGCCATATCCCTGTAGCTTCTTCAAACATTTGTTTGCAAGGTATACACAATCAATCGTTAACTTTATGATGCTTTCAATTTACACAATACTTACATGAAAAGCTCTGCTGCTTTTTGGATGAAAAGCAGATGTCTGGTCCTTCAGTGTTGAGGAATCATGTTCTTTGCCTGGAGCAAATTCAATGTTCCCTAAGTGTAATATAGCTGCCAACCAATCCAGCACGTCACCCCTCTTGTTTCTTTATCTATTTGAGTGGTTTGCTAATCTGCTGAGTGGTGTGTGTTATGTCATATTCTAGTGTGATAACTGCTGTGGTTTGACTTCTGATTTAAGGATCCTGTGTGTATAATTTTTATGCTTTGTCTCTAAGATTTACAGAACTCAACTAAATTTGTTTCATATTTAAATCTGGAAATCGGATGGTTGTCCGTGTGGTAAATCTTTATGGGAAGCTTTTTTTTAAGTCCCAAGGCTGCAACAAATGTTATTAATATTTTCTCATTTGTTGCATTGGCGTCCACTGTACTGTATTCCACTGTACTGTATTCTGCTCACGTCTTGCTTCCGATGTTCATTGAACATATGATTGGCACTTATTACATGGTACGGTTGCACTTCGAAGCATTCTTTTCACTTCTGGATTGAACATGGACATGGTCATCAATTTCTACATCGGCTCTTGGCTGCATGGTATGGTTGCATCTTCAAGATAGTTTCCTGGGCAAGATAACTGCTTCGTTTTGTCGCTGTTTCAAGCGAGCGTGTTACTTCTTGCAAGTGGGCGTGTCACAATCTGGGTTGATTACATGCTTCTAAGCAATGGATATTGCTCTTCGTCACCCATCTCATCACTTCTGGGTTGCATATCTGCTTCTAATTTATATTGTACCGCAAGTACCATTGCGGAATGCCTTCAATCATCTATATATTGCATTGAGTACCATAGTGGTGCTTTCTTCCGCATTTAGTCACCAGGGATGCCTTCTCTGAGTCAGCACATATATTAGAATGTCTCTTATTGGACCTTAAGCTTCTTTATGTCTAGTGACCCGAGTTGCATCAAACTAATAGAGATTTGGAACCATTAGTTGGATGTAACTTTAATGCAAACACTGTGATAATATTATTTGATTCCTGTTGTATTGATGTGAAACAGAGTATGCATATTTAATTTTTGTGGTTGCCTAATTTACAAAACTTGCATATTCAACTTCTGTTGTTTGATTCACAGAGCTTGTACATTCACTCACTCTTTTGAGACAGTGATCTTAATTGATACTTGTGACTTTTGGTAAACATTGACTATTGCATGAAGGAAAGTTAATCTCTAAAACCATACATTTGTAGCCTTTCTGACTAGTTGTTTACAGAGTATTGATTGGTATCTCTAATGCCATATCCCTGTAGCTTCTTCAAACATTTGTTTGCAAGGTATACACAATCAATCGTTAACTTTATGATGCTTTCAATTTACACAATACTTACATGAAAAGCTCTGCTGCTTTTTGGATGAAAAGCAGATGTCTGGTCCTTCAGTGTTGAGGAATCATGTTGTCTGCCTGGAGCAAATTCAATGTTCCCTAAGTGTAATATAGCTGCCAACCAATCCAGCACGTCACCCCTCTTGTTTCTTTATCTATTTGAGTGGTTTGCTAATCTGCTGAGTGGTGTGTGTTATGTCATATTCTAGTGTGATAACTGTTGTGGTTTGACTTCTGATTTAAGGATCCTGTGTGTATAATTTTTATGCTTTGTCTCTAAGATTTACAGAACTCAACTAAATTTGTTTCATATTTAATTCTGGAAATCGGATGGTTGTCCGTGTGGTAAATCTTTATGGGAAGCATTATATACTTCTTTGTGTGAACACTGATCAGAAGTTATAATAATATTCTTTCATATGCTCTGAGGTGACTCACTCTTTCAACACTTTGTTTTTGAGCTTTGGTTTAGGGTTTCAATGTTGTTATCAATAGGTAATGTTTTGATGAAGTGTTGGTATAGAGGGGTTTACGTTGTTCTTTATCTTGGCAGTCATATTTCGAACTTCAGTATCAGAGCTGCGCAGTGGATGCTACCGGACATAAGGAGTCTCCGTAGCTTAGCAGACATTTGCGGTTCCAAAGGTGCGCACAATCACTTCGTGTTCTATAATCATTTTCATTGTTCAACTTGTTATTATGGTTCTCTGGTTGTAACTGCATTGCATCAGTAAACATAATATTGCATCGAACACTTAGTCGTCATCATGTCTTCTATGTCTGATAAACACAAGTTGCAATTAGTATTGCAAAAGCATCACTTATTTCGTGTGGACAATTTCTCATATCTAATTGGAGACTGCCTATTCGATAGTTTAGAACTTTTGCTAGATTTCCGATACACATCAGTGGAGCTAAGGAAAGGAACAATAGAATATTTTAGAGCCTGTCTCAAAAAACAAGATAGTGAGGCAATTTTGTCTTATGAACATGAACTGCATGAAGCTTCACTTAGAGAAATGCATAACATTAGCAACCGTGAAGTCTATTTAGACAAAATGGCTAAATCTGCCTCAAACAATATACCCCTAGCATCTAGAGGTCTGTGGGGAGATATTTTCTGCGTCCATTGGCTGTCAAACTGGTTGAAAATTCCAATTAGGCTTTGGTCCAAAACAAAGATGCGAGTGTATTTGCACTTCAATTCAAGTATTACAACGAATACTTGTGACATACTGTTCCATGACGAGGACCCTTTGAATGGGCACTTCGAGCCTTTGGTTCATAAGCAGCCTACAATTCGTTCTACCTTCCAACAACAAGCCGATACCTCAAAGAACAATATCGAACCACAGCCTGAGACAAAATGTCAATCAATCAAAGCTAAATTACACGCACCTTGTCACTTAAACAAGCATGTGCTTAAGGACATTGCTCAGAAGAATCAGGAAAGGCAAAACGTAGGCATTCAATACAACAGAAGTACAATGGAACAACAAGTAGTTCTATACAACATAGAAGATGTTTGTGACACACCTATGTCTGATAAACACAAGTTGCAATTGGTATTGCAAAAGCATGACTTATTTCGTGTGGACAATTTCTCATATCTAATTGGAGACTGTTTATTCGATAGTTTAGAACTTTTGCTAGATTTCCGATACACATCAGTGGAGCTAAGGAAAGGAACAATAGAATATTTTAGAAACTGTCTCAAAAAACAAGATAGTGAGGCAATTTGGTCTTATGAACATGAACTGCATGAAGCCTCACTCAAAGAAATGCATAACATTAGAAACCGTGAAATCTATTTAGACAAAATGGCTAAATCTGCCTCAAACAATATACCCCCAGCATCTAGAGGTCTATGGGGAGATATTTTCTGCATCCATTGGCTGTCAAACTGGTTGAAAATTCCAATTAGGGTTTGGTCCAAAACAAAGATGAGACTGTATTTGCACTTCAATTCAGGTATTACAACAAATACTTGTGACATACTGTTCCATGACGAAGATCCTTTGAATGGGCACTTCGAGCCTTTGGTTCATAGGCAGCCTACAATTGGTTGTACCTCCCAACAACAAGCCGATACCTCAAAGAAACCTTGTCACTTAAACAAGCATGTGCTTAAGGGGATTGCTCATGAAAATCCGAAAAGGCAAAACATAGGCATTCAATATAACAGAAGTACAATGGAACAACAAGTAATTCTAAACAACACAGAAGATATTTGTGACACACTGCACACAAAAGATGTTAGTGACACACGGGGGTTCCGGTCACTTAGAAACTTGAAAGAACATATTAGAACCAACAGACGAACAGAAGTTGTAACTTCTTGTCGATCAGACAAACAATCAAAAAGTCTATCTTTAAGCAATTGTCGATCAGACAAACAATCAAAAAGTCTATCTTTGCGTTTGCTTAAAGGCATCATTCGGGGAAAATTGAAAACACAGAAAATAAGACTTGCCTTCAACACAACAATAATGAAACAAGAAATAGTCATAGAAAACATGGACTACAGCCCATGTTCAGGAAGATCAACGGATCTATCAGCGCGATCAACGAACCAAGTAAAATTCGAGACACTGAGAATTCGATCACTTAGAAACTTGGAAAAACAGATTAGAAACAACGCACAAACGGGAATTGTAATCGCTTGTTCATTAGGCAAAGAGACAAAAAGCTTATCTTTGCATTTGCTTAAAGGCATTATCCGGACAAAATCGAAAACGGAGAAAATAAGACTTGCGTTCAACACAGCAACAATGAAACAAGAAATAGTCATAGAAAACATGGACTACAATCGATTTGCAACAACATCAAAGGATCGTTCAGCACAATCAAAGAAACCAGGAGAATCCAACCTCTCGATTCAATCAAGATCAATGAACAAATTACCAGAATTATCAGAATTTGATCAAGTATATCAAAGGCAAGTAAGTGACACACCTATTTTCAATTGTTCATCATGTGAAACAACTTTTTTCAAAAGAGACATCTGCTTTGTGAAACAAGAATGTCAAGCAAAACAAAATAAGATTAGGAAACTATCAACTAGTTTCGAGAATGTTAAATCTCGTGTTGAAAATTGCTACATTTGTAAACATTGCAAAAAAGCAATTGAACATGAAACAATTGCTAAATATGCAGTCCCTGAACACATAAGAAGAAACAATGGCACTAGAACACTGAGAGATCTCACTGAACTAGAGGAAAGACTAGTCGCATTAAGATTGCCCTTCTTGCAAATAAAAGAAATGGGCCATCGACATAAGAAGTCGCAACTGGGCTTAACTGGAGGAGTCATCAATGTCCCTACTAACATTTCCAGAATCCAATCTGCATTGCCTCGAACTATAAAAGACACTGACACGGTTGCCGTTGTTCTCAAAAAGAGTTTAAGATTCAAAAGTGCTTATGCATTTGGTCGAGTTCGAGTTCACAAAGTGATGAAAGCACTAAAACAATTATGCAAAAGGATGCTTTACAAGCTCGAGAACGCTACCATAAATGACAATTGGAAAGAGACATTCCTACAGAACCAAGAAGCTTATGAAAGTTCAAGTGACACTGAAGATAGCGAACACGATAACCAGGACAACGATGAACCAACGACAAAAACATTGGTCCATGGATTCATTGATGCACACACCGTCCATGACCTTGTAAATAAACAAATTAACATTGCACCTGCTGCTGGATACATGCCATTAGGAATCTTCAAAGATAAGTACTCAGAAGAAATGAGTTTCCCATCGCTTTTCTATGGCAACAAACGCCCAGCTGACATCTCCAAAAACTTTACATATCAAAAGATTTGCCACTGGGAAGTGCTGCATAAAAGCCACGATTTTGCTTATCATACTACAAACCTGTTCTATAAAGCAATTTGCATTATCATAAATCAGGTGTTGAATACAATGTGGATTAGAATTAGAAAGGGGCAGTTGAAAGGTAGAAAACTAGTTGCAAAAGACGTTAAGTCAAAACCAAACCTAGATCGTATTTTAAATTCTGACATTGGGTACATGGACCTAAAAACAATTCGTACCTCACCTGACTACCACCAGCAAATACGGAACAAACTCTATGCAATGATACGACAACTAGGGCCGCCCACTTTCTTTGTTTCGTTTAGTAGTGCGGAGCATCTTTGGGATCCTTTAATGCATGCATTGAGACACATAAAACAAAACACTAGAAGACCAAACACAGGCGAACTTGATGAAAATGAACCTAGCTCATTAATAAGAAATGACCCTGTTACTTGTGTACGTTACTATAGATCTAGGAGGGATGCATTACATCAATTGATATCTCATGATCACAAGTATTATGGAGAGCTCACTGACCACTTCTATGTAACTGAATTCCAAAACCGGGGCAGTGAACATGAACATGGCTTACTATGGATAAAATCTGCACCAATCTATGGTCAAAATACAAATATTGAAGTCGAAGAATTCGTTGACAATTACTTGTCAACTAATTCACTATTACTTGCAAGTGAACTTAGAGTTCTACAACACCATTGTCACACAAAAAGTTGTAGTAAGCGTGCAAATTCTAATTGCAAATTTAATTTCCTAGTACCACCAATGAAAGTAACAAAAATACTTGAGCCTCTTGAATTCGATAGTGATAAAACAAAAGCACATGCAAAGCTAATCTTTGAAGCAATAAACAACACAAGATACAGTGAAAATGATACATTTGATAGCTTTTTAGCCAACCTTGGACTAGTACACAATGAATACATACATGCTATCCAATGTACACTAAAGCGAACAACACTCTTATTGCAAAGGAACCCAGTTGACACCTGGACAAACAACTTCGCTAAACATATTCCAGGAATTTGGATTGCAAACACTGATTCCCAATTTGTACTTGATTCATATGCAGCTGCAATGTATTGCAGTTCTTATATGACCAAAGAAGATAAAACACTGACAAGAACATTTAAAAACATACGCGACAATCATGTGAAAACAAAATCTGATATCCTAGATACCATTAGTTCTTTGGGGAAAGCTTTGGTCAACTTGCAACAAATGTCTGCACAACAAGCAGTGCATATTGTGTTATCGCTCCCACTAAACTCTAGTTCACGGAAATGTGTATTTATTAACACATCTCCTGTCGATGATCGTGCATTTGTTCTTAAAAGACAAAAAGATCTGCAGAAGGAAGCAGATGACTCAGAAGACATAATGTGCCCATCAATTACTGACTACTATGCTCTCCGACCTACTGCTATTGAACATGTCTGCTTAGCAGAATTTGCATCTAGCTATACAAAGAAAGGACAAGAACGCAGAAAACCAAGTAGACCATGTGTCATTCGATCTGTTAGATATAACAAATACAAGGACATTGAAAATCACTGTAGAGAGCAATTGATGTTATACTATCCTTATCGAGGAAGTGAAACTGATTTGACATAGATAGTTTGAAATCAAATGAAATAGAAACTATAACATTTAACAAATCGATAGATGACAAATATGAAAACTACGACTTCCAAAATGACTTGGGACATTTGCAAGATAGCAAAAAGTTTGCTTTACCATCTACAAGGCCATATGAAATCGTGAAACAACCACGTATACTTGAAGACGTAGAGTACTATGAATTAATGCGACAATTAAACACTGAACAAGCAAGCATAGTTACTGATGTTATAACAAGGAAATTGTACAGACCAGACGAGCTAATCTACCTATTATTAACAGGAGGTGCAGGAACAGGCAAGACACACACAGCCAAGGCAATCTTCCAATCCTTAGTACGCATACACAATGTGGCATTGCCTTATAACCCATCACAACTAATAGGAATAATCGCTGCATACACGGGCAAAGCTGCCTTCAATGCTGGTGGTGTCACATTGCATTCTGCATTCTATTTGCCCTTTAACAAAGCAGATTGCCCCTCACTAAACAATGAAAAATTGGACACATTATCAAAGCATTTCCAACAATTGTGTGTCCTCCTCATAAATGAGGCATCGCTCGTTGGTGCAACAACACTATATCAAATTGATAAGCGCCTGCGACAAATCTTACACACACCAACTTCATACTTTGGCAATGTTGACACGATATTCTCCGGCGATCTTTACCAGGCAAACCGAGTCAGAGACTCCCTGATCTTTGAAAACCCAAAAATCAACAAAAACACAATTCCATATGCCTTCTGGCCAGAGAAAATAAAATCTTATCAACTGCACACAGCCATGCGCCAAAAAGACCCATTGTTCATTGATGTACTAAATAGGATGAGATTAAACATGCAAACAGATGAAGATATCGCTTATGTAAACAACAACTGCTATAGGGTCCCACCTTCAAGCCCAGTCTTCCCACACATTTTCTATCGCAACAAAGATGTCCATATTCACAATGTGAAAATGCTTTCCCTAACAAAGGGGGAACAAATAATGCTCATTGCAATTGACAACTACGAGCTTCCTGGGTCGAGTTATTTTGCTTTTGATAAAACAATCTCACTGCCATCAACAATTACAGTTAAATAGAACATGCTAGTTGAACTATATGCAGGAAATTACAATACAAATGATGGATTAGTAAATGGTGCTGAAGGGATTTTCAAATCCTATTCATCTAATAACAACAGGCCTGACATTGTCTGGATAGAATTTTCAGACCCAGAAATTGGGAAACAACAAAGAAGCAACTTCAAACAACTATACGACATAAATATAATGCCAAATTGGACACCAATCTTTCGAATAGCAAAATCGCTAGCAATGTCTCGGAACAAATTACAAATTACAATTCGAAAACAATTTCCCATCCAATTAGCCTGTGCCCGGACAATACACCGGACACAAGGGTTGACATTGGATCAGCTTGCATTTGACCCAACTGGTGTGACAAAACATGGTCTAGTCTACACTGCATTATCACGTGTTCGAACTATTGACTCACTATACTTGATTAACAAATTGACACAACAAAACTTCCATGTCAAAAACAAAATAATCAATGAGATGGCACGGCTAGAAACAACTGGTGCATGGAAACTAGAATTCGCAAAGAAGAAATCTGTTAACAAGGATGTTTTATCGATTGCAAGCCTGAACACACGTAGTCTACGTGCACATCTTAGTGACGTGATTCATCACAGTGACTTAATGGACAACATGATTCTATGTTTTCAAGAAACTCATTTGTACACTCCACCAGTAGTCAAAGAATTCTTATCATTCAATTTTGCGGCTGCACATTGTACACATGGAATTCTTACTTGCATAAACAAAAAAATACCTATTAGAGCAAGAAAGACATTTTGCAAAAACAAAACAGAGCTTACCCTAATTGACATGTACTTCCAACGACCAATTTGTTTAATGAACATTTATGCAGCACCATTTGAACAAGTATCCACAATAATGCAAATAATTCAGGAAGCAAAGTCGCAAACTACATATACTGACTGTGTTTTTTTAGTTATTGGTGATTTGAACATTGACATACAACAAGAAACAGCTCGTAGCAAACTCTTTGTACAATTTATGGAAATGGAAAACTTACATGAAATAACAAGCAAACTATCTCCGCACCGAAACACAGTAATAGACCATATCTGGACAACTTTGCCTATGAAACAGTGTGAGATAAATGTAACATGGGCTTATTGGTCTGATCACAGCATATTCTATGCGCTATTACAGCTCTAGTGACCCTTGGAACAAATCAATTTTAGCCTGTAGCAAAATCAAAGTAGCATTGATACACAAGTTTCTCTACAATTTGCTAAACTTCTTATTCAAGGAAACTTCATATTTCCCTGTTCAAACAAACGCTGTGTTACCCGAGCAATATCAATCTCCAATGGCCATACTGAAAGTCTATTTCTTGTAGCTCCCTTGCAACACTCTGCGTTAACTGATCTAGGTATGTAACACATAGAATAACGTTATGCACAGATTTATTATTACATGGAACACATTTTGCTTGTAGACCTAATAGAATACATATTTATTATTACATGGAACAAGTTTTGCTTGTAGACCTCATAGCTTGTACTCGTGTTGTACAGATAACTAATAAGAAAACACAGCACGAAGAAGTAACTCCTCCAGAGCCTTGCTGCTTTTCAGATCAGAGATTGGTAAACAGATAATTAATATGAAAAGACAGCACGAAGAAATACCTGCTCCAGAGACATGCTCCCTCTCTGAGACTTGTGACGTCTCAGAAACTGCTAAAAAGTAACTAAAAAACCTTCAAATCTATTCTTACAAGTTTTGTAGTACAAACACAATGTTAATTCAGATTCTTCAATATTGTTCTACAAGCAGAAACAGGAAAGTACATCAAGTTTTGTAGTACAAACATAATGTTAATTCAGATTCTTTAATATTGTTCTACAGGCAGAAACAGGAAAGTACTTCTGAGATAGCAGCCAAGCATCAACTTTGTAGAACAATCACAATACAGGAGTTAAAAGGGCTGAAAATGGGAACAACTTTTCACGGCCAGGTTCTAGTGATATACAAAACACTGGTCGACAAAGCCCACGGAATTGAATTGTTACGTGCTGACCTGGTGGACAGCAAAGGGCATATGACAATTACGCTAAATGTGCCACACAGCCTCATTGCTGCTACTGAAGCGAAGCTTCTAGTTGGCCAGGGAATCTGTGTTACAGATTTCAAGGTCTCTGCTAAGACAGTCTACGACCATGGAGACTGTCCGTGTATACTTGTTTTGCATGGGAAGAGCATATTGGAACCAATTCCACCTATCTGTATGGAATACAGATTTGTTCCCACGACAACTATTAACCAGCTCACCCGCACAACAGCTGAGTTTGCAATCGGCACAGTTGCCGGTCTTGTAACAACAGCGAAAGAAATAGCTGGTCAATATGTCCTAACTATCAAGGACGGCCCAGCTGAAAAAGACAAAGCCACGGTATATACGAATTCAACCATTTATTCTTTTTAACATTTAAATCATCTATACATTTTAAGTAACCGTTCACTTAAAAGCAATTACATTTAACACTAGTACATTTTGCAACGCAGGTCTATCTTTTCAATACATTTAAGCCAATTTTCAAATCCATCCAACAACAAATTTCGAAACAAGAAGCACCAATGGTCCTGTTTCGAAATGTTGCCCGAGGCAAAGAACGTGGCTCATTACGGACATGCAAATCTACATTCATTACACCCGTTACTTCAGACAGGGTACTTGGAGACCTGAGAAAACTACTTGCCTCAACAACAAAGGTCCTCTCATACTCCACAAAATATATATTATAAATCTTTATTTCCTCTTCTCCTAAATCACGCACGTTCATTTAACATCCTTTTAGCATTTTTATTACAATATCTAATGCTAGGCTTGTACTGAAACATGGACCAGGTTAAAGGTATGCTGACTATAGCAGACATACACGCAGAACCCTTTGTTATAATCTGTAACAATTGCTCTCTGCCCGCCGATACATTTGGAACAGTTATCATGGACCAACTTAACTGTTCTACATGCAAACAGCTAACTACATATCGACGCAGTTTGCAATTAAATTGCACAATCCAAACAGAGGGAAATGTTCAATACAAATGCATCCTAAAGGACAGTTTACTGCTCGAACTGTGTCCATCCTTAACAGGACTGACGTATGAAAAATATCTCGAAGACGTTGGTGACGTTACATACAGTTTGCGAGATTTCCATGTACACAGCAACTTCCTGTTGGATAGTTCGGATGTCATTGTCCGGACAGATTGACACATTTTATCCTCTGTAGGGTGTCACTTTCTCTGGTCTACGAGTTCATATTTGCTGGAAGCTTGGAATACCATCTTCATAGAATTGTTATATCTGTCTTTATTATTATTTGAACATAAGAACTCTTCCTCTGGGCATTTTAGTTTCTGTTGGGCTGAAAATAAACAACTCTGATGAATGTTTTGATGCTTCGGATTACCATCTTCTTGCTACTGTTATACCTGTAGTTACTCTTCCTTTGGGCATTTACTTTCTACTGGAATGAAAAGAAAGAAAGCTCCTTATTGTTTAACGGCAGAAGTTTGTCATGCCATTGGCAACTCAATGTTTTGAACTCTTGTATCAGTTGAATTCACTTAATATCCACTTGAAACATTTTTTGTACTACTCTTTGATCTGAATGACTATGCTGACTGCTTTCTAACAAATATTTTGGAGAAGCCTGATTCTTCCTGCAAAACTCATGGACTGGCTACAGGTGGTGAATGAAGAATTACATTGTCATTGAGTCATAACTATGTGTCCTGAATTTAAAATGATAATAAAGTTGTTATGATTCTTTTCTTCTGATGCTTAGATCCAGAGCTGACTACTTTGCTTTAAACGTGATATAAAAATAGCTTCAGGTCAACAGGAGTAAAGAACTTTATTGATTTATTTTTTGTAAATCATCTAAGCAGAAATATGTTGCTGTTTTCAGATATGCAATAGAGGCAAATGCCATATAATAACTGATGTTGGCTTCTAAATTGACCAATGGCCTCAGGGCCGCATTGGTCAAGCATTTACTGATTTTTACTTAAGACAAATCTAACTATATTTCAGTCTCATTCTGTCTGAATGACTACTTAGATCCAGAGCTGACTACTTTGCTTTAAACGTGATATAAAAATAGCTTCAGGTCAACAGGAGTAAAGAACTTTATTGATTTATTTTTTGTAAATCATCTAAGCAGAAATATGTTGGTGTTTTCAGATATGCAATAAAGGCAAATGCCATATAATAACTGATGTTGGCTTCTAAATTGACCAATGGCCTCAGGGCCGCATTGGTCAAGCATTTACTGATTTTTACTTAAGACAAATCTAACTATATTGTGTCAAAATTAGCTCACCGTAAAAACTGAAACGAATACTCATGGACTGGCTACAGGTGGTGAATGAAGAATTTGCTATTGCTGAGGCCCTCATGACCACTGTTCATGCAACAACAGGTAGGCATGGGCCTCTTTGTTTTAAGTCCTGAATTTAAAATGATAATAAAGTTGTTATGATTCTTTTCTTCTGATGCTTAGATCCAGAGCTGACTACTTTGCTTTAAACGTGATATAAAAATAGCTTCAGGTCAACAGGAGTAAAGAACTTTATTGATTTATTTCTTGTAAATCATCTAAGCAGAAATATGTTGGTGTTTTCAGATATGCAATAAAGGCAAATGCCATATAATAACTGATGTTGGCTTCTAAATTGACCAATGGCCTCAGGGCCGCATTGGTCAAGCATTTACTGATTTTTACTTAAGACAAATCTAACTATATTTCAGTCTTATTCTGTCTGATTTATAAAGGGAAAGGCATCTAGATCGAGGAAATACTGATCTGCTAGATCTACGAATCTGTTACCATAATGCAGTTAGTGCTCTCCAATTGCTTCTAGCATGAATGCCAATCTAGATGATACAGAATGGTGCATGCTGAACATCAGGCACTAGATCATCTTGTGTGTTCCTGAGTTGATTAGGTACAAGTATCATGCGGCAATCAAATGGAGGATTTCTTATACTACTTGAAAATCTTCATTCTTGACACATTACAAGCAAAAAGAATGCTATTATTTGGCAGACCTAGGCAAATTAACTATATTGTGTCAAAATTAGCTCACCGTAAAAACTGAAACGAATACTCATGGACTGGCTACAGGTGGTGAATGAAGAATTTGCTATTGCTGAGGCCCTCATGACCACTGTTCATGCAACAACAGGTAGGCATGGGCCTCTTTGTTTTAAGTCCTGAATTTAAAATGATAATAAAGTTGTTATGATTCTTTTCTTCTGATGCTTAGATCCAGAGCTGACTACTTTGCTTTAAACGTGATATAAAAATAGCTTCAGGTCAACAGGAGTAAAGAACTTTATTGATTTATTTCTTGTAAATCATCTAAGCAGAAATATGTTGGTGTTTTCAGATATGCAATAAAGGCAAATGCCATATAATAACTGATGTTTACCATAATGCAGTTAGTGCTCTCCAATTGCTTCTAGCATGAATGCCAATCTAGATGATACAGAATGGTGCATGCTGAACATCAGGCACTAGATCATCTTGTGTGTTCCTGAGTTGATTAGGTACAAGTATCATGCGGCAATCAAATGGAGGATTTCTTATACTACTTGAAAATCTTCATTCTTGACACATTACAAGCAAAAAGAATGCTATTATTTGGCAGACCTAGGCAAATAGTAAGTGGATCACTTCTGTATGCCATCGTAAAGACCATCTATTCTTATGCATGTTCGTATGGGCTTCATATAGAGTTTAGTTTAACAGTTCTTCTTGTTGAAACTTCTGAGAGGATCCCTTTCTCATTATTAATGCTATTTCCTATTCACTGATTTTATTTTGTTTTTGTTTTCTTTCGATGTATGTTTTCTATCATACTTTTTTAAACTTGTTTTGTGTCCTTAGTCAGACACATCCTAATTCATGATTGCTTACAAATGATGTTCAGAATCAGAGGATTTTGTACCGGCTGTTCCAGTTGCTGCTAAAGAGAAACCAAAAAGTGTGTGGGATGAAGAGGCTTTGGTCCTTAGTCACACATCCTAATTCATGATTGCTTCAGTCTTATTCTGTCTGATTTATAAAGGGAAGGCATCTAGATCGAGGAAATACTGATCTGCTAGATCTACGAATCTGTTACCATAATGCAGTTAGTGCTCTCCAATTGCTTCTAGCATGAATGCCAATCTAGATGATACAGAATGGTGCATGCTGAACATCAGGCACTAGATCATCTTGTGTGTTCCTGAGTTGGCAGACCTAGGCAAATTAACTATATTGTGTCAAAATTAGCTCAGCGTAAAAACTGAAACGAATACTCATGGACTGGCTACAGGTGGTGAATGAAGAATTTGCTATTGCTGAGGCCCTCATGACCACTGTTCATGCAACAACAGGTAGGCATGGGCTTCTTTGTTTTAAGTCCTGAATTTAAAATGATAATAAAGTTGTTATGATTCTTTTCTTCTGATGCTTAGATCCAGAGCTGACTACTTTGCTTTAAACGTGATATAAAAATAGCTTCAGGTCAACAGGAAATACTGATCTGCTAGATCTACGAATCTGTTACCATAATGCAGTTAGTGCTCTCCAATTGCTTCTAGCATGAATGCCAATCTAGATGATACAGAATGGTGCATGCTGAACATCAGGCACTAGATCATCTTGTGTGTTCCTGAGTTGATTAGGTACAAGTATCATGCGGCAATCAAATGGAGGATTTCTTATACTACTTGAAAATCTTCATTCTTGACACATTACAAGCAAAAAGAATGCTATTATTTGGCAGACCTAGGCAAATAGTAAGTGGATTACTTCTGTATGCCATCGTAAAGACCATCTATTCTTATGCATGTTCGTATGGGCTTCATAAATGATGTTCAGCATCAGAGCATTCTGTACCGGCTGAATGGTAAAATTCCAAAGGTCAGTCACAAGGTTTGCTGTTAAAATTTTTGTATTTATTCCATATTCGGGGTTTAATCTTGTTGAGATCATAAAAGGACAGTGCATCTATTTTGATCTCTTCAACAAACCCTAATCCAGTAGTAGTGCAAACAGCTTCTTGCTCATCATAGGGTCCGGTTTCAGGGTCCGGTTTCATCTTAGTAGTACCATTTGCTCCCCATGTCAGATCGATATGCCCTGCCGCTTCCATATGCCATTTGCACCCCATGTCAGATCGATATGCCCATCATTAAATACTGATCATATTTAATCTACCGCCACAGACTCAAAGGGGCACCTAATTTCGCATTTACTACTGCCGCCACATCCATCATTCCATATGCCATCTCAACCCCATGTCAGATCGATATGCCCATCATTAAATACTGCCCTGATCCAATCTGATCTTCAAGATTATTTCTGCACCTAGATAGATTGCCCGATGTCAGATACATCACTTCTACCGCCAAATACATCATTCCATATCCCATTCGCTCCCCATGTCTTATCGACCACTTAATTGCACCTCAAGTATTTTAGCACCATTCACACTTAAAACCACCTTACAAACACGTTGAACTTTTGTATAAATTGGCCTCCTCTGCACCTGGATATTCACATACACCTCCCCGCTTCACATAACATGGAATCCATTAGCATAAGCCAACTTACTGAACTCACAGCATTGTTTCTCTTAGCACTTATTCTCACGACTCTTCTGATCATTGACATCGTAAAAGTCGAAAGACAAAGGAAAAAGAAACCAAAAAAAAACTAACATCTCTTTTGGATTATCTTACGCATTGTCTTATTTCCCCGCTTCTTTCTCTATTACAGGTGTACAACGGATGCTTCAAATATGCATTTGGATCCGCCATCACCGTCTCTGCTCAACTGCAGACATCATGTATCTCTCGGCCTACAGTGAATGTCCGTGTCCTAATAACTTCATAAGTTAGATAAGAACTTGAATCAGATCGACTGCAGTGTGTAATAGTTTTGTCATTAAGGCTTTTGCCTACCTTTTGCTCTTAGGAAAGCAACTCGATGCAACAAAAATCAATGTCAATTTGCTATCTCTGATTTCAACGATGCTTTTGTTAATGGGTGACACTTCTGGTATACAGAAGCTGCATTTTGCTTCTTAAAAACTCAGTTCCTTCCAATACCGTAAAAGTTTATATTAATATTAAGTTATAGTTAATTTTCTTAATTATTCACATAATTAACAACGTCATTCTCATTGCTTAGAAATTTGTTTTATTCATTAAAATTTTCAAGCACTTCACTTTCGGATGCACAGTAATTTGAACCTGCAGGAAAAGAAAAAAAACCGAACGGCTGTCAACGTCCTAATGATTACAGCATAAGCTGACTAAAGCGTAGAAAAACACTGAAATCAATGGGGGAGCCTCTAGGCCACCTGCTATTAGCTCTCCGATTGCTGATCCCTCCACAAGTAGCTCTGGTGACGCATAGCTCTGGTGAGGCATTAACGGCAGCATTAGCATGAATTATTTCGTGAAGCCCTGGCGAGGGGGGCCAATCTCCTAGATATGGTTATGGGTCTGGATCAAACAGTTACTAGAGAACCAGCAACAGATCCAGTGCAGCTACTGTCAGACAGGCTCAACTTCACGCAGGGTGTCCTAATAACTTCATAAGTTAGATAAGAACTTGAATCAGATCGACTGCAGTGTGTAATAGTTTTGTCATTAAGGCTTTTGCCTACCTTTTGCTCTTAGGAAAGCAACTCGATGCAACAAAAATCAATGTTAATGGGTGACACTTCTGGTATACAGAAGCTGCATTTTGCTTCTTAAAAACTCAGTTCCTTCCAATACTGTAAAAGTTTATATTAATATTAAGTTATAGTTAATTTTCTTAATTATTCACATAATTAACAACGTCATTCTCATTGCTTAGAAATTTGTTTTATTCATTAAAATTTTCAAGCACTTCACTTTCGGATGCACAGTAATTTGAACCTGCAGGAAAAGAAAAAAAACCGAACGGCTGTCAACGTCCTAATGATTACAGCATAAGCTGACTAAAGCGTAGAAAAACACTGAAATCAGATTACAGTTTTTGTTAGTTTCTCAGTCCCAGCCACTTCTGGCAGCGTTTCTTCCAGGCAGTTGGATTCATGTACTAATGGGGGAGCCTCTAGGCCACCTGCTATTAGCTCTCCGATTGCTGATCCCTCCACAAGTAGCTCTGGTGACGCATAGCTCTGGTGAGGCATTAACGACAGCATTAGCATGAATTATTTCGTGAAGCCCTGGCGAGGGGGGCCAATCTCCTAGATATGGTTATGGGTCTGGATCAAACAGTTACTAGAGAACCAGCAACAGATCCAGTGCAGCTACTGTCAGACAGGCTCAACTTCACGCAGGGACTCGCTGCGTCGCAGCTTTCCTTGTTAAACTATTATGGTAACTTGAAAAGGTTTTGTATTGCATTATGCACTTAAAGAATGTAATTTAATTTAAATTAAAATAAAGTGTATTTTTTTCAATGGGAAAAAAAAATATAAATACTTATTATTATAAAACCTTTGAGATGAGCTTAGTAATTTGAAATGGATCCAAATATGAGTGGTTATAAGGTCAAATGTAATTTAGTAATTAATGAATGTTAAATAAACTATTAAAGACCATGAAAATGTAAAGTTAAATAAAACAAAATAGGAGAAAACCAAGAATTAAATAATATATAAAAATGAAAATAAGAGAGAATAGGCCATGTACACTATTGCACCTTAGGTTGGAATTTATGTTTTTATGTTATCATGGTGGGGTCTTGCTAGGGAGAAAATAATTTATTTAGATGGTACAACACTTTATTAAATTGCACCCCTATTTGTCACCTATATTCATGGATATTTAATTTGTTCGTGACAAATTGGAGGGGGACTATGGTTATATTTGAGCATCAACCTTTATGAATACATGTTGAGGTTGATTAAATTGTTTAATGGTTAAATTAATCTTGTTTGTTTAAATTAAGTTTAATATCTTAAGCACCCTACATCATTTGGAATATGTACTCATGTTCATGTGTAGTGGGTTGGAGATTAGTTAATTTATTCTCATTGATTGTTGATTCTTTCTTTGCACAACTATTAAGAAGTTGTAACTGTCTTGGAGATTATTTATTTATTTTTTTATGTAATTGAACATTGGAGAAATATCCCATGAAGAATATTTATTTTTTGAGAAAGTTGTTGGAGGACATCTTATACCTTTCTTAGGAAGAACTCCATCTAGTTGGAATCTTACACACTTGATCATGCATCTTGTGAAACACCTATTATTTGGAATGATGATTATGAGACACTCTTCCATCTCAAGAATATTTTATTGTATTTTCATGTATGTATTTTTCGAGGTGTCTTAATGAAGCATAATTTTACCATTTGATGATGCACTTGACATGGTCAACCACTCACTTTAGAGGAAGCACCTCACCTTCTTATATTATTTTTAGAGGATGTTGTTTAACTACTACATTATTTTATTATTTTTGACTTGCCATGAAGATGGTTTGCAAATATTGTATTTTATTGCAAAATAAATTAATTTGTCTCCATATAAAGAGGTTCTTCTATCCATTTCAAGAGGGATTTGCAATTTGGAGATTTAGCAATTAAAGAAATGATGAAATATCAAGCTTAGAAATTAAAGCTTGATGGAGCTTCTTTTTAATAATATTATTGAATATTAATGGAATATTGAGGTATTGATCCACTTTGATGTTTGTGAATTCTTTTTATTTTCATTGTTTTATAAAGGCTTAGCCATTACTTTATTCATCTAGGAATAGAGTAATTTGAGGAGGTTTTCCTTTTTTATTTATTTGTTGTTTTATTTCTACACTTGTTCTCTTTTATTCTATCGATTAAGTAGTCAATTTGAAAGCACATTACAACCATAAAACAACACATTTATAATTTGATTGATGAGTGTTATTCTTTTCCCTCCAAGAAGAGTTTCTTGCAACACATTCCAAAAAATACTCAAGGTTTGAATGCATTAAATTAGGACCTTTCTACCTTAAGGATATACCATAAAGATGATTGTATCAAATATTTTCTTCATTTACTAATTGGTTGAAGATAGTAACCAAGGTTCTTCTATCATATGCTCTACCTCAAAGTAGTTGTGTGTGACGCACTAGCTATCTCATTTATTTAGTTCCTTATGAATGCACTAGCCCATTATTGATAGTGTATAAATTTAATGTGTAGATTCAAAACTGCTCACGAAATTTACTAGATCGTAAGACTTGAAGCTACTCTACTCATATGCCGAAAGCAAATCATGTCCAAGAACACAAATTATTAACATGCATTGAGATTCAACACACATACACAGAGATATATCTACATAAAGCAATTGATCAAAACCCCTTACTATCTGTTTTGCATTAATCAAATAATAGAGAAGAAATATAATGCTTTCTCAAGCCTAAGCAACCCCTGCACTAGTATAATCTATCTCACTACCTCATAGACTGACTCAAGCGAATACTTAGCCAATTTCTCATCCTGCCAAGCTCCTATTTCCTTGCATTGTTTGATGAGGAATTAACTCCCTATTAATTAGGGAAATTACTCATTGACAATTGTGCAATTCCTATAGGCCCTTCTTTGATTGCATGCACCACCTGTACAACTTGGAAAATACTACAATTGATAACACACTGCCCTTGAACTCCAACATCAACTGGGTAACTCGAATTCTCTGCATGCATGAGTTAATTTAGGCTGATTGGCCAGTTTAACTAGATGATCACTCAATGTGAAAAAAAATAACACACCCTTGAATGAACCTCTACTAGTTCTACTAATAGTGAGAACTAGTTACACTGACAATAACTAAAATTAACTGAAATAGATTGCTACAAATTAGCAATCAATAATGTAGAAATGAACTCAAGTGTATCCGACTCGAATTTACTAAGTAAACTGAGTGACAAGAGTTATGTCACCTCAATTAACTACTTCCCATTATTAGGCTGAAATTGAAATTCGAATTTCTCCTAATTTAATCAAGGAAAAATTAAATTAGGAATTTCTTGCTGCATTTTCAACACTCCCTCTTAGTAAGAAAGGGATTATCAGATACCCCAATCCTTCTTTTATGGAATTTGAATTTGCCTCTTGACAAAGCTTTTGTCAAAATATATGCCTATTATTTCTCTATCGGAATATACTGCAACAACATAAGTCACCTTTTCACACAATCTCGTAGATGGTGATACCAGATGTTGATATGCTTGGGTCGATCATGAAATACTAAATTCTACTTATTGTCACAATAAATCACTGTAGGATCCATCTTCTGACTAAATAAACCAACACGAATCTTTCTCATCCAGATAGCCTCACATGATGCTTGACTTGAATCATGTACTTTGCTTCCAGTGAGTTAAGTGCCACAGATCTGTTGTTGACCCAACACTGAAAATTCCTCCTAAAGTGCTTTTCATGTCTGATGGAATCCCCATCGAATCGGCATATGTGAAGCCTTGTAGCTTCACTCCCTCTGTTCGCCTGTACCAAAGACCAACCTGAGTAATGCCTCTAAGGTATCTCAACACATGATTTACTACTTTCCAATATAGTTTTGTTCGTTTAACCATGGCTTGACTAAGCTGGTTGTTATGAAACCAGCTCAAGAAAAGATAGAACAACGCCTTAGAATTCAGCCTCTTCGAGGGGGCAACCTCCTTTACATTACATAAATGAACAATTCTTGGATGATACAAATGACAAAACCTCCTTTCTATATATAGGAGTCTAAGGAGTCACAATATAATCCAGTCGACCTAACAATAATAATATAAAGCCACAAAAATAACAATAGAGGGATTCTATGGGGCACAAAAATAACAATATGGGGGTAATAGGGGCACAACAATATAAATAAGGGGTATAACTACAATAATAATGGGGTAATCACTAGTATTATAGGGACCCAACATGCCCCTCTCCTTCAAAAAAGTGTTGTCCTCAACGCTTGAGCAGTTCTGGATACTTCTGCATAAAATTCTCATCCTCCCATGTGGAATCTTCATCGGATAAGTTCTTCCACTTGATAAGATACTCTGAAATTGATCGATTTCGTAGCTGTCGAGTTCTTGTTTCTGTGACTGCTTCCGGTTCCAATATAATTTTTCCTTCCTCGTCAAGTTCTGGAAATATTGTTTGAACTGGGAGCTTGTTGCCTATAACCTTCTTTAAACATGAAACATGGAAAACTGGGTGCAATCGAGAAGCTGCAGGAAGCTCCAATTTGTATGCCATAGTACCAATCTTTTCCAACACCTTGTACGGACCATAATACTTTGGTGATAATTTATTATCCTTCTTAGCTTGCTTTAGGGACATTTGCTTATATGGTTGTAGCCGTAGGAATACCCAATCACCTACATCAAAACTTCTTTCACTGCGATGTTGATCTGCCTGTTGTTTCATTCTATTTTGTGCCAACACGAGGTTATCCTTTAAGAGTTGGAGGACTTGTTGTTGATGTTCGATGTGATGTTCCACTGCCTGAACCTTAGAATTTTCTCTTAAATATGATGTGATTGATGGTGGTTGGTACCCATAAAGTGCCATAAATGGGGTCATTTTTGTTGCTGTATGGAAGGAAGTGTTATACCACCATTCAGCTAGAGGCAACCATTTGACCCATTGTGTCTGTTTATCAGATACAAAGCAACGAAGATATCCTTCCAAACATTTGTTTACTATCTCAGTTTGCCCATCAGATTGAGGATGATAAGATGAGCTATGAGCTAACTGAGTACCAAGACAAGAAAATAATTCTGTCCAAAAATTTCCAGTGAAAATGGGATCTCTGTCACTTACAATAATCTTTGGGTTTCCATGTAGCTTTTGAACTGTTTCCATAAATGCAGTAGAAACTGTACTGGCTTTAAATGGATGTGATAATGCACAAAAGTGTGCATACTTGGTAAGTCTGTCAACTACCACCATGATGACACTCTTTCCCTCAGACTTGGGTAAACCTGTGATAAAATCCATTGAAACCTCCTCCCAACGTTGGCTTGGAATGGATAAAGGTTGTAATAGACCTGGTGTCTTAATTGTTTCAACTTTATTTTGTTGGCAAACCAAACATTCCGCCACAAACTTTTGAATATCTGATTTAAGGCCATCCCAAAAAAATTCCTTCTTAACCCTGTGGTAAGTTTTTAAAAATCCTGAGTGCCCTCCTAAGGGAGAAGTGTGCAATTCCATAAGAATCTTTTGTTTTAGCTGGGAATTCTTACAGAGGTATAAGCGATCTTTGTACCATAACGAATCATTTTGCCAGCTAAATGTATCAGAAGTACTGGAATCTTGTTGTAGCTTTCGAATAAGTGCCCACACTTCTTCGTCATTCTTCCATTCCTCCTTTGCTTCGTTTATCCAATCTGGTTGGATAATAGAAATGGCACACAACAATGCTTCCACATCCTCATCCTTTCTTGAGAGTGCATCTGCCACCACATTTTGCTTCCCTTTTTTGTAGATGATTTCAAAGTCATAACCCAACATCTTTGTGACCCACTTTTGTTGCTCTTCAGAGGATAATCTTTGTTCTAAAAAGTATTTAAGGCTATCATGATCCGTTTTTACCTTGAAGTGTCTTCCCATTAGGTAGGGTCGCCATTTCTTAAGTGCATGGAGTATTGCCAACATTTCCTTCTCATAAATAGCTTTGCTTAAAAACTTTCCCTTGATTGGACGACTTTCAAAAGCAATGGGTCTTTCATCTTGCATTAAAACAGCACCAATTCCATTTCCTGAAGCATCACATTCCACAATAAAGGTTTTTGTGAAGTCCGGTGTAGCTAAGACCGGTGCTTGGCACATTGCCTCTTTAAGATGTTAAAGGCCTTTGTTGCTTCCGGAGTCCATGAAAATGAATCTTTCTTCAATAATGTTGTTAGAGGTGCTGCTATTCTCCCATAATTCTTAACAAACTTGCGATAATACCCTGTCAACCCAAGAAATCCTCGCAGATGCTTTATGGATGTGGGGATTTTCCATTCCTTAATGGCTTTAATTTTGCTAGGGTCTACCTTAACTCCTTCATGAGATACAATATGACCCAAATATTCCACCTCCTGGACTCCAAAGAAACATTTGGATCTTTTTGCATATAATTGTTTCTCCTCCAATAGTTGTAGCACCTTGTCAACATGTTCAACATGATCCTTCCAAGACTTGCTGTAGATTAGTATATCATCAAAAAATACTAACACAAATTTTCTAAGGAATGGTTTGAAAATTGAATTCATCAAACCTTGAAATGTTGAAGGTGCATTGGTAAGGCCAAAAGGCATGACCAAAAATTCATAATGACCCTCATGAGTTCTAAATGCCGTTTTCGGAATGTCTTCAATCTTCATTCTGATTTGATGATATCCCGAACGAAGATCCAACTTGGTGAAGTAAATTGATCCATGCAATTCATCCAGTAATTCATCAATGACAGGAATGGGGAACTTATCTTTAATAGTGAGCTTGTTGAGCTCCCTATAATCTGGACACATGCGCCATGATCCATCCTTCTTGTGCACCAATACTACTGGAGCTGAGAAAGAACTTTGACTCGGTTGAATTATACCAGCCTCTAGCATTTCTGCAACCATACGTTCAATTTCACTTTTTTGGACATATGGATATCTGTACGGCCTGATGTTTGGAGGAACACTTCCTGGAATCAGATGAATAGCATGATCATGATCACGCATAGGTGGGAGACCTTTTGGAGTCTCAAATACCTTGGAATGATTGTCCAGGACTTTTTGGAGATCTGGAGAAATAGATGATTCCAATGTGGAAACATCTAGCGAACATAATTGTGCAATTACACCTCTTTGTTCTTTTTTTAGAAGCTTTGTCATGCCATTAGAGCTGATTATCTTTCCTGGTTTCCCTGCAATACCCCTTAATTCAACTTCCTTTCCTTCCACAGAAAATTTCATGAAAAGTTCTTGAAAATTAAAAGCTATTGTACCCAAGGATTGTAGCCATTGGACTCCTAGTACAACATCAGCACCTCCCATTGGAATGGAAAGCATTGGGCTAGTCAATACATATTCTCCCATGGATAGCTTGATATTATGGCACTTTCCAGAACAATTTATTGTTCCTCCATTTGCAATCATCACTTGACACTCTGGTGCTGGATATAGGAAGCAATTCAATTCTTTTGCTACCCTACAATGAATAAAATTGTGGGTGCTTCCTGAATCAATCAACACTATTACCTTTTTCTTCTTGATTTGTCCTTCTATCTTGATGGTTTGAGGAGTGGTAATTCCCGCCAATGCATTACAAGATATGGTCGGATTTATTTGTTCTTCATCTAGGCTTTGTTCCTGGAATATATCCTCTTCTTTTGACCTTTCTTGCTCCTTTTCTTCTTCCTCTTCACAATCTATGTAGAATAATTTCTTCTCAGCACACTTATGACCTTTTGTGTATTTGCTATCACAATTGTAACAAAGCCCTTTTGCTCTTTTTTCTTCCAATTGTTGTGGTGTCAACCTTGTAGGTTGTGGAAGACTATGGGCAACAACACTTCCGTCTTTATAGTTGTGAATGGTATGCTTCCTAGTTGCCATAATTTTGCTTTCCATTTTTCTTGCTAACCTGAATGCCTTCTCTAATGAATCAGGTTCCCAAAGGCGCACATCATGTTGGATATTATCCTTTAAAGACCCTATGAACACATCAATCCTATGCTCCTCTGGAATATCTTTTACCCTTATGTTCAATTTTTGGAACTCCTCAATGTGCTCCATTATTGAACCCTTTTGTTTGAGACTTATCAATTGGCTAAAAAAAGTGTTGCTTTTTGTATCCTCATAATGTGCTATCAATTCTTCCGTAAAAATTGCCCAAGTGATAAATTGTTTACGAGAACAAAGCCATTGATACCATACAAACTGATTTGGTTCCAAATATAAAGTTGTCATACGTACCTTTTGTGTGTTTTGCACATTATTGAGATCGAAGAATTGCTCCATCTGTAATATCCATGTGGCGGGATCCTTGCCATCAAACTTCCTCATATCGATTTTTGGAATATGGTGATTCTTCGATCCAACATTAGCGTCTATGGAATCATGATTAACATTTCTTTTGTTCTCATCATGAGTTTCCTTTACTACCTTTTCACCATTAGTGACCCTTTCTTGTAGAAACTTCTTCAATTCTTCCATATCTGTCTTCAAATCTATCTTCAAATCTGTCATGTCTCTCTTCAAATCTATCTTCGAATCATCCATCTTAGCTTCCATGCCCTTTATCTTAGATTCCACACCACTTATCTTAGCTTCTGTTAGCTTTTGTGAGCGTGACATTTGTTGCACTTGTTCTTGTAATTTTGATATATCATGTAGCATTTCTTCTTCTTCTTCATGAGTCATGCTAGAGCTTTCAGGTTCCTTACTAGGTGTTTGCATTTTCTTTCCTCGGGGCATCAGTTACCGATAATAATGCTTTACTATGCCCTTTGAATTCCGTTAAACCAAGCTTACACAAAAATTAAAAAAAAAAACTACACACCTTTTTTTACTTTATAGAAGCCTGATATTGAATCTGATGTATCTCTGTAATTTCGGATCATCCAGTTCTAAAATTGCTACTTGTAGTAGCCTTCTGCGTCCTCTTTCCAATGCCACAAGTCTGAGCCAAATTGGATTCTCCAAGGAAGAGTTATGTGAAATCTCCCACAGTGACTTGCTTTTAGACTGGTTCAGTAGAGCGAACTTGTACGACGTGCCACGAGTCACTGTTTCAACCTTTGAATCTGAAACACACATACAAGAAACTACAGTCCGTCCTATTTCTGTACCCTTTTACGAAATTTCAATCCGATCCTCAGAGAGAGCGTTATGAGGATTTTCCTCAGGTCACCTGTTTTGAATGTAATTCAGGAGTCTGCAAAAAGGCCAACGTCCTCAGATCATATTTCCGAAAATATCGCGCAAAAAGCTCTGAAATTTGGACCCAAGGTTTAGCGCCAATTCTTCTCAAATGGGTTTTTTTTGCGACTTCTGAAACGTCACAGAAAAAAAGTTATAGCGAAAATTCCACGATGACCTGTTTGGAGCAGCGAAACCCTAGAATCCAAAGCTCTGATACCAAATGTTATGAAACCAGCTCAAGAAAAGATAGATCAACACCTTAGAATTCAGCCTCTTCGAGGGGGCAACCTCCTTTACATTACATAAATGAGCAATTCTTGGAGGATACAAATGACAAAACCTCCTTTCTATATATAGGAGTCTAAGGAGTCACAATATAATCCAGCCGACCTAACAATAATAATATAAAGCCACAAAAATAACAATAGAGGGATTCTATGGGGTACAAAAATAACAATATGGGGGTAATAGGGGCACAACAATATAAATAAGGGGTATAACTACAATAGTAATGGGGTAATCACTAGTATTATAGGGACCCAACACTGGTTAACTACATAACACATGTTTAATCGTGTGTTCACCAAATACATGAGTGAACCCACAAGCTACCTATAGATGGTAGCCTCCACTTCCTCACCTAAAGTGGCATTCTCTTTCCTCATTTACCTCTTAGAGGAGTGCCCATGGGTTTTCTACTCTCCATGCAAAACTTCTTTAGTATTTCATTATCATACTTTCCATGAGAGACAAATAGTTCGCCATGTCCTTGCCATACTTCCAAATTCACGAAATAATGCATGAGCCCCATGTCCTTCATCTTGATCTCTCTTGCAAGGTCCTCCTTGCAAGATCTGATTAGTTGCTCATCACCAATAAGGATCAAGTTATTGAAATATAACACAATAATCAATAATTTAACTTCTACCACAATGCGATAAAGATTTTCATCTGCTTCACTTTTCGTGAATCCCAAACCAGTGAGATAGCTATTGATCTTGGTATAACCATCACAGGGTACTTTCTTGAGTCCATACAATGATTTCTTGAGTCTGCACACATGTGACTCTCTGTCAAAGGTCTCAAACTCCTCTATCTACTAATATACACCTTTTCCTCAATAAATCCATTAAGGTATGTTGTCTTCATAACCATCTGGTGGATCTTCCACCCCATCTGCACTGACAGTGCTAGAATTGACCTGATGGATGAGTACCTTACTATTGGAGCAAAGGTCTCCTCATAGTCAATTCCCTCCACCTAAGAGAACCCCTTGGCCACAAATCTGACCTTGTGATTTTCTATGCTCCCATATGCTGCATGCTTTACCTTGTAAAGGCATATTGAACCAACCACTGATTTGTCTGCTCGTCTTGGGACCACTTCCCAAATACTATTTCTAACAATGGAATCATATTCCTCTACCATAGCGTCAAGTCATACCAGTTGTTGTGTTTCTTCATTGAATGAGATGGTTTTGTCTCAACTAGTTCTCTCATGAGAACCATATACCCAATTTACTGATACGGTGATATCCTCTTCTTGTGCTACGATGTGGGCACTTCCACATTCTCTCTAGCATCCTACAATAATTTTTCATCTTCCTTAGGCCTCTTCCTTCCTTCTTTAGATGTCTCTGCTTGAGTGGATGCCTCCACTCTCTCCTCCTTTGCTTTTGGTTGCTCCACAACTTCCAGAGGTTCTTCCTTTGGAGCCAAAAGTTCCTAATCAGGCTACAACTTAAGCTCCCTCTCAAGTGAACACCTCATTGCCTTCTCCTCATCAAAATTTACATCCTGTCTCACCATTGTCATCCTAATGGATGACAAGTACACCCAATAGTTGTGAGCTGTATCAGTGTACCCCACAAAGATGCCCAACTCTGCTATCTTTATCCTTTTTCTTGCTTCCTTGGAAACATGACAGTAAATTAATGATCCAAAGATCCTGAAGCGTGACACATATGGTTTCTTCCTTGTAAAAGGTTCCTATGGAATACTCATGCCAAGAATCCTATGAGAACTTATGCTCTACAAATAGAACATTGTGTTGCATGCTTCATCCAACGAGTGTAGAGGTAGGCTTTGGTCATGCAACATCTCCCATGCTACTCCCATAATACTTATGTTCTTCCTCTCAGCGACCCCATTCTATTGTGGGTTATGAGGTACTGTCAAATCCCGTCAAGTGCCTTCCTTTGTACAAATTTTCTTAAACTCATTCGATACATACTCACCACCATTATCGCTCCTAAGAGCCTTCACTTTCCAGCCAGTATCTTTCTCAACAAGTTCTTTAAACTTAATAAATTTGGAGAATGTATGGTCCTTCTTCTACATGAAGTAGATCCAACACTTCTGTGAGAAATCATTCACAAATATAACATAATACATGTGCTTGGCGGTGGAGGTTGTCGAGAAAGGTTCACATACATCAGAGTGGATCCTTTCAAGGATTCCATGCACCTTGTTGTCCCTATAATTGAAGGTCATTTTGTGTACTTCCCCAATGTACACAGTTTGCATGTATCCTGCTGCTCTAGTGCTCCATTGGGGAGGCCTTTAGAAATATGTTGCATGATCTTCAAAGCACCATGATGTAAATGGCCAAGTATTATATGCCACAATTCATTGACATCTCATCTATGTACCTTATCTTATTTTGTGCTCAATGTTTCAGAGTCTTACACATCTAATTTATAGAGGTTCTTCACTCGAACCTTGATCTGCTACACTTTTCCCGTGGTGATATGTCTCAAGAAAGCCTTTCTTTTGTTGAATATCACATTGTAGCCACGGTCTTCCAACATCGCGATGAAAACTATATTCTTTTTTAGACTTATACATACATCATATCCTTGAGCCTGAGAGGGGAGCTAGATTCCCTTTAAAAAGTAATTGTACCAATGTTTGTCACACTATACCTTCCATCATCTCCCATATTGATGTGCATCTAGAGATACTTCTCCTCAAAGTTAGTGAAAAATTCTTCGTTACCCATCATGTGGAATGAGGCACAGCTATTGAGATACCACACACTACCCATCATTGTGCTTGTCATGCATGAAATAAGGGTAAAATAAAGTTCGAACTGTGAATCCAAGGCTTCACCCACTGCTCCCCCTATGATCTTCTTGCATGTTTTCTTGTGTGGAAATTTCGTGGCATAATGTCTATTATGCAACCAACTCACAAAAAGATAGATCATCGACTTCAAAATCAGCCTCTTCGAGGGGGCAACCTCCTTTACATTACACAAATGAAAAATTCTTGGATGATACAAATGACAAGACCTCCTTTCTATATATAGGAGTCTAAGGGGTCCCAATATAATCAGAGCATACATAACAATAATATTGCAGGGGCACAAAAATAACAATAGTGGGCTTCTATGGGGCATAATAATAACAACATGGGGACTATATGAGCACAATAATACAATAATGGGGTTGTACTAATAACAATAAGGGGTTACACTAGTAGTTGATGAGCCTAGGTATTGCAATAATAATGCTGCAACTCCCACGGATACCAGCTTTACTTATCAACCTGGGGTTCGTACAAACTTGGAGGTGACAATGCTATATGCAGAAGTAGAAGTGAAGGTCTTGCCTGTTTTCACTATTTATCTGGCAAGAGACCCCAAGGGTTCCAAGCAAAACTTCTATAGAGTCAGAAGAAGCTTAATTATTTGATGGAAGGAGAGAAAACCTCATTCTAAGAGAGAGCCATTCTACTGTAGGAATGAAGAAAACAACATGAAATGTTAAACTTGCACCATAACCTAACTTAATCAATCAAATAGCTATGCTAAGCAGAATTGCTAATTTAACATTACCCTAACTAATTATCTATGTTGCAGAAGAAAAAAAACACTAAAACTAGACTAAGGGGTAAACAATGGAACTTAGGCTAAATCGGGTTTCAGGCGGAAAAAGCAGTCGGAGGTCGAAATCAGTGAGAGGAGGACATGAGGGAGAAACAGTGTGTAAGAACCATTGGATTATTCGGGTGAAAGGTAAATGAACTGAGGATTTGATTGCAGGAGGTTACGTAGGTAGATGGGCAAACAAGGGAGCAAAGGAAATGAATGGCTGAGATTTAATCGCGTGGGTGAGGCCAAGAGATGGACGAGCGAGGCTGACAAGAGTGATGAACGGCTAAGATCTTATCGTGCGGGTGAAGGAAAGAGATGGACGAATGAGGCTAGTTGGCAGAGATTAGATCGCGGGCAAAAGAACATGCAGAAATGGTGGAGCGAGTTTAGAGGGCAGTAAGCTATTTATCGGGCCCCCTCAAAACTATAAGTGATTTTCTCAAATTTTACGCGATTAGCCTCCCCGGGCGACATGTAGCATGGGGAAACCACCTGGACAGAAATCCATGCAATATGGCATGATAGCCATTGGATCAAGTGGGGCTGATCAACGATGGAGATCGGCCAAGCTAGTTGGTGATCGGGTGAAGTGACAACCATCAGATCAGGAAAGGGAAATCGATGATGGGGACTTAAAGTTCATAAAGTGAATGGTGGACTCCATGCGAGGCAGCAGTTGAAGAAAATAGTGAATTGGATGGTGATTGTGAAGGTTTGTTGGTGATCAGACGGTGAGGAAGCAATGGAGGGGGAATGTGCTGGAGGCGGTTTCAAAGGAAAATGATAGAGAAAACCAGTGTGGGTAAATAGCTAATTGTATATAAATAGCGAACTCCATAGTCCGTGCGAGAACCAGAAACTATGTTTTTGGGGTTGCTGGAGGGTATCTGCCTCAAGTCATGGTCCTAGAGGGAGGAGATGAGGCCGAGATACTTGCGCACAACCTGATAGTAATATTTTCCTCTAATCCAACCTGTGAATTAAAAACACAAACGAAAGTAACCTACAGCAGATGCAACTACAAAAATGGATGAACAGAAACATGAAGCTATTCAAATAAGTGAACTGAATAGAAAGCTTCTTAACCAAATGAATCAGAACCAGAAACTTCTTGAGCAAATGCATCAACAAACCATGAAACTACTTAACAAATAAACATAACAGAACTCTATGCTAGAATAACAATACAATAAAGAGGAGTTGTGGTTGCTTGGGTTGGGCCCTAACCCAAGAGCTTCAGCCCTCAAAGTTTAACGAAGAGCTGGCTTAAACATAACTCTTTTTAATTAGAGAAACCATGGATTATAGAGCAAATTCACAAGTCTTTGCAGTTCAGAAATAAAACATAGTTTTTACAAATGAAGTCCCAATCCTAGTGAGGTCCTAAGATTCCTTATTTATACATATGAAGTCTCCAACAACTTCCTCTCAAATTAGGGTGGTTTGGTTCCCAACTCAAAATAAACTATTTTTTGTATTTTTCACTTGCTTGGCTCT
Organism: Pinus tabuliformis; assembly: GCA_031772625.1. Lineage (NCBI taxonomy): Eukaryota > Viridiplantae > Streptophyta > Pinopsida > Pinales > Pinaceae > Pinus > Pinus tabuliformis. The sequence continues at coordinate 535,974,750 of CM062812.1, forward strand.
CTTTTAGTCCTCATGATGTGGTTGTTTGCACTTCGAGCTGGTGGAGGAATATTCGAATGGAGGGGTAGTAGATGAGGAGGATTAACCTCCTATAATTCCTCTACCTTGTCCCATTCGAGTCTTGACCAAGGTCTTCACTATAGTTCTTTCCTTTTATCCTTTATACCTGCATTTCTCCTTGCTTTTATCCTTTATTCTTGCATTATATGCACATTATACCACAAAGCCAAATATCCAACTCTAACTCATTTCATAAACAAAATATAATCAAAAGTATGCAATAAGTTGTGAGAATAGTTGGTTTGACTAAGCTAGGAGGTGAATTAAGGCCAATTAAGGCCCATATAATTACTCAATAATAAGGCTCATCAGTAGTATAGGGACCTAACATGCCACCCTCCTTCAAAAAGTATTGTCCTCAATGCTTGAGTAGCTCTGAATGTTTCTGTATAAAATTCTTGTCCTCCCATGTGGAATCTTCAGCAGGTAAGTTCTTCCACTTAATGAGATACTCTGAAATCGATTGATTTAGTAGCTGCCGGGTTCTTATTTCCATGACTGCTTTAGGTTCCAATATGATTTTTCCTTCCTTATCAAGTTCCGACAATATTGTTTGAACTGGGATCTTCTAACCTATAACCTTCTTTAAGCATGAAACATGGAAAACTGGGTGCACTCGGGATGATGTAGGAAGCTCCAATTTGTATGCCATATTACCAATATTTTGTATCACCTTGTAAGGACCATAATACTTTGGTGATAATTTATTATCCTTCTTAGCTTGCTTGAGGGACAGTTTTTTGTATGGTTGTATTCATAAAAATACCCAGTCGCCTATATCAAAACTTCTTTCACTGCAATGTTGATTTGCCTATTGTTTCATTTGGTTCTGCGCGAAAGTGAGGTTATCCTTTTTCTTGTTGATATGTCCTTCTATCTTGAGAGTTTGAGGAGTGGTAATTCCTGCCGATGCATTACAAGATATGGTTGGATTCATTTCTTATTTCTCTGGGGTTGGTTCCCGGTGTATATCCTCTTTTTTTGACATTTCTTGATACTTTTCTTCCTCCTCTTCACAATCAATGTAAAATAGTTTCTTCTCAGCACACTTATGAACTTTAGTGTATATGTTATCACAACTGTAACAAAGGTCGTTTTCTCATTTTTCTTCTAATTATTGTGGTGTCAACCTTGTAGGTTGTGGAAGGCTAGGAGCAACAACACTTCCATATTTATAATTGTGAGTGGTAGGATTTCTTGTTGCCATAATTTTGCTTTCAATTTTTCTTGCCAACCTAAATGCCTTCTCCAATGAATCATGTTCCCAAAGAAAAAGCTCATGTTGAATGTTATCCTTTAAATTTCATGACAGTGAAATCACTTGATTTTGGACAAGTATTTCTTCTTGACCCCTGGACTCGGTTCTACTTTGGATTGGGATTTCTTCCATTTCCATTTCTTTTCCTTTCTGGACAAGGCATAGTTATCCTAATCATCACTCTTGGATGAGGTTCTGTCTCTAGTGTTCTACCTTATCTCCTCCTGTACCAAATCAAACTAAAGGCGTCCCCAATTTGGTAGATTCTCCCTCCCAGTTAGTGAATCACGTTAGTTGTGTCAGCTCTTGGGAAGAACTAGAAATGATAGGCTTACCAAATCATCCTTTGCTACAATAACACCAACTTGACCAAGTTCATCACGACATTGTGTGAACCTGTTGAGGTACTATGAAATTGTGTCACCCTTCTGCATCTGGATATTATGAAGCTTGTTCTTTAGTGCCAGCTTCCTTTGGTCACTACTGTTCTGGAACAAAATTTTCAAGGCCTGCCACATTTCATATGGAGTCTCTTTACCATGGATAATTGAGACAATATGGTCTCAAACTACCTCCATTATGATCCTCCTTGCCTTTGTTACACACTTCTTCCCTTCTGCTAGATCTTGAGCATCACATGTTGGAAGCTTCAAGACACCATTGTTTATAAATTCCTTCAGCCCATTATCTTCCAACACTGCCTCCATCCTTTCCTTCCAAGCAACATAATTTGAGATATCCTCGAGGGCATACTCGAGTCATATTCCATAGAAATCCATCCTACTAGCTCTGAAGAATTGATCCTAGAAATTCGATCCACCAACAAAGATAAATTTGAATTCTCTGCTCTATTGTTATTCTTGCTCTGACACCATGTATAAATTTAATGCTTAGATTCAAAATTTCTCATGAAATTTACTATATCCTAAGACTTGAAACTATTATACTCATCTACGAAAAGCAAATCATGATCGAGAACAAAAATAATTAACATGCATCAAGATTCAACACACATACACACAGATTTATCTAGGGGAAAGCAACCACCCAAAACCCCTTTCTATCTGTATTGCATTAATCAAAGAATAGAGAAGAAATATAATGCTCTCTCAAGCCTAAGCAACCACTGCACTAGTATAATCTATCTCATTGCCTCATAGACTAATTCAAGTCAATACTTAGCCAATTTGTCATCCTACCAAGCTCCTATTTCCTTGCGCTTTTTCATGAGGACCTAGCCCCATATTAATTAGGGAATTAAGAGTTGAGAATTCCACAATTCCTTTAGGCCCTTCTTTGATTGCATGCACCACCTGTATAACTTGTAAAATTCTATAGTTGATAGTACACTTCCCTTGAACTCCAATCTCAACTGGGTAACTTGAATTCTCGGCATGCATGAGTTAATTTATGTTGTTTGATCATTTTAACTCGATGATCACTTAGAGTGAAAAAAGTTACACACCCTTAACTGAACCTCACCTAGTTCTGCTAACAGTGAGAACTAGTTACACTAACGATAACTCAAATTAACTGAAATTGATTGCTACAAATTAGAAATCAATCATGTAGAACTAAACTCAAGTGTCTCCAAATTGAATTTACTGAGTTAACTGAATGAAAAGAGTTATTTCACCTCAGTTAACTACCTCCAAGTATTATGCTGAAATTGAAATTCGAATTTCTCCTAATTTAATCAAGGAAAAATTAAATTAGGAATTTCTTATTACATTTTCAACATATAAGAACCAACTTCCTCTCATCTCTTTTCATCCTTTATTTGTCCTTCCATTTTCTATCTTTTCGTCATCCCATTTAAATACTATAACAACAATACATTTTGTTATGTATTACTCTTGTTATATCACTTAAGACCCATAGTCCATAACCATATCAATTTTGTTTAGGGATATCCACCTTGGGTTGGAAAAGTACAATTGTAAAGGAGAGGAACAACTACAATGATAGTGGGTATCCTTTATAAATTGCACAAGACTATCTCCTTGATGCTTGGGACTTTACATCTTTTGGGGGTAGTAATTTTTGTTATAATTGGCATGATTACTTTTAAGTTTTTAATTTTTGCATGTTACAACACCAGAAAACACTCCATCTAATTAACCTTGATTAGTTTTGTAGAGTGATTTTCACTCATTATTGTATTAAGCGTATGGACCTTATGGCCATTTATTAGATAGATATCACTTTCATATGCAAGAATAGAGACTAAAATTCACTTCAATGGAGTATCAGTGTTGGTAAAGTGAGTAGGCTATAAAACCCTCATTTATAAATCATAACGTATAATAATATTTGAGTCATTGACCATGACACATCAATGAGAACTTTGAAGAGAACATAAACCAATCACGGGTAAAGCAAAAAGAGAAAGGTTGAAATACCTATAGGCAAACAATGTGTAGCTTCAAGAAGATAACAAGAACTTGAAAGAGAATATATAGATGTTTGATAAGAGGATTGCATAAGAAGAAGAAACTTGAAAACCCCACCTAATTGATCACATTGCTAAAGAATTGATTTGAAAAATGCAAAGACTCCCTCACCACAATTATGGAAGATCGGGATAATAGTAGAGTGGATCTTATGCAATTGGGAGAGAACATCATCTAGATGGATAACTAGTAAAATGACATGTTCATTCATTTGATGGCTTAGTTGTAGTGAGAATTGGTAGAGAAGGAAGAGGCATTTAAAAGGATACATGCAATTATCCAAGAGACCAAGGAAGAAAAGCTACCTTCCATTTCCACCACTAAGTCCATCACTATGACCAAGACAAATTTGTTAAGCCCAACTTCCTCAAACTTTTCTCAAGATAATTTTGGTGAATTTGAAAAGTAAACCAAGGGCATTGGCTAAAAAATGTTAATAAATATGGGCTACAATTGACAAGGGATAGGTAAGAGAAGACTAGGCATCCTAAGCTCCATCATTTGACATCCCCAAGATGTTCATATTTTATGTAAATCAATATCTAGTTATTATGTTAGTGAGTTGGATTGTGCAAGGTTTGCATGCCCAGGTATATTTAATTGTTTAGTTAGCTTAGGGCCTACATGCCTATGATTATTTTCTTTAAGTCCATGAACATATTTCCATAAAATTTATTCACATATATGATAATATAAATAAATCACAACTACAAGATCCCTCCCGAGTATGGGGGAGAGAACTTCACCAGAGGTAAAGGCGAGAAGCTAAAACCATACATGGATCCTAAGCTTAGTAAATAACAAAACCTTCATAAAGCCACTTTATGAATGAAATCGATAGTCATGAGAGGATATTATATCATAATTCTAAACTTAGGAGAGTGAGTCCCTTATGTGCCACTTGTAAGAGAAAGCACATGCACATATAATTCAGGTTTTCCCACTTTGTTGGAGATGCACCATTCATCTAAGCACTATGGACTAGAGATGTAGGTATTGATATTCTTTGGGTGCTATTTGTGGGTACATAATTGTTTACCCTATTGGTTACTAGACCACTGGGGAAAAGCGATTTGAATTGTACAAGATTGTGTTCTTGGTAGTTTTCCTTGATAGTCGTTGACCTTCATGTTCCTTCTAGTAGACTGGTGCTTAGAACTAGTAACTGGGGGAATTCATTAATATTGATCCCTATGACCTATGTTAGTCCTAATTTGTGATTTGAGTCATCCATTGAAGTAAAATTTGGGATATCCATTTAACTAGTGGCTGGAAAACTATTGGGAATTCTATAGAGGAAGTGGATAATCGATTCTTCTTGCTTTTCTCAGGGAAGAATGGAGTTTGGATGGGGAATGGGTTGGCCAAACTGCCCTTGCTTATCATAGGTGAGCGTGAAGTTGGGAGGAGAATTTGGTAAGGGATTCCCATTTAATTATATGGATAATTTCTCCTTACTCACCTCAGGAAAGGTTAGATCTCAGAGGGAGAAATGGTTACATTTCTATACAAGAATGAGTCATCATACTGTAATGGTACTAGATTATGTGTCCAAAGTTGGCTCAAGGAGAGACGTTATCCCTTGTGGAGTTATGGCCCTAGATCATGGGTGACCTATTGTTGAGAGATAATGAAAAACACAGTCTATGTTGGGAATAATGTTAGATGTCTCCAACCAATTGGTGGAAATTTTAAGAATAAGTGTTCCCACCTTGTATTCAACTATTCAATGTATATGTAACTTATTGTTTCATGTTTGGATTTTCATTATGAGTAATTGAGCTTAGTGTTGTATATATTTTTATGCATATATGTTGTCATTCACTCTATGTGGTAATGTATCCATGTAAGGATTTTATAGGAAAATTAATTGTAGCATAACTGGGTGGAATGCATGGGATCTAGGTTAGCTTCAAATAGGTAGAGAATATATTAATATGCTAACGATGAATAGAGGAATCCATTGATGAAGTGGACCTAAAGGTATGATCAAGGGATTAATACTCAAAGGAAAGAGTCTTTATAGAACATATAACTTTAAAGGTTGAAGATACTCCAATAAAATTAAAGAAAAATGCTATTTTTAATGTGTAGGAAGGCCTAATTAATCTTGTACAACCTCTCTAATGAACAGATAAAGTAGGAAATCCTATGGGTAGATATTGGGAAGAAACAATTGCTAGATGTCCTATTTGAATGGAAGGAATTTCATCTTTTCCTTGGATGGAAACCTCATTTGGGATGTAATAAATGTGTAATATGGTACAAATTTGGAATTGTATGTTAAGTTATTGGGACAAGTTTTAAAATCTCAAATTGTCATAAATATATGGATTATAGTTATATTGTAATAGGATTGAATATTCAATTGGTAAGATTCATATGAAGACATTATTTCTTCAAAGAGTTCAACCTCACTTCTAAGACCTCTAATTTTAATGGAAAGAAGTTGAAGCATGTGTTATTTAATTAAGAATGACTGAAAGGTCCCACACAAATCGATAAAATAAAAAGTGGCTTATGGCCTCTTTTATTTCCTAGAAGAATCTTGGATTAATGGATTGTCTACATGAGAAGTCGTGAATATTTTAGCCTAATGAGGACTCAAGCTCCTCTGAGGAATTTTAGGGAAATTTTAGGCATTGTTAGAGTAAAATATAATCACTGACAAGCAGGTAGGAAAATTCCATGTTGAACTATAGTTTCTCACAAATTTAGGGATGAAGTTCCCTAGAATTATCCCTTAGTAAATCAAACCAACAAGGGTGTTGACACCATGGGTTTAGCCATAAGGGGATAAAATTATCACACATTCGAAACAGGTGGATGCCCCATTATACAAATTGATAGACATATGAGAATTTTTAAAAAAGGGGCTTAATGAAAAATCCCATTTTCTAGAGACTTAGATGTGGAACCATTGTGTTGGAATCCTAAGTCTGCATTGTGGGGAAATATGGGATTTGATCCTTCCAAAATGATATATATATATATATATATATATATATATATATATATATATATATATATATATATATATATATATATATATATATATATATATATATATATATATATATATATATATATATAAATGATATATATATATATATATATATATCTTGAATTCATATGTTATAGGTTTATCCCATCATTTGTACACATGGGACAATAGGGTTGTAACCAAATGTTTAGTTGTAAGGGGGGCTAAGGAAAAAGATATGGCTCTCTGACTTACGACAATATTTGGATATTTAGGCATAAAAAGCATCATTAGAGTATCGAGTGACGAAAAGTATGGATGTTAGATGTATGGATGGGTGGAACCACATGTGATGGAATCTAGTGTGGGGCGACCTTGATGGCAACATTACACATTCATGCATCCACAAAAATTTAGAGGTATCCAATATATAGTACCGTATGAATTGTGTGAAGGAAAGGATGTTCTAAATATTGGAATAGTTGGAAATCTAAGAAAAAATAAGTGTTACTCAATAAAATCCTAGATCAAGATTCTGGTTGGCCGGGAAAGTGGCCTATTTACGTATAGGCCAACATGGCACACTGTTGTCATAATTATTTTATTTGGCATGCTAATTTGGAATCTCATATGTGTCATGGTGATGTGGCAGCATGGGCTAGAGTTTAGTGGCATGACATGCTAATGTGGCACTGTTATGAACCTTTCACCTTAAAAATGACAAGAAACCAAAGTCCTCTTCAAGGGGTAAAGCTCCTTTCACGATGAACACAATGTACAAGACAATATTTTATGATTCTAAGACTAGGTCTCCTTAGTATATATATAGGATACAGGGGGTAGAATTAGAATAAAATGGGACAACCAAGGATTCTAGCCTACATAACAATATAATAATAGAAATGTAACAACTCAGGGTTTAGAGATTAATAAGGGGTTTTAGGGTTATCAAAGAGCTTATATAGGACTTAACATGCCCCTCTACTTGAAACAAGTGTTTTCCTCAACACTTGACTAAATACTATTGATTTAGCAAGAATAAGTCATCTTCCCATGTCATCTCTTCTACTAGTAGGTTCTTTTGTTTGAATATGTACCCCACAATTGTTCAGGTACCCAACCACTTAATCCTTCTTTCAAGGATTGTTTCTACTTCTAGTATGATTTTCCCTTGTTCATTTATCTCTAGTACACTTCCCAACTACAAACGAATATCATTGTCATGATTTTTATTAGTTGGAATACCCTTAGGAATTAATCCAGATACCTTGACATTATTTTTGATATCTTTATGGATATCCCATGACATACATGATATTTATGTTTGAATGTTTAATTGAATATAATTTTCCATTACACACTAGTGCCCCTTTTTAATAATTTTGTCATTCCAATAGATTATCGCTTTAGATGGTTTCCCTTTGATACCTATAATATCAATTTCCTTTCCTTCTGAAGTAAATTCTATGAAAAGATTTTGAAAATCCAAGGTCATTGTTCCCAATGATTGTAACCATTAGAACCTTAATACAACATCACATTAGAGAAATTTTCAGGTCTAAAATGGGCCTCCTAAGGAATATTATAAAATAATAGTGGAATTTCGAGTTACAACACTCATTGGATGCAAAATTCAATTCCTCATCAAAGGAGTACCCATGTTACATACTTTTGATGAACCCCACTACACGAAAAATGATAAATACATGAGAAACATGATCGCAATCATGTTTTTCATGTATTTCTCATTTTTTATGTAGCAGGGGCCATCAAAATTATGCAACATTGGTACTTCATTTGTCACGATGGAAACAAAGTTCCTTTGCTCTTCTTTCATCCATTTGTTGAGGAACAAACCTTGTTGTTTTAAGAGAAGGAGCATTATTTTCTCTATATTTATTAGTGACCAATATTGTAGTGGCCATATTTTTACTTTCAACTTTTCTTTCCAAACTGAAAGCATGCTCTAGAGCTTTAGGTTCAAAGAGATGCACCTCAAGTTGGATGTTTTCCTTTAAAGTTTCCATGAATAGCTCTAACAAATTATTTGTAATGTCCCCAATTTTTGCATTACCTTATGGTGATATTAGGGGGAGTTTCCATGGCTTATGTTAGTAAGGTCAGAGGAGGTGGATTACATTATTCATGGGCTAGAACGGTTTTCAGGAGTTTTACGGGGTCTGACTGAGATCACTTGCCATATTTTTGTCATCAAGATTAGTTCTCCACAATTTTCTCTTGGTTCCTTTGCATTCTGGTGATTCCCACAAAACAAGGTTATTAATAAGCATATTTTAGTTATTTATAATTAAGGTGATTCACGGTTGATTATTTAGAGGAACACCTAAGTTTAATAGCTCGTTTGAATCAGGGAAATAAGATCTACAAGGAAAGATGAAAAAAGGAGCTTTTGGTGGCCAATGTGATCGTGGAGGCAAATTAATCATTTTTCAGGGTTAAAAGTGACATTGATTAGTTAAAAGTCATTTTATTAAATAAAGAAAGAAAACATGATTTTATTATTTTATTGGGAAAAAGGTAAAATGGTGGCAGAAGTGGCAAACGAGTTATGAAAAATTGGAAATGAGAGAGTCTCTCCTCATTCTAGTCTTTCTCCATTTGATAAAAGGATTGTTGGAGAGCTCATGGAGAAGAGTCTAGGGTTTTGGAAAACCATAAGTCTGATTAATAGTTTTAGTGTTGAAACCATACACCCTAGCTAGTTTTGACAGTGAGATCACTCATATTTCGCCATTGTTGGCATTATGATACAAGTGTTTTCCTTGATGGCAACTCACTCACAGGTCAATTCAGTTTTGGTAAAAGGAAACTCATAGTACATCAGGTATATTCAGAGGTAATAGGGAAGTGGTACAGAAGAACAGGAAGATGGAACTAAGGTCTATTGATCAGAAAAAAGAAGGTAAAAGAAAAGGTTGATGTAAAGCAGTTTAAGAAGTATACGCAGGTCCACTTAGTAAAAATAGGGTATACACACTGGTCCACAGAACAAAAAGAGCATATACGTATACACGCACTCCCACAGGAGGGAAAACATGTACATGTTGGAAAATCAAGGTTTTGGTCCAAGGTATTTGGTCTGAGGTATTGACCCTAGGTATTTTGTCAAAGGTATTGATCCTAAGTGGTTTTGGTCCAAGGTACTGATAAAGGATCTAAGTATATAAGAAGGAGAAGATCAAAGTGCTAAGGACACAAGGAATGAATATCTTATGAAGTGTTAAATAAAAGGAAAATGTTCAAGTGTATGGATTTCTAAGGAATACTTCTATCTGAAGTATATTTTATGTTGCAGGGGCTATGTTTGTGATTTGATCTGAAATAATTTGTGCACCTTGAATTCAATATTGGATCAGGATCATGATACCTGAAATGACTTATTATTGAATGATGTGATATTAATTGGGCTAGATCTGATTATGTACACCTGTTTTATTCTTTAAATATCATGATCTAGGTTTTTCTGAAGTCCAGAAGTGCAGAGAAGTTATGAAGTAAGTATTTGCAGCTATGTACGTTGTTTCACTTTGGTGAAGGTGCGTATACACGCTGGTTCAACTCTTCCAAGTAGCGTATGCAAAAGAAAAGCTTGATGTTCAAGGATGATTGATCTATCAGATCAATGTTGCTGTTTTACTGTTGTCTGTCAATGAAGTCTTCTTAGATATGAATGTAAAACTGAATGAATAAGGAGTTTGATATCTGATTGACTGATTGTATAAGCGAGAAGGGTGATCTTTGTTGCTGCCTATGTAAATCTTTGTAAATAGATAGTAGATGGTCAATATATTGCTAGTTGGTACAGACTTGATTCAGAAGTTTAACGTTTCAGTAGTTTTGAAGGTATACGTAGGTTTGATTATAGGAAGTAGCGTATACACATAGTTTTGGTTCAGTAAAGTAGCATGTACATTCTGATACATGTTTTTTGAGCTTGCACCTGATTCCTAGATTCAATATAGTGTTCTATTGATAGTGATCTGATTGCTCAGATTAACTGATTGTTGTTTGATGCAGGGTGAGTTTTAAAGTTTCTTATGGGTCCAGTATGAAAATTTGATGAAATGAGGCCTTCAAGTGTATTGTTGTGTACTAGGAGCATCTAGTCTGAAAATTTATGAAACGTGGTCCCTAGAGGAAGAGAGAAGGTTGTAGCCTTCTGTAGGCCGATGCCTACGTACTAGTAATCACATTGGCTAGTACAAGAGCTAGGGGGTTGCAACTCCCTTCCAGTAGAAGCTGGAAAATGAGAGAAGGTTGTAGCCTTCTGCTGGTGGGTGCCTACATACTACTGGTATGAGTCTGCACCAGTACAAGTTTGTAAATAAATTTTCTTATTATTAAAAGAAGACAGAGATGACAACAGTAGTTAGTTTTCACCCACATTGGGTTTCCACCTTAAATCTTGGTGTTCATGTGTGTTGCTTATGTGTGATGCTTTATTCTATTTTACTACACTATTTAATAAGTTATTGATGCACTGGTTAAAGATCAACACATGATAAATTGTCTAAATCACAAGTTCTTTGGGTATATGCTGGTTTCTCTAATCACAGTTGCGTGTACACACTAGTTCACTTCACAGAAGTAGTGCATATAAATCAGTTTTGGAAATAAAATTATTGATATGATAATACTGATTCACCCCCCCTCTTAGTATTATTTCCAACAATTGGTATCAGAGCAGGTCCTTCAGAAGAAGCTTGATCACTTGAAGGTAGATCTTTCAAGATGAATAATCACGAAGGCATGGGATCCATCAAACCACCAATCTTCAATGGGAGCAACTTAGTATATTGGAAAATAAGAACCAGAGCCTATTTACAATTGATTGGAGCAGACGTTTGGGAAATTTTGGAAGGAGGATATCAATTCCTAGCAACAATTCCTACAGACTCTGCAGGTAAGAAGTTATATGAAACCAATGCCAAAGCAGTCAACACATTATTGGGAAGTCTGTCAGAATTAGAATTTGTCAAAGTCATGCAGCTCAAGATAGCCAAAGAGATATGGGACAAAATCATTTAGAGCTATGAAGGAGACTCTTAGGTAAAACATGCTAAGCTTCAAACTCTCAGAATTTAGTATGAAACTCTTAAGATGCATAGTGATGAGAGTATTGCTAGTTACTTTTTACACATAGATGAGATTGTTAATTGTATGAAGAATCTGGGTGAAGAGATAAAGGAAGTTACTTTAGTTGAGAAAATTTTGAGATCCCTATCTCCTAAATTTGAGTCAAAAGTGTCTGCCATAGAAGAAAAATAGGATCTTTAGACTATCACTATGACTCAACTTCATGGAATCCTAACTGCCTTTGAAATGAGAAAAGGAGGTCCATCAGATATGAGAAAAGCTGCATTTAAAGCATCAGCAAAGGGAAAAGAAAAGGAAGAGCACCATGAATCAGGACACATTTCAGAAGAAGAAGATAAGCTAAATTTTGTCAAGAAGCTTCAACAGGGTTCCAGAAGATTTAGAGGTAAGATAAATTTCAAATGCTTTGCTTGTGGTAGAGTTGGTCACTATGCTGCAAAATGTCCTCATAAAGATAAATACGAAAAAGGGAAGGAATATGCAAAAGACAATAGAAAACATGTTGTGAATAGAAGGAGTTACTATACGCATGAAGATAGTGATGGTTTATCTAATAGTGATGAAGATGAAACTGAACAAGATTATATACTTCTCATGGCCTATGACAATGATGACTTTTTGGATGCATTAGAAGAGGAAGATTTTCTTGAAGAAATCACTAAACTCAAAATCTGTCTAGGAGAAAAGAATATGATCATAGATACTTTGACACACCAACTTACTGAAAGGGAAAAACACAATGAAAATCTATAATGTGAAATTGTGGGTCTAAGAAAAGATCTTGAGAAGACAAAATCTCTCAATCTTATATTTGCTAAAGGATCAAAAACTTTAAATGAGATTATCAAAGTTTGGGGTTCTCCTTTGATAAAGACAGGTCTTGGATATACTGAAGAATCATCTCAATCACAAAAGTTGTCTACCTCCACCAAAAGCTATCTTGATGCAGCAAAGATGAGTGAACAATATGTCAATCATCAGTAAAGGCCTAAAACTACTCATCAGGTAAATCATACTCAATTTACTCCAAGGATGAATATCAGTAGAAGCCGCAACCAACAGGTAAACAATGTCAAAAGATTCTATGATTGCAGAGAATTATTTGATGGGAAATGTTTTTCATGTCATAATTTTGGACACAAGGCTGCTCAATGTGTTGCTTACAAAACGATCATGACTAGAGAAGACGAAATCAAATAAGTACAACAAGAATAAAGAAAAGTTTCTATAATAACTTTTCTCCTCTTGAAAACGAAATATAATGCTTGATTTGTAACAACTTTCGTCATGAAGAATCTGAATGTAGGAGCAAATTTTGGCCAACATTTCAAAAGGAGCAAATGCCATTAAATGCCAAGATATGGAGAAGGAAGAAATATCAATCAGAAAGATGTGGTATAGCTTTGTACGTAGAAGGAAAAGAAAATCAGTGGTACATAGATAGTGGATGCTCAAAACACATGACAGGTGATAAAGAGAAACTTCATTCATATAATGCTTTAGAAAAAGGATGTCTGTTATGAAACCAGCTCAAGAAAAAAATAGAAAAGATAGATCAACGCCTTAAAATTCAGCCTCTTCGAGGGGGCAACCTCCTTTACATTACATAAATGAACAATTCTTGGATGATACAAATGAAAAAACCTCCTTTCTATATATAGGAGTCTAAGGAGTCACAATATAACCCAGCCAACCTAACAATAATAATATAAAGCCACAAAAATAACAATAGAGGGATTCTATGGGGCACAGTATAACAATATGAGGATAATAAGGGCACAACAATATTAATAAGGGGTACAACTACAATAGTAATGGGGTAATCACTAGTATTATAGGGACCCAACATGCCCCTCTCCTTCAAAAAAGTGTTGTCCTCAACGCTTGAGTAGTTCTGGATACTTCTATATAAAATTCTCATCCTCCCATGTGGAATCTTCAGCGGATAAGTTCTTCCACTTGATAAGATACTCCGAAATTGATCGATTTCGTAGCTGTCGAGTTCTTGTTTTTGTGACTGCTTCTGGTTCCAATATAATTTTTCCTTCCTCGTCAAGTTCTGGAAATATTGTTTGAATTGGGAGCTTGTCGCCTATAACCTTCTTTAAACATGAAACATGGAAAACTGGGTGCAATCGAGAAGCTGCAGGAAGCTCCAATTTGTATGCCATAGTACCAATCTTTTGCAACACCTTGTATGGACCATAATACTTTGGTGATAATTTATTATCCTTCTTAGCTTGCTTGAGGGACATTTGCTTATATGGTTGTAGCCGTAGGAATACCCAATCACCTACATCAAAACTTCTTTCACTGCGATGTTGATCTGCCTGTTGTTTCATTCTATTCTGTGCCAACACGAGGTTATCCTTTAAGAGTTGGAGGACTTGTTGTTGATGTTCGATGTGATGTTCCACTGCCTGAACCTTAGAATTTTCTCTTAAATATGATGTGATGGATGGTGGCTGATACCCATAAAGTGCCATAAATGGGGTCATTTTTGTTGCTGTATGGAAGGAAGTGTTATACCACCATTCAGCCAGAGGCAACCATTTGACCCATTGTGTCTGTTTATCAGATACAAAGCAACGAAGATATCCTTCCAAACATTTGTTTACTATCTCAGTTTGCCCATCAGATTGAGGATGATAAGATGAGCTATGAGCTAACTGAGTACCAAGACAAGAAAATAATTCTGTCCAAAAATTTCCAGTGAAAATGGGATCTCTGTCACTTACAATAATCTTTGGGTTTCCATGTAGCTTTTGAATTGTTTCCATAAATGCAGTAGAAACTGTACTGGCTTTAAATGGATGTGATAATGCACAAAAGTGTGCATACTTGGTAAGTCTGTCAACTACCACCATGATGACACTCTTTCCCTCAGACTTGGGTAAACCTGTGATAAAATCCATTGAAACCTCCTCCCAACGTTGGCTTGGAATGGATAAAGGTTGTAATAGACCCGGTGTCTTAATTGTTTCAACTTTATTTTGTTGGCAAACCAAACATTCCGCCACAAACTTTTGAATATCTGATTTAAGGCCATCCCAAAAAAATTCCTTCTTAACCCTGTGGTAAGTTTTTAAAATCCTGAGTGCCCTCCTAAGGGAGAAGTGTGCAATTCCATAAGAATCTTTTGTTTTAGCTGGGAATTCTTACAGAGGTATAAGCGATCTTTGTACCATAACGAATCATTTTGCCAGCTAAATGTATCAGACATACTGGAATCTTGTTGTAACTTTCGAATAAGTGCCCACACTTCTTCGTCATTCTTCCATTCCTCCCTTGCTTCGTTTATCCAATCTGGTTGGATAATAGAAATGGCGCACAACAATGCTTCCACATCCTCATCCTTTCTTGAGAGTGCATCTGCCACCACATTTTGCTTCCCTTTTTGTAGATGATTTCAAAGTCATAACCCAACATCTTTGTGACCCACTTTTGTTGCTCTTCAGAGGATAATCTTTGTTCTAAAAAGTATTTAAGGCTATCATGATCCGTTTTTACCTTGAAGTGTCTTCCCATTAGGTAGGGTCGCCATTTCTTAAGTGCATGGAGTATTGCCAACATTTCCTTCTCATAAATAGCTTTGTGTAAAAACTTTCCCTTGATTGGACGACTTTCAAAAGCAATGGGTCTTTCATCTTGCATTAGAACGACACCAATTCCATTTCCTGAAGCATCACATTCCACAATAAAGGTTTTTGTGAAGTCCGGTGTAGCTAAGACCGGTGCTTGGCACATTGCCTCTTTAAGATGTTCGAAGGCCTTTGTTGCTTCCGGAGTCCATGAAAATGCATCTTTCTTCAATAATGTTGTTAGAGGTGCTGCTATTCTCCCATAATTCTTAACAAACTTGCGATAATACCCTGTCAACCCGAGAAATCCTCGCAGATGCTTTATGGATGTGGGGATTTTCCATTCCTTAATGGCTTTAATTTTGCTAGGGTCTACCTTAACTCCTTCATGAGATACAATATGACCCAGATATTCCACCTCTTGGACTCCAAAGAAACATTTGGATCTTTTTGCATATAATTGTTTCTCCTCCAATAGTTGTAGCACCTTGTCAACATGTTCAACATGATCCTTCCAAGACTTGCTGTAGATTAGTATATCATCAAAAAATACTAACACAAATTTTCTAAGGAATGGTTTGAAAATTGAATTCATCAAACCTTGAAATGTTGAAGGTGCATTGGTAAGGCCAAAAGGCATGACCAAAAATTCATAATGACCCTCATGAGTTCTAAATGATGTTTTCAAAATGTCTTCAATCTTCATTCTGATTTGATGATATCCTGAACGAAGATCCAACTTGGTGAAGTAAATTGATCCATGCAATTCATCCAGTAATTCATCAATGACAGGAATGGGAAACTTATCTTTAATAGTGAGCTTGTTGAGCTCCCTATAATCTGGACACATGCGCCATGATCCATCCTTCTTGTGCACCAATACTACTGGAGCAGAGAAAGAACTTTGACTTGGTTGAATTATACCAGCCTCTAGCATTTCTGCAACCATACGTTCAATTTCTCTTTTGGGCATAGGGATATCTGTACGGCCTGATGTTTGGAGGAACACTTCCTGGAATCAGATGAATAGCATGATCATGATCACGCATAGGTGGGAGACCTTTGGGAGTCTCAAATACCTTGGAATGATTGTCCAGGACTTTTTGGAGATCTGGAGAAATAGATGATTCTGATGTGGAAACATCTAGCGAACATAATTGTGCAATTACACCTCTTTGTTCCTTTTTTAGAAGCTTTGTCATACCATTAGAGCTGATTATCTTTCCTGGTTTCCCTGCAATACCCCTTAATTCAACTTCCTTTCCTTCCGTAGAAAATTTGATGAAAAGTTCTTGAAAATTAAAAGCTATTGTACCCAAGGATTGTAGCCATTGGACTCCTAGTACAACATCAGCACCTCCCATTGGAATGGAAAGCATTGGGCTAGTCAATACATATTCTCCCATGGATAGCTTGATATTATGGCACTTTCCAGAGAAATTTATTGTTCCTCCATTTGCAACCATCACTTGACACTCTGGTGCTGGATATAAGAAGCAATTCAATTCTTTTGCTACCTTACAATGAATAAAATTGTGGGTGCTTCCTGAATCAATCAACACTATTACCTTTTTCTTCTTGATTTGTCCTTCTATCTTGATGGTTTGAGGAGTGGTAATTCCCACCAATGCATTACAAGATATGGTCGGATTCATTTCTTCTTTATCTAGGCTTTGTTCCTGGAGTATATCCTCTTCTTTTGACCTTTCTTGCTCCTTTTCTTCTTCCTCTTCACAATCTATGTAGAATAATTTCTTCTCAGCACACTTATGACCTTTAGTGTATTTGCTATCACAACTGTAACAAAGCCCTTTTGCTCTTTTTTCTTCCAATTGTTGTGGTGTCAACCTTATAGGTTGTGGAAGACTAGGGGCAACAACACTTCCATCTTTATAGTTGTGAGTGGTATGCTTCCTGGTTGCCATAATTTTGCTTTCCATTTTTCTTGCTAACCTGAATGCCTTCTCTAATGAATCAGGTTCCCAAAGGCGAACATCATGTTGGATATTATCCTTTAAAGACCCTATGAACACATCAATCCTATGCTCCTCTGGAATATTTTTTACCCTTATGTTCAATTTTTGGAACTCCTCAATGTGCTCCATTATTGAACCCTTTTGTTTGAGACTTATCAATTGGCTAAAAAAAGTGTTGCTTTTTGTATCCTCATAATGTGCTATCAATTCTTCCGTAAAAATTGCCCAAGTGATAAATTGTTTACGAGAGAAAAGCCATTGATACCATACAAACTGATTTGGTTCCAAATATAAAGTTGCAATACGTACCTTTTGTGTGTTTTGCACATTATTGAGATCGAAAAATTGCTCCATCTGTAATATCCATGTTGCGGGATCCTTGCCATCAAACTTCCTCATATCGATTTTTGGAATATGGTGGGTCTTCGATCCAACATTAGAGTCTATGAAATCATGATTAACATTTCTTTTGTTCTCATCATGAGTTTCCTTTACTACCCTTTCACCATTAGTAAGCATTTCTTGTAGAAACTTTGTTAAATATGTCTTCAAATCTTCCATGCCTGTCTTCAAATCTTCCATGTTTGTCTTCAAATCTATCTTCAAATCATCCATCTTAGCTTCCACGTCAATCATCTTAGCTTCTACGCCTTTCTTTGAACAGTCCATCTTAGCTTCTACACCTTTCTTTAAACCATCCATCTTAGCTTCTACATCTTTCTTTAAACCATCCATCTTAGATTCTGTTCCTTTTTGTGCAAGGGACAGTTGTTGCACTTGGTCTTGTAATTTTGATATATCATGTTGCATTTCTTCCTCTTCTTCATGAGTCATGCTAGAGCTTTCAGGTTCCTTACTAGGTGTTTGCATTTTCTTTCCTCGGGGCATCAGCTACCGATAATAATGCTCTACTATGCCCTTTGAATTCCTTCAAAATAAATTTCAAACCAATAATAAGCAAAAATTTAAAAGAATCTACACACCTTTTTTCACTTTCTAGGATCTCGATATTGCCTCTGACGTATCTCTGTACATTCAAATCATCCAGTTCTAAAATTGTGACTTGCAATAGCCCTCTTTGTCCTCTTTCCAATGCCACCAATCTGATCCAAATTGGATTCTCCAAGGAAGAGTTATGCGAAATCTCCCACAGTGACCTGATTATAGACTAGTTCAATAGAGCGAACTTGTACGACGTGCCACAAGTCATTGTTTCAACCTTTGGCTCTGAAAAATATATAAAAGAAACTATAGTCTGTCCTCTTTCTATGCCTTCTTACGAAATTTCAATCCAATGCTCAGATAGAAAGTTATGACGATTTTCCCTAGGTCACCTGTTTGGGATGTAATTCAGGAGTCTGCAAAAAGACAAACTTCCTCAGATCATATCTCCGCAAATATAGTGCGAAAAGCTCTGAAATTCGGACCCGAGATTCAGCGCGATGACTTCTGAAATGGGTTTTTTTTTAGCTTCTGAAACATCGCAGAAAAAAAGTTATAGTGAAAATGCGACAATGACCTGTTTGGAGCAGTGAAACCCTAGAATCCAAAGCTTTGATACCAAATGTTATGAAACCAGCTCAAGAAAAAGATAGAAAAGATAGATCAACACCTTAAAATTCAGCCTCTTCGAGGGGGAAACCTCCTTTACATTACATAAATGAACAATTCTTGGATGATACAAATGACAAAACCTCCTTTCTATATATAGGAGTCTAAGGAGTCACAATATAACCCAGCCGACCTAACAATAATAATATAAAGCCACAAAAATAACAATAGAGGGATTCTATGGGGCACAATAATAACAATATGGGGATAGTAGGGGGACAACGATATTAATAAGGGGTACAATTACAATAGTAATGGGGTAATCACTAGTATTATAGGGACCCAACAATGTCTCATTTGGAAATGACACTCCAGTTGTCATTAAAGGTAAAGGTTCTATTTTCTTGAAAGAAAAGGTTAAAGATGGAAATGTCATGTATGTAGATGGTTTAAAGCATAACCTATTGAGTGTCAGTCAAATGTGTGATCAAGGAAATGAAGTGGTGTTTCGATCAAATGGATGTGTCATTCATGAACTTGATATAGGAAAGACCGTGATCAAAGGTACAAGAACTCCAAACAACTTATACATACTCAAAGGAGGACAACAACAATGCTATCTAAGAAAAACAGATGAAAACTGGCTGTGGCATAGAAGATTGGGACATCTAAGCTTTTCTCAAATAAGAAAAGCATGCAGGCTCAAGGCAGTTCGTGATCTTCCAAATATCAGCATCCCAGAAAATACCATATGCAAACCATGTCAAATCGGTAAGCAAACCAGAGTTCACTTCATTGAAAAGTAAGGGTTAGCAAATAATCCTCTTGAACTCATCCATACTGATTGTTGGGTGTGGAGCTTGATTATCTTCTGTATTCAAAGGTATCGCCACATTGGACCCCAGTTCGAAATGGGGCGGAAACGCTGCCCGTAAAATATTCGCTGCAGGGGGGGTCGAGGGGGGTGACTGTGACCTTTTGGGAGCCTCCCCGGCGGGGGGTTCGGGGGCAGCACCCTTGAAGCTAAGAATAGATGTAAATTTTCCTTGTAAAAGTATAGTAATTTCTAGTCAATCTGGGCCGTTCATTAGGCGGAGATCTGACGGTGGAAGTTATATTTAATTTAGGGTTTTTTGCCCTAGAAAGCAACCCCTCACTATATATGAGGGAATTGTATTGCGTCTATGGATATCTATATTCTGAGTGAGGAAACGAGAGGAGATTGAGAGTGAAGAGGGAGTTACAGTAGATCTACTGTAGGTTGTATCTCTTCAGTTTTCTGGATAATATAATAAAAGAAGGACTGGATATTTCTTCGTGGATGTAGCCCAAACTGGGTGAACTACGAATATCTGTGTCTCTCTTGTTTTATGTGTTTTCTGTTTTATGTTTATGCAATATTTTATGTGTTCCATTGCTCTGTAATATATAATTTTATAACAATTGGTATTAGAGTCGAAGGTCTATTTGGCTAATAAACTCGCAGGAAAGAAGGGTTCCTGGTTTGAGTGGGAGCAATGGCAGAAGATGGTAGGTTTAGGGTCGAAAAATTCAACGGCAAAAACTACCAACTGTGGAAGATGCAAATGGAAGATTATCTGTGTCAGAGAGATTTGTACCTACCATTGAGTGGAAAGACAAAGAAGCTGACGAGTATGATAGACGCAAAATAGGATATTCTTGACAGAAAGGCACTTGGAACGATACAGCTGTGCCTAGCGGCATCGGTAGCATTTAATATTTAAAGGAAATGACAACAGAGGGTTTAATGTTGCCATTGGCCAAACTATATGAAAACCCTCGGCCTCAAATAAGGTATTTCTTATGAAGCGTTTATTTAATATGAAGATGTCAAAAGGTGGATCTGTTGCAGACCATTTAAATGATTTTTACAGTTACAAGTCAGATAAGTTCTGTAGGGGTAAATTTTGATGATGAAGTTAGGGCTCTGTAATTTCTGTGCTCATTGCTAGAAAGTTGGAATGGATTAGTTATGGCCATTAGCAACTTTGTCTCTGGATCTAGTACTTTAAAGTTTGATGATGTTGTCGGTGCAATCCTTAGCGAGGAAATGCGACGGAAAAGCTCCAGCGAGACATCGGGCAATGCTTTGACTGTAGAGACTAAGAGAAGAAAAATGGAAAGAGGAAAGATCCTAGGATATCGCAGTAAGTCAAGAAAAGGCAGATCCAAGTCCATATTTGGGATAGTGTGCTGGAAGTGCAGGAAGAAAGGACACCTAAAGAACGATTGCAAGTCTCAGAAGGAAAAAGAAGGAGACGCGCAGCAAGAAACTAATCATGAAGCGAATGTAACAAGTGATGTGTTGCAAGATGCTTTGATTCTTTCATTAGAAAATATTATTGATGCCTGGGTGGTAGATTTAGGGGCCTCATTCCATGCCACACCTGATAAGAAACATTTTCATGATTATGTTCAAGGACATTTTGGACAGGTTCGATTGGGTGATGATAAACCCTGTAAAATCGTTGGAATGGGTACAGTTTTCATAAAACAACAGAATGAAAATCAATGGCTATTGAAGGAGGTAAGGCATTTTCCAGATCTGAAGAAAAATCTGATTTCAACAGGGTAGTTGGGAGGTGAAGGTTGCATAAGTACTTTCACAAATAAACCTGGAAGGTCACTAAAGGATCCTTGGTAATAGCGAAAGGAGGAAAGGTTGGTACAATGTATTTATACAGTGGTATTTCTAATTCTGTTAATTCTTTAACCTCTACAGGAGAAGATACGACATTGTGGCATCATAGGCTCGGGCACATGAGTGAGGAGGGGATGCAGATTCTTCACTCAAGAAATTTGTTGCCAGGTTTGAAGCATGTTGATTTAAAATTATGTGAAAATTGTGTTTATGGAAAACAGAAGAGAGTCAGATTCCTTAGAGTTTGGAAAGAAAAGAAGAGCGAAAAATTAGAGCTTATTCATACAGATGTATGGGGACCTGCTCAGGTATCATCTTTTGGTGGCTCTCGTTGTTATGTTACTTTTATTGATGATGCAACCAGAAAAACCTGCATTTATTGTATTCAAAATAAATTTGATGTATTTGATACTTTCAAGAAATGGAAAGCTTTGGTTGAAAATGAGACAGGAAAAAGGTTGAAGTGTCTCAGATAAGATAATGGAGGTGAATATTGTAGCAAATAGTTTGATAGGTACTATTCAGATAATGGAATTCACAGAAAGAAGACAGTTCCAAGAACACCATAAGAAAATGGTGTGTCAGAAAGGATGAATAGGACAATCATGGAGTCTGCAAGGTGCATGAGATTGCATGCAAGATTGCCTTTACAATTTTGGGCAAATGCTATAAACACTGATGTTTATCTAATAAACAGAGGGCCTTCAATTTCCTTAGATGGTGGTATTCCAGAGGAGGCATGGATAGGAAAAAAGGTAAACTACTCATTTTTAAAGACTTTTGGTTGTGAAGCCTTTGTCCATTAATAAAGAAATAGAACAAAGCTTGAGGAAAAATCAAAGAAATGTACCTTTATTGGATGTGGTGTTAAAGATTTTGGTTATCGCTTATATGATTATGAAAATCAAAAAATCATTAGGAGCAGAGATGTAATATTCAATGAAAAGGTCTTGTATAAAAATCAGTTGCAGGAAAAGAAACAGGAAAAAGAAAACCGAGAATACACAATGCTTGACGATATCACAGGAAAAGTAATGGTGCTTGAAAATCATAATGATAAACAACTAGAACATCAACCACAATAGCAACAAGCACCTCAAACACCTAAAGGTGGTGTTAGAAGATATACCAGGATAAGTAGACCCCCTTAACGATACTCTCCTTCATTATATTATGTATTGTTGACTGATTCTGGTGAACCAGAATGTTATGAAGAAGTAGTGCAGGTAGAAACCAAGAAGAAGTGGGAGCAAGTCATGAAAGAAGAGATGGACTCCTTAGCACATAACCAGACTTGGGACTTAGTCAAGTTGCCTGCAGGTAAAACAACATTGCAGAATAAATGGGTTTACAAGTTGAAGGAAGAAGATGGAGGTAGAAAAAGGTATAAAGCTAGACTTGTGGTGAAAGGGTTTGCACAGAAAAAGGGTATAGACTTTGATTAGACATTTTCTCCTGTTGTGAAAATGACTTCAATCAGAACTATTCTAAGTCTAGTAGCTGCTGAAGATTTACATCTTGAGCAGTTAGATGTAAAGACAACCTTTTTCTATGGGGATTTGGAGGAAGAGATATATATGCAGTAGCCACAAGGATTTGAGATAAAAGGGAAGGAGAAACTAGTGTGCAGGTTGAAGAAGAGCTTGTATGGCTTAAAACAGGCTCCAAGGCAGTGGTATCTAAAATTTGACAGGTTTATGTTTGAACAAGGTTATACTAGATGTCACTCTGACCATTATGTTTATCTCAAAAGGAAAAATGATGGTAGCTATATTATATTGTTATTGTATGTAGATGACATGCTTGTTGCAGGTTCTAACATGCAGGAAATAAATGTGCTCAAAAGGAAATTGGCAAACTCATTTGCAATGAAGGATTTGGGTGGTGCAAAAAAAATCCTTGATATGAGAATAACTAGAGACAGGAAGAATTGCAAATTAACATTGTCTCAAAGTGAGTACATAGCAAAGGTGTTGAAAAGGTTTAATATGCAGAATGCAAAACCAGTTGGTATACCTTTGGCTAGCCATTTCAAATTAAGTAAGGAGGCATGTCCCAAGGCTCAGGAAGAAATGGCTCATATGTCTAAAGTTCCATATGCATCAGCAGTTAGAAGCTTACTGTATGCAATGTTCTACACGAGGCTTGATATTACACATGCAGTGGGAGTTGTAAGCAGGTACATGAACAATCCAAGAAAAGAACATTGGATGGCAATGAAGTGGATTCTCAGGTATTTGAGAGGTACCACAAATCAAGCATTATGCTTTGGTGGTTTAAGCATTACTCTACAGGGATATGTTGATGCAGATATGGTAGGTGACAGAGATAATAGGAGGAGCACTATAAGATATGTATTTACTGTAGGTGGAACAATTGTCAGTTGGGTTTCAAAAATCCAAAGTGTTGTTGCACTTTCAACAACAGAAGTAGAGTATGTTGCTGCTACAGAGGCTAGTAAAGAAATTATTTGGTTACAAAGGTTTCTGGATGAATTGGGTAAGAAGTAGGAGTTGGGCAGGTTATACAGTGACAGCCAGAGTGACATACATCTTGCAAAGAACTCTGCATTTCATTCCAAGACTAAACATATACAGCTCAAGTACCATTCCATACGGTCAGTGTTGGAAGATGGACAGTTGAAGCTGGAAAAGATACACACTAGCTAGAATCCTGCAGATATGTTAACAAAAATTGTAACTATGGAGAAACTAAGAATCTGCTCCAAAGTGGAGTCATTGTCTAGCAAATGAAGCAGTGGTAGAGTTGCTATAATCAGTCTCCAAGTGGGAGATTGTTGGGTGTGGAGCTTGATTATCTTCTGTATTCAAAGGTATCGCCGCATTGGACCCCAGTTTGAAATGGGGCAGCAACGCCGCCCATAAAATATTCACAGCAGGAGGGGTCCAAGGGGGGGGGCGGCTGCGACCTTTTGGCAGCCCCCCTGGAAGGGGGTTTTTGGGACAGCATTGTCACACTGAATGAGTCGATCTTGCGGACAAGATAGACCTTCCTAGAATCTAACGATATCTAGTGACAAGCAAGCCAATCAAAAACTATCTTTCTCTAAATATGCAATTATAAACAGAGGCAAACAAGTGGTTTAGGCCTACCTTGGTGTTGTGGGGAAAAGTATCCGACTCGGATGACCCTATCCCTACTCTAAAGGTGACAGTCTTTAGCAACAACTGAAAGTAAAGCTTTGATATTTTCCTTTATGAAAGTACAGAGAGAAGGAAGAAAAGATTAACCAACCTGGTGTCTTTCGCTTAGTCGATCCTTATCCTCTCTCTTTGTCTCTTGTTCCCAGCTCCTTGCTCTCTTTGCCGGTCCAGCTACACACAGATCCTGCACAAAACAAGAGAGGAAACTACAAGATACATGTACTCATAACTGATGCATGGATTAGAGTGAATCAAATATACAAGTAAATACAATACATCAATGCAATACAAGTATATAGGAGAACATGCAAAACTTTATTGATAGAAGTAACAGGGTTCTGAGAAGGTTACAACCATTGATGGCTCCAATCCAGCAGCACCTCCCCAGCAGCAAGAACTCTCCTCTTCACCTCTAGTAAAACAATCACCCAATAGCTCTAACTGTAAACCAACGGCACTTCCATGCTTTACACAAAATTCCAGCCTCCTTAGACCTCATAGAAGAGCTCTATATATAGGATAGAAGAAGAAAGGATGAGTCAGCTTGAGACTGACATAAAGTTGTCTTGTGTCCTTTCCCTCTTCAGTTAAACTTCAGTTCTTGAGTCCACTTGGAGATCCTTGCTTACACATGGAGATCAAGTACCTCTTACTCATCACAGGGCGAATCTCATGAACCAAGTGTCAGTTTGGAAGCTTCCTGGGCAATTGACACCTTGCAGAATGACTGTGCCACTTGGCCAATCTCGCCCAGCGCAGGTAGTCTTCATTGCTTTTGACTTTCAGCGCAGGTACAAGGAGGAGAAGTTGACATTCAGCGCAGTTGCTCAGTGGAGCAGTTGACATGATCCAAAAATAGCCTGTTTTGAGTGTTTTTCAGGTGGAGAACTGATGGGAAGTGCTGTGGTTTGCTGACCTTGTTCTTCTAGGGGTAAGAACAACATGTTTAGGGACTGAGGATCCCTGTAATTATTGACATTTCATGCTCCATGCTGTGAGGCACAAAAATGTCTATAACAGTTGCCCCCTAAAGTATGAGGCCGTTTATCGGGTGAAATGCTTTATCTAGAGGGTCCGAAGTTCATTCCGGTGCTGAGGAGGCGCCCTGTAATACAATACAATACAATACATTATTTTTCATTATGTTTTCATGATCTAGCTGAGGCGGGCATTCCCATGCTCAGCTTTATAAATACATTTTGGTACATATAACAGACGATCGTCTGATGGTAGACTGATAATTTTCTGCTGAAATTATCATCCTTTGAGTAGGATGATCATCTGCTGCAATGATGTACATGACAAATGCTTTTATATTTCCTGAATATGTATCGCAGCCCGGATGGATGAAACTAGATCCGGGGTCTTCAAACTCGTTCGATCTTCACTCTAAGTACAAGTCGATCCATGTGAGAATTTCGCTGAAGTCGAACATGGAAAGACATCGCTTGATTACCGGTCAATGATGAAAACCGTTAACAAGCGCGAGAGGAATCACCGATAATGATAATGACCCTCAAGGTACTGCAGTACAATTCACGTGGCGTGAATAAAGGACTTGGCGTTGAACGCCACGCAAAATCTTCTGGTCGAAGGTCATTGATGTATACCTGTCGCCGGAAGTGAGAAACTTGCCATTGAGGCATGCAAGCTTCAAAGTACTGATGGGGTTGTTCCTAGATCAACTTCTTGGATAATGAGCTGAAGTCGACAAGAAGCGATCCGTCAAAGGAGGGCCTTAATGAATCCCACATCAATGACACGGAACGGAGCTAATGATTTTAGTGGAGGTGAAAACAAACTGTGACATATGATTCAGGGTGGCGATCATGAATGGATGAAGGATAATGTATGGCAGTGGATGGGACATGGTTGACACTTTCAGAAAGACCCCTCTTGAACATATAACGACAATGATGCGATGGATCGGTAGCATTACCCCAAATGTGGATGGTTTGGCGAGGACCATGGTGATGAGACCGGTGAATGAAACAACCCAACCCGATGTGGTACGGAAGAAAAGTGTCATGTTCAAGAGTGACTTGCTACCATTAAACTTTGATGTTCTCCCAATTTTTCCCCAGTCATTTCTGACCAGTACCTCTTTATTTTTGTCAAGCTTGAGGAGGATAACATATGCTTGTTCTATAACCTGCCCTTCGGGCAAGCCCATCGCTATGATTTAACGAGCTTAGCGATAGGGAAACTCGTTCTCGTCTAAAGACAAGTTTGTCGCTATTTAAACATTTTAACGAGTCTAACGACAATGAAAACTCGGTCCTTTTCATTTTTAGAGAGTCTGAAAAGGTACAGAAAGTTAACTCCATAATTCCTTTTTCGTCATCTAATCCCTTAAGTCCGAAAAAGTATAAAACAATACAGAAGGGATGGGTGTTCGGTACTTTTAACGAGCTGAACAAGACAAGCGCTCGATCTTTTTGTGTAATAATCCCTCAGGTCCAAAAAGATTAAAGTCTAAAAGAGGGATAGCTCTTCCGGTCGCTTTAACGAGCTGGAAGGCCAAAACTCGGCAAACTTTTCATATTTTACGAGTCAGTGAAAAGAGCTCAAAGAAGACTCGTCTTTTGAGGAACGAGTGATAAACAGGGATAGCAGCAGATTCCAGGTACAAATTGGAATTTTCCAATCACGGTAGTGTCACAAGGATGGCTAGGTGAAATCACTCTTTGCAGCTGTTCCTCAAAAAGGGTAAACACACATATGGGGGTGAACGACTGGCCAAATGAAATGGAGGTGATGGATGAAAACACGACCAAGGCTTTTAAGGCTGATAAATTTACGATCGCAATGGTTATTTACCAAGATAGGTTCATTGTTTAATGAGCTTGAACTCTGGTGGAAACTTTTGCTCACACTTTTTTATTTTTTAACGAGCATAAATTCCGTGGTAAAACTGCTCGATTCATGGTCAAATTTGATTTTTTACTTTTACTAGCTTTTCTCTTTTCAAATGTAGTACTTCACCATCAATTGCTGCAACAAATTTTGTTAGAAATGGACAATATTTGCATGAAAATGAGATTATAACCCTAATATTTAACTTTAAACTGTGTAAAAAAGTCATAAAAAGGTGTTTTTACCTCTCATTTACCATTTCATTTGCATTTTGCTTGTTGGAGCTCTGGAGGTGCCTCTTCTTCCTTGATTTTCACCAGCTGATTTCGGGAGATTCTGTGGACGATTTTCGGCACCGTTTGGACCAGGTAGGAGCTAAACCTTAGCCCTTCACTTTCATGGTTTCCTTTTTCAGTTTCATGCACATTTTTCAGGGTTTCTGGGCCCCAGGGGTTTCATTAGGGCGCCCTGGCATCAGCGCAGGTTTCCCTTTCGAAACTTGCGCTGTATTTCAGGTGGTCTTAAGGCAGACTGCCTCACAACGCAAGGGGAAGCCTCTCTGCCTGCGCTGGGCCTAGAAAAACTGATCCTGCATGTGTTTTTTGATGATTTTTTCGCCAGTTTTTTCATCAAAATTAGGAACTTACTCCTTCTCTTGTTTGCTTGCAGGGAACTTTGAACAAAATGTCCCTTACATGGCGAGAACGAGAACATGAAGCAGAGGACATGGTTGCACTCCATGACCCGGTCACGGTGAGCGCGCTTCGGAACTGTGGCCTACTGAAGTTCTTCCGTATCTCTAGCATGAGAGCACAGATTTCTTTACTGCAGTATATGCTTGATGCTTGGGATCCTGTTAACCAAGTATTCCAGATTAGGGGGAAAACCATCCCCTTGACCATAGAGGACATGTACTTCTTGACTGGGTTGTCAAGGCGGGGTGCCCCCATTTCTTTGTCAGGTACGGCTCGAGGGACTACTTCCACCAGAGACTATATCCGTCAGTATTGTCGGGAAGGTTCACAGCCGAGCAAAGACGGCAAGATCAATATCCGTGACATCACTGACAGGTCTCTTAGGTCCATTCTGTTTACTATTGGTAGGATGGCCGGTAGCGCAGCTTTACATGTTGCCAACAGATCTTACATGCAGCACGCTTTGGAGTGTCTCCAACCGAAAGTGTTTAACTGGTGTGATGCAGTACTTGTTCAGATGAAAAGTCAATTGACCAAGGTAAAGGACGGGAGGCTCAAGAACTTTGGTTTTGGTTCTATTCTGACTGCCTTTGCCTTGGAGAAAATCCCATTGATGCAGCCTCAGTACATCATACTTGACTTGCCTTCTCCGACCGAGCCACGCATGCAGAGGTGGGTTGACCACATGTCCCGACATGCTGGTCAACCTCAGATTACTTTCACTGAGGCCTTCTTTAGGTGGTTCGAGCGTCAGGAGATGGCGTTTTCTGAGTATCCATATGTGGGTATGGACTACCGAGGTGATCCGGACTTGGTGCTACCGGATGGCGAGCAATGGGGCGCTATTGGTAAAATCTCTGACCATGTTACTGTTTATTGTTTTTACTCATGATGTTACTGTGCAAAACTGATCAAACTCTTGGGTGCATGCAGATGTTGGTCCTGTTCGTCCAGTAGCTCGTCCACGATCGCCAGTTGCTGCCCCAGCAGCAGAGCCTGCTAGGAGAGTTGTTATTCGCGACCTTGGTGATACTGAGATACTTGCAGCTGTGCAGGAGCAGGTTGAGAGCCTTACTCGTGGTCTTCCGGATGTACAGATTGACGAGTTACCTTTACAGTTGCAGCGGCACACTATTGGCGTGCCTAGACGATGGACTCGTCTCTTGCGCATGATAGCACAGACCGTGACGTACTTTCATGAGCACCACTAGGCTAGGGTGCCCCCTAGCATCTTTTTGAGTTCTAGGTCATACGACCAATTTTGTTTTGATTACAGCACATCATGTACAAACTATAAACAGCTTTATATATTTTGATTTTCGGGGTTTATTCTGGTTTATTTGCGATCCACTTGCATAGCACCGATGCATCTCTTTTTATATATGTCGTAAATGTCTATCTAATACATAGTTTGCTAATGAATCTGTTAATGTGTTCAAGTTTCTGGAAATATGTTGGTATTGAATTGAATCAAACTCTCTTTCCAAAATCTTAACCCTTAGAAACATTCGATAAATAGCTGGATTGCGGACTGAATATATACCAGTGAGTTGTAGTATCACAAGTTGTGAGTCTAGCCTAACAATTAGTCGGCGTATACCATGAGCGATGGTATCAGAGAGGAGTTCAATCAACGCGCTATACTCAGCGATGTTGTTCGTTGACTGCCCAATACACACACCTCTGAAACTCACTAACTCGCCGCTTGGATCAAAAATGGCCCAGGCTGCGGAGGACAAATTCCGCGTACTACGACTCGCTCCGTCGGCATATCCTACATATGTCTCAGAAAAATTCGACATCTGCAACAAACGAGAAGGGTGGATTACTAAACCGAAACAAACACTTTAGCGAAAACAAAATACAACAAAAGCACTCAGGTTACTATTCAGGCATAGTAACGCTTGAGGTACAACCCGTTGCGGGGTTGCGCCAGTGGTATCCCGTCATAATCCATTAACTCGTAGGCTCCTTTTGCTAACACCCTTTTAACAATATAGGGACCCATCCATAAGGACTTAAATTTTCCTGCTCCTAATTTGTCGGATTCTTGGTCGTAAAGCAAAACCAAGTCACCCTCAGAGAAGATACGAGGTTTGACATTCTTGTCGAACTGCGCTTTGACTCGTTTCTTATGGGCTTCGTTCGCCAAAGCGGCGTCACGACGGTTTTCATCCAACTGGATCAATTCCAAGAAACGAGCCTCTTCTTCTGAGGTTCCGGGGAGGAGGTCAATTGCGAGTTTAAGAGACGAAATTTCGCACTGGATCGGTAAGACTGCCTCCAGGCCATACACCAATTGGAATGGTGTGAACCCAGTGGCGTTCTTTACCGAGGTTCGGTAAGCCCACAATGCTGAGTACAGGAGTAGGTGCCATCTTCTTTTGTGAACCCCGATCATCCTTTGCAACATACGCTTCAGGACCTTGTTGATTGCCTCAACTTGTCCGTTGGCTTGTGGATAATATGGGGTAGAGCTGTCGTGCGATAGCCCTAGTTTGGCAGCTAACTCAACCATCATGTGATTGCGAAAATGCGATCCATGATCTGTCACTATAGCCTGCGGAACGCCGAACCTGGCGACTACATGATTGAAAAAGAAAAGGGCAGCTGTTTCACCAGTGTTATCCAATGTAGGCATCGCCTCGGCCCATTTGGTAAAATAGTCAACAGCGACTATAATATACCCATGCCCCCCGGTCGAGGTGGGGTTACATTGCATGAAATCGATGCCCCACTTGGCGAAAGGCCCAACAGCAACTATAGGCTGCAAGGGTGCGGGCGGTCTTCTGGTTTTGCTATCAAAGATCTGACATGCATGGCAACTTCTGACAGCTATTATGCAATCTTTAAACATAGTTGGCCAGAAATATCCTGCTCGTAAGATTCTTTGTGCTGTTGCATATCCAGATTGATGCCCCCCGCACGCGCCTGAATGACAATCATTCAGGGCTTTCTCGGCCTCCTCATGGGTAAGGCACCTCCTCAGAACCGTATCGACACCACGACGGTAAAGTGTATCACCGACGATCATGTAGTCTTTAGATTGGTATCGTATACGCTTTCGTTCCGAGTGTGAGGTATTAGGCCTAAATTTTTGGGTTTGGAGATAAACAATGATGTCTCCATACCACTCATCGCTTACTGATATCAGAAACAAATTTTCATCCACGATTGACTCTTCTGATGTTTCATCGTTGGACGACGATGGGAGATCGCATAATAATTCCGCGAAAACTAGAGCTTTCTTCGATTTGGATTTTACAAAATCCAGATCAAACTCTTGAAGGATCGCTATCCATTTCGAATATTTGCCCCCAAGCAACTGTCGCGACAGTATATACGTCATGGGGTTGCAATCTGACAGAATGGTAGTTTTCCTAAAGAGGACATAATGTCGAAACCTTTGAATCGCTTGAACAGCAGCAAGCGCTAGTTTTTCAACATAGGAATATTTACTTTCTGTGTCATTTAAGTTTTTACTTAAATAATAAATAGGATGTTCAATTCCATCGACTTCTTGCACTAAGACCATCGCAATGGTCGTATCTGCTGCAGCTAGATACAGGTTAAAATCTCTTTGATAGTCCGGGGCGTACATTAATGATGCTCTTACTAGAGAATCTTTCAGAGCGTCAAAGGAAGCTTGCGCAACCTGGTCCCAGACAAAAGGTACATCCTTTTTCAAAAGACGAGTATAACCTTTGGCAAGTTCTGCGTAATTTGGAATGAACCTCCTCAGAAAGTTTGCTTTCCCTTGGAGTTTCTGAATCTGAAGCAAATTTGAAGGTGGAGGCAAATTAATGATTGCCTGAACCTTACAGGGGTCGAGACGAATCCCATCCTTAGAGACTACAAAGCCAAGTAAACGACCAGAACCGACGCAAAACACACACTTGTGCGGATTGAGTCTTATCTTGTAGTGTCGGCAACGTAGAAATATTGCTCTCAAATGCCGCGGATGATCAGTCCGCTTCCGCGAATGAGCCGGAAGATCGTCGAGGTAAGGTTGAACGATGTTCTTGATGTCATGGAAGGCATAATTCATTGCCCTCTGAAACGTCGCCCCTGCGTTCTTTAAACCAAAGGGTAATTTTCGATAAGCGAATGTGCCCCACGGACAAATAAATGCAGTCTTAGACTGGTCCTGTGGGCGGATATTTATTTGATTATACCCGGAAAATCCATCCATAAAGGAAAAGATTTCACATCCGGCGCATTCATCAATTATCTGGTCGATGAAGGGTGTAGGGTAGTTGTCCTTTGGACAAGCTTGGTTTACATCCCTATAGTCGACGCACACTCTTATCGTCCCTTGTTTTTTCATAACAGGGACAATATTCGATACCCAATCGGTTAGAGGAACCGGGTAGATGAATCCAGCATGGAGAAGTTTTTCAACTTCTGCCTTAATGGCAGCGGCTTTCTTGGGGTGTACCTGCCGAAGCCGTTGTCTTACTGGTTTGACATCAGGATACATTTTAATTTCATGTTCAACTATGCTCGAGTCAATGCCTGGCATTTCATCATATGACCATGCAAAGACATCTCTAAATTCGCGAAAGAGAGCACCATATATTTCCAGTTCTGAAGGGGAACAACTTTTGCCGACATGAATATTCTCTACAACATCAGGTTTTGTCGAGATGTTTATGGCTACAGTCTCTTCAATATTGGATAGGTTTCGCTCTGAATCCACCGTATTTACAGTATTTGTTAGGAATTCAAACACTGAAGGGTGATATAGGTCGTGTTGAGTTTCTTCTTCACACTCTGGAAGAAGGGAACGATGGTGGTGATCATTCCATGGTGCCCCCTCAATCATCATTGATTGTAAGATTCCTTCGTCAGTCCCATGAACTTTTGACCATGGATCTAATGGGGTACCATATTCTCCAGACCTATCTACCCAAACGCTTGACGAGCGTTGATTTGGGCTCGCCTCCCATGCCTGAAACATTGATTGCTACAATATTTCTATAGGGCTAGGTGGCAAAACCACTTGATAATCCATGACGACTTTGTCTTTTGCGACCTTCGAAGAAGATACCATGTTGCATGTTGCTACAAACGGGATATTCCCTACATGGAAAGGAGGTGGCAACGCGAAAGTTCCCATCATTGTGGGATCTTTTAGCAAGCCTACTCCGATATCTTGTATTGAATGGTCGCTCCCATGGATCAGGGGAATGCTTCCAGTAACTTGTGAACCATTAGGGAGGAAATTCTGTTGGTCGACGACCGTAATCCCTCCTTCAAACGGGAATGCGATCTTCCTAAAATATGTCGACACTACAGCTGCCATGGCATATATCCATGGTCTTCCCAGTAGGATGTTATAGTCAAGATTGCCATCAATGACTTCAACATCAATTTCCACTGTTTTTCCTCCTAGTTCAACCTTAAAGTTATTTAGGATACCGTACGGAGTGTACGTCCTACCGTCAAATGCTTTCAATGTCGTCGAAGATCGCGACAAGGTTGGAGATCCAAGAGTTTTCCAGCAACTCATCGACATGATACATGTCGATGCTCCCTCATCAATAATCGTTCTATGAACAGTTTTGTTGAGTGCTTTCACTTGAATAAGGAAAGCTAGTTGCGCTGGTAACTGAGGATCATATCCTTTGTGATCAAAGGATACAAGATTGGAATCTTTAGGATCCACTCCACCAATTGCTGATAACAATGCCTGCCTTTGGGATGGACAATTTTGCAGTACCTCAAGAGTCGACATAGCAGATGGCGATTGGGCCAAATCTTCCACTATGTTATAATGCTGCGCCGCTCTGGCACGAGAATTAAATGTCGACTTGTGTACTACTCCCTTAGGTGGCTTTATTGTTAATTCATGCGTGAGGGGGGGTACAACTTCTGCCGAAGTTGTTGTCGAACTACTGGGTTGATCTTTCCCTTTGTCGTTCGACACCGGCGGATTTCCATAATCTTTATTCCTGGTCGAGATCAAAGCATCATTTTGCTTAGAAACCGACAACATAAGCACTTGAGACGGGGAAGCATTTCCACTATCAACCATATTTTGACCTGGGTTGGGGAAAGGATCAGTCAACACGGCTGAAGTTTGGGAACTTTTAAAGAACCTCTTTAACTCAGCTTTGAACGGACAGTTCTTTGTCGAATGATCCTCATCGCATATATGACATGGATAATTTTGTTTCCCTTGCCCAGGAGGGTTTGAAGAAGTTTTTTGAGGGGATGAGTCACCCTGTTTCTTCTTCTTCCCTTTGTTTTGTTTCTTCTTGCTTCCTGGTTGATTGGAGTTTTTGCCTTTATCCGTAGATACAGCATTTACCTCCGAAGCAAGAATCTCTTGATTTGCTTTTTGATTCGAAGTCTTACGGGCTTTCTTATTCGAATCCCTTGTCGACTTAGCGTTTGCAGTTCCAATCACGCCATCACCGGCATGAGAGTCACTATTCGATCCGGGAGGAGGAGGGATTGAAAATTCCGGTCTGGGGGCATCAGGTATTTTATCATAGAGCGTGCCCGACTGAGTATACACTAAGTCCAAATATTGAGCACGAGCAATAACTTGCTCCTCTGTTACGACGCCTCCCTTGGCCACATCTTCTGTTATTGCCGGCAGAAGCGACTTTATAAACCACTCAGCTAATAGCTGATCTGGAACATAGGTTTTTACCATTCTGCGACGACGACGCCACTCATGTATATGATCAGATATATGTGTGGTTGTTGTCTGCTTGAAATTGGTCAAGATCTCTGTTCCAGTTTCGTACCTTATAGGTAACTGAAAGTGTGTTAAGAAAGTCGTGGCTAGGGAACTAAAATTGTCGAAAGAGGCTCTAGGTAATTCAATATACCATTTAGCCGCCGGACCAGTCAATGTCCTCTGGAAAAGGCGAAGCCTTATCGAATCATCATTCAAGGTATTCGACGAACACCACAGATGGAATGTCATCACATGATTCGACGGGTCTTCGCCAGGATTTCCATTGAATTTAGGAATGTCCGAAGGAAGTTTGTGAGGAATCGCTGGCCACCAATGGGCATAGGCGATTGGATCGTTCGTCAATCGATGTAAATCTGGTAATTCTAGAGTTGCCACGAATGGCAACTGCTGATTCAGGTTTGGCGAGGCGTACCCAGGATACGATGGAATCGCCTGAGCAGTAGGCCTTTGCATACCAGCATAATGCAACTGATGTTGATATGACTGATATGGTTGGTGGGCTTGGCCACTGTAAAGTGGTTGATTTAACCCGTTCTGAATATAGGGTTGCCCACTATTCGCAAAGATCTGTTGCTCAGATCCCTGGTACACCTGTTGAAACTGAGGTTGTTGGTATTGCACCATCCATGGTTGTGAAGCCATGTTTTGCTGTGCGACACTAACCGACGGACCAAGATGCGGGGTTATGGTTCCCGTTTGTATCTGTGTCGTCCCGGCAGTTGGCGATTGTGGTTGTGTTGCAGGGTCAATGGGCTGTTGCATTACAACTTGGGGTTGACATACAACAGGCATCGATTGAACTTGCGACACGGTTACAATTGCTGGCGTCGTCGGGATACTAGACATAGGCATACACTGTTGCATGGAATATACAACTCTTGGTTGTTGGGGTACCATAGGTACCCAACCACTCGTCGTTACTTCAGTCAAACCTGAATGTTGTTGAAAACCGCCGTATGGGTATCCCCCCGGAAGGGGAAGTGAAAGGGCATATTGCCCCCCATACGGTAACAATCCGGAGCTCAAGGGTATAGATGGCCTTTGAGGACTGGATGGCCCAAACTGATTCCCAAAGGGATCAATTTGTCTAGTTTCAACATAAGAATTACCGGGTATTATACCGGAAGAACAAACTGGAACAGACCAAGTTGTCATAATAGTCCCTGGGTGGACTCCTTCTAGCTGATGAGAGCTAGTCGGGACGGCTGGTATGCCGGCAAACATCGTTGGATTGGCAGCAGGAGCTTCTGCTGTCACTGTGTCATTTGGCACAGTCCTAGATGTCGACGGTTGCTCAGACATTTTAAGTCTATCCAATAAACTTCCTAACGATTCTTCAGGAACTTCCAGTGGCGATGGACAAACTTCTGATGCAGAAGGAAAAAGAGTGGTACCTACTCCAAAATGAATTGGAGTATTTGCTTGCTGGTCCTCTACGATTTCCTCTATTGCAATCAGACCAGGAGGAAGAGGAAGACCGTCAGGTCCGTAAAAGATTTCTGGTGCCGAAGAAGGGGTTGCTTCGACAGCGACAATCGTTTGAACAACAAGACTCTGTGGACCGGTTTCAGATGGAACTGGTTCAGTTATGCAAGTACTTGTCTTCAGACTAGGATCAGTACAACTGTCCCTCTGTTGCTGTTGAACTTCTTCAATAGAGGCAGGGATTCCAGAAATATTGGGAGTGACCAGAATCTCAGATGTTGTTGGAACTTCCGTTCTAACTTTAAAAGGAGATTTTGACCTGGTCCAGCGAGTTCGCTTCGTCCGTACTACTCTCGGTTCCGGAGACAAAGGTGGTTGACTCGCAAGTCTCCCCGAACGACGGAGTTTTAATTGACTTTCCTCCATGGTTGCGGATTACTTGATCAACTAAAATACAAAAAGGGGAATTATGTTTCCGTATTGAATGAATTTTATTAGACGCTTTTAGACACAACTTTTCTTTTTCATGTTTTAAGAGTCGAGAAAAAGCTAAAGATGACTCTAGTCGCCTTCGATGTATTAACGAGCCCGAAGTGACAAATGCTCGGCTGGACCTTTTCAGTTATAGAGTTTGAAAAGGGCCAAAAGAAACTGCTCTGGAGATCTAGGCAGAGGGTGTGCCAAACCTCTCGCGAAACCACAAAATACGTTTTACGGTACGGGTGGTCGATCTTCGTGAATGCTGTGTTCACTGCATCGCGATTAGTAGGGCGGCCGACACGACTTCCTAAGGATAAAGGATAAATGCCTATAGGGGTCTCCCAATATACGCGACGGTACGCGGGAGCACAAGTCCGTATTAGTGCTATCGTCCCTCAGGAGGAATCACCCACTTTCGTAGAGATCGACAGTCATTACGTTTAACGACGCCGAAACACGTCTCTACCTAGACCTCTATTGTGAGCGTTATGTTACAATGCGTTTTTAGATTCATTCAATATATTTTAAGTTGATCTTGTTTAGCAGTTTGTCTTTCAGGATCACCACGAGATGTATTGGTACAAATTCCTAAATGCAGCTAAAATGATAAGCAAGCTTTATAATCTTTTTAGCTTTGAAAATCCTAACTCCTGAGGGGAGAGAAAAACATTATCTTTCCACACAGAGCACCAAGCACAAACTAATGCACTTTCTCCTAGATCAGTCACGCAAACTTATCAAAAATGCAAATGCAAGATGCATATATTTCTTTTCTTTTCCTTTAATGTTGATGCAGACAAAAAGGAAATTGTCGTGTAATTTTCGAATTCAATTTGAAGCGTAAACAAACAAGTATTGTCTAAAATCAAAAGACGCTTTATAGGTACTTGTTTCGACACTAAAAATGTATGAATTCAAACCATAAAGTGAAAAACAAACAAACTCAAACAGCCATGAACAGTAATAAAACTAGCTCATAAGATCACAAAGACACTTTTACAGTTCAGGATCTAAGAGGCCACAACTATACTGGTTTGCTTTTCACAATGGGAAACTGTAACTGAAACAAGAAATACTGAAAGAACATTCACAGTTTCATCACACAACTGAGGCGGAATAATGTCAAGGAGGAAGGTTTACAACAAGTACAATGACCAGCAAGCAATCAGCAAAAAATCAGTGAAAACAAGGCCAAGACACAAAGGGAAAACTGAGCAAGACAATGGCTAACTGGACCAGCGCAGGTTCTAGTCTGCCAGTTTGACTCTCAGTGCAGTTCCCGAAGGGAGCACCTGCGCTGTAATGCAGACTGCCTGTGGACAGCCTGCACTGACACACGAGAGTTGCGTCTACAAAGAATTCCGGGTCATAAAAAGCTCAAAAATGCACTGTTTTTGCTGAAATAAAAAGCTATAGGTCAAGTACAGGCTAAGGGATGATCAAGAGGATGAAAAGCTATCACAAAGAGTAAAGAGTCTTTTGTAGATAAGCTCTTCAAATCTTGAATTTGCTCAGAAAATGAGCAAGAGTAGCAGCCCCTCTACTTCGCTTTTGATATAGTCAAAAGCTTTTCGATTTGGTACTCTTTGGTTCAGGAAATGAATAGAAAAATACTACAAACACCAACAAGATACTAGGTTCCCCAGTGGAGTCGCCAGTTTGTTGTGGGCAAAAGTATCCGACTCGGATGACCCTATCCCTACTCTAAAGGTGACAGTCTTTAGCAACAACTGAAAGTAAAGCTTTGATATTTTCCTTTATGAAAGTACAGAGAGAAGGAAGAAAAGATTAACCAACCTGGTGTCTTTCGCTTAGTCGATCCTTATCCTCTCTCTTTGTCTCTTGTTCCCAGCTCCTTGCTCTCTTTGCCGGTCCAGCTACACACAGATCCTGCACAAAACAAGAGAGGAAACTACAAGATACATGTACTCATAACTGATGCATGGATTAGAGTGAATCAAATATACAAGTAAATACAATACATCAATGCAATACAAGTATATAGGAGAACATGCAAAACTTTATTGATAGAAGTAACAGGGTTCTGAGAAGGTTACAACCATTGATGGTTCCAATCCAGCAGCACCTCCCCAGCAGCAAGAACTCTCCTCTTCACCTCTAGTAAAATAATCACCCAATAGCTCTAACTGTAAACCAATAGCACTTCCTTGCTTTACACAAAATTCCAGCCTCCTTAGACCTCATAGAAGAGCTCTATATATAGGATAGAAGAAGAAAGGATGAGTCAGCTTGAGACTGACATAAAGCTGCCTTGTGTCCTTTCCCTCTTCAGTTAAACTTCAGTTCTTGAGTCCACTTGGAGATCCTTGCTTACACATGGAGATCAAGTACCTCTTACTCATCACAGGGCGAATCTCATGAACCAAGTGTCAGTTTGGAAGCTTCCTGGGCAATTGACACCTTGCAGAATGACTGTGCCACTTGGCCAA
Source organism: Pinus tabuliformis (assembly GCA_031772625.1). Taxonomy (NCBI): domain Eukaryota; kingdom Viridiplantae; phylum Streptophyta; class Pinopsida; order Pinales; family Pinaceae; genus Pinus; species Pinus tabuliformis. Next base: position 536,014,174 of record CM062812.1, read on the forward strand.
TCTCGCCCAGCGCAGGTAGCCTTCATTGCTTTTGACTTTCAGCGCAGGTACAAGGAGGAGCAGTTGACATGATCCAAAAATAGCCTGTTTTGAGTGTTTTTCAGGTGGAGAACTGATGGGAAGTGCTGTGGTTTGCTGACCTTGTTCTTCTAGGGGTAAGAACAACATGTTTAGGGACTGAGGATCCCTGTAATTATTGAAATTTCATGATCCATGCTGTGAGGCACAAAAATGTCTATAACACTTGGGTCCAATGCAAGTTTGTGGAAGCCTCGCTCCTATGATCCAAATGAGCTCCCTTGTAGTGAATCTGCAACCACAAACAAGCAAACAAATTAAAAAGCACCTGAAAAGCCAATATCATAAAGCATACTTAACATGATGATCAAGGAATTCATGAAACAAATGACATAAAACAATTTGTTGAGAAAAATGAATCTGATTGTATTAATTCAAATCAAAGAAGAACTTTACAACCTGTGCCTTGATGCTGTACAAGTTCCTCCCAGGGTCCAACAAGAATTCTCCTCTACTTTGACAAGTTTCACTCTCTTCCCAATGAAGCCAAAAAGGTATGTGATCTCTCCTCTCAAGCTTAACTAGGAAGTCTCAATTCCACTAGCATTTACCCTAAAAAATGTTCAGCTTCTAACCTCCCTAGCAACCAGCCCAATGCCTTAATTTATAGTGCAGTTGAGGGAAGTTACTAGGTCCTCCTTCAAAGGGATATCTCCTCTCATCAAGGGATTACCTCCTTCTCTTTTGGGATGCATGAACCACCTAAGAGTGACCAATCCACGTTAGAATTCCTTCTAGAATAACCTAGAATTAACCCAAAGTGAGTTTTTTAGAATAAACTTGCGCCTTTTTGAGTTTCACAGGGGTCCACACCCACTCCTTTAGGGACAGAGCGGACAGGTCCACAGGTATTGTGAACAGGGGGTGCGGGACCACAGGCAACAGTGAGAGAAAGTGCGGAACTAGAGCTTTGTTGATTTTCAATGTCTTTCTCTCATTTTCAAAGCTTGACTTGAAGAGTTGAGGTCTGAGACTTGCTTAGGAGGATAGTACAAGTGATGATAGACCCATACTGACTGCAAATAGTCATGGTGATGATATTTTTGTGTAACAGATTGCCCCCTAAAGTGCGAAGTCTGTAGTAGATGAGGATTTCATTTATCATTTAGGAAGAGTGAAGTACTTTATCATTTCAAGGATCATCTTGTGGAGAGCCCGGTCGGAACCTGTAAAAACATTCAATGCAAAATATATATATGAGATCATATCATCGCTGAGGTAGGCATTCCCATACTCAGATAAAAACTGACTAGAAAACTAACTACTCCTCTGATATAGGAATGATCTTGTAATACATCACAAGTATAGACACATGTAGACACAGTATGGATGCAGCCATCTATTTATGAATAGTCCATAATATAATGAATACAAAATTCCTCGCAGCCTGGATTACGGAAACTAGATCCAGGGTCTTCATTTCTACTTCCCGAAACAGTACGATTCTATCCATGCGAATGAATGTGTTGGAGTCGAACATGGTAGAAACCACTTGATTACCAGTCAATGATGTAAATTGTTAACAAGTGTGAGAGAAACCACCAGTAATTTCAATGGCTCTCAAAGTACCCAGTACAATCCATGAGATGTGAATAGATGTGCTGATGTCGAACATGTCACGGAGTCCTTTGATCGAAGGTCAATGATGCAACCTATCGTCGAAGGCGAGAAACCTGCCATTGAGGCATGCAGATCCCAAGGTACTGATGATTTCTAGATCATCTTTCTAGATAATGAGCTGAAGTCGATAGAAAGCGATCCGTCGTAGGCAAGCCCACAACACGAAATCATAGATCAAGTTGAAGAAATTTAGTTGCAAGGACTGACTCAGGGATGGTCAAGATGAATGACAGATATTTTGCAGATGAATGGCTTATTGGCACTGACCTCTTGAACACATAACGACACAGCAGATGGTTTGGTGACAATTGACCCAAAGTTAATACCCAGAAACCGGCTGAAGACTTTCAATGTGGTTTGATCAACTGTTAGGCAAAGGATTTCCCAACCCAGGTGAATAAAAGTGTCATGTTCAAGAGTGGTTACAAAGTATGACAAACAAGCTCATTTTTCTCTCTTTTCCCCCACCATTTCTGGCAAGTACCTCTTTATTTTTGACAAGATTGAGGAGGATAACATTTGCTTGATTATAAGCTCATCCTTCGGATGATTCCAATTTAGTTTAAATTCGAACCCTAAGAAGGAGTGGTCTGTTCTTGTTTGTAATTGAACAAGTCCTTTACTGTTAAATTTTAACGAGTCTAGTATAGGAGAAACTCACTGTTTTTCAATTTTAGAGAGTCTGAAAAAACTTAAGAAGACTCCAGGGTTGACCTTTTTCGTAAATTTGTGTCTCCCAAGCCCGAAAAAGTATAAAATAATACTTGAGAGAACCGCTTGATCTTTACGACCAAGGAGTACTTTTCGTAATTAGTGCCCCTGATCCGAAAAAGTAAAAAAGCGATCAATGACACGTCATTTTATAACCAATATCGAATTTGAAACGACAAAAATCCGGCAATCTTTTCATGTTTTTATGGTCAGAAAAGGGCTGTAAGTGGACCGTCTTTTTAGTTCTATTTTAACGAGTTTAAAAATAAAAACTCGACAATATTTTCATGTTTTAGGAGTCAGAAAAGAGCTTAAAGGTGACTCTAAATGTTTTTTCGTCGAAAATGACCGATTTCGCCTGAAAAATCCGTTATCCTGAACAAAAATGCAAACATTACTCATACTTGTTTGAGATGGATAAGGATGCTGCAAAAGTTACCTTGGTAAATTGAAACATAAACAAATTTACAATTCATTTATTCAAAAAACTTATAAAATGGGCTTTCGTCAATTCATTTTTACCGTTTGAGATTTGGGTGAGAAAATAGTGCTTTTAGTCAGAAAATTCCCATGAAGATTGCGGAAAATCCATCTGTTGGAATCGAGCACCGTCTCCTCCAGGTAATCCACATCATCCTACTCTTCAATTTCATCTGTTTCAATTTGTTTTTTAGGGTTTTATTTCATTTTTTAGAGGGTTTTTAGGCTAGAAACCAGCCGCGCGGGGGCCCAAAGGCATAACACTGGCAGCTCGCAGACCCCGACTTTTTCTCAATGGGGAAAAGTCAGGGGTCCGCACCTGCCGTGAAGGCAAGGTGCGGACCCATGCACTGTCTCTAATAGAGAGTGTGCGGTCCCCGCAGCAAGGGTTTTTAACCCTAAATTTCTCAAAATTTACCCAAACAATTCAATTTTTTGCATTCTAACTCGCCTTTTTGTTGGATACATCATGCTTGATTGGCGAGAACGAGAGCATGAGGACGTAGATCTTGCCGCGTTAAATCACCAACCTTCGATTGATGCATTGAAGGCATGTGGCTTGTACAAATTCTGGGCCATACCTGGCATGAGGGCCCAGGTGGACTTCTTGCAGTGGCTGGTAGACAGGTGGAGCATACAGGACCAGTGCTTCTTCATTGGTGGCCAACAGCTCGAAATTGAGCTGGCAAACATACTTTTTGACTGGTTTGCCTAAGAGAGGCGAAGACTTGACTCTATTCGGGACTAGGCCAGATGGCTAGTCTCTCGATAGCCTCTGGCTAGAGTTTTGCAACAACCAGACTAGAGACAAAGGGATAGACATCAAAACCATATCCCTTCCTTAACTCATGGTGATTGCGTTTACTGTTACCAAGCTTTTGGGAGCGCCGCACTACAAATTTCCACTGGATCCCAGATGCGGATGGCAGTTGACTGCTTTCGAGGCACCATCTTCAACTGGTGCGATGTTGCGTTGGCTAATGTAAAAGGCCAACTGACCAGAGCCAAGAACGAACAATTGAAGACCTTTAGATATGGTGCTTTAGTTGTGATCTTTGGTCTGGAGAGGGTCCTGATGTTGGTCCCGCAGCACCTCACTGTTGGAGCTGGACTTCCTCGAGAGCCCAAACTGATGCGATGGGTTGCAGTTATGGCCCGTCATCCTGACGAGGGGACAGAGGTCATTCGATTCAAACCTGAGTATTTCCATTCGTTGGAAAACCAGGTTTGTACTATTCAGGACTTCCCTTACGCTGGGGTAGATTTTCACGGTGACCCAGACATGGCTCTTCCACCAGGAGAGTAATGGGATGACTCAGGTAAAATCATTTTCAACATTTTCCTATCTTTATTTTTTGTTTTTATTTTTATTTTTTTATTTTTTATCTCGTCCCAAAACTGATAGTAAAAGTTTCAAATGCAGATGTGGGTCCACAGCGACCAGCCGCTCTCCGGCCTTACGAGAGGAAACAACCAGCTGCAGCGGCATCAGCCCCATAGGACGAATCAGCAGAAACCTTGGCCGAATTGGAGAGCCATCTAGAGCGTTTGACAGGAGACATTCTAGAGACCGTCATAGATGACATTCCTCGTCGACTACAGTGCTATGTGATTGGGGTCCCAGGACCTTTTAGGAGGTTCCTTTGTAAGGTGGCCCGTACAGTAGTTTCTTATTGAGATCATCACCAGTGATAGGATGATCGCCTATTGTAGACACATATGACATTTTTGCTTTTTGTACTTATCATTTTTTCCGATCATAAGGTGTTTTTCAACCTATGATCGAGGACGATGTATATTTTGAAACACTCCTACATTATACTATATCACTATTACCGGCTTATCTTGTAAAACATGTTATGGGATGCTTTTAAATTTACATGTATGATTATTGCAAATGTTTACTTAACATTCGAGAAGCGATTGCATCTGCTAATGTATTTAAAGATCTTGGAATATGCTGATATTCAATATAATCAAATTCACGTTCCAAGAGACGCACTCTCAAAAACAATCTCAATAACACTGAATTTCTAATGGCATATACTCTATTAAGCTGTAATACAACTAGTTCAGAATCTAACCTCACTATCAAACTCCGAATCCCATATGAAATAGATTCAGATAATAACTCAATCACTGCACTATACTTGGCAATGTTGTTCGTTGTTTGACCGAGGTTTACCCCATGCATAGATACCAACTTGTCAGAGGGCGAATAGATAACCCAAGCTGTGGAAGAAATGTTCCGTGTATTACGACAAGTACCATCAGCAAAACCAATGTATGTTTGGAGAGGCATCGACATCTGCAATATCAAGAGTAAAACCAAGATAAGCAAGAATAATGACGAAAAACACTCTCTAAGCTAAGCACACTTTTTAAACTAAAACACACCAGCTATAAAAAAAACTAAGCTAACTAAAAATCTCCACACCCATTCTTTAAGCATAATACCTCTTCAGGTAAAGACCATTTCTGGGTTTACCTAAAGAGTCCCCGTCAAAGTCTACCAATTCATAGGCCCCTTTTGCTAGCTTTCGCTTGACAACATAGGGACCATGCCACATAGGAACGAATTTTCCAACGCCTAATTTATCATTAGCTTGATCATACAATAAGACTAGGTCTCCTTCCGAAAAATTTCGAGGGGTAACATTTTGATCATACTGAGCTTTAATACGTTTTGCATGAGTTTCGATCGCCAATGCAGCATCACATCGATTCTCATCTAATTGAGCAAAGTATAACAAACGTTTTTCCTCTTCGGAAGTGGCTGGAAGTAATTCGATGGCCATTTGCAATGATGGGATTTCACATTCAATGGGTAACACAACTTTCGAACCGTAAACTAGTTGGAAAGGAGTGAACCCTGTTGACATTTTTATTGAGGTTCGATACGCCCAAAGCGCTGAAAATAGCATGTTATGCCAATTCGACCGATGAATCCCAATGATTCGTCAGATCATGATAACTAAAACTTTGTTGATGGACTCAACCAGACCATTAGCTTGTGGATAATAAGGAGTTGAACTATCGTGACGCAAACCAAGCTGGCCTGTAAGTTCAGTCATCATAATGTTTCGAAAATGACGCCCATGATCAGTGATAATCGCTTGTGGAACACCAAACCTAGCAATTATATGATTGAACACGAAAATTTCAGTTGTTTTGTCGTCTACCTCAAATGTAGGCATCGCCTCAGCCCACTTGGTAAAATAATCTACTGCAAGGATGATATACGCATGCCCTCGGTCGAGTGAGGGTTACATGTAATAAAATCGATACCCCATTTGGCAAAAGGACCAACGGCAATTATAGGGTGGAGAGGAGCAAGTGGAGCGCGCAATATCTTTTGGGTTGTGGCATACCCAGGAATATGACCGCCACATGCTCCAGAGTGACAGTCATTTAGAACCCTTTTAGCTTCCTTGTGAGTTAAACAACGTCGGAAAACAGAGTCCACCCCATGGCGATAAAGAGTATCTCCAATAATTCTGAATTGTTGGGACTGGAATCGTATTTTTCGACGTTCTGACCTTGAAATTTCTGGCCGAAAGGATTGGGTCTGGAGATAAACGATGATATCCCCATACCACTGATCCAAAGTGCTGATTAGAAACAAGGATTCGTCCGCAATGGACTCCTTCGCCATAGTTTCCGTGTCAGCACGCGGGAAGTCACACATTAACTCCGCAAAAACTAAAGATTTCTTAGACTTAGACTTTTCAAATTTCAAGTCGAACTCCTGCAGGATCACAATCCTTTTGAGTACTTACCCCCTAGCAATTTCTTGGTCAAAATGTAGATCATAGGGTTGCAATCAGAAATTACTGTAGTTTTACGTAGTAAAATGTAGTGACGAAAACGTTGGACAGCTTGAACAGCTGCCAATGCCAAGTTCTCCACATGTGAGTATTTTAGCTCAGTTGGATTTAAAGTTCGACTAAGGTAATATATCACATGTTCAGTATCGACTTCATCTTCCTGAACTAACACCATTCCAATGGTGGAATGGAAGGCGGCGAGATACAAGAAGTAGTCCTGGTTGTAGTTGGGAGGATGCAATAACGGTGCATGGGTCAACGCGTGTTTTAGTGCATCAAAATATTTCTGAGCTATCTCATCCCAATGGAATGGGGTATTCTATTTCAACAACCGGGTAAAACCCTTTGTAACCTCGACGTAGTTAGGAATGAATCGTCGTAAAAGGTTTGATTTCCCTTGCAAACTTTGGAGTTGGCGAAGACTCGAAGGAGGAGGCAATTTGACAATAGCTTCAACCTTCGAGGGATCGACGCGAATGTCGGCTTTCGAAACAACAAACCCCAGTAACCGACCTGTTTCTATACAGAAAACACACTTGTGTGGATTTAACCTAATCCGATAATGCCTACACCTCAATAAGATTTCTCGTAAATGGATGAGATGATCAGCTCGATGTAATGAATGAGCAGGCAAATCATCGAGATAGGGTTGCACAATGTGCTTGATGTCATGAAACGCATAAGACATGGCCCTTTGAAAAGTTGCCCCGACATTCTTGAGCCCAAAAGGTAATTTGCAATAAGCAAATGTCCCCCATGGACAAATGAAAGCCATTTTTGGTTGATCGGCAGGTAGAATATTGATTTGATTGTATCCGGAAAAACCATCCATGAAGGAGAATATTTTGCTGCCAGCACAATCATCAATGATTTGATCGATATAGGGAGTTGGGTGGTTGTCCTTTGGATAGGCTCGATTAATGTCCCTATAATCGATACATCTTCTTATTGTCCCTTGCTTTTTGTTAACAGGAACAATACTCGATACTCAATCCATTAATGGAATCGGATAAATGAAACCTGCTTTGAGTAATTTTTCAACTTCTACTTTAATAGCAGCAGCTTTTCTCGGGTGAATTTGACGCAAACGTTTCCGGACGAGTTTAGTGTCTGGGTAAGTTTTGATTTCATGAACAACAATTGCGGGGTCAATTCCTGGCATTTCCTCATATGACCAGGCAAACACGTTGCGGAATTCTTGAAATAGGGCCTTATATATTTGAATTTCATCTTCCGTACACGAGGCACCTATATGAATGTTTTCAACAATTCCAGGCTTAACTGAAATATCAATAGGAATAGTTCGAGAAATATTTCCCAAATTTAACTCTGAATTAGGATTTTTCATTGGATTCTGAGGTTCCTTGACATATTCAGCCGTAAAAATTGATGAAAAATCATTTTCAAAACGATCACTCTTGGGTAAAAACGAAGATCTATGATGGAGATCTTCCCATGGTAAATCATCAACACATAGGATTTCACGAATTTGCTCATCAGTGTGAACAAGTTCAAAAAACGTTATTGAATCCGAGTTTGATGTGAAAAGTGATTCCTCATGGACCACATTCATTAAGTCAATTTTGGTTGAAGATGGTTCGGAAAACAATTGCACGGCCTGATACGCAATTTCATATGGACTCAAAGGCATAACATCACCACATGAGTCTATCTCAAATTTGGAAGGTACGATCCAAGGATCATCATAAACAATGGTGTCTGACGAAATCATTTGAATGGTTGCAAAAGAAGACGATGCGTTGATAGGAGGAAAAGGAAAAGTTCCCAAAACCGGCATCTTTAACTAGTCCTACTCCAACGTCCTTATACGGGATAGTCGTTTTGCCGACATGCTGAATGCTTTCAGAAGAGCCTGGGTCGGATGAAAAGTAAGCCAGCTGGTCTATTGTTACGATCTTTCCATTATGAGGAAACTTTATAACCCGAAAGACCGATGAAACAACAGCTGTCATAGCGTAAGACCAACTATGACCCAAGAGAAGGTTGTAATCTAGAAGGGCATCAACCACCTCCACATCTAGATTAACAGTTTTTCCTTCAACCGCTATAGGTAAATCCTATAGAATGCCAAAAGGATGAAACCCACGGCCATCAAAGGCCTTTAGAATCGTCAGGGATTGATTTAGCAAAGGAGAACCGAGCAATCTCCAACTATGTATCGACATAATACACATTGAGGCTCCCTCATCAATCACAGTCCTATGAATAGGTCTATTTTTTATTATCACTGGGATCTAGAAATCCATTTGATGAGGTAAGTGCGGTGTACTATTTTCTAGATTGAAAATTATTAGGTTCGAGTCCTGAACGTCAAAAGCTCCTATAGCCGACAAAAGTAATTTACGCTGTGCTGGACATGATTGCATCACTTCCAAAGCCGACATTGTTGAAGGTGAAACAGTGAAATCTTCAACAATGTTATAGTTTTGAGCCACTCTCGCATGTGGATTGAAAGCTGACTTTCGAGGTATACCCTTGGCGGGCGGTTTGATTACTAAGTCTGGATTAGGTTTCTCGATCTGTAGCGGATCGGAACCGGGAGCTGAGGTTGATGGGTTAGAATGAGAAGATTCTGCTTCTTTACCATCAACAAGACTTTTACTACCATAATCATGCGATTGAGTCGCAATCCTAACATGGGACATCATCATTATGGGTTCTTCGTTGGCATTTGAGGAAGAACCTATCATCTTACTGTCTTGACTTGGAAAAGGATGCTTCAAAACAGCAGGCGTTTGGGAACCTTTAACAATTTTCGCAACCTTTGCACGATGAGGGCAGTCTCTTGTAAAATGATCTTCATCCAAATGAGACAAGGATAACGAGGTTTGCGTTTCTCATTATTTGATTCCGCTTTTTCTGGTTTCTCTTTCAAATTTTTATCTGTTTTATTTTTCTTCTTCCCTTTCTTCTTACCACCGGATTTTGATTTGCCTGTAGATGACTCTACAACATGAATATCGGCGGAAATCTCCGCGGAAGAATATCCTGTCTGGGAATCTGGCAAGGTTATGATAGGAGAAGAATTCTTGGAAGCTTCTTCTTACTATTGGTATTAACCGTACCAATCATACTGTTAGCGGCATGAGACCCTGAAGGAACTACAGCGATTTGATTTTGGTTAAGAAGATTGGGGATTTTCTCGTGTAACGTACCTGACTGAGTCATATCTGACTGGCAACTGAAAATGAGTTAAAAACAAAGTAGCTAACTGACTAAAGTTATAAAAAGTGGCTCGCGGTAACTCAATGTACCACTTGGCCGCAAGACCAATTAGAGTGCGCTGGAAAAGCCTTAAACGGATTGAATCATCTGAAATGGAATTAGACGCACACCAGAGGTGATAAGTCATCACATGGTTCGACGGGTCCTCTCCTGATTTGCCTTCAAACTTAGGAATATCACTAGGCAACTTATTCGGCATTGGCGGCCAAAACGGAAGATAGTTAATGGGATCGTTCGTTAGGCGTGACAAGTCAGGCAAGTCCAAAGTTGCGATAAATAGTAACTGACGATTAGGGTCCCTAAAACTCTGGGTCATGAGACCAGCCCCAGGAGGAGGATATCCAGGATAACTAGGAATTGGAATTGCATTTGGGATATTGTATCCTCCTGGAAAACCAGGATTAACTGGACCGTACTGGGGTTGTTGAGGTTGTTGATATGTATACCCAGGGTACGGTTGATACTAATAGACTGGCTGCTGCACAGCAGGACCGAATTGGTACTGTCCTTGGTATGGTTGATAAGTAAATTGTGGTTGACTTGTGACAACCGTACTTGAACCAGGTTGTCCTACAGGCATCTGAACCGAAGTTTGAATTGTGGATCCAGACTGAGGTAAAGATGTCTGAGGAGTTGATACAGGAACAATAGAAACCAGAGCTGTCAATACTCCAGAAGTAGGTGGGGTTGATTGAACAGATGTTGCAACAGTTGCAGCAGCCGTTTGAGGCGGAGTACGAGGCGTACTAGGCCCAGGCTAAGAAACTACCGAAGGTACAAAATTTTGAATAGTAGACTGGACAGGTTGCTGGGGTGAACCAGAAACTAAGGGTTGTCCAGTTTGAGATGACAACAGTACATTCGATTGCGAGACCTATTGAGTTTGCGATGGATCCCACACTAAGTTCATTCCGGGGTATGGACCCATAACAGGTTGAGAATATTGAGGACCATAATCAGGTTGAGGGTAGGGTTGATAATTCAGAGGTACATTTCCAGTTCCTTGAACATATGATTGACCGGAGGGTGGTTGGAAACCTTGGTTCGAGTACTAACCTTGGGGTTGATAACCTTGAGGCACGTACTGATACTGGGGTTGACCTTGAGGTACATATTGATACTGGGGTTGACCTTGAGGTACATATTGAGTCCGAGGTTGACCTTGAGGAATGTATTGTCCCGTAGGTATGTACTATCCTTGAGGTTGCCCCCCAGGCGCAAATTGGGTACCTTGAGGTTGCCCCCCAGGCGATACTTGAGGATTTTGAGGTTGCCCCCCAGGCGGTAACTGGCCACCTTGAGGTTGAGGATTAGGAATAGTACCTGACATCATGAGAATATCTTCTACACTCAACGGCTTAGTACCATTATTTCTAGTTAATGACCCTTGTTCAATGGGTTGAGGAGATGCTCCCGCAAAAGTACGAGAAAATGACTGATACCCAGAGGGAACAGAAGGACTGCCGTACAAAAAGGATTCTGGAGATTGAGAAAACATGGACGACTATCTTGACATATTTAACGGAGGATAGTAACCTCTAGGTGTTGGGTGATAAGGAATACGAGGTTTTCCCGGGTTTTCCAGAAAAATTGTCAATGAGAGATACCAAGCATTGCTCCTAGGTGGACTGTAAAAAATTGATTCACGCTCCCTAAGTTCAATAATAGGTTGATTTTCAGGGATAGGGATGCCTACTTCTTCTTCCGGAGTAGCAAGTTCTTCAATAGCTATAAGTCCAGAAGGAAGATTTTGGGTAATTATTCTTTTTACCCTGTGTGAACCAGGACCACTAGAAGTTGGAGAGGTAAACCCCGATGTTGGAGTAGCAGCAAATTCACTTTCAGGTTCCTCACCTATATCACTAGTAGATGAAAAGCTACCAGTAATTTCGGAAACAGACACCGATTGTGGATTATAATCTGCTACTAAAGCTTGAAAATCAGGATGTACCACCAAAGAAGACTCTCCTTCTTTAGGTTACCCAACTCTACTGTCTCTAGGAGTTACAAGGGCTCTTAACCCTTCAGGCTGGCTCGGTGAAAACTCAGGAGGTTGGCCCCGAAGTCTACGGGACTTCCTCGGTAATTCAGCCACAATTAAAACTTTTAACTACTTCACACGCAAACAAAGCAAAATCTCAATGAAAACCACCTAAAGCCTCTAAAGAACCAAACAAATTTGAATCACATGCCTAAAGAATCTAGGAGATCAAACCACGGACAAACAGTAACTTTCCGTGTTGAAAACACTAGTTGGTGATGAAACCCAACGTCGCAGAGTTCAATACAGAAATGGCGGTTAGAACAGTTACCCCGGCAACCTGCTTAATGAATAGACTGGAACAAGTTCCTCCACTAAACTGTCTCGAGTGAAGAGAACCCCCCAGAAAATCCAAGTGAGTCTAGCCGACGTTTGCTCTAGGTACAGTGGGATCTTCCCACCACTGTCACCTTAGGAAGAATCCTATAGAATATGGTCACTAAGGTTACCAACAGAAACAAATATACCTGGGGGAACAGTCTATGATCCGATACGCACGCAAGGGTAGAGTAACAAGCTCAATCCCCTTGAAGGCTCCTTGACATAATCCAAGGCTTACCAACAAGTGACCCCAGGCTCCTCGACAATGGTCAATCCGAGGTTTACCGTTTTTAATACGTGAATATCTGGCGTCGTTCCCAATGAGGAAGGATTGATTCCCACACTGATTCGGACACGATCTCGTGCTTATCCTTTAAGAGGATCTTTCTCAGAGCATAAATGCAACAATTATATTTTTCTCCTACCGCAAGATACAACTACTTGTTTGTTTTACTGTCTTAGAGAGTTAATTACTCCCTACTCCAAGACACTAGCCTAAGCTATGTTGGTGTATTAGAGCCCTAGAAATAAAAATATTACTAGATAGATTTTACTTTAAGCGATATTTTTATTGGTTTTGTTTAAGTCAAGAGGTGCGGAGATGAAACGCGTGGTGTGAAGACTCAACTCGAAATCACTAAAAAATGCACTTAAGATTATTAAGCAATCTTTTCCCTTCAATGAACTTCTAGCTAGGAAAGAGTTTGAGAATGCAAATGCTTGTAAACACAAATCTTTCTTAACAAACAAATTAAAAGAAGAGCTTTTTGTCTTTTCCAATGCACTCAAAACGAGACAACTAGTTATTTTCACAAAAATTTCCCTTTTCTTTCAAACACTCAAATACTACAAAAACAAACTTTTTTCAAAAGAGATTTTTATTTTTTATTTTTTATAAAACACTCAAAACTATGGAAATGACTAATCTTGAGATCTACAAACTATAAAAAACTATTTGAAGTCAAAGCTTACAAGATGTCTTTTCAAGGATGTTTTACTTAGCTATAAGAAAACTAAGGACTAATTTGTCCAGAATCACAAATCAGTCAAAAAACAACCAATTTTTGTTTTCTTTTCTAAAAATGAAATCCAAACTTTTAACACAAGCCTTTTCGAAGTTTCGCAAAGAGAAAACACAAAGTGGATTCCTCAATAAAGGTAGATTTTGCAAATGGTTAGACTCATAAGAAGGCCAGTAAAAACCAAGGTTATCTGAGGCTTCTACAACTTCTAAGCTCATAGCTACTACAAGACCAAAATGAAAACCAAGCTCGACAACCAAAACTTCTAGGAATTTCACCTAAAACCCTAACACCAATAGAATTAACCTAAGAAAAGCTTCTGACAGGTTATATGCGGGTCTGGGCAGGGGATAATAACATCTAAACAAAAACTAAACTGACTAAAAGAGAAAATCTTAAGTTTTTCAAAATTTTAGCAGGGTCCGCAGGCCCACCATTCACACAGGTGCGGTACCGCTCTGTGCTAAAAGCAAAAGTGCCGATAGGTCCGCACTGTGTTCCAAGCTGAGGGTGCGGTCCTCTCCTAAAGTTATGAAAAACAAAAAATAATCCTAGATCTACTAAATCTACCCAATTCCACACACAACAAGCCAAAAACAGAAACAAAAACACAGTTTCTCAGGTTAAAGTAAAAACAAGGAAAAAATCAAGTCCCCAGTATGGTCGCCATTTTGTCAGACGGAATGAGTCGATGTTACGGACAAGATAGACCTTCCTAGAATCTAACGATATCTAGTGACAAGCAAGCCAATCAAAAACTATATTTCTCTAAATATGCAATTATAAACAGAGGCAAACAAGTGGTTTAGGCCTACCTTGGGTCCAATGCAAGTTTGTGGAAGCCTCGCTCCTTTGATCCAAATGAGCTCCCTTGTAGCGAATCTGCAACCACAAACAAGCAAACAAATTAAATAGCACCTGAAAAGCCAATATCATAAAGCATACTTAACATGATGATCAATGAATTTATGAAACAAATAACATAAGAAAATTTGTTGAGAAAAATGAATCTGATTGTATTAATTCAAATCAAAGAAGAACTTTACAACCTGTGCCTTGATGTTGTACAAGCTCCTCCCAGGGTCCAACAAGAAGTCTCCTCTACTTTGACAAGTTTCACTCTCTTCCCAATGAAGCCAAAAAGGTATGTGATCTCTCCTCTCAAGCTTAACTAGGAAGTCTCAATTCCACCAGCATTTACCCTAAAAAATGTTCAGCTTCTAACCTCCCTAGCAACCAGCCCAATGCCTTAATTTATAGTGCAATGGAGGGAAGTTACTAGGTCCTCCTTCAAAGGGATAAAGCCCTCCTTCAAAGGGATAGCTGCTCTCATCAAGGGATTAGCTCCTTCTCTTTTGGGATGCATGAACCACCTAAGAGCGACCAATCCACGTCAAAATTCCTTCTAGAATCATCTAGAATTAACCCAAAGTGAGTTTTTAGAATAAACTTGCACCTTTTTGAATTTCACAGGGGTCCACACCCACTCCTTTAGGGACAGAGCGGGCAGGTCCGCAGGTATTGTGAACAGGGGGTGGGGGACTGCAGGCAAAAGTGAGAGAAAGTGCGGAACCAGAGCTTTGTTGATTTTCAATGTCTTTCTCTCATTTTCAAAGCTTGACTTAAAGAGCTGAGGTCTGAGACTTGCTTAGGAGGACAGTACAAGTGATGATAGACCCATACTGACTGTAAATAGTCATGGTGATGATATTTTTGTGTAACAAGCACCCCTGAAGCCAAGAATAGATGTAAAATTTCCTTGTAAAAGTATAGTAATTTCTAGTCAATCTGGGCCGTTCATTAGGTGGAGATCTGACAGTAGAAGTTATGTTAAATTAAGGGCTTTTTACCCTAGAAGGCGACCCCTCACTATATATGAGGGAATTGTATTGCGTCTATGGATATCTATATTCTCAGTGAGGAAAAGAGAGGAGATTGAGAGAGAAGAGGGAGTTACAGCGAATTTGTTGTAGGTTGTATCTCTTCAGTTTGATGGATAATATCATAAAAGAACGACTGACTGTTTCTCCATGGATGTAGCCCAAACTGGGTGAACCACGTATATCTGTGTCTCTCTTGTTTTATGCATTTTTTGTGTTTATATTTCTACAATATTTTATGTGTTCCATTGCTTTGTAATATATAATTTTCTAACAACTTATTTATGTGGACCAACAAGGAAAAAGTCACCTCGTGGAGAAGAATACTTTATTTTGTTTAATGATGATTTTTCCAGGATGTGTTGGATAGGTCTTCTAAAACATAAACATGAAGCATTTGAAAAGTTTAAAGCCTTCAAAGCTTTAGTTGAAAATGAATCAGATCGAAAAATCAAATGTCTCAGATCTGATCGAGGGGGAGAATTCATATCAAATGAATTCTTTGACTTTTGTGAACAACATGGAATAACAAGGCAATTCTCCACTGCAATAACTCCTTAGCAAAATGGTGTGGTAGAAAGGATGACTAGAACAATTCAACAAATGGCTCGAGCTATGCTAGATGAATCTGGAACTCCTAGAACCTTCTAGGGTGAAGCTGCATTTTTTGCCATGACTATTCTCAACAAAGCAAATGTTCGTGTAAATAGCAATCAAACTCCACATGAACTCTGGTATGGTAAGGCTCCTACTATAAAACACTTTAGAGTTTTTGGAAGCAAATGTTTTATCAAAAGGACTGATGAAAAACTTGGAAAGTTTGAACTTAGATCAGACGAAGGTATTCTTCACGGTTATTCTTCCAGAAGTAAAGGATACAAATGCTATAATAAAAGACTTCAAAAAGCTGTTGAAAGCATTTATGTTGTAGTTGATGAACCATGTAGAAATCTAGAACAGATGAAATCAATAGAGGAACATGACAATGAGGAAGATGGGGAATGATTTCCTGCATCAAATCAAAATTATATTGAAGAAGAAACCAATGAAGCATCAGAAGAAGATACAACAGATAGGGAAAAGATTCCATCCAGGAATGCTCAGAAGAATCATCCAGAATCTCAAATTTGAGGAGAAAAAGGGTCTAGAGTACAAACAAGAAGAACTCTTACAGGGACCTCAAGTTATCTTGCATTTCTGTCCTCCACAAAACCTCAGAATGTACATGAAGCATGCAAAGATGAATGTTGGCTCAAGGCCCTGGATGAAGAACTTGAGAAAATTGAAAAGAATGATACTTGGGAATTATTTCCTAGACCTCATGATAAAAATATTATAGGAAGAAAATGGATATTTGAGAACAAGCTTAATGAAAATGGAGAAGTTATTAGAAACAAGGCCAGACTTGTTTGTAAAGGGTATGCTCAACAAGAAGGTATAGATTTTGAAGAAACTTTTGTACCTGTTTCCAGACTTTAAGCCATAAGGATGTTTCTTGCTCTTTCTAGTTTTCGGAAATTCAAAGTATATCAAATAGATGTAAAATCAGCCTTCCTTAATGGAGATTTATAAGAATAAGTTTATATTGAACAACCAGAAGGATTCATTCTTCGAAATGATGTAAAATTCGTATGCAAGCTCAAAAAGTCTCTCTACGATATGAAACAGGCTCCAAGGGCTTGGTATTACCGCCTTGAAAAATATCTACAACAAAAAGGCTTTACAAAAGGTTCTCTAGATAACTATTTATACACAAAGATTGAGAATGATAAATTTCTAGTTATTGTTGTTTATGTTGATGATATCATCTTTGGTAGCAATGAAGAATCCATGAGTCAGAATTTTTCTTCAGTAATGCAGCAAGAATTTGAAATGTCTTTACTTGGTGAACTTACTTATTTTCTTGGTCTACAAGTTAAGCAAACAAAATATGGCATCTTTCTTTCACAAACCAAATATCTCAAGAAAATCTTGAAGAAGTACGGAATGGAAGATTCTAAACTAGTATGTACTCCAATGGTAACAGATGCAGTCTCAGCTCTAATTATGAATCACTAGCAGTAAACAAACCAACTTACAGATCTATGATTGGAAATCTTCTTTATCTAACAGGTACCAGACCTGAAATCATGCTTGCAGTAGGAACTATTGGAAGGTTCCAAGCAAATCCAAAGGAATCACATCTCCAGGAACTCAAAAGAATTTTGAAATATCTTCAAGGAACTCAAGACTTTGGACTATGGTATCCTAAAGATACAGACCTTACTCTTCACACATATATAGATGCAGATTGGGTAGGAAGTGTTGATGATTGAAAGAGCACTAGTGGAGGTGCATTTTATATGGGTTCTCGGTTAGTGTCTTCGCTCAGCAAGAAACAAAGTTCGATTGCTTTATCTACAACTAAAGCAGAATATGTGGCTGTTGGATCTTGCTGCACACAACTACTTTGGATGATGCAAACTTTGCAAGACATTGAGATTACATGTACTCCACCCATCTCCATTCTATGTGATAATACAAGTGCCATCAGTATTTCAAAAAATCCAGTCATGCACTCCAAGACCAAGCACATACCCATCAAGTACCATTTTTTACGAGAACAAGTGTTTGAACAAAAGGTCAAATTGGAGCACGTTCCCTCCAAAGAACTAGTTGCTGATATATTCACTAAACCATTGCCCAGAGAAACATTTGAATATCTCAGAAAAAAGCTAGGAGTAATTGCTACATCATCCTGCTGTTAAATCTAGTTTTTTAGAGGAAGGTTATTATACGCGTGTTTCATGAAGTATAGTCATGTATACATGTGGGTTTCTATGGTTGAAGGAGCATATGTGTTTTTCTGACAGAAAAACAGTGGGTCAGACTCTAATATGGGTGCTCTGTCTGATGTTGATGATTACAGTCTAACGATATGCTTTTTCATTGATTTTTATCTGACTGAAAAAGATGCCTTGATGAATGACTTGTTGACAATGTACAGGTAGCACAGGTTCAGGGGGAGCATGGACAACATAATGCATATCAAAAGAGGAAAGTTGCTTGGTCCACCCTTTTCTCTTGATGTCAAAGGGGGAGAGTATTTTGGTGTTGCATGTTATCTCTAACTATTTCTACAACTTATAGTAATCAACACCATACTGGTTGCCATCAAGTCCAAAGTGGGAGATTGTTGGCATTATGATACAAGTGTTGTCCTTGATGGAAACTCACTCACAGGTCAATTTAGTTTTGGTAAAAGGCAACTCACAGTACAACAGGTATATTCAAAGGTAACAGGGTAGTGGTACAGAAGAACAGGAAGATGGAACTAAGGACTACTGATCAGAATAAAGAAGGTAAAAGAAAAGATTTATGTAAAGCAGTTTAAGAAGTATACATAGGCCCGCTTAGTAAAAAAACGCATACACACTGGTCCACAAGACAAAAAGAGTGTATACATATACACGCACTCCCACATGAGGAAAAGTGCGTACATGTTGGAAAACGAAGGTTTTGGTCCACGGTATTGATAAAGGATCTAAGTATATAAGGAGGAGAAGATCAAAGGGCTAAGTACACAAGGAATGAATATCTTATGAAGTGTTAAATAAAAGGAAAATGTGCAAGTGTATGGGTTTCTAAGGAATACTTCTATCTGAAGTATATTTTATGTTGCAGGGGCTATGTTTGTGATTTGATCTAAAATACTTTGTGCACCTTGAATTCAATATTGGATTAGGATCATGAGACCTAAAATGACTTATTATTGAATGATATGATATTGATTGGGCTAGATCTGATTATGTACACATGTTTTATTCTTTAAATATTGTGATCTAGGTTTGTTTGAAGTCCGGAAGTGTAGAAAAGTTATGAAGTAAGTATTTGCAGATTTGTACGATGTTTTGCTTTAGTGAAGGTGCATATACACGCTGGTTCAGCTCTTCCAAGTAGCGTATGCAAAAGAAAAGCTTGATGTTCAAGGATGATTGATCTATCAGATCAGTGTTGTTGTTTTACTGCTGTCTGTTAATGAAGTCTTCTTAGATATGAATGTAAAACTAAATGAATAAGGAGTTTGATATCTAATTGACTGATTATATAAGTGATAAGGGTGATCTTTGTTGTTGCCTATGTAAAGCTATGTAAATAGATAGTAGATGGTCAGTATATTGTTGGTTGGTACAGACTTGATTCAGAAGTTTAATGTTTCAGTATTTTTGAAGGTATATGCAGGTTTGATTATAGGAAGTAGCATATACACGCAGGTTGGGTTTAGTAAAGTAGCGTGTACATTCTGATGCATGATTTTTGAGGTTGCAGCTGATTCTTGGGTTCAGCACAGTGTTCTGGTGACAATGATCTGATTGTTTAGATTAACTGATTGTTGGTTGATGCAGTTTGAGTTTCAAAGTTTCTGATGGGTCCAGTATGAAAATTTGATGAAACGAGGCCTTCATGTGTATTTTTGTGTACCAAGAGCATCAAGTCTGAAAATTTATGAAACGTGGTCCCTAGAGGAAGAGAGAAGGTCGTAGCCTTCTGTAGGTTGGTGCCTATGCACTAGTAATCACATTGGCTAGTACAAGAGTTAGGGGGTTGCAACTCCCTTCTAGTAGAAGTTGGAAAATGAGAGAAGGTTGTAGCCTTCCAAAGGTGGGTGCCTACGTACTGGTATGAGTTTGCACCAGTACAAGTTTGTAAACAGATTTTCTTATTATTAAAAGAAGACAGAGATGACAACAGCAGGTGGTTTTCACCCACATTGGGTTTCCACCTTCAATCTTGGTGTTCATGTGTGTTGCATACGTGCGATTCTTTATTATTTTTTACCGCATTGTTTATTAAGTTACTAATGCACTGGTTAAAGATAAACACATGATAAATTGTCTAAATCACAGGTTCTCTGGGTATACACTGGTTTCTCTAATCACAGTTTCGTATACACGCTAGTTCACTTCACAAAAGTAGCTTATATAAATCAGTTTTGGAAATAAAATTGTTGATCTGATAATATTGATTCACCCCCCCCCCCCCGCCCCCTCCTCTCATTATTATTTCCAACAATGGAAGATTGGGATAATAGTGGAGTGCATATTATGCAATTGGGAGAGAAGATCATCTAGATGGATAACTAGTAAAATGATATGTTCATTCATTTGATGGCTTAGTTGTAGTGAGAATTGGTAGAGAAGGAAGAGGCATTGAAAAGGATACATGCAATTATCCAAGAGACCAAGGAAGAAAAGCTACCTTCCATTTCCAGCACTAAGTCCATCACTATGACCAAGACAAATTTGGTAAGCCCAACTTCCTCAAACGTTTCTCAAGATAATTTTGGTGAATTTAAAAAACATACCAAGGGAATTGGCTAAAAAATGTTAAGGAATATGGGTTACAATTGACAAGGGATAGGTACGAGAAGACTAGGCATCATAATCCCCATCATTTGACATCCCCAAGATGTTCCTATTTTATGTAAATCAATATCTAGTTATTAGGTTAGTGAGTTGGATAATGCAAGGTTTGCATGCCTAGGTATATTTAATTATTTAGTTAGCTTAGGGCCTACATGCCCGTGATTATTTTCTTTAACTCCATGAGCCTATTTCCATAAAATGTATTCGCATATATGATAATATAAATACATCACAACTACAAGATCCTCCCCCTACCTGACTATGGGGGAGAGAACTTCACAAGCGGTAAAGGTGAGAAGCTAGAACCATACATGGATCCTAAGGTTAGTTAATAGTAAAACCTTCATAAAGCCACTTTATGAATGAAATTGATAGTCATGAGAGGATATTATATCCTAATTCTAAACTTAGGAAAGTGAGTTGCTTATGTGCCACTTGGAAGAAAAAGCACATGCATATATAATTTAGGTTTTCCCACTTTATTGGACATGCACCATTCATCTAAGCACTATGGACTAAAGATGTAGGTATTGATATTCTTTGGGGGATGTTTTTGGGTACCCAATTTCTACCATATTGGTTACCAGGCCATTGGGGAAAAGCAATTTGAATTGTACGAGATTTTCTTCTTTGTAGTTGTCCTTGATAGTCGTTGACCTTCATATTCCTTGTGGTAGACTGATGTTTAGAACTAGTAACTGGGGGGATTCATTAGTATTGATCCATGTGACCTAAGTTAGTCTTAATTTTTTATTTGAGTCATCCATTGACATAAAATTTGGGATAGCCATTTAACTAGTGACAGGAAAACTATTGGGAATTTTGTAAAGGAAGTCGATAACCAATTCTTCTTACTTTTCTGAGGGAAGAATGGAGTTTGGATGGGGAATGGATTGTCCAAACTGCCCTTGATTATCATTGGTGAGGCTGAAGTTGGGCGGAGAATTTGGTCAGGGATTCCCATTTAATTATATGGCTAAGTTCTCCTTACTCACCTTAGGGAACGCTAGAGCTCAGAGGGAGAAGTGGTCACATTGCTATATGAGAATGAGGCCTCATAACATAATGGTACTAGATTATGTGTCCACATTTGGCTCAACGAGAGACTTTATCCCTTATGGAGTTATGGCCCTAGCTCATGGGTGACCTGTTATTGAGAGATAATGAACAACACAGTCTATGTTGGGAAAAATGTTAGAGGTCTACAACCAATTGGTGGAAATTTTAAGAAAAAGTGTTCCCACCTTGTATTCAATTATTCAATGTATATGTAACTTATTGTTTCATGTTTGGATTTTCATTATGAGTAATTGAGCTTAATGTTGTATATATTTTTATGCATATATGTTATGGTGCACTCTATGTGGTCATGTATCCATGTAAGGATTTTATAGGCATATTAATTGTAGCATAATTGGGTGGAATGCATGGGATCTAGGTTAGCTTCAAATAGGTAGAGAATATATTAATATGCTAATGATGAATAGAGGGATCCATTGATGAAGTGGACCTAAAGGTATGATCAAGGGATTAATACGCAAATGAAAGAGTCTTTATAGAACATCTAACTTTAAAGGTTGAAGAGCCTCCAATAAACTTAAAGAAAATTGTTGTTTTAATGTGTAGGAAGGCATAATTAAGCCTGTACAACCTCTCTAATGAATATGTGAAGTAGCAGACCCTATGGGTAGATCATGGGAAGAAAAAATTATTAGATGTCCTACTTGAATGGAAGGAAATACAATTTTTCCTTGGATGGAAACCTCATTTGGGATGTAATAAATGCCTAATCTGGTACAAATTTGGAATTGTACCTAAAGCTATTGGGACAAGTTTTAAAATATTAAATTGTCATAAATATATGGATTATAGTTATATTGTAATAGGATTGAATATTCAATTGTTAAGATTCATATGAGGACATTATTTCTTCAAAGAGTTCAACCTCTCTTCTAAGCCCTCCAATTGCAATGGAAAGAAGTTGAAGCATGTGTTATTTAATTAAGAATGACTGAAAGGTCTCACACAAATCGAAAAAATAAAAAGTGGCTTATGGCCTCTTTTGTTTCCTAGAAGAATGTTGGATTAATGGTTTGTCTACATGAGAAGTCGTGAGTATTTTAGCCTATTGAGGACTTAGGCTCCTTTGAGGAATTTTGGGGAAATTTTAAGCATTGTTAGAGTAAAATATAATCACTGACAAGCAGGTAGGAAAATTCCATGTTGAACTATAGTTTCTCACAAATTTAGGGATGAAATTACCTAGCATTATCCCTTAGTAAATCAAACCAACAAGGGTGTTGAGACCATGGGTTTATCCATAAGGGGCTAAAATTATCACACATTCGAAACAGATAGATGTCCCATTATACAAGTTGATAGACATATGAGAATTCTAAAGAAAGGAGCTTAATGAAAAAGCCAAGATTCTAGAGACTCGTGTGGAACCATTGTGTTGGAACCCTAAGTCTGCATTGTGGGGAAATATGGGATTTTAGCCTTCCAAAATGAGACACACACACACACACACACACACACACGTATATATATATTGAATTCATATGTTATATGTTTATCTCATCATTTGTACACATGGGACAATATGGCTATAACCAACTGTTTAGTTGTAAGGGGGGCTAAGGAAAGAGATATGGCTCTCTGACATAGGAAAATATTTGGATATTTAGGCCTAAAAAACATCATTAGAGTGTTGAGTGATGAAAAGTATGGATGCTAGATGTATGGATGGGCGCAACCACATGTGATGGAATCTAGTGTGGAGAAACCTTGATGGAAACGTTACACATTCATGCATCCACAAAACTTTAGAGTTATCCAATATATAGTACCTTATGAATTGTGTGAAGGAAAGGATGCTCTAAATATTGGAATAGTTGTAAATCTAAGAAAAAATAAATGTTACTCAACAAAATCCTAGATCAAGATTCCAGTTGGTTAGGTAAGTGGCCCATTTACGTATAGGCCAACATGGCACATTGTTTTCATAATTAGTTTATGTGGCATGCTAATTTGGAATTTCCTATGTGTCATGGTGATGTGGCAACACAGGTTAGAGTTTAGTGGCATGACATGCTGATGTGGCATTGTTATGAACCTTGCACCTTAAAAATGACAAGAAACCAAAGTCCTCTTCAAGGGGGAAACCTCTGTTTAATATGAACATGATATACAAGACAATATTTGATGATTCTAAGACTAGGTATACTTAGTATATATATAGGATACAAGGGGTAGAATTATAATAAAATGGGACCAAAAGAGGTTGTAGCCTAAATAACAATATAAGAATAGAAGTGTAATCAATCAATGTTTAGGGATTAATAAGGGGCTTTAGGGTTAACATGGGGCTTATATAGGACTTAACATGCCCCTCTGCTTGAAACACGTGTTTTCCTCAAAACTTGACTAACTACTAGTGATTTTGCAAGAATAAGTCATCTTCCCATGCCATCTCTTTTGCTGGTAGGTTCTTCTGTGATCCAGGTGGATATTGGTGGCCACCTGCCAAGTCCACCTGGACCCCCACCATTGTCTTTCTCAGCATTTTCAGTTTCCTTAATTGTAGCACAACTTACTATTTTTAGCAGTTTTTCGGGTCCTGAACTTCCGGAGCCGTTTTGAGGCCCTAAACGACGTTTTTTGGGAAATCTGGGGGCAACATGGGTCCATGGACCGATGTTGCCCTTCCCAAAGTGGTAGTGCTCGGATAGATCTTTCTAACGAGCTATTGTACGCGTCAAACGGAGATCGTATGCCAAAGTTACGACCCCGGGAAGTTGATGTACCAATTTACCCAAACGGGGCCCACAGTTTGGCGTTTCATCTCCTAGGGTTAGGTTTTGGAATGTTAAGGGTTGTCCATTGTTTCTCAACAATAAATAGGCCTTCGAGCCTCATTGTAACACAGTTCAGAGGCATGTAGCCATCACATCTCTTCTCAGAGATAAGCTACCATCGCCCTAGCTAGTTTATTGCCATTTCTGTTTGTAAGCATATTTCAGTATTTTCCATTAATGAAATGAAGTATTATTTCCGCTGCATCTTTGTGTATATGGTTATCTCTGTAATTTGTTGCGTTCCTGTTTAAATCCGGATCAGTGGTATCAGAGCGGTCTGCTTTTTCTCTGTTTTTCTTTGCATGTCCCCAACAAGGTCGGGATATAAGGAGTTAGGGCTTGAACTGGTTGAACCTTTGCAAGACCAGCCTCGCAAATCCCGACGGCCTCCCATGGCGGACGAGAAGAAAGACGAGGGGGCAGGAGATCCCATCAAAATCTTGCTCGAAGAAGCGCTCGAGCGACAACGGAACGCGATGATGGACAGCTTTGCGCAGATCCTTCAGCGGCTACCCAGAAGCGGCGCATCGGCTTCCAGTAGCTCCTCTGGAAACGCCACACCCTTTAAGGTACAAGTTAATTTTGAAATCCCCATATTCGAGGGTCAGATAGACGCCGATGCCGTAGATAAATGGTTAAATCTGCTAGAGGGTTATTTTTCTGTTCATGAATTTTCGAGTCGGGAAAAGATTGTTTTTGCTCTTCTCAAAGCAGCCCCCCACGTCAAGGACTGGTGGGAAACCTACTGCGAGCAGAAGGATGAAAGTACTGGCTCACTATTTTCAGCCGCACCCACCTGGGATTCGTTCCGGGATGCCATCAAGGAGCAGTACTACCCTGTCGGAAGCTATGAGGATGAATACATAAAGTGGACCACGCTGCGGCAGGGAAGGGACCAAGACATGCCGGAGTTCACCAATCTTTTCCATACCCTTCGCACAAAGTTGGGTATCAAGGATTCGGAGCAACATTTGATACTCAAATACCGTGGCTGCCTGCACAAGTACATCCAGGAAGAAATACAGTTCCTAAACATCCCCTCGCTCGGCGCAGCATACCGGTATGCCGTCAAGGTCGAGCAGAAGTTTAAACAAAAGAAGCGAGACTTTGGATCTGCGAATCCAAAGCAGGGGAAAGGTGCCCCTAAACCACAGAACAAAGGACAAAGCCAAGGCGGGACAGCCCAAGACAACCAGCCGAAGCTGCAAGCAAAGAGCAACGCCGCGAAGCCGAGAAAGGACACTGGAAAATGGTGCGAGTTCCATAAGAGCTCCACTCACAACACAAGTGAGTGTCGGGCCAAGCAGTCACTGGTGGCTGAGCTAAAGGTTTCAGAATCAGATGCATGTTCCGACTCTGAGTCAGAACCCGATAAGGGGTATGAAAAAGGGAAGCAGATCATTGATGCGGATCCCAGCGCCACTGTTGCTACCGCAAAGATCCAGAAAAATGAACCCGAAGATCCAGAGGAGGAGCGTCTCTTCCACTCCCAGATGTGGGTAAAGGGCTCCCCGATACAGTTCATTGTTGATAGCGGGAGTCAAAAGAACCTCATTTCGGCAGAGGTCGTGAAGCGGTTGGGCTTACCGACCACAGCACATCCACAACCATACACCATTGGGTGGCTTCACCAAGGGCGAGATCTTCGCGTGAGCCAGCAGTGTCGCCTTCCATACAACATCAAGCCCTTCACGGATGAGGTATTGTGTGACATTGCTCCCCTTGAAGTTTGTGATGTATTACTAGGACAACCATACTTGTGGAAGCGACATGCTGTGTATGAATCAAGGCCCCGTGCTGTTATTATTACATTGGGAAATAAGTTGTTCAGGATACCAGAGGTAGCACCACCTGCCGCCATCTCTTTGATTACTGCAAAACAATGCAGTAAGATCATTTCCAAAACCAGGAAATTTGTTTTCCTGATGATACGCCCTCAAGGGAAGAAGAAGACAGTGGCCGCGGCCTCCAAACGGGGCTCCTCTGCACGGCAGCTACAGATGGACAAGATTGTGGAGGAGTACGAAGACATCTTCACCTCCCCGGCAGGGGTTCCTCTGCACTGTCAAGTCAAGCACTCCATCGATCTGACCCCAGGTGCGCCGCTACCCAATGGACCAATTTATCGGCGCTCCGTTCTGGAGAACAATGAAATCAAGAGGCAGATTCAGGAGCTCCTGCAGAAAGGTCACATCCGTCCGAGTTCTTCGCCCTGTGGGAGCCCGATAGTGTTGGTACAGAAGAAGGATGGGACGTGGAGACTCTGTATTGACTATCGGGCGCTGAACAAGATCACTGTCCGTAATAGGTACCCGATCCCGCGGATTGATGACCTCCTAGACCAACTAAAGGGGGCGAAATATTTCAGCAAGATCGATCTGAAGTCAGGATATCACCAGGTACCAATTGAACCCTCAGATGTGTGGAAGACTGCCTTCAAATCCAAGGAGGGCCTCTTCGAATGGTTGGTCATGCCTTTCGGATTGACGAATGCTCCTGCAACCTTTATGAGGCTAATGGATGACATCTTGCGGCCATTCACCAACTCCTTTGTAGTAGTATACTTGGATGACATTCTGATCTTCAGCCAGAGTTGGGAAGAGCACCTCCACCACATCCGACAGGTTCTCCAAACACTGCGGCAACACAAGCTATGTGCCAATTTGGAGAAATGCACTTTTGGCATGACCGAGGTTCAGTATCTGGGATACATCATTGATGAACAGGGGGTGCATGTCGATCCAGCCAAGGTCCAAGTCATTCGGGATTGGCCCTCTCCAACCACTCTAACAGAGCTCCGCAGCTTTCTAGGTCTTGCCAACTTCTACCGCAGGTTTGTGTTGGGATTTTCTCATATTTCTTGGCCCTTGAGTCAAGTCACCAAGGGCGGGGCGAAAGCAAAATTCTTTTGGTCTGAATCTCAACAGAAGGCATTCAGGGAGTTGAAGGATCGCCTCTGCACGGCACCAGTGCTCGCGTTACCAGATTTACAACAACCATTTGAGGTCGAGACAGATGCCTCTGACTATGCTATTGGGGCAGTCCTTACTCAACATGGACATCCAGTGGCATATCACAGTGAAACACTTTCAGACACAGTCCGGAAGTACCCCACTTATGATAAAGAGATGTATTCCATTGTACAGGCCTGCCGACAATGGAAGCATTACATTTTGGGGAAGGAAACGGTCATCCACACAGACCACCGACCTCTGCAGTTCATACAGACCCAAGGGAAATTGCAGAATGATCGCCATCAGAAGTGGTCTACATACCTGCAACAGTTTCACTTGAATATCAAGTATAAAAAGGGCAGCACCAATAATGTTGCAGATTGCCTCAGTCGACCACCGATCATGGCGCTAACCACCGTGCTCAACTCTTGCGGGCACGAGACTTCTGATTGGCCACTTCTCTACAAAAGCGACCCAGAATTCGGCCACACATACCAGACACTCTTGGAGGGTCGGCAGGTTGCAGATTTTCACCTCCAGGATGCCCTATTATGCCACCTCGGTCACCTTTGTGTTCCTTCAAGCGAGCGTGCCAAGATGATTTGGGAAGCACACTACAGTCGGGCTGCTGGGCATTTCGGGGTCGAGAAAACAGTGGCAGTACTGCAAAACTATTTCTATTGGCCGAATCTTCGACAGGATGTTGGGAAGTACATCCGATCATGTACTGCCTGTGCCATTGCCAAACCGACCATTAAGAAGCAAGGCCTCTATACCCCGTTGCCTACCCCTAGTCGACCTTGGGAATCCATCTCCATGGATTACATGTCAGGCCTTCCTTCCACTAAGCATGGAAATGACTGTGTTTTTGTGGTCGTCGACAGGTTCTCAAAGATGGCCATTATGATGGCCTGCAAGAAGAATATCACAGCAGAAGCCACTGCTAAACTCTTCTTTGAACGAGTGTGGGTGCACTTTGGGATCCCACAGTCTATCATCTCAGATCGGGACAGTCGGTTTCTCAGCACCTTTTGGTCCAGTCTCTGGTCAATGCTGGACACCAAACTCACGAAGTCCACAGCCTTCCATCCTCAAACTGATGGCCAGACAGAGGTTGTCAATAGGATGATTGTGCACATTCTGCGCATGTATAACTCAAAGCATCCACGCACATGGGACGAGAGCCTCCCCTACGTTCAGCACAGCTACAACCGAGCTCTTCACAGCTCCACTGGCCATAGCCCTTTTCAGGTGGGTTTGGGATTCCAGCCACTATGCCCCATTGATGTGGCCATGCCACTTGCAGCTACTCACATGAATTCAGCTCATGTCCAGTCCGAAACAGATAAGGCCACCAGCTTCATTGAGCGCATCCAACATATTCGCCAGCAGGTCCATGACATTCTTGAGAAATCAAATGCCAAGTACAAGCAGCGACATGATCAACATCGGGTGCCACACAAGTTTCAGGTGGGCGACAAAGTCTGGTTGCATTTGCAAAAGGAACGCCTTACTGGAGCCTATCGGAAATTGAGACCACTCCGATATGGTCCTTACACCATTACTAAGGCTATGGGAGACAATGCATTTGAGCTCAGCATTCCCCCATTCCTTGGCCTGCACCCAGTATTTAATGTGGACCGCCTTCGGCCATACTTTCCACCATTGCTAGACACATCCGACATTGCAGAACAGCTCAAACCCACAGAATTAAATCCAGATTGCATGGAACAAGCTGCAACTGATCGGATCATGGACACACAGATCAAGAACACTCGCCAACAGAATATCCAACTGTATCGAGTTGTCAAAGCGGGCCAACTCCTTCAGCAGGGCAAGTGGCTCACCAGGGAACAAGTTCAGCAGAAGTTTCCTCATCTCATGGAGGAGCTCAACGCAATGGGGACCATTGCTTCCTAAGGGGGGAGGAATGATCCAGGTGGATATTGGTGGCCACCTGCCAAGTCCACCTGGACCCCCACCATTGTCTTTCTCAGCATTTTCAGTTTCCTTAATTGTAGCACAACTTACTATTTTTAGCAGTTTTTCGGGTCCTGAACTTCCGGAGCCGTTTTGAGGCCCTAAACGACGTTTTTTGGGAAATCTGGGGGCAACATGGGTCCATGGACCGATGTTGCCCTTCCCAAAGTGGTAGTGCTCGGATAGATCTTTCTAACGAGCTATTGTACGCGTCAAACGGAGATCGTATGCCAAAGTTACGACCCCGGGAAGTTGATGTACCAATTTACCCAAACGGGGCCCACAGTTTGGCGTTTCATCTCCTAGGGTTAGGTTTTGGAATGTTAAGGGTTGTCCATTGTTTCTCAACAATAAATAGGCCTTCGAGCCTCATTGTAACACAGTTCAGAGGCATGTAGCCATCACATCTCTTCTCAGAGATAAGCTACCATCGCCCTAGCTAGTTTATTGCCATTTCTGTTTGTAAGCATATTTCAGTATTTTCCATTAATGAAATGAAGTATTATTTCCGCTGCATCTTTGTGTATATGGTTATCTCTGTAATTTGTTGCGTTCCTGTTTAAATCCGGATCATTCTGTTTGATTATGTACCCCACAATTGTTGGGGTACTCAACCACGTAATCCTTCTTTCAAGGATTGTTTCTACTTCTAGTATGATTTTCCCTTGTTCATTTATCTTTAGTACACTTCCCAACTACAAATGAATATCATGGTCATGATTTCGATTAGTTGGAATACCCTTAGGAATTAATCCAAATACCTTGAGATGATTTTTGATAGCTTTATGGAGATCCCTTGACATACATGATATTGATGTTTGAATGTTTATTGAATATAATTTTCTATTACACACTAGTGCCCCTTTTTTAGTAATTTTTTCATTCCATTAGAGATTATCGCTTTAGTTGGTTTCGCTTTGATACCTATAAGATCAGTTTTCTTTCCTTCTTAAGTAAATTCTATGAAAATATCTTGAAAATTCAAGGTCATTGTTCCCAATGATTGTAGCAATTAGACCCTTAATACAACATCACATTAGAGAAATTTTGAGGTATAAAATGGGCCTCCTAAGGAATATTATAAAATAATAGTGGAAAATAATAAAATAAGATTAGATTACATAATCAAAATTTAGAGGGAAAATGGAAAAAGCTACTTTTTCAACTCATATTTTCAACTTAGCTCCCTAAGGTTTTACTCAAATTTCAAGTTAGAGCACTTGTTGGATGCAAAATTTAGTTCCTCATCAAAGGAGTACCCATATTACATACTTTTGATGGACCCCTCTACATGAAAAATGAGAAATATGATTGCAATCATGTTTTTCATGTATTTCTCATTTTTTGTGTAGGAGGGGCCATAGAAAGAATGCAACATGGGTACTCCTTAGATGAGGAATTAAATTCTCCATCCAACGAGTGATCCCGCTCAAAATTTGAGTAAAATGATAAGGAGATAAGTTGAAAATACAAGTTTAAAAAGTAGTTTTTTATTTATTTATTTTTAATCTTTTTACTTTTTTACTCCAAAAATGGTGAATCATCCCCCATGGTTGACATCATCATCTTCAATCCTATTGGTTCTTATAAAGGAGGTTTTGGTTGTACAATTTTGTTTTGAAGCTCATTATAGACCTCAAAATTTCTCTAATGACACTGTCCATTTGTATTGCAATCATGGGACTGTCCAAAAAATACTCCCCCATATTGAGTTTAATACTATGGCACTTATGGTACCTCAATCTGTAATCGTTACTTGAAACCCTGGTGTTGGATATATGAAACGATTGAGAATTTTTTCCAATTTGTAATTGATGAAGTTATGGGTCCTTTCCAAATAAATCAACATTGTTACCTTTTTGTTTTCGATGTGTCCTTTAATATTAAGGGTTTGTGGAGTATTGATGCCAACCAATGCATGATAGGATGTCTTTGGAGTAGCCTCTTCTTGCTCTATATCTTGTGACTATTCCAATCCGTGATCTCCTTTCTCTTTAGATCCTATGTAGAATTTATGCCCCTTACCATACTTGTCACAGTTGAAACACAGTTCCTTTGCTCTTCTTTCATCCATTTGTTGAGGAGCCAACCTTGTTGGTTTAAGAGAGGGAGCATGATTTTCTATATAGTTATTATTGACCAATATTCTAGTGGCCATATTTTTGCTTTCAACATTTCTTTCCAGATTGAAAGAATGCTCTAGAGATTTAGGTTCAAAGAGATGCACCTCAAGTTGGATGTTTTCCTTTATAGTTTTCATGAATAGCTATAACAAATTATTTGTAATGTCCCCAATTTTTGCATTACCTTATGATGATATTAGGGGGAGTTTCTAGGGCTTATGTCAGCTAGGTTAGAGGAGGTGGATTACATTATTCATGGGACAAAAGGATTTTGAGGAGTTTTATAGGGTCTAACTGAGACAAGTTGCCATATTTTATCATCAAGATTAGTTATTTACAATTTTCTCTTGGTTTCTTTACATTATGGTGATTCCCACAAAACAAGGTTATTAATATGCATATTTTAGTTATTTATTATTAAGGGGATATTCGAGGTTGATTGTTTATAGGAACACATAAGGGCAATAGCTCGTTTGAATCGGGGAAAAAATATCTACAAGGAAAGATGATAAAAAGGAGTTTTGGGTGGCCAATGTGATAATGGAGGCAAATTAAGCATTTTTCAGGGTTAAAAGTGACTTTCATTAGTTAATAAAAGTCACTTTATTAAATAAAGAAAGGAAAAGTGATTTTATTATTTAATTGGGAAATTGTTAAAATGGTGGCAAAAGAGGCAAACAAGTTATCAAAAATTGGAAATGAGGGGGTCTCTCCTCATTCTAGTCTTTCGCCATTTGATAAAAGGATTTTTGGAGAGCTCTTGGAGAAGAGTCTAGGTCTTTGGAAAACCATAAGTTTAGTTACTAGTTTCAGTGTTGAGACCATACACCCTAGCTAGTTTGGAGAGTGAGATCACTCATATTTCGCCATTGTTCTTTATGGAGAAGAAGATTTGAGTAATAGAATAGAGGTAAAGGTGTTACCAAATGATTTTATCCTACAATATTGAGTTATATCTATATATATATATATAGGGGGTGATTTCTGAAGATGAAGGGACCAAATGAACCTTATTCCAGTGAGCCAAAGTGTGTATTCTCTTGTGAGTTTGAG
The DNA here is from genome assembly GCA_031772625.1 of Pinus tabuliformis. Classification (NCBI taxonomy): domain Eukaryota; kingdom Viridiplantae; phylum Streptophyta; class Pinopsida; order Pinales; family Pinaceae; genus Pinus; species Pinus tabuliformis. The sequence goes on from CM062812.1 coordinate 536,046,772, forward strand.
TTGCCAAGTCTAAGCTTTATTGAGGGCTAAGGTTCTCCGTCAGAAGGGGTCAAGATCAACTCTATTTCAAAGGCTGAGTCCCCTCTCTATTCTCTTGGTTGGCTTATCAAAGGGTCAAGTTTTCCACTATTTGTGGGTTGAAATCCTTCCTGTACACTATTGACCGGGTATATCTTATGGATGGTTGGGTATATTGTGTATTCTTGGCTAGGTTGAACATATCACCATTGTTGTAGGTTAATATCATACTTGGAAGGGTCGTGGGTATTCTCTTGCTGGATATGGGAACTAAAGCATCAATTTCTTAGTGCATGTATATCAGTCCCAAGGTTAGATAAGTTGCAAGCTTGGTGAGTATTTATATGGGTATATTTTATGGTTTTAGAAACTAATAAAGACATAATATTGATGAGTTCATCGTTATGGAGCATACACTGCTGATATTACACAAAGATTGAGATCATACTAAAGGTTGCCTAGCTGAATATATATATAACAGGTCCCTCTATATCATTTTCTAAGCTTTGCAAAATCTAATATGTATTTAATAAAGGGATGAATATTGTTAAACCTATGTTGTGTGAATCTGGATTATTCTTTAATATAGGGGAAGTGGTTTTATATGTTGCCATAAATGTGTACCAGTGGTGTTAACCTTTCTTGAGTTTGATTTTATTATTCACTATTGTTTGGGACCCTTATCTAGAGAATATTTTCTATTATGTGCCTTTGTTTGGGATTAAAATATATTAAAGTACACCTTTAGCAGTTAGTGTAACAACTATTTCTTAAAATGCCACAATGAATCATATTAAATAAACTCAAAAATTTTGTGGGTTTTTCTAGAATATTTTTGGTGGGCATCTTATAGTGGTATCGTAGCATGGTATTGGACAATTGTGGGGTTTAAATGGGGAATTTTATAACAAAAATTTTCCCTTGACATGAACGAGTCTAGGAGAAATGGAATTGTCATTGTTTATCATACTATCTTATTTTTGGGGAGTTGATTTCTATCTTTAAAGTGGTTGATTTACAAACTTGTATTCTGAGATAGTTATTTCACTATACTATTGTGTGCACAGTTGTTGATATTTATCATCATATCCATCTAATATTGTTATAAAAACCATCTATTAGTGGTAGGTATTAATTTTGAAATTAATACTAATTTTTTACAACTGGTTTGAAGTGTTTCCATAAATATCTATTTGGTATTGTGTGTTTATTTTCAAATAAACTACAAGAAAAATGTCACAGAATAAGTTTCCAAAATAATAATTAGCATAAGCCCTTCAAAAATTTGGAGAATATAACTAAAATTTCACAAAGATGATAGAGAAAATTGGAGCATGAACAAAAAATAAAAAATGAAGTTTCATTTATGTAGATGAGGAAGATAAAAAGAACACAACTACTAAACAAAATCCCAGATTCAATGCTATGAGAATAGGATAAACAATGATTAAATGTGAGGACTATGCTCAAACCTCCTCGGACAACTTGGGAGAAGTCATACTTGTCGAAAGTGAAACCAACCCAAATTCACTCCAACTGGTTGGTACAAGGATATGGGATGAAGCGGAGTCAAAAATTGTTATAGGAAGCCTTTCCTCACTTAGTGAGATTATGGAGTTAGATGATGAGTACAAGGAAAATAATGAGGCCACTTTTGTTTTGATTATTACCCATTGTTTTGTATCAATGTTTCCCCATTTCCCCATACATAGGTGTGGAAAGATGATAACGCAGGTAGTTAGCAGTGGAATCCAGACCCATTAGTTGATGAGGTAGATGTTGTGCATAAGCCTACTTGTGCAAACAACATGGAAAACCGATTGAAGATGATTGTAGACAAGATTATGGTATCTATGAGGCATTATGGTGATACACTGACAATGGTGGCACATTATTGTTCACGAAGTGTAGTGAAAGATGATTGTTTATTAGGAGAACCTTCACTTGCAAATTTTTAGACTCTTAGAAAGGCATTGGTAGAGTTGAAATACAAGTACCTACAACTCCTTTCAGACAAAGATCACCTACTCATGCTTGCAAAGATATATCATGATGTAGTAGTACAGAAAAAGGAGGAAGGTGATAGGATTACCCATGAGCTTGAGACTACCCAAGATTCCTTGAAGAGTAGTTGTTAGGCTCTTAAAGAATAAGAGTTTTAGGTTGAATAGTTTTATATGGAATTGATTTATGTGCACTCTTCATCCTCCATAGTAGGTAGTCAGTTAAATGTGGAAACCATCACACAAGAGGATGTTAGGCGTACTCATGATTTGATACAAGAGCATCCTATGATAGTTGAGCACATGGAGCAACCATATGAATTGGAACTTGTAGAGAGGTATGCTCCATAGGTTGTTGATTATGCACCCATGGGAGGTGGAGACAAGTTTATTTTAGATGATGATACAATTGTTTGGGATCCAGGTTCAGTTGACAACACTGGACTGGATACTTGAAGCCCGGGTTGGCATTGGGATCTAGGTGGGGATTTCCATCATATACCAGAGGTACAAGATGACTACGATGTTGTTGGGATGGTTGAACTAGTGACTGATTGCACAAATTATTTAGAGGAGTTCCAGTTATCACTTATGACCATTTAGTTTATGAGCATACTTTAGGATATGTCCTGGCACTCGTCCATGTGTAGGGTTGCATGTAGGATTTATTTGGATGGGAGGGAATTAGTATGCCACTAGGTAGGGCATTGTATAGAGACTATGCTCTTCCATTGATGCATTGGGCACAAGAGTGACCAAGGATCGACACAACAGTGACATCCCCATTAGCATGTGAGGAGTTATGCCGCTCAAATCTATTAGGATAGATAAGGAGATATGAATCACATCATAGTTGGTTCACTAGAGTAGTGGCAGTTACATTGGCACATGCAAGGCACAATATGATATAGGGTGGTATGGAAGTAGGCAATGGTATCCAATGGTTCATAGACATATGTTGTAGGGTACAATGTTGTGCATGTTAATTTTTCTTAGGGCTAAATTGTTATTTGCTTTAGATAATTGCATTTCATTATTTACATATTGAATTCAACCTATAGAATCATAACATTATTTAGCAACATATGCAATTATATAGAAAGAACAATATCATCATCAATGTAGTGAAACATAAAGGAACAATAGAAGAAAATAATTCACACGTAGAGACACAAAGATTGGTTGGAGACATAGAGACACCAAGATTGGGGGGAAAACGCTTTCAAATTCTTCTTTTTATTAGATTGTAATTGAATCTTTCAACAAATAGAGAGTACAATGATCCATATCTTCAACCACAAAACTAACTAGAAAAATCAAATAAACAACATCCAAAAGATAAACCCAACAATGCTAATAATTAAAACATTGATTCAGAAGGTTGCGGTCAACTGTTAATATCTGCAGTCAACTACTAAATTATGCGGTCAATTGCCAAAATAAAACCCTAGTTTCCAGCCGAACGAAGAGAGTGTACGTGCGTGAGGTATAAACCCTCCAACCGCACGGATAAGCATTCATGCTTATGGATACAACCAAAAATTTTGTGTGACAACCCTACAACTACAAATAAAAACCCTAGATCACACATATGAGCTTCAGACCCTCCAATTTCAGACCTATACAAACTAATCTATGAACCACTTTAGACTTGTGCAAGCCAAATCAAAGAAAGAAGAATGATGATGAATGTGTCCAAATGAGGGTCACTTGACTTGTATTTATAGCCATCCATGGGTGTCCAATTTCCCTTTGGGTCGACTTGTCCTTTTTGTGCACAAGTGGGTTTCCATATTAAAATATATTTTTCATTAACCAAATTAAATTCTTCAAAGGGCTAGGAAAGGTCTTTCTTGATGATGAAGACTATCCAAACAACAAAATCTATCCCTAAGCTACTAACAATTTACACTCCCTCTCAGCTAGGGAGAAATTACCAACTGCAACATATGTCTCATCACAAATGTCTCGTCATCATCAAATGTCATCTTTTCTCATCTTTTATCATCCTTGCTCATATGTTGAACTCTCTTGAGTCTAAAAGAAGAATAATTTGACATTGGAGGGGAGCCCAATATATCACCCTCTATCCATCAAGGAGCCACTTCTACCTCCCAAAATTGCTGCCAAGAAGAAGCTGATGTTGCTACCTAGGAATCTTGGCTAGTAGGGTGCCAATGCTATGACTTGGGAAACTCTGCTAGCGAGGAGCCAGTGCTACGACTAGGAAAACTCTGCAAGCGAGGAGCCAAAAAGGGGGGCAAAGCTAGCCCAGTGTCCTCGATCATCGCACACCCTTACTCAAGAGGGTCACATACATTAATCCATGCTACTCATTATAGGTCAAAAACATATCAACATGATCATATCTGATACCAACTAAACCAACTCACCAAAGTGTTTCCTCAAACATCACCAAGAGAACCGGTCCTCTATTTTCCTTATTCATGCAGGACATCAAAATCAAATATTATGTTATAGAAAATATATGTCACAAAGGATACCTTATTCATCGTCCCTCTCATGGAGCAAGTAACCACAAGCCTAATCTTATATCATACAACTGTTGAAAGATATTTCTCAACCAAACTATCTCATAGCTAGCCATTCCAACAACAACATAATTTTCCTCGTCCATGCTTAAAGTAATGGATTTTTGTTTCCTGCTCATCCGAGATATCATCACAAATCCCAAGCTAAAGAAACACCTAGATGTGCTTTTCCAAGATCCTTCCTCTCGAACTTAGATACCAACTCCCTCTTACACTTGATTATCATAGGCTCACTACCTATCAAGAAATAGATCGTTAAGGTATAAAACCATACCTTAGACCAACTTAGAGGTTCAAATTGGTACTGCTTCCAGCCTTCACTAGGTAATTGTCAATGCGGTGCTAGTTACAAACCATAAAATGTTTTCCCTACTCATAGAAATCTCTATCATATCCTTTATGCATGTCATATTCCTAGTGCGCTCGTTGTCTCATGCATAGGATTTTAGTTTGTGTATCCAACATATTCAACCACAACCATAGGCCTTGTTCCTTTCGGTTGGGAGGCTTATAATCACACCCTTAAGTATTTCTCCTAACGGTTGAGGCTTATACTATGAGAAACCTTCTCTGAACAAATCAGAACTTGCCAAAACATCTTCAACAACATTAGATGGTTATTCATGCCCAAAATACTTCCTTCAACAATCGAGTGTATTCCTTTCAAATAATACTAGGTGTTAAAATCTCGTGATGATTCGGGTGGATATTGGTGGCCACCCGCCTATTCTACTTGGACCCCCAAAACTATCTCTTTTAGTTTTTTAGTTTCCTTAATTGTACACAATTTACTATTTTTGGCAGTTTTCAGGTCTTGAAATTCCAAAGCCGTTTTAAGGCCCTAAACGACGTTTTTAGAGAAAATAGAGAAGCTTAAAATATTGCAAATAAGTTTGCAATTTTTTTCAACCTCCTCTTCGAGATCTTTGAAACGTGGTACTATAATAGCCGAACAAAGATTGTATGCCAAAGTTATGAACTCGTGAAGTTGATGTACCAATTTACCCAAATAGGGCCCACAGTTTTGGCACTTCATCTCCTAGGATTAGTTTTTTGGATGTTTATGGTTTTCCATTGTTTCTCAATAATAAATAGACTTTTGAGCCTCATTGTAACATAGTTCAGAGGCATGTAGCCGCCACATATCTTCTCAGAGATAAGATACAATCGCTCGAGCTAGTTTATTTCCATTTCTATTTGTAAGCATATTTCAATATTTGATATTAATGAAATGAAGTGTTATTTCTGCTGCATCTCTGTATTTATGGTTATATCTGTGATTTGTTGTTCTCCTATTTAAGTTCAGATCAACGGTATCAAAGCAGTATGCTCTTTCTCTGTTTTTCTTTGCATGTCCCCAACGAGGTCGAGATATAAGGAGTTAGGGCTCAAATTGGTCGAACCTCACAAATCCTGATGCCCTCCCATGGTAGAAGAGAAGGGAGACGAGGGGCAGGAGATCCTTTCAAAATATTGCTCGAAGAAGCCCTTGAGCAACAGAGGAACGCGATGATGGACAATTTTTCCGAGATCCTTCAGCAGTTACACAAAGGCGACACATCTTCTCCTAACACCACTTTAGAAGTGCCACACCCTTTAAGGTACAAGTTAACTTTTACATGCTGATATTTTAAGGTCAGATACATGCAGACGCTATAGATAAATGGTTCAATCTGCTAGAAGGATATTTTTTTTGTTCATGATTTTTCTAGCTGGGAAAATATTACATTTGCACTTCTCAAAGGCACCCCCCATGTCAAGGATTGGTGGGATACCTACTGTGAGCAGAATGATGAAAGTACACCATGACTATTTTAAGCCGTACCCACTTGGGATTCATTCCGAGATGCCATCAAGGAGCAGTACTACCCTGTTGGGAGCTATGAGGATAAATACATAAATTGGACCACACTGCGATAGGGAATGGAACAAGACGTGCTCGAGTTACCAATGTTTTTCATACCCTTCGTACAATGTTGGGTATCAAGGATTCTGAGCGACATTTGGTACTCAAGTATCGTGGTTGCTTGCACATATACATCTAGGATGAGATCGAGTTCCTGGACATCCCCTCCCTCGGCACGACGTACTGATATACTATCAAGATTGAGCAGAAGTTTAAACAGAAAAAGTGAGATTTTGCATCTATAAATCCGAAGCAAGGGAAATGCACCCCCAAAGCATAGAGAAAAGAACAAAGCCAAGGCGGGGCGACCCAGGACAACCCACTAAAGCCGCAAGAAAAGAATAACACCCCAAAGAAAAGTAAGTACATGGGGAAATGGTCTGAGTTCCATAAGATATCCACTCACAACACAAGTGAGTGTCGGGCCAAGCAATCACTGGTGGCCAAGCTGAAGGCTTCGGAATCAGATGCCACTATGGCCACCACCAAGATCCAGAAGAATGAGCCTGAAGATCTAGAGGAGGGGGAACGCCTCTTCCACTCACAGATGTGGGTGAAGGGTTCTTCGTTGCAGTTCGTTTTTGACAGTGGGAGCCAAAAGAACCTCATTTAAGTAGAGGTCATGAAGCGACTGGGTCTACCAACTACAACACATCCATAGTTGTACAACATCGGGTGGCTTCACCAAGGACGTGATCTTCGCTTCAGCGAGCAGTGTTGCCTTTCCTATAACATCAAGCCCTTCACGGATGAGGTACTATGTGATGTGGCTCCTCACATAGTACCTTAATAATACATCACGAAGTTTGTGATGTATTATTAAGACAACTATACTTATGGAAGTAAAATGTTGTATGAGTCTAAACCTCACGCTATGATTATTACTTTGGGAAAAACGTTTTATAGGATACTGGAGCTAGCCTTGCCTACCGACATCTCTTTCATCTCTGTAAAACAAAGTAAGATCATTTCATAAACTAAGAAATTTGTTTTCTTTATGATTCACCCTCAAGGAAAGAAAAATATTGTGCCCACGACTCCTAAACCGGGCTAATCCACACAACAGTTACAAATGGACAAGGTCGTGGAGAAGTACATTTTCGCCTCACCTACGAGGGTACCTCTACATTGTCAGGTCAAGCACTCCATTGATCTGACCCTGGGTGTGCCACTACCCAATGGACCAATATATTGACTCTCTATGCTAGAGAACGATGAGATCAAGAGACATATTGAGGAGCTGTTATAGAAAGGGCATATAAGGCCAAGCTCATCACTTTGTGGGAGCCCCATTGTATTGGTATAGAAGAAGGACAGGACATGGAGAATCTGTATTGACAATCGGGCACTAAACAAGATCATTGTTCAGAATAGGTACCCAATCCCACAGATTGATGACCTTTTTGACTTGAAGTCTAGTTATCACCAAGTTCTTATCGAAGCCTCCGATGTGTGGAAGGTTGCCTTCAAAGCCAAGGAGGGATTTTTGAATGGTTGGTCATGCCTTTCGATTTAACGAATTCCCCCACAAATTTCATGAGGTTGATGGAGGATATCCTGTGATTCTTCACCAATGCATTTGTGGTGGTGTATTTAGATGACATCTTGATCTATATCTAGAGTTGGGAAGAGCACCTCCACTAGATTCGACAGGTCCTCCAAACCCTGCAACAACACAAGTTGTGTGCCAATCTAGAGAAATTCACTTTTGGCATGACCCAGGTTAAGTATATGGGGTATGTCATTAATGAGAAGGGTGTGCATGTGGATCCAGCCAAGATACAAGTCATTCAGGATTGGCCAGCCCCAACCATTCTCACAGAGCTCCGCAGTTTTTTGGGCCTTGCCAATTTCTACCGCAAGTTCTTGTTGGGATTCTCTCATATCACTTGGCCTCTAAGTTAAGTCACCAAGGGCAGAGCGAAAGCAAATTTCATTTGGTCCGAAACCCAATAGAAGGAATTTGTTGAGTTTAAGCAGCACCTCTTCTCTACACCAATGCTCACATTACCATACCTTGAGCAACCATTTTAGATTGAGACAGATGCCTCCGACTATGCTATTGGTGCAATTCTCACTCAATAGGGGGATCTAGTGGCTTAGCACAGTGAGATACTTTCAGACACAATCTGAAAGTATCCCACCTATGATAAAGAAGTGTATTCCATTGTGTAGGCTTGCCGTCAATGGAAGCATTACATTTTGGGGAAGGAAACAGTCATCCACACAAACCACCAACCCTTGTAGTTCATACAGACACAAGGGAAGTTGCAGAATGATCACTATTAGAAATGGTCCACATACCTGCAACAATTCCATTTTAAATACAATAAGGGCAGCAACAATAATGTTGTAGACTACTTCAACTGACCACCATTTATGGCGATGATCATTGTGCTCGACTCCTGTGGGCACGAGACTTCAGGGTGGTTGCATCTTTACAAGAGTGATCCTGAATTCAACAACACATACCAGACAATCCTAAAAGGTAAGCAAGTTCCAAAATTTCACCTCTATAATGCACCATTATGCCACTTGGGACAAATCTGTGTTCCTTCAAGCAAGCATGCCAATATGATTTGGGAGGCACACTATAGTCGGGTCGCTAGACTCTCCAGGGTAGAGAAAATAGTGGCAGTACTACAGAGTTATTTTTATTTGCCAAACCTTTGATTGGATGTTTGGAGGTACATTAAATCCTACACTACCTGAACCATTTACAAACCAACCATAAAAAAACAACGCCTATATACTCATCTTCCAACTCCTAGTTGACCTTGGGAATCCATCTCCATGGATTACATGTCAGGCCTTCCTTCTTCTAAGCACGAAAATGACTACGTTTTTGTTAATATCGACAGACTCTAAGATGGCCATTATGGCACCCTGCAAGAAGAGTATCATAGCAGAGGCCACTGCTACTCTTCTTTGAGTGAGTGTGGGTACACTTTGGGATCCCATAGTCCATTTCCTTAGATTGGGACAGCGGATTCCTAAGTGAATTTTGGTCAAGACTCTATTCGATGTTGGATACAAAACTTACTAAGTCCACGAATTTCCATCCCCAAACTGATGGCCAAACAAAGGTCATCAACAGGATGATCATGCACATTTTGTGCACGTACAACTCAAAGCATCCACGAACATGGGATGAAAGCCTCCCCTATGTACATCACAACTATAATAGAGCTCTCCACGTCTCAACGGGACACAACCCCTTTTAGGTAGGGCTGGGATTTCAACCATTAAGTCCCATTGATGTGGCCATACCATTTACCGCTACTCAGGCATATTCAGCTCACATCCAGTCCAAAGCTGAAAGGGTTAACAACTTCATTGAGTGCATTCAACACATCCGCCAGCGGGTCCATGATATATTGGACAAAGCCAATGCTAAGTATAAGCAATGCCTTGATCAACATTGGTTTCCGCAAAAGTTCCAGGTGGACGACAAAGTTTGGCTACATTTGTAGAAGGAGCACCTCATTGGACCCCACCACAAGGTCTGTCCTCTCTGATATGGCCATACACCATCAGCAAGGTTGTAGGGGACAATGCCTTCGAGCTCATCATTCCACCATTCCTTGGTCTACACCCAATGTTCAACGTAGACCACCTTCGGCCATACTTTCCACCATTTCTAGACACATCTGACATTGCATAACAACTCACACCAATAGAGTTGAACCCAGACTGCATGGAACAGGCCATAACTGATCAGAACATGATACATAGATCCAGAAAATTCACCAATAGAGGATCCAACTATATCGAGTTGTCAAAGGCCAACTCCTTCACCAGGGCAAGTGGCTCACCAGGGACCAATTTCAATAAAAGTATCCTTATCTCATGGGGGCACTCAATGTTGTAGGGAAAAGTATCCGATTCGGATGACCCTATCCCACTCTAAGGGTGATAGTACCTCAGCAACAACTGTAAACAAAACTACTTAAGGTTTACTTCTTTACGAAAGCAAGAGAGAATGAAGAAATGCACTAACCGTTGCCTTGCGCTTAATATTTGCTCCAATCTCTTCTCTTTGCCGCTTGCTCCTAGCTCTTTGCTCTTTTGCTGGCCCAGCTACAATGAGATCCTGCAAAATAACAAAGAAGGAAACTACAAGAAGCATGCATTCATAACTGATTCAAGGATTAGCATAAATCAAATATACAATCATCACAATACATCATTGAAACAAATGCATATAGAAGAACCTCAATAGCTTTTATTAATGGAAGAAGTAAAGTTCTGAGAAGGTTACAACCATTGAAGGCTCCAATCCAGCAACACCTCCCAGCAGAAAGAATTTCTCCTCTTCACCTCCTTCAAGCAATCACCCAATAGTTCTATAGTGAAACCAACAGCATGTCATTACTTTGCACAAAATTCCAGCCTCCTGAGCTCATAGGAGAGAGCTCAATATATAGATGAATTGAGAAAGGATGAGTCAGCTTGCAACTGATGTGTAGCTGCCTTGTGTCCTCTCTCTCTTCAGTTGATCTTCAGTTCTTGAGTCCACTTGGAGAACCTTGCTTCCACTTGGAGAAACAGAGCCTCTGACTCATCACAAGGCGAAATCCCTGATCCAAGTGTCATTTTTGGAAGATTCCAGAGCAATGACTCAGTGTGCCACTTGTCCCATCTCGCTCAGCGCAGGTGGCCTTTGTTCTACCTGCTTTGCAACGCAGGTACACCATGGAGGAGTTGAGTTTCAGCGCAGAAGCCTAGTGGAGCACCTGCTTTGATTTCAGGATTGCTTGTTTTTGAGTGTTTTCAGGTGGAGAACTGATCTGAGAGCTGTTGGTTTGCTGACCTTGTTCCTCTAGGGGTAGGAACATCATGTTTAGGGACTTTGGATCCCTTGGATTATTGACAATTCATGCCTGATGCTGCAAGGCACAAAATTGTCTATAACAGATGCCCCCTAAAGTATGAGGTCGTTTATCGGGTGAAATGCTTTATTAGGAGGATCCGAAGTTCATTCAATCTGCTGAGAAGTGTCATGTAATAAGATACAATACAATACATTATTTTTCATACTTTTTCATGATCTAGCTGAGGCGGGCATTCCCATGCTCAGCTTTATAAATTCATTTTGGTACATAGAACAGACGATCGTCTGATGGTAGACTGATAATTCTCTGCTGAAATTATCATCCTTTGAGAAGGATGATCATCTGCTGCAATGATGTACATATCAAATGTCTTTATATCCTGAATATATATCGCAGCCCGGATGGATGAAACTAGATCCGGGGTCTTCAATCTCTTCCGATCTTCACTCGATGTACAAGTCGATCCATGTGAGAATTTCTTGAAGTCGAACATGGAAAGACATCGCTTGATTACCGGTCAATGATGTAAACCGTTAACAAGCGCGAGAGGAATCACCGATAAGGATGATGACCCTCAAGGTACAGCAGTACAATTCACATGGTGGGAATAAAGGACTTGGTGTCGACCACCATGCAAAATCTTCTGGTCGAAGGTCATTGATGTATACCTGTCGCCGGAAGTGAGAAACTTGCCATTAAGGCATGCAAGCTTCAAAGTACTGAAGGGGTTGTTCCTAGATCAACTCCTTGGATAATGAGCTGATGTCGACAAGGAGCGATCTGTCAAAGGAGGGCCTTAATGAATCCCACATCATTGACACAGAACGGAGCTAGTGATTGTGATGAGGTGAAAACAAACTGTGATGTATGATTCAGGGTGGCGGTCATGAAATGGATGAAGGACAATGTATGGCAGTGGATGGGACACGGTTGAATCTTTGCAGAACAACATCTCTTGAACATATAACGACACTGATGTGATGGATCGGTAGCATTACCCCAAATGTGGATGGTGTGGCGAGGACCATGGCGATGAGACCGGTGAATGAAACAACCCAACCCGATGTGATACGGAGGACAAAGTGTCATGTTCAAGAGTGACTTGCTACCATTAAAGCTGTGAGGTTCTCCCAATTTTTCCCCAGTCATTGCTGACCAGTACCTCTTTATTTTTGTCAAGCTTGAGGAGGATAACATATGCTTGTTCTATAACCTGCCCTTCGGGCAAGCCCATCGCTACGTTTTAACGAGCCTAGCGATAGGGAAACTCGTTCTCGTCTAAAGACAAGTTTGTCACTATTTAATGAATTTAACGAGTCTAACGACAAGGATAACTCGGTCCTTTTCATTTTTAGAGAGTCTGAAAAGGTACATAAAGTCAACTCCAGAATTCCTTTTTCGTCATCTAATCCCTTCAGTCCGAAAAAGTATAAAACAATACAGATGGGATGAATTTTCGATTGCTTTAACGAGCCGAACAAAACAAGCGCTCGATCTTTTTGTGCAATAATCCCTCAGGTCCAAAAAGATTAAAATCTAGAGGAGGGATAGCTTTCCAGTCGCTTTAACGAGCTGGAAGGCCAAACTCGGCAATCTTTTCATATTTTACGAGTCAGTGAAAAGAGCTTAAAGACGACTCATCTTTCGAGGAACGAGTGATGAACAGGGCAGCAGCAGATTCCAAGTACAGGTTGGAATATTCCAATCACGGCAGTGTCACAAGGATGGCTTAGTGAAATCACTCTTCGCAACTGTTCCTCAAAATGGGTAAACAAACATATGGAGATGAACGATTGGCCAAATGAACGGATGGAGGTGAGACTGCAAGAACACGACCAAGGGCTTTAATATGGCTGTCAAAGGTTACATTTACCAAGGTTATTTACCGGTTCATTTTTTCTGGGTGAGCTTGAACTCTAGGGGAAGATTGCTCACAACTTATGTTTATATATATTTTGATTTTCGATTTTCATTCTGGTTGATTTGGATGATTCATATGTACACTTTTTATGATGTGTCCTTTTTATAAATGTTGCAAATGTCTATTTAACACATAGTTTGCCAATGAGTCGGTTAATGTGTTTAGATTTCTTGAAATATGTTGATATTGAATTGAATCAAATCGTCTTTCCAAGATCTTTACTCTTAGGAACATGCGATAAATAGCTGGATTGCGAACAGAATATATACCATTGAGTTGTCGTATTACGAGCTGTGAGTCTAGCCTGACAATTAGTCGGCATATGCCACGTGTGATGGCATCAGAGAGTAGTTCTATCAACGCGCTATACTCAGCGATGTTATTCGTTGATTGCCCAATACATACACCTCTGAAACTTACTAACTCGCCGCTTGGATCAAAAATGGCCCAGGCTGCGGAGGATAGGTTCCGCGAACTACGACTCGCTCCGTCGGCATATCCAACACATGTCTCCATAAGGTTTGACATCTGCAACGAATGAAAAAGGGGAATCACTCAACCAGAACAAGAACTTTGGCGAAAACAAAATACAACAAAAGCATGCAGGTTACTATTTAAGCATAGTAACGCTTGAGGTACAGCCCGTTCCGGGGTTGCGCCAGTGGAATTCCGTCGTAATCTATTAACTCGTAGGCTCCTTTTGCTAACACTCTTTTAACAATATAGGGGCCCATCCATAAGGAATTGAATTTACCTGCTCCTAATTTATCGGATTCTTGGTCATAAAGCAAGACCAAATCACCTTCTGAGAAGACACGGGGTTTGACATTTTTGTCGAACTGAGCCTTGACTCGTTTCTTATGGGCTTCGTTAGCCAAAGCGGCATCACGACGGGTTTCATCTAAGTGGATTAATTCCAAGAAACGAGCCTCTTCTTTCGAAGTTCCAGGGAGGAGATCAATTGCGAGTTTAAGCGACGAAATTTCGCACTGGATTGGTAAGACTGCTTCCAGGCCATACACCAATTGAAAAGGTGTGAACCCGGTTGCGTTCTTTACCGATGTTCGGTAAGCCCACAAGGCTGAGTACAGGATTAGGTGCCACCTTCTTTTATGAACCCCGATCATCCTTTGCAACATACGCTTCAGGACCTTGTTGATTGCCTCAACTTGTCCGTTCGCTTGTGGATAATATGGGGTAGAGCTGTCGTGAGATAGCCCTAGCTTGGCAGCTAATTCGACCATCATGTGATTGCGAAAATGCGATCCATGATCCGTAACTATAGCCTGTGGTACGCCGAACCTGGCGACTACATGATTGAAAAAGAAAAGGGCAGCTGTTTCGCCAGTGTTATCCAATGTAGGCATCGCCTCGGCCCATTTGGTAAAATAGTCAACAGCGACTATAATATACCCATGCCCCCCGGTCGAGGTGGGGTTACATTGCATGAAATCGATGCCCCACTTGGCGAAGGGCCCAACAGCAACTATCGGCTGTAAAGGAGCGGGTGGTCGTCTGGTTTTGCTATCAAAGATTTGACAGGCATGGCAACTTCTGACGGCGGTTATGCAATCTTTGAACATGGTTGGCCAGAAGTATCCTGCTCGTAAGATTCTTTGTGCTGTTGCATATCCAGACTGATGCCCCCCACATGCGCCTGAATGACAATCATTCAGGGCTTTTTCGGCCTCCTCATGGGTAAGGCACCTCCTCAGAACTGTATCGACACCACGACGGTAAAGCGTATCACCGACGATCATGTAGTCTTTTGCTTGGTATCGTATACGTTTCTGTTCGGAGCGAGAGGTGTTAGGCCTGAACCTTTGGGTCTGGAGATAAACTATGATATCTCCGTACCACTCATCAGTTGCAGATATCAGAAACAAACTTTCGTCCACGATTGACTCATTCGATGTTTCATCGTTGGACAATGATGGGAGATCACACAATAATTCTGCGAAAACTAGAGCTTTCTTCGATTTGGATTTTACAAATTCCAGATCAAACTCTTGAAGGATTGCTATCCATTTTGAATATTTGCCCCCCAGCAACTGTCGCGACAGTATATAAGTCATGGGGTTGCAATCTGACAAAATGGTAGTTTTCCGAAAGAGGACATAATGTCGAAATCTTTGAATCGCTTGAACAGCTGCAAGCGCTAGTTTTTCAACATAAGAATATTTACTTTCTGTATCGTTTAAGTTTTTACTTAAATAATAGATGGGATGTTCTATTCCATCGACTTCTTGAACTAAAACCATTGCAATGGTCGTATCTGCTGCAGCTAGATACAGGTTAAAATCTCTTTGATAGTCTGGGGCGTACATTAATGATGCTCTTACTAGACAATCTTTCAGAGCATCAAAGGAAGCTTGCGCCACCTGGTCCCAGACGAAAGGTACATCCTTTTTCAAAAGACGAGTATAACCCTTAGCAAGTTCTGCGTAATTTGGAATGAACCTCCTCAGAAAGTTTGCTTTCCCTTGGAGTTTCTGAATCTGAAGCAAATTTGAAGGTGGAGGCAAATTAACGATTGCCTGAACCTTGCATGGGTTGAGGCGAATCCCATCCTTAGAGACTACAAAGCCAAGTAAACGACCAGAACCGACGCAAAACACACATTTGTGTGGATTGAGTCTTATTTTGTAGTGTCGGCAACGTAGAAATATTTCTCTCAAATGCTGCGGATGATCAGTCCGCTTTCGCGAATGAGCCGGAAGGTCGTCGAGATATGGTTGAACGATGTTCTTGATGTCATGGAAGGCATAATTCATTACCCTCTGAAACATCGCCCCTGCGTACTTTAAACCAAAGGGTAATTTCCGATAAGCGAATGTGCCCCACGGACAAATAAATGCAGTCTTTGACTGGTCCTGTGGGCGAATATTTATTTGATTATACCCGGAAAATCCATCCATAAAGGAAAAGATTTCACATCCGGCGCATTCATCAATTATCTGGTCGATGAAGGGTGTAGGGTAGTTGTCCTTCGGACAAGCTTGGTTTACATCCCTATAATCGACGCACACTCTTATCGTCCCTTGTTTTTTCATAACAGGGACAATATTCGATACCCAATCGGTTAGAGGAACCGGGTAGATGAATCCAGCATGGAGAAGTTTCTCAACCTCTGCCTTAATGGCAGCGGCTTTCTTAGGATGTACCTGTCGAAGCTGTTGTCTTACTGGTTTGACATCAGGATACATTTTAATTTCATGTTCAACGATACTCGAGTCAATGCCTGGCATTTCATCATATGACCACACAAAGACATCTCTAAACTCAGGAAAGAGAGCACCATATATTTCCAGTTCTGAAGGGGAACAACTTTTGCCGACATGAATATTCTCTACAACATCAGGTTTTGTCGAGATATTTA
Organism: Pinus tabuliformis; assembly: GCA_031772625.1. NCBI lineage: Eukaryota > Viridiplantae > Streptophyta > Pinopsida > Pinales > Pinaceae > Pinus > Pinus tabuliformis. Next base: position 536,063,386 of record CM062812.1, read on the forward strand.
TGGCTATAGTCTCTTCAATATTGGACAGGTTTCGCTCGGAATCCACCGTATTTACAGTATTTGTTAGGAATTCAAAAACTGAAGGGTGGTATAGGTCGTGTCGAGTATCTTCTTCATATTCCGAAAGAAGGGAACGATGGTGGTGATCATTCCATGGTGCTCCCTCAATCAACATTGATTGTAAGATTCCTTCGTCAGTCCCATGTACTTTCGACCAAGGATCTAATGGGGTACCATATTCTCTAGATCTATCTACCCAAACGCTCGAAGAGCGCTGATTGGGATTTGCCTCCCAGGCATGAAACATTGATTGCTACAATATTTCAATGGGGCTTGGTGGCAAAACCATTGCATGATCCATAGCAACTCTGTCTTCTGTGACTTTCAAGGTGGATACCATATTGCATGTTGCTACAAACGGTACATTTCCTATGCAAATAGGAGGTGGTAGCGCGAAAGTTCCCATCATGGTGGGATCTTTCAACAGACCTACTCCAATATCCTGAATCGACCGGTCACTGCCATGGATCATAGGAACGCTTCCTGTAACTTGCGAACCATTAGGGAGGAAGTTTTGTTGATCGACGACCGTAATCCCTCCTTCAAAGGGGAACACGATCTTCCTAAAATAAGTCGACACAACAGCTTGCATGGCATAAATCCATGGCCTTCCCAGTAGGATGTTATAGTCAAGATTGCCATCGATGACTTCAACATCTATTTCTACTGTTTTTCCCCCTAGTTCAACTTTCAGGTTACTAAGGATACCGTAAGGGGTATATATCCTTCCGTCGAATGCTTTTAATGTTGTCGATGATCGCGACAAGGTTGGAGATCCTAAAGTTTTCCAGCAACTCATCGACATAATACATGTCGATGCTCCCTCATCAATAATCATTCGATGAACTGTTTTGTTGAGGGCTTTCACTTGGACGAGGAAAGCTAGTTGAGCTGGTAACTGAGGATCATACCCTTTGTGATCAAAGGATACCAGATTGGAATCTTTAGGATCCACCCCACTAATTGCTGATAACAATGCCTGCCTTTGGGATGGGCAATGTTGTAGTACCTCAAGAGTCGACATAGCAGATGGCGATTGCGCCAAATCTTCCACTATGTTATAATGCTATGCCACTCTGGCACGAGGATTAAATGTCGACTTGTGTACTACTCCCTTTGGCGGTTTTATCGTTAATTCATGCATGATGGGGGGTACAACTTCTGCCGAAGTTGTTGTCGAACTGCTAGGTTGATCTTTACCTTTATCGTTCGACACCTGTGGATTCCCGTAATCTTTGTTCCTTGTCGAAATCAAAGCATCATTTTGCTGTTTTGAAACCGACAACATAAGCACTTGAGATGGGGAAGCGTTTCTGCTATCAACCAGATTTTGACCTGGGTTAGGAAATGGATCATTTGACACAGTTGAGGTATGAGGACTCTTAAAGAACCTCTTCAGCTCAGCTTTGAATGGGCAATTCTTAGTGGTATGATCCTTCTCATCGCATATTTGACATGGATTAGGTTTCCTATTCCCAGGAGGGTTCGAAGAATTTTTCTTAGGGGATGACTCACCTTGTTTATTCTTCTTCCCTTTGTTTTGCTTCTTCTTGCTCCCTGGTTGATTGGTTTCTTTGCTCTTATCTGTTGATACGGCATTTACTTCCGAAGCAAGAATTTCTTCATGCGCATTTTGATTCGAATCCTTACGGGCCTTCTTTTGATTGGCCTTTTTCGGATTCGAGTTTGCCGTGCCAATCACGCCATCGCCGGCATGAGAGTCACTATTCGATTTAGGAGGAGGAGGGATTGAAAACTCTGGTCTAGGGGCGTCTGGTATCTTGTCATAGAGCGTGCCGGACTGAGTATATACTAAGTCCAAATATTGCGCACGAGCAATAACCTGCTCTTCTGTTACGACTCCTCCCTTCGCCACATCTTCCGTTATGGCCGGAAGTAACGACTTTATAAACCACTCAGCTAAAAGCTGATCAGGAACATACGTTTTAACCATTCTTCTTCGACGTCGCCACTCATGTATATGATCTGATATATGAGTTGCGGTTGTCTGCATGAAGTTGGTCAATATCTCTGTTCCCGTTTCATACCTTATTGGTAATTGAAAGTGGGTTAAGAATGTCGTGGCAAGGGAGCTAAAATTGTCGAACGAAGCTCTTGGCAATTCTATATACCATTTCGCCGTTGGACCTGTCAATGTCCTCTGAAAGAGGCGAAGCCTTATCGAATCATCATTTAAAGTGTTCGACGAACACCATAGATGAAATGTCATCACATGATTCGACGGGTCTTCACCTGGATTTCCATTGAATTTAGGAATGTCGGATGGAAGTTTGTGCGGGATCACTGGCCACCATGTGGCGTAAGCGATTGGATCATTGGTTAACCGATGTAAATCAGGCAACTCTAAAGTCGCCACGAATGGTAACTGTTGATTCAAGTTAGGGGAAGCATAACCAGGGTACGATGGAATTGCCTGAACAGTTGGTCTTTGCATACCAGCATAATGGAGTTGATGTTGGTATGATTGATACGGTTGATGGACTTGACCACTATAAAGTGGTTGATTTTGACCATTTTGGATATATGGTTGTCTAGTATTCGCAAAGATTTGCTGTTCAGAAACCTTGGTACACTTGTTGGAATTGTGCATGTTGGTATTGTACTATCCACGATTGCGATACCATGGGTTGTTGTGCTACACTAACCATTGGACCAAGATGTGGGGTAATTGTACCCGATTGTACTTGTGTCGCCCCACCAGTAGGCGATTTTGGTTGGGTCGCAGGGTCAAGGGGCTGTTGCATGAGAACCTGAGAAATCTGAGGTTGACATACAACAGGCATCGTTTGAACTTGCGACACGGTTACAATAGCCGGTGTAGTTGGGATGTTCGTCACAGGTACACACTGTTGCATAGAATATACAACTCTTGGTGGTTGGGATAGCATAGGTACCCAACTACTCGTTGCAATTCCACCATAACTTGAATAAGGTTGAGAACTCCCGTATGGGTACCCTCCCGGAGGGGGTAATGAAAGGGCATACTGCCCCCCATACGGTGGTAATCCAGAACTCAAGGCAATTGATTGTCCTGGAGGACTGGATGGTCTAAATTGATTCCCAAAAGGGTCAATTTGATGAGTCTCACCATAAGAGTTACCAGACATTACTCCGGAACAAACAGGAACAGACCATACTGCCGAGATAGTCCCTTGGTGGACTCCTTCTAGCGATTGAGAGCTAGTTGGGACAGATGGTATGCCGGCGAACATTGTTGGATTTGCAGCAGGTAATTCTGTCGTCGCCGTGTCATTCAACACAGTCCTAGATGTCGATGGTTGTTCAAACATTTTGAGTCTATCCAATTGATTGCCTAGTGATTCTAGAGGAACTTCCACTGGTGATGGACAAACTTCTGTTGTAGCAGGAAATAGAGTGACCCCTACTCCAAAATGAGTTGGAGTGGATACTTGCGGTTCCTCTATAATTTCCTCTATCGCAATCAGACCAGGTGGAAGAGGAAGACCGTCAGGTCCGTAAAAGATTTCCGGTGCCGAAGAAGGGGTTGTATCGACAGCGACAGATGTTTGAGGAACAAAACTCTCTGGACCAGTTACAGATGGAACTGGTTCAGTTATACAAGTATTTGCCCCCAGACTAGGATCAGTATTACTGTCCTTCTGTGGCGGTTGAACTTCTTCTATAGAGGCAGGGTTTCCGGAAATGTTTGGAGTAACCAGAATCTCAGATGTTGTTGGAACACTTGTTCTAACTTTTAAAGGAGATTTTGAACTGGTTCGACGAGCTCGTTTTGCCCGGACTGTTTTCGACTCTGGAGACAAAGACGGTTGACTCGCAAGCCTCCGCGAACGACGGATATTCAATTGACTTTCTTCCACGATTGCGGATTACTCGATCAACTAAAATATAAAGGGGAAAATTTGTGTTTCCGATTTGAATGAATTTTATTAGACGCTTTTAGACATAACTTTGCTTTTTCATGTTTTAAGAGTCGAGAAAAAGCTAAAGATGACTCTAGTCTCCGTCGATGTATTAACTAGCCCGAAGTGACAAATGCTCGGTTGGACTTTTTCAGTTATAGAGTTTGAAAAAGGCCAAAAGAAACTGCTCTGGAGATCTAGGCAGAGGGTGTGCCAAACCTTTCGCAAAACCACGGAATACGTTTTACGGTATGTGTGGTCAATCTTCGTGAATGCTGTGTTCACTGCATTGCGATCAGTAGGGCGGCCGACACGGCTTCCTAAGGATAAAGGCTTTGTTCCTATAGGGGTCTCCCAATATATACGCGACGGTACGTGGGAGCACAAGTCCGTATTAGTGCCATCGACTCTCAGGAGGAATCACCCACCTTCGTAGAGATCGACAGTCACTACATTTAACGACGCCGGAACACGTCTCTAGCTTAGACCTCTATGTGTTTGCGTTATGTTTCAATGCGTTGTTAGGTTCATTCAGTATATTTTAAGTTGATCTTTTTAAAGTTTGCCTTTCAAGGTTCACCACGAGATGTATATGACAAATTCCTAAATGCAGCCTAAGATGAGAAGCAAGCTTTTTCAAATCTTTTTGACTGATGAAAATCTTAACTACTGAGGGAGAAGAAAGGCATATCTTTTCACACAGTTCATACAGCACAAACTAATGCACTTTCTCCTAAATCATCATGCAAACTTTTTCAAATGCAAAATGCACAATGCAAGTATTTCTTTTCCCTTTCTTAATGTTGATGTATTACAAAAAGAAAGTTGTTATATAACTTTAATTTGGATTTAAAGCGAAAACAAACAAGTTTGTCCAAAATCAAAAGACACCTTAAGATTTACTTGTTTAATCACTGGAAATACATGAAATCAAACCATAATGATGAAAGTAAAAAGACTAATCAGTTATGGACAGCAAACAAGCTAACTCTTTAGACCAGCAAAATGCCTAACACAGGTTCAGATCTAAGAGGCCAAAGCAAGACTAGTTCACTTTCGTTATGGGAAATTGTAAATGATGTAAGAAATACAAAAGAACAAGTACAATTTCGTTATATAACAGAGGCGGAATGATGGCAAGTAAGGTTGGTTTCAGAACAGGTACAAGACTGGTAACTGGCTGCAAAATCTATAGTGAAAACAGGCAAGAAAAAGGGAGGAAACCCCAAATGCACAAGGCAAAATTGGGCCAACGCAGGTGCTGCACAGCCAGTCTGGCTCTCAGCGCAGGTAGCCCCTTCGGGACCTGCATTGCAAAGCAGGTAGCCTGTGTACTACCTGCTTTGGAAAACGAAAGTTGCGTTTTCACAGTTTCCGGGTCACAATTTTCTCAAAAATTCACAGTTTTTGCTCAAATCAGAAGCTATCAGTCAAGCACACACTAAGGGATGACAAGGAAGATGAAAAGCTATCACTAAGAGCTTACAAGGATCCTTGTAGATCAGCTCTTCAAATCATGAACAAGCTCAGAAATGAGCTAGCGTAGCTGCCCTCTACTTCGCTTTTGATATAGTCAAAAGCTTTTCGATTTGGTACTCTTTTGTTCAGGAAATGAATAGCAAAATACTACAAACAATCAAACAGATACGATCCCCAGCAGAGTCGCCAGTTTGTTGTAGGGAAAAGTATCCGATTCGGATGACCCTATCCCACTCTAAGGGTGATAGTACCTCAGCAACAACTGTAAACAAAACTACTTAAGGTTTACTTCTTTACGAAAGCAAGAGAGAATGAAGAAATGCACTAACCGTTGCCTTGCGCTTAATATTTGCTCCAATCTCTTCTCTTTGCCGCTTGCTCCTAGCTCTTTGCTCTTTTGCTGGCCCAGCTACAATGAGATCCTGCAAAATAACAAAGAAGGAAACTACAAGAAGCATGCATTCATAACTGATTCAAGGATTAGCATAAATCAAATATACAATCATCACAATACATCATTGAAACAAATGCATATAGAAGAACCTCAATAGCTTTTATTAATGGAAGAAGTAAAGTTCTGAGAAGGTTACAACCATTGAAGGCTCCAATCTAGCAACACCTCCCAGCAGAAAGAATTTCTCCTCTTCACCTCCTTCAAGCAATCACCCAATAGTTCTATAGTGAAACCAACAGCATGTCATTACTTTGCACAAAATTCCAGCCTCCTGAGCTCATAGGAGAGAGCTCAATATATAGATGAATTGAGAAAGGATGAGTCAGCTTGCAACTGATGTGTAGCTGCCTTGTGTCCTCTCTCTCTTCAGTTGATCTTCAGTTCTTGAGTCCACTTGGAGAACCTTGCTTCCACTTGGAGAAACAGAGCCTCTGACTCATCACAAGGCGAAATCCCTGATCCAAGTGTCATTTTTGGAAGATTCCAGAGCAATGACTCAGTGTGCCACTTGTCCCATCTCGCTCAGCGCAGGTGGCCTTTGTTCTACCTGCTTTGCAACGCAGGTACACCATGGAGGAGTTGAGTTTCAGCGCAGAAGCCTAGTGGAGCACCTGCTTTGATTTCAGGATTGCTTGTTTTTGAGTGTTTTCAGGTGGAGAACTGATCTGAGAGCTGTTGGTTTGCTGACCTTGTTCCTCTAGGGGTAGGAACATCATGTTTAGGGACTTTGGATCCCTTGGATTATTGACAATTCATGCCTGATAGTGCAAGGCACAAAATTGTCTATAACACTCAACACAATGGGGATCATTGCTTCCTAAGGGGGGAGTACTGATCCAGGTGGATATTGGTGGCCACTTGCTTATTCCACTTGGACCCCTAACATTGTATCTTTTAGTTTTTCAGTTTCCTTAATTGTAGCACAGTTTACTATTTTTGGTAGTTTTTCATGCCCTGAACTTCCATAGCCATTTTGAGGCCCTAAACGATGTTTTTAGAGAAAACTGAGAGATTAAGGAAATTCAAAACAAGTTTCCTAATTTTTTTTTTTTTTTTTTTTTTTTTAATTTTTAATTTTTTTAAATTTTTATTTATTTATTTTTATTTTTATTTATTTATTTTTATTTTAATTTATTTTATTTTTTATTTTTATTTATTTTATTTTATTTTATTTTCTATTTTTATTTTTTATTTTTTGTTTTATTTTTCAGTCTCCTCTTTGATATCTTTGAGATCGTATGCCAAAGTTATGACCCCGAGAAGTTGATGTACCAATTTACCCAAACGAGGCCCATAGTTTTGGCACTTCATCTCTGAGGGTTAGATTTTTGAATGTTTAGGGTTTTCTGATTTCTCAATAATAAATAGGCCTTTCAGCCTCATTGTAACACAGTTTAGAGGTATGTAGCCACCGCATCTCTTCTCAGAGATAAGTTACCATCGCCTGAGCTAGTTTATTTCTATTTCTAATTGTAAGCATATTTCAGTATTTGATATTAATGAAATGAAGTGTTTATTTGTTGCATCTCTGTATTTGTGGTTATATCTGTGATTTTTGTGTTCTTGTTTAAGCTCAGATCACATGAATATTTTCTCCCTCTTAATGAGAAACCTCTTCAATCATTATCATTCATGACATAAACCTGTCTATCATAATATTTTCATGCTACAACAAATTTGTTAGGTCACAAACTATATCAGGTTCTCAAACATATATCATAACATTCATCAATGGTTAGTATCATATAAGTGTAAGTTCATAATTCAAGGATCATAATCACAACATCAAGTCAGGGTATCCAATTTTACCACTTGTTAAATTTACCAAGCTTAACAAAACCTTACCAAGATTAACAAGAGTATCAATCTTATTGTCACACTTTCATCATGCTTATCACAAGAATTGAAAATAGTATCAAGTTTCCATATATAAAAATCAATGTATCTTTCCTGCTTCAGGAAATTAATCATGTCTAAAATGTAAAATACTTGCCAAACATCAATACATCACATGTACCATAAATCAAACTTACTTTCATATGTATACATGAAGGTGATATTCTTGTCATAGCTCGGGGCTTACCTTTCCATCAAATATTGCATCTTACATAACTTTTAGTATTCATATACCTTTTCAACTTGTAAAATTTATTTGTATTTGGTAGTTGTAGCACTTGCATGTTGTAATTTCTGGATGCTACTTTCAAAACTTTCAAAAACTTTCATTGGGTGCTTCTTTCCTTTTCTAACATCCGGAATCTTCTCTTCCTGCACTATATTTCTTTTCCTGCACATAAGATGATCCTAAAGAAGGGTCTACATTTCACATCTTGTTTAATAGAGGTTGGAAGTATACATATACTCAAATATTCATGTAGGAAGTATAAGAAATAATCAAAACAAGAATAATGTCACAAAGAAATAACATAAATCTAAAAGGTACTTATCTTTAACCATAGGTGATCATATTCCTCTTGAACCAACCTTGCCTTCAATATTTTCACTGACTTCATCAACAATCAGGCCTAATTGAGACTAGCGCATCTAGGGTTATATTGAATCTGTCATAAGTGCTAGAAAAACTTCTCATTGATCATGTTAGGGTTGCAAAACTACAAAACTCAAGCCTTTATCTTATACCAGGGTTTCTTTCAAACCATAACCTCATGATGTATATCAAACCCAAACAAAAAAATTTTCTTTGGGTTTCCTCCAAACCTTAGCATTCTTTTAGGTCTCCTCCATCTTCTCTTACATCTAGCAAAGGTGTCTTCTTAGGGGTGATCTCAAAGACTTTTCTTCAACCCATCTCTTATACCATGTAATTTTTTCTTAGGGCTACACTGTTATTTTCTTTAGATAATTTCATTTTGTTATTTACACATTAAATTCACCCCATAGCATCATAACATTATTCAACAACATATGCAATTATATAGTGTTGGGAATGGGTCCCCTAGGGTCAATTTCAGGGTTAAAAGCCCATGTTTTGTGTAAAGAATGTAAAGTCTTTGCATTTTGTGGCTGCGGAGTGTGAAGATGTAAGCAATCAAAAAGGGTTTCCACCCTTAGTTTAGATAGTTTGTGTCAGCTGGATGAGATCCGCCCTTGGTCCGCAGACCAGGGATTGTATAAAAATGGAGTCTTAGAAGAGTCTAAGGCAGTGAGAAAAAAGTGGATAAATTTTTGGTAGATTTCTAAGGGAGTTTTTGGGTCTGTGGAAGCTAAGAGTGAAGAGTCTTAGAGTAGGTAGAGGCTCTGCAGTTGAGTTCATAGAGGCCTAGGGTAGAAGTCTGCAGCTAAGTGCGCAGACCCCTGTAACTTTGTGCGCAGGGTAGTCAGAGTCTGTATTAGGAATCTAGATTATTAATAGTATTATGGAATTACTTGTATATTTTAATTATGTTAATTGCATGTGATTATGTTATGTTGAATACTGGGTTTATGTTTTAATGCTACTATGATGCGCAAATATATATGTTTCTCTTTGTTATCTGAATGCAAGTAAGAATATCTGTTTACGCAAAGATAATCATAATACATGTTGAGGATAACCAATATTTAATCTAATCAGGATATACATAGAAGTAAGGATAAGTACAAAGGCACATAAGCATCTGAATTGACTATTTATGGTCCACGAAGAATGATCAGAGACTTTCGTGGAAGCTTCAAGGAAAAATAAGAGAAGTACTTTGATAAGCCCTAAAGGGCTTATCAGTCTGCGCGAAGGTATAGTAAGGGTATAAAAATGATGTCACAACCATCTCAAGGTGAAGAAAATTGGTTCCTGCATCCCCCCATACTGCTTCGGGTGAGACTTCAGTGTGCACTCCACGGATTGATGCTGAAAGGGCCAGTAGTGTAGGGATTTTCTTGGCTAATTAACTTCGAACCTAGGTAAGGGCCCTTCAAGCCAACAAATGGTTCCATTTCTGGGATCCGTATCTGCATAATGAGATGTGTGATGTCACATCATCGGAATCCAACTAAGAAAGAGAACAAAGACTAGTTAGAAAGAAAGATCCACGAATTCGCGGCATAGGAAAATAGGAATCTGCAATTGATGAAAGAACAATTGTTGGACAGATATTTGTACATAGAGATACACGAAATCTTTTTATGTTCCTTCCTAGTTGAATTATATGAGTGGATCGCGAAGTTGGCAGATAGTCAAGGGAGGTGGAGGCTTGACAGTCCGATTGTCTAGACCCCAGAGTTAGTATGGAAATTGGAAGCCTCTGAAGATAAGATCGCACGCTCTGTCGATCATTGGATGGATCGTATCATAGGAGGATTTGTGACAGAATTTGCAATTGATACTTCAGTCAGTTACAACGAAGTAGAGCGACGCTTCTTCAAAGGGCCGTGAGGTAAGTATTTAAGGTCTTTAAATACTTGGATTAAGATGCTATTGTGTGAAAATTAGGTTATGCGGTTGCCTTGATGTTTGGGGCTACACGAAGTGGAAGAACTTTCAGGGATGGAGGAAGGAAAGGCCTTGAATATAGTCCATTGATTGAACCTCCTCTGAGTGATGACAAGGGAATAGCACATGATTCTCCGCAGAGCGTTATTCAGTTGATAAAGCAAGGGTTACTACGAATACCTCATCCACGCACACCACCTCCATCTTCACCTCCACCGCTTACACCCTCGCCCACACCACCACCACTTCCACCACCATTCAGTATGGCGAATTCAGTAAAGTTTCCTGTGTTCAAGGGCCTAGGGAATTAAGACCCAGACCAGCTTTGGTTCGTCGCGAAGGCTATATGGGAAGCTCAGGGTATCACGGATGATCAAATGAAGAAAGAAATGTTGGTTAGTGCTTTGCAAGACTGCGCACTAACGTGGTCCATTAAGTACTGCACTGATAATCTGATGTCTGCGTTAGCAGATATCGAGACTGCACTGAATAAGGAATTCAGTAGACCTAAGTCTGAAGCGTAATGAATTGTGGGATTCAAAGAGATCATGATGAAGCCTCGTGAGACACACTAGGAGCTAGACCAAAGATTAAAGGGCAAGTTCCACGAAGCTCACATGAATCTGACATATGGGCAACACCGTGAATTGTTTGTAGTTGCGCTCCTTCCTTATCTAAGGGTTGCGGCATCACAACAGAAGATTGGGACTGAGGAGAAAGCTTTGGAGATTGCAATGAAATTGCATGAAACACCGATGCCAGATGCTAATCTAGGGGTTGCAGAACCTCCGCCTGGAGATGCATAGTTTAAAGAATGATAGAAAATTTTAGACAGAGGTACGTGAAGAAGTCTAGTGCCTGAAATGCAAAGTCAGTGGCATGAAAAAGATCATTGTCTAGTCTTTGAGAATTATGTTGCAACAGGTGGGACCAATGCCTCTGAGGCCGGAAGCTGCAACAGGGCCATGTACGGGGCCCACGCTATGGTGTGATATATGCCAAGTAGTTGGGAAAGATGTGAAAGACAATTGCGATTTGCTGCAGAAATTTGTACAGACACCACAACAACTCTCTTGCAACTTCTGTCAATCAGTGGGTCATGACGAGCACAATTGTCGTAGCTACGAATTAATGATGGACAAGGCACCTGCATACAGGGTTCAAGAAAAAATGTGGCTTCCGGACCAAGGCATTGGAGGAGCACGAGGCGAGTATCGGGGGCGCGGATGAGGCCGAGGTGGAGGAGGACCTGGTAGAGGTCAAGGGAAGGTTATTTGCTACAATTATGGAGGACTAGGACACTAGCACGAGACTTCCCGAATTCGATGCATTTCTCATGCTGCTATTGTACTCGGTTTGACTATGTGATAGAGGATTGCCCTATATTGTTGGCTAAGATACGTGAAAAGGGGGCATAGCCTCAGCAGCTGATTCAGAACCTGCAGATGATGAGTTCTAAGCCTTATGAGGAAGAACCTAAGGTAAATATTGTGTTGCAGAGTAGAGTGACGACTGGTGAGGATATGGGGAAGCAGCTTGAAGAAGGTGAGTGGGTCCGCAAAGTGCCAGAAAAAGAGATTGGGTTTGATTTGGAATGCGCAAAAGAAACATTTATGGAAGCGAGGAAAAGTTTTGCTAAGGCCTCTACCTCAGGGAGTTAAGAGAAGCTGACTAAAGAAATGGACCCGTCCATGATTACCACATTCTTGGAGACCTGCATGAAATTGCTACGTGATAGCAAGGTGGTGAAGGGACTGCAAGAGCTGATCAATAGGTGCGCTAACAAGGAAAATGCTACTAACAAACCGCGCTTAGTCAGAAATCTTGGTAAGCGTAAGGCAAGGACAGGACGTGAGATGAGACTCACTGCGTAGATAGGAGAATACAAAATGGACCAAGTTATCTTGGACCTAGGGTCCGACGCAAATGTTTTGCCTAAACAGATGTGGGAGCGAATGGGGAGACCTGCGCTACAATGGTCTATGATTTAGTTAAGAATGGAAAATCAACAGAAGATCATCCCAATGGGGAGGTTGCAAGGAGTAACAGTGGATATTGAAGGCACGAGTGCATTAGCTGATTTTGAAGTGATAGAGATTGTGGATGACAATAATCCCTACCTCACACTCCTAGAGTTCGATTGGGAAACTGACATAAATGGGGTGATCAATCCGAAGAAGCAGAAGATGATATTTGAGAATAAATTGCTCTGCATAATGGTGCCACTCGACCCTGTAGAAGGACTCCGCTATATTGAACGGGTCCATGATTATGAAAATGATGACGATTTGGACCATATTTACAAGATAACGGTGCGAGATCAGGATTGGGTGAATCTGACAACAGACGAACGTATTGCATGCGACTATGAGATATCTTGCACATCAGATTTAGACGAAGAACTTGAGCACTAGCAGAATTGACTGCATGAAGTATCTACGTTGCACTGTAATATGATGACCAAGTTGTTGCATTGTGTATCATTAGAGGTAAGAAATCTACCTTACTATGATGGGTTAACTGATGTTGATCACTTTTTGGTTTCATTTGAAAGGGAAGTACAATAGAAGAATTTCTCCCAAGCATTGGATTGGGTGTTGTGTGCTACACCTGCAAGATGGCGGGGTACACACAAAGATAGTTTTGATGATTGGTGCGAATATAGAAGGATGATGAGGGTATGCTTTGGCCATTCAAAGGTATGATTAAAAAAAAAGTATGATGGGAGAAATGATCCGAGCGACCATTTGGCCAGATGGATTGAAGTGTACGGAGCGAAGCCTCAGCCAGAGTGGTTCCATCTGTTTTGTTATACCTTGGATGTTATACCAATGAATTGGTACTTAGAGATAAAACTCTACCATGGCACCAAAGAATATGTTTTGCGCCGAGGATTTTTTATGACGTTTAGTTTTGAGAATGGATTTGAAACTATTGGTGAAGCATTGTAGGAGATTAGTACAACAATCTTCAGGATACCATAGGATCCTCTAGATTTGATTCAACCTGATTAGACTACCCAGTTGAGCCACGTGCTGGAGTGTTACAATTTAACAGTGGAAGAAGAAGGCGAAGACCCAAGGAATATTAATATCCTGGAGAGTGGAGGTCACCACGAAGTTGAAGGATCGCAACTAGAGAACCCCGACATAACTGAGCCACTCAAAACTACACATGTGAACATTGGCATGGAGGCAGAGCCGAAGTTTGCAAGGCTTGGGAACTATTGGGACGACGCGACAATAGATAAGGTCGCTGAACTACTCCATGAATATCAGGGTCTATTCCCCACGAAGTTTTTAGATCTGAAAGGGATAATAGGAGTTCTGGGTGTCATGAAGATCACCCTAAAACTGGATGCAAAACCTATGAAGCAAAGACCTTACCACCTCAATCTGAAGTATAAAGAAAGGGTCTGCTTAGAGTTAGATAAGATGCTCGCGACAGGTATCATTGAACCGGTGGAATAATCTGATTGGGTGAGCCCAATAGTAGTTTAGGAAAAGAAGCAGAAGGAAGAAATAAAGATATGCGTAGATCTGCAGAAATTGAATGATGTCTGTGTGCATGATCCCTTCCCAACTCCATTCACCGATGAGGTCCTGGATAATGTTGGCGTCCAAGAAGCATATTCGTTCATTGATGGTTCTCTAGGTACCATCATATCAATATTGCGCCGGAGGATAGAAGTAAGACGACCTTCGCGACTAAATGGGGATGCTTCCAGTATACAGTGATGCCTTTTGGGCTGAAAAATGCGCCAATGATGTTTTTGTGTGTAGTCATCGTGGCGTTCAAGGATTTCATTCATAAATTTCTAGAAGTATACTTTGATGATTGGACAATGTTTGGACTGGTAAAGTGCCATGTGGCAAGTCTACGCTTGATGCTAGATACATGCCAAAGGTACCAGATCATGCTCAATATGAAGAAATGTTTGTTTTGTGTCCCTTTTGGGATCTTGCTGGGCCATGTGGCATGCAAACAGGGCTTGATGGTAGACCCAGCGATGATCACGCTCATAATCAATTTGGAGGCACTAAGGAGTGTGAAGTAGTTGAGTGCAACACTGGGGCATACGGGATACTATAGGAAATTCATCAAGATCTATGCCCAGATCACCATGCCGATGGAAAAATTGTTAAAGAAGGCTGTTAAGTTCTGTTGAAATGAAGAATGCCAGAATAGCTTGGATGTGCTAAAGAAGAAAATGGTCACCGCGTCGATCCTAGTCTTCCCAGATTGGAAAAAGGAGTTTCATGTGCATGTGGACACGTCATGTATTACACTAGGAGTAGTATTGATACATGCTAGTGAGGGGGACTTGGATTATCCTATAGCATTCGCAAGTAGGAAGTTGTCCAAAGCGGAGAAAAATTATTCCATGACAAAGCATGAAGGACTAGCTATGGTGTACGCGCTCCAGAAGTTCAGGCATTATTTGTTGGGTGGACATTTTAAGATGTATACAAACCATTCTGCATTGAAATACCTAGTCAACAAGCCTGTGTTGGGGGGGAAGATATGCAGGTGGCTGTTGTTGTTCCAGGAGTATGATTTTGAAGTTATTGTGAAACTAGGATGCTTGAATGCTGGACCAGATCATCTGTCGCACATTGAAACAGGAGAGGAGCCTACTAATTTGGACGAAGGACTACCCGATGAGAAACTCTTTGCAATTCACGTCACGGGCAACCACTTTGGAGATATTATAAGCTTCCTGAAGATAGGAACAGCTTCGGAAGGATATACAAGTCAACAGAAGAAGGAACTGGTGGTGCACGCGACAAAGCTTTCTGTCATCGCAGGACACTTGTACAAAATGGGATCAGATGAAATGTTGCGACGTTATGTGACAGAGTTTATATGAAAAAACATCCTCACTGAGGCTCATAGCGGAGCCACGGGAGGTCATTATGGGGGAAGAGCGATAATGCAAAAGATTATATACATTGGGTTGTGGTGGCCGACCTTGCATAAAGATTCAAAAGCGTATTGTAGGGCATGCGACGCATGACATAAGACTAGAAAACCCTCGCGTAGGGATGAGTTGCCATTGAATTCGCAGATATTGTTACAGCCCTTCTAGAAGTGGGTGATTGACTTTGTAGGACCAATTCAACCTCCAGGGAAGAAGATGATTGCACGATACATCATCATCGTGACTGAGTACTTAACCAGATGGGCGGAGGCATAACCTGTGAAGGACTGTACAAGTGCGACAACAACAAAATTTATCTTTGAGTACATACTGACAAGGTTTGGTTGTCCCAAAATTTTAATGAGCGATCATGGTACACACTTTCTTAATGAGACAATCAGCGCGATGACCTAAGAGTTTAAGCTTTACCATCAGAAGAGCACGCTATATCACTCGTAAGCTAATGGAATGGTAGAAGCGTTTAATAAGATATGGAGAACATGCTAACAAATGTTTGCAATACACAACGAAATGACTGGGATGTGTGCGTACCCGCGGTGCTATGGGCTTATAGAACAAATTGCAAGAAGTTGACTAGATAAATGTCGTTCAGGCTGGTTTATGGTGTAGAAGTTGTGATGCCGATGGAGTACATTGTACCTAGTCTACACATAGCGGCATTCACAGGAATGGAGGATCGAGGAGCCTTGGAGGAGAGTCTTGCGCAGCTAACAGAGCTTGAAAAGCCATGGCACGGTCGACACATCAAACTACGCACCTTCAAGGTAAATGATTTAGTTCTATTATATGACAACAATTTGATAAATTTCCAAGAAAAATTAGGATGCATTGGTTGGGGCCCTATGTCATCAAGGAGATTACTGATGGTGGAGCAGTTTAGTTGGTAAAGTTGAATGGAGAACCATTCCCAGGGCAGGTGAATGACATCCGATTGAAGTGATACATCGGCGATTCAGCTAGATGACTACATGATGGAAGAACAATATTAGTGCTCCAGGTAGCTGAAAGGGGGCGCGAGACTATAAACTACACTACCCGAGTTAGGGAGCTACACGATTAGGGAACTTTACAGAATAAAGGAATGTTACAGTGTCAAAAAAAACATGCGGTGAGCTGTGCTATCAAACAAGGGAATGCATAGGGCAGCCAGAAAGTGATTGTTATGGTCACTGTTCATGACTTGACAATGGGAAAACAACTAAATGGAGCAGGGGGGTGGCATTTAAGTCAGAATTTAAGGGCAATATCTATGAAAATATTCCACCAATCCAGCATTTATGAACAAATTTTTGGGGGAACGGTCGGATTTAAATTCGAAAATGCCTATAAATTACAGGTGGCTGCCCAACCAAAAACACTTGGCATTTTTAGAATTGAGGTGTTGAGCTCTTAGGCGCGTATGAACCGTGAGTACTTTAAAGATTTGATAGCGAGTTCAACATTTGAGAAGTTGCCAAAGGAAACGAAGGAGTTGTTGTCTAGCATCATGTTGGCACCTGCAGAAACCGTGATTGCTGGAGAGGCAGTGACCACTGAGGGAGCTACCCCAGAGGTAGGAATGGCAGCTGTGGGCATTGCCTGAGAGGTTACAAGTGTTGAAGTACCTACAAAGCTACCCAAATCACCAAGGACACCCAGGCTGAGGCCTACGCTGACAAAAGTGGGTCCAAAAACGAAGAAAGATAAGCATAAAGTGACACCGCTGGTGTGCGTGTCACCCGGGAAGAACCAACAGAAGGAAAAGCCCACTACATAGGAGAAGGGCAAGATAGTTGACCTGAAACCTAAAGAAGACAATGAAGAAATCAATATGGGTGGGGCAGATATTGATATGGGGGCTGAGGACGTTGACATTGAAGGGTCCGACCTTATCACTAAAATACCTGAATACATTCCTCCATGCCACAGTAAGGCCAATGTTCCCAAGGACATTTATGAGAGTAAGGCCACGCTACATACACCATTGCTGCCAGACAAGATCGCATTTCACGGACTACGCCTGGCGCGTATCCCCCTTTTAAAGCTAGAGGATTGGGATTTGGCCGATACGGAGCACTTTCCCCACTTAGCGACTAATCAGTTCATGTGTTGTGTCTTCTATAAGGACACTGGTGTGACTACGTTGGAGCCAAGGAAATGGATAAAAGGGGTGGACAAGGCAAGACTGCTAAACATGTTATGGGTGCCGCATTACAACCATGCACCCATAACCATGATAGTGATCAAGCAGATGTTATGCTTGGTGCACGATGGGTGCCTATGGTTGGAAGAACAAATACCAATCACTGACATGCTGATCCATATGATCACTCGGCTGACAGACTCGGGATTAAATCTGGCCATGGAATTTGGCAAAAATATAGGTGAGCGCGACCTTGTTGAGCAAATGAAGGACAAATTTAAGCTCGTAGAGAAGCCGTGTGGCTAATATATTTTTAGTATAACTGACCCCATGGTCAAAGTAGCCAACCAGATCCTGGCAGGGAAAATTATGAGAAAGTGTCACGTAGATGAAGTGCCGACACCAGTTATATCATTAGCAGCCTAGTGCGTGGAGAGCGTGCAATTCAACTGGGCACACTACCTCTACAATGAGTTCCTCACGAACTACAGAGAGGCGCAGGACCACAGCAAAACCTTTCACTATGCATGGCTGCTGCTTGCATGGGAGTTACCAGAGGATAGTCAGTTTCCTCCGCTCATGGAGGATTTACAGGAAGCAGCGAAGTTCGCTTCGCTCTGGGCCACCAAGGACCCCCAAAGGATCAAGGATAGCAAGATCTTTTGGATCTTGATGGAGATGAGTATCAACATGGCCATTAACTACAAACTGCAGTTTTCTCCGACTATCTTCGACTGTCTTCGACTAGTTGGCAGAGTATGTGGAGTGCAAGGCAGACTTCCATTGTGTCTCCATGCATGCGTGAAACGAACCTAAGAAAAAGTGGTATTACCTTCCATACCTCGCCATAGCCGATGCCATCGTGGTGGTCCTCAACTGTTGGCCAGCAGAGTGGCGCACAGTCTCAGACTTGACCGCTAGGTCTATCAAGTCTGCAGCAAAGCATAAGAAGAAAGAGGCCAAACTAAAGATGGAACAGTTGGCCGAGAAGAGGAAGAAAGAGGATACGAAAAAAAGAAAAGTGGAGCGCGCTGCCGAAAAATAGATAGAAGGGCAGGAAGAAGAGGAGGAGCGTGACTCCAACATGAGTCATAAATCTCCTTTTCCAGAGATAGAAGAGGAAGAGTAGCGATCCGACCATGGAGGAGAAGACCCGAAGACTAGTCCATTCTAGGTTAAGCACAACAGGGAGCACGAGAAAGTAGGGTTGCAGAAGAAGTTCAAGGCCAGCAAAACATCCCTCGACCTAATCACCTTGACAAAGGGTGATCTAAATGAAATTGGAGATGCAGTGAGGGATGCGACTGCAAAACTGCTGCAATAATTTGAGGAGCAACCTCAAGATGCCTAGGGTACCATTCAGATAGGTCTGCATGAGCTGCAGATCTAGGCATCATAGGTACAAACCAGTGTGGGCCAGAGTAGCACTACGTCAACTAGTTTGGTGCCTGGCGCTTTAGAAGTAGAAGGCATGATGCGCACACTAGATCCCCAAGCAATAGTGCTGTCGGATGGAGCGCTGACTATAGAAGTAGAAGATGATAGGGCCACTGTTAGTGCCCTCAAGTGGGTTTGGATAAACTTGGTCGTGCTTCCTAGTGAAGCCCTTCACACTTTGCAGGATGGTGTGATCGCAGAACTTCAGGCTCGAGAACAACGCATACTAAATGTTATTAGTGAGAAGAGGGTAAACAACGCTCATATGGCTGCACAAAAGAATTCTTCCATTGATCTTCTTAAGGCCATCACGGACAAGAATGAGCACGTGACCAAGGTAGTGGCTGAGGCATGCAGTACTGTTCCAGAGCTAGACATTCCTGAAGATCCACCAATGGATGTGAGAATTCAGAAGCTCGCTGCCAGAAAGTGTGAAGCAGGACTAGAGCTGGCTAAGCTTTAGTTTGATATGAACCTTAAGATTGTAGAAATTGAGTTGCAGGCCTAGCCTTCGACTCTGCCAAAGGTGAAGGAACGCCGTGAGGCCACTGTCAAAGATGTAGTCACAGCTATAGATGCCGTTGTGAAGGAGTGTACTACCCTATTCGAACAGTCGCTCGAAGTAGTCACCAACCTACAAGAGGATCCTAATGTGTAGAGGCTGGAAACAGAGGCACGGGAGCTGCAATAGAGATATGATGACGTTAAATAAACAACACGCACCATCGCCATTACACAAAGGTTAGCGAAGCTGGAGGAAGAAAAGGTGCTAAAAGAATAGGTGGATGCAGCTCAGTGCAAGGAGACAATACTCAAGGCCAGATTGGGGCCTTGGCTAAAGAAGGCCTATGTACTCACTACTTCCATTGAAAGGAAATTGGCCAGTCTGCAGGCGAAAATAAGAAAATATAGGTAGATAGCATAGAGCCAACAATGGAGCAGCTAGTCAAGTAGGTGAAGCAGGCGAAAACACAGTGTACCACTGAAGTCACAGTGGTACAAGTGGAGTTGGGAGGTCTTCGTGACAAGATATCCACACCAGCAGGGTGACTCGAGGGCGAGTCATCAGATTTGTGTTGGGGGCCTATTGGGAATGAGTCCCCTGGGGTCAATTTCGGGTTTAAAAGCCCAAGTTTTGTGTAAACAATGTAAAGTCTCCGTATTTTGTGGCCGCAGAGCATGAAGATGTAAGTAGTAAAAAAGGGTTTCCACCCTTAGTTTAGACAGTTTGTGTGAGCTGGATGAGATCCACCCTTGGTTCGCGGACCATGGGATTGTATAAAAAGGGAGTCTTAGAAGAGTCTAAGTTAGTGAGAAAAAAGTGGATAAGTTTTTGGTAGATTTCTAAGGGAGATTTTGGGTCTGTGGAAGCTAAGAGCGAAGAGTCTTAGTGTAGGTAGAGGCTCTGTAGCTGAGTGCACAGAGGCCTAGGGTAGAAGTCCGCAGCTGAGTGTGCAGACCCCTACAGCTATGTGCACAGGGTAGTCAGAGTCTATACTAGGAATCTAGATTATTAATAAAGTGAAGTATTCTGGAATTACCTGTGTATTTTACTTCTATCAATTGCATGAGATTATGTTATGTTGAATACTAGGTTTATGTTTTAATGCTACTCTGATGCACGAATTTGTATGTTTCTCTTTGTTATCTAAACGCAAGTAAGAATATATGTTTACATGAAGATAATCATAATAAATGTTGAGGATAACCAATATTTAAGTTAATCAGGATAGACACAGAAGTAAGGATAAATATAGAGGTGCGTAAGCATCTTAATTGACTATTTAGGGTCTGCAAAGAATGATCAGAGACTTTTGCGGAAGCTTCAAGGACGACTAAGAGAAGTACTTTGATAAGCCCTAAAGGGCTTATCAATCTGCGCGAAGGTAGAATAAGGGTATAAAACTGACATCACAACCATCTCAGGGTGCAAAAACTTGGTTCCTACATCCCCCCATACTGCTTCAGGTGAGAATTCAGACTGCGCTCTATGGATTGATGCCGAAAGGGCTAGTAGTGTAGGGATTTGCTTGGCTAATTAACACTGAACCTGGGCCAGGGCCCATCAAGCCAACATATAGAAAGAACAATATCATCATCAATGCAGTGGAACATAAAGGAACAATAGAATAAAAACATTCACACATAGAGACACTAGGATTGGTTAGAGACCAGGGAAAAACCCATAAGGGGGGAAACCCTTTCAAATTCTTCTTCTTATTGGATTTTCATTAAATGTTTCAACAAAGAGAGAGTACAATGATCTATATCCTCAACCCCAAAACTATCCAACAAAATAAACTAAACAACATCCAAGAGATAAACCCAACAATAATAATAATCAAAACCCTTATTCAAAAGCTTGCAGTCAACTATCAATATATCCAGTCAACAAGTAAATTCGTAGTCAACTGATGAAATAAAACTATAGCTTCCAACTGCACAGAGAGAGTGTACATGCATGTGCTTGAAACCCTCCAATCACATGAATAATCCCACGTGCCTATGGTTGCAACTAAAAATTCCTTGTGACAACCCTGCAGCTACAAATCAAAACCCTAGATCACACATGTAAGCTTTAGACCTATACGAACCAATCTCCGCAAACCACTTCAGACCTATGAAAGCCAAACCAAATAAAGAATAATGATGGTGATGGTTTCAAAATGAGGGTAATTTGACTTGTAATTATAGCCATCCATGGGTGTCCAATTCCTTTTGGGCATACCTGTTCTTTTTTTCCACATGTGGGTTTCCATATTAAATATATTTTTCCTTTACCAAATTAAATTCTTGTAAGGGCTACGAGGGTCTTACTTAATGAGGAAGACTATCCAAAGGAGGGAATTGATCCATGAGATGCTAAAAATTAACAATGCAAAGTAGTGAAATGATATGTGGTTGTATCTAGTAGTGTATGATGATTCACAATAGGATTTTGGAGCACTTCCTCTAGAGAGATCTCCTAATAGGGTGTTAGACATACCATTGGGTTTATATTACCCAGGATTGATGAGGGCACATATGAGAATCTCTCAATCATACCCCTAGGGACTCACATGCATATCTCTCCACTATATTGCTTACAATCACTGAGGATTTATTTTTTTTCCCTTGATGTTTAATAATGAGTAATACGACGCAAGAGGCTCACTTGAGATAGTTGGATGGGGCATAATGTATCAAGAGAGAGACTTCCCAACTGTGGCATATGGTCTGGGTGAAAGTTGGTACATGAAGTCTTGGGGATGGATCGATCTATTGCAGAGATATCATAGGATCAACCCCTGAGCTCCCACTTAAGGAGATGCATGACACACTTTGGGTAGGACATTTTGAGGCAGTCTATGAGCATGAGACATAGAAGATGGTCTTACAAGAGGGTGTCTAGACACTAGGTAGTTTTGGGGTGCATCAACAAATTTATTTGTGTGATTTGGAAAGAGCAGGGTGGCTTAGCAGGAACCAAGTTGATTATTGATACATGGTGTACCTCTATTGAGTGCATGCAAGGAATAGAGGAGAGGCACAGATGGGTTCCAACAACTATCAATGCTACGCAATATGATTCAATAAAATGGGGAAATTATGAACTTCTAATTGGGCTATGGAATCTAGAGATTATGTTGGTTGATAGATCACTCCACCTCTCGATGAGAATGGTCATAACATTGAGTGATCAAGTTGATTTTTGGGTTGAAACATGGAGGATCATTAAGGCCTTCACCATGTGGAAATTCATATTTTCCATGTTGTTTCTTAGAATCAAGTCTAGTTGTATACTAATTTATTATGACCTTGCTAAGATGCCTTGGCAGGAGGTGCTTCATGGTTGTGGGTTTATACCTTACATATATTTTGGCATGAGGCTCTAGATGAGGGGGATTTAATATGATCACATTGAGTATTTAGTCAAGACTAGAGTGGTGCAACATCAACTTGGTAGTCTCTTTGTGAGATTAGCATGAGATCTTGGCATTCTAAGGCTTGGAAGTTCAACTACCATTAGGGATGAGCTAGTTTTTATAGGGTAATATCACTTAGATCTTCCACTGGACTTCAGTTCAACATAGATCCTTTTAATTCTCAATGATTCTTTTATGGTTTAAAAGGAGGAGGTTGTCGTTATTTCATATGGAATAGGAACCTTTCTAGTAGGATTTGGATTGTACTTCCAAAATTTTACTATTGAGGTACATGGGATTGGTTTTCAGGTAGAGAAAATATTCAAGGAGTTGATCACGATTTTTCATTATTGAGATGCTCTACTTATTGTAAATATGCAAAGGGAATTTGGTTGTTATGCTATGTTCAAGAGTTAGTGGAGAAAGGAATGCTTCACGAGGATTAGGATGATTTGGGACCCTAGTATCATGAGATCCATTTTTGTAGGGGTAGTACAATGTTTTGTAATGGCTTAGAGGTATATTTGGGACCCTAATATTAATGGGGATAAACTTTTGGAGACACAATGAGTGATGACATTGCTTGAGGATAAGAAATTTTGGGAAGGGGAGATTGTAATGTCTTGAATTTATACATTACCTTCTGATGAGATTAGGGGGTATTTCTAGAGCTTATGTGAGCTATATCATAGTATCTGGATTGCATAATTGGTGGCCCCAGATGGTTTTGAGGAGTTTTACAAGGTCAAACTCGCATATCTTGCCATATTTTATCATCAAGATCAATTTCGCA
Organism: Pinus tabuliformis; assembly: GCA_031772625.1. Lineage (NCBI taxonomy): Eukaryota > Viridiplantae > Streptophyta > Pinopsida > Pinales > Pinaceae > Pinus > Pinus tabuliformis. The sequence goes on from CM062812.1 coordinate 536,086,909, forward strand.
TAATTTTCTCTTGGTTCCATTGGATTCAAGCAATTATCATAAAAGGAGGATATTAACATGCAAATTTTAATTATTTACACTTAAGGTGTTATTCAGGGTTTATTATTTGGAGGAACACCTAAGTGTAATAGCTCGTTTGAATCAAGGGGAAAATATCTACAATGCAGGATGATGAAAATGTGCTTTGGGTGGCCAATGTGATCATGCAGGTGAATTAATCATTTTTTGGGGTTAAGAGTGACTTTAATTAGTTAATAAAAGTCACTTTATTAAATAAGGAAGGGAAAAGTTATTTTATTATTTAATTGGGGAAAAAAGTAAAATGGTGGAAAAAGTGGCAAATGAGTTTAAAAAAAGGGAACTGATGGGGTCTCTCCTCATTCTAGTCATCTTCCAGTTGAGAAAAAGGATATTTGGAGAGCTCTTAGATAAGAGTCTAGGGTTTTGGAAAACCCAAAGTTTATTGCTAGTTTTTGTGTTGAAACTATACACCCTAGTGTTACATGTAATTTTTACACACATGTTCAATAGGCCTGAAAACTGGATCAATCAACATCCTTGAACATTTTTCATAATCCCTTTGCAAAGCCCTAGGCATCATCTCTCCAGAAAGTGAGAGTTTCTGGGTATATCTGTTAAAAAAATTGTTTTTAGCCCCAACGCACTCTGCAAGTATGCCCACTTGCAATGGTTGCAAGTTGCATCACTGAGCACCTGCACTGATTGACACAAGTTTCTCTACTTTGCATGTGCAATGATTCTAGAATTTCAGGAAAATTAATTAATATTTTAAAATCTTCTCCTCCCATAAGCTTCTAAGGTGGTTTTAACCATTTACCATGGATAGAGATCTCATATTCCTATATTATTCCACTCTAATGGTCTTATCTCTTATCCTTAGATCTTATCTTCCCTCATATGTGGATATCAAGCCTAGTTTAGTAAATCCTAAACTACCACTTTCACCCTATAAATTTACTTCCTCCCATAAAGTTTGGGTTGTCTTTTGGAGATTACTAGTGCCCTCATGTTGTTGCTTTGAGCTTAAGAAATCCAACCATTTATGCACTAGGGTTGAGTGTGAATATTTTCTTTGTGGCAAGGAAGGACAAGAAAATTGGGGAGACATCTACAGAGTCATCTTCTATATATGGTTGTAAATCTCTCCTTTATTTATTATTATAAAAAGCACTATGTTTTCCTATACTTGTGTCATGTTTATGCATATGTATTTCAATGCCACGTTAACTCATTGATTAGAGATATTGGATTATGCTATGTGGATATTGTAGTTCTCTTGCTTGTTTTAGTCATTATTGCAGGTTCCATTTATAGCATGTGGAGCTAGAGTTGGAGAATACAAGAAAGGATAAGAGGAGGAATTACTACAGATCCTAGGTAGGTCTCTTTTCTGTATTCTAATAGGTTTAAGGAAAATGTAGATATTTTTTCCCTCTGTCGTTCTAGATCAAACCACTAGATATAGGGAGTTCATTTTTGTCCACAGAAGTGAATTTTCCATATAAAAAATTGGTGACTCATGCTAGGGATTGATATTTCCCTTAGTGGTTTCCTTGGCCTTGGCATTTTTTCACCTTTCAAAGTGACCTTAATTGACTTATTTAAATAGTAATCGACCTTAAGAAAACATATTTTTGAGCTTGGTAGGGTTTCTTGTGTTGTGTTTTGGCCAAATTAGCCCAAACATACTCTTTGTTCTGAGACAAAGTGATCCAATGCAACCTCTCCTCTCTGGAAGTGCGATGGTGTGCATTGGTTCATGTAGGATGTAAAAGTTTTGATTCCTTTTCCTTGCTCTTTATTCTGCTTTGGTCCATAAAGTTTTCTAGAGTCTTTGAGTTTGTTTGTGTCTTTGAAAATCCATCATAGTTTTTGCATTTGATTTTATTAGCCTTTGATGAGAATTTATTTGGTTTTTTGCTTCCTTCTTATTAATTAGGTCTTTTGTAAACATTTGGCTTGATTGTTGATTGGTTTGAAGAAATGTATATTACAGTCATATTCTATGTGATTTCTTTTATCAATGATGTAGATGCATATTAGTTTTCATTTGTATTTGAAAATTAAAATAAAATAAAATTTTTCATTTTTATTATTTGCATCATATATAGGGTTTTGAATTTTAATTGGAGTAGTTGCATTGAAATACCTTCTTAGGATTTTTGTTTGATGCATACTTGATTGCTGCATTATTCTTTGTCTCTTACCTCTTATATATATATATATATATATATATATATATATATATATATATATATATATATATATATATTCATTGAAAATATAAGAGTTATTATTATCATGCTAGATTGTGTTATAGGGAATTCAGATTAACTCGTACTGTGGGCCTTGAAACTGAAGCATAATTGAAGATCAACTTTTCAAAATTTACTCAATCAATCTCAGGAGCATTTGGAACACTAACGACACACATAGAGGTCTAGGGTAGAGATGTGTTCCAATGTCTTTAAATGTAGGAGTTGTCATTACTTGTCTACATTACATTCTGGGGGTAGTCAATATTCCGTGTACGAAAGTATATTGAATCATTCTCCACATACCCTTTGGTATATCAGATGTCAGTCCACGTATGAAAAGCATATCGAAATACTTTCTATCATACAAGATGCATTAGAAAGCACTACTACGAAATGTGCTTCCATGTATCTTCGGGTATATTTTGGAAGTCCCCTTTAGGTTTCTATCCCGCCATAGGTAATCCAGTTGACCGTCTTGTCCATTGTAATACACCAAACATAGCATTCAATGAGTTTTCTTGCACGTACTGGAAATAGTATTCCGCAGTTCACAATGACTTGGTAATCCTTTTCTACCTAGTTACCCCTTTGTTTTATTTTGTGTTTTTAAGTTCTAAAATATATTAAACAATCGTTGAAGAACACCCTCAACAAACCCATCATTCACATATAATTCAAATATTGCGTCCTTTACCTCTAGAGGCAACAGTTGGTCGTTGAAAGAATAAAAAGACATAGAATACCAAAACTGGTACTTCAGAAGCTTACCCTTCTCGAACTAAATCTGAATAAAACCAACTAGAATCATCACTTACGATAATTATTGAACCTGTAATCACATAATTTCCAGTCAGTGAGTTCAATGCAGTCGAAACTGAAGCCCTTGAAACTTCAATACTTGAGGTCATCAAACCTAAATTTCCTGATTTAGATACATTTCAACTGAGGTTATGCAACTTGAGGAACCTCAATTAACTGAGCTTGCCACTTTAGGGCCTTCTTCCTCTCTTCCTCTTCCTTTGAATCAACCAAAACTAGTATATTTTGGTCTCGACGAAGAACAACTTCCAACTGATATTTTGAGTATTGAGGAAATTACATGATAGTCTCGACCTTCCTCTAATGTCCATCTAAGAGGGACTCCTTATGAAGCTCATTATTTCCTTACTCCTCACACTTTGATACAAGCTCCTTACCTAACACTCCTTGGTTAAACTCAACTTTGAGTTTCCCTCCAAAAATTTATTTGGGAATTTTAATCGTGGCTGAGTCAATGATGATTTCTCAACCTGTATATCCTATTATGAGTGAGTCAATTGAAGTTTCATCTACTTCCATGTTTGCAACTTCACTAGAAACCCATTTATATGTGCTCCATCAGTGCCACCTGGCTACGAGTCATTATCTAGAACATTTTCTGGTGCATCAACTAGTCGATGGACTTCTCCCTTGTGATATTCAGCTGGAATGTTATATGGTACTTATTTAATGTGTGCCTCATAACCCATTCAACCTATTGCATCCCAACGTTCTTTGGAGAAACAATATGGCTCATTTTTTAGTCTATTGGGACATCTACAATAGTATACTCCATCCTATATTAGGTACCCTTTCCCTAGGGGAAAGTTACCTCCATATTCTCCTTACCCCCCAGCAGGGGGCCAACCTATTGTTTACTAATATGAAATGATCATACATTAAACTGAAGTAGAATTGATTAATGCCATCAATGAATTGAATGTTAACTTAAGGTGCTTTAACCATGAGAATTAAATGAAAAGGAATGAATTTATGATAGAATTGAAACATAAGAAACATGTAAACATAAGTAATAATTAGAAAAAACATAGTGACACCAGACAACAATATTGATTACGGAGTTCATCCCTGATGGACTACGTCTCCGGGTCCGCTTTCAAGATGGGCATCCGCTTTATTACGATTGAATCCAAGGAGGTCGATTACGCAGCAAATTAACCTGACTGATTGTGCATGCAAGCACTTCTAGTCCCTATCACAAGAATTCTCTCTAAAATAGCTTTCCAATGCCTATCACGGTTCCCAATTTCGACTCCCAATGCTCCTGTTACACTGAAAACAAACCTTCCTATATCCTCTGGCATCTGCATAAAAACTCTAAAACCTCTCTGATCCCTTCTTCATGACCAAAAGGGTGAATTTATAATACCTTTAGGTTCATTCAAACTCTTTGATGCTAATTTTAGGAATGAACCATCACATGGTCTCGGTCTAACCACTAGGGGACACCTTAGCACTTAGTCACATGGTGTGTGAATAAAAAATAGGCATAAACTCAACAAAAAAACCCAAATTTGACTTTGGATAAGTACTATCCCGTTGACGGTCAATAAACTACGTGGAATAGGTGACAATTACCAAGTGAGAAACCGCGGTCTAACCACAGGCTGTTGCTCGACGTTTGATCCTTGTCGATTTCGAATAGCTGATGGTGATGGTGTCATGTGACAGTGCAATCCTCTGATGGTTGTGGAAAATGACACAGTGATTGTCAGTTGTTTGATGGTTACCCTGACAGCACGGTGAATCCCTGACCATTCACATGTCATACCTCTGACTGATGGTTACCACCAATGTCCAATGTGGTCTGAACTCCACCTGACAGTTAAATGTAACCTTTTTGTCCACTCACATGTGCTCGTGCCCGCTGCGGTCTTCTCCCCACATGTTAGAGCCCTGTGGGTTTATTTATAAGGTTTTACATTGTTTATTAAATGAAACACCATGACTAAATGTTTATAGTGTTAGGGTTTAGGTTCTAGTTGTATTATTTGTCCACCACAGGTTTGTAGTTCTAGGTTTTTGACTTAGGTTTTACAATTTCTTAGGTTTTAGTAAGACTTTACATCCCTTTGTAAAAAAAAAAACCCATTTTTTTTACAATAAAATGTCACAATGTGACATCAAACCCATAAAGCACATCACTAAACCAACACTACAGATGAAGACTGAATGCTTCCCATGAACTGCACGCTAACGACGGACTAAACTTGAGTAACTAATCTAATGAGATCCTCCTGGATCAATCCTCTCCACTTGAAAGCTTTTGGACCACAAAAGTTTGACTAGATAGATAGCAGGTGAGGGTAGAGCTCCCTCACTCTCCACCTTGCCTTGATGATGTACCAATACATTCGATCAACAACTTGAAAGTGATGACCCTAATGATGTTGATCATGGTACATTTTGAATCTGTGAACTGTTCCATCCATCTGCAGTATGCACAACTTGCGAAGATGGTTAAACAACATGTTATGAACATGGAAATTGACTTCTTTCCATGAAGTACCATGAATTAGTGATTCATAAACATCTTTGAAAACAGTCTCTACAGGATATTTTTCAATACCATTGACATGTACTAACAATCTATTTTGCGGAATAACATAAACATTCAAAGACATTCTTGACATCATATCAACTACTTGACTTGATGTACTTTCCTGATTCCTAATTACTAAGTGAACTTGCTGCAATAAACCCATCAAACTGTAATGTGAAAACTGTTGCAACTTAGTTTGATTTTGAAAGTATTGAAGTGGCTATTGATTTGTTTGAATCACTGTTTCCTCATCCATTAAATGATGTCTCCATTGATTAACACTTTCCCTTAATGCATAAGTTTCCCTTAGATGTACTGGATACTTTGACACTGCTTTAGAAAAGGCTTTGACATGAAAACAAATAGGCTTCCTCTCCACTTGAAAAGAGGCTTCAAAACTATTTGAAACATGAAATGGTGATACAATACAAGAGAAATGTAATACTGACTTTCCCCAATACTGACTTGCATCCCTGTAACTTATAACTCCCAAACTTGGACTGAAATGATACATTTTGACATTAGGAAGAGAAGATTTGGACATCAACTGTAACTCATGTTGTATTCCCTACTTATGATTAAGATGTTTGGGTTCTTTAAATAGAACTGAAAATTTTTCTACCTTCTTGACAAAACTATCTTTAAACTGAGACTCACATCCTGAATAAGTATCATGTCGATTCTTGTGTTGTTCCTTTACACACATGAGTACAAATCTCTTATTTGAACTTATTAGTCGCTTCATCTGATTAGCGACGACTAAATTCAAATGAGTTTTACTTTTATGTGCCCTGACAATAAATTCAACCCCATCTTTATTAAGGTGATATTTATGCTCTCTTCTATAAAACACTGCATCACGATCATAAAGATAAGGACTTCTAAGACAACTCAACATATGTCTACTGGAACCACATCTAATTCCACTTCATCATTGTAATTGGTTGTAGTGGAAAATTTTAATCAACACTGCTTTGTGACATTTATCTGAGTTGATTTATTTAGCCAACCTAATGGGTATGGTCTTGGATGATTCTGTGTCTCCAAACCCAAGTTCTTAACTAAATATTCAAATATTAAATTTTCTTGTGATCCATTGTCTAACATTGTATCTATATTTGTGTGCTTATAAGTTATCCTTATGTGAAATAGTTCAACTCTTTTATCCCCATTTGAAGGATTTATGTTTGATAAAGATGCAGTAGAATTAGAACTTGAACCAGTGTCAGAAGTTTTACCTGTCAAAACAATGGCAGTTATCCTCCTTTCATCACCTGAATCAAAGCCTAGACCTTATTGGATTGTTACATTTTCTTCCTTTTCATCCTTCTCCTTATAACTTCTTTGGCTTAAGTTCAGGATGAAGTTTCCAACACCTAGATTCAGCATGACCGACTCTTTGGCAATGAGAATAAGTAGCTCTTTCCTTCTGAGTTGTCACTGATTTCTTTCCCTTCAAATTGTTCTTCCTCTTGTTGTCATTGGAATCCTTTATTTCCAACTCTTTGGATGATTTTGGTGAAAACTTGAATGGTCTACCACCTAATTCAATATGTATGGCTTGAACACACACTTCATCAAAATCATCAGGATTAAACATCAATAATGTATGCTGCAAATATGAATGTAAATTTTCGATGTATTTTAATAAATTTTCACATGTATCCAATGAAATACCAAGTGCCAATATTTTATTTCTGAACTCCTGAGTAAACACCTGAACATTCTACCCTTTACCTTGCCTCATGTGCTGCCAATCAATAACATCTTGTTTCATGTATCCTAAAGGATAGAATTGTTTCCTAAGAGATTTTAAAAACTTAGAGCATGAAGAGATGAATTTACCTTTCAACTTTATGTCTATTTGAGTTTTAATTTCCAACCAGATTAAATCTGTTCCCCCCATTCTAAGTGTAGCTAACTAAATTTTCATGGTCGAAGATGATGGAGGTGTAGGAGGTTTATCTACCTTGCCTTTACCCTTCTCCTTCTTTGATGTATTTGAAGAAGAAGATACATCTCTCACCATCTTATCTTCGTAAAGTTCTCCCAACATCCACTGCTTACTCAAAAATGCTTTCTGAAACTGTTCCTCGCCCATCTTAGTTTCTGGAGTTTCACCTGCATTAGATCCTGTCATGGTCAACTTATGAGTGACTCTTTTCTTTCCAATCTCTGGATAAAACTCCTCGAGTGTTCCTTCTCCATGTTGCATCTTTGACCTAGTTCACATTCACACGAAAAATTATATAACTGCAACCTACTCTGATACCAAATTATATGATCTAAAATGATCATACATTAAACTGAAGTAGAATTGATTAATGTCATCAGTGAACTGAATGTTAACTTAAGGTGCTTTAACCGTGAGAATTGAATGAAAAGGAATGACTTTATGACGGAATTGAAACATAAGAAACATGTAAACAGAAGTAATTATCAGAAAAAACAGAGCGATACCAGACAACAATATTGATTATGGAGTTCATCCCTGATGGATTACGTCTCTGGGTCTGCTTTAAATATGGGCATATGCTTTATTAGGATTGAATCTGAGGAGGTCGATTACAGAGCAAATTAACCAGATTGATTTTGCACGCGGGCACTTTTGGTCACTGTCGCTAGAATTCTCTCTGAAATAGATTTCCAACGCCTATCACGGTTCCCAATTCCGACTCCCACTGCTCCCGTTAAACTAAAAACACAACTGCCTATATCCTCCGGAATCTGCATACAAACTCTAAAACCTCTCTAATCCCTTCTTCATGACCAAAAGGGTGAATTTATAATACCTTTGGGTTCATTCAAACTCTATGATGCTAATTTTAGGAATGAACCATCACATGGTCTCGGTCTAACCACTAGGGGATACCTTAGTGCTTAGTCGCATGGTGTATGAATAAAAAATAGGCATAAAATCAACAAAAAAACCCAAATTTGACTTTGGATAAGCGCTATCCCACTGACGATCAGTAAACTGTGCAGAATAGGTAACGATTCCCATGTGAACAGTCACAGTCTAAACATAGGGTTCTGCCTGATGGCTGATCCTCGCCGGTTTCGGATAGATGACGATGATGGTGTCATGTGATAGTGCACTCCATTGACAGTTGCAGCAAATGATGCGGTGACTGTCATTTGTTTGATGGTTACCCTGACTGCGCGGTGAATCCCTGACTGTTCACATGTCATACCTCCGTCCAGTGGTTACCATCGATATCCGCGGTGGTATGAACTCTGCCTAATGGTTAACTGTAACCTTTTTGTCTGCTCACATGTGCTCATGACTGCAGCGGTCTTCTCCCCACGTGGTTAGAGCCCTGTGGGCTTATTTATAAGTTTTTTACATTGTTTATTAAATGAAACACCATGACCGAAGATTTAGAGTGTTAGGTTTTAGATTCTAGGTGTATTATTTGTCCACCATAGATTTGTAGTGCTAGGTTTTAGGCTTAGGTTTTACAATGTCTTAGGTTTTAGTAAGAATTTACATCCCTTTGTCAAAATAAAAACCCTTTTTTTACAATAAAATGTCACAATGTGACATCAAACCGATAAAGTACATCATTGAACCAACACTATTGATAAAGACTGAACGCTGCCCATGAACTGCATGCTTACAATGGACTAAACATGAGTAACTCATCTAATGAGATCCTCCTGGATCATTTTACATGTCTCCATCTCCTGATCAGATGTCACAATTTTGTGCTCCCTCCTATTCGAGTCCTCCATTTTCAGGAATGGATTCTAGTCCTTGGAATTCCACATTACTAGTTCAACCTATTTTAGTTTTGAATTAGCTTCCCATTTCTCAACCTACCTCAGTCACAGCCCAGGTTCCTACTTTCCAACCCATTCAATCTATGCCTCAACCTACCCAAGTTTTATCTAAAGGAAGCCCACTTATCCATGCTACACATCAAACACAATCTACTCCACCGGTATGTGGGATCTCTCAGATCCCACCTACCCAACCTCTTCAGGGTGTGTTCTGAACTCCACCACTTCGTCAGTCTATTCCTCAAATGCAAGTAAATCAACCTTTATATGGTATGGACCAGGAATCAACCAGTCAACCCAATGTATGGATGATGCATAATCCCTCTGGGAACCTTTCCAAAGTATCCGCCAAATACCTATTGGTCAATGTACCATTTTGCAAATGACTCATCAAGGCCAACATATTCAAGCACAATCATTTCAGCCTTTTCAAGGTTATATTGGAACTGGACAGTCTTAGTGCATTTATCCTGGTTACAAGATCCTCCTTATCTCAGAATGTAGATATGTGTTGCTCAAACAATTTTATCGTACCCAGGATATCCTTCCCCTGACGTTAATAGGAATTTTCCATTTGTGGAAACTCTTGAATTGCTAGATTTAACCCGACTTGTGAATGGTCCTATTTGTCATTCTCCTTACTAGCCGACCATTCCCACCAAATTTTTGAGAGATATTCAAAAATTCAATGTAAATCATGGAGAAGACCCATGTACTCATGTCACGGCTTATCATTTATGGTGTGCATCCAACTCCTTAAATCATGATTCAATATGTTCATGTATTTTCCAGATAACTCTCACTGTCATGAAAACTAAGTGGTATGTTGAATTACCATGAGCTTCATTTAACAATTTCAATGCTTGGAATTTATGTTCTTGATGCATTTTCAACTACCTATTCGATATGAAACTGGAACCTAGATTTTGAACTCATTGAAATAGTCTGACTCCACTCATATTTGTAATCATATTCATGAGTGGTGATGTCAATGTCAACTGGTCAAAATTTTCATTCCCGATTAGTTATTGGCTGAATGGTTTATCAAATATTTGTTACCATCCATAATTGAAGTCGTTGCTAAAGTCAAAGTTTTCACTAAAGAGAAAGTCATTTCTCATGCCAAATATCTTTATCTCATTTTTACTCAATCCGACATGCTCTACAACAAAATACCCAATGCTCTAAGACCTCAACATACTATTCTTGCACCTCCAACTAAAGAATCACATGCCACTGATGGTGTGATTGGTTCTGCTAGTAAATAGACAATGATTAAACTATATGGTTTGTCTCTTGTTGTGGATATTGAAAACCCACCTTCTACTACTCTTGCGACTACTTCTAAGGTTAATGTCGTTCAATCCATAAAAGGAAAATCTTAGTAACTCGAAAGTAAGAAGAAAGAAAAGGAAAGAAAAATAAAGATAATTCTTTGCAGGAAAAACAAAATAATCAGTCTCCTGAAGAGAAACTAAAGCTTCGTTATCGTTGCCTTATTGTAATGAGGAACATTTTACTCCAGATTTTCCACATCAGGCAGAAGTTAATCGATTCCTAAATTTGTCATATAATGCGCCTATTGTGTTAACATATCATTTTACCAACTAGGAGATGAATATGGTTTCATGATATCCAACTTCATATTCTGAGGTTATGATGTTATGTTCCATCAAGCAAAAAAAGAAGATCATGGTGGCTACAGGAAATAAATAATATGGTAACCTGAATCCCTCGACTGGTAAGGATATTAACCAATATTTGAGTTCCACCTCATCTAACTCGGATCCTTATACAAATGTGATACCGAGTTAATTAACCATTAAATCTCCTAAAGGTGTCACTCACAAATCCACATTCAATCCTTCTGCAAGAGCTGCACAAAACTGTAATATAGTTGAGGACTTGACCCAAGCTCCTTCTACTATGTCAACTCTCAAGGTATTTCAAAATTGTGCTACCTAAAAGACGTATTTTCTTGTGGAAACTGGAGGGGTTGTTGTTCGAAGTAAGACTATCCATCATACAATTGTAGACAGAGGTCCTTTGACCTGTATCATGTCAATTTCTTTTTGGAAGGCTATTGGTTCTCCTCAAATTTGTTAGTCACCCACCACTCTTAAATATTTTAATGGAATAGGTTTCAAATCTTATGGAATTTCAAATACATTGCAAGTATAATTAGATGGAAAAATAGTTTCAGTAAATGTTTAAGTTATAGAACGATAATTGTATTATAATCTTTTACTGGGCTGCACATGGATTTATGAAATGGAAGCTGTAATTTCTGCTTATTTTCGGATGATCTCTTTCCCTCACCAAGGTGGCATCATGGCCATCGATCAACTTACCTTTTTTGCCAATAATTCTCAGACTACTGGAAGCATCTCTCTTGTGGGTGAACTTCCATAGTCTTATCAACATGTCAAAATAGGATTATTAAAATATTCCCATTTGATGGGAATTTTTCGCTCCCTCCTCCTAACATTCCCAATCTGGTTGCCTTTGTAAATATGATCTCCTCTTGTACTATTCCCTTCGATTCCTGGATAGTACCAGACATTTCTAATGTTGATACGTTTGGTGACTACATGTCGCTTATTCTCATTGAGCTTGAATAGGAAGCCATTTATTCATTCTGCTTGACACATTCTAATTTTAATTCCTTGATAGATTGGATTGAGCATTCCCAATATTTCGAGTCATCTTCTGATACTTTCTCTGGTACATTCTCTACTGATGAAAGCATCATATAAATCATGATGTCTGATGATACACGATGGGAAGATAACCATCATCATTCCTCCTTACCCAAAAACCTTGAGAATAATCTTGGAGATTATTAATCACCCAATATTATTGAGACATCTAAGGATTCCATATCTATTCATGGCGTCACTTTTGAGAAGAATTTAGTGAATATTGAAGAGACCATTCCTCTTGATATTTCAATTAAACCCAAAATTATCGAAAATGTTTATACTGGTGCATCTTGTTCTCCTAATGAGGTCAATATTTATAGATCCGTTTTCCAAGAATTCTCAGATGTCTTTGCCTAGATATATGAAGAGATGTCAGGTATTGATCGAAATATTGTAGTGCATGAAATCAAAACTTATCTGAATGATAAGCCAGTTCGACAACGCTTACGTCTTGTTGACCCTAAGAAACATGTTGCAATTAAAGAAAAAGTTGAAAAAATTATGCGTGCTGGTTTTATTTACCTAGTTCCTCTCACTAATTGGGTCTCAAACATAGTCCTTATGATGAAGAAATAAGGCATGATTCGAGTATGTGTTGACTATTGTGATATTAATCATGCTTGTCCTAAAGAAAATTACCCAACCCTATTTACGGACCAAATTGTTGATGATTGTGTTGGAAGCAAAGTTTTTTTATTTTTAGATACTTTTTCTGATTACAATCAAATCAACATGCTCCCATCAAACCAACATAAATCTAATAATTTTTCCATGAGCCATTTTTTCCTATCTTAAACTCCGTTTTAGTTTGAAGAATGCTAGCGCAACTTTCTAGAGGGTTATGAATTATGATTTTCACGGTATTAAGAACATTGTACAACCCTATTTGGATGCTTTACTTGCCCATTCCAAACATCATGAGGATCATCTCATGCATCTCAAGGCTATTTTCCTACGTTGTCAACATTATAATATTAGGTTAAATCCACACAAATGTGTGTTTTGTTTCCAATTTGGTAAACTTCTAGGTTTCATTGTATTGATGCAAAGAATCTGTATTGATCCACTCAAAGTACAGGTAATCCTTGATTTTCCTACACCTTCATCACTTGTTCAGTTACAACGCCTCCAAGGGAAGGCTAGCTTTCTACAAAGATTTGTCTCGAACTATGCAGAATTGACAAAAGTATTTACTTTCTTATTGAAGAAAGGGGTTCCCTTCCATTGGGATGATACCACCCGAAAGTATTTTGATGCATCAAAATATGTTATGGTTTGACCATCGTTGTTGTATCACCCCAATTATGAATGTGATTATTCCCTATATCTCACTACAGTTGTTACTACCATTGCTATGGTATTGGTCCAAGAAGATGACCTAGAGTACAAAAATATAATCTATTTTGAGTCAAAATTTAAATGAAACTGAAATCAAATATAATCACATCAAAAATTTAGCATTGGTAGATATCGAAGCTATCCAGAGATTTCTCCACTACATTATTTTTTGGAAGACTATGGTAGTTTCTTATTGCAACCCGATGACATACATTCTGTCACAACAATTGCTGGGGGGGAATACTCTAAATGGATTGTTATTCTTTAGGATTTTGATTTGGAATTCATTAAATCTAAACCTAAGAAGTCTTTAGTCTTCACTAAATTGATATACAACCTTCCCTCATCTGAAAATGATTCAACATCTAATAATTCTATTCCTAATGAGTAATTGTTTATGATTGATTCATCTAATCCTTGGTATGGAGATATCATCATCTATCTTCAGACCCAAATTTTTCAGGCTAATAGCTCTTGATCTGATCAAGGAAAATTTTGAGGATGGAAAATTATCTTGAAGTTTAAAAATATTGGCGAATCTCACTAGTTCCTAATATGCAAACTATAAAATGTTTATTGATGTATTTGTAAAATTTTTCAAATTTATAATGATTTTATGTATACGCTCTATATAATGTTGGTGATTTTTAAGCTAAAATAATTTTACATTGTAAAATTAGGGAAAATCATTTTTATAAAAAATGGAAATTTGTGAATCTTGTTTTTTGCAAAAGTCATGGAGAATTAGCCCACCTGCAAATATTAGCCCCTAAAATTTTCCATGGCTCTGATCAACGACGTATTCGATACCAAGCTCTAAATTATATCATAATTGGAAACACACCTTATCGTCATGGTGTCGATACAATCTTTAGATGGTGCCTTACTCATGAGGAGGATAAGAAAGGTTTGCACAAATGTTGTGTTGGAGCATGTGGTGGCCATATGGCTAGCTATGCCACCATCCAGAATATTTTGTGAGTCAGTTACTTTTGGTGATCCATGTTTTGAGATTGCATCATTGTTGTCCAAAAGTGTCATGCTTTCCAGATCTATGATTGTAAAGCCCATGCTCCACCTTCTCCTCTGCATCCTGTTATTAATGTTGGACCCTTTGCGAAATGGAGAATTGATTTCATGACATGTAACCCTCATTTTTCCAAGGAGTATGGCTACAACATTGTGATTGTAGATTATTTCACCAAATGGGCTGAAGTGATGCCTACATACAACAACACTAGCAAAACCATTACATTATATATTTTCATTCATGTCATTTCTACATTTGTTGTGCCACAATGTATTGTTATTGACCATGGAAAACATTTTATGAATCACTTGATGTCTGAGCTTACTGCCAAGTTGGGCCTTCAACATGATAGCTTGACTCCCTATTACCCACAACCTAATTGGCAATTAGAAGCTATTAACAAGGTTTTGAAAATAGTGCTACACGCATGATAGGGATTCACATAATGAATTGACACCTCATTGGGATTTGCACCCTTTTAGTTGGTGTATGGTCTAAAAGCACTCCTTCCCATTGAATGCGAGATTCCATCTTTGAAGCTTGTCATTGAGCTTCTCCCCGCCATTTCCGTAGAAAAAGAGCATTTTTCACATCTAGCATGCTTAGATGAAACCCAACACGATGCCGTAATGGCCAATAATGCCCAAAATAAATGTATCAAAGCACAATTTGACAAGAATGTTAAACCTTGTACCTTCTCTAAAGGTGACCTAGTCCTTTTGTATAATCAAGAAGTCAATAAGTTAGGGCTTGGGAAGCTCGAGCCGATGTGGCTGGTCCCATATATAGTCAAATCTGTAATTGTGAAAGGGGCTTATGTGCTCATTGATTTTGATGGAATCCCTTTGGTGCAACCCACAAATGGGTTGTCCCTTAAAATATATTATGCCTAGACTACCTTTGCATAATCACGGTGTACATAATATATATGTTTGTTGTGTGCTTATAGTATGTTTTCCTTGAATTTTCCTACCATCTCTGTTAATATTGGATTATATTTGATTTGCATGTGTTGGCATTCCTTTAGCCATATGTTGGTTATATTGATGGTGCTAGCCATAGTACTCAGAATCCTTCCTCTGCAGCATGGGCTATTTATGCTCCAAATGGTGAGTTAGTGAGTTTACAAAGGATTTGTATCGATCGCTCAGCCAATAACATTGCTGAGTATAACACAATGATCAATTTTTTTTCTGATGCTATTTTACATGGAATTCACTATTTGATGGTTAGAATTGATTCGCAACTCATAGTACTACATTTGAACAACATCTATATAGTAAGAGGTCCAACTATGGTTCACATGTTTTTTAGGGTTTGGATTCTATACTGACATTTTGATTACATTCAATATCAACATATTCCTAGAAGTATAAACACATTAACTGATGCATTAACCAATTATGTTTGAGACAAACATTTGCAACACATGTAAAAATTTCAATCAACATCATATATTGAACAAGAAATAGAGCAAGTAGGAAACATCGATAGATAACTGTATATATAGAGTTTGGTTTTAAAAAAATTGTGTCCGAGACACATATGGACACACAACCTATACCATCAAAATACATGCAGAAAAAACATGGCTCTAAGGCCTCCTAGTAGACAAGTCTTGATGATGATCGTGATGATAGATAATCGCACGGAAAACCTTGCACAATAGCCGACAATGCACTTTGGTACTCCAATAATGTATCACTATAAGCGCATGCGGGTTTCATTAAACCTGGTCTCTGGAACACTATGGGTCAAACCCTCAACATGGCACTCGAACTCGACAAGATTCTCGGCTATGTTGAGATCCTACATCTCCTCCTATGCCCTGACATAACTACAACTCCTATCGGTGCAAGCTATGTCTCTCCCCATCGCTGAAGATATGAAGATCCTACTGGTCATATTGGTCCAATATCTGCATTTGAAATAAATAGATAGTCTCTAATACATTAAAAACCCAAAAAACTGTAAAATCCCAAAATTCAAAAAAATATTCAAAATGACATTATTTTACCTATATCACCCAATTATTGGCCTTCAGGTTGAACGATCTCTGGGTCTCCTTGGAGATTGACTTTGGCATGTGGATAGTCTGCAATAATTGGTCCAGGTGGATATTGGTGGCCACACACCTATTCCACTTGGACCCCCACCATTGTTTCTTTCAAATATTCAGTTTCCCTAATTGTAGCAAAGTTTACTATTTTTGGTAGTTTTCGAGTCCTGAACTTCCAGATCCATTCTAAGGCCCTAAATGATGTTTTTTTAGAAAACGAACAAACATGAAAATTTGATAGACATTTGTAGTTAAAAGTTGTATTCCTTGGATAGATATTTATATTGAGGTATTGTGCACATCAAACAAATATCGTATGCCAAAGTTATGACCCTGGGAAGTTGATGTACCAACTTACACAAACGGGGCCCATAGTTTTGGCACTTCATCTCCTAGGGTTAGGTTTTTGGATGTTTAGGGTTTTCCCTTATTTCTCAACAATAAATAGGCCTTTGAGCCTCATTGTAACACATTTTATAGGCATGTAGCTCCCACATCCCTTGTCAGAGATAAGCTACCATCGTCCGAGCTAGTTTATTTCCCTTATGTACGTAAGCATATTTCAGTTCTTTGATATTAATGAAATGAAGTTTTATTTTCTACTGCATCTCAGTGTTTATGTTTGTATTTGTATTCTGTTGCATTCTTGTGTAAGTCTAGATCAGTGGTATCAGAGAAATCTGCTATTTTTATTTTTTCTTTGCATGGATGTTCCCAATGAGGTCAAGGCATAAGGAGTTAGGGCTTGAACTGGTTGAACCTTTGCAAGACCAGTCTCACAAACACTGACAACCTCCCATGGCGAAAGAAAAGAAAGATGAGGGAGCAAGATATCCTTTCAAAATATTACTCGAGGATTCCTTAGAGTGGCAGAGGAATGCGATGATGGGTATCTTTTCCCATATCCTTCAGCGACTACCCACAGGTGACACATATTCATCTAGAAGCCTCTCTGCAGGTGCCACTCCCTTTAAGGTACAAGTCAACTTTGACATTCCCATATTTGAAGGCGAGATAGATGCAGACGTCATAGATAGATGGTTAAATCTATTGGAAAGATATTTTTTGGTTCACAACTTTTCCAATCGGGAAAATATTACTTTTGCACTCCTCAAAGCCACCCCCCGTGTCAAGGACTGGTGGGAAACCTACTGTGAACATAAGGACGAGAGGGAAACCTCACTATTTTCAACCACACACACTTGGAATTCTTTCCGGTAACCCATCAAGGAACAATATTACCCTGTTGGGAGTTATGAAGATAAATACATAAAGTGGACCATGCTGTAGCAGGGAAGGGACCAAGATGTGTCAGAGTTCACAAATATTTTTCATACCCTTCGCACGAAGTTGGGTATCTAGGATTTTGAGCGGAATTTGGTACTCAAGTATCACGATTGTATATACAAGTACATCTCGAATGATCTACTCGCTTGGCACCACCTATCAATACGCTATCAAGGTCGAGAAAAAATTTATACAAAAGAAGTGAGACTTTGGATTTGTCAGTTCGAAGCAAGGGAAAGCTGCCCCCAAACTGTAGAACAAAGGAAAAATCCATGGTGGGGTGGCCCAAGACAGCTCGCAGAAGCTGTAATCAAATAACAACATGAAAAAGAAGAAAAAGAAACAGGGAAATGGTGTGAGTTCCATAAGATCCCCACTCACAACACAAGTGAGTGTCGAGCCAAGCACTCACTAGTGGCCGAGACGAAAGCTTCCAAATCAAATGCATGTTCTGACTCTAATTGAGAACTTAAGAAGGGGAATGACAAAGAGAAGTATATTATTGATGTAGAGCCTCGTGCCACTGTTGTCACCACCAAGATCCATAATATTGAGCCCGAAGATCTAGAGGAAGGGGAGTGACTCTTCCACTCACAGATGTGGGTGGAGGGTTCTCCGCTAGAGTTCATTATCGATAGCGAAAGCCAAAAGAACCTCATATCAATAGAGGCCATGAAGTAATTGGGCCTACTGACCACACCACACCCACAATCGTACACCATCGCTTGACTTCACCAAGGACGATATCTTTGCTTCATCCACCAGTGTCACCTTCCCTACAACTCAAGCCCTTCATATATAGGTATTGTGTGATGTTTCTCCTCTTGAAGTTTGTGATGTATTATTAGGCCAACCATACTTGTGGAATTGTCATGCTATGTATGAGTCTAGGCCTCGCACTATTATTATTTCTTTGGGAAATAAGTTATAAAAGATACCAGAGGTAACACCACCTACCACCATCTCTTTGATCTCTTCAAAGCATTGCAATAAGATCAATTCCCTGACTGAGAAATTTGTCTTCCTTATGATTTTCCCTCAAGAAAAGAAGAATATTGTGCCCACATCCACGGCCTCCAAATAGGGCTCCTCTGAATGACAACAAAAAATGGACAAGGTTGTGGAGGAGTACAGGGGCATCTTCACCTCACCCACAGGGGTACCCCTACACTATTGGGTCAAGAACTCCATTGATATGACCCCGAGTGTGCCTCTGCCCAATGGGAATATCTATCAATCCTATGTTCTAGTGAACAATGAAATCAAGCGGTAGATTCAAGAGTTGTTGTAAGAAGTTCACATCAGGCCAAGTTCATCACCTTGTGGGAGCTCGATTGTGTTGGTGCATGAGAAGGAAAAGACTTGGAGACTTTGTATTGACCATCAGGCGTTGAATAAGAGAATTGTCCAGAATAGGTATCCAATCCCACAGATTTATGACCTTCTAGACCAACTCAAGGGGGCCAAATATTTCAACAAGATTGACTTGAAATCCGATTATCACCAGGTGCCAATCGAACCCTCCGATGTGTGGAAGTCTGCCTTCAAATCTATGGAGGGCCTTTTCGAATGGCTAGTCACGCCTTTCAGGTTAATGAATGCCCCCATAACCTTCATGAGGTTGATAGATGACATCTTGTAACCATTCACCAACTCATTCATGGTAGTGTATTTGGATGAAATTCAATCTTCAGCTAGAGTTGGGAAGAGCACCTCCACCATATTCACAGGTCCTCCAAACCTTGCGACAACACAAACTGTGTGCCAATTTGGAGAAATGCACTTTTGGTATGGCCCAGGTTCAATATTTTTGGTACATCATTGATGAGTGTGGTGTGCATGTGGACTCAGCCAAGATACAAGTTATTCAAGATTGGCTAGCCCTAACCACTCTAATAGAGCTCTGCAACTTTCTAGGTCTTGCCAATTTATAGCGCAAATTCGTGTTGGGGTTCTCTCATATCCCTTGGCCTTTGAGTCAAGTCACCAAGGGTGGAGTGAAATAATTTTTTATTTTTTTTTGTTTTCTTCTGAATCCCAACAGAAGGTGTTTTCCAAGTTGAAGCATTGCCTCTGCTCTGTATTGACACTCATATTACCAGACCTGCAAAAACCCTTTGAGATTGAGACAGATGCCTTTGGCTATGATATTGGTGCAATTCTCACTTAGTAAGGGAATCCAGTGGCATATCACAGTGAGACACTTCCATACAAATTCTGGAAGTATCCCACTTATGGCAAAGAGATGCATTCCACTATGTGGGCCTAGCGAAAATGGACGCATTACATTATGGGGATGGAAACGACCATCCACACAGAACATCGGCCCCTGCAGTTCATACAAACACAAGGAAAGTTGCCTAACAATCGCCATCATAAATGGTCCACATATATAAAAAAGTTCCATTTGAACATTGGGTACAAGAAGGGAAGCACCAATTATGTTGCAGACTGCCGGTCATGGTGCTAACCACTGTGCTCGACACTTGTGGACATGAGACTTCGAAAGAGCCACATATTTACACGAGTGACCTAGAATTCAACACCAGATATTAGATGATCTTGCAAGGTAAGAAAGTTCCAGACTTTCACCTCCAAGATGTGTTATTATGCCACCTGGGACACCTATGTGTTCCTTCAAGTGATCATGCCAAGATGATTTGGGAGGCGCACTACAGTCGCGTCGCTGGACATTTTTGGATAGAAAAGACAATGGCAGTGTTGCAGAAGTATTTTCATTGGCCAAACCTTCAACGAGATGTTGGGAAGTACATAATATCCTACATTGCATGTGCCATTTCCAAACCTACAAACAAGAAACAAGGCCTGTATACTCCTAGCCAACCCTGGGAATCCATCTCCATGGATTACATGTCGGGCCTTCCTTCTAACATGCATGGCAATGACTATGTTTTCGTGTTTGTCGATAGATTCTCCAAGATGGCCATTCGGTGGCCTGCAAGAAGAGTATCACATCAAAAGCCACTGCCAAACTCTTCTTTGAACGAGTGCGAGTACACTTTTGGATCCCACAATCCATTATCTCAGATTGGGACAACATGTTCCTAAGTGTATTCTGGTGAATCCTTTGTTCATTGTTAGATGCAAAGCTCACTAAGTCCACGACCTTCCACCCCCAAATTGATGGCCAAACATAGGGCATCCAAAGGATGATCGTGCATATCCTATGCATGTATAACTTGAAGCATCCATGCACATGGGATGAAAGCCTCCCCTATGTCCAATGCAACTACAACAAATCTCTCCAAAACTCAACTGACCACAACTACTTTTAGGTGGGTCTGGGATTCTAGCCACTATGTCCCATTGTGTTTCCATACCACTTGCAGCTACTTAGGCAGATTCAACTCATGTCATTCCGAAGCCAACAAAGCTAATAACTTCATTGAGTGCATTCAACACATCTTCCAACATGTCCATGACATATTAGATAGATCAAATTCTAAGTACAGACAACGTCATGACCAACATCGTGTGCCACACAAGTTTTAGGTGGGTGACAAAGTTTGGTTACATTTGTAGAAGAATCACTTCACTGGGGCCTACTGGAAGATTCTTCCTCTCTAATATGGGCCTTACACCATCACTAAGGCTGTAGGGGATAATGATTTCTAGCTCAACATTCCACCATTCCTTGGCCTGCACCTAGTATTCAATGTGGAATAGCTACGACCATACTTTCCCCCATTGCTAGACACATCAGACATCGTTGAGAAGTTGACACCAACATAGATCAACCCAAGCTGCATCGAAGAAACCACAATTGATAGGACCATGGAAACACAAATCAAGAACACTTTCCAGCAGAAGATCCACATGTATCAGGTTGTCAAAGATGGCCAACTCTTGCACCAAGGCAAGTGGCTCACCACAGACCAAGTTCAGCAGAAGTTTCCCCATCTCATGGAGGTACTCAACGCAATGGGGACCATTGATTCCTAAAGGGGAAGGACTAATCTAGGTGGATATTGGTTTCCACCCACCTATTCCACTTGGACCCCCACCATTGGTTCTTTTAGTTTTTTAGTTTCCTTAATTATAGCACAATTTATTATTTTTGGCAGTTTTTTGGGTCCTGAACTTCCATAACCATTTTGAGGCCCTAAACGACGTCTTTTGGGAAAATGGTCAAAGAGTTTGCATTCGAAAGTTGAAGTCCTCAGATATATATTTTAATGAGGTATCATGTGTGTCAAACGAAAATTGTATGCCAAAGTTACAACCCCGGGAAGTTGATGTACCAACTTACCCCAACGGGGCCCATAGTTTTGGCGCTTCATCTACTAGGGTTAGGGTTTTGGATGTT
The DNA here is from genome assembly GCA_031772625.1 of Pinus tabuliformis. Taxonomy (NCBI): domain Eukaryota; kingdom Viridiplantae; phylum Streptophyta; class Pinopsida; order Pinales; family Pinaceae; genus Pinus; species Pinus tabuliformis. The sequence continues at coordinate 536,109,075 of CM062812.1, forward strand.
TATGCTTTTCCATTGTTTCTTAATAATAAATAGGCCTTTGAGTCTCATTTTAAAATAGTTCAGAGGCATGTAGTCACCACATATCTTCTGAGAGATAAGGTACCTTCACCTGAGCTTGTTTGTTTCCATTATGTATGTAAGCATATTTAAGTTCTTTAATATTAATGAAATGAAGTTTTGTTTCTGTTGCATATCAGTGTTTATGTTTGTATATGTATTTTTTTGTGTTCTTGTATAAGTCTAGATCAGTCATAATGAGCTACACCCACAACCTTCGAAATAAAGTGGGAGTGAAACTCATTGAAGACACACCTGCATGACGTGACATGAGATCTACCCATTACCTCAATCGTGGAACTCTAGGACCTGGAAGATCAAGCTCAATGCATTGAGGTTGGAGTAGTGGCATCCTCTCTAGAGAAAATGATATCAGAATGGAACAATATCCAAAGTTCTTGAATCACCCATCACTTTCCCTATTGAGTTGTTCCTTCATATTTTCCAACACTCCCCCACTCGAGTTAAACATGGTGGGTTTTATGAATTCTAATGCATATTTCATTTTGGACTTGGTAGCCAAATGCAAAATGACACTTCTAGCCAACAGAGAAATGATGAAAAGGATCATCTTAAGATGCAACTAGATCACATCCTTAATCTCCATCTTCCCATCCTTTGTTGGCTGAGAATAGGGTCTACAGTGAATAACTATGTAATACTTTATAGTTTCACCGCCCCTTCTCATCCTAGATAATGATATAGGAGCTCCTATTCGAGATAAGCCTGTAATAAAATAGATTTCCTCTACCTCTATCATGAGAGTATGTGCTCTAATCCTGAAGCAATTTCCTTAAATATCCCATGCCCTAACCAAATATTCCAGTAACTCAAGTTGAGATCTCATGCCTACAAGCCAAAAAAACTTAAGGAGTCTACAATTCCTTCAGGCTTGTATTTTTGTTGGGTCATTGGTAGCATCCAAATATTTCGACTCATGTTCTATTTCTCTCCAGCTTAAAACCATTTTTGTTCTAGTGAATTTATGAAAAATCATAAGAAAAATACTTGGAATGAATCTTGTGCAAATTTTTTTAGAAAAATCTAGCTAAAACAAATTTACATTTTTCTTCAACTTCTCCCATCGCACCTACCCTTTAGTGGATAGAACGCCCCAACATACTTTTACTTCTTAGAAGGTGCAATAGGTCGCTCTTTCCAGTGTTAACTAGGCAGACCCAGCGTACCTTTCGATACAAAGAGGGTGTGATGGGCCTATGGAAAAAAATTAGAACCTAAAATGTTGAAAAATATCCAAAATTTGCATGAAATGAAAAATTGAAACCATGAAAAAGGAGAGGAAGGACAAATCTCCTACCTAGAACTGCCGATTCTCAAAATCGCCCACCAGATTGGCTGAAATCACCTGTTGAAGTTTGAGGGTAAAAAGCACTTAGAGCTCACCCATAAGAGGTAAAATTAAAATGGTAAAAGTAAATTTACTTGTTGCCTATTTATGGTCAATTTAATTATTATTTTGTTATGTTTTTAGTATTTTGACCTAATTTTACCATATAACATATATTTTTTAAGCGTTTTCTGGTGTTCTGGGCAGGTTAAAAGATAATTAAAGGATCTTATGTGAATTTTAATATAGGCCATTTTGATGAAAGGGCATACTTTTATCACTTTTTCGATCTATGTAAACTTACAAAAAAGGAACCCTATGGGGTCCTCTTTTAACTCTTTTCAGACTTCTTAAACATGAAAAGATTGTCAAGCACTTGTCTTTTCAAACTCATTGAAGTAAATGAAAGACGTCTTCCCAATATAAGTTTAACCCTTTTTCAGAATGGGATAGACTATTTATGAAAAAGGAATACTTTAGTTTTACATGAATAAAAGGTTTTCTTGAGTAACATTTTATGCCTTTTTAGACTCAAGGGACTAAACTTACGAAAATGACCCTTTGGAGTTTTCTTTTTCGCCTCTTTTTAGAGCTCTCTAAACATGAGAAAAAAGTTGAGTTACACCTTCAGTGGACTCGTAAAATCATTAATTATTGTTGGAATCATCAAGATTGACGAGTCCGAACCACTCTTTCTTAAGGTTCGTTAAATATACTTGGAAGGATTCCTCTGAAGGATGAACTTATAGATTAAGAATATGTTATCCTCATCAAGCTTGTCAAAAATAAAGTGGCACTGAAAAAAATGGTTGGAAAAATTGGGAAAATAGGGTACTTAACATATTAATGGAAGCAAGTCACTCTTGAACATGACGGTCTTTCACTTCATCTTCGTCACTGTTGGGTTTGGAAATATGCTTGCCTCTTTTGCTAATCACACCATATCAAAAGCCTTCATAGTTAGATTTTGGTCAATTCTGCCAACTACATAACGTGTCACCGATATGTTGAAGAGAAGTCCTTTATTTTATACTTGGTATAATACTCTTAAGCCTTGATTCTTGTCTTTCATTCTTGAACGAACTCTACATCAGCATCATTCTATCTCAAAACTTGATACCCATGTAATGTTGTTGATGGGGGATACATCAAGACCCTCCTACAATGGGTCGCTTCCTCTCAACATTAGCTCATTATCCAGGAAGTTGATTTAGAAACTCCCCTTGGTACCTTGGAGGTTGCATACATCCATGGAAATTTTCCTCTCTCTTAGCAATAGGTTTTCATCATCAGCCTTTAACCAAAAGATTCTATGTGGTGTTTGACTTCAACTAATCTATTGACATCACATAGATTGTACTATGGTACCTTGAGAGACATTAACATCACCGGTGGTTACTCTTGGATTTGTTAACGACTTACATCATTGGCTAGTAATAAAATTTTGTTTACCATATTTGACTCCAACTCATTTATTCGCATGGTTAGACTCGTACTATTGTGTGATGAGGTAGAAGACCCCAGATCTAGTTCCATCCATATGGGTTGTGATTTTAGGATTTATACAAAATTACAATATATGATGGATATGATCGTCTAAATAGTCATCTATGCATGGGTCTGCTCTCCATAATTAGTGGACGAGACTTCTTGGTCATTGTACATGTCATATTGGATTATATGTTGAGCATGGGTATGCCTCCCTCAACAATGATATCATGTTGATAATATGTATTGTAACAGATGATGATCTCGACAAATTTTTTTCTTGATTTGAACTTGTCAAAAGGTAAATAACTTCATCCCTCAGCCACTTCTTCTAAATTTGTACTTTAGGGGGCAATATGTTACAAGACATTTTGTCACATCTATTCAATATGCATGAAAACTGAATCAATCAACATCCTTGAACACTTTATCATAATCCCTTTGCAAATCCCTAAGTAGCATCTCTCCAAAGAGTTTCTGGGTCTATCTGCTAAAAAAATTTGTTTTTATCCCCAACACACTTTGCCTGCCTATCCACCTGCGATGGTTAAAAGTTGCATAACTGAGAAGCTATGTTGATCAATGCAGTTTGCTCTACTTTGCAGGTGCGATGATTCTATAATTTCAGGAAAATTAAAAAATATTTTTGAATCTTCTCCTTCTAGAAGCTTCTAGGGTGTTTTTAACCATTTACCATGGATACAGATCTCAAATTCCTATTTTATCCTACTCTACTGGTATTATATCTTATCCTTAGAGCTTATCTTCCCTCATATATAGATCTCAATCCTAGATTGGTAAATCCTAAACTACCACTTTCACCCTATAAATTTGATGCCTCCCATAGAGTCTGGGTTGGCTTTTGGAGATTACTAGTGTCGTCTTCCTTCTACATTGAGCTTAATGAATCCATACATTTATGCATTAGGGTTGAGTGTCAATATTTTCTTTATGGCAAGGAAGGACAAGAAAATTGGGGAGACATCTACAAAGTCAGCTTATATATATGGTTGTAACTGTCTCCTTTATTTATTAATACAAAGGACTATATTTTCCTCTACTTGTGCCTTGTGGTTGCTTATGTATTTTAATGCCATTTTGACTCATTGATTACAGATATTGGATTATGCTATGTGGATATTGTAGTTCTCTTGCTTGTTTTAGTCATTGTTGTAGGTTCCATTTATAGTGTGTGGAGCTAGAGTTGGAGATTACAAGAAAGTGTAGGTTTTAACCCCGTACAGAAATTACCTGCATACGAATTCTAAATCACAGAAAAATAAAAAATGTGAGAGCATAACACATAAAACACATATACACAGAGATTTTCCCCTGGATCCCAAAACCGGGACTACCAGCTTGATTTTTCATTATATTCCTTTCAATGTTACAATACATATTTATACATGCCGAAGCATCCAATACCATGGACCGAAAACCATTGCGTCCAAAACCATGGACCGAAAACCATACGTAGGTTCACCCAACCTAATATAGGGTCCAAATTTTTTTTTCCCCAGGGCACTGCCCCAGACCCCGTAGAGGGGGGCTACCCGACCCCCTCAAACCCCCCAGACAGGGGGGGCTGCCACCCCCACTGCGTAATCGGCGCAACGAAGGGGGGGCTCCGCCCCCCCTCTAACCCCCCGGTTCACTACGTAGGTTATTCGTGGAAAGAATATAACACAACCCAACAGAAAGGAGAAGAGGAGAGCTTACTACAGATTCTAGGTAGGTCACTTTTCCGTATTCTAATCTCTCTAAGGAAAACATATATCATTTTGCCCTCTATTTTTCTAGATCAGACCACTAGATCTAGGGATTTCATTTTTGTTTGCAGAAGTGAATTTTCCATATAACACCTAGCTAGTTTGGGGACTGAGATCACTAAGATTTTTCCTTTGTGCTTTAGTGGAGAAGAATAATTGAGGGAGAAAATGATGGTAATGGTGTTATGAGTTGATTATATATATATATATATATATATATATATATATATATATATGCACGAGATGCTTGCTGAAGGTAAAGGACCCAAGATGAACCATATTTCAGTGAGCCAAAGTATGTATTCTCTTGTGGATTTTAGATACCAAGTCTAAGCTTATTGCGAGATGAGTTTCTCTGTCAAAATGGGTCGAGTTCCACTCTATTTCAATGGTTGAGTCCCATTTCTATTTTCCAATTCTAGTTATGCTTATCAAAGGTTCGATTTTTCCACTATTTGTGGGTCGAAACCCTTCACGTACACTATTGGTCAAGTAGATCTTATGAAGGGATGAGTATATTGTGTTTTATTAGTTGAGATGAGCATGTCACCAGTATTGGAGGTTAATAATAGACTTGGAAGGGTTGTGGGTATTCTCTTGCTAGACGTGGAAATATCAGTCCCAAGGTTTCATGATAACCAAGCTTGATGAGTATTTATATGGGTATATTGTATTGTTGTAGTAGCTTGTAAAGACATAATGCTGATGGATTCATCCTTTTGGAGCATATACTGCTGATATTACATAAAGACCAAGCTTATACTAAAGGTTTCCTAGTTGAAGCTATATATGTCAAGTTCATTTGTCTCATTTTCCAAGCTTTGCAAAATTTGATATGTATTTAATAAAGGTCTGAATATTGTTAAACTATGTTGTGCGAATCTAGGTTGTCTTTTAATAGAGGAGAAATAGTTTTATATGCTGCCATAAATGTGTACTAGTGGTGTTAACCATTCCAGAATTTTATTTTAATATTCACTATTGTTTGGGACCCTTATCTACAGAACATTTGATATTGTGTTCCTCTATTTGGGAATAAAAAATATAAATAACACATTCAGTAGTTTGTGTTCCAACCATTAGTTAGAATTCTAAAGTGAATCAAATTAAATAAACTCAAAAAATTTGTGGGTATTTCCAAGATATTATGGGTGAGTCATCGTGATTATCTTACATTATCCTTTGAAATATTATTTACTTTGAGACTCAAATTTTGGAATTGTTGTATGTACTTTCTCACTGTAACTTTTTGTTGAATATTTACCATTTGAATAGAGAATCTATTTTTCTTAATATACCCATAGTCTACTTATAAATTCCTCTAAAAAAATGGACCAAGATATAACAAAATATTTTTTCCTTTCACAAAGCCATTGATACCATACGTTGGTCTTTTTCTAAAAACAAGGATGCAATATTTACCTTTGGTAAGGATGCCACTTAGTGTTGATAAAAGTATTGCTCCATCTGCGATATCCATGTTATATGATCATTACCATCAAACTTCCTCATATTGGTTTTAGAATATAGTAATTCCTTGGTGTTGAATTCAAGTTTTGATGATGTGGATCTTGGATTGAAAATTCATGATTATGGTTTTGTGACTCAATATTTATTCTCTGTAATTGTGATAGCATAATCCTCATATGAGATTGATTCTCAATACCAACTTGTTCTTATGTTCATGATTTCCATGTGTCTCCACGTCCTTCTTATGGAAATATTTTAATAAAATGTTTTGTAACTCTTTTGTTTCTTCACTGATGGATTTTTTTCATTTATTCCTTATTTTATTTCATATTCTTTTTTATTTCTCTTATAAGTTTTTCTTCAAAACATGGCAAATCTACCTCTTTTCAACATACTACCGTCTATTTCATTAACATTCTTCTCTAATTGAGATAACCAAAATTGTAAGTCTTCACTTTCTTCATGAGTCAAGGATGAGCCTCTAGTAGATTTAATTGGTGTAATAGCTTTCTTTGGAGGCATGTTGGAAAATAATAATAGTACACCTCTTTATCACAACTCCTAGTCACCAAAAAAATGGGATCTTCTACTCGACAATTAGGACACTTACAACTTATGTACCTCAATTTGGAGAACATTTTAATGGATGAAGTTTTTTTTGATACATTAGAGGAAATTTGATTTTAAAAGGTTAACATTGAATTTCCATGTCATAATATGTAATCCAATCAAAATCCTTTAAAATTCAAAAGAAATACAAGTGTGACTAGGCACTGGAAAATTTGTTATTAATATAATTTACATATCTTAAGTGTGAGTGGTCCCCAAGTGAACCAAAACTACATTAAATATTAAAAATAAAATTAATATCTTATTCTATAAAAATTATAGTATTGATAATATTTTTAACGACGTGTAACTAATTTGAATTTTAAATTTATTTTTTAAATTTAAATTTTCTTAAATCTTGTGTAAACAAATTAATTGAAGTATAAAATATATATACTATTATTTTGAAAAAAGTGCATTTATTTGGTTAATTTAAATTTACCTTAAATTTATATTTTAAATTCATCTTTTTAATTTAAGTTTTATTAAATCTTGTGTTAATAAATTAATTTAAATATAATATATATGTTTATTTAATTTCAATGACATGTAACTAATTTAATAATTTTTATTTTTTTTTAATTTAGGTACTTTAAATTTAATTTAAATTTAAAATTTCTTTTTTTAATATAAATTTTATTAAATCTTGTGCTAATAAATTAATTTAAAGATAAATTATATATATTTTTATTTTGATAAGCGTCACATTTATTTGGGTAATTCTGATAAAAGTAAAATAATAAAAATGATATATTAAAAAATTGTCTACATGGCATTATTTGATTAATTCCTTAATTTTTTCTTGGGTAGCTATTTTGAGTTGAAATTTCCTCTAATGTGTATATGACATTTGATTCCCTGTAGATCTAGAACCTTGGTTTGTAATAATTTGATATGTCTTTTCAACAATTGCACACGTCTGAATAGAATTTTATGTGTTGAGTGAAAGTTATGGTAATTTTCCCAAAACTTTCTGATTTTTGTCTTCCTCCCATGAGAAAAACTTGTATATTATGCCATGTGTCCAATTCTTCAATTATAATGCTAAATTTTGTACTTGAAATACTTTTGTATGTATCCTAAATTTCCTGAAGATTTCATAGTTTGAAAATTCCAAGCTGACCTGTGCAAAATTTAGTTCAATATTGTTCACAAACCCTAACTTCCATAAGCTATATCTTTGGAGGTATATACAACCAAATTATGTAAATCAAATAAGACGTCCCTAGATATTTCTTCTCAATATGGTCCAAGTTTCCTTATCTAAAGCCTCACCAAAAAAATATTTATTGTGAAAGTGATAAACTAACCTATTTGAAATTGATTTCAAGAGCATTTAGGAGCATTTGGGAGCTTGGAATTCCTTAAAGCATATGTCCAAAATTATAATGAACGAAGATCTAAAACATTAACCAATTTTTTTCCAATATTTTATCTCAATGTTGTCCAAGCTTAATGGTTTGAAATCTCACAAAAAAATGTTTTAGCAAAAATGTTGAACTTACCTACTTTCAGGAGCATTCAGGAACACTAACTTCCTTGGAGTAGATGTTTGAAAATATAGGGAATCAAGATCTAAAATTTGAACTAGATATTTCATAAGATTTTTGCACAATATTCTCCAAGTTTCACCATCTAAAACTATCCATAAAAAAAGGTTATAGAAAAAATGCGACGATGACCTTTTTGAAGTAGCAAAATACTAGACTCATGAACTCTAGAACCAAATGTTATGAACATTACACCTTTAAAATGATAAGAGACCAATATTTACAACCCTCTTCAAGGGGGAAACCTCCTTTATGATGAATACATTATACAAGACAATATTTGATGATTCTAAGACTAGGTCTCCTTTGTATATATAGGAGACAAGGGGTACAATTATAATAAAATAGGACCATGAGGGGTTGTAGCCTATTTAGTAATATAACAATAGAAATGTAAGCAATCAATATTTAGGGATTAATAATGAGTTTTAGGGTTAAAAAGGGGATCATATAGGGCTTAGCAAGCATTACCTATGTGGCATGACAGTGTGGAATAATTTTAAGGCAGAGCTAAGGTGGAAACTATTTTGGCACATGACATGGAATAGAAATGTATCTAGATGTTAGAGCATTTGAATTAAACATAAGTAAAAATATCTAGGATCTTAGACATCTAGGGTAAAATAGTGGTGCACATTAGCACTCACCTAGATCTAGATATAATTGGGGATATGATATATCTTGCAATTTGAGAAAACTATAATTTACAACCAAACAAAATAAAAAATTCTAGAAGCAAGCATGATGGTCCAAATGAAGGTTCAATGAAGTCCACATGGAAGGGATGCAGACATGGATTTGCTAAAGTGGTAGCCGATGTGTCATGGTTGATGTGGTATTAGGATATATTTTGATGATTTGGCATGCTAGCATGACACAAAAGGACTAGGAAGATGACATGGTGGCTAATATAGAGCCACCACATTGAAGGTGATGTGGAGACAGAGAGACGAAGATCTAAAAGTTTGGAAAATTAGGGTTTATGTGTTTTTTGAATCTAGATGTTCTAGTTGTGACACAGAGAGATATCACAACCCTGTTTTGCCAAATTGGTTCCTGCTAGTAGAAAAGGGTTCCATGAGTTGATTCCTCCACTTTTTCCACTCTGAATGCATAGAGATAGATGAAAAATAATATAATGATCCAATCCAAATAAAATGTAGTCCCAGAAAGTGAGATTCTTGATGAAAGCGGTCACAAATGGCTTTTGAGAACATGTTCCAATTTGGCCTCCCTGGATAGAATTTTTGATGCCACTGTCATAGCTACCATCGCTCTTGGTCCAAGTAAAGAGATCCTACATGTAGTTTAGTGTCACGATCCCAGATATTATTAAGGTGGAAATATATTTATATTTGTGCCACCCATACTACTGGGTTAGAGCCATCAAATTTGTACATGTCGATCTTGGGTGTCTGGTGGCTCGAATATTGGTGACCTCCATGGAAATGAATGTGATGGATGAATTCTCATTTTGTGTTTGCATAAGCATTGTTTTCTTCCCCCATGGGTTTGCGAGACCTAGTTATGCCTTATAGTACTATTGTTGTGATTATGTTGTTAAAGGACTCCTGGAAGTCGATTTTTTTCTTGAGGGATTTGACTTTCTCCGCAACCATAACTTGAGACCTAGTACCATGCATACACTAGCCCTGGTCAAATTTTTAGCTTACTTAAGAGTAGTGAGTTTAGAAAGAGGGAAAGCTTAGGAGTCTAGTGATGTGGGTCACTTGAATTCGTGTCAGGAAAAATTTGGGACCACATGAAAATTGGAGGTCTTACAAATGAATGGTACCACTTTGATCAACTCGTCGTCCTAAATCTTATGGGATAGGTCCCTTGCAAGAATCCCATGATGGCCACAAATTTTTTTATTTTATTTTTTTTACTCCGAAAGGAGTTTTACTACCAGTTGATTAATACTACGGTGGCCGAATCAAAAATGCTTAATACTTCCAAATATCCTGTGAAAATCAGGGCTAGACTGTAGTAGCAAAAACCCCAAGGTATTGGCACTACAAAATGTTCTGTGAAAAAATGATCTTAACTATAGCTACCAAAACCCACATTGCATAAAGTGTTTGATCTGTGTTGTGAAAACCCTAATTGCTGAATTTGATCTGTACAACAGTGGCATGACCCTAATTGTTGGATATGATTTGTATAATAGCGGCCGAACCCCAACTACTAGATCTGATCTCGAAGAAAAGGTAGGAGGGCAATATTTAAATAGTTGAGGGAACTATGGTCACAAAGGAGTGTCAAGTGCTACTTGAACCACGATATACATAAGGGTCCAATAGTAGTACTTGATCCAATATTTTAGAGCACCAACTACGGAGGATCGACTGTACCCTTACCCGTACTACCCAACTACCCTTCTGTATGTCCGAGTAATCTCCCTGAATGTTTTATCAATGTACTATAGTAGTAAGACATTTGATGGCTTGTCTAAGGTTAAGTTCGAGGTTATGCTAAGGGGGTCTTCAGATATACACGAGGGTATGTGGAAGTGTAGTCTATGTGTGGTTCTGTCTAATGCACTAATACTCGAAGGGGTAACCACATGGGTTACAAGGGAATCCAACAAGCGTGACCACCTCTTGTAGTTCCTGCATGCATGCCTCCCTAAATCTACGGGTTTATGTTCTCAACGACAGATCCCATGGTTTAAAGACGTCGAAACATGTCTCTAGCCCAAAAAAAAAACTACCAAAATTGGAGGTACAACTGGCCTTGGAAAGTGCTCTGATATCACTTGTTATGCACTTGACCTACGAGAATAAAAAAATTCTAGGAATACAAAACAATATTTCCAGAAACAAAGAAATATCACATAAATTGAGACAAACTACAAAGATATTTTATTATTCAGAAGCATAATACAATGTTCACTTGCCTCTTTGAGGGGGAAACCTCCAACAGAGAAAAACTTAATTACAATAAAACTCGATGATTTTTCCCTTGTTATCTAAGACTATTTATAGCTTTATGACATCCAAAACCATAACTACTAGTGGTCCCTTGCATAATATGGGTTAACCACTTTATTTATTAACTATGGCCCGTTTATAAATAATTGTGGCCCATTTCCTATAATGCAGGTCAACCACTTACACATATTATTAACGTAGATAATCACTTATGAGGTTTATTAACTCAACTAACTAACTATGACTCTGGCGAGGCCCCTTAGGATTATTACATAAATAAAGGTGTTAGGGTTGGAACATAACATAAACTATAGACCCTTCTGATGAGGGCCTAACTCCAAGGAGAAAGAGAGCCAAACTCATGACATGCCCAATGTCGTGGTAGTATATGCACATCTAACATTAGAAACAATTAAGCTAACCCTTGAGGCTATGTTGATGTAGAAATATTATAGGTGAAGACATGAATATTTGATAGGTCGATGGACACTAAAAATAGAATTTAGATCAAAATTAATCAATTTTCTTTTCACCATGCTAGTGCAAGAATGTTTGTTAATTTTAAAACTTGATACATAAGTTGACACCAAGTGAACTCATTTATGCAATGTTCATATCATATTTGACTCTAAGTGTAGCGTTATTGTAATTTTTTTGTGTTAGCCAATGTTAATGGTTGAAACGTATGGAGACTAATTGTAAGGCATTCAATGTAGATCATGTTTGTTGGACAAGTGAAAACATGGATAGTTGGCACAACAGTTGGTTCAATATTGCATGTTGAGTGGCATCATTTTGGTCATCCTGCACAAATTTAGGGTTTTCTCACCAAGTTCCCAATATGGCATGATTGGCATGTCATGTTGCAACATGACCATTGTAATATGGAAAAGCATGGTCACATGACATGGGGGCACATGTGTGCATGATGAGAAAGTGGAGTACAAGGCAGGTCCAATATGGGAAAGATAGTTCAGTCATTTGATGACCAAGTGGATGCATAATTTTGGGAGAGCACACATGAATTCGATGGATGAGGGAAGATTCAGGAAAGTCAGCATGCATGAGAAGTCGACCATGGATGCATCACATGGTTTGGAACAAAATTTGAGGCTTCCACCATGCATGGGCAAGAAATTGAGAAGTCAACTTGAGTAGTTAGAGAGTTGCGACATTTTGTTAGATGGGGGCACACAAGGGCACACACGCACACATAAACCAAAGGAGGAAAGAAAATAGAACAAGAAAAAGACCACACAACAACACAACCTTGTTATACTCAAACAAATTCATTTTTTAAAACTTAACTTAAAATATAAGTTATGCGAGTGTTAAGTATATAAAAAAGTGTAAAGAAGTCATTGAATCTAGACAACTTTTAGGTCTAACAATTTCTCTGTACTTTATTCCCGGATTTATGAATTTTTCATCATGCTTATCACTTGCCTAATTATAAAGCTTACTTTTAACAATGAATTTATACACATATGTAGTGAACTTTATGCTTATCATTAATTGTTACATGAATTATTATGGCTATACAAATATACATTCAAATGTATGCATATTATTTAGTTACTATATGTTGTATTGAATGTTTAGCTATAGTGTTTTTGGTTGTTGATAACATTTTATGTCATTTTGATAATGAGATACCTCGATTTTTTAATCAATTTGGCATTAGAATTTTGTAAAGTGGATGTGGCTTTGATAGGATTTACAAACCATTTTAATAATGATATGGCATTGATTCTTGATTTAAACTAATGTTTAAGGAAAATACACTGGATTGGCTTTGGAAGGTTGAGTTATGTCATTATTATCCTAAGGATGTTTTTACTTTTGATAATAAATAAATATTACTTCATATCTAAACTGATTCATTCAAAGAGATGTCATCAAGACATGACAATACTTATATAGACAAACTATTATATATCTTAATATTTACATTACAAATAGTGATATTGCTAGACAAATCTGAAACTTGATGATTCAAAACTTTAGAGCATTGCTCTCTCCTTAAGAAAAAACAATCATGATTCTCATTTAAATATTTGAACGCAAACCTTTTGAATTCACATCACATTAAGTTTCCAATCAAGAGTTCAGAATTCAGATTAGGATTTTCAAAGCAAAATACAAATAATAACTTATTTTGACACATCTGAATAAGTTATCTATGTTCTTCTCAAAATCAAAACCGTACATTCACCATCCAATACACCCTTTTCTTATTTTCATTAGAGAATTTTGAGGTCTAAAATGAGCCTAAAAAATGTACAAAAAAAATCAAATTTATAAGAACCAATAGGATTCAAGATGATGATGTCAACACATGGGGGATGATTCACCATTTTTGAAATAAAAATGTAAAAAGTTTAAAAAATAAAAGAATTAATTTTTCCACCCGTATTTTCAATTTATCTCCCTACAATTTTACTCAACTTTTGAGCAGGAGCACTCGTTGGATGTCGAATTTAATTCCTCATCCAATGAGTACCCATGTTGCATACTTTCGGTGGACCCTGCTACATGAAAAACGTGATTGCAAGCACATGTTTTCATGTATTTCTCATTTTTTTGTAGTAGGTCCCTCAAAAGTATGCAACATAAGTATTCTTTGGATGAAGAACTATATTTTGCATCTAACGAGTGCTCTCGCTCGAAATTTGAGTAAAATCGCAAGGAGATAAGTTGAAAATACGAGTTGAAGAAGTGTATTTCTTTTTTCCCTCTAAAATTTGATGATAAAGTCTAATCTTATTTTATTATTTCCATTATTATTTTATAATATTTCTTAAAAGATCCAATTTAAGCTTGAAATTTTCTCTAATGTATATCATTTTAAAATTATTTGAAATTTTAATTTTACCAAATAAAATGACCATAACCATCTATTTCAAAATTTAATGGTTAAACATCATTGAGAAATAACCCTATAAAGTTACCCATGATAATTAAGCTTACCCATGATAATTAAAAAGATAGATACTAACTTGATACCAAAATTCTAAAAAATTAATGTCACTGTTAAATAGTCTTCTCCAAACCCATACATATATTCCATTACTGCAACCTACAAAAATTGTTAGTTTCGGTTTTAAATTAGCAACCTTCAAAAACATGTTAGTGTTGGTTATACATACATATTGATGCATATAAATTAGTTGAATGGTATTTAGGCAAACCATGCATAGAATATATGCAAAGTGGCAATTTTTACATGCCTATGCAATTTATCATTCGAGCACTGTTTATCAACCGTGAATGTGATAATTTAAAAAAAAGCCTAATACAAAGAAGTTTATCTGTTTTACATTATATAAAATTAGGTAAGATATATGGGTTACATAATTCTCGGTCAGATTAAAAGCAGATTCAAAAATCTGAAAAACCTTCAAAACACTGACTCTCAATGTGTAAACATTTAATACCTCAAAAGTATCATTTTAACCATTTTTGCGTTTTGTAATTTTAAACTTGTAATTTTAAACAAAAGTCACTGGAAAATATACCGAGAAAGGGTTAAAAATGGGAAGTTCATGTAAGGTGTGTATGCATAATAGTTGGTCATGTAGAATCCTTACCCTCACATTTGTGGTGGGAATGCTCTGCATTTTTATTCACAGGAAAAATAGAAATTTTTTTATTAAAAATGAAGAAATTTTTTACATTTGCTTGGATTATATTCAATTTTCAGAGGGGAGAAACCTTTGCGAAAGACGCTGTATACATCATGGTACAATATTATATCGGAATAAATCGTACTTATGTCGCATCAAACAACGATTCAGTAATCACAATAGCTGCAGCAACACGGGCATGTATCCCAGGTTAAATCCAAAAGAGGAGGCTAATAACCGGCCGTCCCATCCACGCAGGATAACGATTTAATTTATTAGTATGGAAATTTATTAGTATGGTTCAAGAATAAGTCTGGAAAATCAAAATCAAATCCAAAATACAAAATAGAGTAGCTCTCAGAGAACAGAACAGCGATCAAAACGAAAATAAAATACAAAAATAGACATCGAAACATAGAACAGGGCAAAGAAAAATCCCAAGAAAAAGCAAAAAAAGGCTGTGACCACCCTTATGCTCTGTCTACACTGGCTCTTACATGCATTTAACAAGGAAGAAAGGAAAGCTGAGCATATGTTTACTTCGCTTGGTTCGAAAGGTACTCCTCACAAGAAGGATATCCATTTCTTATCCCTCTCTGATTGCAAAGATATTAGCTAGGAGGGACCAAAGTAAAGGTAGGGGTACCAGCAAATCAATGCAGACCTAAAGTAGCAAACCCATGAGTTAACATAACACTTGGCGCGGTAATTGCACTTAACCACCGATCATCTCGACTCCGTACTTCTAGAAGTATATGGAACACGGATGAACTCCAGAAAAGAAACATGAATGATTCATACAAATTACTCAACGTTAAATGTCCTGAATAAAGCCAACGATTACTGCCAGAATTCTATCAATGCCGGGTGATAGGGGGGCTTGCCCTTCATTGGGAAATGAGCCAATTCTGAACAGGGGGGAATATGGGGAGGAATATAGATGATTAACCAAGTTGTGTAATAAAGAAGAAAGAAAAAAAAATTATTCAAACCCAAATTCCTGCATATCCGTGAAAGATGAATATGGGAAGCAAAGCCACAACATAATACATAGAGATAAGAAAATGTGAAAACTATAAGGTACGAAATTGTCTATGGCTCTCCAGCCCTGTGATTAATGTTAAAATTGCGAGAGTTCCTAGTGATGTGTGGGAATTTTTCTTTGCTCCGTTTGTGGGTCGTGAAACAGGGGATTTTCCTTGGTCTATACACCGATGAATGACTGTAATATTCTCCACAGTACAAGTGTTCAGGATATACGAATATGTCAAACATTTCACATTTTAATGAAAATGTTTTGGTTTTTTTTTTTTTTTTTAAAGTCTATGAAAATGTTTTGGTTTTTTTTTTTTTTTAAAGTCTATTAAAGTTAATAATCGGAATAGCTATTAAAATTACAAAATGTATCAAATTAGCTATTAAGATTACAAAATCCATCAAATTTGAAGGGTATGTCAAATTTGAAATTCCATAGACTGCTTAAAACTGGCCTTCAGTTGAAGGCATCATGTCATATCAGATCCATGCAACTGACCTAATGCTAAGATATCAGCAACGGGATAGTTAATATTCACCGAAAATACATGCTATTGAAATAATTTGCGCTATAAACACACACTGGATAACAGAATATTTTTCCAACAATTTGTCTATCAAAAAAATTGAAATTTTAATTACAAATTTCCTTTATATTAATAAAATAGAGAATAGCCTTACAACGGTGTAGTTTTGATGTTGTAAGTCCCTTCACACAACCTCCAACCATCTTCTTGAATGTATAGCCTTCCAACCTTATTCTTGAAGCATAAGCCTACTTCCAACAATCCTCCTCAATTCTCAGGCTTGTGTTAACTTTATGGGGCAAGAGTGGGAAGTTTGGGATCCATTTTCCAAGGGATGAGATCCACAAATGGTAATATAGGGATTCCATAAAGAGAGGGAGTTGCTCCATGATGGGAGGGATCAAGACAGAATAGGAAACCATTCAAAGTTGGTTGGTTGGGATAGATGCTACCAACAATGCTTCTAGACTTTACTTTTTATTTTTACATGTGTTAAGTCATGTTGGCAGGTCACAGTGTAAGACCGTGCGTACTTATGCGCAGTTCCTAATTGACTTCTCTGCTTATGCGCAGTTCCTAATTGACTTCTCTGCGTATGCGCATAAATTGACTAAAGAACTGAGCACGAAGCCAAAAACATGGTTTTGTACCATAGGATCCAGGAATTCCACTTTTTTTGGGATAATTTGGATTCTAAGTTTGCAGGGGAATGCTTTGAGACAAATTTGTGGATAGCGAAAAATCCAAACTAATAGTCATTTACCTAATACAACAAAATGACATGTAACACAAGTGTAGATAGTTCTATTATTCCTTTTGTATGACACTTCAATAGAGAACTAGTTAATAAAAACAAAAAAAGGTTATAGCAAAATTATAATATAAAATTTATTAATTAAAAAAAAAAGTTTTTTCAAGATATTTTATATATATTCAAAAGTAGAAATTAAACTTGGGCATGGCATAGAGTTAATGATAGTCTAAAATATAAGAGTAACATAATAGAAAAAACATCGTAAATACATCTAACAAACTGGAATGTATAAAATTAAAAATAAAAATAAATACCTTTTCTTCTTAAGGTTTTCCTACACCAACAAATATGAAAACAAAATAGATTAAGGTTGAATTAAACCCAACATTTACAAGCACTTGGAATTTTGAGATTACAAAACAGATTACATTATAACGAGAGAGATTATTTTTTAGAGTTTCATATTTCCTTCCTTTTCCACCTTAACTTCATAAGATGCCCGCTTTGTTTTGTGCTACGTTACGATGAGTATTTCTAATCTATTAAGTTATTCCACGGAGAGGTATTGGAAGATGGAACAACCCAAAACTCGGTGGAGACCGGTCGACCAATCGAATGGAATAAGTATAGTTTTAGATTTTTGACATGGGCCGTCTAGAGATCAAATAAAATTTCTAGAAGAGGAAAAGTATGTTATAGCTTTAATGGTTTTGATTCTTAAAACAACTCTATTGAAAACGTTTTATGGATATTTAGTAGATTTTAAATTTTAGTTTAATATACATTGTTTTATGGCAATATCTATATATATAAAAAGGAAGATAGATAAATAAATAAAAGATATAATAGAATAAATAATGATATATTTATGGGAGGCAGTTTATGTGGTTTATTTAATAGTGGTAATATCCACTTGAGAGTGGTCACATTTTTAATTATATTATTATGAAACTCTTTAATATTTTTATAATTTTTTATTTTGTTTTACCATATCTTTACAATGACCAAAAGGCAATTTACAATGGAGTCATCACGGATTTAAATAGAGGACATTACATGAGAATGACATTGTTAAAATAATGAGTTACTAAGAGTCATCTAAGACATTTTTCTAGTACATGGTTCATCAACCATCTCACATGTCGAGATTTCACATCCCACCTCAAGCTAGCATACAAGTACATGGTCCATCTCACATGTCTAGATTTCACATCCCCCTTCAAGTTAGCATACAAGTACACACACTACCGTCATGCTTATTCAAGTGGTCCATTCCACAACTTGGGACATCATGTACTATTGCACTACATGTATGCCTAAACAATAGGTTATACAAGAACTTCGAGGAAATTATGCATCTTGCCTATGGTTAGGCTTTACAACTTGGACCAAACACTTCATGGTGTTTATGCATTACTAGGACTCTCCATAAAAAACATATAGTTTTGATGTTTATTTTGTTAATTTTATTAAGTGCTTATGACTTTTTAAATCTTAGCTATATGAGATGTATGATAAATTAATTTACAATATTAATAATTGTTTAGTATAGTTTTAATAATATTACAATTTTGTCTACTTGGGGTAGTTCAGTTGACAATGGTTGTGGAAATGAAGTCTCACCGAAGCGGAAGTCTTGGGTTCAAATCTTGTGCTATGCTCCCCGATGAGGGTGAGAAGTTTGACATAATGAAAATGTATTCCTACCAAACTTACAAAAAAAAATAATGTTACAATTTTAAATTAAAAGAAATTAATGTTACAAGTAACATCATGGTTAATTTGAAGTATTTGAAATATTTTTCAATTTATAATTATCATGCTTTTAAGACTATTTAAAATATACTTTTCATGTTTACTATAAAAAGAAATAATATATATGTTCAACATATATACATTTTAAAAGACAACGGAAAAGTATAGGATATTTGTAGAGACATTATTTTTTAATTAAATTGAGAAGAAAAAAATGCATAACTATTTTTCAAATAAATTTCAATCCTCTATCTTTGATAAGTACTAAAATTATTATATGAGTATTCCATAGAGATTAAACTTTTATTATTATTAAATTAATGATTAAATTACAAATTTAGAAATTCTATTCCAAAATAAATACAAAAACATAATAAATACACCTGTAAAAACTCCATAAACTATATCCATTTAAATTAAATTTTAATGTGATAACAATTATATATATATATATATATATATATATATATATATATATATATATATATATTATTTAAAAATATTTAAAAAAAATAAATATCATAAAATAAGATAAGTTCTTTATACATTAAAATTGTAAATTAAAAAAAAATGATATATAAATATAAAATTTTTCTTTATATTATAAATTACAACCAAAAAAATATAATATATAAAGTAAATTAAGAAAAATTATATATAAATACAAAATTTCCTATTCTTAATATTAGGAATTACAATTCAACAACAAAATATTAAATTACAACTCACAAAATAAATAAATAAATAAATAAATATATATATATATATATATATATATATATATATATATAAATAAGTTTTTATAATTGTAATTTAATTAATGATATTAATATAGTAGAATTAATTTTTATATATTATTTTAAAATATTTTTAATAATAATTATATATCAAAAATTGAGATTTATTTTAAAATTCGTTATTTTTTTAATTAAATCAATTAAATAAAAATAAATAACTATATAAATAAGTATTTATGAAATGAGTTATTTTTTTCCTAAACATATGATAAGTCATGATATTGTCATATATTATTATAACCAAATTCTATGGGAAAAGTCATGATATTGTCATATATTATTATAACCAAATTCTATGGGAAAAAGAGTGGGTGCGATCGAATCAAATCGTGACTTTTAATGACTTGGGTTGAGAGTTGTCGGTTAGTATTCTCGACTTTAAATAAAGGGACGGAATCCAATAAAGGGATTGGATTGTGTGTCCATGATAGAGAGCTAATATTTCTTACATTTACATTCGAATAAAGTAGAGTGAAGGTAAAATCTTAAAAAGAGAGGATAGAATCAAATAAAGGCGTGGCTTACGTGGTTGGACGATAGGAAGCAAATATATGATTAAGATGAAAATTCTAGATGATTAAGATGTATGCGGAAAAGAGTGGATACGATTTCTTTTATAATCTATTATTTAAATTCATTTACTTTTGGTATCTATGAAGTTGTTGAAAGTAATTCATTTACTTTTGGTATCTATGAAGTTGTTGAAAGTGAGCTGGAAGATTTTTTAGTTTCTGGTTAAATATGAATTTTCAAAAAATATATATATTTTATTTTTATTTTTATTTTTTAATATTTATATATTAAAAATTAAAATTAATAAATATATCTATATCTATATCTATATATTTATTATTTTTTCAATTATAATACATCTCATATATAAAATTTATATATATTATGTGACCACATTTTCTCAATATTACTTTATGAAACACCTTTAAATTCAATAAATTAATGCAATACATACGCTACTCACACTCGTAAATAGAGGTGTGGAGGAAGATTTGCAGGGTTATAGATTTACAACCTTATATTTAAAAGACGGTGGGACACGTGTAACCATTGTTGTTATCATGACATACTTACCTTCGTAAATGTTGGCCTTTACTATATGCCCATTCTAAAGCAGAGTAGTTGTAAAGGGGTAGAGCTACTCACATGTACAACCTTTCGGAGTAGCATTGCCAAATCATACAAGAATGGTGTGGTGGATGAATTATAGGAATTTAAAGCTGTCCAATCTTAAAGGAGAGTTTTGTTACCATTTTGTTCGTAATAGTCTCTAAAGCTTAAGACAAAAATTCATCATTAGCATTACTTTAATAATGAAATAAGTAATTTGTGGATGTAAATTGAGCATTCTTTCCATTTCAATGCCTAAAACCATCATTACTTTGGAAAAATACTAAGCTCAACATTCTCTAAAAATTCAAGGCAAGTTTCAACGTAAAACTTTGTCAGAGGCTTGAGTTGAAGTTTTGGTAAGAGCACATTTTATTTTCTAATCTCCATACTCTACGACCCTATTTATGATACAGATAGAATAAGTGTGATAAATGTACAAATATCGAGAGTTAGAGGAGTTTTTATTAGGAATAAGATTATATAACAATAAAATTAACATTAATGCAAAACTAAAATATAGAATGATAATATAACAAAAACATTAATATATGTGGTTCACCCAATATGGGCTACGTCCACAAAGAAATAGTTAGTCCTTCATTTTATTTCATCTGGAAAAATGAAATAATACAACTTGCAACACATCCATTGCAACCTACTCTTCACTCTCTCAAGTCTCCTCTCTAAATTACAATGCTCTCTTAATAATACACAACTGCAATACGATGCCCTCACAAAAGGAGCGTGTTCTTCTAGGACAAAAACCCCTAGCATAAATTCTACCATCAAATTTGCAACCTAATGATGAATGGAGCAAATTGACTAGGAAATAACAGTGTTTTACAAAGCATTTTTTCCCAAAAGATTCTCTTTAGGGGCTACACTAAGGAGGGCACCAAAGAATTGTTATCATCCTCATGGACCCCTTGGCAATAATAATGGTGGGGCAACAACCCCTCCCCCCATTAGGAACTAGGACTCAAACATGGCTAAAAACAAGATCTATGAATAAGGAAGATAATTAGACTCCACAACCAACAATTCCAAAAGCTAAGGTAGTGCATAACTATAGTAGTGTAGCCATCATATGTCATGAAAATCACAATATACATTGACACATAATCTTCGATGCCAAGGAAGGACATGCTTTTTCCCACATTTTAATGTTCTTTCTTTCTTTTTGTATTCCATTTACATTCAAAAAAATCCATGAATGTTAAAGTGTGGTAGCATTCGACCTAAGCATTCAACCATTATTACTTAGTCTTATTAGGGAAAGTTATATCTATATCTATGTATATATGTGTGTGTGTGTGTGTTGTGTGTAGATTTTGTTGAAGGTTTTATTGATTTAAGCATATGTTATTGACCAAGCACAAAGATAGTTTCCAAAGACATCTTCATGAAAAGGAACCAAGATAAAAATATAACTGTCACATTTGATGGTGAAAATTTGGCTGTAATTCCTTCTTAAAAGTATCTTGGTTTTGAATTTGATTGTAGTTATCATTGGAACTCTTGTGAATAAACTTGTAGTAGGGTCATGGGGTCCTCTATTTTATGTAGAATAATGCAGAAAAGTTCATCTACCCAAGTAACCGAACAACCAGGGTAAACACGTGACAAGAAGTTACTATGATATGATTCGACCTCCTAAGTCACATTAAGGAAGTTGAATCGACAAAAACACAACATATATACATTCAACATCAATAACATGACTACTAAGAACCATCCCAACATTTATGATAACCATTCTCTGGTTCCCATTGAGGTTTTAGACCACTTGACCCCGAACGCTCCCATTCTATGGGCTTGATAGCGTCCAAGACGCTGTGGACGCTCTCATGAAAAGGCATGCCAACATCCAGGGACTATTTTTCTCAGTGTTGTGCTAGCATCCGTGAGATTTGAACCACCTTTTTAGGCCTAGAGCCCAGGTCACTTCCCATAATTGAATGACACCTTCAGAACAAAAAGATAACAAGGAAACAATGATGCAAATGCAAATAATTGAACAAGCCCTTAACTAGACCCCTACTAGTCATCACAAGAATTTTGTCAAACATATCACAAATATGTAATCTACATGTGTAAACAACAAATTTAAGCATAGGGGTCTCATACTCAGTTGGGAATAGCTATGAAGCATTAATGACCCAACACATTAGATGTAGTTTCATCCATTAGGTCATAGATACATTATCCATCCCTTTACAAGTAAAAACATGATAAGAGTCATCCATAGTTTATTGATTTAAGCATATGTTTTTGACTAAGCACAATATAGTTTACAAAACACCTTCATGAGAAAAACCAAGATAAGAACATAGCCATAGCATTTAATGGTGAAAATTTGGCAGTATTTCCTTCTTAAAAGTATCTTGGTGTTGAATTTGATTGTACTTCTCACTGGAACTCATGTTGATAAACTTGTAGTAGGGTCATGAAGGTCCTCTATTTAATGTAGAATAATGCAGAAAAGTTCATCTAGGGAGGTGGAAATTGAAAACTTCACTCTTTAGAGCATCAATGAAAAATGATATTCTATGATTTTTTATTTGAACTCTAGGCCTCTCCAAGGAATCCTCAAATGAATTTGAAAGAGTTTCTAAGAAGTTTATGGGAGAAGAACCGAGAGATGGGGTATAAAACCTCATGCATTGATCCCATCAGTAGTTGTCTATTTGGGTGTTCGACATAGATCTTGGCGACCAGTATAAAGGATAAAGGTCTGACTCCCAACCAATCTGATGAAAAATGTAGGCAACATCTAAAATTTCTTTACATTGTGTGTGTCCTAGAGACAGCAAATGACCTTGCACTATTTGGGGAATGTTTGACATATATTAATTTGAATTAGGTTATAAGAAGGGTCTTTGTATTCATTTTTTGAGCTATATATTTTACCTTTGTCATGCCTTGTAGGAAGAAGGTGCTCAAAGTGAGTAAAAAAAGAGGTTCCAGATTTTGGAAAGAAGAGCTTCCCCATTGTCATGAAGAACTAAGCTACCTATAAGGGAGGAATTTCGACTCCATAAAATACTAAGAGCCCTCCCACTGCCATAAATGGAACTTGGATTATAAAAAGAGGATAGGAGGATAAAGGGGGGGACAAAAGTCCTCTTAATTGATTTTAAAATTAATATGGGTAAGCTAGGGACTTATGAATGCGAGTGTCATGCACTTCAGAAAGCACGAAGAAGAAAGATAAAAAGGAATAAATAATATAACCCAAGCAAATAGGTGGATAGATTCCTAGGCATACTTAGCAGACCACCGAAGGGGCTTGCTATCATTGTGGTATCAAAGCATTTACATATAAAGATTGCAACGAGCAGATGTTGCAGTGAACGGGGAGGAGAAAGCACTGGACCGAAAGGTAATAAATTATCTATTTAATTTTATATTGAATGAAAATTTAATGTTGAAAGGATAGGACATAAAAGACAAGAGACAGTAAAAGGAAGTTTCCTAAGAGGAGGAATGCAGTACCAGATTCTATAAAGGAATGATTCCTGGAGAAAACATTAAGAGAACTAATCAAAAGAGGAACTGGAATATAGGAAGGAATTCTAGCAGGGCACAGAGTTGGGAGGAGTGTAAGAGAACCCAACCTAGGAAGAGATATTGAGAAGAAACATTGGTAGGTAAATGGTTTGTTATTTCATCTAAATTTTGGCAAGCTATTAATTACAAAAATCATCAGATGAGGGTGGCACGACTATAACCAAAAAAGAGTTGTAAAGAATTTGCAGAGTCCTCAAAGAAGTGGCAAAGAACCCTTATAGCAAGAGAGGTTGCTAAAAAGAGAAGAGACCTGTTTGCAGTTGGAAAGTGAAGGGGAAAAATGAGGTCCTCAAGAGAAGAGAAACAAAGGAGTTCTCAAGATGTGAGCAAGGTGAAGAAGAAGCTAGAGAAGAGAAAGTATTTCTCAAGAGGTTCCATAGGAGGGAGCCAAGGGACACCAATAGCCAAGTGGACGTGAGGTGTTTAGGTAACAAGAAATGGAGAAGGATTGTTATAGGGGCTTGTTTTCAGCTCACAATGGGAAAATAAAAGCTCAAAAAAAGGGGAAAAAATAGATGGCTACTGATGGCCATAATTAGGGTTCAAATAAAAGCCAAAACAGATGAGAAAACGATGCCAATAAGAATGGGATGTAGAAGAAGTTATGTCAAGAAGAAATTAATAAGGAGATAACTGAGCTGAAAGAGAGGCTCAAATTTTTAGAGATGATGCTAGAATGAGAAGACCATAGACAAATATTGGACTTCAGGAGGAGGTTAAAGTTTCTTTCCAGATAGAAGGGTTTCAAGAAGAATATCCCTAAGAGGTCAGGGAATGAATTGAAGCACCTATTGAAGGATTCAATAAGAGAGGAAGAGCTCAGAGAAGTTGATCTTAAGACCGGAGCAGTTCACACTTCTGAACCAATGAGAGGTGACATCTTCATTGAAGAAGATAATGAGAGACTATCTAAGAGTATTGTGAGCTGCATACAAATTCCAAAGCAATAAAGTGAGTTCCCAATGAAGGGTGTTGATGAAACAATAAAGGAAGGTCAACAAGGAGAGTTGGTAGCAAAATAACCAGAGGTGGCTAGATGGCATTTCATATTTAAAGTAGATGAGATTTATATAAATGCAAAGTAAAAGAATGGACAAAATCTCCAACAAATAGAAGAGGGTGCAAGGCATTCCTCTCAAAACCAGAGACAAGCTGGGAAAGAATGTTGCAAAGAGTTACCAAAATAGCCATTGTGATAGATGAGGACAATAACATCGAAGGGAGATAACGACCCTCAAAATATATTATGCAATGGAGTGGAGATGATAATGAGGTTGAGAAGATGAGACTAATTGAAGGTATCATGGGCTATAGGATAAGTCCAATTCTACAAAAGATTCTAGAAGCATCAGTGGAGGCCCAAGAGCCTGACTCTTTTAAAACTGATCATTTATTTTTATGTGTAGGTCAGAAGGAGAGACAACCATCACAAGTTGTCATACAGGATGAGGAGACTCTAGGAGGAAATGACATAGAATTCATTGAGAACCATGACCAACAGATAAAAAGAGGAGCAATGAGTTTTATAGAAAATGGATAACCACTTGAAGTTGCCATAAAGATTGCGGAAGAAGGCCTGGTTTTTCAAACCACTCAAAAAGAAAATAATTCATTTTTTTTTTAAATGGGGGAACATTATTGCCTCAAAAGGATGACTAGAAGAATACCTTACCACATGAAGGAGAAGTGTTTATGGAAGTGACTAAAGAGTCTAAAAAGTATTATGTCTTTGAAATTAATAATTGGTGTGTGAATGCAGGTATTGAGTTGCTCAAGGAAAACCTAGTTGGGAAGATGGATGAAGGGAATTATTCAATAAAAGTTGAGACACATTTTTAGAAGAAGAGGTTAGGAGTGATAAATTGATCTCCTGCAGTATAGGGAGAGACTATTATGGACACAAATAAGGACAAGTATACAAGTAAATATGTTGTTGTTGAACTAAACAAGATTGAATTGGCTTGGAAAGTCCTTCAGGAGGAAGCAGATGAAGATGATGAAGATGAAGGGAAATATTGTAATGAGTTTCTCATTAAAGGTGATGAGGATACTTTAAATTTGTCAGTGGAGCTGAAATATTTGGTTGAGAAGTTGATGAATCAAATGATTAACATCCAACATGTAAAACTTTAGTTGGAAGAAGATGGCAGTAGGACCAAGATAGAAGATGAAGTCAGTAGGATAACAATGATAATGAAAAAAGTACCCACATAAGTGTACAAAAAAATAAAGACAACAACCAACAAGGACAAGTAGCTGACTGTGCAAGATTTTCCCATAAAAGTAAGTAGAATATTACATAACTATGTGTGGGATCCTGGCAGACTAAAACCAAAGTTACAATAACAAGGCAGTTTTGCATATGAACAACAACAACATTTTGTTTGGGATCCTGAAGGATTTAACCATTTGTCTAGGAGGTCAAATTTTTTCCACCTAGGAAGTTTGATGCAAGAGCATCAATATCAGTTGTACCATTCTATTTAAGATC
Organism: Pinus tabuliformis; assembly: GCA_031772625.1. NCBI lineage: Eukaryota > Viridiplantae > Streptophyta > Pinopsida > Pinales > Pinaceae > Pinus > Pinus tabuliformis. The sequence goes on from CM062812.1 coordinate 536,135,979, forward strand.
CCAAAATGGGACATGTAAAATTTTGAATTCTTATTTTCTATCTTATTTATAAGATTTGCAATAGACCAACTATCTTGATTCTATAGGAATCTGGATCATTTGATTGTTACAATATTTTGAGTAGTTGATATCTCAGCCAACTGGGGCTTTGTAAATATGGACAAGAGTCTAGCTTAGGTGGTAGAGAGTCTTAAGACAAATGTTCAATTTCATTTTAGTTGTGTAGATATTTTCATTATAGAATTATATACGTAAGAAATTTATAGGAATAGGTAGGATGGAGAAGAGTAGATCGAGAAGTGAGCATTGTCACTTCCTTTCTAAATATTTTCTATCTAATGAAATTGACATGATTGTTTTGTTTCATGCCTTGTTTGAAATGTTCAATAAGCATTGTCAAAGTGCATATGTCTTCAGTTTCAGGTTGAATTGATGTTAAACGAGAAGATAAGATCTTGAATGTGAGGAGGGCCAGGGCAGAGCTTGATTTTTTAGGAGGAATTGGTTAGCGAACCATTGGACCTCTGTATTTTCCACTATTCTGAGTAATAGGAGGTATGCAAAAGAATTTTCTCTGTGATTGCAATTCCCTATTTTTATGCATATTGAAATGAGTGGTAATGCACAAGGCTCACAAACTACGTCAGTTAATTATTAAGTATGGAAGCGTTGGGTTTTTGTGATGATATTATTGTTAATATGAAAATACTTTATGAAATTCATTTGGGAGTTGTTGGTATGAAGATCGAACACCTGGCAAAGATCCTTAGCCGAGTGTCATTAGCTAGACGGTCAACATCAACACTGTCTCTACCTTGTTTCCAATGCCAGCAACCACCACAACAGGGAGGAACATTTGTTCACTTCAAGTTCCACAACACACCTCCAATCTGGGTGTTCGATGCTGGCATGCACACCTAGGTGAAAGTACGACATGACACCATGAGCTAGGCAAAAGGGTATTGGAGGAATCCATCATTCTCTAGATCTTACGGTAGTGACATGGGCCCATTCAATGGCTGATATCCTTTCATGCCACCAATATGCATGAACAATATGTCCTAGAGGTCATGTGGAGTTGGCCACATGTCAGAAGCACGGGCCTGTCACACGACCTCATGACTTTGGATTTTTTTCCTCTACCTGACGTGAAATGTTATTGTGCATACTTTCCAACATCAGTTTTGGGTCGTCACCACACCACACCATCCTCCTCCACTCCCCGTCATTGTGTCATTCCCTACATCAATTCCTACAACACCTCACACTCCACGTTCCACAACACGCCAACCTCCATATCATCACACTCTGCCCGCTCACCACCGTCCACGTGTCTTGGTCCTACCACTCTCCGCTTTGCACCACATGATTAGATCGCAAGGACATTCAATATCCTACAGCTGCAAATAAATTCATAGTAGGAAGATGCACAGTGGATAGATAAATTGGGTGCTGCAAAGATGGGCATGTGGCAACCCTCCATCAATCCTGCACTAGCTTGGAACCTTTCATGGCTTGTAATACTGCTACACGAGAGTGCAACACATGTCCTCTGGGACATGATAATTGGTCTACACACCTTGTGGTAGGTTTTTAGAAATCCTGAGTGCCCTCCTAAGGGAGAGGGGTGCAATTCCATAAGAATCTTTTGTTTGAGTTGGGAATTCTCTCATAGGTATACCCGATCCTTGTACCATAACGAATCATTTTTCCCGATAAATGTATCAGATGTACTAGGATCTTGTTGTATCTTTTGAATGAGTACCCACACTTCCTCGTCATTCTTCCATTCATCCCTTGCTTCGTTTATCCAATCTGGTTGGGTAATAGAAATAGCACAAAAAAATGCTTCCACATGCTCATCCTTTCTTGAGAGTGCATCTGCCACAACATTTTGCTACCCTTTTTGTAGCTGATTTCAAATTAACCCATTTTTGTTGCTCTTGTGAAGATAATCTTTGTTCTAAAAAGCATTTAAGACTATCATGATTTGTTTTACCTTGAAGTGTCTTCCCATTAGGTAGGGTCACCATTTCTTAAGTGCATGTAGTATTGCCAACATTTCCTTCTCATAAATAGCTTTGTGTAAATACTTTCCTTTGGTTAGAAAAATTTCGAAAGCAATGGGCCTTTCTTCTTGCATTAAAAAACCACTGATTCCATTTCCTAAGGCATCACATTCCACAATAAAGTTTTTTGTGAAGTCTGGTGTAGCTAAGACTGGTGCTTGGCACATTGCCTCCTTAAGATGTTCAAAGGCATTCGTTGCTTCTGGAGTCCATGAAAATTCATCTTTCTTCAATAATGTTGTTAGAGGTGCTGCTATTCTCACATTTTTATAATTCTTAACAAACTTGCGATAATACCCTGTCAACCCAAGAAATCCTCGTAGATGCTTTATGGATGTGGGGATTTTCCATTCCTTAATCGTTTTGATCTTGCTAGGGTTTACCTTAACACCTTCATGAGATACAATATGACCCAAATATTCCACCTCTTGTACTCCAAAGAAACATTTGGCGATTTTTGCATATAATTGTTTCTCCTCCAATAGTTTCCAAGACTTTCTGTAGATTAGTATATCATCAAAAAATACTAACAAAAATTTTCTAAGGGTTTGAAAATGGAATTCATCAAACCTTGAAATGTAAAAGGTGCATTAGTAAGGCCAAAAGGCATGACCAAAAATTCATAATGACCCTCATGAGTTCTACATGTTGTTTTTGGAATGTCTTCAATCTTCATTCTGATTTGATGATATCCTGAACAAAGATCCAACTTGGTGAAGTAAATTGATCCATGCAATTCATCCAATAATTCATCAATGACAGGAATGGGAAATTTACCTTTAATAGTAATCTTGTTGAGCTCCCTATAATCTGGACACATGCACCATGATCCATCCTTCTTGTGAACTAATACTACTGGAGCAGAGAAAGAAATTTGACTAGGTTGAATTATACCAGCCTCTAGCATTTCTGTAGCCATATGTTCGATTTCACTCTTTTGGGCATAGGGATATTTATACGGCATGATGTTGGGAGGAACACTTCCTGGAATCAAATGAATAGCATGATCATGATCATGAATATGTGGGAGACCTTTGGGAGTCTCAAATACCTTGGAATGATTGTCCAAGACTTTTTGGAGATCTAGAGAAATAGACGATTTTGATGTGGGAACCTCTAGCAAACATAATTGTGCAATTACACCTTGTTGTTCCTTCTTTAAAAGCTTTGTCATACCATTAGAGCTGATTATCTTTCCCGATTTCCCTGCAATACCCCTTAATTCAACTTCCTTTCCTTCCACAGAAAATTTCACGAAAAGTTCCTGAAAATTAAAAGCTATTGTACCCAAGCATTGTAGCCATTGGATGTTTAGTACAACATCAACACCACCCATTGGAATGGAAATAATTGGGCTATTCAATAAATATTCTCCCATGGATAACTTGATATTATGGAACTTTATAGAGCAATTTATGGTTCCTCCACTTGCAACCATCACTTGACACTCTGGTGCTGGATATAGGAAGCAATTTAATTCCTTTGCTATATTACAATGAGAAAAATTATGGGTACTTCCTGAATCAATCAACATTATTACCTTTTTCTCATTGATATGTCCTTCTATCTTGATAGTTTGAGGAGTGGTAATTCCAACCAATGCATTACAAGATATGGTCGGATTCATTTCTTCTTTATCTAGGGTTTGTTCCTAGAGTATATCCTCTTCTTTTGACATTTCATGTTCCTTTTCTTCCTCCTCTTCACAATCTATGTGGAATAATTTCTTCTCAGCACACTTATGACCTTTAGTGTACTTTCTATCACAACTGTAACAAAGCCCTTTTACTCTTTTTTCTTCCAATTGTTGTGGTGTCAACCTTGTAGATTGTGGAAGGCTAGGGGTAGCAACACTTCCATCTTATAGTTGTGAGTGGTAGGCTTCCTGGTTGCCATAATTTTTCTTTCCATTTTTCTTGCTAACCTGAATGCCTTCTCCAATGAATCAAGTTACCAAAGGTGAACCTCATGTTGGATATTATCCTTTAAAGTCCCTATGAACACATCAATCCTATGCTCCTCTGGAATATCTTTTACCCTTATGTTCAATTTTTGGAAGTCCTCAATGTGCTCCATCATTGAACCCTTTTGTTTGAGATTTATCAATTAGCTAAAAAAGGTGTTGCTTTTTGTATCCTCATAATGTGGCATCATTTCTTTCGTAAAATTTTCCCAAGTGACAATTTTTTTACGAGAGAAAAGCCATCGATACCATACAAACAGATTTGGTTCCAAATATAAAGTTGCAATATGTACCTTTTGTGTGTTTTGCACATTATGGAGATAGAAAAATTGTTCCATCTGTAGTATCCATGTTTCGGGATCCTTGCCATCAAACTTCCTCATATCGATTTTTAGAACATGGTAGGTCTTCAATCCAACATTAGAGTCTATGAAATCATGACTAACATTTAATTTTTTCTCGACATGAGTTTCCTTTACTACCCTTTCACCATTAGTGACAATGTATTGTAGCAATTTATTCAATTGTATCTTCAATTCTTCCATCTTATCATCCATGCCATTCATCTTAGTCTCCATGCCATTCATCTTAGCTTCCATCTTAGTGCCCATTCCATCCATCTTAGCTTCCACACCATCCATCTTAGTTTCCACGCTGTCCATCTTAGCTTCCAAGTCATTCATATTAGCTACTACGCCTTTCTTTAAACTATCCATCTTATCTTCTACGCCTTTCTTTAAACCATCCATCTTATTTTCTGTTACCTTTTGTGTGAGTGAAATTTGTTGCACTTGGTTTCGTAATTTTGATATATCATGTTGCATATCTTCCTCTTCTTCATGAGTCATTCTAGAGCTTTTAGGTTGCTTACTAGGTGTTTCCATTTTCTTTCTTCGAGGCATCAATTACCAATAATAATACTTCACTATGCCCTTTGAATTCCTTCAAACTAATTTTTCAAACCAAGCTTATGCAAAAATTTAAAAAATACACAACTTTTTTCACTTGTAGGAGCTCGATATTGAATCTGATGTACCTCAGTAATTTTAGATCTCCTAGTTCTGAAATCGTGATTTGAAGTAGCCCTCTGTGTCCTCTTTCCAATGCCTCTAGTCTGATCAAAATTGGATTCTCCAAGAAAGGGTTATGCACAATCTCCCAATATGACTTGATTATATACCTTTTTAGAAGAGTGAACTTGTATGAAGTCCCACGTGTCACTGTTTTGACCTTTGGATCTGAAAAATATATACATGAAACTACAATCCGTCCTCTTTCTGTAGCTTCTTACAAAATTGCAATTTGATGCTCAGAGAGACAGTTATGGCAATTTTCCCACGGTGACCTATTTGGAATGTAATTTGGTGGTCTGAAAAAACCCTAACTTCCTCAGACTATATCTCCAAAATAATAGCGAGACAAGATCTTAAATTCGGAGCTGAGGTTCAGACCAATTTCTTATCAAATGTGTTTTTGTTTTAGCTTCTAAAACATTGATTTGAAATAGTTATAGCAAAAATCCCACGATGACCTATTTTAGCTTAAATTATGGGGCTTGCAAAAACCTTAAATTCCTTGGATATTATCTCCAAAAATATACTGAGACAAGCTCTGAAATTCAGACCTGAGGTTCAGATCAGTTTCATCTCAAATGGGTTTTTGTTTTTGCTTCTAAAACATGGCCAAAAAAAAGTTATAAAGAAAATTCCACGATGACCTATTTGGAGCAGCGAAACCCTAGAATCCAAAGCTCTGATACCAAATTTTATGAAACCAACTCACAAAAAGATAGAAAAGATAGATAAATGCCTCCTTTACATTACACAAATGAACAATTCTTAGATGATTGAAATGAGAAAACCTCCTTTCTATATAAAGGAGTCTACGGGGTCACAATATAACAAAGCCGACCTAACAATAATAATATAAAGGCACAAAAATAACAATAGAAGGATTCTATGGGGAACCATAATAACAATGTGGGGATAGTAGGGGCAGAATAACAACAATAAGGGATACAACGAAAATAGTAATGGGGAGATCATTAATATTACAGGGACCTAACAGCTCTTGGAGAAGAGTATAGGGTTTTGGAAAACCCAAAGTTTTATTGCTAGTTTTGGTGTTGAAACCATACATCCTGGTGTTACAGGTCATTTTGCCACACATGTTCAATAGGCTTGAAAAAGGGATTAATCAACATCCTTGAACATTTTTTCATAATCCCTTTGCAAAGCCCTAAGCATCATCTCTCCAAAAAGTGCGAGTTTCTGGGTATATCTGCTAAAAGACATTGTTTTTAGCCCCAACGCACTCTGCATGTATGTCCACTTGCAATGGTTGCAAGTTGCATAACTGAGAACCTGCACTGGTTAACGCAAGTTTCTCTACTTTGCAGGTGCAATGATTCTAGAATTTCGGGAAAATTAAAAAATATTTTCAAATATTCTCCTCCCATAAGCTTCTAAGGTTGTTTTAACCATTTATTATGGATAGAGATCTCAAATTCCTATCTTATCCAGCTCTAATGGTCTTATCCCTTATCCCTACATCTTATCTTCCCTCATAGGTGGATATCAAGCCTAGTTTGGTAAATCCTAAACTACCACTTTCACCCTATAAATTTACTTCCTCCCATAATGTTTGGGTTGGATTTTGAATATTACTAGTGCCATCATGCTGTTGCTTTGAGCTTAAGGAATACAACCATTCATGCATTAGGGTTGAGTGTGAATATTTTCTTTGTGGCAAGGAAGGACAAGAAAATTGGGGAGACATCTACAAAGTCATCTTCTATAAATGGTTGTAAATCTCTCCTTTATTTATTAATATAAAAAGCACTATGTTTTCCTATACTTGTGTCATGTTGATGCTTATGTATTTCAATGCCATGTTGACTCATTGATTAGAGATATTGGATTATGCTATGTGGATATTGTATTTCTCTTGCTTGTGTTAGTCATTATTGCAGGTTCCATTTATAACGCGTGGAGCTAGAGTTGGAGATTACAAGCAAGGAGAAGAGGAGGAATTACTACAGATCCCAGGTAGGTATTTTTAGCGTATTCTAATATGTTTAAGGAAAATGTAGATCTTTTTTCCCTCTGTCATTCTAGACCAGACCACTAGATATAGGGAGTTCATTTTTGTCCGCAGAAGTGAATTTTCCATATAAAAAATTGGCGACTCAGGCTGGGGATCGAGATTTCCCTTAGTGGTTTCCTTGGCCTTAGCATTTTTTCACCTTTCAAAGTGACCTTAATTGACTTATTCAGATAGTAATTGACCTTAAGAAAACATATTTTTGAGCTTGGTAGGGTTTCTTGTGTCGTGTTTTGACCAAATTAGCCCCAACACACTCTCTGTTATGAGACAAAGTGATCCAGTGCAACCTCTCCTCTCTGGAAGTGAGATGATGTGCATTGGTTCATGTAGGATGTAAAAGTTTTGATTCCTTTTCCTTGCTCTTTATTCTGCTTTGGTCCATAAAGTTTTCTAGAGTCTTTGAGTTTGTCTATGTCTTTGAAAATCCATCATAGTTTTTGCATTTGATTTTATTAGCCTTTGATGAGAATTTCTTTGGTTTTTTCTTCCCTCTTATTAATTAGGTATTTTGTAAACATTTGGCTTGATTGTTGATTGGTTTGAAGAAATTTATATTATAGTCATATTCTATATGATTTCTTTTATCAATGATGTAGATGCATATTAGTTTTCATTGTATCTGAAAATTAAAAGAAAAGAAAAGTTTTCATTTTTATTATTTGCATCATATATAGGGTTTTGAATTTTAATTAGAGCAGTTGCATTGAAATAACTTCTTAGGAACTTTTGTTTGATGCATACTTGATTGATGTGTTTTTCTTTGTCTCTTCCCTATTTTAGATAGATATTCATTGAAAATATAAGAGTTATTATTATCATGCTAGATTGTGTTATAGGGAATTTAGGTTAACTCGTACCATGGGCCTTGGAATTGAAGCATAATTGAAGATCAACATTTCAAAATTTACTCAATCAATCTATGGAGCATTTGGAACACTAACGACACACATAGAGGTCTAGGGTAGAGATGTGTTCCATCATCTTTAAATGTAGGAGTTGTCATTACTTGTCTGCATCATATTCTGGGGGTAGTCAATATTCCATGTATGTAAGTATATTGAATCGTTCTCCACATACTCTTTGGTATATCAGATGTCACTCCACGTATGAAAAGTATATCGAAATACTTCCTATCGTACAAGATGCATTAGAAAGCACTACTAAAGAATGTGCTTCCGTGTATCTCCAGGTATATTTTGGAAGTTCCCTATAGGTTTCTATCCCTCCATAGGTAATCGAGTTGAACGTCTTGTCCACTATAATACACCGAACATAGCATTCAGTGGGATTTCTTGCACGTACTAGAAACAGTATTCTGTAGTTCACAGTGACTTGGTAATCCTTTTCTACCTAGTTACCACTTTTTTTTTTTGTTTTTTTTCCTTTAAGTTATAAAATATATTAAACCATCATGGAAGAACACCCTCAACAACCCCATCATTCACATATAATTCAAATATTGTGTCCTCTACCTCGAGAGGAAACACTTGGCCATTGAAAGAATAAAAAGACGTAGAATACCAAAACTGGTACTTTGGAAGATTACCCTTCTGGAACTAAATCTAAATAAAACCAACTAGAATCATCACTTCCCATAATTATTGAGCCTGAAATACATATTTTCCGGCTGGTGAGTTTGATGCAGTCGAAACTGAAGCCCTTGAAACTTCAATACTTGAGGTCATCAAACCTGAATTTCCTAATTCAGATACATTGCAAACTGAGGTTATGAAACTTTAGGAACCTTAATTAACTGAGCTTGTTACTTTAGGGCCTTCTTCCTCTCTTCCTCTTCCTTTGAATCAACCACAACTTGTAAATTTTGGTCCCAATGAAGAACAACTTCCACCTGATATTTTGCGTATTGAGGAAATTACATGATAGTCTCGACCTTCCTCTCATGTCCATCTAAGAGGGACTCCTCCCTATTAAGCTCATTATTTCCTTAATACTCACACTCTGATACAAGCTCCTTACCTAACACCCCTCAGTTAAACTCAACTTTGAGATTCTCTCCAAAAACTTCTTTAGGAATTTTAATCATGGCTGAGTCAATGATGATTTCTCAACCTGTATATCCTATTATGAGTGAGTCAACTGAAGTTTCAAGTACTTCCATGTTTGCAACTTCACCAGAAACCCATTTATATGTGGTCCATGAGTGCCACCTGGCTACGAGTCATTATCTAGAGCCTTTTCTGGTGCATCGACTAGTCGATGGATTCCTCCCTTGTGATATTCACCTGGAATGTTATCTGGTACTTATTTAATGAGTGCCTCACAACCCATTCAACCTATTGCGTCCCAACATTCTTTGGAGAAACAATATGGCTCATTTTTTAATCTATTGGGACATCTACAATAGTCTAATCCATCCTATATTGGGTACCCTCTCCCTGGGGGGAAGTTACCTCCATGAAATGATCATGCACTAAACTGAAGTAGAATTGATTAATGCCATCAGTGAGCTGAATGTTAACTTAAGGTGCTTTAACAGTGAGAATTAAATGAAAAGGAATGACTTTACGATGGAATTGAAACATAAGAAACATGTAAAAATAAGTAATACGCAGAAAAAGCACAGCAATACCAGACAATAATATTGATTACGGAGTTCGTCCCTGATGGACTACGTCTCTGGGTCTGCTTTCAAGATGGGTGTCTGCTTTATTAGGATTGAATCCAAGGAGGTTGATTACGCAGCAAATTAACCAAACTGATTATGCACATAGGCACTTCTAGTCACTGTCACAAGAATTCTCTCTAAAATAGCTTTCCAACGCCTATCACGGTTCCCAATTCCGACTCCCAATGCTCTTGTTACACTGAAAATAAATTTGTGTATATCCTCCGGAATCTGCATACAAACTCTAAAACCTATATGATCCCTTCTTCATGACCAAAAGGGTGAATTGTTAATACCTATGGGTTCATTCGAACTCTCTGATGCTAATTTTAGGAACGAACCATCACATGGTCTCGGTCTAACCACTAGGGGATACCTTAGCACTTAGTCACATGGTGTGCGAATAAAAAATAAGCATAAACTCAACAAAGAAACGCAAATTTGACTTTGGATAAGCGTTATCCCAATGATGGTCAGTAAACTGCGTGGAATATGTGACAATTACCATGTGAACAGATGCGGTCTAACCGCAGGCTGCCACCCGGTGGCTGATCCTCACCATTTCTGGATAGCTAATGGTGACGATGTCATGTGATAGCATACTCCTCCAATGTTTGTGGAAAATGGAGTGGTGATTGTCGGTTGTTTGACGGTTACCCTGACTACACAGTGAATCCCCGACTGTTCACATGTCATACCTCCGCTTGATGGTTACCACTGATATCTGCTATGGTCTGAACTCTGCCTGACAGTTAAATGTAACCATTTTGTCTGCTCACATGTGTTCGTGCCCACTGCGATCTTGTCCCCACACAGTTAGAGCCCTGTGGGTTTATTTATAAGGTTTTACATTGTTTATTAAATGAAACACCATGACTGAAGGTTTGTAGTGCTAGGGTTTAGGTTCTAGGTGTATTATTTGTCCACCACAGGTTTGTAGTGATAGGGTTTAGGCTTAGGTTTCAGTAAGACTTTACATCCCTTTGTAAAAAAAAAAAAATTACAATAAAATGTCACAATGTGACATCACACTCATAAAGCACATCACTAAACCAAAACTACTGATGAAGACTGAATGTTGCCCATGAACTGCATGCTAACGATAGACTAAACCTGAGTAACTGATCTAACAAGATCCTCCTAGATCAATCCTCTCCACTCGAAAGCTTTTGGACCACAAAAGTTTGACTAGACAGATAGCAGGTGAGGGTAGAGCTCTCTCGCTCTCCACCTTGCCTTGATGATGTACCAATACATGCGATCAACAACTTTAAAGTGATGACCTTGATGATGCTGATCATGGTGCATTTTGAATCTGTGAACTATTCCATCTATCTGCAGTATGCAAAACTTGCGAAGATGGTTAAACAACTTGTTATGAACATGGAAATTGAATTCTTTCCACGAAGTGCCATGAATTAGTGATTCATAAACATATTTGAAAACAGTCTCTATAGGATATTGTTCAATACCATTGACATGTACTAACAATCAATTTTTCGGAATAACATAAACATTCAAATACATTCTTTACATTATATCAACTACTTGACCTGATGAACTTTCTTGATTCCTAATTACTAAGTGAACCTGCTGCTATAAGCCCATCGAACTGTAATGTGAAAACTGCTGCAACTTAGTTTGATTTTGAAAATATTGAAGTGGCTATTGATTTGTTTGAATCATTATTTCCTCATCCATTAAATTATGTCTCCATTGATTAACACTTTCCCTTAATGCATAAGTTTCCCTTAGATGTACTAGATACTTTGACACTGCTTTAGAAAAGGTTTTGACATGAAAACAAATAGGCTTCCTCTCCACTTGAAAAGAGGCTTCAAAACTATTTGAAACATGAAATGGTGATACAATACAAGAGAAATGTAATACTAACTTTCCCCAATACTGACTTGCATCCCTGTAACTTATAACTCCCAAACTTGGACTGAAATGATACATTCTAACATTAGGAAGAGGAGATTTGGACATCAACTGTAACTCATGTTGTATTACCTGCTTATGAGTAAGATAATTTGGTTCTTTAAATAGAACTGAAAAAGTTTCTACCTTCTTGAACAAACTATCTTTAAACTAAGACTCACATCCTGAACAAGCATCATGTCGATTCTTATGTTGTTCCTTTACACAGGAGTACAAATCTCTTATTTGAACTTATTAGTCGCTATATCTGATTAGCAACAACTAAATTCAAATGAGTTTTAATTTTATGTGCCCTGACAATAAATTCAACCCCAACTTTCTTAAGGTGATATTTATGCTCTCTTCTATAAAATACTGCATCACAATCATAAAGATAAGGACTTCCTAAGACAACTCCACATATGTCTACTAGAACCACATCTAATTCCACTTCATCATTGTAATTGGCTGTAATGGAAAATTTTAATCAACACTGCTTTGTGACATTTATCTGAGTTGATTTATTCAGCCAACCTAATGGGTATGGTCTTGGATCATTTTCTGTCTCCAAACCCAAGTTCTTAACTAAATATTCAAATACTAAATTTTCTTGTGATCCACTGTCAAACATTGTATCTATCTTTGTGTGCTTATAAGTTATCCTTATGTGAAATAGTTCAACTCTTTTATCCTCATTTGAAGGATTTATGTTTGATGAAGATGCAATAGTATTAGAACTTGAACCAGTGTCAGAAGTTTTACCTATAGAAACAATGGCAGTTATCCTCCTTTCATCACCTGAATCGGAGCCTAGACCTTGTTGGATTGTTGCATTTTCTTTCTTTTCATCCTTCTCCTTAGAACTTCTTTGGCTTAAGTTTGGGATGAAGTTTCCAACACCTAGATTCATCATGACCGACTCTCTGACAATGAGAATAAGTAGGTCTTTCCTTTTGAGCTGTCATTAATTTCTTTCCCCTTGAATTGTTCTTCCTCTTGTTGTCATTGGAATCCTTTATTTCCAACTCTTTGGATGATTGCGGTGAAAAATTGAATGGTCTACCACCTGATTCATTATGTATGGCTTGAACACACACTTCATCAAGGTCATCAGTATTAAACTTCAATAATGTATGCTGCAAATATGAATGTAAATTGCCAATGTATTTTAATAAAGTTTCATGTGTATCCAATGAAATACCAAGCTCCAATGCTTTCTTTCTGAACTCCTGAGAAAACTTCTAAACACTCTTCCCTTTACCTTGCCTCAAGTGCTTCCAATCAATAACATACTGCTGCATGTATCCTAAAGGATAGAATTGTTTCATAAGATATTTTAAAAAATTAGACCATGAAGAGATGACTTTACCTTTCTGCTTTACATCTATTTGAGTTTTAATTTCCTACTAGATTAAATATGTTCCCCCCATTTTAAGTGTAGCTAACTGAATTTTCATTTTATCGTCAGAAATGTTCTGAATACAAAAATACACTTCTAATTTCTTAATCCAGTTATCTAAATTTTCAGGATTCATTTCGTCATCATAAATAGGTAACTCAAATTTTACATCAATTTTCAAAAGAGATGTTTTCTTAGGTTTCTTTTATGTTTCAAATTTTAAAGTGGAAGAAGAAGAAGAATAAGATGATGATGGAGATGATGGAGGTGTAGGAGGTTTATCTGTCTTGCCTTTACCCTTGTCCTTCTTTGATGTCTTTGAAGAAGAAGCTACATCTCTTGCCTTCTTATCTCTTTAAAGTTCTCCCAACATCTGCTACTTACTAAAAAATGCTTTCTGAAATTGTTCCTTGCTCATCTTAGTTTCTGGAGTTTCACCTACATCAGATCCTATCATGGTCGACTTATGAGCGACTCTTCACTTCCAATCTCTGGATCAAACTCCTCGAGTGTTCCTTCTCCACGTTGCATCTTTGACCTGGTTAACATTCACAGGAAAAATTCTACAAATGCAACCTGCTCTGATACCAAATTATATGATCTGAAATGATCATACATTAAACTGAAGTAGAATTGATTAATGCCATCAGTGAACTGAATGTTAACTTAAGGTGCTTTAACCGTGAGAATTGAATGAAAAGGAATGACTTTACGATGGAATTGAAACATAAGAAACATGTAAACAAAAGTAATTATCAGAAAAACACAGCGATACCAGACAACAATATTGATTACGGAGTTCGTCCCTGATGGACTACGTCTTCGGGTCTTCTTTCAAAATGGGCGTCCGCTTTATTAGGATTGAATATGAGGAGTTTGATTAAGCAGAAAATTAACCAGAATGATTATGCACTCAGGCACTTCTAGTTGTTGTCACAAGAATTCTCTCTGAAATATATTTCCAATGCCTGTCACGGCTCCCAATTCCGACTCCCAATGCTCCTGTTACACTGAAAAAATTTGCCTATATCCTCTGGAATCTAAATATAAACTCTAAAACCTCTTTAATCCCTTCTTCATGACCAAAAGGGTAGACTTATAATACCTTTGGGTTCATTCAAACTCTTTGATGCTAATTTTAGGAATGAACCATCACATGGTCTCAGTCTAACCACCAGGGGATACCTTAGTGCTTAGTCACATGGTGTGTGAATAAAAAATAGGCATAAACTCAATAAAAAAACCCAAATTTGACATTGGATAAGCACTATCCCGCTGATGGTCTGTAAAATGTGCAATGTAGGTGACAATTACCATGTGAACAACCACATTTTAACCTTAGGCTGGCTCCCGGCAGCCAATCCTCGCTGGTTCCTGATTGCGGACTGTAACGGTGTCATATGCTCAGTTTCAATTGGTCTTCAAGGATGATGATGAAGATGAGAAACAACTAGGTCAAAAGAGGAGTAATTGTCTAGCAAATGAAGCAGCGATGGAGTTGCTACAATCATTCTCCAAGTGGGAGATTGTTGGGTGTGGAGCATGATTGTTCAGAGGTCTTTGTTTCAGCTCGATGTATACCCTAGGAAGTTTGTACACCCCTCCACGTAGGGGGTGCGGGGGGGGGGCTTTTCCACCCCACGAGGGTTCGGCGGGGTCGATCCCCCCTGGCTAGGAGGTCTGGTGGCCAGCGGTCCCCCAGTGGGGGTTTCGGGGGCAGTGCCCCCGAAGCTCAAAACAAATCTAAAATTTCCTTGTAAAATTATAGTAATTTCTAGTCAATCTGGGTTGTTCATTAGGTGAATGATCTGACGGTAGAACTTATGTTTAGTTTAGGGTTTTTTGCCCTAGAAGGCAACCCCTCTCTTTGTATGAGGGAATTGTATTTAAGGCTGTGTAATAGATGTGTATTCTCCGAGCAAGAAGCAGAGATGTGAGACTGTGAGAGAAAACAGAGGATATTACAGCGGATCTTCTATAGGTTGTGTCTCTTCATTTTGCTGGATAATAGAAAGGAAGGACTAGCTGTTAGGGGTGGATGTAGCCCAAACTGGGTGAACCATGTATATCTGTGTCTCTCTTGTTTTATGTGTTTTCTGCGTTTATATTTCTACAATATTTTATGTGTTCCATTTCTCCGTAATAAATAATTTTCTAACAATTTGATAGTGCACTCCTTCGATGGTTGCAGTAAACGATGCGGTGACTGTTAGTTGTTTGATGGTTACCCAGACTGCACGGTGAATCCCTGACTATTCACATGTCATACCTCCATCTGATGGTTACCACCAATATCCGTTGTGGTCTGAACTCTGCCTGACAGTTAACTGTAACCTTTTTGTCCACTCACATGTGCTCGTGCCCACAACGATCTTCTCCCTGCATGGTTAGAGCCCTGTGGGTTTATTTATAAGTTTTTTACATTGTTTATTAAATGAAACACCATGACCGAAGGTTTGTAGTGTTAGGGTTTAGGTTCTAGGTGTATTATTTGTCCACCATAGGTTTGTAGTGCTAGGTTTTAGGCTTAGGTTTTACAATGTCTTAGGTTTTAGTAAGACTTTACATCCCTTTGTCAAAACAAAAACCTTTTTTTACAATAAAATGTCACAATGTGACATCAAATCCATAAAGAACATCACTGAACCAACACTATTGATGAAGACTGAACGCTACCCATGAATTTCATGCTTATGACAGACTAAACCTAAGTAACCGATATGATGAGATCCTCCTGGATCATTTACATGTCTCCATCTCCTGATTAGATGTCACAATTTTGTGCTCCCTCCTATTGGAGTCCTCCATTTCTGGGAATTGATTCTAGTCCTTGGAATCCCACATTACCAGTTCAACCTATTTTAGTTTAGAATCAACTTCCCATTTCTCAACCTGCCTCAATCACACCCCGGTTCCTACTTGCCAACCCATTCAATCTATGCCTCAACTTGCCCAAGTTTTATCTAAACTAAGTCTACCTATCCAAGCTACACATCAAACTCAATCTACTCCACCGGTATGTGGCATCTCTTAGATCCCACCTACCCAACCTCTTCAGGGTGTGTTGCAAACTCCACCACTTCATCAATCTATTCCTCAAATGCAAGTAAATCAACCTATATATGGTATGGACCAGGAATAAACCAGTCAACCCAATGTATGGATGATGCATAATCCCTCTGGGAAACCTTTCCAAAGTATGGGCAAAATACCTGTTGGTCAATCTACTATTTTGCAAATGACTTATCAAGGCCAACATATTCAAGCAAAACCATTTCGATCTTTTCAAAGTTATCTTGGAACTGGACAATCTCGGTACATTTATCCTGGTTACAAGATCCGCCTTATCTTGGAATGCAGATACGTGTTGCTCAAACCATTTTGTTATACCCAAGATAACCTCCCCTTGATGTTAATAGGCATTTACCATTTGTGGACACTCTTGAATTTCTAGATTTAACCTGACCCATGAATGGTCCTATTGGTCATTCTCCTTACTAGTCGACCATTCCCACCAAATTTCTGAGAAATATTCAAAAAATTCAATGTAAATCAGGAGAATACCCATGTACTCATGTCACGACTTATCATTTATGGTGTTCATACAACTCCTTAAATCATGATTCAATACGTTTATGTATTTTCCAGATAATTCTTACTGGTACAAAAACTAAGTGGTATGTTGAATTACCACGAGCTTCATTTAATAATTTCAATTCCTGGAGACTACGTTCTTGATGCATTTTCAACTACCTATCCGATATGAAACTGGAACCTAGATTTTGACCTCGTTGAAACAGTCTGAATCCACTCATATTTCTAATCATACTCATGAGTGGTGACGTCGATGTCGACTAGTCAAAAATTTCATTCCCGATTAGTTATTGGCTGAATGGTTTATCAAATATTTGTTACCATCCATAACTGAAGTCGTTGCTAAAGGCTGAGTTGTCACTGAAGAGAAAGTAATTTCTCATGCCCAATATCTTGATCTCATTTTTACTCAATTCAACACGCTCTACAATAAAATACCCAATGCTCTGAGACCTCAACATACTATTTCTGCACCTGAAACTAAAGAAACACATGCCACTGATGGTGTGATTGGTTTTGGTATTCAACAGATAATGATTAAACTATATGGTTAGTCTCCCATTGTGGCTACTTAAAACCCACCTTCTATTATTCCTGCAACTACTTCTAAGGTTAATGTCATTCAATCCACAAAAGGAAAATCTTAGCAACCTGAAAGTAAGAAGAAAGGAAAACGAAAGAAAAATAAAGATAATTCTTTGCTGGAAAAACAAAATAATCAGTCTCCTGAAGACAAACTGAAGCTTCGTTATCCTTGCCTTATTTGTAATGAGGAACATTTTACTTGGGATTTTCCACATCAAGCGGAAGTTAATCAATTTCTAAATTGGTCATCTAATGCGCATATTGTGTTAACAGATCATTTTCCCAACTAGGAGATGAATATGGTTTCATGAGATCCAACTTCATATTCCGAGGTTATGATGTTATCTTCCACCAAAAAAAAAAGAATATCATGGTGGCTAGGGAAATAAATACTATGGTAACCTGAATCCCTCTACTGGTAAGGATATTGACCAATCTTCGAGTTCCACCTCATCTACCTTAGATCCCTATACAAATGTGATATCGAGTGAATTAACCATTAAATATCCTAAAGGTGTCATTCACAAATCCACATTCAATCCTTCTGCAAGAGCTACACAAAACTATAATATAGTTGAGGACTTGACCCAAGCTCCTTTTGCTATGTCAACTCTTGAGGTATTGCAAAATTGTGCTACCTAAAAGAGGTATTTTCTTGTGGCAATTGGAGGGATAGATCCATGTGATTCAAATCTTGAGGTCTTTAATCATGAGAATCATACTGCCAAACTTCCACCTCCATTGCCATTTATGATCCAGGTTGTTGTTCGAAGTAAGACTATCCATCATACAATTGTGGACATAGGTCCTTCGACCTGTATCATGTCAATTTCTTGTTGGAAGGCTATTGGCTCTCCTCAACTTTGTCAGTCACCGACCACTCTTAAATATTTTAATGGAATAGGTTTGAAATCTTACGAAATTTTAAATACATTGCAAGTAGAATTAGCTGGAAAAATACTTTAAGTAGAGGTTTAAGTTATAGAAGGATAATTGTATTATAACCTTTTACTGGGCCGCACATAGATTTATGAAATGGAAGCTGTCGTTTCCGCTTATTTTTCGGATGATCGCTTTCCCTCACCAAGGGGGCATCATTGCCATAGATCAACTTACATTTTTTGCCAATAATTCTAAGACCACTGGAAGCATCTCTCTTGTTGGTGAATTTCCATAGTCTTATCAACATGTCGGAGTAGGATTATTAAAATATTCCTATTTGATGGGAAATTTTCCACTCCCTCCTCCCGCTCACTTAGTCTCATTGAGCTTGAATATGAAGCCATTTATTCAGTGACCTCGACACATTCTAATTTTAATTCCTCAATAGACTGGATTGATCATTCCCAATATTTCGATTCATCTTCTGATCCTTTTTATGGTACATTCTCTACTGATGAAACCATCATATAAATCATGATGTCTGATGATACACCATGGGAAGATAACCATCATCATTCCTCCTTACCCAAAAACCTTGAGAATAATCTTGGAGAATATTATTCACCCAATATTATTGAGACATATAAGGATTCCATATCTATTCATGGCATCACTTTTGAGAAGAATTTAGTGAATATTGAAGAGACCATTCCTCTTGATATTTCAATTAAACCCAGAGTTATCGAAAATGTTTATATTGGTGCATCTTGTTCTCCTAATGAGGTCAATATTTATAAATCCATTTTTCAAGGATTCTCAGACGTCTTCGCCTAGATATATGAAGAGATGTTAGGTATTGATCCAAATATTGTAGTACATGAATTCAAAACTTATCTAAATGCTAAGCTAGTTCGGCAATGCTTACATCTTGTTGACCCTAAGAAACATGTTGCAATTAAAGCAAAAGTTGAAAAAATTATGCGTGCTGGTTTTATTTGCCTAGTTCCTCTCACTAATTGGGTCTCAAACATATTCCTTGTGATGAATAAATAAGGCACGATTCTAGTATGTGTTGACTATTGTGATATTAATCATGCTTGTCCTAAAGAAAATTACCCAACACTATTTATCAACCAAATTGTTGATGACTATGTTGGAAGTGAAGTTTTTTTTTTTTATAGATACTTTTTCTAGTTACAATAAAATCCACATACTCCCATCAAACCAACATAAAACTGCACTTATTTTTCCATGAGCCATGTTTTCCTATCATAAACTCCATTTATTTTGAAGAATGCTAGTGCAACTTTTTACAGGGTTATGAATTACGATTTTCATGGTATTAAGAACTTTGTACAACCCTATTTGGATGCTTTACTTGCCCATTCCAAACATCATGAGGATCATCTAATGCATTCAGGGCTATTTTCCTACATTGTCAACATTATAATATTAGGTTAAATCCACACAGATGTGTGTTTTGTTTCAAATTTGGTAAACTTCTAGGCTTTGTTGTATCGATGCAAGGAATTTCTATTGATCCACTCAAAGTACAGGTGATACTTGATTTTCCTACACCTTCCTCACTTGTTCAGTTACAACGCCTCCAAGGGAAGGCTAACTTTCTACAAATATGTGTCCCGAACCATGCATAATTGACAAAAGTATTTAGTTTCTTATTGAAGGAAGGGGTTACCTTCCATTGGGATGATACCACCCAAAAGTATTTTGATACATTAAAATATGTTATGGTTTGACCATCATTGTTGTATCACCCCAATTATGAATGTGATTATTCCCTATATCTCGTTGCAGCTGTTACTACCATTGCTATGGTATTGATCCAAGAAGATGACCTAGAGCACAAAAATGTAATCTATTTTTTGATTCGAAAGTTAAATGAGACTGAAATAAAAATAATCATATTGAAAAGTTAGCGTTGGTAGATATCGAAGCTATCCAGATATTTCTCCACTACATTATTTTTCGGAAGACTATGGTAGTTTCTTATTGCAACCCAATGACATGCATTCTGTCACGACAATTGCTGGGGGGAATACTCTTAATGGATTGTTATTCTTTAGGATTTTGATTTGGAATTCATTAAATCTAAATCTAAGAAGTCTTTAGTCTTCACTAAATTGATATACAACCTTCCCTCATCTAAAATTGATTCAACATCTCACAATTCTATTCCTGATGAGTAATTGTTTCTGATTGATTCATCTGATCCTTGGTATTTTGATATCATCATCTATCTTCAGACCCAAAATTTTCAGCCTAATACCTCTTGATCCGATCAAGGAAAATTTTGAGGATGGAAAATTATCTTGAAGTTTAAAAACATTGGCGAATCTCACTAGTTCCTAATATGCAAACTACAAAATGTTTATTGATGTATTTGTAAAATTGTCCAAATTTATAATGATTTTGTATACTCTCTATATAATATTGGTGATTTTTAAATTTAAAATAATTTTATATTGTAAAATTAGGGCGAATCATTTTTATAAAAAATGGAAATTTACGAATCTTGTTTTTTGAAAAATCATGGAAAATTAGCCCACATGCGAATATTAGCCCCTAAAATTTTCCATGTCTCTTATCAATGACGTATTCGATACCAAGCTCTAAATTATATCATAATTGGCAACACACTTTATTGTCGTGGTGTCAATGCAATCTTTTGATGGTGCCTTACTCATGAGGAGGATAAGAAAGGTTTGCATGAATGTTGTGCTAGAGCATGTGGTGGCCATATGGCTAGTTATGCCACCATCTAGAATATTTCGTGAGTCGGTTACTTTTGGCGATCCATGTTTTGAGATTGCGTCATTGTTGTCCAAAAGTGTCATGCTTGCCAAATATATGATTTTAAAACCCATGATCCACCTTCTCCTCTGCATCCTGTTATTAATGTCAGAGCCTTTGCGAAATGGAGAATTGACTTCATGAGATGTAACCCTGATTTGGCCAAGGAGTATGGCTACAACATTGTGGTTGTAGATTATTTCACCAAATGGGCTGAATTGATGCCTACATACAACAACACTAGCAAAACCATTTCATTATTTCTTTTCATTCATGTCATTGCTACATTTGGTGTGCTGCAATATATTGTTACAGACCATGGAAAACATTTTATGAACCACTTGATGTCTGAGCTTACTGCCAAGTTGGTCCTTCAACATGATAGCTTAACTCCCTATTACCCACAACCTAATTGGCAAGTAGAAGCTATTGACAAGGTTTTGAAAATAGTGCTACACGCATGATAGGGATTCACATAATGAATTGACATCTCATTGGGATTCACACCCTTTCAGTTGGTGTATGGTCTAAAAGCACTCCTTCCCATTGAATGCGAGATTCCATCTTTGAAGCTTGTCATCGAGCTTATCCCCGCCACTTCCGTAGAAGAAGAGAATTTTTCACATCTAGCACACTCAGATGAAACCTGACAAAATGCTGTAATGGCCAATGATGCCCTCAAAGCACAATTTGACAAGAATGTTAAACCTTGTACCTTCTCTAAAAGTTACCTAGTCCTTTTGTATGATCAAGAAGTCGATAAGTTAGGGCTTGGGAAGCTTGAGACGATGTGGCTAGGCCCATATATAGTCAAATGTGTACTTGTGAAAGGGGCTTATGAGCTCATTGATTTTGATGGAATCCCTTTGGAAAAACCCATAAATTTGTTGTACCTTAAAAAATACTATGCCTAGACTACCTTTGCATAATCACGATGTACATACTATATATTTTTGTTGTGTACTTGTAGTATGTTTCCCTCGAATTTTCCTACCATCTCTGTTAATATTGGATTATATTTGATTTGCATATGTTGGCATTCCTTTAGCCATATGTTGGTTATACTGATGGTGCTAGCCATAGTACTCAGAATCTTTCCTCTGCGGCATGGGCTATTTATGCTCCAAATGGTGAGTTAGTGAGTTTACAAGGGATTTGTATCGGTCGTTCAGCCAATAACATTGTTGAGTATAATGCAGTGATAAAATTTTTGTTTGATGTTATTTCACATGGCATTCACTATTTGATGGTTAGAATTGATTCACAACTCGTAGTATTACATCTGAACAACATCTATTTAGTAAGAAGTCCAACTATGGTTCACATGTTTTTGAGGGTTTGGATTCTAGAACGACATTTTGATTACATTCAATATCAACATATTCCTAGAAGTATAAACACATTAAATGATGCATTAACCAATTATGTTTGAGACAAAAATTTGCAACACATGTAAAAATTTCAATCAACATCATATATTGAAAAAGAAATAGAGCAAATAGGAAACATCGATAGATAACTATATATATAGAGTTTGGTTTTACAAAAGTTGTCTTCGAGACACATATGGACACACAACCTATACTATCAAAATACATGCAGAAAAAACATGGCTATAAGGCCTCCTAGTAGACAAGTCCTGATGATGATCATGATGATAGATAATCACGTGGACAACCTTGCACAATAGCCGACCGATGCACTCTAGTACTCCAATAATGTATCACTATAAGCGCATGGGGATCTCATTGACCCTGGTCTCTAGAACACTATGGGTCAAACCCTCAAGATGGCGCTCAAACTCGGCAAGATTCTCGGCTATGTTGAGATCCTACATCTCCTCCTATGCCCTTGGCACAACTACAACTCCTATTAGTGCAAGTTGTGTCTCTCCCTGTCGCTGAAGATATGAAGATCCTACGAGTCATATTTGTCCAATGTCTGCATGTGAAATAAATAGTTAGTCTCTAATACATTAAAAAACTTAAAAAATTGTAAAATCCCAAAATTCAAAACAATATTCAAAATGACATTGTTTTACCTATATCACCCAATTGTTTGCCTTTAGGTTGAATGTGCTCTAGGTCTCCTTGGAGATCAACTCTGGCATATGGATAGTCTGCAATAATTGATCCAGGTGGATATTGGTGGCCACACACCTATTCCACTTGGACCACCACCATTGTTTCTTTCAAGTTTTCAGTTTCCTTAATTGTAGCAAAGTTTATTATTTTTGTTAGTTTTTCGAATCCTGAACTTCTAGATCCGTTCTAAGGCCCGAAACAATGTTTTTTTAGAAAACCCACAAACATGAAAATTTGATAGACATTTGTAGTCAAAATTTGTAGTCCTTGGATATATATTTCTAATGAGGTATCGTGCACATAAAACAAATATCGTATGCCAAAGTTACAACCCTGGGAAGTTGATGTACCAACTTACACCAACGAGGCCCATAGTTTTGGCGCTTCATCTCCTAGGGTTAGGTTTTTGGATGTTTAGGGTTTTCCATTGTTTCTCAACAATAAATAGGCCTTTGAGCCTCATTGTAACACATTTTAGAGGCATGTAGCTCCGACATCTCTTGTCAGAGATAAGCTACCATCGTCCAAGCTAGTTTATTTCCATTATGTATGTAAGCATATTTTAGTTCTTTGCTATTAATGAAATTAAGTTTTATTTTCTACTGCATCTCTATGTTTATGTTTATGTTTGTATTTGTATTCTGTTGCATTCTTGTGTAAGTATAGATCAGTGGTATCAAAGCAATCTTCTATTTTTATTTTTTCTTTGCGTGCATGTTCCCAATGAGGTCAAGGCATAAGGAGTTAGGGCTCAAACTGGTTGAACCTTTGCAAGACCATACTCACAAACACCGCAAACCTCCCATGGCGGAAGAAAAGAAAGATGAGGGAGCAAGAGATCCTTTCAAAATATTACTCGAGGAAGCCCTCAAGTGGCAGAGGAATGCGATGATGGGTAACTTTTCCCATATCCTTCAGTGACTACTCACATGTGACACATCTTCATCCAGAAGCCTCTCTGGAGGTGCCACTCCCTTTAAGGTACAAGTCAAATTTGTCATTCCCATATTTGAAGGTGAGGTAGATGTAGACGTCGTAGATATATGGTTAAATCTATTGGAAAGATATTTTTAGGTTCACGAATTTTCCAATCGGGAAAATATTACTTTTTCACTCCTCAAAGCCACCCCTCATGTCAAGGACTGGTGGGAAACCTACTGTGAACAGAAGGACGAGAGGGAATCCTCACTATTTCCAACCACACACACATGGAATTATTTTGATACCCCATCAAGGAACAATATTACCCTATCGAGAGTTATGAAGATAAATACATAAAGTGGACCATGCTGCGGCAGGGAAGGGACCAAGATGTGTCAGAGTTCACAAATATTTTTCATACCCTTGGCACGAAGTTTGGTATCAAGGATTTTGAGCGGAATTTTGTACTCAAGTATCGCGATTGTATATACAAGTACATCTCGAATGAGATGGATTTCCTAGACATCTACTTGCTTGGCACCACTTATCAATACGTTGTCAAGATCGAGTGAAAATTTAAACAAAAGAAGTGAGACTTTAGATCTGTCAGTCCGAAGCAAGGGAAAGGTGCCCCCAAATTGTAGAACAAAGGACAAATCCATGGTGGGGCAGCCCAAGACAACTCGTAGAAGCTGCAATCAAATAACAACACCACAAAGAAGAAAAGGAAACAGGGAAATGGTGTGAGTTCCATAAGAGCCCCACTCATAACACAGGTGAGTGTCGAGCCAAGAAGTCACTCGTGGCTAAGACAAAAGGTTCCGAATCATATGTATGTTCCGACTCTAATTAAGAACTTAAAAATGGGAATGACAAAGGGAAGTAAATTATTGATGCAAAGCCTTGTGCCACTGTTGTCACCACCAAGATCCATAATATTGAGCCCGAAGATGTAGAGGAAGGGCAGTGACTCTTCCACTCACAGATGTGGGTGAAGGGTTCTCCACTAGAGTTCATTATTGACAACGAAAGCCAAAAGAACCTCATATCAGTAGAGGTCGTGAAGCAGTTGGGCCTACTGACCACACCACACCCGCAATCGTACAGCATTGGGTGGCTTCACCAAGGACAAGATCTTCGCTTCAACCACCAGTGTCACCTTCCCTACAACTCAAGCCCTTCATATATAGGTACCGTGTGATGTTTCTCCTCTTGAAGTTTGTGATGTATCATTAGGCCAACCATACTTGTGGAATTTT
Source organism: Pinus tabuliformis (assembly GCA_031772625.1). Classification (NCBI taxonomy): domain Eukaryota; kingdom Viridiplantae; phylum Streptophyta; class Pinopsida; order Pinales; family Pinaceae; genus Pinus; species Pinus tabuliformis. Next base: position 536,161,197 of record CM062812.1, read on the forward strand.
CATGCTATGTATGAGTCTAGGCCTCGCACTGTTATTATTTCTTTGGGAAATAAGTTATAGAAGATACCAGAGGTACCACCGCCTACTGCCATCTCTTTGATCTCTTTGAAGCAATGCAATAAGATCAATTCTCTGACTGAGAAATTCATCTTCCTTATGATTTTCCCTGAAGACAAGAAGAATATTGTGCCCACATCCGTTACCTCCAAACAGGGTTCTGCATGGAAACAACAAATGGATAAGGTTATGGAGGAGTACAGGCACATCTTCACCTCACCCACAAGGGTACCCCTACATTATTAGGTCAAGCACTCCAGTGATATGACCCCGGGTGTGCCTCTACCCAATGGGACTATCTATCAATGCTATGTTCTTCTGAACGATGAAATCAAGAGGCAGATTCAAGAGTTGTTGTAAAGAGTGCACATCAGGCCAACTTCATCACCTTGTGGGAGCCTGATCGTGTTGGTGCATGAGAAGGAAAAGACCTGGAGACTCTATATTGACCATCAAGTGTTGAATAAGATAATTTTCCAGAATAGGTATCCAATCCCACAGATTTTTGACCTTCTGGACCAGCTCAAGGGGACCAAATATTTCAGCAAGATTGACTTGAAGTCCGATTATCACCAAGTGCCAATCGAACCCTCCAATGTGTGGAAGACTGCCTTCAAATCTATGGAGAGCCTTTTCAAATGGCTCGTCACACCTTTTCGGTTAATGAATGCCCCCATAACCTTCATGAGGTTGATAGATGACATCTTGTGACCCTTAACTAACTCATTCATGGGAGTGTATTTGGATGAAATTCAATCTTCAGCTAAATTTGGGAAGAGCACCTCCACCACATTCACAGGTCCTCCAAACCCTGCGACAACACAAATTGTGTGTCAATTTGGAGAAATTCACTTTTGGTATGGCCTAGGTTCAATATTTTTGGTACATCATTGATGAGTGTGGTGTGCATGTGGACTCAGCCAAGATACAATTTATTCGAGATTGGCTAGCCACAACCACTCTAACAGAGCTCTGCAACTTTCTAGGTCTTGTCAATTTCTAGCGCAAACTCATATTGGGGTTCTCTCATATCACTTGGCCTTTGAGTCAAGTCACCAAGGGTGGAGTGATATAAAATTTATTTTGTTCTGAATCCCAACAGAAGGTGTTTTCTAAGTTGAAGCATTGCCTCTACTCCGCATTGACGCTCACATTACCAAACCTGCAACAACCCTTTGTGATTGAGACAGATGCCTCTGACTATGATATTGGTGCAGTTCTTACTTAGTAGGAGAATCTAGTGGCATATCATAGTGAGACACCTTCATACAGAATCTGGAAGTATCCCACCTATGACAAAGAGATGTATTCCACTGTGCAGGCCTAGCAAAAATGGAAGCATTACATTATGCGGATGGAAAAAACCATCCACACAGACCATTGACCCCTGCAGTTCATACAAATACAAGGAAAGCTGCATAACGATCACCATCATAAATGGTCCACATATATAAAAAAGTTCCATTTGAACATTGGGTACAAGAAGGGAAGCACCAATTATGTTGCAAACTGCCTTAGTCAACCGCTAGTCATGGCGCTGACCACTGTGCTCAACACTTGTGGACATGAGACTTTGAAAGAGCCACATATTTACACAAGTGATCCAAAATTCAACACCAAATATCTGATGATCTTGCAAGGTAAGAAAGTTCTAAACTTTCACCTCTAGGACGTGCTATTATGCCACCTAGGACACTTATGTGTTCCTTCAAGTGAGCGTTCCAAGATGATTTTGGATGTGCACTACAGTCGCGTCGCTAGAAATTTTTGGATAGAAAAGACAGTGGCAGTGTTGCAGAAGTATTTTCATTGGAAAAACCTTCAACAAGATGTAGGGAAGTACATCAGATCCTGCATTGCATGCGCCATTTCCAATCCTACAAACAAGAAGCAAGGCCTGTATACTCCTTTGCCTACTCCTAGCTGACCCTGGGAATCCATCTCCATGGATTACATGTCGAGCCTTCTTCTAACATGCATGACAATGACTATGTTTTTGTGTTTGTCGACAGATTCTCCAAGATGGCCATTATGCTGGCCTGCAAGAAGAGTATCACATCAGAAGACATTGCCAAAATCTTCTTTGAATGAGTGTGGGTACACTTTGGGATCCCAAAATCCATTATCTCAGATTGGGACAATAGATTCCTAAGTGTATTCTAGTGAATCCTTTGTTCATTGTTAGATACCAAGCTCACTAAGTCCACGACCTTCCACCCCCAAATTGATGGCCAAACATAGGTCATCCAAAGGATGATCGTGCATATCCCACGCATGTGTAACTTGAAGCATCCATGCACATGGGTTGAAATCCTCCCCTATGCACAATGCAGCTACAACATAGCTCTCCAAAACTCAACTGGCCACAACCGCTTTTAGGTGGGACTGGGATTCCAACCACTATGTCCCATTGAGGTTTCCATACCACTCGCATCTACTCAGGTAGTTTCAACTCATGTCATTCCGAAGCCAACAAAGCTAAATTATAGCTTCATTGAGCATATTCAACATGTCTTCCAACATTTCCATGACATATTAGATAGATAAAATTCTAAGTACAGACAACATCATGACCAACATTGTGTGCCACACAAGTTTTAGGTGGGTGACAAAGTTTGGTTACATTTGTCGAAGAAGCGCTTCTCTAGGGCCTACTGAAAGCTTCTCCCTCTTTGATATGGGCCTTACACCATCACTAAGGCTGTAGGGGACAATGTTTTCGATCTCAACATTCCACCATTCCTTGGCCTACACTCAGTATTCAACATGGAATAGTTACGGCCATACTTTCCCCCATTGCTCGACACATCAGACATCGTTGAGAATTTGACACCAACATAGATCAACCCAAGTTGCATTGAACAAGCCACAATTGATAGGATCATGCACACACAAATCAAGAACACTTGCCAGCCGAAGATCCAAATGTAGTGGGTTGTCAAAGCTAGCCAACTCTTGCACCAAGGCAAGTGGCTAACCAAGGACCAAGTTCAGCAGAAGTTTCCCCATCTCATGGAGGCACTCAACGCAATGGGGACCATTGCTTCCTAAAGGGGGAGGACGGATCTGTTGAAAAGTGTGCAACAAGAAATGCTTTTTGAGAATGAAACAAGATGATGGAACTTAGTGAAAAGAGTCGCCTTCACTAAGTGGGCCCGCAGGCAAATTATGGCGCAAGTTCTATTTTTGGATCCCAGCAGGGATGATCATAGCAGGAGTGACCACAACAGGGATGATCACAGCAGGAGTGACCACAACAGGGATGATCACAGTAGGAGTGACCATAGCAGGATTGATCACAGCAGGAGTGATCAAAGTCTATTTTTAGACTGGCTGTCCAAAATAGAAAAGTCAATATTATTGTCTCATAATAATATTTGGGCTATAAACTTGATCTTATTCTCTTGGAGCACTTCAGTTTGAGCTACATATGTGGAACATGCAGCTGTCAGAAGGAATTATGCTTTCTTTGTGGTTCAGTTGAGTTGTTGCATGCATGACTTTAGTTAGAACTCAATCAGTTGAGTTTGGTGGAGTTGATTGTAGAGTTAATGAAGTTGTGTTCAGTTTGACTTGGTTAAACTAGTTGTAATTAGTCTAATTGCAAATAGACTAATGATGAATTGTTAAACTAACTATTAAATCATAATGCAACTATGGAATACATTAGTTAACTCAGTTGCATGTCAGTGCATGTTCAGTTCAAGAGGGACAAGTGTTAGAGGATCAGATTGCTATCAGTTGTGACTATAGTTGTGCATGATGATTTGCACAATCAAAGGGATTGAGTATGCCAATGAATTGGCCAATACCAAGTATTATAGCCTCTGCTCACGTCTTTCCCAGTGTGAGTGATTCTTTGGAGGTTAAATACGAGTTTGGTAAACCATTCTCATTCATTCTCTTGCAGGTATTGTGCAGTGGAGGCAGGCAAGCAGCGGGGGAGATTTGGAGATCAGATCTGAGCTGTATTGTGTGTAACAGGTGGAGATAGTACTGAGTACTTGTGAGGAGTATTGTACTATGTATTGTTACATGATTCAATCAATATAATATACAGATAGTTGGGGTTTTTAGCGAGATTCTTTCCCTGAGAAAATACTGTGTTGATATGTGTGATTGATGCTTCTATGTACGCCTGTGAATGTTTCTGCTTCTGTAAATTGATGATCAACGTAGAGGAGGTTATGTATTATGCATGTTCCGCTTATAAGTGTATAATCAGGATAATCTCTGTGAATATGTGTCATATTATTCAAAATTTCTACATGGTATCGGAGCTGCTTGATTTGTAGAAGAGATTTTTACACGATATCAAATGAGGATTGATCATTGAATCTATTATTCAGAAAGTGTTTACATTTTATTTCTTTAGGCAGAGTTTGTAATCGGGCCAGGTAGCCTCTGGATTCATCCTTCTTTTGGAAGGTGAGATATCCGGTGAATGCCCAGATAGTCAATCTCTGTACAAGAAATACTTTGTTCTCACGAATTCTAGATCGAAAGTGGTTGAGTTTTTGAGCTGGTGGAATTCGAATTTAATTCCAAAGCAAGAAATAAAACTCAGAAACATTAAGTGTGAGAATGGAGACAATATGCCCAGGTATCTCACGAAGTTCACCCAATGCCGGGATGAGCTGGGAAGTGTGGGGGTGACTGTCGAATGAGGATGGTGAGTCTAGCACTCCTTGACCTTCCTAAGAGTTGGCATAGCTACCAGGACTCGGTGAATGGAAGGGAGAAATTGCCAGGATGGGAGAGATTTTGGTCGGATCTTGTGCAAGAGGAGATTAGACGGCGCACCAGAGACAATTCTTCATCTATGCATGATGAGGAGAATTGTGCCTTAGTGAGTAAGGCGAAGAAGGGGAAGGGGAAGGTTTATCTTTCCGATTCTAGTTCTTCCAATGATGGGAAGAAGGTTGACAAGTCAAAGGTGAGATGCTTTCGTTGTCATGAGTTGGGTCATTATGCTACTAATTGCCCAAAGAATAAGTCCAAGAAGGGATTCGGGGAAGGATCTGAAGGTGAGGCACTTGCTTCACAATTTGAGTTGGATTTCACACTCTTCGCATGCATGGTTTCATCCATGGTGGGAAGTGGTTGGTTTCTTGACAGTGGAGCTTCTTTCCACATGACCAGTGACAAAAGTCTGTTCAGTACTTTGGAGGAGAAATATCTCCAGATACTCATAGGGATTGGTAATGATGTGAAGTATAGTGTCTCAGGTGTAGGCACAGTTATTTTTCAGAGGGAGCATGGAGCTCACCTTACCTTGACCGATGTCAAGTATGTACCAGGACTGAAGAGAAACTTGGTGTCGATCGTAATGTTGGAAGACAGAGGCTATGATGTGGTCTTCAGTAAGGGAAAGGTTTTCCTTAGACACATCATCACTAGACAAGTGAAGCAGATTGGTTCACGGGTCAAGAACCTGTGTGCTCTTGAGGTTCAAGATGCATGCAAAGCCTTGAGCAGCGAGGCAACTAATGGAGACTTGGTGGTTGAGAGGGAGCGTATATTACCTCTCAACATGCAGAGCTAGAAGAAGTCTCAGATGATTGTGGAGGAGCCACGATTGGTGCAGCAGATTCAGGAGGTTGTGGAGTAGCCACAACAAGGGAAGCCGAGTGGAGATTAATTAGAGACATCTACTCATGCAGAGACCTCCAGTAGGGGGAAACTTCGAACCAGGTGGGCTGAGGGATCGCATGCAGCCATACCTCCAGGTAGGAGGTGCAGTGATGTGGATTGATCGTCCCAAGGAGGAGGGGTAGGATCCTTGAGGTACCTAACCTCTTGGATGAGACCTTGCTACGGGAGCCCTGATGTGGAGTAGCAGGAACTGATTGATTGGGTAGAGACAGATGCGGATGGAGCGGCAGAGAGAGCGACAGTGCTGGGGATCCCAGGACAACGCATAGCTAACAGGCTGCAGCAATGCGAGAGGCACAAGTGTTTTGCACAGTGCTAGGTGGCACAGAGAGGTGTACAATGGTGTGAGATGCATGGAGATGTTGCAGTAGCGCAGATGTCAGAGAGGGAGAACTTGTCAGCAACAGGTATAGCTTCAGCATCAGAGGGTGTTTCTATCCCAATAGGGAGGTTAGTTGGGAGGTGCAGAGCGGATGCAATGCTGGGAGATAGAACTAGCAGTAGCACAGATGCAGTCAGAGATCAAAGTGATAGAGGCTAGAGCAGTCAGATACTGAAGAGCACAAAGATGCAGAGTTTTCAGTTGACAGAGGCAATAGCAGTCAGAGACTTTGATGACAGAGCAAGTGGACCGGCCAGATGTGTTGCATGGAGAACATTCTAGAGTTACAGGATCGGGTTTGAGAGGAAGCCTTTCTTGTTGAGAGGGAGTGTTGAAAAGTGTGCAACAAGAAATGCTTGTTGAGAATGCAACAAGATGATGGAGCTTAGTGAAAAGAGTCGCCTTCACTAAGTGGGCCCGTAGGCAAATTATGGCACAAGTTCTATTTTTGGATCCCAGCAGGGATGATCATAACAGGAGTGACCACAACAGGGATGATCACAACAGGAGTGACCACAACAAGGATGATCACAGTAGGAGTGACGACAGCAGGAGTGATCACAGCAGGAGTGATCAAAGTCTATTTTTAGACTGGCTGTCCAAAATAGAAAAGTCAAATATTATTGTCTCATAATAATATTTGGACTATAAACTTGATCTTATTCTCTTGGAGCACTTCAGTTTGAGCTACAGATGTGGAAAATGCAGCTGTCAGAAGGAAGTATGCTTTCTTTGTGGGTCAATTGAGTTGTTGCATGCATGACTTCAGTTAGAACTCAATCAGTTGAGTTTGGTGGAGTTGAGTGTAGAGTTAATGAAGTTGTGTTCAGTTTGACTTGGTTAAACTAGTTGTAATTAGTCTAACTGAAAATAGACTAATGATGAGTTGTTAAACTAATTATTAACTCATAATGCAACTATGGAATACATTAGTTAACTCAGTTGCATGTCAGTGCATGTTTAGTTCAACAAGGACAGGTGTTAGAGGATCAGATTGCTATCAGTTGTGACTATAGTTGTGCATGATGATTTGCACAATCAAAGGGATTGAGTATGCCAATGAATTGGCCAATACCAAGTATTATAGCCTCTGCTCACGTCTTTCCCAGTGTGAGTGATTCTTTGGAGGTTAAATACGAGTTTGGTAAACCATTCTCATTCATTCTCTTGCAGGTATTATGCAGTGGAGGCAGGCAAGCAGCGGGGGAGATTTGGAGAGCAGATCTGAGCTGTATTGTGTGTAACAGGTGGAGATAGTACTGAGTCCTTGTGAGGAGTATTGTACTATGTATTGTTACATGATTCAATCAATATAATATATAGATAGTTGGGGTTTTTAGCGAGATTCTTTCCCCGGGAAAATATTGTGTTGATATGTGTGATTGATGCTTCTATGTACGCCTGTGAATGTTTCTGCTTCTGTAAATTGATGATCAACGTAGAGGAGGTTATGTATTATGCATGTTCCGCTTATAAGTGTATAATCAGGATAATCTCTGTGAATATGTGTCATATTATTCAAAATTTCTATAGGATCTAGATGGATATTGGTTGCCACCGCCTATTCCACTTGGACCCCCACCATTGTTTCTTTTAGTTTTTCAGTTTCTTTAATTGTAGCACAATTTACTATTTTTGGCAGTTTTTTAGGTCCTGAACTTCCATAACCATTTTGAGGCCCTAAATGACATCTTTTGGGAAAATGGTCAAATATTTTGCATTCGAAAGTTGTAGTTCTCAGATATATATTTTTAATGAGGTATCATGCGTGTCAAACAAAGATTGTATGCCAAACTTACGACCCTAGGAAGTTGATGTACCAACTTACCCCAACAGGGCCCACAATTTTGGCGCTTCATCTCCTAGGGTTAGGTTTTCGGATGTTTATGGTTTTCCATTGTTTCTTAATAATAAATAGGCCTTTGAGCCTCATTGTGACACAGTTCAAAGGCATGTATTCTCCACATCTCTTCTCAGAGATAAGGTACCTTCGCCTGAGATTGTTTATTTCCATTCTGTGTGTAAGCATATTTTAGTTATTTGATATTAATGAAATGAAGTTTTATTTCTGTTGCATATCTATGTTTATGTTTGTATATGTATTATTTTGTGTTCTTGTATAAGTCTATATCAATCATAATGAGCTACACCCACATCCTTCGAAATATAGTGGGATTGAAACTCATCGAAGACACACCTGCATGACATGACATGAGATCTACCCATTACCTCAATCATGGAACTCTAGGACCTAGAAGATCAAGATCAATTCACTGAGGCTGGAGTAGTAGCATCCTCTCTAGAGAAAATGATATCAGAATGGGACCATATCCAAAGTTCTTCAATCGCCCATCCTTTTCCCTATTGAGTTGTTCCTTCATATTTTCCAACACCCCCTCACTCGAGTTAAACATGGTGGGTTCTATGCATTCCAATGCATATTGAATTTGGGACTTGGTAGCCAAATGAAAATTGAAACTTCAAGCCAACAGAGAAATGATGAAAAAAGAGGCAGCTATATCACATCCTTAATCTCCATCTTCCCATCCTTTGTTGGCTGAGAACGGGGTCTACAGTGAACATCTATGTAATACTTTATAGTTTCACCACCTCTTCTCATCCTAGATAATGATATGGGAGCTCCTCTTTGAGATAAAACTATAAGAAAATAGATTTCCTCTACCTCTATCCTGAGAGTATGTGCTCTAATCTTGAAGCAATTTCCTTGAATATCCCATGTCCTGACCATATATTCCAATAACTCAAGCTGAGGTCTCATGCCTAGAAGCCAAAAAAACTTAAGGAATCTACAATTCCTTAAGGCTTGTATTGTTGTTGGGTCATTGGTAGCATCCAAATATTGGGACCATGTTCTATTTCTCTTCAACTTAAAACCACTTTTGACCTAGTGAATTCATGCAAAATCATAAGAAAAATACTTGGAATTAGTCTTGTGCAAAATTTTTGAGAGAAATCTAGCTAAAAAAAATTTACATTTTTCTTCAATTGCTCCCATCGCACCTACCCTTTAGTGGATAGAGCGCCCCAACGTACTTTTACTTCTTAGAATTTGCACTAGGTTGCTCTTGCTAGTGTCAACTAGGCAAACCCAGTGTACCTTTCGATACAAAGAGGGTGTATTGGGCCTAGGGAAAAAAATTAGAACCTAAAATGTTGAGAAATTTCAAAAATTTGCATGAAATGAAAAATTAAAACCATGAAAAAGGATAGAAAGGACAAATCTCCTACCTAGAACTGACGGCACTCGAAATCGCCCACCAAATTGGCTGCAATCACCTGCTGAAGTTTGAGGGTAAAAATCACTCAAAGCTCACCCATAAGAGGTAAAATGAAAATGGTAAAAATGAATTTACTTTTTGCCTATCTATGGTCAATTTAATTATTATTTTATTATATTTTTAGTATTTTGACCTAATTTTACCATCTAACATATATTTTTTAATCTTTTTTTGGTGTTCTGAGCAGGTTAAAAGATAATTAAAGGACCTTATGTGAATTTTAATACAGGTCATTTTGATGAAAGAGCATACTTTTATCACTTTTTCTGGCTATGTTAACTTATGAAAAAGGAACCCTGTGGAGTCCTCTTTCAAATCCTTTCAGACTCCCTAAACATGAAAAGATTGTCAAGCACTTGTCTTTTCAAACTCATTAAAGTAAATGAAAAGACGTCTTCCCAGTATAATTTTAACCCTTTTTGGGAATGGGATAGGCTATTTATGAAAAAGAAATACTTTAGTTTTACATGACTAAAAGGATTTCCTCAGTATCATTTTATGCCTTTTTAGACTCAAGGGACTAAATCTATGAAAATGACCCTTTGGAGTTTTCTTTTTTGCCTCTTTTCCGAACTCTCTAAACATGAAAAAGAAGTTGAGTTACACCTTCGCTAGACTCGTATAATCAATAAATATTGTTGGAATCATCAAGCATGACGAGTCTGAACCACTCTTTCTTAAGGTTCGTTAAATATACTTGGAAGAATTCATGTGAAGGATGAACTTATAGATTAGGCATATGTTATCCTCCTCAAGCTTGTCAAAAATAAAGTGGAACTGAACAAAAATGGCTGTGGAAATTGGGAAAATAGGGTACTTAACGTATTAATGGAAGCAAGTCAGTCTTGAACATGACACTCTTTCACTTCATCTTCGTCACTGTTGGGTTGGGAAATCTACTTTCCTCTTTTGCTAATCACAACATATCAAAAGCATTCATAGTTAGGTTTTGGTCAATTCTGCCAACTACATAACGTGTCACCGATATGTTGAAGAGAAGTCCTTTATTTTCTAATTGGTATAATACTCTTAAGCCTTCATTCTTGTCTTTCATTCCTGAGCCAACTCTACATCAACATCATTCTATCTCAAAACTTGATACCTGTTTAATGTTGTTGATGGGGGATACATCAAGACCCTCCTACAATGGGTTGCTTCCTCTCAACATTAGCTCATTATCCAGGAAGTTTATTTAGAAACTCCCTTTGGTACCTTGGAGGTTGCATACATCCATGGAATTGTTCCTCTCTCTCAGCAATAGGTTTTCGTCATCATCCTTTGACCAAAAGATTCTATGTGGTGTTTGAATTCAACTCATCTATTGACATCATATATTATTGTACTATAGTACCTTGAGAGACATTAACATCACTAGTGGTTACTCTCGGATCTGTTAACGACTTACATCATTGGTTAGTAATAAAATTTTGTTTACCATATTTGACTCCAACTCATTTATTTGCATGGTTAGACTCGTACTATTGTGTGATGAGATAGAAGACCCTAGATCTAGTTCCATCCATCTGGGTTGTGATTTTAGGATTTATACAAGATTACAATATATGATGGATATGATCATCTAAATAGTCATCTAAGCATGGGTCCGCTCTCCATAATCAGCGGACGAGACTTCTTGGTCATTGTACATGTAATATTGGATTATATGTTGAGCATGGGTATGCCTCCCTCAACAATGATATCATGATGATAATATGTATTGTAATAGATCATTATCTCGACCGATTTTTTGTTGATTTGAACTTGTCACAAGGTAACTCACTTCAGCCCTCAGCCACTTCTTCTAAATTTGTACTTTAGGGGGCAATATGTTACAAGCCATTTTGTCACATCTGTTCAATAGGAATGAAAACTGGATCAATCAACATCCCTGAACACTTTATCATAATCCCTTTGCAAATCCCTAAGTAGCATCTCTACAAAGAGTTTCTGGGTCTACCTGCTAAAAAACATTATTTTATCCCCAATGCACTCTGCCTGCCTATCCACCTGTAATGGTTACAAGTTTCATAACTGAGAACCTACATTGATCAGTGCAGGTTGCTCTACCTTGCAGGTGCGATGATTCTACAATTTCAGGAAAATTAAAAAAATATTTTCAAATCTTCTCCTTCTAGAAGCTTCTAAGGTGTTTTTAACCATTTACCATGGATACAGATCTCAAATTCCTATCTGATCCTACTCTACTGGTATTATATCTTATCCTTAGAGCTTATCTTCCCTCATATATAGATCTCAAGCCTAGATTGGTAAATCCTAAACTACCACTTTCACCCTATAAATTTACTTCCTCCCATAGAGTCTGGGTTGGCTTTTGAAGATTATTAGTGCCCTCTTCCTGCTGCTTTGAGCTTAAGGAATCTATCCATTTATGCATTAGGGTTGAGTGTGAATATTTTCTTTGTGGCAAGGAAGGACAAGGAAATTGGGGAGACATCTACAAAGTCAGCTTATATAGATGGTTGTAACTGTCTCCTTTATTTATTAATATAAAAAGCACTATATTTTCCTATACTTGTGCCTTGTTGATGCTTATGTATTTTAATGCCATTTTGACTCATTTATTAGAGATATTGGATTATGCTATGTGCATATTGTAGTTCTCTTGCTTGTTTTAGTCATTTTTGTAGGTTCCATTTATAGTGTGTGGAGCTAGAGTTGGAGCTTACAAGAAAGGAGAAGAGGAGAGATTACAACAGATTCTAAGCAGGTCTCTTTTCCATATTCTAATCTTTCTAAGGAAAAAAATATATCCTTTTCGCCTTTGTTTTTCTAGATCAGACCACTAGATCTAGGGGTTTCTTTTTTGTCCGCAAAAGTGAATTTTCCATAGAACACCTATCTAGTTTGGAGAGTGAGATCACTAAGATTTTTCCTTTGTGCTTTAGTGCAGAATAATATTTTAGGGAGAAAATGATGGTAATCGTGTTATGAGTTGATTATATCTATATATATATATATATATATATATATATATATATATATATATATATATATATATATATATATATATATAGATATATATGGGATGCTTGCTGAAGGTAAAGGGCCCAAGATGAACCATATTTCAGTGAGCCAAAGTATATATTCTCTTATGGATTTTAGATGCCAAGTTTAAGCTTATTGCGGGATGAGTTTCTCTGTCAAAATGGGTTGAGTTCCACTCTATTTCAATTTTTGAGTCCCCTTTCTATTCTCCAATTCTAGTTATTCTTATCAACGATTCGATTTTTCCATTGTTTGTGGGTTGAAATCCTTCATGTACACTTTTGGTCAAGTATATCTTATGGAGGGATGAGTTTATTGTGTTTTATGAGTTGAGATGAGTGTGTCACCAGTATTGGAGGTTAATAATAGACTTCGAAGGGTCATGGGTATTCTCTTGCTAGACGTGGGAATATCGGTCCCAACGTTTCATGATAACCAAGCTTGCTGAGTATTTATATGGGTATATTGTATTGTTGTAGTAGCTTATAAAGACATAATGTTGATGGATTCATCCTTCTGGAGTATATACTGCTAATATTACACAAAGACCAAGCTTATACTAAAGGTTTCCTAGTTGAAGCTATATATATCAAGTGTAGAAATTCCCACTGTAGATTAACAGATTATGCAATATACTAAAACACAATACAAGATCTACTTCTACAACACTTTGCGGAAGCTTACTCAAATTGAGAAAGATCAAGATAACACATATAACTGAGAATGAGAAATCAATCACACATAACACAGAAGAAATAACCCGGGGAAAGCCTCAGCCTAAAACCACAATCTCTGTATTATCATACAAGTGGAAATCTTGTTCAAGTTACAAAAAGAATCAGCTCTCAAGCTATCCTGCTCTCTCTGCAATCAAACAATACTTCTCATAGATAGTCAAAGGCTCTCACAACCTTCTCCTCTGCCCTCCAAGCCTCCTATTTCCTTGCGCAGCTTTTCCTGGGGTCCAGTGCTTCCACTTGTTTGAATTACCACCTCACACTGTTCACTTGGCTCAGAAATAACTACACAAACCAGAAGAAGATAATTCCTTCTGCATGGATGAGTTTCCTATATAAGAAAAATCCTCCAACTGATAGTACATTGTCCCTTCCTCTAATCTCAACTGGGTCTCTGACTGAACTGACATGCATGAGTTATTTATGAGAGAATATTCAGTTATCTGAAGTGCGGCAGTTACATGCATGCATGCATTAACTAACTGAACTCACAATTAATTCCACAAACTGTTGGAACTAATCTAACTAAACTTAACTCAGATAACTGAGTTAAATAATTACAACTCAAAGTACAACTCATCCTGATCTCCTTAATTAAGGGATAACTTCCTCAATCAAAGGGATAATTGTTGCATGTCCTCACATCGACTTCATGTTTGATTTCCTACAACTAATTAACTCGGGATGAATTAATTAATTATTTTACAAACAGTTGCTAAGATCAAATTTGAATTTTACTTCTCAGTTTTAGTTTAGGGACTAACTAAAATTGGAATCCATCCCGAAATGCTATTTATAACAATGCTATTTTTAGCATTTCCATTTTTCATTCCTTGTTGCTATGTCCAACATTGGCACCCGAATTGCTATTTATAGTAGTGCTATTTTTAGCACTTCTATTTTTAGCATTTCTTGTTGCCATTTTCAACATCAAGTTCCTTTGTCTCATTTTCCAAGCTTTGTAAAATTTGATATGTATTTAATAATGGTATGAATATTGTTAAACTATGTTGTGCGAATCTAGGTTGTCTTTTAATAGAGGAGAAGTAGTTTTATATGCTGCCATAAATGTGTACCATTGGTGTTAACCATTCTAGAATTTTATTTTACTATTCACTATTGTTTGGGACCCTTATCTACAGAATATTTGATATTGTGTTCCTCTATTTGGGAATAAAAATATTAAAGAACACATTCAGTAGTTCGTGTTCCAACCATTAGTTAGAATGCTAAGGTCAATCAAATTAAATAAACTCAAAAAAATTGTGGGTATTTCCAAGATATTATGGGTGAGTCATCATGAGTATCTTACATTATCCTTTGAAATATTATTTACTATGAGACTCAAATTTTGGAATTGTTGTATGTACTTTATCACTGTAACTTTTTGTTCAATATTTACCATTTGAATAGAGAATCTATTTTTCTTAATATACCCATAGTCTACTTATCAATTCCTCTAAAAATATGGACCAAGATATAACAAAATAATTTTTCCTTTCACAAAGCCATTGATACCATACATGTTGGTTTTTTTCTAAAAACAAGGATGCAATATTTACCTTTTGTAAGGATGCCACTTAGTATTGATAAAAGTATTTCTCCATCTGCGATATCCATGTTACATGATCATTACCATCAAACTTCCTCATATTGGTTTTAGAATATAGTAATTCCTTGGTGTTGAATTCAAGCTTTGATGATGTGGATCTTGGATTGAAAATTCATGATTATGGTTTTATGACTCAATATTTATTCTCTGTAATTGTTATAGCATACTCCTCATATGAGATTGATTCTTAATACCAACGTCTCCTTATGTTCATGATTTGCATGTGTCTCCACATCCTTCTTATGGAGATATTTTAATCAAATGTTTTGTACCTCTTTTGTTTCTTCATTGATGGATTTTTTTCATTTCTTCCTTATTTTATTTCGTATTCTTTTTTATTTCTCTTTTAATTTTTTCTTCAAAACCTGGTAAATCTACCTTTTTTCAACATACTACTCTCTATTTCATTAACATTCTTCTCTAATTGAGATAACCAAAATTCTAAGTCTTCACTTTCTTCATGAGTCAAGGATGAGCCTCTAGTAGATTTAATTGGTGTAATAGCTTTCTTTGGAGTTATGTTGGAAAATAATAATAGTACACCTCTTTATCACAACTTCCAGTCACCAAAAAAATGGGATCTTCTACTCAACAATTAGGGCACTTATAACTTATGTACCTCAATTTCGAGAACATTTTAACGGATGAAGTTTTTCCTAATACATTAGAGGAAATTTGATTTTAAAAGGTTAACATTAAATTTCCATGTCATAATATGTAATCCAATCAAAATCCTCTAAAATTCAAATGAAATATAGGTGTGACTAGGCACTGGCAATTTTTTTATTAATATAATTTATCTATCTTAAGCGTAAGTGGTCCCCAAGTGAACCAAAACTACATTAAATGTTAAAAATAAATTTAATATCTTATTCTATACAAGTTATAGTATTGATAATATTTTTAATGACGTGTAACTAATTTGAATTTTAAATTTACTTTTTTAATTTAAATTTTCTTAAATCTTGTGTAAACAAATTAATTTAAGTATAAAATATATATATTATTATTTTGAAAAAAATGCATTTATTTGGTTAATTTAAATTTACCTTAAATTTAAATTTTAAATTCACTTTTTTTAATTTAAATTTTATTAAATCTTGTGTTAATAAATTAATTTAAATATGATATGTATGTTTATTTAATTTTAATGACGTGTAACTAATTTAAATTTAAAATTTATTTTTTAATTTAAATTTAATTTAAATTTAAAATTTATTTTTTTAATATAAATTTTATTAAATCTTGCACTAATAAATTAATTTAAAGATAAATTATATATTTTTATTTTGATAAGCGTCACGTTTATTTGGGTACTTTTGATAAAAGTAAAATAATAAAAGTGATATATTAAAAAATTGTCTACATGGCATTATTTGATTAATTCCTTAATTTTTTCTCAGGTGGCTATTTTGAGTTCAAATTTCCTCTAATGTATATATGAAATTTGATTCCCTGTAGCTCTAGAACCTTGGTTTATAATAATTTGATATGTCCTTTCAACAGTTCCACAAGTCTGAATATAATTTTATGTGTTGAGTGAAAGTTATGGTAATTTTCTAGCATGACACAAAAGGACTAGGAAGATGACATGGTGGCTAATATAGAGCCACCACATTGAAGGTGATGTGGAGACAGAGAGACCAAGATCTAAAAGTTTGGAAAATTGGGGTTTATGTGTTTTTTGAATCTAGATGTTCTAGCTATGACACAAAGAGATATCACAACCTTGTTTTGCCAAACTGGTTCCTGCTAGTATTAAACGGTTCCATGAGTTGATTCCTCCACTTTTTCCACTATGAATGCATAGAGATAGATGAAAAATAATATGATGATCCAATCCAAATAAAATGTAGTCCCAGAAAGTGAAATTCTTGATCAAAACGGTCACAAATGTAATTTGAGAACATGTTCCAAGTTGGCCTCCCTCGATAGAATTTTTGATGCCACTGTCATCGCTGCCATTGCTCTTGGTCCAAGTAAAGAGCTCCTACATGTAGTTTAGTGTCATCATCCCAAATATTATTAAGGTGGAAATATGGTTACATTTGTGCCACCCATATTGCTGGGTTAGAGCCATAAAATTTGTACCTGTTGATCTTGGGTGTCTGGTGGCTCGAATATTGGTGACCTACATGGAAATGAATGTGATGGATGGATTCTCCTTTTGTGTGTGCATAAGCATTGTTTTCTTCCCCCATGGGTTTGTGAGACATACTTAGGGCTTGTAATACTATTTTTGTGATTATGTTGTTAAAGGACTCCTGGAAGTCAATGATTTTTTTCTTGAGGGGTTTGAATTTCTCAACAACCATAACTTGAGACCTAGTACCATGCATACACTAGCCTTGGTCAAATTTTTAGCTTGCTTAAGAGTAGTATGGTTGGAAAGAGGGAAAGATTAGGAGTCTAGTGATGTGGGTCACTTGAAGTCATGTCAGGAAAAAATTGGGACTGCATGAAAATTAGAGGTCTTACAGATGAATGGTACCACTCTGATCAACTCATCGTCCTGAATCTTATGGGATAGGTCTCTTGCAAGAATCCCGTGAATGCCACAAGTTTTTTTATTTTATTTTTTTTACTCTGAAAGGATTTTTACTCCCAGTCGATTAATACTGCAGTGGACGAATCCAAAATTCTTGATACTTCCAAATATCCTGTGAAAATCAGGGCTAGACTGTAGTAGCAAAAACCCCAAGGTATCAGCACTACAAAATTTTCTTTGAAAATTTCATCTTAACTATAGCTGCCAAAACCCACACTGCATAAAGTGTTTAATCTGTGCTGTGAAAACCCCAATTGCTGAATCTAATCTGTACGACAGTGGCAGGAACCTAATTGTTGGATATGATTTGTATAATAGAGGTCGAACCCCAACTACTATATCTGATCTAAAAGAAAAGGTAGGAGGGAAACCTTTAAATAGTTGAGGGAACTATGGTCACAAAGGAGTGTCAAGTGCTACAAATCATGATATACATAAGGGTCCAACAGTAGCACTTTATCCAATCTTTCAGAGCACCAACTACGGAGGATCGACTGTACCCTTAGCCATACTACCCAACTACCCTTTTGTATGTCCGAGTAATCTCCCCGAATGTTTTTCTCAGTGTACTATAGTAGAAAGACATTTGATGGCTTGTCTAAGGTTAGGTTTGAGGTTATCCTAAGGGGGTCTTCCGATATACCCGAGGGTACATGGAAGTGCAATCTATGCACGGTTCTATCTAATGCCCTAATACTTGAAGGGGTAACCACATGGGTTACAAGGGAATCCAACTAGAGTGACCACCTCTTGTAGTTCCTGCATGCATGCCTCCCTAAATCTGCGGGTTTATGTGCTCAACGACAGATCCACTATTTTAAAGACATCAAAAAACGTCTAGCCCAAAAAAAATCTACCAAAATTGGAGGTACAACTGGCCTTGGAAAGTGCTCTGATACCACTTGTTATGCACTTGACCTACGAGAATAACAAAATTCTAGGAATATGAAACAATATTGCCATAAACAAATAAATATCACATGAATTGAGACAAACTGCGAAGATATTTTATTATTCAGAAGCATAATACAATGTTCACTTGCCTCTTTGAGGGGGAAACCTCCAACAGAGAAAAACTCAATTACAATAAAACTTGATGATTCTTCCCTTGTTATCTAAGACTATTTATAGCTTTATGACATCCAAAACCCTAACTACTAGTGGTCCCTTGCATAATACGGGTTAACCACTTTATTTATTAACTATGGCCCGTTTATAAATAATTGTGGCCCATTTCCTATAACGCAAGTCAACCACTTACACATATTATTAACGTGGATAATCACTTATGAGGTTTATTAACTCAACTAACTAACTATGACTCTCACAAGGCCCCTTAGGATTATTACATAAATAAAGGTGTTAGGGTTGGAACATAACATAAACTATAGACCCTTCTGATGAGGGCCTAACTCCAAGGAGAAAGAGAGCCAAACTCATGACACACCCAATGTTGTGGTAGTATATGCACTTATAACATTAGAAACAATTAAGCTAACCCTTGAGGCTATGTTGATGTAGAAATATTATAGGTAAAAACATGAATCTTTGATAGGTCGATGGACACTGAAAATAGAATTTAGATCAAAATTAATAAATTTTCTTTTCACCATGCTAGTGCAAGAATGCTTGTTAATTTTAAAACTTGATACATAAGTTGACACCAAGTGAACTCATTTATGCAATGTTCATATCATATTTGACTCTAAGTGTAGTGTTACTGTAATTTTTTTGTGTTAGCCAATGTTAATGGTTGAAACGTTTGGAGCCTAATTGTAAGGCATTCAATATAGATCATGTTTGTTCGACAAGTGCAAACATGGATAGTTGGCACAACAGTTGGTTCAATATCGCATGTTGAGTGGCATCAGTTTGGTCATCCCATACAAATTTAGGGTTTTCTCACCAAGTGCCAAATATGGCATGATTGGCATGTCATGTTGCAACATGACCATTGTAATATGGAAAAGCATGGTCACATGACATGGGTCACATGTGTGCATGATGAGAAAGTGGAGTGCAAGGCAGGTCCAATATGGGAAAGATAGTTCAGTCATTTGATGGCCAAGTGGACGCATAATTTTGGGAGAGCACACGTCAATTCGATGGATGATGGAAGATTTAGGAAAGTCAGCATGCATGACAAGTCGACCATGGATGCATCACATGGTTTGGAACAAAATTTGAGGCTTCCACCATGCATGGGCAAGAAATTGGGAAGTCGACTTGAGTAGTTAGAGAGTTGTGACATTTTGTTAGATGGAGGCACACAAGCGCACACACGTACACATAAACCAAAGGAGGAAAGAAAATGGAACAAGAAAAAGACCACACAACAACACAACCTAGTTATACTCAAACAAATTCATTTTTAAAAATTTAACTTAAAATATAAGTTATGTGAGTGTTAAGTATATAAAAAAGTGTAAAGAAGTCATTGAATCTAGAGAACTTTTAGGTCTAACAATTTCTTTGCACTTTATTCCCAGATTTATGAATCTGTCACTGTGCTTATCACTTGCCTAATTATAAAGCTTACTTTTAACAATGAATTTATACACATATGTAGTGAACTTTATGCTTATCATTAATTGTTACATGAATTATTGTGGCTATACAAATATACATTCAAATGTATGCATATTATTTAGTTATTATATGTTGTATTGAATGTTTAGCTATAGTGTTTTTGGTTGTTGATAACATTTTATTTCATTTTGGTAATGAAATACCTCGATTTTTTAATCAATTTAGCATTAGAATTTTGTAAAATGGATGTGCCTTTGATAGGATTTACAAACCATTTTAATAATGATATGGCCTTGATTCTTGATTTAAACTAATGTTTAAGGAAAATACACTGGATTAGCTTTGGAAGGTTGAGTTATGTCATTATTATCCTAAGGATGTTTTTACTTTTGATAATAAAGAAATATTACTTCATATCTAAACTGATTCATTCAAAGAGGTGTCATCAAGACATGACAATACTTATATAGACAAACTATTATATATCTTAATATTTACATTACAAATAGTGATAGTGTTAGACAAATTTGAAACTTGATGATTCATAACTTTAGAGCATTGCTCTCTCCTTAAGAAAAAACAATCATGATTCTCATTTAAATCTTTGAACGCAAACCTTTTGAATTCACATCACATTAAGTTTCCAATCAAGAGTTCAGAATTCAGATTAGGATTTTCAAAGCAAAATACAAATAATCACTTATTTTGACACATCTGAATAAGTTATATGCGTTCTTCTCAAAATCAAAACCGTACATTCACCATCAAATACACCTTTTTCTTATTTTCATTAGAGAATTTTGAGGTCTAAAATGGGCCTAAAAAATGTACAAACAAAATTAAATTTATAAGAACCAATAGGATTCAAGATGATGATGCGAACCATGGGGGATGATTCACCATTTTTGGAGTAAAAATGTAAAAAGATTAAAAAATAAACGAATTATTTTTCCACCCATATTTTCAATTTATCTCCCTATGATTTTACTCAAATTTTAAGCAGGAGCACTCGTTGGATGTCGAATTTAATTCCTCATCCAATGAGTACCCATGTTGCATACTTTCGATGGACCCTGCTACATGAGAAACGTGATTGCAAACACATGTTTTCATGTATTTTTCATTTTTTGTGTAGTAAGGTCCCTCGAAAGTATGCAACATAGGTATTCGTTGGATGAAGAATTAAATTTTCCATCTAACGAGTGCTCTCGCTCAAAATTTGAGTAAAATTGTAGGGAGATAAGTTGAAAATATGAGTTGAAAAACTAGATTTCTTTTTTCCCTCTAAATTTTGATGATGAAATCTAATCTTATTTTATTGTTTCCATTATTATTTACAATATTTCTTAAGAGATCCAGTTTAGATTTCAAAATTTCTCTGATGTATATCATTTTAAGATGATTTGAAATTTTAGTTCTACCAAATAAAATAACCACAACCATCCATTCCAAAATTTAATGGTTAAACATCATTGACGAATAACCCTATACTATTACCCATGATAATTAAAAAAATAAATATTAGCTTGATACCAAAATTCTAAAAAATTAATATCACTATTAAATAGTCTTCTCCAAACCCATACATATATGAGGAATAACCCTATAATGTTACCCATAATAATTAAAAAAATAAATATTAGCTTGGTACCAAAATTCTAAAAAATTAATGTCACTATTAAATAGTCTTCTCCAAACCCATACATATATTCCACTACTGCAACCTACAAAAATTGTTAGTTTCGGTTTTAAATTGGCAACCTTCAAAAAAAAAGTTAGTGTTGGTTATAGATTCCATACATATTCATGCATATAAATTAGTTGAATGGTATTTAGGCAAATCATGTATAGAATATATGCAAAGTGGCAATTTTTACATGCCTATACAATTTATCATTCGAGCACTGTTTACCAACCGGGAATGTGATAATTAAAAGAAAAGCCTAATAGAAAGAAGTTTATCTGTTTTACATTTCTGTATATATATACATATATAAATAATTGGGTAACATATATGGGTTGCATAATTCTCGGTCAGATTAAAAGCAGATTAAAAAATCTGAAAAACCTTCAAAACACTGACTCTCAATGTGTAAACATTTAATACCTCAAAACTGTCATTTTAACCATTTTTGCGTTTTGTAATTTTAAACAAAAGTCACCGGAAAATATACCGAGAAAGGGTTAAAAATAGGAAGTTCATGTAAGGTGTGTATGCATAATAGTTGGTCATGTAG
This sequence comes from Pinus tabuliformis, assembly GCA_031772625.1. Classification (NCBI taxonomy): domain Eukaryota; kingdom Viridiplantae; phylum Streptophyta; class Pinopsida; order Pinales; family Pinaceae; genus Pinus; species Pinus tabuliformis. Next base: position 536,183,259 of record CM062812.1, read on the forward strand.
AATCCTTACCCTCACATTTATGGTGGGAATGCTCTGCATTTTTATTCAGAGGAAAAAATAGAACAATTTTTTATTAAAAATGAAAGAAAATTTTACATTTGCTTGGATTATATTCAATTTATTAGCATGGTTCAAGAATAAGTCTGGAAGATCAAAATCAAATCCAAAATACAAAATAGAGCAGCTCTCAGAGAACAGAACAGCGATCAAAACTAAAATAAAATACAAAAATAGACATCGAAACATAGAACAGGGCAAAGAAAAAGCAAAAAATGCTGTGACCACCTTTATGCCTTGTTTACACTGGCTCTTCAATGCCTTTAACAAAGAAGAAAGGAAAGCTGAACATCTGTTTACTTCGCTTGGTTCGAAAGGTACTCCTCACAACAAGGATATCCATTTCTTATCCCTCTCTGATTGCAAAGATATTAGCTAGGAGGGACCAAAGTAAAGGTAGGGGTGCCAGCAAATCAATGCAGAGCCTGCCAGAATTCTATCAATGGTGGGTGATAGGGAACAAATAAAATGATTTGTGGCTCGCCCTTCATTGGGAAATGAGCCAATTCTGAACGGAGGGGGAGGGATATAGATGATTAACCAAGTTGTTTAATAAAGAAGAAAGAAAAAAAATTATTCAAACCCAAATTTCTGCATATCCGTGAAAGATGAGTATGGGAAGCAAAGCCACAACATAATACATAGAGATAGGAAAATGTGAAAACTATAAGTTAGGAAGTTGTCCAAGGCTCTCCAGCACTGTGATTCATGTTAAAATTGCGAGAGTCCTTAGTGATGTGTGGGAATTTTTCTTTGCTCCGTTTGTGGGTCGTGTAACAGGGGATTTTCCTTGGTCTGTACACCGATGAATGACTCAAATATTCTCCACAGTACAAGTGTTCAGGATATACGAATATGTCAAACATTTCACATTTTAATGAAAATGTTTTTTTTTTTTTTTAAATCTCTAAAGTTAATAATCGGAATAGCTATTAAAATTACAAATCTATCAAATTAGCTATTAAAATTACAAAATCCATCACATTTGAAGGGTATGTCAAATTTGAAATTCCTACACTGCTTAAAACTGGCTTCAGTTCAAGGAATCATGTCATATCAGATCCATGCAACTGACATAATGCTAAGATATCAGCAACGGGATAGTTAATATTCACCGAAAATACATGCTACTGAAATAATTTGTGCTATAAACACACACGGGATAACAGAATATTTTTCCAACAATTTGTCTATCAAAAAAGATTGAAATTTTAATTACAAATTTATCAGAAAAATAAAATTAAAGATCAAATTCATTACAAGTATCAAACAAATAAAATAATTTACATATCATATGTGATACATTAAGAGTCGTCCGCTTAATTCAATAAAATACCCCATTTCCAAAATTCTCAAACCTACCCGGCCTATCAAAGTCCTTCCAAATTCCACATAACAATAAGGACTTTAAAAGTTAATAATGGAGTTGAAAAGATTTTTCGCCTTTTGATCAATTTCTCTCGAAGTTTAGTTGAAAATTTTGAAATTACCAAATTTTTAAGTTACATAATTCAAAAAGCCTAAACTTTTTAAAAATCCGAACTCAATTTTTACATCTAAAACCCTGCTTTGAACAATTTAGAATTGAAATTCACAACATTCTAATAATAATCATCCAAAATGTCAAAAACTTAAATAAAAGGTAGTCTCCTCCCTTTCCAACAGTGACCAAGCGTATCACACTAAGGAAAACGCATTGTATACTTCAAAGTTCAAACAAAACATCGTTATCCTTATTATGCATCACAACAATACAAATATTCTCCGATTGTCTGACAAAGACATTCGCCACAATTACCAACGATATGGCAATTTGGCGGAAGTCTATCCCCTACGGGCACGTTCTCACCGGTGGAATTAGATGTATCTGCCATTCAATTATTGATCGAAATTAGCATAAATCCATTATTCCTAAATTTTAAAAATCTACACAACTTGTCCTGCAAAGATACATGAATGATCAATCCTTATCCTTACAAGGTTCAGAAGCAACTGCAGTCATCATCAAAAGGAACAGGAACACGATCAGGGCCACTCCCCGCCAAGAATTCCACAGCCGAGGGCTGTAAGAGACGACCCTTTTTCCCTGCAACGCGAGATGTTGTGGAGTCCTGGCACTCTGCAAGATAAATCTCCAAAGAATGGCGCCGAGTAAGAGGGAGCCCTTGGTCAAAATCTCCGCGGTGGATTCATTATCAAATGTGCTTGCGTTGCAAAATAAACCCCAAAGCAAAGGCGATGCGCATAGGTTTATTGTTAAGTCTTTGTATAGTGTCACGAACATCGCCCCACCAACAAAGATTAATGTTCCCAATAAATTTGCCATGATTGCTGGGTAATTAGAACTCAAATTACAATTCTGTGAAATTTTCAATCCACTACCTCAGTTAATCAGACAAATCATATTCCTCGAGTACCCTTCGAGCTCTTCCTTTTCTATTTCTAAGCGTTGGTGCAAAATTTTCAATCAACTACCTCCGATTACTGAAGCAGTTTGGACTGGTACATTCTGTCATAAAAACAGAACTGCTGTAGAGTGGCCGCCCTTTATTCAGGTTGATGGCGAATCTGGATGAGCCATATTCCTTGCTTGCATTGTAAGTTTGTCTTTTTTCTGTTTCTATTAAGAGAATCGGTGCGATTTTGAAATGATATTCCCGGGTTGCTCTATTATTTTTTCCTTTTTCTTTTTGGTGGAAGAGTCGGTTGAATTATTATGAAAGGCCATTGTTTTTATTTTGAAATTTTTAATATCACTTTTATGGTTATGATAATGTTGATGACTAACATCTATTAACCATTATAGTTTTTATATCAATATACTTTTAAAACCAATGGCGTTTTATTAATTTAAAAGGTTAAGAACGCTAGACAAATATTTTTGAAAAATATATTGATGGTAAGGATAAGATGAATAATGGAAGAGGAATTGTTTTTTAATTTCAATTTTTTTTAATGTTGTAAAGGTGACACATTTTTTCATTTAGGGGTTTTATGCATTTTATCAATTTTTTCATTAAGAAATTTATAAGAATTTGTTCTTATTTTAAGAATGTTTATTTTTTTTTTTAAAGATAGTTAAGACATATATTTTTTTGTTTTAGACATTGGGATTGATTACCTCCTTATAATAAATTAATTTAATTTTTCTCTCTAATTCTTTATCACTCCAAAATTTCTCCTTAAATTTTGATGTAATATTTTTAATATTATTCTTATTTTGCAAAACCCTCTCCTTCTTTATCCCTAAATGGTATAGCCAAGAATGGGTATCCTTATACCATCTTGTCTAAAGTGGGGGTTTTGGCTAGAGCTAGAAACAATTTAGGAAACCTCTTGGCTTGCATGTTGTTTAACTACTTCTTGTACATAAGATACATGGTCATAGAAATCCTTTCAATGGGGCCTGAAAGCTTGCTTCAATCAAGGGGATATGATAGGGAGTATTTCCTTTAATATTGAGATTGTAGGTATAAACTTATTTTGGATTATTTCTATCTTAGCCCATGATGCTCTAGAGATATTGAAACCACAAACCTCACACCCATATAGAATAACATAAGTGACAAGAGTCTCAAAGAGGAGTTTTTTCAATATCCATATCCAAAAATCTACTAACTTACAATTGTTTTGAAGCCTATAATAAGCTTTCCATCCTCCATGTATCATTTTCTCAATGCTATAATTCTAGTTGAGCTTGTGATGGATATCGATTCCTAGATTTTTGCATGAAGGAACTTCCTATTTCTGAATTTAATTATCATTACTCTAGTTTTTTAGCTACCCATATTGATGTTGGAATCTTGTAGGATTCTTAGTTGTTTGCAAAGATTGTAAGGGATCCTTTCCTAGAGAAAAATATCATCAATACAGAGGACAAGAATTATGATGATACCACTGAGTGTGGGGTCAAAGAATTATGATTATACCACTGAGTGTGGGGTCAACACAACCCGATATTGAAATTATTTTTTTCCAACCAACCATCAATGGTCCTAAACTTGGTATTAACATTGTCATATTTCCTTGTCACATCAACCCTCAACTTAAGAGAAACCATTATCTCTCCTAGTCTCTTCCACAAATTTTTATCATAGTAATGGTGTTAAAATATTTTCTAAGGTAAAAAAAACAACATAGGAAATGAGTTTTATTATTCTAAAATTCTTTTATAATGATCATGAGAGTAACATGGTCATTCATAATTGAATGATATCTCCTAAATCTAGCTTGACCTTTAACTCTTTTACCATGGCTTTCTAGTCATAGGCATCTTCTTTTTCAAAATAATTTCATATCGATTAGTTGAAATGTGTTCAATCATAACATTCCTATAATTAGAGGGAATGCTTTTATCTATGCTTTTAAAAATACACACAATGAGGCTCTATCTCTAAGATTTAGTGAAGTGTTGCTTCACTTCCAAATTGAACATATTGTTTATATGAGAGATGAGGATAGACCCTTTCATTTTAAAATTTTCAACTTCTTAGCTTCAATTTCCTTAGCTTTCCCATTAGCTAGCAGCTTAACCCAAAAGCCAATGCTAACCAAAGAAAAGGTATCATTCTAGATAAGGGCATTCAAAATGGTGTCTATGGTGTTAGGGGATTTATAAAGATGTTAAGGAAGGAATTATATTTGTCCAAGGGAATACAATTATTTTCTTTAGTTTTATGAATTAGATTTTTCATTTGAAACATCCTAAGATCATATTTAGATAGATGCAGTATCTACTCTTGCTTTCTATTTATATAATTTACCTTTTCTTCCATTTGATAAGAGCTTTTCATGTGTTTTCCTTATCAAGCTTTAAAGATTCATTAGGGGCATCCCTAATTTTTTTTTTTTTTTTTTAATTTTAGAAGCATTATCATATCAAGTTGTTATGTGGAATTATCCCTATTGCGAACAAGAGCGATATCCCTAGACTTCAAAGAAACCTAGTAAGAAACAACTAGGAATTGTTTCCTTTCTCTAGACTATGACTAACTGAAAAATATACTATGATAGAGGCCACGTACCGTTTAAATGAAATTATTGATGAAGCCCCCTTCAAAGATTTTGATCATTCGCTCCTTGATGCTTTAGAGATCCTCCCGTCACTCCCTGCAACTTCTCCATGATGTCTTGAAGGAGATCTGCAGAGACAAAAACAAACAAGAAATCAAAGCATCCAATATATAACATAAGAGATAAAAGGACTAATTAACCAAATGTGTATCATAAACTGATCAATATGCAATCACAATCTATGTAGGTGATTAAGGAATCCTACAAATTATATCCTCTAAGATGTAGTTGAGAAAGAATGATTTCCTTTATATTAATAAAATGGAGAATAACCTTACAACCATGTAGCCTTGATGTTGCAAGTCCCTTCACACAATATCCAACCCTCTCCTTGAATGAATAGCCTTCCAACTTTATTCCTGCAGCATAAGCCTACTTCCAAGAGTCCTCAATTTTCAAGCCTGTGTTAGCTTTATAGGCCAAGAGTGGGAAGTTTGGGATCCATTTTCCAAGGGATGAGATCCACTAATGGTTTGATAGGGATTCCACAAAGAGAGGGAGTTGCTCCATGATGGGAGGGATCAAGATTGAATAGGCAACCATTTGAGGCTTGTTCGTTGGGATAGTTGTTATCAACAATGCTTCTAGATTTCACTTTTTATTTTACATGTGTTAAGTCATGTGTCGCAGGTCACAGTGTAAGACAATGCATACTTATGCATAGTTCCTAATGGAATCCTCTGTGTATGCACATAAATTGACTAGAGGGTTGAGCACGAAACCAAAAACAGGGTTTTGTACCATAAGATCCAGGAATTCCAATTTCTTTGAGATAATTTCGATTCTAACTTTGCAGGGGAATGGTTTGGGACACATTTGTGGATAGCGAAAAATCCAGGCAAATAACAAAATGACGTGTAACACAAGTATCGATAGTTCTATTATTCCTTTTGTATGCCACTTCAATAAAGAACTAGTTAATAAAAACAAAGGAAATTGTAGCATAATTATGATAAAGGTTTTGGATTAATTTAAGAGTTAAGAATCCATTTTAAATCATTTAAGAAGAGATTATTTCTTAATTTTAAATAAAATATTTATTATTTTTAACAAAATTATATTTATAATTAATAAAATAAAATTTAAATAATTATTTAAACCCCAGAGATATATATATATATATTCAAATGATTATAGTATATCTTGCAGAGAAAAAAATAATAAAATTTATTAATTTAAAAAAAATTGTTTGTTCAAGATATTTTATATACATTAAAAATTCAAAATTAAATTTTGACATGGCTTAGGGTTGATGATCGTCTAAAATATAAGAGTAACATGATGGAAAAAACATCGTAAATACATGTAATGAACTGGAATGCATAAAATTAAAAATAAAAATACTGACCTTTTCTTCCGAAGGTTTTCCTACACCAACAAATATGAAAACGAACTAGATTAAGGTTGAATTAAACCCAACATTGACAAGCGGTTCGAATTTTGAGTTACAAGACAGATTACATCATAGAGAGAGAGAGATTAATTTTTAGAATTTCATATTTCCTTCCATTTCCACCTTAACTTCATAAGATGCCGTTTTGTTTTATGCTACGTTACCAGGAGTATTCCTAATCTATTAAGTTATTCCACGGAGAGGTATCGGAGGATGGAACAACCCAAAACTCGGTGGAGACCGGTCGACCAATCGAATGGAATAAGTAAAGTTTTAGATTTTTGACATGGGCGGTCTAGAGGTCAAATAAAATTTCTAGAAGAGGAAAAGTATGTTATAGCTTTAATGATTTTGATTCTTAAAACAACTCTATTGAAAACTTTTTATGGATATTTAGTAGATTTTAAGTTCTAGTTTAATATACATCGTTTTATAGCAATATCTATACTTTTCTATAGGTTATGTATAGTATGGGTTATATATAGAGAAGAGGAAAGATAGATAAATAAATAAATAATATAATAGAATAAATTAGGATATATTTATGAAAGACAAAATGTATGTGGTTTATTTAATAGGGGTAACATCTATTTAAAAGTGGTCACATTTTTTATTATATTATTAGGAAACTCTTTAATATTTTTATAATTTTCTTTTTGTTTTACTATATCTTTACAATGACTAAAAGACAACTTATAATGGAGTTATTATGAATTTAAATAGAGGACATTACATGAGAATGACATTTTTAAAATAATGAGTTATTAAGAGTCATCTAAGACATTTTTCTGGCACATGGTTCATCAACCATCTCACATGTCGAGATCTCACATCCCACCTCAAGCTAGCATACAAGTACATGGTTCATCAACCATTTCACATGTCTAAATTTCACATCCCCTCAAGCTAGCATACAAGTACACGTGCTACCGTCATGCTTATTCAAGTGGTCTATTCCACAACTTGGGACATCATGTACTATTGCACTACATGTATGCCTAAACAATAGGTTATACAAGAACCTCTAGGAATGCATCTTGCCTATGGTTAGGCTTTACAACTTGGACTAAACACTTTATGCTGTTCATGCATTACTAGGACTCGCCATAAAACAAATATAGTTTTGATGTTTATTTTGTTAATTTTATTACGTGCTTATGACTTTTTAAATCTGAGCTATATGAGATGTATGATAAATTAATTTACAATATTAATAATTGTTTTAATATAACTTTAATAATGTTACAATTCTGCCTATTTGGGGTAGCTCAATTGACAATGGTCATTGAAATGAAGTCTCACCGAACCAGAAGTCTTGGGTTCAAATCTTGTGTTGGGTTCAAATCTTGTGCTATGCCCCCGGATCAAAATGAGAAGTTGTTCATAATGAAGATATATTCCTACCAAGCTTACAAAAAAATAATGTTACAAAATTGAATTAAAAGAAATTAATGTTGCAAGTAACATCATGGTTAATTTGAAGTAATTGAAATATATTTTTATTGCTTTTGAAATATTTTTCAATTTATAATTATCATGCTTTTAAAACTATTTAAAATATAGTTTTCATGTTTACTATAAAAAAGAAATAATATATAGGTTCAACATATATACATTTTAATAAACAAGAAAAACTATCTGATATTTGTAAAAACATCATTTTTTAATTAAATTGAAAAGAAAAAATTGCAAAACTATCTTTCAAATAAATTTCAATCCTCTATTCTTGATAAGTACTAAAATTATTGTGTAAATATTCCATAGAGATTAATTTTTTATTATTTAATTAATAACTAGATTAAAAATTTGGAAATTCTATTCCAAAATAAATAAAAAAACATAATAAATACACTTTAAAAAAATCCACAAACTATATACATTTAATTTAAATTTTAATGTGATAACAATTTTATATATATATATATATATATATATATATATATATATATATATATAAAATATATATATAATAATAATAATAATAATAATAAATCCATAAACTATATCCATTTAATTTAAATTTTAATGTGATAACAATTATATATATATAAATATATATAACTATATAAAATAGGTTCTTTATACAAGTAAATTAAAAAAAATTATATATAAATACAAAATTTTTCCTTATATTATAAATTACAACCCAACAAAACAAATATAATATATATAAAGTAAATTAAGAAAACTTAAATATAAATACATTTTTTTCTATTCTTAATATTTTAAATTACAATTTAACAAAAAGATATATTAAATTACAACTCACAAAATATATATATATATATAAAATTTTAAAATAGATTTTCATAATTGGAATTTAATTAATCATATTAATATAGTAGAATTTAATTTTTATATATTATTTTAAAATATTTTTAATAATAATTATATATCAAAAATTGAGATTTATTTTAAAAATAATTATTTTTTAATTAAATCAATTAAATAAAAATAAATAACTATATAAATAAGTATTTATGAAATGAGTTATTTTTTTTTCCTAAACATGTGATATTGATAAGTCGTGATATTGTCCTATATTATTATAACCAAATTTATTTCCAGGTTAAAATTTTCTATCATAATCTCAAAATAAACTTACATAATTAAAAATATTATGAAATATTTTTCAAAATATATATGTTTAACTCACACATTAATTCTTTTAATTAATAATAATAATACTAATATAAAATAAAAATTTAATTTAATTAATTTTTATGATTTTCTAAAAAATGTAATATATCACAATATTACCAACTATTTAATTTATATAACTACACTAATAATTAATAAAATACATATTAAATTTATTTATTATTTATATCCTTAACCTTAAAACACAATAAAAATTAATATAAAAAATTTAGCTTCTAACTACTAATAAATTCACTTTTTTGATTTTATAAAATGGGTTTATCAATTCCAGATGCATTGGTCTCTTCGCAACGTAGTAAGTATCACCAAAAACAACCCGGACAAAAATCTCGCAGAACGCGGTAAATTTTAGAACTGGCCCGGTTTTCCTGCAGCAAATGAAAAAAGGAAAATATGAGCTACTTTACTGTGATTGAATTGTAGCTTTATGTTCAAAAATCTCGCAGAATGCGGTAAGCTTTAGAACTGGCCCGCTCTTCCTGCATCAAATGAAATAAGAAAATACGAACCTTACTGTGATTGAATTTTTGCGTTATGTTCTTCAATATGTAGTGTACAGTTACTACTCCAAAATCTGGTGTAAATGACACTATGTTCAGTGTGGCTGCGGCTGCTTTACCAGGTGTGGCATTTGTTGATGAAGAGCAATTTTTGAAAGCATATATGTCCCCGCACACCAGACTGGCTTCTCGTAGAATGTTAACTATACCTCGCAACTGCTGCTCCTCGTGTCTGCCATGATTGCTGTGTAAACAAATTACAGTTAGGTTTCAGTCTGCCTTTTATTTATGCAACACAATTAATCTTGCGTGACGCCTTTCCATGGAATGACGCCACCTCTACATTTTCTTTATTTTTCTTTCCTCTCTCCATCGATAATGATGGGCGTCCATTGTTTTTTCATTTATTTTTCTTTATTGTGTGCAATGATAATCCCTTCTTTACTCTTATTCTTATTATTCATACTTGTCTTCGTTTATACTCCCCCTTTATCAATTATTTCCCTCTACTTTTATTCTTATTTCCCTCTGGAATAATATTCCCTCTCTTCTATTCTTATTTGTCTGGATGATATTCCCTCTCCTTTTACTTTTTCTTTTATTTGTTCGAAAGAAAATGCCCGAAGTTCTATGGGAAAAAGTGGTGCGATCGAATCAAATTGTGACTTTTAATGACTTGGGTTGAGAGTTGTCGGTTAGTATTCTCGACTTTAAATAAAGGGAAGGAATCCAATAAAGGGATTGGATTGTGTGTCCATGATAGAGAGCTAATATATTTACATTCGAATAAAGTAGAGTGAAGGGAAAATCTTAAAAAGAAAGGATAGAATCAAATAAAGGCGTGGGTTACGTGGTTGGACGATGGGAAGCAAATATATGATTAAGATGAAAAATCTAGATGATTAAGATGTATGCGGAAAAGAGTGGATACGATTTCTTTTATAACGTATTATTTAAATTCATTTACTTTTGGTATCTATGAAGTTGTTGTTGAAAGTGAGCTGGTAGATTTTTTATTTTCTGGTTAAATATGAATTTCAAAAAATTATATATTTTATTTTTATTTTTTATTTTTTTAATATTTATATATTAAAAATTAAAATTAATAAATATATATATCTATATCTATATATAGATACTATTTTTTCAATTATAATACATCTCATATATAAATTATTAATTTATATATATTATGTGACCACATTTCCTCAACATTACTTTATGAAACACCTTTAAATTCAATAAATTAATGCAATACATACGCTACCCACACTCAACTCATTAATAGAAGTGTTGAGGAAGATTTAAATTCAAGAAATTAGTGCAATCCATACGCTACTCACCCTCGTAAATAGAGGTGTGGAGGATTATCTTTCTTTATTGTGTGGAATGATAATCCCTCCTTTACTCTTATTCTTATTCATACTTGTCTTGGTTAATACTCCATCTTTTCCTTTATCATTTATTTCCCTCTGGAATAATATTCCCTCTCCTTTTATTCTTAGTTGTCTGGCATGATATTCCCTCTCCTTTTACTTTTTCTTTTATTTGTTCGAAAGAAAATGCCCGAAGTTCTATGGGAAAAAGAGTGGGTGTGATCGAATCAAATCGTGACTTTTAATGACTTGGGTTAAGAGTTGTCGGTTAGTATTCTCTACTTTAAATAAATAAAGGGACGGAATCCAATAAAGGGATTGGATTGTATGTCCATGATAGAGAGCTAATGTATATTTACATTCGAATAAAGTAGAGTGAAGGGAAAATCTCAAAAAGAAAGGATAGAATCAAATAAAGGCGTGGATTACGTGGTTGGACGATAGGAAGCAAATATATGGTATTTTTAAGATTTTAAGGTGAAAAATCTAGATGATTAAGATGTATGCGGAAAAGAGTGGATACGATTTCTTTTATAATGTATTATTTAAATTCATTTACTTTTGGTATCTATGAAGTTGTTGAAAGTGAGCTGGAAGATTTTCTATTTTCTGTTTAAATATGAATTTCAAAAAAATATATATTTTATTTTTATTTTTTAATATTTATATATTAAAAATTAAAATTAATAAATATATATATCTATATATCTATTATTTTTTCAATTATAATACATCTCATATATAAATTATTTATATATATTATGTGACCACATTTCCTCAATATTACTTTATGAAACACCTTTAAATTCAATAAATTAATGCAATACATACCAATACATACGCTACCCACACTCATTAATAGGAGTGTTGAGGAAGATTTAAATTGAAGAAATTAGTGCAATCCATACGCTACTCACCCTCGTAAATAGAAGTGTGGAGGAAGATTTGCAGGGTTATAGATTTACAACCTTATATTTAAAAGACGGTGGGACACGTGTAACCATTGTTGTTATCATGACATACTTACCTTCGTAAATGTTGGCCTTTACTATATGCCCATTCTAAAGCAGAGTAGTTATAAAGTGGTAACAACCTTTGGGAGTAGCGTTGCCAAATCATACAAGAATGGTGTGGTGGATGAATTATAGGAATTTAAAGCTGTCCAATCTTAAAGGAGAGTTTTGTTACCATTTTGTTCGTAATAGTCTCTAAAGCTTAAGACAAAAATTCATCATATGCATTACTTTAATAATGAAATAAGTGATATGTGGATGTAAATTGAGCATTCTTTCAATGTCAATGCCTAAAACCATCATTACTTTGGAAAAATACTAAGCTCAACATTCTCTAAAAATTCAAGGCAAGTTTCAACGTAAAACTCTGTTAGAGGCTTGAGTTGAAGTTTTGGTAAGAGCACATTTTATTTTCTAATTTCCATCCTCTACGACCCTATTTATGATAGAGATAGAATAAGTTTGATAAATGCACAAATATCGAGAATTAGAGGAGTTTTTATTAGGAATAAGATTATATAACAATAAAATTAACATTAATGTAAAAATAAAATATAGAATGACAATATAACAAAAATAGTAATATATGTGGTTCACCCAATATGGGCTATGTCTACAAAGAAATAGTTAGTCCTTCATTTTATTCTATCCAACAAAATGAAATAATACAACTTGCAACACATCCATTGCAACCTACTCTTCACTCTCTTAAGTCTCCTCTCTAAATTACAATTTTCTCTTAATAATACACAACTGCAATACAATGCCCTCACAAGAGGAGGGTGTTCTTCTAGGACAAAAACCCCTAGCATAAATTCTACCATCAAATTTGCGACCTAATGATGAATGGAGCAAATTGACTAGGAAATAACAATGTTTTACAAAGCATTTTTTCCCAAAAGATTCTCTTTAGGGGCTACACTAAAAAGAATTGTTATCATCCTCATGGACCCCTTGGCAATAATAATGGTGGGGCAACAACCCCTCCCCCCATTAGGAACTAGGACTCAGACATGGCTAAAAACAAGATCTATGAATAAGGAAGATAATCAGACTCCACAACCAACAATTCCATAAGCTAAGGTAGTGCATAACTACAGTAGTGTAGCCATCATATGTCATGAAAATCACAATATACATTGACACATAATCTTCAATGCTAAGGAAGGACATGCTTTTTCCCACATTTTAATGTTCTTTCTTTCTTTTTGTATTTCATTTACATTCAAAAAAATCCATGAATGTTAAAGTGTGGTAGCATTCGACCTATGCATTCAACCATTATTACTTACTCTTATTAGGGAAAGTTATATATATATATATATATATATATACATATATCTGTGTGTGTGTAGATATTTCTAAAGGCTTTATTGGTTTAAGCATATGTTATTGACCAAGCACAAAGATAGTTTCCAAAGACATCTTCATGAAAAAAACCAAGATAAAAATATAACTGTCACATTTGATGATGAAAATTTGGTAGTAATTCCTTCTTAAAAGTATCTTGGTTTTGAATTTGATTATAGTTATCATTGGAACTCATGTGAATAAACTTGTAGTAGGGTCATGAAGGTCCTCTATTTTATGTAGAATAATGCAGAAAAGTTCATCTACCCAAGTAACCGACCAACCACGGTAAACATGTGACGAGAAGTTACTATGATATGATTCAACCTCCTAAGTCACATTAAGGAAGTGGAACCAACATAAACACAACATATATACATTCAACATCAATAACATGACTCTTAAGAACCATCCCAACATTTATGATAACCATTCTCTAGTTCCCATTGAGGTTTTAGACCACTTGACCCCAGACGCTCCCATTCTATGGGCCTGATAGCATCCAAGATGCTTTGGACGCTCTCATGACAAGGCATGCCAACATCCAGGGACTATTTTTCTCAGTGTTGTGCTAGCATCCATGATATTTGAACCACTTTTTTAGGCCTAGAGCCCAGGTCACTTCCCAGAATTGAATGACACCTTCAGAATAGAAAGATAACAAGGAAACAATGATGCAAATGCAAATACTTGAACAAGCCCTTAACTAGACCCCTACTAGTCATCACAAGAATTTTGTCAAACATATCACAAATATGTAATCTACATGTGTAAAAAACAAATTTAAGCATAGGGGTCTCATACTCAATTGAGAACTGCTACGAAGCATTGATGACCCAACACATTAGTTGTAGTTTAATCCATTAGGTCATAGATACATTATCCATCCATTTACAAGTAAAAACATGATGAGAGTCATCCATAATTTATTGATTTAAGCATATGTTTTTGACTAAGCACAAATATAATTTACAAAACACCTTCATGAAAAAAACCAAGATAAGAATATAGCCATTGCATTTAATGGTGAAAAATTGGCAGTATTTCCTTCTTAAAAGTATCTTGGTGTTGAATTTGATTGTAGTTCTCACATGAACTCATGTTGATAAACTTGTAGTAGGGTCATGAAGGTCCTCTATTTTATGTAGAATAATGCAAAAAAGTTCATCTATGGAGGTGGAAATTTAAAAAATTCACTCTTTAGAGCATCAATGAAAAATGATATTCTATGATTTTTTATTTGAACTCTAGGCCTCTCCAAGGAATCCTCAAATGAATTTGAAAGAGTTTCTAAGAAGTTTATGGGGGAAGAACCAAGAGATGGGGTATAAAACCTCATGCATTGATCCCATCAGTAGTCGGCTATTTGGGTGTTCAACATAGATCTTGGCGACCACTATAAAGGATAAAGGTTCGACTCCTCACCAATCTGATGAAAAATGTAGGCGACATCTAAAATTTCTTTACTTTGTGCGCATCCTAGAGACAGTGAATGACCCCGAACTGTTTGGGGAATGTTTGACATATATTAATTTGAATTGTGGGTTATAAGAAGGGTCTTTGTATTCATTTTTTGAGCTATATATTTTACCTTCATCATGCCTTGCAGCAAGAAGGTACTCAAAGTGAGTAAAAAAAGTGGTTCCAGATTTTGGAAAGAAGAGCTTCCCCATCATCATGAAGAACTGAGCTACCTATAAGGGAGGAATTTCAACTCCATTGAATACTAAGAGCCCTCCCATTGCCATAAATGGAACTTGGATTATAAGAAGAGGATAGGAGGATAAGGGGGGGGGGGGGTGGGGACAAAAGTCCTCTTAATTGATTTTAAAATTAATATAGGTAAGCCAGGGACTTATGAATGCGAGTGTCGTGCACTTAAGAAAGCACGAAGAAGAAAGATAAAAAGGAATAAATAATCTAACCCAACCAAATAGGTGGATAGATTCCTAGGCATACTTAATAGACCATCGAAGGGGCTGCTATCATTGTGGTATCAAAGCATTACCATATAAATATTACAACAAGCAGATGTTGCAGTGAACGAGGAGGAGAATACACTGGACCAAAAGGTAATAAATTATCTGTTTAATTTTATATTGACTGAAAATTTAATGTTTGAAAGGATAGGACATAAAAGACAAGAGACAGTAAAAGGAAGTTTCCTAAGAGGAGGAATGCAGTACTAGATTCTATAAAGGAATGATTCTCGGAGAAAACATTAAGAGAACTAATCAGAAGAGGAACTGGAATATAGGAAGGAATTCCAGTACAACACAGAGTTGGGAGGAGTGTAAGAGAACCCAACTAAGGAAGAGATATTGAGAAGAAACATTGGCAGGTAAATGGTTTGTTATTTCATCTAAATTTTGGCAAGCTATTAATTACAGAAAGCATCAGATGGGGGTGGCATGACTATAGCCAACAAAGAGCTATAAAGAATTTGCAAAGTCCTCAAGGAAGTGGCAAAGAACCCTTATAGCAAGAGAGGCTGCTAAAAAAAGAAGAGACTTGTTTGTGGTTGGAAAGTGAAGGGGACAATGGAGGTCCTCAAGAGAAGAGAAAAAAAGGAGTTCTCAAGATGTGAGCAAGGTGTAGCAGAATCTAGAGAAGAGAAAGTACTTCTCAAGAGCTTCCAGAGGAGGGAACCAAGGGACACCAATGGCCAAGTGGAAGTGAGGTGTTTAGGTAACAAGAAATGGAGAAGGAATGTTATAAGGGCTTGTTTTCAGCTCACGGTGGGAAGTGAAAGCTCGGGAGAAGGAAAAAAATAGATGGCTACTGATGGCCATAATCAGGGTTTAAATAAAATCCAAAACAGAGGAGAAAAGGATGCCAATAAGAATGGCATGCAGAAGAAATTAAGCCAAGAAGAAATTAATAAGGAGATAACTCAGCTGAAAGAGAGGCTCAAATATTTAGAGATGATGTTGGAATGAGAAGACCAGAGACAAATATTGGACTTCCAGAGGAGGTTGAAGTTTCTTTCCAGATAGAATGGTTTCAAGAAGAATATCTCTGAGAGGTCAGGGAATGAATTGAAGCACCTATTAAAGGCTTCAATAAGAGAGGAAGAGCTCATAGAATTTGAGCTTATGATTGGAGCAATTCACACTTGTAAACCAATGAGAGGTGACATCTTCATTGAGGAAGATAATGAGAGACTATCTAAGAGTACTGTGAGCTGCGTACAAACTCCAAAATAAAAAATGAAGTTTCCAATGAAGGGTGTTGATGAAACGATAGAGGAAGGTCGGTAAAGAGAGCTAGTGGCAAAATAACTAGAGGTGGCTAGATGGCATTTCGTATTTAAAGTAGGTGAGATTTATATAAATGCAGAGTAAAAGAATGGACAAAATGTCCAAAAAAATAGAAGAGGGTGTAAGGCTTTCCTCTCAAAACTAGATGCAAGCTGGGAAAGAATGTTGTAAATAGTTACCAAAGATAGCCATTGCGACAGATGAGGATAATAATTTCTAAGGGAGATAACAAACCTCAAAAGATATTATGCAATGGAGTGGAGATGATAATGAGGTTGAGAAGATGAGACTAACTGAAGGTATCATGGGCTATAGGATAAGTCCAATTCTACAAAAGATTCTAGAAACATCAGCGGAGGCCCAAGAGCCTCACTCTTTTAAAACTGATCATTTGTTTTTATGTGTGGATTAGAAGGAGAGACAACCATCACAAGTTGTCATACAGGATGAGGAGAATCTAGGAGGAAATAACAAAGAATTCATTGAGAACCATGACCAACAGATAAAATGAGGAGCAATGAGTTTTGCAGAAAATGGATAACCACTTGAAGTTTCCATAAAGATTGCGGAAGAAGGCTTGGTTTTTCAAACCACTCAACAAGAACATAATTCAATTTTTTTTGAAATGGAGGAAACATTATTGCCTCAGAAGGATCACGAAAAGAATACCTTGCCACATGAAGGAGAAGTGTTGATGGAAGTGACTAAAGAGTTTGAGAAGTATTATGGTTTTGAAATTAACAATTGGTGTGTGAATGTAGTTATTGAGTAGGAAAACCTAGTTGGGAAGATGGATGAAGGGAATTATTTAATAAAAGTTTAGACAAATTTTTTAGAAGCAGAGGTCAGGAGTGATAAATTTCTCTCCTGCAATATATGGAGAGACTATGATGGATGAAAATAAGGACAAGTATACAAGTAAAGATGTTGTTGTTGAACTGAACAAGATTGAATTGGATTGGAAAGTCCTTCAAGAGGAAGCTGATGAAGATGAAGGGAAATATTGTAATGAGTTTCTAATTAAAGGTGACAAGGATACTTTAAAGTTGTCGGTGGAGCTGAAATAGTTGGACGAGAAGTTGATGAATCAAATGATTAACATCCAAAATGTAAAACTTTAGCTGGAAGAAGATGGAAGTAGGACCAAGATAGAAGATGAAGTCAATAGGATGAGAATGATAATGAAAAAAGTACCCACATAAGTGTACAAAAAAAAGGACAACAACCAACAAGGACAAGTAGCTGACTGTGCAAGATTTTCCTAGCAAAGTAAGAATAAGATTACATAACTATGTGTGGGATCCTGATAGACTAAAAGCAAAGTTACAACAATAAGGCAGTTGTGCATATGAAAAATAACAACATTTTGTTTTGGATCCTGAAGGATTTAACCATTTGTCTAGGAGGTCAAATTTTTTCCACCTAAGGAATTTGATGCAAGAGCATCAATGTCAGTGGTACCATTCTATTTAAGACCCCAAAATGGGACATGCAAATTTTTGAATTCTTATTTTCTCTCTTATTTAAAATATTTGTAATAGACCAACTATCTTGATTCTAGAGGAATCTGGATCATTTGATTGTTAGGATATTTTGAGTAGTTGATATCTAGGCCAACTAGGGATTTGTAAATATCGACAAGAGTCTATCTTAAGTGGTAGATAGTCTTATGACAAATGTTCAATTTCGTTTTATTGTGTAGATATTTTCATTATAGAATTATACATGTAAGAAATGTATAGGAATAGGTAAGATGGAGGAGAGTAGATGGAGAAGTGAGCGTTGTCACTTCCTTTCCAAATATTTTCTACTAATGGAATTGATATGATTGTTTTGTTTCATGCCTTGTCTGAAATGTGCAATACGCATTGTCAAAGTGCAC
This sequence comes from Pinus tabuliformis, assembly GCA_031772625.1. Lineage (NCBI taxonomy): Eukaryota > Viridiplantae > Streptophyta > Pinopsida > Pinales > Pinaceae > Pinus > Pinus tabuliformis. The sequence goes on from CM062812.1 coordinate 536,201,824, forward strand.
ATGTCTTCAGTTTCTGGTTGAATTGATGTTAAAGGAGAAGATAAGATCCTGAATGTGAGGAGAGATGGGAGAGAGCTTGATTTTTTTGGAGCAATTGGTTAGTGAACCATTGGACCTCTATATTTGCCACTATTCTGAGTAATAGGAGGTATGCAGAAATTTTTTCTCTATGACTATAATTCCCTATTTTTATGCATATTGAAATGAGTGGTAATGCACAAGGCTCACAAACTATGCCGGCTAATTATTAAGTAGGGAAGTGTTGGGTTTTTGCGATGATCTTATTGTTAATATGAAAATACTTTTGTAAAATTCCTTTTGGAGTTGTTGATGTCAAGATCGAACGCTGGGTGAAGATCCTTAGATGAGCATCATTAGGTAAACGATCAACTTCAGCACTGTCTCTACCTTGTTTCTATTTCCAGCAACCACCACAATAGAGAGGCACATTTGTTCTCTTCAAGTTCCACATCACGCCTCCAATATGGGTGTTGGGCACTCGCATGCACACCCAGGTGTGACCATGACGGGCCACCATGAGCCGGGTAGAAGGGTGTTGGAGGGATCCATCCATTCTCCAGATCTTATGGCAGTGGCATGGGCCCATTCAACAACCGAGATCCTTTCACACCACCAAGATGCATGAACAATATGTCCTAGAGATCGTGCGGAGCTGGCCACATGTCGGAAGCATGGGCCTATCACACGACCTCATGACTTTGGATTTCTGCCCACTACCTGGCGCGAAATGTTATCGTGCGTACTTTCACACATCAGTTTTGGGCTCTCACCACACCGCACCATCCTCCTCCACTCCCCATCGTTGTGTTATTCCTACATAGATTCCTACAACACATCACCCTCCACGTTCCATGCCATGTCAACCTCCATATCATCACACTCTGCCCCCTCACCACCCTCCACGTGTCCTAGTCCTACCACTCTCCGCTTTGCACCACGTTATGAGATGGTAGGGACATCCGATATCTTACGACTGCAAAGGAATTTGCACTAGGAAGATGCACAGTGAATAGATAAACTAGGTGATACAAGATGGGCATGTGGAAACCCTCCATCAATCCTGCACGACCTCAAAACCTTTCATGGCTTGTAATACTGCTACACGAGAGTGCGACACGTGTCCTCTGGGACATGATAATTGGTTCACACACCCTACGCCAGTTGTACCTCACATCCTTTCAATGTAATATGAAGTCATCACCCAAGTAGGATGAGGTGGCTATCATGGATGATATGCTAACTATAAAGGCGCAACGAAGGTAAAGGGTGACTCATTTATATAACATCTGTACAATCCACGAGCCTCAAATATAGTTAAGGCCAACAGGATTTGAGCTTAAGCTCTGCAAATTCAGATTTAGGTTCAAGCATGCCAGAAAATATTCCCTCCATGGTGCTTTGGAATATTGTTTTAGGATAGCTATGCGGCATTTAATACCTTCTCCCGGTAAATGAAAGAACTCTTAAGTCGTTTCAATAAATATTGCCATAGGAAAGTCTAAATCACATGAAAGATTACATTATGAGGATAGGATCAAGCTGGAAGTACCGTGCACCTTTAATAATTTCACGTTTAAGAACAAGCCCCAAAGTATACTGTCATCAGCTGAAGTGTCTTTTTGATAAAGTCATCATAGCCCTGGGGTAGCACATCCCCTCCACATCACTGAGACACGAGGCACTCCACTTATGGCCTCCAAATTCTTATATTGATTTGCGCCATGGCCTTTTATGCTCTCGATGGGAATTTTACCAATATTAAAGGTGAGGAATTCGAAGGGGATATGTTTTCATCTCTAGAGTCGAGTCAAAATCTGAAGAAAATGGAAGTAGAACTCTCTCGACCGAAAGAGTGCATCCGAAGACTGTAATTTGATTCGTACCTATAGAAAAGGATAATGCTGACAAATTATCAACCAAAAGAGCTAAAGAAATGATATGAGAAGAAGTTATTAGACTAATTAGTAAAAAATGGGAGTAGTTGGAACTAATGCAATACAAGATCAAGATGCTCAAGCGATCTCACAAAGAGATAGAGACACTTAAAAAACATGCTGAAGCGAGCTCGCACAAAGTCAGAGCAATAACTAATTTCTTGAATCAAATGACTGAAGAGGAGGTCAGGAAGGAAAAGCTCGATCGCTCCCACTTGGACATAATAGCAGCTCATTTAGAAAGGAAGCACATGATGATGGCATAGTTGGAGAAGAAAGCCAACATCATGGCTCATGAGGTGAAAAATTTAAAGAGAAGTAGTAAGGATTATGTAAGAAGAGTTTGCCACCATTCTTCGATGAACAAGGAGACCTATTTTCTAAGGAAAATTTCCTTGATATTCTACATCTCTACAAGGATAGGCGAAGTAATACTGAATATAGGGAGCACATTCCGCAGGAGGAGATACTTGTAGATCTTTACAAGACAAACTTTGAACTCATGTCCACGTTGAAGAGAATCTTCAAGGATCAAGGAAAAGTCAACTATGAACCCATCATAGATATGGAAATGGCCATAACCAAGGCCTGGCTAGGGGACATCCCAATCAAGTGAGATTAGGATGGCATCTGTGAGATACACTGACTGGTTGTATATGCAAAGTCTACAACAAGATGAGAAGAAAATTCTATGTTAGTAAGCAAGAAAGGCAACACTTTCGTCCATCCTAGGCCATCCAAGCCAATGTAGCTACTCGACTTAAGCATCACCGAGAGTAAGAAGGAATGCTACACCCAACAAGGAGAGAGAAGGTTGAAATCAAATCCAAATATAGAGGGGCCCACTCTACAATAAGCAAAACTCCAAAAGAAGCTTCTAAAAGAAGTTAGTTACAATACAATTGGCAATTTTGTAAAAAGTTGAGTGGTTTTCCATATACCACTAGTAGTTTAGGGTAGGGCCAAGCTCTTGTAGTGCCTATATATAGGCCTCATTTTGAAAGATAAATGGGGGGAAAAAAATTGGTTGAAGGGGAAACTTTGCCAAAAATTTTGGTGAATTGTTGGGAAGTCTTAAAGCAATTTTGGGGAAGAATTATGAAGTAACTCTTGGGTTGTATCTCTACTGTCATCATGTATGTGCTCATGTCACCTTTATTTTGAATTGTTGATTTTTTAGTAGCTTGGGAGGTACTCCAAGCCCTAGGGTTCGGGGTTTGGAGGGTGAAGTTCCACAAAATTCATTTTTGGGCTTAAAACCCAAGTTGGGGTTTTGCACCCATCAATGTTTGGGACAAAAACATGGAGAAATTTAGACATGTGATGGATGGAGATGATAGGGGATGGAGAGGAGAATCCAACGCTTCAAGAATCATCGAAATCTGAGATGTCCTTAATGAGTTATGAATTTTTGAAGATCGTGATGAGTTTTGGATAGCCAAGTCATGTAGGCTTGAGACAAATTTTTACAAAAGATATGTCTCTTCAAACATTTGTGGAGCCCTATTGTTTGGTATAAATAAGAGGTGATGTGAACTCATTTTTCATCCAATGAGAAACATTTCATAGAGAGATCATCTCCTGTGGTAGCTGCAGCACAAAAGGGAGAAGGTCGAGAAGCACAAGGGCAGTTTTGAGGTATTTTTTTTGGGTTGGAGAAGGTTGAGGTGTAGCAGAGGCTGGTTAAGTGAATTATGGGTAGTGTGGTACACATTTTAGAGTGGCTACTCCTTGTTTTTGGAGGGTTGCAGGCTATGTGGGACAATAGAGGCACCACAAGCCTGCTATAAGCTTGCTGGAGGGTCCGTAAGGCCTATTACCTAGTGAAGAGGCAAGGGAACAGGGAAGCGTGGGAGGTAGAAATCAAAAGAAGGTAAGCCACAGAGGAAAAGGTGGCTATAGGGAAAGTTAAAGAGGGTTGTCATAGGCTGTGATGATGTCGTAACTAGATTGACATTCTATAGTAGGTGTACCAACGCATGAGAACAACTATGTGGATGATTTCATGTTGAATTTGTTGCAAGTGGATCAGTGCTATTGTGTGGACTGTTCTAGCCTGTGGGAGCCATGTGGAGGTCTTGACCTGGTGGTTAGAAGCCCCTCCTAGAAGCATATTTCACAGTGATTATATTAGGTGCCATTGGACTGGCGGAGGGAAACGTGTTGGTGACCCAAAGTAGCCCTTGACAAAAAGTCATAAAGAGAGTTTGATATATGAAGGTTGGGTGAATTTGATAAGCTTAATGTGAAATATATTGATGGACTAGTGGATTGCTATATTGGTAGATTGGAGATCAGGTATTGGCCAACCTAGAAGAGAAGATTGGATCAACCCGTTTTCATTGTAGCAGAAGCAACTTCCAGGAGTGATAGATGGTATCCCTCCTAGAGACTCTATGTGTTGTCCTTTGATGGATTGAGGGGAATATAGAGAGAAGAACAGAAGCAAAGGACTGACATGATGAGATATGACATAAAGGTTGCAGCGATATTGTCATTGTATCTTGTATTCTTGTACTTGTGGATAATTGAGGGCCATTATCCCTTGTATGGGAGCCTTATACAATTGTATTGTATGTTGATTAATATAATGAAGTTGGGTTGAAATTTGTAAAAAATTGTTTATAATTGTGCATGTGTGATTTATTGCTATTTATATTATGTTGTGCAAAGTAGCTTTGTTGAGATTCTTGGTTTGGTAGCGTCATATATTTTAAGATTCTATCCTAGACACTAGGGTCGGGGAAATTCAACATGAAGTTTGCTACTAATATGAACCAATTTTATGGAATTTCCATGGCATTTTGAGTTATGAACCTAATTCTTATGTGAATTGTAAATAAATTGTTTTAAGATCTTGGTTGAAATGAATTCTGGAATCACTATGATGGTTTTGTTTCATTTTTTTCAAGATCTATCAAGCTAGCTTGAAGATTATCTTGGATTTCGTTATATTTCTTGCAAGTGTTTTAAAGGAAAAAGTAAATTTCAGAATTATATGTTTTGTAATAGTTGAATTCTTAATTTCTTAGTCATCCACCAGGGATTATTATGCTTAAAGGAATCCTTAATTACTTATTTAAGCTAGGAAAAACTTGATTCTCCCTTTTCATCCACCTTTTAATTTTTTTAAATTTTCATGTCAAACATAAGGGTTATGAATTCTCCTATCCAAAATTAGCGAAATGCGGCTCAAAAAAATATCTAATGTAATGGTGTTTTTCCCCTAACCTTGATCCAAAACCACTCCTAAATTAACAACAACTTTAAAAAAAATTTCCTAAAGATTTTAAGATTTAGTATGTGCGCCACGCGACCATGAAAAACTTTAAAAAATAATCTACGTGAATGATTTTTGTATTACATATAGCTCAATTATGTTCATTCTCTAATCATAATTAATAATTGAAACAAGGACATAATATATGTCCATATGAGGGTTTAACATAATTATTGTGATCAAAATTCGACATTTATTTATTTTCTTGTTACACTTAAAGGGGAAAATGATATGCATGTGACTTAAATGCACAACATGGAATTTTCTGATTAATTATTAAGTCTAAATTTCATAGTCATATATAATTTTCAAAGAACAATTAATGCATGGTTTTCCTATTTGTTATAATGTCATATTACATTAATTGTTGTTTTTTCAAGAAACAAAATATAACAATGTTATGATAATGCCAAGCACAATTTTTATTACTTGAAGTAGGATGACCAAAATTTAAACCCGAAATATAAATTCTCCTATTTTCCAAACAACAAATAGAGTCCATTTAGATGTTGCCACACTCTACACCACATCGCTACATGTTATGCCTTTGGGGATCCAATGTAACAACCCTGGGTTAAAGTTCATGTAATAAAGGTTAATAAACATAAAATATGACCAAGGTCATGGGATACATATTCCAAGCTAAATGTTGGGAAAAGCACTATAGTGGGATCACTTTATGTTTATTAATTGCTAAGGAAATTAGGAAAGGAATTGGCAAAGACAAAGAGGCATTAATTGGAATTTTATTTATGAAATAAAGGAAAATAGGAGAAAAGGAAGGTGAAAAGAAACATATTTTCATGAGAGGGAAATTAGGAGGAAAATCAAGTAAAATGGAAAAGCTAGAGGCCTCAATGATAAAAAGGATTTTGAGGATCAGTTCACATCCTTTTGTCAATTTTTTTTGGAATTAGTTTGAAATAGAGAGAGAAAACACCAAGAGGAGAAAGCAAGAAAGAAAGCAAATGAAGGAAAAGGGAAAGCAAGGGAAAGCAAGGAAAAGCAAGGAAAAGCAAAGGAAGCAAGGAGAAGGTTGGGATCAACAACATCAGTAGGAAGATTTTGCAGGTAATAGGTTTCATGTGTGATTTCCTAGATGATATGGGAATGCATGGTATATTAATTGGTTTATTTGTTTCATTTGTTGTCATTGACATGGGTTTATTCGGGTTTGACAGTGGTTTTAGCCTTCTTATTGCCATTTCCTGGATAGCCATGGTGTGATGGGATCAATTTCTTGGTTGAGCTTTGGATTGTCAGAATATTTTGACACTGGGTGAGGTGCTCTTAGGAAAATTCCCAAGGGTTGGGGGCCGAGATGGTTTTCTTCGGGAAACCCTTGACAAGTGGGTGGAGACAGGTGAATTCTCCAACGTATGGTGAAGGAATTCGGAGGCATCCAACCTTGTTTTGGTTTGGTGATCTCTTGACCAGTTTTGGCAGATCATGATAGTTTGAGGGTGGAGGTGGTTTAACCTATGGATTCCCTTGGTTGTTTATTTCTTTTTCTATCCCGTGAGATCCCACATTCATGCTTGGAATATGGCATGGGGGTGATTGGCTGAAAGAAAGATTTAGTTAACCTCAATCTATGGTCGGGTGGTACATGGAAGTCCCTAACTTGGTTGGCTTTTGCATAAGTAATAAGAGCTATTTTCCTATTGTGTTTTATGAGAAATTGTACTTGCTATTATGTGTCTTGATGGTTGTTTTTTCATGGTTAATATTCTAGTTATTTGTTGGTTATAAGCATAGTTTATGATGTGCTCTAGCTATGGCTCCTATTATGCTTTGATAAGTTAATGAATGGTTGATGAATGCATGGACTAACAAATGTTGTTGCAACTACTTGAGAGGGAATTGGATATTCTTGGTGATTTCTAGCTAAAGTACAGATATTTACACTCATATATGAACTCATGACTTGTAGCTTACATGTTTACCATGTGTTTGATGAAATGCCTAGTATTTTCTGGTCTGTCTAGGTTAATTTTTTTACTCATGTTTGTATGTTTAGCATTTTCACTATGCCATTTATGATTTTGGAAATTCTCAAGTAGTTTTGGGAAGTGGTCTTGAGGTTGGCCTAGAAAATTGTCTCGGATCTCGAGACCGCACACACTTCATAGAGAAATTTAGGTCATAACCACTCGAAGCTAGGCTTATGAATGTAGTTATAGCCTCATAACCGCATGTAAGTAGTTTCAAGGGTGCGACTAGGAGTCTAGGTCAGTGAAGCAAAGCTCCAACTCAAGGATTGACCACCTGGGGTATTTCTTCAACTCTTGGGTGATATGTAGTCCTTGTAGGATGTTAGTTTGTGGTTTGTAAGTCTCAGTTGTAGGCCCCACTTCCTTAACTATAACTAGGAGTTCAGGTCATGTCATAGTGGCACTTTGCTTCACATTTACTTGTAGGGCTTGTAGAAGTGGGTAAATGTGGGAGGGGTGTGTCACAACCAACATCTCTTGGCATCATTTCCTCGAATGATTCAACTTCAGTCCCTATGTGAAATGACATTTTCTCGACCTATGTGGTGGAAAAAGGATGGGACTTTCCTTTTAGTTGTGCATTCCACCTAACAAATCAACTTTCTAATTCCCTCACCACCCTTTCTTCCACTCTAGTCTCTTCTCACCTTCATTCCTATGTGCCTCGCTTATGACCATTTGTTATCCTCATGCAATATACTACAATGAACAAACTTGTTCTTTCCTTTGTATGCATCGTATCCACTGTGGCCTGTACTAGTCACGTTTTGATCATCTTACCATCTTCACCTCACACTATTACATTTTGGCTTCATCAAGAAGGCACACTCGGAGCAGTTTCGACTAGGTCCTTATAATGCCTATTTCCAATCTCAAACACCTTATGTGCACTTCCAATCAATGAACTAGGATCCTGTTTATTAGGCTCTCGGGACACTCGACCACTAGAGTATTACCTATGTCATTGCCTACAATAATTACACAATTACCTTTATCCAATCACATGATTACCTTTCTCCAAAATTGACCATAAAAATGCCACGCCCATGAAGTCCATGCACAAATACATCGGATCACTAAGTCCTAGATTTAAACCATGATAGGTGACTCAAGAAAACATTTACGACACTAGGACTCCAATATTCTCCACTGCTGCGAATCTAATTCTGCAACACATCATGAATGGATAGGGTCAACCCCATAATCAACCAAACCAAACTAAATAGCTTTTGGCCTAGGTGGCAGCACGATACGCCCAACTGGCCCTACCGAGGGTGCTAGACGATATGCCCGAAAACTACCTCAAGTTGTTACCATGTTTCAGTGGTGAGAGGAAAGGGAATGTTGAGGAACATATAATTGCATTTCAGGATTTTACAGATAACTTCATGGTGGAAGATGAAGATTTCTTCATGAGACTCTTTGTGTAGGCCCTCAAGGGAGACGTACAAAAATGGTTCTATACCCTCCCCCCAAACTCATTGCATTCATAGGAAAATTTGGAAATGTTTTTTTGAGCGTAATGGGGTGAGAAAAAGGACTTTCAATATTACTTCACATAATTCTCGTAAGTGAAGAAGATATCATTTGAAAGTGTAGAGAACTTCAGGAAGAGATTAAACAAGATCTACAACAAAATCCCAAACGAAATAAAGCCTACCCCCATTTCTTCCATGGTTAACTAAGCGGCGGTTTTCAAGCCAAACTTCTCTGTTATGTTTAGTGAGAGACGACCTTGAAAATTATTGGACATGCAATCAAACGTAGCCGAGATAGAAGGGAATCTAGCTGTGACATGAAAACTTAGAAGGTTAGAGATAATCGATGACAACTATGACCCAGCAAGAGAGAAGGGAGGAAATCAAGATAAAGGTAAGAAGAAGATCAAGGAGGAACCTGACCAACCTACCTATCATGAAGATCCATCCAAAGAAATAATTGAGGAAATGAGCCAATTAATCAGGAACTTATCAAATGAATTTGGAAATCTTAAGACTTAAGGGCCGAGAAAAAATCCTAACCAACCCCCTTGTAACCTGCCCTTTTTTCTGTAAACCTTCCACCCACAACAAGTAAACAGGAATAGGAGAAAAAATAACAACCTATACAACATCCTGTTAGGAGAGATATCATTCTACAAACTAATGAATATTTTGAAGAGTATACATAGGAAGAAGAAATAAATTGAGTAGGATACCCTAGTCAAACTTTATACATTCCTGAGAATGACTTCGCATATTCCATCACGACACCTGAAAGCCATATCCCATATGATTTCAAAGTGTATGAAGACTATGGAGTTTCACCTTCTCAATATCAAACAATAACAAACTCCATTATGGAAAATATCAGAAGAACCCATGACATGGAACCTAGAGTAGGATAACTTGTTGCTAGGAATCAATAGAATAAATCAGATAATCCTGTGATATCGCTATCTGATCCTCAACATACACAAACCAACATCCACCCACCCCCCCAAGCCTTTAATCAGAATAACAGAAATCCCATTAAATAAAAGAAAGAACACTCCAGAACAAAACCTATCCTCCACACGAGAGGAAGAGGCACCTAAGGATTCCTTACCTTAGCCACCCTAGTGTCAACTGATCAAGGAGGAAAAAAGCAGCAAACCCCCTCCTTTCAATATTGAACAAGAACTAAGCAAGATAAAATTCCATGTCCCTCTATTGGAATTGGCACATAACCCATCCTACTAGCAATTAACAAAAAAAATTATGGTCCCCACTAGACAGATCACCCACAACAACATTCTTAACATTCATTAAGATATTTCGCATGTGGATTGTGGCCCTCATGTAGAGGAACAAGATGAAAATAGTCCTCCTTTTTACATTACCTTGAATGTGCATCATAAGTTGCTACATAATTGCATGTTGGACTCAAGGGTGTTCCACAACCTCAAGACCAAATCGATTATGGTAGAATTGGGCCAGGATATCATCACACTATATCAAGATCTCTAATATTTCATTTCCATAAGGGTAAATTTCCTTGGCTTTATCAAGGACCTAGTATTTTCCCTTACCCAAATACTAAATAAGAGCTTGGTCATGGACATATTTGTAGTTGACATCCCAACCTCCTATGGTATGCTCCTTTCCAAATCATGGGCTAGGAAATTAGGGGGAACACTTCAAATGGACCTATTGTATGCCACCATACCAATTTGTGGAGGAAAATAACATAGGCTCTACAAAGAGGCCAAACCCATCTATGTTATTAGCGATGCTAAGAAGTCAAAGAACATACATGTTTATGCCCCAAAAGAATCAATAGGATACTGCAACTTATCGATCACCCCTGAACCTGCTATAGAGGCAACAACTAATCATATGATGCAATACTCGACATACAAACCTAATCATGTGTGGAAACTATTCTTTGACAGGGCATGGTCCCCGGAAAGTACAAGTGTTGGAGTTATTTTGATACCACCCACAGAGTAGAATATCTCACTCTCCTATAAACTAGAATTTGATGCTACTAATAATGTCGTTGAGTATGAAGCATTAATTTTAGGATTATAAACAACCCGTAAAATGGGAATAAATAATCTTGTAGCTTTTGGGGACTCAGACTTAGTAGCCTTACAAGTGAGAAACATCTATACCATAAAACACCCTTGAATGAGGTCATACCGAAATGTGGTTTGGGATACCATTAAGAATTATTTTGATGATTTTAACATTATATTTGTACAAAGGGAAGAAAATAATCCCACATATTCCGTAGCAGTCATTGATAGTTCCTTCCAACCTCCCCCAGAGCTAAGATTAAAGTACGAGTTCGAAATGTGTTACCGACCTTCGGTCCCTAACAAGATCAAACATTGACAAGTTTTTGAAGATGATCAACAGTTGAAGAGATTCCTAGAACACGTGGAGGAGTTTTTGGTAATAAACATTGATTCAAATGAAGAACCACCCAAGGATGAAAAAAGTGAATACTTAGACCGCAGCGATCCCAATGAATTCCTGAATCAAGTTGGAGGTTATGAAGTGATCCAACTGAAGGAAAACTTCATCCCGAAAGGGTTGGCTCTCCTCAAGAATTTTTTTAACTACAATGACATACCAACTAGGCTGGTATGTAAGCCAGTAGATGAGAACGTGGACGAACATAACCTTGGTATAGAAGAAATCCCTCAGAAGGTAAAACTCGCTAAGTCTTTACAACCTGACAACAAAAAGAGGTATGTTGAGTTTTTTAAACAATTTAAAAATGTTTCCGCATGGAGTTATGAAGATTTGAAAACCTATGACACTTCCATTATTCAACATAGGATACCATTGAAAGAGAATAATAAGTCGTTTGTGTAGAAACTCAAGAGATTTAATCCTACTATATTTCCAACAACGGAAAATGAGATCAAAATATTGCTGGATGGAAAGATCATAGTTCCACTGAGATATTCTCAGTGGGTGGGCAGCCTAGTACCTTCCCGAAAGAAGAATGGAGATACCAGACTCTATGTGGATCTCAGGAAACTAAACTGATATTTGTTGAAAGAAAATTATCCTCTTCTAAATATGGATCTGAATTGCTACAAAAAGTGATAGGAGCATCTGAAATATCAATGATGGATGGGTTCTTGGGTTACAAATAGCTAGTGATGCATCTTGATGACAAATATAATACAACATTCACAACACAATGGGGTACATTTATGTATGATCAAATGCCTTTTGGGTTGATTAATGCAGGATCTACCTTCCAAATACCTATTGATATTTCATTTTTAGGAGAAAGGGATTAGTTCATAGTTATCTATCTAGCTGACATGATTGTTTTATCAAAATCAGAGGAAGACCATCTGGAACACTTGATACAAACCTTCCTCAAATGTAAGAAATTTGGCCTCTCATTAAATCCTAAGATGTCATTCTTTGCATTGTAAGAAGGGAAATTGTTGGGGCATATTTTCTCAAAATAAGGTGTCAGAATCAACCTATAGCGGGTGGAAGCTATTTAAAAGATTGGCCTGCCATAGGACATAACAAAATTTGAATCCTTCTTGGGTAAGATTAACTTCTTACATAGATTTATTGCAAGCATTTTGGCATTATGGTGTGCATAGTTCCAACTAGTTTATTTTGGCATTGGTTCATGATGGTAGCTAGCTCATGTTGGCATTGATGTCAACCCTATGTAGACTAGTTGATGTATTGATGCCTTCCTTGTAGCATGGTTGCAGCTAGTTGAGTTGGCATTGAGTTGATTATGTTGGCATTGATGTCAACCGTATAATGTCACACTCATGATGGTAAGATGATGGCGTTGGTGGATGATGTAGATATACATGTGACGGATATGGTGGCTAAAGTGTCATTCATGTTGTTGAGTTGGCACACTAGTTGAGTTGGTAGCTAGGTATTCACGCTTATGCTCATGGAGATAACTTGTGGTAGTGATGGTACGGCCTCATGATGATGATGCATAGCTGTTATAGGTATATTCATTGGTGTTGCATCTTGTGCAAGTGTGAGAGGAGAGAAAAGGAATGGTTGGCAGACAAGTCAACCTTTGTTTGTTGGCCTTTTAGGTCATCTTGGCAATAGCACTTGGGAGACAAGTTCGATCCATTTGTAGAGGTGTTACTGAGATTAGTAGTGGTTTGGAGACATGTACAGGAGGTGATGAAGGTCACCAAACAAGTGGCAAAGGTTCCGGGCTGAGGTTTCATGTTTTTCCTTCGGTTTTTTCCTAGGCGCACCCATGAAAGCCGGTGAGTGCAGTTGAAAGACTCCAACCATTGGAAGATGAACTTATGGGTGTGGTTGCAACCCATATTGACTAGACTTCTCCATGTGGTTGATATTTTTCAGGGAAATTTATTTGGATTACTCACAAAAATTGGATTTAATTTGGCATGGTAATTCCAAAATGCTTCTAGATTAATTTGCAAAGGTTGGGAATGGTTTGAAAAGGTCCTGAAATGATGTGAACACCTTTAGTTCATAAGTAGTGGTGATAATGGATTGATTTTATCAAAATTTTCCACTCTTGATCCCAACCCAAAGATGCTCCCAACACATTTTATATACCATTTTGGAGTTGAGTATTGGTTGATGAAGTTAGTATGTGAGTGAGAAGGATGCAAAATAGTAGAGGAATGATTCAGACCTAGTGTAGAGCATAGATGCTTCAATATATCAGTTCTAATGGCAGTAGTATGAGTATAATTTGTTGAAGCATAGTATTGATACAAAGTTTTCAGATTGCAGACCAAATATGTAGAGAGTTGGAGCAAAGTTTATAGATATGGTTGGAAAGCTTGGTCTAGCTCAAAGTTTGTAACTTTCACATTTGTTTTGTAGGTGTTGCTAATGTATTTGGAAGATAGTCATCGTGTCTTATTCTGCTGATTGCATCATGTAGAAATCATATTTTGGTGCGAGGGTTTGATTTTATGATTAAATGTGAAGTTTTCTTCTTATTGTCAGTGATATTATTTTGTTTTTGTTGGATACATTGTGGCCACTATGTTGTTGAAGTGGAGAGCATATTTGTGGTGTTATTTTGATTTGATGAGATTGTCTTGCTGCTGGAGATCGTATTGAAAAGTTGAATGAAGTTGATTAGAAAGTATTGGGATCTAGTATGAAAATAGATGAGACGGGGTCCACATAGAGTAGAGGAGCAGTGAATTCATGGGTGTGGAGAAATGATTGTGAATTTTTAGGGAAAGGAACAATTTCTCCATCCAATCGGAGTTGGATAGTCCAATCAGAGTTGGGTGAGGATTGTTGATCATGGTGGCTTTCATCATATGGTAGTCTATAGATCCATGTGATAACATAGTTTTCTAAGTTGATCAGTAGATTTAAGTCTCCTGGATGATGGGAGTTATCTGATTGTATTAGAGATCAAGTCTCCTAGCTGATGGGAGTCAACAATCTATGTAAAAGACACATTTTTATTAATAGAAGATTCAGAGTAGCACAACAACAACAAGGGTGGTTTTTCTCCCAGTGAAGGGTTTTCCACTTGATATCTTGTGTCTCATGTGTTGATGCTTTCTTGTGTTATTGTGCATGGTTATGTTGTTCATATGGTTTATTTGCTACTTATGATTTATGCATAGATATGAAATTTTTCACCGAGTTTCTACTAATTAAATGTGTATGATTCAGTAAATAAGCTCTAATTGGTAAAATTATTGAGAATATCACACTACTGACCCCCCCCCGCTCAGTAGTGCTCAAAGGTTTCCAACAATTGGTATCATAGCGGGGCTCTTGGTTGCAACTTGATTGCTAGAGAGTATATTTGGGATTTGTTGGAGAAACAATTGATTTTTTTTCCAAAATGTCTTCTCAAGAAATGGATGTCCTTACTATTATAAATTTCAAGGTATGGACCAAAAACGTTAAATCTTAGTTTTTGTCTTATGGATCTAACATTTGGAGATTAGTATGTGAAGTTTGTGGCAAGGATCTAATTGCAGATGTATTTTTGCAGTGGGATGAGCAAGCTAGATGCATAATCTACAAGAATATTCATGATGATGATTTGAAGAGGCTAGTAGGTTTGAAATATGCCAAGGAAATGTGGGACATGCTAGAATCCATTTTTGGAGATGGTTCAAACAACAATATGGAGAATGAGAAGAACAACAAGAAAAATAAGAACAAGAAGAAGGGCCTACAAAATCTAAAATTTCAGCCACAAGAGTCTCATCCTCCTAATGCAAATGATTCAACTGATGATGAGAAGAAACCAGAAAATCCTAAACCCAAAGGTATAAATATTAATGATTTTCTATTAAGTTATAAAACTAAGGATTCAGATTTCGATCATGCTGAAGTTACTAGTGAAGATGGGAATGATATCAAGGGTCTTAGAGCTAAGATTTGTAGACTAATAGATACATGCAAGGATTAAGAAAAACTATTGCAGATATGTGATGATAAGGAGGCCAAAATCAAGGAGGAGATTGTCAGCTTAAAGATTAAGTTGGAATAATCATAAAGAGTTGAGGAAGGTGTGATAAATCAATACAAAGAGAAGGAAGATGAGTGTGCAAGATTAGAAGATGAAGTGATGTCTTTGATAAAGCAACAGAAGATGGATAAGAGCACCATGGCCTTAGATAATTTTCTTGAGATCCAAATATCACCATTGGATAAATCTGGCCCCGTATTTCAAAAGGGTTAGTCTAGTTTGCATGGAGGTAAAAAAACAAAGAAGAACCCAAGAATTCTATAGCAAAAAATACCAACAACAAGAGTGGGAACTAAGGAAACAAGAAGTAGAACCAATAATAGCATAAAAGAAAACCTCTAGAATAACCTACATTTAGAAGATCGTTTTCTCCAAGAGTGGATCATGACAAATTTGTAAAATTTCAAAGGAAACAAATTCCTTTTCTTCCTTTCATGCATAAGATATAATGTTACAAATTTCACATATTTGGGCATATTTTAGCTGATTGCAAGAGCAGAATATATAGACCTAATCATCAGAGCTTGTAGATGTTTCAACGGCCAAGGAGATTGGCCAACAAGTATAATCATAGTTTTTATGGTTGTTGTTACTCATGCAACATGTTTGGCCATAAGGCATATGATTGAAGATCTAACCAATGGAGGATAAGCATATTTCATGCAAGGTATAGATCTGTTATGAGTAGTAGGAAAATTGATCCTCTTGCTTCATATCTTGGCAATGTGGAGTGTTACACATGTCATAACTTTGGCCATGTGGCAAGAGATTGTTTGTTGGCTCGTTATTCAAGGAAAAATCGACAAAAGTAGAAAAACAAAATGGACCTAGCAGAAAACTAGTGAAGGAAGAAAAGAAGTAGCCAAAGACCATGTGGAGAAAGAAGGAGCAACAACTCTTCAAGTAGAAGAGATTCCCCTTCCGTAGTCCATGATTATTGATGCATATCCATAGAGGAATGCAGATTTCATGAGGGGTGTATAACCTCAAGGGGAGCATATGTTTGAAGTATGGTAGTTTGATGAGTACGAGTTATTGAAACAACACTTAATGAGTTCATGTGAGGCTTATGCACATTCAAGTCATTAGGATCAACCTGCATATTGGAGGTATATTGAGCTCAGGGGGAGCTATGCATGGTATGAGGTTTGCATGAGTTATTTGATATTTTTCTTCATAATTTTCACTAAGTTATTTTTATATTTTTTACATATGTTTTCTAAGTGAAATTAGTACATTTTTCAGCCATATATATGATTTTGTTTTCATTGATAAGTTGGTTGAAAAGATAGTACAAACATGCATAAAAGGAGTTCATTGGAACAGGGTGCATAGAGATGACATGAGACATGGACCAACCATGTATGAGCTATTTACAACCACGTATTCCTTATTGGTTCATCATTTTATGTTGGTTGAGGGTCCAGTCATTAGCAGTGCGAATCATTATGATGATAAGAATGTTATAGAGGATTATTATGAGTCATTTTGTAGCCACATGTATGGACTAATGATGTTGTAATAACCATGTTATGTCATATTATTTCCATTGGTCCATATGAGATGATTATAGCAATTATGTATTTCATTGATATATCTACATAAATGCTCATGGAGGCATGAATTTATGTTGTACTATCATTGGGTCTTTTAATCATGAGTCATGAGGTCATGCTATAGTCATGTATGAGTTCTTATATTTTTGCTACAACCATGTATGTACAGTGTTATATGTCATATATTCAATGTAATGTGGAGTCTTGATCCATATGGGGCTTCTTTCTTGGCAAGGAAACAATGTCCGCAATGGAAGCAATTCATTGTAGGTTTTGATGATGGAGATGGCATATGTTCCAGGGGAGCATTATTTGTTCCTATTCACTTCAGTCATCCATTGTTGGCATTATGGTCTGCTTGGAGGTGGTTATGATGTGCCTCATGTTATGTTACGTTTGTTGGGTTTTGAACTCATTATATGGGAAGAGAGGTTGATGATGACCATTGATATTGTTGCTATGTGGTTGTTATGGAGAGTTGGGTTGTTGTCTCATGTGCATAATGTTGCATATTGATGCTTGTGTGGTTGCTACTATACAATTGTTATTGCTACTAGAGCAGTTTGGTTGGACATGCTGCTTTGTATGTTGATTGGTTATATGTGCTACTTGCTATTGATATGAGAGGCATGGTTGTTGGTTGATATGCGTTATTTTTTTATCCATGTGGAGGTTAGATGCTTCATAATTTGTACTTGTATTCTTGTTTCCTTATCAGATGGAGTTGACCCTTTGTCATTGATGTCAAAGGGGGAGTGATAGAGGATGATGGTATGGAGTTTGTGTGTGGTTTCCATCAACGCAAAAGGATGATATTGTTGGCATTATGGTGTGCATGGTTCTAGCTAGCTGATGTTGACATTGGTTCATGATGGAAACTAGCTCACGTTGGCATTGATGTCAACCCTATGTAGACTAGTTGACATATTGATGCCTTCCTTGTAGCATGGTTACAACTAGTTGAGTTGACATTGATTTTATTATGTTGGCATTGATGTCAATAATATGATGTCACACTCATGATGGTTAGATGATGAGATTGGTGGATGATGCAGATCTACATGTGATGGAGATGGTGGCTCAAGTGTCATTCATATTGTTGATTTGGCACACTAATTAAGTTGGCAGTTAGGTCTTCATGCTTATTCTCATGGAGATAACTTGTGGCAGTGATGGTCTAGACTCATAATGATGAAGATGATGATGCAAAGGTGTTACAGGTCAGTTTAGTGGTGTTGCAACTTGTGCAAGTGTCAGAGGAGAGCAAAGGACTTGTTAGCAGACAAGTCAACATTTGTTTGTCGGCATTTTAGGTAATCATGGAAGTAGCAATTAGGAGACACGTTTGATCCATTTACATAGGTGTTATCGAGCTTAGAAATGATCCGGAGGCATGAACAGGAGGTGATGAAGGTGACCAAATAGGTGGAAAAGGTCCTGGGCTAAGGTTTTCCTAAAGTTTTGCCCCAGTTGCACCCATGTAAGCCTATGAGTGATGTTGAAAGGCTCCAACTATTGGAATACAAGCTTGTGGGTGTGGTTGAAACCCATATTAGCTAGAGTTGTCCATGCGTTTGAGCTTTTTCATTGAAATTTATCTAGATTCCTCTCGCAAATTAGATCTAATTTGGCATGGAAATTCTAAGAGGCTTCTAGATTAATTTGTGAAGGTTGGGAATGGTTTGAAAAAGTCCTCAAATGATGTGAGCACCTTTAGTGCACAAGTAGTGGTGATAGTGGATTGATTTCGTCAACTTTGTGCACTCTTAATCCCAACCCAAAGATGAATTTCACCCAACACATTTTATATACCATTTTGGAGCTATGTATTGGTTGATAAAGTTAGTATGTGAGTGATAAGGCTTCGAAATAGTAGAGGAATGCTTCAGACCGAGTGTGGAGCATAGACATTTCAGTATATGAGTTCTAATGGAAATGGTATGAGAATAATTTGCCAAAGCATAGTATTGATGTAGAGTTTTCAGATTGCAGACTAGTGATGTAGAGAGTTGGAGTAGAGTTTCTTGATATGGTTGGAGAGCTTGATATAGCTCCAAGTTCGTAAATTTCAATTTTTTTTTGTAGGTGCTACTGATGTATTTGGAAGATAGCCATTGTGTCTTATTTTGTTGATTGCATTATGCAGAAATCATATTTTGTGGTGAGGGTTTGATGTTATGGATGAATGTGAAGTTTGTTTTTTATTTTTGGTGATATTATTATATTTTTGTTGGATACATTATGGCCACTATTTTTTGGAGTGGAGATCATATTTGTGGTTTTATTTTGATTTGATGAGATTATCTTGCTGCTAGATATCATATTGCATAGCTAAATTGAGTAGAAATTCTTGGGATCTAGCATGAAAATAGATGAAACAAGGCCCACATAGAGTAAAGGAGCAATGACTTCATGTGTGTGGAGCAGTGATTGCCAGGTTTCAGTGAAAGGAACAATTTCTCCATCCAATCAGAGTTGGATAGTCTAATTAGAGTTGGGCGAGGATCGTTGATCGTGGTGGATTTCAGCGGATGGTAGTCCATAGCTCCGTGAGAGAACATAGTCTTCTAAGATGTTAGTAGAATCAAGTCTCCTGGTTGATGGGAGTCAGCTTATTGTATTTGAGGTCGAGTCTCCTAGATGATGGGAGTAAACAATCTATGTAAAAGACACATTTTTCTTAATAGAAGATTCATAGCAGTGCAACAATAGCAAGGGTGGTTTTTTTCCTTATGAAGGGTTTTCCACCAGATATCTTGTGTCTCATATGTTGATGTTTTCTTGTGTTCTTGTTCATGGTTATTTTACTCATATGGTTTACTTGCTTCTTATCATTTATGCATAGATTTGCAATTATTTACTAATTTGCTACTAAAGAAGTGTGTATGATTTAGTAAAGAAGTTTTAATTGGTAAAATTGTTAATAAGATCACACTACTAATTCACCCCACCCCCTCGTAGTAGCGCTCAAAGGTTTCCAACAAAAAATTGTGGAACTCTTGAGATACATTACCAATATGCTTAGGAAATATAGTGAAGTCAGGTGGACTCCAAAAGAATGAGAACCATTTGAGAAAATCAAGACATCCATCATGGAAGCCCTAGTTCTAGCTAGCCCTAATTTTTCTGAAGCGCTTCAATTTTTTTCATTTTAATCTGAATACACCATAGAAACGACCTTTATGCAAAACAATGAAGGAGGGTATGAGAAGCATATAGCCTTCTTCAATCATTCCTTAGGAGATGTGTAATTAAAATACACTATTTTGAAGAAGCAAGCATTCACTATGGTAAAGCCTTACAAGGAATTTCAGGAATATTGGTTACACTCCAAGGTGATAATATATGTATAGTCTGCAGCAGTAAAGGAGATCCTTATTGAACCTGATAGTGATGGTAAACACTACAAATGGATAGAAAAAATGCAATAATATGGTGTGGAAATCAAGCGCACTAAGCTAGTCAAAGGTCAAGGACTAGCCAATCTACTGATAAAGGAAAACCATGTCGCGCTAGAAACTTGTGATAACAAGGATCTTTGCAACAACTACGGAGAGGAGAATCCACAAGAAGCTCCTTCTTGAGATGAAGAGAATCCACAATAACATATTCATACTAGAGGAGAGAATCCACAAGAACCTCTATTTCTAGTAGGAAGGAATCCACAAGAATCCTTCCCACCAGATGAAAGGAATCCACAAGAACCCTTCCTAAAAAACCTTTCAAAATTCCAAGTATCTCCCTCATATCAGCACATAATCTTCCTTTTACAGAATCTAGAATGCCAACCTGAGCTACCAAAGGTCAAATGCAGATATTTAAAAATGAAAGCAATCAAATACTGCATTTGGTTGATGGATTGTTCTGAAGGATCCTGCAAGGATTCTACTCACTTGTGTGACTGAAGAACAAGCGTAAAAAATCATATCATAATTCCATCGAGGAATGTGTGGATGACATCAATCATGGAAGGTCACAACTTATAAAATGTTGAGAGAGGGATACTATTGGCCCTCCCTATTCAAGGATATGAATGTTGTTATTCGAGCTTGTCCGAAATGTCAGTTCTTTGTAGGAAAATAGAAACTTAAGTCTTCGCCACTGAATTCAATCAAAATCCAAGCTCCTTTCTAGTAGTGGGGATTGGATTTCACTGAGAGATACATTTGAACTCTAGCGATAAATATAAATAAATTATCATGGACATTGACTACTTCACCAAGTGGGTGGAAGCCATCCCAACCCACAAAGTTGATGAGAATGTGGTTATATTCTTCTTAGAGAATAATATCCTTTCAAGATTTGGATCTCCCAAGAATATCGTCACATACAACACTCAAGATTTCAATTCCTTTAAGATGGTAAAGTTTCGTCAAGATTACAACATAAAATTATTGCACTCCACGACTTAATACCCATAGGGAAACAGGCTAGTAGAGTCAACTAACAAGAATATGGTGAATATTATCATGAGGATGTTGAATCATAACAAGAAGAATTGGGACGCGAGTCTCAAATATGTTGTATAGGTAGACAGAGTCAACACCAAAAGAGTTACTGACACATCTTTGTACTAGCTAGTGTATGTGATGGATGTAGATTTTCTTGTGAACCTTCGACTTCCAGTATTGAAATTGTTGCAACAAGAAACATCAGGTCTTCACCCAATACATAGAAGGATCTATTAGATGATAGAGGTACAACAATAGAGAGAGGAAGAAATGGAAAAAGTTGAATTTCATCAATAGAATGTAAAGAATGCATTTCACAAGAAGGCAAAGGAATGAGAACTATACGTTGGTGATCTTGTGCTAAAATGGGACTAACTTAGAACCAATAAAGGAAAACATAGAAAGTTTGATAATTTGTGGATTGGACCATTTCGAGCACAAGAAGTATTTGATAACAAAACCTATCTGCTAGAGACACTGAATGGAGACCATCTTGAGAGTCTTGTGAATGGAAGATTCCTCAAGGAGTTCCTCACTTAATTTTTCATAAAAAAATAAAATCCTTATGCCTCAATGCTTTAAGTTTGGTATCACCTTCACAATAATGCATTAGAAGAAATAGGCCAAGTCTTAATAAGGCACTAGAACTATGTTGTTCTCAACATACCACAAGGGCTTGTTGTCCCCCATGGAGTCAATTTTGGTGTCAATATTGAATTCTTGATAAAGATTCTCAAATGAGCATCATCAACTGGATGGTCAACTTCAGCACTATCTCCACCCTATTTCCAGCAGTAGCAGCCACCAAGATAGAGAGGTGCAGTTTTCCTCCTCAGGTTCCTTGTCATGCATCCAATCTAGGCATTGGGTGCAGGTAGGTACACCCAAGCATGAGCACAATGGGCCACCATGGGTTGGGTTGTACGATAGAAGGGAATTGGAAGAACTCATGCACTCTCCAGATCTGACGATAGTGGTATGGGCCCATTCAACAATTGAGATCCATCCACGCCACGAATATGCATGAATATTATCGCCTAGAGGTTATGTAGAGTGGGCCACGTGTTGGTAGAATAGACCTCTTGCGCAACCTCACGACTTTGGATTTCCACCCTTTACTTGACATGAAATGATGTTGCGTGCTTTGTTGTTACCTCACTTCTTTCCGATGTAATGTGAAGTCATCACCCAAGTCAGCCGAGGTGGCTATCACACTTGACATGCTAGCTATAACGGCACAATGAAGGTCAATGCTGACTTATTTATACATTAATTATACAAGCCACAAGCTCAAGAACAATTAAGGCCAACAGGATCTGAGCATAAGCTTTCTAAATTCAGATTAAGGTTCAAGTATGCTAGAAATTATTCCCTCCAAGGTACTTTGCATTGTTGTTTCGAACCAGCTATGACACATTTAAGATCTTCTCCCAGGAAATGAAATAACGCTTAAGTTCTTTCAATAAATCTTGCAATAGGAAACTCTAAAGCACATAAAGGATTACTTTCTGAGGATAGGATCAAACTGGAAGTACCATGTAGCTTTAAGAATTGCACCATCTAAACACAAGTCCCAAAGTATACTCTCATCAGTAGAAGTGTCACTGTGAGACAATCATCATAGCCTTGGGGTAACACCTTTCCCTTGCATCATTGAGACATGAGGCACTCCACTTCTGGCCTCCAAATTCTGAAATTGGTTCATGCCATCACATTTTCTGCTCTCAACAAGAATTGTACCAAAGCTAAATGTCAGGAATTCGAAGGGGCTCAGTCGTCATCTCTAGAGATGAGGAAAAATATGAAGAAAATGGAAGTATAACTTTATCAAGTGAAAGAGTGCATCAAAAGGCTGGAAGTTCATTCGTACCTATAGGCAATCAATAATGCTGAAAAATTCTATGCTAAAAGAGCTAAAGAAATGATCTAGGAAGAAGTTATTAGACTAATTAGTAAAAAATGGGAACAGTTGGAACTGATGCAAGATGATATCAAGATGGTCAAGACAAATCACAAAGAGATAGAGATGCTCAAAGGACAGATTGGAGCAACCTCGAGAAAAGTCAGAGTAATAACCAATTTCTTGAATCAATTGTATAAAGAGGAGGTCAAGAAGACAAAGTTCAGTCACTCCCACTTGGCCATCAGAGCATCTCATTTAGAAAGGAAGCACAAGATGACAGTGCATTTCGAGGAAAAGGCCAATGTCATGGCTTAAGAGGTGAAAAACATTAAAGAGAAGTGCGAAGGATTATATAAGAAGATTCTATCACCATTCTTCGATGAAGAAGGATACCTCTTTCATAAGGAATTTGTCTTGGATAGTTTATGTCTTTCCAAGGATAGTCGAAGTAATACTGAATATGAGGAGCACATTCTGCACAAGGAGATACTTGCATATCTTTACAAGACAAACTTTTAAATCCTTCCCACGTTGAATAAATTCTTCAAGGATCAAGGTAAAATCAACTATGAACCCATATAATATACGGAAATTTCCATAATCGAGGCTTGGTTGTGGATCGTCCCAATCGAGGAAGAGTGATGTTACATGTGTGAGATATATTGACTAGCTATATATGAAAAGGCTACAACAAGACTAGATGAAAGTTCTACATCAACAAGCAAGGAAGGCAATGCTTTTATCCATCCTAAGCCATCCAAGACAATGTAGCCACTCGACTAAGTCAGCACCAAGAGTAATAAGGAATGTTACACCCAATAAGGAGAGAGTAGGATGAAATAAAATCCAAATATAGAGGGGCCCACTCTACAACTAGCAAAGCTCCAAAAAAATCTTCTAAAAGAAGTTAGTTACAAAAAAAATGGCAATTTTATAAAAGCATGAGTGGTTTTCCATATACCACTAGTAGTTTAGGGTAGGTCCAAGATCTTGGAGTGCCTATATATAAGCCACATTTTAAAAGGTAAATGGGTGGAAAAATCTTGGTTGAAGAGGAAACTCTACCAAAATTTTTGGTGAATTGCGGGAAGTCTTTAAACAATTTTGGGGAAGAATTATGAAGTAGCTCTTGGGGTGTATGTATTTTCTCATCATATATGTGCTCATGTCACCGTTATTTTGAAGTTTGCTAATAATATGAAGTAAGTTTATGAAATTTTCATGGCATTTTGAATTATGAACCTGATCTGTTGTGTGAATTATATAGAATTGTTTTAAGATTTTGGTTCAAATGAAATTTGGCATCAGTATGATGGTTTGTTTCAATTTTTCAAGATCTATCAAGTTAACTTGAAAATTATTTTGGCTTTCTTGATATTTCTTGTAAGGGTTTTAAAGGAACAAGTAAATTTCAGAATTATATGTTTTCTAATTGCTGAATTCTTAATTTCTCAGCCATCAACTGGGGTTTGTTGGGCACAAAGGAATTATTAATTTCTCCTTTAAGTTTGGAAAATGTTGATTATTCATTCTCATCTGCCTTTTATTTTTTTTAAATTTCATGTCAAACCCAAGAGTTATAAATGCTCCTACCCAAAATCAACGGAAATGCGGCTCAATGAAAGATTTAATGTAATGGTGTTTTTCCCCCAATCTTGATGCCAAACCACTCTCAAATTAAAAATGACTTTAAAACAAATTTCCTAAAGATTTGAAGATTTACAGTATGCACCACATGCCCATGAAAAACGTTCAAAAATAATCTATGTGAATGATTTTTGTATTACATATAGTTCAATTATGTTCGTTGTCTAATCATAATTAATCGTTGAAAGAAGAAAAAAATATACATTCATATGGGGGTTTAATGTAATGAATGTGATGAAAATTTGACATGTTATTTCTTTTCTTATGACACTTAAAGGGGAAAATGAGATGCATGTGACTTAAATGTGTAACATGGGTTTTTCTGATTAATTCTTAAGTCTGAATTTCACAATCATATATAATTTTTAGAGAATAATTAATGCATGGTTTGCCTATTTGTTGTAATGTCATCTTACATTACCTGTTTCTTTTTCTGTTACTTGTTCAAGGAACAAAATATACCAACGTTATGACTCATGAGAATGCCAAGCACAAATGTTATTACTAGAAGTGGGATCAAAATTTAAACTTGAATTTGAATTCTCCAATTAGTCAAACAACAAATAGAGCCCATTTATATTTTCCGAGTCTCTGCCCCACAACACAACATGGTGTGACTCTGGGGACCTAACAAGAGTCTCAAATCCAAAGTTTGGAAGAGTTTTGCTTGGAGTGAGAGCAACAATGAGGGTGAAAGGAAAAATCCTTTGATTTTGAGATGTTGACTTTAAACAAATAGTGGGAAAATTATCTAAGAAATTGAACATAGAAAATTTGTGGTCAGTCCTCCAGTTCAAGTAGCATAGGATGAGACCAATCTCAACCCCGACCTATTGATGAGCCAGTCAGCTAGTCAAACGTGAGGATAATCAGAAGCATAGCATTATTAAATTCACAGAGGTGGCTAGCAGTTGGGGGTCGGCCACTAACCCATCCTTTTTGTTACACAGGATTTTGCAAACAAAGTTCGACCCAACCTCTTGCATTAATCCTGATTGTAGTCGGTTGTTGGGCTGTTTGGCATAGATCTTAGTGACCGAGATAAAGGATAGAGCTTTGACTCCCAACCAATATCATGACAGTGTAGGCGAAATCTAAAATTACTTTATGTTGTGTGTGTCCTGGAGACAAGGAATGACCTTAACCTGCTTGGGGAATGTTTAACATATATTAATTCAAATTGTGGATTATAAGAAGGGTTTGAGCTAGTTATTTTACCTTTGTCATGCCTTTTGGAAAGAAGATGCTCAAAGGGAGAAAAAATTCCAGTTTTGGGAAAGAAGAGTTGCCACCATCCTCGCGAAGAACTAAGCTACCCATAAAGGAGGCGTTTTGACTCCATAGAAAAATAAGAGCTCTATCTCTTCCATAAAAGGAACTTGGATTATAAGAAGAGGATAGGAGGATAAAGGAGGGGATGAAAGTAATTTTAATTTATTTGAAAATTAATATGGGTAAGTTAGGGACTTATGAATGCAAGTCTCATGCACTTAAGAAAGCGCAAAGGAGTAAGATAAAAATGAGTAAATAATCTGACCCATTCGAGTAGGTGGATAGAGCCCTAAGTAGAGCATACTTAGCAGGTCACCAAAGGGGTCTGTTATCACATAAAATATTATGTCTATTACATCAAGTTTTTTCATGTCACTTATGGAATTGAACTTGGGTGGGGAGGGTCTGATTCATTCCTCCCAACCACTTGAGATAACACCAATATAATTATATTATAATTAGCAGATCACCAAAGGGGTATGTTATCACATAACATATTATGTCTATTACATCAAGTTTTGTCATGTCACTTATGGAATTGAACTTGGGTGGGGAGGGTCTGATTCATTCCTCCCAACCACTCGAGATAACACCAATATAATTATATTATAATTTATTTGTTAAAATAATTACTAATAATTCATTCCAAAAAAAATATACATATCACATTAAAATATATTTAAATAATAATGATTCATATTTGAAACATATGATTAGTAAACATATAAAAAAATCTAATAAATTCTCTCTCACACACATATAATTAAATATCTACTTGTATAAATTAAAATAATCATATTTTCATATTTCAATTTAATTAGTGAACCCCCAATGGGGGTGGGAAAATGGACGACAATCGTGCCTCGGTATCTCCCCATGAGGCATGCGACGGTTAATTTCTCAGCTCCAGGGTCATAATGAGACGGGACGTCTCACCTCCGAATCCTCTAGAATTGATTATGAAGGATATTATGTGCTGCAATTGAAACAACATGGGTGTTGTATTTTGGGTGATGAGAAGTGCTTTTAAGGTGGCAGGTTCACTTGTTGATGGCCATGCATGCTTCTAAGGGCCACGGGCTACTTGGAGTAGTGGATAGGTCTCTCCTCGGGGACTTCATACAATGAATCTCTGACATATCACATGTGTTCATGGCATACTAAACAATACTCCTAATTTGACTACATATTAAAAAATACCTCTAAAAATCACATTATTTAACCCCCTACCAATGCAAACCCAATACACCTTCCCAATTTAAAAAACTCATACTTTCACTATATATTGTACGTATCCATTTTTTCATTAACATTTTTTGTACCCCTTATACTTTTTCATTAACTTTGAGATCCATTTTTTGTACCTACCAATATAAAAACCCTTTACCCCCTATATATCCCCCAATATATTATTTCACTTTTCCCTCAATATATATCCCCCAATATGAAACCACATCTTATGGTATTTCTCCCCCAGTGAATCCCCCATGGGTCTCTCGTTTTGCATTAGCTAACTTCAGTCTGGAATCCCAAGATTTTACATAGGACCTTGGGGCAACTCGAAGCGGTGTCTCTATTTTCAGTTGTTTAGAAGTGTTCTTGTGCACTCCAAATTCTATCAGTGGCTCGGTGATCTTGCTGGTCATGCCTTCAGTGGGTTTTAGGTACCATTGTCTATTTTGAATGGTATTGGTGTCTAAATTTGGTTTTGTTTTTCTTTGGGGGTTGACAAAAGTTAATTTCCCTCCTGAGTGTGTGTAATTATACTATCGATAGCTCCTAGATGAGGGTCTCTCTCTGTATTATTTCATTAGGAGGTCGTCTGTGTCTGTGTGGGGGTGGCTTGGCCACTTGGCATGTGTGGGATATTTGCTTGGTGTGTTGGGTGTTTGTTCTTGTTTTAGTTTTAGCCATTAGAGTTGGGTGCAACCCATGTTTTTCTTGGCCCCACCCTTTCATGGTTTCCTCCATTGGTGTATTACCTATCTCCATTGGACTTAAGTGGTTTCTATTGGCTTGGGTGTCTTTGGATGGGAATTTGGTTGGTTTCTTTGTCTCCTTTTGGTCCCTTCTTATTTTGGTGGTGTTTTCATCCTAGGGTAGGTCGAGAAGTCAACCTCTTCTAGTTATCGGGTGTGTGGTACTGTGCTTGGGTGGAGGTCATGTTGTCTTGGGAGGGTCCTTGCATTTGGTGGTCGAGCTCTGGCGGTTAGATCTTTCAGGGTTGCAGGGCTCTCCCCATTTTCCTTGGTTAGTAGTCATTTTATGCAGGTTTCCATGCCTAGTCAGAGAGGTTGACCTCACAATGGTGGGGGGTAGAAAGGTCCTATCACTCATCGATCCAACAACAATAGTTCGTCCTCTACAGAGTTGGAAAATAAGGAGTGTGAAGGGGAAGTGGCTAATGACTGGGGTCACTCCTCGGGCCTTGTGGTTGCTCCGACATCTTTGGAATCCATAACTAAGCAGCTCTGAGGAGTCTAGGCCAACTTGGACATCCTCAAGGAGCATCGATACATAGATATAAATGAGCTAGTGGCTTATGTCAATGATATTAAATACAATCAAAGTGAAATTTTGGAGCAGTTGGATAATGTCTGTAGGATCCAACATCGAACTAATGACTGCGTACGTGATCTGGAGGCATGAGTGGAATATATCTATTTCCACATGCTGGTCTCTTTGTAGCTCCTCTTGTGCTTCCTCCTCAACTACCTCAATGATATGATATGTGTAAAATTTCTGCCCTTTTGTCTTCTCTGTGGTCTTTAAGGTTGTGCAGCATATTGGCAATAATGGTAATATGGAAGCATCTCTTTCATACTTTGGCCCTCCCAGCTAAAAATTTGGTCGAAGTGAAGCTAGGGGAGTCGTTGAGATACATTTTGTACTTCGTTTTATCATGATAATATAAATGAGCAATTTAGATTGACAAAAAAAATTAATTAATGAGTATAAAAAAATCAAAATTTACAATTATCTCTCTATTTATAATACTATGTATATCACATCAGAAAATGAAATTATAAAATTATAAAGTATGTAATTATATGGAGGGTTTTAATAAAATTAATAAAATATATTATATATATAATGATGTGAATTTACATAATATAAATAATATTATTATGAAGTGGCACAAATCTATCTTAACTTTGGGTTTATCAAGTGCCAAGGAGAATCAAATCTTTCACTCAAAAAGAAATAAAAATGTTTTAGAAGACCATAAAAAAATTCAAAATACCATAGATTAAAATGAGCAATGAAGAACATGTGAGGTCGTACATATTTTCTAGTGAGGTTTGAGGTTGTATGTAGATGATATTAGTCTTGTGCACCCTTGGATCATTATATTCATTTTTTGGGGTGTTTGCGAGTGTTATGGGGTGTCTACTTAATGAACTCATGTCATGGTTCCTAAGTTCATGGGATATTAAAGGATAGTCCAAATTTCACTAGATATTAAAAAACACCTCTTAAAATTCTTTTGTTGGACCCCTACCAATACAACTTTCTAATAAAATAATCTCTATTTTTATTTTATATCCACTATTTTTACGTACACTCGTTTTTATGCCCCCAATACCTATCATCCCCCTATACCTACTATATATTGAATCTATTTTCACAATTTAAAAATCATCTCTATGAATGCATATTGTAAGATATTGGTCGTTCGTGGCCATATATCTAAGAGTGAGTGTTGCATCTTCTACCTTTTCTGCAGTGACCCAATTTGCTAACAACTGGATAGCAAATCATATTCCTTCTATAAATTACAATCCTAAGTTAATGATTGGATGTTTAGGTATATATGAAATGATTTTGTTAATCCCATTGACACCTAAGTATGGAACTTCTTTAGAACGAGAAGAAGATGCCATTGGAATTACAATATAAAACTCTAGCTCACTCTTTATGGTCAATGCTTGAAGACACTTTTCTTTTATCTGTGGTTATAGAGGGTATTCCCATTTTTTCATAACAAATGCTTCTTTTTCTATGTTTTATAAGATGATACTTCATACCCTAAAATCCCATTTTGGCCTATCATCTTGGATTTGAAATACTCCTATGGAATTATTTTTCCTGTGCTTTCTATAACTGCCTTTTGTTTTATCTCAGAGTATCTCCTTATGAGAAGCATAATGGTTTCTCTTTGGCCTCTTCACTACCCTTTTGACTTCAGTCAAATTATCTAGCAAAGAATCTAATAGATCTAGCCTTGCCTTCAATTTTTTCAAGGATGCCCTTAAGGTTGTGGTGTTTGTAAGGACATGAGACAATATGTCTATTTTATCTATCATATCCTTTATTTCTTTTCTTTGTCTCTACATCTTGCTTGATTTGCAATTAAAAAAATTGTAGATCATTTACATTTTGTCCTATCAATGTGGCTTACATATTTGAGAAGTTCAACAATTTCCACTCATCAGATACATATTCTCCAATCGTGAAAGATCTTACTGGTAGATATTCTCTTTTTTTATTTCAAGTCATCAGAAAATTATCTGAAAGGGACAGTTGGGAAGTTTCTACCAGGAAGATACGACTCCTCTCCACTAGGGAACCTTTTTATTTGTCCTAGGCCTTCCCTTGGCAAAGATAACATGACCAACTAAGAGGGGCAGTTGTTATGTATCTTCATCCCTGAAGATTATTTAGTTTTTCATGGTGAGTAGGATAGTTTCTATAAATTCCTTTATGGGATTCTTCAAAAGTATTTGAGATGGAAGAATTTTGTTTATAATAATGAGTCAATTGATCTGATGGGGGGCATAACTTAGGGATCTTAAGATACTAGACTTTGGTTACTTTGGATAGAGGTATTGGATTACGATGTTTATTTATTTAGGTAAGCATTTTGGTTTTTAGGTTTGAGTATCTGTGTTCCCATGCAATATGGTACTAAATGTTAGTCTAGTCAAAGGTCAAGGGTTGTATATGTCTGGTCTTATATTTTTCCACCATGTTGTTCAAGTGTGAGGTGGTTTGGACTTTATAAGCAAAGGGGGAAGTGTATCTTTTCCAAACCTAACAATAACCGTGAATTTTAACTAAATAATGTGAGAGTTCACTGAAATGTCAAATATAGCTGATGGAATATAAGCTTTTACTAGATCATAGATATATGGGTCATCTAAGGCTACTAAAAATTTAGGAAAGATAGTTGCAAAGGTTAGTCCATCATTAAGCGTTGCTGAGAATCCTCCTATTAATGCATCTGAGAAGTTATTATGTCGAGTGTTGATTACATATCATAAGAAAGACACTGGTAGGTAAGATCAAACTAAGGGACCTAAACCAAATTTGATTTCATCAAAGTGCATATAGTAAGCATTGTTTCTTAGCCCAATCTATAATGTTGTGATCAAGGAGATTTATATTGACATCTGGTTAATTGCGTTAAGAAAGCTCTACAACAACCTAGTTTAGAAAGAGATATATAGCCACAAATGTTTGTAAAATTTAACATAACAAAAAAATTAATATATGTTAAATATATTTGTAATAACAGAATCAGTGTAACGCTTAATCTCAATTCGAGGTAATCTCCGAGCCATTATATTATTATACCTGAATATTCGTAAGCCTCTGCTGCCTTAAAAATTACACTATGCATAAAAGAATTTGGAGTAAGTTTAGACATGTGCCATGTTTTAACGTAGGCATGAAACTATCTATAACCATGGATAGGAGAGACACATTTTTTCATGATTTCAGTTGTGTATCTCTCAAATTATTTTCGAAAACGCATTCTAATCTCAACCTGAATTTTACTAAATAGGTCTTTGGAAATGTAAAATACTAAAAAATGAAATGAATGTAGAGTGTTTTAAATTAATTAAATAGATTAAATATTTGAAAATTTTAAATGAAATAACCTGAAATGAGTCGTTGTATTAATAGATTGGATAGTTTTGATTACACAAAAGAGAGATTCGATTATGGGAAGGGTAAATTTTGAATTAGAATTTTGTGCTTTAGCGTTTCGGTTTTCGATATTTTGCCTCGTAGTTGAAACTTTGATTAATAAAACAAAAAAAATTATTATACAATTAAAAGAAATTGAAAAAAACAAATACAAGTAAAATATATAAATACAGTACGTAAATGTCAAAAAAATTATTTAATTTTGTTATTATCATAATATTTTGTTTTAAATTATTTAATTTTATTATTATCATAATATTTTGTTTTAATTAAAATGTTAAGAAAATAAGAAACTAAGTTAAAAAATCATCTAATAATATATTTTTCAAAAATAACAAATCAATAGAATTCAAAATACCATCATCTAATTTTAAACAGATAAAACTACATCTTTAATCTAATTTTAAACAGATAAAACTATATCTTTAATTTATATAGGATATTACATAAACGAAAAAGGTTTATGTTCACAAAAAAACGAATTTTCATTCATATATATATATTTTGTAACGAAAAAGGATTAGGTTAAAAAAAAAAAACTAATTTTCATATATATATATATATATATTTATTTTATAAAAATAAATTTTTTTAAATAGAAACGATAACATATTAATTAATATAAAAATATTATAAATAATAATAATTTTATATTAAAAAGAATTATAATTTGAAATACATTAATTTAAATCATATAATTTTGTAATTTCATAATTATTTGAAGAAGTTTTAAGTGAAGGCAGTTAAGTTGTTATATGTAAATAATAAAAAAATACACATATTATATATTATTATACCAGCTTAGATTTATTTTAATCTTGGATTTATCAAGCAGTAAGAGGGATTAACTTTTTTGAGGTGCAAACTATTTCTCAAAATTTTCACTCAAAAAAAATGTTTGCATCTCGAAAGATTTGATCCCTTTCGACACTTGATACATCCGGAGTTAAGATGTATCTTGGTTAGCATACATTTTATTACGGCTTTATCTCATTTTTATTTACTAAACAACACTACATGGCAGTGGAGATTGGACATAATCACAAAAAAATTGTGATGGTATTATGAAAATTGTATTTTAAATATTACAGCCATGTCATTACAGTTACTTGGAAGAATGCATACATATTCATGAGCAAAGCTGTATAATGAAAATGGTAGCCAAAGCTTGAGCACATACTTATGGTGATTACAATCAAAGGTACATTGAGCTAATATTTTTTCTTTTTGAAACATGGCATAGCAAGTTGGTAGCAATGTTCATTTCATCTATAAACAAGTCTAGAGAGCATGCAGTGTTATCTTAACACAATAGAGGTTGGCCTATTACTAGAAATAGAAGCAAAGTCACTTGAACTTGTTGGTGGTTATTATTGGCCTATGGTACAAAAATAGAACCAACCATTGAACACAATCTTGAAAATGAATCTTCATGCCCATATAGTCATCAAAGAAGTGTAGATTCAATCTTATTAATCTTGACACATTCGATTCAGTTGGATATCAATGTGCAAAGAAGTTGAAATGGAGACAAAGCTCTCAGTTATTGAGTATTCGAAGAGTCTTGGTTTTTATTAGCCTTGTTAAACCTCATATTATATGAGGTTCCACATTGTGATTTTCATCACTTTGATTAAAATTTGATTTTGGTTCCTTGATATTGGATTGACTTGCAAATATTCATCTTTATGGCAACCCCCCCGCCTCGCTCCACCCCTCGCCCCCTTTTTTAAGATTAGACCTTTTATATTACTATAAAAAAGGCATACATCGAGAACTATCACTAGTTATTGGTTTGTCACTTGGGAAACCTAACTAGTGGCGCAAGTTCAAAATTTTACAGCTATATCTCTTATAGACTCTAAGACTATCTTTCAAAATGAAAACAAAGAAAAAACAGGAAATAAAGTAAACCATAAAATAAAATACATGACAATGGTTGCATTAATATAGAAGCTTTTCTTAAAGGATCTGGCTTGCCTGATCATCCCTTAGTTAAAGAGTCAACCAAATTTGGTGGTTGTGGCTCACTGTCATCATTCAAAGAGGAAAAGTCAAATTTTGTTGATTTCTTGGCCATAATTGAGAAAATTTTGTTGAGCTTGTCCACTTCATTTATCAGTTCAACCATACAAATTATCATATCTTGATGAGTGTTTGATATATTTGTAGGAACTCTTCCCATGAGAGTTTTGATATTCCAATAGAGGTTGATAGTTTGCGTGTAAGATGAGGAGCATGATCTGGTGGAGCCACCCACATTAAGAATCCATTCCTCGGTGCCTTGATCAACTTGTCTATCAAGAATGAACCTTCTAGATTATCTAACATGATCCTCAATATCCAAAATCGCTCTTTGGACCACTTGAGGGATTATTTCCCTATATCTTTTCATGGAAGCACAAGCCACAATTTGAGCTCATGTCTAACCAATAGAGTGGGGAGAAACTTTGGAGATCGAGGAGGGGTTGGGAAAACCTCTTCTACCTCTACATTAAGAGAACGAGAGTCGATATCTAGCCATACTCCAAGAAGCATAGAGAGGGAGAAAATAAGGGTAGAAAATGCAGAAAATGTGGAAAGAGTCAGATTCAAAGTGAGGAAAGAGTGAAGAGGAAAGTTAGTGACCAAAGGTACACTATGAATTTAAACATAATAAATAGAAGCCCATCGAGAAAATATTAATGAAAGAAGAAGTAAGCTTGACCTCACATTGTAGGGAGACACTAGAAAAGTGTAATGGTAGTTTCTTAGGGTAGAATCTCAAAGGGGAGTTATAAAGAACAAACCTCCTAAAATTAAGAGCCCCAAGGAAGGGATGGTTAAACTAGAAGCCAACAAACTCAAAACTTATGCAGAACATCGAGATAGAAATTCAAGGAACCTCATGGAGCATATTGTAGATTGCATCAATCTACTTTGATTCATAGGATAGTAAAAAATGGTTGTAGTATTTTTTCTTTTAAGGTTTAATGACTGAGAATAAAAATGAGAAGGAAATCATTACTGTACTTTTTGAATTTTGATGGTTCATAACTTAAGGTGACATTAACATCGATATTAATATTTAATTGCATTAATATCTTCACCGTCCATACAACTCACTAATGAAACCAAGGCCAAGGGGCTCGATCATGTTAGTGATAGATTTTGGTCAACCAAGGGGTTATTTTGATGAGGCTAGTGAAGGTCATCCTCCTCAATGTGGTGTGGGGATTTTCCTCTCTTTTAGCCACACAGCCCCTATGCATTGCAGATATGCACCCGACAGCGGCTTTAAAAACAAATTTGAGTTTGTGGCCCTATGGATGCTGTTGGAATTGGCTAAGGAAGAAGGTGTAGCATGCTTTCAGGTGGTGGGTGGCTTCAAATTGGTCATCAATTGGGAAAACTAGAAGGCTAATGTGAGAATCCTAGGCTTGGAAACCATTCTCTCTAGCATCTGTGATGTTGCTAGATATTTTGAGAAAATATATTTTTTTCACATTCTTCATGAGCTAAACTTGGAAAATGATGCTCTATTAAAAGAAGCTCTAGTTCTACTGGTTGGAATTGTCAATTATCATGAATTTTTAGATGGAGAGGAGATTGAGTCTATGGGGACCAAACTCTCTTACCACTAATATATTTTCTTCTTCTCTAGTGCTTACAAAACCCATTTTTGGGTTATTTTTGTTTGGAAGCAAGTTGTGGATAAGGGGCTCTCCCATGATTTTTTAGTTTTTTCTCTGGTCAAGAGGTATTGACATTTTTTAACACTGTGAACTAAAATGTTGCATCAAATATGGAAAGACAATTCAGACATCATATGTATATATATTTCACTCCTAAATATGTAAGATTTATTTCATGAACAAAATAGTGATCGGTATGCTTTGGGACTAATTTTGGTGAAGACAAGAAATGCAGATTTTATTATGTTTTTCCTTCTTTTGTATGCCTGAATTCATAGTATTTTCAATTTGTTTATATAGCTTTTTATATTTTCTTATGTTTTGATTTTAATTTGTGATACAGATTTATGAAAGAATGAAATGAAATACAGATTTAAACAAATACACATAAACACTGCAAAATAGAACTTCAATTAATAAATATGTTATCGCTAAATTTGACCCCTTGGAACTAGGCTCTTTCTGTGAGTTTTCTTTGTGTTTCCCTCGTCACATGACTTCCTCTCATATTCCTATAATAAAAAAAACCACTTACTCAAATACTCATATTTGCTCTACATTAAGTCTCTTATTATAATGGTCATCATAACTTTAAAAATAAAAATCTTAATCTTACGTTAATAATTACAATTTTTTTATAATTGTAAATTACGATAATTAAAAAAATTAAAATTAAAATATAGATAAAACAAATTAAAATTAAATAAAATAAACGAAATTACATACCATATAAAACAAAACAAACAAAATTAAATAAACAAACAAATATAAACTAAGTAAAATTTAATAATTAATTAAAACAAATAAAACACATCAAATTTTTTTTATCAAAAATATTTTAAAAATAAAATATAGAGATATATACCTACCACTTACCTCCACTCCACTCAACCAATTAATAAAAATCTTATCAGAAAGGAAACGTGGGTATAAGCTCCAAGCCATGTCTAATATACGGAGTTGTCTTTAGTGCGACTTTTTGGAGATTCCGGTGACGGAATCCGGCGGAAAAAATTGAGGTTAAATCTTGATTTGTATTATTTAAAATGATTTTTTAACTGCATATTTGGATTCAGCACCCTGAAAAACCCCTAGGACGCTTTGATTGTGCAGAAATTAGCTATAAAACTTGCGATTTCAATAAATTGCTATCAAATTTTGACCAAAAAAACCCACCTAAAAAACTTCCAAAAAATCTCTTTAAAACTCCCTAATATACTAACACATACCTACGAATACTTTAATTAAAACTCAATGAAACTTCATGTATAAGAATTCCAATGCATTTGATTCTTACAACCCATCGAGCCCGAAGAAGCTAGTTAACCCACCACCCTTTTCTCACACGATGCAAATATGAACCACACATCGAAAACCTTTTAACGACTAGGATCACGTCGGGTCCAACATGCCCTTAACCTCCATCTTTCCTCCAATGACGGAATTGAAATTTTGATTTATTGACAAACGGAATTGAAATTTTGATTTATTTAAAGGTTGCACATCTGTATATTATTTATATATTGAATAAATTAAAACATATATAATATTTATTTTGGAAAGTCAAAGTATATACATTATTATTTAGTTCGTATTTCGAAACTAATTTTGTCTTTCTTTGTAGGTTGGGCATTTAATAGATCGCTGGAGAAAGATTTGAACGAGAATTAATATAATGAATGCAACATATATTTAGTTTAGTCAAAATAATTATTATTAATATAATTTTATTTGCGTAGTAATAAGAATTAAATGAGAAATTAATTCCCATCAATCTAATAAAGATATAAGTTTTCACTTTACAATTTTGGGAAG
The DNA here is from genome assembly GCA_031772625.1 of Pinus tabuliformis. Lineage (NCBI taxonomy): Eukaryota > Viridiplantae > Streptophyta > Pinopsida > Pinales > Pinaceae > Pinus > Pinus tabuliformis. Next base: position 536,239,273 of record CM062812.1, read on the forward strand.
ACAGATTGGATGATGATAGGTTGGAGATGAAGACTTATTTTTTGCACCCATAATGCAATTGTTGCAGTGGTTCTTCTCACTGTGAGTGTGAGATTTTAATGAATAATATCATGATTCTTATATTGTATTCTTCTCCCTTTTCGTTCTTCTCAACTTAGGGTTTGTATTTACTAGTCTATTGTGCCAGGTTGTCGATATAACCTAATTATACAACAAGCTTGGATACATAAATGATTTAAATTCTTGAATATATGATATGTAAGGGTTTTTTAAATCAAATTTCAGTGTATTTGTTGTCGGCTGAATTCCAAAAAGATACATGTTATCTAGAGTTACTTGCACACTGAACTTGAATGTCATAAAAGCAAGTTTTTTATTTCATTTATTTTTTAATTCTTGTTCTTCAATGTATTTGTTTCACTCGCACATGTGATTGATTGGGAATAGTTTGACTTGATCAAATTCTTTAATCTTTCACACATTAATTTGATTTATTTTTTCTCCAATATTTATTATTAGAAATAATTAAATCAAATATTCTAATTGTTATGTTGTAGGATAAATTGATAATGATACTTGATGTCTTATTATTTTAACTAGATATTTCAATTAGATGCATTCAAGCTAGTTTGTTCTAACTTCCTTTTTATTTTAATTTTAATTCTCACTAACTCTCATAATGTGTGAATTATGATATATTATTTTAACCTCATTTTTCCATAAATGATATTTTATTTAATAAGTCTCATACACTACGTTCCTACCACCTTTCTTTCCCTAAAACCTTATATTATTCAAAACACTCGTATGCCATTTACCTGACCATATTTATTTGTTTAATTAGAAAATCTATTTAAATTACATCAAACACTGGGATTACCCCTTGAGGTAGAGGGAGGCCAGCGCTTAACACCTGAAGTGGGAGGGTTCTTAGAATCCTTAGTGAATGCATTCTTGAGTTGTTCTTAGTTACCGAGACAATCCAAAAACCAACATTCTTCTAACGCCATTGTCGGGGATTGAATTGTCAAGGTTTCATTTTCTGGGAGCTAGATTAATCGATTAAGTCTATGAACTACTGATGAATAGGTCATAGTTGTAGGCACCTTAAAGGGTTTCAAGTATATATTTATTTGTTTTGTTGTTCACTTGGAGACTCCTTGGTTACTTAGATGGCGTTTTCTTGTGCTTTTATTTCTAAATGATTTGCTCCACTTCATTTTTGTAATATACTAGGTTTTCTTAATTGAATGCTTAATATAAATGAATGGGATACTTACTTGCCCTACTTTCGTGAAAATGAGAATGAAGATCATGTTCAACACCTCATAGAGTTCCAAATATTGGGGTTCATCATAAGGAAATACTCATGAAACGATTCATTATGTCTTTGGAGGGTAACACATGACAATGGTATATGAGGCTTCCTCCTGGTGGTATTTCATATTTAAAGGATTTTCATACACTTTTTTATAAACATTATAGAATTATATATTCCTTTGACTCACTTTTTGAATATTGTCGCCATTCAAATGAGCTTTGTAATAAATATGATTTAGGCTTTCAAGAAAGTGAATCTTGTGTTCATGATGAAGTTGAATGTTAGCAAGATAAATCTAATGATTCTTATGAAATGTGTTTACCCTATGAATATTTAACTGAATAGAGCATTATTTCTCATTTTTATTGCAAAGAGAACCTTAAGGATTCTAACGATTTAATCATTAACCTCAACTTTGGTTCTTCTTTATTTGATTTCCTTGATCATTATACTAATAAAGTTTGTGAAGCAGGGCATGTTGAGGAAGAAATTATGTCTATCACAAAATCAACCTCATCCATTCGTGATTGTGTAGATCAAATATCAATTCTCGAAGATATTTCTCGAACAAACATACATGTATGTGACATTGTTTTTAGTAATTATAATATCAATCCATATAATGTTTATGTTGATTATTCTAAGCCATCTGTATATGATGTGTACGATGATGAGAAATTAACCCTTGATCATGATTTTGAAATAGGATACAATTTAGATATAGGTTTTTGTTTATAGTCAAGACTTGATTATGAATCCTTGCATACTGATACACAAGAGGGTATAAGTTTTACTGTGGATTCTCCGGTAACTATGTCTAAAGATATATACCACAGATGCCTTAAATCCAGGGTATAACTAATTCAACACCTCTCCATATTCCTTACATTGAATCTATCTATTATAATTGCATTGTAAAACATACATACTATGTGTTTGACTTTAGGGCTATTAATGTATTAAATTTGTGGTTATTGTTTTATTTTCAAGCTTTATTTTGACTAGCCCTATGACCACAAAGGATATTCATGAGGAAGAAACATACACAAATGATTTGCGTGAAAAAGTTATTGATTTTTCACGATCTTATTCATTAGAAGATCATTTAGGGATGCACGATTTCGTTGAAGCATGGATGGGTGCATAATTTGTAAACATTTCTTCAAGTTACCAACCTAACATATTTCAAGAATGACTCGTAAACGAATTCTTCCCCTGTTTCCTTCAGCAATTGAACACATTATTTCTATTTATAAGTATGAAGCTCAGAGAAATGAACCATGCAACTGGTAAGCCTTTAAACTAGCTGCATTAGCTTTATGACTTCTTAAAAAAAATCTATTAAAATAAATATGCATATAAATTAAGATACAAAAATAAACTTTTTCTTACATGTACTTCGTAGTTCTTAATGAATAAAGATGGAACTCTTTACATCTTAAAGAATCCATAGATGATCATAACTAGAATGGAATATGGACATGAGTCCTTAGTACACATCATATTAATGAGTTTGGAACACATATTTAAAGAATTTGTTTATAAATGAAGGTTGAGGGGTGACTATCTTTCTAAAAGACTTAAATTTGATTCTCTCTAATACTATCAACTTCATAACAAGCATTTTTTACCACATATTTATTTTCATACTAACACATTATTACAAAAATGGATTGCATTAATTCATAAATACTAAACTATAAGTGTGATGTTTGGATTTGATAAAATCTAATTGAAGCTATTATGGAACTAGTTAGTTACTATCATTCATGAGATTTACCCAAATCACCATACTACCCTAGGGATATGAACCTATGTTTTCTTGGGTGGGGCATGCTAATATCTTTGTTGGGGCTATAGATGCTCACTAGAAATAGAGCTCAGTGACGCTAGATTAAAACCTAGTGCATAATCATCCCACTCATTATGTTGAGGTAACTTCCGACGGGGTATATTGATATCTCCACTGGGGCTATGAATGCTTGTTGACATCAGAGCAAGGTAAGTGGTATTGGACTTTTTCTAGTACATAATCCTCCCATCCTATAAAAGTGCATATTTCCTAAAATAAATTGAAAGAATTCCTCTAACATGAAGAGTAAATAAGAATTCAGAAAGTCCCTTATCTCAAGATAGTGGATGACTCTATTGGGTTACTGAACAGGCCCGCTAGCAGCAGAGAGACATTTGATTATGGAAAATCATGTTATGCAAATAAAAACATAAATAAATCTCTAATAACTAGTCTTTATAATTTCAGTAAAACCTTATTCTAAAATGAAAGTCATCATTGTGAATCTTAATTAGTACTATGAATTATGCAATTTCTTAATCATTAATTGTAAGTATGTATTACTAGTATGTGTTGGAATGATTTTATGAAGAGTGAGACATATACCCATCTATGGTTATGCACCCTAAATCATTATCACAATTACCCTGGTACATTGAATATACGAAAAATGTCTTATATATGTGAATAATTATTGAACTCGTCAATATTTACATATTTGGGATTCATATGATTTATCTTTGTTTCATTCTTACTATCGATCAACTAAAACTTTAAGATGCAAATAGTTTCCTTCTATTTCTTTAAAATTTGTCTTTGAGTTCCCTTTTTTCTCATGAATCGAATACATGCTTAATGTGAAGGAACTAGGTTTGTACTTCTTGGTTCCTCGCATGGAGGCATCATCCCCAATTGGAGCCGAATGTTGTCACTAAATATGACCCCTCCTTTGGAACTAGGCTCTTTCTCTGGATTTTGACTTGTGTTTCCCTCGTCACATGGCTTCCTCTCATATTCCTACAATAAAAAAATACTTGCTCGAATACTCATGATTGTCCTGCATTAAGTTTATTATTATAACGATCATCTTAACTTATGAAAATCATTATTGACAAATTAGAAATCTTAATCTTGCATTAATAAGTGCAATTATTATTATTATTATTATTTTATTTAAGTATGAAAAAAGCTTGATATATTATATTATATAATCAATATTCAGGTTATACACAATATCTGCCAAATATCCCATCACAAACCATCTGAAAATGCATATCCAACATCCCATCCAAATAATATCACAGCAAATATATTACTGAAATAACAAAACAATCCATAGACTGTGTTTTGTTCCAGAATAAACATAAAAGATAAAAAGTGCAATTTTTTTATACTAATAGTTATAATAATTCAAAAATAAAATAAAATAAATATATATTAAAATATAAATAAAACAAAATAAAATAAAATAAACTAAACTAAACCAAATTAAAATCAATATAAAAAAACAAATAAAATTAAATAAACAAAACAATACAAACTAATTAAAAAAATTAAAATACATTAATAAAAATTAAAAATAATATATACATATATACCTACCGCTTACCTCCCTCACCTCTCATCATAACACCACTCAACAAATTAATAAAAATCTTATCACAAACGCAATGTGGGCATAAGGTCCAAGCCATGTTTAATATACTAACTCATGCCATTGAATACTTTAATTAAAACTCAACGAGACCTCGTGTATAAGAGTGTCAATTCATATGGACCGTATCTCAAAAACATTTTAACCGCTAGGATCACGTTGGATCCAACATGCCCTTAACCTCCATCTTTCCTAGCAACCGACGAAATTGAAATTTCAATAGGATCACGTTGGATCCAACATGCCCTTAACCTCCATCTTTCCTTTAGCAACCGACGAAATTGAAATTTCAATTTATTTAAAGGTTGTACATATATATTATTTATATATTTAATAAATAACACATAATATGTATTTTGGAAAGTCAAATTTTATACATTATTATTCATTTTGTATTTTAAAACTAATTTATTTATTTATTTATGTTATTTATTTTATTTTTTCTAGGTTGGGCATTTTAATAGATTGCTGGAGAAATATTTGAGAGAAAATTAATACAAAAGATGAAACATATATTTTATTTAGTCAAAATAATTATTATTAATATAATTTTATTTGAGTAGTTATAAAAATTAAATGAGAAACTAACTCTCAACAACATAAAAAAGGATGTAAATGTTCATTTTGGAGTTTTGGGAGGATAAATTAGAGGATGGAAGGTTGGAGATGAAGACTTGTTTTTTGCAGCCATATTGCACTTGCTATAGTGGTTCTTCTCATTGTGATTGTGAGACTTTAATGAATAATATCATGATTATTTTATTTTATTCTTCTCCCTTTGCGTTCTTCACAACTTAGGGTTTGTATTTACAGGTTTATTGTGCCAGATTGTTGATATAACTTGATTATACAACAATCTTGGATGCATAAATGATTTAAATGCTTGAATACATTTTATATAAGGGTTTTTTAAATCGAATTTTAGTTTATTTGTTTCAGGGTGAATTCCAAAATGATACATGTTATCTAGAGTTACTTTCACATTGAACTTGAATGTCATAAAAACCAACTTTCCATTTCATTACTCTTTTAATTCTTGTTCTTCAATGTATTTGTTTCATTGACACATGTGATTGACTGAGAATAATTTGACTTGATCAGATTCTTTAATCTTTCACACATTAATTTGATTTATTTTTTCTCCAATATTTATGATTAGAAATAATTAAATCAAATATCCTAATTTTTATGTTGTAGGATAAATTGATAATGATACTTGATGTCTTGTTATTTTAATATATGTTTCAATTAGATGCATTCAATCTAGTTTGTTCTAGCTTCCTTTTTATTTTAGTTTTAATTCTCAGTAACTCTCATCATGTGTGAATTATGATATATTATTTTAACCTCATTTTACATAAATTATATTTTATTCAATAAGTCTCATACACTACGTGCCTACCACCTTTCTTTCCATAAAACATTATTTTATTTAAAACACTATTATATTATTAAGTTGGTCATACTTATTTGTTTCATTAAAAAAAAATATTTAAATTACATCAAACATAGGGAATAAACCCTAAGGTGGAGGGAGGCCAACCCTTGTCACCTAAAGTGGGAGGGTCCTTATAATCCTCAATGAATGTGTTCTTAGGTTGTTCTTTGTTACTAGGACAATCTGAGAACCAACAAAATACAAACTACTAAAATTTGTCTACATGCAGAAAGGAAACAACCTAGTTTGGGTGATGGTAGCTTATCTCTGAGAAGAGAAGTGATGATTACATGCCTTATAAAATGAGTTAAAATGAGGTTCTCGGGCCCCTTTATCATCAAAAAATAATGGAAAACCATAAATGTATGAAAACCTAACCCTAAGAGATGAAGTATCAAAAGATTTTGGGCCTAGCTAGGGTTAATTAGAAAGTCAACTTCCTAGCGTTGTTACTTTGGCATACGATCTCCATATGGCATGTACGATAGCTCGCTAGAAAGGTCTATCTGAGGAGAACAAATTTTGAATACAAATGTAAGAAGCATGTCTCAAATTTTTCCCTTTCCCCAAAAAACATCGTTCAGGGCCTCAAAACGACTCCATAAGTTTAGGTCCTAAAAAACTACCAAAAATAGAAAACTGTGTTGGAAATTAGGAAAGTGAAAAGGAAATAGTATTGGGGGTCCAAGTGGAATAGATGGGTGACCACCAATATCCACCTGGATCAGTCCTCACTCATTAGGAAGCAATGGTCACCATTGCATTGAGTGCCCTCATGAGATGGGGAAACTTCTATTGAATTTGGTCCCTAGTGAGCCCCTTGCCTTGGTGTAAGAGTTGGCTAGCTTTGACAACCCGATACAGTTGGATCCTCCGTTGGTGATTGTTTTTAATATGTGTGTCCATGATATGATTAGTTGTTTCCTCTTTGAATCAATTTGGATTGAGCTCTATTAGTGTCAGTTACTCGGCATTGTCTAATGTGTCCAACAATGGTGAAAGTATGGCTGAAAGCGGTCCACATTGAATACGTGGTGCATGCCAAGGAATGGAAGGACACTTGGCTTAGAAGCATTATCACCCATGACCTTGGTGATAGTGTAAGGCTCTTATCGAAGTGGTCAAAGCTTCTTATGGACTCTGGCAAGGCATCCCTTCTATAGATGAAACCACACCTTAATGCTCACTTGAAAATTATGTGGCACTTTATGTTGATCATGACATTGTTTATACTTGGAATTGGATTTATCCAGGATATCATGAACGTGTTGGCAGATGTGTTAGATGTGTTTATTAAACCAAGTGGCATTATCAACTTCGGGCTATACATGTGCACATTCTACCTGTGCAGTTGCAAGAGGCATGGAAACATCAATCACACATAATGGTTGAAATCCCATGCCCACTTGAAAGGGGTTGTTTCTAGTTGAGCTATGGAGAGCTCTATTATAACTGTGTTTCATATAGGGAAGACTCTCATCCCATGCTTGTGGATTATTGGAGTTGTACATGCACAGTATGCACGCACTATCATATTGTTGATGACCATTGTCTGGCCATAAGTTCGAGGATGGAACACAGTCAACTTGGTGATCTTGGTGTCCAACGACTGCCAGAGGCGTGACTAGAATGCACCCAGGAACTTGATATCCCAATCTGATATAATGGTATGCAGGATCCAAAAATGTACCCACACTTATTCGAAGAAGAGTTTCTAAGTGTCTTCTGTTGCAATACTCTTCTTGCAACCAGCCAATATAGCCATCTTAGAAAATCTATGATTGACCAAAAATACATAGTCATTACCATGCTTGGTAGAAGGAAGGCCATACATATAATCCGTGGAGATGGATTCCCAAGGATGGCTAGGAATAGGAAAAGGAGTGTATAGGTCTTTCTTCTTAATGGTTGGCTTGTCGATGGCATGGGCAGTGCAAGATTTGATATATTTTACAACATCTTGTCGGATTTTTGGCCAATAAAATTAATTTTGAATACTACCATTGTTTTGTCTAGACCAAAATGTCCTGTGACCCAGCTGTAGTGCACCTCCTAAATCAACTTGGCACACTCACTTGAAGGAACAAAAAGGTGCCTTGAGTAGCATAATATTGCATCCTGGAGGTGGAATTCCAGTACTTGCTTGTCATCCATCAACATATGGTATATGGTGGCGAATTTAGGATCATTTTTGTACAGTTGCAGGCATCCAAAAGTCACGTGCCCACATGAGTTAAGAACAATGGTCAGTGCCACAACTAGGGGTTGACTGAGGAAATCTATAATGTTATTCGTGTTTCCCTTCTTGTACTTAACATTCAAATGAAATTGTTGCAGATAAGTGGACCATTTCTGATGGCAATCATTTTACAACATCCCTTGTGTCTGTATTTTCTAAAGTAGTTAGTGATCTATGTGGATGATCATCTCCTTCCCTAAAATGTAATGTTTCCACTGCTGACAAGCCCCTATAATGGAGTACATATCCTTATCATAGGTGGGGTATTTCTGAATTGTATCAGAGAGTGTCTCACTGTGATAGGCCACAAGATGCCCTTACTAGGTGAGAATTGCACCAATAGCATAGCCGGAGGCATCTATCTCATTTTCAAATGGTTGTTGTAGGTATGGAAATGTGAGTATTGGCCCAAATAAAATGCATTGTTTTAGCTCAACGAATTCCTTCTCTTGGGACTTGGACAAAAAAAAACTTTTCTTTCACTCTGCCCTTGGTAACTCGACTCAAAGGCCAAATGATATGAGAGAATCCAAACATAAAACTTCAATAGAAATTGGAAAGGCCCAAAAATATGCGAAGCTATGTTAGAGTTGATGAGGTTGGCCAATCCAGAATGACTTGGATCTTAGCTGAATCCATATGCATACCTTTCTCATCAATGATGTAGCCAAAATATTGGACCTAGTTCATGCTAAAGGATAATTTCTTCACATTGGCACATAATTTGTGTTATCATAGCATTTGAAGGACCTACCAAATATGTTGCAAGTGCTCTACCCAACTCTTGTTGAAGATGAGGATGTCGTTCATATATACAACCACAAATAGGTTGGTGAAAGTCCCCAAGATGTCATCCATCAACCTCATAAACGTTGCGGGGGAATTTTTCAACCCGAAAGGCATGACCAACCACTCAAAAAGGCCCTCCTTAGATTTGAAGATGGTCTTATATACATTTGTGAGTTCTATCGAAACTTGGTGATAACCAGAATTCAAATCAATATTACTGAAGTACTTGTCCCCCTTGAGCTAGTTAAGAAGGTCATCAATGTGTGCGATCAGATACCTGTTCATAACAATGATTTTATTTAGTGCTTGATAATCAATGCAGAGTCTACATATCCCATCCTTCTTCTTTATGATTATAATTTGGCTCCTACAAGGTGAGGAGGTTGGTCAGATGTGCCCTTTTTGTAGAAACTCCTAGATCTTCCACTTGATTTCCTTGTTTTCTAGAAGAGAGTGGTGGTATATTGGCCCTTTGGGTAGAGGTGCTCCAAGAGTCGGATCGATCAAATGCTTGACCTGAAAGTGTAAATTTACCCTTGCGGGTGAAGAGAATATGTCCCTATACTCTACCATGACCTTATCAAATTGCTTGTGTTGCATGGAGGAACCCTTTCTGGGGGCCATGGATGTGGCCACGATCTTCCCCTTACTTTGAGAGAGAATAAAAAAGAAAACATATTTCTTAGCCTGAGAGATGATCTTACTGCATTTCTTAGTAGAGATCAATGAAATGGAAGTATGTAGGGCTACTTCTAGTATCTTATATAGTTTTTGGTCCAAAGTAATAACAACAGTGTGAAGTCTCGACTCATACACAACATGATGCTTCCACAATTATGTTTGGCCTAATAAAACATCAAAAACTTCAAGAGGAGCAACAATACACTATACCTCATCCATGAAGGTATTGATGTTATAGGGAAGGTGACACTGTTGGATGACGAAGATATCTCGTGCTTGGTCGAGCCACTCGATGGTGTATGGTTGTGGGTGTGGTGTGGTTCATAAACCCAACTACTTAAGAACCTCTACTAAGATGAGGTCTTTTGGGTCCCATTTTCAACAATGAAATACAACGGAGAACCCTTCACCCACATTTGTGAGTGGAAGAGACGCTCCCCCTCCTCTGGATCTTTGCTCTCAATATTCTAGACCTGGCGATGGTGGTACTAGGTTTTGCATCAATAATCTGCTTCCCCTTGTCAGGTTTTGGCTCAAAGTTGGAACATGCATTTGTGATTTGGGATATTTTCTTCAGTGATGTTAAAAGAATTGCATAAAATAGCATGTAAAACCATCAATGTGACACTTTAAGAAGAATAAACACATAAATAGACCATAAATACAATAATGGAGTTCACTCACAATATGTGAGCTATGCCTCTGGGCCCAGCTGTAAAGTGGAGAGGCCTCTATATTATCTCACTGGAAATGAAAGGAAATTACATGGAAAAATACATAATTATACCTCAGTTCTAGGAGTGACCTAAAAATGGGATAATCAAATCCCAAATCTGATTACACTAGTGAAATCCTTTTGAAATTGTGAGTAAAATTAGTATAAAATTGACTAAATTATCACACCATCAACTCTAAACCACCAAAGACTCTTCAACATTCCACAATAGAATATTTTGGGAATATTCTGTGGGAATATTCTTCTTAGTATGTGTGCCTCAGGGTTCTGCATGTAGGGTTCCAGGCCTTTCATGGTTCCTCCATTCTGAGTTCCACTTTGCCTCTTGGCCTCCTCCACCCGTTCTTGACTACCCGTCATATGGCAAGGCTAAGCTTAAATATTACTAACACAACGTGCATAACAAAGGCCGTTGGCTGGCGGGTTGGCTGACAAGTTGAATTTAGAGCATTTGGGTTCATCGGGTCGCTAGTTTAAACCCCACAAATCCCAATGGTTGTTTGCATTTTCGTAATATATATATATATATATATATATATATATATATATATATATATATATATATATATATATATAGATATAGATATATATAGATATGACAACTAATTATGTTTTGGAGGGTTTGCCAAGTTTGGTGGCCCGCCAACCCATGGTCTAAATTATCCGCAACTTGAAAATGATAACTTTGTTGGTTGGTTAAGGCCTATTTAGTTTCCCATTGGCTGCCATGTTGTGCCATTTGATTTGGCCACGTGGCCCCCATGCTATTGGGTCATGAATCTGCCACCAATTTTAGTGGAACTACCACCATATTTGGTGGTTCCACCAAATTTAAGCATCACTAAACCTGTCACCAATTTTAGTGGGATGACGCAAACTTTAGCTGATAGTTTGGCTAGACTGGAAATTTGGTGAAGACTCAAATTTATCTGGTGCCAACTAAATTTGTTATTTTTCTAAGTTTGACTGTAACTTTGACTAGGCATAACTTTCACATGAGAACTAGCATTTATGTGTTGTTTGGGCTGTTGGATTCCTTGCTACGACATCTTCAACTTGGCTCTACTTTTGCTGAGTTTTGAGGACATTGATTTTTAGGCCTCTAGGGATCCTCCTAATCAATCCTCCCCATTGAGAGTATTTTTGGTACTCCAAAAGTATAAATAGGGATTTCAAGTTGATGTACTCCTCTATTTCTTGATCTGCATAACAAATGTCTTTGACAGGACACACCTTCCTTTCCTTCACATTTGTACTTCGAAACTAGAATGTTGAAGCTGACACTTGTATCCATATGAAAATTTGTAAGTTCCAATGAATGTATCACAACTTGAAAGTTTCCAAGCAATTCCTTACTTCCCAAGCGTTTATAAAACACTCATGGTCAAGTTTTACATTGATTTACAATAGAACCCATATCCTTTACTATCCAACTAAAGGCCAAAATATCATTATGTTGCATACTCAAGTGATGTTATACACTTCATCACTTTTAGAATTTTTTTTCCCATAAAAAAAACAACATGTGATTTACAGTGGTGGTCATACTCAACTACTTAAAATTTCTACCCATCACTTATGTAACGAGGCTAATGGGCTTTCTTCATGTAGTTGGCTTCCTTGTTGAAATGCTTCATTGCCTAGTTCATTCACAGGTGCTTTCATGGGATTCTGGTCCTTCTTTGGGAATAGCTCTGGAAGGAACTTCCAACATTTGGCTTTCTGATGTCCACCTTTGTTGTAATGACTACAATTGTTTTACTTCACCCATACTTTATTTACTTTCTTTTATGTCTCCTTCTAGGGTGACATAACCTTCCTTGAATGGTTGTCTTTGGTGTGACATTGGCGAGGTGAACTTGACTTAGTTCTTCCTTTGAAATGCTCACTATCAATGGAAGGTTGTGAAATGCTCTCAGCATTTTTCACTGAATCAGTCATGTCACTTGAATATTCTCCCATCTCCATGCGTTTGGAGTGTTCTCTGGCATAGCCCAATATTGCATATCGAGGTACTCCCTCCACTTATATGGGATTCACATTGCCCTATCCATTAAATCGTAGGTCCTTTCCTTCATATCCCATATTCTTCATTAGCTTTGAACCAATGCCCTTGGTGTGCCTTTCAAATGAACCAAAATCATTGTCATAATGAGAACATGAAACTAAAGAATCACTGGCACAATTTACCTCAATTGCTGATTCTGAAACATGGGATGATGACTTCACTAAGCCTTCTCTACACTTCAACTTTTCCAAGGCCTTTGTAACTGAAGTTGCAATCCCTGCTTCTACTTCTTTTAGTAGTATTCTAAATTTAACATTCTCTACTTGAATTCTCTGGTTGATCTCCTCAAGTTCTTGGAGCCACCCATTCTTTGATGTTCTTCCCATCATTGGTCCAACACCTACAATACCAACAACCTCAATCTTCATCTCATCATCTGAATCAGAATGCGGGTCATGTTGCACTATAGCAATAATTTTATTCTTCCCTTTCCCACCATACTTCTTAGGATTTAAATCTAGATGTAGTTTCCAACAATGCTCCTCATCATTCCGATCTTTCTTGTAATGAGCACAAGAGGGATTTTCTTCCTTTTTCTTTGTTTTCGTTGTCTTCTTTGACTGGTCATCTTGTTCATTCTTTCCCTTGCTTTCAAGATGAATTACTTTCACACTAGCTTCATCAAGAGTAGTGGGATCAAACAACAACAATGAATGTCGAAGATAATTGTGGAAAACACTAATATATTTCATCAAAGTATCTAGTGAGTATAAAGGAATATCAATGCCAATGCTTGCTTCCTAAACTCTTCTATAAAACTTTGAACATTTTTACTTTTGCCTTGTTTGAAGTTTTTCCATTCCATCATGGACTTTGTCTAGTAACCCAATGGATAAAATTTCCCTCTCAATGCAGAAACAAATTTAGAACAGGAAGAAAGGAGTTTACCATTATGCTGACTACCTTTCTGAAGCTTTCTCTCCCACCATTCAAGAGTTGTGCCTAGATGCCAACTGGATAATTTCCTCATCCTCTTTGATTTGTTATATATGGAAATATACTTCTATTTTTCTAATGTAGTTGTTTAGCTTTTCTACATGGTCTTCTCCATTAAACATGGGGAAATCAAATTTCACATCTAACTTTAAAAATGGCTTTTTAGAAGCATCTATATGATGACTATTTGAATGATGAGAAGAAGATGAAGAAGAATAACATTCACTTGAAGATGGATATGGAGGTTCAAGAGGTTCTCCTCCATTTCCCTAATTTATTGAAGCATTGTACTCTACTTTTTCTTTCTTCTTATTTTCCTTCTTTGGTACTTTATTCTCATAATTTACAAACAATTTATCTACCATGTCTACCATCCTGCAGAAAGCTTTATCATTCTCAGCGTGAACATCGTCATTCTCCATTTTCCTTCTTTGTGTTACATGTCTAATATCGGGGTCAAAATACTGGAGTTTTCATTTACCCTCTTTGATTTTGGCCTTGGTTATCATCCACACTCTCAATTCACATCAGCAAGAATACTGCTCTGATTCCAACATGATTCGAGATATTTTCTTCGAAATTGTTAGCAAAATTGCATAAAAAAGCATATAAAACAATAAATGCAACACTTTAAGAAGAAGAAACACATGAAGTGTTCCATATTTATGCAAGAATGAAATGAAATATAGGTTTAATCAGAAACATTGAGCTACAAAGAAAATGAACTTCAATTCATTAATAGCAAACACTGAAAATTGTTTACATGCAGAAGGGTAATAAACTATCTTGGGTGATGGTGGTTATCTCTGAGAAGAGATGTGAAGGATACATGCCTTTTGAACTGTGTTACAATGAGGCTTGAAGTCCCTTTTAAGATTTAGAAACAGGGGAAAACTATAAAAATCGGAAAACCTAACCCTAGGATATGAAGCGCCAAAAGCTTGTGAGCCTCATTGGGGTTAGTTGGTACATTAAATTCCTGGGGTCCTAGCTTTGGCTCATGATCTTCGTTTGATACATACACAACCTCATTAGAAATATCTACCAGTGGAAAAAAACTTTAGACTTAATATCCAACCATAAGCTATTATTCTACCTGTTTTACAAAAAATCGTCGTTTAGGGCCTCAAAATAGCTCTCAAAGTTTAGGGTCTGAAAAGCTACCAAAAATAGTAAACTGTGCTAGAAATTAGGAAACTAAAAGGAAATAGTGTTTGGGATCCAAGTAGAAGAGGCAGGAGGACACAAAAATCCACATAAATTATTCCTCCCCACTTAGGAAGCAATGGTCCCCATTGCATTGAGAGCTTCCGTGAGATGGGGAAAGAAGTGTTGAACTTGGTCCCTAGTGAGCCACTTGCCTTGGTGCAAGAGCTGACCAATTTTAATAACCTGATAAAGTGGGATCCTTTGTTAGCAAGTTTTCATTAGGGGAATTTTTAGGTCTAAAATGGGCCCCCTAAGGAAATTATAAAATAATATTAGATTACATCATCAAATTTTAGAGGGAAAAAAGAAAAAATTATTTTTTCAACTCGTATTTTCAACTTATCTCCCTATGGGTTTACTCAAATTTCAAGTGGAAACACTCGTAGGATACAAAATTTCATTCCTTGTCCAAGGATTACCCATGTTGCATACTTTTGATGGACCCTACTACACAAAAAATGAGAAATACATGAAAAACATGATTACAATCACATTTTTTCATGTATTTCTCATTTTTTGTGTAATAGGGTCCATCAAAAGTATGCAACATTGGTAATCCTTAGATGAGGAATTAAATTTTGCATTCGACGAGTACTCTCACTCGAAATTTGAGTGAAAACTTAGGGAAATAAGTTTAAAATATGAGTTGAAAAAACAGTTTTATTATTTTGTTATTTTTTATTATTTTTACATTTTTACTCAAAAAATGGTGAATCACCCCCCATGGTTGACATCATCATCTTGAATCCTATTGGTTCTTATAAAGTTTATTTTTGTTGTACACTTTTCTTAGGAGGCCCATTTTAGACCTCAAAATTCCCCTAATGCTTGATTTGTGTATCCATGATCCATTCAATTTTGGCCTATTCAATGTACTCTTGGTTGAGCTATGTTGGTGTCAGCTGCTTAAATATCTCTGATGTGTCCAACAATGGTGGAAAGTATGGCCAAAGGCGCTCCACATTGAATGTGGGGTGCAAGCCAAGGAATGGTGGGATACTTAGCTTGAAAGTGTTGTCTCCCACAACCTTGGTGATGGTTTAAGGCCCATATCGGAATGGTCGAAGCTTCTAATGGGCTCTGACAAGGCACTCCTTCTACAAATGCAACCATACATTTTCACCCACTTGAAAATTACTTGGTACCTGATGTTGATCATGTCATTGTTTCTATGTAGAATTGGCATTATCCAAGATGTTGTGAACCTGCTGGCGGATGTATTGAATGTGTTCAATAAACCTGGTGCCTTTATCATCTTCAAACTAAACATTGGCATATTCCTCTTGTGTAATTACAAAAGGTAGTGCAACATTAATAAGACATAATAGTTGAAACCCCAAACCCACTTGAAAGGGGTTGTGGCTAGTCAAGTTATGGAGAGCTTTGTTAAAGTTGTGTTTCACATAGGGAAGACTCTCGTCCAATGCCAATATATTTGTAGATTTGTACATTCAGAGTATGTGCACAATTATCTTGTTGATGACCCTTATCCAACCATCATCCCGGGGGTGGAATGTTGTCGACTTGGTGAGCTTGGTGTCCAACAATGACCAGAGGCTCAACCAAAATGCACTTATGAACATACTATCTCAATCTAATATAATGGTCTACGAGATAAAAAAATGCACCCACACTCGTTCAAAGAAGAGTTTGGCAGTGGCTTCTGCTATGATATTCTTCTTGTAGGCATCCAATATAGCCATCTTAGAAAATTTGTCGATGACCACAAATACACAGTCTTTTCCATGCTTCGTAGAAATAAGGCTAGACATATAGTCTAGGGAGATGGATTCCCAGGGTTGACAAGGAGTAGCTAGAGGACTATACATGCCTTTCTTAATGGTTGATTTGGAAATGGCACAGGCAGTGCAGGATATGATATATTTTCCAACATCTTCTCAGATATTTTGCCCATAAAAATACTTTCGCAATACTGCCACTATATTCTCTACACCAAAATGTCCAATGAACCGACTATAATACTCCTCCAAAACCACCTTGGCATGCTCGCTTGAAGGGAAAAAAAGGTGTCCTGGGTGGAACAACAGTGCATCCTGGATGTGGAAGTCTGGAACTGGCTTTCCATCCATCAACATCTAGTATGTGGTGGTGAATTCTAGATCAGTTTTGTAAATTTGGGACCATCCAAAAGTCTTGTGCCCACAAGAGTTGAGAACAGTGGTTAGCACCACAACCGGTGGCTGACTGAGGCAACCTTCAACATTACTAGAGCTTCCCTTCTTATACTTAATGTTTAGATGAAATTGTTGTAGATATGTGGACCATTTTTTATGGTAGTCATTCTGCAACTTCCCTTGTGTCTGTATAAACTGAAGAGGTTGGTGATCTGTATGGATGATTGTCTTCTTCCCTAGAATGTAATGTTTCAACTTCTAGCAAGATTTCATGATGGAATACATCTATTTATCATAGATGTTGTATTTATGAATTGTATCAGAGAGTGTCTCACTGTCATATGCCATCAAATTCCCCTACTAGGTGAAAACTGCACTGATAGCATAATCGAAGGCATCTGTCTCAATTTCAAATGGATATTGTAGATATAGCAATGTGAGTACTATTTCAAAGAAAAGGAGGTGATTCAACTCAATGAACATCTTCTATTTGGATTCAGAACAAAAGAACTTTTCTTTTTCTCCACCTTGGTAACTTGACTCAAAGGCCAAGTGATATGAGAGAATCCCAAAACAAACCTTTGATAGAAATTGGTAAGGCCTAGAAAGATGTGAAGCACTGTTAGAGTGGATGAGGTTGGCTAATCCCAAATGACTTGGATCTTAGTCAAATCCATGTGTACAACTTTCTCATCAATGATGTAGCCCAGATATCTGACCTAGTTCACGCCAAAGGTGCATTTCTCCAAGTTGGAACATATTTTGTGTTGTTGCAGGGTTTGAAGGAGTTCTTGAATGTGTTGCAAGTGCTCTTCCCAACTCTTGTTGAATATGAGGATGTTGTCTAGATATACAACCATGAACATGTTTATTAAGGGCTACAAGATGTTATCCATCAACCTCATAAAAGTTGCAGGGGAATTTTTCAACCCAAAATGCTTGACCAACCACTTTAAAAGGCCCTCAAATTTGAAGGCGGTCTTCCATACATCTGTGGGTTCTATTGGAACCTAGTGATAGCTAGAATTCAAACCAATCTTGTTGAAGTGCTTAGTCCATTTGAGATTGTCATGAAGGTTATCAACCCATGGGATTGGATACCTATTCTAGATAATGATTTTATTTAGTGCCCAATAATCAATGTAGAGTCTCCAGGTCACATCCTTCTTCTGTACAAGTGCAATTGAGCTCCAACAAGGTGAGAAATTTGGTCGGATGTGTCCTTTTTGTAGCAAATCCTGGATATTCCACTTGATATCTTTAGTTTCTAGAAGATAACAATGTTATATTGACCCATTGGGTAGAGGCATTCCAGGAGTCAATTCGATCAAATACTTGACATGACAGTTCAAAGGTACCCCTCTGGGTGAGGAGAAGATGTCCATGTATTCTTCCCCAACCTCATCCACTTGATTTTGTTGTGTGGAGGTACGAATCCCGGGGACCATGGATGTGGCCATGATATTCCCCTTACTTTGAGAGTGAATAAAAAAGAAAACAAATTTCCCAGTATGGGAGATTATCTTACTGCATTGCTTAGTAGAAATCAAAGAAATGGTGATAGGCAGGGCTACCTCTGGTATCCTGTATAGCTTACATCCCAAAGTAATAATAACAGTGTGAGGCCTGGAATCATGCATAGCATGATGCTTCCACAAATATGTTTGTCCTAATAATATATCACAAAATTCAAGGGGAGAAACATCACACAATACCTCATCTATGAAGGGCTTGATGTTATAAGATAAGTAGAATAGTTGGCTGACACAAAGATCTCATGCTTGATGGAGTCATCTGATTGTGTAGAGTTGTGGGTGTGGTGTTTTCGATAGGCCCAACCTCTTCACGACCTCAATTGAGATGAAATTATTTTTGCTTCCACTATCGATAATGAACTCAAGCAGAGAACCCTTCATCCACATCTGTGAGTGGAAGAGATGCTCCCCTTCCTCTGGATCTTCGGGGCTCAATATTCTTGACCTTGGTGGTGGAAATGGTAATGTTGGAATTTGCATCAATAATATAATTTCCCTTGTTGGACCCCTTGTTAGGTTCTAAATCAAGGTCAAAACATGCATATGACTCTGAAGCTTTCAGCTCGATCATTAGTAATTGATTAACACGACACTCATTTTTGTATTGAGTGGGGATATTTTTGAAATCACATTGTTTTCTCATGTCCTTCTTCATCTTTATGGTGAAATTATTTGGTTCTAGCTTGGATGAGATGTATTGGGTAACCCCACCTTGGGTATGTCCTTTGTTATGCGATTTTGAGGTTCCATTTCCATGCTTTGAATTTGTAGATCCAAAGTCTCACTTCTTCTATTTAAATTTCTTCTCGATCTTGAAACATATCAGTATGTGGCACCAAGCTAGGAGATCTCTAGTAATTGCATATCTACTTGGATGTAATTATGTGGACAACCATGGTACTTAAGTACTAGATTACTCTAAGAATACTTGATACCCAACTTCGTGCAAAGGATATTAAAAATATTTGTGAATTTTGGCATGTCCTGGTCCCTTTACTACTATAGTGTGGTCTATTTTATGTACTTATCTTCCTGTTATATGCCTTATGAATTGTGTTACAATGAGGATTGAAGGGTTTTTTTATTATTTAGAAACAAGGGGAACCCCTTAAAATCTAAAAACCTAGCCCTAGGAGATGAAGTGCCAAACGTTTGAGCACCTTGTTGGGGTTAGTTGGTACATCAACTTCCCGGGGTTGTAACTTTCACATATGATCTTTGTTTGATGCATACTATACCTTGTTAGAAATATCTATCCAAGGAAAAAAAATTGACTACAATCCCTATCATAGGTTCCGGGCCTACCTGTTTTCCAAAAAAACGACATTTAGGGCCTCAAAACAACTTCAAAAATCTAGGACCTGAGAGACTGCCAAAAATAGTAAACTGTGCTAGAAATTAGGAAACTGAAAGGAAATAGTGTTGGGGGTCTAGGTGGAATAGGTGGGTGACCACCAATATCCACCAAGATTAGTCATCCTCCCATAGGAGGTAATTCTCCCCATTGCATTGAGAGCCTCCATGATGTCAGGCTAGGAGTAACTCTGAATCAAAATTGTGTTTTTGATTAAGAGAGAATATGAATATATAAAAGGAGATGGAGACTATTGGGTTTCATCTCCCAATGTCTCTTCCTCTTCCAACTTCATTTATTTTTATATTTACAATATTTTCATAGGTTTTCCTAATCCCAAAGATTAGGTGTCAACGTCCCCCCCCGTTAATCTGAAGGGATGTTGGTGAGTCCAAGCATCATTCTGAATCTTTCGAACTTTCCCTTCCAATCGCTTTGGTGAAGATGCCTACAATCCACTCATTTTTGGAACAATGTCGAAGATGGCTTGTCTTGGCCTCAACATGATGTCAAATCAGATGATACTTTGTATTGATGTGCTTGGTTTGATAATGGAACTTTGGGTTCTTATCCAACCTTATTACAGAATTGTTATCAATCAAAAGAGGAGTTGAATGCACTTATTTCTCCTGCAAATATTCCAGAATTTTCGTGAGCCACATAATTTCCTTTGTTGCTTCATCTACTACCAAATATTTTGCATCATTTGTGGACTCTATTGGAATTGATTGTTTAAGTGACCTCCAGGAGACAACTTTCGATTCAAGACTCATAACATAGCTTGAAGTAGATACTCTAGTTTCTTTATATCCATCGAAATATGAGTCAGAGTATCTAATGAAGATGAAGTCATCCACCTGTGTATACTTGAGTCTAAATTATTGAGTTCCCTTTAAGTATTTTAGAACTCTTTTTGCAGTAGACTAATGACCCTCACAAGGATTTTTCATAAACCTAGAGAGGATTCCAATAGAAAATGAAATGTCTGGTATTGTAGTAGTCTGGTAGTTGAGATTTCCTATGAGTTGTTTATACTTCATTGCATCCTCAAATTCGTTTCCTTTGATGCATGTGAGATTTAAGTTATGTTCCATTGCAGATCAAAGGATCGCACTCAGCTATTCCAAACTTGTTCAACATATCTCCAATGTATTTCTTATGAGAGAGGAATATAAACTTCGAATGTTGGGTTACTTCAATACCAAGATAGTAATGAATATTGCCCAAATTTGTCATTTCAAAACCTTTCCTTAGTTCCTTCTTTATGGATGAAATATACTTCTCATTGTTCCCTGTCACCAAAAGATAATGTACATATACCACAAGATATACAACTATTTTTCCAACTTTCTTGACAAACAAAGTTGCATCATTAAGGTCATAATGTTTGAAATTAAGTTTTAGAAGATGCTTAGTCAACTTCTCGCACTAGGATCATGGTGCATTCTTGAGGCAATACAAGGATTTTATAAGCTTGCATACTTTGTGTTCCTGACCCTTCACAAAAATTCCTTCTCGTTGGGACGAAAAAACATTCTCTTTCACATCTCCATTCAAGAAAGAAGTTTTTACATCCATTTGATGGACTTTCCAACCATTTTGTGCTACCAAGGAAGAAAGTGTCCAGATGGTAGCCCATTTTGCTGTAGGGGAAAAGGTATCCACATAATCGACCCCTTCCTTATATGAAAAACATTTTTCCGCAAGCCTAGATTTATGCTTGTCAAGTGAGCCATCTGCTTTATACTTGTCCTTGAAGACCCACTTGCAACCTATTGGTTTTGTTCCCAATGGAGGATCAACCAGCTTCCAGGTGCCATTCTTTATCAAAGCATCATATTATTTCTACATCGCTTATTTCCATTCATCATGAGAAGCATCTTATTTTAAGGAAGTTGACTTGAAATATGTAGACAAATTCAGTTCAAAGTCATATGAAACATCCATGTCAACATGTGAATCAAGATCATCTACATTACCTCCATTTTGTATGGTTGAGCTTCTTATTCCTTTTTTTCCAACCTCATTAGGACAAACACTTTCAAGTGTCTTTGTCAGCCATTTTGGAGGACCTTTATGAGATGTCCTTGGCTACTCAGTTGACTGAGATGGGGCTAAATCAAGATTTAGCCTCCCGATTTTTTCAATCACATCACTCAAAGTGTCATCAGTGGCCAGAGCTTCATGTGAGGGATAGAGTGCTTCAGAAGGAGATTCCAAGATTGATCCAAAATAGGGGTCCCCCCTTCAATATGTGGAATATCATTATCAAATTCTTGAAAATAGTTTGTATGTATGAATTTATCCAAGTGATCATGTTGTCGCTCAACAACATTTTCAGCCTTGGAAGATTCAAGAAAGATCACATCTCTAGATATTATAAATGTATTATTCATTTCATCATAGAGACGACATGATTTGGAGGTATCTGAGTACCCCAAAAAGATACATTTGCGACTCCTTGCACCGATTTTTTTTCTTTGTCCCTTAGGTATCAAGGCTTAACAAGTGGAACCAAAAACCCTGAGATGCCTCACCGAAGGAATGTGGCCATACCACATTTCATAGGAGTCTTTTTTTTATAGCATGAAATGGACACCTATTATTTATATACACAACATTTAGAACTTAATCAACCAAAAACATAAGCTTAACATTCTTGAAAAACATCATTGAACATACAATATTTAAGATTGCCTTATTCATTCTTTTAACTCTTCTGTTCTGTTATGGATTGTAAGGCACAATTGTTTGATGATTGATCCCATGTTTGCGAAGATAGTTTTCAAATTAATTAGAAGTGTATTCTTTTCCATTATTAGTTTGAATAGAGCCAATATGAGATTATGCATCATTTTCAATCCATGAATGAAAGTTCTTGAATGTTTCAAAAACTTCAGATTTGTTCTTCAATTAATAAACCCAACACATTATGTTGTAGTCATCAACAAATGTCATCATATATTTGTTACCATTTGTAGAAGGAGTGAGCATTGGGCCACATAAATCAGAATGAATGAGTTCAATTTTTTTATCTACTCTAGAATGAGAATTATGAAAATATTGTTTATTGTGCTTTCCTAAGATACAAGCATCACATTGCTTAAGTTTCCTAGAAATAGTTAGCAAACCAATACCACCATTTTTCTTCAACAAACAATGGTTGTCATAGTTCAAGTGTCAAAATATAGCATGCCATAAAAGACTTGATGGAAATGTACCTTCATCATAGTGAGATTTGTATGAAAAGTTATGTGCATGAGCAGAGGTTCCTTGCAACTTCAAAAATATTTCTTTTTCTATCCCAGTCATGACAAGTGAGTGATATGATGCTTTTTTGACTTCAACCTTGCCATCAAATATATGAATGGAGGGTCCTTGCTAGTGGATGTGGAACAAATACAATAAGTTTCTCCTCAACTCTGGGAGGTATAGAACATGATGTAGAAGAAATTCTAGAAGGCTAGGTAGTTTGATCCTAATGGTGTCAAGTCCCGATGGCTTGTGTTTTTACTTGTCTACAAAGTATATGCTCCATCAACATTGTCAGTGAATTCTTCAAAGAAATATTTCCTGAAAATCATGTGGAAAATTGCTCTAGAATCAAGCAATTAGACATCTTTCCATGAAGCAAGCGAAGCATTGAATAAATCTTTAGTTACTCCAATGTTGCAATGTGCCACAACGTAATGAGTGGACTCGGGCGGTTTTCCTTTCCTTTTACTAGTTGCTTTACCTTTTTATTCATTTATTTCCTTGTCAATTATGTCCCAAGTAAACTTACATGTGGAAGCATCATGTCCATTTCTATTACATCGTATGCTATGAAGATCAGACCTTTCTCCTTGGAAATGTACCCCCCTACCTATAAAATTCTTCCTTCCTCTTCCTCTTCTGACTCCTCTTCCTCTAGAAGAATATTGTCCCTCATTCTTCTCTTCTTATGCAAGGAAAACAACTTATTTAGAAGACTGAGAAGATGTCTTCTTCCCAAAATCCTTCTCTCTTTCAACAAACATCTTGTCAAGGGAGTCAAAGGAAATATCCTTAAGTTTTCCACTTGCTTGCAATGACTCAAGATAATGTGAATAAGTGGGATATAGTTCCTTGACATAACATGTGATAGGAACATCTATTTCAACACCTGTGAATTTTATGTCATGCATAATGGATCTTATTTTTGATGCTAAGGCGAGATGGTCATCAGTTTTCTACCCAAGATTGAAAAATTTGATCATTAATTGGGCAACTTCAAGTTCAGAGTGTGAGTCATATAATTCCTTCAACTTCTTTAAGGCTTCAAAATCATTTGAAAATTGAAAAATATGATGACTCACCTCTTCATTTACATACGATGAAATCAAGGCATAGGCCTTGCTGTTCTTGTTTTCCCAAATTCTAAGATCCTTATTTGGAGTATTCTTTTGAGGTGCATTGTCTCCCTCTCCTTCACAAACCCTTTCCACAACTCATTAAAAATCAAGGTGTGCTTTATCTTCCTGGATCACTCATGGTAGTTCTCTTTTCCAGTGAGAACTACTCCCAATATGGAGATGAGTGAATGCATCATATAATCTAATACGGCCTCAAAATAATTACAATGGTTGCAACAAAATTTTGATGTATTTGTAATAAAATTGAGTGGCTATGTCTTCAAAAATTCATTAATATACCTCCATCATATATATAATTCATATGGCATACCATACATACCATCATACTTTCATACCATCAAATAATATATGGTTTTCAAAAAGGAACTCAACATATTTCAACCCACTTTCATATGACATACCAACAATTCACGCTCATGGCCTTAAAAGAATATATGCTTCTCATATATTATATACCATGTCCTCAACATATAAAAAAGGATTTAGAATACATAAAATTAAAATTATGCATGAACCATCATACGATCTTCAAAATAATGTTATATACAAAGCTTAATTTTATATATGGACTTCAAAAGGGAGCATGACCAATGCATTTTATATGCCATACATGGTTTTGAGAGTATATTTGACACAATCACACACCTCCAACAAAAAAGAACATACCATTTTCAACACACAACCAACATGGTTAACACAGACTTTGATTAGTCAAACACACAAGCAACGCTCCTCTAAATGCATGATGGGCTTGACAAGGGCTGAGGGCACATGGAATCATAGTAAGCATGGTTCAATTTTAAATAGTGTTTCAATGCAACAATTAAGTCACGATTTCGACCAACGAAAGTGAGGAATATGACCCCTTCATAAGCTATTTGTTCAAAAATCATACAACATTCATTTTTATCAACCCTGCATACCATCCAATTTAGTCTAGGGTCTAGCATTCAACACAATATTTCGACCTATCAACACACCACACAAGAAGAAATTTGAGATTCAAAAGGAATCTAAAACTAAATTTGAGGAGAAAGAGGACAGATCATTCATTTCATAGAGTAGGGAATATGGTAGTGTATAGGAGTTACAGGAGAAGAGAAACTAATTTTGGGAGTTGGCTCTGGTGCCATGTTAGGCCAGGAGTAACTCCGAATCAAAATTGTGTTTTTCATTAAGAGAGAACATGAATATATACAAGGAGAGGGAGACTATTGGGTTTCATCTTCCAACTTCCTTTATTTTTCTATTTACAATATTTACATAGGTTTTCGTAATCCCAAAGATTAGGTGTCAACACATGAGATGGGGAAACTTTTGTTGAAATTGATCCTTGGTGAGCCACTTTCCTTGGTGCAGGAGTTGGCAAACTTTAATAACCCGATATAGTGGGATCCTCTGCTAGCAAGTGTTCTTGATCTATGTTTCCATGATCAAATTAGTTGTGGCTTGTTCAATGTAGTCTGGGTTGATCTCTATTGGTTCAACTACTCAAAAATGCCTCACGTGTCTAGCAATGGTGGAAGGTGTGGTGGAAGTTTGTCCACATTGAATATGGGGTGCAAGCTAAGGAATTGGGGGATACTGAGCTTGAAAGTGTTGTCTCCCATAACCTTGGTTATGGTGTAGGGCCCGTATCGGAGTGGTCAAAGCTTCCGATGGGCTCCAAAAAGGAATTTATTCTTCAAATTGAACCACATTTTGTTGCCTACCTAAAACTTATGTGGCACCCAATGTTGATCATGCCATTTTTTATACTTGGCATTAGATTTAACCAAGATGTCATGAACCCACTAGAAGATGTGTTGAATGCATTCAATAAACCTATTGGCTTTATCAACTTTGGACTGAACATGAGAAAATTCTTCCTATGTAGTGGCTAGTTGAGATATGGAAATATTTGTTATAACTATGTTTCACATAGGGAAGACTTTCATCCCATGTTTGTGGATTCTTATAGTTGTACATGCAGAGTATGTGCACTATCACATTGTTGATGGCCTCTGTCTCGCCAACAGTTTGGGGGTGGAATTCAATCGACTAGGTGAGATTGGTGCCCAACAATGACAAGAGGCTTGACCATAATGCACTTAGGAACCTGCTATCAGGTCAACATCTTCATGTTGTTGTTCCTATTCCAACTCCATGTCTGTCACTTCAATAAATTTCTCAATATGTTGAGAAAACTATTGATCCTTCATCTGTTCACCTTCCTCCTGAGTTGTTGGTTGTTCTAGCTCTTCAACCTATATAGTTGATGTTTCCTCTTTCATTGTGCCTTGCTATTTTTATTATTCCTTCTTCTTCTTCTCTTCTCGTTGTCTCCTCCTCAACTCCTATTCTTCCTCCAGCTTCTTCTCCGTCTCTTGCAGCTTCAGTTCTACTTCCTGCAACCTCTGATTTTCTCTCTTCCTCCACTCTACTCTTTTCATTTGATGTTCCCTCTTTGCTTCCGATGCCAAATCTTCCTTCACAATAATAGGATCTCCCTTCATTTTGCAACTTTGCTCTCCCTCTTGACTGTTAGCAATCTTCTTCTTTCCCTTGTCCTGCGCTGGATTTCTTCCTTCTGATGTTGTTATTGTTGCTTCTACAGTTTCTATTATCTGTGGCAAAGCCTTCAAATTCCTTTCTATACTGAATGGATCATTGAGTTTGGAGGCATTATAGCAGTACCTCAAAGGATCTTCTTTTGGCCAATGAAATGCCTCGTTGATCCACAGAAAATAAACTCTCATGCAATGGTCCTTGCAAATACTATGGGGATCATACGGAATAAAGTCCTTGGTGCCAAACTCGAATTTCACTTTGTCCTTAGCCGCGACATTTGTATATTTTAATTTTTTAATATTGTATAATCTGATTCATAAAGGTGTTAGGATATTCCGACACATAGGATATAGTTAAGTTCAACTTGGTCTAGCATAGAGTTAGGTTAGAGTTAGGTAAAGTGTGTTTCTTTACCGTTGTACATTTTGTAACTTACAATCCGACGGTCACGATATGTAGTGATCCGACGGTTCACTCTCACCTCGGTATTACCGACACTTGATCCGTGGCTTGACACCCGATTGGTCCATGAGTTCTATTTAAAGCGCATGGAGGGTCATTGTTCGGGTAATCCGTGCATGAGAGAAGCTTATGTAAATTTTCATTCTTTGATTAATAAATTGTCTGTACCCACGTTGGGACAGGCCGTGGACTGTTTCCCTCCTTGCACTCTGAGGGTTTTAACCACGTCAAAAATACTGGTGTATTGATTTGAGATCTGGTTGTGAGCGGTGTCCTTTTGGTATTCTTTCTGAGGAACTTACCCTGTAAATTCCTACATGGTATCGGAGCTATTTGAGGGCCGCGTCCGTTGGTGATCCAAATCTGAAGCCGGTAGAACTGCATGCGGCTGTCGTTTCCTAGATCTGCTGTTTCTGACTGCTTTCGGGCCGAGAGGACTGCTCTGTTGCGTTCGGAGCATCTGTTTCAGTGAGGAACCCCTTTCGTTTCACGCGAAAAGGTTTCCGGTAGCCCTAGCTGCGTCATTTTTCAGATCGGGAGGTATACAGTGTTTTTTTTTGCAGTTTACTGTCATTTTCTCTCTGCTTATTTCGGTTTCGGTTTATTTAGCCTTTTTTTTCCCGGATCTATACCTTTCATTTCTGCGTATGCTCTTTGCCCTGCGACTCTGTGCGATCTGGGCAAATCAGAAACAGAAAGAAAGGATTTTTCTCATGCGTATGCTCTTTTCCCTGCACCTTAGTGTGATCTTGGAAAATCAGAAACATTGAGAAAAATATTTAGTTTTTCGGTTAAAAGCTAACTTTGAGATTTTTTTTTTTAAATTCTAGTTTTTTGGCTAAAGCTAACTTTGAGCCGTAAGGTTCGTTTTTCTTTGCATATTCGTGTTGGGTTTTGTGTTTTGTGTTTCTGTAGGGGAAAAGAGCCTTCCCAAGGCAAGCACGCAAATCGAGGCCCCCCCCCCCTCTCTCTCTCTCTCTCTCTCTCTCTCTCTCTCTCTCTCTCTCAAATATTTTGTATAGATCAATTGGTTCAAAGACTTTTTAAGAGAGTAGAGGTCTTGGGTTCAAGTCTCCATTTTGTGGGGGCGGATTTTTTCATTCCCGCACATTCGCGCACTTTGCCGGCAACGTCAACAATTTTTTTTTCAAAAAGCCATAACTTCTTCATCCGGAAGCCTTTTTCAGAGCCGTTTTTTTTAAAACCGCCTATTTTTTCGAGATCTATCCATTGGACCACTTACTTTCAGCATCTTCAGCTTCAGTTTTTTTTCAAAAAATGGAAAGTCCATGCCAAGTCATTCTTGACAGCACTAACTACTTCCAATGGGTAGCCTACATGGGAGATTTACTTAGAAGTAAAGGTCTCTTCAGAATAGCCACAGACCAAGAGAAGAAACCCAAAGATGAAGACAAGGCCGAAAAATGGGAAAATAGACAAGATCAAGCACGTGGTTTGATAGGAATGTCTGTTTCTCCTGATCTTAGATTCCACATTGCAGAAATTGAAACTTCCTCATGAAGCATTAGAAAAACTTGCTAAAGTTTTTGGGATTAAAAATGAAATTAGAGCCCATCAACTTGAGAATGAGTTGCTTACTTTGGATCCTAATAATTTTTCTTGCATTGAAGATTTCTTGTCCAAATTCAAGACCCTTAGATATCTCTTGGAAGGTGTTAAAGTTAAGAAAGAAGATGGTAACCTTATTTATTCCATCCTTACTAAGTTGGGACCAGCCTACTCTGTATTTGTTTCCACTTTCCATTCTACAAGGGAAGCTTTCATTTGTCAAGGCAAAGACTACAAACCCCCTTCCTTTGACTCCTTTTGTGATTCCTTAATAAGAGAACAAGAAAAACTCTTACACCTTGGTCTTCTTAATCTTGGAAACTCTTCCTCGAAAGCGTTAGCCGCCCAGCAACAACCAAATTCAAAGAATCCTAAGAAGTCTTATCCTCAAAGGAATGGTCCTAAACCAACTCAGCCTCAAGATGAAAGATCATTTCAGCAAAATGACAAGACCAATAAAAACAAATGGAAGAGGACTGACAGACATTGTAACTTTTGTAATCGAGATGGCCACTTAGAATCTAAATGCTTTAAGAAGATGGAAGCCTTGGAAGCCGCAATGAAGAAACATAACATCCATCTGGAGCCTACTTCAACTTCAACTTCCGGAACGGCACTTTCTGCATGTCATCGTCAATCATCTCAGTCTGGTTATGCATTAAATGTATCTTCTTCTTCTTCTCATTCTCATGAGTGGCTCATTGATTCTGGAGCCTCTTGTCACATGGCCAAAAACCAAGCCATGTTTTCTTCTTTAAATGATTGTAACACCAAAAATATATATGTTGGTGATGATAGATCTCTTAATGTTGTAGGGACTGGAACTGTTCATCTAGACAATGGTCAGTTCAATGATGTATTATGTGTTCCAAACTTATCCTGCAACCTTCTATCTGTCTATCAGATAACTCATTCAGGTGAAGGTAAAATTGTTGAATTTTCACCTCATGATGTTGTAATCAAGGATCTAAAAGATCCTAAACAGATTCTAGCTACTGGTCTTGCTGATGATTCCAAAAGGTTGTATAAGTTTCACAACTTTGGGTCATCCCATCTTCCCTCAGTATTTGTTGCTCATAATGATGAAGTGAGCAAACTTTGGCATGAGCGGTTTGGTCACTTAAACTATCGCTCCCTTCAGCATCTATGTAAAGAAAATATGGTGACAGGTCTTCCTATGGTATCTTGCAAAGATGGTGTTTGTTCCGGATGTGTACTCGGAAAACATCATCGGGACAGTTTTGACAAACGTGCCTCTTGGCACGCCTCAGCCCCTTTACAGCTTGTGCACAGTGATTTATGTGGTCCTCTTCCTGTTGCTTCATTCTCTGGCTGCAAGTACTTCTTAACTTTCATTGATGATTTCTCTAGACGCACTTGGGTATACTTCTTAAAACTCAAGAGCGAAGTATTTAGCACTTTTTTGGCCTTCAAAGCATTTGTTGAAAAACAATCTGGACATCAAATTCTTAAGCTAAGAACTGATAATGGTGGAGAATATGTTAAAAACGCATTCATCAACTTTTGCACTGAAAATGGAATTCAAATGCAACATACTGTTCCATACACTCCACAACAAAATGGTGTAGCTGAAAGGAAAAATCGCACCTTAAAGGAAATGGCTAATTGTATGCTGCAATCTAAAGGACTCAGTCTTAGTTTTTGGGCCGAAGCAATTAATTGTGCAAATTATATAATCAATCGCACTCCTACTAAGGTTCTAGAGAATATCACTCCAGAAGAAGCTTGGAGTTCCATTAAACCAGATGTAAGTCACTTTCGTGTGTTTGGAAGTGAAGCATGGGCCCATATTCCAGATGAAAAGCATAAAGCTTTAGAACCTAAGAGTGAGAAATGTACTTTTGTTGGATATTCTGAAGATGTAAAAGGTTATAGACTTATTCCATTTAAGTCCAAAAATGTTATCATTAGAAGAGATGTAAAATTTGATGAAAATAAATCGGCCTGCGAGCCTAGTCCGGCGGATGTGCCACCTCTTCCTATCTCTTCTATCTTTGAAAACATTTCTTCTTCTGATGATGAAAGCGAGGATGATAATCCTCCCCCACCTTCTCAGGATCCTCAACTTCCAAGATGGGTCCGTGCTACTCGGGATGCAGCAGGTGATCTTGCCGGTGATCCTACAGATCAGCGACGTACACGTTCTCAGTTTGAAAGAGCCTCTTCTTTACTGGCTCAAGCTCCAGTAAATCATGATCCTGACACTTTTGCAGAAGCTTCAGGCCATCCACATTGGGAAGCAGCTATGAATGAAGAATATCATTCATTGATGACAAATGATACATGGGATCTTGTTCCTCTACCAAAGGGACGCAAACTTGTTAGATGCAAATGGGTTTACAGAACCAAGTATGGACCAGATGGGAAAGTTGATAAACATAAGGCTCGTCTAGTTGCTAAGGGCTTTTCACAGGTTGAAGGCATTGACTACACTGAAACCTTCTCTCCAGTTGCCAAAATGAACTCTATCCGCCTTGTTCTTTCCCTTGCTGCCTCTTTAAAATGGGAAGTCCATCAAATGGATGTTAAATCTGCCTTCTTGCATGGGGACTTGCAGGAAGAAATCTATATGGAACAACCCATTGGCTTCATACAAACAGACTCCAGCCTCGTTTGTCGACTTAAGAAATCCCTTTATGGCCTCAAACAAGCTCCTCGGGCTTGGTATGCCAAAATGGATAGCTTTCTTTTAGAATCTGGCTTTTCTAGGTGTCATTCTGACAATACTGTCTACACCAAGAAAGTGGGCAACTCTCTAATCATCCTTGTTCTTTATGTTGATGATCTTATTCTTACTGGTAGTGATCCCAACCTTATAAACCATGTGAAGTCCAGCCTTAAAAAGAAATTTGAAATGACAGACTTAGGACACTTACACTATTTTCTCGGTCTTCAAGTCTTGCAATCCCAAGAAGGTATTTTCCTTTCCCAGTCCAAGTATGCTTGTGATATTCTTCGTCATTTTCACATGGAAGACTGTAAGCCAGCCCCTTCTCCCTTTCAGTCTGGAGTCAAACTTTCAGTCTCTTGTACTTCTCCTGAAGTTGATGCTACCTTATACCGTCAACTTGTCGGAAAACTCTTGTATTTAACCCATACTCGTCCTGATCTTTCCTTTGCTGTTGGCCTTGTTGCTCGTTTTATGCAAAACCCCCGTGAAAGTCATTGGAAAGCAGCTAAAAGAATACTTCGTTATGTTCGAGGTACAGTACAGTTTGGGATTCATTACAGTGCCAAAGCAGCTCCTCTGTTAGTTGGTTTCACTGATTCTGATTGGGCTGGTGACCTTGATGATCGGAAGTCTACTGCCGGTTATGTCTTCACTCTTGGTTCAGGACCTATTACATGGGCTTGTAAGAAACAGGCTGCCATTTCTCTTTCGTCAGCAGAAGCAGAGTATCGTGGTGCCGTGGAAGCTAGTAAGGAAGCCTTGTGGCTTCGTCAGATCCTATCAGAATTTGGCTTTGAGCAGCAGCATCCAACCACACTTTGGTGTGATAATCAAAGTGCCATTCAGCTATGCAAAGATCCAGTCCAGCATCAGCGCAGCAAACACATTGAACTACACATGCACTTCATCAGAAAGCTCATTCATGACCATGTTCTTGAAGTGCAATATTGTCCAACGGATGATCAGGTTGCAGACATCTTCACAAAGGCTCTCACAGAGGCGAAGTTCACTAAACTTCGATATATGCTTGGAGTTCAGGAAGTTGTCACTAAGGGGGGATAGGCTCTAGTGCCTCCTTCCTTCTCCTATTGTGTCATATTTGTAAATCCTTCAATCCTATCCCAAGTTGTTCTTAAGGGGGGATGTTAGGATATTCCGACACATAGGATATAGTTAAGTTCAACTTGGTCTAGCATAGAGTTAGGTTAGAGTTAGGTAAAGTGTGTTTCTTTACCGTTGTACATTTTGTAACTTACAATCCGACGGTCACGATATGTAGTGATCCGACGGTTCACTCTCACCTCGGTATTACCGACACTTGATCCGTGGCTTGACACCCGATTGGTCCATGAGTTCTATTTAAAGCGCATGGAGGGTCATTGTTCGGGTAATCCGTGCATGAGAGAAGCTTATGTAAATTTTCATTCTTTGATTAATAAATTGTCTGTACCCACGTTGGGACAGGCCGTGGACTGTTTCCCTCCTTGCACTCTGAGGGTTTTAACCACGTCAAAAATACTGGTGTATTGATTTGAGATCTGGTTGTGAGCGGTGTCCTTTTGGTATTCTTTCTGAGGAACTTACCCTGTAAATTCCTACAAAAGGAAGAGTGGGCCATGGCACTTTCTTTTTCTTATGCATTGCTGCTGACAACCCTGTAGTGAGGTTGTATGATACTTCTTGCATCATCAGTTTGTTAGTGGCATACCTTGTTAAGAAATGTAGAGTCTTCTCTCCACCAAACACTCTGATGAAGGTGCCACCTGGTGAGTAATACCAAATTGCAATGTCTACTATCACCTCCATTGCTTCCCGGGACATGCAAGGTGGATCTTTTTCAAATATAAGCTTGTATAGCAGGATGATAAAGTGGTTAGTTAGCCTTGCCATCACTCCTTGATAACTGCATTCTAAAAGAAACTTGCAATAGATGTTAACGAAAGTCTCTCATGGTGTCCATGTCCAACTCAGTCTAGGGAACTATTGTTGTGCAAAGATTTCATCCAGTAAGTATGGAGGCATATAAAATCTTTTTCGCCCATCCTTGGGCAGATTTCGAGCCTGTGCTACATGGGACTTCAATCATTGAGCCAACATATCTAACCAGTTGAATGGCCTTCCATCACTCATCAACTGGTCCAGTAAGGCTACCCACCCTTAAGGAAAGGTGTTTGTGCTCTCCTTACCATGTATTCTGCAAGCGAAGATAATCAAGAAATTGTAAGCCTTCTTGAGGGACTTTTCCTTTGAAACATGGGTGGGTGTCTGCCGAAACTTCGATGGTTGTTTCACCCAGCGCTTGCCAGTGTCTCTTGTGTTCACATAGCTATGGGTGGCATAGAATAGTGATTCCATGCGCTTCACTGGCTCAGGTAAGTGATACATATGCTAAAAGTATTCTCCCCCGAAGGTGGAAAGATTATGTGCATTGACACTCCTCAATGTCATAGTATGTTCATCTGTATGTGAAACAATCCAGCTGATGATTTCCGCACATAAGAAGGTGGGGTACCTACATGTAACCTTATATAACCTTGACTACCGGATACTAAGATAGACCTGTCGTTCCTCCAAATTTTCCTCAAAGTATTTTGCAAAAGTGTATTTTATCTGTTTCCATGTCGATTTTTTTCCATTCTCAATAAACAACTAAGTATCTGCATATACTGGTAAATCAACTGATGTCTACTCAAATGCTTCCCCAGTACTTCTCTCAGTGGTTTCATTTGATGCAACTCTCCTAGATGCCATGTTAGATGTGATGGCTGGATAGATGTTCAACAATTATTGTACCTCTGCGATAGTGAGGACACTCATGGGAAGCAAATGTTAGTTTAAAAGAAAAACAATATGATGGCAAGTTTAAGCAGCAAGCTAGTCACAAGATGTGAGGGATTGTTCAGATTTCCTTGAAAGAGGTGATTGGCTAATTATGGGAACTGTGCACTGCACAGTACTAACAACCAAGGTGGAAGATTGATGACTGGAACTACGCAATGCACAATTCATCCTAGGCTAAGTCTTGGGAGAAACTACACATTGTGCAGTCTCAGTGGCCAAGCTGGGAGGATGGCTCCTAGAATTGCATTGTGTGCAGTTGGAGCCAACATAGGATATGCTCTATGAAATTCCAGAGGCCAGGCTTGTGGCTTGAGGCTCCATATTTTGTAGTGTAAGCTCGACAAAGTGAGATCAGGGCAAGGGAAACCTAGATTTTCCCAAGGGAAGTGTGGAAAACAAGCAGATCTAAGAGATAGTGTGAAGTTGAGTGCATATATGACTAAGTGTAGATACATGCATGTGAATCAAGTGCAACAATTGATTAAATAGAAGGAAAAAAATAATTTGAGGAGAGTCGCCACAACGACAACCATTGGTGAAAAAACAGGAAAACTAATGCAACACTTGGGAAAGATAATCTATAACTTGAAACAACACTTGTACAAGTAAAACACTAGAAACCATGTAGAGAAACAAATTAATCAATACTCACATTGTTAGGTCCCTATAATACTAGTGATTCCATCATTACTATTGTCATTGTAGCCCTTATTGTTTTTGTTGTTCCCCTATTGACCCCATATTGTTATTATTGTGCCCCATAGAAGCCCACTATTATTAGTGTTGTGCCCTTATATTATTATTGTTATGTTGGCTTTGATTATATTGTGACCGCTTAGACCCCTATACATAGAAAGGAGGTTTTGTCATTTGTATCATACAAGAATTGTTCATTTGTGTAATGTAAAGGAGGTTTCCCCCTCAAAGAGGATGAATTCTAAGGCGTTGATCTTTATTTTCTATCTTTTTGTGAGCTGGTTTCATAAAATTTGGTATGAGAGCTTTGGATTCTAGCATTTCGCTGCTCCAAATAGGTCATCATGGAATTTGTGCTATATCTTTGTTTCTGCGATGTTTAAGAAGCTAAAACAGAAATCCAGTTGAGACAAAATTGTTCTGAACATCGGGTCCAAATTTCAGATCTTGTATCACTATATTTTCAGAGATATGATCTGAGGAAGTTATGGTTTTTGTAGACTCTGAATTACATTAAAAACAGGTGATCATGGGAAAATCATTATATCTATCTCTCTGAGCATCGGATTGAAATTTTGTAAGAAGTTTCAGAAAGAGGACGAATTGTAGTTTTCTATGTCTCTGTTTTAAATTCGAAGGTCAACACAGTGACACGTGGCACGTCGTACAAGTTTGCTCTACTGAAAAATTATATAATCAGGTCATCTTAGGAGATTGGGCATAACTATTTCTTGGAGAATCCAATTTTTATCCGATGGGTGGCATTGGAAAGAGGACTCAGAGGGCTATTGCAGGAAGAAATTTTAGACCTTGGAGATCTGCAATTACAGAAATAAAACAGATTCAATATCGAGCTTCTACAAAGTGGAAAAAGGTGTGTAGTCTTTTAAATTTTTTTCATAAGTTTGGGTTGAAATATCAGGTTGAAGTTCAAACGGAATAGTGAAGCATAATTATCATTAATTGATGCCCCGAAGAAAGAAAATGGAAACACCTAGTAAGAAACCTGAAATCTCTAGCATGACTCATGAAGAAGAGGAAGAAACGCAACATGACATATCAAAATTACGAGACCAAGTGCAACAAATTTCACTCTCACAAAAGGTAACCAAAGCTAAGATGAATTGCGTGGAAGCTAATATGAATGGTGTGCAAGATAAGATGGATGGTGTGGAAGCTCAGATGGATGGCATGGAAGCTAAGATGAATGGAATAGACACAAAGATGGAACACTTGAATATAGATTTGAATGAGTTGCTACAAGAAATGCTTACTAATGGTGAAAGGCTAGTAAAGGAAACTCATGATGAGAAGAAAATAAATGTTAATCATGATTTCATAGACTCCAATGTTGGATTGAGCACCCACCATGTTCCAAATATAGATATTAGGAAGTCTGATGGCAAGGGTCCCGTAACATGGATACTATAGATGGAGCAATATTTCGATCTCCATAATGTGAAAAACACACAAAAGGTATGCATTGCAACTTTATATTTGGAACCAAATAAGTTTTTATGGTATCGATGGCTTTGCTCTCATAAAAAATTGTCACTTGGGTAATTTTTACAGAAGAAATGATAGCACATTATGAGGATACAAAAAGCAACACTTTTTTTTAGCCAATTGATAAACCTCAAACAAAAGGGTTCGATGATGGAGCACATTGAGGACTTCCAAAAATTGAATATAAGGGTAAAAGATATTCCAGAGGAACATAGCTTTGATGTGTTCATAGGGACTTTAAAGGATAACATCCAACATGAGGTTCTCCTTTGGGAATATGACTCATTGGAGAAGGCATTCAGGTTGGCAAGAAAAATGATAAGCAAAATTATGGCAACAAGGAAGCCTACCACTCACAACTATAAGGATGGAAGTGTTGTTTCCCCTAGCCTTACACAACCTACAAGGTTGACACCCCAACAATTGGATGAAAAAAGAGAAAAAGGGCTTTGTTACAGTTGTGATAGAAAATACACTAAAGGTCATAAGTGTGCTGAGAAGAAATTATTTTACATATATTGTGAAGAGGAGGAACAAACGAAAAAAGAAATGTCAAAAGAAGAGGATATACACTAGGAACAAACCCTAGAGAAAGAAGAAATGAATCCGACCATATCTTGTAATGCATTGGCCAGAATTACCACTCCTCAAACTATCATGATAGAATGACATATCGAGAAGAAAAAGGTATTAGTGTCGATTGATTCGGGCAATACCCATAATTCTATTCATTGTAAGATAGCCACGGAATTGAATTGCTTCCTATATCCAACACCATAGTGTGAAGTGATGGTTGCAAGTGGAGGAACCATAAATTGCTTTGGAAAGTGCCATAATATCAAGCTATCCATGGGATAATATGTATTGAATATCCCAATGCTTTACATTCCAATGGGTGGTGTTGATGTTGTACTAGGAGTCTAATGGATACAATCCTTGGGTACAATAGCTTTCAATTTTCAAGAACTTTTCATGAAATTTTCTTCGGAAGGAAGGGAAGTTGAATTAACAGGTATCACAGGGAAACCAGGAAAGATCATCAGCTCTAATGGAATGACAAATCTTCTAAAGAAAGAACAACGAGGCGTAATTCCACAATTATGCTCGCTAGAGGTTCCCACATCAAAATCATCTATTTCTCTAGATCTCCAAAAATTCTTGGACAATCAATCCAAGGTATTTGAGACTCCCAAAGGTCTCCCACCTATTCGTGATCATGGTCATGCTATTCATTTGATTCCAGGAAGTGTTCCTCCAAACATCAGGCCTTATAGATATCCCTATGACCAAAAGAGTGAAATTGAACGTATCATTGTAAAAATGCTAGAGGTTGGTATAGTTCAACTTAGTCAAAGTTCTTTCTCTTCTTAAGTAGTATCGGTGCACAAGAATTATGGATCATGGCACATGTGTTCGGATTATAGGGAGCTAAACAAGCTCACTATTAAAGACAAATTTCCCATTCCTATCAGTGATGAACTATTGGACGAATTGCATGGATCACTTTACTTCACCAAGTTGGATCTTTGTTCAGAATATCATCAAATCAAAACGAAGACAGAAGACATTCTGAAAACAACATTTAGAACTCATGAAGGTCATTATGAATTTTTGGTCATGCCTTTTATCATTACCAATGCACCTTCTACATTTCAAGGTTTGATGAATTCCATTTTCAAACCCTTCCTTAGAAAATTTGTGTTAGTATTTTTTGATGATATACTAATCTATAGCAAGTCTTGGAAGGATCATGTTCAACATGTTGACAGGGTGCTCAAACTATTGGAGGAGAAACAATTATATGCAAAAATATCTAAATGTTTGTTTGGAGTACAAGAGGTGGAATATCTAGGTCATGTTGTATCTCATGAAGGTGTTAAGATAGACCCTAGCAAAATTAAAGCCATTAAGGAATGGAAAATCCCCACATCCATAAAGCATCTGCGAGGATTTCTTGGGTTGACAGGGTATTATCACAAGTTTGTCAAGAATTATGGGAGAATAGCAGCACCTCTAACAACATTATTGAAGAAATATGCATTTTTATGGAATCCAGAAGCAATGAAGACCTTTGAGCATCTTAAAGCACAATGTGCCAAACATTGGTCTTAGCTACGCCGGACTTCACAAAAACCTTTATTGTGGAATTTGATGCCTTAGGAAATGGACTTGGTGTTGTTTTAATGTAAGAAGAAAGACCCATTGCATTCAAAAGTCGTCCAATCAAAGGAAAATATTTACACAAAGCTATTTATGAGAAGGAAATGTTGGCAATACTACATGCACTTAATAAATGGTGACCCTACCTAATGGGAAGACACTTCAAGGTAAAAACGAATCATGATAGTCTTAAATACATTTTAGAACAAAGATTATCTTCAGAAGAGAAGAAAAAATGGGTCACAAAGATGTGGGGTTATGACTTTGAAATCATATACAGAAAAGGGAAGCAAAATGTTGTGGCAGATGCACTCTCAAGAAAGGATGAGTATGTGGAGGAATTGCTTTATGCCATTTATATTATCCAACCAGATTGGATAAACGAAGCAAGGGATGAATGGACGAATGACGAAGCAGTGTGGGCACTCATTCAAAAGATACAACAAGATCCTAGTACATATGATACATTTAGACGGAAAAATGATTAGTTATGGTACAAATATTGCTTATACCTATGTCGGAATTCCAAACTCAAACAAAATATTCTTATGTTCTTATGGAATTGCACGCCTCTGCCTTAGGAGGGCACTTGGGATTTTTAAAAACTTACCACAGGGTTAAGAAGGAGTTTTTTGGGATGGCCTTAAATCTGATATTCAAAATTTTGTGGTGGAATGTTTGGTTTTCCAACAAAATAAAGTTGAAACAATTAATACCCTGTGTCTATTACAACCTTTATTCATTCCAAGTCAACGTTGGGAGGAGGTTTCAATGTAGGTGTCTATTTACACTTTTGTGCATTATCTCATCCATTTAAAGCCAGTACAGTTTCTACTGCATTTATGGAAACAATTCAAAAGCTACATGGAAACCCAAAGATTATTGTAAGTGACAGAGATTGCATTCTCACTGGAAATTTTTGGACATAATTATTTTCTTGTCTTGGTACTCAGTTAGCTCATAGCTCATCTTATCATCCTCAATCTGATGGGAAAACTAAGATAGTAAACAAATGTTTAGAAGGATATCTTCGTTTCTTTCTATCTGATAAATAGACACAATGGGTCAAATGGTTACCTTTGGCTAAATGGTGGTATAACACTTCCTTCCATACCGCAGCAAAAATGACCCCATTTATGGCACTTTATGGATATCACCCACCATCCATCACATCATATTTAAGAGAAAATTCTAAGGTTCAAGCTATGGAAGATCACATCCAGCATCAACGACAAGTTCTCCAACTCTTGAAGGATAACCTAACTTTGGCACATAACATAATGAAACAACAACCAGATCAACATCGCAGCGAAAGAAGTTTTGATATAGGTGATCGGGTATTTCTACGGATACAACCATATAAACAAAACTCAAGCAAGCTAAGAAGGATAATAAATTATCACCAAAGTATTATGGTCCATACAAGGTTTTGCAAAATATTAATACTATGTAATACAAATTGGAGCTTCTTGCAGCTTCCTGAGTGCACCTAGTTTTCCATGTTTCATGCTTAAAGAAGGTTATTGGTGAAAAGCTCCCAGTTCAAACAATATTGCTAGAACTTGATGAGGAAGGAAAAATCATATTGGGCCCTGAACCAGTCACAAAAGCAAGAACTCGATAGTTGTGAAATCGATCAATTTCAGAGTATCTTGTCAAGTGGAAGAACTTACCCACTGAAGATTCCAAATGGGAGGATGAGAATTTTATACAGAAGCATCCAGAACTACTCAAGCCTTGAGGACATCACTTTTTTGAAGAAGAGGATCATGTTAGGTCCCTATAATACTAGTGATTCCCCCATTACTATTGTCATTGTAGCCCTTATCGTTATTGTGTGTGCCCCTATTGTCCCCATATTGGTATTATTGTGCCCCATAAAAGCCCACTATTGTTATTTTTGTGCCATTATATTATTATTGTTATGTCGTCTTTGATTATATTGTGACCCCTTAGACTCCTATATATAGAAAGGAGGTTTTGTCATTTGTATCATCCAAGAATTGTTCATTTGTGTAATGTAAAGGAGGCTTCCCCCTCGAAGAGGTTGAATTCTAAGGCGTTGCTATTTCTTTTCTATATTTTTGTGAGCTAGTTTCATAACACACACAAGCCAAACAATAAAAATAACAGAAAAAACGATAAAAGACAAAAAAAGCAAAAACACTTGGAAAAATGACGACGATCGCATTGAAGGTTCCTTAATCTCCTCGGGAATGATAGAGCTCCAAGATCTAATGTGCAAACGAGATCTATCAACGTCGATTAAATAGATTTGGAAAAATTAGGGTTTATGACACACATGGCTAAAATCAAAGAAAAAGCAACACTTGGCAGTGGCTCCTTTAGGATACACAAAATAGATCCCTATTTTTTAGGGATGATTTTTTGCTTTTTTTTTTCTTTTTCTAAGGAAACTTTCCATGCACATTGTTGGGAGAGACAATGCAGTTTCAGGAATTGGGAAACTTTCTGGTTCAGTGCGCTGCACATTTTTTGAGCAAAGTGAGGGTTGCACAATTTCTAGGCTCAGTGTTGGGCTGCCTCCTCAAGGCTGCACATTTTATGAGCTCAGGGATCACTAGAAATTAGGGCTGTGTAATTCCCAACAATAAGGCTAGTTTCCTTCAAGAGTTGTGCAGTTTCTCGGGGCAAGACCAGAACTAATGTGGGACCAACTTAGGAGATCAAGTTGTGAGTTAGAAAATCAACTAAGTAAGTAAACAAAAGCCAAACTCAAAAGTTAAGTCTCACCCGAAGAATGAATACCTGGGTCATTGCAAGATGAGTTACTGTGGTTAAGAAGGAAGGATCCATAATTGAAGCATAAACAAAATTTTGGAGGGTGGTTGTATTCGCTGCAACGTTGGTGACACAATGGTAGAACTCCAGCTCTCTGTATGGACCTTGTCTAATGCAAAGCGAGTCTAACTCTACTAGAAGTATTGTTCAGTTCTTCGATTATCATAGATTCTTCACTTAGATTGAGTTAAAGATGTAGTCCCTACCATTCTCTTTATCAGCAGCACACATACCAAGCCAAGTCAAACTAAGTTGTTTTGATTGGGGATGAGCAGTATATACATGCACAAGTAAAATAGACTATCAAAGGTTCAGTTCCATCTCTATGTTGCTCCACTGCTAATAGGATTGGACAGTACCCCGTCAGAGCCACTTTAGGAACAAAACCATTGCTCTGCTGCTAGCGAGCCTGGACAATATCTCGCTGGAGTTACTTGCTTCACCCCTCTGTGCAGGAACCCTTTCTATTATTTTTCCCTTTAATTCATTTTTTAATTTTTTCAAAGAACTGTGCATAGGCACTTATTTATGTCATGGGGAGGAAGAGGGATCTTGACTTATTGAGAGCAGAAGAGGTTGTTCCTTCAGAGAAGGATATTTATTTATACCTCTGACATACTTGTTAAGGTTTTCCCCCCTCACCTTACTCTAGTAGACTTAGTCAAAAAGCGTTAACCAAAAATAGAAAACTTATTAGAGTAGGTGGTACTAGTTGAAAGTGCAAGCATCATGATTTGACCATGGTTCTCTTCGAAAGGGATGTATTTTCCATTAGGGTATCATCGACTAAAGGAATGAAAGATTCACATAAAGAGAGGGAATAGACATATAACCAAGTGGTGATAGAAGTACAAGTTGCTCTTGAACTTCACCTTGCTTTTCAAAGAAGCCAAACATGGTTTCATGCGAAAACTAACCTTACAGTTGCAAAATAAAACAAACAAAGGAAAGAAGCAGGGAAAGAAAAACAAAGTAAAGCAAATCAAGAAACAAACAAGAACATTAAAACTACTACTCCTACTCCTAACCTAAGCAGAAAATAGGCCAACTCATGTAAAGTGATACTTCCAATGCATCCATTGGCACATTGGTTGGCCCATGTAGGCGAGAGTATGTATGTTAAGAACGATATACAATCAAACCAACAAACAAGAAAGATAAAACAATGCAAACCAAAATGTTCAAAGCTTGAATGCATCCCAAGAAATGTAAAAACAAAAAGTGCATGAAAGGAATTCTGTGGACATATCATGGTGTCCTAACACATTGCGAGTCAAAGACAAGCAGGTACACACTTTCGAACTTGAAAAATGAGCAAACATGAAGAAAGAAGAAAATTTACGTTTTGCAACAGTGCTTGCTACATAAGACTCCTCCAATGATTTACTGATAGGATCATGTGATACAGATGGAGTCCGATGTGAAAATTGTAAGAAATATTGATTTTCAACGTGAGCAATGGAGTGATGAGGAGCCTGGAGAGATTCAACACATTTCTGATTAGAAGTGGAATTGACCTCAAGGATACAAGAACCTGACATAACTATCAACTTGAGTTTGAGTGCCTTGACAACTTGGGGAGGTTCAAATTCATTAGAAGATGTATCATCAAATACCGGTGGCTTAGAAATATCAACAATGGATAAATCAAAGTCATGATCACATGAATGAATGAAAAGATCACGAAAAACACGATTAGAAAGTTCAAGATCATGAACAGAGGTATGATCATGATTTGATGAATCATAAAGAGGGGATGATGGGAAATCAGAAATTTCATCCTCTATGTTTCTAGAAAGGTATGATGAGATATTGGGAGGATCCGAGAAGACATATTTGTCCTCTCTGCATTGAAATGAAGAACTGACATTTTATGTGTTCTGCGAATGATCGAAAGTAGAAACATTTGAAAATTAATTTTCACAAGATGGAACTTAAATGAAAGAACCATGGAAGATGTCAAGATAAAGCGGACTAGGTGTGGACAGAAGAAGGTCATCTTTCATTGCAGATTCTTGTTTAGACTCCTACACATACTCATCAAAAATGATATCGGAGGTTGGTTTTTCAACACCAACTCCATCCAGAAATTGATCCTCATGAACATCACAATAGAGATCTGAGACAGATAAGAAAAACATACCAAAATCCAGAGGATCATAGGGACCGAAGGATGTAGGATGAGGAGATAGAACTTCAACACAATCATTGAAGCTACAATGAAAATTTGTGCAGAAATTCTAAGTAAGTGGGGTAGGAGGCGATGGTGGTAGATCAACATATGGATTCCCAAATAACCCCCAACCTTGGCATGCAGAGCTATAAATTTTTGATGAAAATGGCACGGAAGGTCACTTGGAACAACAACCTTGTATGTCTCAAATTTAGAATCTCTAACACTGAGGTATGTTGGGAGAGGTTAGAAAGATTATAACTCATGTGGATTTTCAAAAATGTGAACAAGATATTGAAATATTTTAGTAAAAAAATCCCAGTCAACTTCATTTTCAGAAAATTCAAAACAATGATGAACAAAACAATCATGAAAATCTTGAAGAGATTCATCAGGTTTTTTTTGTAATTTTAAAATTTTTCTATTAAGGTATTTGTGATCATAAAGAATGAAAGCACAACATGATTCACCAACAAACTGTTTGAAAGAGTGTATGGAGGTTGTAGGCAATGTGTGGCACCATTTCTTTTCACACCCTTCGAACATGAGAGAAAACAACCCACATGCAACATCCTTAGATTGGACATCATGCCTGTCATAGAAACCAAGAAAAAAATTGTGTGCTTGAGCAAGGTTATTCCACTCTTTCCATTGAACTTAAATTTAGACAAGTCATTTAAAATTCTCGCCGACACTTTCAAATTTGTAGAGTTAGAAAAAATGTCGGGGTTATGA
The DNA here is from genome assembly GCA_031772625.1 of Pinus tabuliformis. Taxonomy (NCBI): domain Eukaryota; kingdom Viridiplantae; phylum Streptophyta; class Pinopsida; order Pinales; family Pinaceae; genus Pinus; species Pinus tabuliformis. The sequence goes on from CM062812.1 coordinate 536,283,740, forward strand.
TTTGGGAAGAAGTCATAAAAGAGTGTAGAAATTCAAAATAGACTTCAAGGCCTCAACTTTTCATCTGGACCTCCTTCTAGTGCCATAAATGTTGATAGTGCTGGACCCACCAACATTCAAGGGATCTCCCCGATATGAAGTCCCAACTAGACCTCACACCATTTAGAGTAGGAGTCCCAACAATGGGTGTTAATGTAATGCCTTGATCGCTAAAACGCGCAGATGAAAGTATGATAACTTTGGGTGAGAGCAAGTGTGTGACCCTGCAGAGAGCCAAGTGTGATGCATGAAGGTTCCAACAAACAAAGGGGAAAGGAAGTGCACGCCTTGGAAGCCTGTAATAGTACGCAGCTTGAAATGAAAAAATGAGTGAAACAACATCACAAGCTAAGATGGAGAATAGTACACAAGTTAAAGTGATGAGTTAATCCAACAACACACATTCAACAATGTTCGTATAAATGCAAACAAAATAGTTCATAAGCATATGTGTAAATTAAATAAGATACATTTACAATAAAAAAATAATAGTCCTACTATATTAACAACATATGCATGAAAGTGTGTTGGCTCTGATTTTATTATTATAAGTGAAAGTTCCATCCATACATACACCATTGACGACCACTAGCCCTAATAGTGGAACACTACAGTCAAGAACATATCTCCTCCAAAGAAGTATACTTGCTCTACACTACAGAGAAGCCAAGGCTCCTCACAATACTCCCAAGCTCTTCCTTAGCCTAATCCTAGCCAAAACCTTGGCACCTAAAATCCTGTTACATGAGTTATGAGGTTCTATTTATAACAAGATGAGGTGACTCTTCAACTCCCCTTTGTGACTTTTGGACTACCCTCATGACTTTTCAACTTCTTCACAAAATGACACATTACATTACATGATGAATTTTCATATTCCAATATTGACACTTGGAATTTCACTTGCAACATAATTACAAATAATATTACATTTTCCACATGTACCCATATAAGACAAAATAGGGTAGAGAAAGCCTAACAAGACATAACACTATGATTCTGGAGTTTGGGGAAAGTCCAACTCAATAACCTCCACTTGTTGTTTCTTAGTCACATATAGGTGCCAAGGTTGGTACTGTGTGATGGTGTCCCCAAACTGCTTAACGATGTCTTTTTGAAAGTGGACTATAGCCTCCATGGCATCCAGGTATACCATCTTGGAACCTGTATCTAAGTCTTTCTGAAGCATGAGAAACATTGTCTTGACCTTGCCAAGGACCACCGATGGACTTCTGCATGTTGTGTGCATTCATCTCCAAGTATTTCCTGGTGGCTTCTTGTCTTAGATGCTCCAAGTACACATTGATCTCCTTCCAGACTTGGTTATTAGGTTTAGCATCAGTGAGGGAACCAATTGAGGGGATCTGGTGTGTTCTCACCAAAGACATCCAAACTATTGTACAACTACACATATGAGGCATGTGTGTTGCCGATGAATGAGGTGAGATGCTCCTTGTTCTGAATCAACATTCAGACCTTCAATTTCTCCAACTCTACCAGTGGCTTCATCTTCTTCACGAAGTCAATAGGGGCCCCTTCGTACCACATTATCCACTCTTGTACATAGGCACTGGCAACATTTATGTTTCTGAGAGTTTTAGCAAACTCTTTGCTCCACTGATGTAGGCCATGCACACAGATAACTGCTTTATGCATAGTGACAAGTCTGTCATAGAGCTTCCATAGGGTTTCTTCAAGTGTTGATACTTCAACCAATATCTCTATTCTCATTCAGCCAATGTGGAAACTACATTCTACGTTGTTTCTCGGAGTTGTTCTGCCTGTTTCATGGCATCCTGAAAGTTCTTTTCCAGTTACTCATTCTTGTCCATCAGATAATGAACATTTGAGCTTGTTGCTTCTGCATAGGCTAAGCTAGCTTCGACAATGGTAGTTGGACGATTCCTGGTGTATGACATTGTCACTATTTCTTTTACGAATGCAGGTGATGCGTGATAATTTGGAAAGTGTTTCCTCTGAGCCTGCACAATCCTCTTCTGGAACTCATCAAATGATATACTGTACACATCCATGACCGAATCATCATCAAGGAGAAAATCATCTCCTTGCTTTCTCGGGGTTGGCTATGATTCTAGAGGTGGTGGAGACTGAGGGATGACCTGTGGTGCTCTCGGCATCATGTCAACATCTTCATGTTGTGGCTCCTGTTTCAAATCTATGTTTGTCACTTCAATTAATTGCTAAATCTGTTGAGCAAGCTCTCGATCCTACATATTTTTGCCTTCCTCTTCAGCTGTTGGTTGTTCTGACTCTTCAACCTGTATTGGTGTTGTTTCCTCTATCATTGTGCCTTGCCTTTGTTCTTCTTCCTGCTTCTTCTTCTCTTCTCGTTCTCTCCTCCTCAACTTCTGTTCTTCCTTCAACTTCTTCTCCATCTCCTGCAACTTTAGTTTTTCTTCCTACAACCTCTACTTTTCTCTGGTCTTTTCATCTACTACTCTATATTTTCTTTTGTTGCCAAAGTTTCCTTCGTGATAATAGGATCTACCTTCATTGTGCAACTTTTCTCTCCCTCTTAACTATTATAAATCTTCCTCTTTCCCTTGTCCTATACTGAATTGCTTCTTTCTTCTATTGTTTTTGTTGCTTTTGGAGTTGTTGTTGTCTATGGATTAGCCTTCAAAGTCCTTGCTATACTGACCGACTCATTTAGTCTAGAGGCATTATAGCAATACCTCCAAGGATTCTCTTTTGGCCAATGAAATGCCTCGCTGATCCACAGAAAGTAAACTCTCGTACAATGGTCATTGAAAATACTATGGGCATAATACAGATTAAAGTCCTTGGTTCCAAACTCAAATTTCATTATGTCCTTAGCCTCGACATCTCCATATTTTAAGTTCTTAATCTTGTCTAATCTGATCTGCGAAGGAAGAGTGGTCCATGGAACTTTTTTCTTCCTATGCAGTGATGCTGACAACCCTATAGAGAGGTGGTATGATACTTCTTGCATGATCAGTTTCTCAGTGATATACATTGGTAAGACATGTAGAGGATTCTCTCCACCAAACAATCTGATGAAGGTGCCACTTGGTGAGGCATACCAATCTGCAATGTCTACTATTGCCTTCATTGCTTCCCGAGACATGCAAGGTGGATCTTGTTCAAATATAAGCTTGTATAGCGGGATGATAAAGTGGTTAGTTAGCCTTTCCATCACTCCTCGATAACTGCATTCTAAAAGAAAATTGTAATAGATGTTCACGACAGTCTATTTTGGTGTCCACATCCAATTCATGCCAGGGAACTGCTGTTGTGCACAGATTGCATCCAGTAAGTATGCATACATATAAAATCTTGCTTTCTCACCCTTGGGAGGATTCTGAGCCTATGCTACATGAGACTTCAATCATTGAGAGAAAAAATATGACCAGTTGAATGGCCTCCCATCACTCACCAAGTGGTCCAGTAAGTCTTACCACTCTTCAGGAAAGGTTTCCATCCTCTCTTGACCATATATTTTACAAGCGAAGATAATCAAGAACTGGTAAACCTTCTTGAGGGAATTTTTCTTGTAAACATGGGTGGGTGTCTACCAAAACTTCGATGGCTCTTTGACCCAACACTTGAAAATGTCTCTTATGTTCACATAGATATGGATGAAATATAAGAGTGATTCTATGTACTTCACTGGCTTGGGAAAGTGATACATATGCTAAATGTCTTCTCCCCTAAAGGTGTCAAGCTTCTTCCCGCTGGCACTACTCAATGTCATATTCTATTCATATGTATCTGTTGACAGTGCTAGACCTGCCAACATGTCAGGGGATCTCACCAGTAAGAAGTCCCAATTAGATCTTAGATCATTTGGTGTAGGAGTCCCATCAGTGGGTTGTACAGTAATGCCTTGACCACGATTTCGCACAGAGAGAAGTAAGATAACTCTATTGGTAGCAAGGGTGTGACATATGCAGTGAGCCAAGGAAGGTGCATGAGAGTTTCTAACACATAGCGGTTAAGATGAGTGCGCCCCTTGGAAACCTATGATAGCATGGAGTTAAGAAGGGAACACACGAGAAAAGATGCATCACAACATGGAATGTAAGTTAGCTAGCAGTCCAAAGTGATGGTTAAACCAACAACACATTTCAGAAAGCTTCATACATACATACATAGAAAGCTATACACGCATGCGTAAGAAAATAGATACATATATCATTTAGAGTAAACCAGATAGCATAGAATAGAATACAACATATGCATGAAATGTGTTGGCTTTTGTTATATTAAGAAGTGTAAGTTCCACTCATACAATACATCCATGTCCAACCGCTAGTTCCGACAGTGGAACATTACAACCACAACTACCTGCTCCTCCAAAGAGATGTATTAGCTTTGCGCAGTGGAGAAGCCAAGGCTCGTTGCAATACTATCCAAGCTCTCTCTAAGATAGTCCTATCAGAAGCTTGGTTGACCAAAAGCCTATACAATGAGTTATTAGGGACTGTTTATAGCAAAGGGTGGCGTGACCCTTGAAATTCCCCTTTGTGACAGTTCATCTACCCTCATGACCCTTCATCTACTCTATGATTGTTACATCCAATTATCGACACTTGAACTTACACTTGATAAGACGTTACACTACAATGCACATGTACCCATGTGAGACAAAATGGCTTGAGCAAGCCATGCTAGACATCACTATGACTCAGAAAACTATTGGAAGACCAACACTTTGACATATTCATTATGGTTGACAATAGCGTATTGATGCCAAGACTGGTAGTCTGCGATGGTGTCTGTGTGCTCTAAGGTGACATCTTTCTGGAATCTAACTCTGGCCTCCACAACATCCGGGTACACTGCTCGGGCTTCTCTGTCCAACTCGTCTAAAAGCATGTGCATCATTGTCTTCAATGTAGCCGGACCATCAACATACTTGTGCATGATGTTTGCACTGATGGGCAAGTCTGGGTTGGTGGCAATGTACATCAACTCGTCAAAGTATGAGTTATGCTCTAATTGGACCCGTGCTTTTGTCTTCACCTAGGTGAGAGTCCCAATAGATGGGATCACATGTGTGCGCACCACAACATCCATATTCTTGAATACACATGCATGGGAAGCCTGTATACTAGTGATGAGTTATGGGAGATCTTCATAGTTCCATATCTGACTTCGGATACGTGCCTTTAGCTAGACCACTATGGGCTTCATCATCTTAGGCAAGTGAAGCAGGGCTCCCTTGTATCTCATCGTCCATGTTTGCATGTAATCAACAGAAGCATACACATTCGCCAATATACGTGCTCTTCTAATACATCGCTGCCAGGGAAAATTTTAAGGATGGAAATTTATCTCAAAGTTTAGAAACCTTGGCAAATCCCACTAGTCCATAATATGAGATATATCAAATGTTTGGAGATATTTTTGTAAAAATATTCAAATTTGTAATATTTTTATATAGTATATATATAATTTTTTGGTGATTTTTAGGGTAAAATAATTTCATTCTATAAAAGTTGGGTGAATCATTTTGACAAAAAAGTTGAAATTAGTGAAGCTTTTTTTTGGAAAAAGTATAAAAAATTAGCCCATGGGCGAATATTAGCCCCTAAAATTTTCCCTGAAAATTTGTTGCTCCCATCCATTGAGATGGACCACTGCCTTGTGCATGGTACCAAAATTGGAATACAATGCCCGCATTACTATGTCAAGGGACAACACTTCATCTAGTATTGCCTTCCTTAGTTCTGCTTGGGCAGATGCTATAACCAACTCTCCTCCTTGCTTGGCTATCTGTAGTTCCTTAGCCATTCTCTCATTCTCAGCTATCAAAAAAGTGAATGCTTGAGCTAGTGGCTTCAGCATACACTCTGGTAGCATTGGCCAAGGCTATTGGATGTTTGTGCACATCAGACACGATCACTCATTCCTCAACTTGCGCAAGAGATGTATGATCATCTAGAGTTGACACTGTGTGAGACTACACAACTCTATGTTGAGACTTGTCAAATGAGATGTTGTGCATATCTCCTTTCGGCTGATATCCAAGGATCTCAATGCCTCATTGGTCACTTGAGACTTTCTCATCTTTTGGATGCGGTGAAGCGGGTAAGTCAACCTCTTGTTGATGAGGCATGAGGTCGATGTCTTGTTCCAATTCCTGTTGCTCCATATCCGTATCAACTGTTGAGGTGCTTGCTCTATCTCATGAGCAAAGCCCTGCTCCTATGATGGTTCACTCTATCTACCTGATGCCAGCTATTCTGATGAGTCCACTACCTGTACGAGCACTGCTTCATCTGTTTTCACATGTTGCACCCCTTACTGCACCTATTGCTGCTGCAGTTCCCTCTCCTGTTTGTGCAGATCTTGTTCCTTTCAGAGTTGCTCCTCCAACTCATGTAACTCCTTTGTTTCCTCCATTCTTTGTTTCTCTCTCTGCATTTGCACGATTCTCTTATCGCGTTGTTTCCTCCTTGCCTCTATAGCCATAGATGCTTTCTCCACAAGTGGATATTCTCAGAACTTGTAGCTTTTCTCTTCCGCCATGTGATCGATAATATTCCTCTTTCCCTTATCGTGCATTGGTATGTTCACCTCTATTGTTGCTACTTCTTCTGGTGCTCTCCGAGATGCTGCTTCATGTTTCTTCACTAACCACTCTACAACAAAGCTGACCTGTTCATTGGGTCTGGAGAAACTGTAGCAATATCTCCATGGGTCCTCCTCTGCCCAATGACATCCCTAGTGGATCCAGTTGAACTGTACTCTCGTGCAGTGATCTTTCACAAGACAATGTGGGTCATACGGACTGTAACTTTGGAGGTCAAATGGGTACTTCTTCATTTTCTCTGCTTTGACATCCACATGCTTGAAAATTCGGATCTCATATAACCCAATCCACAATGGAAGAGTGGGCTAAGGTGCCTTCTTCTTCTAGTGCAGTATAGCTGTCAATCCTGCCGAGACGTGATATGCTACTTCCTGCATGACGAGCATGTCCAAGGCAAACTTTGGTAGAACATGAGGAGGTTTCTCCATGCTGTGCATATGTATGAAGGTGCCGGAGGGTGAGGCATACCAATCAGCTATGTCTATTAGTACCTCCATTTCTACCTTCAACATGCAGGGTGGATCCTATTCGAATATCATCTTGTAAACTAGGGTGACAAAATGATCGTAAGGCCGTGTGATAACTTCTCTGAAGCTGCATTCGAAAAACATCTTACAATACGTGTTCACAGCAGTCTCTGCCAGTGACCATGCCCACTTCAAACCTAGGAATGCCTGTCGAGCACAGACTACATCCAAGATGTAGGTGAACATGTAGATTTCCGCTTGCACACCTTTGGGTGGCTGTCGAGCCCTCGTTACCTATTCCTTCAGCTGATGAGCCAACATGTCAGACTAGTTGCAAGGTTTTCCCTCTCGGGCTAGTTGGTCCAGTGCGATCATCCAATTCTGTGGGAAGGTTTTCATGATTTCTTGGCCATAAAGTCGACATTCAAAAATGACCAAGTATTGATACACCTTCTACAGTATCTTCGTCTTGTAGATCTGGTTGGGTGTCATCTTGAATCTAGCTGACTCCATTACCTAGTTCTTTAGAATCTCTCTAGAATTGGCATTTTTGTTGGGTAAGCTGAAGGGAGTCTCCATGATAGTCATGGGCTCCGACATCTTATACATCTCATCATAATCCTCTACCCTTAAGGTTATAATATTTGTCCCACTGACACTTCTCAAGGTCATCGTCTCGGGGTCATTGTGCGAGATGATCCAGTGTATCATGTTCGTGCATGGGAACACGGGGTATCTGCATGCAATTCGGTACAAGCCAGACTTGTGAATGTTCACCTATACCTAGCGGTCTTCAAGGTCTTCCCCAAATGTGCTTGTAAATGCATCATTAACCTCTTTCTATTTCAGCTTGATGTCCATGTCTAGAATCAGCTTGGTATTTTCATAGATCAGTAGACTTGTCAACACTCACACAACCGCTACTCCATTTTCACTTCCATCATTGTCCTTTGATCTTGATCTCTTGGAGGCCATTGATCCTGAACTGTCAAGAGGTGGACGAACACATGCTAGATCTGGAGACAAAGCAACATGCATGGCAATAAATATGTCTGCAGAAACCAAAGAAAATTCGGGAACAACATAACACATACCTGGGGATTAATAGGAAAACATTGCGCAATTTCTTCTGGGAGACTGGTGTCTGGCTGCCAGAACTACACAAAAAGTAGTTTGGGCTATCTAGGGAGGCTGACTGGCTGCTGGAATTTCATAATGCACAATCCAGGCTGACTACTGACTACTAGAATTACGCAATGCACAATTTCAGCTCGCAATGACTATAGGTTTAGTGACTACATTGCACAATTTTCTAGGCCAGCAGTGACTGTCCCTCAGGATTGCACAAAGCAGGCTTGGGGAACAGTTGCTGGGCAGAAATGTGCATTTCTAGAGAGGAAGGCGGAGCCTTCCCTCTTAGGATTGCGCAATACTGTCTTGGTGAGGCAGAGTCTGGGCCAAGGCTTCCCAGACCCACCGACGGGCAACTAAAAGAAAATGTGAAAGTGATTGCATGGAGATACCAAATGTAAGAAAAAGTGATTGATTGTGCATGCAAACATTGAATGAAATATTTAGAAAATAGAGCAACATGCATGTGGGTGAAGCGGGTCATTGAATCGACAATCGTTCATGCAAAATAGTTTCATGCATGCGACAGCAGTGAGATAGCAACAGAAACTGAAACGGTTCTAGTACAAGCTGGTATGCATGTAAATGATAGCAAGAATTCAAAGAAATCAAGAAAACAACACTCACACAAGAGAAAACATAAAAAGTGACAGAAATTCTAAAAAAGACAAGTTGAGACCACTTATCCGAGAATAGTTGAGCTGGATGTGTCGAAGATTCCTGGATGTGCTGTGGGATATCGAGCTCTAAGATCGATGTGAAATAATGAGCTCTAATGCATTGAATAAATAAGTTTGGGCTCATTACATGCATGGCACAAATCTAGGAAGAAACGACACTTGGAGGAAATATTCTAAGACGATCTTTGCATGTAGCCTTCAATTGCTAAAAATAGCTCCCTGAATCAAGGGATTCTTTTTGCATGTTGCCTTTCTCTATTTCGGGAAAGGCAAGACATACATGCAAGTCAAGTTTCCCTAGTCCCAGGTGGAACTGGTCAACCCAACTGCACATGAAAGAGGCTACTCAACTGCTAGGATAAAATGAGCATTTTTGGATGGGAGCTGGGCTGGCTGCCTAGGATTTCGCAATTCCTGGGCTAAGAAGACCTGCTGGGAATAATTGTGCAATTTTATGGATGAACCCTGACTAGAAGAATTGCGCAATTCTAGATCCTAACAGGTCACCAGACTGAATTGTGCAATTTCTGGAGGGAAGGCTAGTTGCCCTCCAGAATTGTGCAATTTCTTGAAGGAGCTGCTCAGCCTGCAGCTGGACCAAGTTTGGAGAAACAACCTGTGAGGGGAATGCATCAAGCTCTAGTAGACCGGCTACCTTTCTACAAGAATATCACTGGAGCTTGTGTACTTGATGAAGCAAGACATGCTAGTGTGAAAGGTTGGTAGGGAGGCTCCAAAATGAAGCTAAGGAAAAAATTTTGAGGGTGGTTGTAGCCGCTAAAATAGTATCTGAGACAATCTAGTTGATGATGTTTGCAAATGGGAAGGAGGGGTACCTGCATGAAACCTTGTATAACCGTGACTGCTAGATATAAAGATAGACCTTTTGTTCCTCCAAATTTTCCTCAAAATCATTTGCAAAAGTGTCTTTGATCTGTTTCCAGAGTTAGTGTTGTTCCTTTCTCAATAAACAACTTAGTATCTACATACACTGGTAAATCAACTTATGTCTGCTCAAATTCTTCCCCAATACTTCTCTCAGTGGTTTTATTTAATGCATTTCTCTTGGATTCCATGTTAATTGTGATGATTGGAGAGATGCTCAGCAACAGTTGTACCCGTGGGACAGAGAGGGTGCTCATTGCAAGCAAATCTCAGTTTAAAAGCAAAAATACTTCAAGGCAAGTTTAAGAAGCAAGAAGGGCACTAGATGTGATAGATTGCATAGTTATTCTTGATAGGGGTGGTTAGCTAACAGTGGGAACTACGCATTATGATGTCCCAACAGCCAAGGTGGAAGCTTGATGACTGGAACTACGCAATGCAGATTTTAGCCTGCGCCAAGACCTGGGAGAGACTCTGATTGCACAGTATCAATGGCCAAGCTAGAAGGTTGGTTCCTGGAACTACACAGTGCATAGTGGGAGACATCTTAGGCTATGCTCTGCACAATTCCAAATGCCAAGCTTGTGGCTTGAGCCTCCATATTGTGTAATGCAAGATGTGCAAAGTGAGATCGGGGCAAGGGAAATCCAGATTTTCCCAAGGGAAGTGTGGAAAACAAAAAGATATGGGAGATAGTGTGAAACTTAGTACATATCTAATTAAATGTAGATGCAAGCATGTGAATCAAGTGCAACAATTGATTAAACGGAAGGAAAATGAAGAATGTGAGGAGAGTAACCGCAACATGAACCATTGGTACAAAAACAAGAAAACTAATGTGACAATTGGGAAAGGAAATATATAACTTGAAACAACACTTATACAAGTTAAAACAAGTTAAAATTCTAGCAACCATGCAAAGAAACAAGTGAAACAACACTCACACAAGCCAAACAATAAAAAGCGACAGAAAAAATGACAAAATATGACAAAAGAAAAACTCACCAGAAAATGATGACGGTCGCACTAAAGGTTCCTTGATCTCCTCGAGAATACTATAGCTCCAAGATCAAATTTGAGAATGAGCTATAGTAGCATCGATTAAATAGATTTGGAAAAATTAGGGTTTATGACGTGCATGCCTAAAATCAAGGAAAAAGTGACACTTGGAAGAAGTTTCTAAAAATAGTGCAAGTGCCTCCTTCAGGATACTAAAAATAGATCCCTATTTTTTTAGTGATGTTTTTTTACTTTTTACTTTTTTATTTTTCTAGGGAAACTTTCCATGCACACTGTCGAGAGAGACAACGAAGTTCCAGGAACTAGGCAAATTTCCGGCTTATTGCACTACGCAAATTTTGAGCTTAGTGAGGGTTGTACAATTTCTGGGCTCAATGTTGGGTTGCCTCGTCATGAATGTGCATTTTCTTATCTCAAGGCTCAATGGTAGTCAGGATTGCACAATTGCCAACAACGAGGCTAGTTGCCCTCAAGCGTTGCGTAGCTTTTGGGGTCAAGCCTAGAACTGTTGTGGGACCAAGTTAGGAGATCAACTTGTGAGTTAGAAAATCAAATAAGTAAGCAAACACAAGGAAAATTGAAAAGATAAGTCTTAGTCAAACCACGAATACCTGGGTGAGTTCTAGATGAGCTATTGTGTTAAGAAGGAAGGCTCCAAAATTGAATCATAGGCAAAATTTTGGAGGGTGATTTCAGCCGCTACAACAACAACCATACTCAATAAAAGAAGAGTTTGGTAATGGCTTCAACTGTGATATTTTTCTTGCAGGAAGCCAATATAGCCATCTTAGAAAATATGTTGATGACCACAAATACACAACCATTTCCAAGCTTGGTAGAAGGAATACCAGAGATATAGTCCATCAATATGGATTCCCAGGGCCGACTAAGAGTAGGGAGAGGAGAATATAGGCCTTGCATCTTAATTGTTGGCTTGATGATGGCAGAGGAAGTGCGGGATCTCATATATGTTCTAGTGTCCTATTGGATATTTGGCCAATAGAAATACTTCTACAATACTTCCATTATCTTCTCTACAAAAAAATATCCTATAACCTGACTGCAATGCACCACCCAAATCATCTTGGCATGCTCTCTCAAAGGAATACAAAGGTTTCCCAGGTGGCACAACAGTGCATCTTGGAGGTGGAACTCCAGAATTGGTTTTCCATCCATCAACATATGGTATGTGGTGGAAAATTATGGATCATTTTTGTAAAGTTGCATCTATTGTTGGGCATGGAATCCCCCCACAGTAGGTGTTGGGGCTTAAAGCCCAAGTTTTGGTCAAAGGTTTTGTAAGACTACACGAATTAAGGGTGCGAAGCGCGAAGTATAGGTTAAGTCATAAGGCTATCCACCCTAAAGTTATGTAATGTAATGTAAAGTCATGTCGGCCTACCCATGGTCCGCAGATCATGGGGTTGTATAAATAGAGCGAGGCTCTAAGTTGTAAAGAGAGGGAATGGAGGAATAGAAGAAAAACGGAATACGAATGGTTCAAGCATAGAGTAGGAGTCTAAGTGTATTGTGCCATAGTAGTAGGAAGAGGCTCTGCAGCTGAGTGTGCAGAGGCCTAGTAGAGTTCACAGCTAAGTGCATGGACCCTTGCAGCTGAGTGCACAGGGTGGTGTCAAGTCTATAATCTAGATTGAAGAATAATAAAGAGAAGTTGATTTCTATTTCTGTGTATCTGCTGTGCATTGCCTTCTTTACAATTATACTTTTTTATATATCGCGCGCACTAATATGATTGCTAAATATGCTGTGATAATCATTAATCTTGCACCAAATAAGCCAAGTAATTAGGTAATAAAAGATTAAATAGCAAGGAACTTAGGTATTATTCGGGTTGCGCCCCGAGTAGGGCTGTGCGGAAGCAGCACCATAGGTTGCAATGGGATAGTAAGTGCACATAGCAACGGGTCAAACCGCGGACCTCCAGAAGCTCATCAGACATCCCTAGGGTGCGGAAACCTGGTTCTAGCACCCTCCCATACTACTTCGGGTGAGACCTCAGTCTGCACTCCGCAGACTATTGCCGAAAGGGCCAGTAGTACCAGGATTTGCTTGGCTAAATCACCTCCAAACTTGGGTCAGGCCCAAACAAGCCAAAAAATGGTTCCATTGCTGGGACAGGGATATGTATAAAGGATGTCCGATGTCGTGCCACTGGAACCCAACGAAGAAAGAAATTGAAGAGTGGTTGGATAAGAAGATTTGCGAATTTGCGGCGCAGGAAAGCAAAAATCCACAAGTATCTAAGGAACAATGGTTGGAGCTCTACTTGTATACAGAAATCCATGAAATTTTCTTTTCATCCTTTCCTTCTGAGCTATATGAGTGGATTGCAAAGTTAGCAGATAGACAGGGAAGATGTAGGCTTGAAAAACCAATAGTGTGGACTCCGGAATTAGTACGCAGACTAGAAGAGTCAGGAGATAAGATAGTGTGAGCTGTGGACCATTGGCTCGACCAAATAATAGGAGGATTTATCACTGAGTTCACGGTCGACACGACCGTCAGCTACAGTGAGGCGGAGCGACATTTTCTCAAGGGACTGCGAGGTAAGTATACTAAATCTTTGAACACTTAGATTAAGATGCTATGTGTGAAAAGTGGGTTCTGTGAATAAATTAACATTTGGGACTATGCGAAGCGGGAAGATATACAGAAGTGGAGGTAGTGAAGAATTGGAAAGCAGTCCCTTAATTTCACCCTCGCGGGAAAGCGAGGAAGAGCTCGTGAAAGTTTCCCCGAGAAGCATTGTTAGTCTGATAAGGTAGCGCATTCCATGTTTACCACCTCCACCCACACCACCACTCGTCTCACCCTCCTCACCTCCATCTCCACCCACCCCACCTCTGCCACCACCGCAGTTTAGTATGGTGAGTGCGATCAAACTACCAATATTTAGAGGAGTGGAGAATGAAGATCCGGACTAGTTTTGGTTCATGGCAAGAGGAGTATGGGAAGCACAAGGCATCGTGGATGAAAATATTAAAAAGGCTACGCTGGTGAGCGCGCTATAGGATTGTGCATTAACGTGGTATATCAAGCATTCTAATGACCACCCGAATGTAGGAATCGTAGAGATCTAGGCCGCGCTGAATAGGGAATTTAGCATGCCAAAATTAGAAACACAATCAATCATCGGGTTTAAGGAGATCGCGATGCTCCCAGGTGAGACACCTTGGGATTTGGACCAAAGGCTGAAGAGTACAATCCATGAAGCCAATATGACATTAACAGATGCACAACATTGCGCATGGTTTGTGGCCTCACTTACACCACACTTAAGGATGACGCTGTCAAAGCAAAAACTTTCCACCTAGGCCGAAGCGTAGGAGATGGCAATGAGATTACATGAGACCCCTATACAAGATCCTGGGTTGGGAATCCAACAAATCCAGGTACAACTGCAGAACTTTTGTTTGGAAATGCAAAGTTTGAAATAGGACATGACACCTCGGCCGGAGGTGTGCGAGGAAGTATGGTGCATAAAATGAAAAGGCCAAGGGAATGACAAGGACCACTGTCCAGTGTTCACAAACTACTTGGCAAGAGGAGGGTCGATGCCATTAAGACCTGAGGCATAGGTAGGGCCAAGCGTAGCGTCTGCATTATGGTGTGTGATTTGCCAGATAGTAGGGAAACACACCATAGATAGTTGTCATCTATTGCAGAAGTGTACGTAGATATCCTAACAATTGTTTTGTAATTTTTGTAGGTCGATAAGCCATGATGAACGCACCTGCTGAAGCTACGAAGTAATGATGGATTGGACTCCTACCTACATGGTACAAACTGAAATGCGAGCCCTCGACCCAACTGCAAGGATGGCGCACGCTGGGTTACAGGGGCGTGGTCGAGGTCGAGGCGAAATGGGACTAGGAATGGGTTGCAAACAACTACTTTGCTACAATTGTGGAGGGCCAGGGAACTATGCCCGCGATTGTAAAAACCCGATTGTGGAGCACTTGAAAGGTATGTTTTTGACAAACAATTTAGTGGCTTTTCAGTAACATTTGTAACCTTTTCTGCATCATGAACTCAAAGAAATAAAGAATTCTAATAAAACGTGTGAGAATTAACATGGAAAGCTTAATCGCTGATAATTGTCATTTTTCTATGCAGGGAAAGGTGGAAACGAAGAGCTGCCGTTCAAAAGGGAAAGAAAAAGGAGGAATAACTGTTGTCCCTCTAGAAGGGAACCAGATGCAAACGAGATCGAGCAGATCGAAGTAGAACGACCCAAGAAAGGAAGAAGGGATACCAATTCGGCGGAAAAGGGAAAGAAAAGTAAAAGATTAACAACTTGGCGAATCCCTCAGGATCTTTGATCCTGAGGGATCGCTGTTTTACTTATTTTGTTACCTAGATATCTCCGTCGTTACTTTTATAAAAAGGAACAGCATCGTTAAGCAAAGGGACCTTTTTGTAACTCTCAGTTTCAGACTAAACTTTGATCATCGAGTCTCACTGAGACCTGGTTTACTGTACGTTTGTTGATGCGTTAATATAAAAGACTTGGTGTTTATTTCATCTTTGCGTCTGGAGTAATCTAAGGCGGTGTACCATTGGAAGCTAAGGGCCCGGCTCCGAAGGACACTTGCTTTTGTATCATTATAACTTGATTTCTGCGTGGTTTGCTTATCTTTATTGCTCGGTAATCTGATATGCTTTTCATGTGCTGTTCCATGCTCTGCTACGATTAATTCATTAATGGTTCTTTCAGGAAATCCATGTAGTGACTCTGCATTGCATGATTGAATCTTTTCAGAGTTGATTGCATGTTATTAGTCTAAACCAGCTATTTCTGTTACAGAGCGTTTGTACTGAATATTACTGTTATTGGATTCATTTGAAATCCCGATTATTGGAATCCGAAAGTAATGTTATTCTATTTGGAAACATAGTCGTATTCTCCTTAATCATCAGATTACTATACTAGCGTGTTGCGTGTATGTATGATTGATTCCTGCTGTTCCATAATTCATCAATGAGTGCTGTTCCATAAAGTACATTCCATCCAATTTGCCTTAAGAGAGAAGATTGTTATCGCAGAGTGTGAGTTTGGTTCAATAGAGCAAGTTTGGTTCTGACTCGCGAGACTTAGTTCATTTGATTGCTGTTCCATTTACTGTTGTTCCATTTTAGACTTGCTGTTCCATTTCCTATTTGCTGTTCCATTTTACTTTCTGCCGTTCCATTTACTTGCATTTGCTTCTTTGGTGTGAGAGAAGGTCTAAGGCTGTAGTGAGCCTCAGCAGTCGCTGCCTAGCTCCCAGACCTATGGTCCATGCTCTAATTTCCTTTCCATCAGTTTCTAGAGGGATGGGTTATCGTTTCTTCACCCTTGACTGATAAGCTGTCTTGTGTGATTTTATCCTTTTGAAGTAATTTAGTCATAGTTTAGCATCCGTTTACTCTTGTATTTTCTGAACGTTGTACTACTAAGCATTACTCTGACAAATAGCCTCGGATTGAGATAGTCTTTGCAATAACAAAACGTTCCCGGATTGACTTGTTAATGTGGGATAATTAGAGGTGAAAGAGACCCTTGTTACAGCTCCACACTTTGGCGCCATTGTCGGGGAAAGAGTATAGCCATTTGTCTTTTACAGAGTAGTGTACGAATCTGCTAGGGGAGAGTTGGATTTTAAAAATGAAAGGTAAGAACCTGCGTACGGAGCATGTAAAATCCCTGCTCCACCGTCCGCTTTCCTAACAGAATTGTTGGTTGAATAGGATTTAGTAGTTTATTAGAGTGCATGACTAAGCAGAAAAAGCCAGAAAAGAATATCAAACCTCCATTCAAACTCGAAAAAGCCAAAGGGCCGGTGACCCTTGGCTGAACAACCTTCATAGATGAAATCTATAAGAAAACTGAATCTCAGCCATCAGTAGGCCCCAGGAAAATCAATTCTAAACAGCCTACTAGCTCCCTTCAGGCCACAGGATCACCATCTGTAGCCTTCGCTGAAGTGCATAGTCAAACTGAGGAGCAGGACTTTCAAGAAATTGAAAATTCTACTCCCGAGCTATTGCAGGAAGGGAATTTCAGTAACCTTTGTGAAGGAGAAGGAGAAACAGGGGAAACCAGGGAACCCAAATCTCCTATTGAAACAGACCAGCCATTAAATAGCCCAGATAAAGGGAGCGCTGCAAAAATCATTATTGGAGGAATTCAATCTCCTCAAACAATAGGGACTTTCATTATTCCAGACAAAGGAAGTGTTATTAAAACAATCCCTGTCAAGGC
Organism: Pinus tabuliformis; assembly: GCA_031772625.1. Classification (NCBI taxonomy): domain Eukaryota; kingdom Viridiplantae; phylum Streptophyta; class Pinopsida; order Pinales; family Pinaceae; genus Pinus; species Pinus tabuliformis. The sequence continues at coordinate 536,300,807 of CM062812.1, forward strand.
TGTTCCTTCTCAGCCTAGGAATACCCTCTTAGAAATCCCGGAAGGTTATTGGCATATATTCGATCCCATGGTGCAGAATCAGCCAAATACTCAAACTTCTACATTGCAATATCCTATAGTGGATTCCACAGCAAATGTGCCCATGAAAGCTATCCCTCTCCAACATATCCCCACATTTCACGGTCTCACATCAGAAGATCCAGATGCATTTTTATTCGAATTCAATGTGTTATGCAGGGGGTATGATTACACCACCGATCCCCAAAAATTGAAATTGTTCCCCTCTACCTTAAAGGGGGCTGCTTTAAGATGGTTTATGGGCCTAGGTGGTGGGGTCATTAATAATTGGGATCAAATGAAAGAGTCCTTCTTAAAAAAATATCAGGATTATTGTAGGTCTAGAGAATTAAAAGATGAAATATTCCAAATGACAGCTAGACCAAATGAAACATTAGAGGAGTATGTAGAACGTTTTCAGTATAATTTACAAAGATCTCCCTATGCATCACTACCTCTGCCTGATAATGTGTTAAAAACTGCATTGATCAGAGGCATGAAGGAACAGTGGATTGAAACATTAAATATCATGGGAAAAGGGGATATTTATCAAGAGAATTTTGCTGACATCATTGATTTATGTATCAGGAGTTTGAGAGGCAGCACAAGGATAAAACCAGCAGAATATGATCGGTTTGTCAGAGATAACAAAATATCAACAGAAGGAGTAACACGTGTAGAACTTGGAAATTTATTAGAAAATTTTAAAACTGATATTCTGGGGACATTAACTACACAACTTGATATTGTGCAGGCTAAATAGAAGCAGATGGAGGTGGAATAGAATTTAGCGATCTTCTGCCCCCGATGTAGAAGAAAACATAGCCACAAGGAATGTCCACTGGATGCAGTTCAAACATGTGCTATCTGTACAAAAGATCACTTTACTGAGAGCTGCCCCTCACTTCCTGGACTGAAGGCAGTATATAAGGAAGCGGAAGAAGAGCCAGAATCAGCATACTTCATTAACCAGCATCGCCAATGGCAACCAAGGCAATCTGGTATGTTTACAGACCCAACTTCTTCTTTCCAGCCTCCGCAATATAATGCTTAGCAATATAGTATGTGGCAAAACCAATCTCAACCCCCATTTTCGAACTGGTCACCACAGTCGTTTCCTTCTCCAAATCCGTGGATGAATCAGACAAGCCAATTTGGTTGGCCGAATTTTCCTTACGCCCCACCATATTGGCAGAATAACCCATATCCTCCACAATGGACTCCCCCTACTTCACAAGGTTCACCCTGGCAGACAAACTGGCCAAAATCGACATATCAGCCAGCAGGAACTATTCCGCTCCCTCAACCGACTCTGCCAGCTTTACAACAAAACCCCCAGTCTAATCTGAGACCGCAACTCCCAACCCAACCCAATCCAAATCCAAATAATAGACCGGTCCAATCCCTCCAAATCATGGAATCATCAGAAATCGGACCTGACCTGAGGGAGTGCAATGATCTTCAGTTAAGATCTGGATGTATATTAGAAACAGAGGGAGATAAAACAGTTCACATTGAAGATCAGTTACCAATAGAACAGCTGTTACAACAAGAGGGTGTAAATAAGGAGCAGACCCATCATCAAGCAAGTACATCCTCTCCTCCCTTCCCAGAACGATTAGTCATACCACGACCTATACAATATCCAGACTTTGACATTCTGGGAGAGTTACAAAATCTGTACATAAGAATTCCATTCCTCCAAGCCATTCAAGACATCCCTATATAAGCAAAAACTATAAAATAATTGTGCATAAAAAAATCAAGGAGGAATGCAACCACTAACCCAAGAGTCCAAGTAGTCGGTACTTTATCTGACCTGTTATCAGGAAAAGAGACACCCATTAAATATGAAGATCCGGGAAATCCAATCGTAACTGTTCAAATCTATGGTCAGACCCTGACTAATGCTTTAGTTGATCTAGGAGCTGCAATTAATATTTTGACAACCTCTACTTGCCAAAAGCTCGGCATTACATCGGTAGAACCTACTTCTACTTTGTTAGAATTGGCCGACCGATCTGTAGTTCGACCAGAAGGTACTCTATACGATGTCATGGTCTCTGTAGATTCCTGGGAATACCCAACCGATTTCCTGATAATTAATCCAAAAACCCGACTGGATGGACACCCGCTAATTTTAGGTAGACCTTGGCTTGCTACTGCCGATGCTTACATTGGTTGCCGGCAGGGAAATATGACTATAACTAGAGGACCAGATATTAAAAATCTAGTTCTATACCCTCCAGCACAGCCAAGTCTTACAATGATAAAAACTAACCAGCGCCCTGTGTCATACCTTACTGACAATATCAGATCCCCATTGACTATACAAAAGGCTCTAGACTTTAAAAACCAAACAGAAGACGATGCCATCAATAATTTCATTAGTCAAACTGAATCTAGATCTCACACACAGTGTTTCATGATAGAAGCAGCATTCGATAGTGAACTAGAAGAATATCCTTTGAAAGATGCGCATGACCAAACAATACCTGTGACTTCTGTTGCCAACAATAAAGTAGTGGAAATTGAACCGGGAAAGACTCTAAATATCAATGCCAACCTTACACCGGACCAAGAAATAAAGCTCATCCATCTGTTACGAAAGTATCAAGAAGCATTTGCGTGGGATTACCCTGATATGAAAGGGATTGATCCCCAATTGTGCACCCACCATATTTATATAGAAAAAGATGCAAGACCTATTCGTCAACCGCAAAGAAGACTCAACCCTCATCTAAAAGATGTTGTAAAAGCTGAACTTCAGAAACTTTTAGATGTTAATTTTATCTATCCTATTTCTGATAGTAAATGGGTCTCTCCGCTTGTGGTGGTACCCAAGAAGAATGGGAAATGGAGGATTTGTGTGGATTACAGGGAGTTAAACAAAGCCACACAAAAAGATCACTTCCCTCTCCCATTCATAGACCAAGTATTGGACACTTTAGCAGGAAAGAAATTCTTTTCTTTCCTGGATGGCTTCAGTGGATACAATCAGATTCAGATTGCCCCTGAAGACCAGGATAAAACTACTTTTACTTGTCCTTGGGGAACGTTTGCCTATCGAGTTCTACCCTTTGGCCTATGTAATGCTCCTGCCACATTCCAAAGGGTTGTCCTTAGCATCTTTGCAGATTTAATAAATGATGGACTTGAAGTGTACATGGATGACTTTACACCATATGGAGATGATTTTGATCCAGCTTTAGACACTCTAGAAAAAGTCCTACAATGTTGCATTGCTACCAGGCTTTGCTTAAGCCACGAAAAATGTTATATGATGATGAATGAAGGGCTCATTCTAGGACACTATGTTTCAGCAGCTGGCATTCAGGTAGATCCGGCCAAAATTCAAATACTTTTGCTTATCCCCACCCCGACTACTCAAATAGAGGTACGCAACTTTCTTGGATTTTCTGGGTATTATAGACGATTTATAGAACATTATTCACACATTGCTGCACCTCTATATGCAATAACTGGTAATGTTGATTTCTTGTGGACAGAAAAATGTGATCGTGCTTTCAAGGAATTAAAGAAGCTTGTATCAACAGCTCTAGTCCTTCGAGTACCAAACTGGAATTTACCATTCCAAATCTCATATGATGCCTCAGATACAGCAATCGGTGCAGTCCTTGGGCAGGAAGAGGATAAAAAACCATATGCTATCTATTATATCAGCAAAAATTTATCCCCTGTTGAATTAAATTACACTGTCGTTGAAAAAGAATTCCTGGCTGTAATACATGTTGTCAATAAGTTTAGACATTATATCACAGGCTATCCGGTTATTTTATATACAGATCATTCTGCTATCAAATATTTAGCAAATAAGCCTGTTACAAATGCTAGAATAACTAGATGGTTGATTTTATTGCAGGAGTTCGATATCACAATCAAGGATCGACCTGGCAAGGAAAACCCTGTAGCTGATTTTCTCTCACGAATACCAAAATCAATTGAAGCATCAGCAGTGGAAGATCAATCTCTTGATGAGCACCTGTTTGCTGTTGCTGTTCAAACACCCTGGTATGCTGATGTTGCCAATTATCTTGCAGTAGGTAAGCTACCAAAACACTTAACCCGTAATGAACGTAAGCATATTGTTCAGAAGAGTACTCGATTTTCGTGGATTGGGGGCTATTTGTTCCACACAGGGGCAGACATGCAAATTAGGAGATGTATTCGAGAAGATGAAATTTTCGACATCTTAAAAGCCTGTCATGATGGACCATGTGGGGGACACTTTGCTGAACGAAGAACAGCACATAAAGTATTGCAGACAGGATACTACTAGCCTACAATTTTCAAAGATGCGAAGAAATTTGTCCAAGCCTGTGACAGCTGCCAGCGAGCAGGACGACCTGGTCAAGCCGACGAAATGCCTCTGAGGCCACAATTAGTCATTGAACCATTTGAACGATGGGCTCTTGATTTTGTTGGACCCATCAACCCATCATCAAATCAGAGAACATATATCTTGGTGGCGACATAATATGTCACCAAATGGGTTGAGGCCAAAGCGTTGCCTAGAGCCACAGAAGATTCTGTAATACAGTTCCTGTTCCATTTGTTTGTACGTTATGGCCTTCCGAGAGAAATAATTACAGATGGAGGACCACAATTTGCCGGAAACAAATTAGCTGCAACACCTAACAATTATCACGTCCAGCATAAAATTACTACCCCATATCACTCGCAGGCGAATGGGCAAGTAGAAAGTAGCAATAAGGTAATAGAATCAATTTCGACAAAAACCATTGCGTCACATAGGCGTGATTGGGCCGCCCGATTACCCGAAGCACTGTGGGCTTATAGAACCACATGGAGAAGTACCACCAGTTATTCACCCTATCAATTAGTGTTTGGAAAACAACCTATTTTCCCCATAGAATTCGAAATCCAAACATTACAAACTGCACAGGAAGTTGGCCTAGATCTAAGTGAGGCACAAATTAATCGATTACAGCAGATTAATGAATTGGACGAAATCAGGCTCTCTGCATTACAGAATACATCACTTATTCAACAGCAGCGAGCTAAATGGCATGATGCACTCATCAAGAACAAAGTCTTTCACGAAGGAGACTGGGCTCTGTTATATGACTCTCGGTTTCAGGACTTCCCGGGGAAACTTCAGACTCGTTGGTTGGGACCATACGAAATCCAGAAAGTACATGATAATGGGACCCTCACTCTGATCACAATCGACGGTTCTGGATATGCATTCAAGGTAAATGGCCACCGAGTTCGTCTCTATCGCAAGCCACTCACTCGGGAATCCTTCTGTCAGCAGCTACGTCGAGACATTGATATGGAAATTTTAGGAGAGGAAGCAAAATCTTCCTCACCTATAATTCAGTAAGGAATTCATTTTTTTTCTATAACTTGTACATAAGTTTTTTTTGTATATACGTTTTCTTAACATTTTCATTGATCTTTCTCTTTTTTTTCAAAATTTTGATTTTTGCATTCTGCGTGTCTTTGTTGTTCCTTTTCCAAAAGGAACAACATTTGCGTGTTTCTGCTGTTCCTTTTCAAAAGGAACAACATTGTTGTGTTTCTGCTGTTCCTTTTCAAAAGGAACAACATTTGTGATTTTCTGCTGTTCCTTTTCAAAAGGAACAGCATTTGTGAGTTTCTGCTGTTCCTTTTCAAAAGGAACAACATTTGTGATTTTCTGTTGTTCCTTTTCAAAAGGAACAGCATTTGTGATTTTCTACTGTTCCTTTTCAAAAGGAACAACATTTGTGATTTTCTGCTGTTCCTTTTCAAAAGGAACAACATTTGTGATTTTCTGCTGTTCCTTTTCAAAAGGAACAACATTTGTGATTTTCTGCTGTTCCTTTTCAAAAGGAACAACATTCGTGATTTTCTGCTGTTCCTTTTCAAAAGGAACAACATTCGTGATTTTCTGCTGTTCCCTTTCAAAAGGAACAACATTTTTGCTCTTCTACTGTTCCTTTTCCAAAGGAACAACATTCTTTTTGTTGATTATTTTTGTTGTTCCTTTTAAAGAAATGGCATCTCAAGTATTTGTTTGCATGGATTCTTCTCTGCTGTTCCTTTTTCAAAAGGAACACCATTGGCATGTTTTTGCTCTCTTTGATGATTTATATTGAGGATGCTTTTCGCCCATGTTCTCTCCAGTCTTTAAGATACAGCTATGCACTTATGCAATGAACATAAATCATGACATACCGAAGTCAGCGGATCATAGATCGCTATCTTTATAAGGCCTAGTATTGATAAGAGGACAAGAGGAGGGACACACTTACTTCTCATCTTTGTTGTCATTGTCTTATTACCGTTGCTCTGGTTGGTTATCTTTATCATGACGATTTCCCTAAAAAAATTTCTTTGATTATTACTTAGGAATAAGAGCAGAGGATTTATATCTTCCTGTTGGGATGATAAGACTTCTTCCACCATTCCCACTCTTAAGGAGTGCTGAACCACCCTTATGTGTAAATAAATAAGAAAAAGTGCTTTGCAAAAAGACAAAAAAAGAAGTAAATATGGATTATCAATTGTCAAATGCAGGATAGGGGGTCTCATCAAGAGCCAGCCTACCATGATCATAAGGATGGAAGCAAAGTGGCATTCCCATTATGGCCACCACACCAGGGATATGGTCCAAAAGGTACACTAAATAAACAGACCTTGGAACAGGGTGTCTCATCATGAGCCGGCCTGCCCACGTTTCACACCTTCCTTGTGAATGGCATTATGGCTACCTGGTTACCAAGCCAGCATAATGGCCTACATTTTGACAAAATACTCTTCAAAATACACACAAAGGATCATGGTTCCGGGGGTGAAATAAACAACTCTGCCAAGGTTATGAACACCTGTCGGCAGCAGTTCTCTGTTAATGGTATTGAAGTCGTAATGGTTACACCAATAGGTATGATATCAATACTTCTTTGTCTCTTATATCCTATGAATAAATCATATTTTATGTCCCGATGTATACATCGCATGAACACTCATTACCACCAATCATGGAAAAGGAACTGACATTGACCTCTGGAGATTTCGTACGATTGACAGACGTCCCATCCCCCGGCCTCGCATCATATCACGCAGGCTCTTATGTAAAACACGATCCACCTTTTTGCCTCGATTTCGGTATTTCGTTGTCCATCTAAAACATGGCATAATTTCATATGTTGTTCCTTTATGACTTGGTTACAGAATGGCTGCTGCTCCTCTATTTGACGGCTAGGACAACCTATCATATTGCGGGGGGGAAGGTAACCTCATTACTCCACGAATTACGTGTCAGCACACCATTCGGGGAAGATAGTGTACGAAGGTATGGCATGGTTTAACGGCATGATAATTCTATTTTTACGAAAGTTGCCATCCACAATCCATTTTTGTTGCATACTCTGTGTTTTTTTTCCAAAACCTTGCGACGATCACCCTCTCTGTGTCTCAAACAGCACAGGCAGTTGCTGTTCCATTGGGAATTCTTAGTGGAACCATGGGGGGAAAGGCAATCCGAAGCGAACCTCAGAAGTTGACAGTCTCCGCTGCTGCCTGGGAGATCCTGGAAAAGGCAGGGTGGCTGAATTATTTCAGTCACCTACAAGAATCGAATGAAACAGTGGCATTGGAGTTTCTGCAAAACCTGCAGGAGAACTACTCCATAGTAAGAGGGAGGAGGATAGCGGTCACTGATGATATAATTGCAGAAGTCTCGGGACTACCAGCCGCCGGACCTACATGGATGCTGAAGAAAGAAAGATTACAAAAGATTATGGAGATTTTCTAGGATGAAGGCCAAAGCTTGACAGTTAAGGGGAAGGGAGTTCTGCCAGCAACGTTAGGAGAACCCTGGACCGAATTAGCAAAGATAGTGCAGAGCTACATCACTTGCGAAGGAAGGAAAGACGTAGTAAGACCACGTCATCTTAAACTCTTAGCTGTTTTGAAAGAAAAATGTTCTGTAAATCTGCCTGCACTTTTAAAGTCATTATTGCATGATGCGGCCCGAAGCCTGAAAAAGGCACAACACGTAGAAACAGTTTTTAGCCACCATGGATTGATTCGATTGATAGTGAGCCATAGTCTCACTCAACAACAGAGTAGCTGGGAGGAGCTCATTGCAATGATCGAGGGGGGATTGGCAGCACCATCCCCAAAACCTAAACATTCCTCTAGCACACCAGAACGACCAGAAAAACGCAGAGAATTGGCAGCAGAAAAACATGTTGCTCCAAAACGTAAACATTCTTCAAGCACACCGGAACGACCAGAAAAACGCAGAGAATTGGTAGCAGAAAAACATGTTGCTAGTACACCCGAACAACCTGAGAGACCAAGGAAATCAGCCCGGCTAGCCCGGATACGAGGGAGGCTGGAAAAGATCCAGGAGAGCACCAGCCAGCCAATCGAGATTACGGACGAACCTCCAGAACCAGAAGGAGGACCTTCCGAAGAAAATGCTGAACAATCTGGGGGCGAGGCTGAGCAGCACGGAGAAGGAGTCGAGGAGGGAGATGAGCATTCCGAAACAGAAACAGAAGCTGAACACTCCAAGGCAGTCACTGAGCAGTCCAATCAAGAGGAGGAAGTAGGACAGCCGGAGGGCAGCCCGCCGCGGGACCCTGTGGGTGAAGACGAATTGGCCGCAATCCTGGCCAATATGGGGGAGTATGGCCAACCCTCCAGCCCAACAGGCCTCCCTGACGGACCTCCGGAGGAAGACACACCTGAGAAATCACATGCAGAAAAGGCAGGAGAAGAAAACCTGCCCGTTCATGATGAGGAAATAAGAGACACCAATCGGGAACAATCTTTTCCCAAGACACCAAAAGAAATTCTAGAAAGAGTAGGAGCAGATTTAAGGGCCAATCATGAGCCCTCTGCTGAGGCAATAGAAATCAAGAAATTAAGGAGGAAACAGCAGAGGTTGTTGAACACTATAGCCCAGCTCCGATAGCAAATTCGGATTCTGAAAGCCAACCTGAGGATACGAAGAACCACAAGGAAAAGAAAAAGGGCCACTACAGTAAAATCCCGTAGGACAAGAAGACGAAGGACTTATAGCTGCCCTGTTGGTCAAAACCCCGCTGGAAGACCTACTGCCGTTCCAAATGACATTGAAGAACAGACTGCTGTTCCAAATGACATTGAAGAACAGACTGCTGTTCCAAATGACACTGAAGAACGGATTGCCGTTCCAATTGAGGCAGAGGAACATGATGATGTTCCATTAATAGGGGGACCACAACAACCTTTCATTCCTGTTAAGAAAGAAAAGGAGAATAAGGAGATCCAAACAGAGGCACCACCCTCAGGGGTAATTCGGGTTCTGAACTCCAAATAGCATAACAAAAAGGTTCAGGTAAAACTCCCGGCCTCTACGGCTCTATGGAAAAAGGATCTGAAAACAAGAACCTTGCACAAGATGATGAAGCAAGCTCAGCAAGAAGCTGAACAACTGAGAGAACAAACAGTCCCCCGGGAGAAATATAAAGAGTTACAACAGCAACTTCGGGATATTAGTCAGTCCGAGAGCCAGGCCTTCGAAGGATGGCAAAAGGAGCAAGAAAAGGTTGCCAAGGTAACTCGTCGATTAGATATTGTTATTAGGCAGATGGACACTGTGTGTTCTTTGTATAATGACGTTCTGACCTGTAGGGCCCCTGCTAAAAACTATGCTTTATTTTTGCTTGAACGATATTTACGATTAAAGATAAAAGCTGTTAGGGCGGGTGCCCCTATACAAATCAATACTGTTAATGATTTCATAGATTGTTGCAAGCATTATGGAGTTAAGGTTCAAAGATTATTGTGTGAATTTTACTTGCACAACCTCGTGCTAGACCAGGAAACTGACTTAAATCCTGGCCCTTTTGTTGGGGACATACAATTGCAAGCCTTCGTTTCATTCGGGGTTAATCAGCTGAAATGGCTCAGAGCTTATAACACTTTTCAGAGACAGGAAAACAGCCTAGACTTGTGGATGAGAGCCGAGCCTAGAGACCCAGTGCTGTTATGGAGAGCACATAGGAACCTTATGAGAACCCCAGGTGTCATGGAGACATTAGGACCCATGCACGAGGACCTAATCCGACGCAGTCTGGAATATTTTCTGACTATTAAAGACCTCGCCATCGATGCTGCAAAATTCCGATACCGGATTTCTAGCCCAAACATCCAGCTCAGGGAACCATTCAAATACGAAAATTTTGAGCTGGCTGCCAGCCGATTGAACCTTTATGGCGAGCGTATTTTGCAAGCAGGGCCATCCTGGTTAGGGTATCGATTTCGTAGTCCAATCATTTGGCACCCTGCACCCGGATATCAGGCCTTGTATGAAATGCCTGAAGGTCAAACAAATCAGTTCTTTGATGATCTAGTTGCTCATCACGGTTGTAGGCCTCCACACGAGGTTCCCTCTCCGGCCTATTCTCTTACCGCCTTGCATGTCAACTATAATGTTTTCATGAGGGCATGAAACAGGGTAAGCAGGGGGGTGTGTGGAGCACTTGAAAGGTATGTTTTTGACAAACAATTTAGTGGCTTTTCAGTAACATTTGTAACCTTTTCTGCATCATGAACTCAAAGAAATAAAGAATTCTAATAAAACGTGTGAGAATTAACATGGAAAGCTTAATCGCTGATAATTGTCATTTTTCTATGCAGGGAAAGGTGGAAACGAAGAGCTGTCATTCAAAAGGGAAAGACAAAGGAGGAATAACTGCTGTCCCTCTAGAAGGGAACCAGATGCAAATGAGATCGAGCAGATCAAAGCAGAACGACCCAGGAAAGGAAGAATGGATACCAATTCGGCGGAAAAGGGAAAGAAAAGTAAAAGATTAACAGCTTGAGGGATACTTATTTTGTTACCTAGATATCTCTGTCGTTACTTTTATAAAAAGGAACAGCATCGTTAAGCAAAGGGACTTTTTTGTAACTCTCAGTTTCAGACTAAACTTTGATCATCGAGTCTCACTGAGACCTGGTTTACTGTACGTTTGTTGATGCATTAATATAAAAGACTTGGTGTTTATTTCATCTTTGCGTCTGGAGTAATCTAAGGCGGTGTACCATTGGAAGCTAAGGGCCCGGCTCCGAAGGACACTTGCTTTTGTATCATTATAACTTGATTTATGTGTGGTTTGCTTATCTTTATTGCTCGGTAATCTGATATGCTTTTCATGTGCTGTTCCATGCTCTGCTACGATTAATTCATTAATGGTTCTTTCAGGAAATCCATGTAGTGACTCTGCATTGCATGATTGAATCTTTTCAGAGTTGATTGCATGTTATTAGTCTAAACCAGCTATTTCTGTTACAGAGCGTTTGTACTGAATACTAATGTTATTGGATTCATTTGAAATCCCGATTATTGGAATCCGAAAGTAATGTTATTCTATTTGGAAACATAGTCGTATTCTCCTTAATCATCAGATTACTATACTAGCGTGTTGCGTGTATGTATGATTGATTCCTGCTGTTCCATAATTCATCAATGAGTGTTGTTCCATAAAGTACATTCCATCCAATTTGCCTTAAGAGAGAAGATTGTTACCGCAGAGTGTGAGTTTGGTTCAATAGAGCAAGTTTGGTTCTGACTCGCGAGACTTAGTTCATTTGATTGTTGTTCCATTTACTGCTGTTCCATTTTAGACTTGCTGTTCCATTTCCTATTTGCTGTTCCATTTTACTTTCTGCCGTTCCATTTACTTGCATTTTCTGCTTTGGTGTGAGAGAAGGTCTAAGGCTGTAGTGAGCCTCAGCAGTCGCTGCCTAGCTCCCAGACCTATGGTCCATGCTCTAATTTCCTTTCCATCAGTTTCTAGAGGGATGGGTTATCGTTTCCGCACCCTTGACTGATAAGCTGTCTTGTGTGATTTTATCCTTTTGAAGTAATTTAGTCATAGTTTAGCATCCGTTTACTCTTGTATTTTCTGAACGCTGTACTACTAAGCATTACTCTGACGAATAGCCTTGGATTGAGATACTCTTTGCAATAACAAAACGTTCCCGGATTGACTTGTTAATGTGGGATAATTAGAGGTGAAAGAGACGCTTGTTATAGCTCCACACCGATAAGAATATCATGTAGGTACTGTACTTAGTTTGATCATGAGGTAGAAGATTGCCCTTCGCAGATAGAAAGCAGGTGCGAAAAAAGGGTACTCCAGCCCCCTTCGACTCAGAATTTATAGATGATGAGGTCTAAACTGCACGAAGAAGACCCGAATATAAACATGATGTTTAGGAGCAGTATGACCATGGGAGATGATAAAGGGAAGTAGCCAGAATAAAGTGCGTGGGTTCGCAAGGCTCCTACAAAGGAACCTGAGTTTGATTTATAACACGCGAAGGAGACATTTCTAGAAGCTAAGAAGAGCTTCACAGAGGTCTCCACGTCAGGTAGTAAGGATCAACTAGAACTAGGGATGGATCCTTCAGTGCTCACTACCTTTCTGGAGACATGCATGAAACTGCTACGCGAAAGCAAGGCAGTTAAAGGACTACAAGAACTTATTGCTAGGTGCGCGGGGTCAGGATAACCGCACGTGGTTCGGAAACTTGGAAAGCATGCATTGCACACAAGAAGGGAAATGAGGTTGACTGTGAAAATCAACGAGTATGAAATGGATCAGGTAATCCTGGATCTGGGTTTAGATGCGAATGTGCTACCAAAGAAAACATGGGAACGCATGGGCAGACCCATGCTACAATGGTCTCCTATTCAGTTATGAATGGCGAACCAACAGAAGATGTTTCCCATGGGAAGATTGCAAGGGGTCACAATCGATATTGAAGGTGTGAGTGCGCAGGCGGATTCTGAAGTGATAGAGATTGTTGATGACAGTAATCCCTATCCCGCGCTACTAGGAATAGACTGGGCCACTAATATGAATGGAGTCATAAATCTGAAGAAGCACAAAATGATCTTTGAGAAAAAGTCACTACACTTAGTAGTGCTGCTAGATACTGTCGAAGGAGCGCGATACACTGAACTGGTGCGCGATAATGATAGTGATGACAATCTCGATTGTATTTACAAGATAACAGCATGAGAACAAGATTGTGTGAATCCAATTGTAGATGGAAGGATTTTGTGGGAGCGTGAAAGCTCCTACACTTCGGATTCAGACGAAGAGATATAGCGATGGTAGAATCGGTTGCACGAAGTAACAACGCTGAACTGCAACATGATGATCAGATCATTGCATTGCGTGACAACAGAGGCAAGGGAGCTGCCAACATATGACGGATTAACAACGATAGATGAATTTCTGCGAAAATTTGAAAGCGCAGTACCAAAACAGTAGCTATTTGATGCTTTGAAATGGGCGTTGCGCGCAACACCCGCATGATGGTGCGGTACGCATCAAGGAAATTTTGAGGACTGGCGTGGATGTAGAAGGATGATGCACCTACATTTTGGAAAACCCCAACTCCGAACGAAAGCCAATCAATAAGGGCGGAACAATGTGTGCACCCACCTTTCTCGATGGGTATAGACATATGCTATACAACCCACACAAGCGCATACCACCCCTAGACTAGAGAATCGGAACAAACCACAACAGCAGTAAAGGCTTTGCGCACTACCAATTCTCCACAACGAAGCATTCGATAGGGTGTGCGGAGTACTGAACAAGGCTCACTAGGCGAGATGAACTGATTGGGACCTACACGTACCAGCGGTTCGATGGGCCTATCGGACCATGTTCAAAACCCTGAACGCAGAGATGATTCCAAAGGTGCAGAATAGAGTGGAGGCCATAATTACTAAAGGAAATACAAAAAGGAATCCGCATGTACTGGCTCCCGAAGTGGTGACAGTGCATGATGACCAGGAGGAAGAGAAATCGCACATCTACGTGAGGTCGAACATATAAATATTCAGGAAGCCAACCAGCGAGGGAACCTTAGACTTTGTGAACTCAAAAAGGAACGAGTATGATTGAGAAAGAAAAGCATTTTTATGGACGTTGCGATCAAGAGGCTGGAAAACGAGATCACACAAGCATGTCTCGTTGATAAGCCAAGAGGGAAAAGGCAAGGTATGGATGATCGTACCACTGCATTAGAAGATTGTCGCCAAGAGTTTATGACTCTACTTCCATGGCTACGACCGCACCTCACCAAATGTAGTAACCAGGGAAGTGCACTACATACAGTAGAATGCACTGCGCTGGTGGTCGCGAAGGCAATTGAGGAGTTTCCGCGGACTATACTGAAAGGTGAGTTGAAGTCTTGCATAGGTCGTGCGACCACCTAACTAGCCGTAGGGAGCATAGTCTCAGCGCTCCAGGCAGTTGAAAGAGAGCGCGGGACTATAAAAGAGTTTGTTTGGGAGGTTCACGATGAGGGAGGTTCGTGCAGAATCAACATGACACAAGGTTCGTGCCCGTGTACGGGGGGCTGCGCTATTGCGTGGGTAGGTTGGGAAGTAATCATTGGTGTCACTGTTCATGATGAGATGTCCAATTTAAGGCAAAAAGGAGCAAGCGACGGGCATTTAAGACATGAATTAAGGGTTGGATTTGGGGCAATTTGCCGCCAAGAAAGCATTGATGGCTCAGAATTGGGGGGAACAGTTGAATTTGAATTCAAAATGCGATATAAAAATCCAGGGGCTAACCATGAGACAACACTTGTTCATTTGAGATTTGAGCAGTTGATTAGAGCACAAAGTGTTGAGCGCCGAGCAAGATTTGGTCTCGAAGTTCGCAGACAACCATAGACATCTCAAATAGGATGATGGCTAACAAGAGAGGTTTGGGCTTAGCAGAAGGAACCACTGACGAGGCCACATAGAACCCCATGGTACGTGATGTTCTAAGAGACAATGGGGTCGCATCGAAAATCCTGAAATCAACTCGAACACCGAGGCCCAAAAAGCTAAGTAGGCAGTGACACTAGTTCACATGTCCCCAAGGAATCCGTGGTTCGGTAAACTTTAAATGGAAGAAAAGGGCAAGGCTATCACCATTGAGATAGATGACGAGGAGGACCTACAGGCTCTCGTCGATGAGATAGAGGCAGTAGAAGACATGGAAGAGTACATCTAACCGGTGCGCGCTGCAGCGAAATTGCCTGAGTACGTCCCTCTGTGAAAAGGGAAAGATAAGATACCCAAGGACTTGGATGCCACTAAGAGCGCACTCCAGAACCTACTCCTCCCCGATTGAATTGTGTTTGAAGGCTCGCACCTGGGTCGCCTACCCATAATGAAGTTTGAAGATTGGGACCTCGCGGACAGTGAAAAGTTCCCACACTTAGAGACAGAGAGCCTCATGAATCAGAGCACAGAGGGGTCAGTCACAATACTAGAGCCGCGGAAATGACTGCACGGTGTGGAGAAGGCCAGATTACTTCATCTGCTGTGGATTCGACACTTTCACCACATGCCTGTCACTATTTTTGTCATCAGCCAGCTGCTTTTCCTGGTGCATGATGGGTACTTATGGCTGGAGGAGCCTATTCCCATCATGGCGGATCTCATCCATAGGATTTCCCATCTCCCCTGTAAGGGAAAGAACCCCATGGCAATAGTAGGTAAAAGCAGAGATTTGGTGCTCGCCGAGGCCATGAAGAAAAAATACAAACTGGAGAAGAAAAAGAGGGGTTACACAATTAGCATCATTAAAGATAAAGGGGTGTGTGTAGCCATCCAACTCCTGGCTGGGAAGGTAATGAGGAAATGCCACAGAGATGAGGTACTAGTGCCGGTAGTTGCACTGGCAGAACAATGCATAGAAGGGGTCCAATTCAATTGGGCCAAGTTCCTCTGCGAGGAGTTCCTAACTAACTACAAGGAAGCCTAGGAGCAAGGCAAGACCTTCCACTACACGTGGTTGCTCTTGTCCATTTTATTGGTGACAGGGGAACTGCCTGAGGATAGTCAATTCCCCAGCATTGAACAGGACTTACCAGAGGCTGCAAAGTATGTGTCGCTCTGGGCCACCAAGGACATAAAGTTGATTTGCGAAACCAGGATCTTCTGGGTGCTCATGGAAGTGAGCATCCGAATGTGAATCAATAGACGACTGCGCTTGTCTCCCACAGTGTAAAACAGTCTCTGAAGCTTTGTAGACTTCAAGGCAGACATGCATAATGTGTACATCAAGGCGCATAAGGATCCGGTGTAGCAATGGACTAACCTCCCCTTCATGACCATTGATGATGCGATATTTTTAGTGCTAGAATCATGGCCCCCTGAGTGCTGCGCCCCGGATCTGGTAGAGATGGATAGAACAATAGTGAAGAAATAGAAGGATGAAGCCAAGTTGCATGTCACGAAGTTGGCCCAGAAATGGCGTAACGAACAAGTGGCCACGGAGGTAAGGGTTGTCTGCGAGGTAGCAAAGGCAGCTGCAGAGCAGGCAAAGGCCGTCAAAGAAGCAGCAACAGCGCAGACAACAGGGGCCACCACAACACAGGATGAGGAGGGCCAGGACTTGTCTATAGGATAGGGAGTAGAGGACACAGAAGAAGGCGTGGACTCGGGCACAACTTCCACCCAACTGAAAATACCGTGCATCACAGAGAGATCGGGTCCACGGAAAAAGGTCAAGGCATCCAAATTGGCCATCGAGTCTATCACATTAACAGAAGGATACCTCTATGACATTAGTGACACAGTTCATGAGGTCACCAAGGAAGCACTCCAAGAAGCCATATCGGAGTAGCAAATTGTGTTGGGGGCCCTAAGGCCGCAGCTGCAGGAACTACAGGTGCGCCGCCCACAGGAAGGAACCGTAGCCACCTACGACATAGCAAGTACATCAGTAGTAGAGCAGTTGCTACGCGCAAATATGGCCAACACCATAGTGCTACCGGAAGGAGTGCTAATAGCGGAGAATGAGGATGATAGAGCCACGATAAGCAGGATCAAGGGAATGGGCCTTAATTTGGCTACCCTTCTGTGAGACACATTGTATCAACTGCACAATGGCATAACAGCAGAGCTCTGTGCTAGGGAGGGCTGCGTGATCTAGATAATGAGTGAGCAGAAGATTAACATCGAATAGCTCAGCCTGCAGCATGACGAACTGGTGTCACAGAACCAGCAGATCATGCAAACAGTTGATGAAGGATGTCGGCGAGTCCCAGAGTTGTCCATCTTCGCAGACTTACCCACAGAGATGCGGATCCACTGTCTGGCAAGTGGAGTCCGAAGCGTGCGCGAGGAAACAATGCGAGTGCAACTTGAACTGAACCTCCATATTGCTGAGCTGCGGTTGAAGGCACAACCTTCCACTCCTCCGAAAGTTAGAGAGAAGCGCGTTAGCACGATTGAAATAGGACTGGAAGAAATTGGATGGGAAGTGTAGGACTGTACCGGTATGTTGGACCAAGCCTTTGACGTCCTCACATCCTTGTAGGAGGACCCCAACATACAACGCCTAGAAACAGAGGCGCGCAAACTGTAGGAGCAGTATGATAATGTAAGGGGAACTGCGTAGACAGTCGTCCTCACCCAACGGCTAGCCAAGATGCAGCAAGCAAGGGTGCTAAAAGAGCAGGTGGATGCCGCCAGATAGAAAGAGGCACTTCTCAAGGTGCGCATCCAGCCATGGATTGATGAGGCCTTCACCATTACGGTCGATATTGAGGGTAAGCTCGCATAGATGCACAGAGTCTATGAACTAAGGAAGGTAGCAGATCCTCACAAAGAAGCATCAAAAGAGCACATGCAACAGGTCCAGCAAAATGCAAAACAGTGCGTCGCAGACCTTCAGGCAGAACGGGACTAGTTGGAGGGGCTCCACGCTAAGGTCACCGCACCAACAGAGTGACTCAGGATAAGTCACGTTGATTGTGTTGGGGGCCTTTTGGGCATGGAATCCCCCCACAACAGGTTTTGGGACTTAAAGCCCAAGTTTTGGTCAATGGTTTTGTTAGACTCCGCGAATTGAGGGCACGGAGCGCGAAGTATAGGTTAAGTCATAGGGCTGTCCACCCTAAAGTAATGTAATGTAATGTAAAGTCATGTCAGCCTACCCATGGTCTGCAGACCATGGGATTGTATAAATAGAGTGAGGCTCTAAGTTGTAAAGAGAGGGAATGGATGAATAGAAAAAAAAAAAGGAATATGAATGGTTCAAGCATAGTGTAGGAGTTTAAGTGTATTGGGTCGTAGTAGTAAGAAGAGGCTCTGCAGCTGAGTGTGCAGAGGCCTAGTAGAGTCCGAAGTTGAGTGCACGGACCCCTGCAGCTGAGTGCGCAGGGCGGTGTGGAGTCTGTAATCTGGATTGAAGAATAATAAAGAGAACTTGATTTCTATTTCTATGTATCTACTGTGCATTGCCTTCTTTACATTTATATTATTTTATGTATTGCGTGCACTGATATGATTGCTGAATATGTTGTAATAATCATTAATCTTGCACCAATAAGCCAAGTAATCGGGTAATAACAGATTAAATAGCAAGGAACTTCGGTATTATATGGGTTATGCCCTGAGTAGGGCTGCGCAGAAGCAACACTACAGGTTGCGAAGGGATAGTAAGTGCGCATAGCGATGGGTCAAACCATGGACCTCTAGAAACTCATCAGACATCCCCAGGGTGTAGAAACTTGGTTCTAGCACCCTCCCATACTACTTCGGGTGAGACCTCAGTCTGCGCTGCGCGGACTATTGCCGAAAGGGTCAGTTGTACTGGGATTTTCTTGGCTAAATCACCTCTGAACTTGGGTCAGGCCCATACAACCTAACATCTATCCAGAAGTTTCCTACCTACAAGAGTCATAAAAGTGGTTAGTGCCACAACCAGTGGCCGATTAAGGCGATCAACAACATTATTGGTGTTTCCCTTCTTGTACTTAATGTTTAAATGAAATTGTTGCAGATATGTAGAACATTAATGATGTTGGTCATTCCACAACATACCTTTATTTAGTATAAATTGAAGAGGTCAGTGTTCTGTGTGGATGATCATTTCCTCCTTAGAATGAATTTTTTCTAGCATCGGTGAGCCTAAACTATGGAATACATATCTTTATCATAAGTGGGGTATTTCTGAATTGCATCAGAGAGTGTCTCACTATGATAGGCCACCACATGCCCTTTCTGGGTGAGAATATCACCAATAACATACATAGAGGCATATGTCCCAATTTTAAATGGTTGTTGCAGATCTGGAAATGTGAGTATTAGTACAAAGCAAAGGTGGTTCTTTATCTCAATGAATGATTTCTGTTGGGACTTAGAGCATAAAAAAATTGATTCTAATTTTCCCTTGGTAACTTGACTCATAAGCCAAGTGATATGAGAGAATCCCAACATGAACCTTTGATACCAATTGGCAAGGCACAGTAAGTTGCAAAGCTTTGTTAGAATGGTCGGGTTTGGCCAATCCTTAATGACTTTGATCTTAGCCAAATCCACATGCACACCTTGTGCATCAATGATGTAACCCAAATATTGGACCTAGTTCATGCCAAAGGTTTATTTCTCCAAGTTGGCACATAGTTTGTGTTGCCACATGGTTTGAAGGACCTATCGAATGTGTTGCAAGTGCTCTTCCCAACTCTTGTTGAAGATGAGAATGTTGTCTAGATATACAACCAAGAATGAGTTGGTGAAGGGCACAAGATGTCATCCATCATCCTCATAAAATTTGTAGGGGCATTTTTCAACCCAAAAGGCGCGACCAACCACTCAAAAAGGCACCTCATAACTATTTAAAACTCTCATTTAGCTCTTCTACTATCAACATTCAGAAATAGTCCTAATGATGGATCCCTGTTGAGTTTGATACAACTCTGATTATCACAATAGATCACAGTTGGATCCATCCTCTGATAAAACAAACCAACTAGAATTTTCCGCATCCAAATGGCCTCACATGCTGCTTGAATTGCAGCCATGTATTCAACCTCTGCTAAGCTGAGTGCAACTGGCCTTTGTTTCTTGCTGTACCAAGAAATTGCAACTGACCCAAGGTTGAAAATTCTTCCTGATGTGCTCTTCCGATCTGATGGACTCCCTGCCTAATTTGCATCTATGAAGCCTTGTAGCTTCACTCCTTCTATTTGTCTATACGATAATCCATATTGAGATGTGCCTTTGAGGTATCTCAAAACATGCTTAGCTGCCTTCCAAAACATCTTGGTAGGTTGAACCATAGCTTGACTCAGTTGGTTCACCGCATAGCACAAATCTGGTCGTGTGTTCACTAAGTACATCAGTGAACCCACAAGCTGCCAATACATAATATCTTCTACTACTTCTCCTGAAGTAGCATCCTCCTTCCTCTAGTTACCTGGGTGTTCTAGTTGTAACCTTGTGTGACACTGATCTCACACACTGCTCCAACACACTGTAAAACTATGCAAATCTCAAGGAATGAATTCCTTCTGCATGCAAGAGATTTTCTTATAGGAAAATTCTTGCAACTGATAGTACACTATCCCTACCTTTAATCTCAACTGGGTCTTTGTCTGAACTGACATGCATGAGTTATTTATGAGAGAATATTTAGTTATCTGGAGTACATTAGTTTCATGCATGCATGCATTAACTGACTAAACTCACAATTAGTTCCTCAAACTGTTTGGAACTAATTTAACTGGACTTAACTCAGTTAACTAAGCTAACTAATTACAACTCATCCTTATCTCCTTAATTAAGGGATAACCTCCTCAATCAAAGGGATAACTATTGCATGACTTCACAAAGACTTCTAACTTGAATTTCTCCAACTAATTAACTCAAGATGAATTAATTAATTGTTTTTCAAGAAGCTGGTGAGACTAAATTCGAATTTTAATTCAAGGACAAATTAAAATTGGAATATTCTTGTTGCCACATTTCAACAATTATGTCATCTAGTTGAATTATATAACATGGTACATTTACAATCTGTTTGAATTTTTGATTAATCACATGGTATTAGTATGTGTCTGTAAGATTGCATGAAGAAATGATCTTGTTTTAAGTTGGTTGTACTAACACATGTGTTGAGACAATTGATATGTACTTGAGTGTAAGTAGGTGATAGTTATAGCATTATGTGTTATGACTAGTGAATGTGAGTTGATTGTTGACTATGACATGGTTATTAGACTTGGTAAAGGTTGATTTCAAATTCATATGCGTGATGCCTTGATTTGTGGAACATGTGTGAACAGTTGTAGGGAAACATGCATGGTATTAGCATGACAAGGTAATAGTTGAATTGTTTATATAACTAACAACGGGGTGATGTGGCAATACATAGTAAGACTTGATTGCAGCAAGGTACAAAGGTAAAGA
Organism: Pinus tabuliformis; assembly: GCA_031772625.1. Taxonomy (NCBI): domain Eukaryota; kingdom Viridiplantae; phylum Streptophyta; class Pinopsida; order Pinales; family Pinaceae; genus Pinus; species Pinus tabuliformis. The sequence continues at coordinate 536,322,111 of CM062812.1, forward strand.
AGGAAATTGGGTGAGGATTCCTTTGGCTATATTTGGAAACCGAAGATCCAATCAAATGAATGCTTTGAATACACAAAGTCTTCTTAACCTAGATTTTGTCTAATATTATGTGAATATATGTTATATTCCTAAACATGTTTGACAGGTATATTAGCTAGTTTCTAGCTATAGTTGGGTTCATCAGGAGAATTGGAATCCCTTGAGGAATGATATGTGCAGGTGTACAATGTGGTAACATGCTTGGAAAAAGAAGGTAAGATAACTGGTATATTGTGATGTTTACTTGTGCACTAACAATTGTGTGTTTATGATAGTATGATGTAGGGGGTTGCATGGCAAAAGACACTGCCATGAAATATTGAAGAAGGCTCAGGTTGAATTTCCCTTGGAGGCATTGGGAACCCATGGGGTTGATTCATGGTGTTTGCTAGGAGATTTGTGCCTTTGGTATTTTATGATTTATTTGAGTTTGATTTATGGGTTTTGATTGTGTGTGGTACAAGGCCTTGACACTTTATTTTTGATGTCATATTGCTATCGGTTTTCATGGTTTTCTATTGTTTTCTTCTCGTTGTTTCTTTTTATGTTTTGATTCTTGGGAATTGGTTGGGAAAAGAGGCAAGTTAATGGAGCTCGAGAAGAGATAAATGAAACCCAACATATAATGAAGCTTCATGCATATATAAGGTAAACTGAAGGCAAGAGTATCACCATCAGTTGGATTGGTTGGGTCCATTGGGGTAAATGGACAATGGCAGGATGACCGTGAGAAAGGTATCATGAAAGGTGAAGTAAATGGATCTAAGGTGTCAGATGCCTTGGCTATTTTGGGAACGATTGTTCTCAATGGTGTTCATGATGTGCACAGATAAATGGAGTTCTCTTAACCTTGACCTTATGTTATCTGGTAATTATGTTATGATCAAGATTATGTTGATGTTTATATATGTATACATTTATGTATGTATGTATGTATGTATGTCATGTCTAACGGGGTAATCATGGATCATGGTTGTTTAATGCTAATGTTTATATGTATATATGTGTGTGTGTATGTCATTGTCTGATAGGTTCATGATTATTTTATTCTAATGTTTATTTATATGTATGTATGTAGCCGTGCATCTATGTCATTGTCCAATAGGGTTGTGAGGGATCATTCTTGTGGAGGAATGATTGCTTATGCAGGTGAATGACATGATGAGGTTCCTGGTCTTATGGGGAATCAATGTGGAAGAGTATTCATGACAAATATACAAGGTCAGTATCATGTTGATTTGAATTGATATTGTATTCTTGTATTATGCCTATGTTTATGTTATGACAGGTAACTCTGAGGGATACATCAGCCAAATGAAAGCGGTGAGATCCAAGACATGCTAGGATAAGCATGGATGGTAGAGAGACACTAGAAGGAAGGCTTCCTAGTATAGAAAGTGTGGTTTTGGATGTGCGGTACTACTATTGTGTATATGTTGTTCATGTTATATATTTAGTGATTGTAGCTATGGTGATGTGTGTTGGAGAGGTAAATCCCCTCTACGGATAGAGGCGATCCCTACTAGCCCAGAATGTGTCTAGCAACAATCAATCAATGCTACTGTGCAAGTTCCTAATTGCAAATAAAAGATAGGCAATGAACACCTACTTGGATTCCAACACTATTGTTTGATGAAGATATGTCGTTCTCGCTCCTTCTCTTTGGCCGGTCACGATCTTCCATGATCTCCGTAGATAGATACCTGCACACACGAAGAGAAACACAAACACAAACGTGAAATCTGATAAATGCAATTATACATCAGTCAGAAAGGATGTAATTCACATTAACCATTGCAAAGACAAATGAGAATGGAACCATAATAATAGTCATCTATTATTAATCAATAACAGAGAAAGGTACAACCAAAGTTCTGACGCTGAGTCCTTCTCTAGAGGGTCCAGCCAGCAAGTCTCTTAAGCATTCACCCTTGGAGGTAGATTCTCCTAAGACAAAACTCTCTCTCACACAAGCAATACTCACAACCTTCCTTAAGCTTCCTCTAGCAAATCCACACTTGTCACACCAACTACCTACTAGCAGCAGCACTCTAAGCACTATGAATTCCACACTATCCAAAACTAGCTGCTCATGGTAATGGTGGAGGTTTAAATAGGAGAAGGAGTCTCCATGAATGGTGGGAGGATGAGCTTATCTCCAAGGAAGGTGGCTCAAATGACGAACAAACATGCCATAGAAGGTAGGGTGACATTCACAAGGCCAACAACCAGGTCTGGAGTCATCTGGAAGGCTGGCTGTTAGAACAAACTCGCCCAAACAGGATCAGCGCGGGTGCATAACTGGACTGGAGCGCTGACGTCGCATCTTAATAACGGAGCAGGCTGTGTCAGCGCGACTTAATACAAGCATAGGATGCGCTGGCTTGTGAAATGTGACCAGCGCGGAAAACCCGTGTGCTTCCGCGCTGGCAGCGCATCAGTTGCACTATTAGCCGCCAGTCAGCGCAGTTATTTTAATAATAGTCGTGCTGATGAAATAAACTTTGGCAAAGTGGGTCATTTGGCTAGTTCAGAGAGCATGAGCATGATGGATTTGATTTCATGACATAGTAGGGAGACTGACAGGGAGACAGTGACAAATTATTGTGTAACAGATTGCCCCCTAAAGCATGAAGCCCGAGAGAGTGGGAGGGGTGAAATGCTTTACAAAACTGCTAAACTGGAACACCACCAGGAAGGACCTGCATGTATGTACAACTGATATCTCGATTACATGTAGTCTAGGCATGGGCGCAGCCATCCAAAAGACATACGAAGAAGGTCTATGGTATGGACGCAGCCACCCATCTGAAGAGACCATGTTGATAAGAAGGTATGGTCGCAGCCATCCATGAAGACTCTGGTATGGGCGCAGCCATCCATCAATGAGTCATGTAATAACAATCCACAAAATCGCAGCCTGGTTCGCAATAGACAAAAACCAGGGTCTTGCGCTCCATCCCAACCTGAACAAAGTACAAGTCCAAGCATGTGAATACATGAGCTGGAGTCGAACATGCATGAACATCGTCTGATTACCAGTCAATGATGAAAACTGTTAACAGACGCGAGAGGTACCACCAATAATGACAATGGTCCCCAAGGTACTTATAGGTACAATCCGTGGCGTGTGAATCAATGAGCTGGTGTCGAACACCCGCAGAATCATCCGATCGGAGGCCAATGATGAAAACCTCACGTCAAACACGAAGAACCTGCCATTGAGGCATGCAGGCTCTAAGGCACCTGAAGGGAGTCTCTAGGTCACGTTCCTGGATAATGAGCTGAGGTCGACAGGAAGTAACCTTGATCGAAGGTGGGCCATGATGTTTCCCACATCATCGACACGAGACAGAGAAGGATAAAATATTTTGTGTGAGACATCAGAGGGAGGTGGTAAGCTTGCAGAGGCCAACTTCTCTTGAACATATCGGCGGCACGACAACGGATTTGGCAGTATCTGACATCAAATGAGCAGAGGTCATGGTGACAAGGCAATGAGCAGATGAGAGGTCAAAATAGGATAACCCAAACCCACGGAGGCTAGTGTAAAACAAGATGAGAAATCCCCACCCAGAAACGAATGCAGACGAGTGCCATGTTCAAGAGCGACATACTGCCGACACGACCATTATTACGGTTTCATTTTCCCCACCATTTCTGGTAGGTACCCCGATTATTTTTGGAGGACAAGCTTGACGGGGATAGCATATGCTTAGGAAGCGTCATTTCGACGATGTCCGATGTCATTAAGTTTTAACGAGCCTGACAAAGGAAGAGCTCGACGTCTTTTCCTGTTTAGAGAGTCTGAAAAGACAGCGGAAAAGGAAACTCCAGGGGGGTCCTTTTTCGTAAAGTTGTGTCTCTCGAGCCCGAAAAAGTATAAAACAATGCCCGAAAGAACCGCCCGACCAGTATGATCGAGGAGTACTTTTCGTGAATAGTGACTTCGACCCGAAAAAGTAAAAAAGCGGTCGGAAGTACGTCGTTTTAGAGCCGATAACGAGTGCGAAACGACAAACACCCGACAATCTTTTTAAGTTAAACGGTCGAAAAAAGAGCTTTAAAAGCGACCGCCTCTCATTCCTTTTAACGAGCCGAAAGGAAGCTCGGCCATCTTTTCTTGGTTTATGTCGGAAAAGAGCTTAAAGACGACATTTTTTGGGACCAAGTGTACATAGGACTGTTATGACCATGCCGGTTACTAGAATCTGCACAAGAACACTGCATGCATAAATCTATTCGACACATTAAAAAACATGGTAAAACATGCATAAAAGCATAATATAGCAACATTAGAGCTAAATCTATGGCAAAAATATGACAAAAACCCACATTTATAAAAAACCATAAGTAATTATAATTTTTTTACCATAAATAGGGGGGTAAAAGTCATTTTTTACCATTGTTACCATTTTGAGTTGTGAAGAATGTTGTGGAGCTGCGAGGTTGATGGAGCGATTTCCATCCCGTGCGGACACCATTCATCCGACAGCTTGTTCCAGGTAGGTTCTCCTCTCTCTGCGCTTCATTTTGAGCCTTTTTTGCAGCATTTCCACGGTGGGATTTGGCCGTTTGGGCAAATTTTTTGAGCGTTGATGCGCTCTCGGTCAGCGCGGATTTCCCGCTCGGGTCCGCGCTGATCGATTAATTTTACACACACCACCTCTTGGGTCAGCGCGGAAAACACGTGTGCTTCTGCGCTGACCCAAGGAAAAAACAAAGGGGCGCCATGATCAGCGCGACTGTTTTAAAAACAGCCGCGCTGACGCCGTGAAATTTTATTTTTAAGAAGTTGAACGTACAAACTTCAACGGTCAGGGCTGTAATATTTTTTCATGGTTATGTAGGGCATAATGGCATTTGTTTGGCAAGAGAGAGCTCACGATAAAAAAGATATAGCAGCTTATGCCAATGCGGATTGCCGAAATGCAATGCGGGCATGCGGATTCCTGAAATTCTTCCTCACTCCGCGCCTGAGAGCACAACCTCATCTCCTCGAGCTCTTAATCAGAGCTTGGAACCCAGTTGACGGGAAATTCACAATCCGAGGCCGTGACATCGAGTTCGATTACACGGATATTTATTTTCTGACTGGGTTGTCACGCCGGGGCCAGATGCCCATTCTGGAGGGGCAACGGCCCAGCGGTGAGACCCTTGACCAGCTCATGGCTCGAGTGTGCCCACGGGCTGTTAAAACACGGAGTGGGAAGGTGGGTATTCCGACGGTGGATGACATCGTTCTTCGCACCATACTCTTTATGGTGACACGGGCAGCGGGTTGCTTGGCCAATCATGAGGCCTCAAAGACCCATTTACTACTAGCTCTCGAGTGCTTACAGCCCACCGTATTCAACTGGGCAGCAGCAGTAACGATCAGCATGAAGAGACAACTGAGTAACTGTCGACGCGGAGAGTCGAAGCAGTTCGGTTATGGGTCGCTCTTACTTCCGCTCATGCTGGAGCGGGTGCCGGCCTTACAGCTACAGGACATGGTCGTGGATCCACCCAGAGGTCCCCGGGAGACGAGGGCCAGTCGATGGGGCCATGTCATGCCGCGCGGAGGTGGCGGCCGCCCAGTGGCATGGGGTGTTTATTTCAAGAGTGGCTAGATCGGCAGGTCATTTTCGTAGAGGATTGGCCATATGCCGGTATCGACTTTCGTGGTGATCCCGACATGCCACTGCCCCCAGGAGAGCATTGGGACGATGGAGGTATGACACTCGATCTCTTTTTTAAATTTTTTATCTTTTTAATATTTTTAATTTTTTCATGTACATGTCTTGATAAATGCTATGATGTGCAGATGTGGGACCTGTGAGACCCCTTGGTCTAGCCCCGGAGGCACGGCGAGAGGGACAAGGTGCTGGAGCCCTAGCCTTGGCTCCTCCAGGAGTCAACACACTGGAGATTGTGCTACAGAACCTTGAGGGTTTACTGGCAGGAGTGCCAGATTACCAGGGGATCGAGGAGGTCCCCATAGCATCTCAGATCCACACAGTGGGGGTGGAACCCAGGATGCACCGCCTTTTGAGGCGGGTGGCACGGGCAGTTGTGTGCTACAGAGAGCACAACCCACCACAGTAGACATCTAGGTTTTATTTCCACTGATGTTTTTTGAGAGACACGCGCCTTAGATGTACTGAGGACATCGGCCTTATTTCAGACATATACACTTATTTTTTAGCGCCTCAGTGCGCCACACGATATATATATATATATATACTGTTTTTGGATGGATTTTTTCACATGTGATGATGTTTTTATATGCTATGAAAATGTCTAATACAAATGTGATCTAATGTACCAGTTGAACAACATGTGATCCACATATTTTAATTTTTTATGCAAGCTTAAAAGCACACATGCGAACACACATGCAAACTATGCTTGGAAAGGAAATTATTTACATATGCTTATTCTATGGTCTTATTATGCTTTCTATGTCTTCTTGTATGATGTTTATCTATTACGCAAATGTCTGTCTAACACATGGTTTGCCAATGCATCAGTTAACGTATTTAATCGTCTCGGAATGTGTTGATATGTGATGTAATCAAAATTCCTTTCTAACAATCTTACACGTAAATACAACCTTAGAATGCGTTGGTCTCTGACGGAATATCGCCCGTTGAGTTGATGGACGACAAGTTGAGAGTCTAGGTTCACCACCAATGCACGAATGCCGAGATCAACTGCTTCGGCTAGTAATTCAATTACAGCACTGTATTCGGCAACATTGTTAGTGGTACGACCCAAGCACACGCCTTGAAGATCTAGCAACTCGCCGTGAGGATCGTAGATCGCCCATGCCGCAGAAGACAAATTGCAAGTGCTACGGCAGGCGCCATCAGCGAAACCAACATAAGGTGTACTAGACATCTGCACAAGAAGCAGAAAACACAATAAGAGGCAAACACGCCTTCACACCAAAGCAAAACAAGAAATCATGCACACATAACACACTTGCTAAAAAACACATGTACGTACAAACTAGGTGCACGAAATCATGCATAATATTTTTTCAAATAGAGCCCGTTGCGGGGCTTGTCGAGAGGATTTCCTTCGTAGTCGATCAGCTCATATGCCCCCTTTTGCAGAACTCTCTTCACGATATAGGGGCCTAGCCACATGGATTCGAGTTTTCCTGCCCCTAGCTTATCCTTAGCTTGATCATAGAGCAGTACTAGATCTCCCTCAATAAAGGAACGAGGTTGAATGGTATTGTCAAAGTGAGCCTTAACCCTCTTCTTCTGCGCTTCAATAGCTAGAGAAGCTAAGCGATGGGTCTCGTCTAGCCGTTCTAAATAAAGAAGCCGTTCCTCCACCGGAGTGGTGTTGGGAAGCAACTCGACAGCTAATTTTAACGAAGGAATCTCACACTCAACAGGAAGGGTGGCCTCCAGTCCATAAACAAGCTGAAAAGAAGTGAAACCGGTGGCGTCCTTCACAGAGGTCCGATAGGCCCACAAGGCGGGGAACAACATCAGATGCCAGTTAGACTTGTGCGTATTCACGGTACATTGGAGCATTGTGATCAGAACTTTGTTCACAGCTTCAACTTGGCCGTTGGATTGAGGGTAATACGGCGTTGAACTATCTTGATGCAAGCCTAGCTGGGTCGTTAGTTCCATCATCATGTGATTACGAAAATGTTTCCGTGATCCGTGACGATAGCCTGAGGGACTCCAAACCGAGTAATGACATGATTAAACAAAAACTGCGCCGCTGTGTAACCGTCTTCGTTCAATGTAGGCATCACTTCGGCCCATTTGGTGAAATAATCCACGGCAACGATGATATACCCATGCCCCCCGGCCGAACGAGGGTTACAGGACGTATAATCGATGCCCCATTTGGCAAATGGACCTACGGTAACAATAGGGTGCAGTGGTGCAGGAGGTGCACGCATCTTCTGGTGGTAGATCTGACATTCATGACATGCACGGACGGCAAGGATACAATCTTTGAAGATAGAAGGCCAGAAATAACCAGCACGGAGGATTTTCTGGGCGGTGGCATATCCGGACATGTGGCCGCCACAAGCACCGGAGTGGCAGTCATTCAATACCCGCTCAGCCTCCTCGAGAGTCAAACATCGGCGGAGAACAGAATCAACGCCGAGGCGGTACAGGGTATCACTAATAATGTGATAGGGTTGGTGACGAATCCTCCGTCGAGCGTCTTTCGATACATTAGGATGGAAGGAAGACGTCTGCAAATATACTATGATGTCCCCATACCAAGGGTCGAGGGTGCTGATTAGAAACAATGATTCATCCGGGATATGCTCTTCCGAACGAGATGGTGCAGAAGGGGACAGCAAAGAACAGAGCAATTCTGCAAAGACCAGAGACTTCTTAGACTTGGCGGCAGTAAATTCCAAGCCAAACTCTTGTAGGATTATGATCCATTTCGAGTACTTGCCCCCCAGCAGCTGACGCGACAAGATGTACGTCATTGGGTTGCAGTCGGAAATCACGGTCGTAGTGCGCAACAGGATATAGTGCCGGAATCGTTGGACGGCGCAGACAGCTGCCAATGCCAACTTCTCGACATAAGCGTAGCGAGTTTCCATATCCAAGAGATTGCGACTAAGGTAATAGATAACGTGCTCATTGCCATCATCATCATCCTGCACCAGAACCATGCCGATGGTGGTGTCAGCGACGGCTAGATAGAGAGTATAATCACGGTGGTAGTTCGGAGGTCTTAAGAGTGGAGCCGAGACAAGGAGGTCCTTGAGTCGCTCGAAAGACTCCTGGGCGATGGCATCCCAACGAAAGGGTGTGTCTCGCTTTAATAACCGTGTGAAACCCTTAGCCACCTCGGCATAATTCGGAATGAATCGTCTAAGAAAATTCGCTTTTCCCTGCAAGCTCTGCAATTGTTGCAAGGAGGCAGGGGGAGGAAGATTCAAGATGGCCTCAACTTTGAGGGGATCCAGACGGATGCCTTCTCGGGAGACGATGAACCCGAGCAGTCGGCCTGATTCTACGCAGAAGACACACTTATGAGGATTAAGCCTAATGCGGTAGTGTCGACAGCGGAGAAAAATCTCGCGAAGATGAGAGGGATGGTCCTGACGCTTAGCTGAATGAGCCGGAAGGTCATCTAGGTAAGGTTGTACAATGTGACGAATATCATGAAAGGCGTACGACATTGCACGTTGGAAAGTGGCGCCGGCATTCTTTAGACCGAAAGGAAGCTTCTTATAGGCGAAGGTGCCCCAAGGACAAATAAAAGCCGTCTTATGCTGGTCCGTGGGTGCTATGTTGATCTGGTTATAGCCAGAGAAGCCGTCCATAAACGAGTAAATTTCACTTCCTGCACACTCGTCAATAAGCTGATCGATGAAGGGCGTAGGGAAGTTATCCTTCGGACAGGCACGATTGATATCACGGTAGTCAACATAGACCCGGATAGTGCCCTGCTTTTTATTCACAGGGACTATATTAGACACCCAATCCGTAAGGGGAATGGGGTAAATGAAACCAGCTTTCAGAAGCTTTTCGACTTCGGCCTTGATGGCTGCAGCCTTTCGGGGGTGCACAGGGCATAAGCGCTGACGAACAGGCTTAGCACCTGGATATGTATGTATTTCGTGCACCACTATACTAGGATCGATACCGGGCATTTCCTCATAGGACCATGCGAAGACATCACGGAATTCGTGAAATAGAGCAGTATAGAGTTGAACTTCCTCTGGAGTGCAAGTGACTCCGATATGAATGTGCTTGACAATCCCTGGTTTGATAGAGATGTCGATCGGTTGGGTTTGAGTGATATTTCCCATATTGCCCTCTGAAGACACTTGATAAAGCTGAATGGGTGTTTGGAGGGGCGGGGATGGGACACACGAAGCAAACCGCTCGAGACATGCGGTCATTTCCGGATGGGGAGGGAGAAACGAAGAGCGGTGGTGGTGATCTGACCAAGGGAGCTCTTCGAGAGACATTGTCTCTATGATGGCTTCATCGGAAGGAAATATTTCCTTCAATGGATCCGAAGTAGCCTCGTCTCCTAGCCAAGGGAAATGAACATATGAATCGGGAACACTGCTCGGGAGAGCAGGTTCATCAGGGGGAGCCGATGCAGCGACAATCTCGATGTAGTTGAGTTCGGCAGGACTCAACGGCATCATATCACCCCAAGAGTCTTCCTGATCAGCGGGAGGAAGAACCCACGGATCAGAGCGGACAGAGATCATATTGATAGGGGCGAGATTCGGAGGTGGGAGGGGAAAGACTCCCATTAAAGTGGGATATTTGAAAAGTCCGGCACCCACGCTCTCGAGTGACTTAGAGGTATGCTCCACGAATGGCACATTACCTTCAGAAGAAGAGGCGAAGAAGGAGAGCTGGTCCACCGTGACAATCTTCCCCTGGTGAGGGAAACGAATGACACGGAACAGGGAGGAAGCCACGGCTTGCATGGCATATGTCCAGCTCCGTCCGAGGAGGAGGTTGTAAGTAAGATTGGCGTCAACAACTTCGACCTCCACTTCTACGGTCTTTCCTTCCAAAGAGATGGGCAAGCGTTGGAGGATACCATAAGGACGGGACTCTCTTCCATCAAAAGCTTCTAAAGTCGTAGGAGACTGACTCAAAGTAGGGGAACCAATCACCTTCCAGCAAGAAACGGACATGATGCAGGTTGAGGCACCTTCATCAATAACCGTACGATGAATCGTTTTGCTATTGATGATGACCTGTATAAGGAAAGCGACTTGGTGAGGCAGTCTCTGTGTAAAACCCTCGAGATCAAAAGAAATCAAATCTGAATCTGTTGGGTCGATGCCACCAATAGCTGATAGCAGGGACTTCCTCTGGGAGGGGCAGCTCTGGAGGACTTCTAGAGCGGACATAGCAGACGGAGCCTGAGCTAAGTCCTCAAAAATGCTATAGTGCTGGGCAGCACGAGCATTAGGGTTGTAAGATGACTTCCTGAGTACACCTTTTGGAGGGGGTCGGGGGATCGTCTCAGCGCTGGGCCTTTCGATGTGGAGAGGACCAGAACTAGACGGAGGAGCGCTGGAGGGAACCTCCAGCTCTTTCCCGGCATGAGATGGATAGTCTTTCGCTCGAGTTGAAACATGGATGGGAATCGTTCCAGCCATGAACACTTGAGAACCGAACGAGGAAGAGGGTTGAGATGGGTCTGCCACCATTTGAGTCTGCTGGGAAGGGAAAGGCTCTTTAAGCACGGTAGGAGTCCTAGGAGCACCTTTCAATAGCCGACTAACTTCGGACCGCCTTGGGCAGTCCTTAGTGTAGTGATCCTCATCACAGATGAGACAAGGATACTTAGGCTTTCGTTTAGCTCCTTCCTCGGGTGGAGGCTTCGGGGAATCTTGCTGGGCTGTCCAGATTTATCCTTAGCTTTCCCTTTCTTTTTCCCTTTTGAGGACTTATCCGCTGCAGTGGACTGAACGGCGTTTACCTTGGAGGTACTTCCAGGATTAGATTAGCCCTGAGGAGCATTTCCGTTAGAAGCGTTCTGTTTTTGCTTCCCAGGGTTTGCGGCCGATTTCTTCGATGACGAATTTACAGAGCCAATGACTCCATCAATAGATGGTTTGGGCGGAGCCTTGGGCTGTCCAGGCCTCGGGGCGTCTGGCAAATAATCATATAGAGTACCTGACTGAGAGTATACTAAGTCTAGGTACTGAGCTCACACGATCGCTTGCTCTTCAGTTACACAAGCTCCCATGGCGATGTCTCGTGCAATCGCAGGGACAAAAGAAGTTGTGAACCAATCGGTCAGGAGTTGATCAGGAATCCAGAATTTGATCAAGCGACGACGCCTTCTCCATTCATGTATATGATCAGATATATGGGTCACCGTGTCCTATTTAAGAGACGTGAGGAGATGTGTCCCCGTCTCGTACCGAATGGGTAACTGAAAATGAGTTAAGAACGCCATAGCCAGCGAGTTGAAATCTTGAAACGTGCCGCGATTCAGCTCAATATACCACTTAGCGGCTGAGCCGGTGAGAGTTCTCTGAAAGAGGCGAAGCCGGATAGAGTCATCAAGCCATGAGTTCGATGAACACCAGAGGTGATAGGTCATGACGTGGGCTTGAGGATCTTCACCAGCTTTGCCATCAAATTTTGGACAATCACCGGGTATTTTAGTCGGAACTGGTGGCCAATACGGATTATGCAAAATGGGATCATTTGTTAACTTGGACACATCCGGAAGTTCCAACGTCGCTAAGAATGGCAACTAAGGGTTAAAGGACATTTGTGGCTGTGGATCCGAGGCAGTATTAGGGTTCCAACCAGGTGGTGGTTGCCCCCATGGACTCTGTCCGGATGGACCCGGCCCAAAAGGGCCTGGCCCATAGGGACCTTGTCCATAGGATTTCTGTCCATATGGATTCTGTCCATATGCAGACAGTTGTCCCTGGGTCTGCCCCCCAGCACCCCATGTATTAGCAACTTGGTTCGCAGGTGCAGCATACTGATAATTTTGGTAAGGAGTGACCTGCATATGTTGATAATTTTGGTAAGGGGTAAACTGAGTTTGCCCCTGGGGTTGCTGGTAGCCATACATTTGATGGGCTCCATACTGAGCCTGATAAGCAGGCTGCGCTTGGTAGGAAGGTTGGGGCCGTGGCCCGCCTTGCATCTGATAACCCATTTGAGTTTGGGGCCCAGAATAATGTCCTTGAACTGGCTGGGCTTGGATCATCTGGCCGGAAGGTTGGCCTAGTTGAGTTTGGGATAGACCTGTTTGCCCAGAAGGACGTACTTGCTGGGTGCCAGGTTGTCCTTGAGCAACCAAGGGTTGTCCTTGCGGAACAGATGGCCGAGCAGGCTGGGTGGCTGGTTGACCTTGCGGTTGGCTAGCTTGTCCAGATGGATGATTAGGGCGGACAGTGGGTTGGCCTTGCTGCATAGAAGGCTGGCCCGTTTGTCCGGAAGGTTGTACCGGCTGAGCAGTGGGTTGGCCCTGCTATACGTAGGGCTGCCCCCCTTGCCCAGGAGGATGCATGGATTGAGCAGTGGGTTGGCCCTGCTGCACGTAGGGTTGCCCCCCTTGCCCATAAGGATGACTAGACTGAGCAGTGGGTTGGCCCTGCTGTACGTAGGGTTGCCCCCCTTGCCCAGAAGGATACCCCTATTGGACTGCTGGTTGACCTTGAGGAACATAATTCTGCCCAGCTTGTCCAGCGGGATAACCCTGCTGGAAACCAGGTTGGCCTTGTTGGATGTAAGGCTATCCCGGTTGTCCAGACGGGTAACCTTGCTGGGTACCAGGTTGCCCTGGATAACCAGAAGGTTGACTCTGATAGGAAAAAGATGGACCACCAATGGCCGAAGGTTGTCCCGGGTAGGATTGTCCTTGTGGGCCCCCAGATTGTCCTGGGTAAGACTGGCCATAAAGTGGTTGCCCTTGAGGGGCTTGCACATAAGGTGGCTGGCCTAGATTAGGTGGTACTTGAGGTTGTCCAGGAATTGCCTGGCCCCCATGAAAAGAATGAGTACCGGCGTCCCAAGTAATGGATAATGGTACTGAGACTTCAACAAAATGTTGAAGAGGCGCGGATTGAGCGAACTGGAGGTACTGACCGGTAGAATCATAATAAAAGAGTGGACCTTGGTAATTCGGGTCCACAATGGGTTGCCCCTGGGCATCATACGGCCCCCCTCCTGGAACAGGACCAGAAGAGGGTTGAGCACTTTGTGCAGGGTCGACGACTCCAGGCGAAAGTCCCGGCTGGCCATTACTCACTTGCCCGTGAGAGGGACCAGCACCAGGGTTTGTAGATGAAGAAGCCGTTACGGCACTGACGACCGGGGTCGAGTATGCTACACAAACAGTTGGAATCATGGGAACTGAGGTAACAGGTAGGGGTTGTGAAACAAAGGGTTCCGTGGTGGCAATGACACTAGGATCCCATATAGTCGTAGAAGGCATCCTGGCAGCTATTCTATCCCTCATCGACTGATATCGTGGGGGGAGTGGAGAAGTAGCTGGGATAGGAGATTCAATATTCGACACCACGGGTGTCTCACCTGCGCTGGGAGATGTCTCGTCCATGTGGGAAGTGGACATCGGAGACGACATACCGGGAGGGGTAACAGGAATATTGTCCTCGTCAGGCTCCCAGACAGGGTTCCAATATTCTTCGTAATCCTCGTCGCCCGGGGCACGTACGTTGATAGGCTGGATACTTGGGATAACAGGAAGAGTATCGCTTACAACTGGTACCTCCTACAATGGTCTCCTATTCAGTTATGAATGGCGAACCAACAGAAGATGTTTCCCATGGGAAGATTGCAAGGGGTCACAATCGAGATTGAAGGTGTGAGTGCGCAGGCAGATTCTGAAGTGATAGAGATTGTTGATGACAGTAATCCCTATCCCGCGCTACTAGGAATAGACTGGGCCACTAATATGAATGGAGTCATAAATCTGAAGAAGCGCAAAATGATCTTTGAGAAAAAGTCACTACACTTAGTAGTGCCGCTAGATACTGTCGAAGGAGCGCGATACACTGAACCGGTGCGCGATAATGATAGTGATGACAATCTCGATTGTATTTACAAGATAACAGCATGAGAACAAGATTGTGTGAATCCAATTGTAGATGGAAGGATTTTGTGGGAGTGTGAAAGCTCCTACACTTCGGATTCAGACGAAGAGATATAGCGATGGTAGAATCGGTTGCACGAAGTAACAACGCTGAACTGCAACATGATGATCAGATCATTGCATTGCGTGACAACAGAGGCAAGGGAGCTGCCAACATATGACGGATTAACAACGATAGATGAATTTCTGCGAAAATTTGAAAGCGCAGTACCAAAACAGTAGCTATTTGATGCTTTGAAATGGGCGTTGCGCGCAACACCCGCATGATGGTGCGGTACGCATCAAGGAAATTTTGAGGACTGGCGTGGATGTAGAAGGATGATGCACCTACATTTTGGAAAACCCCAACTCCGAACGAAAGCCAATCAATAAGGGCGGAACAATGTGTGCACCCACCTTTCTCGATGGGTATAGACATATGCTATACAACCCACACAAGTGCATACCACCCCTAGACTAGAGAATCAGAACAAACCACAACAGCAGTAAAGGCTTTGCGCACTACCAATTCTCCACAACGAAGCATTCGATAGGGTGTGCGGAGTACTGAACAAGGCTCACTAGGCGAGATGAACTGATTGGGACCTACACGTACCAGCGGTTCGATGGGCCTATCGGACCATGTTCAAAACCCTGAATGCAGAGATGATTCCAAAGGTGCGGAATAGAGTGGAGGCCGTAATTACTAAAGGAAATACAAAAAGGAATCCGCATGTACTGGCTCCCGAAGTGGTGACAGTGCATGATGACCAGGAGGAAGAGAAATCGCACATCTACGTGAGGTCGAACATATAAATATTCAGGAAGCCAACCAGCGAGGGAACCTTAGACTTTGTGAACTCAAAAAGGACCGAGTATGATTGAGAAAGAAAAGCATTTTGATGGACGTTGCGATCAAGAGGCTGGAAAACGAGATCACACAAGCATGTCTCGTTGATAAGCCAAGAGGGAAAAGGCAAGGTATGGATGATCGTACCACTGCATTAGAAGATTGTCGCCAAGAGTTTATGACTCTACTTCCATGGCTACGACCGCACCTCACCAAATGTAGTAACCAGGGAAGTGCACTACATACAGTAGAATGCACTGCGCTGGCGGTCGCGAAGGCAATTGAGGAGTTTCCGCGGACTATACTGAAAGGTGAGTTGAAGTCTCGCATAGGTCGTGCGACCACCTAACTAGCCGTAGGGAGCATAGTCTCAGCGCTCCAGGCAGTTGAAAGAGAGCGCGGGACTATAAAAGAGTCTGTTTGGGAGGTTCACGATGAGGGAGGTTCGTGCAGAATCAACATGACACAAGGTTCGTGCCCGTGTACGGGGGGCTGCGCTATTGCGTGGGTAGGTTGGGAAGTAATCATTGGTGTCACTGTTCATGATGAGATGTCCAATTTAAGGCAAAAAGGAGCAAGCGACGGGCATTTAAGACATGAATTAAGGGCTGGATTTGGAGCAATTTGCCGCCAAGAAAGCATTGATGGCTCAGAATTGGGGGGAACAGTTGAATTTGAATTCAAAATGCGATATAAAAATCCAGGGGCTAACCATGAGACAACACTTGTTCATTTGAGATTTGAGCAGTTGATTAGAGCACAAAGTGTTGAGCGCCGAGCAAGATTTGGCCTCGAAGTTCGCAGACAACCATAGACATCTCAAATAGGATGATGGCTAACAAGAGAGGTTTGGGCTTAGCAGAAGGAACCACTGACGAGGCCACATAGAACCCCATGGTACGTGATGTTCTAAGAGACAATGGGGTCACATCGAAAATCCTGAAATCAACTCGAACACCGAGGCCCAAAAAGCTAAGTAGGCAGTGACACTAGTTCACATGTCCCCAAGGAATCCGTGGTTCGGTAAACTTTAAATGGAAGAAAAGGGCAAGGCTATCACCATTGAGATAGATGACGAGGAGGACCTACAGGCTCTCGACGATGAGATAGAGGCAGTAGAAGACATGGAAGAGTACATCTAACCGGTGCGCGCTGCAGCGAAATTGCCTGAGTACGTCCCTCTGTGAAAAGGGAAAGATAAGATACCCAAGGACTTGGATGCCACTAAGAGCGCACTCCAGAACCTACTCCTCCCCGATTGAATTGTGTTTGAAGGCTCGCACCTGGGTCGCCTACCCATAATGAAGTTTGAAGATTGGGACCTCGCGGACAGTGAAAAGTTCCCACACTTAGAGACAGAGAGCCTCATGAAGCAGAGCACAGAGGGGTCAGTCACAACACTAGAGCCGCGGAAATGACTGCACGGTGTGGAGAAGGCCAGATTACTTCATCTGCTGTGGATTCCACACTTTCACCACATGCCTATCACTATTTTTGTCATCAGGCAGCTGCTTTTCCTGGTGCATGATGGGTACTTATGGCTGGAGGAGCCTATTCCCATCATGGCGGATCTCATCCATAGGATTTCCCAGCTCCCCTGTAAGGGAAAGAACCCCATGGCAATAGTAGGTAAAAGCAGAGATTTGGTGCTCGCCGAGGCCATGAAGAAAAAATACAAACTGGAGAAGAAAAAGAGGGGTTACACAATTAGCATCATTAAAGATAAAGGGGTGTGTGTAGCCATCCAACTCCTGGCTGGGAAGGTAATGAGGAAGTGCCACAGAGATGAGGTACTAGTGTCGGTAGTTGCGCTGGCAGAACAATGCATAGAAGGGGTCCAATTCAATTGGGCCAAGTTCCTATGCGAGGAGTTCCTAACTAACTACAAGGAAGCCTAGGAGCAAGGCAAGACCTTCCACTACACGTGGTTGCTCTTGTACATTTTATTGGTGACAGGGGAACTGCCTGAGGATAGTCAATTCCCCAGCATTGAACAGGACTTACCAGAGGCTGCAAAGTATGTGTCGCTCTGGGCCACCAAGGACATAAAGTTGATTTGCGAAACCAGGATCTTCTGGGTGCTCATGGAAGTGAGCATACGAATGTGAATCAATAGACGACTGCGCTTGTCTCCCACAGTGTAAAACAGTCTCTGAAGCTTTGTAGACTTCAAGGCAGACATGCATAATGTGTACATCAAGGCGCATAAGGATCCGGTGTAGCAATGGACTAACCTCCCCTTCATGACCATTGATGATGCGATATTTTTAGTGCTAGAATCATGGCCCCCTGAGTGCTGCGCCCCGGATCTGGTAGAGATGGATAGAACAATAGTGAAGAAATAGAAGGATGAAGCCAAGTTGCATGTCACGAAGTTGGCCCAGAAATGGCGTAACGAACAAGTGGCCACAGAGGTAAGGGTTGTCTGCGAGGTAGCAAAGGAAGCTGCAGAGCAGGCAAAGGCCGTCGAAGAAGCAGTAACAGCGCAGACAACAGGGGCCACCACAACACAGGATGAGGAGGGCAGGACTTGTCTATAGGATAGGGAGTAGAGGACACAGAAGAAGGCGTGGACTCGGGCACAACTTCCACCCAACTGAAAATACCGTGCATCACAGAGAGATCGGGTCCACGGAAAAAGGTCAAGGCATCAAAATTGGCCATCGAGTCGATCACATTAACAGAAGGATACCTCTATGACATTAGTGACACAGTTCGTGAGGTCACCAAGGAAGCACTCCAAGAAGCCATATCGGAGTAGCAAATTGTGTTGGGGGCCCTAAGGCCGCAGCTGCAGGAACTATAGGTGCGTCGCCCACAGGAAGGAACCGTAGCCACCTACGACATAGCAAGTACATCAGTAGTAGAGCAGTTGCTACGCGCAAATATGGCCAACACCATAGTGCTACCGGAAGGAGTGCTAATAGCGGAGAATGAGGATGATAGAGCCACGATAAGCAGGATCAAGGGAATGGGCCTTAATTTGGCTACCCTTCTGTGAGACACATTGTATCAACTGCATGATGGCATAACAGCAGAGCTCTGTGCTAGGGAGGGCTGCGTGATCTAGGTAATGAGTGAGCAGAAGATCAACATCGAATAGCTCAGCCTGCAGCATGACGAACTGGTGTCACAGAACCAGCAGATCATGCAAACAGTTGATGAAGGATGTCGGCGAGTCCCAGAGTTGTCCATCTTCGCAGACTTACCCACAGAGATGCGGATCCACTCTCTGGCAAGTGGAGTCCGAAGCGTGCGCGAGGAAACAACGCGAGTGCAACTTGAACTGAACCTCCATATTGCTGAGCTGCGGTTGAAGGCACAACCTTCCACTCCTCCGAAAGTTAGAGAGAAGCGCGTTAGCACGATTGAAATAGGACTGGAAGAAATTGGATGGGAAGTGTAGGACTGTACCGGTATGTTGGACCAAGCCTTTGACGTCCTCACATCCTTGTAGGAGGACCCCAACATACAACGCCTAGAAACAGAGGCGCGCAAACTGCAGGAGCAGTATGATAATGTAAGGGGAACTGCGTAGACAGTCGTCCTCACCCAACGGCTAGCCAAGATGCAGTAAGCAAGGGCGCTAAAAGAGCACGTGGATGCCGCCAGATAGAAAGAGGCACTTCTCAAGGTGCGCATCCAGCCATGGATTGATGAGGCCTTCACCATTACGGTCGATATTGAGGGTAAGCTCGCATAGATGCACAGAGTCTATGAACTAAGGAAGGTAGCAGATCCTCACAAAGAAGCATCAAAAGAGCACATGCAACAGGTCCAGCAAAATGCAAAACAGTGCGTCGCAGACCTTCAGGCAGAACGGGACTTGTTGGAGGGGCTCCACGCTAAGGTCACCGCACCAACAGAGTGACTCAGGATAAGTCACGTTGATTGTGTTGGGGGCCTTTTGGGCATGGAATCCCCCACAACAGGTTTTGGGACTTAAAGCCCAAGTTTTGGTCAATGGTTTTGTTAGACTCCGCGAATTGAGGGCACGGAGCGCGAAGTATAGGTTAAGTCATAGGGCTGTCCACCCTAAAGTAATGTAATGTAATGTAAAGTCATGTCAGCCTACCCATGGTCTACAGACCATGGGATTGTATAAATAGAGCGAGGCTCTAAGTTGTAAAGAGAGGGAATGGATGAATAGAAAAAAAAAAAGGAATATGAATGGTTCAAGCATAGTGTAGGAGTTTAAGTGTATTGGGTCGTAGTAGTAAGAAGAGGCTCTGCAGCTGAGTGTGCAGAGGCCTAGTAGAGTCCGAAGTTGAGTGCACGGACCCCTGCAGCTGAGTGCACAGGGCGGTGTGGAGTCTGTAATCTGGATTGAAGAATAATAAAGAGAACTTGATTTCTATTTCTATGTATCTACTGTGCATTGCCTTCTTTACATTTATATTATTTTATGTATTGCGTGCACTGATATGATTGCTGAATATGTTGTAATAATCATTAATCTTGCACCAATAAGCCAAGTAATCGGGTAATAACAGATTAAATAGCAAGGAACTTCGGTATTATATGGGTTATGCCCTGAGTAGGGCTGCGCAGAAGCAACACTACAGGTTGCGAAGGGATAGTAAGTGCGCATAGCGATGGGTCAAACCATGGACCTCTAGAAACTCATCAGACATCCCCAGGGTGTAGAAACTTGGTTCTAGCACCCTCCCATACTACTTCGGGTGAGACCTCAGTCTGCGCTGCGCGGACTATTGCCGAAAGGGTTAGTTGTACTGGGATTTTCTTGGCTAAATCACCTCTGAACTTGGGTCAGGCCCATACAACCTAACATCTATCCAGAAGTTTCCTACCTACAAGAGTCATAAAAGTGGTTAGTGCCACAACCAGTGGCCGATTAAGGCGATCAACAACATTATTGGTGTTTCCCTTCTTGTACTTAATGTTTAAATGAAATTGTTGCAGATATGTAGAACATTTATGATGTTGGTCATTCCACAACATACCTTTCTTTAGTATAAACTGAAGAGGTCAGTGATCTGTGTGGATGATCATTTTCCTCCTTAGAATGTATTTTTTCTAGCATCGGTAAGCCTAAACTATGGAATACATATCTTTATCATAGGTGGGGTATTTCTGAATTGTATTAGAGAGTGTCTCACTATGATAGGCCACCACATGCCCTTTCTGGGTGAGAATATCACCAATAACATACATAGAGGCATATGTCCCAATTTTAAATGGTTGTTGCAGATCTGGAAATATGAGTATTAGTACAAAGCAAAGGTGGTTCTTTATCTCAATGAATGATTTTTGTTGGGACTTAGAGCATAAAAAAATTGATTCTAATTTTCCCTTGGTAACTTGACTCATAAGCCAAGTGATATGAGAGAATCCCAACATGAACCTTTGATACAAATTGGCAAGGCACAGTAAGTTGCAAAGCTTTGTTAGAATGGTCGGGTTTGGCCAATCCTTAATGACTTTGATCTTAGCCAAATCCACATGCACACCTTGTGCATCAATGATGTAACCCAAATATTGGACCTAGTTCATGCCAAAGGTTTATTTCTCCAAGTTGGCACATAGTTTGTGTTGCCACATGGTTTGAAGGACCTATCGAATGTGTTGCAAGTGCTCTTCCCAACTCTTGTTGAAGATGAGAATGTTGTCTAGATATACAACCAAGAATGAGTTGGTGAAGGGCACAAGATGTCATCCATCATCCTCATAAAATTTGTAAGGGCATTTTTCAACCCAAAAGGCGCGACCAACCACTCAAAAAGGAACCTCATAACTATTTAAAACTCTCATTTAGCTCTTCTACTATCAACATTCAGAAATAGTCCTAATGATGGATCCCTGTTGAGTTTGATACAACTCTGATTATCACAATAGATCACAGTTGGATCCATCCTCTGATAAAACAAACCAACTAGAATTTTCCGCATCCAAATGGCCTCACATGCTGCTTGAATTGCAGCCATGTATTCAACCTCTCCTAAGCTGAGTGCAACTGGCCTTTGTTTCTTGCTGTACCAAGAAATTGCAACTGACCCAAGGTTGAAAATTCTTCCTGATGTGCTCTTCCGATCTGATGGACTCCCTGCCTAATTTGCATCTATGAAGCCTTGTAGCTTCACTCCTTCTATTTGTCTATACGATAATCCATATTGAGATGTGCCTTTGAGGTATCTCAAAACATGCTTAGCTGCCTTCCAAAACATCTTGGTAGGCTGAACCATAGCTTGACTCAGTTGGTTCACCGCATAGCACAAATCTGGTCGTGTGTTCACTAAGTACATCAGTGAACCCACAAGCTGCCAATACATAATATCTTCTACTACTTCTCCTGAAGTAGCATCCTCCTTCCTCTAGTTACCTGGGTGTTCTAGTTGTAACCTTGTGTGACACTGATCTCACACACTGCTCCAACACACTGTAAAACTATGCAAATCTCAAGGAATGAATTCCTTCTGCATGCAAGAGATTTTCTTATAGGAAAATTCTTGCAACTGATAGTACACTATCCCTACCTTTAATCTCAACTAGGTCTTTGTCTGAACTTACATGCATGAGTTATTTATGAGAGAATATTTAGTTATCTGGAGTACATTAGTTTCATGCATGCATGCATTAACTGACTAAACTCACAATTAGTTCCTCAAACTGTTTGGAGCTAATTTAACTGGACTTAACTCAGTTAACTAAGCTAACTAATTACAACTCATCCTTATCTCCTTAATTAAGGGATAACCTTCTCAATCAAAGGGATAACTATTGCATGACTTCACAAAAACTTCTAACTTGAATTTCTCCAACTAATTAACTCAAGATGAATTAATTAATTGTTTTTCAAGTAGCTGGTGAGACTCAATTCGAATTTTAATTCTCAATTTTAATTCAAGGACAAATTAAAATTGGAATATTCTTGTTACCACATTTCAACAATTATGTCATCTAGTTGAATTATATAACATGGTACATTTACAATTTGTTTGAATTTTTGATTAATCACATGGTATTAGTATGTGTCTGTAAGATTGCATGAAGAAATGATCTTGTTTTAAGTTGGTTGTACTAACACATGTGTTGAGACAATTGATATGTACTTGAGTGTAAGTAGGTGATAGTTATAGCATTATGTGTTATGACTAGTGAATGTGAGTTGATTGTTGACTATGACATGGTTATTAGACTTGGTAAAGGTTGATTTCAAATTCATATGCGTGATGCCTTGATTTGTGGAACATGTGTGAACAGTTGTAGGGAAACATGCATGGTATTAGCATGACAAGGTAATAGTTGAATTGTTTATATAACTAACAACGGGGTGATGTGGCAATACATAGTAAGACTTGATTGCAGCAAGGTACAAAGGTAAAGAAGGAAATTGGGTGAGGATTCCTTTGGCTATATTTGGAAACCGAAGATCCAATCAAATGAATGCTTTGAATACACAAAGTCTTCTTAACCTAGATTTTGTCTAATATTATGTGAATATATGTTATATTCCTAAACATGTTTGACAGGTATATTATCTAGTTTCTAGCTATAGTTGGGTTCATCAGGAGAATTGGAATCCCTTGAGGAATGATATGTGCAGGTGTACAATGTGGTAACATGCTTGGAAAAACAAGGTAAGATAACTGGTATATTGTGATGTTTACTTGTGCACTGACAATTGTGTGTTTATGGAAGTATGATGTAGGGGGTTGCATGGCAAAAGAGACTGCCATGAAATATTGAAGAAGGCTCAGGTTGAATTTCCCTTGGAGGCATTGGGAACCCATGGGGTTGATTCATGGTGTTTGCTAGGAGTTTTGTGCCTTTGGTATTTTATGATTTATTTGAGTTTGATTTATGGGTTTTGATTGTGTGTGGTACAAGGCCTTGACACTTTATTTGTGATGTCATATTGCTATCGGTTTTCATGGTTTTCTATTGTTTTCTTCTCGTTCTTTCTTTTTATGTTTTGATTCTTGGGAATTGGTTGGGAAAAGAGGCAAGTTAATGGAGCTCGGGAAGAGATAAATGAAACCCAACATATAATGAAGCTTCATGCATATATAAGGTAAACTGAAGGCAAGAGTATCACAATCAGTTGGATTGGTTGGGTCCATTGGGGTAAATGGACAATGGCAGGATGACCGTGAGAAAGGTATCATGAAAGGTGAAGTAAATGGATCTAAGGTGTCAGATGCCTTGGCTATTTTGGGAACGATTGTTCTCAATGGTGTTCATGATGTGCACAGATAAATGGAGTTCTCTTAACCTTGACCTTATGTTATCTGGTAATTATGTTATGATCAAGATTATGTTGATGTTTATATATGTATACATTTATGTATGTATGTATGTATGTATGTCATGTCTAACGGGGTAATCATGGATCATGGTTGTTTAATGCTAATGTTTATATGTATATATGTGTGTGTGTATGTCATTGTCTGATAGGTTCATGATTATTTTATTCTAATGTTTATTTATATGTATGTATGTAGCCGTGCATCTATGTCATTGTCCAATAGGGTTGTGAGGGATCATTCTTGTGGAGAAATGATTGCTTATGCAGGTGAATGACATGATGAGGTCCCTGGTCTTATGGGGAATCAATGTGGAAGAGTATTCATGACAAATATACAAGGTCAGTATCATGTTGATTTGAATTGATATTGTATTCTTGTATTATGCCTATGTTTATGTTATGACAGGTAACTCTAAGGGATACATCAGCCAAATGAAAGCGGTGAGATCCAAGACATGCTAGGATAAGCATGGATGGTAGAGAGACACTA
Source organism: Pinus tabuliformis (assembly GCA_031772625.1). Taxonomy (NCBI): domain Eukaryota; kingdom Viridiplantae; phylum Streptophyta; class Pinopsida; order Pinales; family Pinaceae; genus Pinus; species Pinus tabuliformis. The sequence continues at coordinate 536,346,339 of CM062812.1, forward strand.
GAAGGAAGGTTTCCTAGTATAGAAAGTGTGGTTTTGGATGTGCGGTACTACTATTGTGTATATGTTGTTCATGTTATATATTTAGTGATTGTAGCTATGGTGATGTGTGTTGGAGAGGTAAATCCCCTCTACGGATAGAGGCGATCCCTACTAGCCCAGAATGTGTCTAGCAACAATCAATCAATGCTACTGTGCAAGTTCCTAATTGCAAATAAAAGATAGGCAATGAACACCTACTTGGATTCCAACGCTATTGTTTGATGAAGAGATGTCGTTCTCGCTCCTTCTCTTTGGCCGGTCACGATCTTCCACGATCTCCGTAGATAGATACCTGCACACACGAAGAGAAACACAAACACAAACGTGAAATCTGATAAATACAATTATACATCAGTCAGAAAGGATGTAATTCACATTAACCATTGCAAAGACAAATGAGAATGGAACCATAATAGTAGTCATCTATTATTAATCAATAACAGAGAAAGGTACAACCAAAGTTCTGACGCTGAGTCCTTCTCTAGAGGGTCCAGCCAGCAAGTCTCTTAAGCATTCACCCTTGGAGGTAGATTCTCCCAAGACAAAACTCTCTCTCACACAAGCAATACTCACAACCTTCCTTAAGCTTCCTCTAGCAAATCCACACTTGTCACACCAACTACCTACTAGCAGCAGCACTCTAAGCACTATGAATTCCACACTATCCAAAACTAGCTGCTCATGGTAATGGTGGAGGTTTAAATAGGAGAAGGAGTCTCCATGAATGGTGGGAGGATGAGCTTATCTCCAAGGAAGGTGGCTCAAATGACGAACATACATGCCATAGAAGGTAGGGTGACATTCACAAGGCCAACAACCAGGTCTGGAGTCATCTGGAAGGCTGGCTGTTAGAACAAACTCGCCCAAACAGGATCAGCGCGGGTGCATACTGACTGGAGCGCTGACGTAGCATCTTAAATAACATGACATGTTGTCATTAAGTTTGACAAAGGAAGAGCTCGACATGTCTGGTTTCCTGCTTTGAGAGTCTGAAAATGAAGATGCATGCGAAAGTCAATGGAAAACTACCAGGGGGGTCCTTATTTTAATCAAAGCTTGTGAATCATCTCGAGAAAAAAGGTACCTGAAAAACAAGTGCGAAAGAACCATGCATCATCGACCAAGATATGATGCAGAGGCCAAGTACTTTTCTGTGAATAGGTGAGCAGATTCGACACCGAAAAAGTAAAACGAATGCGGTCGGAACGGTACTGGTCGTTTTGAGAGCCGAGACGAGTGTCGAAAGCCGACAAACACCAGCGACAATCTTTATAAAGTGGAAACGGTCGAAAAAAGACGCTTTAAAAGCGACCGCCTTTCTCATTCCTTTTAACGAGCCGAAAGGAAGCTCGGCCATCTTTTCTTGGTTTATGTCGGAAAAGAGCTTAAAGACGACATTTTTTGGGACCAAGTGTACATAGGACTGTTATGACCATACCGGTTACTAGAATCTGCACAAGAACACTGCATGCATAAATCTATTCGACACATTAAAAAGCATGGTAAAACATGCATAAAAGCATAATATAACAACATTAGAGCTAAATCTATGGCAAAAATATGACAAAAACCCACATTTATAAAAAACCATAAGTAATTATAATTTTTTTACCATAAATAGGGGGGTAAAAGTCGTTTTTTACCATTGTTACCATTTTGAGTTGTGAAGAATGTTGTGGAGCTGCGAGGTTGATGGAGCGATTTCCATCCCGTGCGGACACCATTCATCCGACAGCTTGTTCCAGGTAGGTTCTCCTCTCTCTGCGCTTCATTTTGAGCCTTTTTTGCAGCATTTCCACGGTGGGATTTGGCCGTTTGGGCAAATTTTTTGAGCGTTGATGCGCTCTCGGTCAGCGCGGATTTCCCGTTCGGGTCCGCGCTGATCGATTAATTTTACACACACCACCTCTCGGGTCAGCGCGGAAAACACGTGTGCTTCCGCGCTGACCCAAGGAAAAAACAAAGGGGCGCCATGATCAGCGCGACTATTTTAAAAACAGCCGCGCTAACGCCGTGAAATTTTATTTTTAAGAAATTGAACGTACAAACTTCAACGGTCAGGGCTGTAATATTTTTTCATGGTTATGTAGGGCATAATGGCATTTGTTTGGCAAGAGAGAGCTCACGATAACAAAGATATAGCAGCTTATGCCAATGCGGATTGCCGAAATGCAATGCGGGCATGCGGATTCCTAAAATTCTTCCTCACTCCGCGCCTGAGAGCGCAACCTGATCTCCTCGAGCTCTTAATCAGAGCTTGGAACCCAGTTGACGGGAAATTCACAATCCGAGGCCGTGACATGGAGTTCGATTACACGGATATTTATTTTCTGACTGGGTTGTCACGCCGGGGCCAGATGCCCATTCTGGAGGGGCAACGGCCCAGCGGTGAGACCCTTGACCAGCTCATGGCTCGAGTGTGCCCACGGGCTGTTAAAACACGGAGTGGGAAGGTGGGTATTCCGACGGTGGATGACATCGTTCTTCGCACCATACTCTTTATGGTGACACGGGCAGCGGGTTGTTTGGCCAATCATGAGGCCTCAAAGACCCATTTACTACTAGCTCTCGAGTGCTTACAGCCCACCGTATTCAACTGGGCAGCAGCAGTGATGATCAGCATGAAGAGACAACTGAGTAACTGTCGACGCGGAGAGTCGAAGCAGTTCGGTTATGGGTCGCTCTTACTTCCGCTCATGCTGGAGCGGGTGCTGGCCTTACAGCTACAGGACATGGTCGTGGATCCACCCAGAGGTCCCCGGGAGACGAGGACCTGTCGGTGGGGCCATGTCATGCCGCGCGGAGGTGGCAGCCGCCCAGTGGCATGGGGTGTTTATTTCGAGAGTGGCTAGATCGGCAGGTCATTTTCGTAGAGGATTGGCCATATGCCGGTATCGACTTCCGTGGTGATCCCGACATGCCACTGCCCCCAGGAGAGCATTGGGACGATGGAGGTATGACACTCGATCTCTTTTTTAAATTTTTTATCTTTTTAATATTTTTAATTTTTTCATGTACATGTCTTGATAAATGCTATGATGTGCAGATGTGGGACCTGTGAGACCCCTTGGTCTAGCCCCGGAGGCACGGCGAGAGGGACAAGGTGCTGGAGCCCTAGCCTTGGCTCCTCCAGGAGTCAACACACCGGAGATTGTGCTACAGAACCTTGAGGGTTTACTGGCAGGAGTGCCAGATTACCAGGGGATCGAGGAGGTCCCCATAGCATCTCAGATCCACACAGTGGGGGTGGAACCCAGGATGCACCGCCTTTTGAGGCGGGTGGCACGGGCAGTTGTGTGCTACAGAGAGCACAACCCACCACAGTAGACATCTAGGTTTTATTTCCACTGATGTTTTTTGAGAGACACGCGTCTCAGATGTACTGAGGACATCGGCCTTATTTCAGACATATACACTTATTTTTGAGCGCCTCAGTGCGCCACACGATATATATATATATATATACTGTTTTTGGATGGATTTTTTCACATGTGATGATGTTTTTATATGCTATGAAAATGTCTAATACAAATGTGATCTAATGTACCAGTTGAACAACATGTGATCCACATATTTTAATTTTTTATGCAAGCTTAAAAGCACACATGCGAACACACATGCAAACTATGCTTGGAAAGGAAATTATTTACATATGCTTATTCTATGGTCTTATTATGCTTTCTATGTCTTCTTGTATGATGTTTATCTATTACGCAAATGTCTGTCTAACACATGGTTTGCCAATGCATCAGTTAACGTATTTAATCGTCTCGGAATGTGTTGATATGTGATGTAATCAAAATTCCTTTCTAACAATCTTACACGTAAATACAACCTTAGAATGCGTTGGTCTCTGACGGAATATCGCCCGTTGAGTTGATGGACGACAAGTTGAGAGTCTAGGTTCACCACCAATGCACGAATGCCGAGATCAACTGCTTCGGCTAGTAATTCAATTACAGCACTGTATTCGGCAACATTGTTAGTGGTACGACCCAAGCACACGCCTTGAAGATCTACCAACTCGCCGTGAGGATCGTAGATCGCCCATGCCGCAGAAGACAAATTGCAAGTGCTGCGGCAGGCGCCATCAGCGAAACCAACATAAGGTGTACTAGACATCTGCACAAGAAGCAGAAAACACAATAAGAGGCAAACACGCCTTCACACCAAAGCAAAACAAGAAATCATGCACACATAACACACTTGCTAAAAAACACATGTACGTACAAACTAGGTGCACGAAATCATGCATAATATTTTTTCAAATAGAGCCCGTTGCGGGGCTTGTCGAGAGGATTTCCTTCGTAGTCGATCAGCTCATATGCCCCCTTTTGCAGAACTCTCTTCACGATATAGGGGCCTAGCCACATGGATTCGAGTTTTCCTGCCCCTAGCTTATCCTTAGCTTGATCATAGAGCAGTACTAGATCTCCCTCAATAAAGGAACGAGGTTGAATGGTATTGTCAAAGTGAGCCTTAACCCTCTTCTTCTGCGCTTCAATAGCTAGAGAAGCTAAGCGATGGGTCTCGTCTAGCCATCGTAAATAAAGAAGCCGTTCCTCCACCGGAGTGGTGTTGGGAAGCAACTCGACAGCTAATTTTAACGAAGGAATCTCACACTCAACAGGAAGGGTGGCCTCCAGTCCATAAACAAGCTGAAAAGGAGTGAAACCGGTGGCATCCTTCACAGAGGTCCGATAGGCCCACAAGGCGGGGAACAACATCAGATGCCAGTTAGACTTGTGCGTATTCACGGTACATTGGAGCATTGTGATCAGAACTTTGTTCACAGCTTCAACTTGGCCGTTGGATTGAGGGTAATACGGCGTTGAACTATCTTGATGCAAGCCTAGCTGGGTCGTTAGTTCCGTCATCATGTGATTACGAAAATGTTTCCGTGATCCGTGACGATAGCCTGAGGGACTCCAAACCGAGTAATGACATGATTAAACAAAAACTGCACCGCTGTGTAACCGTCTTCGTTCAATGTAGGCATCACTTCGGCCCATTTGGTGAAATAATCCACGGCAACGATGATATACCCATGCCCCCTGGCCGAACGAGGGTTACAGGACGTATAATCGATGCCCCATTTGGCAAATGGACCTACGGTAACAATAGGGTGCAGTGGTGCAGGAGGTGCACGCATCTTCTGGTGGTAGATCTGACATTCATGACATGCACGGACGGCAAGGATACAATCTTTGAAGATAGAAGGCCAGAAATAACCAGCACGGAGGATTTTCTGGGCGGTGGCATATCCGGACATGTGGCCGCCACAAGCACCAGAGTGGCAGTCATTCAATACCCGCTCAGCCTCCTCGAGAGTCAAACATCGGCGGAGAACAGAATCAACGCCGAGGCGGTACAGGGTATCGCCAATAATGTGATAGGGTTGGTGACGAATCCTCCGTCGAGCGTCTTTCGATACATTAGGACGGAAGGAAGACGTCTGCAAATATACTATGATGTCCCCATACCAAGGGTCGAGGGTGCTGATTAGAAACAATGATTCATCCGGGATATGCTCTTCCGAACGAGATGGTGCAGAAGGGGACAGCAAAGAACAGAGCAATTCTGCAAAGACCAGAGACTTCTTAGACTTGGCGGCAGTAAATTCCAAGCCAAACTCTTGTAGGATTATGATCCATTTTGAGTACTTGCCCCCCAGCAGCTGACGCGACAAGATGTACGTCATTGGGTTGCAGTCGGAAATCACGGTCGTAGTGCGCAACAGGATATAGTGCCGGAATCGTTGGACGGCGCAAACAACTGCTAATGCCAACTTCTCGACATAAGCGTAGCGAGTTTCCATATCCAAGAGATTGCGACTAAGGTAATAGATAACGTGCTCATTGCCATCATCATCATCCTGCACCAGAACCATGCCGATGGTGGTGTCAGCGACGGCTAGATAGAGAGTATAATCACGGTGGTAGTTCGGAGGTCTTAAGAGTGGAGCCGAGACAAGGAGGTCCTTGAGTCGCTCGAAAGACTCCTGGGCGATGGCATCCCAACGAAAGGGTGTGTCTCGCTTTAATAACCGTGTGAAACCCTTAGCCACCTCGGCATAATTCGGAATGAATCGTCTAAGAAAATTCGCTTTGCCCTGCAAGCTCTACAATTGCTGCAAGGAGGCAGGGGGAGGAAGATTCAAGATGGCCTCAACTTTGAGGGGATCCAGACGGATGCCTTCTCGGGAGACGATGAACCCGAGCAGTCGGCCTGATTCTACGCAGAAGACACACTTATGAGGATTAAGCCTAATGCGGTAGTGTCGACAGCGGAGAAAAATCTCGCGAAGATGAGAGGGATGGTCCTGACGCTTAGTTGAATGAGCCAGAAGGTCATCTAGGTAAGGTTGTACAATGTGACGAATATCATGAAAGGCGTACGACATTGCACGTTGGAAAGTGGCGCCGGCATTCTTTAGACTGAAAGGAAGCTTCTTATAGGCAAAGGTGCCCCAAGGACAAATAAAAGCCGTCTTATGCTAGTCCGTGGGTGCTATGTTGATCTGGTTATAGCCAGAGAAGCCGTCCATAAACGAGTAAATTTCACTTCCTGCACACTCGTCAATAAGCTGATCGATGAAGGGCGTAGGGAAGTTATCCTTCGGACAGGCACGATTGATATCACGGTAGTCAACATAGACCCGGATAGTGCCCTGCTTTTTATTCACAGGGACTATATTAGACACCCAATCCGTAAGGGGAATGGGGTAAATGAAACCAGCTTTCAGAAGCTTTTCGACTTCGGCCTTGATGGCTGCAGCCTTTCGGGGGTGCACAGGGCATAAGCGCTGACGAACAGGCTTAGCACCTGGATATGTATGTATTTCGTGCACCACTATACTAGGATCGATACCGGGCATTTCCTCATAGGACCATGCGAAGACATCACAGAATTCGCGAAATAGAGCAGTATAGAGTTGAACTTCCTCTGGAGTGCAAGTGACTCCGATATGAATGTGCTCGACAATCCCTGGTTTGATAGAGATGTCGATCGGTTGGGTTTGCGTGATATTTCCCATATTTCCCTCTGAAGACACTTGATAAAGCTGAATGGGTGTTTGGAGGGTCGGGGATGGGACACACGAAGCAAACCGCTCGAGACATGCGGTCATTTCCGGATGGGGAGGGAGAAACGAAGAGCGGTGGTGGTGATCTGACCAAGGGAGCTCTTCGAGAGACATCGTCTCTATGATGGATTCATCGGAAGGAAATATTTCCTTCAATGGATCCGAAGTAGCCTCGTCTCCTAGCCAAGGGAAATGAACGTATGAATCGGGAACACTGCTCGGGAGAGCAGGTTCATCAGGGGGAGCCGATGCAGCGACAATCTCGATGTAGTTGAGTTCGGTAGGACTCAACGGAATCATATCACCCCAAGAGTCTTCCTGATCAGCGGGAGGAAGAACCCACGGATCAGAGCGGACAGAGATCATATTGATAGGGGCGAGATTCGGAGGTGGGAGGGGAAAGACTCCCATTAAAGTGGGATATTTGAAAAGTCCGGCACCCACGCTCTCGAGTGACTTAGAGGTATGCTCCACGAATGGCACATTACCTTCAGAAGAAGAGGCGAAGAAGGAGAGCTGGTCCACCGTGACAATCTTCCCCTGGTGAGGGAAACGAATGACACGGAACAGGGAGGAAGCCACGGCTTGCATGGCATATGTCCAGCTCCGTCCGAGGAGGAGGTTGTAAGTAAGATTGGCGTCAACAACTTCGACCTCCACTTCTACGGTCTTTCCTTCCAAAGAGATGGGCAAGTGTTGGAGGATACCGTAAGGACGGGACTCTCTTCCATCGAAAGCTTCTAAAGTCGTAGGAGACTGACTCAAAGTAGGGGAACCAATCACCTTCCAACAAGCAACGGACATGATGCAGGTTGAGGCACCTTCATCAATAACCGTACGATGAATCGTTTTGCTATTGATGATGACCTGTATAAGGAAAGCGACTTGGTGAGGCAATCTCTGTGTAAAACCCTCGAGATCAAAAGAAATCAAATCTGAATCTGTTGGGTCGATGCCACCAATAGCTGATAGCAGGGACTTCCTCTGGGAGGGGCAGCTCTGGAGGACTTCTAGAGCGGACATAGCAGACGGAGCCTGAGCTAAGTCCTCAACAATGCTATAGTGTTGGGCAGCACGAGCATTAGGGTTGTAAGATGACTTCCTGAGTACACCTTTTGGAGGGGGTCGGGGGATCGTCTCAGCGCTGGGCCTTTCGATGTGGAGAGGACCAGAACTAGACGGAGGAGCGCTGGAGGGAACCTCCAGCTCTTTCCCGGCATGAGATGGATAGTCTTTCGCTCGAGTTGAAACATGGATGGGAATCGTTCCAGCCATGAACACTTGAGAACTGAACGAGGAAGAGGGTTGAGATGGGTCTGCCACCATTTGAGTCTGCTGGGAAGGGAAAGGCTCTTTAAGCACGGCAGGAGTCCTAGGAGCACCTTTCAATAGCCGACTAACTTCGGACCACCTTGGGCAGTCCTTAGTGTAGTGATCCTCATCACAGATGAGACAAGGATACTTAGGCTTTCGTTTAGCTCCTTCCTCGGGTGGAGGCTTCGGGGAATCTTGCTGGGCTGTCCAGATTTATCCTTAGCTTTCCCTTTCTTTTTCCCTTTTGAGGACTTATCCGCCGCAGTGGACTGAACGGCGTTACCTCGGAGGTACTTCCAGGATTAGATTGGCCCTGAGGAGCATTTCCGTTAGAAGCGTTCTGTTTTTGCTTCCCAGGGTTTGCGGCCGATTTCTTCGATGACGAATTTACAGAGCCAATGACTCCATCAATAGATGGTTTGGGCGGAGCCTTGGGCTGTCCAGGCCTCGGGGCGTCTGGCAAATAATCATATAGAGTACCTGACTGAGAGTATACTAAGTCTAGGTACTGAGCTTGCACGATCGCTTGCTCTTCAGTTACACAAGCTCCCATGGCGATGTCTCGTGCAATCGCAGGGACAAAAGAAGTTGTGAACCAATCGGTCAGGAGTTGATCAGGAATCCAGAATTTGATCAAGCGACGACGCCTTCTCCATTCATGTATATGATCAGATATATGGGTCACCGTGTCCTATTTAAGAGACGTGAGGAGATGTGTCCCCGTCTCGTACCGAATGGGTAACTGAAAATGAGTTAAGAACGCCATAGCCAGCGAGTTGAAATCTTGAAACGTGCCGCGATTCAGCTCAATATACCACTTAGCGGCTGAGCCGGTGAGAGTTCTCTGAAAGAGGCGAAGCCGGATAGAGTCATCAAGCCATGAGTTCGATGAACACCAGAGGTGATAGGTCATGACGTGGGCTTGAGGATCTTCACCAGCTTTGCCATCAAATTTTGGACAATCACCGGGTATTTTAGTCGGAACTGGTGGCCAATACGGATTATGCAAAATGGGATCATTTGTTAACTTGGACACATCCGGAAGTTCCAACGTCGCTAAGAATGGCAACTGAGGGTTAAAGGACATTTGTGGCTGTGGATCCGAGGCAGTATTAGGGTTCCAACCAGGTGGTGGTTGCCCCCATGGACTCTGTCCGGATGGACCCGGCCCAAAAGGGCCTGGCCCATAGGGACCTTGTCCATAGGATTTCTGTCCATATGGATTCTGTCCATATGCAGACAGTTGTCCCTGGGTCTGCCCCCCAGCACCCCATGTATTAGCAACTTGGTTCGCAGGTGCAGCATACTGATAATTTTGGTAAGGAGTGACCTGCATCTGTTGATAATTTTGGTAAGGGGTAAACTGAGTTTGCCCCTGGGGTTGCTGGTAGCCATACATTTGATGGGCTCCATACTGAGCCTGATAAGCAGGCTGCGCTTGGTAGGAAGGTTGGGGCCGTGGCCCGCCTTGCATCTGATAACCCATTTGAGTTTGGGGCCCAGAATAATGTCCTTGAACTGGCTGGGCTTGGATCATCTGGCCGGAAGGTTGGCCTAGTTGAGTTTGGGATAGACCTGTTTGCCCAGAAGGACGTACTTGCTGGGTGCCAGGTTGTCCTTGAGCAACCAAGGGTTGTCCTTGCGGAACAGATGGCCGAGCAGGCTGGGTGGCTGGTTGACCTTGCGGTTGGCTAGCCTGTCCAGATGGATGATTAGGGCGGACAGTGGGTTGGCCTTGCTGCATAGAAGGCTGGCCCATTTGTCCGGAAGGTTGTACCGGCTGAGCAGTGGGTTGGCCCTGCTATACGTAGGGCTGCCCCCCTTGCCCAGGAGGATGCATGGATTGAGCAGTGGGTTGGCCCTGCTGCACGTAGGGTTGCCCATCTTGCCCATAAGGATGACTAGACTGAGCAGTGGGTTGGCCCTGCTGTACGTAGGGTTGCCCCCCTTGCCCAGAAGGATACCCCTGTTGGACTGCTGGTTGACCTTGAGGAACATAATTCTACCCAGCTTGTCCAGCGGGATAACCCTGCTGGAAACCAGGTTGGCCTTGTTAGATGTAAGGCTATCCGGTTGTCCAGACGGGTAACCTTGCTGGGTACCAGGTTGCCCTGGATAACCAGAAGGTTGACTCTGATAGGAAAAAGATGGACCACCAATGGCCGAAGGTTGTCCCGGGTAGGGTTGTCCTTGTGGGCCCCCAGATTGTCCTGGGTAAGACTGGCCATAAAGTGGTTGCCCTTGAGGGGCTTGCACATAAGGTGGCTGGCCTATATTAGGTGGTACTTGAGGCTGTCCAGGAATTGCCTGGCCCCCATGAAAAGAATGAGTACCGGCGTCCCAAGTAATGGATAATGGTACTGAGACTTCAACAAAATGTTGAAGAGGCGCGGATTGAGCGAACTGGAGGTACTGACCAGTAGAATCATAATAAAAGAGTGGACCTTGGTAATTCGGGTCCACAATGGGTTGCCCCTGGGCATCATACAGCCCCCCTCCTGGAACAGGACCAGAAGAGGGTTGAGCACTTGGTGCAGGGTCGACGACTCCAGGCGAAAGTCCCGGCTGGCCATTACTCACTTGCCCGTGAGAGGGACCAGCACCAGGGTTTGTAGATGAAGACGCCATTACGGCACTGACGACCGGGGTCGAGTATGCTACACAAACAGTTGGAATCGTGGGAACTGAGGTAACAGGTGCAGTATGGGGTTGTGAAACAAAGGGTTCCGTGGTGGCAATGACACTAGGATCCCATATAGTCGTAGAAGGCATCCTGGCAGCTATTCTATCCCTCATCGACTGATATCGTGGGGGGAGTGGAGAAGTAGCTGGGATAGGAGATTCAATATTCGACACCACGGGTGTCTCACCTGCGCTGGGAGATGTCTCGTCCATGTGGGAAGTGGACATCGGAGACGACATACCGGGAGGGGTAACAGGAATATCGTCCTCGTCAGGCTCCCAGACAGGGTTCCAATATTCTTCGTAATCCTCGTCGCCCGGGGCACGTACGTTGATAGGCTGGATACTTGGGATAACAGGAAGAGTATCGCTTACAACTGGTACCTCAGGAGCAACAGAAGATGGAGAACCTTGATCACTTGGACCGGGAGTTGACGGGTTAGCCAGGATGACAAACCCCACACAAAACCTAAAGGAAACTAACGATAAAGACCCTACTCAAGCTAACGCACACAAGAACTAACCAGGTAATGTTATCGTGGCCGAATAAATTTTTAAGACACAGGAACTGAACTTGGCCTTTTCATGTTTCAAGAGTCGAGAAAAGGACGAAAAGATGACTCTAGTCTCCTTCGAATGTTTAATGAGCACGAAGTGACAAGAAGCTCACTGGCACCTTTTCTTTTAGGGAGTCCGAAAAGGATCAAAAGTGACTGCTCTGGAGATTCTAGGCAAAGGGTTTACCAAGCAATCTGTAAAACTGCTTATACACCTTGGCAATCGAATGAGAACCAAGGACTTTCCGTACTGCAGTCAATCTTCCCGAATGCTGTGTTCGGTGCGTTACGGTTCGCAGGGCGGCAGACTCGGCTTCCTATGGATCAAGGATAAAATCCTAGTGGGGTCTCCCTATATACGCGACGGTACGTGGGAGCACAGTCCGTGTTAGACCACTATCGAGTCATAGAAGGAGGAATCACCCAACCGTAATGTGAAACAATAGTGACTATGTTTAAAGACGCCGGAACACGTCTCTAACCTAGACCTCTAGATGTTTGCGTTAAGTTCCAATGCGTTTTTAGGTTTATTCAGTTTATTTTATGGTTGATCTTGAATTAAGTTTCGGTTTCAGGCCTTATCGTGTGATCTCTCACAATTACCTAGATGCAAACTACATGCCAAAGAATACCATTTCGTTCGATGAATTCTAACTATGAGAGGGTTAAGAGTTTTCAATCAAACAAAATGAACTCAATCAATCAAACAATCTAATGCAGCTAATGACAAAGAAATAAAATTTTTCTTTTGAGAACAAAAATCAATGAAATGCTCTTCTTTTCATTAACTATTGAATGCAAAAGACATTAGTTTGATTTCTTTTTCAATGGCACTGTGCACTTAAAATGAATTTTGAGAGACAACAACACCGAGTAAAGAGAAATAAAATCACTCAATGAAAAACACAACAAGCGTGAAAAGATCCGATTGAACCCAAGCAACTGTGGTCTGTGTCTGGGCAGTGAAACAATCCGAGGACTGGTTCAACAACAATCACCTCAAACAACCAAGCAAAGAAAGCAAAAAAGAGGAAGGTTTCCGCAATAGTAAAGGCAAGCAGCAACGAATCTTCGTGAACGAGTGGTAAAACAAGGTCAATCCAGCAAAAACGGGATGATGGCACTAGGTCACGGGACACAAAACAAGATTCGTTCGACAAGACTTCGCAAGCAAGTGCTTCACAATTCAAACAATAAAAAGCAAGTCATAAACCAAGTAGAAAGAGCAAGAGATAGTCAAACCAACAGGCTCAGGAGGCAAAATTGAAACAAATTCAATTCTACAGGATCAGCGCGGGTAACACTCAGCAACAATGCGCTGACCAGAGGTCACGCGTAGCAACAAAGTGCTGTCAGCGCGGAAGAACATGACTTAAGCGCGCTGGTTCGATTTCAGAACCGTCGCGACTGTTTTACGTAAAAGCGCGATGACAACGAAGTCAAAGAGACAGCTATGCGCTGTCAGCGCGACTGTTTTGATATAAACCGCGCTGAGGCTAAAAAACAGGCAGAATCAAGCCACAAACTCCCAAACCAAGGCAAAAACTCTTTAAACAATTAAGACACCTCCCAGATTGAACCAGGAAGGTTAAAAGCAGAGGACTAATCTCCAATTTTGAAAAGAGAGTAACAATCAAACTCAAAAACAAGAATGAACAAAAGAGGCAAAGGCCAGCTCCCTAGTATGGTCGCCAAATTGTTGGAGAGGTAAATCCCCTCTACGGATAGAGGCAATCCCTACTAGCCCAGAATGGGTCTAGCAACAATCAATCAATGCTACTGTGCAAGTTCCTAATTGCAAATAAAAGATAGGCAATGAACACCTACTTGGATTCCAATGCTATTGTTTGATGAAGAGATGTCGTTCTCGCTCCTTTTCTTTGGCCGGTCACGATCTTCCACGATCTCCGTAGATAGATACCTGCACACACGAAGAGAAACACAAACACAAACATGAAATCTGATAAATGCAATTATACATTAGTCAGAAAGGATGTAATTCACATTAACCATTGTAAAGACAAATGAGAATGGAACCATAACAGTAGTCATCTATTATTAATCAATAACAGAGAAAGGTACAACCAAAGTTCTGACGCTGAGTCCTTCTCTAGAGGGTCCAGCCAGCAAGTCTCTTAAGCATTCACCCTTGGAGGTAGATTCTCCCAAGACAAAACTCTCTCTCACACAAGCAATACTCACAACCTTCCTTAAGCTTCCTCTAGCAAATCCACACTTGTCACACCAACTACCTACTAGCAGCAGCACTCTAAGCACTATGAATTCCACACTATCCAAAACTAGCTGCTCATGGTAATGGTGGAGATTTAAATAGGAGAAGGAGTTTCCATGAATGGTGGGAGGATGAGCTTATCTCCAAGGAAGGTGGCTCAAATGACGAACAGACATGCCATAGAAGGTAGGGCGACATTCACAAGGCCAACAACCAGGTCTGGAGTCATCTGGAAGGCTGGCTGTTAGAACAAACTCGCCCAAACAGGATCAGCGCGGGTGCATAACTGGACTGGAGCACTGACGTCGCATCTTAATAACGGAGCAGGCTGTGTCAGCGCGACTTAATACAAGCATAGGATGCGCTGGCTTATGAAATTCGACCAGCGCGGAAAACCCGTGTGCTTCCGCGCTGGCAGCGCATCAGTTGCACTATCAGCCGCCAGTCAGCGCGGTTATTTTAATAACAGTCGCGCTGATGAAATAAACTTTGGCAAAGTGGGTCATTTGGCCAGTTCAGAGAGCATGAGCATGATGGATTTGATTTCATGACACAGTAGGGAGACTGACAGGGAGACAGTGACAAATTACTGCGTAACAATGTGTATATGTAATATTTGTAGTATTGTGTACATATTGTATAGTGCACATGATGGATATGCAACCTTGTGTGCATATGGTGTTGTGCGCATTTTGGATATGTAGTATTCTGTACATATATGCAGTGTTGTGTACATAGGGTGCTATGTACATGTTGTATCTATAGTGCTATATACATATAGTGTTGTGTGCATGTTGTACATGTGGTGCTATGTACATATGGTGTTGTGTGCATGATTGTACAAGTGGTGTTGTGAGCATGTGGTGTCGTGTACATGTTGTACATGTGGTGCTATGTGCAGGTGGTGTTGTGTACATTTTGTGCATATGGTGTTGTGTACATATGGTGTCATGTACATGTCGTGCATATGGTATTGTGTATGTATGTCATTGAGTACACATTGTACAAGTGGTATGATGTACATGTGGCATTGTGTACACGTTGTGTAGGTGGTGCTATGTACATGCGATGTTGTGAACATGTTGTGCAATTGGTGCTTTGTAGAGGGGGTACTATGTACATGTTGTACATATGGTACTAGTGTACATGTGGTATTGTGTGCATGTCGTACATGTTGTGTTGTGGGTGTGAGGTACTATGTATGTGCATTGTGTAGTTGTGGTATCATGACATGTGTATTTTTTGTGTTGTACTCTGTGTACGTAAATGTATTGTGTTGTACATCGAGAGTAGGTGTATGTACTGTGTTGTTGTGTACACCAGATGTAGGATTATGTATTGTGTTGTGTTTTACACAGAGTGTAGATATATGTGTGGTATTTCAAGTGTAGGTGCATGTATTGCACAACGTTATATGTCATGTGTGGTTGTATGTGTGTGATGCACACTATGTGTATGTGCACATGGTTGAGGAGAATGCACTGGGTGTTTGTCGAGTGTGGCAACTAATTTGATGTGTGTACGGAATAAGGACAAAGGTAGAATACAAGGATTGATTAAAGGATAACAATCATTATTTTATTTAAGTTTTATTATGCATGTGATTTATGATTCTGGTCTATGATGATTACATGTGATCTATGATTCTGGTTTATGATGATTACATGTGATTTATGATTTTGATCTATGATGGTTGTGGTTTGAGCCAACTTGATGTGATATGTTTATACATGATGATTTGGTCAAAGATGTTAGTTTGACTTGTGACAAGAAGCGAACAAAATTGCAAGTTTACCTTGTTGACGAGCCACCAATGAGGTATGATTTGAAGTTATTTCAATTTATTTTGAATCTAATGGAAATGTGTTCCTGGTAAATGAAAGCATGAAATTCTTGGTTGGGTGGTTGAAATTGATGACAAGAATTAGTAGCAACAACAAAAGGAATTGGAACATGCAAAAGTATGCTGGTAAAACATTCAGGAGTAGGTCCATTGTGGGACACTGGTACCCAAAAATGTCCATTGATTGCCATGAGCATGCTATGAATAGTATGATGGTTTTAAGGTAGGGATATTCCTTGGTTTTTGAACCTTCGGATGCGAGGAAACCTTGCCGAGGGATGGACTTCCCGAGATGGGGGTGCCAACGGAACTTGGAAGGTGTGTGACTGCACGAAATGGGGTGATCAGATTTTCCAAGGGACTATGTAGTGGAGAAGGGAAGGCAGAGGATATATTTATTTTGCTCATTAGCATTTCCAGAGGGAATCAAATGCAGATTGGGAGTGTGCCCTCAAACAATGATCCATTAATTGTTCACTGAGAGGACAAGTGGTGTAGGATTATAGCGTTGGACATTGGATACAAATTTGACCTTACAGTGGATTTTGGACATCCTAGGAAGGAGGTGAATCCTGGTATTACTTTGAGGGTGGAGGTGTGAGCATCTAGATTCCCTTGTTGCGGATGCAGACATCATATCCTTTTATTTGTTGGTTGAGAAAATGTGCATATGTGTATATGTGTGTATTATTGTAAATATTGTATCGACTTGGATTTATAAAGGTTCATAGACAATATGACGATTTCCTGGGTGAAGAAAATGTGTATGTGTGTCTATGTGGGTATTATTGTAAATACCATAATGATCTATGTTATAAATATCTAGTAAATGGTATGTTTTTAATATTTTAGCTCATGGTCATTATAAATACTAGAATGAGCTATGTTATAAAGTTCCATGGGCAGTATGTTTTGTTTTCAACGATCTTGCTAGTTATAGGTGTCATTAAATATTGAGGACGATGTTCCCCCAAGGAATAGGATTCTGTAACATCCCTGGTTAAAAAATCCATGTAAGTATAAAAATATAAGACCACGGTCACGGGACATGTATTCCAAGATGAATGGTAGGCAAAAACATCCTAGTGGGGTGTCACTTCGGTTTATTATGGCTAAGGAAATTGGAAAAGGCAATGGAAAAGGATTTGGAAAGGCATGAGGCATTTATTGGTATTTTATTTATGAAAATAAAGGAAATTAGGAGAAAAGGAAGGTAAAAGGTCATGGACTGCATGTGAGGAGGAAATTGAAGGAAAATAATGGAAATTGAAGAAAATATATGCCTCATTGATAAGAAGGCTTCCGAGGATCAGTTAGAAAGATTTTCTTGACACGTTTTGGTGGAACTCTCTTCTATTCTCTCTCTCTCTATTACTCTTGGACACTTAGAGTTTTCTTGGAGCACTCTTGGAGGAGTATGGCATACTTGGAATTTGGAGCAAGAAGACAAAGGAAAAGTAGGAAAGCACAAGAGGACATTAGGATCAACAGCTATAATGGGTTTTTCTTGCAGGTACCATGTTTCATGTATGATTTCCTTGTTAGTTTTGGTATGCATGTCACATGCATGTGGTTTCTTGGTTATGATCTGTCATTGGCATGGAGGATTGCATGGATTGATAGTGGTTTTTCCTAGCCTTTCAATTTCCTAGATAACCATGTGATTGTGGGTTTTTATTTTGTTTTTTGGTTGGTTCTCATACTCCTGTGGCTGTGAGTTGAGTTATTAGTTCCTGGAGCCTTGGTTGGACAAATGATTTGGAAGCCCTATAATGGCTTGGCCCTTGGGTTGAGTTACTAGTCCTAGAGCCTTGGTTTGAGAAACACTCTGGAGCTCTATAATAGCTTGGGTTGAGCTATTAGTCCCAGAGCCTTAGCTCGAAAAACTCTCTGGAGCCCTTGGTGGGTTGAGTTACTAGTCCTGGAGCATTGGTTGGACAAATGCTCTGGAGCCTAGGAAAATTTGTGGGTTGAGTTACTAGTCCTCGGGCCTTGGTTGGAAAAATTCTCTAGAGCTTGACAACACCCGTGCGTCAAGTTAATAGTCCCGGAGCCTTGGTTGGAACAAACGCTCTGGATCCTTGGACAACTTGGGTAGAGACCAATCGGGTGATGGTTAGTGATGTCCAACCATGAGGTGGAATCATTGGTTGATGATTGAGGTGGTTTGGCCTCTGGAAGCCCCAGATGGTTTTGATTGATTTGTTTTATGAGATCCCATATTCATGCTTGGAATATGGCATGGGGGTGTCTGACCGAACAGCCAGTCCTTCCTTTCTATTATCCAGAAAAATGAAGAGACACAACCTACAGCAAATCTGCTGTAATATCCTCTGTTTTCTCTCATAGTCTCACCTCTCTGTTTCTCACTCACAGAATACACATCTATCTCTCAGCCTCAAATACAATACCCTCATACAAAGAGAGGGGTTGCCTTCTAGGGAAAAAAACCCTAAACTAAAGATAAGTTCTACTGTCAGATCATCCACCTAAGGAATGGCCCAGATTGACTAGAAATTACTATACTTTTACAAGGAAATTTTACATTTGTTTTTAGCTTCGGGGGCGTTGCCCCCGAGCCCCCGCCGGGGGATCGATGGCCCCCGGACCCCCCCGCACCCCCCCGCGTGGAGGGGTGTACAAACTTCCTGGGGTATACATCCGGCTGAAACAAAGACCTCTGAACAATCATGCTCCACACACAACAATCTCCCACTTGGAGAATGATTGTAGAAACTCCACCGCTGCTTCATTTGCTGGACAATGACTCCTCTTTGGACCTGGCTGTTTCTCATCTTCATCGTCATCCTTGAAGGCCAATTGAAACTGAGCATATTCTCAGTTTCTCCCTGGTTACAACTTTTGTTAGCATATCTGCAGGATCCTCGCTAGTGTGTATCTTTTCCAGCTTCAGCTCTCCATCTTCCAACACTGATCATATGAAATGGTACTTGAGCTGTATGTGTTTAGTCCTAGAATGAAATTCTGAGTTCTTTGCAAGATGAATGGCACTTTGGCTGTCACTGTATAACGTGCCCATATCATGCTCCTTACCCAATTCACCCATAAACCTTTGTAACCAAATCATTTCTTTACTAGCCTTTGTAGCAGCAACATACTCTGCTTCTGTTGTTGAAAGTGCAACAACACTTTGGATTTTTGAAATCCAACTGACAGCTGTTCCACCAACAGTAAATACATATCCTGTAGTGCTCCTCCTGTTATCCCTGTCACCTGCCATATCTGCATCAACATATCCCTGTAGAGAAATGTTTGCACCACCAAAGCATAATGCTTGATTTGTGGTACCTTTCAAATATCTGAGAATCCATTTCACTGCCATCCAATGTTCCTTTCCTGGATTGTTCATGTACCTATTTACAACTCCCACTGCATGTGCAATATCAGGCCTTGTGCAAACCATTGCATACATTAAGCTTCCAACTGCTGATGCATATGGAACTTTAGACATATAATCCATGTCTTCTTGGGTCTTTGGGCACATTTCCTTGCTAAGTTTGAAATGGCTAGCAAAAGGTGTACTAACTGGTTTTGCATTGTGCATATTAAATCTTTTCAACACCTTTCGTATGTACTCATTCTGAGACAATGTTAATTTGCGATTTTTCCTATCTCTAGTGATTCTCATACCAAGGATTTGTTTTGCAGCTCCCAAATCCTTCATTGCAAATGAATTTGCCAATTTTCTTTTGAGTACATTTATTTCCTGCATGTTAGATCCTGCAACAATCATGTCGTCCACATACAATAACAATATAATATAGCTACCATCATTTTTCTTTTTCAGATAAACACAATGATCAGAGTGACATCTAATATAACCTTGTTCAGACATAAACTTGTCAAATTTTAGATACCACTGCCTTGGAGCCTGTTTTAAGCCATACAAGCTCTTCTCCAACCTGCACACTAGTTTCTCCTTCCCTTTCACCTCATATCCTTGTGGCTGCTGCATATATATCTCTTCCTCCAAATCCCCATGGAGAAAGGTTGTCTTTACATCTAACTTCTCAAGATGCAAATCTTCAGCTGCTACAAGACTTAAAATAGTTCTTATTGAAGTCATTTTAACAACAGGAGAAAATATTTCATCAAAATCAATACCTTTCTTCTGTGCAAACCCCTTCACCACAAGTCTAGCTTTGTACCTCTGTTTTCCTCCATCTTCTTCCTTCAGCCTGTAAACCCATTTATTCTTCAATGTAGTTTTTCCTGCAGGCAACCTGACTAAATCCCAAGTCTAGTTATGCATTAAGGAGTCCATCTCTTCTTCCATGGCTACCTCCCACTTCTTCCTGCTTTCAACCTGCATTGCTTCTTCATAACATTCGGGTTCACCAGAATCAATCAATAATAAATAATATAATGAAGGAGAGTATCGTTCAGGGGGTCTACTTATCCTGGTAGATCTTCTAACACCACTTTCAGGTGTTTGCGGTGCCTGTTGCTGTTGTGGTGGTTGCTGTTGTTGATTATTATTATTTTCAGGCACCTTTACCTTTTCACTAATTTCATTAAGAACTGCATATTCCTTGTTTTCTTTTTTCTATTTCTTTTCCTGCAACTGATTCTTATACAAGACCTTTTCATTGAATATTACATCTCTGCTCCTAATGATTTTGTGATTTTCGTAATCATATAAGCGATAACCAAAATCATTAACACCATATCCAATAAAGGTACATTTCTTTGACTTTGCCTCAAGCTTTGTTCTATTTTCTTTATCAATATGGACAAAGGCCTCACAACCACCTGTCCATGCTTCCTCTGGAACACCACCATCCAAGGAACTCGAAGGCCCTCTGTTTATTAGATAAACAACAGTATCTACAGCATCTGCCCAAAACTGTAAAGGCAATCCTGCATGCAATCTCATGCACCTTGCACGCTCCATGATTGTTCTATTCATCCTTTCTGACACACCATTTTCTTGTGGTGTTCTTGGAACTGTCTTCTCTCTGCGAATTCCATGCTCTGAACAGTACCTATCAAACTCTTTGCTGCAATATTCACCTCCATTGTCTGATCTAAGACACTTCAATTTCTTTCCTGTCTCAATCTCAACCAAAGCTTTCCATTTCTTGAAAGTATCAAATACATCAGATTTATTCTTAATACAATAAATCCAAGTTTTTCTAGTTGCATCATCAATAAAAGTAACATAATAATGAGAACCACCGAGAGATGATACCTGAGCAGGTCCCCATACATCTATATGCACAAGCTCTAATTTTCCATTCTTCTTTTCTTTCCCAACTCTGAGAAATCTGACTCTCTTCTGTTTTCCATAAATGCAATTCTCACAGAAGTCCAAATCAACATTATTCAAACCTGGCAACAAATTCCTTGAGTGAAGAATCTTCATCCCCTTTTCACTCATGTGTCCGAGCCTATGATGCCATAATGCTGCATCTGCTCCTTTGGAAGTTAAAGCATTAACAGAGTTAGAAATACCATTGCATAAATACAATGTACCAACCTTTTCGCCTTTTGCTATTACCAGGGCTCCTTTGGTGACCTTCCAAGCTTTATCTGTGAAAGTTGTCACACAACCTTCACCGCCTAACTGCCCTGTTGAAATCAGATTTTTCTTTAGATCTGGAACATGCCTTACCTCCTTTAATAGCCATTGGTTTCCATTCTGCTGTTTTACAAGAACCTTACCCATTCCAACGATTTTACAGGGTTTATCATCACCCAGATGAACTTGTCCAAAATCTCCTGTCACATTTGCTTCATGATTGTTTTCTTGCTGTGCATCTCCTTATTTTCCCTTTCGAGATCTACAATCTTTCTTTAGGTGTCCTTTCTTTCCACATTTCGAGCACACTATCCCCGATCTGGACTTGGATCTGCCTTTCCTTGATTTACTGCGATATCCTGAGCTCTTTCCTCTTTCCATTTTTCTTCCTCTAGACTCTGCACTCAAAGCATTTCACGATGTCTCACCGGAGCTTTTCCGTCGCATTTCCTCGCTAAGGATAGCACCGACAACATCATCAAACTTTAAAGTACTAGATCCAAAAACGGAGTTACTAATGGCCATTACCAAACCATTCCAACTTTCTGGTAATGAGCACAAGAATAACAGAGCTCTAACTTCATCATCAAAGTTTACCCCTACAGAACTTAACTGACTTGTAACTTTATTAAAATCATTTAAATGGTTTGCAACAGATCCACCTTCGGACATATTCATATTAAATAACCGTTTCATAAGAAATACCTTGTTTGAGGCCGAGGGTTTTTCATATAGTTTCGACAACGTCTGCATCAAATCCTCTGTCGTGGTTTCCTTTGAAATGTTGAAGGCAACTGACGCAGCAAGGCACAATCGTATTGTTCCAAGTGCCTTTCTATCGAGAAGGTTCCATTCTTCGTCTTTCATACCCGTCGGCATCTTTGTTTTTCCGCCCAATGGTAGGTATAGATATTTCTGATACAGATAATCTTCCATCTGCATCTTCCATAGCGAGAAGTTTTGGCCATTAAATTTCTCGACGCTAAACTTACCATCTTCTGCCATTGCTCCCACTAAAACCAGGAACCCTTCTTTCCTGCGAGTTTATCAGCCAAATAGACCTTCGGCTCTGATACCAGTTGTTAAGAAATATACTGCATAACCTAAAAATTACTGAGAGGAATAAATATAAAAATAACCAGCAACAACCATAAACACATAAACACAAATGTTTATCTGGGAAAACCCCAAATTCGAGGAAAAACCCAACGTAATAAGATCTCATTAGCATTGGCCAAAACCCTAGCCACTCCGACCAAGTGAGCCTTCACCGCTCACCTCCAGGTCTTGCATTACAATGAAGTCCTTGCAGCTTTTTATAAGCTCCATTACATATAATACCACAGGCAGAATACTATGGGTGCACAATACCATGTGCCCCAAAACCATCACTGTTTAACCTGGTCAACTTTGACTCTATCCTGAGTCAAGTTTACCTAACAAAATGCTCTGGAGCCCAGGAAAATTTTTGGGTTGAGTTACTAGTCCTCGGGCCTTGGTTGGAAAAATTCTCTAGAGCTCGACAACACCTGTGCGTCGAGTTAATAGTCCCGAAGCCTTGGTTGGAACAAACGCTCTGGATCCTTGGACAACTTGGGTATAGACTAGTCGGGTGATGGTTAGTGATGTCCAACCATGAGGTGGTTTGGCCTCTAGAAGCCCCAGATGGTTTTGATTGATTTGTTTTATGAGATCCCATATTCATGCTTGGAATATGGCATGGGGGTGTCTGACTAAAGTCCAAGACGTGGTTGCATTTCACATATGTTAATAAGAGATATTTTCCTCTAATAGATGGGTAAGTGTACTTGTTATTATGAGATCTTGATGGTTTTTTTATCATTGTTATGCTACTAGTTATATCCTGGTTATGAGCATGTTTTATGATAGTGATAATGTATGGATCTCATCATGTTTTGATTTGTAAATGAATGAACAATGTATCTATGGCCTAATAGATGAAATTGCAGCTAATGTGTTGAGGAACCAATGATTCTCAGTGATTATCAGATAAGTATGAGACCCCTATGCTTAGTTATGTTGTTAAGACCTGTAGATTTCATATTTGTGATATGTTTGATGAAATGAAAATGTGTATTTGTTCTGTTGCGAAATTTTGTTCCTGAAGGTGTCATTGAGTTTTGGGCAGTGATATAGGCTCTGTGCCTAAAAAAGTGGCACAAATATCTGAGACGCGGGCACAACACTGGGGAAAAAATTTCCCGGATTCTCCTTTTCCCTTACTGTGGGAGAGTCCAGCGTTGTCGAGACGCACCCTTGTCCATATCAAGGGAGCGTCCAGGAGTTTGATGCACTAAAAATTTAGTTTGTCTTAGGGAAGGTTACCTGAGTGGTTGGGAAGGTCTGTGTGATGTGTTCTTCCAGTTCCACCTCCTTAACTGACACATAGGGAGTCTAATCATATCATAGTAATTTCTTGTCACATGTTTACCCCAGTTTATTGGTTACTTGGGTAGATGTGGGAGGAGGGTGCTACAAACATCGCAGACTACCTCATTCGTGAAGGGATTGATGTTGTAAGGTAGGCGACACTACTGGATGACACAAAGATCTTTCCCTTGGTGGAGTCACCTGATGGTGTACAACTACGAGTGTGATGTCATCGGTAGGCCCAACTACTTCATGACCTCAACTGAGATGAGATTTTTTTGAATCTCGCTATTGACAATGAACTTTAATGGAGAACCCTTTACCCTAAGCTTTGAGTGGAAGAGACACTGCCCCTCCTCTAGACCCTCGGGCTCATTTTTCTAAATCTTGGTGGTGGTGATGGTTACATTGGACTCTACATCGATAAGCTACGTCCCCTTGTCGAGTTCTAACTCAGATTCAAAACATGTGCCTAACTTTTAAGCTTTCATTTTGGCCACTAGTGATTATTGGGTGCAACACTCATTTGTGTTGTGTTAGAAATTAATTAACAAAGCAATGAAATACAAAAAATATTGTGGAAACGGAGATAAAAAAATGCATAAAACAAGAGAGACACAGATATACATGGTCCAACCAATTTTGGCTATGTACATGGATAAATAAACAATCCTTCATTTTACATTATCGAACAAAATGAAGAGATACAACCTACAACATAGCTGTTGTAATTTCCTCTTCTCTCTCACACAACCTCCTCTCTCTCTCGCTAAGAATAATGATACACAACCGAAATACAATTTCCTCATATAAACTGAGGCTTTCCTTCTAGGTCAAAAAACCCTAAATTAACATAACTTTTATTGTCATGTTATCCGCTTAATGAACAACCCTGATTGACTAAGAAATTACAATATTTTACAAGGACAATTTTCATCTATTTTTAGCTTTAGCGGCACTGCCCCCTGAACCCTTGCTGGGGGGGATCATAAAAGTCTTCGTCACCCCCCCCTCAGAAAAATTAAATGGGTGGTGTTACCTCCTTGTTAGAAATAGGGATCTAGTGCGACTGAAATAACTAACCTCTGGACAATCAGGAAGATAATTAGGCTCCACACCCAACAATCTCCCACTTGGAGATTGATTACAACAACTACACCACTGCTTCACTTGCTAGAAAATGCTTCCACTTTGGACTTGGCCATTTCTCATGTTCATCATGATACTTGAATACCAATTAAAACTGAGTAGAACCTCAGTTTCTCCCTAGTTACAACTTTTGTTAACATATATGCATGATTTTTGCTAGTGTGTATCTTTTCCAGCTTCAATTTTCCAACTTCCAACACTGGTCATATGGAATGGTACTTGAGCTATATATGTTTAGTCTTGGAATGAAATTTTGAGTTTTTTGCAAGATGAATGGCACTCTAGATGTCACTGTATAACCTACCCATCTCCTTCTTCTTTCCCAACTCATCCATAAACCTTTGTAACCAAATCATTGCTTAACTATCCTTTGTAGAAACAACATACTCTACTTCCGTTGTTGAAAGTGCAACATTGGTTTTCAATTTTGAAACCCAACTGACAATTGTTCCACCTATAATAAACACATAACCTATGGTGCTCCTCCTATTATCTTTATCACTTTCCATATTTGCATCAACATATCCCTGTAGAGAAATATTTTATTAAATATCATTTTTTGGGATTCAACTGCGTTAAGAAAGTCACTCATCTATGACCTTTCCATGAGAGGTAGTCGTAACTGACTAATTTCTCATGATTTTTGAATAGTCCACTTACCACTCATTACATCAGTGATTCTCACAGGAGTGAAGAAGTGGGATTGAAGCTAGTGAAAAGAATCACATATCGTCAATCATCACTTCCGAGGCTCGCACCCAGTAAAGAAATATTTTAATCATCAAAGCATAATTGTTTACTTGTGGTAACTATCAAATAACTAAGAATCCACTTCACTTCCATCCAATTATCTTTTCCTGGATCGTTCATATACCTACTTACAACTCCCATTGCATGTGTAATATCATTCCTTGTGCAAAACATTGCATACACTAAACTTTGAACTGCTAATGGATATGGAACTTTACACATATAATCCATATATTCCTGAGTCTTGGAACACATATCCTTAGTTTTAAATGGCTAGCCAAAGGTGTAGTAACTGGATTTTCATTCTGCATATTAAATCTTTCCAAGACCTTTTCTATGTACTCATTCTGATACAATGTTAACTTGTGATTTTTCTTGTCTCTAGTTATTCTCATACTAAGGATTTGATTTGCAGCACCTGAATCCTTCATTGCAAATTAATTTGCCAATTTTCCTTTGAGCACATTTATTTCTTTCATGTTAGACCCCTTAATAAGCATGTCATCTACATACAATAGCAATATAATATTTCCATCATTTTGTTTGTTTAGATAAACACAGTGATCAAAATGACATCTAGTATAACCTTTTCCAGACATAAACTTGTCAAATTTTAGATACCATTTCCTTGGAGCCTATTTTAGGCCATTCAAGCTCTTCCTCAACTTGCAACCTATTTTAGGCCATACAAGCTCTTCCTCAACCTTCACACTAATTTCTCCTTCCCTTTGACCTCATACCCTTGTGGCGGCTACATATATATTTCTTTCTCTAAATCCCCATGGAGAAAGGTTGTCTTTACATCTAAATACTAAAGATGCAAATATTCTGCTGCCACTAGACTTAAAAAAGTTTCGATTTAAGTCTTTTTTTTGTGTGTGTGGTTCACGGATAACTTCGGTCAACAGGTGGCGCAACGTCCACTGGAAAAATTTGGGCTTGACGCCTCGCGGCCTACTGCAAGACTTGACCCCAAGAGCTTCCGAGAATTGATCCCGTGACCTCCCATCTGGTGAGGCCCCATCTTGACTGATTGGGCTAACCCTTGGGGCTATTTCGATTGAAGTCATTTTAACAATAGGAGAAAAAAATTCATCAAAGTCTGTACCTTTCTTTTGTGAAAACCCCTTCACCACAAGTCTAGCCTCATACCTTTGCTTTCCTCCATATTCTTCCTTCAACCTATAAACCCATTTATTTTGCAATGTTGTTTTACCTGAAGGAAACTTGAACAAGTCCCAAGTCTGGTTATGCATCATGGAGTCCATCTCTTCTTCCATGGATTGTTGCCACTTCTTCCTAGTTTCTATTTTCATTTCTTCTTCATAACTTTCTAGTTCACTAGAATTAGTAAAAAATACATAATATAATTAAGGATAGTATCATTCAGGGGGTCTACTTATCCTACTATATATTCTAACACCACTTTCAGGTGTTTGAGGTGTCTTTTGCTGTTGTGGTTTTGTTTTGTTATGATTGATGATCATTATGATTTTCAGGCATCTTTACTTTTTCTGCGATCTCATCAACCACTGTGTATTCGTTGTTTTCTTTTTCCTGTTTCTTTCCTTGCATGTGATCCCTATAGAAGGCCTTTTAATTGAATATGACATCTTTGCTCTTAATGATTTTAAGATTTTCATAATCATATAAGCGATAACCAAAATCATTACCACCATATACAATAATGGTACATTTCTTTGATTTTGCCTCAATGCTTGTTCTAGTTTCTTTATTAATGTGAACACATTCTCCGAAAGTCTTTGAAAATGGGTATTTTACCTTTTTACCTGTCCATGCCTCCTCTGAAATACTGTCATCCAAGGAACTTGAAGGCCCTCTGTTTATTAGATAAGAAACAATAGCTAAGACAATTGCCCAAAATATTAAGGGTAATCATGTATGCAATGTCATGTACTTTGCACACTCCATGATTTTCCTGTTCATCATTTCTGAAACACCATTTTCCTATGGTGTTCCTGGAATTGTCTTCTCTCTGACGAATCTCATCCTCTGAATAGTAGTTATCAAACTCTTTGTTGCAGTATTCACCTCCATTGTCTGATCTGATACACTTCAACTTCTTTCCTATCTCATTCTCAACCAAAGCTTTCCATTTCTTGAAAGTATTAAATACATTAGATTTATTCTAAATACAATAAATCCAGGTTTTTCTAGTTTCATCATCAATAAAAGTGACATAATAGCAAGAGCCACTAAGAGATGATACCTAAGTAGGTCCCCATACATCTGTATGAACAAGCTCTAATTTTTTGCTCTTATTTTCCTTCCCAACTCTGATAAATTCAAACCTGGAAACACATTTCTTGAGTGAATAATCTACATCCCCTTTTCACTCATGTTCTCGATCCAATGATGCCAAAATGTCATATATGCTCCTATGGAGGTCAAATAGTTAACATAATAAGAAATACCATTGCATAAATACAATGTACCAACCTTTTCTCCTTTTTCTATTACCAAGGCTCCTTTAGTGACCTTCCAGGTTTTGTCTGTGAATGTAGTTACACAACCTTCACCACCTAACTTCCCTATTGAAATTAGATTTTTCTTCAAATATGGAACATGCCTTACCTCCTTCAATAGTAATTGGTTTCCATTTTGTTTATTTATAAAAAATTTACCCATTCCAATGATTTTAGAGGGTTTATCATCACCCAAACAAACATGTCTAAAATCTCCTTTAACATAGTTACAAAAAATGTTTCCTATTAGGTGTAGCATGGAATGAAGCCCCTGAATCAACCACCTAGGCATCAATAATATTTTTTAATGAAAGAATCAAAGCATATTGCAACACATCACCTGTCACATTCGCTTCATGATTGTTCTCTTGTTGTCCATCTCCTTTTCCTTTTTGATATTTGCAGTCTTTCTTTAGGTTTCCTTTCTTCCTACATTTCCAGCAAACTATCCTTGATCTAGATTGGATCTTCCTTTTCTTTACTTACTGCGATTTCTTGGGATCCTCACTCTTTCCATTATTCTTCCCCTGGCCTCTACAGCCAAAGAATTACCTGATGTCTTACTGGAGCTTTTTCGTCACATTTCCTTGCTAAGGATGGCACCGAAAACATCATCAAACTTTAAAGTACTAGATCCAAAGACAAAGGTACTAATAGCCATAACTAAGCCATTCCAACTTTTTGGCAATGAGCATAGAAATAACACAGCCCTAACTTCATCATCAAAATTTACCCCTACAAAACTTAATTGGTTGGTAACCATGTTAAATTCATTTAAATGATCAACAATAGATCGGCCTTATGACATCTTCGTATTAAATAGACGCTTCATAATAAATACCTTATTTGAGGCCAAGGGTTTTTCATATAGTTTGGTAAATATCGTCATTAAACCTTTTGTTGTTGTTTCCTTTGAACTATTAAATACCACTGATGCTTCCTGACACAACCATATTTTTCCTAATGCCTTTCTATAAAGGATCCCCCATTCTGCGTTTATCATACTCGTCGACTTCTTTGAATTTATGCTTAAAGGTAGGCACAAATATTTATGATACATATAATCTTCCATCTGCATTTTCCACAACTAGTATTTTTGGTCGTTAAATTTCTTGACCCTAAACTTACCATCTTCCACCATTGCTCCCACTCAAACCATGAACCCTTCTCTTCTGCGAGTTTATCAACCAACTAGACCTTTGACTCTAATACAAATTGTTAGAAATTAATTAATGGAGCAATGAAATACACAAAATATTACATACACACAAATACAGAAACACATAAAACAAGAGACACAGATATAAGTGGTTCACCCAATTTGGGCTATGTCCATAGAGAAACTGCTAGTCCTTCCTTTTATATTATACATCAAAATGAAGAGATACAACCTACAACAAATTTGTTGTAATTTCCTCTTCACTCTCACACAGCCTCCTCTCTCTCACTCGATTAGAATAATCATACACAACTACAATACAATTCCCTCATATAAACCAAGGGTTTCCTTCTCAGAAGAAGTGGCTTGCTAAAACTTCTTATTGGTTTCTACTTGCATTACTTCTTCAAAACTTTCTAGTTCACCAAAACCAGTCAACAATACATAATATAATGAAGGATAGTATTGTTTGGGGGCTCTAATTATCCTACTAGATATTCTAACACTACTTTCAGGTGTTTGAGGTTTCTTTTGCTATTGAGGTTTTGTTGTTGTTGTGGCTATTGATCATTATGATTTTCACACACCTTTACTTTTTCTGTGATCTCATCAATCACTGTGTATTCTTTGTTTTCTTTTTCCTATTTCTTTCCTTTCATGTGATCCCTATAGAAGGCATTTTCATTGAATATGACATCCATGCTCTTAATTATTTTATGATTTTCATAATCATATAATAAATAACCAAAATCATTACCACCATATCCAAAAAATGGTACATTTCTTTGATTTTGCCTCAATATTTGTTCTATTTTCTTTATTAATGTGAACAACGGCTTCACAACCGAAAGTGTTTAAAAACGAGTAGTTTACCTTTTTACCTGTCCATGCCTCCTTTGAAATACCACCATCCAAGGAACTTGAAGGCCTTCTCTTTATTAGATAAATAGCAGTATCTAAAACATCTGCCCAAAATATTAAGGGTAATATTGTATGAAATCTCATGTACCTTGCATGCTCCATGATTCCCTGTTCATCCTTTCTTACACACCATTTTCCTATTGTGTTCTAGGAACTGTCTAGTCTCTATGAATCCCATGCTCTGAATAGTAGTTATCAAACTCTTTTCTGTATTATTCACCTCCATTGTCGGATCTGAGACACTTCAAATTCTTTCCTATCTCATTCTCAACCAAATCTTTCCATTCTTTGAAAGTAGTAAATACATCAGATTTATTCTTAATACAATCAATCCAGGTTTTTCTAGTTGCATCATCAATCAAAGTAACATAATAGCGAGAGCCACCAAGAGATGAAACCTAAGAAGTTCCCCATACATCTATACTCACAAGCTCTATTTTTTTTTCTCTTCTTTTCCTTCCCAACTCTGATAAATCTCACCCTCTTCTATTTTCCGTAAACACAGTTTTCATAGAAATCTAAATCACATGCTTCAAACCTGGCAACAAATTTCTTGAGTGAATAATCTGCATCCTTTTCTCAGTCATGCTCCCGATCCAATGATGCCACAATGTCGTATCTTCTCCTATGGAGGTCAAATAATTAACATAATAATAAATACCATTGGATAAATACAACATACCAACCTTTTCTCCTTTTTCTATTACCAAGGCTCCTTTAGTGACCTTCTAGGTTTTTTCTGTGAATGTAGTTACACAGCCTTGACCACCTAACTGCCTTGTTGAAATTATATTTTTCTTCAGATATGGAACATGCCTTACGTCCTTCAATAGTAATTTGTTTCCATTTTGTTTATTTATAAAAACCTTACCCATTCCAATGATTTTATAGGGTTTATCATCACCCAAATGAACATGTCTAAAATCTCCTTGAACATAGTCAAAAAAATGTTTCCTATTAGGTGTATCATGAAATGAAGCCCCTAAATCAACCACCCAAGAATTAATAATATTTTCTAATGAAAGACTCAAAGAATCTTGCAACACATCATCTGTCACATTCGCTTCATGATTGTTCTCTTGTTGTCCATCTCCTTCTTTTCCTTTCTGAGATTTCTAGTCTCTCTTTAGGTGTCCTTTCTTCCCACATTTCTAGCACACTATCCATAATCTAGGTTTAGATCTTCCTTTTCTTGACTTAATACGATTTCTTGGGCTCCTCCCTCTTTCCATTTTTCTTCCCCTAGTCTCTGTAGCCAAAGCATTACTTGATGTCTCACCAGAGCTTTTTCGTCACATTTCCTCACTAAGGATGGCACCAACAACATCATCAAACTTCAAAGTACTAGACCCAGAGATAGATTTACTAATAGCCATAACTAATCCATTCCAACTTTTTGGAAATGAGCATAGAAATAACAAAGCCCTAACTTCATCGTCAAAATTTACTCCTACAAAACTTAACTGACTGGTAACTGTGTTAAATTCATTTAAATGATTAGAGATAGATCCAGCTTTTGAACTATGTTGCAATGAGGCTCGATGGTATTTTTATTTTTGAAAAACAAGGGAAAACCCTAAACATCCAAAAACTAATCCTAGGAGATGAATCACCAAAAGTTTATGGGACCCTTTGGGGTTAGTTGTTACATCAACTTCTAGGGGTCCTAAATTTGGTAGACGGTATCTATTTGACGTGTACGATACCGCATTAGAAAGATCTATTTGAGGATAACAGATTTCAACTACAAACCCTAAGTTATTGTACAAATATGCATGTTTTACAAAAAGCATTGTTTAGGTCCTTAAAACAGTTTTGGAAGTTCAGGAACCAAAAAATTGCCAAAAATATTAAAATATATTAGAAATTATATATCAGTATTTAGGATTAATCACATCGTTGGGGTTGGGTCGATGTTTCGAACCAAACCTCCATGCTAGTTCTCATCACTTCCCTACTCAGAAATTCAGGGTTCTCAACACTCTGGCTACTCATGCTCTAAGAATCTCTGATGACAGCCACCTTGATCAAGAGAAATCTCATATTCTTGAAGTTTTTAAAAATAATGGGTATAGTAGACCCCAGAGGCTTAAGGCCTTTCATAAAGCTAAAAAGCACCTAGATTTAAATCCACTCACGATGATCCTATCACTAAGGTTCATCTCTATTATATCCAAGGAACCACAGACATGAATGCCCATATTCTTAAGAATATGAATGTCTCTTCCTCTTTCAGACCTCTCAAAACCATTAAAATTTCCCTTAGATCCGTAAAGGACCTTATTGACCCTAAAGACACAAAAGGGGTCTACCTTGTTCCCTACTCCCGCGGTATCCCATACATTGGGGAAATGGGAAGGTCCATCAAGTAAAGAATTATTGAACATGTTGTTGACGTTAGACACAATTGATCTCGCACATCAATCCTTGACGAACATGTAGAGAAATCAAAACATCATGTGTGCATTGAAGAATCCAAAGTCATTGCTCGGGTTGATCATTTCCACCACAGGAAACTTACGGAAGCGATTGAAATTGAGAGGCACACCAGAAACCTTAATAGGGATGATGGTTGGAAATTAAGTAAAAGTTGGACTCCAGCTCTCTCCTCTTGACTCTTCCCTCCCTCCCCCCTTTTTCCTATTTGTTCTTCTATTTCTCCCTTTCCCATCCTTTACTTATCTGGAGAAATTGTTCTCTAATTGGTTGGATTAACTTATCCTAAAATTTCTGCCTTCCTCCTGTTTAATCTTGACTAGTTCTCCTCTAACAATTTATGATATACTAATCAAATGAATCTAAATATCTGAATATAAATTATGTCTAATCCTAATTTATCTTGGATAAGTCAAACCCTAACAGATCTCATTATATAAATTAATTATTTAGATAACACATTAATATTATTAAATTAATTAATTTATAATACTAAAATAAAATAATAATTCTTTATTTCATAACAGCTAGTTCCTAACTAAATATTAAAACATTTTAACAAATAATAGTCTTATTATAGAAATTAATAATATTTTAATTTGTAATACTAGCTAATTTATCTTAAATAGGTCAAACCCTAACAAATTACCTTATAATAATTAATAATTTTATTATTAAATAATTTGTTTATACTATCAAAATAAAATATTTAATTATCACATAATGGCTAGTTTTTAAAAAATTAACCAACGACTACTTTTTCTAACGGCTAACTCTGGGCAATGATGCATCCTTGCTATTTATTCCTTCAGATCCAGTGATTTCTCACCTTGTCCTGAGGATGAACCACATTAGTTGGTTCAAAACGTTGACCCAATCCCAATGACGTGATTAATCCGAAAGACTGATATATACATTATCGATCACAAAAGTCTTAGATCTAACATATATTAGAAATTATCAAATTGAAAGGAAACAATGTTGGGGTTCTAGGTGGAATAGGCGGGTGGCCACCAATACCCACCTGGATCATTCCCCCCCTAGGAAGCAATGGTATCCATTGCATTGAGAGGCTCCATGAGATGGGGAAACTTCTACTCAACTTGGTCCCTGGTGAGCCACTTGCCTTGGTGTAGGAGTTGGCCAACTTTAACAACCTGATACAGTGGGGTCCTCTATTAGAAAGTATTCTTGATATGTGTGTCCATGATATGATCAGTTGTGGCCTATTGAATGCAGTTTAGATTCAACTTTTTTGGTGTCAGTTTCCCAGCCATGTCTGATGTGTCCAACAATGGTGGAAAGTATGGTCGAAAATGGTCCACATTGAATGTGGGGTGCAAGCCAAGAAATGGGGGATATTGAGCTTGAAAGCATTGTCTCCCACAACCTTGGTGATTGTGTAAGGACCATATAAAAATGGTCGAAGCTACAGATGGGCTCTAGAAAGGCATTCCTTTTGCAAATGCAACCACACTTTGTTGCCCACTGGAAACTTATGCAATACCTAATGATGATCATGTGGTTGTTTGTACTTGGCATTAGATTTATCCAAGGTGTTGTGAACCTGTTGGTGGATATGTTGAATACATTCAATAAACCTATTGGCTTTATCAACTTTGAACTAAACATAGGTAGAATCCTCCCGTGTAGTTGCAAAAGGAAGTGCATCATCAATGGGACATAATAGTTGAAACCCTGGGCTCACTTTAAAGGGTTTGTTTCCATTCAAGCTATGGAGAGCTCTATTATAATTGTGTTGCTCACAGGGAATAATCTCATCTGATGTTCATGAATGCTTAGAGTTGTACATGTGAAGTATGCGCACAATCATCCTATTTACAACCTCTATCTGGCCATCAGTCTGGGGTGTAATGCAGTCAAATTGGTGATC
Organism: Pinus tabuliformis; assembly: GCA_031772625.1. Classification (NCBI taxonomy): domain Eukaryota; kingdom Viridiplantae; phylum Streptophyta; class Pinopsida; order Pinales; family Pinaceae; genus Pinus; species Pinus tabuliformis. The sequence continues at coordinate 536,380,819 of CM062812.1, forward strand.
TCGGTGTCCAACAATGACTAGGGGATTGGCAATAATACACTTAGGAACATATTATCTCAATATGATATAATGGTCTACAAGATCTTAAAATACAACCATACTCATTCAAAGAAGAGTTTAGTATTGGCTTATGTTGTGATATTATTCTTGTAGGAAGCCAATATAGACATCTTAGAAAATTTGTCAATGACCACAAATACACAACAATTTCCATGCTTGGTAGAAGGAAGGAAAGACATATAGTCCATGGATATGGATTCCTAGGGCCGACCAAGGGTAGGAATATGAGTATATAGACCTTGTTTATTAATGGTTGGCTTGGAGATAACACAGACAATGTAGGATCTTATATATTTTCTGACATTTTGTCAGAGGTTTTTCTAATAAAAATAATTTTACAATACTACCATTGTCTTCTCTACACTGAAATGTCCTATGACCTGACTATAGTATGCCTCCCAAATCATCTTGGCATACTCGCTTGAAGGAACAAAAAAGTGTCCCAAGTGGCACAAAAGTGCATCCTAGAGGTGGAAGTATGGAACTAGCTTTCGATCCATCAACACCTGGTATGTGGTGGTGAATTCTAGATCACTTTTGTAAAGTTGTGGCCATTCACAAGTCTCATTCCCACAATAGTCAAGAACAGTGGTCAATGCCACAACTAGTGGATGACTGAGGAAATATGAAACATTATTGGTGTTGCCCTTCTTGTACATAATGTTCAGATGAAATTGTTGCATATATGTTGACCATTTTTTATGGTGGTTGTTCACTTCCCTTGTGTCTATATAAACTGAAAAGGTCAGTGATCTATGTGAATGATCATCTCCTTCAACATAAAGTAATTTTTCCACTGCTAGAAATCCTACATGATGGAATACATATATTTAATCATAGGTGGGGTATTTTTGAATTGTATTAGAGAATTTCTCACTATGATAGGCCACCAGATTCCCTTACTGGGTGAGAACTGCACCAACAACATAGTCGAGGGAATTTGTCTCAATTTCAAATGGATGTTGCAAAACTAGCAATGTGTGTACTAGTGCAGAGCAAAGGTGGTGCTTCACCTCAACAAATTCTTTCTGTTGGGACTCAGACTAGAATTTTTTTTCTTTTTCTCTGCCCTTGTTAACTTGACTCAAATTCCAAGTGATATGTGAGAATCCCAACATGAACCTTCAATAGAAATTGGCAAGGCCTAGAAATTTGTGAAGCTCTATTAGATTGGTTGGGGTTGGCCAATCTTGAATTACTTGGATCATAGCTAGATCCACATGAACACCTTTCTCATCAATGATGTAACCTAGATATTGGACCTAGTTCATGCTAAAGGTGCATTTCACCAAGTTGACATATAGTTTTTGTTGCCATAGGGTTTGAAGGAGTTTTCGAATGTGTTGCAAGTGCCCTTTCCAAACCTTGATAAAGATGAGGAATTTTTCCAGATATGCAACCATGAACAAGTTGGTGAGGGCTACAATATTTCATCCATCAACCTCATAAAAGTTGAAAGGGCATTTGTCAACCCAAAAGGCATGACCAACCACTCAAAAAGTCCTCCTTAGAATTGAAGGTAGTCCTTCATACATATGTGGGTTTTACTGGAACTTTGTGATAGGAATACTTCAAATCAATATTTTTGAATTAGTTGGGCCCCTTGAGCTGGGCAAGAAGGTCATCAATCCATGGGACTGGATACCTGCTTCTAACATTGATTTCTGTTAGTTCTCGATAATCAATGCAGAGTCAACAGGTCACATCCTTCTTTTGTAGGAGTAAGATTGGGCTCCCACAAGGTGAGGAACTTGCTCGTATGTGCCATTTTTGTAGAAACTCCTAGATTGGCCACATGATTTCTTCATTTTCTAGAAGATATCGGTAGTATATCATCCCATTGGATATAAGTTATTTGGGAGTAATGTTGATCGAATTATTGACTTAACAGTTAAACGGTACCCTTGTGGGTGAGGAGACAATGTCCCTGTATTCTTCCACAACCTTATCCACCTACTTCTGGTGCATGGAGGTACCATTATTGGGGGAAATACATGTGGCCACAATCTTCCCCTTATTTTTGGGAGTGAAATAGAAAGAAAACAAATTCTTGTTCTGGGTGATGATCTTACTGCATTACTTAGTAGAGATCAAGGAAATGGTGAAAGGTAGGGCTACCTATGGTACCCTGTATATCATACTACCCAAAGTAATAATAATAGTGCGAGGTCTGGAATCATACACATCATGCCACTTCCACAGATATAGTGGTCTAAAATACATCACAAACTTCAAGGGGAGAAACATCACATAATACTTCATCTGTGAAGGGCTTGATGTTATAGTGTAGCTAGCACTACTGGCTGATGCAAATATCTCACTCTTTTTGGATCCATATGATGGTCTACGGTTGTGGGTGTGGTGTTGATCATAAGGTCAACCCCTTCATGACCTTAACTAACATGAGTTTCTTTTGTCTTCCGCTATCGATAATGAATTGTAGCAGAGAACTCTTCACCCACATCTGTGAGGGGATGAGATGATCCCCTCCTTTGTATCTCCAGGCTCAATGTTTTGGACATTGGTGGTGGCAACGATGGCACTAGGCTCCGCATTGATAATATGCTTCCCCTTGTCAGTCCCCTTGTTAGGATCAAACTAAGAGTCAAAACATGCATTTGACTCTAAAGGTTTCAGCTTGGCCACCAATGACTACTTGGCGCAACACTCTTTTGTGTTGTGAGTGGGGCTCCTGTGGAACTCACACCATTTTCCCATGTCCTTCTTCATCTTCATGGTATTATTATTTTCTTGTGGCTTTGATGGTTTGTCCTGGGTCAGCCCACCTTCGCTCTATCCTTTATTATATAGTTTGGAGGTTCCATTTCTCTTCTTTGGATTTGTAGATCCAATGTTTCTCTTATTCTGTTTAAATTTATACTTGAACTTGATAGGATATCGGTGTGGGGTGCCAATCTAGGATATGTACAAGAACTTCATCTCCTCCTAGATATTATTGCAAATACAACTACGGTACTTGATTACTAGATGTCGTTAAGAATCCTTGATACCTAACTTCGTGCGAGGAGTATGAAAAATATTTGTGAACTCTCGAATGTCCTGCTCCCTTACCAACCGCATTGTGGTCCATTTTATGTATATATCTTCATAGCCCTTGACAAGGTAATATTATTCCTTAACAACATCTTGGAAATAATTCCAAGTGGGTGTGGCTGAAAATATGTAGGGTTTCTTCTCTTCACTCTACACATAGTAGGTTTTTCATTAGTCCTTGACGTGGGGGGCAACTTTGAGGAGTGAAACAATAATATTTACCGTATTGGAAAATTTATGAACCAAAATATTTCCTTGCAGCAAATTTAATAATTTATCTACAGTATTTTCATCTATCTGACCTTCAAATATAGGAATGTTAAAGTTAACTTGTACCTTAAGGGGGGTGGTGCCTCCGAGGCGATTGTCGAATGAAGATGTTTTTCCCTCTAAAACTCGCTGAAGGACATAGGAAAATATATCCATCATATCATTCCTTTGTTGCTTGAGGGCTTCTTCGAATAGCATTTTGAAATGATCTCCTATTCCCTCATCTTTATTTTCCTTTACCATGGGAGGCCATTGGGTTCAGTGAGGCCTGTCTTGCAAGGGTTCAACTAGTTCAAGTCTTAAATCCTTATATCCTGACCTCATTGGGGATATTAATAGACAAATAGGGAAAGAGAAGACCACTCTAATAACACTAATCAATATTTATGCACGAAAAAAGACAAAATCAATATTTAAAAATAAAGACATAGCTACAATGAAAGTTGAACTTCAATTCATTAATAACAAATATTGAAAATTGTTTACATGCAGATGGGAAATAAACTATCTCATGCAATGGTAGCTATCTTTGAGAAGACATGTGACAACTACATGCCTTCTAAAATATGTTACAATGAGGCTTGAAGGCCTTTTTATTATTGAGAAATAAGGTAAAACCATAAATATTCAAAAACCTAGCACTAGGAGATGAAGAGCCAAATGTTTGAAGGCCCCATTGGGGTTAGTTGGTACATCAACTTCCAAGGGTTGTAGCTTTGGCATACAATCTCTGTTTACTGTGTATGATACCTCATTAGAAAAATATATCTAATTTTAACAACTTTCAACTACAAACCCTGTTTGAGGCTATTAGTTTGCTTATTTTACAAAAAAGTGTGGTTTAGGGCCTCAAAATGACTCTGAAAATATGGAACCTGAAAAACTACCATAAATAGTAAATTGTGCTAGAAATTGGGAAATTGAGAGGAAATAGTGTTGGGTTCCAAGTGGGATAGGAGATTCACCACCAATATCCACCTAAATTAGTCCTCCCCCCTTAGGAAGCAATGGTCCCCATTGCATTAAGAACCTCCATGAGATGGGAAACTTTCTACTGAACTTGATTGTTAGGCCCCTATACTACTAGTGTAACCCCTTATTGTTATTAGTACAACCCACTTATTATATTGATGTACCCATGTAGTGCCCATTTTGTTACTATTGTGCCACATAATAGCCCACTATTATTATTATTGTGCCCTTACATTATTATTGTTATGTCGGCTCTGATTATGTTATGACCCCCTAGAGTCCTATATATAGAAAGGAGGTCTTTTCATTTGTATCATCCAAGAATTGTTCATTTGTGTAATGTAAAGGAGGTTTCCCCCTTGAATAGGCTGAATTATAAGGCGTTGATCTATCTTTTATATCTTTTTGTGAGCTGGTTTCATAACATTTGGTATCAAAGCTTGGATTCTAGGGTTTCGCTGCTCCAAACATGCCATCGTGGCATTTTCGCTATAACTTTTTTTTCTGTGATGTTTCAGAAGCTAAAAATAAAACCCATTTGAGACAAGATCGCACTGAATCTTGGTTCCGACTTTCAGAGAATTTTGTGCTATATTTGCGGCGATATGATCTGAGGAATTTGGTCTTTTTGCAGACTCCTGAATTACATTCCAAACAGGTGACCTGGGGAAAATCATCATAACTTTCTCTCTGAGCATCGGATTGAAATTTTGTAAGAAGGTACAGAAAGAGGACGGACTGTAGTTTCTTGTAGATATTTTTTAGAGCCAAAGGTCAAAACAGTGACACGTGGCACTTCATACAAGTTCGATCTTCTGGAAAGGTGTGTAATCGGGTCATCTTGGGAGATTGTGCATAACTCTTTCTTGGAGAATCCAATTTGGATCAGACTAGTGGCATTGGAAAGAGAACAAAGAGGGATACCATTGGTTTCCATTTTAAAACTTAAAGATCCAAAAGGACAGAGTTACAGTTGTTTCAAGATCGAGCTCCTAAAATCAAGAAAAAGGAAGATGAGGAAGTTTGATGGCAAGGATCCGGTAAATTGGATACTTCAGATGGAGCAATATTTTGATCTACATGGTGTACCACTGTTACAAAAGGTATGTATTGCATCTTCATATTTAGAACCAGATCAATTTTTATGGTATGAAGGGCTTTGTTCTCGTAAACAACTTGTTAAATGGTCAATTTTCACAGAGGAAATGATAGCACATTATGAGGATACAAAAAGCAACACCTTCTTTAGAGCAACACCACAACAATTGGAAAGAGTAAAAGGGTTTTGTGACATAATGGAAAGAAAAATTATGGAAACCAGGAAGCATACCCCTCGCAACTATAAAGATGGAAGTTTTGTTTCTCCTAGCCTTCCACAACCTATAAGGGTTACACCACAACAATTAGAAGAAAAAAGAGAAAAAGGGCTTTGTTACAATTTTGATAGCAAATGCACTAAGGGTCATAAGTGTGCTGAGAAGAAATTATTTTACATAGAATATGAAGAGGAGGAAGAAAAGGATCAAGAAACATCAAAAGAAGAAGATATACACCAGGACCCCACCCCAGAGAAAGAAGAAATGAATCAGACCATATCTTGTAAAGCATTGGCAAGAATTACCACTCCTCAAACTCTCAAGATAGAAGGACATATCAAGAAGAAAAAGTTGCATGAAGTGAAATATCACATCGAGAAAGAAGAAATGAATCCAACCATGTCTTGTAATTCATTGGTCGAAATTACCACTCCTCAAACTATCAAGATAGAAGGACATATCAAGAAGAAAAATGTTCAAGAAGTGAAAGATCACATCGAGCATCAAGAAATGAATCCGACCATATCTTGTAAAGGATTGGAAGAAATTACCACTCCTCAAACTCTAGAGATAGAAGGACATATCAAGAAGAAAAAGGTTCAAGCAGTGAAAGATCACATCGAGCATCAATAAAAAGTTCTCCAAATTTTAAAGGATAATGCCACTTCGGTGCAAAATCAAATGAAACAACAAGTAGATCAACATCGTAGTGAAAAATGTTTTGATGTAGGTGATTGGGTATTTTTACTGCTACATCTCAAGCAAATTATTTATGAGAAGGAAATGTTGGCAATACTACATGCACTTAAAAAATGGCGACCTTACCGAATGGGAAGACTCTTCAAGGATGAGGATGTGGAAGCATTGTTTTGTGCTATTTCTATTATCCAACTAGATTGGATAAATGAAGCAAGGGATGAATGGAACAAGGACGAAGAAGTATGGCCACTTATTCAAAAGTTGCAAAAGATCCCAATTCAAACAATATTGCCAAAAATTGAAGAGGAAGGAAAAAACATATTGGAACCTGGAGCAGTCACAGAAACAAGAACCTGACAGCTACGAAATCGATCAATTTCAGAGTATCTCATCAAGTGGAAGAACTTACCCGCTGAAGATTCCACATGGGAGGACAAGAATTTTATACAGAAGCATCAAGAACTACTCAAGCATTGAGGACAACGCTTTTTGAAGGAGAGCAGCATGTTAGGCCCCTATACTAGTAGTGTAACCCCTTATTGTTATTAGTACAACCCACTTATTATATTGCTGTACCCATGTAGTGCCCATATTGTTACTATTGTGCGACATAGAAGCCCACTATTATTATTATTGTGCCCTTACATTATTATTGTTATGTCGGCTCTGATTATGTTATGACCCCTTAGACTCCTATATATAGAAAGGAGGTATTTTCATTTGTATCATCCAAGAATTGTTCATTTGTGTAATGTAAATGAGGTTGCCCCCTCGAAGAGGCTGAATTCTAAGGCGTTGATCTATCTTTTCTATCTTTTTGTGAGCTAGTTTCATAAAATTGATCCCTAGTGAGCTACTTACCATGGTGAATGATTTGGCCAACTTTAACAACCCAATATAGTGGGATCCTCTGTTGGAAAATGTTCTTGACCTGTGTGTTCATGATTAGATAATTTGGGGCTTTTTCAATGTAGTATGGGTTGAGCTCTATGGATGTCATCTCCTTAACAATGTTTGATGTGTCCTAAACTAGTGGAAAGTATGAACGAAGATGGTCCACATTGAATATGGGGTGCAAGCCAAGGAATGGGGGGATATTAAGCTTGAAAGTGTTAGCTCACATAACCTTGATGATGGTGTAAGGTCTGTATCAGAGTGATCAAGGCTTTTGATGGGCTCTGGTAATGAATTTCTTCTACAATTGCAAGCACACTATATTGCCCACCTGAAACTTATGTGGCACTTGATAATGATCATGTCGTTTTTGTACTTGGCATTGAATTTATCTAATTTGTTGTTAACCTGCGGGCAGATGTGATGAATCCATTCAATAAATTTGGTGCCTTTATTAGCTTCGGATTGAACATGGGTAGATTCCTCATGTGTAGTTGCAAAAGGAAATAGAACATCAATGGGACATAACTATTGAAACCCTAGGCCCATTGAAAGGGTTGTGGCCAATCGAGCTATGAAGAGATTTGTCATAACTATGTTTCACATAAGAAAGATTCTCATCCCATTTTCACTAATTCTTAGAGTTGTACATGCAGAGTATGTGCACAATCATCATGTTGACGTCCTCTATCTAGATATTAGTCTAGGGGTGGAATGCAGTCAACTTGGTAAGCTTGGTACCTAAAAATGACCATAGACTCAACCAAAATGCACGTAATAAATTGCTATCTTGATATGATATAATGGTCTACAGGATCCTAAAATGCACAAAAACTTATTCAAAGATGAGATTGGCAGTGGCTTCTGTTGTAATATACTTCTTGTAGGTAGACAATATAGCCATCCTAGAAAATATGTTGATGAACACAAATACGCAGTAGCTTCCATGCTTTGTATAAGGAATTCTAGACATATATTTTGTGGAGATGGATTCCCAGGGTCAGCCACAAGTATACAAACCTTGCTTCTTAATGGTTGGCTTGGTGATGGGACATACAGTGCAGGATCTCATATATTTTCCAATGTATTGTCAGATATTTGGCCAATAAATATAATTTTGTAGTACTTCCATTATCTTTTCTACATTGAAATGTCTTGTAACCCAACTTTACTACACCTCCCAAATAAGCTTGGTACGCTCTCTTGAAGGAACACAATGTACCCCAGGTGGCACAACAGTGCGTCTTAGAGGTGGAAGTTTGGAAGTGTCTTTCTATCCATCAACATCTAGTATGTTATGGAATTTTTTTTATCATTTTTATAAAGTTGTGGCCATCAAGAAGTCTCATGCCCAAAAGAGTCAAGAACAGTGATTAGTGCCACAACTAGTGGCTGACTGAGGTAATCTGCAACATTATTAGTTCTTCCCTTTTACAAATATGTGGACCATTTGTGATGGTAGTTATTCCACAACTTCCCTTGTGTCTTTATAAACTGAAGAGGCCGATGATTTGTGTGGATGATAGTCTCCTACCCCACAATGTAATGTTTCCACTAATGGAAAGCCTGCACGAAGGAAAACATCTCTTTATCCTATGTGGGGTATTTCATAGTTATATCATAAAGTTCCTCACTGTGATAGGCCATCGGATGCCTTTGTTGGGTGAGAAGTGCACCAATAGCATAGTTGGAGGTGTTTGTCTCAATTTCAAATGGCTCTTGCCGATCTGGCAAGGTGGGTACTTATGTTAGGACTCGAACTAGAAAAGCATTATTTTTTCTCTACCCTTGGTAATTTGACTCATAGGCTAAGTGATATGAGAGAATCCCAACAAAAAATTTCTATAGAAATTGGTAAGACCTAGTAAGCTCCAAAGTTATGTTAAGAGTGGTCAGTGCTGACCAATATCGAATGAGTTGGATATTAACTGAATCCACATGCACATCTTGGTCATTAATGATGTAAACCAGATATTAGACCTGGTTCACGCCAAAGGTGAATTTATCCAAGTTAACACACAATTTTTGTTTCCCTATGGTTTGTAGTACTTATTGAATGTGTTGCAAGTGCTCTTCCAAACTCTTGCTAAAGATGATGATGTCAATCTAGGGATAACTTTTACAGGGCCATTTGTCAACCCAAAAGGCATGACCAACCACTCAGAAAGACCCTCCTTAGATTTCAACGTGGTCTTCCATACATCTACGGGTTCTATTGGAATATGGTGATAACCAAACTTCAAATCAATCATGATGACGTACGTTTCCCCTTTCAACTGGTTAAGAAGGTCATCAATCTATGGGATTGGATACATGTTCGTGAAAGTGATTTTATTTAGTGCCCAATAATCAAGGCAGCGTTAACAGGTCCCATCCTTCTTTTGTGTGAGTACAATTGGGCTCCCAAAAGGTTATGAACTTGGTAAGATGTGCGCTTTTTGTAGCAACTCTTGGATCTGCCACTTGATTTCCTCATTTTCTAGAAGAAAGCAATAGTATATTAGCCAATTGGGTAGAGGTGCTCCAAGAGTTAGGTCGATCAAATGCTTACCTGATGGTGCAAAGGTACCCATATTGGTGAGGAGAAGATGTCCATGTATTCTTCCATGACCTTATCCACCTTCCTCTAATGCGTGAAGGTTCCTTTCTTAGGGGCTATGGATGTGGCCATGATCTTTCCCTTACCTTGAGAGCGAATCAGAAAAAAAATAAAAAAATAAATAAAGAATTTCTATGTCTCGGAGATGATCTTACTACATTGCTTAAAAAATATCAAAGAAATGGCATTAGGTCGGGTTACCTCTGGTATCTTACATAACTTACTTTCCAAAGTAATAATAATAGTGCAAGGCCTAGACTTATACACAACATGAAACTTCCATAGATATGGTTGGCTTAATAACACATCACAAAATTCAAGGGGAGCAACATCACACAGTACCTCATCCGTGAAGGGCTTAATGTTGTAGGGTAGGAAACACTGCTAGCTATCAAGGATATATCGCCCTTGGTGGATCCATCCAATGGTGTATTGTTGTGGGTGTGTTATCATCGGTATGCCTAACCACTTCATGAACTCAAGTGAGATGCGATTATTTTGGATCCCGTTGTCGACAATGAACAGCAGCAGAGAAACCTTTACCCAAATTTGTGAGTGGAAGAGATGCCCCCCCAGTCTAGATCTTCGGGCTCAATATTCTTGACCCTAGTGGTGGAAACTATGATGCAAGGATCAACATTGATAATATGCTTCCCCTTTTTGGTCCCCTTATCAGGTTCCAACCCAAAGTCAGAACATACACCTGACTCTGAATCTTTAAGCTCATCCACCAATGGCAGGTTTTTGTGACATTCATTTGTGTTGTGAGTGGGACTCTTGTGGAAATCACACCATTTTCTCATGTCCTTCTTCATCTTCGTGGTGCTATTATTTTCTTATGGCTTCGATGGGTTGTCTTGGGTCAGCACACCTTGGATTTTTCCTTTGTTTTGCGATTTGGAAGTGCTTTTTCCATGGTTCATAATTGCAAATCCAATGTCTTGCTTCTTCTATTTAAATTTCAACTCAATCTTAACAAAATATCGATATGAAACACCAAGCAAGGAGATGTCTAAGAAATCCTTCTTTTCCAAGATGTACTTGAGCAGATAGGCGTGGTACTGTAGTACCAGATGCTGCTCAAAATCCCATATACCCAACTTTAATCAAAGGGTATGAAAAATATTTGTGAAATATTGCATGTCGTAATCCCTTTACTACCAAAGTGTGGTCCATTTTATCTACTTATCTTCATAGCTCCTGATAGGGTAATATTGTTCCTTAGTGACATCTTGAAAAGAATTCCAGAAGTGTGTGGCTAAAAACAATGGGGGTTCCTTCTTGTCCCTGTGCTCACAGTAGGTTTCCCACCAGTCCTTGACATGGGGGGGGGTGTGCTTTGAGAAGTTAAAAACTAATATTTTCTCTATTGGAAAAATTATGAATCGAAAATATCCTTCCAGCAAATTTAATAATTTATCTACGACATTGTGTCTATTTGGCCTTCAAATATAGGAATGTCAAATTTAGCTTATTACTTAAGGGGGGTGGCACCTCCGAGATGGTTTCCAAATGAATATGTTTTTCCCAATGATACTCACTGAAGGATCTGGAAAAACTTATCCATCATCTTGTTCCTTTGTTGCTTGAGGGCTTCTTCGATCAAAATTCTGAAAGGATCTCCTACTCCCTCACCTTTATTTTCTTTTTCCATGGGAGCCCAACAGGGTCAGTGAAGCTAGCCTTGCAAGGGTTGAACCAGTTGAAGTCCAAACTCCTTATACCTCAACCTCATTGGGGACATGCACAAAAAAATACAAAAAGAGAAGACCGCTCTAATACCACCAATCCATATTTATGTAGGAAAGAAATGAAATACAAATTTAAACAGAAACATAGTGCTATAGTGAATAATAAACATCAATAATTAATAACAAATACTAAAAACATCCAAAAACCTAACCCTGGGAGATGAAGCGCCAAAAGTGTGTGGGCCCCGTTGGGGTTAGTTTGTACATCAACTTCCCAGGGCCATAAGTTTGGCATATGATCTTCATTTGACACGTACAATACCTCATTAGAAATATATATCCGAGGATAAAAAATTTCGACTATAAACCCTATTATAGAATATAAGTATGCCCCTTTTCCAAAAAAACATCGTTTAGGGCCTCAAAATGACTCTGGAATTTCAGGACTCTAGAAACTGTCAAAAATAGTAAACTGTGCTAGAAATTAGGAAACTAAAAGGAAATAGTTTTGGGGGTCCAAGTGGAATAGTAAGGTGGCCATCAATATCCACTTGAATCAACCCCCCCCCAAGGAAGCAATGATCTACATTGTGTTGAGAGCCTCCATGAGATGGGGAAACTTCTGCTAAACTTAGTCCCTAGTGATCCACTCACTTTGGTAAAGGAGCTAGCCAACTTTAACAACCCGATATAGTGGGATCCTCTATTGGAAATTTTTCTTGATCTATGTCTCCATGATTCGATTAGTTGTGGCATGTTCAATGCAGTCTTGGTTGATTTATGTTGGTGTCAACTGCTCTACAATGTTTGATGTGTCCAACAATGGTGGAAAGTATGGTCGAAGGTAGGCCACATTGAAAAAGGGGTACAAGGCAAGGATGGGTCGATACTGAGATTAAAAGTTTTGTCTCCCACAACCTTGGTGATGATGTAAGGCTCATATCAGAGTGGTTCCAATGGGCTTTGGTAAGGTGTTCTTTCTAGAAATGCAACCACACTTTAGAGAGCTTAGTCATTTATCCGGCCCTGCATCGCCCATTGTTTCTCTACACCAAGAGAACTTCTAACAGCTCATAGATTTTGTCAATGCATCTGCAATATTCTTCAAAGTGTCCACCTTTACTAGCATCACCTTTTTGTCTTCTATCATATCCCTCACAAAATGATACTGAACATCAATGTGCTTTGTCTTTGAATGATATGTAGGGATCTTTGCCAAGAAAATTGCACTTCCGCTGTCATGGTCTATCCTTATAAATCCCTATACTAACCCCATATTTAAACACAATCTCTGCAACCAAACTACTTCCTTGCTTGCATAAGTGGCTGCCATGTATTTTGCCTATGTAGTTGATAGTGCCACTATAGATTGTTTCTTACTCATCCAACTGACTGCACCTCAAAATAGGTTAAACACATACCCACTTGTAGATATTCTCTGATCCAGATCTCCAGCCCAGTCTGCATAAACAAAGCCACAAATATCCAACACTCTGTCCAATCCTGGCCTTCCATGGTAGCACAAACCATAATCACTAGTGCCACGCAAATACCTGAAAACCCACTTCACTGCTGTCCAGTGCTCCTTCCCTGGTTTTGACATAAACCTGCTCAATACTCCCACTGCATGTGCAATTTCTGGTCTAGTACAGACCATTGCATACATTAGGCTACCGACTGCACTTGCATATGGAACATGGGACATGTCCTCTTACTCTTCTTGTGTCTTGGGACACTGTTCAACAGATAACTTTACACCTACAAGAATAGGAACCTTCACCGGTTCACTATCCTGCATATTAAACCTCTACAATATTGTCTTGACATACTTCCTCTGGTTTAACCAGAGCTTCCTCTTTGCCCAATCTCTTTTAATTTCCATTCCCAAATTATAGTTTGCAGCACCAAGATCTTTCATGTCGAATTTGGAGGACAATTGGGTCTTCAAATCCTGGATAATTTCTTTGTCATTTCCAACCAGCAACATATCATCCACATACAAGAGCAGATAGATAACACGGTCACCAATTAATTTAAAATACACACAGTGATTTGGTTTTCTTCTGGTGAAGCCAAGTCCCCGTATAAATGTATCAAATTTCTAATACCACATCCTTGGTGACTGTTTTAATCCATACAGAGACTTATTTAACTTGCATACCAGTTCTTTGTTACCCTTCACCACAAAGCCTTTAGGTTGATTCATGTATATCTCCTCTTCCAAATCCCCATGAAGAAATGTTGTCTTCACATCCATCTGTTTTACCTCAAAACCAAAAGCAACAGCAACAAATAAAAGTAATATAAGAGAAGCTACCTTGGCAACAGGAGAAAAAACATCACCAAAATCAATTCCTAGCACCTGGTAATAACCTTTTGCTACCGACCGAGCTTTGTATTTCTCCACATTTCCTTCTGCATTTTTCTTCTTCTTGATCACCCATTTGTTGCCAATGGGTTTCCTTCCAGCCAGTAACTCCACCGAATCCCAAGCCTCATTTTTGTGCAAAGATGCCATTTCATCAACCATGGCCTCTTTCTAGAGTTTTCCATCCTCTGAATCTACTGCTTCCTTCATAGTTCTAGGATCATCATCAGTAACAGATAAAGAAAAATTAGAACAGAAAGCAGATGGAATATACTGTTCTAGCTGCCTTCTTTCTCGAACTGATCTTCTCGCACCAGAAGTTTGTGGCTCTTCATCTTTTGATTCCTCCTTTGTCGTACAGTCTGATTCTTCCTCCTTTAGCTCAAATTCTATCCTCTCAGGTTCCTTTGGTTGGACTTCATGTTTAATAACATCTTTCACCTCTCTGAACACCACATCTTAGTTGTACACAACCTTCCTTGTTACTGGGTTCCAAAGCTTATAACCCTTTAAACCATCCTTATACCCAATAAAGATGCACTTTTCATATTTACTATCCAACTTGGTTCATTTCTCCTTTGGAACATGTACATATGCATCACATCCAAATACTGTTAGATGTGAAAGAGAGGGTTCTTACCAGTCCATACCTCTTGTGGAGTATTATCCTCCAACGTTGATGAAGGTGATCTATTGACCAGGTAACATGCTATCTCCACCGCCTCTGTCTAGAATTCCTGTCCTAACCCGGCACCACTGAGCATGCTTCTTGCCCTTTCCATCAACGTCTTGTTCATTCTTTCTGCAACTCCATATTGCTGAGGTGTATATGGAGTAGTCTTATACCATGCTATACCACACTTCTTACATAATTCTTCAAATTCCTTACTGCAAAACTCTCCATCGTTATCTATCCTCAACATGTTTATCTTCTTCTCTATCTGGTTTTCCACCAGAGCATTAAATTCTTTAAACCTGTCAAAGAATTCAAATTTCTTCTTAAGGAAATATACCCATGTATTCCTTGAGAAGTCATATATAAATGATACATATTACATAGAATCACCCAGTGATGGAACCTTCACAGTTCCAAACACATCAACGTGCACAAGCTCTAATATCTATTTCTCCCTCTTACCACCAAAGGGGAAACTCACCTGATTCTACTTCCCATATAAACAATTTTCACAGGAATCATAATTCAGAGAGCTATTACTCATACCTTCTACCATACCTTTAACATGAAGTATTCGAAGGCCCTTCTCTCCAATATGTCCAAGCCTTTGATGCCACAACATGGTCTTCTCTCCATAAACGACTAGATTTTCTACTCATCTTTTAGGAACCACAGAACTGTTGTGCCCATCAACAACAGTGCTACCTTGCAGCTTGTACAGAGTTCCAATCCGAACTCCCCGCATCAATACCAGTGCTCCCTAAACCATCATGTAGGTATCCTTCTCGAACACTATTTTTACACCTGCATCATCCAGCTTTCTTACAGAAATCAGATTTTTGGCCAATGCAAGAATATGTAGAACACCTGGAAGTGTTCTAAACCTTCCACCTTGCAACTTCAACTTTACTTTTCCGCGACCAATGATTTTATCCTTCCTATCATCCCCTAAGAAGACATCACCACCATCTTATTTCTCATACTCATAGAACCACTCTCTATGGGGAGTGAAGTGAAAGGATGCACCTGAGTCAATCAACGATGCCTCATGATCTACATGTGTACCTGAAGAAGCCAAGTACTCATCCCCACCTTCATTTGAGGTGGTTTTCGCCTTTGCAGAAGGAGCATCATCAGATCCATTTCCTTTGTTAGGAGATTTAGATTTACAGTCCCTTTTGTAGTGCCCTTCCTTTGCGCATTTCCAGCACACCACCTTTACAGGTTTTCCTGGAGATTTAGATCTCCCACTCGATGAATTATTTTTGTTTTTGTTCTGGGACCATCCTTGTACAGACAAGGCATCACCATTCTGGCTCTCCATATTTTTCCTTCTCATCTCCTCCATCAGCAAGGATGAGACTATTTCATCAAACTGTAAGGTAGTTGTATTGCTACCTATTGCAATAACCGGACTATTCCACGAATCTGGTAGAGAACATGCACTTATCTTCATCTAAAATTTTAATATTAATAGATAATAATTGACTTACCACAGTATTAAATTCGTTCAGATGCTCTATCACTGAGTCTCCATCTTTCATCCTCAGGTTATACAACTTTTTCCGCAGCAATAATTTATTCACCAAAGACTTAGATTGGTACAAAGTCCCTAACTTTTCCCACAAAGCCTTAGCCGTAGATTCCCCTGATACATTCAAAAATACTGAATCTGAGACACACAATCGTATTGTGCTCTTTGCCTTCCAATCTAACTTCTTCCATTCTTCATCGGATACTCCTGTTGGTTTAGTACCCAGATCTACAACGATCCACTAATCTTTATCCACCGAAAAATCCTCCATCTTGAGTTTCCACAACTCAAAACTCTGACTATTAAATTTCTCGATCTCTATCTTTCCACTGCTCGCCATCTTCTTTCACCACCAGAATCAATCTCGCAGATCTCCCACTGAACAGGGTCTACCACAGGCCCGAGCAAAACCCCTTAGAAACAAAGGCGTCCACTTGAAGCCAAAACAATGCTGATACCAAATGTAGGTTTAAACCCCGTACAGAAATTACCTATATAGGAATTATAAAACATAGAAAATAAACAATATGAGAGAATAACACATAAAACACATATACACAAAGATTTTCCCCTATATCCCAAAACCAGGACTACCAGCTCGATTTTTCATTATGTTCCTTTCAATGTTACAATACATATTTATACATGCTGAAGCGTCCAAAACCATGGACCGAAAACCATCGCATCCAAAACCATTGACTGAAAACCATCGCGTCCAAAACCATGTGCGCAAATCATGCACAAAACCATAGGTAGGTCCGCCCAACCTAACATAGGGTCCAAAACCAAAATTTTCCGGGGTGCTACCTCAGACCACATAGAGTGGGGTTACCTACACCCCTTAACCCCCTTGTGACTGCCCCTGCTACGCAATCGGTGAAATGAAGCAGGGAATCCGCCCCCCTTCTAACCCCTCAGTGAACTACGTGGTTTAGTCGTGGAAACAATATAACACAACCCAACAAATGCAACATCAATGTGACGTAATGGTTGAAACCCTAGGCATAATTGAAAGGGATTGTGGCAAGTCGAGAAATTGAGAGCTCTGTTATAACTGTGTTTCACATAGGGAGGACTCTCATCCCATGTTCATAGATGTTTAGAGTTGTATATGGAAGTATTTGCATAATAATCCTATTGACAACCTCTCTTTGGCCATCAGTCTAGGGGTGAAATACAATTGACCTGGTGACATTGGTGTCCAACAATGTCTAGAGGCTCGATGAGACTTAGAAAATTTCTATCCGAGTCTAATATAATGTTCTACGGGATCCAAAAATTCACCCACCCTCACTCAAAGAAAAATTTGGCAGTGGCTTCTGCTGTGATATTATTCTTGCATGCAGCCAATATAGCCATCTTAGAAAATCTATCAATGACCACAAATACATAGCCATTTTCATGCTTGGTAGAAGGAATTCTAGATATATAGTCCATGGAGATAGATTCCCAGGGCCAACCAAGACTAGGAAGAGTATATAGGCCTTGCTTCTTAATGGTTAGTTTGGTGATGTCATAGGAAGTGTGGGATCTGATATATTTTCCAACATCCTATTGAATATTTTGCTAATAGAAATACTTCTACGATATTGCAATTGTCTTCTCTACACAAAAATGTCATGCGAACTGACTACAGTGCGCCTCCAAAATCATATTGGCATGCTCGCTTGAAGGAACACAAAGGTGTCTCAAGTTTCACAACAGTGCATCCTGGAGGTGGAAGTGCAGAACTGGCTTGCCATCCATCAACATCTAGTATGTGATGGTGAATTCTTGATCATTTTTGTAAAGTTGGAGCTATCCAGAAGTCTCGTGCCCACAAGAATTGAGAATAGTGGTCAGTGCCACAACCGGTAGCAACGTAGGAAATTTACAACATTATTGGTGTTTCCCTTCTTGTATGTGATGGTGAATTCTTGATCATTTTTGTAAAGTTGGAGCTATCCAGAAGTCTCGTGCCCACAAAAATTGATAATAGTGGTCAGTGCTACAGGTGGCAACGTAGGAAATTTACAACATTATTGGTGTTTCCCTTCTTGTATGTAATGTTTACATGAAATTTTTGTGGATATGTGGACTATTTCTGATGGTGATCATTTTTCAACTTCCCTTGTGTCTATATAAACTAAAGAGGCCAGTGATCTGTGTGGATGATTGTCCCATTCCCCAGAATGTAATGTTTCCACTATTGGTAAGCTTGCATAATGGAATATATCTTTTTATCATAAGTAGAGTATTTATGAATAGTATCAGAGAGCATCTCATTGTGATAGGCCATCAGATGCTCTTGCTAGGTGAGAACTGCACCAATAGCATAGTTGGAGCCATCTGTCTCAATTTCAAATGGTTTTTGTAGATCTAGAAATGTGAGTACTGGTGTAAAGAAAATGTGGTTCTTCAACTCATCAGATTCCTATTTTTGGGACTCAGACCAATTTTTTTTTTTGTTGGATCTAAGACTTTTGTGATCCATAATGTAGATATGAACCTTTCAGATTAATCACATCGTTAGGATTTGGTCGACATTTCAAACCAACTAATGTTGTTCATCCTCAGGACAAGGTGAGAAATCAGCTGATCTGAACGAATAAATAGCATGGATGCATCATTGCCCAGAGTAAGCTGTTGAAAATTAGCCGTTGGTTAATTTGTTACTGAGGAAACATTGTTTAATATCTAGTTGAAAACTAGCTGTTATGTAATAATTAAATATTTTATTTTGATATTATAAATATATTATTTATTAATATCAAATTTTATAATAATATTATCTAAAAATAATTAATTTTTATAATACAATTTCTTAGGGTTTGACTTACTTAGGATAAATTTGATAATATTTCAAATTAGAATATTATTAATTTCTATAGTAAGAATATTATTTGTTAAATTGTTTAATATTTAGTTTGACACTAACTGTTATGTAATAATTAAATATTTTATTTCGATGTTATAAATTGATTATCTAATAATATTAATTTTTATAATCATGTTATCTAAAAATAATTAATTTATATAATTTAATTTGTTAGGGTTTGACTTATTCAAGATAAATTAGGTTAGAGACTTACTGTTAGGAATAATTCAGATTAAAGTATTTAGATTTCATTATAATTTAATATTATTAATTTCTATTAATAAGAATATTATTAATATGACCATAATTTGTTAGAGGAAAACTTATCTCCTTTAAATAGGAGGATGGTTGAGATAATTTTAAAGGTTTATAAGATAAATATTAAAAAGTCAGGATTAGTTAGGTCAACCATTTTGATTAGAAATTTACTTCTCATGTTAAACAAAAGAAGTTAAAGAAAATTAATACAAATAAAAAGGGGATAAAGCCTGAAGACGAAAATGGAGAATCAGAAAAATGAAAAGGAGAAATGAGAGGGAAGGGAGGAAGAGTCATGAGGAGAGAGCTAGAATCCAGCTTTTACTTAATTTCCATCCATCATCCCTATTAAGGTTTCTAGCATGCCTCTCAATTTTTTTTTTCTTTTTCTCCACCCTTAGTAACTTGACTCAAAGGACAAGTGATATGAGAAAATCTTAATGTGAACCCTTGATAAAAATTGGCAAGGCCCAAAAAGATGCAAAGCAATATTAGAGTGGTTGAGGCTGGCCAATCCCAAATGACTTGGATCTTACCCAGAGCCACATACATGGCTTTCTCATCAATTATGTAACCTACATATTGGACTTTATTCATGCCAAAGGTGCATTTCTCCAAGTTGGCATATAGTTTGTGTTCTCGTAGGGTTTGAAGGATGTGTCAAATGTCGTGCAAGTTCTCTTCCCAATTCTTACTGAAGATGAGTATGTTGTCCAAATATAAATCCATGAACGAGTTTGTGATGGACCGCAATATGTCATCCATCAGCCTCATAAAAGTTGTAAGGGAATTTATCAACCTAAAAGGCATGACCAACCACTCAAGAAGGCTCTCCTTAGATTTCAAGGAAATCTTCATGTTGATGGGTACTAGAAATATGTCAATCAAGGGGGTCTCCCTAATTTGAATTCCCAATTAGACCTCACACAATTTGGAATAGGAAACCCATTTGGAGTATCGTCCCGGCTACGATGTATCCTTGTAGATTTTCCTTCGCTACAAAGGTCAGCACAAGAGAGTAATACACATGTATTTTTAGATAAGGAAGTGAGTATGACTTGTGAAATGTTCGGCCATGGAAAGTATCAAGGCCCTTCTATTGAAAAGGGAGAGAAAAGTGGGCCCTTTAAAGACAAGTAATAGTACTAATCTAGAAAAATCAAATGAGCATATACATATGAATGAATCGTTGATCAACCAATGAAATAGTTCATAAGGAAGCAACGATTGTTAAATTAAATACAACACAACTTGAACATGATAAGTACCAAAGCTACCAAAATAGTTCAATTTCCTTAGTACATCTGAAAACAACATACTTTGCAAACATTCAGAGAATAGTCTTACAATGTTCATGACATATGCATGAAAGCGTGCTAGCTCAATGAGATTTTGAATTAAGTAAAAGTTCCAAGATACATCAAGATAGTGAACACCACTAACCCCAATAATGGGGCATTAGAGAAGTCACTCACTCCTCCAAAACAACTATCTTCCTCTCCAATGCTTGGTAGGAGGATCCAAGGTGAAAATTCCACTGCATGAGTGATAAGGGTGCATATATAACAAATGGTGTGGCCATTCACCTCCCTTATGACTCTTAGACTACCCTCATGACTGTTTGACTTCTCCATGACTCTTTGACTGCTTCATGACTTTTCACATTCTATTGATGACTCTTGGACTTCCACTTTACATTAGATTTCTCTAATATGGAATTTACATAATCCACAAGATGACGTGGCACATGATCATGACATGCCATGGAATGGAACTAATGACATGGACTTAAAGATGACATGGACATGGATTTTAGGAATTTGTGGTTCATTTCTTTTTAGCTTAGTCTCGGAGTATCCACAGTAGAGACCATATTTCTGTCAACGTTTCAAATCCCAACAAGGATCCATCATTAGGACCAATCTGAATAATGATAGAAGAAGAGCTTGTGAAAGGATAAATAGTTAAAGAAATATTTTTTATTGAAAGTCAGCTAATAAATTTATTTTAATTTTAATATTAATTTTTATTTATCATTTTTATTATTAATAATTAATTCAAGATGACATGGACATGTCAAGCCCCTCTTTGTTGTTTCTTTCTTTTTTTCTTTAATAAGTGATGTATACAATACTTCATATTTATGAGAGATATGATTTGTTCTTCATATCCACCCTCCAAAGCGTTGTGAATCAGATGGAGTATTCATGCGGTCTTGATCTTTTGTCTTTGGTTGTAATTTGGTGTTCCTTATTCTTCTCACTTGATTATCATCTTATCTCTTCAGCTTCATCGGTGTCCTCTAGCATGTTCTCATTCTCCTTTCCCTCCATCATCATCCTATCATGATAAGATAAATTACCTGCAACTGAAAACCATTAATGACAAGATGACATAAGTATGAAAACACCTAATTTAGCAATTTTCATGAAGTCACTTGTTAGGGTTAGAATTAGTGACTAGTTGAGTGACTGAATCTCAAAGGCAAAGGTCTAGGAATGAGGCTTGAGATTGCAAAATGTGTAGTTCGGGATGTCCAATTTCAAAGGATTTCATAGTTGAGGGACTCAAGAGCTCAGGTTGGAGGCTTGAGCCCTAAGACTACACAATGTGTAGATTTGGAGGCCTAGGAAGAGGGAATTCTCAGTTGAGGGACTCAAGGGCTCAAGCTAGAGGCTTTAGGCTTGAAACTATGTGATTCGAAGTTCTAAAGGTTTGGGCTGAGTGACTGCATAGTTGAGGAACCTAAGAGGTCAGGATTAAGGCTTTAAGTTCCTCAATGCATAGTTTAGACAGGAGAAGAGGCTGGGAGATTATGTAGTTGAGGGGTTAAACACCTCAAGCTTGAGGATTGAGGCTTGAAGTTTCCTAATGTGTAGTTCTAGAGGGAGAGGGAAAAAGTGATTGTGCAATTTCGTAGTTCAAGAGCTCAAGGGTAAGGCTTAATGCTTGAGACTACATAGTGCGCAGTGAAGGCAGGTTGGAGGAAAGAATTGTGTAGTTCTAGAGCTTAAGGACTGGGACTGGACACTGAGCCTACATAGTGTGCAATTCCAAGAGGTAAGGTTAGGGCTTGAGGGTTGAGACTACGTAGTGCATGGTTCAGGAAGGCTGAGTGAGGTCAAGTTGCTCGGAAGTAGAATTTTACAAATAAGGCTAAGTGTGGGATTAGTGCAGCTAAGGTGAACATAGAAAAATGTAGATCACGATCACACACTCAAAACAGTTGAAAATACAAAATTGATCACTTAGAAGAAAATAATAACATGATTCCCTCAATGCAATGGTGATACAACATACCTCTCTACGTGTGACACAAAAGATACACTTTGCAATGAAAGTGATGACACTTGTGTGGTAGTACGTAAATCTTTGCAAATGAGTGTAAAACATGTCTACTTGACTAAAAGGACTCATCAATACCAAAGTTACCCTTTGAAACAAGCCATAAATCAAATTTACATGATAAGCGACACTTCCCATGCCAAACAATGACACTTGTGATACGAAAAGAAAAGTGTGAATGACACTTGCAATATATGAACAATAGTGAAAGAGACACATGCTAGAGCAAGGATAACATGGAAACAACACTCGTTAAAGTGAAATCAAGAGAAAGTGACTGTCATAAATGTTAAAAAGACACATGTGATAGTAAAAGTGCATAAAAAGCGACAATAGGAGAAACTCCTCGAAATAGAAATACGATCGCAAACAAGGTGAGAGATTGTCAACTAAAAGTGGGAACTGATTGTTAACATATGTTGAACATTCCATATGCACTATCTTGATGGACTGTGTTGAACTTGTTCAAGCTTGCGTAAAAAAATGTGCTCATGAACTTGTTGCAGACTGAGCATGTGTGAGTAGGTGACTTCGACACTTGGAATTCAATGAGGGAGCCCGAATACTTAACCAGGCATCAACTAGCCAAGAAGTGACTACAAAACAACTGATCAAAAGATCCACAGTAGGCTCCAAAATTCAAGTGTAGGAAATTTTTTTGAGGGTGTTTGTCACAACGAAAACACTTAGCGACACACAGGTAGAAATCCAACTTATTTGCCTTGGTAAAGTCTTTGTGCAGGGTCTAGTTCTTAAGGAAGTATTGATTCATTGTTCAGATTATCACAACTTTGCCACCTAACCCATGGATAAACATAGTCCCCTTCATTCTTCCTCGGTTAAGCAAAAACATAAAACGAACAATATCACAATGTTTCAAGATAAGGAAAGGGTAATGTAGCACATGAGGTTTAGATATTCATAGTATAGTCTTTCATCTCTAATGTTTCTTTGCTGCTAGCAGGCCTGGAGAGTACCCCGACAGAGTCACTTTAGGAGCACAATCATTTCTCTGTTGTTAGTGAGCCTGGTAAGTACCCTGATGGATTTTCTTCCTCCACCTCCTTGCATAGGAAGCATTTCTCTTCTTTCACCATTTATTTAGTTATTTTATATAGAACTATGCATTGGAGCTTATTTATTTCACGGGAGGAAGAGGAATCCTGACTTATTGATAGCAGAAGAGGTTGTCCCTTTAGAGAAGTGTAAGACCTCTGATATTGATTTACTTGTTTAGATTTTCACCTTGTCCTTCTCTACTCAATCAGATCAGCATGGATAACATTGAAAAATAAATAACTGAGTATAGGTATGAGGTTTACAAAATAGACGTGGATATCATGGTTCAACGCAGATATTTCCTCACACAAGGATCATATTTTGCGTCAGAACATAATTGACCAGAGGGATAACCAAGATGTATAAGAAGGACTAAAAATTAGTGAAATGTTGTAGTGTCACAAATCCATTTTCTATTTTTCTACATTATCTTTCTAGCCAAAGGAACATCCTCCATGCAAAGTCTTATTAAACAAAACACAAAAGGAGATACAAGACACAAAAAGGAAACAAAAGCAGAAAGGAAAAAATAATGGAGGCTAAACTGAAAACAAGATGCAAGACAAAATAAGAAAACACAAGAAAGAGTATAGAAAGAGGGTACAATATGAGTGTGCAAGGGAATACTAATATGCAGCTACGCCTACTCCTAAGCTAACCAACTAAAGGGTTAGGGTCATGTATAATGAAATTTCCAATGTAGCCACCGTAGCTACTCCCAACCTGCATACACGAAGATACGAGCAATTAAAATAGATATAAAATAGTGTGCAATGCAAAAGAGAAGATCTTGAATAACTTGCACAACGAATCGAAGGTCTTTCCGATCATCAGAAAGATGTTTCACAAAAACCACCTCTAGCCATTTTAGAGTCTTACCTTTTTAAAGAAAGCCAAAATCAAACAAACCTCAAAGACTTATTGCGAATGTATCTTCATTTGCATTGTCTTGCTTGGCAGGCATGAGAAAATACCAAAACATATTATTAAAAAAAGGGCTTGCTAAGTGAGATGCTTGAAGGAAATCATAAATTGGATTGTGAAATTCAAAACAATCCTCTAGAAAACCCCAAAATCCTTGAAAAGATGATTTTTCAATTAGAATCATAGGGCCAGGATGAGAATCTTGTGAGGGAAAATGGATCTGATCATATTTAGCCAGCATGTCAAGACAATGAGTATCTGACATAACCATTAGTGAATGTTGAAGTGCCCCAACTGCTTGGCTAGTATATAGATATTGAGATGATAAACCATAAATATCAAAGGATGGAAAAAAACTGTAATCAAATGTTCTGATGGGAAAATGGTAAGTTAAATGACATTCATCAGAGACAAAATCATGATCAGATGGGCTGATTAAAGAATCAAATTCCTAGTTTTTAATTAACAAGGATAAATCAATTTGAATAGCTTTGTGAATGCTATGAACAATAGAACCAACTTTCTCACATGCCAAATGTGAAAAATCATCTTCCCATAGTTGGTGACAAATTGTACAAGCATCATAACCATCAAAATAATTGAAGAGGAATGCTAGTATAGAAAATATACGAAACCAGTTAGGGTGTAATGTATGAAAACTAGGAACTTGATTCAACAAATAACTCAATAACTTGCTAACACTCAAGAGGATTTCTAGTGTTGTCAATACATCCAAAAGAGAGACTAGGAGTTGATTATCCAGCATAGCATTCAACAAATATGAACTCTTCGGCCAAAGGTAATGTTCAAATTGATCAGCTTCATGATTTCATGCATTTAAGAAAGTTGTACACTCCAAACCTAAATTTGACAGAAGATATTTGTATGAGGATGAATTCACTACAACAATATAATCAGAAACCTGATCTCAATAAATAGGAAAATAGTAATGAGAAATCCTGATATCCATCAAGAATGAGTTTGCAACTAGCGAAACCCATACGAATGAAAGCATACTGAAAGAAAATCCAAATCTGACATAGTTCAGGAATTTCACTGGGATTGTGAGAATCTGACATAACCATCAACAAGCTTTTAAGTGCCTCGACTTCCTGACAAGTTCCAGGACTTTGAAAAGATAGATAACAATTTTTTGTAAATTGAGTCAAATTGCGAACTACATGTGGACAACTGTTATCAGTTAAGTCAACAAGATGATCACTATCTGGATGGAAACTATCTACATCATTGGTTTTATTAGATTCTTCAACTTCAACAAACATATTACTCAAGTCGTAATATTATTATGGTCGCAAGTCCAAGAATGTATGCATCGGAAAAATATCATGATCACACTGATTCGAAAAGTTTCCCCCACGCAAAGCAAGAGATGATAAGGAATGGAATGGATGCTCTATAATTTCATTGCTTTCTTCCTCATCATGGATAATATCACTATCCTATGTGATTTCAAGATTCATCTCATCAGATGACAAACTTGAAGAACATGATAATTTCCATCGCAAGTTGATGCATTACAAACAATAGAGCACAAAGGATAGGGAGGTGAAAAGGAAAAAATATTCATAAGAAAATCTTCTTTGACCGAAACAGATTTGAGATCTAAATATTTCAAAACATAATATTCTCAATAAATTGAAAGATTAGATGGTGCACTTGGGAATTCATCATCAAATATATCAAGAGATTCATCCTCATTAGAATTATTGTTTCCCAAACTTCAAATTGATTAGGAGAATTGATTACATTTTATTTACGACCAAGATTACTAGATTCATTATCAACCAAGAGTGAGGCAATACCATCTTCACACGGAGGACTTTAAAAAGAAAAGAAATATCGAAAGAATATTCACCTTCCTACCCCTCTACCTGCAAAATGTGATTACCTTGCGCTTGTTTAATGCTTGGATTTGGAAGATATTAATTAGTCAGATTGATGGAAAATGGGTCATGAGAAAGAGATGTTAGAGGATGACAAGTATCCAAATCAGATTCAAGATTTAAATTATGAGTAATAATATCATCTTGAGGAATGGAGAAATTAGTCTTCACCATAGGCTTCATGAACCATTCTAGGATTTCCTCCATGGGATCTGAATCATGAAAAGAGGAAGGAGGATGAGAAGATGGATTAGGAATTTTATTTGTAGATATCCCAACTTTATTGTCATCACAAGGAGGCACCGTATTGGAACTGAAAAAGGAGGAGGACAAGGAAAAAAAGGAATAGTAAGTTCCTCCTCTAAAATTAGGGGTGCCTCATGAGTTACAAGAGTTGGGTAAGAAGAACCATTAGTTGGTTTGGGTTCACCGTGAAAAGAGATATGAACCAAATTCTCAAACGTTTTTTAAAAGAAATCCCAATATATGACTTTTTCAAGAAATTCATAACAGATGCGAAGGAATCAATTAGTGAAATACCTAATTTATTCATTAGGCTTCATTATTAGTTGATTAATCCTTTTATAAACATCTTGGTAATCATACCTTTCAAATGCTAAATCAGACTCCTTGATGAGGTGTTCAAGAGAATGAATGGAAGCAGGGGGTAAAGTGTGACACCATGGGCTAATGCAACCTTCAAGGGTGAGGTAGAAAAGAATACAAGCCACATCATCACAATAAATTTCATAGTATTTAGAGAGCTTTTAAAAAAAATATGCATGCTCGATAATGGATGTATCATCCTCACCATCAAACTTTAATTGAGACAAGTCACGAAGAGACTCATTAGGGATTGAAAGTTCACTAGGGGATAGGTTAGAATAATACCTCGGGATTATGATTTGAGAATGAGACATCTCAAATAAGAGGTTCAAAATAGACTCAACATGCACAACTTGTCATCTAGCCCTCTTTCTAATGCCATTTTGTTGAGGGGTGCTAGAAATTCGTCAACCAAGGTGGTCTCCTCGACGTGAAATCCCAATTAGACCTCACACTACATGGAATAGGAGCCCTATCGAGAGTATCAACCTAGCTGCCATGTATCCTTCTATATTTTCCTTGGTTACAAGGTTTAGCACAAAAGAGTAAAACACAACTATTTTCCACTCAGTGAGTATGCCTTGTGTAATGTTTGGCTGTGGAAAGTATCAAAGGTCATTCTACTAAAAGGGGAGAGAAAAGTGGGCCCTTTAAAGACAAGTAATAATACTTATCTAGAAAAGGCACGTGAACATATACATATGAATGAATCTTTGATCGACTAGTGAAATAGTTCACAAGGAAGCAATGATTGTTAAAGGAAATGCAACACACCTTCAACAAGATAAGTGCCAAAGTCACCGAAATAGTTCAATTTCCTCAGTACAGATGAAAACAACATAGATCGGAAACATTCAAAGAATAGTATTACAATATTCATGACATATACATGAAATCGTTCTAGCTCAACGAGCTTCTGAATTAAGTAAAAGTTCCAAGATACATCAAGACAATGAACACCACTAGCCCCGGAGCATTAGAGAAGTCACTCACTCCTCTAAAACAACTATTTTCCTCTCTAATTCCTGATAGGAGGTGCCAAGGTGAAAAGTCCATTGCTTGGGCTATGAGGGTGTAAATATAACAAATTGGGTGGCCATTCACCTCCCTTGTGACTCTTGGACTACACTCATGACTATTTGACTTCTCCATGACTCTTTGATTCCTTCATGTATTTTCACATTCTATGGATGACGCTTGGAATTCCACTTTACATTACATGTCTCTAATATTAAATTTACATAATCCACAAGATAATGTGGCACATGATGACTCATGATATGCCATGAAATGACACTAATGACATGGAATTCAAGATGACATACCCATGTCAAGCCACTCTTTGTTATTTCTTTCTTTTGTCTTCAATAAGATATGTGTCTGTTGGGCGCGGGATCCCCCAAGAGTAGTTTTGGGGCTAAAATCCCATATTTTGGTCAAACTTTGTAATCAAAGTGTAAAGACTCCGCATTTTGTGGTCGCGAAGCGTGTAGGTGTTAAAGAGTTATAGGGTTGTCCACCCTTATTTTGAAAATGTAATGTCGGTTGTAGAAGATCTACCCATGGTCCATGGACCATGGGATTGTATAAATAGAGCTAAGCTCTAAGTAGAAAAAAAGAATTAATCAATGTAGCAATGAAGATATGATGTATGAGAGATAGCGAAGTAGAAGTCTAAATCTTAGGTCGTAGCATAGGTAGAGGCTCTACAGCTGAGTGCACAGAGGCCTGGAAGTCTGTAGTTGAGTGTGCAGACCCCTACAGCTGAGTGCGCAGGGCGGGTTGAGTCTGTAATTGTTTGGAATTATCAATAAAGAGAAGTATTCTACAAATTATGCGTCTTTATTTCCTGTTTATGCATCTGGTTATGTTGGGTATGAATATCACTTATAATGCTTATATGATGCGCGAATATATGTAATTGTGTTGGTTAAGTGAATGCAAGTAAGAACATCTGTTTACATGAAGCTAACTAATATCTGTTAATAAGATAAGTAAGATACTTAGCTTGGTTTAGGAAATATCATAGTTCACTGCCCTAGTAGCACAAAATTATATCAGCCCCAGGTTAAGGCTACACGAAAGTTGATTGTACCCTTTCGCGAAGGTACTGAAGGGTGGAATAGAGGGTTAAGAAACCTGCACGAAGGCAGGTCTAGCTAGAATAAACCAACATCACAACCATCTCAAGGGTGTGGAAACTTGGTTCCAGCATCCCCCCATACTGCTTCGAGTGAGACTTCAGTCCACGCTCCGCGGGATGATGCCGAAAGGGCCAGTAGTGTAGGGATTTTTTTGGCTAACTAACGCTGAACCTGGGTCAGGCCCCCTCAAGCCAACAAATGTTTCCATTGCCAGGACTAGAATATTCATAAGGGATGTGTGATGTCGTATCATTGGAATCCAACTAAGCAAGAAATCGAAGGCTAGTTGGATAGAAGGATTCACGAGTTTGTGGCACAAGAAAACAGAAACCCGCGATTGTCAAAAGAATAGTGGTTGGACCGATACCTATATACGGAGATCCACGAAATATTTTTCGCCTCCTTTCCTACTAAGCTATACGAGTGGATCGCGAAGCTAAAAAATAGCCAAGGAAGGTGGAAACTTGACGGTCCTATTGTGTGGACCCCAGAGCTAGTACGAAGGTTGGAAGCATCAGAGGATAAGATTGCGTGCGTTGTTGATCATTGCCTCGATCGCATCATAGGAGGATTTGTTACTGAATTCATGGTTGACACCTCAGTCAGCTATAGAGAGGCAGAGTGACACATTTTCAAAGGAGCATGAGGTAAGTACGTAAAATCTTGGAATACTTGGATTAAAATGATGTTGTGCGAAAAATAGGTTATGCAGCTACCTTGATGTTTGGGACTACGTGAAGCGAAAAAGTTACAGAAATGAAGGGAATAAAGGTCTGGAGTATAGCCCCTTCATTTCACCTCCACGAAGGGACGAAGAAGGGATAACAAAGGTCTCTATGTGAAGTGCTATTCAGTTGATAAGACAAGGATTCCCGCGAATACCACCTAAGCCCACACCACCTCCGACTTCACCACCATCGTCTCCAACTTCGCTCGTACCAACTCCACCTCCACCACGATTCAGTATGGTGAATACAGTGAAGTTGCCTTTGTTCAAAGGCTTGGGAAATGAGGACTCGAACCAATTATGGTTCGTTGTAAGGGCTGTATGGGAAGCTCAAGGTGTTACATATGATCACAAAAAGAAGGTGACACTAGTTAGTGCTTTGCAAGATCACGTGCTAACCTAGTATATTAAGTACTCCAACAATAACTCGAATGTTAGAGTAGCGGACACCTAGACAGCACTAAACAGGGAATTTAGCAGGCCTAAATCTGAGTTGCAGTCGATTGTGGGCTTCAAAGAGATCGCGATGCGACCAGGCGAGACACCGTGGGAATTGGATCAAATATTGAAGTGTCAAATCTGCGAAGCCAATATGAATTTGACAGATGGACAACATCGCGAGTGGTTTTTGGCTTCACTACTACCCCACTTAAGGAGCGCACTATTGCAGTAGAAGATAACAACTCAGGCAGAGGCCTTGGAGATTTCCATGAGACTACACAAGACTTCGATGCAAGATCCTAATCTAGGAGTTCATCAGATCCATGAGCAGCTGTAGAATCTGTGCCTTGAGATATAAAGTTTGAAGCAGTATAGGATGGTTCATCTAGAGGTACGTAAGGAGGTATGGTGCTTGAAATGCAAGGGTCAGGGTCATGACAAAGACCATTGCCTGGTCTTTGCAAATTACCTTGCAGGAGGAGGACCGATGCCTTTAAGGCCGGAAGCTCAAGCAGGACCTAGCGCGGTGCCTGCTTTATGGTGTGTTATCTAATAGGTAGTCAGAAAACATGCCATGGATAACTGTCACTTACTACAGAAGTATGTGCAAGCACCACAACAATTTTTCTGAAACCTTTGCAGATCGGTAGGACATGATGACCATACTTGCAGGAGCTATCAATTGATGATGGATAGAACTCCCCCTTACAGGGTTCAGGCCGAAACGCAGCCCCTTGACCACAATGCAAGGATGGGGGAAACAGGATTTCAGGGGTGTGGACGAGGCCAAGGTGGAGGAGGACCTGGTAGAGATCGACAACAGTTGATTTGCTACAATTACGGAGGGCTAGGACACTATGCTTGCAATTGCACTAATCTAGCGCACCCTTCATGCAAGTATTGCACACTGTTTTATCATGAAACAGAAGATTTTCCTATGCTGATAGCTAGGATATGTGACAAAGGGGCGCTACCACCTCCCCTGACTCAGAACCTGCAGATGATGAGGTCTGAGCTGTGTGAGGAAGATCCGAATGTAAATATAGTGCTCCGAAGTGGAATCACGATAGGAGATGACAAGGGGAAACAACCGGAAGACAGTACATGGGTTCGCAAAGCCCTAAAAAAAGAGGCTGAGTTTGATTTGGAGCACACTCATGAAGCATTCATGGAAGCTAAGAAGAGCTTCACTGAGGCCTCCACTTCAGGAAGCAAGGATAAATCGGAGCCGGAGATGGACCCCTCTATGCTCACAACTTTCTTGGAATCCTGTATGAGGTTATCGCACGACAATAAGGCTGTGAAATGGTTACAGGAACTCATCAATAGATGTGTTGGGACTGCGCTAGGCGAACTGTGCGTAGTTCGAAATATTGGCAAGCATAACACAAGGATGGGGCATGAAATGAGACTCACTGTGCAGATCAGAGAATACGAAATGGATCAAGTCATTCTGGATTTGGGATCAGATGTGAATTTTCTACCGAAGCAGACATGGGAGCGAATGGGGAGACCTGTGCTGCAATGGTCCCCAATTCAGCAGAGGATGGCGAATCAACAAAAAATATTACCCATGGGGCGACTGCAAGGAGTGACTGTGGATATTGAGGGAGCGAGCGCGTTGCCAGATTTTGAAGTAATAGAGATAGTAGATGACAACAATCCCTACCTTGCACTCCTGGGAATCGACTAGGCTACTGATATGAATGGGGTAATCAATCTAAAGAAGCGAAAGATGATATTTGAGAAGAAAGCACTCCGCGTAATAATACCTTTGGATCCTGCTGAAGGATCATGCTATACGAAACTAGTCCGCGATTATGAAAGTGATGATGATCTGGACCAAATCTACAAGATAACGGTGTGAGAACAAGACTAGGTGAATGCCACTATGGATGGGTAGATTACATGGGGGCGCAAGAGTTCCTGCACTTCGGATTCTGATGAAGAAATAGAACGCTGGCAGAATCGGTTACATGAAGTAACTACACTTAATTGAACATGATGACCCGATTGCTACGCTGTATGTCGTCAAAGGAAAGAAATATGCCTATTTATGATGGTCTAAATGAGGTAGATAACTTTTTGGATGCATTTGAAAGGGAGGTGCCAGAAAAGCTACGCTTCCAGGCCTTGGACTAGGCACTGCGCGCTACGCCCGCAAGATGGTGGGGTATGCAAAAGGGGAGTTTTGATGATTAGTGCGAATGTAGAAGGATGATGCGAGCATGATTTGGGAAGCCTAAGATGTGACTGACAAACAAGTACGATGGGAAGAATGATATGCATGTGCATCTAGCCAAATGAACGCAGGCCTATGGAGAAAAGACACAACCTGAGTGGGTTCACCTATTCTGTGATACCCTCGATGTTATCCCAATGAATTGGTATATAGAAATAGAGCTCCACCATGAGACAGGTGAATGGGATATCCTGCGTGAAGGATTCATGATGAAATTTAGTTTTGAGGACGGGTTTGACGGTATTGATGAAGCGCTACAAGAGGTGACGACAACCATCTTTAGGATATTGCAGGATCCTTTAGACTTGATGCAGCCTAAATGGGGTACTTAGCTGAGTTGCACGCTGGAATTTTATAATGTAACTGCTAAAGAGGGGGACGAGGATCCATGGAAGATTAACATTCCAGAGATAGAAGGCCACCACGAGGTTCAAGGACCATAGATTCAGAACCTCGATATAACCGTGCTGGTGAAACTAGACAGGTGAACATTGGTACAGAGGTAGAACCCAAATTCGCAAAGATTGGAGACTACTAGGAAGACGTGATAGTGGATAAGGTAAACGAATTACTCCACGAATATCAAGACTTATTCCCTTCCAAGTTTATGGATTTGAAAGGAATAATTAGAGATCTAGGAGTGATAAAGATCACGTTAAAACCCAACGTGAAGCCTATGGAGGAATCCGATTGGGTAAGCCCAATGGTAGTGCAAGAGAAGAAGCTGAAGGATGAGATAAGGATATGCGTGGATCTCAGAAAACTGAATGACGCTTGTGTGCATGATCCTTTCGCAACTCCGTTCACAGATGAAGTGTTGGACAATGTAGGTGGCTAGGAAGCATACTCCTTCACTGATGGGTTCTTTGGGTACCACCAAATCAAAATCGTGCTAGAGGATAGAAGCAAGACAACCTTCAATACACTGTAATGCCGTTTGGGTTGAAGAATGTGCCTGCTATCTTTTCGCACACGGTTGTCGTGGCATTCAAGAAATTTATTCATAAGTTCCTGGAGGTATATTTTGATGACTGGACTGTGTTTGGGCTAGTCAAGCACCATGTAGTGAGCTTGTGCTTGATGCTGGATACTTGTCGAAGATACTAGATCACGCTCAATCTCAAGAAGTGTCTGTTCTGCGTTCCTTTTGGGAACCTATTGGGGCATGTGGTTTGCAGACAAGGACTGATGGTAGACCCTGTGAAGATAATGGTGATTCTGAACTTGGAAGTGCCGAGGAGTGTGAAATAGCTGCGTGCTACCTTGGGACATACGGGATATTACAAAAACTTTATCAAAGTATATGCCCAGATCACGGCACCAATGGAATTTTTTTTTGAAGAAGGATGTGTCGTTTTGCTAGAATGATGACTGTAAGAAAAGCCAGGATACGATTCTAGTCTTCCCAAATTAGAAGAAAGAGTTTCATGTACATGTTGACGTGTCATGTATAGCGTTGGGGGTAGTATTAACACAGGATGATGGAGAAGGTTTGGACCACCCCATCACGTTCGTAAGCCGAAGACTATCCAAAGTAGAGAAGAACTATTCCACCACTGGGTGCGAGGGGCTAGCTATGGTGTATGCACTCCAAAAGTATCGACACTACTTGCTAGGAGGTCACTTTAAGATGTATACGGATCACTCCGTGCTAAAGTACCTAGTCAATAAGCCTGTGTTGGGGGGGGGGGCGAATTTGCATATGGCTCTTATTGTTCCAAGAGTACGATTTTGAAGGTGTTGTGAAGCTTGGACGATTGAACACAGGACCAAATCACCTGTTGTGCATTGAGATAGGGGAGGAACCCACTAATTTGGAGGAAGGATTACCTGACGCGCAACTCTTTGTTATGCGTGTCACAGATGGACATTTTTAGGATATAATACACTTCCTAACAACGAGAACTGTGCTGGAAGGATACTCTGTCCAGCAAAAGAAGGAATTAGTGGTGCGTGCGACAGATTTCTCTGCCATTATTGGGCATCTATACAAGATGGGGATAGATAAGATATTGCGAAGATATGTACTTGAGTTTGAACGAAGCAAAATCCTCGCAGATGCGCGTGGGGGCACTGCGAGATGACATTACATAGGGAAAGCAACAACGCAGAAGATTCTATGCGCAGGGTTGTGGTGGCCAACCCTTCATTAGGATTAAAAAGCATATTATAAGGCATGTGATGTATGTTAGCGAAAAGGTATGCCATCGCAGAGGGATGAAATGCCTTTGAATCCAAAAATGATGTTGCAACTCTTCGAAAAGTGGGCAATCGATTTTGTAGGACCTATTCATCCCCAAGGAAAGATAGGCGCGAGGTACATTATCGCTGCGATGGAGTACTTGACTCCTTGGGTAGAAGCGCAACTGGTGTTATAGACATTTTTGGGCACTACAACCCCAAGCATGAAATGTCCATAAACCAAGGGCTCCTAAGTCCCTAAAAGTGTTGTTCTAACCCCTAAAGGAACAAGGTCAACTGATTACAGCTTCTCCCAGAAGTTCTCCATGAAAAACTGCTCAGAATTGGTCAAAACAGGATCATTTCAACTGCTCCATAGGCAAAGTGCGTTGCATCTCACCTAAACACACTGTGTGGGTGTGTTGCATTTCAAAAAGCCCTTCTATGGGGTGCGATGGGCGAGAAATGACAAATGGCAGTGTCATTCCGCGAGGTGGAGAGGCAATTGAAGCTTCCAAAAACTTCTCCTGTGACACTTGCCTCTCTGAATTCGACCAAGGATGAGTAAGAGATCATCAATCTCCAAGTGGAAGCAAGAACTATTAGAGGGAAGACACTAATCAAGTCACAAGCTGACTCATCTCCCTTACAGATATCTATATATGGATCCCTCATCCCAGAGATCCAGAGGCCAGAATTTTGCATATTGTAAGGAATTGTTGTTGGTTTCTTGAGATAAAACATCAGATTGTTGGGTGATCTAAGCTTTGTATGAGGTGAAGAGGGGCTTCCTTGCTGAGAGGATGATGCTGGGTCAGAACAACTGGTTGTAACTCCCCTTGGCTCTTTCTTGTTTATCAATAAAAGCTATTCAAGTTTTCCTCCATACTCTTGTGTCATTTATGTTTGCTGCATTTGTATGGTCAATTTACATCTGATCCTAGATTATTTATGATTATAGATCCATGTTCTTGTATAGTGCTATGCTACTGTTATCTTACAGGTACTCTGTGAAGCTGGGCATGCAAGGGAACAAGTAGCGAAAGACTATCAAGAAGGAGAGGAATCGAACCAGGAGATTAGCGCAAGACAGAGGTTGGTCTTCTTTGTTCTTCTCTATCTATACTTCATAAAGGAAAAACGAAAGTAGCTTTACTTTGTTTGTTTCTAAGGTAGCTATCACACCTTAGTGGGATAAGCAGTTCTGAGTAGACACTTTTCCCTATAACAACTGGTGAAGAATTGCACGGGTGTGACAGCCGCGAAGTTCCTATTTGAACATGTTTAGACATGATTTGGATGCCCAAAGATTTTGATGAGTGATCAGGGTACGCACTTTTTGAACGAAACGATCACCGCACTGACGGAAGAATTGCACGTGTATCATCAAAAGAGAACAACTTATCACCCACAGGCTAATAGGACAGTGGAGGTATTCAACAAAGTGCTTGAAAACACACTGACCAAGGTTTGCAATGCTCAACAAAGTGATTGGGACCTACGCATACTTGCGGTATTGTGGGCTTAGCTGACAACATGCAAAAAGCTGATGGGACAAACCCCTTTTAGGCTTGTCTATGGTGTTGAAGTGGTGATGCCTATGGAATACATTGTGCCTAGTCTATGC
Organism: Pinus tabuliformis; assembly: GCA_031772625.1. Classification (NCBI taxonomy): domain Eukaryota; kingdom Viridiplantae; phylum Streptophyta; class Pinopsida; order Pinales; family Pinaceae; genus Pinus; species Pinus tabuliformis. The sequence continues at coordinate 536,417,267 of CM062812.1, forward strand.
ATAGTAGCACTTACAGGTATGACAGATCGTGAAGCCCTACAAGAGAGGCTCGCGTAGTTGGATGAGCTTGAAGAAGAGATATTTTTGGCTGGATTTCACCAGCATGTCCAAATGCAACGCCAAAAAGCGTGGCATGATCGACATATTAAGCTGCACACATTTAAGGTGAATGAATTCATGTTGTCATATGACAGTAAGTTTGATAAATTTCCAGGGAAATTCAGAATGCATTGCCTGGGGCCCTATGTTATTAAGGAGATTACCAACGGTGGCGCGGTTCAGTTGGTTAAGTTGAATGGAGATCCCTTCCAAGGAAAGGTGAATGGTAGTCGATTAAAGCCATACACAGGTGGCCTAGCTATTTGACTAGGCGACAGAAGCATAGTCTTAGTGCTCCAGGCAGCTGAAAGGAGGTGTGGGACTATAAACTACACAGCCTGGGTTGGAGCGTGATTTCAGGACTGCGCGAAGCAATGAAATGTCACAGGGTCTGCAACAGCGCGAAGACAGCTGCACTAGGATGCAGGTCCACCGAAAAGTGACCATTAAAGTCACTATTCATGATTTTATGGTCGGTTTGAGGCCAAATGGAGTGGGCGGCAGGCATTTAAGGCAAACTTTATGGCTTAGATTCTTGAAAATTTTCTGCTAATCTAGCAATAATGGGCCGAATGTGAGGGGAATGGTAGAATTTGAATTCAAAAATCCCTATAAATCATAGGTGGCTGTCCAGAAAAAAACACTTGGCATTTTGAAAATTCAGTTGTTGCGCTATCAAGTGTGTATGGACCTTACAAATTTTGAGGCTTTGAGAGAAAGTTCAGTGTTTGAGACATTGCCGAAGGAGATGCAGGACCTCCTGACTAGAATGACATCGACACTCGAGGAAGCTGTGTAGGAAATTGTGGTAGTAGAAGCCCCAACGAGCGCTGGAGCGATAGTTGAAGTCCCTAAATCACCCAGAACACCAAGACCAAAGAAGGATAAGCATACTATGATCTCGGTGCGTGTCTCACCAAGAAACCCGCAAAGGACCAAGCTCACCTTGCAGGAAAAGGGGAAGGCCATTAATCTAGAGGTCGACAAGGAAGAATATGAAGAAATCCTGGTGGATGAGGAGGACATGGAAATGGTATTTGAAACCCAGGGTACGAACCCTCTTACTTGGTTACCCGAATATGTTCCTACATGCAAGGGCAAAGCCAAGGTGCCGAAGGAAATAGATGAGAGCAAGAGCTCCTTGCACACTCTGTTGCTCCTAGATGACAATGTTTTTGAGGGGTCGTACTTAGGGTGAGTTCATGTACTGAAGTTTGAAGATTGGGACCTCGAGGATCATGAGAAATTCCCACATTTAGCGACTGAGCAACTAATGCACCGATGGATTGACGTGATGGCTGGAACAATTGAATTAGAGCCAGGCACATGGCTCAAGGGTGTAGAGAAAGCTAGGTTGCTTAACTTGCTCTGGGTGACGCATTACCATCATGCCCCAGTGACCGTCTTCGTCATCAGGCAGCTGCTCTGCTTGGTGCATGATGGATTTTTGTGGCTGGAGGAGCCCATTCCCATCACAGATCACTTGATTCATCGGATCACACAGCCGCCTTACTCAGCAGAGGATCCAGCCAATATATTAGAGGGAAAAGATGGCGAGTTTTCCCTCACAGAAGCGATGAAGAAGAAGTTCAAGTTGGAGAAGAAGAAGCGGGGATATGCCATCTCCAGAATTAACAACCCTGCAGTCAAGGTCACAACTCAAATTTTAGTAGGGAAGATGATGCGGAAGTGTCGCGCAGATGAGGTTCCTACGCTCATGATTGCACTAGCGGTCCAATGCGCTGAAGGAGTCCAGTTCAACTGGGTAAATTATCTATGCAGCATGTTCCTTGCAAACTGTTGCGAGGCACAGGAGTAGGGCAAGACGTTTCACTACGCATGGTTCCTATTTTTGGTCATACTGGTGCCATGGTACCTGCCCAAAGATAGCCAATTCCCTTCAGTCATGCCAGACCTTCCAAAGGCATCGAAGTACGCTTCGCTGTGGGGGACCAAGGACGTGATGCGTATAAAAAAAGGTGAGATCTTTTGGATCTTGATGGAGATGAGTATCCGAATGGGGATCAATCTCAAGCCGTGGTTGTCACCCACAGTATACGCCAGTTTGCAGAGCTTTGTAAAGTTCAAAGAGGATTTCCACCATGTCTTTATCAGGGAGCAGAAGGACCCTACGAAGACATGGCATAACCTACCATATCTGGTGGTTGATGATGTTATTTTTGCAGTCCTTGAGTCTTGGCTTCCAGAGTGGTGCGCTCTAGCAGGCTCCACGGTAGAAACGAACAAGTCTGCCACGCAACGTAAGAAGGAACAAACAAAGCTTTGAATGGTGCAGCTGGCTGAGAAGTGCAGAAAGGAGGAAGTAGAGGCTAAGGCCCAGGCAGCACACAACGCCACGAAATTGGTGGAATAATAGAAAGCAGGAGGAGAAGAGCGCAAAGGACAAAAGTCACTTTCACCTGGGGTTGAGGCAAAAACAGAGATAGAACAAGGTGGCATGGACCCACAAACGAGGTCCACCCAGCTCAAGTGTCCGTGCCCGTAAGAGAAGGCAGCCTCGCGGAAGAAAACTAGGGCTTCAAAGACATCCTTGGATCCAATCACCCTCATTGAGGGGGATTTGCATGATATTGGAGAAACAGTGAGGGATGTCACCGCGAAGGCCCTCCAATAGTTTGAAGAGCATCAACAGTTGATATTGGGGGCTCTCTAGATAGAGCTATAGGAGTTGCAGTTTTTCACTCCACAGGCTGGCACAGTGTCCACTAGCCTCGCGATCGGCACTTCAGTTACCGAGGAGATGTTAGGTACAAGGATCACCAACACCATAGTGCTACCAGATGAGGTACTCACTATAGAGAATGAGGCCGATAGGCCCATGGTCAGCAGTTTGAAAGGGGTAGGATTGAATATGGCCATGCTCCCTCGAGAGACACTCTACCTCTTGCAAGATGGAGTCATCACGGAACTCAGGGCCCAGGAGAGTCACGCTCTGCAGGTGATGAGCGAGAAGTGCATCAACATCGAGCAGTTGGGCCTGCAGTGCAACGAGGCAGTGGAGCAGAATAAGCAAATAATGAAGGTAGTGGAGGAAGCCTGTCGAATGGTCTCAGAGTTGGACATTCAGGCAGAAGAACCAGTAGAGGCACGCATCTACATGTTGGCCACAGGGGTGCACGACGCTCAAGTAGATATGGCCCGAGTTCAGTTGGAGCTGAACCTACAGATCATAGAATTGCAGTTGCAGGCTCAGCCTTCAACTTCACCAGAAGTCAGGGAACAACGTACCACCGTTGTTACAACAGCAATAGCAGTGGTTGGCAGTGCAGTGGCAGACTGCATGCATCTTTTCGAATAGTCATTTGAGGTCCTAACCACCCTACATGAGAACCCAAATGTAGAGTGGCTAGAGACAGAGGCACGTAAGCCACAGCAAAAATATGACAAGGGAAAAGGGACTGCATAGACGGTCGCCCTTACATAGAGGCTTATACGGATGCAAGAGGCAAAGGCGCTCAAGGAACAGGTGGATGACGCTCGGCACAAAGAAGTGATCTTAAAAGTGCACCTACAGCTATGGATAGACGAGGCTTATATGATCACTACCTCCATTGAAGGAAAGCTCGTGCAACTACAAGTAGCTCAATAGAAGATTCAGGGTAGCAGTTTAGTAGCAGTCACCAAGTAGCGAGTGGAAGAAGTCCAGCAAGCGGCTGATCAATGAGCTACCGAGGTTGCGATTATCCAAACAGACCTGGCAGGTCTTCACGCTAAGATCTCCGCATCTGTAGAGTGACTCGAGTGTGAGTCACAATGTTTGTGTTGGGGGTTTGTTGGGCGTGGGATCCCCCAAGGGTAGTTTTGGGGCTAAAAGCCCATATTTTGGTCAAACTTTGTAATCCAAGTGTAAAGATTCCACATTTTGTGGTCGTGGAGTGTATAGGTGTTAAAGAGTCATAGAGTTGTCTGCCCTTATTTTGAAACTGAAATGTCAGCTATAGAAGATCTACCCGTGGTCCATAGACCATGGGATTGTATAAATAGAGCTAAGCTTTAAGTAGAAAAAAGAATCAATCAATGAAGCAATGAAGATATGTTGTATGGGAGATAACTCTGAAGTATAAATCTAAGTCTTGGGTCGTAGTGTAGGTAGAGGCTCTGCAGTTGAGTGCACAAAGGCCTAGAAGTCTGCAGCTGAGTGTGCGGACCCCTACAGCTGAGTGGGCAGGGCAGGTCGAGTCTGTAATTGTTCAGAATTATCAATAAAGAGAAGTATTCTACAAATTCTATGTCTTTATTTCCTATTTATGCATCTAGTTATGTTGGGTATGAATTTAACTTATAATGCTTATATGATATGCGAATATATGTAATTGTGTTGGTTAAGTGAATGCAAGTAAGAAAATTTGTTTACGCGAAGCTAACTAAGATATGTTAATAAGATAAGTAAGACACTTAGCCTGGTTTAGGAAATATCACAGTTTGCTACCATAGCAGGATGAAAGTATATCAGCCCTAGCTTAGGGCTATGCGAAAGCCGATTGTACCCTTTCACGAAGGTACTGAAGGGTGAAACAGAGGGTTAAGCAACCTGCGTGAAGGTAGGTCTAGCTGGAATAAACAAACATCACAACCATCTCAAGGGTGCGGAAACTTGGTTCTAGCATCCTCCCATACTGCTTCGGGTGGTACATCAGTCTGCGCTCCATGGGCTGATTTGGAAAGGGCTAGTAGTGTAGGGATTTGTTTGTCTAGCTAACGTTGAACCTGGGTCAGGCCCCCTCAAGCCAACAGTGTCCAATACTTCATCTTTATGAGAGGTATTATTTGTTCTTCATATCCACCATCCAAAGGGTTGTGAATCAGATGGAGCCTTCATGCGGTCATGATATTTGGTCTTCAGTTGTAATCTGGTGTTCCTTCATCTTCTCGGTTGATGATCATATTATCTCTTCAACTTCATAGGTGTCCTCTAGCATGGTATCCTTCTCCTTTCCCTCCATCATCATCCTGTCATGATAAGATAAAGTACCTACAACTGAAAACCATTAATGACAAGATGACATCAGTCTGAAAACCCCTAACCTATCATGTTTCATGAAATCACTTGTTAGGGTTGGAATATGTGACTGGATGAGTGAATGACACAGGGATTCATAGTTCCAGATGCCAAGGTATGGGACTGAGGCTTGAGACTACATAATGTGCAATTAATTATGGCCAAGGTCAAAGGATTGCACAGTTGAGGCACTCAAGAGCTTAGGTTGGAGGCTTGAGCCTTGAGACAGCACAATGTGCAATTATGGAGGCTTAGGCAGAGGGATTGCATAATTGAGGGACTCAAGGGCTCAAGTTATATTCTTGAGGCTTGAGACTTAGAAATGTGCAGTTATGAAGGCATGGGTTGAGTGACTGCATAGTTGAGGCACCCAAGAGGTCAAGCTTGAGGCTTGAAGTTTCCCAGTGTGCAATTTAAAAAAGAGAATAGGCTGGGAGATTGTGCAATTGAGGGGTTCAAGGCCTCAAGCATGACAATTAAGGTCTGAATTTTCCCAATGTGGAGTTCTAGAGGGAGGGGGTCAAGTGATTAGGCAGTTGTGAAGTTCAAGAGCTCAAGGCTCAGGCTTGATGCTTGAGACTGCACAATGCACAAAGAAGGCTGGTTGGAGGCAAGAATTACGTAGTTCTAGAGCTCAAGGATTGGGATTGGGATTGGGCACTGAGACTGCACAGTGCGTAATTCCAAGAGGAAAGGTTAGTTCTTGAGGGATGAGACTGTGTAATGCATAGTTCAGGAAGGCTGAGTGAGGTCAAGTTGCCCGTAAGTGAAATTTTCTGGATAAGGCTAAGTGTGGCATCAATGAAGCTCACTGGATAGAGACAAAACTAGATCATAATAACACACTCAAAACAATTGATTATACAACATTTATTACTGAAAAGACAAGAATAACATTATGCCCTCACTGCAGTGGTGATACAAAATACCTCTCCAAGTGCGACACAAAAGATAGAATTTGCAACGAAAGTGATGACACTACAATGCATAAATATTTGGGAATGATTTCAAAACATGTCTACATGACTAGAAGGACTCATCAACTCCAAATTACCCTTTGAAACAATCCAGAACTCAAATTTACATGATAAGTGACACTTCCCATTCTAAATGACGACACTTGTGATACGAAAAGAAAAGTGTGAATGACACTTGCAATATATGAATGACAGTGAAAGCGACGCATGCCAGAGCAAGGATAACATGGAAACAACACTTGTTAAAGTGAAATCAAGAGAAAGCAATGGTCATAAATGTTAAAACAACACTTGCGACGATATAAGTGTGTAAAAAGTGACAGTTGGAGAAAAACATCGAAATAGAAATACGATCAAAAACAAAAGTGAGAGATTGTCAATTGAAAGTGGGCACTAATTATCGACATAGGTTGAACATTGCACAAGCACTGTCTTGGTGGATTGTGTTGGGCCTATTCAATATTATGTAAAATAATGTGCTCATGAACTTGTTGTAGACTGAGCATGTGTGAGTAGGTGAATTCGACACTTACAGTTCAAGAACGTAGGCCAAATACTTAACCAAGCATCAATCAGCTAATAAGTGACTCCAGAACAACCGATCGCGAGATCCACATAAGGCTCCAAAATTCAAGTGTAGAAAACATTTTGGAGGGTCTTTATCACAGTGACAACACTTCCATACATCTGTGTGTTCTATTGGAACCTAGTGATAGCCAAACTTCAAATCAATCTTACTAAATTACTTAGCCCCCTTGAGCTAGTTAAGAATGTCATAAATCCTTGGGATTGGATACCTATTCCTAAAAATTATTTTATTTAGTGCCCGATAATCAATGCGGAGTCTCTAGGTCTCATTATTCTTCAATGCAAGTAAAATTGAGATCCCACAAGGTGAAGAACTTTGTCAAATGTGCCATTTTTATAGAAACTCCTTGGTGTACCACTTGATTTATTCATTTTCCATAAGAGAGAAATGGTATATTGGCCTATTGGGTAGAGGTGCTCCGGGAGTGAGGTCAATCGAATGCTTGACCTAACAGTACAAAGGTACCCTTGTGGGTGAGGAGAATATGTCCTTGTATTCTTCTACGAACTTATCTGCCTACTTATTTTGTGTGGAGGTACCCTTCCTAGGGGCCATGGATGTGTCCATGATCTTCCCCTTACTTTGAGAACGAATCAGAAAGAAAAAAAAATTCCATTCTAGGAGATGATCTTATTGCATTTCGTAGCAGAGATCAAAGAAATGGTGGTAGGCAGGGATACCTATGTTATCCTTTATAACTTAATACCCAAAGAAATAATAATAGTGTGAGGGCTAGACTCATACACAGTACACCTCTTCCACATATATGGTTGGCATAATAATGCATCAAAAACTTCAAGGGAGAAACATCACAAAATAACTCATCTGTGAAGGGCATGATGTTGTAGGGTAGGTGGCACCGCTAGCTATCATGGTGTATGGCTGCAAGTGTGGTGTTGTCAATTGGCCTAACCACTTCATGAACTCAACTGAGATGAAACTATTTTCGCTCCTGCTGTTGACAATGAACTACATTGGATAACCCCTCACCCACATATGTGAGTGGAAGAGACACTCCCCCCTACTCTGGATCTTTGGGCTTAATATTTGGGACCTTGGTTATCGCAATGGTGGAACTAGGCTCTGCATCAATTATCTACTTCCCCTTATTCTTTCGCTTGTTGCGTTTAGACTTAAAATCGGAAAAAGCATCTCACACTGAACCTTTCAGCTCGCCCATAAGTGATTGCCTGGCATGACACTCATTTTTGTTGTGAGTGGGGCTCTTGTTGAACTCACACCATTTTCCCGTGTCCTAATTTGTATTGTTGGTGCTATTATTTTCTTATTTATTCGATGCATTGTCTTGGGTGACCCTACCTTAGCTCTGTCCTTTGTTCTGCGATTTGGAGGTGCCTTTTCCCTACTTCAGATTTGCAGATCCAAAGTCTTCTTCTGTTTAAATTTTTTCTTGATCTTGATAGAATATCAATATACAACACCAAACAAGGAAATTTCTAGGAACTCCATCTCTGCCTGGATGTACTTGTGCAGAAAGTCACAGTACTAGAGTACATGATGTCGCTCAGAATACTAGATACTCATATTCCTGCAAAGGGTATGAAAAATATTTGTGAATTATGGCACGTCCTAGTCTCTTTCTTGCCACACTTTGGTCCATTTTATTTACTTATCTTCATATCTCCTGATAGGGTACTATTGTTCCTTGATGACATCTGAGAAATAATTCCAAGTGGGTGTGACTCAAAATAGTAAGGCTTCATTTTCATCACTCTACTCACAGTAGGTTTCCCACTAGTCGTTGACATGGGGGGCGAATTTGAGGAGTGAAATAGTAATCTAAAACATCTATTTCTATTTGGCATTGAAATATAGGAATTTCAGATTTAACTTGTACCTTAAAGGAGTGGTGGCTCTGAGTTGGCTTCTGGATGAAGATGCTTCACTCGGTGATACCTGCCGAAGGAACCGAGAAAATTTATCCATCATCTTGTACCTTTATTGCTTGAGGGATTCTTCAAGAAACATTTTCAAATGATATCCTACTCCATCATCTTTATTTTCTTCTACCATGGGAGGTGGTTAGGGTCAGTGAGGCCAGTCTTGCAGGGATTCAATCATTTCAAGTCCTAATTCCTTATACGCCAACCTCATTGGGGACAAGCATAGAAGAACATAGAAAGAACATACCACTATGATACCATTGATCCATATTTATGAAGGGACAAAATGAAATACAAATTTAAATAGGAACATGCATTTACAGTGAAAAATGAACTTCAATTCATTAATATCTAATACTAGAAACTGTTTATATGCAGAAGGGAAATAAACTAGCTTGGATGATGGTAGTTATCTCTAAGAATAGATGATATGGCTACATGCCTTCTGAATTGTGTTACAATGAGGCTCAAAGGCCTTCTTATTATTTAGAAACAAGGGAAAACCCTAAACACCCAAAATCCTAACCCTTCAGAGATGAAGCACCAAAAGTTTGTGGGACCCGTTGGGGTTAGTTGGTACATAACCTTCTTCGGGTCGTAGCTTTGGTGTACAATCTTTGTTTGATGTGTATGAGACATCGTTGCAAATATTTATCTAAGGACAACAAATTTTGACTATGGACCACACCATAAGGAGTCCCTTTGGATGCAAAATTTCCAAGAAAACATCATTTAGTGCCTCAAAAAGGCTCCAGAAGTTTAAGACCCAAAAAACTGCAAAAAATAGTAAATTGTGCTATAAATTAGGAAAATGAAAGGAAATATATTTGGGGGTCTAAGTGGAATAGGTGGGTGGCCACCAATATCCACTTGGATCGCTCCTCCCCCCTTAGGAGGCAATGATCCCCATTCGCATTAAGAGCCTCCATGAGATAGGGAAACTTCTACTGAACTTGGTCCCTGGTGAGCCACTTGCCTTGGTGCAGGAGCTGGCCAACTTTAATAACCTGATACAGTGGGATATTCTGTTGGTGAGTGTTCTTAATTTTTGTGTCCATGATATGATCAGTTGTGGTCAGTTCAATGTAGTCTAGTTGAGCTTTGTTAGTTTCAACTGCCCAGCAATGTCTCATATGTTCAACAATGGTGGACAGCATGGCTGAAAGTGGTCCACATAGAATACGAGGTGCAAGCTAAGGAATGGGGGGATATTGAGATCGACATAATTGTCTCCCACAACCTTAGTGATGGTGTAAGGCCTATATCAAAGTGGTCAAAGATTTTTATGGGCTCCGAAAAGGTTTTCCTTCTACAATTGAAACTACACTTTGTCACCCACCTAAAACTTATATGGCACCCGATGTTGATCTTATCACTGTTTATAATTGGCATTGGATTTATCCAATATGTCATTAACCTACTGATGAATGTGCTCAATGCATTCAATAAACTTGGTGGCTTTATCAACTATAGACTAATAATGGATAGATTCCTCCTATGTAGTTGCAAAAGGTAGTGCAACATCAATGAGACATAATGGATGAAATCCCAGGCCCACTTGAAAGGTGCTGTGTCCAGTCGAGCTATGGAGAGGTATGTTATAACTAATTTTCACATAGGGAAGACTCTCATCCCATGTTTTGAGGTGCTTAGATTTTTACATGTGGAGTATGTGCACAATCATCCTATTGAGGACCTTTGTCTGGGGGTGGAATGCAGTTGACTTGGTGAGTTTGGTGTCCAACAATGACCAGAGACTCGACCAGAATGTGCTTAGGAACTTTATATCTTGATTTTATATAATGGTCTATGAGATCCCAAAATGCACCCACACTCGTTGAAAGAAGAGTTTGGAAGATTCTTTTGCTATGATATTCTTTTTGTAGGCAACCAATATAGCCATCTTAGAAAATATGTTGACGACCACCTACACTCATTGTCATGCTTGGTAGAAGGAAGTCCAGACATATAGTCCATGGTGATGGATTACCAGGGCCGACCAGGAGTAGGAAAATGAGTATACATGCCTTCCTTCTTAATGGTTTTCTTGGTGATGGTAAAGGCAGTGCAAGATCTGATATATTCTCCAACATCTTGTTAGAGATTTGGCCAATAAAAATACTTCTGCAGTACAACCACTATCTTATCTACACCAAAATTTCCAGAGACCCCACTGTATTGTGCCACCCAAATCATCTTGGAATGCTCACTTGAAGTAACACAAAGGTGTCCCAGGTGGTACAATAGTGCATCCTGAAGGCAGAAGTCTGGAATTGGCTTGCCATCTATCAGCATCTAGTAAATGGTCATGAACTTTGGATCAGATTTGTAAAGATACAACCATCCTGAAGTATCTTTTCCATAAGCGTCGAGAACATTTGTTAGTGCCACAACCTATGGCTAACTGAGGCAATCTGCAACATTATTGGTTCTTTCTTTCTTCTACTTAATGTTCATATGAATTTTTTATAGATATTTGGACCATTTATGGGGGTGGTCATTCTGTAGATTCCCTTATGTCTGTATAAACTAAAAGGTTTGTCATTTGTGTGGATTATCATCTCCTTCCCCATAATGTAATGTTTCCACTATCGAAAATCCTACATAATGGAACACATCTCTTTATCCTAGGTGGGGTATTTCATAATTTTATCAGAAGGTGTCTCATTATGATAAGCCATGACATTCCCTCGCTAGGTGAGAACAACGAAAAATAGAAAATTTAGAGACATATGTCTCAATTTCAAATGGTTGTTGTAGATCTGGCAATGTGAGTATTGGTGTAGAGAAAAGTGTTGGAAATAATACTGAGAGGGGGGGGGTGAATCAGTATTATCAGATCAATCAATCTTTTCAAATTTCATGCTCAGAAACATATACGCTACTTCAGTTAAGTGAACCCGCGTGTACACGCTACTGTGTCTAAAGAAACTAGCGTATATCCAGAAATCTTATGATTCAGTTAGCTTAGTCTTCAGTAAATACATCAGATCATTATTATGCATATTAACAGTAAACAGGTGCAGAATAACAGAACAGAACATCACACAAGAGCCACACACATGAACACAAAGATATAAGGTGGAAACCCAATGTGGGTGAAAACCACCTGCTGCAAGTCATCTCAATCTTCTTCTTAATAAGAAAATCCTTTTACAATATTTGTACTGGTGCAGTCTTATACCAGTACGGGAGCTACAACCCCCTTTGCTCTTGTACTAGCCGATCCATTTACTAGTACGCAGGCTGCTACCTGCTACAATGCTCCAAAGATCTCCTTTAGCTTTTGTACTAGCTTAGATACTAGTACGTAGGTGCTTGCCTACAATCTTCTCACCTCCAGGTACCACGTTTCATCAATTTTCAGACTGGATACACTGAAGCACAACACATAATCTGAAAGGCCACTTTTCATCCAATTTTCATACTAGACCCATAACTATCATCGAGGCTCAAAACAATCATCAAACTCTGAATCACTGAAACCCTGTTAACAACAGTCACCAGAACACAGAGCAGACACAGAACTCTGTAATAACCATCAGATCCATCTGCAACTTCAAATATCAAGCTTTACAATGTATACGCTACTTTGATGAATCAAACCCGCGTGTATACGTGCTTTTGCCAAAGACAACCCGCGTACAGATCTAAAAATAATTTCTCATAACTTGCAGCGGTACCAGACATCAGTCATACTCATAACACTTATAGAACAATACATGCGTCAGTATGTAGATCTAGAATAAGCATCATAAAGATATTTCATTTCAAACCATTTGATCCCGATCTCTCCTTAGATCTTGTTCTCCATCAACCGGTGAGATCTCTCCTTAGCTCAAATCAAGCAATGCATCATCAACCCATAACCCTGCATACTGGATCTAATGCTTCATCAGATATTCAAGACATTTCAGATACACTTGCCTAATGATTTCCTTCTCCTTATATAGCCTTAGGCCTTGTTCAATACCAAGGGCCACAACCATAGAAATCCAATACCATCAACTTCAAAACTAGGGATCAATACGTCCGTCGAGACACCAAGGTCCAAAACCATAGGCACAACATCCAAGGAATAACCGCCGTGGACCAAAGATAAGTTTTCCATATACACGCTCTTTTACTGAAGCAAACCTGCGTGTACACGCGACTTGGGCTTAATGAACCTGTGTGTATGAACTTTCTCTTCTTCTTATAGTCTAATCATCAATTCCTTGCTGCTGTCCTTCTGCACATGATTTCTCATCAGTGTGGTTTGCCATCAAGGACAACACTTGTCTCATAATGCCAACAATCTCCCCCTTTGGACTTGATGGCAAAGCTAACTTGTCACACTTAGAACTATCATTTGATTCCTTCGAGCCGTCCTCCATCAGTCACATCTGATATCTCTTCTGAAGATTCATCCAGTTATACATAAGTGAGATATTCTTCTATGAGAGGGTTGCCATCAAGTACAACACATGCATCATAATGCCAACAAAAAGATAGTGCTTCTGCTCAATGAACACCTTTTTTCAGGAATCGGATCAGTTTTTTTTTTCTTTGGCTCTGCCCTTGGTAAATTGACTCAAAGGCCAAGTGATATGAGAAAATCCCAACATGAACCTTTGATATAAATTGGTAAGGAATAGAAAGATACGAAGCGTGGTTGGGGCCTACCTCTCCATGAAGACGAATATGTCATCCATATATACAACCATGAATGAGTTGGTGAAGGGTCACAAGATGTCATCCATCAATCTCATAAAATTTGCAGGGGAATTTTTCAACCTAATATGAATGACCAATCACTCAAAAAGGCCCTCCATAAATTTGAAGGTGGTGTTCCATACATCTGTGGGTTCTATTGGAACCTGGTGATAGCCATACATAAAGTCAATCTTGATGAAGTACTTGGCTCCCTTGAGCTATCCAAGAATGGCATCAATCCATGGGGTTGGATAGTTTTTCCTGAAGTGATTTTATTTAGTTCTCAATGATCAATGCATAGTCTCTAGGTCACTTCCTTATTTTGTATGAATACAATAGGGCTCCCACTAGGTAACTAACTTGGATGGATGTGCCCTTTTTGTAGCATCTCCTAGATATACCACTTGATTTCTTCATTTTCTAGAAGAGAGTAATAGTATATCATCCCATTGGGTAGAGTTGCTCCAGGAGTCAAGTCAATTGAATGCTTGACCCGGCAGTGGAAAGGTACCCCTACGGGTGAGGAGAAGATGTAACTATATTATTACACAACCTTATCCACCTACTTTTTATACATGGAGATACCATTCCTAGGGTCCATGGATGTGGCCATGATCTTCCCCTTACTTTGAGAGAAAATAAAAAAGAAAATAAATTTAAGCGATTGGAGGCTTCCACAGTTATTGATATTGTTGTATATTTTAGGAATATAATTGTGTAATGGTTTTTAATCCTTCCAATGTTTCTGATGGTTACTCCATCCAACATCAGGGGCTAAAGAGATAATGTGTCCCTAATGATGGATGGATTAAGCATCTAAAACATTGGATGGATCAAAATCCATTACACAATTCTCTTCTGGAAACCTTCAATGAAAATAAATTTTCCAACCTGGGAGATGATCTTACTAGATTTCTTAGTTGAGATCAAAGAAATGGACCTTCGATATCATGTATAGCTTACTGTCGATGGTAATAATAATAATGTGAGGTCTTGACTCATACATATCATGATGTTTCCACATATATGATTGGCCTAATAATACATCACAAACTTAAAAGGGAGAAACATCACACAATACCTCATCTGTGAAGGGCTTTATGTTGGAGGGCAGCTGGCACTGCTGGCTGACGTGAAGGTATCGCCCTTGGTGTAGCCATATGATGGTGTATGACTATGGGTGTGGTGCCTTCGTTAGGCCCAACCGCTTCATGAACTCAATTGAGATGATATTTTTTTGGCTCCTGTTGTCAACAATGAACATTAGCGGAGAACCCTTCACCCACATTTGTGAGTGGGAGAGATTCTCCCCCTCCTCTTAATGTTTGAGATCAATATTCTAGACCTTGGTGATGGCAACGATGGCATTGGGTTGTACGTTAATAATTTTCTTCCCCTTTTCGGTCCCCTTGTTGGGTTCCAACTCTGAGTTGGAACGTGCCTCTGACTTTGAAGCCTTCAGCTCGACCACTAGTGATTGCTTGTCGAGACACTATTTTTTGTTATGAGTGGGGATCTTTTGGAACTCACACCATTTGGTGCTGTTATAATTTTCTTATGGCTTCGATGGGTTTTCCTGGGTCACTCCACCTTGGCTCTATCATTTGTTATACAGTTTAGAGGTGCCTTTTCCATGCTTTGGATTTGGAGATCTAAAGTCTCGCTTCTTATGTTTAAATTTATACTTGATCTTGACAACATATTGGTATGTTTAGCTAAATTAGCATATGTCCATGAAATCCATCTCTACCTATATGTACTTGTGCAGATAGTCATGGTACTTGAGTACCAGATACCACTCAGAATCATTGATACCAATATTCCTTTGAACGGTATGAATAATATTTGTGAACTCTGGCACATGCTGGTCCCTTTCCTGCCACAGTGTGGTCTATTCTAGGTACTTATCTTCATAGCTTCTGATAGGGTAATATTGTTCCTTGAAAGTGTCTCAAAAATAATTCCAAGTGGGTGCAACAAAAAATAGCGAGGGTTCCTTCTCATCCCTCTGCTCACAATAGGTTTCCCACTAGTGCTTGACATGGGGGGCAACTTTGAGGAGTATTTTGATGGTGCTATAACTTCCAAGATTAAGGGGATCTCCTCGATATGAAGTCCCAATTAGACCTCACACTGTTTGGTGTAGGAGTCCCATCTGGTATAAACGCTCGGTTTCCAAATCCTTCATATTTTTTCTTCGCTTTAACTTTCAGCAAGAGAGAGGGAAGCAATGGTGCCTTCATAAAGAAATAATGTATTCTTAGTGAGTTTTCAGTTGTAAATGCTTCAAATTTGTTATACTACAGATAGGGGAGGAAATTGAGCCTCTAAGAGAGAGGTAGTAGTACCACCCAAGAAGAGACACACATGAACAAGAAAGATCTGTCTAACATCCAACAGAATAGTTAACAGAGGATGTGATGGTCGTTACAACCAACAAATGAAAAGGTCTATCTAATATCCTATGGAATATCCCACAAGGATGTGACAACAATAAAAACCATTACAACACATTCTCAATAAGATAAGTACTAAAACAACTAAAATAGTTCAAATATCTTAGCACATGTGAAAAAAAACATGAAGTACAAACATTTGCATAATAGTATTACAAACATTCATAATCCATGCCCGAATAACATGATGGCCTTGAAGGCTTTTGTCATTAAGTGAAAGCTCCAAGACACATGTTTACAATGAACATCACTAGCTCCAGTAGTGGAGCGTTGGAGGTACTCCTTCCTCCCCAAAAGAACAAACTTATCTCTTTAATTCTTTACAGGAGGAGCCAAGGTGATCAGTCCTTTACTCATAAAATGAGGGAGTATATATAACCAAGGGGTGATTCTTCCCATTCCTTGTGACTCTTTGATTACCCTCATGACTTTTTGACTTCCTATTACTTTTCAACTTTAGATGACTCTTCGTATTCCACACATGTCCTTTGGAATTTCACTTTACAATACATTTGTGAAACATATGTTACATCAATAGCTACAATGTGTGGCATGTGACCACTCATGATATGACATGACATGACACTGCTAACATGGAATACATGATGATGTGGCAGTGTTGAGCCACTTCTGTTGCTATGTGCTGAGTGAATGCTTGATAATTTTCTTATTTTCACCTCTGTATGACTTAACAATAAGGCATCTTCAATGATATTAAGTCTTGAGTTGTGATCGCAAAATAATTTCCATTTGCCTTCTTTTGATTGATTAAGTTGCATGTTCAACTACAAGAGTGTATTTTAGCATGTTTCCCTCCATATTTTTCTTCATCATCTCGCTATAGCATAGTAAGGTACTTGTATATGCAATTCACTCATGATGAGACGACATCAATATGAAAACCCCCTAGTCTAAGATGGTGCATTATGATCCATTGACTGAGTTAGAACTATATGACGAGTCAGGAGAGAGGGCTCAGTGACTGCATAGTTGCGTAGTTCAAGAAGCCAGGGGTAAGGCTTGAGCTCTGAAACTATTCAGTGCATAGTTCATGCAGTATTGAGGGAAAAAATTATGTAGTTTAGAGAGCCAGTGGGACAGGCTGAGGGGACGGGCACTAAGAGGACATACTGCAAAGGCCTGGGAGACAAGGGAGGTTGGACTGCTACAAAACTATGCATTTCAAAGGATCAGGGAATAATCTTGAGGTTTGTGATTGTGCAGTGTGTAGTGAAGGCTAGGCTAGGAGGAATGATTGCGTAATTCTAGAGGTAAATGCTAGAGCTTGGGCACATAAACTACACAGTGTAGCAGTCCTATGAGGTAGGAACTATGCATTGTGTAGTCCCAAGGGGTAAGGTCACAACTAGAGGATTGAAATTGTGCAGTGTGCAGTTTAGGGAGTCCGGGTGAAGCCAAGTTTCTTAGTCGAAAAGCCTTCTCAGAAATGGCTAAGTGTAAGACGTGTTAGACTTATGTGAAAAGTGATAGGACTTTGACTATGATATCACACTTATAATACTTGATGACAAAACAACAAAGATCACCCATGACCCATGAACAATGCATTTCCCTCTATGTGATAACTTTACGATAAGTTACGACAAGTGCGACACTTAAGCTAGACTTTGGGATGACTGCGACGACACTTGTGCAATAATGTTAAAAACTTTGCGAATGAGAGTGACATATGGTTACATAGTTATAAAAATTCATATACACAAAGATATACCCTTGAAACCATTATAAGAGGCTTCTACACATTGTGTGACAACCAATCATGCGAAAAGACAATAGTTTACCCAACTTGCAAAGGGGATAAAAATACTTCAAAAAGTACATAAAATGAGTTTTGGTGTTTGCGATTGCAATATGCAAGACCAAGGAAGGCTCCAAAATTGAGTGGAAGCCAAAAATTTTGAGGGTGTTGTAACAACTACAACACTTGGCAACACACTGGTAAAATTCCATCTTCTCTGCCTCGGTTAACTTCTTCTGTTCAAGTCCTTGGTTCTTCGGAGAGTATTGATTCATCGTGTAGATTACTTTGGTTTCCCCACTTACCCCTTGACTAGACATGGTCCCCTTTATGCCTTCTTGGTTGAACATAACATAATATTCAACAATATCACAATGTTTCGAGTTGGGAAGGGTAGTGTAGTTCACGAGCTTAAGATTTTCAAAGTATAATTTTTCATCTCTGGTGTTGCTCTGTTGCAGGCACTTGGAAAATACCCCGGTGGAGTCACGTAGGAACACAAGCATTGCTCCGCTACTAATGAGCATAAACATCACCTCGATGGAGTTTCTTTCTTCACCTCTCTACCTAGGAATCCTTTTTGTTCTTTCATATTTATTTATTTATTTTAGAGAGGATGGTGTCTCAACACTTATTCATTTTGGGCGGAAGAGGGATCCCAACTTATTGGGACAAGGATAGGTTGTTCCTTTAGAGAAGCATATAGATACCTATGATTTAGGTTTGCTCATTTATATTTTTCCCCTTCTCCTCTTCTACTAATTGGATAAACATGAAAACACTGAAACATATAACTAATTGTAGGCATAAGGTTTCCTGAATAGACGTAGGTTCATTGTTGGACAAAAAATCTCCTTACAGATGGATCACATTTTCCATCGGAACTTCATCGACCAAAAGATATAACCAACACAAAGAAGATGGATAAGAGGTTGGACAAATGTCGAAGTGTCACAAGACTCTTTAGAGTTTATAGACACACATACTAAGAAGCCACAAAATGTTCATGCACAAAACCTATTCACATGATGAGAAAAAAGCAAACTTCAAACAAACAAGAAAGAAAATTCTATGTACATAGTGTAGGGAACAACCCTAGATCATAATTGAAAGTAATGTTTTAATTCTTGGCCATTGACAGGGAGAGATTCAATCTTCCTATCAAGTGATTGAAGATTATAAGTGTGTTGGCTAAGCTTTTCGTGGATAGTGAATGGCCCAATCCATAGGGATTGAAACTTAGTGTGTTTTCCTTTGTCGTTGTGGGCTTTATTCCACATCAAGGGCAAGTCACACAAACTAAAGTTGTTCTTTCCTATATACTTCTTTTCAAACCACCTCTTGATATGGTTATGGTGAAGTGAAAATATTTCTTTTGCTTTAAACGTCTCTTCCTGTAATTTGTGAAGGGTGTCCATCCTACGTTGCACTAATAAATATGGTTTTCCTTGGGATTCTTGTGAAAGTTGGAGAGCAGGAAAGTATATGTTGGGAGGGAGGATGGCTTCTTTTCTGTATAGAAGGAATTAAGGGGAGGTGTTCAAAGAGGTATCTGGCATGATCCAGTCATGCCATAAATAATTTACCAAAGCAGAGTGCTAGTTTCGCTTCTCAGAGAATATGGTATTTTTTATGATACAGATGAGGTTATTATTTGTGGATTCAACAAGACCATTCCCTTGTGGATAATAGTTAGTTGAATGTTCCAATATAATACCATTTTCCAATGCAAAATTGTAAAGTCTTAGCGATGAAAAGTATGTTGCATTGTCGAAAACAAGTGAAGTAGGAATTTCGAACCTGGAAATGATGTTCTGTTGAAGGAAATTTATGACTTCTTGATCATTCACTTGTTTGAGAGGAACTTATTCTATCCACCGCGTGAAATAATCCATGGAAGTGAGAATATAACGTGTTTCTTTTGTGAATGCAGAAATATTTCTCCAATAATATCCAATCCCCACTGTTGAAAAGGTTCTTCCACTACAATAGGCTGCAATGGGGCGAATGACTTCTTGTTTCTCTCAGCACACCTCTGATAGACCAGATACTTGCAGGCGTAAGCATGAGCATCCTTGAATAATCTAGGCCATTAAAAGTTAGATTGCATGACTTTATGTGGTTTTGTGTTACCCGCAAAATGTCCCCCAGCTAGTCTATCGTGGAGATCGCACAATAATTTCTTTGAATGATGTGCTTCCAAACACCTTACAAGTACTCCATTATTATGCTTTCTAAAAAGCACCCCTTGCACTAGCTGGTAAGATAATGCTTTGAGTCTGAGTGCCCTCTTTTGTTGCGCAGATAAATGGGTGAGAACAGTGCCACGCACAAGGTATTGGTGCACATTTGTGTACCAAGATTTCATGACACTAGTGGGGGAAGCTCACTCAATATTGTACATTTCGATTTCTTTCTCCCATCTTGAGAGATCTTCTTCTTACTTTGCACCCACTAATTCTGTTGCTAGTCAACATAGACTGTGGCCCTTGATTATGTGAACTAGTTTGAACTCTAAGTCATATTCCTGTAGACCAGACATCCAGTTCACTCTTCTCTCACCCAAATCTTTTTGAACAAAGAGTGATCTGACTGTTGGGTGGGGAACAAAGATAATACAATGATTTTTCAAGAAATGGGACAGAAAGTTCTACATCACATTATATATTGTATAATATTGCTTGTTAATGGAGGGATAATTAAATTTAGGTCCTTGAAGACTAGCACTCACAAAATATATAGGACACTCATTGTCCTAATCATCCTTTTGCATGAGCACAACGACAAGAGAAGTGTTAGAAGAAAAGGTGTAGAGAAAAAAATCCTTGCTGAAATCTAAGTTGTATAATGGAGGTGCTTATGCGATAGATTTCTTGATACGGGAAAATGCATCCTTTTCCCTTTTATCCCATCTATATACTGCATCCTTATTTATCATCTCCTGTATTGGTTTAACAATATGAGCGTAATTGGAAATGAAATTGCAGAGGAAATTGATTTTCCCCGGAAAGGATTGCATAATGTTTTTCTTCACTGGGAAGGGAATATGTGTAATTGCTTTGACCCTCTCCGGGTCTAATTTAATCCCACTATTAGTGATGATGTGGCCCAAGAGGTTACCCTTAGACACTGAAAATATACTCTTCTTGGGATTAAGAGATATCCTGTACTTGCAACATCGCTCGAAAATTTTCTTCAAGTGGCGTATGTGATCAGATCTCTGTTTGGAAAACATTGTAACATCATCAAGATAGACCACTACACTCTGTTCAATCAATCCCCCAAATGTGATGTCCATGGCATGTTGGAATGTAACACCAATATTAATCAACCCAAATGGCATTCGCTTAAATGCAAACATGCCCCACTTTGTGTGGAAAGTTGTTTTAAGTTTGTTAGGCTCTGAGACTAGAACTTGGTTGTATATTGAATATCCATCCAAGAGAGAAAACATTTCTGACCCCAATACTGTTTGCAGTATCTGTCCTGTAGACGGAACGAGGTAGTTATCTTTGTCCGAGGCATGTTTTAGATTTTAGAAATCGACACAGAAGCAGATTTCCCCAGACTTATTTCTTACCGGGACCAAGTTTGGTACCCAGGTGCCATGTTGTGCTTTGTATATGACCCGAGAATCTAGAAATTTACGTACCTCTTTTTCAATGAGGGGCTCAAGCGTTGGATGTACCTTCCGTATCTTTTGTTGAAATGGCTTGGCCCCTTCTTTTATCGGGATCACATGCCGAATAATTCGCGTGTCATAAGTTTTAAGTTTGTCATATGTCCATGAGAATACATCTCGGTACAACTTGAATTAGTGGATAAAGGATTTTCGCTCCTGTGGTGTACAACAAGTACCAAGATTAAAAAATTTCATATCTATAAATTAATTGAAAATAAATTAAATTAAAATCTAAATCAAAGTATTTATTACTACTTTATTAGTTAGGTATTTAATGGATTAATTAATTATATTTAATTTATTTATTTATTTCAGTAAAAAAGTAAAAAAATTAATTAGATTTATTATTTATAAAATTCAGTAATCCAAATATAAATATGAATTAAAATTAAAATAAACTAATTATATTTAATTAGGTTATTAATATAATGAGAATTGAAATTAAAATAAAATTAAAAAATAATAAACTAATTATATTTGGTAATTCACATTAGGTTAAAATAAAAACAAGGAATAAATAAACTTATGATATTTATTTGATTTATTTAGAATTAATTAGTTTTATTATTTAGTAATTCATATTAGATTAAAATAAGAATTAAGTTAAAATAAATAAAATAAAATTGAATAGTTTATATATTTTAGTCTTATGAATTAGTCGACTTCTACTTTAATTTATCATCCATTAGGTATTTATTTATTTGTTCTGGTCAGTAAATTCTTCTCTCAATCTATCACTCATTTTCTGTCCTAATGATGGATCCCCTTTGGGATTCAAAACGTTGATTTGATGAACAAAGTACTGTGGATAATCCGAGTCATATTTTTCCAAATTTCATATCCTTTTTTGTTCCCAAATTGATCTGCTTGTGCAACATTGTGGAACTATGGGTTTTAAGGGTTTTAACATTAACATGTCCACGGAAGCATTTCTACAGGTCATATAGCTTTTCCAATGATACCACTCCTTTCGGCATGATATTTCCTTTGGTTGAGCTAGTTTCATCCTGCAATTTTCTTTCGTGCTCGTCTTCATCGATCGTTGCATCCTTGAAAACATCAATGTTTTCCATGAAGTGAAGTATTTGTTGGTCATCATTGAAAACACATAAATTAGTGATATTATCAGGGATGGATGGCTTATAAATAATTTCTATAGAAAAATCGTCCCTTAACGGTGACAACCTAGCAGCAGCATTTTCCAATGCATCCGTAGTTGCGTTACGCATTCTAGGAACAACAATAATATTAAAATCTTGGAATTATGAAATCAAATGCCATACCTCTTGTTGATAACTTTTAAGATGAGGTGACACACAGTGTATGGTATCATGTACCTGTCGCACAACAATTTCTGAGTCACCTACTGCTTTTAGGATCACAACATTGAGGTCAATGGCTCTTTGCAAGCCCAAGATGAGTGCCTTGTATTCTACAGTGTTGTTCATGCACTCAAATTCCAAGTGGCTAGAGATCAGATGTCCTCTCTGTAGTGGGTCTATTAAAACACAACCATCTCTAGAGTCCTCCTATAGTTTGGAACCATCAAAATACAATGCCCAAATATCATATGTACAAGGACTAGGAACTACACTAGTATTGTTATTATTATTATTACTAATTGTACAAGTGTCATTTTCCCTAGTTGGACTAGGAAGGAGCTCCAACTATCTATCTGATGGGACTAGGGACGACTGTGCAAGATAGCACCCCAACTGATTTTCCAGGAAGCAATTGCCAAAGATACGCTATGTGAAAACCACTGGTTCATTATGTCCATTCAAGGGAGTAACAATATGTTTCATGTATCTCTCCCATTTCACTTGTATTTGATTGTTTTTTCCCTTTTGCAGAAGCCATAAATGTGACCATTCCATAGAAAAGTACCCCTACAACTTCCTGGACCAATCTCTACTCAACAATACTCCATATGATTCCAGAATCTCCACCATCAATGTGTTTATACATTGGTGGACTTTCTCATCGATGATAAATGGATAATCACATCTCTGAGTTCACCAAATGCGTGGACAAGAGTCCTGTCCAACTGAATGATTTGTGCATCTTTTTTGTCCCATTTTGCATTGATTTTCTTGGCAATATATAATGGAATTACGTTTACTGATGCAATGGAATCAACCAAGCAATTGTGTACATTGAAATTGAAGATTTCAAAAGTTAACAGAAATGGAGGGAAAAGTGTATTAGCATCCATTGTCAAAGCATTAAGTTTGGATTAGAGGGAAACATAGGAAATACCATATCCCTTGTCTGAAGAAGTATCATTACCTACGGTGGACTGCCCAAGTCTGCGTAAGAGAATGTCCAATTGGCTCATGATCTTTGTTAGTTCGAACATTGAGATATTCACATGAGCCTTCTTCATGTCTTCAATTATGTTGTAATCCAAAGTGGGACAATTTTTCGAAGTGTGTGGGGGCATGGCCTGGTTTGTGACTTTCGGAATGATGGTATTACTATTATTTCTTACATAAGTGCTTTTCATTGTAGCTGCATTCCTAGAATTTCTCTGAGTGTTTTGTATTGATCTAACAGGTGGAATGATATTTCTTAACAAATTTTCTTTGAGTTTCTACTTCATCAACTCTAGTCCAATGGCTGGTCTTTGGCTTGTCATATTGTACTGGTTGGTCTGCTTCTGGGTCAGACCATCACTGGGAGGTTGTTTGTTAGCCATGTTATTTTGGGTTGTGAGTATGAAATTGAACATGTTTACTACGTGCCCCACACTTGGAGTCTCTTCGGTTGCAGTAATTTCTTGCTTTTCTTCTGCAGGCTCGGTCTTCTCATCATCCATTACTACATCAACAAGATGCATAGAAAGAATACTCATGGCATGATTCCATTGCAGGCATGTTTTCTCATAATGATATTCTTGATGATACAAATAGTATTGGTCTATGCCCATGCTTTCAATATTCAATACAATGTTCGAGCTCTACGAAGACTTAGCCAGTTGGTTGTTGCTACTGCCGAAATTCATAGTCCTTCAGAATAGGTTGAACTTGGGGGGATTTCTTCTCATGGTGGTGCCACTTGACCTTTGTTTCAGCTCTTCTAGCTCACTTTACAAATCCTTGACAATACGGGTCAAACTCTCAAGATCAATAATTTCTTTCTCTTTGGCCTTGCTTATGGAGGCCCGAGACCTTTTTCCTATGTATTTGGAGTATTTGGATGGTTCATCATCTACAATGAATCCAACCACACACAAGTAATTTTCAATCGCGATTGCCTCTTCATAATTTTATGTCACAGTTTGTTTCTCAATTCTATTTACAAATTGCGCAATGTTGTTTGGCAAGCCAGAAGTGTAATAAACGATGGTGATGGATTCATGATGTTTGTTTGCTAGGAAATTATTCAGAATCTGGTTAAGCCTCTGATTAAAATCATTCACTTTTTCCCTTTTCTCCATCTTGAGACTACTTATCTCTTTCAACAACATGGCAGGGTTCTTGTCGTCAAACAATTTCTCAACGAAAATTTTCTTAAACCCCCTCTAGTTCTAGATGGAATTTAGAGGAAGACTATGATACCACATAGTAGCTCTGCCATCTAAGGTACACGAAAACAGTCTACATGCAACATCATCATAGCGTACCTCAAGTGTTTGCAGATGTAGGTATAAGTTTTCTAAATGATCCTCCTCCTTTAGAGTTTTGTCAGGGTCATACTTCATTAGGAGATTTTTTGGATACCTTGGCATCTTGTGTAACACACCCAATAGTGCAAGTGGGCCCCAAGACATCCAATGTAGATATTAGTCTACCATGTCTTCTTTGTTGTCTTCCCCTTCTTCTTCAGAATCTGAATGGTATTCTTCCTCTTCTTCTTCTCCACCCAACCCGCAAAAAGTATCATCCGAGAGAACTACATTATCATCGTCACCACAACTGAAGGTTGGAGGTTGTTCTAGCATCTCTGCATTTTCTTCAGAGTCTGCTAAATCTTCAAGGGTGGAAAGAACCAACTCTTCAACTATTGAGACCACTATCTCAGTGGGGGTGGTTTAGTTCTTCTTCAAAAAAATTGGAAGAGTTTCTATTCTGGGTATCAATCCAATAACTCTCGCAAACATTTGGGGGATGGGGTAGATGGCCCAAAGTTGTTCGTATGTGAGTTCGTAAGGTTGTGTAGTCTCGGGCTGACTAGAATTACCAACTTCAAGAATGTGTGCAGGGGAGTTGTTGGGGATATTATTGCCTTGATCAAAGGAAGTAAGATTGGGGTTGGTGGGGTTATTAGCCATAAAATTCTGGCTTCCCTCCTTCTAGTGCCAGAAATATTGATGGTGCTAGACCCACCAACATTTAGGGGATCTCCCTGATATGAATTCCCAATTAGACCTCACATTGTTTGGTG
This sequence comes from Pinus tabuliformis, assembly GCA_031772625.1. Lineage (NCBI taxonomy): Eukaryota > Viridiplantae > Streptophyta > Pinopsida > Pinales > Pinaceae > Pinus > Pinus tabuliformis. The sequence continues at coordinate 536,442,834 of CM062812.1, forward strand.
TAAGATTCCCATTTGGTATAAAGCCTCGGTTGCTACATCCTTAAATATTTTCCTTAGCTCTAATTGTCGGCAAGAGAGAGGGATGCAATTGTGCCTTCGAAAAGAAATGAGGTGTGCCTGGTGAGTGTTTAGTTGTAAATGTGTCAAAGTTCTTCTACTACGGAGAGGGGAGGAAAGTGAGCCTCTAAGAGAGAGGTAGTAGTACCACCAAAGAAGAGACACACATGAACCATAAGAAGATTATGTCTAACATCCAGCGGAATAGTCCACATAGGGTGCAATGGTTGTGACAACAAACAAATGAAAAGGTTTGTCTAATATACAATGGAATAGTCCAAAAGGATGGGACAACAATAACAACCATTACATCACATTCTCAATAAGATAACTACTAAAACAACCAAAATAGTTTAAATATCTTAGCACATGTGAAAGCAAACATGAAGTACAAGCATCCGTAGAATAGTCTTACAAACATTCATAATCCATGCATGAAGAACATGCTACCCTTGAAGGCTTCTATTATTAAGTAAAAGTTCCAAGACACATGTTTACAATGAACATCACTAGCTTTAGTAGTGGAGTGTTGGAGAAACTACTTGCTCCCCAAAAGATATAGCTTATCTCTCTAATTATTTGCAGGAGGAGCTAAGGTGAAAATTCCTTTACTCATACAATGAGGGAGTATATATAACCAAGGGGTGATGCTTCCCATTCCTTGCGACTCTTTGACTAATCTCATGACTGTTTGAATTCCTATGACTTTTCAACTTTACATGACTCTTCGTATTCCACACATGTCCTTTGGAATTTCACTTTACAATACATTTGTGAAACATATGTTACATCATTGGCCACAAGGTGTGCCATGTTACATCATTGGCCACAAGGTGTGCCATGTGACCACTCATGACATGACACTGCTAGCATGGAATGCATGATGATGTGGAAGTGTCAAGCCACTGTTGTTGCTGTGTGTTGAGTTTCTGCTCAGGAATTCTCTTCTTTTCACCTTCGTATGACATGGTGATAAGGAATATTAAATGATCTTATGTCTTGAGTTGCGATCACAAACTGATGTCCCTTTGCCTTCTTGTGATTGATCAACTTGCATGTTCAGCTACAAGAGTGTCTTTCAACATGTTTCCCTCCTTCATCTTTTCCTTCATCATCTCACCATAGCATGGTAAGGTACCTGTATTTTCAATTCACTCATGATGAGACAACATCAGTCCGAAAACCCCCTAGTCTAAGATGGTGCATTATGATCCATTGAATAAGCCAAAACAAGGTGATAGGTCGGGAGAGAGGGCTCAGTGACTGCGTAGTTGCATAGCTTAAGTAGCCAATGGTGAGGCTTAAGCTCTGAAACTGTGCAGCGTGTAGTTCAGTTAGTACTTAGTGAAAAAATTGCGTGGTTCAGACAGCCAGTGGGATAGGCGTAGGGGATGGGGACTGAGAGGACATACTACGCAGTTATGGGAGATAACAGAAGCTAGGCTACTACGCAACTGCATAGTTCAGAGGCTTAGGGAATGATCTTGAGGCTTATAATTGTGCAGTGTGTAGTGAAGGCCAGGCTGGGAGGATTGATTTCACAATTCTAGAGGTCAAGGCTGGAGCCTGGGCATAAAAATTGCGTAGTGCAATAGTCCTAGGAGGTGGGAACTGCACATTGCGCAGTGCCAAGGGGAAAGGTCACATCTATAGGAATGAAACTACAAAGTACATAGTTTAGGGAGGTTGGGTGAAGCCAAGTTGCTTAGTTGGGAAGCCTTCTAAAAAATGTATGTGTAAGACCGAATAGACTGATGTGAACAGTGATATGACTTCGACTGTGATCTCAAATTTAGAATACTTGACGACACAACAAAAAATATAACCCATGACCCATTAACAATGTATTTCCCTCCGTGTGACAGCTTTATGACCAATTACGAGAAGTGTGACACTTAAGATAGACTTTGGGACAACCATGACAACACTTTTGCAACAGTAATTAAAACTCTATGAATGAGTGCGAGAAATGGTTACATATTTATAAAAATTCATATACACAAAGATAGACCCTTGAAACCATCAAAACATGCTTGTGATAGACAATCATGTGAAAAGACAACAGTTTACCCAAATGCAAAAGGGAGAAAAATATGTCAAAAGGTACATGAAATGAGTTTTAGTGTTTGTTATGAGAATATTCAAGACCAAGGATGGCTCTGAAATAGAGTGTGAGCCAAAATTTTGGAGGGTTTTGTAGCAACTACAACATGGTGCAAAAGTAATCTTTTCCATATTTGAAAAATTATGAACTGAAAAATATCCTTCTAACATATTTAAGCATTTATCTACGACATTTGTGTCTATCTAATGTTCAAATATAAGAATTTAAAAATTAACTTTTATTTTAAATGTGGTGGCACCTCCGAGTTGGCTTCTGGATGAAGATGCTTCGATCGCTGATACCCGCAGAAGGATCTGGGAAAAATTATCCATCATCTCATTCCTTTGTTGCTTGAGGGATTCCTCCAACAACATTTTGAAAGGTTATCCTACTCCCTCATCTTCCTTTTGTTCCGCCATGGAAGGTTGTCATGACCAGTGAGGCTGGTCTTGCAAGGGTTCAAGCAGTTCAAGTCCTAACTCCTTATACCCCCACCTTGTTAAAGACATGCATAGAAAAATAGAGAAAGAGTAGACCGCTCTAATACCACTAATCTAGATTTATGCAGAAATCAAATGAAATACAGATTTAAAAAAACAACAAAGAGATACAACAAAACCTAAAATTCAATTCATTAATTACAAATACTGAAAATTGTTTACAGGTAGAAGGGAAATAAACTAGCTTGGGGGATGGTAGCTATCTATGAGAAGAGATATGAGGGATACATGTCTTTTGAATTGTGTTACAATGATGCTCGAAGACATTTTTATTATTGAGAAACAAGGGAAAACCCTAAACATCCAAAAACCCAACCCTAGGAGATGAAGCAACAAACGTTTGTGTGCCCCATTAGGGTCAGTTGGTACATAAACTTCCAAGTTTCGTAACATTTGAATGCGATCTCCATTTGATGCATATGATACCTCATTAGAAATCTATATCTGAGCACAATTGTTTTTTACTACATGCGCCTATTGAACATTACATTTTTGCCTATTTTCCAAAAATATCTCGCTTAGGGCCTCAAAATGGCTCCGAAAGTTCAGGACCTGAAAAAGTACCAAAATAGTAAATTGTGCTAGAAATTAGGAAACTGAAAGGAAATAATGTTGGGGTCTAGGTGGAATATGCAGGTGGCTACCAATATCCACCTAGATCATGAAAATACCACAAAGATGATGCACCTATATTTGATAATGGAGTTCACTCACGATGTGTGAGCTATGTGTTTGGGCCCAGCTGCAAAGTGGAGAGGCCTCTATATTATCTCAGCAAAAATGAAAGGTAATTACATTAAAAAATCATTATTCTACCTCACTTCTGGCAGTGATCTAAAAATGGGACGCTCAAATCCCAAATCTGACTGTACCAGTGAAATTCTGAGTAAAATGAGTATATACTCCACTAGATGCTAACACCATTAACTCTGTAACCCTAGAGAATCTTCAACATTCCACAATAGAATCTTTTGGGTATATTCTAGGGAATATTTCCTAGGAATATTCTTCTTAATATGTGTGCCTTAGGGTTTCACATACAAGGTTCTAGGCATGTCCTGGTTCCTTTGTTCTAAGTTTTTCTTCGGTCGTTGACCTCCTCTGCCCAGTCTCAACTACTTGTCGTATGGGAAGGCACAAATTAAATATTATGAGCACGAAAAACATAACAACGCTCATTGGATGCAATATTGGCTTACACGTTGAACTTAGAGTATTTGGGTTCTTTGGGTCACAGGTTTAAACCCCACGAACCCCAACAGTTCATTGTATTTTCATATAATATATATATGAAGTTTGGTTGGGGTTTGGCGGGTCCGCCAAGTTTGGTGGCCAACCAACATATGGTATAAATTATCCGCCACCTAAAAAAGATAACTCTGCTGGTTTGTTGAGGCCTATTTAGTTGTCTGTTGGGTGTTATGTGGCACCATTTTATTGGGTCACATGGCCCCATGCTATTAGCCACAAATATGCCAACAATTTTAGTGGAACTACTGCCATATTTGGTAGTTCTTCCAATTTTAACCATGCCTAAACCTGTCACCAATTTTAGTGGGATTCCACCAACTTTAGCTACTAGTTTGGCCAGAATGTTAATTTGGTGAAGACCCTAATTTATCTCACACCAAATAAATTTGTTCTTTTGCCAAGTTTGAATGGAACTTTGATTGGGCATAATTTTCACATATGTACTCGAATTGATGTGTAGTTTATGTCGTTGGATTCCTTGCGACGAGATCTTCAACTTGGTTCTATCTTCGCTAAGTTTTAGGACTATGATTTTTAGGCCTTTAGGGATCCTCCTAGATAAATATGATATGAAGCTTTTAGCTCGGCCACTAGTGACCATTGGATGAAGATGCTTCACCCATTGATACCCACTGATGGATATGAGAACAAATTTCCATCATCTTGTTCCTTTATCGTTCGAGGTATTCTTCAAGAAACAATTTGAAAGGATCTCCTACTCCCTCATATTTCTTTTCTCCCACCATGGGAGGCTCTCAGGGTCTGCAAGGCTGGCATTAGAGGAAATTTTAGCCTAACAGTTCGCATGAAAATTTCATGTGCATAATATGTAAACCAAACAAAATCCCTTAAATTTAACAAGAGTACATGTAAATATTTGAGAGAGAAAAAAAAAACTGCTTTTTTAATTGTATTCTTTCTTTATCTCCTTATAGGTTTACTCAAATATCAAGTCTAGACACTCATTGGATGCATAATTAAATTCCACATCCAATGAATACCCATTATGCATACTTTTGAGAAGACCCACATTGATAAAAATTGAAGATATATTTTAAAAGTGTGTTCAACACGTTTTTTAAAGTGTATTTTCATTTTTTTTTATCAATGTGAGTATTCTCATAACTATGGCTAAGGGTACTTGTTGAATGTGGAATTTAATTCCGCTTCCAATAAGTGTCTACACTTAAAATTTGAGTAATGTTATATGGAGATAAGCTAAAAACAATAAAAATTAATTTTCTTCTTTTCCATCCAAAATTCATAATTCTTTTTTTATTATATCCCTATTATTTTATTATTTTTCCTTAGGAGGCCAATTTTAGGCTTAAATTTCCTCTAATGTTTTGCAAGGGTTCAACTAATTCAAGTCCCAACTCCTTATACCCCAACATTATTGCGAACATGCACAAAAAAATAGAGAAAGAGAAGATCGCTCTGATACCACTTATCAAAATTTATGAAGGAACAAAATGAAATACATATTTAAACAAAAAATAGAGAAATACCACAAAATAAAATTTCAATTAATAAATAGCAACTGTTGAAAATTGTTTACATGTAGAAAGGAAACAACCTAGCTCAGGTGATGGTCGTTTATCTATGAGAAGAGATGTGATGGCTATATGCCTTCTGAACTAAGTTACAATGAGGCTCTCAAGCCCTTTTATCATTAAAAAACAATGGAAAACCCTAAACATTAGAAAATCTAATCCTATTAGATGAAGCGCCAGATGTTTGTGGGCCTCATTGGGGTTAGTTAGAACGTCAACTTCCCGGGGTTGTAACTTTGGCATACGTTCTCTATTTGGTGCACACGATAACCCATTAGAAAGGTCTATCCGAGGACAACTTTTGATTGCAAACATAACCCATAGGACTCACATTTTCTCGTTTCCTCAAAAAAATGCCATTTAGGGCCTCAAAATGGCTCCGGAAGTTCACGACCTTAAAAACTACCAAAAATAGAAATCGACTAAAATAGGAAATTGTGCGGGAAATTAGGAAATTGAAAGGAAATAATGTGGGGGTCCAAGTGGAATAGGAGGATATCCACAAATATCCACCGAGATCAATTTGATTTCAAATTTGAAGTTTATGATGCTTTCAAGTTTTTATAAGGGGAACTTTACAAGGCTACACAAGTAAGATATATGTTTTATTGTGGGGTTTTATATATCTAAAAAAATCTACATTAGGTTTCGTTTCTTTTGCATCAATAAGGGATTATGGAGGAACACTATGACATATTTCAAATTGCAGTGGTTCTCTTTAAGTATAGGAAAGAGTCTATGTCAATTTTTTTTTTGAATACCACCCCTCATCCTACCACATTAAAGAAATATATTACATTGATGCTTTAAAGGAAACTTTTGGGTCAAATTTTTAAAGTATTATATTTATTTTTAAAAGTAAAAATATCTCTTGTGCCACCCAACTCTTTTCACCCAATTGCATATTACAATATTTTACAAATTAAATCTAAAGGGTGAAAATTATTAAAAAGTAGTTAGAAACATTGTAAAGTGTGGGAAGTACAAATAAACCCTCAAGAGTTATGGACACCCGTTGGAAATGGGTCCTTTCTTTTATGGTACTAAGACACTTTCATCAGAGCTATAGATACTCACGAAAAATGAAGCAATGTTGGGAAAAACATGTATATTCTACACTCAATAAATAATTTCTTATCATAAAACTCCATAGTTGTAGCTTTTATATTCAATAATATGAAAATAGTATAAATTAAAATTTCCATATTTTAGATTCATTAAAAATAAAATACATATTAACTACTTGAAATTTTTAAATTTGTACTGTTAAATTTGTCTTATGTAAAACCCATAAAATCTCATAAAATGTTTAAATTTTTTATAAAACGTATCATGCAATTTTTAATAAACTTAGACCCATTACATTAACAAGGAGCCACTGCCGTGGCGGTAGTCCCTGCCGGGGTCTGCAGGGAACTTAGAGGACGTGCCAACCTTGCAGAAACCATATTTAACTTTGCCTTTGGATGAATGCCTATATAATCCGGTTAAAAGAGAAGAGATTCAAATACTAGTATTTGCTTCCAATTACTAACTCTACTAGCATCACAGAGGATAAGAGGGGTTGCCTTCCATCAAAGATCACATAATCATGGAAACTCATAGAGGGCTTACATTGTTTAATTACTCAGAGATATGGCAAAGATACAAATACAAAATTGACGTTATGAGAATATTCGCGGAAACCAAATAATCATGGAAACTCAGAGAGGGCTTACATTGTTTAATTACTCAGAGATATGACAAAGATACAAATACAAAATTGACATTATGAGAATATGCGTGGAAACCAAATAATCATGGACACTGATAGAGAGCTTACATTGTTTAATCACTATCACTCAGAGATATGGCAAAGATACAAATACAAAATTGACATTGTGAGAATATGTTGCAGAAACCTTGAAGGATAATGGGATAGACCCCTGCATGCATGACATGCATTACTCTCAATTACTTGTTTATATCTATTAATTTTATATAAATCTACATCTAAATTTATTTATTTAAATAAAATAATAAATGTATACCCATATAAATAATAATTGAAATAAATAGGGTAAAATAGTATTATAGTAAAAAAAGTTAGAGAACATTTTGAGTAACACGTCCCGCATGCGTGCCCACTCTACTTGGAGTTCATATCATGCAACGTGGAGTCCGTAGCATGCTACGATACTCCCTCTAGGAAGTGCACGAGCAACTTTTTTGTTTCAAGTGGCACCTAACGAAATTTGGTAAATATGATGAACTTATTTGTTTATAAATTTGCGGCCCTGTACGCTCAGTTTTTCTCCCATAATTTTCATTCAGGTTTGCTTCGCTGGTAAAATCTTCTAAGGCATTGTTGTATTGAAAGGCGGTTTCCTCTATACAACGCAGGTACTCTGGAAAAGCTTCTCAGGCATTGTTGTATTGAAAGGAGATAACTCCAATCCCACGTTTGATATAGATATAGCTATAATGTAGACTGTTGTATTGAAAGGAGATAACTCCAATCCCACGTTTGATATAGATATAGCTATAATGTAGACTGAGATTTTTGGTTCTTTTGAATTCTCTTGTGGATTTTTTGGCTTTTATTTGATTAAGGGTTTTCTTCATAATTTCAATTCTCCCCTTTTGTAGGGGACGACACCCACTTGCTCATGGCTACAAAACACCCACTTGCTCACCTAACTAGTGAGAGGATTTTCGTTGGATTTTCATTACCATACTTGGATTTGAAGGTAAAGTTTCTTCTTTTTTTTTGCCTACGATTTGTATTTGGAATAAGGTAAAATTTCTTTTTATTAGAGTTTTCATTTCTGAATACTAAAGTGACATTGCAGAATGAATGGTTGCTCTTGTCAAAGGCATTAAAAAATTTCTTGATCATTGTAGTTTTTGCATTATCTAGCAATGCATAGAGAGAGCCTCAGACATTGTTGTCTTTCCATGGCACAAGCTGCTAAAAAAATATAATAAATGTATTTGTAAGAACATGGGAAAACTTTTTCACATGTCACCACGAGTCAGCAACCATTAGAATTTGCAGTAAGATATAAACATACTAAGAGTTCTTAGTATGTAAAATAGCACAATGGCTTCACTATGGGTAGGAAAGCAACAACTACACTCATGAAGGTTGCAGCAATTCATTACAGTAAGGGAAAGAGGGAATACCTCTTTACAAGGAGAGGAGTGAAGGAAATAAGTACTTTGTTACAGAGAAGGAATATTGTGATAAAGACCTCAAATGATCTTTGTGCCTCACTCCCTAACAACTAACTCCCTCATACCTATAAATCCAATTGACTTGCCTCAACTTTTCATTGGTATGTATTTGTCTGTCTCAATTTTTCGCTTTTCTATGTTTTTTCATTATCTTTTGCTTGCATTATCTTGCTTGTATCTTGCTTGTATGTGCTTGTTGTCTTAGTTTGCATGTATTTATTCATAATTATCTAAATTTTGCATGTATTTATTCATAATTATCTAAATATACTAATACTATGGGGAAAACGATAGTTACAAATATTAAGGGAAAGCCAGCTGAAAATTGTGAAAACCTAAAAGAGTAAATTAACTATTTTATTTCAATTTTGTTTGAATTATTAACTTTAGTTATTAATTTTGTAAATTAACTATTTTATTTCAATTTTGTTTGAATTATTAACTTTAGTTATTAATTTTGTAAATTAACTATTTTATTTCAATTTTGTTTGAATTATTAAATTTAGTTATTAATTTTTTTTAATTTTTTTTTTTAATGTAATTTGACAGAATCAAAAAGTTTTATGCACTAGTAAGGACAAGTCAAACATGAAATTACAACATATCTATTGCCGAGAAGCAAATTGATTGATTATGATGAACTTAAATATCGATTTATTATGTGTAGGTTATTACTCTGTCTTTTTTTATTGTTAAAAACCGTTAATTAAAATAAAATAAAAATATAACTCCCATAATATTTTAAATAAAATGAAAATATACCTACCAGACATAAGGTTAAAAAACAATACCTAATAAATAGATTGTAATGACACAACCCTACCCTAACCTAACCTGGACTACAATGACAATTTCAAATTTGGTTTTGCTTAATAAACACCATTTAAACGTAAACCTCAGGTTGTGAAACAATTGTATTATATACAAAAATATGTAATGCAGTACGCCATAATTTAAAATTAACGAACCATGTGCATTTTAAAAAATGCATATAATCAAATCGATGATTTCCTAATGGTTTGGAATGTAACGGTATTCGCAGAAAACCTACAGCGAATGTTTATGAGGCAACTATCAAATGAGCTGAAACTGAAGGCGAAACACGTCGCGGCAAAAACATCATCCACGGCCGAAACAGGATGAAGCTCAAATGAAAATCATTTTTTAAGGATAGCTGATGGAGAGAAAAGCAAAAACAGTTAGAAAAAGAAAGAAAAACAATTTGTAACGGTTAGAAATCAAGAAAAGCAATTTTTAATGATACCTAATAGGAGAAAATCAAGAAAAGTTAGAAAAAGAAGGAAAAGCAATTTATAAAAATAGTTGAGAAGTTAGAAAAAGAAAGAAAAACAATTTATAAAAATAGTTGACGGATAGAGAAGCAATAAAAGCGATTCGTATCTCCACTTTGTCACGATTGTCAAACCATTGTTTTGTGTTGTGTTGGAAGGGCTCCACACATCCGAGATTGAGTCCGCGTTGGTCCCGAGAGGGAGGAGGAGGGTGGCCTTCAGGGGAAACGGAATTGGACCTCTGCTCTGCTCTCGAACCACCTCTGCTGGGAAAATGGAATTGGACCTCTGCTCAGCTCGCGAACCACCTCTGGATGAAATTGACCAATCCAGAGGTCCTCTGCTCCGCTCGCTTCTGTCTCGTGCTTCCAAGTATGTATGCTTCTGTCTCGTGCATACAATTATTTTTAATTTTTGTATGCTTCTAATTTCTTTGAATCAATGAATTATATCTACCAACGAGAAGGAAAATACATGAATTATGCCCGACTTACCAGATTCTTCTCCACTGTCTTTGAATCATTCAATTATTGTACAAATGCATTATATGTAAAGACTACAAGGAAAATATAAATGCATTATATGTACAGACTACAAGGAAAATATATGCCTAATTTACTTATCAATTTCTGTTTCAGAATGTATGAACTGTGCTAACTTACCATTTTTTCTTTTGTGAAACAGTTTGATAGGGTCTTATTTCTTCTCTGCGACAACGTCATTTCTTCTTCGGAGCTTCTTTTGTGAAACAGTTTGATAGGGTCTTATTTCTTCTCTGCGACAACGTCATTTCTTCTTCGGAGCAGTCGCTCTTTGGTGTAGGGTTATTTCTTCCATTCTTTGGTTCTTTGGTACAAGGTTGTTCCGCTCTTTACTTTGGTGCACTGCTTTCTTTCATTCTTTAGTACAAAGTCGTTACGTTCTTTACTTTCTTTCACTCCTATTGAACTGTCAAACCATAATAGCTCGTTGGCCTTGGTGAAACCGATCCCTCTGGAGGTCCCGAAGATGTCGTCCTCCACCTTAGGCTTCTCCTCGCACACCGCCACCCGACCTGCCCTCCCCTTCTTGGGCAAGGCGACTGCCTTTTCTTTGTGCCGGAACAACGCCACCATCTTTGCAGTGCGAGTCTTGAGCCCCTAGCATTGCCGCTCCGTAGCTCTCCTAACGGTGCCCATGATAACTCAGCGGCATTTGGCAGCCGAATCTTGAGCCCCCCCGCAACGGGCAATGCGGGCCGCTGGCTGAACCCTGCTATTCCTCCTACATAACTGGCCGTAACACCTTTACATGGGAGAACCGACTGTAACTGGCCGTAACACCTCTACATGGGAGAACCGACTGCGCCATCGTCGTGTTAACTAAAGACACAGATCAGTGTAGCGAACCATATTGAACTGTCAAACCATAACGTAAAGCAGTGGAATGGATAGGTTCTTTGCTTCGCTACACTCCTATCAAACTGTAAATCAAAGCAGTAGATTAGAAGCAAATGGGTGGTGAAGCAGGTATGTTAGAGACCAGTGGTGAAGTTGATTAGAGACAAGTGTTGTGCCAGGCTCCATGGCGTGTCAAAGAGCTATCATGCACATGGCAAAAGGCTAACATGCAAGAGTTTTTCTCTGCTGTGGGGCACGATTTAACATGAAATTTGTGTAATACACATGACATCAAAGTTTGGTTAAAGTTACATTCACACTCAGAGAACAGATCACATTTGATACCTGTATAATACAAATGAAATTAAAGGAACGCCGACATCCACACTCAGAGAATGGATCACATTTGATACCTTTATAATACATCTCATCTGGCAAAATAATAATTGATAGAGGTAACCTTCACTTTGGAATTTTTGGGCAAAGAAAATACGATAGCCATGAAAATGCCAAATAATGACAAGAATAGCACTGTTTATAAGACATAATCCTGACATTTCTGGGCAAAGAAAATACGATAGCTATGAAAATGCCAAATAATGACAAGAATAACACTGTTTATAAGACACAATCCTGACATTAGAAATGTTTGGCGGACAAAATACGATTGGAATCAACTTGCCAAATAAGGACAACAATACTTTTTGCCATCGTATCAAATTTATTTTAGCATCTATTGATGCCTATTCTAAGATTAACATCCGGCGTACGTGAAATATTGGCCCCTCAAAACATACAACATCTAAAAGCAAACACAATTTTTACAACACAAATGCATCCGCATGAACAAAGTCCAGTTTCTGTATTAAACATTGTTGGGTTCCTTGCTGTGCCATTTCAGGGATGCTCGGATAACGTATTTGTGAAATGCAGCAGCTACCGTAGCTCCAATAAGAGGACCAACCCAGAAGATCCACTGCAATGTAAGAATCAAAATTTAATTCCATAAAATCTGCAATACTGATAAATAGAAAACAACAGAAAGGAGACTATTATCCTCTTCTTACATGGTCGTCCCAGGATTTCTTATGGCCATAAATCACGGCTGCTCCAAAGCTTCTGGCAGGATTGATGCCCGTTCCAGTGACGGGAATGGTTGCCAAGTGTACCATGAATACAACAAAACCAATTGAAAGCGGAGCCAAAGCCTGCGCCAATCAGTATATTAGCATCTATTAATAGATTAAATAATCAGTGTATTATACATAATAATAAAATTGCTTACTGCATACACGTTCAAGAAATGGACAATGATAACGTACAGGCAAGGTTCACATGGAAATTCCTCACCAGAAATCGTTCACATGGAATTCCTCACCAGAAATCGTCGAGGGCGAGGTGCACATCCCATTTCCAAAAGAAATAGTCCGACTGGAAATTTCACTTCCAAGGAGAACATTACGATCTCTCTCATTTATAAGACGGAATCTTAGGAAGGGCAGAGCACGGAACCTGTTAGCTCATACTGTGGTCAATACACTGGTGATTGTGTAAAGAGTAGAAACTGAGATACCAAGCTGGTTATCACACAGGCTTGTTAGGTTTTTATATCTTATTTTGAATGCAAGTTTCAGAAATATGAAATTCCCACTTTTAGATTGCCTTAGGTTTTTATATCTTTGGAATATTTTCAGGAATTTACAATACTATTCAATATTTAAAAGTATTGAACTTATTCAGCATACAAATTCCTGCTGATTCCTATGAGATTTAGAAATATTCTCCAAATTTACAATCAAAATAAGAATAACCACTTTTTGATTACCTACTTTTAAATAAAATAAGCTTTTATATTTTTCAACTTGCCCTATTTGAATAAAACAAGTTAACTTTTACAAACAGATTTCTTTTCTCAACATTTTGTCCACATCCAGCAAAACATGTCGAAATGATGATTCAAATTGCTGCAAGGAAGGTTTTTATATCTTTTCATAGTACCCAACTGTGAGTGAAACTAAACTTAAAGTTAAAGAAAACTGATTTTCTTCTCAATATTTTCTTCAAACTCCGGTTAAAATAAATCAAATTGGCATGATTCAAAATGCGTAACCGAGTTACTCAGATGCAGATGTAATCTAAAAAATCATACACAACCTATTGTTATTATTCAAATTTTAACTTTTCATGGTAGCATTCAATCAATGGAAGGGGTTGTTTACTCTTTTGATTATAGATTTCGAAAATGTTAATATTTGGAATGTTACAGATAAAAGCGAAGTGAAACCATAAAATTACTTTTATCGATAAAATTTCAAAATATTTTTCGAATCTAAAATCAAATTAATTTCAAGCCCTAACTACACATTTAGTTAGTTAGTCGACCGCTTTTCGATCTGATGCTACGAGATATTTCTATATAGAGATACAGAAATACGATGTTTCAGATCTGAAGTATCTATAATAAAACGTACAGGAACGTGAGAGTCGCGGGCGTTGCTCTTGATGTCGGTCGCATAGAAGACGGTATACACCAAGACGAAAGTGCCAACTATCTCTGCGGTGAGAGCTGTTTCATTGCCGTATCCCTTCGGCACTGAATTCGCTCCTCCCCCGCCACTAGAATAGTAAGTTTTCTGCAACGCTTTCACCATCCCTGCCCCGCAGATTGCGCCCAAACACTGTGCCACCATGTACAAGACTGCTCGATTCAGAGTCACTTTCCGAGCAACAAACAGCCCGAACGTGACCGCGGGGTTTAGATGCCCACCTGCAACAACATTATATGGTTTTGTCAAATCAAATATCAACGAATTCAGGGAAGAAAAAAATCATTAATTACTATAATAAGATTACCACCTGAAATTCCAGCGGTGCAATACACGAGAACAAAGATCATTCCGCCGAAGGACCAGGCGATACCCAGGGTACCCACGCCTCCACACGGACTCTTATCGTTAGCATTCCAGAAGCTCTCCTAACGGTGCCCATGATAACTCAACGGCATTTGGCAGCCGAATCTTGAGGCCCCCCGCAACGGGCAATGCGGGCCGCTGGCTGAACCCTGCTATTCCTCCTACATAACTGGCCGTAACACCTCTACATGGGAGAACCGACTGCGCCATCGTCGTGTTAACTAAAGACACAGATCAGTGTAGCGAACCATATTGAACTGTCAAACCATAACGTAAAGCAGTGGAATGGATAGGTTCTTTGCTTCGCTACACTCCTATCAAACTGTAAATCAAAGCAGTAGATTAGAAGCAAATGGGTGGTGAAGCAGGTATGTTAGAGACCAGTGGTGAAGTTGATTAGAGACAAGTGTTGTGCCAGGCTCCATGGCGTGTCAAAGAGCTATCATGCACATGGCAGAAGGCTAACATGCAAGAGTTTTTCTCTGCTGTGGGGCACGATTTAACATGAAATTTGTGTAATACACATGACATCAAAGTTTGGTTAAAGTTTCTATCTATTAATACACAGACATCAAACTTTAACAAAAGTTAAGTGCCTCCCTTTACTTTTGTTTTCCTTTCAGACTTTGGATAAAAATTCTTTGGATCTCTAACATTGCCTCGGGACATGTGAGGTCTCCAATAAGAGGTCAAATGCTAAACTTTGGTTAAATTTTTTGTGAAGCCAAATTGCCAGCGGAAACTTTCGTTAAATTTTGGTAAGAAGAAAAAATGTTGCGCAAAAGAATCGATTAATGGGCAGTGAACGACCAAAAACTTAGGACAAACTAACTTATGTTCAGCTCGGAATGTCTTGAAACCTGCGAAGCCGGCAATAAGACCCTCAACTTTGTTGCCCAATCAGAAATTAGATAATAACATTTATATTATTTTTTAATATGAAAACTTTGGTTAAAATCGTGATGCACATCAATATTCTTGGTCAAACACAGGATTAATACCCGGTCAACGCCAAATCGATCGCTATTAGTCCCAGGCAGGGACTAATAACAAAGATATTCACTTTTCTCGATATTCACTTTTCTCAGTGCAGTGCTAATTGTTGATCCCTCAAGAATCCCCTTGAAATCACTTTCTTTCCTTGTATTTGATTTTGCTTCATTTTATTTTAAAGAATTGATTAGAAGGTTTTTACCTTTTTGGTTTTTTGGTTTTACACACTTTATATCATTGATTCTTTTTGTTTATCTTTCATGGATGAGAACCGGTGATATGATTAGAATAAAGTCATCAGTGTAATTACATGCATGTTTTGAATGGAAGTGAAATCACTAAATTCATGTTTTTTGACCATCATTATTTTAGTTGTGTCACGATAACTTTCCCTTTCGTCGTATTTTCTTCCCATTGGTTGTTCCTTTTGAGTTTATTTGTTTTCTAATTACTCAATTGCTTATAAAACTCATCAAGACTTGGTTGTTCCTTTTGAGTTTGTTTGTTTTCTAATTATTCAATTGGTTATAAAACTCATCAAGACTTATTTTAAGTAGCTTAATATCTCGGTTTTCTTAGAATTAGAATTTGGCTATCATAGTGTTTCAACATTTTCACTATTTCTTTATTCTCAATGTATAAATGGGTTAACTAGGTGATTGGAAGATTACAATAAACTAATTAAAGAATAAATCCTTAAAAGTTTAGTTCCCATCCTAGAAGGTTTTTTTGAAAAGTGAATATGAAAAAAAAAAAATACAACTTTTGTTTATAAGCTTTTATTTTTTGTTTAAAGGGAATGTTTTTTTTGTATTTATGTATTTTTTTTGACAAGTTGAAGGTTTAATCATGTGCAATTCAGTTTATATTTAAAACGAATAGATATAAAACAAATCTAAATCAAAGTTACAATTTACTATTTGGAAAACCATCTAATTTTACAAAATATTCAAAAAAGTAATTTTGATACTAGTTATAAGAACATTTATTTAAAAGTTAAAAGTTTTATGATTGATATATATATATATATATATGAAAATTCCATTTTAATATATTAGATTTTACTTAAAATAATTTTTGTACTTTCAAATCAATTAAACTTTAAAAGAACACATTATCATTAACTTACTCAAATGTGCATCAACGCATTGTCACTTACTCAAATGTGCATCAACGCATTGTCACTTAAATAAAACAGGTTGATTTTACAAAAAAACAATTTTTTTGAACATGTGGTGCCACTATGTGGCTTTTGTTTATTGTGTAAGAATAATTAACATTTCAAAAAAATCTAAATATATATTGAAAGAAAAACACACTTAATACAATATTCAATATAATAAAAGAAATCTAAAAATATATTTGATACGAAAATCAAAATGCAACATTGTACATAAAATATTTCATTAAAGAGAACCTATTAAGATAATTAAAACATTTCTTAGTCAAGAACACAATAATAATTCCCTCATCATCACTCATGGCCATGATGTTAAAGGAAATCATGTTGACTTGCTTTAGAATTGGAAGCATGCATCATGTCTTTAGATTAATTATTTTTAAAAGTTAAAAAAAAAAATAATTAAAAAAAAAAAATATGACCATCTACATGGGAGTTGTCTTTAGTGCGACTTTTTGGAGTTTCCAGTGTTAGAATCCAACAGACAAATTTGAAGTGAAATATTGATTTGTGTTATTTAAACTGGTTGTTTCACTATATATGAATGCATTAGTCTAAGAAACCCCTATGGCACTTGGTTACCCATCAAGCTTGTGATTTCAATAAATTTTGGCTGGTTTTTAGAGAAATTAGACTGGAAAAATCCACAAGAAAAACTTCCAAAAAATCTCACTAAAAACAACTCGATCTACATGTAGATGTTTTTCCTTTATGACTTTTCTTCATAGTAGTATGTGGAAAATCCCATTATTAATGAGTATTTATTGCACATTTTAAAATTTATAATTGTGATTGGTAAATAATACATATTATTTAATGTAATAATTAAAAAATCCAATCATTAAAATAATTTTTATAAAATCAAGCTAAACAAGAATTTTGAGTATGTTTAGAAAGTGGTCATTGATTAAATCTCGATAGAGGATATCAAAATTTTTCATGTTTATTAAGTTAAATCTTTAGCTAGACAATATATAAAATGAGTTGTGGTAATCATGAAGTATTAAATTTTGATTCGATCGAATGATATAAAAGATTTTGGTGGAGATTCGATGTAGCTGTTGCGTTTACGAATGAAATTTTCATTACAACAATAACTAAATAACAGTGGTAGTACTTGTGAAGTATTAAATTAATGATATAACAATTTTTCATGTAGTTCTATCTATTTGTTGTGTTTACTCATTCTTCGTGAGAGTAATATGAAAGTTTCTGTTGAGTGGTGGTTGTTATTAAGTAAGAAATCTTGATGGTAATGAATCATATGAAAATTGATGGAGGTTGTATAGACATTTAAGTGCAAAACCAAAAGCTGTGTATAAAGGAAAAGAGGTTCATTGTATTACAAGGGAGTTGCGTGAAACAACATACCATATCCTCTGTGGCTTGCTCTATTTAGCGGTGTTACACAGGTCGAGTCTGATTTGGCTATTCATCGGGCATATTGCTCAGCCGACAGTTGAAGTCTACAATGGCGCATGTGATTTGATTTGGAATCTCAAGATCGTGATTCTAATTTGGAATCCCTTCAACCACCATGTGATTCTAAATCAGAATCCTCTCTAGACGGGATTGATTGTATCTGATTGCCGCTACTTGAAGAATTAGCAGGTGATAGAAAAGGTGTTTGAGAGGTTTTAATGATAATCATTTTACCTCGGTTCTAATAGCATAACATTATCATATCATGATTATATTGAAAAATCCTAAAAGAATTATGTACGGTTTCCATAAACCAGGTTTCCTCAGTATTGAAAAGAGAAGAGAAATAACACCATGGATTAGGGACAAAGCATTGGATTTTCGTATTTCACAGGACCCATATGTTTATCCCAGATTGCAACCCCATGTGTTCATATTTAGAGTTCCTCACTTACAGGAAAAGTTGAAAATCAAAGCAAACGTCCGTCAAATCATTTCTTTGGCTCCATATCATCACAATAGAGAAAATATTTGTGAATCGACAATAACAAAAACAGAGCCCTCGATAGAATGATGACGCTGTACAATGATAGGCATCGCCTTGACTCAGATAATATGGAGTTCTTCCGTGCAATCGATGAGATCTTCCAGGATGAATGCAAATTCAAGAACAACTATGATGAAGATATCGATGGCACGCCAGAGTGCCTCGAGGCTGGATCTTCCAGTATGAATGCAAATTCAAGAACAACTATGACGAAGATATCGATGGCACGCCAGAGTGCCTCGAGGCTGAATGTGATGCTTATTTTGGATGGTTGTTTCATTCCATAGTTATTGGGTTTGAATTTGAATTCAGATTTAAATTTATAAGATAGGATAAAAATATGAAAGAAAAAATTTCAATCAGGAAAAAATTTAGATGAAAAATCATAAATATTTAGAAAAATATAGTTTTCCTTTTATCTTAGTAAGAGGTTTTTTCATATTTTTCATAAGTTTTGTAGCTTTGGTGGTGGCTGTTGTATGTCAGCCAAAAAAATTGATACAAAAGTCTTTAATTTTAAAGTAAACCTTCTAAAATATTAAAAAAATTTCCAAAATTTTATGGTACAGTAAAACTAATGTTGCATTGCAATCACTATATGTCAAATTTCAAAATTTTCAAATTTTTTTTATGGTGACTATGAAATTTTTAGCATTTTCAAAAATTTAAGTATATATATATATATATATATATATATATATATATATAATCAAGCAATGTTTTCATCCATTTACCCTATATCCAAAATTCCAACTGAGATATTCCACATTAATTTTGTTTTCACTAATATTGTCTTTATATAAACATCGATATCCATACTAATAACCAATTTATATACATAATAAAAAATGGGGAAATACCAATAGTTGTTGATCAAAAGCTACAAGGCATGTATTGATATTTGTAAATCACCACTCTATATGCCCATGTCCAAAATGTATGTATCAGCCAAATTCAAAAAGCATGACAAAAAAATATAAGTTTACTTTTGACATTTGCTTATTTATTAGAATATACCCAATATCATGCATGCATCATGTCATTGGAAAAAGCAGTGTAAGCTGGTGAAGACCTTTGTTGGATATTTCATCAGCAAGTCAACTCCCAGAATTCTCTGGGAAACTTTTTGATAAGCTGCATCTAATTTATGAGTTTGTTAGGTCCAAAAATAGATCGACCCTTTGAATCTTTGTATACTATCAATTCGTCCATGGAGAGCCATTTTGTGCAGACCAATACCCTAAAGAGCAATGACCTCCGTGCATTAGCCACTATGTTATGGTCACGACATATGTGGTAGAAAGTCAACTCCAAGAATTCTTCCTCAAACTTTTTGATAAGCTGCATCTAATTTATGAGTTTGTTAGGTCCAAAAATAGATCGACCCAAATCTATGGCCATCCTTGAATCTTTGCATACTATCAATTTGTCAATGGAGAGCCATTTTGTGCAGAACAATACCGCATAGAGCAATGACCTCCGCGCATCAGCCACTATGTTATGGTCACGACATATGTGGGAGAAAATCAATTTCAAGAATTCTTCCTGTAACTTTTTGATAAGCTGCATCTAATTCATGAGTTTGTTAGGTCCAAAAATAGATTGACCCTGAACTAAATCTATGACTATTTTTGAATCTTTGTATATTATCAATTTGTCAATGGAAAGCCATTTTGTGCAGAACAATACTCCATAGAGTAATGACCTCGGACGAGTGTTTGCACTTTGTCAACAATTCCATATAAAATGATAATAAAGTTTTGGATTGAAAAAATGATATATATCTCGCACGCACAATTCCCATTAAAAAAACCAATAAGGAACTTATCCAACATGTTAATGAGATGTAAACCTATCTCATGCTTCCAATTTTCCATTGGACCGTACTCATTGAAATATGCAACAATGAAATAACAACTTGCTTCATATCCAAATGTCATCCTTCAAAAATATGTACGTTTTTGTTGTGCCAGATGCCGCAAAAAATAAATAAAAGAAAAATATACCAGTCAAATAAATAGAATAGAAAAAGAGCATACCACTCGTATTTCACAAATCAATTATGTAGACCAGCGACAATAGAAACAATGTTCCATGTTGCTTTCAGGTTAAGAATATCGAGCACACACAACTATATGGAAATAGCAAGTAGACATTGTAAAAAAAGATGCACCACATCTTCACACACTGAGGTGCACATAACACGCCTCCTAGGTCCACAGAAACCACATCTACGTCATAATCTTATTCCACCCTATGGTGAACGGAAGAATCTTATTCCATCCTATGGTGAACAGAAGTGATGTAGCCATAAGCCTCTTGTACATAAATCTGCCCATTTTTAATACAACTATCTGAAGGGAAAATTGAGACCACCCAGATATTTTTGAAGATACACAATGCGTATGTGACTCTCTCGGATCCACAAGATCGTTTTCAATATGACCGCCAACTTTCGGCTCAACTACGAGGGTTCACTTGGCAGAGGTGGAGTAAAGCGACCAATGGACGAGCTTCCGCTTATACTTAGCGTGGCCATATGGGACGGAGTTGGAAAACATATCAATGTTTGTGATCATCCTCCTGTAATATGAGTTTTGAAGGCAAATCCGTACAGAACTATAAAAAAAAATGTATTCATTCCTCCGTGTACGTTCATTCTTTCAATACATGAATTCTTTTAATAACCCCTTTCTTTATATGATAATGTGATTTGTCATTGCAAAAGATTATGAAAATCCTGATCAAAATCATAATATAATTTCATAGATCAGTTACATGAACTCAAGGGAGTTGTATGAAGTACTAGAGATTAGCCTTACGGTGACTGCAAAGGATATAAAGAGGGCTTATAAAAAGATGAGGCGGGAGTTTAATGTGGATAATGTTGGGAATTTTCTGGTAAATTCTAAAACAAAATCACTGAACAGAGAGTAATACTCTATTTTGCCACAAGATCTTTAACAGAGGGAAGCTTAAAAAAATGGAAGTTTAAAAATAGATTCCCGGAGAAGCTCAGAATTTTTCACACACCTAAAAACTTTATATTCATTAATAAACTGCCTGATACAAACTTCATCCTTTTAACAAAGGGATTCACCAAGAACTTAAAAAAAATCACTGTCTCTTTTAGAAATTTTACACTACTGTGTAAAAATTTCTTTTATATTTACTGCTGTAAAAGAAATTTCTTACATATGCTCTGCTGCGAGTTTCATTTCATATGTCCAACAACAAATATTACATTAGAAACAATCTGTCTTTGAATACAAAATGTTACACTGATGTGTAATGGTTTTTTTTTTTTACTCACACACTGCTGTGTGGTTCACACCTTTTTTTTCAACAAAAACAACGAACATTGCATATGCACAAAACCAAAAAAAAATAACAAAATACGTTGACCTATGCCATACTTCCATAAAAACAAAAAATATTAAAATTAAAAAACTTTACCACAATCTACGAACCGAAATAAATTGCATTAATTATTTTACTGGCAAGTCTGCGGTCAAACCCAAAACTTCACCTTAAGTTCAAACGGTGCAGGCTTGTTGATTTAATCGGACGGATATCGCTTGCCCAAACTAAACGAACAATACGCCCCGATGAAAAGTGGTTTTGGAAAAAACACTGAGGACAAACGACTTGCTCAGCAAAAGCGGTGCGATGAAAAGGTTGGTGGTTTTATGGAATGTATGTGCAGTTGGAAATTAATATTTCAACACTCCCCTTTAATTTCAACTGCTGAGTTATCAATCATACCCAAACACTTCCTCAAAAATTCAGAACTCTTATGACCCAATGGCTTGGTCAGAATGTCTGCAACCTGCTCCTGAGTCCTGCAATGTTCTAAAACAATTTCTCCATTGTTTACCAATTCCCTGATGAAATGAACCTTTGTGTCAATCTGTTTCGTTCTCTTATGAAACACTGAATTCTTGGATAATGCAATAGCTGAGCTATTGTCACAAAAAATCACTGTTCCTTTTGTCTGCTCTTGGCCTAAGCTCGTTAACATCCTTCTCATCCAAACTGCTTGACATGCTGCTGCTGTAGCTGCCACATATTCTGTCTCTACTGTAGACAATGCTACAATAGGCTGCTTTTTAGAAGCCCATGAAATGGCTCCTAAACCCATGTGAAAAACATAACCAGATGTGCTTTTCCGATCATCTACACTTCCAACCCAATCGCTATCAGTGTATCCAATTAAATCTGAACATTCTGAGACAGTATATAAAATGTCAAACCTTTTAGTACCTTTAACATACCTCAGAATTCTTTTTGCTGCCTGCCAATGTGCTTCTTTTGGCCTCTCCATGAGTCTGGAAATTAAACTAACAACAAACATTATATATGGCCTAGTTGCAGTCAAATACATAAGGCTGTCAACTATAGTCTTGTACAAACTAAGGTCAAAATCCTTGTTGTTGTCCTCTTTGCTAAGTTTTAATCCCATCACTGTGGGAGTGAGTGCTGCCTTGCTGTCCTGCATATAGAATCTCTCCAATACTTCATTAACATATTTTGCTTGTGAAATAAAAATTCCATTTTCATTTTGATCTATTTCTATTCCTAAGAAGTATCTCAACAAACCCATGTGAGTCATTTCAAATTCCTCTTGCATGACTGCTTTGAAATTTTCAATGAGATATTCATCATTACCTGTGAAAATAACATCATCAACATATAACACAACAATTAGAATTTTACCATCCTTTTCTTTGATGTAGACGGTGGGTTCTCCTTCACACTTATCAAATCCATTTTCTAGTAGATATGAATCTATCTTACTGTACCATGCTCTTGGTGCTTGCTTCAGCCCATAAAGAGTTTTCTTCAATCTGCACACTTTGTGCTCTTGGCCCTTCTTTTCATAGCCTAGAGTTTGTTCAATGTAAACCTCTTCCATTAACACTCCATTTAGGAATGCTGACTTCACATCCATTTGGTAAACTTTCCACATGTTTTGTGCTGCTATGGACAACACTGCTCTCACTGTTTCCATTCTTACAACCGGTGCAAAAGTTTCCTCATAGTCTCTCCCATACTGCTGCTTATATCCTTTGACAACAAGTCTTGCCTTGTGTCTTTCTATTTTTCCTTCAACATTACTCTTGGTCTTGTAAACCCATTTAACTCCAATGATTTATTTTCCTTTTAGTAGTTCAACCAAATCCCATGTCTTGTTTCTTTCTATGGCATTGATCTCCTCATCCATAGCTTCTATCCATTTATTATCCTTAATTGCATCTTCGAAATGAATAGGGTCATCAACATGACAATATAATGCTTCATACCTTCATTTGCTACCTCTTGTTTATAAATGTCATTTAAATTCCTTAACTTCTTATCTCTTTCATTTGGTGTACAAGTGCTTGAAGAAGCACTTGAATTTCCTCCTTGTGGTGTGCTTGTAGAAGCACTTTCATTTCTTCTCAAGGGTGTCCCTTGTTGTTCTTGTGTTGGCGTTGCTGTTTGGGGATGTATTTCAGCCATCTCCTCATCATCTTCATCATGTGACAAAAAAAATTTAATATTCACTATTTTCTCTATGCTTCCATCCCAAGCTTCCTCCTCAATGAATTGAACATCTCTGCTCACAAAAAACTTCTTGGTAGATGGGATATACAACCTATAAGCTTTGGATTCCTCATTGTATCCAATGAAAATACATTTCTCCCCTTTGCTATCCAACTTTTTCCTTAGCTGATCTGGAATGTGTACATAAGCCACACATCCAAAAAATTTCATGTGGGTGACTCCTTGCATTCTCCCACTCCATGCTTCTTCCGGCACTCTGTTCATCACTGCTTTTGTAAGGCATCTATTCAAAATGTATGCTGCACAATGTACAACTTCAGCCCAATAATCATTTGGCAAATGCTTTGCCTTTAACATACTCCTTGCCATATCCATGATTGTCCTATTTTTTCTTTTAGCAACACCATTTTGCTACAGGGTGTACCTAGTGGTAAATTGTTTGTGAATTCCATTTTCTCTACAAAAACGTAGAAATTCTTTGGAGATATACTTACCTCCTCTCTCAGTTCTTAAAACTTTGATATGCATCCCGCTTTGGTTTTCTACAAGTGCTTTGAAATTTCGAAATTTTTCAAACACTTCACTTTTGTTCTTCAGGAAATAAACCCAAGTCTTTCTGGTGAAATCATCAATGAATGTTAGAAAATATTGGCTGCCTGCGAGTGATGGAGTTTGCATCGGTCCACATAAGTCTGAGTGGACAATCTCTAAGGGTGCCTTTGCCCTTATGCTTTTCCTTGATGGAAAAATTTCTCTGTGTTGTTTCCCCAAGATACAACCTTCACAAAGGTTGTCCAGTTTCTCTATCAATGCTAATCCTCTTACCATTCCTTTTCTACTGAACAAGTTAAGACCTCCAAAGTTGAGATTTCCAAATCTCAAGTGCCACAACCAATTTTCATCCTTTGATACACTTTGGAAAGCCTCTTGTGTCACTGTTGCTATTACTTCTTTATTTTTTAAATCTGTCTTTATTCTAAGAGGGAACATCCCGTTCCTCGTCATCTTCACTTCAGCAATTCATCGTTTGCTAGGTGCTCTATCCATGATGGTGCATACATCATTCACAAAGAAAACATTGTACCCCTTTTGAACAAGCTGCCCAATACTTAAGAGGTTACATCTCATTCCAGGAACATAATAGACATCTGCTATGGTTTTCTTTTCACCTTTCTTTGTAAATATTTTTACTTCTCCTTTTCCCATAACAGAAATTTTACTATCAGTCCCAAGTGTGACTTGTGATTTCACATTTTGATCTAAAGAAGAAAACAAGGCTATGTTTCCTGTCATATGGTTGCTGCAACCGGAGTCTAGAAACCATATATCATCATTGTTTGTTTCAGCCATGTTACAAGCTAAAAGCACATTATCTTGGCTGATATTTTCTCTAGTGATATTTGCACTAGATCTATTATTCATATCATGCTGCTTCTTCCTACATTCATTGGCATAATGCCCATATTTTTTACAATAATAACATTGGACATTGGATTTTTCATACCTTTGTCCTTGAGCATGATGTTGTCCACTTTGTTGGCTGCTGCCTTGGCCTTGGTTCTGATTTGGATTGCTACCTCTTCCTTGAGCATTTGATGGACTATTGATTCCACCTCTGTTTTGGCTTTTGCCTCTTCCTCTCTTGTTTCCTTTGCCTTGACCTCTTCCTCTTCCAAAGGACATCTGGGTCTTGAAGGCTTGTTCTAGAGATGAGTTTTCATTTCTACTCAACCTCTGCTCATGTGTTATCAGTGATGCATGAAGTTCATCAACTGAAAAGTTTGTGAGATCCTTTGTCTCTTCTATGGTGGTGACAATCACATCGAATTTTGAGGGTAGGACCCTCAATAGTTTTTCCACAATCCTCCTTTCTTCAATAGTTTCTCTATGAGACCTTATCTGTGTGACCAGACCAATCACCTGTGTGAAGAATGAGTCAATATTATCTGACTCCTTCATGCATAGATTCTCAAAATCTCTCCTCAGCAACTGTAACTTTGCTGTCTTCACTTTCTCCATGCCTTGATAGGTTGTTTTGAGAGTTTGCCATGCTTCTTTGGATGTCTTGGCTGCTGCTATCCTTTGAAACACACTCTCATGCATTGCTTGATACAAAAATACGAGGGCTTTTGAATCTTTCTTCTTATTTCTCTTCAATAGATCTTTCTCTGCCTGAGTCAAATTATTAAACTCTTCTTCATCTACTGGTTCTTCAAATCCATCTTCAACTAATTCCCATAAATCTTGAGAAGCAAACAGGGCTCTCATGGTTATTGCCCAATAGTCATAGAGTTTCCCATTAAACTGTGGGAGCTGAGTATTAAACATGCCCATGCTAGTGCTGGTGCTGGAGCCAGCCATTTTTGCACTCTAAACTATCACTGTGTATTTAAAAATCACTGACTGTTCTCAACAGCAACACACAAAAAAAAACTTGAGAAATACCTTGACTAAGTCTTCACTCTGCTGGAGAAGCTGCTGCAGCAATAAATCCTTCCTTCAGCTTCTTTGACACCTTCAAAGAGCCTGGACAAGCTCTGATACCACTGTTGGGAATTTTCTGGTAAATTCCAAAACAAAATCACTGAACAGAGAGTAATACTGTGTTTTGCCACAGGGTCTTTAACACAAGGAAGCTTAAAAATAGATTGCTGGAGAAGCTCATAGTTTTTCACACACATAAAAACTTTATATTCATTAATAAACTGCCTGATACAAACTTCATCCTCTTAACAGAGGGATTCACCAAGAACTTAAAAAAATTACTCTGTCTCTTTTAGAAATTTTACACTACTGTGTGTAAAAATTTCTTTTACATTTACTATTGTAAATAAAAAAAATTACATGGATTTACTGCTGTAAAAGAAATCCCTTACATATGCTCTGTTGCGAGTTTCATTTCATATGCCCAACAACAACAAAAAAAATTACAATTCATTCGCACTGCTGTGCGTTACACTTCGTTTTTCAACGAACACCCAAACAAGCTTCACGCTGCTGCATATTACATTAAGAAACAATCTGCCTCTGCATACAAAATGTTACACTGCTGTGTAATGGTTTTTACTCACACGCTGTTGTGTGGTTCACTCCTTTTTTTTTCAACAAAAAAAACGAACATTGCATATGCACAAAACAAAAAAAAAATAACAAAATACGTTGACCTATGCCCATACTTCCGTAAAAATAAAAAATATTAAAATTAAAAAACTTTACCAACAATCTATGAACCGAAATAAATTGCATTAATTATTTTACTGGCAAGCCGACGGTCAAACCCAAAACTTCACGTTAAGTTCAAATGGTGCAGGCCCGTTGATTTAATCGGACGGATATCGCTTGCCCAAACTAAACGAACAATACACCCCGATGAAAAGTGGTTTTGGAAAAAGTACTGAGGAAACGCGTCAGCTCACGGCTTTATCGCGTCCGTTCGGAGGAAAATCACTTGCTCAAAAAAAGTGGTGCGATGAAAAGGTTGGCAGTTTTCTGGGATGTATGCGGCAGTTGGAAATTAATATTTCAAAAGATAAGGCGACTCCTCCTGCGAGAAAAAACGAGGGCTTCCATATGTTTTTTGAGGATACACAATGCGTATGTGAGTCTTTTGGATCCATGGGACCGAGATTAATATAAACCCCACTTTTTGGGTGTTCGAATTTTTTTGGATCGCTAATTTGGGAATATTTTGGAATGAGTAAAAACAAAACGTCATTCTTACCCTCGTCAATCTAATTCCAAAAGGTGTTGAATTTATTATGATTGATCTAATGTTGAATTTGTTGAATTTATTTATGACGCTAATTTTAGGAATATTTTAGAATTGTACATACAAAACTTCACTCTCACACTAGTCGATCTAATTCCCAATTAAAAATTATTCCTTTTGAATTATGGACCAATGGACTGTGGACATGTGCGGGTGAAGTTGGGAACAGATCCATGTCTGTAATATGATTTTTGAAGGTGATTATGCACATAAACGACCTTCAAAAATATCTGCATTGACTGGGATTAACTATTCATTCAAATTTATTCAATTCGCTTTTGTTGTTTTATTTGTTAAAAATTATTTTTAAATCAATTTTTGTTTACTCCATGTGATGTTATTATGTTATATAAATATAATAGAAGTGATGTTATTTGTTAATAGATAAACATAATCTCTATTAGTTTTAGATTATTCATTTCATGAAAAAGGGTTGAAAGTGGGAATTTATTGTGGAAGTTATGTAAGTTACATTATTTTAATAAACATTTACATTCAATTGAGTCTCAAATAATCTTAGTTACACAATTCTATCATTAAAAAAAAAAATTGTCTTACATATATATTAACGCTAACCTAAACACAAAATAGTAATTAAAAATATATATAATTTCATAGATAAAATTTTTAAGAGGATAGTATCTTCATATATTAGAAAATTTGAGGACTTCTAAATTAACCTAAGACCTCTAAACCCTCGATTTCAGAACTTGGCTTTAGTCCCACATTCTCCTCAAAAACATGGAAAAAATATGGGTTTGGATCAACCGTGTCACAATGTTGCAAGCCTTTATCCAACACAGGGTCTCAAAAGTGACTGGGAAATTGGCCTCGAAGAGGAAGATTGTCATCATGGAATCATATTCATAGGATTTTTTTCTTAAATTTTGAGTTGATAATCCACTACTTGACACAACCTGCCCATCTCTATTCAAAAACTTCACAAGGGGCACCCATACATCATTTTCATAACCCAAACATGTTGGTTAACTAATATTTTCCTTTTCTCTAGTGATGCCTCACCCAATAGAGTCCCTAGCTTGTTGTCTTTGGCTCTCTTGAATATATACCAATAATTATTCATGAGGAATATGTGTGCCAATCCAGATGCATTGTATCCTTTGAATCTCATCTCCAAGCTCATCTCCAAATAATCCATCACATGACTAACAACATCTGCAATGCTTGTGTTGTTATCCATTCCCCAAACCTTTTCTATTACCTCCTCATATTCAGTCAACATAAACTTGAGATAATTCACAATGTACCTTGTAAGCTTTGGTGGACTCCCATCAAAAAACAACCTTGAATCCTCCTCTACCTGCTTCCCAAAGTCCCACGGAACTTGACAAGGAATACACTTGGAAACTCTCTCAATTTGGAGAAGGTAGGTTTATTCCATTATTTTCAATCCCATATCCACCACACCATCATGGAATTGTAAATAATTGGTATATGATTCCTATCATTGTAACTAAATCTTCTAATTCTCATTTGCATCTGCTTAACATTCAGTGCCTTGGGATTAGTAATACTGGCCAACGATTTTCCATCACAAGAACTAGAAACTCATTTTCACAGTCAGTTCCACCGGCTCCTAACTTTGACATTTTGAAATGTATCACGGAATCTCATCAAGAACTTAATCGGGGGAAGGTTTATTTGTATAACATGACCTGTGAAAAGGAAAAATTTGAAAAGAAAAGGAGCACTATTTATATGGGGTATATTGTTACATAGAGTTAGAGTATCTGAATCCAAGGAGTTGAAATCAATTGATGTATCATAATCTATTCATGTTTCTAACAAAACGTAGTCATAGCACGTTATACCTTGAAACTATAACATCGAAATTGCATACTTGGGCCTATGACATTGAAATAAAGTATTTGAATTCAAGTCCCTTTTGTATCTGAAACTTGACATGGCTATCATAAATTACACTAGTGATGAAGAAAAGTAAAATATGAGTATATTTGGCATCAACCCCATTTAGAGGAATTCTATCCTAGAGTGTTGCAATATATTTTTAGGAGTTATTCTACCTGGTATTCAATAATAAGAATTTCACTTGAATGCAACGACAAAGCTTATCCATGATTTTGATTATCAATTCTCAGGTGAGAGCTAAGGTTCACGATGCTGCATTTTAAATATAATCATTTATCTCTTTGTTTTAAGAATTACAAGGAAATGATGAGCTATTTTTTTTTAAGATAGTAGCAACATGCATACTTTGAAAAACAAACAAACAAAACAAAACTTCACTCTCACTCTCGTAAATCTAATTCCAAAAGGTGTTGAAACAATACTTCACTCTCAGTGTGGTCAATCTAATTCCAAAAGGTGTTGAATTTATTCTGATTGATATAATTCCAAAAGGTGTTGAATTTATTTGGGTTGCTAATTTTAGGAATATTTTGGAATTGTACAAAAATAACTTCACTCTCACATTGGTCGATCTAATTCGAAAATAAAAATGACTCCTTTTGAATCAAGTGTAGGGCTTCACTAGCCTTACCAATGGACTATGGATATGTATGGGTGAAGTTGAGAATAGATCACTATTGGCGATCCCCCTTTGTAATATGAGTTTTGAAAGAGATTATGCACATAAACAACATTGAAAAAAATATATGCATTGACTCAAATTAATTATATAGTCAAATTTATTCAATTCGCTTGTGTTGCTGTATTTGTTAAAAAATATTTTTAAATCAAATTTTGTTTACTGGATGTGATGTTATTTGTTAATAGATAAGCTTAATCTCTATTAGGTCTCAGATTATTCATTTCATGAAAAAGGGTTGAAGGCAAGAATTTATTGTGGAAGTTATGTAAGTTAAATTATTTTAATTAACATCAAGATTCAATTGAGTCTCAAATAATCTTAGTTACACAATTCCACTATTAAACAAATCATTTTTCTATCCCACATATAGATTAACCTTGACCTAAACACAAAATAGTAATTAAAAATATATATAATTTCATAAATCAAATTTCTAAGGGGATAGTATATTCATACACTAGAAGATTTGAGGACTTATAAAGTAACCTAAGACCTCTAAACCCCATAGTTTAGAACTTGGCTTCAATCCCGCATTCTCCTCAAAAACAGGGCAATAATTTGGTTTTGGATCCGCTGTGTCACAATGTTGCAAGCCTTAAGGGAGCACAAGATCTCAAAGTGACTAGGAAATTGGCCTCGAAGAAGAAAATTCTCATCATGAAATCATAATCATAGGATTTTTTTCTTAAATTTTGAGTTGAGAATCCACTGCTTGACACAACCAACCCATCTCTGTTCAAAAGCTTCACCAGGGGCACCCATACATCCTTTTCATAACCCAAACATGTTGGTTAACCAATATTTTCCTCTGCTTTAGCGATGCCTCACCCAACAGAGTCCCTAGCTTGCTATCATTGGCTCTCTTGAATATATACCAATAATTATTCATGAGGAGCATGTGCGCCAATCCATATGCATTGTATCCTTTGGCTATCGTCTCCAAGCTCAGTTCCAAAGAATCCATCACATGACTAACAACCTCTGCAAGACTTGTGTTGTTCTCCATTCCCCAGACCTTTGCCATTACCTTCTCATATTTAGTCAAAATAAACTTGAGATAATTCACAATGTATCTTGTAAGCTTTGGTTGACTCCCATGGAAAAAATCCCTGAATCCTCCTCTACCTGCTTCCCAAAGTCCCAAAAACTTGAAAAGGAATACACTTGGGAACTATCTCAATTTGAAGAAGGTAGGTTTGTTTCTTTATTTTCAATCCGATATCCACCACACCAATATGGAATTGTAAAGAATTGGAATATGTTTCCTAGCATTGTAATTAAAATTTCTAATTCTCAGTTGCATCTGCTTAATATTTAGTGCCTTGGGATTAGTAATACTAACCAAAAAATTTCTATCACAAGAAACAGAAACTCATTTTCATAGTCAGTTCCACCTACTCCTAATTTTGTCATTTTTGAAATGTATCACGGAATCTCATCAAGAACTCAATCAAGGGAAGGTTGGTTTATATAACATGACTTGTGAAAAGGAAGAATTGGAAAATACATTATAAGAAAAGGAGCACTATCTATCTTGGGTATATTGTTACATTGAATTGGACTAACTGAATCCAAGGAGTTGAAATAAATTTGTGTATCATAATCTATTCATGTTTCTAACAAAACGTAGTCATAACATGTTATACCTTGAAACTATAACATCAAAATTTCATACTCGAGCCTATGACATTGAAACTAGGTATTTCAATTCAACTACATTTTGTATTTGAAACTTGACATGGCTATCATCAATTGCACCGATGATGAAGAAAAGTAAAATATGAGGATATTTGGCATCATCCTCATTTAGAGGCATTCTGTTAGGCCCCTATACTACTAGTGTAACCCCTTATTGTTATTAGTACAACCCACTTATTATATTGATGTACCCATGTAGTGCCCATATTGTTACTAATGTGCCCCATAGAAGCCCACTATTGTTATTATTGTGCTCTTACATTATTATTGTTATGTTGGCTCTGATTATGTTATGAGCCCTTAAACTCCTATATATAGAAAGGAGGTCTTTTCATTTGTATCATTGAAGAATTGTTCATTTATGTAATGTAAAGGAGGTTGCCCCCTCGAAGAGGCTGAATTTTAAGGCGTTGATCTATCTTTTCTATCTTTTCTTGAGCTGGTTTCATAACATTTGGTATTAGAGCTTTGGATTCTAGGGTTTCGCTGCTCCAAACAGGTCATCGTGGCATTTTCGCTATAACTTTTTTTCTGTGACGTTTCAGAAGTCGCAAAAAAAACCCATTTGATAAGAAATCGCGCTGAACCTTGGGTCCAAATTTCAGATTTGTTCGCGCGATATTTTCGGAGATATGATCTGAGGAAGTTGGTCTTTTTGCAAACTCTTGAATTACACTCAAAACAGGTGACCTGGGAAAAATCGTCATAAATTTCTTTCTGAGCATCGGATTGAAATTTCGTAAGAAGGTACAGAAAGAGGACGGAATGTAGTTTTCTTTTATATATTTTTCAGAGTCAAAGGTTGAAACAGTGACACGTGGCACTTCATACAAGTTCGCTCTACTGAACTAGTCTATAATCAGGTCACTGCGGGAGATTGTGCATAACTCTTTCTTGGAGAATACAATTTGGATCAGACTGGTGGCATTGGAAAGAGGACACAGAGAGATACTACAGGTCACAATTTCAGAACTTAAAGATCTGAAAGTACAAAGTTACAGTCGTTTCAAGGTCGAGCTCCTAAAATCAAGAAAAAGAAAGATGAGGAAGTTTGATGGCAAGGATCTGGTAAATTGGATACTTCAGATGGAGCAATATTTTGATCTACATGGTGTACAACTGTTACAAAAGGTATGTATTGCATCTTCATATTTAGAACCAGATCAATTTTTATGGTACAAAGGGCTTTGTTCTCGTAAACAACTTGTTACGTGGTCAATTTTCACGGAGGAAATGATAGCACATTATGAGGATACAAAGAGCAACACCTTCTGTAGAGAAACACCACAACAATTGGAAAGAGTAAAAGGGATTTGTGACATATTTGAAAGTAAAATTATGGCAACAAGGAAGTCTAACCCTCACAACTTTAAAGATGGACGTGTTGTTTCTCCTAGCCTTCCACAACCTACAAGGGTTACACCACAACAATTGGAAGAAAAAAGAGAAAAAGGGCTTTGTTACAATTGTGACAGCAAATGCACTAAAGGTCATAAGTGTGCTGAGAAGAAATTATTTTACATAGAGTATGAAGAGGAGGAAGAAAAAGATCAAGAAGCATCAAAAGAAGAGGATATATGCCAGGACCCGACCCCAGAGAAAGAAGAAATGAATCAGAACATATCTTGTAAACTATTGGCAAGAATGACCACTCCTCAAACTCTCAAGATAGAAGGACATATCAAGAAGAAAAAGGTGCAAGAAGTGAAAGATCACATCAAGAAAGAAGAAATGAATCCAGCCATATCTTGTAATTCACTGGTCGGAATTACCACTCCTCAAACTATCAAGATAGAAGGACATATCAAGAAGAAAAATGTTCAAGAAGTGAAAGATCACATTGAGCGTCAAGAAATGAATCCAACCATATCTTGTAAAGGATTGGAAGAAATTACCACTCCTCAAACTCTAAAGATAAAAGGACATATCAAGAAAAAAAAGGTTCAAGCAGTGAAAGATCACATCGAGCATCAACAACAAGTTCTCCAACTTTTAAAGGATAACGCCACTTCGGTGCAAAATCAAATGAAACAATAGGTAAATCAACATCATAGTGAAATTTTTTTTGATGTAGGAGACTGGGTATTTTTACTGCTACATCTAAAGCAAGCTATTTATGAGAAGGAAATGTTGGCAATACTACATGCACTTAAAAAATGGCGACCTTACCGAATGGGAAGACTCTTCAAGGATGAGGATGTGGAAGCATTGTTTTGTGCTATTTCTATTATCCAACCAGATTGGATAAACGAAGCAAGGGATGAATGGAAGATGGACAAAGAAGTATGGCCACTTATTCAAAAGTTGCAAAAGATACCAATTCAAACAATATTGCCAGATATTGAAAAGGAAGGAAAAATCATATTGGAACCTAGAGAAGTCACAGAAACAAGAACCCGACAGCTACGAAATCGATCAATTTCAGAGTATCTCATCAAGTGGAAGAACTTACCCACTGAAGATTCCACATGGGAGGACAAGAATTTTATACAGAAGCATCAAGAACTACTCAAGCGTTGAGGACAACGCTTTTTGAAGGAGAGGGGCATGTTAGACCCCTATACTACTAGTGTAACCCCTTATTGTTATTAGTACAACCCACTTATTATATTGATGTACCCATGTAGTGCCCATATTATTACTAATGTGCCCCATAGAAGCCCACTATTGTTATTATTGTGCCCTTACATTATTATTGTTATGTCAGCTCTGATTATGTTATGAGCCCTTAGACTCCTATATATAGAAAGGAGGTCTTTTCATTTGTATCATCGAAGAATTGTTCATTTATGTAATGTAAAGGAGGTTGCCCCCTCGAAGAGGCTGAATTTTAAGGCGTTGATCTATCTTTTCTATCTTTTCTTGAGCTCGTTTCATAACATTAGGTTTGTTCCTTTATTTTCAATCTGATATCCACCACACCAATATGGAATTGTAAAGAATTGGAATATGTTTCCTAGCATTGCAATTAAAATTTCTAATTCTCAGTTGCATCTGCTTAATATTCAGTGCCTTGGGATTAGTAATACTGACCAAAAAATTTCTATCACAAGAAATAGAAACTCATTTTCATAGTCAGTTCCACCTACTCCTAATTTTTTCATTTTTGAAATGTATCACGGAATCTCATCAAGAACTCAATCAAGGGAAGGTTGGTTTATATAACATGACTTGTGAAAAGGAAGAATTGGAAAATACATTATAAGAAAAGGAGCACTATCTATCTTGGGTATATTGTTACATTGAATTGGACTAACTGAATCCAAGGAGTTGAAATAAATTTGTGTATCATAATCTATTCATGTTTCTAACAAAACGTAGTCATAACATGTTATACCTTGAAACTATAACATCAAAATTTCATACTCGGGCCTATGACATTGAAACTAGGTATTTCAATTCAACTACATTTTGTATTTGAAACTTGACATGGCTATCATCAATTGCACCGATGATGAAGAAAAGTAAAATATGAGGATATTTGGCATCAACCTCATTTAGAGGCATTCTATCCTAGAGTGTTGCAATATATTTTGAGGATTTATTCTGTCTCGCACTCAATAATAAGAATTTCATTTCAATACAATGGAAAAGCTTATCCATGATTTTGATTAACAATTCTCAGGTTAGAGCTAAGGTTTATGATGCTACATTTATATATAATCATTTATCTCTTTGTTTTAAGAATTACAAGGAAATGATGAGCTATTTTGTTTTTAAGATAGTAGCAACATGCATACCCTGAAAAATGGTCATTGAAACTAGGTATTTGAAAATGGTTCTTGTAGTCAATATGAATTACGAACAGATACAAGAAATATTGTTAATATAAAATTATTGAGATAAATGGAGATAAACCATAGTAGAAGTGGGGTTGCAACATATACTAAGGAGACGTGCACAAAAAATGGGAAATGTTGTAATGATGAAGGAATGTTGTTGGCCTTTTTTTTCTACAAATACCTAGTCAAAGATAATGAGGTCATGGTTCAATGAGGAAGGTAGTGGCATGCTCTCCTAATCCTTCATATTTTAGGAGGGCCCTACTTTGGTCAGATAATAATTGTTGTTGGATTCATAAAAAAAAGTTTAAAATGTGTTTGTAAATGTGGACATGAGAAGCAGTTCTTACAAAAAAAAATTATAAGCAATGGACTTATACGATTGGTGAACATTAAAATGCCATTAATGAATCATTCAATTTTTTTTCAATGACTCATCTCACTCAAGTTGCATTGTAAGCAGAGTTAACCGAAATGAACATAAAGTAGTTTTTCATCGAAGGAATAACTTATGTAGATGAAACATTGTAATATTAAAATTTTTGTAGATTGGAGTAGGAATTGCAAGAATTGACAGGAAAATTAGTGACGAGTCTCTTGTAAAATCCTCATAGTAGATGACCCAAAAATTTGTAACAACTTACAGGGAGTGATTTTTGAATATGTTCTTGACTAAAGTTTGCTACAACGAGAGAATCGTAATTGCCACTGAGCTTTTAGGAACCGTTGCTAGAGTTGAGGATGAATGTAGGATGCAATGATGTTTCAAAGGTGAGAAAAATAATGGAAGATTAGGGATTAAAAAAGCCTCCAAGTTATAGAAAAATTGCACCCAAAAATCAAGGAAATATATGGGAAACTAGACACCTTAGATGGGGAGATCAAGTCTGGTTACGTGCCTGATACAAACTTTGTGGTGCATAATGTTGGGGAGGAAGAGAAATATTCCATTCTTCTCATGTGCATATTGTTAGTGATTATTGTAGATATAAGAAACACGTATGATATTTTATAGCTCTAGATTCATGGGTTTAGGCACCCATTTCTTGGAAGTTCAGTATGTTAATCTATGGATGTAGTGCTATATTATAAAAAATGACATATAAGAAAAATATATGGAAATGCATATGATATTAAGAAATTTTGATTGATAAATTTATAGCCATTATCAACTTCACGTAGAGATCATCTCACGTTTCCCCGTGTTTGCAAGGATTTGGGTGTGAGCTTCCAGTTGTTCAATGTGCATCCCTACCAAAAACACACATGTTAATTAGTTTAACAAGTTAAGCCTCTCTACATGAATGAAAGATGCTTTTAATTTAGCTATGAATCAATTTGTGTCAAATCTTGCATTTCCTCTTAGAAGCGGCACTAGAAGTGTCTTCTCGAGTTGTAGAAATCGAATAATATTACAATGATTTCTTATGCATGCTTAAGGATGACATAAATGACTTTGTAGAAGAAAGTGTCTATGTGAAACTCATCAAGTTATCTAATTTCATGTAGCCATTTCTAAACATGACATCTACTTGTGGACTAAGATGTTGAAGCTATAATAGTGGATAGTGAATTTGTTGATGTAGCTACTAGTCCCAGTTAGTGTCATGAAGTGAACAAGGAAATTTCAATCAATCACTAGAGCTCCATTGGTTAATCTGTTGAGATGTGTTGTCCATTGAGAGTAGCAATGTGATCAAGCATCTTGCTCCACTTTATTCACAAGATGTGAATCCCATCAACAATCATGGGTTTGAATCACCTTCTCAATTTCTTCATAACCATAGATGCAAGACATGTGTTTCAAAACCCGAAATAAGCTAAATTTGAATGTTATCCTAAACAAAACTCCAATGAGCCATTACTAGCGGGACCTTATCATTCCTTTATTTGGAGTCCAAATATTTAGCCATGATAACCACAATGGAGGAAGTGATAGAGATAGTGTTAAGCCAGTGACACCAAGGAGTGTATGGCCGACGTGCAGGAGAAGCCATGTAGGGTTCCCAATGAGAATAATAATCAAGATGCTAGGGAGTTCGAGTACACAACTTGTGGAGGTCAAGGTCATAGGGTTTCTTGAATATAGAGAATGGTGTAAAGTTATAGTTAGAGAAGAATAAATATAGGAGAATAAACACAAGAAAGATAGAGAGGCATTTCTACACATTGGACTGACACCAAATCATGAAGTTATTATAACAATTAGAGCTTTGATAACGTTAAGGGGAATAGGAATAACTCCACATTTGGATATTTTTCATAAACCCATATATATATATATATATATATATGAGATAAAGTGACTATTTACTTGGCATTCCATAAAAGACTATTGATCTACCCAAAATTGTTTATTTCACCTACTTTTAAATTATGTACAATAATAATAATTAAAAAATTATGCCTTTCACATAAATGTTAGAAAAATAACTCCAAAATTTATTAAATTGTTGAAGCTCAATAAAATTTACAAAACCTTCACTAAGTACTAATTTCTTTATATATTTAAAGTAATTTAAAAGATTTTTAATATTAATTAAAATTTTTATTAACCATGAACTTATATGCGTTATTTAGTTATTCCATCTCCTTACATTTTGCAACATTTAAATTGATTTTACAGATTCTATAATGAGTCAAACCAACAACACTGAAATTTACAATGATTCATTTATGTTACAATGAAAGTAATGACTCAAATAAGTTGAGCTTAAAGCTCCAAAACGTGGAATAAAAGTTACGAGGGCTTATGCCATTTTTGAGAAAGAGACATTAAAGTATTTAACCCTTTTTTTCAACATTTCAAACAAGATTACACCCAAATCCATTCATGGCCCAGCTCTTCAGGACTGAAACCTTTAGACATGCGAATGACTTGATTGAGTCCCAAAAACTGAACGGAAGGTTGTTTGGGGTTCAACCATTCATTCGAGTAGAAACACCAACACTGACCCTGACCGGTGAGGAATCAGAGTAGAATCCTCACCAAAAATTTCAATTAACATTGACCCACCAATGAGGAATCAGAGAAGAATTCCCACCAAAAATTTCAACTAACATTGACCCTGACCAGTGAGGAATCAGAGAAGAATCCTCACCAAAAATTTCAATTAACATTGATCCTGACCGGTGAGGAATCAGAGTTGAATCCTCACCAAAAATTTCAGTTTTTCATTTCACTTGTCACAGCTAAGAAAGAACACCCCATACAAAAATTACATTACATTCATACACACAAATTGCAACACATTCCCACTTTAAGCAGATAAAGTATTTGATTCACATTCTGTTCATTGTTGCAGAGGGCACTGGAAGACCCCTAAACTACAATCTCTGGCTACAGACCCACGAATAAGCACAGTTTTCTGCTGTATCTGGGTTTCCATGCTCCTTGCGGCAGATTCTTGCTGCTCCTCAAACTTTTTCCCAGAACATCTTTCCTAAGTCCTTGGAATTTAAATGAACTCAACCTCATGACAGACCTCAACCCCCATTCTCCAAAATGAAAAGCTCGATGACGACCAATCTATTGTGCCATCATTCAGAACCTCTTGTACACCTTTTCCAGAACTACCAGATAGCCTTTCTGCTTCAACACCAAAAGCCCTCTTGGTCAATAAAGTAGAGTTTGTCCCTAATTTAAGCTCTCTGTTGCTTTACTACCTCAGGCACGGACTACCCTGTTCTGCATGCTGACCATGATAAGCTGGGCTGCTGCCAGGCTGCCAGCAGGGGACTCCCAACTCCTAACAAGTTGGCCTCATTAAATACACCTCTTTCTGTGAAGAGCTCTCCATCTGAAATACTTGGGTGCCCACTTTAAGAATATGTTTCTTGCGATTTTGTGATCTCCGCAAGATAACCAAAAACAAAGACAATACAAGAATCGCTGTAACTGCAAGAACAGGCATGATAACTCTTTCTTGAAGTGAACGACTTTTATGCTTGCTAGCAGAGCATGGTGGCAAACATACCCAGATCCCACACAGGCCAAGATTTCCTATGAACGCAGTGGAACCAAGCTTTTTGAAAACTCCGCCTTTAGGGACTTCTCCTGACAGCTTGTTGAAAGAGAAATTCAAGTGGCGAAGCATTTTGAGATTTTCTAATGATGTGGGTATTCCACCTGACAAAGAGTTGGAGGAGAAATCTGCATCCTCAAGATTCTGAAGTTCACCGAGTGATACTGGAATAGGACCTTCAAGAGTGTTGCAGGAGAGATTCAAGTAATGTAATACTTTGCAACTTCCAACTGAACTTGGAATTTCACCAGTTAACATATTTGCAGAAATATCTATAGCTTGAACCATAGACATCTTACTTAGCTCCAAAGGCAAAGGCCCCTGTAGTAAATTGTTTGAAAGGTTGACATACAAAGCTAAATTTGCAAGACCTAGAACCTCTGAAGGTATGCGCCCACTGAGCCTGTTGTACGATAGGTCTAGCTGTGCTAAGTTCACACAATTACCTAGGCTTGCAGGTATATTACCTGATAAATGGTTGTGATTGAGATATAAATATCTTAGCTGTTGAAGGCTGCCAAGAGAACTAGGGATTCTTCCCGAGAGATTATTTCCGTGAAGATCTAGGAGGCCCAAGCTTTGAATTCCCCCAATTTCTGTGGGAATGCTTCCTTGTAAATGGTTAGATCCAAGATATAACCTCTCCAACTTTTGAAGCCTACCAAGTGAAGGAGGGATTACCCCTGTAAAAGAATTCCCGCTTAAATGCAGAAATGTTAAACTAGTTAGGTTTCCAATCTGTGGAGGTATTTCTCCAGCCAATTCATTGCCACCCAAGTATATGACATCCATTTTTGTGGAGAGGTGGCCGATAGAAAGGGGCAAACGTCCCATGAGACGATTATAGGATAAAGCTATTGTTTGCAGGGTGGAACAGTTAGTCAGAGCAGTAAGAATGGGCAAGCTCGTGGTGCTGCCACTAACCAATTGATTATTGTGTAAGTAAAGGTACTGGAGCTGTGTCAACTTACCCAACTCCATCGGCACTACTCCGCTGAGTTGGTTTCTCCCCAGTTCGATCACTTGAAGCTTCGTGCAATTGGAGAGGGAAGCGGGAATGTTGCCACTCAACTGATTACCAAACAGATACAGTCCCGTTAATTTGGTGTTCTTGCTACAGAAATCAGCTGGAATGTGCCCAGTTAATTGGTTATCAGCTAATGTCAATTCTCGAAGGCTTGTACAGTTTGAGAAGGAAGAAGGAATCTTCCCTGTCAGACGGTTATTCCACAGATTGATGACTCCGACTAGACTTAGCAGACCTAATTCGCGAGGAACGAGACCCTGAAGATTGTTAGTATTCAAATTGATGTAGTCCAAAGAAGAAATGTTTCCCAAGCAGGCGGGAATTGTACCCATCAAATGGTTAGATCCTAAGTGAATGTATTGTAAGTTGGGGAGAACACACAGTTGGGACGGAATGATTCCTCTCAAATTGTTGGAGGACATCGACAAGTTTTGTAAACTTCGGCATCCACCAAGAGTGGGAGGAATAGAACCTTCAAGGTGATTCCAAGACAGGAGAAGCATCTTTAAGCGAAACAGACTTCCCAATTGATAGGGAATGTGGCCATAAAAACTGTTATTGCGAAGGTCGAGTATTCTGAGAAAGGAGAGATTGGCAAGAAGAGGAGAGAGTGTACCTTGTAAGCCCATGCTCCGCACGTTGAGGGAAACCACTCGCTGTGTGCGCGGATTGCATATGACACCTGTCCACTCGCAGACTGAAACATTTGGTTTCCAAGAAGCGTGGAGTGACTGGGAGGGAAAATAGGTAGTGACTGCAGACGAGAATCCGAGCAGAGCCTCTTGATCAGCATGCCCATGAGGTGTGGAAAACCCAAAAGGAATTGCTAAGAGAATCGAACAGAAGCGTAAAAGAGAAGGAACAGAGCATATCTCCATCTACAGTTGCGAACTTGCGATGGAATGGTTTGCGCAAATATCACACTGATTATAGGTCAGAAAATCATAATCGTTTGTTGCAGTTTCATCATCTATTTATTGGAGAAATAGAATCAAACTTTAATAAATCGATTCATTATGCCGCTCGTATGACACACAACCGCTGACGTAATGTGTATGACCTCAGCGTCCCACGACCCATATATGGCCAAATACGCATGTTGTCCGTGTAGGCCGCTCCCTGCATTTTTCGAGGCGTACTTGGATTTTTGTCAATTAAACACCCTTTTTTAATAAAATTTTCCCAAGTCTATCTCCGCCGCCTTGACTTTAATTCTAATAAAGCTTTTTTCTTCTTCTTCCAAAAATTTGTGTATAAAACTCCTTTCCAAAAGCCAATCTATCATGACTTTACTTCCAAAGAATTAAACACCCGCTACGGATGGAATTTAATGACGAATTACTAAGCATTGTAATATAATAAACATGTATGAACAGTGAATATTAATAAATATCAAAATATTTATGTTATAATATATTTTATATTATAAGTTTTAAGGGTTAATTTAGTTGATGGAGTTTTTATTACATGGATGTAATGACCACCCAGTGTCCGTGAACCACCCTTAAAAAAAAAGATTTCATATTATTCATATTTATAAAAATCAATACAATATATATATATAAACAAGATTCCTAATTATTGGGATTTATCTTTTTATATTTTTTCAAGTATTGAAGATGAACCTGACTAGTGGTTCTAAAATATTGACTTAAACTCTTAAATAAGTGGATCTTCCTCCATTGATTACGAAATAAATTGCTAAAAGGAAAATGACATGCAACCCTTGATTATTTGCAATAAAGGAAGACACACGTCTACACTTATCTGCAATGGAATGAAAACACACTTGCACTCCTCTATGTTATCTTGCAAGGAAAGGAAAATGCAATGTTAAAGTAAATTGTAAACCCTAATTTGTAGAAAAAGCAGATTTCTAAAGAAAAGCAATCAAAGAATCTATAAGGTCATTCGACCTTGAAGTTCCATTATCATAGTTCTAGGAGTGTTGTAATATATCAAAGAAGACAAATCATAAGTTTATTACAAATTTGAGTGAGTTTGAGAGGTCGGTTACAAACTTCTACATGAATCCATGTTTTTCTACATGAGGGAGTCCAACGACTAGGTAACTAAGAAAAATGTGAGTTGAAGGAGAAAAGAAGGTACAAAGGAGTTGGAAAATGATAAAATAAACATGCTCAAAGCATCAAGGCATATTGCTGCAAGTTTGACCTAGGAAAGCTCAAATATGTAGGTTTCTTATAGCTGTAAAACAAGTTACAATGTAGGAAACCCTAACATTGAACAATGGAGAACAATTTAATAGCAACAAAGGGGATTGAAATAAGTGCAAAGTGAAAATTCTGTTTAACTAATGTAACTACCACAAATATCATAGCCAAATGCTCAAACAGCCTACAAGAAAAGACTATTCATGAAAAATTTCTAGTTAACCATGCATGAATGATGTAAAAAGAAATAACTTTTAGAAATACTTTGTGAAAGTAAACAAATGCATAACAAAATTAATACAGGAGGGATTCAGAGCCCTTGGGGTGGGTCTTAACCAAAGGAAGTTGAGAACCCTTACAAGAAATCCAAACTAGGAGTTGAAATGAGATATCACTTACATTGACTAAAAAGTTGCTTGTACAAGTTAGGATTACAAAAATTGCTTGAAAACCCTAATCTAGACTTTTCTCCAATTCTCACGTACTTCTTTACATTACTCCACTAGGTTACTTAAGCTTTTTATTTACACAAATGAGTAGGGGGAAACCTCCTCAAGGGTAGGAATGCATTTCCTTCCAAAAATCCATAAAAAAGGGATCTTTCTTCCTGGGTCACATTGCAATTGTAGGAAGGGGAAATAAAATCCCTCATCCAGTTGAGTTGAGACTCTCCTATAGCAGGGAATAAGTACCACAAATATCTCTAGTTGTATCTCCTTGAGATTTGTGCAAAATATCTTCAAAATCCTGCACAATAATCATTTTAGGCACATAAAGTATGAAAAACCTCATTCATTCTCTTAAGAACTCATTAAACTAGGAAAGTGTGTCATAAAGTATAAAAATCTGTGCCTAGGAGTGGTTAGATAAGCCTTATGTTTTTCCTATTTGGAGGCCCGTCATACCCCCCTACTAGAATGGTTGCTCACCCTTTGAGAAACTTACTCTTGTTCTCTCCTATGGTCTTTCTCATTCATCTCTCTGAAAAGTTGCTTGACATCCCAAGCTG
The DNA here is from genome assembly GCA_031772625.1 of Pinus tabuliformis. Classification (NCBI taxonomy): domain Eukaryota; kingdom Viridiplantae; phylum Streptophyta; class Pinopsida; order Pinales; family Pinaceae; genus Pinus; species Pinus tabuliformis. The sequence continues at coordinate 536,486,843 of CM062812.1, forward strand.
AGTTGGAGGTGGTTGTTTGTGTTGGGGGAAAACATGATTCATATTTTATGAGTTTCCATTCCTTGAATTTATCACTTTTATCATGATCACAAAGCATGATAGATATTATTTAAATTTAATTATTATAAATTTCAAATATATAACTAAAAGTTGGGTGTTGAATTTATATATACTGTAACAACTCCAATTGCTTGCACCCATGTATGCAATGTAAATATTTTTATAAATATTGGCTGAGTTATGGGACACATATTCTAAAGGAGGGTAATTGCTTGGGATTTTAATTGCTATGAAAACTAAGGAGGTTGGTAGCTATGCATTCTAAATGAGTTGGAGCATGTCATTAATATGAAGTTGGACAAGAGGACAAGGGCCATGTTTCCTTGGAGAAAAATAAAAGAAAGAGAGGGAAAAAAAATAAAATGAGGATGACATTGTTATTGCGGAGCTATGAACAGAACATGCAAGCAAAGAGTGGGTTGTTGGACTGCATTTAACAAACTGGGAAAAGATAGGGAGACATGGAACAATTGTCATCATTTGACAAGATTGTGTTAGCAAGGTCACTATCTAAAGGTTTTCAAGGAAAATAAAATTCAAACCTTTGGCGAAACAATAGAGAAGGAGAAAGAACAGAGTCAAACAATGGGGATTAAACTCCTAAGTTGAGAGGAAAAAATGCAGGCTCAAGAAACTTGGAAAGGAAAAAAAATGCATGCGGAGCAAAGACAGAGGGGTAAAGAGATAATTTTTGGTTGGAAAGAAGTTAGAGAGGAAATCACTTCTAGGTGGGGAAGAAATTTCATTACGAGTCCCCAATGGCCAAAGGGTAGATATGGTGATTCTGGAAAAATCCCAAAGGGTTCAAGTAGAGGAATTATTCCTAGGAAAATTCTTGGATGATTTTTGGATGGATTCCTTGTTGTATGTTTGATTATGCTATGGTTTTGGAGTCCCCATGTTGGGTGGAACCATGGTGTTGAGTTTTGAAGGTTGGAGACATTGAGTCTCTAGATTCCATGTGTATTTTGTCGCTTGCAACTTAGTCGGAGGGTAGAGGTGGAAGATCTCCAAAGCCCTTGGATCAATTGAACGTTGTGTTTCAACCCTTGAGCAAAATACCCCTCAGTCTTTGGAATATGGCTCATAGGTGATAGATGCAAGTGAGAACTGGATGCAAATATCTATATTTGGGTGGAGATTCATTGTCCTAGATTTAGTTTCCCAAAATTTATAAGATAAGTGTTCCTCATGTATTTTCTATGCTAATGAATGTGTGTTACATTCGGGTTTGAAATGGTGCAAATAAATACATGAGACATGACTGCATTAGTGTTGTTTATATGATTGATTATTATGTTGTGTTAATGTTAAAGGCATTGGGATTGTATGTAAGAATAGTGGTTAAGTCATAGTAATATTTAGTATGGGAAATATTTTGATTGCAATGTGGTGATTATGTGGATTACAATCTTGCACTAGCATTGTTGTGCTGCAATATAGTAATAGTCAGGATTTCTTCCTCTTTATCCTTGCTGGCCTATTATTTTACATGAGGGTCTTCTTCAAGTTCTCAGTGATGCTCACCCTAGTGTTAGGTCTACGCATCCACTTTATCAAGGGCTCGGTCCAAGATATCTACATTTTGTGTTGTGTAAGGTACGACCTCATGAGCATGAATGACTTAATTTTATGCCCCTACACTTCCTGAACAATTGCATCTTTGTTATGCATGCATTAATGTTGAAACTCTCAAGGCTAGGAAACATATCTTGTGTGTTGTCTCAGTGTTGATATAGAGAGCATTAATATCTACTATAGATGCTCGCACAACTCCTCGTGCCTACGCCCATGACTCAAAGATGAGATTTTAGTATTCTGAAGATTTTGCAGAGTGTTCAGCAGTGTTCGGCATAGTGACAGTAGTATCCAACAATTGTCTACAATCAGTGACAACACACTTTAGTCCTCAGAATCAGGGTTTTATTTTCAAGCATGATTAGATCTATTTCACGGATATCATAGTTGTTTTTTTGCGTAGATAAAGTTATGGATCATTGTACTCTCTTTTGTTGAATCATTTAATGACGATCTAAGAAGAAGAATATTTGTAAGGGTTTTCCCCATAGTGGGCTTTTCCTTGGTCTCAGACCAATCCTGGTGTCTCTATGTGTGTGCATGTTTTTCTTCTATTGTTCCTTTATGTTTCACTGCATTGATGATGATGATGTTGTTATTTCTATATAATTTCATATGTTGATGGATAATGGTGTAGATCTGAATAATGTAATGATGGTATGGGGAAAACTTAATGTATTAATGATGAAATGAAATTATCAAAGCAAAGAACAATGTAGCCCTATGAAAAATTAACATGGTATCAGACCTGAGCTGAAGAAAATCCATGGAGATCACCCGAAGACCTGGTTGTACAATTGAAGGCAACATTGGTATATGGACCATGGACATTGATGGCTCTTGAAGATTGTTTCAAGAGGGAGAGAATCACCTCTCATTAAAGATAATTATTTCTTGACTTATGATGCCTCTTACTTATGGCTAGATTTATAGATATGATGATTATGTTTATTAATTATACTTCTTGCATATGTATTTGAGTATATGGATGTTTCTCACCTCCTTGATGAGATGTGATAAGTGGATCCCTCTTGAGGATCATTTGAGATGCAAGAAGGATGGCTAGATCTGGAAAGAGGTAAAGAGGTACTTGATGAAAAGGTGACAAGCACTACAAGCTGCCTATAAAAAGGTGCACAGGTATTTGAATACCACAAGGTATGCATGGTATGTTGTATTTAAGCTATAACATTGGTTGGCTCGGTAAGCCCTAAGGTATGATGAGAATGTCTCTTTATTTGATAGCTCATACATGTATATGAATGTGACTTGGATCTATGTTTCCTATGACGAAATGATTCACCTTGTGTTGAAAATTTTGATCTTCTTAAATTCTATGAGGCTATCTAATGTTGATACATTGATACACTTGATGATTGGCTAAAATCCATCTGTTAGACATCTTGATCCTATAAAGAAGGCTAGCACCTTGGCTCTAGTAGATGATACACTTGATACTTGTCATGCATGGGTCATGTTTGGTTTCACATAGAAGGATAACTCATTGACTCCTATACATGGGTTTGTTGATAATGCTTGTGATAAGCATGATGAAAGAATATGGAAAGAGAGATTGACACTCTCGTTGTTTTGATGAAGTTTTATTGAATGACCTTACTTGATTTTATTGATAATGAAGAGAATGGTAACCTTGATGTTATAGGTATAAGTGCAAGATTAATATCTAGATCTCTTACTAACTATGGTCATGTCTTGATGTGATGAGTAACTATGGCATATCTGATTGCCCTAAATTGATGGAGTGACTTGATAGAAAGTGTTATTGTGTTCATAATATCTGATATATGATGTTGCATATATATTTTGCTTTGATTATAACCTTTGATGAAATATTGATGTCATGATGTTGATTGCCATGATAAATATATGTTTATGATCTAACAAATCTATTGTTTCTTGGCTCTAGCAAAGACAGGCCGATGACATGAATAAAGATGAATGAAGTAGATTCCCAGTTAAAGGGAGAATCTCTTCTCAAACTACTGTTTTCATTATGTACTGTTGAAATGTGATTTTATGTGCATCTGACATTATTGATTTGTAACAAAATCTCATATTTGAAGCTTGTACATAAATTAGGGTTTTTTCTCCGAACGTAGTCACAGAACTAGGAAATCTCATCCCTAGACACATTCATGCTAAGGCTTAGAGAGAATTCGTGTAGTTAAAGGCACTCCCATGCTAACCCGAAGGGAACGTCCAAGGGTTTGACTACAATTGACCATCATCTGAAGCTTTTTGAAGTTTTCTGAATTCTGAATCAAGATGTTTCTGACATATTCTGCCACTGTAATATGATTTCCTAAGTTGGGTTAAATCGCTGATTTGAAGTCTCTTGCATGAAATAAGTTGTTCACCTGGAAGATGTCCGTGCCACATATGTGTTTAATATAATAGTAAGATATACAAGTAGGAAAATATTGTATGTCTACCATAACATGAACATACAGACTAAACTTGTTTTTGTAGGTGACCGAGACATAAATATAGATATGTCACTATGATTGTGCTACAAGAGTTTGGCATGATTTGGCTGATTGATATATATGAACAATGTTTCGTCATGATGGTTGACAATAAATTTGAATTGATGATGGAGAGATGCTTTGACTATAGATCTCTCTAAGAAAGCGAATTTTGACTTGACCTCATGACTAATGATCTGATTTGACAATTGTTGATTTTCCCTGATGTTTATGCTATGTGGGTATAATTACTTATGTGGGTATTTGAAAAAAAATGATTTTGTATTAGCCTCCTCGTTCCTAGCAAAATGGTTGAAGTATTGATAGTTGTGATTCAGCATGAACGTGGAACCTGCTTTACTCGTCCTTGGTGTATGAATTTGCATCTAGTGACAGAAATGACTTATGTTATGATTATGACATGATAAACTTGGTTGGTATTGCATAACTGATTACAAATTGTTGACATGATGAAGTCATGATTTGATATGAGCTCCACCTATCTCCTGGTTGAAAGAATTGATACTGTGATATTGATGACTTTGATAATATTTTTGATCTAACTTCTGAGCTTTAATAAGTTGACTCTGTGGATGTGATGGTACAACATTGATTTATGTAAGGTTGATATGCTGGCTTAGTAAGGCATTATTCTTGAGAGCATTATATGAAGAAAGCTCCCCAATCCAGATATGTCTATATTTGAAATTTATCTGATGAAGTCAGGATGATGAGTTCTAAGGTATGGCTTTGATTTTTATTACGGTTTTGGTTTTAAATCCAAGTGGTCTACTCTTGACAGGTGATGAGACTATGATGATCTAAATCAGAAGGAGATAACTTCTGAAGATTGAAATGATATATCATGGTGTTGATGGTGCTGGATCCGCCAACATCAGGGGATCACCCCTGTATGAAGTCCCAACTAGACCTCACACTGTTTGGTGTGTGGGTCCCATCTGGTACGATGGCCTGATTGCCATTATCTTAAGGATTTACCTCAACTCTTGCTTGTCAGCACAAGAGAGTGGTTTGCTTTGTCTTTGAGAAGTGAGGTTTGCATGGCTGGTGAGTGTAAGTGTCACTTTTGTCAATGGTTCTCTCATTGTTGAGGGAGAGGGTGAGATTGAGTTCCAGGTCAATTGGGAGCAGTCCCAACACTGCTAGGAAAATACAACACAACACGACATACACATCTTCCGGTGGAGTAGTCCACACGGATGCGACAGTCACAACACACAAGGGAAGATAACATGTATAACACTCAGCGATTAATCCACACGAGTGCAATGGTATTTTACAACAAGTTTCATGTGAAAGGTCTGTCTGGTGTCCGAGAGAGTAGTCAACACGGGCTAGACAACGTTAACAACATATACAACACATTTCCATTAATAGATTATTCATTACAACACGTGAAATAGTTCAAATGTAGAACACAGGTTAAAGAAACATGCATCACAAGTGTTAAATATTAGTCTTACAACAATTACAATACATGTGTGAAAATGTGTTGGCTTGCTAGTAGGCTTCTGAATTAAGTGAAAGTTCCAAGACACATCGTTACACCATACATCACTAACCCCATGTGAGAGGCATTGGGGTCACTACTTACTCCTCAAAGGAAAGATTACAGACTCTCTTGGCTATGTGGGAGGAGCTGAGGTGAAAATTCCCTTGCATGTACAAATGAGGGGGTATTTATAGCCAAGGGTGAAACTAACCCTTGTGGTCATTCAACTACCCTCATGACTGTTTGAATTCCATGACTTTTTGACTTTACATGACTCGTTGTACAACAAGTGGGTCTCTTGGACTTCCATGTTACATTTCATTGATTTGACAACATGGCCCACAGTGGATATGCGGACAACATGACTCATGACACAACTCAACATGATAGTGCTGGTGCATTCGTGCTGCTGCTGGAGTGCATGTCGAGCTGTAGTGCTGTTGGGTGATGGATGTCTTCATGGTGTATCACAGCTTCACCTCTGTATGGCAATGTGCACGAAGTCTTCGATGGTCATTGGTTCACTTGATGTTTCTTTGGCATGTTTCTCCTTGCTTGTATCTTTGAAAGCTTGACAGGCTCATGTGTTCTATGAGGCTATCTAATGTTGATACATTGATACACTTGATGATTGGCTAACATACATCTGTCAGACATCTTGGTCCTATAAATAAGGCTAGCACCTTGGCTCTAGTAGATGATACTCTTGATACTTGTCATGCATGGGTCATGTTTGATTTCACAGAGAAGGATAACTCATTGACTCCTATACATGGGTTTGTTGATAATTCTTGTGATAAGAATGATGAAAGCATATGGAAAGAGAGATTGCCACGCTCGTTGTTTTGATGAAGTTTTATTGAATGACCTTACTTTATTTTATTGATAATGAAGAGAATGGTAACCTTGATGTTATAGGTATAAGTGTAAGATTAATATCTAGATCTCTTACTAACTATGGTCATGTCTTGATGTGATGAGTAACTATGGCATATTTGATTGCCCTAACTTGATGGAGTGACTTGATAGAAAGTGTTATTGTGTTCATAATCTATGAGATATGATGTTGCATCTATATTCTGGTTTAAGTCTAACCTTTGATGAAATATTGATGCCATGGTGCTGATAGCCATGATAAATATATGTTTATGATCTAACAGATTTGTTGTTGCTTGACTCTAGCAAACATAGGCTAATGACATGAATAAAGATGCATGAAGTAGATTCCCAATCAAAGGGAGAATCTCTTCTCAAACTACTATTTTCATTATGTAATGTTGAAATGTCATTTATGTTCATCTGACATTATTGATCTGCAACAAAATCTCATATCTGAAGCTTGTACATAAATTAGGGTTTTTTCTCCAGATGTAGTCATAGAACTAGGAAATCTCATCCCTAGACGCATTTATGACAAGGCTTAGAGAGAATCCAGGTAGTTAAAGGCACTCCCATGCTAACTCGAAGGGATCATCCAAGGATTTGAATACAATTGACCATCATCTGAAGCTTTTTGAAGTTTTATGAACTCTGAATCAAGATGTTTCTGATGTATTCTACCACTATAATCTGATTTTTGAAGTTGGGTTAAATCACTGATTTGAAGTAGATTGCATGAAATCAGTTGTTCACCTGGAAGATGTGAGTGCCACAGATGTGTTTCATATAATAGTAAGATATACAAGTAGGAAAATCTTGTATGTCTACCATAACATGAACATATAGACTAAACTTGTGTTTGTAGGTGACCGAGACATACGTATAGATATGTCAATGTGATTGTGTTACAAGAGTTTGGCATGATTTGGCTGATTGATATATATGAACAATGCTTCTTCATGATAGTTGACAATAACTTTGAATTGATTATGGAGAGATGCTTTGACTATAGATGTCTCTACAAAGGCGAATTATGACTTGACCTCATGACTTATGATTTGATTTGACGATTGTTGATTTTCCCTGATGTCTATGCTATGTGGGTATAATTACTTATGTGGGTATTTGAAAAAAAATGATTTTGTTTTGGCCTCCTTGTTCCTAGCACAATGGTTGAAGTATTGGTAGTTGTGATTCAGAATGAACGTAGAACCTACATTACTCATCCTTGGTATATGAATTTGCATCTAGTGACATAAATGACTTATGTTAAGATTATGACTTGATAAAATTTAGATTGATATTGCATAACTGATTAAAAATTGTTGAAATCATGAGGTCATGATTTGATATGAGCTCCACCTGTCTCCTAGTTGAAAGAATTGATACTGTGATATTGATGACTTTGATAATAGTTTTGATCGGACTTTTGAGCTTTAATAAGCTGACTCTATGGATGTGATGGTACAACATTGATTTATGTAAGGTTGATTATGTTGGCTTAGTAAGGAATTATTCTTGAGAGCATTGTATGAAGAAAGCTACCTGATCCAGATATGTCTATATTTGAAAGTTATTTGATGAAGTCAGGATGATGAGTTCCAAGGTATGGCTTTGAATTTTATTATGGTTTGGTTTTATATCCCGACGATCTACTCTTGACAAGTGATGAGCCTATGATGATCTAAATTAGAAGGAGATAACTTCTGAAGATTGAAATGATATATCATGGTGTTGATGGTGCTAGATCTGCCAACATCAGGGGATCACCCTGGTACAAAGTCCCAACTATACCTCACACCATTTGGTGTGGGAGTCCCATCCGATACGATGGCCTGATTGCCATTATCTTAAAGATTTTCTTCAACTCTTGCTTGTCATCATAGGAGAGTGGTTTCCTTTGTCTTCGAGAAGTGAGGTTCACATGCCTAGTCACTGTAAGTGTCACTTGTGTCAATGGTTCTTTCACTGTCAAGGGAGAGGGTGAGAGTTAGTTCCAAGTTGATTTGGAGCAGTCCCAACACTGCTAGGAACACACAACACAATAGGACATACACAACTTCCAGGGGAGTAGTCCACACGAATGCGGCAGTCACAACACACAAGGGAAGATAACACGTATAACACTCAATGGATTAGTCCACACGAGTGGAACGATAGTTTACAACAAGTTTCATGTGAAAGGTCTATCTGGTGTCTGGGAGAGTAGTCTACATGGGAAAGACAACATTAACAACATATACAACACATTTCCATTAACAGATTATGCATTACAACACATGAAATAGTTAAAATGTAGAACATAGGTTAAAGAAACATGCATAGAGTGTTAAATATAGTCTTACAACAATTACAATACATGTGTGAAAACGTGCTAGCCTGCTAATAGGCTTTTGAATTAAGCAAAAGTTCCAAGACACATCGTTACACCATACATCACTAACCTTGTGTGAGAGGCGTTGGAGTCACTACTTACTCAAAGGAAATATTATAGACTCTCTTGGCTATGTTGGAGGAGATGAGGTGAAAACTCCCTTGCATGTATAAATGAGGGGGTATTTATAGCCAAGGGTGAAACTAACCCTTTTGGTCGTTCAACTACCCTCATGACTATTTGACTTCCATGACTTTTCAACTTTACATGACTCTTTGTACAACAAGTGGGTCTCTTGGACTTCCACGTTACATTTCATTGATTTGAAAACATGGCCCATAGTGGATATGTGGACAACATGAATCATGACATGACTCAACATGACAGTGCTGGTACATTCGTGTTGTTGTTGGAGTGAATGTTGAGTTGTAGCGTTGCTGGGTGATGGATTTCTTCATGGTGTATCATAGCTTCACCTCCATATGTCAAAGTGCACGGAGTCTTCGATGGTCGTTGGTTCGCTTGGTGTTGCTTTGGAACGTTGCGCCTTGCTTGTATGTTTGAAGGCTTGACAAGCTCATATGTTCAGGAAAGGTGCATGTTCGTTCGTTCATCCGTTTGTGAGCACATCTTGCATGTTTGCTCGTCCATCCATCCGTGAACACATCTTTGCATGATCATCCATTCGCGAGGACATCTCTTCACATGCATCATTCATTCGCCCATTGGTGAACCTATCCTTCTACATGTGTTCCCTTTGTTCATCCCATTCGTTGTTGTGCCACGTTTGTTGGTGTCCCTATACCTACATTCACTCATGACGAGACGACATCAAATCCAAAAACCTCCTAGTCTACCAAGACACATGATCATTTCGAATGTAGGTTATAGGGAGAGGTAGCAAGGTTGCGAGGCAGGATGATGGCTCTAAGCACTGCTGATGAAAACTGTGCAAGGGTCACTAGGTGATGAAGATGGGCAATCCAAGTCGACAGTGACTGTCCGTGAGGTCTGGTTCGGTCGGAAAGAAAAACTGCACAAATTTTGGGAGGGACAGTCCAGGCTGTAGGAAGGCAAGGCAGACAGAATATGTGCATTTCTCAAAATGAGCAGGAAGCTGGGGCTGGAAGGCAAAATTTGTGCAATTTTTTGGGGAACAGTTCGGGCTACATGGACGATCAGCAAGCATAAATTGCGCAGTTTGTTTGGAGGAACTAGCCCGAAGCCTGACAGCCAAAACTGTGCTATTTCTGCAGGGAACTCGCAGTTGGATGCTGGGTCATTGGCAAAAAAAATGGCACAATTCCCAAGGGGAATTGGTAGTTAGCTGTCGGGATCTTGGCAGTAGAAGTTGTGCAATTCCTAGAGGGAACTGTGAGTCTGCTACTAGGAGATGCTCGCGAGAGAAACTTTACTAAGGCTAGGAGGCTAGCCTGCTAATCATCTCTACACAATTTCTAAGATGAGCAGACTATTGGGCAGCAGAAGGCCTGCTCATGAAAACTGCACAATTTCCTGGATGAATAGTCGGTTGACTGTCAAGAGGACTCACTGAGAAAACTGCGTAATTTTATGAGGGAGACAGGGACAAGCATGACATGTCTGTCCGACCTGTTTGTACAATTTCCTCAGTCATCAGACTGGTCAAGGTCAGTAGCCTCTACGGAGTTTTTGAGGGGAGTTAGTCCCAGGGTGGTTGTTGGGTCCGACTCTCCAAGTGGCCAGCATGAAGGTTGAGTGAAATGCTTGTGAGTAGCGCAGCTTGAGAAAACCTACCTGCTACTTTTGTGCTATTCTGGGTGGCAATCGATCGAGTCGATGGCGGGGTGATGGTCCGGTTGTGAGAGGGAAGTCCGGTCGTCAGAAATTCAGCAAAATGACTAAGTGTGTGAACGAGTGAATGATGCACATGTGATCTTGCAAACACACACCAACATGACTTGATGACGATACGACTCAAACCAAACTGACACACATGGTCAACATGATTGATTGACAATGCAAGTAACAAGTGCAACACTCATGATTGATCATTGATCGACCATGACGATGCTTGTGTGATAGTGGATGCTACTTTTTGTGTGAGTGAGACAGATGCTTTTATAGTGAACACAACAAGTACACACGAAGCAAGGGATTTGGGCATAACCAGAACATGGTCGCAAGAATGACTTTGACATCAACATGCAAGAATTGGTGAAATGAACAAGTAAGGTGAATGTTGATATTCACACAAGTTCATGGAGTGAACCTGAGTGTGTGTAGTCATCAAGTGAAACTCTCAAGGGAGGCTCCGAAATTGGGTGCAGGAAAAAATTTTGGAGGGCAGTTGTAGCCACTACAACACTTGGTGACACATTGGTAGAACTCTAGCTTCTTTGTTTTGGTTCATTGCTAGCACAAGGCCTTGGTCTTTCGGGGAGTATTGAATCGTTGTGTGGGTTACTTCGGCTTCCCCACTTACCCCATGGAAATACATGGTACACCTTTTTCCAACTCCATCAAACACAATCAAAATTTGAGCTTGATCCCAGTGTTTCGAATTCGAGAAGGGTAATTTAGCTCGCGAGTTGAATATTTTTAGAGTATAAGTTTTCATCTTTGGTGTTTCTCTGTTGCCAGCAGGCCTGAATAGTACCCCGGCAGAGTCACGCAAGAACACACACATTTCTCCACTGCCAGCGAGCCTGGTTAGTACCCCGATGGAGTTGCATGCTTCACCTCTCTATGCAAGAAGCCTTTCTCTTCTTTCACCTTTCTATTTTTTAAAGAGGACTATGCATCGACAATTATTTATTTTTTGGGGCGAAAGAGGGATCCTGACTTATTGAGATCAGAAGAGGTTGTTCCTTCAGAGAAGCATGTAAGACCTCTGACATAGGTTTCCTCGTTTAGATTTTCCCCTCCTCCATTTCTACTAGTTCGACGAGCTTGAAAACATAGAGTAGAAGGCTGAGTACAAGCATGGGGCTTCCCAGTGTGGACATAGGTTCATGGTTGGACCAAAAGTTCCCTTGTAGACGGTTCATATTTTCCATCAAGACTTCATCGGCTGAAGGTTACAACCAAGCATAGAGAAGACAGACACAATACTAGACAAGTGTTGCAGTGTCACAAGTCTCTTCAAATTCCAGTCACATACTCTATTCAAAAGCCAGAACTTAGTAGTTGGTAGCACTTATTTTTAGAAACAAAAATAGTAAGGTATTAAACAAAGAAAACAAAGTGAAAACAACAGCAAGCAAGCAAAGCAACCAAGTTAGCAAGCAAACAAACATGCAAACCAGAAAGAAAAGACAAGAGAAAAAGAAAACACTACTGCTACTCCTATGTTAAACGGTCAGGGTTACGTGAAATGAAATTTCCATTGAAACCACCATAGGCTTACCTGACCTGCAGTCACAAAGATACGGGCTATTAAAATAGATAAAAGATAGTGTGCAACAGAAAATAAACAAAGTTAAAAAACTTGCACACGAGAGAGAGGGTCTCACCTGTGGTCGGAAGAATGTGTCACAACCACCCGACACACATGCTTACCTCTTCTATGCCTATTGTTTTTCAATAATCCTCGGAGGCCTCTTGCGAGTGTCTGTTGTTCTGCACAAGTTTTCTCAATGAGTTCGAGGAAGGACTGAAGCTTGTTACCTGCAACATGACTCCCCATATAAGATTGTTCCAACCACTCAATGATTGGATCATAAAATTCGTGATTTTTTTGTTTTGAAAGATTCATGATCTTTGAGAAGATGGATTCCTGATTTGAGAGATGGGATCATGATGGGAATCTGGTACAGATAGATAGATCTGGTCATTCTCACCAGTCATTTCAAGACAATGAGGGTCTGCCATAGCCATCAGTGTAGGGAAAAGTGCCTCTTTTGCTTGACAGAAGTCAAAGAAGAAAGATTTTACACTGAAAATATCATCATGCACTAAGCAACTGTCATTGGATGTATTGTTGGGACAATGATAAACTGCATGACAGCCACCCAAGATAAAAGAGAAATTAGACCAGTAGATCGAGATGCTGGATTCCCAGTTTGACATGAAGAGAGAAACCCTTTGAAAAATCGTGCGAATGCTCTGAATGAGGTAACCAAGTTTGTTTTGCACTAGGCATGATAGAATACCCACCTGCAACTGGTGAAAAAGTGCGCAGGAATCATGGTCATCACAGAAATATAGAAAGGATGCCAGCACTATGAATGTGTGAAAACGATTGTGGTGTGGCAAAATGAGAGTAACTTGATTCGCGTGATAGGTTGTGCACTCTTCATCACACAGGGAGATTGCTGGTGTGATGAATGGGCATATTTGACGTACAAAATTTGCAAAAAGACCAAGGAGATGATTACGAGAGAGAACATATGATAAGTGTGATTTCAGATAGAGATAGTCTTTGAGATGATCAACTTCACTGAACAATGATTGGATGAGGGATGAACACTCCTAACCTAAATTGGATGTAAGAGAGGTGCATGAAGACAGACATGTTGTAACAGACTCATGGATTTGATCATTAGTGAAAATTTGAAATTTTGAAATATCATACCTTGAATAGTAAATATTATTTACACGGGGATCCACGTTGAGTGCAATCATGCAGATAAACAGATTGGGTGTGAGAAATGACATCTGATTTTGTTTGATAGGCTTACCAGAGTCACGAGGTCTTGACATAACCATTAACGGATGTTGAAGTGCCTCGACTCCCTGGCACATCCCAGAACTTTCCAGAATTGAAAAATTGCATTTGGGGATGTGAACTAGATCATGCATGGATTTAGGATTGCTATTGTTACTGATTTGAAAACTTCTCTTAGGATGACAACCATCTCTATCATAGGCTTCATCAAAATTTTCAGCAAGCTGACTTGATGAGCCATCTTCATGCAACACACAAGATGATGACGAGTGGGAAGAGTCCTGTGTGTTGAGACTATTTTCATCATGGACAACCTCATTTCCTTATGTTGATGGAGGAGATAACTCAGAATATGAAGAAGCAAGAGAATGTGGAGTGTCTCTGACACATGTTGATGCGATGTGAATGATAGGACACACAGGCAAGTGAGGTGCAGAGGAGGCTTCAATATGGATGTCTGCCTTGACCGATGCGCATTCCAGATTTGCGTTAGAGTGTACATGAGATGACAATAGGTCATATTATGTGCTTGGGTGTTCATCACAACATACGGAAGTGTGGGATTGATGAAAGCCCATGTCTGGAGGTTGATCAAAAGAATTAATAGTGCATGATGTTTCACCAAGATTCACGGGTTGAGGGTCGATCAAGAATGGAAGCTCAATGTTTTGAGAGGAATTGATTGTGTCTTCACCGTCCTGATCCTCTGCTTGTATGATGAGATTGCCTTGCACATGACTGCAACTTGAGCCAGCATCTTGAGAATCAAGAGAGTGCACTCAGCTAGCTTGTGAAATAGATCACTCAAGTGAGTCATGGTGCAAGGAGTCATGACTTGTAGGAGATGGAGGATGGAAGAGATATAGATTAGACTCAAGACTTGGGTTAGGAATGGTGATTTCCTCTTGCAGAATGGAGGGATGAGTTTTGGCCATTGGCTTTCCAAACCATTCTGGAATTTCCTCCGTTGGGGCAGGAGACAGCTGAGCAGATGGATTGGGAACATGTTGTGCATATTTCTCAGCTTTTCAACCACTGTGAGGGGCGATTGTCTATGAGACATGAGGTGTCTCATAATTCGCAAGAGTTGCATAAGAAGGGAAATCAGGAAGTTCATCGTTTCGGGAAACATGAACCAATCACTTCAACTCCTGGCTCATGAAGTCAAGGTCAACAAACTGCTCAGGAATTTCATGACATAGGTGAAGGAAGCGGGTAGCAAAGTCCTCAACTGATTCACTGGGCTTCATTCTTAAATGAAAGATTCTTTCATAGACATCTTCGTGGTCACACTTATCGAAGGCTTGATGGAGCTCCTTGTGGAAAGTGAGAAGGGAATGGATAGAAGCAGGTGGCAGGGTATGACACCATCTATTAGCATGACCTTCAAGGGTGAGGAAGAAAAGTACGCAAACAAGCTCCTCATTATTGATTTCATGACATTCACAGAAATGAAGAAAATTAGAAATGTGCTCAGTTACGGAAGTTATGTCCTCATCGTCAAACTTTAACAAGGACAAGTGATCGAGAATCTTATTGGGGATTGATAATTGATTAAGGGAGAAATGAGAGAAACACCTTGGGAGCATGAATTGTGTATTATTCATGGGTAAGAGATTCAACCTAGATATACGGGCTCAACTTGTCATCTGGCCTTCCTTCCAGCACCAAAATGTTGATGGTGCTGGATTTGCCAATATCACTGGATCACCCCGGTATGAATTCCCAACTAGACCTCACACAATTTGGTGTGGGAGTCCCATCCAGTACGATGGCCCGGTTGCCATTATCTTAAGGATTGGCCTCAACTCTTGCTTGTCATCACAGGAGAGTAGTTTTCTTTGTCTTCGAGAAGTGAGGTTCATGTGCCTGGTAAGTGTAAGTGTCAGTTGTGTCAATGGTTCTTTCATTGTCAAGGGAGAGGGCGAGAGTGAGTTCTAGGTCAATTGGGAGCAGTCCCAACACTGCTAGGAACACACAACACAACAAGACATACACAACTTCCAGCGGATTAGTCCACACAGATGCAATAGTCACAACACACAAGGGAAGATAACATGTATAACAATCAACAGATTAGTCCACATGAGTGCAACAATATTTTACAGTAAGTTTCATGTGAAAGGTCTGTCTGGTGTCCAGGAGAGTAGTCTACATGGGCGAGACAATGTTAACAACATATACAACACATTTCCATATTATGCATTACAACATGTGAAATAGTTCAAATGTAGGACACAGGTTAAAGCAACATGCATCACAAGTGTTAAAGATTAGTCTTAAAATAGTTACAATACATGTGCGAAAATGTGTGTCCTACTACCAGGCTTCTAAATTAAGCGAAAGTTCTTAGACACATCGTTACACCATACATCACTAACCTCGTGTTAGAGGTGTTGGAGTCACTACTTACTCCTCAAAGGAAATATTACAGACTCTCTTCACTATATGGGAGGATCTAAGGTGAAAAGTCCCTAGCATGTACAAATGAGGGGGTATTTATAGCCAAGGGTGAAACTAACCCTTGTGGCTATTCCACTACCCTCGTGAATGTTTGATTTCCATGCCTTTTCGACTGTACATGACTCTATGTGCAACAAGTGGGTCTCTTGGACTTCCATGTTACATTTCATTGATTTTACAACATGGCCCACAGTGGAGATGTGTACAACATGACTCATGACATGACTTGACATGACAGTGATGGTACATTCATGCTGCTGCTAGAGTGCATGTCGAGAAAAAGTGTTGCTGGGCAATGGATGTCTTCATGGTGTATCACAACTTCACCTCTGTATGGCAAAGTGCATGGAGTTTTTGATGGTCATTGGTTCTCTTGATGTTGCTTTGGCACGTTGCTCCTTGCTTGTCTGTTGGAAGGCTTGACAGGCTCATCTTTTCACGAAAGGTGCATGTTCGTTTGTTCATCTCTCCGTGAGCACATCTTGCATGTTTTCTTTTCTATCCATATGCGAACACATCTTTGCATGATCAACCATTCGTGAGCACATCCCTTCTTATGCATCGTTCGTTCGTCCATTAGTGAACCTATCCTTCTGCATGTGCTCCCTTTGTTCATCCCATTCATCGTCACGCCACGTTTGTTGGTGTACTTGTACCTGTAGTCACTCATGATGAGATGACATCAAATCCAAAAACCTCCTAGTCTACCATGACACATGATCATTTCGGATGCAGGTGACCAAGAGAAGCAACAAGATTGCAAGGCAAGATCATGGCTCTGGGCATTGCTGATGAAAACTTCGTAAGAGTCACTCGGTAATGAATATGGGCAATCCAAGTTGACAGTGACTATTCAAGAGATCTGGATCAGATGGAAGGAAAAACTGTAAAATTTTTGGGAGGGACAGTTTGGGCTGCAAGAAGGCAAGGTAGAGAAAATTTGCACATTTTCTAGAATGAGCAGGTAACAGGGGCTGGAACGCAAAATTTGTAATTTTCTAGGGAACAGGCTGAGTTGCATGGATGATCAATAGGTAGAAATTGTGAATTTTTTTGGAGGAACTGGATAGGAGCCTGGCAACCAAAATTGCTCAATTCCTAAAGGGAATTGGCAGCTAGCTGCTAGGTCACTGGAAGTAGAAACTACGCAATTCCTAAGGGGAATTGGCAGTTAGCTGCCAGGAACTTAGAAGCAGAAACTACACAATTCCTAGAGGGAACTGTTAGTCTGCTATTGGTGAGAGAAACTACCCTGAGGTTGGGAGGATGACCTACTGATCATCTCTGCACAATTTCTGACCTGAGCGGATTGCTAGGCAACAGAAGGCCTGCTAATGAAAACTGCACAATTTACTAGATGAGCAACTAGTCGACTCTCGGGAGGACTGATTGAGAAAATTGTTCAATTTCCTGAGGGAGACAGGGATGGGCACTAGGTGTCTATCTATCTTGTCTGCAAAATTTCCTTAGTCAGCAGAGCAGGCAAAGGTCAGCTACCTCTATGAAATTTTTGAGGGGAGTCATTCCCTTGGTGGCTGCCGTGTCCGAATCTTCGGGTGGCCAACATGAAGGTTGATTGAAATGCTTGTGAGCAGTGCAACTTGAGAAGAATTTCCTGGAGCTTCTGCGCTATTCTGGGTGACAATTGATCGAGTCGATGGTAGGGTGATGGTCTGGCTAATAGAGGGAAGTCCGATCGTCAAAACTTCAGCAAAATGACTAAGTGTGTGAATAAGTGAAAGATGAAAATGTGATATTACAAACACACACCAACATGACTTGACGATGAGATGACTCAAACCAAACTGACACACATGTTCAACATGACTTAACGACGGTGCAAGCGACAAGCGCGACACTCGTGATTGATCGTTGATCGACCGTGATGATGCTTGTGCAACAATGGATGTGACTCCATGTGTGAGTGTGACAGATGCTTTTATAATGAACACAAAAAGTACACACAAAGCGAGGTACTTGGACATAAACAGAACATGGTCGCAAGGATGACTTTGACATCAACATGCAAGACTTGGTGAAATGAACAAGCAAGGCGAATGCTAAGACTCACATGAGTTCATGGAGTGAACCCTGTGCTGCAGGTAAATTCTCGGTGCGGACACAAACAATTCCTCTAGCCCGAGAGAGCAGGTCTAGCCACAAACAAACAATCTATGGAAAATGTCCTTAACCTAGAATAAATTAAGAGGGCCTACCTCTTAGAACGTTATTTTTCTTGGTGATGATCCTGCTTCCTCACTCCAACTATCTTTTGTTTCCTTCCTTCGAATACCTAAAACAAGAAACCAATGACAACAACAAATGTGATATCATACAATATTGTATTTAGCCTACTTACTAGGTCAAGGAACATTAAGTCATAAATATGTAAAATGATATTTCAAGTAGGAAATCAATCGATAGTTGCATTAACATAAATCAGAAAGAGATTACAATCGGTGCCTTGATGTTGCTGGTCTCCTCTAATGTATTCAGGTTCCCACACTTCTACTAGCACTTCATGGATAACCCCAACAGTGGAAGTTTTAAGGCCTCTTTCCCTCTAGTCTCAAATCAAACCAAAATCACACTATTCTCCCTCAAACACACACTAGAGAGATATAAGCTATAAATGACTTGTTGGTTATTCAAACTTGCTCCAAAACTCCAACTAGCTTTTTCTTGGGAAAAAGAGAGGTTTATATAGCTTGTATGGATGGGAGATGGTTCCTCTCATGATGGGAGAAGGTCTTATCTCTTGAGGTTGTTCCAGCCTAATAGGGGAAAGGAGCCCAAACTGATTTCCTCAGTTCTATTTGGCCCAACCATCTACCAGACTTCAGTTACGAAGCTTCTAGACATGGAAGCTTCGGCTCCTTATTTAAAAAACCTTCCAAAAGAGGATCAACGCGACTGGAAAAGGGCTCATTCGATTCGATCGGTGCAAGGACTAGTTTTAACCTCTATAAATCAGCATGAGGAGAAAATTGGTCAATAGCACTGGTCTTGTAAACTAGGATAGAAGAAAGATTCTTGGGAAATGGTGCAAAGAGGAATCATTCTGCTCATGGAGAGGGACATACTGGGAGTTTCTTCATGATGGGAAAGCATGTTTAGTACATTGTAGAGGTACTCTAGGATCGTAGACAAGGAGTACAAGGACAGTGACAAAATGTTGTGTAACAAATGCCCCCTAAAGCGTGAAGGCCGAACTAGAGTAATCGGTGAAATGATTTACAAGTGGAAGCGGGGAACTAGAGTCTGTCATCAGAAAACCTACGAGCAAGCATATATACATATACATCACTGAAAACTCTGAATAATGATCCATTAATCGTGGTATGGACGTAGCCACCCAGAGAATTATCATGTAAATGGATCCAAGGCATGGGCACAACCATCCAATAGAAAGGATCATAATGAAACCAAGGTATGGTCGCAACCATCCAATAATGAGAAGGATCATATATAACAACTCATGGTATGGTCGTAGCCATCCATTTGAAAGAGACATGTATATTAACATGACCATGTCACATCACCTCGTAACCTGGACTTATCTAATCTTATCCCAGGGTATCGCGCAACAAACAACCCGATCAAATTACAAATCCTAGCATGTGAATGAATGCATTGGAGTCGAACATGCTAGGAAGTCGCTTGATTACTAGTCAATGATGTGAACTGTTAACAAGTGCGAGAGAAACCACCAATAATGATAATGGCTCTCAAGGTACGGGTAGCACAGTTCACGGAATGCAAATAAAGGAACTGATTTCGAACACCCATGAAATCACCTGATCGAAAGCCAATGATGTGAACTTGGTGTAGGTTTTAACCCCGTACAAAAATTCCCTGCATGCGAATTCTAAAACACAGAAAATAAAGAATGCAAGAGCATAACACATAAAACACATATACACAAAGATTTCCCCTAGATCCCAAAACCGGGACTACCAGCTTGATTTTTCATTATGTTCCTTTCAATGTTATAATACATATTTATACATGCCGAAGCATTCAATACCATGGACAAAAAAACCATCGCATCCAATACCATGGACCAAAAACCATCGCGTCCAAAAAAACATGTGCGAACATCATGCACAAAACCATAGGTGGGTCCGCCCAACCTAACATAGGGTCCAAAACCAAAATTTTCCGGGGCGCTGCTCCAAACCCCATAAAGTGGGGTTATGGGTACACCTCAAACCCCCTGTGACCCCCCCCTTGCTACATAGTTGGTGAAATGAAGGGGCGTCCCCCTCCCCCACCTCTAACTTCCCAGTTAACTACATGGGATAGTCGTGGAAAGAATATAACACAACCCAAAATTCTCCCACTTGTTGTTTTCTTTTCAGGGGGGGCCA
Organism: Pinus tabuliformis; assembly: GCA_031772625.1. Lineage (NCBI taxonomy): Eukaryota > Viridiplantae > Streptophyta > Pinopsida > Pinales > Pinaceae > Pinus > Pinus tabuliformis. The sequence continues at coordinate 536,507,214 of CM062812.1, forward strand.
CAAGAGTGCTTAGTCATTTTTCCAGCCCTGAAACACCTATTGTCTCTCTACACCAAGAGAACTTCTTAGAGCTCATAGATTTTGTCAATGCATCTGCAGTATTCTTCAAAGTGTCCACCTTTACCAGCAACACCTTTTTTTCTTCTATCATATCCCTCACAAAGTGATACTGAACATCAATGTGCTTTGTCTTTAAATGATATGCGGGGTTCTTTGCCAAGAAAATTGCACTTTGGCTGTCACAGTCTATCCTTATAGCTTCATGTACTAACCCCATACTTGAACACAGTCTCTGCAGCCAAACTGCTTCCCTGCTTGCATGAGTGGCTGCCATGTATTCTGCCTCTATGGTTGACAGTGCCACTATAGATTGTTTCTTACTCATCCAATTGACTACACCTCCAAATAGGTTAAACACATACCCACTTGTAGATCTTCTCTGATCCAAATCTCCAGCCCAGTCTGCATCAACAAAGCCATGAATATACAACACTCTGTCCAATCATGGTATTCCTTGGTAGCACAAAACATAATCACTAGTGCCATGCAAATACCTGAAAACCCGCTTCACTATTGTCGAGTGCTCCTTCACTGGTTTTGACATAAACCTGCTCAATACTCCCACTGCATGTGCAATTTCTGGTCTAGTACAGACCATTGCATAAATCAGGCTACCGACTGCACTTGCATATGGAACACAAGACATGTCCTCTTCCTCTTCTTGTGTCTTGGGACATTGTTCAGCAGATAACCTCACACTTACACAAATAGGAATCTTCACCGGTTTACTATCCTGCATATTAAACCTCTGCAATATTGTCTCATCATACTTCCTCTGGTTTAACCAAAGCTTCCTATTTGCTCGATCTCTTTTAATTTCCATGCCCAAAATATAGTTTTTAGCACCAATATCTTTCATGTCGAATTTGGAGGACAATTGGGTCTTCAGATCCTGGATAACTTCTTTTTCATCTCCAACCAACAACATATCATCCACATACAAGACTAGATAAATAACATGGTCACCAATTAATTTAAAATACACACAATGACCTGCTTTGCTTTTGGTGAAGACAAGTCCCCGTATAAATGTATCAAATTTCTCATACCACATCCTTGGTGACTGTTTTAACTCATACAAATACTTCTTTAACTTACACACCAGTTCTTTCTTACCCTTCACCACAAAGCCTTCAAGTTGCTTCATGTAGATCTCCTCTTCCAGATCCCTGTGAAGAAACACTGTCTTCACATCCATCTGTTCTACCTCGAAATCAAAAGCAACAGCAATAGATAAAAGTAATCTAATAGAAGTTACCTTAGCAATAGGAGGAAAAAATATCACCAAAATCAATTCTTGGCACCTGGGAATAACCTTTTGCTACCAACCTAGCTTTGTATTTCTCCACATTTCCTTCTGCATTTGTCTTCTTTTTGAACACCCATTTGCTGCCAATGGGTTTCCTTCCAATCGGCAACTCCACCAGATCCCAAGCCTCATTTTTGTGCAAAGATGCCATTTCATCAACCATGGCCTCTTTCAAGAGTTTTCCATCCTCTGAATCCACTGCTTCCTTCATAGTTTTGGGATCATCATTAGTAACAGACAAAGCAAAATTTGAACAGAAAGCAGATGGACTATACCTTTCTGGCTGCCTTCTTTCTCGAACTGATATTCTCACACCCATAGTTTGTGGCTCTTCATCTTCTGATTCCTCCTCTGCTGTAGAGTCTAATTCTTCCTCCTTAAGCTCAAATTCTATCTTCTCAGGTTCCTTTGGTTGGACTTCATGTTTAATAACATCTTTTACCTCTCTGAACACCACATCTCAGTTGTACACAACCTTCGGTGTGATTGGGTTCCAAAGCTTATAACCCTTTAAACCATCCTTATACCCAATAAAGATGCACTTTTCAAATTTACTATCCAACTTGGTTCGTTTCTCCTTTGGAACATGTACATATGCATCACATCGAAATACCCTCAGCTGTGAAAGAGAAGGCTTCTTACCAGTCCATACCTCTTGTGGAGTCTTATCCTCCAACAATGATGAAGGTGACCTGTTGACCAGGTAACATGCAATATCCACTGCTTCTGCCTAGAATTCTTGTCCTAACCCAACACCACTAAGCATGCTTCTTGCCCTTTCCATCAACGTCTTGTTCATTCTTTCTGCAGCTCCATTTTGCTGAGGTGTATATGGAGTAGTCTTTTGCCGTGCTATACCACACTTCTTGCAGAATTCTTCAAATTCCTTACTGCAAAACTCTCCACCATTATCTGTCCTCAGCACCTTTATCTTCTTCTCTGTCTGGTTTTCCACTAGAGCCTTAAATTCTTTAAACCTGTCAAAGACTTCAGATTTATTATTAAGGAAATATATCCATGTATTCCTTGAGAATTCATCTATAAATGATACATAGTACACAGACTTACCCAGTGATGGAACCTTCACAGGTCCAAACAGATCATTGTGCTCAAGCTCTAATATATGTTTTGCCCTCTTACCACCAGAGGGGAAACTCACCCGATTCTACTTCCCGTATACACAATTTTCATAGAAATAAAAATCCAGAGAGCTATTACTCATACCTTCTACCATACCTTTACCATGAAGTATTCAAAGGCCCTTCTCTCTAACATGTCCAAGCCTTTGATGCCATAGCATGGTGTTTTCTCCAGAGACCACTAGATTTTTTGCTCCACTTTCAGGAACCACGGAACTATTGCACCCATCAACAACAGTGCTACCTTGCAGCTTTTACAGAGTTCCAATCCAAAATCCCCACATCAATACCAGTGCTTCCTGTACCATCTTGCAAGTATCCTTCTCGAACATTGTTTTTACACCTGCATCATCCATCTTACTAACATAAATCAGATTTTTGGCTAATGTAGGAATATGCAGAACACTCGGAAGTGCTTTAACCCTTCCACCTTGCAGCTTCGACTTTACTTTTCGACGACCAATGATTCTAGCCTTCTTGTCATCCCCCAAGAAGACATCACCACCATCATATTTCTCATATTCACAGAACCACTCTCTATGGGGAGTGAAGTGAAAGGATGCACCTGAGTTAATCAACCATGCCTCATGATCTACATGTGTACTTGAAGAAGCCAAGTACACATCCCCACCTTCATCTGAGGTGGTCTTCGCCTCTGCAGAAGGAGCCTCATCAGATCCCTTTCCTTTGTCAAGAGTTTTAGATTTACAGTCCCTTCTGAAGTGGCATTCCTTTTCGCATTTCCAGCACACCACCTTTACAGGTTTTCTTGGAGATTTAGTTCTCCCTCTAGATTTAGATCTCCCACTCAATGACTTATTTTTGTCTTTGTTCTGGGACCGTCCTCGTACAGACAAGGCATCACCATTTTGGTTCTCCATATTTTTCCGTCTCATCTCCTTCGTTAGCAAGGCTGAGACTATTCCATCAAACTACAAGGCAATTGCATTGCTACCTATTGCAATAACCAGACTATCCCACGAATTTGGTAGAGAACAGAACAAACTGATGCACTCATCTTCATCTGAAATTTTAATATCAACATATGCTAACTGACTTACCACAGTATTAAATGCATTCAGATGCTCTGTCATCGAGTCTCCATCTTTCATCCTCGATTATATAGCTTTTTCGTCAGGAACAGTTCATTCACCAGAGACTTAGATTGGTATAAAGTCCCTAACTTGTCCCACAAAGCCTTTGATGTAGCTTCCCCTGATACACTCAACAATACTGAATCTGAGACACGCAATCATATTGTGCTCTTTGCCTTCTGTTACACAAAAATATCGTCACCATGATTATTTGTAGTCAATATGGGTCTATCATCACTTGTACTGTCCTCCTAAGCAAGTCTCAGACCTCAGCTCTTCAAGTCAAGCTTTGAAAATGGGAGAAAGACATTGAAAATCAATGAAACTCTGGTTCCACACTTTCTCTCACTGTCACCTGCGGTCCCACACCTTCTGTTTACAAAAACTGCGGACCTGCCCACTCTGTCCCTAAAGGTGTAGGTGCAGACCCCTGTGAAAGTCAAAAGGCGCAAGTTTTATCTTAAAAAACTCACTTTGGGTTAATTCTAAAGGATTCTAGAAGGAATTTTGACGTGGATTGTTCGCTCTGAGGTGGTTCATGCATCCCAAAAGAGAAGGAGCTAATCCCTTGATGAGAGGAGCTATCCCTTTGAAGGAGGGCTTTATCCCTTTGAAGGGGGACCTAGTAACCTCCCTCCACTGCATTATAAATTCAGGCATTGGGCTGGTTGCTAGAGAGGTTAGAAGCTAAACATTTTTTGAGGGTAAATGCTGGTGAAATCAAGACTTCCTAGTTGAGCTTAAGAGGAGAGATCACATACCTTTTTGGCTTCATTGGGGAGTGAGTGAAACTTGTCAAAGTAGAGGAGACTTCTTGCTGGACCCTGGGAGGAGCTTGTACAACGTCAAGGCACAGGTTGTAAAGTTCTTCTTCTTTTGAATTAATACAATCAAACTCATTTTCCTCAACAAGTATCTCATGTTATTTGTTTCATGGACTCCTTGACTTTCATGTTAAATATGTTTTATGATATTGGTTTTTCAGGTGCTATTTAATTTGTTTGCCTTGTTTGTGTTTGCAGATTCGCGAAAAAGGAGCTCATTTGGATCGAAGGAGTGAGGGCATCCACAAACTTGCGTTGGACCTAAGGTAGGCCCTAAAAACACTTGTTTGCCATTGTTTATAAAATCATATTTAGAGAAAGATAGTGTCTGGTTGGTTTGCTTGTCATTAGGTCTTCTTTAGATTCTAGGAAGGTCTATCTTGTCCACAAGATCGACTTATTCCATGTGACAAAATGACGACTCCGCTGGGGACTTGATTTTTTCCTTGTTTTTATTTTGACTTGAGAAACTGTGTTTTTGTTTCTGTTTTTGGCTTGATGTGTGTGGAATTGGGTAGATTTAGTAGATCTAGGATTATTTTTTGTTTTTCATAACTTTGGGAGAGGACCGCACCATCGGCTTGCGACACAGTGCGGACCTATCCGCACTTTTTCTTTTCACACAGTGCAGTATCGCACCTGTGTGAACTGTGGGCCTGCAGACCCTGTCAAAATTTTGGAAAACTTAAGATTTTCTCTTTTAGTCAGCTTAGTTTTTGTTAGGGTGTTGTTTTCCCCTGCCCAGACCTGCATGTGACTTGTCAGGAACTTTTCTTAGGTTAATTCCATTGGCATTCTTGTTTTAAGCTTTTATCAATTGGGTGTTTTGAGTCTCTTTTTTGAGAAATTCTTAATTTGATTTCCTTTGGTCATTACTTGGAGGTTTGTCTCAGTCTTTTCACAATTTTGCGTGTTTTTAGGCCTACCTTATGTTTTAGGCCTACCTTGGGTCCAACGCAAGTTCGTGGAAGCCTCGCTCCTTCGATCCAAATGAGCTCCCTTGTCGCGAATCGGCTAACACAAACAAGCAAACAAATTAAATAGCACCTGAAAAGCCAATATCATAAAACATATTTAACATGAAAGTCAAGGAATTCATGAAACAAATGACATGAGACAATTTTTTGAGAAAAATGAATCTGATTGTATTAATTCAAATCAAAGAAGAAATTTACAACCTGTGCCTTGACACTGTACAAGATCCTCCCAGGGTCCAGCAAGAAGTCTCCTCTACTTTGACAAGTTTCACTCTCTTCCCAATGAAGCCAAAAAGGTATGTGATCTCTCCTCTCAAGCTCAACTAGGAAGTCTTAATTTCACCAGCATTTACCCTGAAAAATGTTCAGCTTCTAACCTCCCCAGTAACCAGCCCAATGCCTGAATTTATAGTGCAATGGAGGGAGGTTACTAGGTCCTCCTTCAAAGGGATAAAGCCCTCCTTCAAAGGGATAGCTCCTCTCATCAAGGGATTAGCTCCTTCTCTTTTGGGATGCATGAACCACCTCAGAGCGAACAATCCACGTCAAAATTCCTTCTAGAATCCTCTAGAATTAACCCAAAGTGAGTTTTTTAAGATAAAACTTGCGCCTTTTGACTTTCACAGGGGTCTGCACCCACACCTTTAGGGACAGAGCGGGCAGGTCTGCAGTTTTTGTAAATAGAAGGTGCGGGACCGCAGGTGACAATGAGAGAAAGTGCGGAACCAGAGTTACATTGATTTTTAATGTCTTTCTCCCATTTTCAAATCTTGACTTGAAGAGCTGAGGTCTAAGACTTGCTTAGGAGGACAATACAAGTGATGATAGACCCATACTGACTTCAAATAATCATGGTGACGATGTTTTGTGTAACAGATTTCCCCCTAAAGTGCGAAGTCTGTAGTAGATGAGGATTTCATTTATCATTTAGGAAGAGTGAAGTACTTTATCATTTCGAGGATCATCTTGTGGAGAGCCCGGTTGGAACCTGTAAAAACATTGAATGCAAGATATATATATGAGAGCATATCATCGCTGAGGTAGGCATTCCCACACTCAGATCACAACTGACTTAGAAAACTAACTACTGCTCTGATATAGGAATGATCTTGTAATACATCACAAGTATAGACTCATGTGGACACAGTATGGACCTCGAACTACCATAAGATCAATACAGATAGTTTTACCTTCCAAGGTAATGGAAAAATTAGGAAGGATCCCTAAAACACTTGTTGCGGACAAGACAAACCTTCCTAGAATCTAAAGAAGACCTAATGACAAGCAAACCAATGACAAACTATCTTTCTCTAAATATGCTTTTATAAACAAAGGCAAACAAGTGTTTTAGGGATCCTTCCTAATTTTTCCATTACCTTGGAAGGTAAAACTATCTGTATTGATCTTATGGTAGTTCGAGGTCCCTTGGATTTCAATTTACTCCTTGGGTGAGACTATGTTTATGCAATGAAAGCTATCGTATCGACACTCTTTCGCGTGATGTCTTTCCCTCACAATGGAAATATTGTGACTATAGACCAGCTTTCGTTCCCTAGTCTTGTTTCAACTACCAATAATATGATAGCCCTAAATGTTCCTAATTCTCAAGTGGTATCTACCCCGCCACAGGTTAATTATGTGGCAACTGGTCCCATGTTTTCAGTTACCGATGTAAGTGAGCCTTTCACTGTTTGCTCATCTTCCTTTGATTTAGATTCAGTAATTGACATGGAAAACTCTATGGGATTACTTGAACACGATGTTCTTATCCCTTTTGAGTCCCTTGACATGTGTTCCTTCCAAAGAACTATTCTTCCTTCTGATGAAGACCTTTTGGAAGCCATGAACAAGGTGTGTCCATTGACATGTCTTTCTTCCAGTTGGATGCCATGATCAGTGAGTTTGAGGAAAGTTCCTGTTACTGAGTCAACCTCGTTAAAAATGAATGAGGTCTGAGGACAGTTCTTTTCCTGTGTCAACCTCATTAAAAAATGAATCAGTTTTTTCGAGGATAGTTCTTGTTACTGAGTCAACCTCGTTAAAAAATGAATCAGGTCCGAGGATAGTTCTTTTCTTGTGTCAACCTCCTTAAAAAATGAAACAACTCCCTTTTCAAGTTAAAATCTTGAAAGTAAACCTTCATTCCATCCACCTGGTTGAATGCAATGAAGCTTGGGGGGCATGTACTTCGCTTTGCATCGTTATGCTGAGGGCATGCAAACTTCTGGAGCATAGTTCCTTGTCTTGTGTCAAGCTCGTTAAAAAAATGAAACAAGGATAATTGAGCATAGTTCCTTGTCTTGTGTCAAGCTTGTTAAAAAATGGAACAAGGACTCTTGAGCATAGTTCCTTGTCTTGTGTCAAGCTCATTAAAAAATGAAACAAGGAGTCTCGAGGACAGTTCTTTTCCTGTGTCAACCTCGTTAAAAAATGAATCAGGTAGCAAGGATAGTTTTTTCCTGTATCAACCTCATTAAAAAATGAAACAGGCTATCCATGAGGACAGTGCTTTTCCTGTGTCAACCTCATTAAAAAATGAATCAAGTTCGAGGAAGTTTCGGTTACTGAGTCAACCTCATTAAAAAATGAATCAGGTTCGAGGATAGTTCCTTGTCTTGTGTCAACCTCGTTAAAAAATGAAACAAGGATAGGTTATATAGGTAGACTGTAGAGAGTAGTCATGAGCATAGTTCCTTATCATGTGTCAAGCTCATTTAAAAAATGAAACAAGGGTTTTAAGGATAGTTATTTTCCTGTGTCAACCTCACTAAAAAATGAAACAACTCCCACAAGTCTTTCCAAGATTTCAAAAGTAAACCTTCATTTCATCCACTTGGTTGAATGCAATGAAGCTCGGGGGGCATGTACCTTGATTTGCGTCATTATGCTGGGGGCATGCGAACTTATAAAAAGCATAGTTCTTCGTTTCAAGCTTGCGTAAACATGAAACTGGATCTGAGCATAGTTCTTTTCCTGTTTCAAGCTCGTTAAAAAATGAAACAAATCCTCCTCTAATTGAGTTGAGAGTTTGACTAGATCTCATAAATGTTAAGTTCTATATTTAGGTTAGTTATTTCAGTTTTTTGCATAATTTTCTTACAGTTTTAGGTCGAGTCTTTCAAATGATCTTGTAACTAAACCTTCATTTCATACACCTAGTTGAATGAAATGAAGTTGGGGGGCATGCGCTCTAGCAATTATGCTTAGGGGGCATCAAGCACAGTTTTCTCTCTGTTTCAAGCTTGTGTAAAAATGAAACTACTTTGAAGCATAGCTTTTCTATGTTTCAAGCTTTTGTAAAAATGAAACTTATCTCGAGTCAATTTCAGTTATTTTCAAGACTCGTTAAACTCATGAAAATCTCGAGATTATTTTGCTATCTTTCATTCTCGTAAAACAAATGAAAATGCCGAGTTCTTTTCGTCTTTTCCTGCTCGTAAATTAAATTGAAAGTCGGCCATATGGGTACATTTTTATCATTTTTTCAAACTCATTAAAACTTACGAAAAAGTGAAAACCATGAGTACATTTTTATCATTTTTTCGAACTCGTTAAAATTTACGAAAAAGTGAAACCTTGGAGTTCTCTTTTAAGCCCTTTTCAGACTCTCAAAATATGAAAAGATTGCTGAGTTTCTCTTTTTAAACTCGTTAAAATGGAATTAAAAAGACGGTCCACTTACAGCTCTTTTCTGACCGTAAAAACATGAAAAGATTGCCGGATTTTTGTCGTTTCAAATTCGATATTAGTTATAAAACGACGTGTCATTGATCGCTTTTTTACTTTTTCGGATTAGGGGCACTAATTACGAAAAGTACTCCTTGGTCGTAAAGATCAAGCGGTTCTCTCAAGTATTATTTTATACTTTTCGGGCTTGGGAGACACAAATTTATGAAAAAGGTCAACCCTGGAGTCTTCTTACGTTTTTTCAAACTCTCTAAAATTGAAAAACACCGAGTTTCTCCTATACTGGACTCGTTAAAATTCCACAGTAAAGGACCTGTTCAATTACAAACAGGAACGAACCACTCCTTCTTAGGGTTCAAATTTAAACTAAGTTGGACTCATCCGAAGGATGAGCTTATAATCAAGCGAATGTTATCCTCCTCAAGCTTGTCAAAAATAAAGAGGTACTTACCAGAAATGGTGGGGGAAAAGAGAGAAAAATGAGCCTGTTTGTCATACTTTGTAACCACTCTTGAACACGACACTTTTATTCACCTGGGTTGGGAAATCCTTTGCCTAATAGTTGATCAAACCACATTGAAAGTATTCAGCCGGTTTCTGGGTATTAACTTTGGGTCAATTGTCACCAAACCATCTGTTGTGTCATTATGTGTTCAAGAGGTCACTGCTAATAAGCCATTTCATCTGCAAAATATCTGTCATCCATCTTGACCATCCCTGAGTCAGTCCTTGCAACTAAATTTCTTCAACTTGATCTATGATTTCGTGTTGTAGGCTTGCCTGCGATGGATCGCTTTTTGTCGACTTCAGCTCATTATCTAGAAAGATGATCTAGAAATCGTTAGTACCTTGGGATCTGCATGCCTCACTGGCAGGTTTCTCGCCTTTGACGACAGGTTGTATCATTGACCTTCGATCAAAGGATTCCATGACATGTTCGACATCAACACATTTATTCACATCTCATGGATTGTACTGGGTACTTTGAGAGCCATTGACATCACTGGTGGTTTCTCTCACACTTGTTAACAGTTTACATCATTGACTGGTAATCAAGTGGTTTCTACCATGTTCGACATCAACACATGCATGGATAGAATTGTACTGTTTCGGGAAGTAGAGATGAAGACCCTGGATCTAGTTTATGAAATCCAGGCTGTGAGGAATTTTGTATTCATTATATAATGGACTATTCATAAACAGATGGCTGCGTCCATACTGTGTCCACATGAGTCTATACTTGTGATGTATTACAAGATCATTCCTGTATCATAGCAGTAGTTAGTTTTCTAAGTCAGTTGTGATCTGAGTGTGGGAATGCCTACCTCAGCGATGATATGATCTCATATATATATCTTGCATTGAATATTTTTACAGGTTCCAATTGGGATCTCCACAAGATGATCCTCGAAATGATAAAGTACTTCACTCTTCCTAAATGATAAATGAAATCCTCATCTACTACAGACTTCACACTTTAGGGGGTAATTTGTTACACAAAAATATCGTCACCATGATTATTTGCAGTCAGTATGGATCTATCATCACTTGTACTGTCCTCCTAAGCAAGTCTCAGACCTCAGCTCTTCAAGTCAAGCTTTGAAAATGAGAGAAAGACATTGAAAATCAACAATGCTCTGGTTCCGCACTTTCTCTCACTGTTGCCTACAGTCCCGCACCTCCTGTTTACAAAAACTGCGGACCTACCCTCTCTGTCCCTAAAGGAGTGGGTGTGGACCCCTGTGAAAGTAAAAAAGGCGCAAGTTTATTCTAAAAAACTCACTTTGGGTTAATTCTAGATGATTCTAGAAGGAATTTTGACGTGGATTGGTCACTCTTAGGTGGTTCATGCATCCGAAAAGAGAAGGAGCTAATCCCTTGATGAGAGGAGCTATCCCTTGGAAGGAGGGCTTTATCCCTTTGAAGGAGGACCTAGTGACTTCCCTCCATTGCACTATAAATTAAGGCATTGGGCTGGTTGCTAGAGAGGTTAGAAGCTGAAAATCTTTGAGGGTAAATGCTGGTGAAATTAAGACTTCCTAGTTGAGCTTGAGAGGAGAGATCACATACCTTTTTGGCTTCATTGGGAAGAGAGTGAAACTTGTCAAAGTAGAGGAGACTTCTTGCTGGACCCTGGGAGGAGCTTGTACAGTGTCAAGGCACAGGTTGTAACTCATCCGAAGGATGAGCTTATAATCAAGCAAATGTTATCCTCCTCAAGCTTGTCAAAAATAAAGAGGTACTTGCCAAAAATGGTGGGGGAAAAGAGAGAAAAATGAGCCTGTTTGTCATACTTTGTAACCGCTCTTGAACACGACACTTTTACAACCTGTGCCTTGACGCTGTACAAGCTCCTCCCAGGGTCGAGCAAGAAGTCTCCTCTACTTTGACAAGTTTCACTCTCTTCCCAATGAAGCCAAAAAGGTATGTGATCTCTCCTCTCAAGCTCAACTAGGAAGTCTTAATTTCACCAGCATTTACCCTCAAAAATGTTCAGCTTCTAACCTCTCTAGCAACTAGCCCAATGCCTTAATTTATAGTGCAATGGAGGGAAGTCACTAGGTCCTCCTTCAAAGGGATAAAGCCCTCCTTCAAAGGGATAGCTCCTCTCATCAAGGGATTAGATCCTTCTCTTTTGGGATGCATGAACCACCTAAGAGCGACCAATCCATGTCAAAATTCCTTCTAGAATCATCTAGAATTAACCCAAAGTGAGTTTTTTAGAATAAACTTGCGCCTTTTTGACTTTCACAGGGGTCCGCACCCACTCCTTTAGGGACAGAGCGGGTAGGTCCACATTTTTTCTTTTCACACAGTGCAGTACCGCACCTGTGTGAACTGTGGGCCTGCAGACCCTGTCAAAATTTTGGAAAACTTAAGATTTTCTCTTTTAGTCAGCTTAGTTTTTGTTAGGGTGTTTGCAGATTCGCGACAAAGGAGCTCATTTGGATCGAAGGAGCGAGGGCATCCGCAAACTTGCGTTGGACCTAAGGTAGGCCCTAAAAACACTTGTTTTCCATTGTTTATAAAAGCATATTTAGAGAAAGATAGTGTCTGGTTGGTTTGCTTGTCATTAGGTCTTATTTAGATTCTAGGAAGGTCTATCTTGTGCACAAGATCGACTTATTCCCTGTGACACCTTCTGATCCAACTTCTTCCATTCTTCATCAGACACTCCCGATGGTTTAGTACTTGGATCTACCGCGATCCACTGATCTTTATCCACCAATAGATCCTCCATCTTGAGATTTCCCCTGGATCCCAAAACTAGGACTACCAACTTGATTTTTTATTATGTTCCTTTCAATGTTATAATACATATTTATACATGCTGAAGCATCCAATACCATGGACCGAAAAACCATCGCATCCAATACCATGGACAAAAAACCATCGTATCCAAAAAAACATGTGCGAAAATCATGCACAAAACCATAGGTGGGTCTGCCCAACTTAACATAGGGTCCAAAACCAAGTTACGGGTACACCTCAAACCCCCTGTGACCCCCCGGCTACACAATCGGCACAACGAAGGGGGGTTCTACCCCCCCCATAAAGTGGGGTTACGGGTACACCTCAAACCCCCTGTGACCCCCCGGCTACACAATCGGTGCAACAAAGGGGGGTTCTTCCCCCCCTCTAACCCCCCAGTTAACTACGTGGGCTAGTCGTGGAAAGAATATAACACAACCCAACACTTGTTGTCGAGTACGAAGAAATTTCCATTAGGGCATGCAAGATCTAAGGTACTGGAAGGGAGTCTCTCGTCCAGCTTCCTGGATGATGAGTTGAAGTTGAGAGGAAGCAACCATGTCAAAGGAAGGCCATGATGTATCCCACATCATCGACACGAGACAAAGGGATGCAAATGATTTCAGATGATACAGAGAATCAAGAGTAAGTGTAACTGCAGAAGGACTGACTCTTGAACATATTAGCGACACGATTCCGGAGTTTGGCAGCTGTTGGATCCATAGGATCGGTGGTCATGATGACGTGGTAGAGATCAAATGGAAGGCAAAAATGAGCGGCCCATCCTAGGAAGGTCAAATGAAAAGGAAGACATCCCAACCCAACATGAAGTAGAAAGTGTCATGTTCAAGAGTGAGTTTCCGACACGACTGATAGAATTTCCAAATTTTCCCCCATAATTTCTCAAAGGTACCCCAATTATTTTTTATCGCAAGCTTGAATGGGATAACATATGCTTGCACTGTAAGTTCATCCTTTGGATGAATCTAACCTAGTAAGTTTAACGAGCCCTAGGAAGGAGAAGATCACCTTCGTCATGGCGATGAATCCAATGTCGTTTAATGTTTTAATGAGTTCGACAAAGGGGTAACTTGGTATCTTTTTCATGTTTTAGAGAGTTTGAAAAAGACATGGAAAAGAAAACTCCACATGGTCCCTTTTCGTACATTTGTGTCTGTTGAGCCCGAAAAGGTAGAAAATGATACTTGATAGAACCGCTTGACCATTTTAGTCAAGGAGTACCTTTTTCGTAAATAGTGCATCCTAGCCCAAAAAAGGGGTAAACGTATACTGGGTTCACGACATTTTGCAACCTTTTATGAGTTCAAAACGACAAGAGCTCAGCAATATTTTCGTGTTTAAAGAGTCCGAAAAGAGCTTGAAAGCAGACCCCCCCTTTTATTCTCTTTTATGATTCAAAAAGGGAAAAATACTCAGCGATCTTTTCATTTGAGTTTTACGAGTTGAGAAAAGAGCTGAAACATGACTCCAGTACCATCTTCAACAATCTGTCACCTGTCACTGCACAAGAAAGGTAAATGCATTATCTAGTTCTGAGGCAAAATAGGTCAAAAAATACTCAAAAACCCTTATATTTCATGAAAAAATGAATAAAATGGGGCAAAAGTAATTATTTTTTACCATTTACCATTTTACCTTTATCTGAAGAGCTTTTCACCCACTTATGCCCTAATTTTTCTGAAGCAGATTGTGGGAGATCTGGGAGGTCATTTGCCGATCTGTTAGTTGCAGGTAAGAGCCAAGACCTTAAGCTCCATTTTCATACTGATTTTTCCTGTTTTTATGCATTTTTTTGGGTTCCATGGGGAGGTTTTGGAAAAACTTTTTCGCCCTCGGTCAATGTGATTTTAGAGCACGGAATTGTGTCGATCGAGGGTTGCTAAGACTTCCAACCATGCTGTCGGTGCCACTATTTTTTAAAACATTCATGCTGGTGCCATGAGAAAAGGATTTTCATGATTTTTGCTCAATTTGACTGTTTGAATCCAAACTTTTTTGGCCAAAGATGATCATTGACTTGATTATATGGTTTTTAGAGGAATAAGTCGTGAAAAATGGTGGATTGGAAAGAACGCGAGCATGAGGATATTGACACTCAAGCAATATCTGACCCAAATTGCTTGGAGGCTTTGAGGAACTGTGGGATCCTCAAATTCTTTCTTACACCAGGTCTACAGGCTCAACCCAAGTTTCTATGGTACTTGATCAGTCTCTGGGACGTGAATTGGGAAATTTTCATCATTGGTGACCAAGAGTTGGAGTTGGAAACTTCAGACATTTATTTCATCACATGACTGTCCCGGAGAGGGGAACCAGTCAATCTATATGGGTTGAGGTCGATTGGGGCAAGTGTAACTATGCTACTTGCGGAACATTGCCCAGAAGCTCTCAAATCCAAAAGTGGCAAGATTGAGATTATGACTATTCGGGATCTTGTGTTGAGAGTGTTACTGTTGACCATCAATAGAGTGGCTCAGTCCCAAGTACCACATGAGACCAAAAAGTCGAAGTTTCAGTACGCTATCGTCTGCATGATGCCCAATATCTTTAACTGGGTGGAAGCTATGAAAATCAACATGAAGCGCCAGCTATCAAAAGCTAAGGTGGAAAACCTAAAGCAGTTTTGCTTCGGGTTTGTGCTAGTGACTTTCTTCCTGGTGCGGGTTCCACTGTTCCAATACCAGGTAACTGAGGTGGATCTGTCGGTGCCATGAGACCCACAGATGGTTCGTTGGAGTGAGTTGATGCCCAGGGTTACCGAGGGCCAACAGATGTCCTATAAGGCCGCCTTTTTCTCGTGACTATGACGACAACTGATCGTAGTGGAGGATTGGCCTTATAGCGGTACCGACTTCCACGGAGATCCGGATATGCTGCTCCCAAAGGGGGAGGATTTTGACGATGGAGGTAAAAAAAAAACAATTTTAATTTTTTGATGTTTTCTATTGTTTTTGAGATATATGTGTTCCTGACTTTTTGATTTTATGAATGCAGATGTTGGACCAGAACACCTTGCTGGGATGTCCCCGATTTCCACACGCATTTCTCGACAGTTTGATGTCGGTCCTTATCAGAAGGGAAGTGACAACGAGGAGGAGATTGCACGGAATCTCGAGGGTTTGACCCATGGGATCCCAGAGTATGCCCGGATGGGTGATGTCCCACGCCAGTACCAGAGGTATACGATGGGGGTGTTAGATCGGATCCGCTGACTACTGACTTGCGTAGTTCGAGAAGTTACATGCTATCATGAGCATCATGTTGTTTAGTGGATAGGTCTAGCATTCCACATTTTTGAGGCCTACGAGCCATGGATAAATAAGGTTTGCGAGCCATTGATGTATTTTGAACACACATATTATTTTTTGAGGTTTTGATGTATGACAAACATTACCTCCACACCCACACACACACACACACACATATATGATGTACTTCCTTGCTTACTATGGTACAAATGTTTTTTTTTTTGAGTTTTTACATGTTTCACAAATATCTATCCAGCACATAATTAGCTAATGCATTTTTTAATGTATTCATGTGTCTAAGAAAATGATGATATGTAATGTAATCAAAGTTTCTCTCTAGCAGACAAATACGCAGATACATTCTTAATATTTGAGGGTTTCTGACGGAATATTTCTCGTTAAGTTGAAGAACAACAAGCTGCGAATTAAGGTTGACAACCAATTCCTGGATGCCAAGAGCGATAGATTCTGACAAAAATTTGATAATCACGCTATACTCAGTGATGTTATTAGTTGTTTGACCTAGACATATACCTTGAATATCAATCAAATCACCATGGGGGTCATAAATGGCCCATTAGCAAAACCGATGTGAGGAGACACTGACATTTGCAAAGTAGACAAAAACATAATAAGCAGGAAAGCTTCTTGCAAAATAACACACCAAACCACACTGTACAAAAATGAATAACACACCATTGTACAAAAGTCACCATGTAAGATGATCTAAGCATAGTACTTTTTGAGAGAGTCCATGCTCGGACGTGGGTAATCAATCAAACACAGATGAAAACTAAAGTTTTACCATTGTCATGATGAGTAAGCATCGACTCGGCCAAATAATGGAGTAGAACTCATATAAGGCTATGTTCGCATGCCCCCTCGGCGAGGGTGGGTTACGAGTCAGAAGATGACAACCCCATTGCAATAATGGGCAATCGGTATAAACTCAGGGAGGGAGAAAAAAGCTGAATCCATGAAGAGATAAAGGTGCCCTTAGTTGAAAGATCTTGACAATTTCAGGAGAAACTGACATGTCAATAGGCAGTGGAGAAGAGAATTCCTCAAGACACATAGAAATGACCACTGGGTCAGAACCAAGCCACGGGAGTGGGAATACACATCGAGAGATGTTCTTGAAACAGGATGATTAGAGGATACCGAAGGTGACGCTGAAACAATTTCCACTTAATTAATTTCGGCGAGACTTAATGGCATAACCTTGCCCCATGTATCAATAAGATCCGGTGAAGGAATGACCCAAGGTTTAGACTTGACCGGAATCATGTTGGTAGAGGCAACATGAGGAGGTGGGAGTGGAAATATGCCCATCAAGGCAAAATCTTTGAAAATTCCTGCACCCAGACTCTCATAAGGAGCACCGGTGTGCTTGACATACGAAACATTTCCGTTCGAAGAGGAAGAGGCAAAGAAGGACAGTTGGTCGACTATGTCTATTGATTGTGACTATCTTCCCTTGATGGGGAAAATGAATCATGTGGAAGAGGGAGGAGGCTACAACATGCATGGCATGGGTCCAGCTCCATTTGAGTAGAAGATTGTAGTTAATATTAGCATCAACAATCTCTACTTTGGCATGTACCGTCTTGCCCTCCAATGTAATGGCAAGGTTGGGAAGGACATTGAATGGTCGTGAATCGCGCCCGTCAAAATCTTCCAGAGTGTTAGGGGACTGGTTCAGAGTGGGAGAACCAATTTCCTTCCAACAAGTGACAGACATGATGCAGGTAGAAGCACCTTCATCGATGATGGTCCTATGAATGGTTTTCTCATATATGATTACCTGAATGAGAAAGTAAATTTGATGAGGTAAACGCGGAACATGGTTTTCCAGGTCAAAATAGATGAGATTAGAGTTAGTTGGATCAATACCCACAATAGCCGACAGTAAAGATTTCTGTTGAGGACAGCTTTGAAGGACCTCGAGAGAAGACATAGTTGATGGTTCTTGAGCCAAATCTTCAACAATGTTATAATGTTAAGCAGCTTGAGAGTTGGGATTGTACGAGGACTTTTGCAGCACACCTCAAGAAGGTGGTCGAATGGTGGAATCAGGATTAGGTCACTCGATATGGAGAGGACCAGAACTGGATGGGGTGGAAGAAGAAGGGGTACCTTATGTCTCTTTCCCTACTGACATGGTAGGAGTTTGATAATCTTTTGACCTGGTAGCCACGTTGATTAGGGTACTCATCATGAACACTTGTGAACCTGAGGAAGTAGATGACTGAGGCTGGTCTACCATTTGAGTCTGCTAAGAAAGAAAGGTCTCTTTCAAGACAACTGCGGTCCCTTTGAGCAAACGACTAACTTTGGACCGTCTGGGACAATCCTTAGTATAGTGATCCTCCTCATAGATGAGGCATGGATACTTGGGTTTCCATTGGGAAACATCACTAGCAGATGATCTAGGAGGACTTGGTTTTGGGGCATCGACTTTTCCCTGCCTTTGCCTTTCTTCTTACCTTTGGAGGATTTATCCGTTGCAGTAGATTAGACAGCATGAACCTTCGAGGTTTTACTAGGGCTGGATGCATTGCGAGAGGAATCATTGGGAGTAGTGTTGGAGACCGACTTCTGTTTGGAAGAATATTTTGCAGGGGTCTGAGTCATTGAACCAATTATTCCATCAATAGGAGGGGTAGCGGGAGACTTAGATGTCATCAGATCAGATGATGGTCTGGGTGCATCGGGTAACACATCATATAATGTGCCGGACGGTGAATAGACAAGGTCTATATACTGGGCACGCGCGATGGCTTGTTCCTCAGTGATGCATCCACTCATAGCAATGCCCTCAACAATTTTGTTGACAAATGATTTGGTAAACCACTCAGTCAACAATTGATCAGCAATTTCAAACTTAATCAGACGAAACCTACGTCTCCATACATGTATGTGATCAGAGATGTGAGTCGTAGTGTCTTGCTTGAGCGACATTAACAGATGGGTGCCAGTTTCATAGCCAACTGGCAGCTAGAAATGTGTGAGGAAGGCCATGGCGAGAGTGTTAAAGTCATTATAGGTATTCCGAGGTAGCTCGATATACCATTTGGCTGCAGCCCCAATAAGAGTTCACGGGAAAAATGAAGATGAATGGAATCATCAACATAGGAATTCGAGGAGCACCAGAGGTGATAAGTCATCACGTGGGCTTGAGGGTCCTCTTTTTCTTTTCCTTCAAAATTTGGACAATCACTCGGAATCTTGGATGACATTGGAGGCCAGTATGGCAAATGAAGAATCGGGTTATTCGTGAGTCTAGACACATTTGGCAATTCCAGCGTAGCCAAGAATGGCAATTGAGTATTGAAAAACATTTGAGGTCTATAAGGGGGTCCAACTAGGGTGGCCCATCCCTGCTGGTAAGTATTTTGTCCCCAAAGTGGAGGATTTTTCCCATAAGGCATTTGATTTTGCCCCCACTATAGGTTACCTTTCCCGTACGGAGGATTATAACCCTGAAAGTCTTGAAACTGTTCGGCCAGAGGCTGTTGATAAGCAACATAATGGTTAAAAGGCTGTTGAGCCTATTGGCCTTGGACATATGGATTTTTCACTTGATGCCCCTGAGCATAAGGGTTTTGGACCTTCTACCCTTGGACGAATGGGTTTTGGACCTGCTGCCCTTGGACGTAAGGATTCTGCACTTGCTGTCCTTGGACATAAGGATTTTGGACTTGGTATCCTTGGAAAAAGGGAGGTTGAACCTGTTTCCCTTGGACATAAGGATTCTGTGCCTGTTGCTGCAGGACTTGACCCTGGCCCTACCCTTGCAAGGGTTGGCCTTGCAGCTGTAAAGGCTGTTCTTGCAACTACAGAGGTTGACCTTGTGAAGGAATAGGTTGGGAGGATTGCGATGCATACTGCATTTGCAGTTGCATGGTCTGCTGCAACTGTTACGAGGGTTGCCCCTGTGGTTGTTGCAGTTGTCCTTGCTGTAGCATGATCTGGCCTTGCCGTTGCATGGATGGCCCTTGCTACAATGAAGGTTTCCCTTGCTACTATAGGAGTTGTCCTTGTTGCTAGAAAGGTACTTGAATAGTTCCCGGAATGAAAGCTTGAAAGTTCCCGAACTGTATCTGGCCATACCCACCGGGCACGACGGATGGACCAGGCTGGACATAAGGTCCAAGTTAAGGGATGTACGATGGATTATCTATCGATTTTGAACCATATGGAACATAAGGAGGTTGGTACTGACCTTGAGCCATATTGGGCTACTGGTACTTGACGTGACTTGACCCAGATGGACCAACATTGGGCTATTGGTACTGGACATGACTTGACCCAGACAAACCAACATTGGGCTATTGGTACTGGACATTACTTGATCGAGCAGGACTAGCAAGCTTTTAAATGGCACCTGAAGAGGGTTGGTTCATCCCAACCACGTGAGGTTGTGAGCCAATTACATTAGTTGTGCCAAACATCATAAAAACATTTGGAGTCCGCCCCCTAGGCGGTGGAATAGCCTACCCACTTACTAGAGGGATTGAAGAAATGACAGTGACATGACTCGATATCGCCGGTTGAACTGGATGAGTCACCTGGACCAACAAAACAAGAGGATTGAGAATGGTGGGTTGCACTGGGACTGAAGTAACTATAGAAATCACTATCTGTTGGGAGGTCAGGTTCTGAATGAACAAACCTGTAGTAGGCATAGCGCCAGATGCCCAAATAGGGTTGTGATACAATGATGAGGCAGTAGGCACACCCAAAATGAATTGAGCTAAACTCACATAATTACGTGGTAACTTGGGATAAACACTAGTCAGAATTCTTCCCATGTAAGGGAAACCTTCTGGAGGGAAAGGATATTCCTGCTCCTCGACTGTGCGTGGAGTGGAAACCTCTGAGTGACCCAGAGAGGAGACAGGGATTTCGCCTTTTAATTCCATGGGTGAAAGAAGGCAACGTCAGACTATCGAAGATGTTCAAGGGGATAATTCCAAAGGAATACCTGACTGATCGTACAGACTGTGCGGATGCTGCAGTGATATCACACCAGGATCGAACAAAGGATTCAGAGGATAAACAACCAGTGCAAGCTGACCTTCATAAGTTAGCAGACTCTCGGGAGTCTGGATATGGTTATCTGGATATTTGGGGCTAATGTCATAAAGTGACCCAACATCTGAAGGGGAATGATGAGATGACAAAGGTTGAATACTCAGAACAATTCCAACATCAACACCTTGGTCCTCAAGTGACTGTGGAAATTTAGGAAAAGGCTCCTCAGACAATCTTTTAGACAGAGGAGTGGAAGAGGAACTAGGCAAACCAGTTGGTTTAGCCACGATGATCTTGTCTCAAATAACCAAAAGAGAGATTGATTTCAAGGGATTTAAAATGTATTTAAATGGATACTCACGATGTGGTCCAAAAAATACTAACAAGGACATTATAAGATCATGGGCAACAATTTTTTAAGATGCAAAAACAAACTGGTGCTCTTTCATGTTTTAAGAGTCGAGAAAGAAGCAAAGGTGTCTCTATCACTTTTTTTTTGAAACGAGCTCAAAAGGAGAAGCACTCGAGTGATCTTTTATATTTAGGGAGTCGAAAAGATCAAAATGACTACTCAGGATGATCTAAGTAAAATGGATTACCGGGTAACTGTGAACTGCATAATACCTCCCGACAAACCAAGAAGTATGGGTAGGCAATCTCCCCGAACGTTGTGTTTGGTGTATCACGTTTACAGGGCAGCAGACTTGGCTTCCTATGGATAAATGATTGAAACCTAGTGGGGTCTCCCTTTATATACTCGACGATATGGGGAGCACAACTCCGTACTAGCGTTGTCTAGTGCTGAAGCGAATGACAACTACTAGGTTTTAAGACACCAAAACATGTCTCTAGCCTAGACCTTCTAAGATGTGATCGTTAGATTTCAAATGCGCCTTGGGTTAATTGAGTACATTTTAGAGTTTATCTTGAAATTATGTCTCGGTTTTTAGGCATTATCGATGTGACTCAAAAACAACTATACGCAGCTAAATGAGACAAGACCCTTTCAATTCGATAAATTGCATACACTAATGAGAGTATAAAACACACTCAAATGCAACAAAACAAGCAATTGAAAGCGAAATGATTTTTCACTATTTCGCCTTTTCGAAACAAAAATGATGAAAAAATCTTTCCAATTCCTAACTTTCCTACCAAATGCACTTCAAGTAGTCCTTTGACTAGTAAAGAGAATTCATTTCTTTTCCAATGCAAGTGATGATGCAACTCTAGCCTTCAATGATGCTATCTAACATAACATATTGATTCAACAAACTAGAATTATGTATTTTTCAATGAAATGACAGAATAAATCTCTCACAAACACTTCAATGAAATATTTGCAATACAATTAATCACAAGAAAACAGAAAACACAAAAGAGAATTCCTTTCAAAACTAATGAAGCAAAGATTGAATAAAAAACAAGATGGGCAATATAATCTATGCCCGAAAAGAGACGCTCAAACACTAAACGAATCTTTTCAAACTTGTTAAATGGAAATCAAAGCAACAAAAGGACTAATCAAACGAAATGGAAGGAGAAAAATTTACTATTAGCTTGACTTTCTGAGTAGGAAAACAAGTGAATGGGTGATGACCTAGATGCCCTAGGGTTATACACCATCCAAGAACTCAAGAAACCAAGTGAAGAAAATGCAAATCAACCAATCATACAAACCAAGCTAAAAGAGATTTCCAACCAGCGAGAACATAATCAAAACAAGCTGAGAGATAGAAATCAAAAGGGCAAGATACATTGGCTATGAGCTAGGGTAAACCCTGATCTTCACCTACAAGAATCAATGTGACTACCTAACTGACAACACGTGCCAAAAGGGGGTCAGCACGACTTTTTTTGAGAAACTCATGTTGATCAACGTGACCGTTAGAAAAATAAACACGCTGACCGAGGATTCAAAGAAAAAATAAAAAATTTCAAAGGCTAAGACCAGACTTGCCACTGTAAATTTTAGGCTTAGAGCAGTAAACCAGGAAAAGAAGAGAACACTAACGAGAAATGGTGATACTAGAAAAGTTCACACAAAACCATAAAATGATAATCAATCAAACAGAAGGATTGGCTCCCCAGTGGAGTTGCCAATTTGTGGTGCAGGTAAATTCTCAGTGCTGACACAAACAATTCCTCTATCCCAAGAGAGCGGGTCTAGCCACAAACAAACAATCTATGGAAAATCTCCTTAAGCTAGAGTCAATTAAGAGGGCTTACCTCTTAGAACGCTATTCTGCTTGGTGATGATCATGCTTCCTCACTCCAGTATCTTCCATTTCCTTCCTTCGAATACCTGAAACAAGCAACCAACAACAACAACAAATGTGATAGCATACAATATTGTATTCAACCTACTTAATAGGTCAAGGAACATTAAGCCATAAATATGTAAAATGACACTTCATGTAGGAAATCAATCGATAGTTGCATTAATATAAACCAGAAAGAGATTACAACCGGTGCCTTGATGTTGTTGGTCTCCTCTGACGTACCTGGGTTCCCACACTTCTACTAGAACTTCATGGATAGCCCCAACAATGGAGGTTTTAAGGATGCTTTCCCTCTAGACTCAAACCAAACCAAAATCACACTATTCTCCCTCAAACACACACTAGAAATCTATAAGCTATAAATGACTTGCTGGTTATTCAAACTTGCTCCAAAACTCCAAATAGCTTTTGCTTGGGAGAAGAGAGGTTTATATAGCTTATATGGATGGGAGATGGTTCCTCTCATCATGCGAGAAGGTCTTATCTCTTGAGGTTGTTCCATCCTAATAGGGGAAAGGAGCCCAAACTGATTTCCCTGGCTCTATCCAGCCCAACCATCTACCAGACTTTCGTTATGAAGATTCTAGACATGGAAGCTTCAGCTCCTTATTTAAAAAACCTTCCAAAAAGAGGATTGGTGCGACTAGAAAAGGGCTCAGTCAATCTGATCAGCGCAGGCACTAGTTCTAACCTCTGTAAATTGGCACGAGGAGAAAACTGGTCAGTAGCATCAGTCTTGTAAACTAGGATAGAAGAAATTTTCTTGGGAAATGGTGTAAAGGGGAATCATTCTTCTCATGAAGAGGGACATACTGGGAGTTTCTTCATGATGGGAAAGCATATCGGGTACATTGTAGGGGTCCTCCAGTATTGTAGATGGGGGGTACAGGGACAGTGACAAAATGTTGTGTAAAAACCCAAGTGTGTGTGGTCATCAAATGAAACTCTTAAGGGAGGCTTCGAAATTGGGTGTAGACCAAAATTTTGGAGGGTGGTTGTAGCCACTACAACACTTGGTGACACACTCGTAGAACTCTAGCTTCTCTGTTTTGGTTCATTGCTAGCACAGTGCCTTGGTCTTTCAGGGAGTATTGAATCGATGTGTGGTTTACTTTAGCTTTCCCACTTACCCCATGGACATACATGGTTCACCTTTTTCCAACTCAGTCAAACACAATCAAAAGTTGAGCTTGATCATAGTGTTTTGAATCCGGGAAGGGTAGTTGAGCTCGCGAGTTGAAGATTTTTAGAATATAAGTTTTCATCTCTGGTGTTTCTCTGTTGCCAACAGGCCTGGACAATACCCTGGAGGAGTCACGCAAGAACACACACATTTCTCCATTGTCAGGGAGCCTGGTCAATACCCTGGTGGAGTTGCATGCTTCACCTCTCTGTGCAGGAAGCCTTTCTCTTCTTTCGCCTTTGTATTTTTTAAAGATGATTGTGCATAGACACTTATTTATTTTTGGGGTGGAAGAGGGATATCGACTTATTGAGAGCATAAATGGTTGTTCCTTAAGAGAAGCATGTAAGACCTATGACATAGGTTTTCTCCTTTAGATTTCCCCTCCTCCATTTGTACTAGTTGGATGAGCTTAAACACATAGAGAAGAAGGTTGAGTACAGGCATGGGGCTTCCCAGTGTGGACACAGGTTCATGGTTGGACCAAAAGTTCCCTTGCAGACGGTCAAGTTACAGCCACATACTCTATTCAAAGGCCAAAACATAGTAGCCATTAGCACTTATTTCCGGAAAAAAAAATAGTAAGGTATTAAGCAAACCAAACGAACGAAAAAAAAATAGTAAGCAAAGAAAACAAAGTGAAAACAACAGCAAGCAAGCAAAGCAACCAAGTTAGCAAGCAAACAAACATGAAAACTAGAAAGAAAAGACAAGTGAAAAAGCAAACAATACTCCTATGCCTATGTTAAACGATCGGGGTTATGTGAAATGAAATTTCCAGTGAAACGACCATAGGCGTACCCGACTTGCGGTCACAAAAATATGAGCGATTAAAGTAGATAAAAAATAGTGGGCAATAGGAAATGAACAAACTTGAAAAAATTGCATACACAAGAGAGGGTCTTGCATGTGGGTGGAAGAATGTGTCATAGCCACCCAACACACACGCTTACCTCTTCCATGACTACCATTTTTCAACAAACCTTGGAGGCTTCTTGCGAGTGTGTGTTGTTCTGCACGAAGTTTCTCAGCGAGTGCGAGGAAGTAATGAAGCTTGTTACCTGTAACATGGCTCGCCAAATAAGATTGTTCCAGCCATTCAATGATTGGATCATAAAATTGGTGATGGTTGTTTTGAAAGATTCATGATCTTTGAGAAGATGGATTCCTGATTCGAGAGAGGGGATCACGGTGGGAATATGATACGAATAGATAGATCTTGTCATTCTCTTCAATCATGTCAAGATAGTGAGGGCCTGCCATAGCCATCAGTGTAGGCCGAAGTGCCTCACTTGCTTGAAATAAGTCTAAGAAGAAAGATATTACATGGTGAAGATCATAGTGCGTGAAGTGACTGTCATTGGATGTATTGTTGGGAAAATGATAAACTACATGACAACCACCCAAGATAGAAGAGAAATCAAACCAATTGATCGAGATGTCGGATTCCCAGTTTGACGTGAACAAAGAAACCTTTTGAACAATCATGCGAACACTCTGAATGAGGGAACCAAATTCATTTTGCACTAGGCATGATAGAACACCCACCTGAAACTGGTGAAAAAGTGCACAGGCATCATGGTCATCAAAAAAATGTAGAAAGGATGCCACCACTATGAATGTGTGAAACTGGTTGGGGTGTGTTGAAATGAGAGTAACTTGATTCGCGCGATTGGTTGTGCACTCGTCATCACACAGGGAGATTGCTGGTGTGATGAGTGGGCAGATTTGACGTGCAAAATTTGCAAAAAGACCAAGGAGTTGATTACGAGATAGAGATAGTCTTTGAGATGATCAACTTCACTGTCCCATGATTGGGTGAGGGACGGACATTCCCAACCCAAATTGGATGTAAGAGAGGTGCATAAAGACGAACATGTTGTAACAGACTCGAGGATTTCATCATTAGCAAAAATCTGCAATTTTGAAATATCATACCCCGAATAGTAAATATTATTTACACGGGGATCCACATCGAGTGCAACCATGCAGATAGATAGATTGTGCATGAGAAATGAGATTTGATTTGGTTTGGTGGGATTACCAGAGTCGCGAGGTCCTGACATAACCATCAATGAATGTTGAAGTGCCTCGACAACCTGGCATGTCCTAGAACTTTCAAGAATTGAAAATTTTCATTTCAGGAAGTGAACTAGATCATGCATGGCTTGAGGATGGATGTTGTTACTGATTTCAAAACTTCTCTTAGGATGACATCCATCTCAGTCACAGGTTTCATCAAAATTTTGAGCAAGATGACTTGACGAGTCATCTTCATGCAAAACACAAGATGATGATGAGTGGGAAGAGTCTTGTGTGTTGACACTATTTTCATCATGGAGAACCTCATTTCCTTGTGCCAATCGAGGATATAACTCAGAAGATGAACAAGCAAGAGAATGCAGAGTGTCTCCGACGCATGTTGATGCGATGTGAATGACAGGACACATAGGCAAGTGAGGTGCAGAGGAAGCTTCAATATGGATGTCTGCTTTGACCAATATGCATTTTAGAGTTGAGTTAGAGTGTACATGAGATGAAAATAGATCATATGATGTGCTTGGGCGTTCATCACAACATACGAAGCATGGGAGTGATGACAACCCAAGCCTAGAGGTTGATCGAAAGAATTGATTGTGCATGATATTTCACCAAGATTTGTGGATCGAGGATCGATCAAGAATGGAAGCTCAATGTTTTGAGAGGAATTGATTGTGTCTTCATCATCCTGCTCCTCCACTTGTATGATGAGACTACCTTGCACATGACTGGAACTTGAGCCAGCAGCTCGAGAATCAAGAGAGTGCACTCAGCTAGCTTGTGAAGTAGATCGCTCAAGCGATTCATGGTGCAAGGAGTCATGACTTGTAGGTGAAGGAGGATGGTAGAGATGCATATTAGACTCAAGACTAGGGTTAGGAATAGTGATTTCCTCTTGTGGAATGGAGGGATGAATTTTTGCCATAGGAATTCCTAACCATTCTGGAATTTCCTCCATTGGGGCGGGGGACAGCTGAGCGGATGTTTTGGGAACATGATGTGTAGATTTCTCAGCTTTGCAACCACTGCGAGGGGGGACCCTCTCGAGAGATGTGGTATCTCATGATCTGCAAGAGTTGAGGAAGAAGGGAAATCAAGAAGTTCACCGATTTGGGAGACATGATCCAACAACTTCAGCTCTTGGCTCATGAAGTCAAGGTCCACAAACTGCTCAGGAATTTCATGACATAGGTGAAGTAAGCGGGTAGAAAAGTCCTCAACTTATTTTCCAGGCTTCATTATTTAAAAACGGGAGGTTCTTTCATAGATATATTGGTGGTCACACTCATCGAAGTCTTGATGGAGCTCCTTGAGGAAAGTGAGAATGGAATGGACAGAAGAAGATGGCAGGTTATGACACCATCAATTAGCAAGACCTTAAAGGGTGACAAAGAAGAGTACACAAACAAGCTCATCACTATCAATTTCATGAGATTCACAGAAATGAAGAAAATCATAAATGTGCTCGGTTATGGACGTTCTGTCCTCACTGTCAAACTTTAACAAGGACAAGTGATTGAGAAGCTCATCGGGGATTGATAACTCATTAACAGAGAAATGAGAGTGTTATAGACATTTTTGTGCCTTACAGCATGAAGCATGAAATGTCGATAATCTAAGGGATCCAAAGTCCCTAAACATGTTGTTCCTACCCCTAGAGGAACAAGGTCAGCAAACCACAGCACTGAAAATCAGTTCTCCACCTGAAAAAACTCAAAAACAAGCTAATTCTGGATCATGTCAACTGCTCCACTGAGCATCTGCGCTGAATGTCAACTGCTCCACTCTGTACCTGCGCTGAATGTCAAATCTAATGAAGGCTACCTGCGCTGGGCGAGATTGGCCAAGTGGCACAGTCATTCTGCAAGGTGTTAAATGCCCAGGAAGCTTCCAAAATGACACTTGGATCAGGGAATTCGCCTTGTGATGAGTAAGAGGATCTAGATCTCCAAGTGGAAGCAAGAAACTCCAAGTGGACTCAAGAACTGAAGTATAACTGAAGTGGGAGAGGACACTAGTCAGCTTCATGCCAAACTCAAGCTGACTCATCCTTTCTCCAAATCTCCTATATATAGAGCTCTCTCATGAGGTCTTGGGAGGCTGGAATCTTGTGAATGTAAGGAAGTGCTGTTGGTTTGAGTATAGAACTATTGGGTGATTACTTTGAAGGAGGTGAAGAGGAGATTTCTTTCTGCTGGGAGGTGTTGCTGGATTGGGCCTATTATGGTTGTAACACTCTTAGAACTTTACTTCTTCCATTAATAAAGCATTTGAGGTTCTTCTATATGCATGTGCCTTTGTGGCGTATTGATGCTTGTATATTTGATTTATTCTAATCCTTGAATCAATTATGGATGTATGCTTCTTGTAGTTTCCCTTTCTTGTGCTTTTGCAGGATCTTTGTGTAGCTGGGCCAGTGAAAGAGCAAGGAGCTGGGAGCAAGCAGCAAGGAGAGAAGATTGGGTCAAACATTAGCGGAAGACAACGGTTAGTGGATCTCTTTCTCCCCTCTCTTACATCTCATAAAGAAGTAATCTTGAATAGCTTTGCATTCGGTTGTTGCTGAGGTACTATCACCCTTAGAGTGGGATAGGGTCATTCCGTATTGGATACTTTTCCCTACAACAAATTGGCGACTCCACTGGGGATCGTATCTTGTTGGTTGTTTGTGTTTTTGCTATTCATTTCATAAACAAAGGGAGTACCGAATCGAACTGCATTTGGATCTTTCAAATGCAAAGTAGAGGGCAGCTACTCTAGCTCAGTTTCTGGGCAAGTTTATGATTTGAAGAGCTGATCCACAAGGACTCTAATAAGCTCTTAGTGATAGCTTTTCATCCTCCTTGTCATCCCTTAGTGTGTCCTTGACTGATAGCTTCTGATTTGGCCAAAAACCGTGAATTTTTGAGCAATTTGTGACCCGGAAACCAAGAGAAACGAAAGTTTCGTTCTTCAGTGCAGGCTGTGTGAAGGCTGTCTGCATTTCAGCGCAGTTCCCGAAGGGGCTACCTGCGCTGAAGGTCAAACTTCCTGTGTACCACCTGCGCTGGACCAGTCTTGCCTTGTGCTACTGGGGTTTCCTGTTGTTTCTTGCCCTGTTTTCACTCTTGTTTTTTGCTGCCTGTTACCAGTCAATGTGCCTATCTGAAACCAACTTTCCTTGCCACTATTCCGCCTCGGTTGTATAAAGAAACTGTGTTTGTTCTTTGTGTATTTCTTGTATCATTTACAGTTTCCCATAACGAAAGTGAACTAGTCTTGCTGTGGCCTCTTAGATCTAGACCTGTGATAAAGTGTCGTTTTGATCTTAAGAGTTAGTTTGTTTGCTGTTCATAGCTGATTGAGTTTTGCTTTCGTCATATGGTTTGAATTTATATATTTCTAGTGTCGAAACAAGTAAATCTTAAGGTGTCTTTTGATTTTGGACAAGCTTGTTTGCTTTCACTTGAAATTGAATTCAAAGTTATACAACAGCTTTCTTTTTGTGTCGCACAAACATTAAGAAAGGGAAAAGAAATACTTGCATTGTGCATATGCATTATGACAGCTTGCATGTTGATTTAGGAAAAAGTGCATTAATGTGTGCTCTATGATCTGTGTGAAAAGATGTTATCTTTCTTTTCCCTCAGTAGTTAAGATTTTCAAAGTTGAAAGATTGAAAAGCTTGCTTATCATCTTAGACTGCATTTAGGAGTGTTATCATACATCTCGTGGTGATCCATAAAGGCAAACTGCTAAACAAGATCAACCTTAAAATAAATTGAATTTACATAACAACGCATTGAAACATAACGCAAACACATAGAGGTCTAAGCTAGAGACGTATTCCGGCGTCGTTAAACGTGATATCTTAGCGTTGAGTGGTTGGGTGATTCCTCCACGGTGAAGCGATAAGTATCAATACGGACTTGTGCTCCCACGTACCGTCGCGTATATATTGGGAGACCCCTATAGGAACAAAGCCTTTATCCAATAGGAAACCGTGTCGGCCGCCCTACTGATCGCAATGCAGTGAACACAGCATTCACGAAGATCGACCACTCGTACCGTAAAATGTATTCTGTGGTTTTGCGAAAAGTTTGGCACACCCTCTGCCTAAAACTCCAGAGCAGTTTCTTTTGGCCTTTTTCAAACTCTATAACTGAAAAAGTCCATCCGAGCATTTGTCACTTCGGGCTCGTTAAAACATCGAAGGAGACTAGAGTCATCTTTAGCTTTTTCTTGACTCTTAAAAAGTGAAAAAGCAAGTTGTGTCTAAAGCGTCGTTATAAAATTTATTTTAAACGGAACATAATCACCTCCTATTCCCGCGTTGATCTGTAGGTTGAGAACATGGAACGCCCCAACCAAGGAATTCCACAAGATGGAAATCCTAGTCCTTTTTCCTCTTGGGGAGAAGTTGGTGCGCCCCACATGGCCACATTGTTGCTTCCAGGACTGACAATTGGCCTGCCAATTTGGCTATTCTCAACCAATGTAGTTCAGAACACCATGGTTCCTGAACAGTCGAGTCAACAGTTAGATCAGTCTAGAGCTGCCCACCAGCCTTCTACTTCTTATAACTCTTCCTCCAATCCTTCATCTTCGTAGGGTAGAGCCGGCAAAAGCCAAGCTCCCATGGAGAAGAAGGAGAAGAAGAAGAAAGAGAAGAAGAAGAAGGAGCCTAAGGCGGCTGGGGGCAAGTAAAAGACATCTGACAAAAATCCACACACAGCACAGACTGGGCCTAAATCGCCATGTGTCATATGTAGAGGAGACCACTTCCATAGAGATTGTCCCTGTATTCCCCGGATACTAAGGGACTGGTCCCCTCGTTTGCACAATTCGGGAGCATCAACCTCTGATAGCCATGTTGATTGCTTACCGTCAACCAACGAAAGTGAAGGTTCAAGACAAAGAGGGGGAGCAAGGTCCCCCTGCAGACTGTGTGAAGGCAATCACACCATCCACCGTTGTCCCTTCTTAGACGAAGCGAAGAGAGTTTTGGAAGATCGCCCGGTTTCACCGTTGAGACTTCCTCCTGGATACAAAAAACTCGTGCCAAGTCCTTCGTTGGTTGAAAATACAGCTGGCCCGCTCAAGTGGTCAGCTGAAGCGTCAGTCATTGAAAATGAACCTACTGAATCCAGACCAGACGAAAGTATAAAGGTCGATATGGCAGTTGACCCGATTCTTCCTTCAGAGGTTTCATCCTCAAATGACACCGTCACTGAAGATTCATCTTCAAATGACACCCTCACTGAAGAGAATAAGGATGACACCATCCAGATTCTTTTCATCAACACCGACTCTGATGAGCATCAGGGCAATGTGCCCATTCCTTTATCGCAGGAAGGAACATCGTCAAGGTCATATCCGGCCGTGTATTCGGTCCCACCACCAAGCAATCTGGTTGTATCCTTTGATTGGAACCAACTAGGTAGACCCCGGTTACCAGCCAGTATACCATTCAGAATCATAGTCCAAATTTACAGGATGGTAATGGCTGGAACTATCATTGATGAAGGGGCATCTGTGAGTATCCTTTCCTCTATTGCTTGGAAAGCACTGGGTTCCCCAGAGCTTTTGCCTGAGATAAGAAATCTCTCGGGTTTTGATAAAGGAACCAGTCGACCATTAGGGATCCTCCCCAATGTACCTGTTACGTTGAAAGGGAAGACCGTTCAGATGAACGTGATGGTTGTTCAAGGACCCTTGGATTATAACCTACTCCTTGGACGAGACTATATATATTTCATGGGAGCTATAGTCTCCTCACTCTTTAGAGTAATGTGTTTTCCACACGAAGGAAGAATGGTCAAGCTCGTAGACCAACTTTCATTTCCGGGATCACGCATCACAAATAGTCACATACCAACCCTCAATGGTCTATTCACCCAAGAAATGTCTCCACCCCCAGTCCTCCTTCCCGATGAGTGCGAGTGATTCGGAAAGATGGGACTGGAACCCAGGGGGCATGCATCCTGGTCTGCTTTGGGCAGAGAAAACCTTGGGTATAGAGTAGATTTCCGCGGGAGAATATGACTAGTCCGTACCCCGTCCGTCTAGGAAGAGGGGTTGTTCTGGAATAAGATTCTTTTGTCAAAGTTATGTGAGTGAAATAATCTGTTTTTCACCCACCTTTGTCTATTTCGGTAGACATCGCCGAAGAAGTGTTCAGTTTGAAAGATTAACAGAACAATCTTTGGGTAACCTGAAAGAGGTAAGCCTCACCCTTTAAAACAAATGTTTTATCGGATAAGTAGGGGCAGCCTTGAAATTGTATTTTATACCTGGGGGCATGCAAACCTTTTGGAGTGCAAGCAAAGAGCGGTTATTTATCTATTTTTTTGGATTAATCATTTCCTAACTTGCATAAAGAAAGGATGTGGGGTAAAGGTCAAAATTTGCCAAATTAGGAGCATAGCTTCATGAGATAAAGCTCCATAAAAAATAGCTATCTCACAGGAGACATTCTTATCTTACGACTGGTATAATCGAGCAGTTTTACCGCGGAATTTATGCTCGTTAAAAAATAGAAAAGCGAGATCCGAGCAGTTTTAGCACATAGTTCATGCTCGTTAAAAAATAAACATAAGATTGAGCAGTGTTTTGGCGCATTCAAGCTCTTTAAAAAAATGAACCCAGTGCTGGTAAATAACCATTGTGATCATAAATTTATTAGCCATGAAAAGCCTTGGTCGTGTTTGCACCCGCCACCTCCATTCCATTTGGCCAATCGTTCACCTCCATATGATTGTTTACCTATTTTGAGGAACAGCTGCGAAGAGTGATTTCACCTAGCCATCCTTGTGACACTGCCGTGATTGGAAAATTCCAACCTGTACCTGGAATCTGCTGCTATCCCTGTTTATCACTCGTTCCTCAAAAGACGAGTCTTCTTTGAGCTCTTTTCATCTGACTCGTAAAATATGAAAAGTTTGCCGAGTTTTGGCCTTCCAGCTCGTTAAAATGACCGGAAGAGCTATCCCTCCTCTAGATTTTAATCTTTTTGGACCTGAGGGATTATTGCACAAAAAGGTCGAGTGCTTGTTTTATTCGGCTCGTTAAAGTTATCGAAAACTCATCCCTTCTGTATTGTTTTATACTTTTTCGGACTTAAGGGATTAGATGACGAAAAAGGAATTTTGGAGTTAACTTTCTGTACCTTTTCAGACTCTCTAAAAATGAAAAGGACCGAGTTTTCCTTGTCGTTAGACTCGTTAAAATGATTAAATAGCGACAAACTTGTCGTTAGACGAGAACGAGTTTCCCTATCGCTAGGCTCGTTAAAACATAGCGATGGGCTTGCCCGAAGGGCAGGTTATAGAACAAGCATATGTTATCCTCCTCAAGCTTGACAAAAATAAAGAGGTACTGGTCAGAAATGACTGGGGAAAAATTGGGAGAACCTCAAAGCTTTAATGGTAGCAAGTCGCTCTTGAACATGACACTTTGTCCTCCGTATCACATCGGGTTGGGTTGTTTCATTCACCGGTCTCATCACCATGGTCTTCGCCAAACCATCCACATTTGGGGTAATGCTACCGATCCATCACATCAGTGTCGTTATATCTTCAAGAGATGTGTTCAGAAAGAGTCAACCGTGTCCCATCCACTGCCATACATTATCCTTCATCCACCCATGATCGCCACCCTGAATCATATCTCACAGATTGTTTTCACCTCCACTAAAATCATTAGCTCCGTTCCGTGTCACTGATGTGGGATTCATTAAGGCCCTCCTTTGACGGATCAATTCTTGTCGACTTCAGCTCATTATCCAAGAAGTTGATCTAGGAACAAAACCCCCTCAGTACTTTGAAGCTTGCATGCCTCAATGGCAAGTTTCTCACTTCCGGCGACAGGTATACATCAATGACCTTCGACCAGAAGATTTTGAGTGGTGTTCGACGCCAAGTCCTTTATTCACACCACGTGAATTGTACTGCAGTACCTTGAGGGTCATTGTCATTATTGGTGATTCCTCTCGCGCTTGTTAACGGTTTTCATTATTGACCGGTAATCAAGCGATGTTTTTCCATGTTCGATTTCAGCGCAATTCTCACATGGATCGACTTGTACTTAGAGTGAAGATCGAACGAGTTTGAAGACCCCGGATCTAATTTCATCCATCCGGGCTGTGATATATATTCAGGAAATATAAAGACATTTGATATGTACATCATTGCAGCAGATGATCATCCTACTCAAAGGATGATAATTTCAGCAGAGAATTATCAGTCTACCATCAGACGATCGTCTGTTCTATGTACTAAAATGAATTTATAAAGCTGAGCATGGGAATGCCCGCCTCAGCTAGATCATGAAAGCAGAATGAAAAATAATGTATTGTATTGTATTTTATTACAGGGCACCTCTCAGCGATTGAATGAACTTCGGATCCTCCTGATAAAACATTTCACCCGATAAACGACCTCATACTTTAGGGGGCAACTGTTATAGACATTTTTGTGCCTTACAGCATGAAGCATGAAATGTCGATAATATAAGGGATCCGAAGTCCCTAAACATGTTGTTCCTACCCCTAGGGGAACAAGGTCAGCAAACCACAGCACTGAAAATCAGTTCTCCACCTGAAAACACTTAAAAACAAGCTAATTCTGGATCATGTCAACTGCTCCACTGAGCATCTGCGCTGAATGTCAACTGCTCCACTCTGTACCTGCACTGAATGTCAAATCTAATGAAGGCTACCTGCGCTGGGCGAGATTGGCCAAGTGGCACAGTCATTCTGCAAGGTGTCAAATGCCCAGGAAGCTTCCAAAATGACACTTGGATCAGGGAATTCGCCTTGTGATGAGTAAGAGGATCTAGATCTCCAAGTGGAAGCAAGAAACTCCAAGTGGACTCAAGAACTGAAGTATAACTGAAGTGGGAGAGGACACTAGTCAGCTTCATGCCAAACTCAAGCTGACTCATCCTTTCTCCAAATCTCCTATATATAGAGCTCTCTCATGAGGTCTTGGGAGGCTGGAATCTTGTGAATGTAAGGAAGTGCTGTTGGTTTGAGTATAGAACTATTGGGTGATTGCTTTGAAGGAGGTGAAGAGGAGATTTCTTTCTGCTGGGAGGTGTTGCTGGATTGGGCCTATTATGGTTGTAACACTCTCAGAACTTTACTTCTTCCATTAATAAAGCATTTGAGGTTCTTCTATATGCATGTGTCTTTGTGGCGTATTGATGCTTGTATATTTGATTTATTCTAATCCTTGAATCAATTATGGATGTATGCTTCTTGTAGTTTCCCTTTCTTGTGCTTTTGCAGGATCTTTGTGTAGCTGGGCCAGTGAAAGAGCAAGGAGCTGGGAGCAAGCAGCAAGGAGATAAGATTGGGTCAAACATTAGCGGAAGACAACGGTTAGTGGATCTCTTTCTCCCCTCTCTTACATCTCATAAAGAAGTAATCTTGAATAGCTTTGCATTCGGTTGTTGCTGAGGTACTATCACCCTTAGAGTGGGATAGGGTCATTCTGTATTGGATACTTTTCCCAACAACAGAGAGAAACACCCCCGAGCATGAATTGTGTATTATTCATGGGTAAGAGATTCAACCTAGATTTACAGACTCAACTTGTCATCTAGCCCTCTTTCTAGTGCCAAAATGTTGACGGTGCTGGATCCGCCAACATTAGGGGATCACCTCGGTATGAATTCCCAACTAGACCTCACACCATTTGGTGTGGGAGTCCCATCCAGTACGATGGCCCGGTTGCCATTATCTTAAGTATTTTCCTCAACTCTTTCTTGTCATCACATGAGAGTGGTTGGCTTTGTCTTCGAGAAGTGAGGTTCGCATGCCTTGTGAGTGTAAGTGTCACTTGTGTCAATGGTTCTTTCACTTTCAAGGGAGAGGGTGAGAGTGAGTTCTAGGTCGATTGGGAGAAATCCCAACACGGCTAGGAACACACAACACAATAGGACATACATAGCTTCCAGTGGAGTAGTCCACACAGATGCGGTAGTCACAACACACAAGCGAAGATAACACGTATAAAACTCAACAGATTAGTCCACACGAGTGCAACGGTAGTTTACAACAAGTTTCATGTGAAAGGTCTATCTAGTGTCTAGGAGAGTAGTCTACACGGGCGAGACAACATTAACAACATACACATAACATTTCCATTAACAGATTATGCATTACAACACGTGAAATAGTTAAAATGTAGAACACAGATTAAAGAAACATACATCGCAAGTGTTAAAGATTAGTCTTACAACATTTACAATACATGTGTGAAAACGTGTTGTCCTGCTAGCAGGCTTCTGAATTAAGCGAAAGTTCCAAGACACATTGTTACACCATACATCACTAACCCTGTGTGAGAGGTATTGAAGTCACTACTTACTCCTCAAAGGAAAGATTATAGACTCTCTTGGCTATGTGGGAGGAGCTGAGGTGAAAATTCCCTTGGATGTACAAATGAGGGGGTATTTATAGCCAAGGGTGAAACTAACCCTTGTCGCTATTCAACTACCCTCATGATTGTTTGATTTCCATGACTTTTTGACTATACGTGACTCTTTGTACAACAAGTGGGTCTCTTGAACTTCCACGTTACATTTCATTGATTTGAAAACATAGCCCACATTAGAAATGTGGATAAAATGACTCATGAAATGACTCAACATGACAGTGATGGTACATTCATGCTGCTACTGGAGTGCATGTCGAGCTATAGTGATGTTGGGTGATGGATGTCTTCATGATGTATCAAAACTTCACCTCCGTATGGAAAAGTGCACAAAGTCTTTGATGGTTGCTGGTTCACTTGATGTTGCTTTCGCATGTTGCTCCTTGCTTGTATGTTTGAAGGCTTGAGAGGATCATCTTTTCGCCAAAGGTGCAAGTTCGTCCGTTTGTCCGTTTGTCCGTCCGTGAGCACATCTTGCATTTTTTCTCATCCGTCCGTCCGCAAACACATCTTTGCATGGTCATCCATTCGTGAGCGCATCTATTCGCATGCATCGTTCGTTCATCCATTGGTGAACCTTTCCTTCTACATGTGCTCCCTTTGTTCATCCCATTTGTTGTCACGCCATGTTTGTTGGTGTAATTGTACCTACAATCACTCATGATGAGATGACATCAAATCCAAAAACATCCTAGTCTACCATGAAAAATGATCATTTCGGATGCAGGTGACCGAGAGATGTAGCAAGGTTGTGAGGCAGGATGATGGCTCTGGGCACTGCTGATGAAAACTGTGCAAGAGTCACTTGGTGATGAAGATGGGCAACCCAAGTTGATAGTGACTGTCTGCGAAGTCTAGCTTGGCTAGAAGGTAAAAATGCGCAAATTTTGGGAGGGATAGTCTGGGCTACAGGAAGGAAAGGGAGACAAAATCTAGGAATTTTCTTGAACGAGCAGGCAGCAGGGGCCGGAACGTCAAATTTGTGAAATTTTCTGGGGAACAGGTCGGGCTACATGGACGATTAACAAGAAAAAATTACGCAGTTTTTTGGAGGAACTGAATGGGAGCTTGGAAGCCAAAACTGTGCAATTCCTTAAGGGAACTGGCAGCTGGCTACTAGGTCACCAACAGTAGAAACTACACAATTCTGAAGGGGAACTTGCAGTCAGCTGTTGGGAGCTTGGAAACAAAAACTGCACAATTCCTGGAGGGAACTGTTAATCTGCTGTTGGGAGCTGTTGGCGAGAGAAAATGCACTGAGGCTGGGAGGAAGGCCTACTAATCATCTCTGTGCAATTTTTGAGTTGAGCAGATTGTTGGGCAGTAAAAGGCCTGCTCATGAAAACTACGTAATTTCCTAGATGAGCAGCCAGTCAACTGTTGGGAGGACTAACTAAGAAAACTGCACAATTTTCTGAGGGAGACAGGGAAGGGCACTAGGTGTCTGTCCAGCCTGTCTTCACAATTTCCTCAGTTAGAAGAGTGGGCAAGGTCCGTAGCCTCTACACAATTTTTGAGGGTAGTTAGTCCCTAGGTGGTTGCCAGGTCTGACTCTCCGGGTGGCCAGCATGAAGGTTGAGTGAAATGCTTGCGAGCAGCACAGCTTGAGAAGACTTTCCTGGTGCTTTTGTGTTGTTCTAGGAGATAATTGATCGAGTCGATGGTGGGGTGATGGTCTGGCTTTTAGAGGGAAGTCCGGTCATCAAAACTTCAGCAAAATGACTAAGTGTGTGAACATGTGAAGGATGAAAATGTGATCTTACAAACACACACCAACAAGACTTGACGATGAGACGACTCAAACCAAACCAACACACATGGTGTACATGACTGACCAATAGTGTAAGTGACAAGCGCAACA
Source organism: Pinus tabuliformis (assembly GCA_031772625.1). NCBI lineage: Eukaryota > Viridiplantae > Streptophyta > Pinopsida > Pinales > Pinaceae > Pinus > Pinus tabuliformis. The sequence continues at coordinate 536,545,646 of CM062812.1, forward strand.
CTCGTGATTGATCTTTGATCGACCATGATGATGCTTGTGCGATAGTGGATGTGACTCCTTGTGTGAGTGCGACAGATGCTTTTATAGCGAACACAACAAGTACACACGAAGCGATGGATTTGGGCATAAGAAGAACATGGTCGTAAGCATGCCTTTGACATCAACATGCAAGACTTGGTGAAATGAACAAGCAAGTTGAGTTCTAAGACTCACACGAGTTCATGGAGTGAACTTGAGTGTGTGCAGTCATCAAGTGAAACTCTCAAGGGAGGCTCCAAAATTCGGTGTAGGCAAAAATTTTGGAGGGTGGTTGTAGCTGCTACAGCAGTTGGCGACACACTGGAAGAACTCCATATTCTCTGTTTTGGTTCATTGCTAGCACAGGCCCTTGGTCTTTCAGGGATTATTGAATCGCTATGTGCGTTACTTTGACTTCCCCACTTACCCCATAGACATACATGGTTCACCTTTTTCCAACTCCGTCAAACACAATGAAAATTTGAGCTTGATCACAATGTTTCGAATCCGAGAAGGGTAGTTTAGCTTGAGAGATGAATATTTTTAGAGTATAAGTTTTCATCTCTAGTGTTGCTCCACTGCCAGCAGGCTTGGACAATACCCTGGTGGAGTCACGCAAGAACACACACTTTGCTCCACTACCAACGAGCTTGGTCAGTACCCCGGTGGAGTTGCATGCTTCACCTCTGCACAGGAAGCTTTTCTCTTGTTTCACCTTTGTAATTTTTAAAGAGGATTGTGCATCGACACTTATTTATTTTTGGGGCGGAAGAGGGATTCCGACTTATCGAGAGCAGAAGAGGTTATTCCTTCAGAGAAGCATGTAAGACCTATGACATAGGTTTTCTCGTTTAGATTTTCCCCTCCTTCATTTCTACTAGTTGGATGAGCTTGAACACATAGAGCAAAAGGTTGAGTACAGGCATGGGGTTTCCCAGTGTGGACACATGTTCATGGTTGGACAAAAACTTCCCTTGTAGACAGTTCATGTTTTCCATCAAGACTTCATCAGCCAAAGTTTACAACCAAGCACAGAGAAGACGGACACAAGACTGGCCAAGTGTTGCAGTGTCACAAGTCTCTTCAAATTCCAGTCACATACTCTATTCAAAATCCAGAACGTAGTAGTTGGCAACACTTATTTCTATAAACAAAAATAGTAAGGTATTAAGAAAACCAAACAAACGAAAACAAAAATAGTAAGAAAAGCAAACAAAGTGAAAACAACAACAAGCAAGCAAAGAAACCAAGTTAGCAAGCAAAAAATCATGCAAACCAGAAAGCAAAGACAAGGTAAAAAGAAAACACTACTCCTACTCCTATGTTAAATGGTCGAGTTTATGTGAAATGAAATTTCCAGTGAAACCACCGTAGGCGTAACTGACCTATAGTCACAAAGATACGAGCCATTAAAACAGATAAAAAATAGTGTGTAACAGAAAATGAACAAAATTGAAAAAATTGCACACGAGAGAGAGGGTCTCACCTGTGGGCGGAAGAATCTGCCACAACCACCCAACACACATGCTTACCACTTCCGTGACTACCGCTTTTCAACAAACCTTAGAGGCCTTTTGCGAGTGTGTGTTTTTCTGCACGAAGTTTCTCAGCGAGTGCAAGGAAGGACTGAAGCTTGTTACCTGCAACATGACTCGCCAAATAATATTGTTCCTTCCATTCAATGATTGGATCATAAAATTCGTGATGGTTGTTTTGAAAGATTCATTATCTTTGAGAACATGGATTCTTGATTCGAGAGAGCGGATCACGGTGGGAATTTGATACAAATAGATAGATCTGGTCATTCTCATCAGTCATGTCAAGACAGTGAGGGTCTGCCATAGCCATTAGTGTAGGCCAAATTGCCTTGCTTGACAGAAGGCTAAGAAGAAAGATGTTACATGGTGAAGATCATAGTGCGCGAAGCGACTATCATTGGATGTATTGTTCGGACAATGATAAACTTCATGACATCCACACAAGATAGAAGAGAAATCAGAATAGTCGATCGAGATGCTGGATTCGCAATTTGACATGAACGAAGAAACCTTTTGAATAATCGTGTGAACGCTCTAAATGAGGGAACCAAGTTTGTTTTTCACTAAGAATGATAGAACACCCACCTGCAATTGGTGAAAAAGTGCACGGGCATCATGGTCATCACAAAAATATAGAAAGGATGCCAGCACTGTGAATGTGTGAAACTAGTTGGGGTGTGGCAAAATGAGAGTAACTTGATTCGCGCGATAGGATGTGTGCTCGTCATCACACTGGGAGATCACTGGTGTGATGAGTGGGCAAATTTGATGTGCAAAATTTGAAAAAAGATGAAGGAGCTGATTACGAGAGAGAACATATGATAAGTATGATTCTGGATAGAGATAGTCTTTGAGATGATCAACTTCATTGTCCCATGATTGGATGAGGGACGGACACTCCCAACCCAAATTAGATGTTAGAGAGGTGCATGAAGACAGACATGTTGTAGTGGGCTCGTGGATTTGATCATCAAAGAAAATCTGAAATTTTGAAATATCATACCCCGAATAGTAAATATTCTTTACAGGGGGATCCACATCGAGTGCAACCATGCATATAGATGGAGTGTGCATGAGAAACGAGATCTGATTTGGTTTGACGGGCTTACTAGAGTCACGAGATGCTGACATAACCATCAACAGATGTTGAAGTCCCTCGACTCCTTGGCACGTCCTGAAACCTTCTAGAATTGAAAAATTGCATTTAGGGATGTGAACCAGATCATGCATGGCTTGTGGATGGCTGTTGTTACTAGTTTCAAAACTTCTCTTAGGATGACAACCATCTCTGTGACAGGCTTCATCAAAATTTTCAGCAAGCTGACTTGACGAGCCGTCTTCATGCAACACAGAAGATGATGACGAGTGGGAAGAGACCTGTGTTTTGAGACTATTTTTATCATGGAAAACCTCATTTCCTTGTGTCAATCGAGGAGACAACTCAGAATATGAAGAAGCAAGAGAATGCAGAGTGTCTCCGACACACGTTGATGCAATGTGAATGATAGGACACACAGGAAAGTGAGGTGCAGAGGAAGCTTCAGTATGGATGTCTTCTTTGATTGGTGCGCATTCCATATCTGAGTTAGAGTGTACATCAGATGAAAATAGATCATATGATGTGCTTGGGAGTTCATCACAACATACAAAAGCATGGGAGTGATGAAAGCCCAAGCCTAGAGGTTGATTGAAAGAATTGATTGTGCATGATGTTTCACCAAGATTTGTGGATCGAGGATCGATCAAGAATGGAAGCTCAATGTTTTGAGAGGAATTGATTGTGTCTTCATTGTCCTGCTCCTCTGCTTGTATGATGAGACTACCTTGCACATGACTAAAACTTGAGCCAACAGCTCGAGAATCAAGAGAGTGTAGTCATCTAGCTTGTGAAGTAGATCGCTCAAGTGAGTCATGGTTCAAGGAGTCCTGGCTTGTAGGTGATGGAGGATGGAAGAGATGCAGATTAGACTCAATAATTGGGTTAAGAACAATGATTTCCTCTTGCGGAATGGAGGGATGAGATTTCTCCATAGGTTTTCCTAACCATTATGGAATTTCCTCCGTTGGGGCGGGAGACAACTGAGCAGATGGATTGGGAACATGTTGCACATATTTCTCAGCTTTGCAATTGCTGTGTGGGGGGACCCTCTTCAAGACATGAGGTGTCTCATGATCTGCAAGAGTTGAGGAAGAAGGGAAATTAGGAAGTTCACCGTTTCGGGAGACATGAACCAAGTGCTTCAGCTCTTGGCTCATGAAGTCAAGGTCCACAAACTGCTTAGGAATTTCGTGACATAGGTGAAGGAAGTGGGTAGAAAATTCCTCAACTGATTTGCTAGGCTTCATTCTTAAACGAGTGATTCTTTCATAGACATCTTGGTGGTCACACTCATCGAATCCTTGATGGAGCTCCTTGAGGAAAGTGAGAAGGGAATGGATGGAATTAGGTGGCAGGGTATGACACCATCGATTAGCACGACCTTCAAGGGTGAGGAAGAAGAATACGCAAACAAGCTCATCGGTATCGATTTCATGAGATTCACAGAAATGAAGGAAATCAGAAATGTGCTCGGTTATGGATGTTTTGTCCTCACCCTCAAACTTTAACAAGAACAAGTGATCGAGAAGATCATCAGGGATTGATAACTGATTAAGGGAGAAATGAGAGAAACACCCCGGGAGCACGAATTGTGTATTATTCATGGGTAAGAGATTCAACCAAGATGTATGGGCTCATCTTGTCATCTCTCCCTCCTTTTAGTGCCAAAATGTTGACGGTGCTGGATCTACCAACATCAGGGGATCACCCCTGTATGAAGTCCCAACTAGACCTCACACCATTTGGTGTGGGAGTCCCATCCGGTACGATGGCCCAGTTTCCATTATCTTAAGGATTTTATTGAAGCAATGTTGCATTAATCTTTATCGGGATAATATTGGTGCGAGGAAAAAATCGGAAAAATTTGTAATTATCGGGAAAAAAAAGGAAATAATCGGGAAAAAATCGTTTGGTACAAAAATATTCATTTTTTTCATTTTTTTTAATATCTAAACCATCTAAAGCATAAAATAAATACATTGACACATAAATATGATAAAAGAACTAACATATAAGATGTTTAATATCATTTCTAGTGCTAAAATCACACATAACAATGAATCATGTCCTGAATAGTAAATCCTGACTCCTGAGTCCCAACTCAGCCTCAAAATATCAACAAAAAATATAATAATGTATCTCATGAGTCATAATGTCATATACAATAAAATTAAAAAAATAACTAAAGTCTAATACTATTGATTTCCTCTGCCCCTCTTGCGAGAAAATGCCACAGCATTCCCTTTCCCTCTAGATGTAGATGCTGGTGTGGTGGAGTTGGCAGTGGAGATTGTTGTGCTCTAGAAGCTAAAGAACTAGAAGTAGGAGCTATAGGAGGTAGACCATGTCCTCTACTGGTGGCAGAAATGTTTCATTAATAATTATTGGGATAATATCAGTGCGAGGAAAAAATCGGAAAAAATCTTAATTATCGGGAAAAAATCAGAAAAAATCGGGAAAAAATCGTTTGGTACAAAAATATTCATTTTTTTCAATTTTTTAATATCTAAACCATCTACAACATAAAATAAATACATTGACACATAAATATGATAAAAGAACTAATATATAAGATGTTTAATATCATTTCTAGTGCTAAAATCACACATAACAGTGAATCATGTCCTGAATAATAAGTCCTGACTCTTGAGTCCCAACTCAGCCTCAAAATATCAACAAAAAATATAATAATGTATTTCATGAGTCATAATGTCATATACAATAAAATGAACAAAATAACTAAAGTCTAATATTATTGATTTCCTCTGCCCCTCTTGCGAGAAAATGCCACAGCTTTCCCTTTCCCTCTAGATGTAGATGCTAGTGCTGGTGGAGTTGGCAGTGGAGTCTATAGTGCTCTAGAAGCTGAGGAACTAGAAGTAGGAGCTATAGGAGGTAGAACACATCCTCTACTGCTGGCAGGGATAGCCCAGGCAGGTGGTGTCACCTCCTCCTCCTGTTCCTCCTCCTCCTCCTCCTCCTCCTCCTCCTGCTCCTCCCTCCCTCCACTACATCTTGCACTAACCAATCATCAACAGACTCCATGAGAGGCCTCTCGGCCTCAACCCTCCATGCAGCAGTGGTGTCAATCCCATCCAATGAGATGGCCTCCATATCAGATGTCCTCTCAGGTTGCCTCACCCACAATCAAAGATTGTAGTAGACGTAGACCATGTCATTAAGTCTTTGGGACTCCAACCTGTACAAAGATCATGAAATAATAATTAATAATTATAAAAAAATATTGTTTAATGAATTCAAAAATTTATTTGGAAATTTTAAATATTTTAAATGTTTAAGTGTTAACCTATTGCGCTTCTTGTTGTGTATTTTTTCAAATACACTCTAGTTGCGCTCACATCCTGAGGAGTTACATGTTTGGCTGAGGATGCGAATGGAAAGATTTTGCAGAAGGGGTACCCTGCCACCATACATTCTCCACCATGCATCTACAACAAAATTACAAATAAAATTTTAAATAAACATAAGAAAAAAATGGAATTTGAAGAGACAATGAAATTTGAAACAAAGTTACAAACTAAAAAATACCTGGCATTTTAATCGTCCTATCAGTGACAGCCATGTCAAAGCCAAATGTGCCACCTGCCATCCTATATGTCTCAGTTTCTTTAGAGATCTCTATACATTCTGCTGGAGATTGCACCATCTTCTGGACACAGGACAAGAATCCATCCATGATCTCAACATCAAATACAAACCCACATGCGTAAGAAAATATGGGGTTCAGGAAAATCCTAGTAGCATGAATGGGACGATGGAGTGTGTTGTTCCATCGCTCATCAATCGCTCCCCATAGGAGGAGTTATCTCTGAAACTCATCATCTCCCTTATCATCATAGTAGGCCTGAATGGCTTCTTTGGCCCTGTCCATGGCCTCATACAAATAGCCCATTGTGGGCTTCTCACCATCAACTAACCAAAGAACCTTTACCAAAGGTTCAGTAACGGCGCACACCTCCTGCACTCCCTCTTAGAAGTATTCCTGGTATGAAACTAGTCTGCATACGGCCTATCCCTCTGGTTTGTGGCTCATTGGCAAAGCACACCACTCCTCTGAGGGAAACATTCTCTTCACATCCCACATAGAATTCAAGAGGGATTGAAGAGATATGAAACTGGTGGCAAACCATGTAATGGCAGGGCACAGTAACTCCTTGTTTTTGGTGAATCTTCTCATCAAGCTAAGCACATATGTATGGTTATATATAAATTTTGTAATGCTTTTGGATGACTCAAAAATATCTTTGACAAAGGGAATTTTCTCTATGTCCTCCAACATCAAATCAATACAGTGTGCAGCACAAGGTGTCCAAAATAATGTAGGATGTCTGTCCATAAGAATCCTGCCAGTAGCAACATAATTTGCAGCATTGTCCGTTATGACTTAGACAACATTTTCCGCACCCACCTCCAAAATAAACACATCTAGCAAATCACATAAAGTTATTGCATCTTTGATTTGTGCAGATGCATCAACAAATTTGATAAACATAGTCCCCTTGGGACAACTAACCAAGAATTTTATAAGGGTTCTCCCCTTTTGGTCAGTCCAACCATCTGACATAACAGTGCATCCTGTTTGTGCCCATGATGCCCTAAAATCCTCCAATCTTTGGGTGCAGTCAAGCTTTTCATTTTGAAGAATCCGACCTCTGAAATCATGATAAGAAGGGATTTTGTACCCTGGGCCAACAGTTGCAATAGAATCAATAGCAGGTTGGAAAAATGGATTATTCCTTACAATGCTAAAAAGGAATATCACTCTCAGTTCCTTTTAGCATTAAACTGATAGATGGCTGTGAACTAGGTGTGGTTCGAGGAACAAAAAATGATGTGGCAACTACCAGATTGGTTGATGTTGCAGTAGAACTAGTGCCACTTGCTTCAACTGACTTTTTTAGTTGCCTCTTCACTTCTTCTTTGGCCTCTCTATTCTGGTCTAAAACTTCCAATGCTTTCATGGCTCTTTGGATGAGTTCAGGATTTGTATTTTTGCAAGGCCCTACATCAAATCCAAGTATTTTTGCAAGGTGATACTTCAATCTGTACACCCCCCCGACATATGGTGCCCACACAACTTGCAAGTCAAGTTTAGTCTATCATTCAGACCATTAGGTTCACCATATTCCTAGAAAGGATCCAATTTGCTTGGCATGTTTTTTTTTTAACTTTGAAGTTGAAAACTTGAATGGTGTTTCGGTGAAGTTGTGAACCTATGGGAAAATAAGGATTACAATTTAGTATTTACAAGTTACAAACTTACAATTTAGTATTTTAATTTTTACATTGTACAAAATCTAAAAAAAAATTACATACAATTTAAGAAACCCCATTTCAAACCCAACCAAAAGAACTAAAAAAACAATACATTGGAAATATGTCAAAAACCCCATTCCAAACCCAACCAAAAGAACTAAAAAAAAATTACATTGGGCAAATGTCAAAAACCCCATTCCAAACCCAACCAAACACATTGAGAAAAAACAAAAACAAAGTTTCAAAACAACGAAAACAAAAAAAAATTGGTGCCCATACCGTTTTTATGGAGATAATCGGTCTCCTCCTTAGCACACTCTTTGATTTTCTCCTCCACGTAGTTGATTTAGCTCCAAAATGGAAAAATCTCCAAGCCCCTCCAACTCTCCAAGTCTCCACAGCCCTCTGTGCACTCTGTTGTCCAAATGAAATAAAAGAAATTCGTGTTTTTTCTTATAAAACCGCGCTGCCTCGACCCTCCACAATAAATTCCGAAAAAATCGTGTATAAAAAAAATGCGAGTACTACTCATGATATTCTCGTTTTCATGAAAAAACGCTCAAAAATGATAAAATTGTGATAATATCGTGACTTTAACAACACTGGCTTGAAGCTCTTGATTTTCAGCACAGGTGTGTGGTGTTCTTTGTCTTCAAGAAGTGAGGTTCGCATGCTTGGTGAGTTTAAGTGTCACTTGTGTCAATGGTTATTTCACTGTTGAGGGAGAGGGTGAGAGTGAGTTCCAGGTCGATTGGGAGTAGTCTCAACACTAATAGGAACACACAACACAATAGGACATACAGAGCTTCCGGTGGAGTATTCCACACGGATGTGGTAGTCACAACACACAAGGGAAGATAACACGTATAATACTCAACGGATTATTCCACATGAGTGCAATGGTAGTTTACAAGAAATTTGATGTGAAAGGTCTGTCTGGTGTCTGGGAGAGTAGTCTACACTGGTGAGATAACATTAACATCATATACAACACATTTCCATTAAAAAATTATGCATTACAACATGTGAAATCATTGAAATGTAGAACACATGTTAAAGCAACATGCATCAATGCATCTAATATAGAATTTGAATGCGGGAATTTATCCTCTAAGAAGGGAAATATTGAATGGATCAACCAGAAACCTGATATAGTTCTTTCTCATGTTCTCCTTTACCTAGTAAATCGAGTTGGCTGAGCGAACCCATGGTTGTTTATCGCTCGCTCATGAGGAAGAAATACCACATTGCCGGCGGCACTTTCTCTTTTCTCCGCGCCCGTTCTGCATGCGCTTTGCGTGCCTCCCTTATTCAGTAACTAACCCTATTATATATGTTAACACACTCCTCCAGGAGGGCTGGCTTATCGGAAAGTGTTAAATATTAGTCTTACAACAATTACAATACATGGGTGAAAACATGTTGGCCTGCTAGTAGGCTTTTGAATTAAGCAAAAGTTCCAAGATACATTGTTACACCACACATCACTAACCCCGTGTGAGAGGCATTGGAATCACTACTTACTCCTCAAAGGAAATATTATAGACTCTCTTGGCTATGTGGGAGGAGCTGAGGTGAAAAGTCCCTTGCATGTACAAATGAGGGATTATTTATAGCCAAGGGTGAAACTAACCCTTGTGGCTGTTCGACTACCCTCATGACTGTTTAACTTCCATGACTTTTCCACTTTACATGACACTTTGTACAACAAGTGGGTCTCTTGGACTTCAACGTTACATTTCATTGATTTGACAACATGGCCCACAATGGAGATGTGGACAGCATGACTCGACATGACAGTGTTGGTACATTCGTATTGCTGATGGAGTGCATGTTGAGCTGCAGTGTTGCTGGGTGATGGATGTCTTCACTGTGTATCACAACTCCAACTCCGTATGGCAAAGTGCGCGGAGTCTTCAGTGGTCACTGGTTTGCTTGATGTTTCTTTGGCACATTTCTCCTTGCTTGTATGTTGGAAGGCTTGACAAGCTTATCTATTCGTGAAAGGTGCATGTTTGTCCATTCGTTCATTCGTGAGCACATATTTCATGTTTGCTTGTTCGTCCATCTGCGAACACATATTTACATGATCATTCGTTCGCAAGCACATATCTTTGCATGCATTGTTCATTCTTCCAATGGTGAAGCTGTCCTTCTACATGTGCTCCCTTGTTCATCCCATTCATCATCGTGCCATGTTTGTTGGTGTACCTATACCTGCAGTCACTCATGACGAGATGACATCAAATCCAAAAACCTCCTAGTCTACCATGACACATGATCATTTCGGATGCAGGTGACCGGGAGAGGCAGCAAGGTTGTGAGGCAGGGTGATGGCTCTGGGTAATGTTGATGAAAACTGTGCAAGAGTCACTGGGTGATGAAGATGGATAGTCCAAGTTGATAGTGAGTGTTGGTGAGGTTTGCTTCAGCTGGATGGAAAAACTGCACAAATTTTGGGAGGGATAGTTTGGGCTGCAAGAAGGCAAGGCAAACAAAATCTGAACATTTTCCAGAATGAGTAGGCAGTAGGGGCTAGAAGGAAACATTTGTGCAATTTTTTTGGGAAGAGTCTGAGCTGCATGGATGATCAACAGGCAGAAATTGCGTGGTTTTTTGGAGGAACTGGCTGGGGGCCTGCAGCCAAAACTACACAATTCCTGGAGGGAACTAGAAGCTGGTTGCTGGGTCATTGCACTGAGGTTGGGAGGCTGGCCTACTGATCATATTTGCACAATTTTGGCACTGAGCGGACTGCTAGGCAGCAGAAGGCCTACTCATGAAAACTGAGAAATTTCTTGGATGATCAGTCGGTCGACTATCAGGAGGACTGACTGAGAAAATTGCACAATTTTCTTAGGGAGACAGGGACAGGCACTAGGTGTCTATCCGACCTGTCTGCACAATTTCCTCAGTCAGCAGAGTGGGCAAGGTCAGCAGCCTCTGCATAATTTTTGAGTGGAGTTAGTCCCAAGGTGTTTGTCAGGTCCGACTCTCCGTGTGGCCGACATGAAGGTTGAGTGAAATGCTTGCGAGCAACACAGCTTGAGAAGGCTTGCTTGGTGCTTCTGCATTGTTTTGGGTGACAATCGATCGAGTTGATGGCAGGGTGATGGTTCGGATGTCAGAGGGAAGTCTGGTCATCAGAAATTTAGAAAAATGACTAAGTTTGTGAATGAGTGAAATATGTAAATGTGATCTTACAAACACACACCAACACGACTTGACGACGAGACGACTCAAACCAAACTGACACACATGTTCAACATGACTAATCGACGGTGCAAGCGACAAGTGTGACAGTCTTGATTGATCATTGATCGATTGTGAAGACACTTGTGTGGCAGTGGATGTGACTCTTTGTGTGAGTGTGACAAATGCTTTTATAGCGAGGGCTTTGGGCATAACCAGAACATGGTCGCAAGCATGACTTTGAAATCAACATGCAAGACTTAGTGAAAAGAACAAGCATGGTGAATGCTAAGGCTCACATGAGTTCATGGATTTAACCCAAGTGTGTGCATTCATCAAGTGAAACTCTCAAGGGAGGATTCGAAATTGGGTGCAGGCCAAAATTTTGGAGGGTGGTTGTAGCCGCTACAACACTTGGCATCACACTGGTAGAACTCCAACTTCTCTGTTTTGGTTCATTGCTAGCACAGGGCCTTAGTCTTTCAGGGAGTATTGAATCATTGTGTGGGTTACTTTAGCTTCCCCACTTACCCCATGGACATACATAGTTCACCTTTTTCCAACTCAGTCAAACATAATCAAAATTGCATCTTGATCACAGTGTTTTGAATCTGAGAAGGGTAGTTTAGCTCGCGAGTTGAAGATTTTCAGAGTATAAGTTTTCATCTCTGGTTTTGCTCCACTGCTAGCAGGCCTGGACAATACCCCGGAGGTGTCATGCAAGAACACACACATTGCTCCACTGCCAGTGAGCCTTGTCAGTGAGCCTTGTCACCTCTCTGCGCAAAAATCCTTTCTCTTCTTTCACTTTTGTATTTTTTAAAGAGGATTGTGCATCGACAGTTATTTATTTTTGGGGCGGAAGAGGGATCCCAACTCATTGAGAGCATAAGAGGTTGTTCCTTCAATATAAGACCTTTGACATAGGTTTTCTCATTTATATTTTCCTCTCCTTCACTTCTATTGGTTTGATGAGCTTGAACACATAGAGCAGAAGGCTGAGTATAGGCACGGGGTTTCCCAGTGTGGACACAGGTTCATGGTTGGACCAAAACTTCCCTTGTAGACGGTTCACATTTTCCATCAAGACTTGATTGGTTGAAGGTTACAACCAAGCACAGGGAAGATGGACACTAGACTGGCCAAGTGCTGCAGTGTCACAAGTCTCTTCAAATTTCAGCCACATACTCTATTCAAAAGCTAGAATGTAGTAGTTGGCAACACTTATTTTTGGAAACAAAAATAGTAAGGTATTAAGCAAACCAAAAAAACGGAAACAAAAATAGTAAGCAAAGCAAACAAAGTGAAAACAACAACAAGCAAGAAAAGAAACCAAGTTAGCAAGAAAACAAACATGCAAACCAGAAAGAAAAAATAAGCAAAAAAGCAAACACTACTCCTGCTCCTACATTAAACGGTCAGGGTTACGTGAAATGAAATTTCTAGTGAAACCACTGTAGGCATACCCGACCTATAGTCACAAAGATATGAGTGATTAAAATAGATAAAAAATAGTTTCCACCAAAAAATGAACAAACTTGAAAAACTTGCACACAAGAGACAGGGTCTTGCCTGTGGGCGGAAGAATGTGTCACAACCACCCAACACACACGTTTATCTCTTCCGTGACTACCATATTTCAACAAACCTCAGAGGCCTCTTGTGAGTGTGTGTTGTTCTGAACGAAGTTTCTTAGCGAGTGTGAGGAAGGACTGAAGCTTGTTACCTGCAACATGACTCACCAAGTAAGATTTTTCCAGCCATTCAGCGATTGGATCATAAAATTCGTGATGGATATTTTGAAAGATTTGTGATCTTTGAGAAGATGGATTCCTGATTTAAAAGCGGGGTTCACAATGGGAATATGATATGGATAGATAGATCTAGTCATTCTCATCAGTCATGTGAAGACAGTGAGGGCCTACCATAGCCATCAATGTAGGTCGAAGTGCCTCACTTTCTTGACAGAAGTCTAAGAAGAAAGATGTTACATTGTGAAGCTCATAGTGCGCGAAGTGACTGTCATTGGATTTATTGTTTGGATAATGATAAACTGCATGAAAACCACCCAAGATAGAAGAGATATCAGACTAGTCGGTCAAGATGCCAATTCCCATTTTGACACGAACAAAGAAACCTTTTGAACAATCGTGCAAATGCTCTGAATGAGGGAAAAAAGTTTCTTGTGCACTAAGCATGATAGAACACCCACCTACAACTGGTGAAAAAGTGCACAGGCATCATGGTCATCACAAAAATGTAGAAAGGATGCTAAAGCTGTGAATGTGTGAAACCGGTTGGGGTGTGGTGAAATGAGAGAAACTTGATTCGTGCGATAGGTTGTGCGCTCGTCATCACACAGGGAGATTGCTCGTGTGATGAGTGGGTAGATTTAATGTGAAGAATTTGCAAAAAGACCAAGGAACTGATTATGAGAGAGAACATATGATAAGTGTGATTCTGGATAGAGATAGTCTTTGAGATGATCAACTTCACTGTCCCATGATTGGATGAGTGACAGACACTCCCAACCTGAATTGGATGTAAGAGAGGTGCATCAAGATGGTCATGTTGTAACGGACTCGTGGATTTGATCATTAGCAAAAATCTGAAATTTTGAAATATCTACCCTGAATAGTAAATATTATCTACATGAGGATCCACATCGAGTGAAACCATGCAGATAGATGGATTGTGCATAAGAAACAAGATTTGATTTGGTTTGGTGGGATTACCAGAGTCACAAGGTCCTGACATAACCATCAACGGACGTTAAAGTGCCTCGACTCCCTGGCACATCCCGAAACTTTCTAGAATTGAAAAATTGCATTTGGGGATGTGAACCAGATCATGCATGGCTTGAGGATGGCTATTATTATTGATTTCAAAACTTCTCTTATGATGACAACCATCTCTGTCACATGCTTCATCAAAATTTTTAGCAAGCTGACTTGACGAGCCGTGTTCATGCAACACAGAAGATGATGACGAGTGGGAAGAGTCTTTTGTGTTGAGACTATTTTCATCATGGAAAACATCATTTCCTTGTGTCGATTGAGGAGATAACTCAGAATATGAAGAAGCAAGAGAATGTGGAGTGTCTCCAATGCATGTTGATGCGATGTGAATGATAGGACACATAGGCAAGTGAGGTGCAGAGGAAGCTTCAATATGTATGTCTGCTTTGACCGATGCACATTCCAGATCTGAGTTAGAGTGTACATGAGATGACAATAGATCATATGATGTGCTTGGGCATTCATCACAACATACAGAAGTGTGGGAGTGATGACAGCCCAATACTTGAGATTGATTGAAAGAATTTATTGTGCATGATGTTTCACTAAGATTCATGGATCGAGGATCAATCAAGAATAGAAGCTCAATGTTTTGAGAGGAATTGATTATGTCTTCAATGTCCTACTCCTCCGCTTGTATGATGAGACTACCTTGCACATGACTACAACTTGAGCCAGCAGCTCGAGAATCAAGAGAGTGCACGCAACTAGCTTGTGAAGTAGATCGCTCAAGCGAGTCATAGTGCAAGGAGTCATGGCTTGTAGGTGATGGAGGATGTCAAAGATGGAGATTAGACTCAAGACTTGGGTTAGGAACGATGATTTCCTCTTGTAGAATGGTGGGATGAGTTTTCTCCATAGGCTTTCCTAACCATTCTGGAATTTCCTACGTTGGGGCGGGAGACAACTGAGCAGATGGATTGGGAACATATGCGCAAATTTCTCAGCTTTGCAATTGCTGCGAGGGGGGACCCTCTTCGAGACATGAGGTGTCTCATGATTCGCAAGAGTTGAGGAAGAAGGGAAATTAGGAAGTTCACCGTTTCGGGAGACATGAACCAAGTGCTTCAGCTCTTGGTTCATGAATTCAAGGTCCACAAACTTCACAGGAATTTCGTGACATAGGTGAAGGAAGCGGGTAGCAAAGTCCTCAATAGATTCACTAGGCTTCATTCTTAAAGGAGAGATTCTTTCATAGACATCTTCGTGGTCACACTCATCAAATCCTTGATGCAGCTCCTTGAGGAAAGTGAGAAGGGAATGGACGGAAGTAGGTGGCAGGGTATGACACCATCGATTAGCATGACCTTCAAGGGTGAGGAAGAAGAGTACACAAACAAGCTCATCACTATCGATTTCATGAGATTCATAGAAATAAAGGAAATAAAAAATGTGCTTGGTTACGGACGTTCTGTCCTCACCGTCAAACTTTAACAAGGACAAGTGATTGATAAGATTACCGGGGATTGATAACTGATTAAGGGAGAAATGAGAGAAACACCCTGGGAGCACAAATTATGTATTACTCATGGGTTATAGATTTAACCTAGATGTACGGGCTCAACTTGTCATATGGCCCTCCTTCTAGCACCAAAATGTTGAGGGTACTGGATCTGCCAACACCTGGGGATCACCCTGGTATGAAGTCCCAACTAGACCTCACACCATCTGGTGTGGGAGTCCCATCTGGTATGGTGGCCCGGTTTCCATTATCTGAAGGATTTTCCTCAACTCTTGCTTTTCATCACAAGAGAGTGGTTTTCTTCATCTTTGAGAAGTGAGGTTCGTGCGCCTGGTGAGTGTAAGTGTCACTTGTGTCAATGGTTCTTTCACTATCGAGGGAGAGGGTGAGAGTGAGTTCCAGGTCGATTGGCAGCAGTCCCAACACTGCTAGGAACACACAATACAATAAGACATACACAACTTCTAGTGGAGTAGTCCACACGGATGCAACAGTCACAACACACAAGGGAAGATAACACGTATAACACTCAACGGATTAGTCCACATGAGTGCAATGGTAGTTTACAACAAGTTTCATGTGAAAGGTCTGTCTGGTGTCCGGGAGAGTAGTCTACACAAGCGAGACAGTGTTAACAACATATACAACACATTTCCATTAACATATTATGCATTAAAACACGTGAAATAGTTCAAATGTAGAACAAAGGTTAAAGCAACATGCATCACAAGTGTTAAATATTAGTCTTACAACAATTACAATACATGTGTGAAAATGTGCTCGCTTACTAGAAGGCTTCTGAAATAAGCGAAAATTCAAAGACACATCATTACACCATAAATCACTAACCCCATGTGAGAGGTGTTGGAGTCGCTACTTACTCCTCAAAGGAAAGATTACATACTCTCTTGGCTATGTGGGAGGAGCTGAGGTGAAAATTCCCTTGCATGTACAAATGAGGGGCTATTTATAGCCAAGGGTGAAACTAACCCTTGTGGTTGTTCGACTACCCTCATGACTATTTGATTTCCATGACTTTTTGACTGTACATGACTCTTTGTACAACAAGTGGGTCTCTTGGACTTCCACATTACATTTCATTGATTTGACAACATAGCCCACAGTGGAGGTGTGGACAACATGACTCATGACATGACTCGATATGATAGTGATGGTACATTCGTGCTGCTATTGGAGTGCATGTCGAGCTGCAGTGTTGCTGGGTGATGGATGTCTTCATGGTGTATCACAGCTTCACCTCCATATAGAAAAGTGCATGGAGTCTTCGTTGGTCATTGATTCACTTGATGTTGCTTTGGCACATTGCTCCTTGCTTGTATGTTGGAAGGCTTGACAGGCTCATCTTTTCGCGAAAGGTGCATGTTAGTTCGTTCGTCCATCTGTGAGAACAACTTACATGTTTTCTCATCTGTCCATTTGCAAAAACATCTTTGCATGATTATCCATTCACGAGCACATCTCTTCACATGCATCTTTCGTTCGTCCACTGGTGAACGCATCCTTCTGCATGTGCTCCCTTTGTTCATCCCATTCATTGTCGCACCACATTTGTTGGTGTAATTGAACCTGGAGTCACTCATGACGAGACGACATCAAATCCAAAAACCTCCTAGTCTACCATGAAAAATGATCATTTCAGATGCAGGTGACCAAGACGAGAAGTAAGGCTGCGAGGCAGGATGATGGCTCTGGGCACTACTGATGAAAACTATACAAGAGTCACTTTGTGATGAAGATGGGCAATCCAAGTCGAAAGTGACTGTCCACGAGGTCTGGCTCAGTTGGAAGGTAAAACTGCACAAATTTTGGGAGGGAAATTTTGGGCTACAGGAAGGTGAGGCAGACAGAATCTGTACATTTTCTGGAATGAGTAGGTAGACGGGGTTGGAATGCAAAATTTGTGCAATTTTCTGGGGAACAGGTCGGGCTGCATGGACGATCAACAAGAAGAAATTGCACAATTTTTTGGAGGAACTGGCCGGGAGCCTAGTAGCCAAAACTGTTCAATTCCTTAAGGGAACTGGCAGCTGGCTACTGGGTCACCAGTAGCAGAAACTATACAATTTTGAAGGGGAACTAACAGCCAGCTGCTGGGAGCTTGGAAGCAAAAACTGCGTAATTCCTAGAGGGAACTGTTAGTCTGCTGTTAGGAGCTGCTAGCGAGAGAAACTGCACTGAGGCAGGGAGGAAAACCTGCTAATCATCTCTGCGCAATTTCTGAACTGAGCGGACTGTTGGGCAGTAGAAGACCTGCTCATGAAAACTGCACAATTTCTTGGATGAGCAGCGATTCGACTATCGGGAGGACTGACAGAGAAAACTGCACAATTTTCTGAGGGAGACAGGGATGGGCACTAGGTGTTTGTTTGGCTTGTCTGCATAATTTCCTCAGTCAGAAAAGTGGGCAAGGTCAGTAGCCTCTACGCAATTTTTGAGGGGAGTCAATCCCTGGGTGGCTGTCGGGTCCAACTCTTCGGTGGCCAGCATGAAAGTTGAGTGAAATGCTTGCAAGCAGCGCAACTTGAGAAGACTTACCTAGTGCTTCTGCGTTGTTCTAGGTGAGAATCGATCGATTTGATGGTGGGGTGATGGTCCGGATGTCAGATGGAATTCCCATCATCAGAACTTTAGCAAAATGACTAAGTTTGTGAACGAGGGAAAGATGAAAATGTGATCTTACAAACACACACCAATAAGACTTGATGATGAGACAACTCAAACCAAACCGACACACATGTTGTACATGACTGTCCGACAGTGCAAGCGACAAGCGCGACACTCGTGATTGATTGTTGATCGACCATGACGATGCTTGTGTGACAGTGGATGTGACTTCGTGTGTGAGTGTGACAGATGCTTTTATAGCAAAAAAAACAAGCACACACGAAGTGAGGGCTTTGGGCATAACCAGAACATGGTTGTAAGCATGACTTTGACATCAACATGCAAGACTTGGTGAAATGAACAAGCAAGATGAATGCTATGACTCAGACGAGTTCATGGAGTGAACTTGAGTGTGTGTAGTCATCAAGTGAAACTCTCAAGGGAGGCTCCAAAATTAGGCGCAGGCCAAACTTTTGGAGGGTGGTTGTAGCCGCTACAACACTTGGTGACACACTGGTAGAACTCTAGCTTCTTTGTTTTGGTTCATTGCTAACACAAGGCCTTGGTCTTTGAGGGAGTATTGAATTGCTATTTGGGTTACTTTGGCTTCCCCACTTACCCCATGGACATACATGGTTCACCTTTTTCCAACTCTGTCAAACACAATGAGAATTTGAGCTTGATCACAATGTTTCAAATTCGGGAAGGGTAGTTTAGCTTGGGAGTTGAAGATTTTCAGAGTATAAGTTTTCATCTCTGGTGTTGCTTCACTGCCAGTCTGCCTAGACAGTACCCTGGTGGAGTCACGCAAGAACACACACATTGCTCCACTGCCAGTGAGCTTGGTCAGTACCCCGATGGAGTTGCATGCTTCACCTCTCTGCACAGGAAGCCTTTCTCTTCTTTTGCCTTTGTATTTTTTAAGGAGGACTATGCATCGACACTTATCTATTTTTGGGGTGGAAGAGGGATCCTGACTTATTGAGAGAAGAAGAGGTTGTTCCTTCAGAGAAGCATGTAAGACTTATAACATAGGTTTTCTCGTTTAGATTTCCCCTCCTCCGTTTCTACTAGTTGGATGAGCTTGAACACATAGAGAAGAAGGCTGAGTACAGGCATGGGGCATCCCAGTGTGGACATAGGTTCATGGTTGGACCAAAACTTCCATTGCAGATGGTTCATATTTTCCATCAAGACTTCATGAGCCGAAGGTTACAACCAAGCACAAAGAAGATGGACACAAGACTGGCCAAGTGTTGCAATGTCACAAGTCTCTTCAAATTTCAGCCACATACTCTATTCAAAAGCTAGAAAGTAGTAGTTGGCAGCACTTATTTCCGGAAACAAAATAGTAAGGTATTAAGAAAACCAAACAAATGAAAACAAAAATAGTAATAAAAGCAAACAAAGTGAAAACAACAGCAAGCAAGCAAAGCAACCAAGTTAGCAAGAAAACAAACATGCAAACCACAAAGCAAAGACAAGCTAAAAATAAAACACTACTCCTACTCCTATGTTAAATGGTTGAGTTTATGTGAAACGAAATTTTCAGTGAAACCACTATAGTCGTACCCGACCTGCAGTCACAAAGATACAAGCCATTAAAATATATAAAAAATAGTGTGCAACATAAAATGAACAAACTTGAAAAACTTGCACAAGAGAGAGAGGGTCTCGCCTATGGGTGGAAGAATGTGTCACAACCAACCAACACACACACTTACCTCTTCCGTGACTACCATTTTTCAACAAACCTCAGAGGCCTTTTGTGAGTGTATGTTGTTCTACACAAAATTTCTCAGTGAGTGCGAGGAAGGACTGAAGCTTGTTACCTACAACATGACTCACTAAATAATATTGTACCAACCATTCAACAATTGGATCATAAAATTCGTGATGGTTGTTTTGAAATATTTGTGATCTTTGAGAAGATGGATTCCTGGTTCAAGAGAGGGGATCACAGTGGGACTTTGATATGGATAGATAGATCTGGTCATTCTCATCAGTCATGTCCAGATAGCGAGGGCCTGCCATAGCCATCAATGTAGGCCAAAGTGCCTCACTTGCTTGACAGAAGGCTAAGAAGAAATATGTTACATGGTGAAGATCATAGTGCGCGAAGCGACTGTCATTGTATGTATTGTTGGGACAATGATAAACTGCATGACAACCACCCAAGATAGAAGAGAAATCAGACCAGTCGATCGAGATGCCAGATTCCCAGTGTTAAGAAATTTACAGCATAACATAAATAATTACGGAGAATCACTGAGAGGAATAAATATAAAAATAACCAGCAACAACCATAAACACATAAACACACATATTTATCTGGGAAAACCCCAAATTCGGGGAAAAACCCAACCTAATAAGATCTCATTAGCATTGGCCAAAACCCTGGCCAATCCGACCAAGTGAGCCTTCACTGCTCACCTCCAGGTCTTGCATTACAATGAA
Organism: Pinus tabuliformis; assembly: GCA_031772625.1. Taxonomy (NCBI): domain Eukaryota; kingdom Viridiplantae; phylum Streptophyta; class Pinopsida; order Pinales; family Pinaceae; genus Pinus; species Pinus tabuliformis. The sequence goes on from CM062812.1 coordinate 536,566,112, forward strand.
GTCCTTCCAGCCTTTTATAAGCTCCATTACTTATAATACCATGGGCAGAATACCATGGGTGCACAATACCATGTGCCCAAAACCATCACTATTTAACTTGGTCAACTTTGACTCTATCCTGAGTCAAGTTTACCTAACACCCAGTTTGACATGAACAAAGAAACATTTTGAATAATTGTGCGAATGCTTTGAATGAGGGAACCAAGTTCGTTTTGTGCTAGGAATGATATAACACCCACCTGCAACTGGTGAAAAAGTGCGCAGGCATCATGGCCATCATAGAAATGTAGAAAGGATTCTAGCACTGTGAATGTGTGAAACTAGTTGGGGTGTGGCAAAATGAGAGTAACTTGATTTGCACGATAGGTTGTGCGCTCATCATCACACAGGGAGATTGCTGGTGTGATGAGTGGGCAAATTTGATGTGCAAAATTTTCAAAAAGACGAAGGAGTTGATTACGAGAGAGAACATATGATAAGTGTGATTCTAGATAGAGATAGTGTTTGAGATGATCAACTTCATTGTCCCATGATTGGATGAGGGACGGACACTCCCAACCCAAATTGGATGTCAGAGAGGTGCATGAAGACAGACATGTTGTAATGGACTCGTGGATTTGATCATCAGCAAAAATCTGAAATTTTGAAATATCATACCCTGAATAGTAAATATTCTTCACATGGGGAACCACATCGAATGCAACCATGCATATAGATGGAGTGTGCATGAGAAACAAGATTTAATTTGGATTGACGAGCTTACCAGAGTTACGAGGTCCTAACATAACCATCAACGGATGTTGAAGTGCCTCGACTGCCTGGCACGTCCCAAAACTTTCCAGAATTGAAAAATTGCATATGGGGATGTGAACCAGATCATGCATGGCTTGAGGATGGCTGTTTTTATTGATTTCAAAACTTCTCTTAGGATGACAACCATCTCTGTTACAGGCTTCATCAAAATTTCTAGCAAGCTAACTTGACGAGTCATCTTCATGCAACACACAAGTTGATGACGAGTGGGAAGAGTCCTATGTGTTGAGCCTATTCTCATCATGGAAAACCTCATTGCCTTGTGTCGATCGAGGAGATAACTTAGAAGATGAAGAAGCAAGAGAATGCAAAGTGTCTCCAATAAATGTTGATGTGATGTGAATGATAGGACACACAGGCAAGTGAGATGCATAGGAAGCCTCAATATGGATGTATTCTTTGACCGGTGCGCATTCCAGATCTGAGTTACAGTGTACATGAGATGAAAATAGATCATATGATGTGCTTGGGAGTTCATCACAAAATATGGAAGCATGGGAGTGATGACAACCCAAGATTGGAGGTTGATCGAAAGAATTGATTGTGCATGATGTTTCACCAAGATTCACGGATCAAGGATCGATCAAGAATGGAAGCTCAATTTTTTGAGAGGAATTGATTGCGTCTTCACTGTCCTGCGCCTCCGCTTGTAAGATGAGACTGCCTTGCACATGACTACAACTTGATCCAGCAGCTCGAGAATCAAGAGAGTGCGGTCATCTAGCTTGTGAATTAGATCGCTCAAGCGAGTCATGGTGCAAGGAGTCTTGGCTTGTAGGTGGTGGAGGATGGTAGAGATGTAGATTAGACTCATGACTTGGGTTAGGAACGATGATTTCCTCTTGTGGAATGGAGGGATGATTTTTTTCCATAGGCTTTCCTAACCATTTTGGAATTTCCTTCGTTGGGGCAGGAGACAACTGAGTAGATGGACTGGGAACATGTTGTGCATATTTCTCAACTTTGCAACCATTGCGTGGGGGGGCCCTCATCGAGAGATGAGGCGTCTCATGATCCGCAAGAGTTGAGGAAGGAGGGAAATCAGGAAGTTCACTATTTTTGGAGACATGAACCAAGCGCTTCAGCTCTTGGCTCATGAAGTCAAGGTCCACAAACTGCTCAGGAATTTCGTGACATAGGTGAAGGAAGCGGGTAGCAAAGTCCTCAACTGATTTTCCAGGCTTCATTCTTAAATGAGAGGTTCTTTCATAAACATCTTGGTGGTCACACTCATCGAAGGCTTGATTGAGCCCCTTGAGGAAAGTGAGAAGGGAATGGATGGAAGCAGGTGGCAGGGTATGAGACCATCGATTAGCACGACCTTCAAGGGTGAGGAAGAAGAGTACAAAAGCAAGCTCATCGCTATCAATTTCACGAGATTCACAGAAATGAAGAAAATCAGAAATGTGCTCGGTTATGGACGTTCTGTCCTCAACATCAAACTTTAACAAGAACAAGTGATCGAGAAGCTCATCAGGGATTGATAACTGATTAAGGGAGAAATGATAGAAACACCCCGGGAGCATGAATTGTGTATTATTCATGGGTAAGATATTCAACCAAGATGTGTGGGCTCAGCTTGTCATCTCGCCCTCCTTTTAGCACCAAAATGTTGACAGTGCTGGATCCGCCAACATCAGGGGATCACCCCGGTATGAAGTCCCAACTAGACCTCACACCATTTGGTGTGGGAATCCCATCCGATACGATGGCCCGATTGCCATTATCTTAAGGATTTGCCTCAAGATCTTGATTTTCAGCACAGGAGAGTGGTTTTCTTTGTCTTCTAGAATTGAGGTTCACATGCCTAGTGAGTGCAAGTGTTCACTTATGTCAATGGTTCCTTCACTGTCGAGAGAGAGGGTGAGAGTGAGTTCCAGGTCGATTGGGTGCAGTCCCAACACTGCTCGGAACACACAACACAATAGGACATACACAGCTTCTGGCGGAGTATTCCACACGGATGTGGTAGTCACAACACACAAGGGAACATAATGCATATAACACTCAGTGAATTAGTCCTCACGAGTGCAACGGTAGTTTACAACAAGTTTCATGTGAAAGGTCTGTCTGGTGTCCGGGAGAGTAGTCTACATGGGTGAGACAACATTAACATCATATACAACACATTTCCATTAACATATTATACATTACAACACTTGAAATAGTTCAAATGTAGAACACATGTTAAAGCAACATGCATCACAAGTGTTAAAGATTAGTCTTACAACAATTAAAATACATGGGTGAAAACATGCTACCCTGCTAGCAGGCTTGTGAATTAAGTGAAAGTTCTAAGACACATCGTTACACCATACATCACTAACCCCATGTGAGTGGCATTGGACTCACTACTTACTCCTCGAAGGAAATATTACAGAATCTCTTGGCTATATGGGAGGAGATGAGGTGAAAAGTCCCTTACTTGTACAAATGAGGGAGTATTTATAGCCAAGGGTGAAACTAACCCTTGTGGTTGTTCGACTACCCTCATGACTGTTTGACTTCCATGAATTTTCGACTTTACATGACTCTTTGTACAACAAGTGGGTCTCTTGGACTTCCACATTACATTTCATTGATTTGACAACATGGCCCACAGTGGAGATGTGGACAACATGACTCATGACATGACTTGACATGAACGTGCTGGTACATTCGTGCTGCTGCTGGAGTGCATGTTGAGCTGCAATGCTGTTGGGTGATGGATGTCTTCATGGTGTATCACAACTTCACCTCCGTATGGAAAAGTGCACGGAGTCTTCGGTGGTCGCTGGTTCGCTTGATGTTTCTTTGGCACATTTCTCCTTGATTTTATGTTGGAAGGTTTGACAACCTTATCTATTCGCGAAAGGCGCATGTTCATCCATTCATCCATCTGTAAGCATATATTACATGTTTGCTAGTTTGTCCGTCTGTGAACACATATTTGCATGATCATTCGTTCGCTTGTGAACACATATTTGCATGATCATTCGTTCACGAGCACATCTCTTCGTATGCATTGTTCATTCGTCCATTTGTGAAGCTGTCCTTCTGCATGTGCTCCCTTTGTTCATCCCATTCGGCAGTGCGCCACATTTGTTCGTGTACCAGTACCTACAGTCACTCATGATGAGACAACATAAAATCAAAAAACCTCCTAGTCTACCATGACACATGATCATTTCAGATGCAGGTGATCGGGAGAGGCAGCAAGGTTGCGAGGTAGGGTGATGGCTCAGGGTACTGCTGATGAAAACTGCACAGGAGTCACTCGGTGATGAAGATGGGCAATCCAAGTCGACAGTGACTGTCGATGAGGTCTGGCTCGGCTGGAAGGAAAAACTGCTCAAATTTTTGGAGGGACAGTCCAGGTTGCAGGAAGGCAAGGCAGACAAAATCTATGCATTTTCTGGAATGAGCAGGCAGCAGGGGCTGGAAGGAAAAATTTGTGCAATTTTATGTGGAACAGTCTGGGTTGCATGGATGATGAGTAGGTAGAAATTGTGCAGTGTTTTGGAGGAACTGGCCATGAGCCTGGCAGCCAAAACTACACAATTCCTGGAGGGAATTAGCAGCTGGTTGCTGGGTCACTAGCATTAGAAACTATGCAATTCCTAAGGGGAACTGGGAGTCAACCGTCGGGAGCTTGGTAACAAAAATTGCGCAATTCCTAGAGGGAACTGTCAGTCTATTGCTAGGAGCTGTTGGTGAGAGAAACTATACTGAGGCTGGGAGGCTGGCCTGCTAATCATCTATGTGCAATTTCTGGGTTGAGCGGACTGCTGGGCAATAGAAGGCCTACTCATGAAAACTACACAATTTCCTGGATGAGTAGTCGGTCGACTGTTGGGAGGGCTGACTGAGAAAACTCTGCAATATTCTGAGGGAGACAGGAATGGGCACTAGGTGTCTATCCAGCTTCTCTGCACAATTTTCTAATTCAACAGAGCGGGTAAGGTTAGAAGCCTCTGTGCAATTTTTGAGGGGAGTCAGTCTGAGGGTGTCTATCGGGACCGACTCTTTGGGTGGCTAGCATGAAGGTTGAGTGAAATGCTTGCGAGAAAGGTAGCTTGAGAAGTCTTGCCTGGTGCTTTTGCGTTGTTCTAGGTGACAATTGATCGAGTCAATGGAAGGGTGATGGTCCGGCTATCAGAGGGAAGTTCGGTCATCAGAACTTCAAAAAAATGACTAAGTTTGTGAACGCGTGAAAGATGCAAATGTGATCTTACAAACACACACCAACACGACTTGATGACGAGACGACTCAAACCAAATTGACACACATGTTCAACATGACTAACCGACGGTGCAAGCAACAAGCGCGACACTCTTGATTGATCGTTGATCGACAGTGATGACCCTTGTGCGACAGTGGATGTGACTCCTTGTGTGAGTGCGACAAATTCTTTTATAGCAAACACAACAAGTACACATGAAGTGAGGGCTTTGGGCATAACTAGAACATGGTCGTAAGCATGACTTTGACATCAACATGAAAGACTTGGTCAAATGAACAAGCAAGGTGAATGCTAAGACTCACATGAGTTCATGGAGTTAACCCGAGTGTGTGAAGTCATCAAGTGAAACTCTTAAGGGAGGCTCCGAAATTGGGTGCAAGCCAAAATTTTGGAGGGCGGTTGTAGCTGCTACAACACTTGGTGTCACACTAGTAGTACTCCAGCTTCTCTGTTTTGGTTCATTTCTAACACAGGGCCTCAGTCTTTCAGGGAGTATTGAATCGTTGTGTGGGTTACTTTAGCTTCTCCACTTACCCCATGGACATACATGGTTCACCTTTTTCCAATTCAGTCAAACACAATCAAAATTTCATCTTGATCATAGTGTTTCGAATCTGAGAAGGGTAGTTTAGCTCGCGAGTTGAAGATTTTCAGAGTATAAGTTTTCATCTCTGGTGTTTCTCTGCTGCTGGTATGCCTGGACAGTACCCCAACGGAGTCATGCAAGAACACACACATTTCTCCAGTGCTAGGAGCCTGGTCAGTACCCTAGTGGAGTTGCATGCTTCACCTCTCTATGCAGAAAGCCTTTCTCTTCTTTCTCCTTTGTGTTTTTTAAAGAGGATAGTGCATTGGAACTTATTTATTTTTGGGGCGGAAGCGGGATCCTCACTTATTGAAAGCAGAAGAGGTTATTCCTTCAATATAAGACCTTTGACATAGGTTTTCTGATTTATATTTTCCCCTCCTCTGTTTCTACTAGTTTGACAAGCTTGAACACATAAAGCAGAAGGCTAAGTATAGGCATGGGGCTTCCCAGTGTAGACACAGGTTCATTGTTGGACCAAAACGTCCCTTGCAAATGGTTTGTATTTTCCATCAAGACTTCATTGGTTGAAGGTTACAAGCTAGCACAGAGAAGAGGGACACAAGACTAGCGAAGTGCTACAGTGTCACAAGTCTCTTGAAATTTCAGCCACATACTCTATTCAAAAGCCAGAATGTAGTAGTTGGCAACACTTATTTCCGGAAACAAAAATAGTAAGGTATTAAGCAAACCAAACAAACAAAAAAAATAGTAAGAAAAGCAAACAAAGTGAAAACAACAGCAAGCAAGCAAAGCAACCAAGTTAGCAAGCAAACAAACATGCAAACCAGAAAGAAAAAATAAGTAGAAAAGAAAACACTACTGCTACTCCTACATTAAACGGTCAGGGTTACGTGAAATGAAATTTCTAGTGAAACCATTGTAGGCATACCTGACCTGCAATAAAAAAGATACGAGCGATTAAAACAGACAAAAAATAGTGTGCAAAGAAAATTGAACAAACTTGAAAAATTTGCACATGAGAGAGAGGGTATCACTTGTGGGCGGAAGAATGTGTCACAACCACCCAACACACACGCTTATCTCTTCCATGGCTACCATTTTTCAACAAACCTTGGAGGCCTCTTGCAAGTGTGTGTTGTTCTGCATGGAGTTTCTCAGCGAGTGTGAGGAAGGACTAAAGCTTGTTACCTACAACATGACTCACCAAGTAAGATTGTTCCAGCCATTCAGCGATTAGATCATAAAATTCGTGATGGATATTTTGAAAGATTCGTGATCTTTAAGAAGATGGATTCCTGATTTGAAAGAGGGGATCATGGTGGGAATCTGATACAGATAGATAGATCTGGTCATTCTCATTAGTCATGTGAAGACAGTGAAGGCCTGCCATAGCCATTAGTGTAGGCCAAAGTGCCTCACTTGCTTGACAGAAGTCTAAGAAGAAAGATGTTACATGGTGAAGATCATAGTGTACGAAGCGACTGTCATTGGATTTATTGTTGGGATAATGATAAACTGCATGACAGCCACCCAAGATAGAAGAGAAATCAGACCAGTCAGTTGAGATGTCGGATTCCCAGTTTGACATGAACAAAGAAACCTTTTGAACAATCGTGCAAACACTCTGAATGAGGGAAGCAAGTTTCTTGTGCGCTAGTCATGATAGAACACCCACCTGCAACTGGTGAAAAAGTGTGCAGGCATCATGGTCATCACAAAAATGTAGAAAGGATGCCAGAACAATGAATGTGTGAAACTGGTTGGGGTGTGGTGAAATGAGAGTAACTTGATTCACGCGATAGGTTGTGCGCTCGTCATCACACAGGGAGATTGCTGGTGTGATGAGTAGGCAGATTTGACATGCAAAATTTGCAAAAAGACCAAGGAACTGATTATGAGAGAGAATATATGATAAGTGTGATTCTGAATAGAGATAGTCTTTGAGATGATCAACTTCATTGTCCCATGATTGGATGAGGGATGGACACTCCCAACCCAAATTGGATGTAAGAGAGGTGCATGAAGGCAGTCATGTTGTAATGAACTCGTGGATTTGATCATTAGCGAAAATCTGAAATTTCGAAATATCATACCCTGAATAGTAAATATTAATTACACGGGGATCCATGTCGAGTGCAACCATGCATATAGATGGATTGTGCATGAGAAATGAGATTTGATTTGGTTTGATGGGATTACTAGAATCACGAGGTCCTGACATAACCATCAATGGACATTAAAGTGCCTCAACTCCCTGGCATGTCCCGAAACTTTCCAGATTTGAAAAATTGCATTTGGGGATGTGAACTAGATCATGCATGGCTTGAGGATGGCTATTTTTACTGATTTCAAAACTTCTCTTAGGATGACAACCATCTCTGTCACAGGCTTCATCAAAATTTTCAGCAAGCTGACTTGACGAGCCATCTTCATGCAACACACAAGATGATGACGAGTAGGAAGAGTCTTGTGTGTTGAGACTATTTTCATCATGGACAACCTCATTGCCTTGTGTCAATCGAGGAGATAACTCAGAAGATAAAGAAGCAAGAGAATGTGGAGTGTCTCCAATGCATATTGATGCAATGTGAATGATAGGACACACAGGCAAGTGAGGTGCAGAAGAAGCTTCAATATGAATGTCTTCTTTGACCGATGCACATTCCAGATGTAAGATAGAGTGTATATGAGATGAAATGATATGCTTGGGCATTCATCACAACATACATAAGCGTGGGAGTGATGAAAACCCAAGATTGGAGGTTGATCGAAAGAATTGATTTTGCATGATGTTTCACCAAGATTCACTGATTGAGGATCGATAAAGAATGGAAGCTCAATGTTTTGAGAGGAATTGATTGTGTCTCCAATGTCCTGCTCCCACTACAACAAAACCCTGTGATTAGCATCCCTTTTTGCTTCCTTTTTTGCGTCTAGAGACCATTTTTGGTGCTATTTGTGTCCATTTATCAAATATGGTGCAAAACTTGATGCAAAGTTTTCACCGAGTTTTGCACCAAGTCTTACATCAAGTTTAGCACCAGGTATTGTAATAGGTTTTGCACCAGATTTTACACCAAGTTTTACGCCAGGTTTTATGCCAAGTTTTGTGCCATCCTTTGCACCATGTTTTGCATCAAGTTTGGCACCTAATTTTGTTTCACCATCTTTTGCATCCTCTACTGCATGCACTTTTTGCACCTACACTTGCATCAACTTTTGCATCATCTCTTGCATCCTCTTTTGCATCATTTTTTAAATAATTTTTTGCATCCATTTTTGCATTTTTTTTGCATCCCCTTTGTGCCAAGTTTTGCATCAAGGTTTGTGTCTAGTTTTGCATCTAATTTTGTATCTACTTTTGTTGCATTGACTTTCACATCTTGTTTTGCATCCATATTTACATCCTCTTTTTCATTTGTTATTGTGTCGACTATTGCATCCATTTTTCTTGTGCCATAATTTGCACCTAGTCTGACACCTCCCTTTGCACCCTTTTTTGTTTCTAAATTTGTATCCACGATTGCATCCTCATATACATCTAGGTTTTCATCAACTTTTACATCTATTTTTAATCCCTTTTTATATCCACTTCTGCGTCAAGATTTGCATCAGTTTTTGTGTCTCGTATTGCATCTACTTTTTCATAGAATTTTGTTGCATCAAGTGTTGCATCCTATTTTACATCCATTGTTGCATCCATGTTTACTCTCACTTTTACATCCCTTTTTGCATCCTATTTTTCATCTTCATTTGCTTCTTTTTTGGCATCTATGATTACATCCACTTTTGTTGTGAGACAATTTGTGCCATGTTTTGTACTTACTGTTGTACCCACATTTGCTTCCAATTTTGCATCCATCTTCACATCCTCTTTTGCATAAAATATCACATCTATTTTTGCATCCACTTTTGTGTTGGGTTTTGCGTCTCATTTTGTATCTTCTTTTGCATGTACTTCCATTGCATCCATATTTTGCATCTAGTTTTGTTTCTCATGTTGCACCCATGTTTGCATCCACTTTTACATCCCTTATAACATCTTGTCTTGCATCTAAGTTTGCATCTTTTCTTGTGTCTATTATTACATCCACTTTCTCATCCACTTTTTTGGTGCTATGATTTGTGCCATATCTTATGCCTATCATTGCAACCCACATTTTCTTCCACTATTGCATCCACATTTGCATCCTTTTTTGTGTCCAAGTTTGCATCAAATATTGTTTATGTTTTTTGCATCCCATTTCGAATCTACTTTTACATCCACTTTTGATTCGTCCAATTTTGCAACTAATTTTGTGTCCACTATTGCACCCATGTCTGGCCCATGTTTACATCCCTTTTTTCATCCAAGTTTTCCTCCTTTTTGCATTTAAGTTTGTGCCTTTTTTTTTTTTAAATTCATTGTAGTATCCACATTTGTTTCACCACAATTCATGCTATGTTTTATGCCTACTATTGTGCCCATGTTTTCTTCCACTTTTTCATCCATGTTCGAATCCTATTTTGTGTTCAAGTTTGCATCAACTATTGCATCTACCTTTTCATCCACTTTTGCATCAATTTTTCTGTTTTGTTTTGCATCTACTTATGTTGTGTCCACTCTTCATCAAAATTTACTTCTATTTTTACCCCCATTTTTTTTGTTCACTTTTGCATCCCTTTTCCAACACACAATCATATTTTTTGCATTGATGATATTTCTTATGACATTGAAAATTATGAATAATTGATGACAATGTCAATAATTATGATGATGATGATAATGAAGATGATGACAATGACATGAATTGCGATTGTTATGATAATGACAATGATGATAAAGATGATGGGAGTTACAATGATAATGATGATGATGATGCTAATGACATTGGCCATTCTTCCCAATTTTTAAATGTTGTCATGGTCATAATCATAATAATTATCTTTGGCATCATCTTCCAAGTCATCATCATCTGATCATCATTATTATTATTTTCATCTTGGTCATCATCGAGAACAATAATGGCATGAATGATGATTATGATGTTCATGATGAAGATGACAACAATTATGATAAAAAATATATTAGTTATGATGATGGGGATAATGAAAATTATAATGACGATGATAATGGTAGTGATGATGATGATCATCGATCATCTCTAAAAAATAAAGTCGTTATTTTTCTTTCATATATCATGTGTCCTAACAACCCTTTTCAAGCATTCGTAACATTTTTTAGGTTGATGATATTTCTTATGATACCTATAATTATGAACAATTGACGACAATGTACATAATGATGATGATGATGATGATGATGACATGAATGGTGATTATGAAGATAATGAAATGATGACAATAATGATGACAGTGATGGTGGTGATGATGGCAATAATGAAGTTGATGACCCTCCCTCTAAACTAGGGAGGTACTCATAATGAGACAAAAAAGTACTCTCAAGTTGAAATATTCATATAAGAAGGGATCTAGATTGATAAGCATCAATGATGATTTACATCATCATAGCCAACATTGCCAAAATAGTAAGGCCTTGACTAACAAGTTTATCTCTCCATTAGATCATAACACAATGTTGGGAGGCAAAATTTGGACACCACTGCCTCTCTAGGCACTTACCCCACCAGGATGTTCACAAGGTATGTCCTCACATGATCATTTCCTAATCCACTATCATAATATTTGACACCAGGAAATGTCAATCCTCATGAATATTGTTACCTTGGATTAATGTACTTGACTTATGGCGATTAGTCCTAGTCAAAGTCCAAATTCTCAAAGAATATTGGTCTGAGATGTTTATCCAATCCACCATTATCCCTACTAGTGTCTTTACTAGACTTACGACTATTAGTCCTAACCATAGTACATCACACATGGATAATATGGTGTCTACCCTCACTCCCTCTCAACCAGAGAGGAGACATCCATAAGCATAAGATTTTCTCAAGAATACCCATCATTTTCATAGAGAATAACATCATTAATTTGTTTTCATCACATGACACCATTATGATTAAACATTCATAGATTTGTGGAAAAATATTTCCCCTTTTGTCATTTGTGATGAAATAAAATCAAAAAGTGAAAGAAAAAATCATTAAAGATACACTATATTGATTTATCTAAGTCTCAACTCTAAAGTTGAAGTGAAAATTCATGTAAATCTTATATCTATGAGTTGTGCCAAACTTATGAAAACCTTATTCCCTAAGTCCTTTATATAAGAAAATGAAAAAGAAAGAAAAATAAGGCCCAATGAATGGTAACTCATGTCTTCACTCCCTCTTTGGAAAATATATAAATATATACACTCCTAGTCACACTTGATCACATGTTTGTGATTGTTAAATCGTGAATTCCTCTTTTCTCCTTGCATTTTCACTTCATCATTTAAGCACCTAATTGAGGATCTAGGGAATGTTTGTTGCCTAAGGCTTCATGTCTACTCTTGGTTTACTTATGTCACACTACTGAAAATTTATGTGACGAAGTGAAATACATAAGTTTGTGGAGTTATTAGAGCAGTGTATTAAGTTAGTCACCACACACACATGTATTACATCTCATTGATCCACATGGGAGACTCATTTCTTGAGAACTTTAATGGAGACTACTTTATGGCTTTAATGGTATAGCTTACAAAATATCTTGTTTCATCCTTTCTTTTCCTCGAGACACTTGATAATATTGAGGTCACTCCCAATAATCCATGGAGATGGGGAGTATAAATTACTTGTGCTAGAAATAGAATTGAGAAATAGAGGTTTTCCATTTGAGATATTGGAGTCATAGACATTGGATACATGGTAGCAGTCCTCGATGTCAATTAACTAAAATTGTATTGACATAATGCGAAAAGAGGTAAACATATTGGCAACCTTGATGTCTTGATCATTTCAAATAATAACCATTGCACCCAAGTATCTCTAAGAATCAACCACTACTACTTGGAAATTCCTCCCCCATTTTCTAATTATATGAGGTAGAACCTCACTTAATATTTTTGCTTCTTATATCAACATTATTGATGGGTTCTTTGCGTAGTATTTTTCTTTTATGAGTCTTTGTTTTCCTTTATTATTGAGACCCCTCATGTTCCATGAGACTATTTTCATCAATAATTTACATAGAAAGGAAGTATAATGTGACTAAAAAAAACATGTTTCAATATTTAAGTGCTTGGACAATTCCACTTCATGACTCCTATATTTCCTTAACCTGGGACCAAATGGTGAACTTGATGGCCTTAAGGGAAATTGACCAATGAAAATCTAAAAAATAGGTGACTTTTGACTTTATCACATACAATTTAATATACTAAAAAAAATATCCAAAACAATTTCATCAAGCAATGAATCATTGCATTATAAAATACAATCTATAAACATTTTGGGAATGTTTTTCTAAACCATGCTAAAAAACCAACATATTTAATATTAATATTTAACAATAATATGGACAATAACACATTTTGATAAATTAAATAACATATTATCAAGCCTAAAAAATGTCACTAACAGAAAACTATAAAGCATGCACCTAATGGAAGTGACCACTCAAGGCCACCATAAGACAATTCAACTATTAAGACCAAGATTAATGGGGACAAATATCTACAAAGGACAAAGGCAAACTTATTTTAACTTTATTGTTTTATTAGCCTGGTTCAAGATGAACATTTCAAGATATCATGAAGAACATAATTAGTTTTATCGCATTAAGAAATGCAAGCACAGTCTATAACTTAGCAAAGAAGAGATGTATAACACCCATCTCAACGACACAACACATGGCATTAAGTTACTTTTTTATATATAATTTAAACTCCTATCATAAAATCACAAATTTAGCATGAATGGAATGTTTAAAATCCATTTTTATAAAAACAAAATATAATTTTTCTTATAGAAAAAGAATACCAAAAACTAAATATATTTTTTTAGAAAATCAAAAAATACTAAAACTAAATATATATTTAAAAAAAAACTAAAACATAAGCAAACTAGAATTTGAATTTGACACTCTTGTTCACTTTTGGAAACTCATATGGTGGAATGTGATCTCTTTATCCTCATCTTTAGTTTTTTCCTAAAAAATAAAAGCATACAAAAGCGAGTAAGAGCCATAAATCATGGGGAAGCTTTTTCTTAAGCACAAAAGCATCTAAAAAGTGGAAAAGGCCATTTTTATATGAGGAAACATTATTCACCCAAAATATTTTTCCCAAATTGAACTAATGAGGAATTTAGGAAATCTTCATAGCCTTCACTTTCCTATATATTGGAGGCTTGGCCATTGAAAAAATCATGGGAATTCTTGTATTGTCACGCTGCTGAGATCTATCTCGAGAGGTAGAGTTTTGGAGCTATGATTTGGGGGAGGTGATGTTGCAACTACATCTGATTGTTGTAACTTTCCTCCAACTCCTTTATAGATCAGGGGTTCTTCCTTCCATATGTTTCTATTCATTCTTTACTTCTTCTATTTAACTAATGGATGTATGGGATTTTGGTTTATATTTATTTATTCAATAATATTTATATGTTTTTGATAGTTTTGATTATCAAGATATTATGTTGTTAAGGTTGCTTTATTCTCTCTCTTATGTGTAGGACCAAGCTTTGGAGCTAGCTAGGTGCATTTCCTAGCTATAATAAAAACTCCAAGAAGACCTGCATGCGAGGACTCACAAGACTTCCTTCTCTTTTTCTTAATCTATACTCTACATCTTTATCTACTAAGAATCCTAAGCCTTAGAACAACCTTTCTCTTAATTGGTTTGTCCTAGGCTTTTGGGATAAATTGAGAGGGTTTTATTTTCATTTAACCGTGCATCAAATCCTACAGCAAAATGATGTTTAGAAACTTTAATATATTTCACTACATGTAAATTAACATAGTAAAATGAACCCATAGAGGGGGTCATAAATGGAAATAAAAGTAAAACTCTAAACAAGAAGCCAAAAGTGGATTTAACCATGGATGCAAAATTGGGAGTAGAATTGGATGTTAAACTAGCCGTCAAAACAAGATGCAAACAATGACAAAAAAAGGATTTTAAAGTAAAATTAAAAAAGGGTGTAACACTAGACACAAATAAGGGAACAAAATATGGCATGCGAAAGGATACTAAATTGGGCACAAACAAGGATGCAAAAATGGACACCAAAATGAGGATGCAAAGAATGGCGTAAAATTAGGATGCAAAAAGGATGTAAGAAAAGACACAAAACAAGATGCAAAATGGGACTAAAAAAGGGTGAAACCAAGGATGTCAAAAATGATGCATAACTAGATGAAAATTCAAACTAAAATCTAGGTGCAAAATGAGATGCAAATGTGGACACAAAATGTGGCAGAAAAAAGGATGAAAATCTCCAAGCCAAATAGGATGCAAAATTAGATACCAAAAAGGATGCACATTTGGACATAAAAAATGGTGCAAAATTGGACACAAAAGAAGAAAAAACGGTGCAAAAATGGGCATAAAAATGGTTCAAATTTGGATGAAAATTGAGATGCAACATTGGGATGTAAAATGAGGTGCAACAAATCATTCAAAACTTGGTGCAAAAACAAATGCAAAATTAGACGAAAAAAATGGCTCAAAATTGAACATAACAATAGACAAAAAATGGGATGCAAAGGTGGATGCAACATATGGTTCAACATAGGATGCAAATTTAGATGCTCAAGAGGATGCAAAATTGGATACAAGAAATGGTGTTGAAAATGATGCTAAATTGGATGCAACAAATGATGCAAAATATGGTGCAAAATAGGATGCAAAAAAAGGAGACAAATAAAACGCAAAAGTGGATGAAAAAAATGGTGCAAAAATGAATGCGACATTTGGCACTAAATTAGATTCAACATATGGTGCAAAATTGGATGGAAAAAATGGTATAAAAAAAGGCAGAAAAAATGGCACAAAAATAGATGTAAAAATAAGTACAAAATTAGAAGCAAAAAATGGCATAAGACCAGGTGCAAAAATTGGCACATACTGGATGTAAAAAAGGCACTAAATCAGATGCCAAAGATGATGTAAAACTCGATGCAAATTATGACACAAAGCTAGAAGCAAAGAATACCACAAAAGAGGAAGCAAAAAATGATGCAAAAAATGGCACAAAATTAGAAGCAAAACTTGTTGTAAAACCAAATGAAAATCTTGGTTCAAAATATGATGCAAAAAATGATGGAAAATTTGGCGTAAAAAAGATGCAAAATTTGGTGCAAAAAAGGATGCTTTAAAAATTGTACAATAGAGCCAGATTTAGCGCCAAGCTGCTCATCCCAATTGAGAATAAAATGCACTAAAATCTGGTGCTAAATCTGGCGCAAATTGCCTATTTTGCTGTAGTGTCCTCTGCTTGTATGATGAGACTACCTTGCACATGACTGAAACTTGAGCTAGCAACTTTTGAATCAAGAGAGTGCACACAACTAGCTTGTGAAGTAGATCGCTCAAGCAAGTCATAGTGCAAGGAGTCACAGCTGGTAGGTGATGGAGGATGGAAAATATGCAGATTAGACTCAAGACTTGGGTTAGGAATGGTGATTTCCTCTTGCAGGATGGAGAGATAAGTTTTCACCATAGGCTTTCCTAACCATTCTAGAATTTCCTTCGTTGGGGCGGGAGACAACTGAGCAGATGGATTGGGAACATGCTGCGCAGATTTCTCAGCTTTGCAATTGTTGCACGGGCGGAACCTCTTCAAGACATGAGGTGTCTCATGATCTGCAAGAGCTGAGGAAGAAGGGAAATTATGAAGTTCACCATTTCGGGAGACATGAACCAAGCGCTTCAGCTCTTGGTTCATGAATTCAAGGTCCACAAACTTCTCAGGAATTTCGTGACATAAGTGAAGGAAGTGGGTACCAAAGTCCTCAACTAATTCACCAGGCTTCATTCTTAAAGGATAGATTCTTTCATAGACATCTTCATGGTCACACTCATCTAAGGCTTGATGGAGGTCCTTGAGGAAAGTGAGAAGGGAATGGATGGAAGCAAGTGGCAGGGTATGACACCATCGATTAGCACGACCTTCAAGGGTGAGGAAGAAGAGTACACAAACAAGCTCATCACTATCGATTTCATGAGATTCACATAAATAAAGAAAATCAGAAATGTGCTCGGTTACGGATATTCTGTCCTCACTGTCACACTTTAACAAGGACAAGTGATCGAGAAGCTCATCAAAGATTGATAACTGATTAAGTGAGAAATGGGAGAAACACCCTATTAGGATTCCAAGAAACTCTCCTAGGTTGTAGCTCAGAGATGCCTGGTAACATATAAATTCAACTTATTGTTGCAAATGGATGAATGGAAGGAATGATGCTTGTGCAAGCCAAATAACCACTTCTACTTTTCTTAACTCCAGACATGCATGAACACCCTCAGACTACAAGGCTTTATACCACCAACTACTCACAGTTTAAGATTGGGTGAATATGGAGAATACTGACCACACTAGCAGATGCACAAGACCATGTGATGGCCGGCTGCAACAAGTAAAGAAGTCTACAAATCTAATCTACCAATGCACAGACATGATGACAATGCTTTGGCACTAGATGAAGAGAAACCTGAATAACTTATGCAATGATACATGCAAGATTTTAACACAGAGCTAGGATGAGAGCTACTATAATGCTAAACATCAATAGTTCAAGCATACAGCATATTAGGCATAACTTAGAAGAGAAGATAAATGGAAAGTGAGCAATTAACAACAAAAGAAGCTTGTATTAGCTAAAAATGAAGATGAGACGTTGTAAGTGTCAAAATAGTTACAATCTCCAGAAGTTGAACCTTACATCAAAATAGCAACCATCAACCCTGATTACATCTTGTTTCTGGGTATATATAGAGTTTCATTACAAAGGCACTTGGCCATTCTAGGTATAGAGGGGTCATAACAACCACCAACTGCATTTAACTACCTGATGGAGTCTTTGAATGCGCTTACTTGTCTCTGTGAGTGAATTTGATCTCCTCAAGTGCTCTGTTGTCCTCTCAGGTAGCTGGAGTGTCCTTATCCACGAAGTTCCATAACTGCTAAATGTAGCTACATGGTCATGCTCTGTCCTTTTCCTTCTCGGCCATACTATCTATTGAATGTGGTTGTTGAGGAGAAAATGCAACTAGTACTGGCAGGTCGGTCACCTTCATCCTTTGGGTATACGGAAATGGTCGAGGGGCGTGGACTGCATGGCGAATGTATGAGCTGGATGGAGGAGCAGGACTGGCGGTTGGATCGGGAGGATAGACGACAGAGATGAGTTGACAGGGATATCAGAAGAAGCGGGAGTGGAACGATCGTGAGTCGTTGGATCTCAGGCGAGCAGATCCAACGGTAATCAGGCGATGAAGGCACGTGGTGGTTATCGGGCGAAAACAGAGGATTAAGCGGTAAGCAGTTTCGATCACACCACTTTAGGGCATAAGGTGGTAAAAAGACAGATGCATGTGATTCCACTCAGTGCATGACGTGTGGCAGTGGAGGAGAGACAAAACCACTCTCCATCGCGTGTTATCATTCTAGCGGTTTGTGGGCGCGGGGAGAGTAACTGCTGTTGGATTGGGCGTGCGGCAATCAATGGCTGTGATTAAAGGTGATGATGGGTTATGGAAGCGCGGGGTCATGTGGATACGAATTTACGGGGGTTTAAGCTTTGCACTCAGATCTTGAGGAAATAAGGGTTTATGTTGGGTTTTAGAGGAAAAACTGTTGGCATTATGATGCATATGTTGTACTTGATGGCAACACTCTCATAGAAGATCATCTCACTTATATACATTCAGATGAATCTACAGAAGAGATATCAGATGTGATATATTACAGGATATCTCAAAGGAATCAAATGGCAAGCTCTTTGTAAGCAGAGGTTCAAATATTGTTGAAATTATGAAGGACGCAGGTACACCTTACAGAAAGTGCGTCCCCGCAGGTAATCCATGCAGAACCCGCGTCCAGAGACGCAGGCCAGCCGTCCAGGGGGTGCGTCCACCCAGTGCACACATTTCAAGGCAGAGAAAAGCACGTGGGGGTTTCTTGTGTGGTATCTAGCCGACGGTTTTGCGTTTCTATGGTGTCGGCTCGTGGTATTGTTCCATGTTTTGGGGAGAAGCTTGCCTATATAAAGCAAAGGAGTTCATTTGGATTATACACCATCTTTGTTGAATATCTCTTGGTGAGATCTAGTCCAGATCTATGAAGACGAATCTTCTAATGGACTATGATCGCTATGGCGCACGATCAGATCTGTAGATCTGACTGTTTGGGTTAGTCTTGAAGTCTTAATATCTTTCATATCTAAAGAGACGCAGGTGCAGTAAGGGTTCAGGTGCGTCCGGGACGCAGGAGCGAACCGGTTCAGGTGCGCCGGACGCAGGCGCAGAAGGGTTCAGGTGCGCCGAGACGCAGGCAGTTCAAAAGACTCAGTGCGAGGGACGCAGGCTAACAGTTGAGCAGGGTGCGTCCGGGACACAGGCTAGCAGTTGAGCAGGGTGCGTCCAGGGACTCAGGCCAGCAGTTGAGCAGGGTGAGTCCAGGGACTCAGGCTAGCAGTTGAACAGGGTGAGTCCGGACTCAGGCTGGCAGTTGAGCAGGGTGCTTCCTTCTCTTAAAATCTTTGTTTATCATTATTGTGTTCTGGGTTTGGTCCTATTATTGTTGGTCTGGTTACTTCAATTGATTGGGTGTTTCAGAAGGTTGTTTGAGTTTCAATGTTGTTGTTGGGTCCAGTATGAAAATTGGATGAAATGTGGCCTTTCAGTTTATGGGTTGTGCTTCAGTGTATCCAGTATGAAAATTGATGAAACGTGGTACTTGAAGGAGAGAAGATTGTAGGCCGGCGCCTACGTACTAGTCTCTAAGCTAGTACAAGAGCTAAAGGAAATCTTTGGAGCATTGTAGCAGGTAGTAGCCTGCGTACTAGTAAATGGATCGGCTAGTACAAGAGCAAAGGGGGTTGTAGCTCCCGTACTGGTATAAGGCTGCACCAGTACAAATATTGTAAAAGAATTTTCTTATTAAGAAGAAGATTGAGATGACTTGCAGCAGGTGGTTTTCTCCCGCATTGGGTTTCCACCTTATATCATTGTGTTCATATGTGTGCCTTATGTGTGATGATCTACTTTATGTTACTGCATCTGTTAACTGATAATATGGTTGATAATGTCCTAATGCACTCATTGAAGATCGATTAACTTAATCTTAAGAAGTTGTGGAAGTAGCATATATGAATCTGACTATGGAATTGAAAAAGTTTTATTAATGTGATAATACTGATTCACCCCCCCCTCTCAGTATTATTTCCAACAATTGGTATCGGAGCAGGTCCTTCAGAAAAGCTTGATCGCTTGAAGGAGATCCGTGGAACAATGGGAAAGAAGCTTAAGAAGAAAGCTCTTAAGAAAAAGAAGTCATCTCAGAAGAACTATGATAGTGGAAGAATCGACTGGGGATTAGGCATAAGAAGCTCTTCAGATTCAGAATCAGATTCAGAATCAGATTCAGAATCAGTATCAGGTATGAATGTGTTATCCTCTGATGTTCCAGCTATATTTCCTTGTGAAAGAGATGAAAGTGATAGCGAAACTATTGAATTTGCTCTTATGGGTGAACAAGAAAGATATCAAATAGAGGCAGAATTTAAAAAGATGACAGACAAAATTAGAGATCAACAAGATCTATTGAACAAAAGGGAATGTGATTTCAAAGAAGAAGCTACCAAACTAAGGGCCCAACTAGAAGAAAGAAACAAGGTAAGAAAGCTACTCAAGGACAAGGAAGACCAATGTCAAAAATTGCAGCATGAAGTGACATCATTAAGAAAAGAAGTCAACGAAAGAAGCACAACCATCAAGAAACTCAAAGATAGATCCAGCTACTATGAAAATCTTGAAGCTACAATCCTCTCACTAAAAGGAAATCTTGAAGAATCAAAGAAGCAGAATACAGATCTACTCCAAGCTATTGCAAAACAAGAAAATGAAGTCACCAGCTTAAAATCTCAACTAGAATGTGCCTTCCGAGTTCGTCAAATGCAGCAGGATCTGTATGAAGAACATGAAAAAGAAATTCTCAAACTAAGGGAACAAATGGAAGAAGGAAGGAAAGCTGAAGAAGTTTTGAAAAAGAAATCTCTTGAAAAGGAAGAACAGCTTCAGGTTGAGGTAAATATCTTGAAAGGTAAACTAGAAGAAAAGGATAAGCTTTTACGATTTCAAGATAGCTCTAAAGTATTGGATGATATTCTTAGTAGTCAAAGGTCCCCTGCTATAAAGACTGGTCTTGGTTTCCATGAATCTGTTGAAGGTGAATCTAGTTCACAAGGTGAGGCAAGAAACTCTAAAAGGAAATCTAAAGTGATCAACGAAGAAGTGAAAGATCAATCTCATCATCAACCAAGGAAAGAGATTCCTCAAAGAAAATCCTTTACTCCTCCTATGAATAATGTTGAATGTTATGTATGTCATAATCTTGGACATGTTGCAGCTAGATGTAGAAGAAGAAGAGCTCAAGACCATTATGCAGAAAGGTCATCTCAATCAAGGTACTTTTATGGATATTGCTTTGCTTGCAATATGTTTGGTCACAAAGCTACTGATTGTTACAGGAGGAATATGAAACATGTAAGATGTTATGCATGTAACAAGCTTGGACATATAGCCAAGGAATGCAGGAACAAAGTTTGGGCACCATATCAAAAGGAGAAAATATCATCATCACGCTTGAAGATATGGAAGAAAAAGGAAGTACAGTCAGAAAAGGATGGCACGGTACAATGTACAGACATACCAGAATCAGAGGAAGCTGAAAGTACAGGACGCAGTACAGTAACAGGAGACCTGCGTGCGGACGCAGGCCAGACCAAGTCCAGGTGCGTCCAGGACGCAGTTCAGTAACTAAAGATCTGCGTGGGGACGCAGAGCGACTGAGGATCAGGTGCGTCCCTGAAGCAAAAAGCCGCGGCGCGACTGTGTTATTGGGTGCGTCTCTGAAGCGAAAGACGCGGCGCGATAGTGTTTTTGGGTGCGTCCCTGCAGCAACAGGACGCAGCGCAGCAGAAGATGAAGTGCGTACCTGTCTCAAAGCATTTATTGGCTGATTCTTCTTGATATGCATGATCAGATTTAACATATGGCACTGGTTTAGGGGGAGCATATGTCCTAAATTCATTGTTGGCATTATGGTCCTTGATGACAATGCTTATGATTCATCTTGCTATTATGAGTTGGTCACATGATCAGATGTATAGTTGATTCTCTAATATTATCCTTGGCACATATATGGATGAGGTTGGCTGATTTCGTGGATGATTATTCAAAGTCGCATTGTTGGAGACATGATGATGATGAGTTACTCATATGCATTTCATGATGATGTTGACATGAGCATGATGCATGATTTCTTTCTTGGCACAAATGGATGAGGATTGTTGGCTGGATACATGGATGATTATTCATACATATGTTGATTGATGCTGATGCTTTCATTTGATGGCTCTTGATTCATGTAGATCTGGATGGTTATGAGTTGATGTTGACAGATACTATGGAGCAGATTATACAGTGCTGTTATTTGTCATAATCTTTAGATGTTTGGAAGGACATAGCAAGACTCATGCTGTAATAGTCTATCTATTATAGTCATCTCTTCAGGTCATGTAACGGCCTATGTCTCCCCACTATGCATGGGATGAAGATGTAATATATTTGGTTCTCATATTTCTGATGTATTCCCACTTGGTTGGATGGATGATCCTTATTGTGATGGGTGATGGATGTATGTATTGAGTCTTTTGGTGATAGGAAGGTCATTTATGATATATAGAGTCATGTTATTCTTGTAGAACATCTCTTTGCAGACCTTGCTTATAGTCAGGGGGAGTTTGAGCATGAACAAGCACTATACAGCAGAGCAGACATCTCAGCTTGTTCTCAGAAAGACCATTATCAGATTGGAGCACCATTTCATATTCAAAGGGGGAGCTCATTCAGTGACTTCAGCAGATCTGGTTATAGTCAAAGGGAGCATGTTCTTAGGGGGAGCATACCCCTTTGCCCTTGATGTCAAAGGGGGAGAGTGATCTGGTGTTGTTGCCATCAAGTCCAAAGGGGGAGATTGTTGGCATTATGATGCATATGTTGTACTTGATGGCAACACTCTCATAGAAGATCATCTCACTTATATACATTCAGATGAATCTACAGAAGAGATATCAGATGTGATATATTACAGGATATCTCAAAGGAATCAAATGGCAAGCTCTTTGTAAGCAGAGGTTCAAATATTGTTGAAATTATGAAGGACGCAGGTACACCTTACAGAAAGTGCGTCCCCGCAGGTAATCCATGCAGAACCCGCGTCCAGAGACGCAGGCCAGCCGTCCAGGGGGTGCGTCCACCCAGTGCACACATTTCAAGGCAGAGAAAAGCACGTGGGGGTTTCTTGTGTGGTATCTAGCCGACGGTTTTGCGTTTCTATGGTGTCGGCTCGTGGTATTGTTCCATGTTTTGGGGAGAAGCTTGCCTATATAAAGCAAAGGAGTTCATTTGGATTATACACCATCTTTGTTGAATATCTCTTGGTGAGATCTAGTCCAGATCTATGAAGGCGAATCTTCTAATGGACTATGATCGCTATGGCGCACGATCAGATCTGTAGATCTGACTGTTTGGGTTAGTCTTGAAGTCTTAATATCTTTCATATCTAAAGAGACGCAGGTGCAGTAAGGGTTCAGGTGCGTCCGGGACGCAGGAGCGAACCGGTTCAGGTGCGCCGGACGCAGGCGCAGAAGGGTTCAGGTGCGCCGAGACGCAGGCAGTTCAAAAGACTCAGTGCGAGGGACGCAGGCTAGCAGTTGAGCAGGGTGCGTCCGGGACGCAGGCTAGCAGTTGAGCAGGGTGCGTCCAGGGACTCAGGCCAGCAGTTGAGCAGGGTGAGTCCAGGGACTCAGGCTAGCAGTTGAACAGGGTGAGTCCGGACTCAGGCTGGCAGTTGAGCAGGGTGCTTCCTTCTCTTAAAATCTTTGTTTATCATTATTGTGTTCTGGGTTTGGTCCTATTATTGTTGGTCTGGTTACTTCAATTGATTGGGTGTTTCAGAAGGTTGTTTGAGTTTCAATGTTGTTGTTGGGTCCAGTATGAAAATTGGATGAAATGTGGCCTTTCAGTTTATGGGTTCTGCTTCAGTGTATCCAGTATGAAAATTGATGAAACGTGGTACTTGAAGGAGAGAAGATTGTAGGCCGGCGCCTACGTACTAGTCTCTAAGCTAGTACAAGAGCTAAAGGAAATCTTTGGAGCATTGTAGCAGGTAGTAGCCTGCGTACTAGTAAATGGATCGGCTAGTACAAGAGCAAAGGGGGTTGTAGCTCCCGTACTGGTATAAGGCTGCACCAGTACAAATATTGTAAAAGAATTTTCTTATTAAGAAGAAGATTGAGATGACTTGCAGCAGGTGGTTTTCTCCCGCATTGGGTTTCCACCTTATATCATTGTGTTCATATGTGTGCCTTATGTGTGATGATCTACTTTATGTTACTGCATCTGTTAACTGATAATATGGTTGATAATGTCCTAATGCACTCATTGAAGATCGATTAACTTAATCTTAAGAAGTTGTGGAAGTAGCATATATGAATCTGACTATGGAATTGAAAAAGTTTTATTAATGTGATAATACTGATTCACCCCCCCCTCTCAGTATTATTTCCAACAAAAACAGAGGCAGCGGAGGTGGAAGGGAGTAAATGGGATAAAGGATAAGAAGGTAGGTGACCACTGTAGGCTTTCTTTTGAGCATAATCCATCTAACTGAGCTTATCCCTACCCTCCAAAAATCATAGTTATATAGCAGGGCTAACACTGGCTCCTTCTGGGGATGAGATCCTCCCTGTGAGGTCTCAAGAACTGTAGACCATTGCCTTTCCTGTCAAAACTAGATGAGAAAAATTTCCTAGTGTTCCATTGGGCATGGAGTCTAATTGAGCCTACATTAAAACTGATTAAAATAACATATTTACAACTTTAAGGCCTGAAGACCTTAAACAACATAAATTTTCAAAAAACGCCCATTAACTGGACCATCAAAAACTGTCTTTCTTTCCATACTTTGCAATATGAAAGTATTGTTCCCTTGGATTTGAGTGATGATAAAAGGTCTCGTCCATAGAGCATCAAACTTCCCATGGTTGCCTTTCTTCTCTTTCACTGCATCCCACTTAAGAACCAAGTCTCCAACCTGAAAATTATCTACTTTTGTCTTCCTATCAAAGGCTTCCTTGATTCTCTTTTGATTTGCTGCAGACCTTTCAACCAGTTGTTCTCTGATTTGGTGTACCTCTGTTAAATCAGTGATCCTTTTTTCCATTTCATCTTCCTCATTCTGCTCTCCTTGCAAGAACTTTGCCACAGGGAGGGTTAAATGAATTGGGAATATAGCCTCAGTGCCATATACCAGCTTGAATGGAGAATTCCCTGTGGATTTCTTGATGGTTAGTCTATCAGCCCACAGTGCATACTTGAGCTTAGAATCCCAATTCTTTTTGTTGTCTTCTAACAGCTTTTTAATTATCCTTATCAGGCTCTTGTTGGAAGATTCTGCTAGACCATTGCCTTGAGGGTAGTAAGAGGTGGAATGAACTAGCTTAATGGCCATTGAGTCACACATGTCCACCAATTCTTTTGCCCTGAAGGCTGCTGCATTGTCTGCAACTAGTTTATGTGGACAACCAAATCTGGTGAAGATATTCTCTGTTAAGAACTTCACAACCACATGGTGATTAGCCTTTCTGGTCAGGATGGCCTCAATCCATTTAGTGAAGTAATCAGTGGCTACTAAGATCCATCTGTACTGGCCACTGGAATATGGATTGATTTCTCTAATGAAATCCAAGCCCCACTACTGAAAAGGGCCACTAGCATGTATGGGTTTTAAGGGCAGGGACTTCAATTGCTGCTTCCCTGCAAATCTTTGGCACCTGTCACAAAATTTAACAAATGAAAAGACATCAGCAAACAATTCAGGCCAATAATACCCAGCCCTGAGGATCTTGTGGGCTGTAGTTTTCCAATAGTGATGTCCTCCACATATGCTGGAATGAAACTGCTGCATAACCTCCATGGATTGTTTTTTGTCTAGACACCTCAAAATAATTCTAGAGGGGTCCCTCCAGTAGAATAGGTTGTGATGGACGAAACATTTGGCTGCCCTAAGCTTAAGGGTTCTAGCTTGATTTGAACTTAGGCCTGGAGGAAATTCTAGCTTCAGTAAGAATTGAGCTATTGCAGAATACCATCCACAAGAGGCTAAATTTTCTGTCAATGACTAATTTAGCCCTGGTTCAACTGTTTCCTCTTTTGTCTGACCATCTTCTGAAATTGTGCCTATGAGATTCATGTCCAGCATTCTGCAATTTTCTTCAGCCATTAATCTAGCAAGGCCCTGACCTCCGACTAGCTTGGTGGGCTTCAGCTCTATGTTGAATTCAATCAGTTTTGCAATCCATTTATCCCTTCTTCCATCAACATCTAGCTACGTCAGGACATCTTTCACTGAAGCAGAGGGCACGTATGCAATTACCTTGGAATGTAGAATGTAAATTCTGAAAGCTTTCAAGGATTTGATAAGAGCATATGCCTGTTTTTCAATGATATCATACCTCAGCTCAACATCCCTTAAGGTTTTGCTAAAAAATGCCACTAGATGCTCTGAACCTTCCTCATCTGCTTGCAATAAAACTACTGCAAGGGTGTCATTAGAGACAAACGAAAATATATGGAATTCCTTGCTATAATCTGGGTTGATCAAAGTAGGAGCTTCCATAATGGCCCTTTTGATGGATTCAAAAGATCTTCTTGCTACATCAGTCCATTTGATTTCTGACCCCTTTTTCAACATGGAGGTGATGTGTTTTACAAGTTATGAAAAATTAGGAATAAACATCCTTACAAAATTTATCTTTCCCAGAAAGGATTGGATATCCTTCTTTGACCTCGGGACAGACAAGGTCTGTATTGCTCTCACTCTTTCTGGGTCAATTCTGACACCTGCAGCAGAAACAATGTGTCCTAACAAATTGCCTTCTTCTAAAGCAAACTGTGACTTTTTAGGATTGAATGAAATCCCAAACCTTCTGCACTTTAGGAACCATTTCTTCAAATGTTGCAGATGGTCTTGATGGCTGCTGGAGTACACTGTTATATCATCTAGGTAGATAAGGACAAACTTATCCTTTTCTCCTACAAATGCTATATCCATAGCTATCTGAAAGGTAGCTCTAGCATTCATCAACCCAAAAGGCATCTTGGAATACATAAAAGTGCTCCAAGGAGTGGTGAATGTAGTCTTCTCTTGGTCATTTGGACGTACAGGAACTTGGTTATACCCTGAGAATCCATCCAGGAAAGACATCACTTTGGCTCCTGAGACCTTTTGTAGCAAATGCTCCATCTTGGGTAGAGGATAATTATCTTTCTTAGAGCATTTGTTTAAGTTTCTGAAATCAACACAGAGTCTGATTTCTCCACTTTTATTCCTCACCACAACCAAATTGGCTACCCACTTTGAATATCTCAGAGGGACTATGATTTTGGCAGCCAATAATTTCTTGATTTCTTTTTCAATCAGAGGGAGGAGCAAAGGGTTTATGGGTCTTGGCTTCTGCTTGAAAGGGATGGTGTCTTTTTCTAGGGGAACCTTATACTGGATGATGTTTAAGGAATTGAACGGAGCTGACTGTATTAGTACTACTTATGTGTATATAGCTTATGAATCCACAGCTAGTAACATATGGGAATAAAGTAAGCATCTTTACGGTGTGTTATACTCATGTCATATTAGTAACACTCTCCCGCTGGTCGAGCCATTATTTCTCTCCCATTGGGAGAGCGACTACGTTCCTCTATTTTTGGGGCCCTACCCCTTCATAGAGTGTTCGTCCCTACGCTCCTCACCCTCGGAAAAAACATCAGCAAATTGCTTCATTAAATTGTAGTACTTAGCAATTTGGGTAGCAGATAGATGGGTGGACAGATTTATATACCTTGGACACTCTGGACTCCCTATGTTATGATTATAGACTGTAGACTAATCTTATTTTTGGGCAGCCTTATAAGGCACATCATTCTGGTCAAAAAGCCTTTCTAAGGAAACTAGGCCTTTAGGTATCTGATTGTTGGGCAAGTGGACAATGCTACCTTTGCCAATTTTGTTTCTAAGCTGGGGCTGGGGACTTTCTTCCAAGGTTTCATTCTCTTGATCAATTTGCATTTCATAGAATTCATGAATGACTTGCAGAAACCTATTCACTTCATCATCATCTTCAAAAAACTTCCAATGCTGGACATTATCAGGCAAGGATGGTCTATATTTCATCTGAACTTCATAAACTAGTCTGGGAGGCATGGGACGAATAAACATGCTAGTAGACACAACAAGGGAATCAGCAAGTTGATTTTTGACTCTAGGGATGTATGAGATACAAAAATGATCAAAAGAGTCTTTGAGTCTCCATACCTCATCTCTATATTATTTCAACCTTGGGTGCTTTGCTTGGAACGTTTTGTTCACTTGCTGAATGATGAGATCAACATCTCCAAACACCTCTATGTTTCTGATTCCCCTGTCTTTAGCCAAGTTAAGGCCCAATATTAGAGCCTCATACTTTGTTATATTGTTGGTAACTTGAAAAGTCAGCTTAAAAGATAGATGTGTGCTTTCTTGTTTTGGAGATATCAACACCAACCCTGCTCCTGCAGTCTCCCTTGAACATGCTCCATCAAAGAACATCTCCCAAACTTGACTTCCTTGCTCTCCCACGGCCTGGACTATTGGTTTCTTAAGTTGCAATGAGGCCTTCTGGGATTCTTCTATTTGGAGAATACATGCTCCAAAATCAGTATCAACAGCATATATGGGATGATTAGAAGGGTTCTTCTCATCACTGATGATGTATGCCAGTTGTGCTTCTCTGTACAATCTCCTGCTCTCCCCTCCAAAAACTGGGACAGTGGCATAAGATAAGTCATTTTGTAATGTTCCACCTAGCCTCTTAATCCATCCTCTGGATAGCAGCATGCCAAACTTAGGAGGGACATCTACTACCACAATGTCCATCATCATGCTCTTCATGGGCAGCTGAGTTAGGGTGATAGCCAAGTCTTTGATTAATCCTAGGCATTTTACCTTTCTTGAATCAAATGAGAATAAATCATGATATGGTCTGGTGATATCAAGGCCTAACTCTTCCATGACAGCTTTGGGCATCAGATTGTGGCTGGCCCCTAAGTCAAACAGGCAATTATGGAGGGTTTTGTCATGAATGGTCAAGGAGACATAGAATGACAGGGAGCTATTGTCGGAGGATTCAGCCATTGGGCTAAGCACAACTATAGGTTTGTCATATTCATAGTCATAGGATGCTTGTGAGGCTTTTAGCTCAAGGGCATCAAGGATAGGCTTTCTAAAAACTTCACTCTTTGCAAGCTCTATCAGAGGCACAGATATTTTTAACTTCTGGACTTCTGATTCAAAGCTGAAAGGGGAAGGGGACTTGTCAGGACCTCTTACCTCTTGAGCTGGTGCTTTGAGGATGGCTGGGTCAGCTGCTGATCTTTTCTGTTTGATGTTCTGATGTTTTGTGGGGGCAGTCGCTCTTTGGGCAGGATTCTCCTTGACATTGCTTGTTCTTGACCTCAGATTATATCTTTGTTGTTCATCAATCTACAAAATAGATTCTCTGTCCCACTCTTGATTGGTGTGGTCCTGGAGTAATGATTCTTCATAGGCAGCCAATGTCAAAAAGGCAGCACTACCTTTATCTTCCATATAATGAATGTCATCCTCTTCTTCAAACTGCTCCTCCTCCATGACTACATTTTGAAAAGGAGCCTTAACCTTTTGTTCTTCACCGACTTCTTTACCCCTCTGAATGAACTGCAATTGTTCATTTTCTCTTCTGAATGGATTTGGATTTCTTAGAGAAAATGTGTTTGGAAGCCTTGCCTTTCCAGAGGTCTGCTCAACCTTCAGCTTAGATATTTTAGCAGCCAATGACTCTATCATTTTAGTCATTTTGTCTAAATTAGGTTCTGAAGATGAAGCAGAGGAAGAAGAAGCCTCACCTCTCCACCTCCTCCTATCAGCATGACTTTTGAGTTTCTCTGCAGCCGTGATATTAGATTCTACCTCTAAAGCTACATCTTGCATTTCAGCTAGAGTGGCACATCTTCTTTCTCTCAAAAGCAGGAAGAAATCAGAGTCAAAAGCATTGGCATAGGTGAGTTTGGCAGAGGTTGGGGTAGGCTTTACTTCAGCTGGTATCTTACTATACATACGATTGAGTCTTATATTAAAATCAGACAATGATTCCCCATTTTCCCTCTTCAGGTTACCAAACTCAGTATGGTAATACAACAGGTCTTTCTTATCTCCCCAATGCTTTAAAAATACATCATTTAATGCTTCAATGTTTGATATGGACCTAGGGGCCAGTTCTCTGAACCACTTTCTAGCCTCTCCATCAAGGCTTTGGACAAATACTCTTATCCACACATCATCCTCACTGATTTCTAGGTTATCAGCATAACTATAAAAAGACTCAAGGTGTTCTTCAACAGTTACTCCCTCTGTTCCAGTGAACTTAGGCATGTTTTGGCATTATGATGCATGTGTTGTACTTGATGGAAACAACCATACCAAGTTAGTCTCCCCCTTTGACATCAAGGGAAAAGGGCAGGCCGAGATATTCTCTTCCTTGATATACATTCCGCTATCCATACTCCCCCTGAGTACGTTCCGAAATCACTGATTGAG
The DNA here is from genome assembly GCA_031772625.1 of Pinus tabuliformis. Lineage (NCBI taxonomy): Eukaryota > Viridiplantae > Streptophyta > Pinopsida > Pinales > Pinaceae > Pinus > Pinus tabuliformis. The sequence continues at coordinate 536,596,540 of CM062812.1, forward strand.
CTCCCCCTTTGTATATGCCAAGTTGTACCAATCTGTCCATGCTCCCTTTGAGTACATGCTGAAATCTCTGCTCTGCTGAAGAGTTCTATTCATGCTCCCCCTGACTATAATCAAGGTCTGCAAAAATATGTTCTACAAGAAGAACATGACTCTATCATAAATGATCTTCCTATCACCAAAGACTCATACATACATCCATCTCCCAACCAAGTGGGGATATATTAATATTGACTCATCCACCCAGCCAAGTGGGGATACATCAGATACAATTTGTTTATACATGACTGAAATATTACATCATCTTTCCCATGCATAGAGGGGGTATAAATTACATCATATGACCAAAAGGGATTCATCAAATGACTACAATAGATAGAGACAAACTATTACATCATGAGTCTTAATATGACCTTTACATGACATTTATAACAGAGACCAAACATCTAAATAAGACCATGTATGATCTACTCCAAAATAATTCACATTATATCATATGCGAAAAACACCATAGCCGTCTCATCAAGATTTGCATGATCCAAGTATCATCACTTTGGGATCATCTGCATCAATCAACATGTGTAAGTATCAACCTATCATCATATAGGTAAGAACTCATCATCATCATGTCTCCAACAATGCAACTTTGAGTGATCATTCATGTATCCAAAAATATGTATCTTGAGCTCAAGATCATTTGTCAAGACTTCTTGATATCATCAACAACAACAATCCTCATCCACATGAGCACCAAGAACTATAGGAATCATGCATCATAACTGTATTATATGATCTTTATGCATATGACGACAGCAGCATATGAGTGACTCGACATCAAGTAATGAAGATGTGTCTTCAAGCTTTGTACTTCTCCTTATCCTTATGAAGATCACCATATAAGCACCATATATGCATCATCAGAGAATCAACCACAAATCTGATCTGAACACCAACTATGTAACCCCAAAGAATCATATGAGATTTTGTCATGGATAACTCATAATCATATCATAGCAAGATATATCATTTAGCCATATAAGCATCATTACCAAGGACTACTAGCCATAATGCCAACAATGCATTATTAAAAGCATATGCTCCCCCTGAACCTGTGCCATCTGTTCACTGTCAGATCTGATCATGCATATATCAGCAAGAAGTATCAAGGCATCATCATCATTAATTTAGGATCAAAACACTTTAAAACATCTTACAAGTGTCAAGACATTTCCACACATCATTAGCAGATTGTAACCATTATCAAACAAAGCAAATAATGGACTGAATCATATCAGACCTTTTTTCTGAGCCTGTCCCTACTGCTTTTCCTCAAACTAACATATACGCGACTGTGCAGTAAGTAAATCGCGTATATACGCAACTTCCCTTTATGAAACTTGCGTAGATTTAGGACATTGAAGTTTTACACTATCAGCTCCCTCTGAGTTTGTTATGTCTGTATATTGTGCTGTGCCACATCTTTCTGTCTGTACTTCCTTCTTTTTCCATATCTTCAAGTGTGATGATGTTTTCTCCTTTTGGTATGGTGCCCATACTTTGTTCCTGCAATCCTTAGCTATATGTCCAAGTTGTTACATGCATAACATCTCACATGTTTCATATTCCTTCTGTAGCAATCAACAGCTCTGTGACCAAACATATTGCAAGCAAAGCAATATCCCTTAAAGTACCTAGAACGTGATGGTCTTTCTGTGTGATGGTCTTGAACCATTCTTCTTCTGCATCTGGCTGCAACATGTCCAAGATTATGACATGCATAACATTCAACATTATTCATCGGAGGAGTAAAAGATTTTCTTTGAATAATTTATTTCCTTGGTTGTTGATGGGGTAGTCCTCTCATCTCCTTGTTGATTATTTTAGATTTCTCATTAGAATTCCTTGCCTCTCCTTATGAGCTAGATTCATCTTCAATAGATTCATAAAAACCAAGGTCAGTTTGATAGCAGGAGACCTTTGACTACTAAGAATATCATCCAAGATCTTAGTACTATCTTGAAATCGTAAGAGCTTATCCTTTTCTTCTAAGTTATCTTTTAGAATATTTACCTCAATCTGATGTTGCTCCTCCTTTTCATGATACTACTTCCTCGTGTTTTCTTCAGCTTTTCTTCCTTCTTCCAACTGATGTCTTAGTTCAAGAACTTCATTTTCTTGTTTTTCAAGAGCTTGGAGTAGTTCTTTATTCTTCTTATTTGATTCTTCAAGATCTTCTTTTAGTGAGAGAATTGTAGCTTCAAGACTTTCATAGTAACTGGATCTTTCTCTGAGTTTCTTGATTGTTGTGCTCCTTTCATTTACTTCATTTCTTAATGATGTCACTTCATCTTGCAACTTTTGACATTGATCTTCCTTTTCCTTGACTAGCTTCCTTACCTTGTTTCCTTCCTCTAGTTGAGCTTTTAGTTTGGTAACTTCTTCTTTGGAGATACATTCCCTTTTGTGCAATAGATCTTGTTGATCTCTTATTTTGTCTATAAGCCTTTTAAATTCTGCCTCTATTTGATATCTTTCTTTCTCACCCATAAGAGAAAATTCAGTTGTTTCACTATCACTTTCATCATCTTCAAATGGATAGATAAGTGTATCACTAGAGGATAACAAATTCATACCTGATAGTTCATCTTCATTCTGAAGTGATTCTGAATCTGAAGTGCTTCTCCCACATATTTCCCAATCGATTCTCCCACTTTCATAGTTCTTTTGAGATGTCTTCTTCTTCTTAGGCTCTTTCTTCTTAAGCTTCTTTCCCATTGTTCTACAGATCTCCTTCAAGCGATCAAGCTTATACCAAAGGACCTGCTCTGATTCCAATTGTTGGAAATAATACTGAGAGGGGGGGTGGGGGGTGAATCAGTATTATAAAATCAATAAAACTTTTTCATTTCCACACTTAGATACATATATGCTACTTCAGTTAATAGAGCTTGCGTGTATACTCAACTGTGTCTAATGCAACTAGCGTATATCCAGAATACTTATGATTCAATTAATCCATTAAATGTTGATCTTTAGTTAGTGCATCAGAACTTAATCAACCATATGAACAGTAAGCAGGTGCAACAAAACAGAAAAGATCATCACACACAAGAAGCACACATGAACACCATGATATAAGGTGGAAACCCAATGTGGGTGAAAACTACCTGCTGCAAGTCGTCTTTAAGAAACTTCATTTTACAATATTTTTGTACTGGTGCAGTCTTATACCAGTACACAGGCTTCTACCTGCAGAAGGATACAACCTTCTCTCATTCTCCAAACTCTCTTGGAAGGGAGCTACAACCCCCTTAGCTCTTGTAGTAGCCGATCCATTTACTAGTACGTAGGTGCCAGCCTACTGAAATGCTCCAACCTTTACTCGTTCTCCAGCTGCTACTGGAAGGGAGCTATCAACCCCTTTGCTCTTGTACTAGCCGATCCATTTACTAGTACGTAGGTGCTGGCCTACTGAAATGCTCCAACCTTTACTCGTTCTCCAGCTGCTACTGGAAGGGAGCTACCACCCCCTTTGCTCTTGTACTAGCTGATGTAATAGTACGTAGGTGCCGACCTACAGAAGGCTACAACCTTCTCTCTCTTCCTCCAGGTACCACATTTCATAAATTTTCAGACTGGATACTCCTGAAGCACAACACCATAATCTGAAGGCCACGTTTCATCCATTTTCATACTGGACCCATCAATATCATTAAAGCACAAAATCAATACTAGCATCATCAATCTCTAAATCACTAAAACACTGAAACCCTGTCAAAAACACAGTCACGAGAACACAGAGCAATCAACAGAACTCTGCAATAACAATCAGACCCAACTGCAACTTCAAATATCATACTTCATAATGTATACGTTACTACGATGAACCAAACCCGCGTACATACGCGCTTTTACCAAAGCTAACCCGCGTACACATATTCAAATATTAGCTCAAAGCTTTGCAGTTGTTCCAGACATCAGTCATACCCAAATCATAACATTTATAGAACATTACATGCATCAGTATACAGATCCAGACTAAATAAGATCAAACTGTATACAGATGATTCATTCCAAGCCATTAGATCCCGATCTATCCTTAGATCTTGTTCTCCATCAACCGTTGAGGTTCCTCCTTAGCTTAGATCAAGCAATGCATCATAAACCCATAACCTGCATACTAGATCTCATACTACATCAGATATTCAAGACTTTCTCAATGCTTTTGCCTAATGATCTTCTTCTCCTTTTATAGTCTTAGGCCTTACTCAATACCATGGTCCAAAACCATTTAGAACCAATACTAGGGACCCAATACCTGGGTTCAACACTTCAGACGCAATACCAAGGACCAGAAACATAGGTCTAAATACCATGGACCCAAAAATAAGCTTTCCCACATGTACGTGCTTTTCTATGCATGAAAGTGCGTGCATACACATACGCGACTTTTGATCAGCAATCCCGTGTGTATACGCGTGTTTGTATATAGTGAAACTGTGTGTATACCCTACTTGGTATATAGCGAACCTGCGTATAACCTGCATATGTATGCGACTTGGTATATAGTGAACCTGCGTATATACTCTTCTTTCTTCATTCTTTGTAATCTGATCATCAACTCTTTGCTACTGACCTGCTACACTATGATCTATCATCTGTGTGAGTTTCCATCAAGGACAACCCTTGTATCATAATGCCAACAGCATGTACCTCTGATATTCTCCTGCAGGCATGGCATTCAAAGGGACAGGTAGGACCAAGGGTCCATAACTAGCAGCTATGATTTTTTCCATCTTAGTAGGTGCTTCCTGGCCTACCATGACTGGGGTAGGTTGAAGGATACTGACAGTCTGAGTGGTAGGGAGTAGTGAAATAGATGACAGAGACAAAGGAATATGATGGACTGTATGGGAGACTTTCTTTGGACCGAGATCCAAAGGGGAACTAAATGAACAAGGAGCTTTATGAATCTCTAAGGGTATTTCTTCACTAACAATGCTAGGCTCTACATATTCAAACTGTATATTCTCAGCTATAGGCCCCTCTTACAGAGACACATAAGACTTTTTAGGCTTACCTGATCCTGATGCTGCTTTCTATGATGTTTTCCTTTGCTTGACAATCTTCTTAGGGTTAGGCACTAGGCCAGCTGGTGATTTCTGAGGATTTCTCCGAGTATGCCTCACAAACTGAGCCAGAACTGTAATGTGGAGTTGCCAAAGGTTGGTCCTCTAGTAGAGTCGCCAGATAGATGATTACAACCAGAAATGTGTCCAGACTTTGTCCATCATCAAAGCTGGAATTGTGTCGTTCTCCCAAGGAATCTGAGCTTCAATCTCCTCTCCCCAGCAACGGCACCAATTATGTTATGATTCCAAGAAACTCTCCTAGGTTGTAGCTCAGAGATGCCTGGTAACATATAAATTCAACTTATTGTTGCAAATGGATGAATGGAAGGAATGATGCTTGTCCAAGCTAGATAACCACTTCTACTTTGCTTAACTCCAGACATGCGTGAACACCCTCAGACTACAAGGCTTTAGACCACCAACTACTCACAGTTTAAGATTGGGTGAATATGGAGAATACTGACCACACCAGCAGATGCACAAGACCATGTGATGGCTGGCTGCAACGAGTAATGAAGTCTGCAAATCTAATCTACCAATGCACAGACAGGATGACAACTCTCTGGCACTAGATGAAGAGAAATCTGAATAACTTATGCAATGATACATGTAAGATTTTAACACAGAGCTAGGATGACATCTACTCTAATGCTAAACATCAAGAGTTTAAGCATACAACATATCAGGCACAACAAAAGAAGCTTGTATTAGCTAAAAATGAAGACAAGACGCTGCAAGTGTCAAAATAGTTACAGCCTCTGGAAGTTGAACCTTACATCAAAACAACAACCATCAATCCTGATTACATCTTGTTTCTGGGTATATATAGAGTTTCATTACAAAGGCACTTGGCCATTCTAGGTATAGAGGGGTCATAATTGACCACCAACTGCATTTAACTACCTGATGGAGTCTCTGAGTGCGCTTACTTGTCTCTGTGAGTGAATTTGATCTCCTCTGCTCTGCTGTTCTCTTAGGCAGCTAGAGTGTCCTTATCCACGAAGTTCCATAAATGCTAAATGCAACTACATGCTCATGCTATGTCCTTTTCCTTCTCAGACGTACTGTATGTTGAATGCAGTTGTTGAGGAGCAAATGCAACTAGTACTGGCAGGTCGGTCACCTTCATCCTTTGGGTATATGGAAATGGTCGAGGGGCGTGGATTGCATGGCGAATGTATGAGCTGGATGGAGGAGCGGGACTGGCCATTGGATCGGGAGGATAGACAATGGAGATGAGTCGACAGGGATATCAAAAGAAGTGAGAGCGGAACGATCGTGAGCCGTTGGATCTAAGGAGGGCAGATCCAATTGTAATCGGGCAATGAAGGCGCGCGGTGGTTATCGGGCAGGAATGGAGGATTAAGCGGTAAGCGGTTTCTATCGCACTGCTTTAGGACATAAGGTGGTAAAAGGATGGACACGCGCGATTCCACTCGGCGCATGACACATGGCGGCGGAGGAGAGAGGAAACCACTCTCCATCGCGTGTTATCATTCTAGTGGTTTGTGGGCACAGGGAGAGTGACTGCCGTTGGATCGAGCATGCGACAATCGACGGATGTGATTAAAGGTGACGATGGGTTATGGAAGCGCGGGGTCATGTGGATATGGATTTACGGGGGTTTAAGCTCTGCGCTCGGAGCTTGAGGAAACAAGGGTTTATGCGGGTTTTAGAGGAAAAACAGAGGCAGCGGAGGTGGAAGGGAGTAAACGGGATAAAGGATAAGAAGGCAGGTGACCACTGTAGGCTTTCTTTTGAGCATAATCCATCTAACTGAGCTTATCCCTGCCCTCCAAAAAGCATAGTTATATAGCAGGGATAACACACCCCAGGAGCACGTATTATGTATTACTCATGGGTAAGAGATTCAATCCAGATGTACGGGCTCAGCTTGTCATCTCGACCTCCTTCTAGTGCCAAAATGTTGACGGCACTGGATTTGCAAACATCAGGGGATCACCCCAGTATGAATTCCCAACTAGACCTCACACCGTTTGGTGTGGGAGTCCCATCCGATATGATGGTTGGGTTTCCATTATCTTAATGATTTTCCTCAACTCTTGCTTGTCATCACAGGAGAGCAGTTTTCTTTGTCTTTGAGAAGTGAGGTTCATGTGCCTGGTGAGTGTAAGTGTCACTTGTGTCAATCGTTATTTCACTATCGAGGGAGAGGGTGAGAGTGATTTCCAGGTCGATTGGGAGCAGTCCCAACATTGCTAGGAACACACAACACAACAAGACATAAAAATATTCCAGCGGAGTAGTCCACACGGATGCGGCAGTCAAAACACACAAGGGAAGATAACACGTATAATACTCAGTGGATTAGTCCACACGAGTGCAACAGTAGTTTACAACAAGTTTCATGTGAAATGTTTGTCTGGTGCCCGGGAGAGTAGTCTACATGGGCGAGACAGTGTTAACAACATATACAACACATTTCCATTAACAGATTATGCATTACAACACGTGAAATAGTTCAAATGTAGAATACAAGTTAAAGAAACATGCATCACAAGTATTAAATATTAGTCTTACAACAGTTACAATACATGTGTGAAAACGGGCTGGCCTGCTAGCAAGCTTCTGAATTAAGCGAATGTTCCAAGACACATCGTTACACCATACATCACTAACCCAATGTGATAGGCATTGGAGTCACTACTTACTCCTCAAAGGAAATATTACAAACTCTCTTTGCTATGTGGGAGGAGTTGAGGTGAAATGTCCCTTGCATGTACAAATGAGGGGGTATTTATAGCCAAGGGTGAAACTAACCCTTGTGGTTGTTCGACAACCCTCATGACTATTTAATTTCCATGACTTTTGGACTTTACATGACTCTTTGTACAACAAGTGGGTCTCTTGGACTTCCATGTTACATTTCATTGATTTGACAACATGGCCCACATTGGAGATGTGGAAAACCTGACACATGACATGAATCAACATGACACTTTTGGTACATTCATGTCGCTGTTGGAGTGCATGTCGAGCTGTAGTGCTGTTGGGTGATGGATGTCTTCATGGTGTATCACAAATTCACCTCCGTATGGAAAAGTGCACAGAGTCTTCGATGGTTTTTGTTTCACTTGATGTTGCTTTGGCACATTGCTCCTTTCTTGTATGTTGGAAGGCTTGACAGGCTCATCTGTTTGTGAAAGGTGCATGTTCATCTGTTCATCTGTTCGTGAGCACATCTTTCATGTTTGCTCGTTTGTTCGTTTGCAAAAATGTCTTTGCATGACCATCTATTGGCAAGCACATCTCTTTGCATGCATCATTTGTTCATCCATTGGTGAACCTGTCCTTCTGCATGTGCTCCCTTTCTTCATCCCATTCGTTGTCACGCCACATTTGTTGGTGCACTTGTACCTGCAGTCACTCATGACAAGATGACATCAAAGCCAAAAACCTCTTAGTCTACCATGACACATGATCATTTCGGATGCAGGTCATTGAGAGAGGCAACAAGGTTGTGAGGCAAGATGATGGCTCTGGGCACTGCTGATGAAAATTGTGCAAGAGTCACTGGGTGATGAATATGGGCAATCCAAGTCGATAGTGATTGTCTACAAGGTCTGGTTCGACTGGAAGGAAAAACTGCACAAATTTTGGGAGGGACAGTCTAGGCTACAGGAAGGCAAGGCAGACAGAATCTGCACATTTTCTGTAACAAGCAGGCAACAAGGGCTGGAAGGAAAAATTTGTACAAATTTTTGGAGAACAGGTCGGGCTGCATGGATGATCAGCACGCAGAAATTGCACAGTTTTTTGGAGGAATTGCCCGGGAGCCTGGTACCCAAAACTGTACAATTCTTGGAGGGAATTAACTGCTGGCTGCTGGTTCATTGGAAGTGAAAACTGCACAATTCCCAAGGGGAACTGACAGTTAGTTGTCGGGTGCTTGGCAGCAGAAAATGTACAATTCTTGGAGGGAACTGTTAGTCTACTGCTCGGAGCTGCTGGTGAGAGAAACTGCACTGAAGCTGGGAGGTCGGCTTGCTGATCATCTCTGCGCAATTTCTAAGCTGAGCTGACTGTTGGGCAACAGAAGGTCTGCTAATGAAAACTACACAATTTCTTGGATGAGCAGTCGGTCGACTATTGGGAGGACTGACTGAGAAAACTTCACAATTTTCTGAGGGAGATAGGGAGAGGCACTAGGTGTCTATCCGGCCTGTTTGCACAATTTCCTCAGTCAACAAAGTGAGCAAGTTCAACAGCCTTTGCGCAATTTTTGAGGGGAGTCAGTCATGGGGTGGCTGCCGAGTCCGACTCTTTAGGTGGCTAGCATGAAGGTTGAGTGAAATGCTTGTGAGCAGCGCAGCTTGAGAAGACTTATTTGGTGCTTCTGCATTGTTCTGGGTGACAATCGATCGAGTCGATGGCGAGGTGATGGTTCGGTTGTCAGAGGGAATTCTAGTCATCATAACTTTAGCAAAACGACTAAGTGTGTGAACGAGTGAAAGATGCAAATGTGATCTTACAAACACACACCAACATGACTTGACGACGAGACGACTCATACCAAACCGACACACATGTTCAACATGACTGATCGACGGTGCAAGCAACAAGGGTGACACTCATTATTGATCATTGGTCGACCGTGATGACGCTTGTGTGATTGTGGATGTGACTCCATGTGTGAGTGCAACAGATTCTTTTATAGTGAATGCAACAAGTAGACATGGAGCGAGGGATTTGGGCATAACCAAAACATGGTCACAAGCATGATTTTGACATCAACATGCAAGACTTGGTGAAATGAACAAGTAAGTAAAATGCTAAGACTCACACAAGTTCATGGAGTGAACCCGAGTGTGTGCATTCATCAAGTGAAACTCTCAAGGGAGGCTCCAATATTGGGTGTAGGCCAAACATTTTTAGGGTGGTTGTAGCCACTACAACACATGGCATTGATTTCTAGAATTTGGGGAAAAAATCCATATTGCAAAGCTATTGGAAAATTATTTTTTAATAATGAAAATGCAAATCCTTGGATACTTTGATTTGAAGTTCAAGATGTTTTTGAACTTGACATGGCATTTGACAATTTTAAAGCATTGATGTTCCATTTTGAACATCCACATGTATATGTATGATGTGCATAGAACCTGAATAAATTCATGGTTGAGTTGGTTCATTCGCATAGAGTTTCCACCAAGCATCCTTTGAAATATCCGCATGAGATATTCTATATTTGAGGATGAGATATTTCTCCTATGATATGTGACTGCATGGATGTATTGTTGACATTTGAGATTATTGTTGTTAAGCACATTTGGATGTTGCTTTAGTATGAGATCTACCATGATATCTTAGATGAGAGGTCCATAGCATGACCAAGGTTGAACATGATGTTGCTAGCATGGCTAGTTGTGAGGCAGGATGAAGAAGCTCCTTAGAGAGCCGTTTGAGCATGATATGGTTATGACATGGATACATTGTGAGATTTGATTGGTAGAAAATCCCATATTTATTGTTTTTACTGAGATACTCTCATATATTGAGACAGTGCACCTTTTCAAAATAAGCTCAGGCTTGTGGTTGGCACCTCCTTGAGAGGGAGGATGATTATGGTATCATTTTGTGATTTATATGGTTATTTATGTTCTAGCATGATATTTGATTTCATGTCTTATATGAATAGGAAATAGCTACTATTGAGACAAGAAGATACCATATTTGAGTATGATGAGAGTAGCGATAATTGAGAACACTGAGCCAACTCTTCCTCCCTGTATGAGCTCCCAAGGTGAGGAATTGAGGTAGAAGGGATCTTGGGGTTGAGGGAACTCTGGACAATAGGGTGTCACCCCTATCTATTACCCATAGGGTTGGAGAATTTTGGTCCCCTATCTTCATAGGCTTAGAGAATGTTGCTCTCCTGTAGAGTATACCCCAGTTAGCATCATACCCACAAGCAGGTTTTCTTGTCGGGAATACCGCTCCTCGTTTGGCTGACGATTTGAGAGTGTACTTGGGGTGTACAACCCAATTCAATTATGCTGCAGGTATTCTACCACATGACTATTTAGGATCATCAATAGGAAGATCAGTGGGCAATATGATGGTTTGAGATAACCCTATGTGATTCCAGGGTGAGATTGAGATCCATGATGAGATCTCAGGGTTGAGATGTGCTCCCCTGTGTGTTTGGATATCCTATTTCTTGATATGGGGTTGTAGATGTATAGCTCCCGGATGTGATTCTAGGTTGATATGTGCTCCTTGATGATATGCTCTTTGATGAAAAATGATGATGATATTCAGGTAGCAGCCTACTGGCAGAGATTCCAGGTAGCATCCTGATGGATAAAGGGTGGTAGCTTAAGCTCCCCTTCGATAACAAATTCTTCTTCTTCTAGATTTGATAATGTTCAACATATGAGTAGGAACAATCAAGAGATAAGCAGGAATAAGAAAATGATAGATTGAGATGTACAATGATGATTTGTGATGATGAGACACTTGAGATGGACATGGCATGATGACTACATGAAAAAGATGATCCGTGATGACACATGATGACACTTGAATATTCCATAATGGCATATTAATCGATGGATAAATATCGATAGGTGGAAGCTAGAGTCAGGTAATAGAGCGTGGATTTCTAGATTGAAACAAGGGTCTTTTAATCACTGTAATATAGCCAAAGGCAAGAATCTGTAACCATTTATTTATTATGAATAATTGATGCTGGGTGTGTGTTTATATAATGATGCTGTGGAAACTCGTTTCGTTTCTGATTATTGTATTCAGGACAGAGTCGAATATTTCTTTGTTTGTATGATTTATGATATAAAACTCAGAGTTCAATGGAACCGCAGACTTTAGTATTATTAATCGTGTTGAAGCTCGCTTAAATCCCAGTCGTTGATCTAAGTTCCAACCAACGGTGTGAAATCCCACCGATCATTGGATCATCCCATATCGCATCGCATTATTTGTTTACAAAGGGGTGGACTGCAGGCCTTAAGGAACTGCAATGTGTGATCGCCGAAATATCGTATCGCAATAAAGCATTTGTGTGTGATCAGAGCTCAGGCCGTAAGATAGTGCGAGGTGCGATTGCGATCCATCGCATCGCAATCTTTCATTTGGAAAGGAAGTGGCTCCAGAGCATTAGGAAACTGCGATATGCGATAAGCAGTGGGACCATTGAATATATCACATCGGACCATTCTATATGTGTGTGCGGAGACCTAAGCACTTGGCCATAGTGATATCCTGATTGCGATATAATCTGGACCATTAGATTGAAGGTGAGATGATCTACGGAGAATCGCAAGCGATTCTATTAGAAAAGGGAAATACCAGTGTTCGGGTTTTTACAAAGGAAAGCCGATCAGAGCGGAAAAGGTTGGACTATAAAGGGAATAGAAACGTGGGGCCAATTGTTTGAGATTTCTTTGAAACAATTGATTCTTGCATCATTTTTGGTATCAAAGCACAGAGAGATTAAAGTTGATTACAGTAAACATGCCGCCAAGGAGAGGAGCTGGCATTGGTTGAGGAAGACCCGAAGCAAATGCAGTTCTATTGGAGGAGATCTGAAGTCTGCGTACGAGGATGGAAACAATTGAGACTACTCAGAGAAGAACAACTGATGAAGGGGATGATAGTGCTAAAGAAGAATCTTTTGAGGAGGAAGAAGAAGAGGAGGAAAATGAAACTATCAGAGTTGTTAAGATGTTGGCGAAAGTAGGAGGAAAACCAAAGGTGGAAATTCCTACATATGAAGGGAGTCTCAATGTAGAAGAGCTAATGGATTGGATCAGGTCATTAGACAAATATTTTGACTATGAAGAGGAAGTTGGCGACAAGAAGAAGGTGAAATTTGTAGTTACCAGATTGAAGGGTCATGCAGCTATTTGGTGGGATGAGCTACAGACATCTAGAACGAGGAAAGGAAAGTCCAAGATCAAGCAATGGGACAAAATGGTAAGTAAGATGAAAGCCAAATTTATGCCTAAAGATTATCAGTTAAATATTTTTAAACAGTTGCAGAATTTAAGGCAAAAAGGAATGTCTGTTAAAGAGTACACAAAAATATTTTATAGATTAAGTATTATAGTAGGACATGTAGAAGATGACATGGAGAAGGTAGCCAGATATATCAGTGGCTTAGGATATGACATACAAGATGAGATTAGCTTGTTAAATCTGAAGACTATTGAGGATGCCTATCAAGAGAGTTTGAAGGAAGAGGAGAAGATGTTGAGAAAACAAAATCAGAGGAATAGAGGAAGAAGCTCAGTAAGAGGTAGAGGAACTACCAGACCAAGGGGACAACAACATCAACATGAAGCAGGCAATTCAAGTAGCAGACCACCATAAAGAGGGGATTTTAATAGAGGAAGATTTGTGCCAAGAGGAAGAGGTCGAGGAAGAGATATTCAGTGCTACACGTGTGGAGAATGGGGACATGTGTCATGGGACTGTCCTCATAATAAACCAGCAAGTTAGAGGAATGCGAATGTCGCCGAGGCAAAGCCAGAAACACCTCAACTTATGGAGAAGGAAGAACCCCTTGAAGTAAGAGAATCCTTGTTTTTGAGAAGGACATTGCTTAAGACAGAGAAAGAGATTAAAGAACCAGTGCAGAGGAAGAATTTATTCAGAACTACCTGTAAATCAAAAGGTAAGTGTTGTAAAGTAATAATTGATAGTGGAAGCATTGATAACCTTGTTTCTACAGATATTGTGGACAAGCTCGGATTAGCAAAGACAGTGCACCCTACTCCTTACAAAGTGTCATGGTTGCAGAAGGGATATCAGATTATCGTGATAGAATAATGCAAGGTTGAAATACAGATTGGTACGTATAAGGATGTAATATTATGTGATGTAATGCCAATGGATGTATGCCATGTATTGTTGGGAAGACTGTGGCAGTTTGATTGGAAAGCTATTCATGATGGGAGGAGAAACACTTATACTCTGGAGAAAGATGGAAATAAACATATATTGCTGCCATTGAAGGATGACGCTAACAAAGAAGCACCTGGAAATAGTGTTATGCTGATGAGCAGAAAGGAGCTGTTACAAGAGGTTGGAAAAGGTGAAGAAATGCATTTTGTTGTCATAGGGAGACTGAAGGTAATTTTAACTTCCACAAACTTAGATGATTTACCTGAAGAAATCAAAACTCTGTTAAATGATTTTACTGATATTATTGTGGATGAGTTTACAAATGCATTGCCACCGATCAGGAATATTAGTCATCATATTGATCTAATACCGAAAGCGATTTTGCCAAATAAAGTAGCGTACAGATTAACTCCTTAAGAGAATGTAAAAGTTGGAAGACAAGTGCAAGAACTTATGGATAAGGGACTAATCAGAGAGAGTCTTAGTCCATGTGTTGTACCAACAGTACTCAGTCCAAAGAAAGGAGGTGAATGATGTATGTGCACAGATTCCAGAGCCATAAACAAGATCACAATCAGGGATAGATTTCCTTTGCCACATGTTATCACCCTAATTTTTTTTTTAAACTTTGGAAAGTTTGCCTTGTTTCTAGACATGGTCTTATAATAAGTTTTGAGTCATCGAATGCTTAAAGGGATAAGTGATAGGATTAGAGTCTCAATAGTGTCATTATAATTTACAAACCCTTCTTCTAGTCATGGTGTTAAAGGGTCTCTAGGTCATTTCATGCTTAAAGGGTTAGGTCATAGGGTTAGAAGTCTTTAAGGTCATATTTCATTTCCAAACAAAGTTTGACAACCTTATTCCATGTCTTAGAAGTCTCACCTTGTGTTTAGAAGTCATATCTCAAATAATTTTGAAAAAAAATTGAAATTAGCTACGAATCCATGTTTTCATAGCAAATACAGTGTAAAAAGCCTGTTTTGCACTACCAAATCACTGAAGCAGCCTTTTTCAGCAGAAAAAACTCTGTTTTCTGTTTTAAGTAGTCAACTTCCTAAAGTAGTTCTTCTTCCTAACATATCTATCTACAAAAACCTCTTCCAGTTTCTTCAAATTCATTATGAGCTGGGAGAAGTTGATGAATCAACATGCACAGTAGTTTCGTAGCACGCTATGAAACTGCTATAGGTGCAGTTTTGGTGTTTTGATCACTCTTCAAAGGAAATAAGTGGCTATTTTTGGAGAATGATGTTGTTGGAGAGTGTGAGGAGGTCACTTGTGAATGTTTAAAGCTCAAGTAAGGGAAAAACTCAAAGAATAAAGGAGATATTAAAAATAAAGTTTTGCGCTACAAAAACAACAGTTTATTTCGTAACACATCTAGATTGACCTTCTTCATGCACCTTCAAGGAGTTTTATTTTTTCACAAGTGTAAGAGCAAGGTTCCAAGGATGATAGAATACATGTCACATGTCTTAAAGGGTCACTTTGTTAGCAGAAGTTTTTGAAGACGAGCATAAGGATGAAACCCTTAAAAGGAGGAACTCTGTCTCCTTATTTTTAGCAGTCAACTTCCAAGGGGATTCCTGAGTGATTGAGAACTCATTTATGAAAATTGGAAGATTTTTTTGTTGCTAACATACTGAACTACAAAAACCTCTTTCAGTTTCTTCAAATTCAGTATGAGGTGGGAGAAATTGATGCTTTAACTTGCGCTATGAAACTGCTAAGAGGAACTCTATTTTCTGGTTTTAGTAGTCTTTTTAAAGATCAGTTTCTGGCCACATGAAAAAGTTTTTTGGAATTTTGAAGGAGGTTTCTCTTCATAAAATCCCATTATACAATAACCTATCTCACGTTTTTCATAAGTGTCACCCATTGGGAGATACAAGGCTTTCTTTAAAGTCATAATTGTAGGAAACAGGTTCCTAGTTTTCAGGACAGATAAGGGATGAGTCAACAGAATCTAACAAGGTTAAAGGCTTCATCAAATTCGAATTCATGGAGTTATAGGTGTCAAAGAGAATTTTTAATTCCTAGATAAGGTTGTTTTATCATAATAAGGAGTTGTACTCCTAATTGTATTAGGACTCTAAGACAGTCAGTTAACTGTTACTTGTAATTAATAGTCTGTTTTATGGTTAGAATAGGTGTCAATCATAGAAATTCAAATTCTCTTGATGAAGGATGAGGGAATCCTTATTGTAAAATCTATATATGAAGCAAGAGGTTGAATTAGGAGGGGGTTGGAAAATGTTATAGAAAAAGACTACTTTTGTAAATGTTGTGCAGGGACTGATATATACAGAAGCAGTTTGACTTTTCTGAAGCTGAGATTCTTAGTGTACTTCAGTGAGCTTTATCTTTTATCTTTGATATGTTTTACTTCCATAGTCTTAATTCTTATTACTCAGAATTCATGGAGGAACATGCTCTGACTTCCTTTAAGTGTTAAACTATGGTGAATTGAGTTCTTGGGTCCTATCTTTGGATGTTTTTCTTCAATGTTTTAATACTTATTACTCAGAATTCATGGTTACTCATGCTTTGACTTCCTTTAAGTATTAAACTCTGATGAATCACTTTAAATACTTTCCTTTTGAATACCTTGATGTATCATTACTCAGAATTCATGCCCACATGCTTTGACTCCTATGAACTTCAAGTTATTGAGACTTTCCTGAATGTGTTACTCTTTCATTGAAGTATATACAAGCCTCAATTTTATAAGAAGAGCTATTTGTTATCCTTATCTCTGTCACTAACTCCATAGCCCAATGGTAGCAAGTCTCCATCTTTCAACCTATAAACATATAAAATCACAAACCATAGAGTTAGCCATCTATCTATATCTTTAATCAATATCATTAACCTTTGAGAGAGCCCTCTCAGGCTGAGGAGGTTAAGCCTCAACTAAAAGATTGGTTTGAAATAGTTACACTGAGATTGACTTGATGAGCAGCCTATCAGGGGCCTATTTTGGTGATAACACCACGCATGGATGATTTAATGGATTGTTTGAGTGGATCAAAGTATTTTACTAAAATAGATCTGAAGAGTGGATCTCATCAAATAAGAATTCGAGAAGGAGATGAGTGGAAGACTGCATTTAAAACAAACAGTGGTTTGTATGAGTGGTTAGTGATGCCTTTTGGACTCACTAATGCACCTAGCATGCTCATGAGATTGATGAATGAAGTCTTGAAGGAATATGCAGGCAAGTTTGTGATTGTTTATCTTGATGATATTCTAGTTTTTAGTAAAAGTAAGGAAGAACATCTAGAGCATCTTAAATTGGTTTTAAGAACTCTGCAGAAAGAGAAACTACTGATAAATCTGAAGAAATATAGTTTCATGAAGGAAGAATTAATTTACTTGGGATTTGTAGTTTCTAAAGAAGGACTGAAAATGGATCCAAAGAAAGTTCAAGCAATTTGGAACTGACCTATTCCCAGAAATATATTTAAGGTAAGAAGCTTTCATGGTCTTGCAAGTTTTTACAGAAAGTTTATCAGAGGGTTTAGTCAGATTTGTGCGCTAATTCTTGAAACAATTAAGGATACCAATTAGCCATTCAAATGGACAGAAGTAGCAGACAGGAATTTTAAATTGTTGAAGAGGAAAATCACAGAGGAACCAATTTTAGCTTTGCCTAATTTTGAAAAAGTATTTCAAGTTGAAATAGATGCTAGCAGAGTTGCGGTTGGTGCAGTTCTGAGTCAGGAACAAAGACCAATAGCGTACTTCAGTGAGAAATTGAATGAAGAAAAGAAGAAGTATTATTCTTACGATAAAGAGTTTTACACTATTGTACAAGCCTTGAAAAAATGGAGACATTATTTGCTGCCAAAGGAATTCATATTGTATTCGGACAATCATGCATTACAGTTCATAAATAACCAGCCGAAATTGAACCAAAAACATGCCAAGTGGGTAGAATTTTTGTAGAGCTTTACTTTTGTGATAAATCACACAAGTGGTAAGTTGAATAAAGTCACTGATGCATTGAGAAGGGTAAGTTTTATTGTGCAAGAATTCCAAGTTGGTGTTGTAGGATTTGAAGAAATGATTGAAATGTATAAAGATGATGCAGATTTCAAAGATATCTATACATCAGTTCAAAATCCAATAGTGCATAATAGAATTCAATGGTCAAATTATCTCATCCAAGGAGGCTTATTGTTTAAAGACAACAGTTTGTGTATTCCCAAATGTTCTATGAGGGAAAATATAATAAAGGAGAAACATAATGGAGGATTATCTGGTCATTTTGGACAAGATAAAACCTTTGCTCAGGTGAATGCTTTTTATTATTGGAAAAAAATGCAAATTGATGTTAAGAGATTTGTTGAGAAGTGCAGGATATGTCAGCATGCTAAGGGGAGAAGTCATAATACAGGATTGTATCATCCATTGCCAATACCAGACTGACCGTGGGATGCAGTTAGCATGGATTTTGTTTTGGGATTACCTAAAACTCAAAGAGGGAATGATTCCATTTATGTTGTGGTAGATAGATTTTCCAAGATGGCACATTTCATTGCCTGTAGGAAGACTAGTGATGCAACACATATAGCTAATCTATTTTTTTTAGAAATTGTAACATTGCATGGATTGCCTATAAGTATTGTGTCTCATAGGGATACAAATTTTGTAGGACATTTCTAGAGAACTCTTTGGAAGAAACTAGGAGCTAACCTCAATTTCAGTTAAGCATACCACCCTCAAACAGATGGATAGACCGAAGTAGTAAACAGGAGCTTGGGAAACATATTGAGAAGTTTAGTGTATCAAAATCCTAAACAGTGGGATTTAGCACTAGCTCAGGTTGAATTTTCTTATAATGACACTCCAAATCGAAGTACTGGAATGAGTCCATTTTAGATTGTTTTTGGAATGAATCCAAGAGGTGTGTATGAGCTCAGAAATTTGGGTAAACAGGAGACAAGAAGTGCAAAAGCTGAAGAGTTTGCAGAACAGATGTAAAGACTTCAAGAAGATGTCAAAGGCAAATTGCAGGAAAGCAGTGGTAAATACAAACAAAGAGTGGATATGAAAAGAAGAGAGAAATAATTCCAAGTGGGGGATTTGGTGATGGTATATTTAAGAAAAGAAAGATTTCCTACTAAAAATTACAATAAACTAAAGATTAAAAAGATAGGACTGTGTAAAATTGTAAGAAAGTTTTCAGCTAATGCATATGAAATTGAATTGCCAGAAGGAATTGGAATATCACCTATTTTCAATATTGCAGATTTGTATCCATACAAAGGGACAAAGACGGAGCTACAGGAGGAAACTATAGAAGATGAAGTTCAAACCTTGAATTGGGAAGAACAAATGCCAAAGGCCGTTAAGAAAGAAGTTGAAGTTGTTTTGGAGAAAAGATTATCCAAAAGAACCAGAGGACAGATTTATTTTCAATATCTAGTCAAATGGAAAGGACAGCCAGTGGAGGATGCTAGTTGGTTGACTACAGCAGAGTTGCAAAAGTTTGGAGTAAGCCCTGAAAGTATGAAGTATGATTCTTTTATTCCACGGAGTCTGATGCAGGAGCTTCTGGACTTAGCCAGCAATGTGAAAGTCTGTTCACATGTTGTGGCTAAATAAGTTGAATTTCATTGACCTGAGTGGTCAAAAGTCAATTTTTACTGAGAGGGTTGGATCTCTCAAGAAATGAGTTGTATTTCATTATTGTAATAAGTAGAAATTGTCTTATTTTAGATTCAAAGATAAGTTGTTAGCATAGGTGTGTGATAGAGCTTGAAAATAGAGATTGACTATTAGAATGTTTAAAAATAGAGATTGAGTTGTTAGGTAGGATTGGATTGATAAAAAGAGGAAAAATGTAATGTAGATGGATGGGTAGAGAGAGAGAGAGGATGGAGTGAAGAAAGAGTCAAGTAATAGAGCGTGGATTTCCAGATTGAAATAGAGGTCTTTTAACCACTGTAATAGAGCCAAAGGCAAGACTCTGTAACCATTTATTTATAATGAATAATTGATGTCGTGTGTGTGTTTATATAATGATGTTGTGGAAACTCTCGTTTCATTTCTGATTATTTGTATTCAGGACAGAGTCGAATATTTCACTATTTTTATGATTTATGATATAAAACTCAGAGTTCAATGGAATTGCAGCCTTCAGTATTATTAATCGTGTTGAAGATCACTTAAATCCCAGCCGTTGATCTAAGTTCCAACCAACGATGCGAAATCCCACTGATCGTTGGATCATCCCATATCGCATCACAATATTTGTTTACAAAGGGGTGGACCACAGGCCTTAAGGAACTACGATGTGCGATCGCCTAAATATCACGTCGCAATAAAGCATTTGTGTGTGATCGGAGCTCAGGCCGTAAGGCAGTGCGAGGTGCGATTGCGATCCATCGCATCGCAATCTTTCATTTGGAAAGGAAGTGGGCCTGGAGCATTGGGAAACTTCGAAATGCAATGAGCAGTGGGACCATTGGATATATCACATCACAACATTCTATATGTGTGTGCCAAGACCTAAACACTTTCCCATAGCGATATCCGATTACGATATAATCTGGACCGTTAGATTGAAGGTGAGACGATCTATGGAGAATCGCAAGCGGTTCTATTAAAAAGGGGAAATACTAGTGTTCGTGCTTCTATAAATCTAATTGATGATTATTTATTTATTTAAATAATCATACTTAATATAATTGATAATTAATTAATTATTTAAATAATCATACTTAATATAATTGATAATTAATTAATTATTTAAATAATCATATATTTTTTTTTTTTTTTGGTAATAAGACCCATGGGGATTTGAACAAGTGACCTATCTCACGAAATGCCTTAACAATGCACCCATTCACCATCAATCCAAAGCCCCATAGGCATTTAAATAATCATACTTGATTTATAATCAATTATCTATTTAAATAATTGGCATTTTAAAATGTATATCCATACAACAATTTTTTATATATTTTATTACTCTATTGTATACTTCAAATTAAATTTTTAAACTGAATTTGTTAGAATGTTCGAATGGGAAGGCATTTTTTATAATTTAGTGTTCTCATACATAATGTGAATTCATTTTTCAAAGTGAAAACTAGTAGCTGGAATTAGCTTACCTTTTGTAGCTGGGATCGGGGTTGCTTATGTTCTTAGAGCAACGATTTCTAATGGTGTGGTTTATGGATAGTTCCTCATCTTCATGGATGTATCGTTGTCTAACACCACATTCTTGATGCTTGCTAGGATACTTGTAGAGTTCAAGCTTCTCACCACCGATGTAGCAGAATTGGCCATGGCTACAGCTCATGTCAACAACATGGTTGCATGAGTGATGATAAACCCGATAGAGGACTCCACGGATTAGAAATCCTACCCCGCATCTCTACATTATGCACCTAGTGGAGCTGTCAGAGACATATTCTACGATCATGATGGTTCACAAGGCCAGGAAAAATGGCCTCCCCTTTTATAACCCCAACCATTCTCAACAAGATTAGAGAGTTGTCGCTTTCAATGTGTATGCGAAGCTGAGCAAGGTAAAAAGAAAAAGAAGAAGAAGAAATTATTTTAACGTCCACAAGGCTAAAGATAGCCTATGGGATAGATTGGTTCTTCATCTGCTTGATGTATTCGGCCCTTTTTCTATGAAGCTTCACAATAAATTCTCCCAGCTTCTCAAAAACCCCTCGCTAAATAGATTATCCCAAGAGTTCGTTGCCAACATATCTGCATAACTTTCCCTGTTGTCTTTGAAGGCCTCACATTCTAAAATGAGATGTTTTTCTGTTTCCACTTTTCTGGAAGAACAAAAAATTCATACCCTTTCCTCCCACACTTCCTTTAGCCTTTTCCAACATCCTGTTTCACAACAGAGTTGATGAGAATTAGTCCTTAACTGAGCAATAGGAATTTTTGGCTCTCCAAGAGATATTGGCCTCTATGTATTCTTTTGGTTGATGATTATGAGTGGGATTAAACACTTCAATATAGTAATTTTTCTTTCTTCCTATCTCCTTATCCCAAGTACGTTTGTGGAACTTTTCCATAACAAAGGCTTTTATCTCTTTGATGTTTATGGGACATGCCTTCAAGCAAATACCCCATTTACTAAACCATTTGTTATTTTGCCGCATCCAAGTTTTTTTGCTCTTACGCAATCTATCGTTAAAGAAAACCTTAGGCCATCTACCATCTTCCATTTGGTCAATTTTATTTAAATACCTTATGACTCGCACCATAGCAATTGCTTCAATAGGCGCAGTCCCTGTTTCACTTAACAAGATATCACAAGGAATTGCACTTTTCATCTTAAGTTTGTTTGTAATCAAATGCTTCTGAATTTTCTCAATTTGTCTCCACTGCATGTCGAAGGTACTTCATTCTCTGCCAAAGTTTATCCCTAGGAACCCCCTCCATTCTCTTCCAAAGTTTATCCCTAGGAACCGAGTCAAACACTTTTCTGTAATCAACAAAGCAACAAAAGGCTTCTTCCTTTTTCTCCCAAACTTTTCAATGATGTGCCTTAAAGTTATGCAATGATCAACTGTGGAATGTTTAGGTCTAAAACTTGCTTGCCCTTTAGCACGCTTATCTCTTTCTTTTGCTCGCTTGATAATTTTGTTTTCTAGCATGCTTCCAAATAGCTTTGCAAACAAAGGGTTTATCATGATGGTCCTATAATTGGAGGGATTATTGATGTCACCGCTCTTGAAAAGAGGTATTGCCAAACTAGTTGACCAATCTATGGGGAGCCCTTGTTGTATGATGTTGTTGAAGATTTTTGTAATGTGAGGTGCAAGAATCTTTGAGCCCCACTTTAGATATTCTGCTTGGAGTTCAGCTAAGTCTTTTTCTTTTCCAACGCCCAACTTCTTGATACCCATCTCTACCTCTTGTATCATGAAGAGTTCAGTATCAATGTTGACCAAGGGGGGAGGGTCAACCTTGGGAACCTGCTCATAGAGTTTTTTTGCATAATCAAACCATTTAGAAGTTGTAATATTATTTCCGATTTGTATCTTTTTCGGTTGGAGCTCCTTCCAAAATAATTTGGGATTATTTTTCCCAAGGAAGATTAGTTCTTCCCTCCTTGAAACCATGAAATCGACCTTTTTCTTGCTTAATAACTGCTTGTATGATTTGATCTTTATGTTATCCTTGTTTGACCTTTTCCACATTCTCCTTGCCTTTTTGCATTCCTCGTCAAACTAAGCATTAACCAGAAAGAAATTTGTTTCAGACTTCTTAATTTTTGTTCTTTTGCACTTTGTAAGTGCACATTGAATTAAATGTGTTAATTCATGACTATGAAGGCTGTGAGTTCTAATTTTCTCATTCTCAAAGAGCCTCTCTAGCGTCATTTTGAAGGTATTACACTTTTCTGGCGTCAAAAGAATTCTGCCCTATGGTAGATTTTGTTGGACATGCTGAATTTTTGACTCTAATTGTTTTTTTCCAATCCAAGAGAAACATAAATAAATTGGCTTGTGATCTGATTTCAAATCCCATAGCTGATCTCCAACCAAAAATTCTTCCATTTTCTCACACAAACCATGCGAGAAAATTACATAATCTACCACACTTGCTGCATTGTAAGTATTGCAAGTGAAATTACCAGACTGTTATATACCTAGGGGAGATAACATGGGGTACAAAGGGAGGTATCCAAGGGAATAATGTAATAATGGGATGGGCCATAGTAATAAATAAGGTGGTTAACCCATATCATGTAAGGGACCACAAGTAGTTAGTAATAATGTAATGGGCCCATGGTATTAGATAGATGGTATTGAGGGAACCATGGTAATGACCCATGGTATTGTATGTATGAGGTCTATAAAGAGGCTAGAGACTCCACATTGAGGGATGTGAAGGATTATTGTATGAATAGGCATATGGCTTGTGGAGTGTTCTCCTTCCTTAAGGAGTGAATGTATGGTGTTGCCCTACCTTAAGGGTTTGATCAATAAAGTGAATCATTTCTATCTATATTCAGATCTTTTTATTTCTTGGGTTTATTTTCATTGTCTTATACTTTCATATCAGATCTATAACAAGTTGTATCAGAGCACTTTCCTGGGCAAAAAAGTGGAGAATTTTTCTTACGTTTTGAAGGAAATTTTTGGGGCGGCGAGTTTGCAGATTATATATGTATGTTTTGGTGCAATATCTACAAAATATATTTGTATATCTGAATTATTTGTGAAAAAATACTCGATTTAAAAAAAAAAAAATCGGTCAAATCGGAGTTCGGATGAAGGAGATATCGCTGATCTAAAAATCAGTGGTGTTGTAGACAATTTTTTGGGGCAGCGAGTTTGCGGCGCAGATCTGGATGTCCTAGTGCAAGATCTACACAATCTAATTGCATATATGAATTTTTTTGGGAAAAATTACCCAATTTCAAAAAAAAAATCAGTCGAATTGGAGTCCAGATGAGGGAGATATCGCTGATTTAAAATCAGCTCTTTTTTGGAGAAATTTTGGTCACGACGGGAGAGTTGTAGTGCAGATTTGAAATTACAGTGCCTGGATCAGGATTTCTATCACATGGGTAGATGCAGAATGGTTGTTCCATTTCCAAAAACATGTCATAATAGGGATTTTGAGCAATATTGACGAAATTGTGACCATTTCAAATCTTCGCCAAGTAAGTGAATTTTTCTCAAACCCTCTTCATGGAAAATTTTACTGGAAAAGATGATAGCCATACTATTGAAGAATACATAAAACAAACTAAGTCAGTATGGGCAAAAAATTAGAAGGATTCAGTGTGGCATAATTTCAAGGATGAGGATTACAAATGGTATTTCTCACTTGACGACAAGCAGTTGTCCAAACTTTCAGATGCAGAATTTGAAAGTGTCCTTTTAAACAAATGGTCTCGGACTAGAAAAAGGAGAATGAGACACGTAAAGGGTTATTTTCTACGGGTGTCTCCTTATTGCAGGTTCATGGATTGATTCAGAAGGAGAAAATCTTTGTATCTATAAATCCTAGTTGCAAGCACAATTTTATGAATGTTAATTTGGTAAAAAAATTGCAGGTTCCAGCAAAACACATTGAAAACACACAAGTGA
Source organism: Pinus tabuliformis (assembly GCA_031772625.1). Classification (NCBI taxonomy): domain Eukaryota; kingdom Viridiplantae; phylum Streptophyta; class Pinopsida; order Pinales; family Pinaceae; genus Pinus; species Pinus tabuliformis. The sequence continues at coordinate 536,621,642 of CM062812.1, forward strand.
ATGATGAGGATGTTCAAGTGTATAAATATTTGAAGATTTCTATAGATAAGTATGTGTGGCATGGTGATTTTTATACTTCAGAGATGGATAATATGGATGTTGTTTTAGGATATCCTTGGATGGAATCCATGGGTACTATCAATATTAATGTGCAGAAGAAATTCCTGAAGCTCTGGTATAAAAAGAAGAAAATTAAATTACAGAATATTTCCATCAATAAACAAGTAGAGTCCATGAAGGTTGACGCAGAAGATATTCCAGGGACTGACATATCAGATGATGAGCCATTGATGATCGACAATCAAACACAAATAGAGGCTAAAGCAGAAAAGGATACAGGTGCTAATACATCAGATGAGGGCTCAGTGGTTGAAGTAATATTGGAAGATAAGACACCACAACAGGCACCACAACAGGCACCACAGCAGGGCGAATTAAATAAAAAGACACCGTGGGTTAAAACTTCAACATATCATCACCCACATCACCCTGCAAGAAAACAACCAACAAAATGGCAACCAATTAGCCACAAGGACAACAACCCTCGCATGACAGATAGAGAGGAGCGAAGATCCACCTACTACACATCAACACAGAAGAGCTGCCATGGTCAACTTCCATCTCAAGCGAGCGAGGCACCAGCAAGATCGAGGGTTCACCTTTCTCTTGGATGGCTAGATGCATGTGCATGGTACCAGTGGACTACTCTTTTGAGTAGATCTTATTATTTGTGTTCTTCTCATGTTTCGGGGACGAAACATGTTAAGGGGGGTGGAATGTTATATACCTAGGGGGGATAACATGGGGTACAAAGGGAGGTATCCAAGGGAATAATGTAATGATGGGATGGGCCATAGTAATAAATAAGGTGGTTAACCCATATCATGTAAGGGACCACAAGTAGTTAGTAATAATGTAATGGGCCCATGGTATTAGATAGATGGTATTGAGGGAACAATGGTAATGACCCATGGTATTGTATGTATGAGGCCTATAAAGAGGCTAGAGACTCCACATTGAGGGATGTGAAGGATTATTGTATGAACAGCATATGGCTTGTGGAGTGTTCTCCTTCCTTAAGGAGTGAATGTATGGTGTTACCCTACCTTAAGGGTTTGATCAATAAAGTGAATCATTTCTATCTATATTCATATCTTGTTATTTCTTGGGTTTATTTTCATTGTCTTATATTTTCATATCAGATCTATAACACGGACTTTGCCCATCTAGTCAAGCCATTACAAATGACTAAATCAAAGGCCCCACATAGAGTAAGAAATTTTTCACCAAAGAGGTTGTGGTCGTTGTCCTCTGAAATTCTTTCCCACTGATGATTACTTTCTTCTATAAGCCAAATAGGGTCACAATCATCTTTACAACAAAGAATGCTAGCTGGCTCACTTGCAGTCCTAGCATTGAAATCACCCACTATAAGGACTTCACCTATCTACGAATATGTTGCAATATCCACTTTTAAAGCTGCAAATGGATCTTTGTGGTCAAGCCCTCTACCTTTGTAGATTTTTGAAACCTGTGGCACAAAATAGCATGCTGCAATTCTGATGTGGTTTCCATTTTCTGATATTTTAAACCAAATGAATTGCTTATTTGAGTCTTCTTTTTCTAACTGAATAAGATGACCTTATTTCTCCCTTACTAAAGCCATGACACCCCATGCCCTTTGCCATTCCTTGCTGCCTTGTTCCACACTGCCATCTTCTAGTATCCTTCAAACAAAGGTGTCTTGCACCCTTCATGCTCATGTGTTTCTATGAGGCAAATTATGTCTCTATTTTCCACAATAGGCCCTAACTCACGTCCTTGTCTCCATGGGTAGCCTCTGCAGTTCCAACAAAATAATCTTAAGGAAACTTGGGTATGACTTGATTGCTATTTATTTTGACATGCAAGACTCACATTTGAGTCTTTGTCCCTATTTTCCCATACCGACCTTGCTTTCTGATTTCCTGTTGAAGAGTTTGTTGCCTCTTCTTTATTACCATCTTGTTGCTCTGTTTTGGAAGGAGGTCCAATTTGCGCTATCACAACTTTGCTTTTATAAATCCATGCTCTCTTTATTTCATCTCTTGCTACCCTAACCTTTAAAATTTCCTCCCTTCTTTCCTCCTGTTGTTTTACAGTTAAATCTTCTTCTAGGAAAAAACGAGAACCCCTCAAGAGTTGTTTCTTGCTTAGAATAATATATTTATCATGCAATCTAGGCATAATGACTTTTATGGGCTTGACTCTCTCCCCGTTAAACTTACCCACCCTCCATGCTTGACATATTTGTCCTTGACATAGCAACTGCCTTTCAAGAAGTCTCTTGCAAGTATAAGATAAGTGTTTCTCTATCCCTTGTTTTTAAATGTCTAAAATGTGTTCATTATGTTGGCTATAGGCCTGCGATGATTTTACTTTGATGCTCAAATGTGTGTTTATGTTGTAAGCCGAATCTGGAATTATTTTTCCTATTTACCTATGAAATGTGGATGGATTGTTGATTTCCTACAAGACTTTGGGTACTATATGGATTCTTGTTTACTTGCATGGATTTGTTACATTTTATTATTTTCCTACGAGATCAAGAGATATTTGAGATAAGATGGGTTTGATCTATCTCAATTACTATCAACCTAAGAGGTTGGTAAACCTTTGAGTGCCTATGGTTTAATAATTATTCAATGGTCTCATTGAAATTAAATGAGCAAGTCCCTATCATATTTATTATTCATCAAAAGGAATTTTTTATTATGCCTATTTTATTGTTTCAAAGCTCAAGAAGGATAGCTTAACTATCTGTGTGTGTGTGTGTATGTATGTATGTATGTATTTATGTATGTTCAAATGGGTCGAGCAGAACCTTGTTGCAATCTAAAAAGTGATAGCTATGTTTTGGGCCATATAACAACCTTAAGGGCGATGGGTTGAACCCTGGAGTAGACTCAAACATTCATAGAACCACCATAGTCGATGCGTAGGCCAAGTCACTATAAGCATGATGTATAATTGAGTCTAGTCGCAACGCTATTCTTAACATCCCTCGGTGCTTTTAAAAAAACTCCAACTCATATGATTTTATGATTGTGAATTACATATCAGAATATTATATCTCACAAGTTAATGCAACACAACTCCTCCCAATCTCCTGAGATTGTTTTCTCTGAGATTCTGTTCTGAGACGAGAAAAGGTTCCTGTCATCTGTTGTGCCTCATATTTTGTCGCTTCACTTGAATTATCAAACCTCTAGGACAACAAGTACTTACTATTATCCAACAAATGCATCTTCTGTCACTTTCTAAAAAAGTCTTGGTCTCGGTGAACTAAAGCATTGTTTATCGAAGAAATGTATGAGATGATTTTTCTTTGAGAAATGGTTATCACCGCGATTATTTTTCTCTGAGAAAGGGTTATCACTGAGATGAGTTTTCTTAGAGAAATGTTTCTACAAATAATGGAGTTTTCTCCAATCTTTAGCTTCTTTCGAGGTTGATTTTCCTATGAAGTTTATTTTTATTAGAGGTTGATTTTTCCTCCAAGATGGATTCCTCGCCAAGAATAGTTTCCTCTAAGGTTGGAGTTCCTTCCAAGAAGAAGATTCTTCCCAGATGTATATCTCTAGGATGACATGTCTTCAAGGGGCCTACACATGTTTACCTGTCAGACCATGAATAGGCTCAAATGGATTTCCAAGATCTAATTGTGAGATCGACAGTTAGTACGTCAGCGAGGCCTCTCCATGGTGTCATCAACAAGGGAGGTGGAACCCCCACTTTAATCACAACCATTGATAGGGACATGGATAATGAACAAACAAGATGCTAGCTGGGCCTTTTCCTTGTGATGCCAGAGTGGAAGGGATGAGGTCCCATCAATTTTTGATTACATGGATTAGTGTGGGTTGTTGGATGGCAGTGGACCAGATATATATATATATATATATATATATATATATATATATATATATATATATATATATATATATATATATATATATATATATATATATATATATATATATATAGTTACATGGGTGCACCTCCGTGTTATCTAGTCATGTGTGTAACCATTTATATATATAATTATTGATGAACTACACCACATGTAATAGAAACATGTGGCACGTGGTACACCACATGGTTGGGTGACATGGTGGGGTAGAGATATGCCACATGGGTACCATGTGGGGACCATGTGAATGCCACGTGGTAGAAAAAGAAAGGTGACTCATTTATTAATGAGGCTTTAATCGATCATAACTTGTAATCTTGAAAACAGAATTATACAAGTTTTATATCGCCAAAATCACCTCAATGAGAAGAACGCAACAATTTCATCCCATTTTATTTTTGAGGAAGTTGAAAAAGGTAAAAAAAATTAGACTCCAATTCCATAATGCTACCTTGGATCTTGAGCTAGCATAGTAGCCACCTCCTTCTAATTTGCATTGTGGATTGGGATTAGGTAGGGGGATGTTATAGAATGGTATCAGAGCTTCCAGGTTCGACACTTGGAATGGATGGGCTCTATCATGGGTAAGATAATGGCAAGTTTCTTCTAAACCCTTGGGATAAATTGGTACGCTGTTACAAAGTTAACATGACAAAGGGGTCTTATATTGAATTCTAGAAAATGGAGAAAGAAAATGTTAGGTGTTAAAAATCAGTTTACAATTGATTGATTGCATGCATGGTTGATATGCCTACCTTGTAATTAGATTATGTAGTATGGTACTAATTATTGACATGACTTTATTTTTATTGATGTACTAAATTACAATGTATTTTTCAACTAGCCTTGCACCAACCGATCTCCAACATCAAGTCAAGGTGAAGACATCTATTATGTACTAGAATTTTGTTTAATTCTAACAGTCGCATGTGTGTGACAACACATAATACAATAAGACAATAAGGATTAAAAGGACGAAGACATGAATGATGGAATATAGATCTGACCAATAACAACATGGATATGAAGAAGAAAGAATAGATGAGGAGGAAAGATCAATCGATCAACAAATAATGAAATACTCTCTTGATTGGATGGACATACTGAGAAGACAAAAAGAAACAATAAGAAGTTGTAAAGATGAAAATTAGAGGATGGTTAAATCCCAAGAGAGGCAATCATAAGTGAATGTAGTCTTATTGTAGAGTCCTACAAACCTACAAAGGCAAAGACAACATGAGTTTGGAGCTAGTCATAGGGACAAGAAGAGTCCCTTAGAGAAATATGTGAGAACAAATTGGGTAGATGGTAGTAGGTCTAGGAAAATGCATGGATGGGAAAGTGAAGACAATGTGAGAGGGAATTCACAATTAAGTACCCCAAAGAGAATATATAGCACTTATGGGCATCACTCTTGTAGACATTCTATTTCCACTACAGTGAAGCATCATCATCATAATCATCATCAGAGAAGGAGAGAAAGGAACCATATGCCAAAGGAATTTAAGAGGGTAAAACCACCCACATTTGATGAAGAGATGAATACATTTGAAGACGCTTATGGAATGAAAAAGTTCTGAATCCATATTTATTATGAGAATATGAAATTAAAGGTAGCCAACTATATTCTAAAGGGAAAAGCAGATATATGGTGGGAAGATTTGAATAATTTCAAGGAAATAACTGAAGAGAGATTGAATTTGAATGAATTTGAAAGGAACTTTAGAGAAAAATATCTATTAGACAACTACTATGACAACAAGGAAAAAAAATTATGAGCTTTTAATGGGACCAATGTTGGATGAAGATTGCACCACTAATTTTCTGGAGTTGTTGAGATATGTGCCATATCTTAAAGATGCGAAGGAAAATGTTAATTAGTGGGTTAACCCTATCCTTTAGAGATTGAATTGATATCCATGAGCCTCAGACATCAAAAGATGCCATTAAAAAATTGAAACATTGCTACAACTAGTCTAAATGTAGGCTAGAGCTTAAGGTTGACTTGAAGGCAAAAGGAAGTCTCAAAATTAGAGGAAAAATGCAGGGAAGTTCTGGTTAAAGGCCTAAGGAGAAGGAAAGAAATTCCACCACAAGTAGAGGTGAAACCCAACAGATGTTCAACATAGCTTATGAAGGTCGACGTGCTTAGGCAAAATAAGAGGATGGGTCCTAAAAGAAGCCCATAGTATGATGGAAATCCAAGGAGAACTACCTGCGTAGAGACTACCCCTAGATACAGAGAAATCAATCAAGATTTCATATTGTGCAAGAAGCATAGATGGTGGAGGGCGTAGCTCGAAACGTGCTTGGGACCTACTCAATTGTAGAAGATAGGCACACTATCCAACTATAATCAAGGGGTCGAGGTGGATGATTAGATACGTATTATGTATCCATTTCGTTGTTATTGAAGCAATATAATTAATTGTAAATAAATTGTGCAGTTGTTGAGTTAATTATTGTGGTTGGTTATAGTAGAAGATACTTCATGAAATCATGCAAAGGGCGTGAGTTGGGCCTTACTATTGAAGTATTGAGGGACACTAGAACTCATGATAATTGAGTTGTTATGTTGTTAAATATTTTATGTTTGTGCTCTCGATTGAATTATGTTTCAATTTCCCTTTTTACTATTGGATTGCACATGACCATGCTATTTTTGTTGTGTTATTTTATGATTGTTATCATGTTTTGTAGTTACCCACTTTTCCTTTGAATTTTTCCTTTTGTACTTCATTATTTTTGGCCCTTTGGAACATTGGTGGGGTGGAAGGAAATCCATGGAGATCTGGTAAGAGAGCTAAGTAGGACCAACAGAAACATGACCTGAAAGAGGTCGTGCGAATAATTAAAGAGAATGGACCAAAAATAATGATGAGAAAGGTTTGGTTTGGGCGAGGGATTAGGAAATACCATCACCAATGTATGTTGGGGAATTTCTCCTAAATATGAAAACAGGCAGAAAGGAAGTTAAGTGCAGGCTCAAAATTGTTGTGTGAATAACAACATCAATATAGGGAGTTATTTAAAATTATGGTTTTATCTTATATGTGTTAATGTATGATATGTCCTTAACTGAGTGGACACCAATATTATAGTCAATAAGGTTGGTTTAGTCCATGGGGATAATGGAAAGCACAATGACAACCATGAGAATGGCTCAAAGGAGGTTCTTTCAAACCCAACTATAAGTACATATACAATTGTGTGTTCATAGTCATGCTAATATATACATATATATGTGTAAACACAATTATGTATAACAAGGTTTTGTCAGGAGTCATTCTTATGGAAGAATGATTGTATAAATTTAATTCATATAAACATAGATGGATATATGGAATGACATGATATGTTTTCCAACGAGATTCTTGGTTGAAAGAGGAATTGATGGGGAAGGGAAGCCCAAGCTTACCAACGATTTTAAACAAGAACATGATTGTATATGCTCATGTTGTGTCATGTGGATGAAAAGGAAATGATGATGGTTATGGAAACATTTATATTAACTAATAAGCAAAATTCTTGATTACAAGATTGGATATGTACTCCACTATGCACTGTGTTGATGCCAAAAGAGAGTTTGTTGGAGTAGAGTAAATTTGATGATAACATAGTTGATAAACCCATGAGGCTTATTGGTTGATAATCATGGAGTATAATTATGATGATAACATAGATGAGAAACCTAAGAGGCTTGTTGGCTGATAATAACAGAGGAGCTCTGATGATAACACAACTAAGAAACCAATTAGGCTTATTACCTGACAATCATAGAGCAAGCTTAGATGATAGATCAACTAAGAAACCAAAAGGGCTTGTTGGCTGATAAAAATTAAGCAGTGGTTGTTCCATACAAGTTGAAAAATCCACTAGAGACTATGCTAGTTAATAAATCCTAGGAGGATGATGCACCTAGGACTAGTGGGTTGATAACACCTTATGGTAGTTCAAGGAGTTTCGGTTGATAATAGAGGTGGTAGTTCCACTGAAAAGTGTAGACAGGTGCACTTTCATTACTTCGGGAGTAATGATGCTAATAAAACCTCCTTGGTATTAACTATATCTCTCACTCCAAGGCTGAATTGATACTCTATATGCTCGACATGAACCTTTGTGTTGAATTGTGGCCATTGTGGTCTAATGACAAGGAGTTGTTGAAAACACCTAAGAAGTGGGCTTTGCTAAAGATATGGGTGTGAATAGTTGAGAAACCATTCAAATTACAAGTCAAGAGGTATAATTTAATTTTTTGAATTTTTTTTTTTTTAATGATAAATATCATGAGATATTATATGTTGTGTTGTAAGAAAGCATGGGAATTTTCCAGAAGGGGTGAATGAAGCTGACTAAAAACAGGGCTACAATAGCTTGAAGATATCCCAATGCATAGTAAAGGCACCAAGAAGATTGCAAAGAGCCATTGAAGGATGGCCACAAATTTGCCTGGAAAGTTATTTTTCGCCAGAATCCAATGATTTTTTTAATTTTTTTCAAAAAATATAATCATAGGAGTGTTTGAACTATTTTTTTTATTATGGAAATGGATTTAGCACCATGAAAAACCCTTCGGGAACCCAAAATCCTGAAGTTTAATAGCTATAACCCATGTTTCCCAAAATTTCTACCGAATTTTGGCAAAAATCATGCCATATTTTCCACAATTTTTCGGGTGAATTTGTGGCCTCAGTAGACTACTCTTATATATATATGTGTGTGTGTGCGCGCGCGTGCGCACGTGTTGGGTGAGCAATTGTATATGTGAATTGTAAATATATAAAGTTGCATATGTAAAGATCCATAATTAGTTATGCTTGATTTAAAGCATGTTTTGTTGTATATGGTTATTGAACATCGAGGATGGTGTTCCCCCTCAAGAGGGAGGGTATTTTGACATCCCTTGGTTAATATTTCTCTCTTGTAAATAATTGTAATTGTTTTAAAAAATGGTTGAGAGAGGACACATATTCCATTTCTTGAGGTGGGAGAACACTTGATGGAATTGTTGTTTTAATTATCGGTCCTAGTTCATTGAGTGGGCTGACCAACCCATAAATTGACTAAAAGAAAAAGGGACAAGGGAAGGAGCACTTTGGCTCTAATATCAAGCAAATAATAGGAAAAAACATTAAGGCAACATGGGTTGTGTTTTCTACGTGGCTGATTGTTGCAAAATGATGGAGAAAGAGGAAAATCAGTTTGTTGTAAAAGGGGGAGGAGGACCTTGATATTAGACACCCATGAATACATTTGCATCTCAATCTCTCTCTCAATGACACATACACACGTGAATATGCAAAGGGAATGAACTCCTAGGCACACAAAGGGTGTGTAAGAGCATAGAAAGGAAGCATATAGAAATCCCTACGAAAGAATGCAAAGAAGGGAGCATATAAAATTGATGGTGTTAGATGTTGGGGATACACTCTGATGATAGCTAACTTAAAAACCCATGGGTTTTCTAATTGATAATCACTGAGCATAAATCTAATGATAACCAACTGAGAAACCCAAAAATTTTGTTGATTGATACTCACAAAGTAATGGTTGTGTCTTATAAGGATGATAAATCCATTGGAGAATTTGTTGGTTGAAAACCTATGAGAGGTGGATACACACAGGGCTAGTGGGGTTGATAACACTTGATGGTAGTTCCATAGGGTTTGGGCTGAGAACACAAGTGGAAGATACCATTGAATTGATGGAATGTGCACTCTTATTTCTTCAAAGGTAACATAGCTGATAAAACCTCCATGTCACCACATCTGAAATGAGACTCTCTGTGTCCAAATCCTTGGAGATGTTGGGATGTTGTTTTATAAGTCCATATGACTAAAGGGAAGTGTTCCCTTCCTGCTGTGAAATATTTTAATAGCTAGTTGGCGAAGGTAGTGTGCCCTTGAGATACCATGTTTCAGTTGATGATACTTATTTAATCCCTTGAGTAGAAGATGTATATGTGTCAATGACATGGTTCATTATATTTATTTTTATTTGATATCTAGTGGGTGGATATGAGGTAGTATAGAGACTCCATGTTTCAACTAATAATATTGGTTTTAAACTCTACTGAAAGGACTCTAACTCAAGCATTGGAATCTGGCTTGTGGGTAACAACTATAGGAAATAATTGGTTGCAGCTTATCTATGGTTGGGTGGAGAGTTGAAGTATGTCTCTCATTTGGAACATAAGATAAGTGTTGCTCTAGCCCTTTTTTTTAAATGTATAAAGTGTGTTCACTGTGTTGGATCTAGGCCTATGATGATGTCAATTTGATTCTCAAATGTGTGGTTATGTCATAAGCCAAATCTAGAATGAGTTTTACTATTTACCTATGCAATGTGGATGGGATGTCGATTTCTTGTAGGAATTTGGGTACTGTATAGATTCTCGTGTGCTTGCATGGGTTTATTACATGTTACTTATTTTCATAAGAGATCAGGAGATCTTTGAGATAATATGTGTTTGGTATTTGTCAATTATTATCAACCTAAGAGGTAGGTATATACCTCTAAGTGTTTATGGATTAATAATTGTTTAATGGTCTCATTGAAATTGAATGCACAAGTCCCTATCCTATTTATTACGTCGTCAAAAGGAATTGTCAATTATTCTTGTTTGATTGTTTCAAAGCTCACGAAGGATAGATTAACAATATATAAGGTCAACAAGTCAGTCAGAGCACTGTTGCAAGCTCAGGAGAGATAGCTCTATTGTGGGCCATATAACAACTTTAAGAGCAACAAGTCAAGCCTTAAAGTAGGCTCAAACATTCATAGAACCACCATAGCTGAGGCGTAGGCCAATTCACTGTAAATGTAGTGTATAACTGAGTATAGTCACACCCCTATTCTTAACAACCCTTAGCGCTTTTTAAAAAAGTCCAAATCATACGATCTTATGCTTGTGGCTGAGATCTCAGAATCTTGGATCTTGCAAGTTAATGCAACGTAGCTCCTACCAATCTTCTGAGATTATTTTCTCTGAGGTTTTATTCTAATATGGGTAATGGTTCCGACCATCTATTTCACTTCATATTGCTTCATTGCACTTGACTTGTCGAATCTCTAGGACAGAAAGTACTTCCCATTATCCAACAAGAGAAACTTCCACACTTCTCGATGAATTCTCAATGAACTGGAGCATGATCTCTCAAAGAAATGTTTGAGATGAGGTTTCTCCAAGAAATGATTATCGTCGAGATGAGTTTTCTCTAAGAAAGGGTTATTTCCAAGATGATTTTTCTTCAAGAAAAGGTTTTAACGAAGAAAGCTTTTCACCAAGAATGGAGTTTCCTTTGAGGTTTAGTTTCCTTTGAACTTAAGTTTCCTCTGAGGTTTAGTTTTCTTCGAGGTTAATTTTTCCTCCGAGATGAAGTTCTTATTGAGAAAGTTTCCTCTAAGGTTGGAGTTCATCCCAAGGAGAAGATTGTTATAATATGTATATCTTCAAATGACATGGCTTCAAGGGGCCCACACATGTTTACCCATTAGATTGTGCATAGGCTTGAATGGATGTTTGAGATCTAATTGTGAGATCGGAATCCAATACATAGAAGGGCTTCCTCTTGGTGTTGTTAGAAATGTAGGGGGAACTCGTGCTTTAATCTCAGTCGTTGATAAGGTCGTGAAGAAAAATCGATAGGATGCTACCAGGGCCTTTTCCCTGTGATTTCAGTGCGGAAGGGATGAGGTCTTGTTAACTGTTAATTTCATGGATTAGTCTTGGTTATCGATGTTGAAAATGTAATTAGTTTCGGTATTCATAATTGTTGTACTCATTTCAATATGTATCCTATGTTATGGAATCAACTCACAAAAAGATAGAAAAGATAGATCAACGCCTTAGAATTCAGCCTTTTCGAGGGGGCAACCTCCTTTACATTACACAAATGAACAATTCTTCGATGATACAAATGAAAAGACCTCCTCTCTATATATAGAAGTCTAAGGGGTCATAATATAATCAAAGCCGACATAAGAATAATAACAATAGTGGGCTTCTGTGGGGCACAATAGTAACAATATGGGGACTACATGGGTACTACAATATAATAAGGGGGTTTTCCTAATAACAATAAGGGGTTACACTAGTAGTATAGGGGCCTAACATGCCCCTCTCCTTCAAAAAGTGTTGTCCTCAATGCTTGAGTAGTTCTTGATGCTTCTGTATAAAATTTGCTCCTCCCATGTGGAATCTTCAGTGGGTAAGTTCTTCCACTTGATGAGATACTCTGATATTGATTGATTTCGTAGCTATGGGGTTCTTGTTTCTGTGACTACTCTAGGTTCCAATATGATTTTTCCTTCCTCTTCAAGTTCTGGCAATATTGTTTGAAATGGGATCTTTTGCAAGTTTTGAATGAGTGGTCATACTTCTTCGTCCTTATTCCATTCATCTCTTGCTTCATTTATCCAATCTGGTTGAATGATAGAAATAGCACAAAACAATGCTTCCACATCCTCATCCTTTCTTGAGAGTGCATCTACAACAAAATTTTGCTTCCCTTTTCTATAGATGATGTCAAAGTCATAACCCAACATATTTGTGACCCATTTTTCTGTTCTTCTAAAGATAATAGTTGGTCTAAGAAGTATTTAAGACTATCATGATCCATTTTTACCTTGAAGTGTCTTCCCATTTGGTAAGGTCGCCTTTTCTTAAGTGCATGTAGTATTGCCAACATTTCCTTCTCATAAATAGCTTGCTTGAGATGTAGCAGTAAAAATACCCAATCACCTACATCAAAACATTTTTCACTACGATGTTGATCTACCTGTTGTTTTATTCGATTTTGCAGCAAAGTGGCGTTATCCTTTAAAAGTTGGAGAATTTGTTGTTGATGCTTGATGTGATCTTTCACTGCTTGAACCTTTTTCTTCTGATATGTCCTTCTATCTTGAGAGTTTGAGAAGTGGTAATTTCTTCCAATGCTTTACAAGATATGGTCAGATTCATTTCTTTATGCTCGATGTGATCTTTCTCTTCTTGAACATTTTTCTTCTTGATATGTCCTTCTATCTTGAGAGTTTGAGGAGTCGTAATTCTTGCTAATTCTTTACAAGATATGGCCGGATTCATTTCTTCTTTCTCTGGGGTTGGGTCCTGGAATATATCCTCTTCTTTTGATGTTTCTTGATCCTTTTCTTTCTCCTCTTCATACTCTATGTAAAATAATTTCTTCTCAGCACACTTATGACCTTTAGTGCTTTTGCTATCACAATTGTAACAAAGCCCTTTCTCTCTTTTTTCTTCCAATTGTTGTGGTGTAACCCTTGTAGGTTATGGAAGGCTAGGAGAAACAATACTTCCATATTTATAGTTGTGAGGGGTAGAATTCCTTGTTGCCATAATTTTTCTTTCCACTTTGTAACAAAGCCCTTTTTCTCTTTTTTCTTCCAATTTTTGTGGTGTTGCTCTAAAGAAGGCGTTGCTCTTTGTACTCTCATAATGTGCTATAATTTCCTCTGTGAAAATTGACCACGTAACAAGTTGTTTACGAGAACAAAGCCCTTTATACCATAAAAATTGATCTTGTTCTAAATATGACGATGCAATACATACCTTTTGTAACAGTGGTGTTGGAAATAAACTGAGAGGGGGGGTGAATCAGTATTATATAATTCTTTTAATAAATCTTCTTTATTTGTTCTTTGAATTATTTTTTGCATGTCAGTACCATTAAAATAATGAGCATGAACAAAAGAAAACAGATAGTCACACCAAAGAACACAAGATGTAAGGTGGAAACCCAATGTGGGTGAAAACCACCTGCTGCAATATGTCTCTATCTTCTTTCAAATTAGAAACTCCTTTTACAATGGTTTTGACTGGTGTAGTCCTTTACCAGTACGCAGGAGCAACCTGCAGAGAGCTACAACTCTCTCTCGTTTCCAGTCTCTCCTGGAAGGGAGCTACAACCCCCTACTTTCTTTTCATACAAGGACCACTTTTCATAAATTTTCAAACTGGATCCATAAGCATCAATTGATCATCAAGTGTAAGAGAATCACCCAATCACTGTAGAACCAGATCAACAATAATAGGACCAAACCCAGAACACAACAATGATAAACAAAGATTTTTAGAGAAGAAAGCACCCTGCTCAACTGCTAGCCTGAGTCCCAGACTCACCCTGCTCAACTGCTAGCCTGAGTCTCGGACTCACCCTGCTCAAACTGCTAGCCTAGTCCGGACTCACACCTACTCAACTGCTAGCCTAAGTCCCGGACGCATCCTGCTCA